>BSBN01000771.1:0-4800000 GCA_027924645.1 Cunninghamia lanceolata
AAAAGTAGTACCTTGGGCTTGGGCGCCTACTCTTTTGAACTTACTTTTCTATCTTCTAAAACTCAAAATATGGTATGTATTTGATCTATATTTAGTGTCTTTCTATAGAAGGATTTCTCATGTTTCATTTGTTTGCTTACGATTTTGCATAATTAGGGTTTTAGGCTTAGTTGGGCTAAAGTTAACAAATCAATTAACAAATTCTAAATTTCCTTATCATTCCAAGTGACAACCAACTTGATAGTTGAGTCCTCTTGTAGAATTTGTGATTCAACTCGATTAAATGTCCTTGAATGTATTGAGTGAAAGGAGGATCTAACTAAACTATCCACTAACCCCATCAACCCTCTTTTCATCCATTACAGTATGGTGAACCCATGTTTCTATTTAATTTGCACCTTGATAAGTGTTATACATCATATTTTCATTCATACATTTCATTGTCATCATTTTACATTTGAAAATCTTACAAAAAAATTGAAAATTTTGAAAAAATCAAGCATCATAGGCTTGCATTTAGACATAGTTTACACTATTTGCATTGCATTTCATCTAAATCATTTAGATCTCTGATATTTACATCATATATGACACAAATTGCAGCATTACATCATTACATAATCATTTACATTGCATTCTCATATTTTATTTGTTAGGGTTTGCTTGAAATTGTGCATTTTTCATATAACCTAGTCTTTACAAAAGCTAGGGTTTGTGGTTAAAGTCTTGTTTCAAATTTTACCACTCTTTTGAACACTCTTTCAAATCTAATTTTGGACTGTAGTGTTATTTCATTGCATGATTTTTGAATTTACATTTGCATCTTTAGAACATTTGCATTGGAAAAAGTGAAAAATTGAGCATTTTAGGTCATAAACAGGCATAGTTTTGCTTTGTTTCATTGCATTTATCATTAGTATCATTCATTTCAGATCTTGTATTTCATTTTAAAACATACATTCATCTATCATTTAAAAAATTGACATCATTTCCAAAAAAAATTTGACATCATTTCACACTCTTGCTTGGAAATTTGCATGTTTTTAATTACACATTGTGTATTTCAACGCTAAGGGTTACATACACTTTCTTTAAACAAACTTACAAATCACTCATATTGCCTTGTTGTGTTGCATTATTTCATTCCACCCACTTTTTTTTCTATGGGCCCTGTGTGTCTTTTAGTACCCGTTTCCCTCAAACAAGTGCTTTAGTGTGAAATAGTCCCACATACATGGCTTCTAATCGCAATAATAATGCTAGGTTCCCTCCTAGAGCTTACATGAAAAGAAAGACTCTTGAACCTGAAATAGTATTCACACCTCATGATAAGACACTTGGAGACATTCAAGGACCTCTTTACATCATAGTGAAGGTAATGGAGACTCTTGTGCATGGAACACTTATAGATCCTAATTGCATGACTAATGTGGCAATGGAAGAGTTCCTTTATTTGCATGATTTGATACAAGATTCTTATGAACCTACAGACATAATGATTAAGACACATATTGGAGCTTTTATTCCTACCTATGGGAAGATATATTTATTGGTTATGGTATTTGATAAATTTGTGGAATAATTATTTGATGTCATCCTTACATCTAACCTCTTCCACATAAAATTAGGACATCCATGGCTAAAGGTTATGAAGGTTGTCCCCTCAACAATTCACAAATATATAAAATTTCCTTTACATGGACAAGTTCACACTATTCATAATAATACATGGCGACCCATGGTTATTCATAAGAACTTTACTCTTGATTACTTTTCACCATGACCTACCATAGAACTTGAACCATGAAGAGATCAACTTTTCTTGGGATATAGATGATACAAAGCAAAAGTACTATCTAGAGTGGCCAGACCTTCTATGCAACAAGAGATAAATGAAAAACAACCCGCATTAGAAGAACTTCCTAGATCAAAAGGTAAGGGAATCTATACTGAGGTTCCTCCTCCGTCATCCTTGCAAGGATCAGAAGGTACTTGTGGAGAACAAAGCACTTCATCAAAACAAGTTAAGTTTGTACCGGCTTCCTCCTCTAAATTGTAGAAAACTATGGGAAATCATGAGAATCCTTTTCAAAACATCACTAATAGACAACAAATAAATAGACAAGCAAGAAAAAGGAGGAAGAGAAAACAATCTTTTTCTCAACGAAATGCACCTCAACAAGAAAATATTCCACCATCTAACAATGAACCAAACAAAGAAGTGCTTAAAGGAAAAGAGTTTAAGGACAGTGACAAACATTGGTCTAGTGTACCTTATGTCCCTCTCTCCTCTAACATTTGAGATTGGGAAGACAACAATTTGCTCTATGACAACTACTAGTTTGGTTGTGCAACAAGTATTTCTAACTTTGGTGGTCACCTTTGTCATAGCATACTTTGCTCGTTTATGTGACCTCCCCTCTTGTGTTGTGTTCCCCCGTGATGTGTTATGTGTTTTTTAGGCCTCCTAGGATGACCCTTGATACTCTTGTAAGGTCAAGGATATCAAGAGACCGCCTTTGTTGTGACCATTCTTCTATTTGTATCATCATTCTTCTATCTTGCCTCTCCTCTATTTTATTGTTGTGTGTCGTGCCTTAGGGGCATGATGTTGCGGTTGATGACCTGGGGGCATCCTCCTATGTGATTGTTCCTAAGGCACATGTTCTCCTCTCTCATTTTATTGTTTACCTTCTTCTAGTGATTCTATCTAGTTAGCGGATGATGAAAAATAAATAACTAACTGATAACGTGTCTCTTCAGCAAGCAAGCAAGCAAAAATGGACCTAGTCCATATTTGAAGATGGAGTTGATTTATATATCTAATGCTTGGCTAGTAGAATCACACCATGTGATATTTGATGTTGTCTTATCTTTCTAACAAATCATAACAATACATCTACTCCTTGCACTTTGATTATTTTGTACCTCACCTTATTGTTACACTCAGTTCTGAGATACCTGCAGTATAAGCCCAACGACTATAGTTCGGTTTCTTTGATGTGATCTTGTTTTCATGCATAGCTTTCATGTTTTTATTTGGTTATTATCTTAGAGTAAGATTTGTAACCTCTTGTATCTTAGCATATCTTATCATTGTGTTTGTGGGAACATTCAGCGATTGTAAGCACATGTCGCCTTGGGGGCATGGGCTTTGTAGGAGCTCTTGTTTCCTTGTATGTTTTCTCTCTACCTTAATGTGCTTGATATCGGTACACGACATCAACCACCTTAAGGTGGGGGCATATATAAGGAAATATGTTTGATGATTTTGGTACTAACGAAGCATATTTGTAAGCCCTCTATGGAGGCAAGATGTTGTATCTCCAGTGCGAGTGCACATCTTTATTTATATTACAAGAAAAAATCCCTCTCTTTGAGGTAGGATAGCATATCCTTTTATTCAAAAGCCCTCTACGGAGGTGGGATAACGTATCTCTTGATCTAGCGCGTATCCTTTTATTCCAAAGCTCTCTGCGGAGGTGGGATGGTGTATCTCTTGAGCTAGTGCACATTCTTTTATTTCAAAAGTCCTCTATAGAGGTGGGGTTGGATCTTGAGACTATCCTCCCTTAATTATGTCTTTGGCTGTTGTTGTGGCATAAGCCCAACCGTCAGGTGTGTCTGTAGCATGTTTGAGATTGTGGGACCTAGCAATAAGATCCTTCCATTGCCTTGTTTGTTGTGTTTAAGATGTATAGTATGTCTATTGCATGCTATATGGTGCTTGTGTCTTCCATGTGTTTTTCCCACTCACGTAGTATAAAGGGTGTGGCAATGAGTCTCCCCTATGCTTCAGTTTTGTATGGCGTGTTTTCCCCCTCACGTAGTGTAAAGGGTGTGGCAATGAGTTTCCCCTATGCTTGGGTTTTGTATGGCATGTTTTCCCCCTCACGTAGTGTAAAGGGTGTGGCTATGAGTCTCCCTTATGCTTGGGTTTTGTATGGCATGTTTTCTCCCCTTGGTGTAGTGTAAAGGGTGTGGTGAAGAGTCTCCCCTACATTCTTAGGTTTTATGTTACAATTTTTATTTCCATGCATATATATATATGAAAATGAAAATGTTAATCACTGACTTCATCGTGTTTTGTATGATTGCTCTCTTGTCTTCATCGTGTTTTGTGTGTCTTCAATATTGTCTTCTCCATGTATTGCATGCCTATTACTGTCTTCTATGTGTTTTACATGTCTGCGATGTGTTTTCTAATGCTTATCTGAGACTGGGGGCTAGAAATAGTTCCTCAATCTTTGCATATGCATTAACTTCAAGTGCCTGGTGTATACACCTAAAAATGGCATGACTCTGTCTAAATAAATATTCTTAATATTTATTTCAGTTTAATTCCTCTATCAATAAATAAACAAATCAATTTATTTATCTGATTCACATTCCACCACAAAATTAAATAAAATCATTTTATTTAATTAAATCCTTCAAGTTGTCGTTAAGGGTGTGGTTCGATGGTTAAGTCACTCAGTTGTAGTGGTAGCCACTAGAGTTCAAACCCCCATTGGGCCAACGAGCTTGCAGGCTTTACGCCTTCACTGGGCCAACGAGCTCGCGGGTTTGAAGTGTTCCTTCTTGGGGATGAGGTCCCCTGTGTTGTGGCCTCACCGATTCATCACTCCAGGCAAAAGCGTTAGTGTGGAGTCGGAGGGCATGTTGCGCCAGCATCACCAGTCACGTTAAAAAGTTTACCAGGTGTATTATCTTTCTAAAAAAAATTAAATCCTCCAAGTTCTTCTAAATTAAATAATATTAAATTATTTAATTAATTCTTCCAAAATTCCTCTAAATTAAATAATATCAAATTATTTAATTACCTCTTCTAAATTCTAAAGTCATTCTAAATTAAATAATGTCAAATTATTTAATTAGCTCTTCTAAACTTAACATCCTCTATATTTAAATAAATCAAAACATTTATTTAAATTATTCCATTTCCTCTTAAAAATGGATTAACACCAAAATTAATCCATGTGCACACTTAATTAAATATTTTAATATTTAATTATTTGTTCCCTCACACATGTCCTATTTCTCCTCCACTTCAAATCAGTTAACTAATCAATTAATTCACTTAACTAATTAGTCTATTATGTTAACTGATCAGTCCACTCAGTTAACTCTTCAATCTATTTATGTTAACTCCTCTAATGCATGAAGACCAGGACACTTGTCCTCTTCCTATTCACGCACATCTCTCAAATCTTCTCAACCGTTGATCTTCTTGTTCATCCTCAACCGTTGATCTTCTCTCTCATGAGCCTATAAATACAACCCCTATTCCTCCATTCTAATAATCCAAACTTACTCTACAGAATTCATAGAGCACCTTTGGCACCCAAATCCATCTATAGCTTGTGATCACCATTTTTATTGTATTGAATATCCTCTTCATTACAAGAACTATCATAGTCGTTTCTCTATTGTCATCTTGAAGAACAAAGCAAGGAAGTGCACTTTCTGAGGGCTTCATTCATATACAACAAGATCGATTGAGATTAGGCGACCAATGGAAGCTACGAAGTAACAAGGTTTGTGAGGTATTGTTTTTTGTTTTGAATCTTTTTTATTTCCATTTTCATTGAGTTATTAGGTTATTTATTAATCATTGATATTATCCACATTTTCCTGATACATTTCTAGCGATGGCTAGAAGTTATAACCACAGAGTAAAACCCCAGGTATTTCAAGTTGGTGATCTGGTGCTTAAGGAAAATCCCCACAATCAGTAGGATAGAGAAAATAAAGGTAAGTTTGAACCCAACTGGCTTGGTCCCTATGTGATCATTGCTGCCTATGGGTCAGGTGCCTATCAATTGGCTACATCAGAAGGTGCACTGTTTGATGATCCCATCAACAGCATGCATCTCCGCAAGTTCTACACTTAAACCCCAATGCAAGGGAGTCAAAAGCAACAAAAAAATCAAAAATAACAAAAAAATCAAAAAAAATGAAAATATAACAAAAAAATCAAAAAAATAGAAAAACAACAAAAAAATTGTCCTTTGGTGAAAACCTGGCAAAACAGGCACCTTGGATAGATACCATGATGAAAACCTGGCAAACAGGTGTCGTGTATTTTAGCTATTGTGCAAATAAAAGCAAGTGGTGAAAACTTGGTAAATAGGCGCTATTTGTGACAAACTGCTCCCTCCATCTATTGCAAACTTGTTCCTCATTCATCCTAACTTGTGTCCATCATGTCATCCATCCTGAGCCAATCCATTGAACCGTTGTCAAACTACGTCACCTCTGAGCTATCACGTAGGCAAGGCCATCATCGATGTGTCCCCGAGGCTTGCTCCTTTCCCATTCATTCCATACCCCTTTTTCGCCCATCCGCTAGTCCATCTGTATCCGCACCATTTCCCATCACCTAGGTCCTAGGTCCACCAAGTTCACCCTGAACTACCTTGCCTCTGCGTCGTCACGTAGGCAAGGCCATTATCAATGTGCCCTCGAGTCACTAGGTCAGTCCCTTAGGGTCCATTTATTCATGTCTGTTTGTCAGTTCATCCATAATAAGTTGATCCTTTGTCTAACTGGGGGCAACTCCTTGACCTGGTTACGGAATTGGATTCTTGAATGCCACATATTCTAAGAGGACACCAATAAGGATTGTGATACCTTTCACCACGACGTGCACGAGCAACAAATCTCGCTTCCAAAATAGAAATTTTGACGCAAGACTTCAACCTATCTAAAGCAAACAAGTGCTTAAACACTCAAAATGATTTTATCTAAATTATGGCAAGAAGATACATCTAATGCAAGAATGCTTTGTGTTTTGTGAGCAGGTTAAGTTGTAGAGTCTTGATTTTTGTTATTATGTCTTTTTATGCTACTCGAGGATGTCTAAAACTAGAGAAGGTATGATGGAGGCATAATCATTTTCTTTGTCTGTTGTTTGTCAATTAATCTTTAGTAATGTGACGACTTTTGTCTAACGATATGATCAGCAAAAGATCATCGAGGACTTTAGAGGTCTAAACATGAAAAGGGGCTATCCTTGTCTATTGAAACACAAGAAATACTCATGTCATCTATATTCAATTTTGACTAGATGCTTGTATCAACTTGCTATATCAAAATCTATGTAAGTAATACTCAGGTCATCTCAGTTCAATTATACCTAGATGCTTGTATTTTCTTACAACATTTCAAAAGAGAAAAGAAAAAAAAGTGACCAATGATGAAACAAGCACTTCAAAATACTTGCAATATCAAGATGACATATATCCTCATCCCTAATACATCCATAAATACATCCATTTACATTTTGCATACCATCCATCAATAAAGATTCGGTTCGCAGTGTCAGTGTTTACAAAATCTTGTGAGTCCTACTATCGATTCATTCTTCTATCAAAATTCTCTTTCTATCTATCATCATGTCTTTCATCGAGTCTCTTCAAGCAATGATCCAAATGCAAGTCCATCCTTCAATCCATACCAATCGAGTAAAGTTAATCTTGTCAAATTGTCCAATCGCAATCAGCTGTCTTGATTCTAGTCTCATTGTAAACCAACTCAATCAATCATAATAATTAGTGGGATAGATCGTTCACACACCTATTGTGTTGATCTAGGGATATATCATTCCTCGCAATGACAACACTATCCTTTGTGTTGATCTAGGGATATATCATTCCTTGCAATGACAACACTATCGTCGATCATTATCGAGTAATCATTGGTTTACCGCTTGACAGGGGCAATACCTTGTTCATTCTTGTATCATTTATGCATACTTCTTTGCTTTCTTGTGTGTATTATCATTTTATCTTGCATCATGTATCATTCAGATTTTTCTTCACCCTAACCTAATTGTTCAACCTTCTTCATCATGAGATTGTCCGTCTCACGCCCTCGGCCTTTTTCCTCCCATCCAATCTCCCGAGGGGGCATCCTGGCGTCGTAAACCTGTACTAGGGGCAAACTGGGGCATGTTTCATTATCAGAAAATCTTATTCTTTGAAACAACATGATAAAACACATTGCATCAAAGAGGGGCAAAATGTATACACCTAAAAATGGCACTACTCTGTCTAAATAAATATTCTTAATATTTATTTTAGTTTAATTCCTCTATCAATAAATAAACAAATCAATTTATTTATCTGATTCACATTCCTCCACAAAATTAAATAAAATTGTTTTATTTAATTAAATCCTCCAAGTTCTTCTAAATTAAATAATATCAAATTATTTAATTAATTCTTCTAAAATTTCTCTAAATTAAAATAATATCAAATTATTTAAAATTACCTCTTCTAAATTCTAAAGTCATTCTAAATTAAATAATGTCCAATTATTTAATTAGTTCTTCTAAACTTAACATCCTCTTAACTGATCCTATTTCCTCTTAATTAGTTCTTCTATTTCCTCTTTAAAATGGATTAACACCAAAATTAATCCATGTGCACACTTAATTAAATATTTTAATATTTAATTATTTGTTCCCTCACACATGTCCTATTTCTCCTCCACTTCAAATCAGTTAACTAATCAATCAATTCACTTAACTGATTAGTCTATTTTGTTAACTGATCAATCCACTCAGTTAACTCTTCAATCTATTTATGTTAACTCCTCTAATGCATGAAGACCAAGACACTTGTCCTCTTCCTATTCGCTCACATCTCTCAAATCTTCTCAACTATTGATCTTCTTATTTATCCTCAAACATTGATCTTCTCTCTCATGAGCCTATAAATACAACCCCTATTCCTCCATTCTAATAATCCAAGCTTTTAGTAAACTTACTCTACAGAATTCACAGCGCGCCTTTGGCACCCAAATCCATCCATAGCTTGTAATCACCATTTTTATTGTATTGAAGATCATCTTCATTACAATAACTATCATAGTCGTTTCTCTATTGTCATCTTGAAGAACAAAGCAAGGAAGTGTGCTTTCTAAGGACTTCATTCATATACGACAAGATCGATTAAGCTTAGGCGACCAATGGAAGCTACGAAGTAACAAGGTTTGTGAGGTATTGTTCTTTGTTTTGAATCTTGTTTATTTCCATTTTCATTGAGTTATTGGGTTATTTATTAATCATTGATATTATCCACATTTTCTCGATACACCTGGTGTGTTTGTTGTGTTTTCGACCATAATTTAATGCATGTATGGGTCATAAAATCATACATACATTAAAGTGGGGGCTAAATGTTATGTCATAAAATGTCCCCCTAGGAATTTTACCTCCTAAGTTTAGCTCCCAGGTTCCTTAGTTTTCATCATGCATGTTAGAAATGAATCCCAAGACAAAATGCCCCAAAACCCATGACAAATGGGACACAGAGGACATATCTGAGCTTAACCCTAACCCAAAATAGGTTCTTGGGCTTGGGTGTCTGCACCCTTTCCCTGCCCTATTTTGTCAAGGTCCCAAATTTGAATGTTGATTGGAGACTAATAAAAGGTTTCCATTGTTGGCATCTTGAGTTTGAATTACAAAATTTATAGCGAGAATGCATATATAATCATGTTTAGGACTTCATTTACAAAACTAGAAGATGATTTTGAGATTTTGGCAAACTTGTGATTTTAGAGCATTCAAGGCATTCATTGTGCTATAGAGTAGACTTGTGTTTTTATTATGTTTGTTATTGCATATTTGGTTTCATCTTCTCATGGCGTGAAAGAGCTTCATCTCTGTGAGAGCTACACCTCCAAGGTGATATCTATTTGTGATTCAATCTATCATTTTTATCATTGTGTTTGCCTCTGTCCTGCAAGGACATGCACTCTCCATCTAACAATGGTGTTGGGAGGCTTGAATGCCATTCTAGGGCTTGATCGAGCCAAGCTCATAAACACCACAACCGCCAACCCCTCTCTCGTGATTGTAGGTGACAGGTATCAGATATTGTGGAGTGGAGTTGTAGAGGACTGTTACAGAGCATAAGGAATTAGGATCTAAAGAAAAAGGTAGAAAATATCACAAAAAGGTCAAGGGCACATGCACATTTGACCCTCAGTTTCATAGCACCAAAAATCTCTGGAGTGGTTGCAGTCTGTAGCAAGTCTTGTTCTGAAGCCCTCTGAAAAAGTAGTACCTTGGGCTTGGCCACCTGTTATTTTACCCCTAACTTTTCCATCTTCTAAAACTTGAAATCTAGTTTGTATTTGATTTGTATTTAGTGTCTTTCTATAGAAGGATTTGTTGTGTTTTGTTTATTTGCTTATGATTTTGCATAATTAGGGTTTTAGGCTTAATCAGGCTAAAGTTAACAAATCAATTAACAAAATCCAAATTTCCTTATCATTCCAAGTGGCAGCCAACTTGATAGTTGAGTCCTCTTATAGAAGTTTTGATTCAAATATGTTAAATGTCCTTGAATGAAATGTCCTTGAATGTATTGAGTGAAAGGAGGATCTAACTAAACTATCCATTAATCCCATCAACCCTCTTTTCATCCATTACACACACTACAATCACCACCTCTACTATGAATGATAAATCATGATTTACACAAACAGAGTCACAATCCAACTACAGAACTTCTTTTTCACACTTCTTCAACACTTTTGTACTTCAATTCAAAATAAAACAATATACTCTTTCAAACCTGGATACATACTATGAGACTCCCGAATAATTTTCTATTCTTGTCCTTCACACTCAATTCACATTCGCTTGTATATTCTCACTATTTCACTTTGATACTCGCATATCTATTCACTAAAATAGTGAATACTTATTTGCTTTATACATCAATCTATACAATATAATCCTTATTGTCACCTACATTGAATTAAAACATTCTCCAAAGTCAGCCTGTGTATTTTGAATTTTCAACGTATACATTTCATAGGGTCAGCCTTATAATTTGAAATGTTTTAGGTCGGCCTCAAGTTGAAATTCTTACATGTTATTGTAATGGTGTCAACATTTAAATCTTTGATTTGCACTGATGTTAACCCATCTCACCAAGTGGGACACCTTGAGGTTATTTAATGAGGTTTTATATTTCATCCTTAAGTTGACCTCAACCATATATTTAAATCTTTAATTTAAATGTATTATATCTTCAAATCATTATCTCCACGAACTTAACCTTCAGTGCCCTTATCAGCAAAAAGTTAACTTCCATGAACCTTGGACTCAAAAAGCCTTTATTGGCAAAAGTTTCTTTCCATGAACTTTGGATGCTTCTTTATTCACTATCGACAAAAAAAGAGAGCCATGAACCACATTTCAAATAGTATTTATCAGCAAAAATTAACATCCACGAACTTTGACTTCAAGTTCTCCTTTATTGCCAAATAGGTGAATTGACAAACTTAACCTTATTTGAACCATCAACCTTTTTCTCTATCGGCAAAATCACCTATCAGTGAACCTTGAAATCAGTGAACTAAGGAGTTCACGAACTAAGGACTTTTTCAATACCTCATTGACAAATTGCCTACCAGCAAACTTGAGGAACCACAAACCAACTTTCCTTTGTCGGCAAAGTTTCCCATTGGCAAAATTTCCCATCGGTAAACTTTCTCATCGACAAACTTTTCCATCGGCAAACTTTTCCATCGATGAACTTTTGAGTTCGTGAACTAAAGATTTTGCTAATACTTTAAAATTTTCACTTCAAATCGTCTTCATCACACAATCTCTTGTCAACGAACTAGCTGTTAGAGAAACCTTCCATCAGGGAACTTGTGAGTTCATGAACCAAGTGATTCACCGACCAAAGGTTGAAATCATTCATGCCTTAGAAATTTTCTTTGTCATCTTTTCATTGGCAAACCGGATGTCAAGAAAACTATCCATCAGCAAACTTGAGAGTTCATGAACCAAGAAATTCGCCAACTAAAGGTAGAAATCATTCCTTAGAAACTTTTAGATCATTAATAGTTCTTCTTAGTGACATCCATTTCCCTTTAACATATTCTTCTCTTGTGACATCAACTTCCCTTTGACATCAATGACAATATTTCCAACCAGAGATAGATAGAGGGAGGGAGAGGGAGAGGGAGAGGGAGAGATAGAGATAGAGAGAGGGAAAGACCGATAGAGAGAGGGGGTAGAGATATAGAGAGGGGGATAGGGGAGATAGAGAGATAGGGATAGAGACGAATCTAGTTAGAGAGAGGGGGAGAGAGAGAGGGGGAGAGTGGAGATAGAGAGATAGGGATAGGGAGTGGGAGTGGGAAATAGAGGGGGAAAGGGAGAGGGGAAGAGAGAGGGGGAGATTGAGAAATATAGAGAGGGGGAGATTGAGAAATATAGAGAGGGAGTGATAGAGAGAGATAGAGGGGGGAGAGAGAGGTTTGGATATAGAGATGGATAGATAGATAGAGAGGGAGAGGGAGAGGGAGAGATGGAGAGATGGAGAGAGATGGAGAGAAATATAGAGATAGATATAAAGAGGGAGAGATAGGTAGGATAAAGAGATCGAGAGATATAGAGGAATGGTATATATAGATATTTAGAGAGGATGAGAGAGGGAGATAGAGATATAGATAAAGGGAGGGAGAGATAGAGAGGGAGAAATAAAGAGGGAGAGAAAGAGAGGGAGAGATAGAGAGAGGGAGATAGAGATAGAGGTGGAGGGAGAGGGAGAGATAGAGAGAGGGAGATAGAGATAGAGGTGGAGGGAGAGATAGAGATAGAGATAGAGATAGAGATAGAGATAGAGAGGGAGATAAAGATAGAGAGGGAGATAGAGAAGGAGAGGGGAGATAGAGATATATATGAAGGGAGGATAGATAGATATAGGGAGAGTCTCTTTCTACCTATCCTCTATATCTCTATATCTATCCTCCCTCTCCCTCTATCTATCTATCCTCCCTCTATCTATCTATCCTCCCTCTATCTAGATATCTATTTATATCTCTCTCTTTCTCTCTATCTCTATCTCCCTCTATCTCTCTCCCTCTCTATCTCTCTCACTCCCTCTCTCTATCTCTACCTCTCAATCTCTCTATCCATCTCTTCATCTCTTTCCCTCTCTATCTCTCCCTCACTCTCTATCTCCCTATCTCTCCACTCTCTCTATCTCTATCTGAGATAGAGGGAGATAGAGATAGAGAGAAAGAGGGAGATAGATAGAAATAGATAGCTAGATAAAGGGAGGATAGATATAGAGAGATAGAGGATAGGTAGAAAGAGACTCTCTCTCTCTGTGTATATATATATATATCTCCCTCTCTATATCTCTATCTATCTCTCCCTTTATCTCTTTATTTCCATATCCTCCCTCTCTCTTTATCTCTCTGCCTCTCTATCTCTATATCTCTCTCCCTCTCTCTATCTTGCTCTCTCTATCTTTCTCTATCTATCCCTCTCTCTAACTCTATCTTTCTATCTCTCCCCCCCTCTCTATATCTCTCTCCATCTCTATCTCCCCACCTCTCTCTCTATCTATTATTAGTAATGGAGCCTGATTATCTTCTTGATTCAGAGGTTTTGTTTCAATTATTTTTGGATCCTAGTTCCTAACGGGGGGTATGGGGAGTTGTGTGGGGGCTTGTCCCTCCACTTATGTCACCAAGGAGTCTAGGGGGGTAGAGACAAATTTTGGAGGCCCCCTAGTAGGGGTTCAGGGTTACCACCTATGAAGAGAATTTTGCTGGATGGAATAAAGGAAGGACTGGTTGTTTCTTCATAGACGTAGCCCATATCGGGTGAACCATGATAATTTGTCTCTTGTATGTTATGTTTTTATGTTCTATTTCTACATTCATTTTGATTATTTTATTGCTCCATGATCCTATTCCTAACACTCTCTCCACTATCTCTCTATCTCTCCCTCTCTCTAACTCTATCTCCTCATCTAATAAGGGCATATGATGCTACGTGTTCCAACATTGCCTCTTGTATTTCAAAGTATGGAGGCCTTGAATCTTCCTCCACATTATCACGCAATGATATATAATGGTTGTCTCTTCCTATACATGAGGCTACTCTAGAGTGAAAGAAAATGGAAGAGTGACATGAGTCTTCTCATATAATTTATCCCACTTATCATCCATGGCATTTTACCTGATCTAAAATATGAGCACATTTTAATGTGCTTGCATTATAATGTGGGCTTGTTTTCCATTGCTTTGGAAAATTCCAACCCTAAGGGTTGGACCTACCTTTTGGATGCCAAAGCCATGCTTTCAACAAAACATAGAAAATCAACTAAATCTCGAGCGTGCTCTCCATTAGGTTTACACGTTTTTCAATATTAATATGAAAAAATGCTAGGATGACTTCAAGTTTTTTATTAGCTTTCTAACCATGTATTTTTTCTAAAATTTGATAACATTAAGGTTTCCATCTTTAATTTCTTTTGCTAATGTGTTTTTTTGCAAAAAAATTATCTATAGTATTTTTGGTGTCATTTTTTATGCATTCGTCAAAATTTGAAACAAATTAAACATTTTTAGATTCTAGACTCTATTCTATACAAATTGAAAAAAATTGATTTTTGATTAGTTTTCAAAAAAAATAGGGGGGAGCATGCTCAAATTTTTATTTTTCAGGATGTGTCCACTTTGAAAATTCATAAAAAATCATATATTCATTAAAAAATTGACAAAAAAATTAGGCATAAACTACGTGATGTTAGCTAATTTTCCACTAAAGCGATTCATGAAATACTTAAAATAAGTCAACATTTTAGGGGGAGCAAACTAGATGCTATATTATATTTTCTGACAAAAATAGGAGCACTTCGTGTGCTCCTCCTATTTGGACCTTTTTGTTGAAATGCACCAGACAACTGAGAGGGGGGGTGAATCAGTTGTCTCCAAAACTTTGACTAACACATCAAACACTTGTTCATAGTTATTCAAATTTAATCATGAAGGCATGAAATAAGAAACTTAACACAACAACACATGAGACACATGAGACACCAGATTTTTATGTGGAAAACCCTATAAGGGAAAAAACATGGTGGGTATTAGCCCACAGAAATAAATATGTTATAAAAATACCAAAAAATAGAGGCTCACTACAAATGTTGAGGCTCACTGGTAAGGGGTGGCCCACTACCAAGGGTTGGCTCACTGCCAAAGGTTGGTGAACTGATTTGATAGCATCTACTTCATGCCTAGGCTCAGTTTCATTGAAGCGCGGTATAACTTCTCTGCTCTGCTCTTCTTACACTTTTTCACTTATCTTCATATTTTTGCACAAGGACATCTTTTTCACAACTACATTACATGTTTTTATTCAATTCATCAACCTTGGAATGTACATCAAGGTTGGAATTACATTCATCAACCATTGGAACAATCTCCAAGGTCGGCACTACAAACATACATAGAAATAGGTTTGGACCTAAACAAGATTTGCTAAGGTAAATATGTATGTGGATCATATTATGCCTTAGCTAGAACTCAAATGCAATCTTCCACGCCATGACACAGTTCCACAATCTTCAATGCAACTCCACAAGTAGTGAAAACAACCAAGTTGAACAAGACTGGTGTTAGCACTAAGTCTTCTAGGAGCAATCTTCTTCCATGATCCAAATTACTCTTCACGAACCAATCAAAAGATAGGAACATGAATAGGAGACATCCACAAGCACATTATAATCATCAGGAACTTTTGCACCACCTCTGATCACTTTATTCATTAGATTCTTTAAACCGGGGCACATTAACATAACTGTCAGCCACTGTCATAAGAAAAAGATCGATTGTAGACCACCAAATCATGAACCATTAGAGTTGAAGGCACATAACAACATTACAAACTTAGTTCCAGAACCGCAGACAAAAATACTTAAATGTGGAGGAAATGTGGAGCAAAATACATTCTCCCTGTCACCACCAAATGTACAGAAAAAGTAGTTTTCACTCTGGTGAACATAACTCACTCAAAACTTCATACCAGAGGCTCAAACTTGGAACATGGCATCTTCAGACATGCCTCTAAATAACTTCCAATCCATAGACAAAGATATTTAAGCTACAAGAAATACGGAGCAATCTACTGGACTATTCTTCAGTAAACAGAGATACTCTTCAACACACTATTTCCACTAGAGGAGAAATTTTTCTCAAAAGAACTTGGAAACTCAATATCAGGATCACAAGCAAGCATCAAAACAAGAGCATAGTTGACACCAATGACAACACAGATATGTTGAAATCAATGACAACACCGAGGTTAGGCACATACTTGCAACAATCTCCCCCTTTGTCATTGATGCCAACATATGATGTGAAAAACTGTAAAGACCATCAAGACAAGATTCTCCCCCTTTTTTGTATACATCTGCACTCTTTCTCCCCCTGAGTTTTTCACATGATTTCTCTCTCCCTTTAACATCAACATGGAAAAGGGCACATACTTGCACTCTGCTGCTCTAATCAAATAATACTATAACACTTACTACTCTTGGTCAGGAGTTCACATATTAGGAACACTTGCTGCTACCCCTGAGAGGTAGCTCTCAAAACATCAATCCAGATCAAAGAATAAGGCTCTAGGCTCCACTAGATTGATGCATTCCTTATGCATTGTAGTTCAGAGCAGAAGGGGTAATAACCCCTAAATTTTCTCTAAGATACTCAAAAGTATCCTTAGACAAAGGCTTAGTGAAAATATCTGCAATTTGATCCTTTGTAGACACATATTCCATCTTTACTTCATTCTCTATCACCTTTTCTCTCAAAAAGTGATAGTTTATAGATATATGCTTTGTTCTTGAGTGCATCACTGGGTTCTTTGAAATGTTATAGAACTTGTATTGTCATAAAAGATTGCAATTGGATCTTCATACACAACTCAAGTATGTCCTTCAAAGTCTAATTCATCCATAACACTTGAGTGCAACAACATGCTACTACAATATACTTTGCTTCTATAGTAGACAAGGAGATTGAATCTTGTTTCTTGCTCAGCCATGATTCAAGGCTAATAAACTTTTCCTTGTCACCAGTCATATGATTTGAGCATCCATTGTCTATTACCCAAGCCTTGGATTCTTCTCTTGCATGAAAGGCAGTCCATACAACCATTGATCTTTCATTGTTCTGTTCTGCTTGCAAGGCACCAGTCTTTTCACATTTTTCAATATCATCCTTTTTGTCACCAACACTCAAGGCCATGAAAAGTGTTTCATCATTGAATCATCATGATCCTCATCTTCTGAAGAATAATTACTTTCTATGGAATACATACTTCTCTTGAACTTGTCTCTTCTGTTACTACCCCTTGATTCTTTGAAAGGGCATTTAGAGGAAAAATGACCAACCTTTCCACTATTGAAACATTTGAAGGGTAACTTACCTATGTATTTGCTAGTGCCTTTCTTCAGTCTTCTCACAAAATTTTCTTCAACTTCATCAGATCTTTCATCTTCAACAGAAACTTCTTCCTTTGTCTTCACATTGGCTTTGAAAGCAGCTTATTTCTTTGGAGCATCACTGCCAAACTCTCTCATTTCAAAGGTAGTAAGGGAACCAAATAATTTGACTACAGTGTATGTATCCAAGTTTGCATTCTCCTCAATGTTAGATACCTTATGACTATAAGATTTAGGAAGAGATCTCATAACCTTTTTCACAACCTCATCTTCTTTGACTTCTCTACCAAGACCTTTAATGTCATTGACCACTTCACTCACCCAGAGCATGTATCCAACAATGTCTTCATCCTCTGACATTTTTAGGTTCTCAAATTTGCTCTTGAAGATCTGCATCTTGGCTTGCTTTACTTTCTTATCTCCTTCATAAATGGTTTTAAGTTTATCCCAAACTTCTTGAGTAGAACTGCAACTCATTACCTTTGAAAGTTCTAAATTGGCTAACCCACTCATGATAGCAAACTTTGCCTTGGCATTGTTATCATACTTCTTAACTTCATCTACATTTGTAGGAATAGTAGCAGAAACAATGTAACTAGACCTGACAGATTCCCAAAATCCACACCCTAGAGAATTGATATAGGCTTCCATCCTTAGCTTCCAAAAAGTATGATTTGTTCCATCAAACCTAGGTATCTTGCCAAATCCATTCTGTTCCATCCCAGACCTTCCTCAAGTGGTTAAGCTTCCCTCAGAGGAATTTGGTTTTGATACGAATTGTTGAACACATCAGGATATTGAGAGGGAGGGTGAATTAGTATCTAAGTAATCTCCAATTTTAACAACTTCAACTTATCTGGAGAAGATTTAAACTTAATCATCACAGCATTAACATGAACACAAAAGATTAACACAATGCATATGAACACATGACACCAGATATATGTGGAAAACCCTAGAAGGGAAAAACCACGGTGAGGATTAAATTGCAATATATGAAGCTCAAATAACAACTTTGTTTTAGGGCTACAACCCAAGGAAGCTTCTACTCCCTGAAGAACTTTGATTTAGGATCACTCCCAAGGAAGCTACTACTCCCTAAAGACTTTTTTTAGGGTCACTCCTAAGGAATCTACTACTCCCTGAAATGAGAACACACTTACAAAAGATTATAGTATGACAGTCTTTCTACAGTCTAAAAACTTACATTGAAACTCACACTTTTGATGATTGTACTTTTGCCTCTTCATTCTTTCTTCTAATGATCTGATCATCTAGGCACACTCTACATTTGATCACTATCACAAATATGTCTTCAAGATGAATCAAGACAGCATCAACAACTTCTACTCTTTCTCCGTCAGTCGCACATCAACAATGCATTCATTCTGTTTTTATCTTCTTGCAATCTTTTCAATCAGGTTGCAATCAGACCTCTCCTCACTCAATTTGATTCGCTATTTATACATGATATTACATTGATTATATTACTTGTTGGCCAAATACAACATGAAAAATACATTTACAAGTCAGCCAGACAACACGCAATATGAAACGTGTAGAAGATAGGTCCTAAGTGAAACCACACGTTACACCAGTAGAAGATTCATGCCTTGCAAATACCAACACTTTCTTAACCAAGTCCAAAACATACTTCATGGCTTCAAACACCAAGTAATTACATCCGCACACTCCACTCATTTAGAAAGAAGACAGTTTTAAGAAAAACACATGAAGACTTGAAGTATAATGGCCACATCAACTTGAAAAACTTGTGTGGTACTGGAAACAAGGAAGATCTTCATGAAACTTTTCTAGATGAGTCCACGTGACTCATACAACATCCCCAAACACTCCTTTGACACCATACATCAAAGAATTATGTTGCACAGCTTCAATCATTAACTCTAAGAACAGTCTGTCATCCGAGACACACTACAACATGTCATTTAAAAAACTAAGTTGTAGACCACCAAGAACATTGAAACTGCAAGGAAGCATGTAATACACATCCCTAAACATGTCCTCAAAATTGCAAGGGCAATCATTCATTTCCAAAGGAATGAAAAGCATTCCAATAGGCCTTGAACACAAGCATACTATGTCAGAACACATGTCAGTACTCTATCATGCATAACTTTCACAGTGGAAGGACAAATGATCTAAAAACTTGGATTTAATACCTTCACTGCATCCTAAACACAATTCCAGAACCGCATGACCATATCTGCAAATGTGAAGGAATGTGGAGCATTCCATTGTCCTGCATAGAACATCTTCACAGAGACAACATTGTCTTCAATCAGTCAACAGTAAAACACTCTTCCAATAATGCAATCATCATGGAACTTGGAACATACATGCTTTAGGTCATTAGTAACATCAGCAATATATTTGATCATCTTCATGCTTTTAATTCCCATATTAATATGAACTATATCTTCTCCCTTCTCTTGTTGAATGTGACATGACATCCAACCATGAACTGTATCTTCTTAGACTCTTGTTGGATGGGACATGACATCCAACCATGAACTGTATCTTCCTCTCTTGTTGGATGGGACATGACATCTAACCATGAACTGTATCTTCCTCTCTTGTTGGATGACATCCAACCATGAACACCTTCACACCACCATGATAGTGTTGACATCAATGATAACCTAGCACGATAGTGTTGATATCAATGACAACCCTAGGAACCATATATGTAACACAAACCACTTAGTACTCCTATGGAGCAAAATTTGAAACTCATAGCAAATGACTTTGCAGCATTGGTTGATGCAACTAAATACAAACAACTTGTTGGTAGTTTGATTTATGCAACAGCTACCCACCTAGATATTTCTTTTGATGTTGGGGATATCTCTAGATTCATGCAACAACCTAGAGAAAATCATTGGTTAGCCACCAAAAGAGTTATTCATATCTAAAAGGTACTCAAAACTATGGGCTCAAATACTCCAAGGCAATACATTTTTCTTTGAATATTTAAGTTCTGATTATGTAGGTGACTTGGATGATGGAAAATCTACTTTAGGTTTCCTAATGCATCTAGGGTCAATAGTCATTTCTTAGAAATCTAAGAAACAACCAATGCCAGCTCTATCTATTAGTGTGAATAGGGGTATTACCTAGCTAGTTTTCCCTTGTTGTGTGAATAATTCATATTATTTAACTATTTATTAGTTAAATAATATTCACACACATATTCACATGTTATGTTGACTTAGTGAGCCCTCTAGATTTTTCTAGTTGTTGATAGTTGTTGATAGTTGTCTTATAGTTGTCATATTCTACACATCAACTAGTTAGCATCTTGACCTCTAGTTCTCACATGGAATAGGAATATGACACTTGTCACATGACTACAACTTCTTATCTCTCAATCTTTCCTTTATAAGCAATGCATATCTTGTGCATTGATCATCTAGAAATGTTAATTCAATGTGTGATTCTTGGTTGCACCAATTCAATTCATTGTTCTCTTGCATTTCTCTTGTGGAAGATAATTTTGTTTTGCAGGTGTTCTTGGGTTTGTGAGTCATTTAAAGACTCTTACATGGTATCAGAGCCATTTCTGCAAGCTTCTTTCCAAGGGATCTAGTCTTGAGATTTTGCTGAAGCCATTTATGATCCTTGAGACCTTGCTAGAGATATTTCTAGCAAATCTCTGAGGAATTTTAAGGCATATTTTTTGGTTGAAAATGCAATTTTTTTGCAAAATCAACTATTTTCTATTTTAAAAAGGATTCATTGGCATTTTTATTGCAATCTTGCTTCATTTTTTAAGCAAAATTTTCCAAATCTTGGTCATTTTATTGGCAAAATCCTATGCATTACTAGGCCTTTTTTGGATCTCCACAGAGGCGTTTTCATCTTCATAGAGGCATTTTCATCTTCACAGAGGCATTTTCATCTCCACAAAGGTGGATCTAGCAACAAATAGGGGTGTTTTTTTGTGCAGGTCATTTTTTACCTCCCAGGCATCTTTTTTCATCATATTTGGTGTATTTTTGTTGTTCTCTGCCACAAAAGATTGCTCCATAACCTTTCAGTGCCCTGAGGACTCTTTTGCAAGGTTATTCCACTCATTATTGGTTGATTAAGGTGTTGAAATCTAACATTTTTTGTGCCAAATGTGAGCTGCAAGTTTCCAACAATTATTGCCTACATATGAGGTGGTTTTAACCTGTTAAATCTATTTTTTTTAATAACATGTCGATAGATTTTTTTGGAGATCTTAGTTGCTACTCAGATTTGCCACAAAATGAAGCATACAAGCTGCAAATTATGTGCTTTAACACCATTTGGCACTGCCTAGAAGAAGATTGGGGTGTGGAAACTTCTGCAGCAAGTTTCCAGACCATAAATTGTAGCTTTGGCTTATTTCCTTTTGTAGACAGGGTGATAAATCAACTCGATGAAGGAAGAAACTCTAGATCTATTGTTAATAGCCTTCATTCAACCTACATAGAGCCATAAACTAGCCACCATACCTTCATGTTTAGCGTCATTTTCATGCTTCATGCCAGGTTTCAATTTGGCCAATAATATTTCATTATTTTCTCTTTCATAATGCCTTAAAACTTTAATTTATACAAAGACATTAATATTTTCTATTTTGTGTGAGAGAAAATAATGTATATATTGGGAGAAAATTGTTTTTTGGAGTTTAATGGTGTAATTAAAACTTGTATTTCACCTATCGAAGACGAAGTGTGAGGCCCAGGTTGGCAAGAGGCCAATTTCCCCTCATAAATCTTAGCATTGGATTCTACATTCTTCCCCAATTCCAACGAGTAGTTGGAAGGCCATTTTTGTTATTGGCATAGTGTGTTTTTTTGTTGTTTAAGTGTTGGTATATTAAAATAGGCCATTTTAAGGGAATTTGTTTATGTTATAACTTTTGATCGGTAGCTCGAAATTGAATGTCGTTTTTTTGCAAAAGTTTATATTTTTTCATTTCTAACTTATAAAGTGCCAAATTTGGGGGGGCTCCTTTGATTGAGTAAAAAGATAGGGTCTCTTGTGACTCTTATTTACACATTCTTTCTTTACGTTTTATGGGGTTAATTTTAATTATGAACTGAGATAAAGTTCCATTTTGGGGGGATTCATCATGGATCTTGGTATTAAATTCCATCCTTTTGTTGTCAAACTAACCTTAGAGAATTATTTGTCTTGGAAACAAGGGATAAAGAAGCAATGCCTTATGGAGGATCTATTGTCATATCTCCTTGGACTCGTTTTTTAGCCAAGTGACAATGATCGGAAGAATGCATGGTTCAACAATAATGACATAGTTTACAGACTAATAGGTATTACCATTTCTAAGGATATTCTATATCACATAGATCACACTGAGTGCTCTTTCAGTACTTGGACCATCATTCGATAATTGTATGGAGACTTTGGATCTTCATTTGATAGTGATGTTTCCTTAGATGACTAGGCTCTTATGGATGATACTGAGACTTCTATTGCCTAATCTTGTGTGGACAAATTCTCATGTGATGATCAGTCTATTTGGTTGTCATACATTGATACCCCAGCTATAGTACATGTTGCTACTTCAGCGTTCAGAGTTACTTCTTTGAGAGCTTCCAGTGATTCTTTACAATAGGATCATTTAAGTCTTCTTGATTGAGATTTCTATTTATCAGACATTGTATCTTTGATTGTGGAGTCCCACATTGCTAATTTGGAGGACACATTTGATGCAGGAGCATCCCTGGTTCAACAGCAATCTTGCATCAACCAAAAATATTTGCATTTTATTTTCTTTCATTTTCCCAGTTCAGTCAGTAGCAGTTTCTATATTTTGGTCTACATTTTGCCGCAGTTTCATTTCAAACCTTGTAGAGCTAGACTTAGCATCTAGACATCTTCATACACATCATATCCAAAATTCAAATAATTTGGATCAGTTACCAGAAAGATATCGCTATCAGAAGATCAACTATTTCTCAGAGAAGAGTATCCAGTTGAAGGAGAAGATTTGTGGAGCACTTCCATGACTTGTGGAGCTAAATGACACATCATTCAAGATAGTTTGGGTCTTGATTGACCTTCCCTGAGATCCGTACATTGTTTCATTTACTTGCAGAGGATTTCCATATGATTAGGTCTGACCTATCCATGTACACATGTTACAACTCTTTCATTGGAGTTTGTAATCACTCTTGGCTAATAGAGGACTCTTGTGATCTGGAGATGATATATAATCATGTAATAGATGCCTAGGAGAGTAGTGAATCATAATATGAAGTTTTAGTCTTAGGATTTTGTTTTTTAAGGTGCTTCAAAGCCATATCTTGCGCATATATTGTACTGGAGAATCAAGCCTGTGAGCCCTAATCTGTATGCCCGCATGTTGTGGGCATGTTTGTGTATGAATCTATGGTATATTGAATGACTAAATATGCAAATGCATTCTATCAATTACCAGAAAGATATCTACTCTTGCTGCACGGTCTAGATTGTTCACCTTGTGGACCCTCCTAATCGTGACTGCACCAAGTGGTATCAGAGCGAAGTTTGAATCCATTGGGAGTGAAGTGAGTGAAATTTGAGAAGGCATTCCATAAGATCTTTTTGTGAATAGATTGTCAAATTTGAGGTAGACTACCTGTGTTGTCAACTAATCGTTGATTGTGAGGCATTTGTCACCTTGTAGCCCGATCGCTAAATTTGAGGTAATTACACTTGATCCTAGGAAGAGATGCCACGGAGGAGAATACCTATTGTTGGTACTATGGCTAGAATAATGGATGAGATGATGGAGATGATGAAAACAATGCAAGTTCACTTGGATGTTGTTGAAGAAGATTGAAGAAGAGGATTGACACCTCGACCTAATGTTGAAAGTGATGATGAAGAATCTCAATCCGCTAATCAAAATGAAGAAACCCTAGGAGAAGAAGAAGAAGAATCAGATCAAGTAAAGATGTTGTGAGTTATTTCAAAGATTGGGAAAAGACCTAGAGTTGATGTACCGAACTACACTAGCAATTTGAATCTTGAGGAGCTTATTGATTGGATAAATGACCTAGAAGAATACTTTGAATATGAAGAAATTGAAGATCTGCAGAAGATGAAATTTGCAAAGACAAAGTTGAAAGGACATGTCGCTATTTGGTTGAAAGAAGTTTAGTTGGATAGAAATAGAAGAGGAAAAGAGAAGATTACAAAAAGGATAGAATGGTGACAAAGTTGAAGAATCAGTTTATACCTGCTGACTATGAGTTAGAACTGTTGAAGAGATTGTAGAACTTGAGCCAAAAGGAGAAATATGTGAAGGGGTACACTGAATAATTTCATAAGATGATTATAAGGACATGACATAGTGAAGCAAGCAAGGAGAAAGTGGCAAGATACATCAATGGACTGAGATTGAACATTTAAGAAAAACTAAGTTTGGTGAGAATGACAACATTGGAAGAAGCATATCAGTTTGCCTTGAAAGTTGAAAAAAGGTTGAATAAGAAGCATGAGCAGAGGCAGAGAGGTAGAGGAGGTAAATTTTAGAAAGGTAGAACATTTTCTAGTGGAGAAATATCATTTGTAGAGCAAAGCAGACAAGATAGCACATTCAAGAAGGAGGACAGAGATAGCAGTGCATACCGGAGAGATGACAAAACTTTCTACCGCAGAGAAAACCCTAATTCATACCAGAGTGAAGGATATAGAAGAGAAGGAAGAGGATTTGATAGAAGAACATTTAGAGTAACTTGTTTTATGTGTGGAGGTGAAGGACATAGAGCATTTGAATGTCATCAAGGAAGTACAAGCAAGAAGACAGAGAATAGTGGAAGAGCAACCTATTTGGAAGAACCTGTTGGATCACCTAATTTAGTTGGTAAACCTGAGAAAGGAGAATCACTTGTCATGAGGAGAGCACTATTTCAAGTAGAGACTAATGAGGAACTACCACAGAGGAAGAGTTTGTTCCAGACCAAATGCAAATCAGGAGGTAAATGTTGTAAAGTTGTAATTGATAGTGGTAGTTCTGATAATTTTGTTTCAAAGGAGATGGTGACTAAGCTGAAGTTGGGAAGATTGAAACACCCTAAGACATGCCAGATAGCATGGATTTAGGATGATCATAAGGTACCGGTGAGTGAACAATGTTTGGTGAAATTTCATATTGGATCTTATCATGATGAAGTATTGTGTGATATTATGCCTATGGATGTATGTCATATTTTGTTGGGTAGACCATGGCAATATGATAGGAAAGCTATACATGATGGGAGAAAGAATACATATACTATAACATCAAATGGAAAGAGAATTACTTTGATTCCTTTGGAAGATGAACTTAAGAGTGAAGTATGTGAGAATGCTAGAATCCGTTTGGTTGATGGAAGGAAATTTCTGGATGGTTTGAGACATGAGAATATGTGTTATGCTTTGATTCCTAAGAAGCCTGAAAACCTGAAGACAAAGATTGAAGAATCACAAATGGAGGAGATAATTGAGTTGCTGATAGAGTATGAAGACATCATATCAAATAATGTACCTGAAGGATTGCAACCAATCAGGAGTATCAGTCATCACATGGATCTTATACCTGGAGCTAGTTTGCCTAATAAAGTAGCACACAAAATTACACCAGTAGAGAATGAAGAATTGAATAGATAGATACAAGAGTTGTTGAGGAAAGGTTTGATCAGAGAAAGTTTGAGTCCTTGTGCAGTATCTGTAGTGCTAGCACTGAAGAAGGATGGAGAATGGAGAATGTGTACAGACTCTAGAGCAATCAACAAGATCACAGTTAAGTATAGATTTTCATTGCCTAGGATGGATGATATTATGGATTTTTTGAGTGGACACTAGTACAGAAACAACAATACATTACTAAAAAAACTATGAAACACTGCTTATAAATGACCAAACATGGTCATGTGACCATTAGTAGTTTATTGCCAGTCATTTATAACGCAACCAAATTGATGACTAAACCATTTTTAGTCATTTATTGGTTGTTTTGATTGATCGATTTGGTAGTATATTTAGTCGTTGATTTAGTCATTAATTGTTGTAATCTGGTCACTTATTTAGTAATTTTTTTCACTGATATATTTAGTCATTTATTGTTGTTAACTGGTCACTTCTTTAGTCATTTTTATTCACTGATTTATGTCCATTGGTAGTGTATTTAGTCATTAATTTTAATCATCATTTTGATCAATTTGGTAGTATATTTAGTCATTTTTATTCACTGATTTAACACTAGTCATATATTTAGTCATATGTATTCATTGTTCGCTGATTTGTGTCAATTGGTAGTATATAAATAGTCATATTTATTCACTGTTCACTGATTTCTATCAGTTGGTAGTTTATTTAGTCATATTTATTCACTATTAATGATTTCTGTCAATTGGTAGTATATTTAGTCAATTTAATTATTAATTGACATCAATTAGTAGTATATTTAGTCATTTTAATTGACTGATATTTGAGGATTTAAACATAAAATACAGAAATACATATAAATCATCAATTAATTGCACACAATATAAAGATAGCCATTGAGAAGGCAAATCGCTGAACTTTATTAAAAGAAGGGTGTTCTTACAACTTGCACAAGTCTGAAATATCTATCTTGCTTGAAAAATGCTTAGAAATAGAGTATTACAATGTTTATTTTTAGTCACAAGATTGAAAATCTGAGTTACAATGCACATAAATGACAACAAAGAAGCTTCTCCAAGTTTACAATACTTTGCCAAAAAGTGAACTATTAGTAATTGATTCTCAACCAGTCTAACTATTGCCATAGGTCATCTAATCCACCCCATCATTCTAGCACTTGTCCTTATTGACTACAACCAAAGGAAATACACTGTCATATGTAGTCAGGTCTGTGATAGGATATTCATTATGTGAAACATGGACTAGATCAAGCTTCCTTAATGAAAAATCACTTTATTGTTGTGACTTGTACTATCATCAGCACTGCTTATGGGACATGTTTTTATTGAGTTTGAAGATATCAAGTCCTCTTAGGGCATGGAATCAAATTCTTCCTTCATTAATACATCTTCAAAAGCCTCTTTTTGAGTCTAAACCATTCACTTACCTTGCCTCTATTACATTGGACACTTGGTAGGCAGTCATATTTAGTGTCCTTGGTCTTCACTCATTGTGGTGACTGAACTATGCATACTTGCTTTCTAGATGATTTCCCTGCAACTTTCATATACTTGCCTTTTAATGCTAACACTGCAGTCCTTTGTTCCTTTGCTCATGCCACTTAAACCATGTTTATTATGTCTGTATCCCTAGGAACCATTGACCATTTCCACTCACCATGAACATCTTACCTCTATGCACTCATTATCTCTCTGTTATAGAATAGTCACCCATAAGTATACAGAATTTAGACTTTCATTTGTAGACTATCATAGGTTTCTGAAACTATCATATTCCTGCAACTATACTGCCATGTAGAATATATGTCTTGTAATAATAGAATTATTAGTGGCTTTCCTTTTTGCTATCTAAAACTTCTATAAATTTGTCTATTGGTTGCTTCCAAAGTCTTAATGAAATGCTAACATCATCACCTTATGACTGTAATCTTCCTCATTGATCTTTGTGCATTGCCAGCTACCCTTCATTTCTCAAAAACTAACACACCACCCTTGATCACAGTAGCTTAAGACTCATCTCACTTTGTCTATGGCATGAACTATGTACTTTATCTCTTGTTCACTGTCATTTAAGCTCCTTGAGTCTTCATGACTGTCTTCATGACATCTCATATATGAAGCTCTCTCCTTTATGAAGCTCTCTCATTTATGCTCCTTGAGTCTTCATGATTGTCTTCATGACTGAGTGTTGATCATATCCCATATATGAATCTCTCTCCTTCAATGCAACCAACAATAACACTAGAATATTTTCATAGAGGCATATAAGGTAGTGATGTTGAATGTTTAGGGAGGAAAAACAACATAAAATCAAGCTCAAAAAATCCATAAGACTTAAATATGTGTCTTTGCTTTGAAAAATGTGTTACAAAGTGTGTTTCTCAGTGCTGTGACTAAGAAAACTAAGTTACAATGGCTTTTTTTGCTTATACAGCTCAAAAACAAATAAAAAAACACTAAGATCCCTAAACAACACATTCAAACTATTGCATAAAGCAGTGGACCAAGCTGTCTAATAGCTAGTACATGATAAACATCAACTATGTCATTTTTTTCAAATATTTTAGTGGCCACCATGTGAAGGTCCCTTCTTTCTCTTTCAGACAGACAACTCCATCTATTTTGTCTTCATAAGCAAGGGGTATGTTACTTGTGACCTTTAAAATATTTACATTTGCATCTCCTGTTCCTTTCAAATTGACTCCATGTATAATAGATAGTGAGTGAATCCACCCAATGCCCACATTAGCACCATCAAATGGATCCAACACCCCAACTTTATCCCCTTCTTGGAGTTTATCAATATTTAATGTCTACAAAAAAAAAATGTATACACATTATATTGAGATATAAAACACACATTACATTGTTTTTGACAATTGTATGTAACGTCTTATGTCTTAGAACAAATCAGTTTTTGTATGTGCTTTTTTTATTTTGTTGAATAACAAAGAAGCAACTTTTTACACTAAGAAAAAACTAACCCATTGCGAGGTACAAACAAATGAAGGGTAAGACTACAATAGTGCTAGACTATATGAGTACTCTAGAAAGAGACATGGATTGGCAATGAAGTCCCCCCAACTGAGC
The DNA here is from genome assembly GCA_027924645.1 of Cunninghamia lanceolata. NCBI lineage: Eukaryota > Viridiplantae > Streptophyta > Pinopsida > Cupressales > Cupressaceae > Cunninghamia > Cunninghamia lanceolata. The sequence goes on from BSBN01000771.1 coordinate 29,030, forward strand.
AACATGACATCCCTGAACACAATGCACTAATGCGTAGTCAAAATCTATGTATGCACTCTATTACAACTAAGCTCTAAGCTTCCATATGTAATTTATATGTTCTCCCTTATTTCCATAATCTATGTATACTAGCTAATTACACTTCACTACTATTCTAACCAGCTTCTATCAAATAGGTAATGATTACCCTTACATAATAAAACAACCATTACTTGAATAGTACTTACTTACATGTGGTTTCATAGCACTCACCTCAAGTTCAGCATGACTACTACTATGAATATCATGTGCATGCTCATCGAGTTCATCATCATAATTATCACTATCAACATTGACATGAAGTTGTATAGTTTTGTAGAGAGCTCTATTGAAGGGGCCTTTTTCTTTTCGTTCTGATTTCATATAATTACTTTGCATGTGGTTTAATCATCATGCAAAAATTAATATAAGTCAAGTAAAGAATGTAGAATCTATAAATTTTTGTCCAAAAGAACATTATAAGCATGAAGAATTAATGACAAAACATTGGGACAGATTAACTTACAACTTAAAGAATGCAAAAGCTATAATTTTTTGTCCAAAAGAACATTTTAAGCATGAAGAATGACAAAACATTGGGATAGATAACTGACAACTATTGTATTACCTCAACTTTAGCATAACTATGATGATTGTGCTACACATTCTTGTTCAGTTCATCATTATCACTATCAATATTGGCAGCTCTGTTGACATCATGAAGGCATTTTTGCTTTCCTCCTGCTTTGATAAAATTGCTCTGCATGTGGTTTAACCATCGTGCAAAAAAATATACAAAGAATTCAATAGTCAAGTAAAGAATGCAAGCTATAAATTTATCCAAAAGAACATTTTTTGGATCACTCCAAGAATAAAGAAACTAGGTTGGATTCTCCTCCGCTCATATTTTAATAATCTACATATTAAGAGGCATTTGTATGTATAGAATTGCCAAACAAGAAGAAATGAGATCAATGGAGCCTCTTACCTCATCTGAATCCATGGATTTATGCTCATTCCATGCAGAAACTATAGGGTTAACGAAGGCAACCAACTGTGAAACTTGTTGATTGAGACTGTACATGCAATTCAGTACATGTTGGTACCCTTCATTTGAGTTGACATGATCTAGAGAGGCTGATCCTACTGGGCATGTAACATATGGATGTGAAATCTTTGTTGATGAACTAGATTTCCACTTCATCCTACTCTTAGATTTACTAGCATCTAGTGCTACCATATAATTGACAATATCTTCTGCACCTGCTTCTCTATTACTGTTTTCCACCTAAAATACAATGTCAATTTCAACATATAGTCAGTTCAATTACATGTATCAGACAAATTTTCTTTAGGGATATATTCACAAGAAAAGAACTCATAAAAATATAACACAAGCAGGATGAAGGAAAAACATAGTCTAGTTCATCATGAGGTGTGTTAGAACCATTCAAAATTTCACAATCCCACTCTGTTTCATACATTTTCCTTCCATAAATCCATAATTAGGGATTCATATTCCTTTTTGAATTGTTATCGAAGTCATTTATGAGCATCTCATATCATGTCTATGTGAAATAAATTTATATTTTTGACCATTGATGTGTTTTTGTCTCTTATTGCAGCCCCACAGTACATGCAAATAGCCTTGGCGGGTGTGCGGGAATCAGAGGATGTGAATACACAGTTACCGCTTCCCTGCAACATGCAAAAAATTTAGTTGTGGTGTTGCGGTATAAACTCAAGCGGCACATAATATGTTACCGCGCCTCCGCGGCAGGTAAGGAGATGACTAGCGACAATGGAGTAGGAAGGAGTCGGGATAAAGTGTTCATCATGCCTAGGCCGTGACGGTTTCAAGTCGAGCCTGCGGTGTTGCAGTATAAGGAGTTCAAGTGACCGGTAATGCTACATATCATGGCCCTGCAATGCTGATAACTTCAACTGGCAATAATGCAATAAACAACGAATGGGAGACCAAAGGCTCCCACAGCCCCATGATGGTCAGGCCAAAGCTTGGTGGTGGCGTGGTAAAAGACATAAGGGATAACATGTATCCTGCCATCCCGTGGTGGTGTACAATAAGGCTTGTAGGGTGGCGGTAAGTGGTGAAGATGAATGTAATTGTCCAAGAGGACCTGCAGTCCCGCGATTGCCCTAAGTTGGTCTTGCGGTGATGTGGTAAGTAATTAAATGTCAAAATGACTTCAGTGCTACCCCGTAATGGTTATCATTGATGCCTGTAGGATTCTAGTTTTTGAGGAAAGGACTACAAATCTTAGAATACTTGCCCAACCATTAGATTGGATCAAATCAATTGTTCATGTTTGAAAAGAATTGAATGTTGAGATTTGTTGATTTCATGGCACGAACCCTAGTTAATGGCGAAATGACCAGCTTCATGGCATGATAAAAATTGGGATTTCTTTGTATTTCTTCATTCTAGCAAATTCAGTGTTGATTGCAGAAGGCAAATTCAAGGTTTGTGTGCTCTCCTTAGGCATTTTTTGACTGGGTAAGTCTGCTCCATCACTCTTTGCATAAAAGTTGGTGTTTGGTTTGTGCTCTGTTTTCAACTAGTATAGTAAAGCAAGTAAAATATCAAAACCTTAGTTCGTAGAGGCACTAAGATATGGCACCTAAAAAATATGAGTCTATGAGTAAGAGCACTAACCCCCCTGCTCCCAAGAAATGATCACTTCAACAATCATTGTTGGACATCCTACCAAATTTAGTTGACAAGGGGTCTAAGAAATTGTTCAAGGATGTTGCGGAAGGATGTCAGGATGTTGCAATCCCTATCTCTGGATGGAACCTTTTTTTGGTATTTTTGTGGAAAGAAAGATGGATAAGGACCAGTTGGAAACCCATGGAATTTGGATTTGGCAAATCTTGTGGTGCCAAATGTATTTGTTGATGTATATTTGATTAGAACATTGGCACAACACTATCACTCAACGACCAAAATAGTCAGACTACCAAATGGGTCACCATTAGTGGTTGTGGACAAGAACGCAATCATAGATAGCTTCATGTTGAGCAAGCAAGCCCTCACACAAGTAGATCTATAGAAGAGTGAGCAAGAGTACAATATTTTGAGAAAAACACACAGAAGGGATGAGGTGCCCATGCACATGAGGAAAGGGGCAAATAACAGAAGAATTGAAATCCCATACAATTGAACCTTTCTTTGTTGAAGATTTTGATGTCTATTTCAAAAGAACATATTTTGCTTTGTGTCAGGCATTGGGTATTGATGCCCAAGGTAGAATTCTTGTTGGCCTAATGATGATGGCCATGAGAATTCAAAATGCAGAAGCTAATGTTGAATATGATTTTGCAACATTCATTGAAAAGAAACTGCATGATGGATTTTTGCAAATAAGAGAAAACGAAAAGCCCATGGATTTCAAATACTACTCTTTGTTATGTAATTTGATTTTGTATCAAAATAGAAGGAAGTGGCCCCGCAGAATGGATCTGAGCATGATTGATGAAAAGGGACAAAGATTGCCAACACAATGTTGGAGTTATAAATGGGATAGCCATTGCAAGAATTGTGACTATGTTGTGTTTCATGATGAATTCTCATTTAGAATAATGAATTATTTTGGTAGCTTTTCTCCTAGATTGACAAAAGAGATCAGGGAAATGTTGAGGTCTCTTGCCCATAGGCCAGAACAGGGTCATAAGCATAACTATGTTGATTGGTTTTTCTTTCCATTTCATACTATAATTAGGGCATATGGGTGTACTCATCCACCCCATGTGTTGTCTAAATTTGTGTCAAACAGAATTGCATTCCTTGAATTCATGTGGCAAATGATGTGGATGGAGAAGGTTGTAATGAAGAAATAGAAGAAAGGCACATTTCTTCCTGATTCCACAGTGTTTGGTGATTGGTCCATTAGTTCTAATACTTTAGAGGATTTGCAAGCCTATTTGAAGGCTAAATATTCTTTGAAATCAGGTGTAGAGAGGGTTTGTGATCTAGAGGGTCACATGAACTTTGTCAGACAAACCATCCTCAAAAGAATGGGAAAATCCCATCAAATCAATTTTGATGAGGATGTGATCAGAAATCTTGTCATGTTTCAAGAAGTGTATAATAGGAAAAGAAAATGGGAGATTTTGAAAAAGATTGAGGATGATAGGAGAAAACAAAATCCTAATTTTCCTAGATTCTTTGTTGAAGAGAAGGACCCTTTGAGAAGAATAGATCTGATAATTGACAATTTTGAAAGAATATATAGCAAGTCTGAGAAGTAGCCTTCAAAGGCTACCAATGTTGGTATGTGGCGACTGATCATGCAAGTACTGTACACTAGTTATGTATCCTCGCCGAGGTTCAAGGCCAGGCCAGGCCCCAAGCGGGGGTTTGGGGGTGCAACCCCCAATTTTTTTTTCCAAAAAGCTTGTTATAATCAGCTGGGATGTATTCACAAAATTGTAATCTATTTTGTACTGGATAATAAAATCATTGGATGGCTAAGTTTCTGTGGATGTAGCCATAATGGGTGAACAACGTTAAATTTTTGTGTTGATCTCTTTTGTGTTATTCCTCAGTGTTATATTTGGGTTATTTAATCTACATATAATTGTTAGTGTTTATTGCTTTGATATGCCTGAACCCTAACAACCAAGCTCAGTGTCAAAAGACCACCATGAGTTGTGATTCAAAAGCCTGCCCCAGATGTAATGTTAGTACAGGATCTAGCTCATGTCCCTGATTCACCACCTACCAAAAGGCAAAGGATTAAGGATGTTTCTCCACTGGTTCCATATGAATTGAGCGAAGGAGGGGGTGACACTAATGAAGTGGCTAGTATCTTGAGAAATATGGGAGATGAAGGAGAAACAAATCAGCCACTTGTTGGCAAAGAAATAGAAGCACACAAACCAAAGGCCAGAATGACCGAACAGGCACAAGGGGAGCCTAAATTAGAAGAAGTTGAAAGAATTGTGGATTCTATGAGATTTATGGAGGATGATGATTTCATTAATTCTTCTGAATTCAAAGATTTTTGGATTAAGATGAAGATGAAAGAATTTCAAGAACAAGTGGAAATAAATAAAATGGGTGCTGATGAATCTCAGCATGAGCAAATTGTTTCACAAACTTTCAAGAAATTAAAAATAGATGAAATAAGTGTCAGCCCTGATGAGGCTAGACAAATGGTATTAAGGAACAACATGCTGATCATTCTCAGGCTTGAGTTGAAGAAAATGTTTTTTGTTAGACCAAATCAGGAATCAAGATGACCCCATGCTAGTTTTTGAATTTGACTATGAGGATGGTGTCAGTGGTTGTGGTTTCAATCCAAAAATAGAGACTTTGGCAATATGGGCAACATAAAATAACACCATCAAACCAAGATTACTTGATGTGGTCCAAGAAATAAGGGGAACAGCTGTGGTCAAGACATTCCAAGACATATCAGTAACTGAAGCAGCTACCCTCATTGTGCATTTTGCAATGTTTACACAACATGCAGTTAAAAAGTTAGAACAAAGATTGTTTGATTATGAGAGAACTTAGATGGAGATGAATGATGAGGTAAATATATTATATCTTGAAAATGTAAAGCTGAAAGAACAAGTGAAGGGTGAGAGTTCTTCTTAGATTCAAGCCATTGTGCCATTTCAAACACCTGTGCCACAAGAGACTGGTGATATCACAGTGACTGTTGAACAATTCAATGTTTTGAAATTGAAGTTGGAAAAAGAAATTGAGGAATTGAAAAGCTAAAATGAGAAAACAAAGAATGAGGCAAAATTGAAAATTCTTGAAGTGTTTCAGAAAATTTTGGAATATAGAGTGAAAATGGTTGTTGACAAGTTGAGAGATGTGCATGAATGTTATTCTTCCTTGTCTTAGGCCATGGAATGGCTGAAAGTAAATTTTTCTATTTTAGATCCCTTGTATCAAAGATGGCAGTCAACACATCACACACCGATCACTCTATGTAAAGTTCTACAATGGAACCCAGATGCTCCTGTAGCTATAAAGCCAACCGAGAAAATAATTGAGATGATATTGGATGAGTATCAGTATGTGAATGGTGAGAATCAAAAAATCCAAGCAAAGATTGATTCTTTTGCCACTTTCAAACACCAATTCATTCCATCAATCCTAATGAAGGATGAAAAGATCAAGGATTTTGATGCATGGAAGGATGAATTTGGTCATACAATTTCTAAGGTCATGGAATTTTTGAAAAAGGATGGAGATATCAATATTCTCAGCTTCAACATCATTTTGGACAGAGTAATTGCTTTAGATGCTGGATATAAAAAGTTTGTAAGTGATGTCAAAGCATTGCTAGACAAAAGGTGGAAGGATAACCAAGACAACTTGCTCCAAATTCAAGATTATAAGTGGCCTAGTGATTATGTTGTGTTTCAATGGTAGCAGAAGTATCTTGCAGCTGATGAATAGATAGGCTATACATGCAGGGGAGCAACGAGCATCATGGCTTCATGACTACACAGTATACCAATGGGAGCAAGAGTATTTGGCTCCTCCAGAAGAATAGGGCCTTGAAGAGGTTGCAATGGAAGAATCGAGCCTTCAAACAATCTATCATGGAGAGGGGGACTTTGCCAGATCAAGATGATCACGAGTCTCCTATGTTGATTAACGGACTACAAGTGTATTGCAAGTGTTGCAGGCTTCCAATCAATATTGTCTACTTTCTATGTTTTCTCTTAATTATGTTTTAAGCAAAATTAATGTTTGGTTTATACGAAGAGGCATGAATTTTGAAAAGATGCCATATTTTGTAATGGTCTAAAGCTTGTTGCTTCTCTTATAAAAGAGAAACCAAGACCGAATTTTGATATCATCATCATAGGCATTTATAGAAACATATATGAGGAGACTTATGTTATATATTGTAATATCTATTTGAAGCAATCAATGGAGAAGAAGATTTAATCTGGTGCTCGAATTCTAGTTAAGATATCTAAGAGATCATTTCTTTGTTTGTAATGAGGAGGCTTCGTTCACCTAATGTTAAGATATCTTTGTGTATTATTAAATCACAGATGTTCGTTATTGTTTCCTCACACAAGCATATTCAATGCATGTGGAGGCTAGAATTTGTATTACAAACTAAAGCTATCATCTAGGACATACAAGAAAAGTCTAGCATCTAGAAAACATATAGGACATAAAAGAAATTATATTCTAACTACACAAAATTAATTTCAATCAAAGTAAGAAAACTAAGAAGAATGATTGAACCTAACTTTAAATGCACTTCAAATCAGCAATGAACATCTCAAGTTTTGTATACAATGTACCAGCAGAATAATGATGATTACATTCAGAAATGTATCAGTAAAACAATAGTGAATAAGCATACCTATACTCGGATCTTTATTACATTCAATAATAAATTACACCATACATATAACCAAAGATTAGGTGACAAGCTAACCTCTTAAGGTGATAGGCTAGTTAAGGTGACAAAACATCATCATAATCATTTGCATTGCCAACAAGATCAGAATCCTAATCACTCGTGTCTGCATCTACTTGATTTTCTTCAACATCCTCATCTATGACATGCTGCTTATTCTCTCTCCCAATCTCTTCATTGGTAATCAAAATCTCTTTTTCAAACACTCCATAATCTTCATCCACTTCGAATGTTTCTTGTAAATTAACATATTGCCCATCAGGCATTATATCGACAACTTCCATGAATTTTTGTCTAGAATGAGACTCTATTTGAATGACATATGACCATGTTGGGCTTCTTACATCATCAATTTGAAATGATTGGTTAATTTGAAGAGGGGAAACATATGGCTCATCCATCTCTGATAAAAATTGCCCTATATTTGCGCATACAAATCCATACTCATCAAATTGTATTACAGATGATCAGATCCACTTACATTTTAATAATATAGGACTATTTTCACCAAAATCCACTTGAATAATTTCTTGGATGAATCCAACATAAAATTTATTCTCAGTTTCGTGAAGAAATTCAGCACTAACAACACAATCACAATTTTTCTTTCCTTTGTCTTTTTCTTCCACTCCTAAATGACTACCATAGGCCCACATTCCACTAAAACACATAGCCCATATATGTGGAGATTGTGAAAGCTCACTTTCCTCTATTGTTACATCTTGATCTTCTTCTTTTGCATCACTGACTGCATTAGCAATCCATTCTTCAATTTTTGGAAAAGAATCACCTCCAATCAAATCATGACGCCTGGGCTTTTGAGATCAATGTTGCATCCAAGTTTGATTCTCTTCTTCATATTTTATACATAGAATATTAACGTACAAATAGTAAGATTAATAATATAAATGTGTAAATGCAACTGAGTAAATAATTTATTGTGTAAAAAAAAATTTACCTATGCCTCTTATCGAACAAAGTTGTGTTTTGAAGAATATAGGCATGTATCGCACTTCTTTCTTGATATGATAGCTTGAAGCAACATCCATTGCCTTCTAATACTTCACCCACAACTCTTTCATCTTCGTCATCATCCCATACACGTTGATTGACATTTTTAAAATCCTTCATATATTCTATGCAAAATCCCATGGCCTCTTGCATTGAATATCCCTCAGACATGTTGCCTTCTAGTTTTGCCCTGGTATGAACAATTTTTTTCAAAACCTTCATATATCATTCTATAGGATACATCCATCTCATTCTTACTGGGCCACAATGCTCTAGTTCATATTCTAGATGTATCAAAAGATGCATACAAATGTTAAAGATTGTTGGTGGAAATTCCCGTTCCAATAGACAAAGGACTTCAACAACCTCCTCCCTCAAACTATCAAAGTTTGAAGGATCTAATACATGTAAACTCTTTCTCTTTAATATTAGGCCCAACCTTATAACTTCCAATCTTGACCCCTTTGCCAAACTTGATATATTTACCACAATAGGTAAAATATTCTCGATTATGACATGATAGTCATGGGTCTTGAGGCCTCTTAAGCCATTAATGTCAGTTTGGCTTCTAATACTACTACTTACATATCCAATGTGAAAGTGAGTCTGAGATAACAACTATAAGAATTGTGCATGTTGTTCCTTTGTCCAGACATAAGGAGCACTAGGTTTTCTATATTTTTCATCCGCACATTTTTCAACCCAAAGATTTCGATGAATCTTTAGTTGTCAAAAGTCTTCACATGATGAAACAATATCAAAAGCACCAACAAGAGTTTCTATAATAGCATAGGCTATATTTTTCTCAGTATACATAAAGTCAACAGTATGCCTAATGGCTATATCCTTAAAGTATGGCAACTTATAGAATATGCACAACCATTTTACACTACTTTCACTGCATGGATCGCATCTACTACTAGCAATCCCATCATTTTCAATAAATGACATTCTTTCTTGTCCATTCTCAACAATGTAATCACTTGTTATTAGCAATGGTGCTTCACAATTCTCTTCTTGACCATTGAAACGTGTTTTTCGTCGACGATATGGATGATCCATTTTAAGGTAAGCATGATGTCCACAATAAATACACTTACGCAAACTTCTTGAGTGCCTCACAAAATCCTTAAAGTTGCAAGCAGGACATCCATGGTATCCATGAACACTGAGACCAGACAATGTGCCATATGCAGGAAGATCATGAATCGTAAAAAATAAGGAAGCTCTTAAAGTGAATTTGATTGAATGACCATCCCTTAAAGATTGAATTGCTTCAATTCCTTTCCACAATTCCATTAGCTCATCATATAATGGCTTTAGATAAGCATTGATTGTATCTGAAGTCACACTTTTCTTTCTTGGTATAATCAATGATAGCATTAAGAAAAATGGTTTAGTTGCTAACCATGGAGGCAATAAATAATAAATAAAAAAATACTGACCAAGTTGACCATTTAGTACTTTGATCTAAGAATGGGTTCACCCCATCTAGAGACAAACCCAACCTTATATTACGAGGATCTTGAGAAAAACCAGGCCATCTGTTATCAAATTCCATCCATGTCTTAGAATCAGGCACATGTTGTTTTCCATCGGTGCTCTTATTTTGGGCATGCCATTGCATAAGTTCAACAATGTCTTTGCACCATACATTCGAAGTAATCGTGGGATTATTAGAAAGTGGCGAAGAACCATTCTAGGAACCACAATTGATTTCAACCCTTGGCTATACCTCGGTTCATGGTATTTTGGACATTCACTCTCACTTGCAAGATTATTACGAAATGATACACAACCATTCACACATGTGTGGATGTTTTCATACCCTAAGCCTAGCTTAGTGATTTTCTTTTTACATTGACTTCATTTTGTTGGCAATGTGGATTCAGGTGGTAACAACAAACTTAATAATGCCAATAACTGATCTACACTCTCATTTGTCCAACCATGCACCACTTGCAAGTTAAGAATTTGAAGGATTGTTGTCAAATGACTTAACTTGCAATTAGCATACACAGGCTTTAAAGCATCCTCCATCGACTTGGCCCAATCATTGTCTAGACCCTCATTCAACATTCTATCAACTTCAAACCCTTCGTCTAACATTGTTGTCTCTTCATCTATGTTTGGTGCCACTTCATCTATGTTTGTTACCTCTTCATCTCTCACACTCTGCAATGTTGAAATTAGGGCAGACAACTAAGAGGGGGAGGTGAATCAATTGTCTCAAAACTTTATCTTTTGCTGCATTTTAATCTTCTTTACCACTTATTAACAGATTAATGATATAACCATGAAAGCATGAATCAACAACACATGAGCAGAAATAGAATCAACACACATAACACCAAGATTTTTACGTGGAAACTCGGTTAAGAGAAAAACCACGGTGGGGGTTAACCCACAAGATTTATTCTTTGTTAAAAGAATAGAAAAATGGGAAGGCACACGCCTTCAGGGCACACTGCCCAGAGCTCACTGCTCCAAGAGACTCACTGTCTACAAAAACATTCACATCGTTAACACTGAAAGGTTGAACTGAGAAACAACATCTTCTCTATGCCAAGGTTCAGTTCCATTGAAGCTCACAACACCTCTGCTCTGCCCCCAAATACTTCTTCACTACCTCCGCATCTTCATTCACATTCACACATTTACATGACTTCATTACAATTATTTATACATGACATCAACTTTGGAATGAACATCAAAGTCGGCCTTACAATCATCTATCTGGAACATTCTCCAAGACAGGCATTACAAGCAATTACAATCACAAGACTTGACTTAATACAAAATGCTACATGTGGACCACTACACTATCGGCCAAACATAGTTGGGACTCAAATCTTCCTTGAACAACACACCACACTCCATAGAACTTCTCTTAGATCAACCGCAACACGCACGAAGCATCCGGTCGGCCAAGATTAGGAAGAACAACAACACCCAAGGAGAAATCTTCAACTACAAACTCAATCCTCAATGCAGACACCAACACAATAGGCATATGATCTAGAGACCTCCACAAGCACAATAAAATCAACAAGAACAACCGCACCACCTCAAATCACCAGAATCACTTGGGTCTTCATACGGAAACTTAAGAACACTAACTGTCATGACTATCACACTAGAAAGATTGCTTGTGGACCTCCAAACCATGAACCACTTGAGTTGAGGATACACACCAACATCCCAAACATACCTCTAGAACCGTAGACCATAATATTCCAATGTAGAGCAATCCAGACCAAATTACCGTCACTTTGTTACCTCTAAACAACTGCCAAACCCGGTTCTACTCAAATGGCCATAACTTTACCAATCCTCCATGTGGACCTCTCAAATCTTAACTTGAGCAACTTCAAACAATCCTCTACAAAACCCTTTAATCCGCAGACTCTAATCTTCGTCGCACTAGGAATGCGGAGCAATCTAATTTACTAAACTGCATTGTCTTCACTATCTCTGACAAAGAGATATGTTGACATCAATGACAACACATCATAGACACATATTTGCAACAATCTCCCCCTTTGTCATTGATAGCAACATATGATGTGAAAAACTGATTCAACCATTAAGACAAGGACTTCTCCCCCTTTCTCTTATCACACCTACAACCACTTTCTTCACTGCTCCCCCTTTCACCAGCAACTACTTACTTCTAAGTTTTTCACATGACTTCTCTCCCCCTTTGACATCAATGGCAAAGGGCATATATTTGCAATCATCTCTCTCCTTTTTTGTTTCTTAGATAAAATCAAACTGAATTCCAGAATTAACATATTGACTACTCCCCTTGAGTATCATCCCCTTAACATCAATCTGGATCACAAGATATGACTGTGAGTTCCACCAGACTGATGCACACTAGCGCACCTTAGTTCTGAATAGGAGGGGTAATAACCCCTAGCTTCACTCTAAGATACTCAAAAGTGTCTTTAGGTAGAGGCTTAGTGAAGATATCCACAATCTGATCCTTTGAAGAAACAAACTCCAATCTGACTTCATTCTCATTTACCTTCTCTCTCAAAAAGTGAAACTTGATGGATATGTGCTTTGCCTTTGAATGCAACACCGAATTCTTTGAGATGTTTATTGCACTTGATTTATCACTGAAGATTGTAATAGGCTCTTCAAACACAATTCTGATATCCTTCAACATTTACTTCATCCACAAAACTTGAGTATAATTACTTGTTGTCGCTACATACTCTGCCTCAGCAGTAAATAGAGATATTGTCTCCTACTTTTTGCTCAACCAAGAAACCAATCTCTTTCCCAAGAAAAATGCACCACCACTAGTACTCTTCCTGTCATCCACATCTCCTGCCCAATCAGCATCTGTATATGCATGAAGAGTGAAATCATCATCCTTAGGATACCATAAGCCATAATCAGATGTCCCTTTCAGATATCTAAAAATTCTTTTGACTGCTATAACATGAGATTCTCTATGATCAACTTGAAATCTAGCAACAAGACCAACTGCATTCATAATATCAGGTCTGGTTTGAGTCAAATAAAGCAGTCCTCCAATCATGGATCTATACCTTTTCTGATCTGCCTTAGGGGAATCGTCATCTTTACTCAACTTGCATCTTGTTATCATAGGAGTACTCACTGGTTTTGAATCCTCCATTCCAAACTTTTTCAACAACTCTTTCACATACTTAGACTATGATATGAAGATGCCCTTATTTGACTGAATGATTTGCAAACCTAAGAAGAAATTCATTTCACCAAACATGGACATCTCAAATTCACTTTGCATCTTATCAGTAAATTTTTTACACATGCTCTCATTTCCACCAAAGATGATATCATCAACAAATACCTCAACAATCAAGATGTGTTCATGATCAATTTTGAAATAAAGATTATTGTCAGATATGCCTTTGCTAAAACCTAACTTTAGCAGATACTTATCTAATCTTCTATACCAAGCTCTCGGGGCTTGTTTAATTCCATACAATGCTTTCCTCAATCTGCAGGCCATATCTCCTTAATCAGACAACTGGAATCCTTTCAGTTGTTCAATGTAGACTTCTTCTTCCAAATCTCCATTTAGGAATGTTGATTTGACATCCATCTAGTAAACTTTGAAATCTTTGTAAGCAGCAAAGGCAAGAAATAATCTGACTACTTCAATTCTTGCCATCGAAGCAAAAGTTTCTTCAAAATCAATTCCCTCTACCTGAGAATATCCTTTGCACACCAATCTTGCTTTGTTTCTCACAACTTCACCATCTTCATTCAATTTATTCTGGAAGACCCATTTAGTTCCAATTACATTTTTTTTTTCAGGTCTAGGAACAAGATCCCAAGTATGATTCTTTTCAATTTGCATTAATTCTTCTTCCATTGCTTTTACCCAACTTTCATCATTACAAGCTTCATTCACTGATTTTGGTTCAATATTTGAAATCAAACAATACTCCACTTGTTCTTCAGCAAATTTTCTTCTAGTTTGACCACCTTTATTTTTATCTCCTATGATCTGATCTTCAGAATGATTCAACCTTACATACCTGGGAGTTTTGGGATTTTCTTGAACTTCTGATTCTTGAACTTGTTCCTCAATATTTGTACTAGCTTCTTGAGTCACTGGATTCTCTAGAGCAATCTGAATCTGAGTTTGAGTTTAAACTTGCTTTCCTTCATTTGGACTTTCATTTTGATCATCTGATTCATATCCACAAGACTTAGAAGGTCTCTCCTTGCTTTCATCAACCTTGACATTAGCACTTTCAAAAATCCTTTTCAATCTCTTGTTAAAGCATCGATATGCCTTGCTTTGGATAGAATAACCCAAAAATATTCCTTCATCACATCTTTCATCAAACTTTCCTAGATCTTCATCTCTCTGGATATAGCATTTACTATGAAAACTCTGAAGTATTTCATAGTAGGATCATTACCAAACCATGGTTCATAAGGTGTTTTACCAGTATTACCTTTGATCTGCACCTGGTTAAGAGTATAGACAGCAGTACTCACAGCCTCTTTCCAATAGACATGTGGAACATTTGCCTCCATCATCATGGTTCTAGCAGCCTCTTGAATAGTCTGGTTCTTCCTTTCCACCACTCCATTCTGCTGAGGAGTCCTAGGAGCAGATAATTGTCTTCTTATTCCATGCTTTTCACAAAATGCATTAAACTCACTGGAGGTAAATTATCCACCTCTGTTAGATCTCAGACACTTTATTTTCACACCAATCTTATTCTCTACCTTAGCCTTGAACACCTTGAATCTATTAATAGCCTTAGATTTCTCCCTCAAGAAAGTGACCCACATCATCCAGGAGTAATCATCACTCAGCAACATAAAGTATATGTCTCCTTGCAAACTCCTAACTCTGGCAGGACCACACAAATCAGTGTGCACAAGTTCCAACAATCCACTTGAAAATTGTTCTTTACTTTTGAATGTAGCTCTGTTCTGTTTGCCCAACTAACATTCCTTACATATGCTACTAGTAGGTTTCACAAGCTTTGGAAGATCTCTCACAACCTAAGTAGTACTTATCTTGACAATGTTATCAAAGTTTACATGGCACATTCTTTTATGTCATAACCAACTCTGATCAATCTGACCAATTAAACAACTTTTACCAATACCACTTAAATGAAAGATATTACCTCTAGTTTGTGTACCAGATGCAATCTCAGTTCCAGAGCTTCCCAAAATTTTGCATTTTCCATCCTTGAATTGAAGATCATACCCTTTGTCAACCAACTATCCAACACTGAGAAGATTATGCTTCAACCCTTCTACATGCAAAACATCATTAGTGTTATTCTTACCATCAAGAGAGATGGATCCTCTGCCATGGATTCTACTAACTGAATCAAACTTACTTTTATCACTGGTCATATGATGAGAACATCCACTGTCAATCACCCAATCATCTTTTTCTTCAACCTAAGTAGCCAAGGCACTTTCCACATTCACACAGCTGGTGGATTCAGTAGGCATCAAATTTTCTTATTTAATAGCAATGAACACCCATTCATTTCCAAAGGTACTTCCCATATTAGATTCATCATCTGTGACTCCTTCATCAGCAGCTTCTTGGACATAGTAGCATTTCTTCTGAACCCTAGGTCTGTTAGGGTTTGGCTTTGAAACCCTCTCCGAACATCTTGAAGAAAAATGACCAATCTTATTGCAAGCAAAACATTTGAAAGGCAACTTTCCTTCATACTTACCAGATCCTCTTGGTAATCTTTTGGCAATAAGGGCTTCAAGTTCTTAAAGCTCAGATTCATCTTCTTCAAGTTCCTTCCTTGCCTTCTCATATCTAGTTAGTCTTCTTGAAGAGCTTTCACCTGGATCAAATCTTTGCTTTCCGAAAACACTGGCCTTAAATGCATATTCTAATTTAGGAAGAGAATCAAACTCACTCATTTAAAATGTTGAAAGCTTGCCAATCAACTGATCCCTTGTAACCTCTGTCATAGTCCCGATTTCCTCAATAGCAGCAACTTTATGCTTATATGAAGCAGGTAAGGATCTAAGCACCTTGGCAACAATCTCTGATTCTTCCAATTTTCCACCAGCACACTTGATACTACACACAATTTCATTCACCTTTTGCATGTAGGAAGTGATGTTTTCATCTTCACTCATCCTCAAACATTCATATCTACCCTTCAGGCTCTATAACTTAGCATATTTGACATATGCATCACCTTCATACAGAGTTCCCAACTTCTTCCAGATTTCATGAGCAGTTTGCAATTCTAAGACATTTGTCATTTATGTATCAGTCAGGGCACTCAACAATGCTTCTTTAGCCTAAATGTTGTATTCATCTTCTTTGATTTCATCTGGAGTTGTAGGACCATTCTTTAGAGGAGTATACTTATTCTTAGTTATCAACCAATAAGGATCACTTGTGCATTGCAAATGACACTCCATGTGATTCTTCCAAAGAGAGTAATTTGTTCCATCAAATCTTGGACTATCCTTCTTGTATGTCGACATCCTGGATCTCCTCAAGCGGTCAAGCTTCTTTTAGAGGAACCGGCTCTGATACCAATTGTTGAAATTAGGGTAGACAACTGAGAGGGGGGGTGAATCAGTTGTCTCAAAACTTTATCTTTTACTGCATTTTAATCTTCTTTACCACTTATTAACAGATTAATGATATAACCATGAAAGCATGAATCAACAACACATGAGTAGAAATAGAATCAACACACATAACACCAGGATTTTTACATGGAAACCCAGTTAAGGGAAAAACCACAGTGGGGGTTAACCCACAAGATTTACTCTCTATTAAAAGAGTAGAAAAATGGGAAGGCACATGCCTTGAGGCACACTGCCCAGAGCTCACTGCTCCAAGAGACTCATTGTCTACAAAAACATTCACATGGTTAACACTAAAAGGTTGAACTAAGAAACGACATCTCTATGCCAAGGTTCAGTTCCATTGAAGCTCATAACACCTTTGCTCTGCCCCCAAACACTTCTTCACTACCTTTGCATCTTTATTCACATTCACACATGTACACAACTTCATTACACTTATTTATACATGACATCAACTTTGGAATGAACATCAAAGTCGGCCTTACAATCATCTATCTGGAACATTCTCCAAGATAGGCATTACAAGAAATTACAATCACAAGACTTGACTTAATACAAAATGCTACATGCAGACCACTACACTGTTGGCCAAACATAACTAGGACTCAAATCTTCCTTGAACAACATGCCACGCTCCATAGAAATTCTCTTAGATCAACTGCAACACGCACGAAGCATCCGATCGGCCAAGACTGGGAAGAACAGCAACACCCAATGAGAAATCTTCAACTACAAACTCAACCCTCAATGCAGACCACCAACACAATAGGCACATGATCCAGAGACCTCCACAAGCACAATGAAATCAACAAGAACAACCACACCACCTCAAATCATCAGAATCACTTGCATCTTCATATGGAAACTTAAGAACACTAACTGTCATGACTGTCACACTAGAAAGATTGCTTGCGGACCTCCAAACCACGAACCACTTGAGTTGAGGATACACCCTAACATCCCAAACATACCTCTAGAACTACAAACCATAATATTCCAATGAGGAGTAATCCAGACCAAATTCCTGTCACTCTATTACCTCTAAACAACTACCAAACCCGGTTCTACTCAGATGGCCATAACTTTACCAATCCTCCATGTGGACCTCTCAAATCTTAACTGGAGCAACTTTAGACAATCCTCTACAAAACCCTTTAATCTACAAACTCTGATATTCATTGCACTGGGAATGCGAAGCAATCTACTTTACTAAACTACATTGTCTTCACTGTCTCTGACAAAGAGATATTTTGACATCAATGACAACACATCATAGGCACATATTTGCAACATGCAATTCTATAATATCTTCATAATAATTGTAATCCCAAGGGCTTATACCACTATGCCCATATCTTATCATATGTAAAAGAATCAGGCTTCTTTTTCTCACCTTTCCACCAAGATAGTTTTTACATGGACATGGATATTTGTTCATGTCCCTCTCATTAGCTACACTCTCATCAAATGCATGGTATTGATCTATAGTCAACCTTCGATGTTGATCCATCTATAATGTTCTACACATAGCAACAAAAATCTTTTGAGGAAAAATTAGCAAACCAAAAGTTCAAGATTTTTTGAAAAAATCAGATTTTAAAAAAAATGTAAAAAATTGTAGAATAAGAGACAAAAACTATTTTTTTAATTGAAAGGCATTTCCATAGCAATAGAGTTATAGAGAGCAAATAAAATAGAGAGTTTAACTAATGAATTGTAAAAAATAGATTTTTGTAGTTTATATTCAAATTGCCAATTACATTGCATTGCACATCTTTCAAATTCAAAGCATTGCTTCACATTGCATAACTAATAACTAGATGCTGATAGATGACAAAATTTCAATTACAATATGTTCTAATGCAGGGGCATCCTTGATGTACCTTTTGATGCAAATTGTTGTCATGTTGCTAAACTTTGGTTTTTAGTTTGGTTGGGGTCAATAAGGTCATGTAAGACCATTTGGGGTCATTTAAGTCCATTGTGTGATGTTTTGATGTCATGTTGTAAAAAGTTGCAAAATGTTGTCGAAATGTTGTCAAAAACTTGCAAATGTTGTCATTAGTGTTAACAAAGGAGTTGGTGGTTAGTTTTTCAGTTACCAATGGTTGTAACATGTTAAATATGCCATGTAACCTCGATAAAAAAGGTTGGAGAGAAGTTTGAATGATAAATATTTCATTTTACATGTCCAAACCTGTGTTTTTCTGTGTAAATTGACTGTAATTCATATTATACGAACTGGTACAGATTGGTACGGTCCTAAAACCAATTGGAGAAGTTGGAGAAGGGTCCTAGATTTCAAATGCATTTGGTTTGGTATAATTTTTATCAAGTTTTGTGCGAGATATTGCATTTTTTGTGAGTGCAGGTCTAAACCCTACCTAGGGTTTCCAGGGAGCAAATTTTGATCATGGGCAGAGTTTCCACCATCCAAAAATCCTAAAAATTGGTGGAAATCTTTGTCCCACACCTATCCACATCCCTAAAAGAGGACCACTCACACCTAGCACGTGTGAAGAAGATATGATTGACTGTATGTGCAAATTTGCTGTGAGACAGTCCTAAAACCCTAGGTTCTTTGTTGATTTGAATAATCTATGCATTGTATGTCAATGGAGGGGTGAATAATCATTGAGGCATGTTGTTAGGGTCTGTACAATCCTAGGAATTCATATGACAAGTGTTCTTATCTTCGTTTGGAGTCATCACCTTGAATGCACCTAGTGGCAGCAAGACCTAAATTGCATAAATCATTGTGGTAATCACTTGGTTAGGTCATGTACGTTTGGAAACCCCTAGAAGATGTTATAATAGGTCTAAATAAACCAAGTTGCCTATATTCCATGTTGTCTTCAATGATTGAGTTTCACTAGGGTGTTGTTTCCATGTTTTAGGCTTAGGAGCAAATTGTCAAGAATGAACAAGGGTGCAGATTTGCATCAAGTGTATTGAAACTTTGTTTGGGATGTGTCAAGGTTACTGTGTGTGAGTCCTTCCTCTGCATCATGTTCTGCCTCTACATAAATCTATGTGGTCAGTTTTGTGCATTTTTTACTTGTAGGATTCTCACAGTTAGTGAAAAAGGTAGTGTTCATGAAGGAATGGAAAAGATGCGTAGAGCCTTTGAATTATACCCATACTGTTCAATGGCATTGAATCATTTAGCAAATCATTTTTTCTTCACAAGGCAGCATTTTCTTGTGGAACAGTTGACTAAGATAGCTCTTGTTTCAACCGAACACCCTCTCATCAAATCTCATTCATATTATAATCTTGCACGATCTTATCATAGTAAAGGTGATTATGATACCACTGGCCGCTACTACATGGCATCAGTCAAGGAAAGCCAGAGGCCATAGGATTTTGTGAATAGGTTCAATTAAAGCTAGAAGATTTTAAGAGTTCTCTCTCAAATTTTGAAAAGGTTCTAGAGGTCCACCCTGAGAACTGTGAGAGCTTAAAAGTTGTAGGCCATATATATGCTCAATAAGGGCAGGGAGAGAAGGCTTTGGAAATTTTAAGAAAGGCAACTCACATAGATCCACATGATGCCCATGCATTTATCAAGATGGGTGAGTTATTAATATCATCAGACCCCAGTGCAGCCTTAGATTCTCTTAAGATAGTAAAGTCTCTTCTGAAGAAGAGCAGAGAAGAAGTACCCATTCAATTGTTAAACAGCATTGGGGTTCTTCATTTTGAGCATGGTGAACTAGAGTTGGCTCAACAAACTCTTATGGAAGCATTAGGAAATGGCATTTGGGTTGAATTCATAAATAAAAGCCCCAGTGCCAATTCTGCAGTTTTTCTTGTGCTCTTTAACGATATGGAATTCTTCCATCGACTAGAAGAAGGTGATGTTTCATTTGAGCTACCATGGGATAAAGTCACAACACTATTTAATCTTGCTAGGTTGTTTGAACAGCTACATGATACTGAAAAAGAAAATATTTTATACAATCTTATATTGTTCAAGTTTCTTGATTATGTGGATGCATATCTATGTCTTGCATCCATGGATCAAGCTCGAAATGAGATCCAACTAAGCCTATAATTGATTGGGGATGCACTTAAGGTGGATAAAAACTCATCAAATGCTTTATCTATGTTTGGCAAAATGGAACTAAAAATAGATGACTAGCTTAAAGCAAAAGAAACAATTAATGCTACACAAAGTGAATCAGATGCAAAGAATTCTTATGTTGATATTTCACTTGGAAATTGGAATTATTTTGTAGCTTTTCACAATGAGAGGAGGGATCCAAAGGTGGAGCCACAACATCTTGAGAAAGCTAGATAACTGTATTGTGAAGTGTTGACATAGAGACCAGGAAATGTTTATGCTGCAAATGGGGCAGCCATTGTGCTAGTTGAAAGGGGTCAATTTGATATTGCAAAGGAAATTTTTACACAGGTACAAGAAGCTGTAGTAGGAAACATCTTGTTTCAGATGCCTAATGTGTGGGTAAATATAGTACATGTTTACTTTGCACAAGGACAGTTTGCGCTTGTAGTGAAAATGTATCAAAATTGTTTAAGGAAATTCTATTTTGGCACTGACACCCAAATTTTATTATATTTAGCTTGAACACATTATGAAGCAGAACAGTGGCAAGATTGTAAAAGAATATTATTAAGAGAATTAGATTGTAACTACTGTAAGTTACCAATCACAAAGCTATAGATTTTGTGTTTATAAATGTAATGAGGCTTTCGAATTACCTTTGAATTTGCTACAGAGGGTGTCCCCAAATCTGACTTCACTACAGAGGGCCTCGTTGACTTCAAATTTGTTGCAACAAACTCCAAATTCCTTGCCCACCTTTTTAGAAGTCTCCAGGTCCTCTCCTCTTTATCGCCCATGCAAGTAGCTACTATAACTCAAAATGCCTCAATGTGAAGTAGCTCTGGGAAAGTACTTTGATCTTTACATTCCTGACATTTTATTTTTCAGCGAGTCCACCACAAGTAGCTCTAAACGGTCAGAGATATTCCAAGATGATTGTGTGAAGTGCATGTTAGAGTGCCTGCAAGTGAAGAGTGTGATGGTGATGGGCCATGGCTATGGTGGGTTTGTGGGCTTCTAGATGTCACACTTCCATTGCCTCATAATTGTGAGCTCCAGTGTTTGCAACGATGATCTACTCAATGAGCTCGGAGCCACCGATATCAGGAATGTTCTTCTACTCGACTAATGAAGGAGGAATTCTACAATGAACGTGAATAATGAATCACGCCAATACATCCCGCCAATAATTTCCCCAAAAAAAAATTAAAATTTTGTCTAATCTGTATTTGTGTGACTAACTATTTAGTCATTCTTATTTTTGTGACTAAATAATTTTTTAGTGAATGACCAAATTAGCCATTTATTTACTCATTTATAGCTGAGTTGCAAAAAATTAGTTGAATTTAGTCATTTTTAGTTGTTGTGACTAAATGTTTTAGTCACTTAGTCATTTATTTGTCAAAATTCTACTAGTGGGAGCAAAATATTTTACAAAGATAGATTTGAAGAGTGGATACCGTCAGATCAGAATCAGAGAAGGAGATGAATAGAAGACTACTTTTAAGACAAATGAAGGGTTGTATTAGTGGTTGGTCATGCCTTTTGGATTGACAAATGCACTAAGTACTTTCATGAGGTTGATGAATGAAGTTTTGAAGAAATTATTGGATAAGTTTGTTAATGTATATTTGGATGATATTTTGATTTTCAGTAAGACAAAAGAAGAACATCTGTGGCACCTGAGACAAGTATTGCAAAGACTGAGAGAAGAGAAATTGTTGATAAACATCAAGAAGTGTAGTTTCATGAAGGAAGAATTGGTCTACTTGGGATTTGTGATTTATGTGGAAGGATTCAAGATGGACCCTGAGAAAGAGCAATTGTTGAGTGGCCTACACCTGAGAGTATTGGAGAAGTCAAATCATTTCATGGATTATCTAGTTTCTACTGGAAGTTCATCAGAAATTTTAGTTCAGTATGTAACCCTATGACAAAGATAATGAGAGGTGATAGAAAGGACTTAAAGTGGACATCAGGAGCAGATAAAAGTTTTGAATTGTTGAAGTAGAAAGTGACAGAGCAACATGTGTTAGCATTACCAGATTTCAATAAGGTATTTCAAGTAGATTGTGATGCAAGTGGAAATGCAATAGGAGCACTGTTACGTCAAGAAGGTAGACCTGTAGCATATTTTAGTGAGATGTCGAATGATGCAAGGAGAAGATATTTAGTTTATGATCAGGAGTTCTATGTCATAATTCAAGCTTTGAAGAAGTGGAGACATATGAGATAGGTAGAGTTGATGCAGAGTTATACATTTGTACTGAAGTATAGGAGTGGAAAATAAAACAAAGTTGTTGATGCATTGAGTAGGAGAAGGAACTTGCTGACAGAGATGAGAGTTGAAGTGTTAGGTTTTGAAGAATTGAAGAACATGTATGAAGAAGATCTTGATTTTGTAGAACCTTGGAAAGCATGTAAGGAACCTATTGTGACAGATAGGAGTAAGTGGTTGGATTATTTCATTCAGGAGGATATGTTGTTCAAAGGAAATTAATTATGTATACCTAGGAGTTCAATGAGAGACAATTTGATCAAATAGAAGCATAGTGGTGGATTGGAAGGACATTTTGGCATTGATAAGACAGTGGCTTTGGTAAGTGAAAATTTCTTTTGGCCTTAGATATATTAGGATGTTAGGAAGTTTGTACAGAGTTGTAGAGTATGTCAAGTTGCAAAAGGGAGTAGTCAAAATACTAGATTGTACAAATCTTTGACAATATCGGAGAGACCTTGGGAAGACATAAGCATGGATTTTATATTGGGATTGTCGAAGATACAGAGAGGACATGATTCAATATTTGTAGTGGTGGACATATTTTCAAAGATGGTACATTTCATACCTTGTAAGAAGACCACTGATACAGTTCATGTGACTGATCTATTTTTCAGGGAGATTGTGAGATTGCATGGATTACATAAGAGCATAATTTCAGACAAAGATACAAGATTTGTTGGATACTTTTGGAGAACACTTTGGAAGAAGATGAAATAGTTTTGAAGTTTAGTTTAGCATTTCATCAATAGACTGATGGACAGACAGCTCGGTGGTAAATAGGAGTTTGGGAAACTTATTGAGATGTTTAGTAGGAGAGAAGACAAGAAATTGGGACTTGATTCTATCACAAGTAGGGTTTGCATATAATAATTTAGTGAATAGGAACACTGGAAGAACACCATTTGAGATTGTAACCAGAGTAAACCATAGAGGAGTTGTAGAGTTGAGAAATATCAATATGGAGAACAAGAGGAGTGCAGAAGAAGAAGAATTTGTAAGGCACATAGAGACAGTGCATAATCAGGTTAAGAAACATTTGGAGGAGATGAACAGTAAGTGTAAGGAGCAAGCAGATGAGAAGAGAAGATATAAAGAGTTTGCAGTTGGAGATGAAGTTATGGTGTACTTGAGAAAAGAAAGATTTCCAATTGGGACATATAACAAGTTGAAGATGAAGAAGTTTGGACACTGTAGGATACTCAGAAAGTTTGATTTAGGAAACACATATGAAGTGCAGCTACTGGGACATTGGGTATATCACCTATTTTCAACATTGTAGATCTATATTAGTATCATGAAGTAGAAACCAGTGACAGTATTGAATATCACTTGAAGAAGCAGTTACCACAACAAGCACCAAAGCAGATTGAAGACATCTTGGATAGCAAAATTGGCCACAGTACCAGAGGCAAGCAATATAAAGAATATCTTGTGAGGTGGAAAGGCAGACCAAAAGAAGACTCATCTTGGATTTCTCAGGCTGAGGTGGACCGTCTTGGTTTTCCTCTAGCCCCACAAAGTGAGGGACTCACTTTTTCAACAACCCTGAGTGTCTAATGCAGGAGCATCCCTGGTTCAAGAGCAATCTTGTATCAACCAAAAATATTTGCATATTGTTTTCTTTCATTTTCCCAGTTCAATACAGTCAATTCAGTCAGTAGCAATTTCTATATTTTGGTCCACATTTTTCCACAATTTCATTTCAAACCTTGTGGAGCTAGACTTAGCATCTAGACATCTTCATGCACATCATGTCCAAAATTTAGATCATTTGGATCAGTTACCATAAATATATCGCTATCAAAAGATCAACTATTTCTTAGAGCAGAGCATTTAGAGCAGCCAGTTGAAGGAGAAGACTTGCGGAGCACTTCCACAACTTGTAGAGCTAAATGACACAAAGATAGTTTGGGTCTTGGCCAACCTTCCCTGAGATCCACACATTGTTTCATTCACTTGTGGAGGATTTCCATATGATTAGGTCTGACATATCCGTGTACACACGTTACATCTCTTTCATTGGAGTTTGTAATCACTCTTGGCCGATACAGAGGACCCTTGTGATCCACAGATGATATATAATCATGTAATAGATGCCTAGGAGAGTAGTGAATCGTAATATGAAGTTTCAGTCTTAGGAGTTTGTTCTGTAAGGTGCTTCAAATCCATATCTTGTGCATATATTGTACTGGAGAATCAAGCCTGTGAGACCTAATCTGTAAGCCCGCATGTTGCCAGAATGTTTGTATTTGAATCTATGATAACTGAATGACTGAATCTACATTTACATTCTATATTGGAGTTGCTTTCGTTGTGTTTACTCTTGTTGCATGGTCTAGACTGTTCACCTTGTGGACCCTCTTAACCGTGACTGCACCACATTTGAGGGGTTATCTCTCCTCTTTGATGATAGTACACATACACCTGTTATTTCTATAGAGTTTAGAGAGGCTTCACTGAGTGCTTCCAATGATTCTTCGCAAGACATCAAGTGGGATTTTCTTTGTAGCCACAAGGCATGCATTGGCATTCCACATCCATACATCAGTTCTTTGGATCTTGCTCTTCATCAGTTTTCACATGATTTTGAGAGGTCACTTATTTTAATTAGGCCTGGGACTCCTGATTTGATAGTGACTCATTTTGACATCAACATAAAGACATTCGAGTAGTGTTCTAAGATAGGATATATTATGAGACTTCCATCCTCACCTTGCTTCTTTGAATGGGAGTTACTTCAGTATTCACCATTTGGTTTATTTCTTCCTAGGGCGAGAAATGTCATTTGCCACAAATGGATCATCTTTAGTATTCATATATGGGCATCCTCTTTTGGAATAGGAGCTACTTCATTGTGGGAGGGTTTTATAGTTTATCTCGCTCTCTCTATTCTAGGGGGTGTCTTCTCTCTTATGGGGGGGACTTTTTTCTCACAAAGGGTTTTGTTCTTCTTATACTATAGAGAGCATTTTTTTTTCTCTCTTTTGGGGAGGAGTTTTTTTTCCACTAGGTTTTCTCCTTTTCTCTATTTGTGAGAGATTTTTTATACATGGGTACCTAACATGGCCTTGTTGCCAGGACCCATTTTTGCATTTTTGCATTCTTGCTTTTAGTCAACTTCTCCCTAAGTTGCATTTAGGGGGGTGTGAGTGTGAATAGGGATATTACCTAGCTAGTTTTCCCTTGCTATGTGAATAATTCATATTATTTAACTATTTATTAGTTAAATAATATTCACACACATATTCACATGTTAAGTTGACTTAGTAAGCCTTCTAGATTTTTCTAGTTGTTGATAGTTGTTGATAGTTGTCTTATAGTTGTCATATCCTACACATCAACTAGTTGGCATCTTGACCTCTAGTTGTCATATGTAATAGGAATATGACACCTGTCACATGACTGCAACTTCTTATCTCTCAATCTTGCATTTATAAGAAAGTCATCTCTTGTACATTGATCATCTAGAAATGTTAATTCAATGAGTGATTCTTGGTTGCACCAATTCAACATTATTCTCTTGTATTTTTCTTGTTGAAGATAATTTTTTTGTAGGTGTTCTTGGGTTTGTGAGTCATTTGAAGACTCTTACACTATCCTCTGCAGAAGCCAAATATATGGTAGCTTCTAAGGCAACTAGGGAATATTATGGCTTCAACAAATTCTTAAAGATTTGTAAGAACACTAGGTTTCATCCACACCACTCCTTGTTTACAATCAAAAATCTAGTCTTTCACGATTGATAAGTGGCAAAATAAAAATTAAGATCATATCAATGTTGTATCAATAGGTTTAGAGGGAATGGTGATACACCCAAAACAGGTTTTAACATTTGATTAAAAGAAGATGACACATGGTACAACCCAAAAAGGGTTTGAACATTTGACTAAAAGAAGATGACACTTGGTGCACTCCATGAGTCACATTTGCAAAAAGACAAAGACTTTCATTACTTTTTTCGAAAAATGTGGCTTAGTTGACAAAAAGATAGAAACAAAAATAATAAAAGTGAAAGAAAAAAAGGAACTAGGTGCAAAGGAAATGAAACCTATCCAAGGATAAATCATTGTCAACCAAATTTATCCCAAAACACAAGATCCTTAAGTCACTATTAAGACGTTTTGTTCAATATAAGGCCTTTGTAAATAGTCCCAAACCCCCTTTTCCCCAATGTGCATTTATAGGGGAATAATATTCACTTATTGACAAGTTCAACTATCTTCATTTAAAGGTAAGTTCTACTTCAATAGAAAAACCTACAAATCACATGAAAAGGCAATGGATAGACACCTATTGTTGACAAATTGCTATGTACATGCACTTGATAGACCGTGGTGTTGGTTTTGCAACCCAAATGTTTAACATTCTCAAAATTATTATTGAAGAAAAATCCCAAACCCATGAAGCTCTAAAACCCCCATATGAAGATAGTACATGAATGTTGGTTCCCAACTAATCTATATGGAAAAAGTTAACAAGGTCAATTATGGCCCCCTGTGGCATAGGTGATCTATTATACCTCAACTTGTGCAAGCATCTATAGCTTCGCATAAACACCAACTGAGCTAACCAGATTCTAGATTTGTATGGCCAAGAACTAATTGTGGGAAGTCAATGCATCCCACAAAACTAATTAAATATTGTTTTTTACAAGTAGCCTAAGCATAAACTTTTCTCCATTTGATCTTGTAGGGGTTTTTCATGTTCCTCTAGTAACCAAACGATCAATAGGCAATAATCACTGTTCTTCTTTCTCAACAAATACTTCAACTACCCGACAAGTCTTTGGAGATATTTTATTGGCCTAGGCATTGGCATGGATTTATAATCTAGCAACAACAATTCTATGTAATGTTGACTACAAACCCATGCAAAGTTGAAGCAACATTGCATGCTTTCAAAGATTTTGGATGATCGTGTGTTTGTTGGAATTAGGTCGGACAATTGAGAGGGGGGGTGAATCAGTTGTCAGCAATTTTAACCTTTTATGCTTTTAATCTTCTTTCACAACTTACAAACAGATTAATTATATAAACATTGAAGCATGAATTAACATCACATGAGCATAAACAAAATGAACACACATAACACCAAAAATTTTACGTGGAAACCCAGTTAAGGGAAAACCACGGTGGGGTTAACCCACAAGATTCATACCCATTTAAAAGTACTTAAAATAAATGGGAAGGCACTTGCCTTCGGGCGCACTGCCCAAAGCTCACTGCTCAAAGAGGCTCACTACCTACAGGAGGCTCATTGCCTACAGAAGGCTCACTGCCTACAAGATTTTATGTTTAGTACAGAAAGAATGAACTGAGAAATAGCATCTTCTTCATGCCTGGTTCAGTCCCATTGAAAGCTCACAAAACTTCTGCTCTGCCCCCAAACACTTCTTCACTATCTCTTCATACCTTACTATTGTTCCTCTACTCCTTCTCTTCTCTTCTCTGCCTTTGTACCTTTCTTAGGATTTTATTATTTTCGCACAAGGACAACTTTCCACAACTCATCCACAAATATTTATATGCTTCATCAACCTTGGAATAATCATCAAGGTCATCTTGACTTAATGTGAATCACTTATACTGTCAGCTAAACATAGCTGGGACTTGAATCTTCTTCGATCAACATGCTACGCTCCAAAGAATTGCTCTTAGATCATCCGCAACATGCTTGAAACATCTGGTCGGCCAAGACTGGGAAGAATAGCAACACCAAGGAAGAAATCTTCAACAATGAGCTCAATCTTCAATGCAGACCTCCAACATAGTAGGCACATGATCCAGAGACCTCCACAAGCATATTGAAATTAACATAACATCTGCACTACTCCAAATCATCAAAATCACTTGCATCTTCATCTAGTACCTCAAGAACACTGTCTGCCATGACTGTCACACTAGAAAGATTGCTTGCGGACCTCCAAACCACAAACCACTTGAGTTGAGGATACACACTGACGTCCCAAACATGCCTCTAGATTTTTAAATCATAAGTTTTCATTGCGGAGCAATCCGGACCAATTTCCTGTCACTTTGTCTCTTCTAAACACTGCAAAACCTAGTTCTACTCAGATGGCCATAGCTTCTTCAAATCTTCATACGGACCTCTCAAATCTTAACTGGAGCTACTTCAAACAATCCTCTACACAACCATATGGTCTGCATACTTTGATCTTTATTCCTCTAGAAATGCAGAGCAATCTACTTCACTAATCTGCATTGTTTCCCCTATTTCTGACAAAGGGATATGTTGACATCAATGACAACACATCATAGGCACATATTTGCAATAGTGTTCAAGTAAAAGTGAACATATAATTGTCAATACATGTGGTGACATCTCATGCATTCAACATTCTTGATATGCAAGTGGACAAACATGAGTGAACACCCAATCATAAAAATGATACAGACCAAAGACACTATTAAATTTGTCTTTATAGGTTTGATTGCATGATTGGAAATTGAGGAAGTTAGTAAATTACTAAGTAGCTAATTGCCTGATTGGAAACAAAAGTTGATAACCCAATCAAAGGGACTCGATGATCACTAATTATTGTTACTTGTTAATTACATGACACATGGAATTATGAACTATGTGGACTGGAAGAAATTGATGACGCGATATCATACTATCTAAGTTCTTTGTTAAATGATCTAACAAATATGAATTCAACTAGTTCAATATTAAATATTTAAAAGTGGCCACATAAATGATGGAAGGAGTTTATCATTGAAAATCACCCATTTGGCTGAGTCTATATTGTAGATTTCATGTCATGCATATGTGAGAGGTCAATGCATTCTACCAGGGAATGCATGTGCTAAATGGTTTTGTAAGTCTGACAATTTTGTGAAAGTGAAATCATGATTGCAAAGACCATAATATAATTACTATTAAGACCATGAGTTTGTGAAACAAAAGGATGGAAAAAGGGAAATTTCTCATACAATAAGTGCCAATCAACTAACTTACATTAACAAGGCATATAAATAGTGTTGCAAGTATGTGCCTAATCGGTGTTGTCATTGATGTCAACATATCTTTGTTGTCATTGGTGTCAACTATGTCCTATTCTATTACTTGTTTAGAAGCTTTGTGTGTTGAGGATATTGAGAAAATTGGCCTCTTTAGAAGAAACAAGTAAGTTACAGTGAAGTGCAGTATAGACAGTGAGTTGTATGTTGAAGAACAGTCTGGTAGATTACTCTGCATTTCTTGTTGCTTGAATATCTTGGTCTACGGATTGGAAGTTATTTAAAGGGATGTTTGAAGATGCTAAATCATAAGTTTGAGCCTTTGGTGTGACAAATTGAGAGAGTTGCATTCACCAGAGTAAAACCTGCTTTCTCTTAATATTCTCTAGTGACAGGGAGAAAGTATTTTGCTTTGCATTCCTTCGCATTAAAATGTTTTGCTCTGCAGTTCTAAATGGAAGTCTGGGATGATGATAATACAATTTCAATGGTTTATGTTTTGGTGGTCCACAAGCTATCTCTCTTGTATGACAGTTGAAGATAGTGAAGTTCATGTGCTCTGGTGTGAAGAATCTCATGAATAAAGTGGTTTGTGTTTGTGCAGTTGCTCCTGATGATTTCAATGTGCTTGTGGATTCCTCCTAATTGTGTTCCTACCTTTATATTGGTCCGTGTTAAGGAAATGAGATCGTGTTTAAAGATTATTCCTAGATAACATAGCGTGCAACTAGTCTTAGCCAACTTGGTTAATTCCAATAATTGCAGAGATACCTTGAAGATTGTGGAAGCACGTTGTGGCGTGGAAGATCATGTTTGAGTCCCAGCTAAGGTGTGGCATGATCTGCATACATCTATACTACAATTCCTTAGCATATTTTTATATTAGGTCAAGACCTATTTTGTAAATGTTTGTAATGCCGATCTTGGAGATTGTTCCAATGGTTGGTGATTATAATGCCGACATTGATGATCATTCCAAGGTTGATGAAGTGTATAAATACTTGTAATTGAGTCGTGGAAAAGATGTCCTTGTGTGAAAATGGGAAGATAAGGAGAAGGGTGAGGAGATAAGGCAGAGAAGGGCAAAGCAGAGTAGAGGAACTATTGTACTTCAATGTATTAATCTCAGACATGAAGAAGATGGTGATTTTGGCAGTGAGCCACCAGTAGGGTTTAACAGCCCTTATTGTAATATTTCTAGGTTTAGGGTTGAGGCAATGAGCCTGCTAGACCTAGCTATACTTCATGGTAGTGAGCCAGTATGTTCTGGGCCCATGGAGTGACCAAGCCTGAACATCATTTTTCAAAGATTGCAATATATTTTGAGAGCTAATCCTCTCCATGGTTTTTCCCCACCTTGGGGTTTTCCATGTAAAAATCTGGTGTCTCTTGTGTTTAATGTTGCATCTGTGTTTAATCATCTGATTTCATGAATTATTTGTTTAATCATAATAAGTGTGGATAAGTGATTAATGTTTAAGTGTAGAAGTGTTTGAGTTTTTGGTACAACTGATTCACCCCCCCTCTCAGTTGTCCGGCACATTTCAACAATTGGTATCAGAGCAAGGTTCCTCTAAAGAAAGTCTAACAGCTTGAGGAAGATCCAAAATGTCTTATAAGAAGGAAGCACCACTTTTTGATGGGATGAACTATGCTCTTTGGAAGGCATGAATGAAAAGTCATCTTCTTTGTCTTGGTTACAAAGTATGAAAAGCTGCAAAAACAAAATACACCTTGCCTCAAAATGGTTTGACAACTGAAGATGAAATCAAGGAATATGAAGTGGATGTTAAAGCAAAAGATGCTCTATTAAGTTCATTGAATGACTCAGTACTGACAAAAGTTGTGGATCTTGAAACTACAAATGAGGTATGGGAAAAGCTAAAAAATCTGTATGAGGAAGATGATTCTATGAAGGAAGCCAAGCTACAAAGTCTGAAAGTGAAATATGAAAGTTTGAAGATGAATAAAGATGAAAACATAATGGCCTTTAGACAAAGAGTTGATGAAATTGTCACTGGAATAAAAGGTATGGGGGGAACTCTCGGTGATAAGTAAGTTGTAATGAAAATTCTCATATCACTGCCAAAGTCCTACAGTCACAAGGTAGCTGCAATTGAAGAATTTATGCAAGTAAAAGCTATTGACAGAGATCAGTTGCTTGGTAAGCTTACTACCTTTGAAATGAGAGAGTTTGGTGATGCCTTGCCAAAAGTAGAGACTGCCTTCAAAGCTAGTACTTCTGGGAATACCTCTAGATCAAAAAAGTACAAGGTAGAATCAGATGATGAGTTTGATGAAATTGAAGCCAACTTTGTGGATAGACTACAAAGAGGATCTGGTAAGTTCAAAGGTAAATTACCTTTCAAATGTTTTTCTTGTGGTAAAGTAGGCCACTTTGCTTCCAGATGTCCTGAAAGAATTGAAAGAAATAGGAAAAGATATGATAATAGGCCTAGGATCCAAAAGAAATGTTATTATGTTGAAGATCTTGATGATGATGAAGGAGTATCAGATAATGGTAAACCATGTAATGTTAGTACTACTGGTAATGAATGCTTGTTTATTGCTATTAAAGAAGAACATGTGTCTACCAATCCTACTAGTTGTGTGAAGAAAGAAAAACCAGTGGAAAGTGCTTTGGCTGCTCAGGTTGTTGAAGACAAAGATGAATGGATTATTAATAGTGGGTACTCTCACCACATGACTGGTGACAAAAGTAAGTTTGTGAGTTTGGAAAGATATGATGGTGGACTGGTCAGGTTTGGAGATGATACGGCTGGTAAGATTTGTGGAAAAGGATCTATTTCTTTTGATGGCAAGCATAATACTGAAGATGTCTTGTATGTGAAAGGATTAAAGCACAATCTTTTGAGTGTGGATTAGATGTGTGACAAAGGTTATGACCTAAGCTTCAAGGAAAATGGATGCAAGATCAAGGAAAGCTCTAGAATAGTCATTGCAACTGGTAAGAAGACCAGAGGTAATATCTATCACTTTAAAGGAACTGATAATTATTGTTTGTTGGCTTAGACTGATGAAAGTTGGCTATGGCATAGAAGGTTCTCACATCAATTTTGATAGTTAGAGATTTTCCCAAGCTTGTGAAGCATGCTAATCATATTTGCAAGGAGTGTGAATTTGGGAAACAAACAAGAACAAGTTTTAAAAGCAAGGACCAATCAATTGATGGACTACTGGAACTAGTGCATACAAACTTGTGTGGACCTACCAGAGTAAGAAGTTTGCAAGGAGACGTGTATTTCATGTTGCTTATTGATGATTATTCTAGAATGACTTGGGTTATCTTTTTGAAAGAAAAATCAGAAGCTTTGGATAAGTTCAAGGCATTTAAAGGAATGGTTGAAAATAAGATGGATTTGAAGATCAAATATTTAAGGTCTGATAGAGGAGAGTTCACATCAAATGAATTCAATTTCTTTTGTGAAGAACATGGGATAAAGAGATAGTTATCTGCACCTAGAACTCCACAACAAAATGGAGTCGTTGAAAGAAAGAACAGAACAGTTCAAGAAGCTGCTAGAACCATGAAGAAGGAAGTTGATCTTCTGGAAGTATATTGGAGAGAGTCAATTCACATTGTTGTATATATCCTAAATAGAGTCCAAGTCAAAGGTAATAGTTCTAAGTCTCCTTATGAATTGTGGTATGGTAAAGTTCCTACTATGAAATATCTCAAAGTTTTTGGTAGCAAATGTTATATCAAAAGAGAAGAAGATCTAGGCAAGTTTGATGCTAGGTGTGATGAAGGCATCTTCCTTGGTTCCTCAACCAAGAGCAAGGCCTATTGGTGTTATAATAAGAGGCTAAATAAGATCATTGAGAGTGCAAATGTCAAAGTCGATGAAAGCAAGGAAAGGTCTCTAGAATCAAGTGGATATGAATCAGATAAACCAGATGTTTTAGAAGTAGTGCAGCATGAAGACAGCTTAGATGAAGAGGATCAAGCTCCAAAAAGTGTTGCCAAGACACCAAGGTATGTAAAACTTAATCATTTTGAAGATCAAATCATAGGAGATAAGAGTAAAGGAATCCTGACCAAAAGAAGAGCTACAGAGAACAAGTAAATTTCTATCTAATTTCCAAGATTGAACCTAAGATTGTGAATGAAGCTTGCAATGATGAGAATTGGGTAAAGGCTATGAAAGAAGAATTGATGCAGATAGAGAAGAATCAGACCTGGGATCTTGTTCCTAGACCAGCAGATAAAAATGTAATTGGTACCAAGTGGGTTTTCAGAAACAAGATGAATGAGAATGGTGAAGTAGTAAGAAACAAAGCAAGGTTGGTATGTAAAGGATACTCTCAACTTGAAGGAATAGATTTTGAGGAAACATTTGTACCAGTGGCAAGGATTGAAGCTATAAGAATGTTTCTAGCATTTGCAGCCTACAAACATTTTAAGGTGTATCAGATGGATGTAAAGTCTGCATTCTTGAATGGAGAGTTGGAAGAAGAAGTCTATATTGAACAATCGGAAGGATTCTAGTCATCACATCAAGGTGACATGGTATGTATATTGAAGAAGGCATTGTATGGGTTAAAACAAGCCCCTAGAGCCTAGTATGCTAGGTTGGATAAGTATCTGATACAGTTAGGATTCACCAAGGGTACCATCGATAGCAATCTCTATTTCAAGATCAATAATGAACAAATCCTAATTGTTGCAGTCTTTTTTTATGACATTATCTTTGGAGGCAATGAAGGTATGTGCATAGGTTTTGCTGCAGAAATGCAAAGTGAAATTGAAATGTCCATGTTTGGTGAGATGAATTTCTTTTTAGGTCTGCAAATAAATCAATCAGATAAAGGTATCTTCATTTCTCAGTCTAAGTATGTGAAAGAGTTGCTAAAGAAGTTTGGGATGGAAGACTCTAAACCGGTAACTACTCCCATGATAATCGGTTGTAAGTTGAGCAAAAATGATGATTCACCTATGGCAGATCAGAAAAGGTACAGATCTATGATTGGAGAATTACTTTATCTGACTCAAACCAGACCTGACATAATGCATGCAGTTTGTCTTGTGGCAAGATTTCAAGTAGAGCCCAAGGAGTCACATATGATGGCAATCAAGATAATTCTAAGATATTTGAAAGGCACAATGGATTATGGTTTGTGGTATCAAAGGGACAATTATTTCACTCTAAGTGCATACACTGATGCAGATTGGGCTGGAGATGTAGATGACAAAAAAAGTACAAGTGCAGGTGCATTCTTTTTGGGAAAAATGCTGGTATCTTGGATAAGCAAAAAACAAGACTCAATATCTCTATCCACTACAGAAG
The DNA here is from genome assembly GCA_027924645.1 of Cunninghamia lanceolata. Taxonomy (NCBI): domain Eukaryota; kingdom Viridiplantae; phylum Streptophyta; class Pinopsida; order Cupressales; family Cupressaceae; genus Cunninghamia; species Cunninghamia lanceolata. Next base: position 64,234 of record BSBN01000771.1, read on the forward strand.
AAGAATATATTGCAGAAGCATATAGTTGTACTCAAGTGTTGTGGATGAAACAGACATTGAAGGACATCAGAGTTGTGTATGAAGATCCAATTGCAATCTTTTGTGACAATACAAGTGCCATAAACATATCAAAGAATCCAGTAATGCATTCAAGAACAAAGCACATATCCATAAGATATCATTTTCTGAGGGAAAAAGTGACAAAGAATGAAGTCAATTTGGAATATGTATCTGCAAAAGACCAAACTGCAGACATTTTCACCAAACCTCTGCCTAAGGATACTTTTGAGTATCTCAGAGAAAAGTTAGGGGTTATTACCCCTCCTACTCTAAACTAAGATGCACAAAAGTGCATCAGTTCGGTGGTGCTTCTTTAGATCCGGATTGATACTTTTAGGGCTACTTCTCAGGGAGAGTAGTCAGAGAGTTTTCAGAAGAGAAATTGAATCAGAGGATAAGAGTGCAAGTATGTGCCCTTTGCCATTAATGTCAAAGGGGGAGAGAAGTCATGTGAAAAACTTAGAAAGAAAGAGTGCAGATGTGTAAAGAGATAGGGGAGAATCTTGGTCAGAAAGAAAGAGTGCAAATGTGTAAAGAGATAGGGGGAATCATGTCTTGATGGTTGTTGCAGTTTTTCACATCATATGTTGCCATCAATGACAAAGGAGGAGATTGTTGCAAGTATGTGCCTAATCGGTGTTGTCATTGATGTCAACATATCTTTGTTGTTATTGGTGTCAACTATGTCCTATTCTATTACTTGTTTAGAAGCTTTGTGTGTTGAGGATATTGAGAAAATTGGCCTCTCCAGAAGAAACAAGTTATAGTGAAGTGCAGTATAGACAGTGATTTGTATGCTAAAGAACAGTCTAGTAGATTACTCTACATTTCTTGTTGCTTGAATATCTTGGTCTATGGATTGGAAGTTATTTAAAGAGATGTTTGAAGATGCTAAATCCTGAGTTTGAGCCTCCAGTGTGAAGAATTGAGAGAGTTACATTCACCAGAGTAAAACCTGCTTTCTCTGAATATTCTCTAGTGATAGGGAGAAAGTATTATGCTCCGCATTCCTCCGCATTAAAGTGTTTTGCTTTGCGGTTCTAAAGGGAAGTCTAGGATGATGATAAGTGTACAATTGCAATGGTTCATGTTTTGGTGGTCCGCAAGCTATCTCTCTTGTATGACAGTTGAAGATAGTGAAGTCCATGTGCTCCAGTGTGAAGAATCTCATGAATAAAGTGGTTTGTGTTTGTGTGGTTTCTCCTGATGATTTCAATGTCCTTGTGGATTCCTCCTGATCATGTTCCTACCTTTACATTGGTCTGTGTTAAGGAAATGAGATCATGTTTGAAGATTATTCCCAGATAACGTAGCGTACAACTAGTCTTAGCCGACTTGGTTAATTCCAGTAACTGCAGAGATCCCTTGAAGATTGTGGAAGCATGTTGCTACATGGAAGATCATGTTTGAGTCCCAGCTGAGGCATGGCATGATCCGCATACATCTATACTACAATTCCTTAGCATATTTTTGTATTAGGTCAAGACCTATTTTGTAAATGTTTGTAATGTTGACCTTGGAGATTGCTCCAATGGTTTGTGATTGTAATGCCGACCTTGATGGTCATTCCAAGGTCGATGAAGTGTATAAATACTTATAATTGAGTCCTAGAAAAGATGTCCTTGTGTGAAAATGGGAAGATAAGGAGAAGGGCGAGGAGATAAGGCAGAGTAGGGCAGAGTAGAGCAAAGGAACTATTGTACTTCAATGTATTAATCTCAGACATGAAGAAGATGGTGATTTTGGCAATGAGCCGCCAGTAGGGTTTAATAGCCCTTATTGTAATCTTTCTAGATTTAGGGTTGAGGCAGTGAGCCTACTAGACCTAGCTATACTTCATGGCAGTGAGCCAGTATGTTCTGGGCCCATGGAGTGACCAAGCCTGAACATCATTTTTCAAAGATTGCAATATATTTTGAGAGCTAATCCTCTCCGTGGTTTTTCCCCACCTTGGGGTTTTCCATGTAAAAATCTAGTGTCTCTTGTGTTTAATGTTGCATCTGTGTTTAAGCATCTGATTTCATGCATTATTTGTTTAATCATGTGGATAAGTGATTAATGTTTAAGTGCATAAGTGTTTGAGTTTTTGGGACAACTGAATCACTCCCCCCTCTCAGTTGTCCAGCGCATTTCAACAAATAGATGAAGTCACACTAAATACCAATTCGATATAAACTCTCTTCAATCAAAAATAAAGTTCTTGTTTTGTATGGCATAGCACAAATTAGGTCCTTAAGCCTTCTCAAACTAAAAAAAGCATAAAGCAAGGTCTTAAACCCTTCCATATGACAAACATGGAAAAATCATACAAACCCTTTCACTCCATATAATTAAACAAAGGGATTTTTTTTAAATATTGGCACACATTTATAAAGAATAAGACTTAATTACAAATGCACACGAGATTACATATATCCAATCATATATTTCATAAACAAACGATCAAAGATACATCAAATTGCATCCATCCAACCATATCTTCACAAACAAAGGATCTCATCTAATAATATCCTCATCCCTTGTTCCTCAGGGAGCTATACACAAGTAGCATCCATTTCCCTATTCAAATATTGTTTCCAAGGTGCTCCTAGGCATCCCCTTACACATCCTTGTGATTCCCAAGAGCGTATTTGTAGGTGATTAATGGAACATAAGAAAATTTTAAATACACATCTAGGAATAGGGATATGCCTTTCTAATTAGGCCTTCTATAAGAGAGGCAAAAAGGGTGAGATAAAACAAGGGCTGCAAGGATAGTTTTTTGAAGTTACGGTAATTTTCTTTTACAATTTGTTAAAATTGTGTCCCGTGTTTTTCTCCAATCTACTATTGAGCAGGGACGGATCTGAGCCCTTGTTCCTCACACCTATACACAAGAATAATTTCATTTCCCTATTCAAATATATTGTTCCCAAGATGGTCCTAGACATCCCTTACACATCCCTATGATTCCCAAAATAATATTTGTAGGGGAGTAATGAAACATAAGCAATTTTTAAATACACATCTAGGAATAGAAACATGCCTTTCTAATTAGGCCTTCTATAAGAGAGTTGAAAAGGGTGACATAAAGCAAGGGTTGCAAGGATAATTTGTTGAAGTTATGAATAACTTGCTTTTACAATTTGTTAAAATTATGTGTCATGTTTTTATCCACTCTATTGTTGAGCATTGATGACTTTGAGATGTAGGGTACAGGGTTCCATATAAGATGTTCTTCCCAAGTTATTATGAACAAAGGCTCCTTGTCATCATGCTCTGACCTTCATAGAATTATTCATCCCAAGGGCCACCTTTTTCAGGGATGATGATGCACCCAATCTTGTGCATCAATGAAAAGCCTCTCAGAGGTGAACGGTTTATGTTGGTTGAGACCCATTATTGCCTAGGTGAATGATGAATCCCATTGTCTGGGTCTGCACCAACATCTCAAGTTGTCTAAGTGATAGCTCCAATAGAAGACCTACAAGGGGAGGCAGAAAAATGACGTTAGAGCTCGGGGTACAATCTTTGATCCTAGATAAAACAATTCAAGAGTACTTGCTATTCTACATCTAATCAGCAAAATAGAATGAATAAAATGAACATCAGATGTAGAGGAATGAATTAGAAAAGAGAAGCATCAAATCATACAAATTAAGGAGAGGCTATCAGCCTCTATGTTTTTATCTAACATGTGTGTTCACTGTGCAGATACAGGTACCTGAAGGCCTTTCAATAAGGACATTCCTTATAGCAGTCATAGGATAGCATGAAGATATCTAATACAATGCCATGGGGTAGCAGGAGAGCAATCATGAGATGTAAAGGAAGAGTATAGTGAGGGTTTTCTTCCACAGTGAATTTAACAGGCATGCATTGATTCTGATGAAGAGGGTAGTGAATGTCAAAGCTCAATGTCCTAGACTTCTTTGAAGACATAGTTAATAAGTTTATATTATCAAGAAGTAGAGGAAAGTGAGACCTTAATGTCACTTTCAAGGCTGCAAGGGAGAAATTTTTGTCACCACAGTCAGCATGACTTAGGAGATTCATGCTGAGAAAGGGAAGGACAGTCAAAATATAGTTTACTGTCAAGTGGACAGTCACAAAAGAACATTGCAAAAAGGGAAAATACAGTCAAATGCCCAATACATAATGATAAGTTGTGTATCAATCATATATGCCTACAAGATCATTTTCACAGTCATGGATACATAGGTTGGTCTCGATCAACTTTTCCTTTTCTTACTCAATACAACTATAATGATGGAAGTGTCAAGAACACAGTGATATAGATGCAAAGTAAGTACAGTCTCATTTGAGTTTCAAAGGTGACTTGATAATGATCTTGTTGAGTATCAGTAGCAAGCTAGCATATTGTCTCAATAATAAGCAATGATTTTTGTTTTAGTCATATAAAGAGGCCATAGTATCAGTCCCCTATGCATATCATGTCACTTCCACAAGACCAAGGTCTCACCAAAAGGATAACTATTAAGATAAGAAGTTCGCATGGAGATCAGAGATAATATCAAGCTTCAAGCAAGGTTAAATCTTTCAGAGAGCCTCAAACCATTGACAATGGTGATCCCATAAAGGCAAAGACTGTCATCAAGGTGACCAAGAAGAGCATGGAAGGAGGCATAAATACAAAGAGACAATTCTTATAATGCAATAGTAGTGCACAGTGAGTAAATAAAAAGCATCAATGTATGAATGGTTTTACTATTGAAAGGGGCGGTCATGCAATTGTTTGATAGTCAATATTCACTGTACAAAGAAGATAATCAAATCCTTGCTAATATGTAGTGAATAATGGCAAACGATAGTCCTCATTGAAGTTTCACACAATTACCTTGAACCAAGGCCTAGCAAAGGAAATAGTAGCATTCTACAATGCACAAAGAGTTTTGAACAATAAGTTGAATGTGAAGAGATGATACAGTGATTTCTTTGTTAGAAGATGTTTCAAGATAGAAAATATAGTCAAAGGGCATTAGAAAAGATAGCAGAGATAGTCACTACCTCTTGTATAATCAATAAAAAGATAATAGCATGATATGGCATCCAAAGTAGAAATGAGAAATGACAGTTCAGTTGCAACATTAAAGCTATCATCTTCTAAGGCAAGCTGGTGAGTTTCCTTGGGCAGAAACTAGTGAACACATTCATTTTGCTATGGAATAGAAGGTAATAGTAAACAAGTTCATTGCAATGTAAAGATGAGAATACAGTATCCTTGAGGAGACGGTGAACTTTGTTTATTGTCAAAAGGCTAGAATGAAAGGGGATAGTGTTTGTACTCAATGAAGTGACAATGGGTAGAAGCATAGTCATCAAAAGACCTTGTGTATACAGTCAAGGGTATAGTGCATGATACAAGCTTGACAGAGACTAAAAGAGTATCTTGACATAAGCAAATGGAGTTGCCAAAAGTGAGACAGAGCATACATTGAATACAGAGGTTACATTCGAAGGATAGAAATAGTCAAATCCACAGTAAGTAGGGCAGTGTCTTAATGTCTAGTGGATTGTCATGACCAACACAATGCACTCACATACAAACACAGAGGAAGCTATAATGGCAGTGAGAGAGCATTTTCTAGGCTATAGAAACTTACAGGAAAAGATGGCAGTCACCTAAATTCACAGAGCTATGAGAAAAGCAACAGTAGGCCATTTGAAAGGAAACTTTTTTCTTTCTTACTGATACAAAAAGGCCATACCAAAATCAATGCATGGAAGATCAAGATAGTTGTTTAATATCAGAGAAAGCAAGGGCTAGTGCTGCAACACAAGTAACCCATTTCAAAGAGGTTTTTAACATATTTCCACATAGTAGTTTCTTCATGAAAATAAGCAGGCAAAAAAGAGAACCAAAGAGGCAAAAAGGAGAGCCTTCTTCCTTCATGATGCCTGCCAAGGTAAATAGCAAGGAAATGAAACCCTAAGAAGATTCAACATAAAATACAGTGCAGAGAATGAAGAAATCTTTTTAGTCTCTTATGGCAGTTAAACAAAAGCAACAATATTCATCACCATACACAGGAAAAGGAAAGGAAGCCATATTTATATTTTGCCTAGACTTGCATTTAGAGACCAGGAGCTCTGCATGTTGTTTTGATAAAATGACCAAGAGAAGTAATAATGGAGCAAAAGAACCTATTCCAAAAGCTTCCTTGGTATCAAGATATGCAAAATAAAGAAAATAGAGAGGGTTTTGTTTCTCATTTTCACTGAAATAATAGTTTATAAAAGACTTTTCATCATTTTCTTACCAGCAGAGAGTAAAAGGCACGGTTTCCTCTTAGTTAATTGCATATAAGACATTCTACAGTTGTTTTTTACCATTTTCTTGAAGAAACAACAACAGAGATAAGGAAATCACTTACCAAAATGGCAGGAAACCTGTTGGAGAAGCCTAAAACCAACCTTCATATAGACCTCCAAACCCTCAAACCCTCGCAGAGAGAAACAACATGGTGGTGGCGCACAGGAAATGAAAAGTGAAGAATGAGAAGAATGAGAGACGTTAGGGTTTTGAGTGGCTTTTTGCTTGAAGTGCCCTAACGAGCTAAAGGTTTTTTTACTTATTTTAGGAAAAAAAAATCATCAGACATAAAACCTGCCCGTGGTCTATGACTTTTAAGTCAAAAGACCTGATCATTATAGAGGTGCCCGTGAATTTGAAGATGTGTTTTGGGAGTCATAAGGGTAATAATATTGCTTTTGAGATTATCATTTGATTTTGAAACATTAACACATGCAAGCTTCAATCAAATGATTAAACACCAAGGTATGTGCTTTTGAGAGGGCAGACAAATAAGATTGTGATATCATTGCATGTTCTAGTGAAGGAGTGGTTCACTTGTTTCTTTTGCATGATTTTAGACAAAATAAACTATGTAAATAAATATTAAAGGTAATATTTTATAAATTACCTGAATATTTTCCATGTAATACATGAAAGGAAGACTATCACATGACACGTGTTAAAGTAATCATAACTGATTATCTTTAATATTTAATCAAACAGTTACCTTTTCCCCAAAATCATGCAAGAAACACAAGTGAAATAGAACTGAAGTCAGTGCGAGTCATCTGGAGTTCTATTCTTGGCTTTGAGTCAAACTATAGTGATTTTTGAGTTCTCTTTGGTCAAACTGATTGAAAGAGGGAGTTTGGAGCTATTTTAGCTCAATTTGGAGCAGTTTTGGGCCTTCTTTTAAGGGCTTTTCAGTTTTGCTCGTCGATCACCTTTGGAGGAGATTTTTTGAGTGCAGTTGACCTTGGAGGGTCCTTGGAGACAGATTTTTTGCATTATAGGAGAAAAGACTTAGGTTTTTTCTCAGTTCTTTCTTTTTTGCCTTTACATTTTTTTGTAGAGGGAGATTTAGACTTGTAACTCATCTATTTTTTTAGTTTTCAGTAGCAGCAATTCATTTTTTTAGCAGTTTGTTGTTATTTTGTAGATATTCCTTCCATTTTCTAATACAATCAAGGGTTCTTCTATCCAATTTCAGGTGTCTTGGTATTTTGTGAGTGATTTGATAGGAATTTTCTATGTTTTGATTCAAAACCTCTAAATTCTTTGTCTCATTTATTAGATGCAAGTATACAAATTTTAGTTTATTACAAGTCACTGCTTGTGCAAGATTACTCATGCCTTTCTATGAATTACTTATGTGATGAATCTGGTCAATTTGGATTATAAGATTAGGTGTATTAGAGAATGTTTGTGAGTCATATTGTAGATTAAAGTTATAATATTGGTGCATCACTCCCTTTAGATAGATTTTTTGTTTAGTTACCAATTCATGCAAGTTTTATTTTATCTTTTTCCTCAATCAATCCACAGATCTAAAGGGCATTTGAAGGGAGCCGGCTCTTCCAGAGGTTCGTTCTCATAACAGACAAACCCATAGTCTAAGAATGTTCCCATGTTGAACGGGATTGCCAAGCTTGTAAAGGCTTAGCATTTAGGGAGCAATCCTTCATGACAACAAGAACACAAGAAAATATAATGGGGCAAATTGAAAACAATTAAAAACAAATTGAGGACATAATTGCAAGGTTGCAAGATCCTGCAACTTCAACCTCGCATAGATCCACACTTGCTGAATCTCTTAGATCTATGTTATCAAATGTAGATTCAATTAGCAAGCAAATATATAGTTGGTCAGAAAAAAGCAGAGAATTTAGAGAGTACTATGTAGACAAGTTGTCATATGAACAAGTAAAAAAAGAACAAATTACAAAATTGGACTTGTGTTTCATTTTTATAGACCCACGAACAAATCAACCTCTACCCTTACATGCAAGAGGTTCACTATCCATTGGTGCAACAGCCAAGTGATAAGGGACAATTTTGGGCAGAGGTGGTGGATGGTTTTTGACCATCCTCCATGCAACAATAATGAGGTCCCGCAATACTTTTTGAGGAAACTCTGCTGCAAGTTTGTAAAAAATAAAGTGTCAAACTCTTTTGATATGCGCGGGACTTCTAGGGTAGAGGTGGGGGGTCAGCACAGGATAGACCAAGGGCACATGTTGACCCACACTGGCCAGCAAGAGGAGCACTCGCTAGACCAGCCCATGAGCACATGTTTATCCCTTCCATTGTGAAGGAGAGTGTTGAGGTCAAGACACTTCAGTCCATTAGTGTCTTGACCCAGAGCATCATAGATCATGCTAGTCCTACAGCATAGCATGGGCCAAGGGAGAGTTCGAGGAGTAGGGTTCCACCCCATACTTGTCAAGCTTGCAGGTCAGCCTATGGTTATGACCCCACAAATAATTAGGACGCAGGTGCATAGGCTACATCTACAACTGAGCAGATGGTGATGACAGATGCCCTCTTAAGTGAGACTTTTGTCCTTGATACTCAGGTAAATGTTAACAAGTTCATTGAATTTAATTTATTAAATTTTATTTTGGAAATACAAGATTAACTGATTTAGTTTGATGATTTTAATAAAATTTTAGGGCATAGAGTTGATGCAGTTTTCAGCGGTTCTCCACCTGCATATTACACTACGACATCTATTGTCAAGGTATGTAACTAGTAAACAATTATAAATATTACATCTAAATAGCATTGTTATATGAATGGTATTCTAATATCTGATTTTAGATGTTGAATAGGTTAATCTTGGAGATTTCACGGCAACACCTGCCAATGATGGTGGAGTTCAAAGCTTCACTTAGGTAATAAAATAAATATATTAACTAATGAATTGTACTTACTAGATTTTTGTATTTTATATTCATATCATTGATTACATTGCATTGCACATCTTTCAAACTCAAAGCATTATTAGACATTGCATAACTAATAACTAGATGTTGATAGATGACAAAATTTCAGTTACAATATAGTTATTTGAAAAAATGTCTCAAAGAAATGTGGTCTCATGGAATGCCATGACAAGAAGATGCATAGACAAGAACATCACCATGAGACCACATTTCTTTGAGGCATCTTTTCAAATAGCTCACTGCCTTGTCTATGCTACCACATTTTCCATACATGTCTACCAAAGCTTGTTGATCCCCTCCACACTATTCTTCGACAAATTCTCTCTAATAAACTCATCCAATTACCTCCAATTAGACCCTAGGGCATGACACCAGAGAGGGGCACAAGCCTATGACATCTTATATATCATATGATTGACTCCAACATCATCTAGGTTTTAGGTATTAATTATGAGGGCAACAAGTCACCCCTAACCAAAATCTTCAAATCTACACTAACCCATTCCCCTACAAACTATGTCAATTCTATTGGCTCAATTTCTTCAATCCCTACTTTTGATCCTACATCTAACCCACCTAAGTCTAATGAGGAGCCTTCATTTAATACTACTATATTCTTTGAGATGAAAGAGAGCACAAAATACTCCAAGAACTCACACAAACATGTACCAAAATAGCACAACAAGAATGGAGACTTGAGGAAGCATAAGAAAGAGCTATAGTATATCACCAAGAGAGCTAAATCTTCACAAGAGTTCACAACTAGTTGAAGAGCCAAGAGAGTTCACCATAGAATGCATGAGAATCAAAAGTGAAATTCAAAAATTCACCACATGAGATGGAAAACCTAGAGATAGAGTCAAAATAGAGACATTCTGAGATGCAAAGAGGTGTTACTGGAATCTTGAATCATGAGCCTAATATATTCTAATAATGGACCATGACCATTTCCATTCCTACAACCTGATAATGTTTCATTAGTTTGATATGTTTATAAATGAAACTTGACTATTTTGACACAAATATCTACACCAATGAACCACCATTATTTCAAGCCTATAATTTAATAATTGCTTAATAGGTTGATAACTTCACCAATGAACCATGATTATTACAAACTTGCACTCTAATAAAGGTCCATGTAATTTATGTCTAAACATCAATAAACCATGACTATTTCAACACCTAAACTAAATAATTTTTCATGAACCAATATATTTTCCAGTAAAATAGAACCATTTCAACGTCTACAACCTAGTATTTTCTTTTTCTAATTTCCAATTTCTTAAGGGAACCATGAACTTTTCTTAAAATTATCAAACTCCTCACTTCAAAATTTTAAAAGCTTTCAAACCACTAAAGCTTAAAATTTAATATTTTTTATCAATAACACTATGTTTAAACTAATCAACCTAACCAATATTAATATCTAAAACTTAACAATCAATATCAATAGACCAAAAAGCACAAGACTCTATAAAACCTTAGGGTTAAAGTAGCACAATCCCTTACCCTAATTAAACATACCACCATATTTACAAGGTGTTGATATCATACAAATGCTCATGGCTCCTTTATTGTTCTTAAGGGCAAAGTAAAACACCTCTTTAAATACACAACCACCTTTTCTATGGACCCCTTAACCTTTGAAATGATCAAAGTTCCCTCATATAATATACTTTACATACTTGGAGCCTAGTAGGGTTCTAATTTCTATCCATAAGGGAGTTGATCCTATCTTCCCTATCCAAAATAAGAAAGAACTTATTTTAAATTTCAATGATTGTTACCTCCAACATTCATAGTTCTCAACCCAAGAAGCTAGATCAATAGATTAAACTCTTGGTTGTGATGTTTTTGATGCCCATACCCAAGACTTTACTATGGGAATTGATAGTGAAGAATGTGTATTATGTGTCTAGTTGTATCATACTAATGCATTGGTGACAATGAATATCTTTTTTTGGTACAATATAAAGCTTCATTACAATATCTAGACAAAGTACATTCTGTATAGTTGGATACCATTAACATATTATTTGTAGAGTTGGATCATGTAATGTATTTAGATGGAGCCCTTTTACATTTATCTTCTTGGTTGGAGTCATTTCTGCATAGTAAGAGTTTTTATCACTTTTAGTAATAGGTGGAATCTTTCATCCTACTATTTTTTTAAATTTTTAAAACAATTTAGCAAGTCATGGTTATGCTACCCCACAACCCTACCAACAACATAAACCTAAACTAACACCTTCACTCCCTCTCTAAATTCTTAAACCTAAAATTTGATGCTACTATGGTCCCTCCTTTGTTGACCCTTATACCACACAATAGTCATGAATCTTCATCTAATTTGTATATATGCATATATGACTTGTGTGCTTTATTGTGTGTACTTCCATGTTTAGGTGAACGTGTGTGTATGTTAGGAGCCATGACTTGCATCACTATTCTAGTTTCCATAATTGAATAATGTTATTTTATTTTCAGATGATGTAGGCTGCAGAGACACCTCCTAAAGTTCATAGGGCAATGGAGCATGGTGTGTCCTTTGCGATTCATAGCTCCATGCCTTTGATGAGGGTATGAGGCAAATTAGTAAATTTCAAATTACATTTGTTGTTATAGTTGTTTATTTTTGAAAAATTAAATGATTATTGATTTGAAGTTTGATTTCTATCTAGATGGTTTCTATAGGACATGACATTGCCACAGCCTAATCCTGGTACTGAGGCAAATGAGGAGACAAATTTTCTAGTAGCGGTAAGTGATTATTTTGTTAAATGTTTCATTTTTTATAATGTAATTTCTATATATTAATGTCTATACTTTTTATTGTAACAGCTATAGATCCATGAACAACTAAATAGGAGGAGTAGCCCTCAGGTTCGTAGTAGACCACCCTCATATGCATCTCCATCCCCTCGAAGATCAAAGGTTGCCTATGATCTATTCTCTTCACTGGACAAAGGGGAACAACTTTTTATTGTGTTCCTTTTGTTGTATGCCTATATGGAATTTGTGGACATATATTTTGTATTGCATATAGTTGACATTGTATGCCTATATGGCATTCTTGTAAGCCTATATGGCTATTTTGTATATATGTTATACTTATATCAACAGATATTGATGTATGCCTATATGGATATTTGGTTAATACAAATCATTTTTGTTGATGGTGTCCATATTTGCATTATAAATCCATGCTACAATGGATATTTGTAGATGGTTTGCTTCAAATATTTAAAGTCCAATTGTATTACATAGTAGGATTTTTTAAAATTTAATCCTCTCTATGGCTCTCATAATCCACTTAGCACACAAAGCTAATCCTTTGAAGACACCCAACAAAAGAGTCCTTTAAAATAAAAATGAATCATCATGTTGAATATCAACACGAGATTGTATATTAAAGTCATAAAAACTTGGGTTGTGTGTGGTGAATTTAATATAGTGGAAGTGGCATCAAACAAGTATGATAATCTCTCCCCATGTAATAGACAACTAGTGAGATGGAAGTTTAGTCCTACATGCACAATAGATTGGATCTTTCTTATCTCAATATTGTATGATGTCACAATCACTCTCCATGGTATATGTGGAATAATCTCTACTTTGAATATGTAAGGGTTTTCAAAGGGCTTGAATGACCATTTATGACATGTTTACTAGAATTTGGAGCCACATCCTCCTCATTAGACTAGCTAGATTGAATGGTAAAATAATACTATCAAGCATACATGCCACTTTATTCACATTTATGGGTGCTAGTTGGTGCAAGTTCACTATTGTTCATACAAGGTCACCACCATAAAGCTCTATCATGTCACTTCTAAGTTGAAATAGCAATTATTGAAATAGAAACAAATGAAATAATTCTTTCTTGATAAGTTGAAAGAGCTTGACCCTTAAGAGGGATAATGTCTTTTACTAGTATGTGAAGAGCTACATGAATGGTTGATGCATTGATGTTGAAAGCAACCCAATTTATTGGGGTGAGAAATAAAAATGATGATAATGCATGGAGAATATTTACAGAAAGTGTTATCTTGATGTTCTCACGAATACTAATGACATTTCAAAGGCAAAAAGTTGTGACCCTTCAAATAGGAAAGACTATGACCCTTTTATAATGAAGGGCAGTGACCATGCATAGTGTATATGTGCCCAACTGGATGTGTTGGCGCTAACTATTTCGGCATGTTTGGGTGTGAAACATGACCATGCCTAGCCTAAATGTACCCATCCGGATGCATTGGAACTATCAGTTTGGCCGCATGAGGAGTAAAATAAAAGTTACACCCCTTTGCAATTTTACACTACATGCATCTGACCATTTTTGGAGCAGCAGAAAAACTTTTACCACGGGTAAAGGCCTCAGAGATATAAAAACTTGAGAGGTTATCGTAGATGGACCCTATGTGATCCCGTAGCCTCAGATGGAATGTTTCTAAGTGACATGGATTCTGAGTAACAGCTCGTCAAAGATTGTTGCCTTTTTGCACTTTGGTCTCTTAAGGGATATCGTCAATACAATGTAGCTCAGATTGTTTTGGCATGTTTGGGTGCAAAATAGGACCATGCCTAGCCTAAATGTACCCATCTGGACGTGTTAGAACTATCAGTTTGGCTGCACGAGGAGCAGAACAAAAGTTACACCACTTTACAACTTTACATTGCATGCATCTGACCATTTTTAGAGTAGCAGAAAAACTTTCACCATAAGAAAATGCCTCAAAGATATAAAAACTAAGAGAAGTTATTGTAGAGGGACCCTACATGATCTGGTAGCCTCAGACAAAATGTTTCTAAGTAACAGCTCATCAAATATTGTTGCATTTTTGCACTTTGGTCTCTTAAGGGATATCACCGGTACAATGTAGCTTAAACTGTTTCAGCATGTTTGGGTGTGAAACAGGACTATGCCTAGCCTAAACATACCTATCTAGATGCATTGGAAATGTTGGTTTGGCCGCACGAGGAGCAGAACGAAAGTTACACCCCATTGCAACTTTACACTGCATGCATCTGACCATTTTTGGAGTAGAAGAAAAACTTTCACCATGGGCAAACAACTTAGAGATATAAAAAAATGAGAGAGATTATTGTAGAGAGACTTTATGTGATCTTGTAGCCTCATATGGAATGTTTCTAAGTGACACAATTTTCGAGTAACAGCTCGTCAAAGATTGTTGCCTTTTTGCACTTTGGTCTCTTAAGGGATATCACCGATACAATGTAGCTCGGATTGTTTTGGCATGTTTGGGTGCAAAACAGGACCATGCCTAGCCTAAATGTACCCATCCGGACGCGTTCGAACTATTAGTTTGGCTGCATGAGGAGAAGAACAAAAGTTACACCCCTTTGCAACTTTACGCTGCATGCATCTGACTATTTTTGGAGCAGCAGAAAAACTTTCACCACAAACAAACACCTCAGAGATATAAAAAAATTGAGAGAGGTTATTGTAGAGGGACCCTATATGATCCCGTAGTCTTAGATGAAATGTTTCTAAGTGACACAGTTTCTAAGTAGAAGCTAGTCAAAGATTGCTACCTTTTTGCACTTTGGTCTCTTAAGGGATATCATCGGTACAATGTAGCTTGGATTGTTTTGGCATGTTTGGGTGCAAAATAGGACCATGTCTAGCCTAAACATACCTATCCAAATGTATTGGAACTATCGGCTTGGCTGCATGAGGAGCAAAACAAAAGTTACACCCCTTTGCAACTTTACACTGCATGCATCTGACCATTTTTGTAGTAGAAAAACTTTCACCACGGGTAAAGGCCTTAGAGATATAAAAAATTGAGAGAGGTTATTGTAGAGGGACCCTACATGATCTCGTAGCCTCAGATGAAATCTTTCTAAGTGACATCGATTCTGAGTAATAGATCGTCAAAGATTGTTGTCTTTTTGCACTTTGGTCTCTTAAGGGATATCACTAGTACAATGTGTTGAAAGTTGTTTGTCATTGATGTCAAAAGGTCAGAAGTTGTTGATCATATCCTTGTTGGTGTTGTTGTCAAAGGATTAGGATGCTCAGTTATGGTGTTCATGTCTCTCTCTTCATCCGTAGATGGATGGGCTGGAGTTGTGACCTCCTATGAGAAGCATCAAAAAGTAAAATTGACTAAACATAAATATCATTTATGTACATCAAATGACATGAGATAAAACAAGAAATATAAAATTATGACATTTTCATGTTATTGGCTCATACCTCAGTCAAAGGATAGGAATCCTCAGCAGAATAGAGTGGTTGAAAGAAAGAATAGGATTGTTCAAGAAGCTGCAAGGACAATGGTAAGAGAAGCAAACATACCGGATGTATACTAGAGGGAAGCAATTCATACTACTATTTATATACAATATAAAGTACAAGTAACCATCTAGGAAAGTTTTATGCATACTTACAAATTAATCCAATGAACCATCTAGTTCTGCTCTACTCTTTATTGTGTCAAGTAGTGCCTCATGGTCAAACTCACACACCTTCCACAAGGTCTTGTTCAAAGGTCTACCCCGATATTGTATCTAAATGAACATTGGATGTCATGACAAGGTTCAAGTAATGAAGCATCTTTTGATGTGTGTCAAAGTCCTGAAACAACCAAAAATTAACACTCTTATATGGGTACCTTCTAAGCCATGTTCCAGTAACAACCACCGAGCCTGTAGGGTATTCAATATTTTCTCCATTTGTAAATGGGGCCTCCAATTTCTTTTTGGCCTCAACACAATGACACAAGTAATAATTCGTTCCCTCTTCATTGTCTTCATCTGCAATAACTACATAAACATGTCCTACATTGATATGTGTAGCAAATTAGATGAAATTAGTCAACATTACAAAAACACTACAAAGTAAGATAACATTAGGAATTTCAAAAACTATGCAAGTAGATATATTACCTGGTTGAACTAGATCTGATATGTGGTCAAAGTCAACTGATGATTCCATTTATGTCAGTTCTAGTGTCGTCGGAGGTCGATACGTGTCAAGTGGGCTAAGATAACTTAACCGCCATTCGTCAACCCACTCCTTTGACTCGCACTCATTCCAGGCTTGAATTGTACATGAACAAAAGCATGCTATCTTCTGTGTATGGATACTCCATGAACCTGTAATTGAGCTTCTAAAAGAGTGTAGATCACTTGATCCTGTCAGTGTACAATAGCCCTCATATGGTGCAATGTTAGTATCATCTATCAACCAAAAAATTCTATGAACTGAAGACTTACCTTTATTACTTGATCATTGATTTTGCACCTGTCAACTTTGCATTGTCTTTATACTTTAACTCTTCTCATGCTATGACTCTTTTGATACATGCTCCTACACCATCATGCTCCCCCTTTCCATGCCCAGCCTCACAAAATTTCCACATATGTTGAACACCTATAATATTATGCCTCCTGCTCAGCCAATAAAAATTTCACGAGTTCTTGAATTGTGATGCATAGTTATCTGACTATATGATATGTTGATTGAATGATATGCCCCTTCTAGCTAAATCATTGTAGAACACCTGAAAGCAACCTTGCATGAACTCTGTAAAATGCGTGCGATCATCGCTACCCTTATAATCATTATGTCATCCTCTGTACTATTATTCGCATGAATGAATGCGATGTGCACAAATATAGAAACCTGTGTGGAGTTGTAATATTGTGATTGCACCTCACACTATGGCTATAGACTGTAGTTCTCTGTAAAGTCAACGACTGAAACAATGCTACCAAGTGGAAATGTGTCCTTGCATAACTTGAATTGCAAGTTCAACCATCGAGCTCTATGGGTATGCCTTGCATACTCATACACTATACTATCACAAAATGTAGACATAAACTGATACACTAGAATCTTTTGAATAACCAAATCACACCTCTTTGCTTCTTTACCATCTTTTGTATTGTAGGCCACTATTTTATACTTGTTGAACTCTACTAGTTCATTTCCAACTGCATGTGTGCTTTCTATATGCTTTCCATATGTTCACATATTGGCATACATTGCAAGCCACCGCAATGCTGACATGTGCCATCCAAGCACAATTTCCTGTAGAATATTTGACCTTCCTCTCTTTCACATAAATTGTTGATATGAAGTCTCTTGAAGATGTTGGTGGGCCATGTATGCCACAATCCTACAAAACATTGTTACTATGCAAATCTAAACATATAGAACGATAAACATCAAAATGGTTAGAGGACGTGTCTCCAATTGGGTATGTGCAGGATCATGATGGGCAAAACTATACCTCTAAGTGGCAATGAAAATACAAAAAATTAGACTTAATCAAGTTCATATGAAAATTTGAATGGATTATCTACATAATTTGAAAAAGATGTAAGAACAAAATTTGTAGAGAATTGAATCTAGTTTAAGGGCTACTATTTTAAAAAAAAAACTAAACTTACTTAGTGAAAAATGAATATTTCAATGAACAGCTATTAAATTTTTCTAAAAAAAATAAAAAGTGGGTGTCATTCCAGCCAACCTAACTATGAGCAAAAAAAAAAAAATTGAAACTTTCAAAAAAAGTAGAGGACTCATGCCTGGATGTGACGCATATTTTTTTGAATTTTTTTTCCAATAAAATAATTAGTTATGATTTTTTTATTGTGACTTTTTTTAAAAACTAAAAAATAATTTTCTAGCCAACATAACTCGATAAAAAAAAATCGGAATTCAAATTTTTTTTAACCTATAGCCAGAAAAGCATAAAGTGTGAGCAGCTTTTGGATCTCAAAAAGGTGAAACGGTTTGAAAGTTATGGATGTTTTTCAATCAGTGTGTCTATCAGGATTTCAAACACACACTATATAGAAAATTATTAATAATTATTTAATCAAATGATAACCAAACAAATCTTATATTTTTAGAAAGTTGACAATTTATTCTATAAGCCCTTTTCATTTTATCAATTTTGCATAAAAAAAAAGTCATCAACACGAAGGGTGAAGTTTGAAGAAGAGAGTGAAACCTGCAAAAAAGTTAGAATTGAGGGAAAGTCAACTATGACAGTCCGAAGCCTACATACAAGGCAAAAGCGAAGCAAAATGGATATCCATTTTGCTTTGGTAAAATATTATTTTCCCTTTTTTTTATGTTTTGCAAAACAGATATCCGTTTTAGGTTGCCCAAAACGAATATCCATTTTAGCTTCCCCAAAATGGATATCCGTTTTGCTTTACCTTTTTCCTTTGTCTTATTTAAGTATCATTATATATATTTATTATAATATATAGATATTTATATATTAGTTTTATATATTTATGATTATTCAAATATGTATATTTATATAATATATCTTCCTAATTAAAATAAATATATTATATAAATTAATATATTATGTTATAATTATAATAATATTTAATTTGATAGTATTTATATTTATTATTTATAAATACAATGAATATAGCATTATTTTTTAGTTTGTTACTAACTATCAATAGTTTATTACTAATTATAGTCAATGTATTCATGTCTTCTTGTATAACCACCACTACCAACCATAAGCTTGTGGTAACACATACAACCATCTAACCAATTCTTTCAACTTGTAGTATTGTAGAAGATTCTCTTAACATAGCCAAGCCTCTAGATTGTTCCACATGAACTTCAACTCTGCTACAAGTGCACCTACATTATTATTTATGCTTCTACTAGCACAATTAAATATGTAGTTGTGAGTGTTGGATCTCAAAAATGCAGGTCCTAAACCTTAAGAGGGTGGCAATCCCTTAATATATTTTTGGTCAACAAAATAGGGCTTATGCTATTGGAAACCTCCTACTCTTTCAGGTTTTGCTAGACCTAGGCAGATGTACCTAAATGATAAAGCAGATTTGAAAATCTAAATGGATCTTAATTTAGGCAATTCTACTCACTATGGCACACAGATGTGAGACAATTGCAAAGCTTACTAACTAGTTCCTAATGAAAGCACTTAAAGTATTAAGAATGTGGATTAAACTTATATAAAACGTTCTAAAGTTGACCAGTGCCTAATCTATTTGGTGGATGAAGTCAGTGGATGAATGATGATTATATGTATGGAGACAGATGTGGAGGATTGGTAGGTCTATTTTACAGATTAACTCTAACTTTTTGGGCACTTGGAATGTTTGCACCTTATGCAAACGTGCAGGTCTATAAGTTATTGTGCTCTTCTTTAATTATCCCAGTGATATTCCTCTAAATTATTGTGATCTTATGACAGGAATTTAATTCTTAATTTGAGAGAAACCAATCACAATAATCATTTCAAAAGGATTTTAATCCTTAGCAGCACCAGTCAAAATGAATTACTTGAAAGAATATTTAATTCTCTCCAACCAGAAACCAATCAAAATAACCACACACCAACAGCAAATGTGTTGTGACAAATTATATAAATTTGATTAATTTAAAAGAACCATTATGGAGACAACACAACAGCATATAAGTATGTAAATCAACACAACAGTTGAACACTGAAATAAATCACCATGTAAGATCAATATGCTCCATTATATTGCTTCAGATAATATATAGTAATTGCATAAGTCTTTGAAATATGAAAATGGATGAGTGGGATGGATGCAATCTATCTTCTTACTAATGCCTCACCTAATGTATGAAATGGTAATGATGATCCTCTAACTCCTACTTCTCTGACTTATATAGCAATATTCTGAAGAGGATGCACCTCTTCATAAGTGTCTTTTGGAATTTTAATTAACAATTACAAATTATCATTAGGCTCTAATGAGCCATAAATGGGTTTGAGTAACATGATCCAAGTATTTTTGACTTAAATGGGTATCAGCACACTCCACAGCATTCTTTGAAGCAAATTCCATGGTAATCATCTTCTCCATGCATACGTAGGCCTCTTCCAATGTTGGATCTTCACTTTTAGCTACCTCCAATGCTTTCTATAGGATCAGTTGGCATTCCTTCACCCATTCTTGCTGACTTTTCAAAATTTTGTTACCACTGAACAATGTAGGCACTCCTTCCTTGGAAGCATTAATGAATTCATTAGCCTCTGCATGAAGTTCCTCATGAAAATATGTATGTTTTCTGATTAGTCCTTGGCATTGGTAATGACTCCAGCATCAGGAGTGTCTCTGTTCTGTATTTCTTGGAGTTTTTCTTGAAGTCTGTCAATTAACCTTCTATATTCTTGGAGAGCAGATTGATTTTTAGAATAAGTAATCCATAACTTATTCATCCATATCATCACATTAGCATGCCTTTTTTGGAACACTATAGAAAGTGCATCAAACTTGGCCTGGGCTACCTAAGTGTTCACTTGTGATGCTTCACCCATGTCCTTTTCCTGGGAGCTTTCCCCTTGAGTTAACATTTTGGTAGGCACTGAATCTCTCATAAAATCATTTTCTTTATGCATCCTCTCACAGTTCAATTTATACATATCCCTTTCTTTGATCAACATTTGAATCTGTGCTTTATTCAATTTTGCCACATTAATGCCAATATCTACTGTAATCACAGGATCAGTCTCACCTTCTTTCAAGGTCATTACATGACCAAATGTTCTTTCTGTATCAATGATTGTAAGCTTTTTGTGTGGAGGGTATAGGGCCTAGATCATGAGAGAATTCTCATCTGGATTGTATCTAGATCCAGTATATACCTCTATCACACCCTCTTGACTGAGTTTATGCTTGGCATCATTACTATGTAAAAAGCTATCAAAAACTAAAGAAGACTTTAAATCCAGACCAAGAAAAATCATTACACCGGACTCCTCTAATAACTTTCTACCTCTTTCTGGGGTCATATTTTTCATTTCATTTTCAACATCTATTTTCAAGGCATTCAGCAATTATTTTTCATTACTTGGTGTAATATCTGAAACTAATTCTCTGATTGTTTTGCCTTTGTGTTTGTACAAGAAAGATTTGAACTCAGGAGATTGAATGAAATGATCATTTGAGACAAAAGATTTATAAGCCAACTACCTAGCATCAGTATCAGATGTGTCCTCGACTTCTTGTTCCCTGTTTGGAGGCCTGTATTCCTCAATTCTCAATTTAGGGATCTTATTAAGCTAGCCTTGGGATCTTTCATCAGAAAATCCTTCACTATCAGGAGATAATACTTCTATCTCTTGTGTCTCCCTCATTTTCTATTCAACCTCTTGATTATATTCATCAATGGCTAAATCAGCAGTTGCTTCCTCTAGGTTCCTAATGACATCATCGTGAGGAAATGGCACATGAACATATCCACTCAAATTTTGTTTCCTTCTTGCATAATTAATAAAACCTTTAGGATCAAATCCTTTTCTTGGTGTCGCTTTCCTCATGTTGAAATGAGACAATTTGTCCAAAATAAGATCATATCCTTCATTGGATAATACAGTAGAATCTCAGAAACATAATGTACTTGGCATAAATGATTGCTTGCCGTATGCACTCAAGTTCATACCATTAGAGTAGTCTAGCTACCTGACAATTCCCAGATATGCAACTCTATCCAGCACAGTTTTTGGCAATAAAAAAGGTGTATCTTTGAAACCATAAACTCTGATCATGGTGGAGTCAAGGAAACAATACCAATCTCCCTAATTATGATTCACAGTTGGCGGCCCATCAAAATATTTGTGCCTTAAAAATCTTTTGATCTCATTAGATAAAGAATAATTACATGGATAACCATAAAGTCTGTACAGTGTTTTGACAAAGAATTCTTCAAAATGCACATAACTGGAATTAACAAATTTACTATCCCAAATAGAACTCCACAATTGAATGGGCAGTGACTAACCATCTTTATCCAATTGTGTAATTTTCAATTCATCTAGCCACATCTCTAACTCCTATCCATAGTATAATATCACATGCATAAGAGATGAATAATGTTTGAAAGACATTGTAGGAGAACCATTTTTGATAGCCATCAATCTTGAATCAATTCCTCTGGAAACATGTGTAGCATAGTCAAAGGCTCTTGCATTATGGCATTGGAGGTCTGCAGCAATTACCATAGGCCATATAGACATAAACTCAGGGACCTATGTTCCCAATACCTGACCTATTGAATAGCAAGTATACTTCAAATATGGTTCAAACAAGTCGACATGAAAGGGAGGTCCATCATTATCCTTAAGTGACACTAAATTTCCATCCTGTCTAGGCCTCTGCAATGGCAATCTCCAACCTTTATAAGTAGTGTCCATTCTTGAGTTTCCTTTTCCAAATCTTCATGTACTATAGGCATATCGCATGTGTTATCTAGGTTGAAAACTTCACATAATGAATTTTTAGACACATGTATGAAAGGTTTTCCTTGCAAGTCGCATATAGCTTTAAGGTCTAGATTATAGTGATAGGCCAAGAGTTTTACAAGATCAATATTCACAAAGACATCAGTGACAACTAGTTTCCCCAAATTGAAGATCCAAGGGTTGCAGACAAGTTCGAACCTATGTCTTTGGTAGTAATGGAACATAAACAATTCATATCCCCTGATAGGGGTCCACACATTTCCTATATGTTTGTATTTATCCTCTAACCTCTCGACAGTGGCCCTTAACTATGCAGTTCTCCTGGCCTTTGGTCCTGAGCCAGGTAATTGATCTATGAGGTCTTGGTTCAATTTTCTTTCTTTTGTTTTCTCTTCCTGTCCTGACTCTATTTTCTACTTTTTACTCTTAGATTGGCCACTATCCCCTGATTGTTTTTTAGTTTTCATTTTTGTAGGGTTTTCCATTTTTCATCTATACCAGGTATCAAAACTGGGCTACAATATAATAAGTGCAGGAATGCTTACTTGTATGTGCTAGCTCCCCGACGTCCTGAATTTATCGATCTTTGATCAATTCCTCGCCTTCTCCACCACAACCCTTGAAGATTTTCTTTTGGTTAAATCCCTGATCAGAAATGTTCAAATAAGGTTTGTTCAGGTAGCCATTAATGTCGGCCATTGGAATTGAATGCAGTGGATTTCTCAGATTTTGAAATGTCAGAGCGATGTTATATGATCATATCGGTGAGACTCATTTAATCTCATGTTGATTTGTATGCTCAATTTGGCACCATCTTTGTTTATATGTTCATAATTGATCACCAAGACTAGGCTAATGTCTTTCTGATGCGAAGTGTCCCTTTAGTTATTTGATTCGATCAGGAAGACCTCTTTAATACTTTCAGCAACCCTGCACAAATCCCCTTTTTCTTGCATTTCATTTTTTTATATTTCAGGGAGACATTATGAATTTCACCCTGATATCGGGAGAACATCAGTGAGTGTTTTCTTGACGAATAGTAATCACTTTGTAGTCATTGGGCTGACAAATACCATCGGTAAGAAAATAAGATGATCTTTCGATGTATTATGTCTCCCCAATATGTTTCTTTTATATTTTTTTGTTTATTGGGGTACATCGGTGGGACTCTCACTGAACTTTTCAATTCTTTCTCATCAGAGTGACTTGTATAGTCAGGAAGATATAAAAAATCCATTCCGATGGTATATGTCACGCTGATACAATTAGTGTCCCAACTTATCGGCGAGAGTACATATATCTCTTGTCGAACTTGTGTCCATCGGTATGACTTCTGAGATCAGCATAGTTTAATATTTTCATTCCAACTTCCTTTCTCTTGTCAATGAGTTTTTATCGACGAAACATTATGTAATGTCTTCCCGATTATGCGCACTTGTCACCCTTTTGAAACCTTTGATCATTGTGACTTCCTTCATATCTTCCCAATATGTATTAAATGTTCAAATAGAGAGCTGTAGTTTTTTTATCAGAAAGACATGTACATGATCTTGCTGATAAGGATCAATTGCTCATTTTCCTCAACTATGGTCAGGGAAATGCTTATTTCAAAGGCCATATTTATGGAATCATCAGTCATCATGGGTTATAACATGGATCTTGTCACACAAATTTTGACAATCTGTATTAATCATCAGATCAATTTGTGGCAATTTTCTATGGTATGTGGAGGACAAGTGAGTGGTGGTTAATGAAAAATGTGAATTTTTCCAGTCCTAACAACGACTCTGATTGGGGATGTATACTCCTCGTGGGTATAACAAGAATCCAAGTATCTGGGGGAGCAGATCAAATGTGTTATTTATATGGTATGAAATTTGAAGGGCATTTGAAGTGGGAGTTGGTACGGATGAGAAATGGAAGTGGAGTGAAATCCTATACTACTGTGCATGGAAAATTTTATTTTAAGAGGTTCTTCAAGAATCATCCATGCACTAGCAATTCTTGTTCTTAGAGTGAAAGTAGAATCCTATACTACTATGCATGGAAAATTTATTTCAAGAGGTTTGTTAAGAATTGTCCATGTATTGGCAATTCTTGTTCCCCTTTATGATTTTAAGAAAATAAGTTTTTCAAGAATTGTCCATGTACTGGCAATTCTTGTTCTTCTCCTGTCATGTTCTAGAGGTAGTATGAATCTTCACCAGCCTTACCAATAATGAAAAATGGACCTAGCCATAGAGCTTCAAATTTCCCATGTTTCCCTTTATCTTGACTCCTGACATTCCACATGAGAACTATGTCATCCACTTCAAATTTTCTATTTTTAGCCTCTTTGTCATATAGGTATTTCATCTGTGGTTGCTTCTTTCTATTGTGTTGCTGGGCTTGGTCCCTAACCTCATCAAGTTCCATTAATTCTCCCATCCTCTCCTCCATAGGTTCATGAACTTCCAAATCTTCTTACAAGATGAATTTGTACACTAGTAAAAGATTATGCAAATGGAGCCTGGCTTGAGTCCCATACACAAGCTCAAAAGGTGATTTTCCTATGGCTTTCTTCACAGTGATCCTATCTACCCATAAGGCTAGTCTCAACTTGGAATCCCAAGCCTTTTTATTGTTATCCAACATCCTTTTTATGATATTTAGGATGCCCTTATTGTTGGATTCAGCTTACCTGTTTGCCTATGGATGATATGGTGAAGAATATGAGATCACTATACCATAAGATTGGCAAAATGCTTTGAACTCATCTAATCTAAAGCACATCCCATTATTAGTTATAACTCTTGCTGGCACTCTAAATCTGGTGATGATATTTTCTAGTAGAAAGTTTGTTACAACTCTACTAGTTGCTTGTTTTGTGGGTATAGCCTCTACCCATTTTGTGAAGTAGTCTATGGCTACTAATACCCACCTATGTCCTCTAGTAAATTTTTCTGCAATCTCTCCTATGAAATCAATCCCCCACTGGTGGAATGGAGCCTCAACTTGCAAAGGTCTTAAAGGCAACGCCCCCTAATACCTCAATTTCCCAGAAAATATTTGGCATGCTTCACATTTCCTAATATAATCATAAGCATCATTGAAAACCCTGGGCCAATAGTATCCAACCCTTAATACCTTATGACCAGTGGTCTTTGCTGAGAAATGCCCTCCACATACTCCTTCATGCATCTCCTTCAGAACATGCCTTGCTTGATTCTCATCTAGGCACAACAATAGAACACCATCCCGATTTTTCCAATAGAGGTCTCCTTCCATGAATACATATTTTGAAGCTCACGGCTTAAGCGTCCTTTTCTTGTTATCATCAAATCCTTCAGGACATTTCATATGTTTAAGATAGTATACAATATCAGTGTACCATGGTGTATGCTCAATGCTAGAGATCATGTTATCTCCATTATTCAAATTGCACACCTGGGCAGCTTCAATATTTATTTCGGCCATTAATTTAGCAAGACCATGTCCTCTTACTAACTTAGTGATTTGGATCTCTATGTCAAATTCTTGAATTCTATTGATCCATCTACATCTCCTCCCAATCACTTCTGTTTGGACAAACACATCTTTTACTACAGCATTGGGCACATAGGCTATCACTTTTGCTCCCACCAAGTATGATCTAAATGCTTTAATAGCCTTTACTAATGCATATGCCTATTTTTCTACAATGTCATATTTCAACTCTGCATCTTGGAGAGATTTACTGAAGAATGAAATAGTCTGCTCATACCCTTCATCATTCTTTTGTAGCATTACTACTGCAATTGTGTGATAGGATGCAAATGAAAAAATCTGGAATGGTTTATTGAAATCAAGGAATTTTAATGCCCGGGCTTCTTTGATTGCCTTTTTAATGGATATGAATGTATCTATGGCCTCAGTTGTCCAATCAATCTTTGCACCCTTCTTCAACATCTTTGATACTGGATTCACTATTTCGGTAAAGTTTGATATAAACCTTCTCACAAAATTAATTTTCCCAAAGAATGATTGAATGGCTTTAACTATCTTAGGAGTATGAATTGTATCTATAGCTTCCACCTTTTATGGATCAATCCTTACTCTGTCCTTGGACACTATATGTCCTAGTAACTTTCCCTCCGTTACTACAAAATGACATTTTTTAGGATTCAGGGAAATGCCATATTCCAATGCTTTGATAAATATTTTTTCAAGGTGTGCAACATGATCTTCTGCCTTTTTGGAATATGCAGTTGTTGCCCCAAAATTTTACCCCAATTTTTTTTTCAAATTTTCACGCCTAAGGTCTGATACAATAATCGCTTTGCCCCAATCCGTTCATTTTCCTGTCCCAAAAGTTTTGAAGTCTTGAAAACTTTTCTTTAAGTCTTTGTCGTCGGGCGATTTTCAAATTCGTGAATCTTTTGTTTTCCTGACTCATGTTCTTAATTTTGAAAAATGGATGACTTCCCGACTTCTCCTTTGTGTTGGGGAAGTTTAAAGCTTTTGAACATTACTCTAATAGTTCGAAGAACCTCCTTCATTGTCAGGAACTTGCAAGTTTTATGAAATCCTACTCTAAGTTCAAATTTCTGGGTCTACTCTGACCACCGACTAGTCTGCATCTTCACGTTGCCCATTTTTCAAAGTATTGCTAGCTCATCAGATTGCTCATGTGGTATGCGATAAGAATGTCTTTTCAAAAGCTGTGGAATGCAAGTTCAAATTTTCAAACCTGTTTCCCGAGATATAAAATTAATGATGCATTAATGACAAGTGTAGTGAAGTTCATTAAGACAGTGGCACAGCATTAATAAGTTTGAAAGACATCATTACCTACTGACGTAATTAAGTGAAGGTGGCGGTGCTCTCTGTGTTCAGTTTTCTTGCCAACCAAGCTATTTTTCAGAATGGGACTTCCAGCAAACAATGAAATCTGGGATGATGAACCTATGCCTGTTCTACAACCTAATTTACAATGGCCTAAGGAGGAGAAGATCGACATCATCTCTTAGCTGCACACAGTCACATGGAAGGAGAAAACTAGTTATGTTGAATACCGCAGGACAATTGATGTCCTAGAAGAAGAAGAAGAGTGTGCTGAGTTGCGCTAGCTTTTTATGGAGATACGCCTAGAATTGGGGGAAGATTAATGCCACTTGTCTTGCATATTTGAAGTCTTTTTGTATTTAGTGATGATTACTACAATTTTGGTATAATGTAACCATTTTCTATTTTGAGAATTCACTTTCTTGATTACAGTTACTCAAAAAGGATTGTTTTTGAATAGTTATAATTTTTGGGTTGTTATATAAGGAAGAAGAATTCAAATGGAAGGGATCTTTTTCCGGTGGCTATCTATGAATAGTGGGGAAGAAGAGCAAGTTTATTTTGTTTTAATTCCTAGTTATACTTTTCTTAACTCTGTTTATGTATAGAAGCATTACAAAAACTTTGAGTTTTGGTTATATTGAAGAAATGAAGAATTACTTACAGAACTTTGTGTCTCCAAGTGTCTTCTGTGATTGCAATTGTTCTTATGTCAATTAGTAATTTGTCTTCAATATTGCTTCTTTTATGTTGACAGGTGTTAAGGTAGAATATAACTATATCTCTCAATTAATTTATCCTTGTTTATGAATGTTGGATAAGTGGGTTGTGTATCGTTTACCTACATTCATTTCTTTTCGTAATCAGTCATGCACATTTATTTCATGGTGATGGGTAGATATTAGTGCACCTTTTATGCTTTCTAGTTAAAAGCACACCCCATGTTTTTATTCATTGCATATCTTAAGAGGGAGTTGTACCTCTAAAATTCAGAGGAAAGTTGTCAATCCAATGACAACTTCTCCAACTGTTAGTACTGTTTGTTCTTCTTCTTGGGCGTCTTGAGTCATTTTCTACATTTATTTTCGAAGGACAAATCTGTCACCTAACAGATTTTTGGCGACTCTACTGGGGAATCGAAAGTGAAGAACAGTGCCTTTGTTTTCCCAGATATTTAGAGGTGCCTTCCTGAGGACGGAGGCTGGCGACTTTGTTTGATGAATGCACTCAAAAACATTTATGTTTCAACGAAGACCTATGCTGATTTAATTTTCAGGTTTACATTATGGCTTTGGTTTCTTCCCAACCATGGGGGAATCATTTTGGTCCTCTTTCTTTGCCTGTATACTCACCATTGCCTGAAGGATCAAGAAAACATTTTCCAAAGTTTAGTGGAGAAGGCTCTCAAGATGCTAAAAACCACATTTTGGCATTCACAGTTGCATGTGGCATTTTGGGTGTAAGTGATGAAAATGTTTTTGTTAGATTATTTATTAAATCTCTTGTTGGGCCCGCAGCAGATTGGTTTTACTGTTTAGAAGAGAAGTGCATAACAAATTGGGATTCATTGAAGAAGAAGTTCTTAGTGAGATATAAGGGTCCGGTTGATGAAGTTGCCTTGTTGTATCAATTTTTCAACATTCAAAAGCAAGAAGGCGAATCCATCAAAGATTTCATGGACAGATTCAACTAGATGCTCAAGAAGATTCCAACCCTTCTTCAACCAAGTGAGCAACTTCAGCTTTGTATTTTTCATTTCCTCTTTGCATCCTGATGTTCAA
The DNA here is from genome assembly GCA_027924645.1 of Cunninghamia lanceolata. Taxonomy (NCBI): domain Eukaryota; kingdom Viridiplantae; phylum Streptophyta; class Pinopsida; order Cupressales; family Cupressaceae; genus Cunninghamia; species Cunninghamia lanceolata. The sequence continues at coordinate 93,368 of BSBN01000771.1, forward strand.
TTTAGTTGAAATGAAGTGGAATAAATGATGTTGAAATTGCACAACAAGAGGCAGTAAAAATAGAAGATGATCTAATATTGAGTGGTTTATGGAAAGTAAATCATATTGCAGATAATTTGATTCATGAACCTATGAGGATGCCTATTATGTATAAACAAAATCTCAAGCCTATAGGTTCCCATAATATCCTATCTCCTTCTATTGAATGTTCTAATCTCTCTATTTTTTATTCCAAATAATTTGGTAGAAGTGAGGTAAGTGCTGCAGGAATTAAATCTCACATGAATAGGAGAGTTGAAGCTTATTATTTGCATTATGAGGAAGATAATGATAAATCTATAGTTTTCCCATGCAATATGGAAGATAAGCAACCTGAAGCTATACAGCATGAAGAGGAAGTTGAACATGAAAGCATCATGTCTCCTGAGTCAAATAATGCAGAGATACGGTTGCAAGAAGAGGTTATAAATGCCAAAATTTTTAAACAAGATTCAAAAGTCACTCATGCTTCCCATGATAAGTGAATGGATGAATTGCATTCCTCATCTACATATCCTCTCAGTAATAATGGAGACTTCTCGTCTTCCACCATTCCAGCATGAAATGATCAAGTACTTGATGATCCTGCACAAGTGAGAATTTTAAAGAATTTTTATGGTAATATGCAATTTCAATCTAATAAAGTACACTCAGTCTTGCTTAGAACTTTGCAAGAAATTGAACAAAGAGATGGGAAAGATACACATTTTCTTGCTTGCAGCCATGAAGAATCTCATCCTTGGCATGAAGAGGACCACGATATGAAAGCTAAAAATTCTTTCGAAATGCCCTCTGAAGCAGTGAAAGCATGTGAAGAAAAGGGTGAAGATGAAGCTATTTCTCTAATGCATATACAGCCAAAGGAGGAAAGGAATAGTCAAGTTGATGAAGGTTTGCAGCTCTAGGAACTTTCAGAAGCTCTAGATGGTGACCTTCTTTGTGAAGAAGATGTTGTACTTAAAGAAAAAGGCCTTGCTAAAAGTGATAAAATGGATGAATGTGATGAGCCTCGTGTTGTTTACATTCCCAATTGGTGCCTCAATGCAAGTGACGATGAATTTTTGTGTGGAGAAGAAGTTGCAATGTCTAACCTACAAGATATGAATAGAAATGATGAAGTGTGTCATGAAGTTATTGAGTCAAATCTTGCAAGGAAAGATGAGATTGTTCCATTTGGGGGTGATCTTCAGCCTCATAAAAATATTGTTTGCAGTTCAGATTTGCAGTCTAGTTCACTTCCAATTTTACATGATACATACATAGCTGATGGTTGGTCATCCAATGGTTCAAGTGGTTGCTTTCAGGAATGGGATATCGGCTTACCTACTGCAGACAGAGATGGTTATATGCAGAAAGGCGATGGGGCAGATAGAGAAAGTTATCTATCTTATGATTTGTGTATGGGTTGTCCAATTCGGGGGCTAGTTCATTCTTGCTTACAAAATCAACTGCATTTTGATATCCCATACGAGGTTATACAGGCAGATGTTGGTAATCATATGCTAGGTAATGTTGATAGGAGTCATCCAATTGAAGAAGCATACAATGAAGAATGGCTTCTCGATCATCAAGTCATATCCAGAGGATCTTTGTCTAAAGTCATTTTTATCAGTTTGATCATGGTGATCAGGGCTTAAATTTGACAGTCCACCTTGCTTGTCAAGGAATTTTTTTCCTATAGTTTAGTCTTCATTATTTCCTGTCACATGACAATTAATTTTTTTAAATGCAAGTCAAATTTTATATATACATATTAATAATTTGATATCACTATTTCCAATTTTTTCTATTTCACTATTTTTTATGTAAAGCAAAAGTCTAGAAAGCTGTGTTGAAAAAGCCTATAATAAATAAAATATTTTATAAAAAAACAAATCTAAGGATTTTTTTTTTAAATAATAGAAGTTCCTATTAAAAAATATAAAAATAAAAGGAATATATATATATATATATATATATATATATATATAGCTTAGAGAGTTGTGTTGAAAAAGCCTAGAAATTTAGAATGAATATATTCTATTAAAAAACAAATCTAAAAATTTGGAATTTTTTTTAATGAATATATAATTATATTCATTAAAAAACAAATCTTGGGAAATTCTTAAATAATAGAAGGTCCTAATAGAAGGAAAAAATATATATATTATATAATTTAGAATGAATATATAATTATATTCATAAAAAACAATTCTAAAAATTTGGGAATTTTTTCCTTAAATAATAGAAGTTCCTATTAAAAATTTAAAAAGAAAAAGAAAAAATATATATTATATAATTTAGAATGAATATTAAAAAACAAATAATAACTCCTATTAAAAAATTTAAAAGTAAAAGGTATATACATATACATATATATATACATATATACATGCATACAGTCATATTTTCATATTAATTATTTTTTTACAGTTTTTAAAATAAATTACATGTATGTCAATACAGTCAAATATTTATTTTCATTGTATTTTACAGTTAAAATCTTCAAATACAGCTATACAACTGTCAAATTTAAGCCCTGATGGTGATCACAAGTTTGCAATTGGTTGCTTGTGGGCTTTTTGTGCACCCGACATTATTTCGCACAGGCACCTATTTCTCCCAACCAGTTAATGGATTTGCATGACTATTCTGAGGTCAGTGGGAGGTAGGATCTTCCTGTCATGTATATATTAGGAGTTTTTGGTTGTGCTGGTAGTGTAGTTATTTCCTTTTCTTGTTGTGTTTTATTTTTGGCTTGCTCTGGCTCCTTTGTCCCTAGTGCTCTTTGACTTTGCTGCCCAATGGATTTATGCACTGGTCCACGCTTGATGTTCTAGCTTCCTTGCTTTGTCCTTTGTAGTCCTCGTCCCCAATCAGAGCCTGTTGTTGCCCCAAAATTTTAACCCAATTTTTTTTTTCAAATTTTTGTGCCTATGGACTGATACAATCATCGCTTTGCCCCAGTCCAGTCATTTTCCTGTCCCAAAAGTTTTGAAGTCTTGAAACCTTTTCTTTAAGTCTTTGTCGTCGGGCGATTTTCAAATTTGTGAATCTTTTGTTTTCCCAACTCATGTTCTTAATTTCAAGAAATGGCCAACTTCCCAACTTCTCCTTTATGTTGGGGAAGTTCAAAGCTTTCAAACATTACTCTAATAGTTTGAAGAACCTCCTTCATTGTCGGGAACTTGCAAGTTTTGTTAAATCCTACTCTAAGTTCAAATTCCTGGGTCTACTCCGACCACCAACTAGTCTGCATCTTCGCGGTGCCCATTTTTCAAAGTATTGCTAGCTCATCAGATTGCTCATGTGGTATGCGATAAGAATGCCTTTTCAGAAGCTGCGAAATGCAAGTTTAAATTTTCAGACCCGTTTCCTGAGATATAAAATTAATGATGCATTAATGACAAGTGTAGTGAAGTTCATTAAGATGATGGCACAACGTTAATAAGTCGAAAGACATCATTACCTACTGACGTAATTAAGTGAAGGTGGTGGTGCTCTCTGTGTTCAGTTTTCTTGCCAACTAAGCTATTTTTCATAATGGGACTTCCAACAAACAATGAAATCTGGGATGATGAACCTATGCCTGTTCTACAACCTGATTTACAATGGCCTAAGGAGGAGCAGATCGACATCATCTCTCAGCTGTGCACAATCGCATGGAAGGAGAAAACCAATTATGCTGAATACCGCAGGATAATTAGCATCCTAGAAGAAGAAGAAGAGTGTGCTAAGCTGCGCTAGCTTTTTATGGAGATACGCCTAGAATTGAGGGAAGATTAATGCCACTTGTCTTGCATATTTGAAGTATTTTTGTATTTAGCGATGATTACTACAATTATGGTATAATGCAACCATTTTCTATTTTGAGAATTCACTTTCTTGATTACAGTTACTCAAAAAGGACCATTTTTGAATAGTTATAATTTTCAGGAAGTTATATAAGGAAGAAGAATTCGAATGGAAGGGATCTTTTTCTGGTGGCTATCTGTGAACAGTGGGGAAGAAGAGCAAGTTTATTTTGTTTTAATTCCCAATTATACTTTTCATAACTCTGTTTATGTATAGAAGCATTACAGAAACTTTGATTTTTTGTTATATTGAAGAAATGAAGAATTACTTACAGAACTTTGTGTCTCCAAGTGTCTTCTGTGATTGCAATTGTTCTTATGTCAATTAGTAATCTATCTTCAATATTGCTTCTTTTATGTTGACAGGTGTTAAGGTGGAATATAATTGTATCTCTCAATTAATTTATCCTTGTTTATGAATGTTGGATAAGTGGGTTGTGTATCGTTTGCGTACATTCATTTCTTTTCGTAATCAGTCATGCACATCTATTTCATGGTGATGGGTAGATGTTAGTGCACCTTTTCTACTTTTTGGTTAAAACAACACCCCATGTTTTTATTCGTTGCATATCTTAAGAGGGAGTGGTACCTCTAAAATTCAGAGGAAAGTTGTCAAACCAATAACTTCTCCAACTGTTAGTACTGTTTGTTCTTCTTCTTGGGCATCTTGAGTCATTTTCTACATTTATTCTCGAAGGACAAATCTGTCACCTAACAGCAGTAAAATCATCCTAGTATACTACAACTATTATATTAATCAGATCAGCAAAGGCAACATCCGTGGCTCTCTAGAAAGTTGCACCAGCATTTCTAAGTCCAAATGGCATCCTGACATATACGTATGTTCCCCATGGTGTGGTGAAAGTTGTTTTGTATTGTTCTAATTCCTTAACTTTCACCTAGTTATAACCTGAAAACCCATCCATCATAGATAATAATTCATATCCTGTGACCCTCTACAACAAGGCCTCCATGTTTGGAAGTGGGTAGTTATCTTTGAGAGAGGATACATTCAAATTTTGAAAGTCCACACATAGTCTTATTTCTCTATTTTTCTTTCTGACAGGGACTAAGTTAGAGACCCAGGATGAATGTCTAATAGGCTTAATGATACCCCCTTCCCTAAGCTTCATAAGTTCCTCATGCATTTTGGGTTCTAAGGTAGGATTTATAGGTCTCTGTTTTTGTCTGAAGGGCTTTGCATCAGGTTTAAGTGGGATTTCATGTTGGAACAGATCTTCTCTATATGCCTTAAGATCATCATAAGACCAAGCAAAGACATGTTTATACTTTCTTAATAATGCAATCAACATCTTTCTGATTGTAGGACTTATCTTTTTCCCAATGTATACCATTTTTGGTGCCATCTCAGTGCCCAAGTTGATTTCCTCAATGTCCTCCCTTTTTTACTAGTGTTTGTTTCATGAGACCTCTATCATTTCCATAGAACACCCTCTCTAATGCCACAAGTCCCTTAGGAATCTTGTTAGTTTTGAGTTGCACAACTTCTTTGCCAAATAAAGTTTTATTGCCATCTACTTCCTCCAAAATGCATTGAAATCAATTTCTTGAGCCTCATATTGGTCAATGCACTGTAAGAATTTAATCAGATTAGTGTCATCATTGAAAACTTGCCAATTATATATGTTGTCTGGGATTACAGGTCTGGTTTTGAATTCAACTTCAATAATGCCTGCTAATGTGACATCATCCCTTTTTAAGGCTATATTTGCTAGGAAGTATGTCATTATATTTTTTGATCTATCCACCCAAATAATGGAGAAGACATCAAACAATTCAATATCATCCCAGACAGTATTTCTATATTGTTTCAGTCTTTTGTTCTTAGATGAATACTTTCCTTTGATTTGAGATATGATCAGTTCTGAATCTCCATAAACAACAAGGCATTTTATCTTATGTTTTATGGCAATGTTTAATCCTATGAGCAGAGCATCATACTCTATTATGTTATTGGTACATTCAAATGTTAGCATGAATGAATATTTGAAAGTTTTACTAGTAGGTGAAATAAATAATATCCCAGCTCCATTACTGGCCTTGCTACATGCACCATCAAAGTACATCTTCCACACACCACACTCATCAAGTCAGGCCTCTTGATTTATAGGCTCAGTGTTCTGTAATTCTGTTTGACCCTTTTCAATTCTGAATGCACCAAGGTATGTATCACAGAAAAAATTTACTTGATTCTGATCAATGTGTTCTATGATATTCTCATATCTTGGCTCTCTGCAAATCTTAATTTCTTTTCCTCCCACTGGTATAGTAGCATAGGATAGATCCAACTGGACATTTCCTCCAGCTATTGCAATCCATTGTCTGGATAACAACATTCCATAGTAGGGTGGGATGTCCACTACAGTGATGTCAATCTTATATGTTGCTTCAGGGTAGGCAGCTAGCCTTATCTCCACATCCCACATAATGCCCACAACTGGGATGGATCTGTTGTCCATTGCATAACATTTGCCATATGTAGTATCAACCCACATACCTAATTCTTTCATGACAGCCATTGGCATAATGTTCATGGCTGCACCTGAGTCAATCATGCAATTTCTCACTAGTCTATTTTTTATCAACAGATTGGTGTAAAATGGATCTACCTAAGAGGGGTTCCTTGTTAAGGTGTCACCCAGATATACTTTAGGAGTTCTAGCAGCCTCAACTTAGACATTATTTATTCTGATTTCAGGCTTTCCTTGCTTCCTCTTCGGTATCTCTGAAATCATCTTGACCATTGTATTTCTATATTGATCTATCTTCATCATTTCAAGAAGTGGTACTGATATTTTTACTTGGGATACTGCTTGGGCTATATCAAATGAGGGGATCATTGCTTGATCCATTTTTTCTATTTTATTATGCCCCTTTTCTTCAATGGGTATTTTGTCTTTTGTCTTACCCTATTCAGTTTTTGCTGGCTCTTTAGGTGCATGTTTCATATTGTCTTTATTATGAGTTTGATCTTTCACAAACACACTCCTAGGTACTCCTTGATCTGTGTTAACTGTTATGTTTCTCATATTATAATTACTCTTTGTCTGTGCCACTGCAGCCATTGTAAGAGCCATCCTTTCTTCCTCATTTGGTTTTCTCCATTGGTCATGTGGTGGCATATTATGATTATAAACAATTTCCTCATAATTATCTTCTTGATCTGAGAATCTCTCTTGTCCTCCCATACTAGCGTTATATCTTTGATTTCCCATGTCATATTCATATCCGTCCTCCTCCATGGATGAATATCCTTCGTCAATCTGATGAGGTCTGAATGCTAGCATGTTTATAGTGTGGTTATCTCTTTCTTGACCATAAGATGTTTCCTGCTCTTGTACTGATTGTGCCACCACACAATAATCAGGTGAGTGGGGCAGATTACACGATAGGCACCATGGGTTATTTGCCACTACATGAGTCCCATTTCTTTTCAAGGGATCAGGAGTATCCTTCCCATAGTTCTGCTTTCTGTTATTTTCCAAAGGCCGTCCATCTTTCCATTTGGCATTATAAGGCATGTCATGCAGCCTTGGCCTTTCATTTATGTAATAATTGTTCTATTTTGCCTGATTATTGTTTGGAGCTGGTACAACCTTTGGATTTTCTCTTCTCCCAAGTTTTCTTGCTACTCTCCTATTGTTTTCAATAATAATGGCTACTTTTTGAGCTTCTGCTAATGTCATAGGAGCTTTATTTTTGAGCTCATATCCAGTCTTAGGATCAAAAGCATTTAAGTATAAAACTAAGGCCATACGATCCTGAGGCTTCAATTCTAATGGGATTTTATGATATATTTTTGTAAACCTCTAGTTGAAATCCATCACCGATTCATTATGATTCTTTTGAATACTAGTCAATTCATGAACAACAAAATTTGGATCAAACTGGCTCCCATACTATTCTTTGAATTGATGCTTGATATCATAAGAGCAAATTGATGCATCCGGCAGATTTTTGCACCAGACTCTGGCATCTTCAACAAGGGACAACACAAATAACTTCATTAAGACGTCTTCATATTGCACTTCAAAATTATCCATGACTATTTCAAAATTTCTAATGTGTTCTTCTACAGAGATGGCATTGTTTCCAACAAATTTTGGGAGAGCATTCCTTAGATCATTATCAATAGGATCAGGCATACTTGAAATCTAGACAAGTCTAGTTGTTTGTATCTATTGATGTTAAGGGGCCCTTGTAGTCATTGATTTAATTTGTACTAATTATGAGGTTGTTGATTTGGTTGATATTGGTTATAAGTGTTGATAACTGAGAGGGGGGGTGAATCAGTTATCTTGATTAATTCAACTTTTTGTTCTTCTTTAATAATTAGTGCAGCATCAAAGCAAACAAGCATCCATAAACATGAAAGTAGAAACAAGGTCAATACACATAACACAATGATTTTGATGTGGAAAACCCTATTAAGGGAAAAAACCACGGGGTGACTAACCCAAGAAAGTATTCTCTGTTAGAAGAATAGAAGTACAAAATGGCACTTGCCAATTAGGGCTCACTGCTCGAGCACACTGCTCACAAGAGGCTTACTACCTACAAGAGACTCACTTCTACAATAAAAGAGAGTAGCACAATACTTGAACTAATGAGATGCATCCACAAATGCTGGAGCTCAATTCCAGTTAGGCTCAGTATACTGATCTGCTGCACTTCATCCTTCCTCTTCCTTTGTTCTGCAGTCTTTTCACATACCGGACCTTCCTTACTGCTTTCCTTCTGCACTTCTACTTTTCTTCGCACTTCCAACACACAACACACACACTCTCATGGAAATCTATTTGGTATATATATATCCGCACAAAGGATTTCATCCTCTTTCTAGTCGGCATCTGGAATAGTCAATATTTTCCCAAACTCTAGCCTGTCAGCTGAAACATTGCTTACCAAGAGATGCGGATCAAAAAGATACTTAGAGAAGACATCTAACATGTCTGCCAATCATGAATGATACCTTAGGAACCTTGATCATCATCAACATCTCATTTAGAATAACTTCTGATGCTCTACCTGTCAGTTCTTTCTCTGACTGTTCTACCAAACCAGACCCTAATACTTGAATGCTTATATCTCTTTACTCTTTCATCACCAGAGGCTCAAGTCCTAGAATCTATTAGTCAAGGTACTCCTCTTGACTTCCCCAATTTCGCACTTTCCAAAGATACTTCCTCTAACAGATCCGGACCTGACTGTCGGACCTTCTGCATGCTCTGTTCTTGCTTACCGAACCACAACATTCTTCAATCTGACTTCCGGTATAGGCACATCATGTCCTGCGGATGTGTGGGATGAACTTTGTTGCCATCAATGACAACAATCATGAAGCTCCAATGTATCTCTTGCCAACAATCTCCCCCTTTGGCATTGATGGCAACGCTTAGTGAAAAATGACTAAGTGTTATACTATACTCCCCCTTTGTTGATGCTCTCTTCTAATGTACATTTTACCAGAGCTCCCCCTTAGCTGGATTCCACATTTTTCACTGTTCCTCACTCCCCCTTTGACATCAATGGTAAAGGGTAGGGTCCGCACACCAAAATTGCCCAAAAATTCAACTATACTTAGCCGCATAAGTATATAGACAAGTTTTACTTACATATACTGTAATATGTCTGCAAAGGTTGTCTTCAGCTGTACAACTTGTGTCGCCTAACTCTGCTTCATCCTATCCAAAATTGAGATATGACCACTTAGTAGGAATGCAAAAGCTTCTACCCTCTTGAGATCTGTCGGATCACTGGACCAGCTTGGTCTGAGCATCTGTTAGGGCCTCATGTTTGGCCTCTAATTTGGGGATAATCACCCCTCTAAGCTCACTCATCCTGTTTATTATGTTCTTCCTCTCCTTTTCAAGTTTCTTAATCTCATTCATGACTACCATAATTTGACATTCCTGGTTTACTATGGATACAATGAGAGGATCAAAATTCTATGAGAGGTTTGTCAGTTTGTCCTCTTGTTCCTTTATTTTCTTCTCAATATCCTTGGTCACTTTAGGCTAGGATAAACAAAATTTGTAGAAATCTCTGCCATCCTTGAGAGCATTTTCCAAGCTCTTTATTCCAATATCCAAAACTCTCCTATCATTTGCTATTATGCCTTGTAACTCCGAGAATCTCTTATCCAAAAACTCTTTCCAGACCTTTGCCTCAACTGACTTTTCCAAAGATTTAAAGTGAGTGCTAATAGAATTAACAAGAGTTTTGAGATTACCGGATGTGGAGGCCGAAGAGTCCTTTTGGAAGGAAGGCATAATCTTCTCTAGAACACCAAATGCAGCTTCTATGAGCTCACAGTCTACCAGGTGAGACTTCAGAATTTTTTCTTTTGCCTTTGCTTGGGTGAAGGATGCTAGCTTCATGGTTTGCATCAGAGAGAGGGAATCAAAATTGAATGGACCTTGAAGCAACTCTGGTTCATCAAATTCCATCATCTCTTTGGTCAAGAAGTCCTTGACAGCCTCTGCTGTGTCTCTTGCTGGAGACAGAACTTTCTCCCCTTCTGCAGTCTTAGTACTGTCATCTGTGGTCTTTTTTGTTTGACCTTCTTCCTTTCCCTTCACTTCTTCTCCTTTCTCCTCTATTCTTACTTCCCCTTTAGATCCAGAGACTGCAGGAGAATCTGGGTTTACTTTTCCTTGGACTTCCTCTTCCGGAGCAGAGGAATCTAAGTCTTACCTTTCTCTTCACCAGTCTCCTTTACCTCTTCTACTACTGTCTCAGTAGTTTCTTCCTTGTCCCCCATGGCAGAGGGCTCATCACTTATGTCCTCTACAATTGGAATGTTGAATCTTTTGTATGCATCCCGGAGGATCTCTTCTGTCTCTTTGGCTATTTTGTCAGTTTCACCAAGCATAAGCTGATTCATTCTAGCTTTGCTCCGGAACTCATCCTTGCAATCCTTAAAGATCATATTCATTTTCCTTGGAGTGATTGAAGGAAAGAGCTATATGGCTATCTGTTCCTGGATCTCAAGATCCTTTGCCCTAGCATTATTCTTTCTTATCTCTAATTCCTTCTCTAGGCTTTTGGGAATGAGAGATATGATTTCAATGAAAGCCTTATTATATACATTCAAATACTTAACTGTGGCTTCCTCCAGAATCTTTTTATCTGTGTCATTGTATGCATCATAGAATTCTGTTATTGGTTGCAGGTTCCCATACATAGTGACTGCTTTAACTACATCATCTAAGGACATAGTGGGCCTTTCAACAAATTCTTCTGCCATCTCTTCCTTGTCTTCACCGGTAGAGGGTTCACCGGAAGATTTCTTCTTCTTCTTCAGTTTCTTTACCTCCTCATCTGATTCAGTTTCTTCATCATCCTTCTGGCTAACATAGGACCTTGTTGCCTTTTTCTTTGATCTCTTTTCTCCTTTTCTGGATGTCTGGACTTCCGATTTTGATGCCTTTGAGCTTTTATCAGAGGTAGGTGCAGCCCTTTTAGAGGATCTGGTCCAGGAGGGGGATTCTACTGGATCACTTTCCTTTTCTACTTCTTTCTTCTCTTTCTCTGCCCTTTCCATATTTTCTCTATTTGCATCAAGTGCCTCCTTGGATATTCCAAATCTCTTAGCAACTTCTTCAACTTCCCTACTCACTTTCCTTTTTGTCTCCGTTGTCTAAGCTCCACATGAATCTTTACACTCAATTCTTCAAAGGTTCCAAACCTTTCTGCCTTGGGATCCTTGGGTTGACTAAGCATATGTTGAACATGTAGCTCAACAATTTTCTCATCCGCTTCATATCCCATTGGCATGATCCACACTGTTCTTGGCTCCACTGCCTCCATTAGGCACTGATCAGTTTCTACCATAAAGCATATTGTATCTTTATATTTTTCAACTAAAGATTTGGGGATTCTCTCTCTTGCTTGCATCATGCTCTGAAAATTCTTGAAATAGCCCCAGAGAGCTGTATTATGTGCCTTGGCATCACCAAGCCCATGTATATAATCTCTTATTCGAATAGCTACTGGTCTATCATTCTGCCATACCCAGCCACTGGATCCGGGAAGGTCATTCATGTAATAAAAGAATAGGCAGAGTATCAAGCCACCATACTTGAAGGAGTTCTTCTTGTCCTTCTTTATCTTTTGCAGATTTTCCAAAAGTTGGCTTAGAAGAAGTTCACACAGATCATAGTCAGCATTTTCTTTTAGCATCTGATAGGCTGTATAAACTGCAATTCTCGGTACTAAATTTTCCCTACTGGAGTGATAAATCTTGTAACCAATTATCATGGATGCAAATTTGACATCCAGATCAGTGATATCTTCAATTGTCATAGCTCTCTTGTCAAATTTTGATTTGGTTGCATCACTTCCTGTCTGATTCTTGACAGATTTGAGAACAGGTATCCCACCGGATGAGTGCAGACCAGTTACTGCCCTAATTGCATCTTTGGTGATCTTGAATGGTCTATTCAACCATAAGAAATTGTCATGCACTCTGCTCAACACATATCGGACCCATTCATCTTCTTCAAAATAGGGGAAATGAATGTACTGTGCAAAATGCTTATCCCGAATGGCTTTATACTGAGGTTTGATCTCAAAAGAATCATCTATTAACTTCTTGTGATAGATATCCATTAACTTTGATTCCCCAAATTCTTCAATGCTTGCATGAATGTAAACCCTAACATCTTCTACATGCAGAACCCCATGCGGAATGCTTGAAAAGGCGCCAGGGGATCAACTTCTAGAGATTTATATGGGTGCTTCTTAAATTTAGGGCGAGGTCTATTAGAAATCTTCACAACATTCAGAGTAGCCATTTCCAAAAGGATTTACATAGAGATATTCAGCAACAAAAAAATACCTTTTCGTTTCTAGGGTTCGCTGAAAGAGCTAGATTTGATTAGCTAGAAGAAATGATTTCAATGGCTGACCTTTGAGAGTTGAGATAGTTTGATGCAGAGCTCCTTTTCTTTTCTTCTTGAGTGCAAATGTGCAAATGATGAATGAATGAACTCTTTTATTTCTGGGAAAGCCCTAATTTCACCCTGCAATAAATGTGCAACCTAATTCATTCTGGTTTGCCTTGTTTATCTTATTTAAAGACATAACTTTTCTGGATCACTGAGACTGATTTTAGAGTTATTTTTGGAGAATAGTGATAATCTATCTTCCTTTCACTAATCATTTGATCTATCTGTAGATCAAGATTCCATAGTTTGAATCATGTCGGGTTTAACTGTGAGAAACCTACTTCTCACCGGATGACTGAGGAACCAGATTAGTCTTCTGCCTATTTAAAACTTCTTGCAGATCTTTCATATCTTAATCACAATTTACTTGGATGTTTCTCTAAGAGCCCTTTAATCCGCATTTTTCTTTGTGCCAATTCCGACACCAATTGACTGGCTGGGGGATAATGTTTTTCCTTGTGACTCCCCCTGAGCCAGAGCTCACTTTTTAATTTCCGGAAGGAGTGTCAGCACCAGATTCTAGTATGGATCCAACCCCTACATTCTCTGTACTTTTCTTCACCCAAATCTTGTTCATCTCACTTTGAACTTCATCCGTATTTACTTTTCTTTTTCCTTTATCTTGATTATGATTATGATATACCCGACCTCTTTTGTCCTGATTCTTGCTTCTACAGAATTTGGCAATATGACTGGATCTATTGCAAATTTGGCAAGCAACATTTCTTTGCATATTTGATTGATATCCTCTTGATCTACATCGATTAGCCATATGACCCATTCTATTGCATGCAAAGCATCTACCATTGAATGAATTGTTCATTTGCATATTTCTGCATTCATGAGATTTGTGACCATACCTTTTGTAGTTGAAACATTATCTGGAGAAGGAAGTATTAGTCTGATTTATTCTCTTTCTGTACTGATTAGCTTTATGACCAAAGTTGTTGCAGTTGTGGCAATATCCATTGAAGGATGGATAACTTTGAGCATTAGGCTGCCTTACCGGAGGTCTTCTAGGCCTGTTCCTTGGATTTTCTGATCCAAAATTCTTCTGACTGGATCTGGAGCTTTCACCTTTTTCATATCCCAGGCCACACTTGTCATCTACCCTCTTTTGGCTTTCAAGAAGTACTTCAAGTTGAGCAGAACTTATCTTGAATTTCTCTTTGTATTCATTTGTTGTTTGGAGATCCCTTTTAAGAGAGACAATTTGATCTTCAAGTTTTTCTTCATTATCTTTAGCATCTTCAAGATCAGATTCTAGATGTCTGATTATTCTATCCATCTTGTGGCAGTCTTCTAATTTTTCTTTGAGAGATTGTCTTAGATCATCTTCAGTTTTTCTTTTTTCTTCAATTTCTTGGGTAAACTTCATACCTCCTAATTCCATTTCATGTCTTACCATAATGATCTCTTTTGATAACTTTTCACATAACTTGGTTTTTTCCCTCAGATCTCCATTTGTATCATTTGCTTCACCTTGACTTGCCAATTGCTGAAGTAGTTCCTTTCTCTTTTTCATAGAGAGACTCAGTTTCTCTTTTAGTTCTTTTATGAAATCATCAGCCTGCTTGAGACTTTCCTTCAATTCATTGACTTTAGAATTTGACTGCTCAAGATCATCTAAGGCAGACTTAACTTGCTACCTCATACCATACACATCCATCTGAATTCCCAGATCTTCCTCAAGCTATTAGGCTCTATTTGGAGGAACTTGGCTCTAATACCAATTGTTGATAACTGAGAGGGGGGGTGAATCGGTTATCTTGATTAATTCAACTTTATGTTCTTCTTTAATAATTAGTACAGCATCAAAGCAAACAAGCATCCATAAACATGAAAGTAGAAACAAGGTCAATACACATAACACAATGATTTTGACATGGAAAACCCTGTTAAGGGAAAAAACCACAGGGTGACTAACCCAAGAAAGTATTCTCTGTTAGAAGAATAGAAGTACAAAATGGCACTTGCCAATTAGGGCTCACTGCCCGAGCACACTGCTCACAAGAGGCTTACTGCCTACAAGAGACTCACTATCTACAATAAAGAGAGTAGCACAATACTTGAACTGATGAGATGCATCCACAAATGTTGGAGTTCAGTTCCGGTTAGGCTCAGTATACTGATCTGCTGCACTTCATCCTTCCTCTTCCTTTGTTCTGTAGTCTTTTCACATGCCGAACCTTCCTTACTGCTTTCCTTCTGCACTTCTGCTTTTCTTCGCACTTCCAACACACAACACACACACTCTCATCGAAATCTATTTGGTATATATATCCACACAAAGGATTTCATCCTCTTTCTAGTCAGCATCTGGAATAGTCAATATTTTCCCAAACTCTAGCCTATCGGCTGAAACCTTGCTTACCAAGAGATGCGGATCAAAAAGATACTTAGAGAAGACATCTAACATGTCTGCCAATCATGAATGATACCTTAGGAACCTTGATCATCATCAACATCTCATCCAGAATAACTTCTGATGCTTTGCCTGTTAGTTCTTTCTCTGACTGTTCTACCAAACCGGACCCCAATACTTGAATGCTTATATCTCTTTACTCTTTCATCACCGGAGGCTCAAGTCCTGGAATCTATCAGTCAAGGTACTCCTCTTAACTTCCCCAATTCTGCACTTTCCAAAGATACTTCCTCTAACAGATCCAGACCTGACTGTCAGACCTTCTGCATGCTTTGTTCTTGCTTACCAGACCACAACATTCTTCAATCTGACTTCCGGTATAGGCACATCATGTCCTGCGGATGTGTGGGATGAACTTTGTTGCCATCAATGACAAGAATCATGAAGCTCTAATGTGTCTCTTGCCAACAATAAGGAGGATACTATTGTGGATTTAGATGTGGGTTCACATTTTGATGTTGTGGCATAACATATTGTTGGCCAGGGGTGGATACGGATTTGCTATATGTTGAGAGGTGTTATGGGTGATGGGCGGTCTTGGGTTTCTTGGAGGAAAATTTGTTGGGACATAGCTTGCGGGCGGTGGTTGTGGATTGGATGAACTACCTGCATTCTGGTGTACATTTGTTGTGCATTCCTTGGAACATACCCTCCTTGTTTGTGTGGAGGTACATATTTTTGGTTAGCTACTTTAGTTCTATCTTTTACCTATTGTATTTCCTGTTTCAACTGACTTTCAGCTTCCCTTAACAAGTTCAAGTTCTTCCAGCAACTTGAGCAGGTTCTTCTGCATCTCATCCTTGCTTCTCATATCCTTTGGTGGGCTATTATCCATTTGTATAGGAGTTCCTTGACTTACAAGCCCTTGTTGAATTCCTTCACCTTGTTGTAATGACATTTCATAGTCATATTATGCCTACTTCTGATCTATTTCCCTCATGATTTGAGCTTCATACTCAAGTTGTCTTTGGGGATCAGGCCTATATTGGTCCAAAATATTATCAGATAACCCATAACTCTTGGACAAGTTCTCATTTGACTCGTGTAGAGGAGTGAAACTATTATGGGTTATAATAGGTTGTTCTAAAGTATTCTCATGAGTGTTCTGATTATTGTTTTGTTGTGATTGGTTTGATAGCCCATTTTTCCTTTAAGGGGCTCTTAGGGGTGGGGATGATTGCAATTTTCTGCCATCAGTTTTAGATCTTCTACCATCCATGCTAAGAGAATATCACACTTTAAGACATAAAATGATTTATATTGTTTATAGAGTCACCAACTTAGTTAAGAGGAATGATTATTCTTTTGGGTTCTCCTTGTTCAACAGAGTTATGCCTTTTAATTTTCTAACTCTAAGGATATGGCCTCTTACCAAGTCCTTTTGTTTGAATCCCCAGTAGAGATGCCAATTTGTTGGATCTCAAAAATGTAGGTCCTAAACCTTAAGAGGGTGCCAATCCCTTAATACATTTTTGGTCAACAAAACAAGGCTTATGCTATTGGAAACCCCCTACTCTTTCAGGTTCTGCCAGACCTAGGCGGGTGTACCTAAATGACAAAGCAGATTTGGAAATCCAAATGGATCCTAATTTAGGCAATTCTACTCACTATGGCACACAGATGTGAGATAATTGCAGAGCTTACTAACTAGTTCCTAATGAAAGCACTTAAAGTATTAAGAATGTGGTTTAAACTTATATAAAACATTCTAAAGTTGACCAGTGCCTAATCTATTTGGTGGATGAAGTCAGTGGATGAATGATGATTATATGTATGGAGACAGATGTGGAAGATTGGTAGGACTATTTTACAGCTTAACTCTAACTTGTTGGGCACTTGGAATGTTTGCACCTTATGCAAACGTGCAGGTCTGTAAGTTGCTGTGCTCTTTAATTATCCCGGTGATATTCCTCTAAATTACCGTGATCTTATGAAAGGAATTTAATTCTTAATTTGAGGGCAACCAATCACAATAATTATTTCAACAGGATTTTAATCCTTAGCAGGAACCAGTCAAAATGAATTACTTGAAAGGATATTTAATTCTCTCCAACCAGAAACCAATCAAAATAACCACACACCAATAGCAAATGTGTTGTGACAAATCATATAAATTTGTATAATTTAAAAGAACCACTATGGAGACAACACAGCAGCAAATAAGCATGTAAATCAACACAACAGTTGAACACTGAAATAAATCACCATGTAAGATCAATCTACTCCATTATATTGCTTCAGATAATATATAGTAGTTGCATAAGTCTTTGGAATATGAAAATGGATGAGTGGGATGGATGCAATCTATCTTCTTACTAATGCCTCACCTAATGTATGAAATGGTAATAATGATCCTCTAACTCCTACTTCTCTGACTTATATAGCAATATTCTGAAGAGGATGCACCTCTTCATAAGTGTCTTTTGGAATTTTAATTAACAATTACAAATTATCATTAGGCTCTAATAAGCCATAATGGGTTTGAGTAACATGATCCAAGTATTTTTGACTTAAATGGGTATCGGCACACTCCACAACATTCTTTGAAGCAAACTCCATGGTAATCATCTTCTCCATGCATACGCAGGCCTCTTCCAATGTTGGATCTTCACTTTTAGCTGCCTCCAGTGATTTCTCTAGGATCAATTGGCATTCCTTCGCCCATTCTTGCTAACTTTTCAAAATTTTGTTACCATTGAACAAAGTAGGCACTCCTTCCTTGGAAGCATTAATGAATTCATTAGCCTCTGCATGAAGTTCCTCATGAAAATCTGTATGTTTTCTGATTAGGTCCTTGGCATTGGTAATGACTCCAGCATTAGGAGGGTCTTTGTTCTGTATTTCTTGGAGTTTTTCTTGAAGTTTGTTAGTTAACCTTCTATGTTCTTGGAGATCAGATTGATTTTTAGAATAAGTAATCCAAAACTTATTCATCCATATCATCACATTAGCATGCCTTTTTTGGAACAATGTAGAAAGTGCAACAAATTTGGCCTAGGCCACCTGAGTGTTCACCTGTGATGCTTCACCCATGTCCTTTGTCTGGGAGCTTTCCCCTTGAGTTAACATTTTGGTAGGCACTGAATCTCTCAGAAAATCATTTTCTTTATGCATCCTCTCACAGTTCAATTTATACATATCCCTTTATTTGATCAACATTTGAATTTGTGCTTTATTTAATTTTGCCACATTAATGCCAATATCTGTTGTAATCACAGGATCAGTCTCACCTACTTTTAAGGTCATTACATGACCAAATGCTCTTTCTATATCAATGATTGCAAGCTTTTTGTGTGGAGGGTATAGGGCCCAGATCATGAGAGAATTCTCATCTGGATTGTATCTAGATCTAGTATATACCTCTATCACACCCTCTAGACTGAACTTATGCTTGGCATCATTACTATGTAAAAAGATATCAAAAACTAAAGAAGACTTTAAATCCAGACTAGGAAAATTCATTACACCGGACTCCTCTAATAACTTTCTACCTCTTTCTGGGGTCATATTTTTTCATTTCATTTTCAACATCTATTTTCAAGGCATCCAGCAATTGTTTTTCATTACTTGGTGTAATATCTAAAACTGATTCTTTGATTGTTTTGCGTTTGTGTTTGTACATGAAATATTTGAACTCGGGAGACTGAATGAAATGATCATCTGAGACAAAAGATTTATAAGCCAACTGCCTAGCATCAGTATCAGATGTGTCCTCGACTTCTTGTTCCCTGTTTGGAGGCCTATATTCCTCAATTCTTAGTTTAGGGATCTTATTAAGCTGGCCTTGGGATCTTTCATCAGAAGATCCTTCACTATCAGAAGATAATACTTCTATCTCTTGTGTCTCCCTCATTTTCTGGTCAACCTCTTGATTATATTCATCAATGGCTAAGTCAGCATCTACTTCCTCTAGGTTCCTGATGACATCATCATGAGGAAATGGCACATGAACATATCCACTCAAATTTTGTTTCCTTCTTGCATAATCAATAAAACCTTCAGGATCAATCCTTTTCTTGGTGTGGTTTTCCTCATGTTGAAATGAGACAATTTGTCTAAAATAAGATCATATCCTTCTTTGGATAATACAGTAAAATCTTTGAAACATAATGTACTTGGCATAAATGATTGCTTGTCGTATGCACTTAAGTTCATAACATTAGAGTAGTCTAGCTGCCTAACAATTTCTAGGTATGCAACTCTATCCGGCATAGTTTTTGGTAATAAAAAAGGTGTATCTTCGAAACCATAAACTCTGATCATGGTGGAGTCGAGGAAACAGTACCAACCTCCCCAATTATGATTCACAGTTGGCGGCCCATCAAAATCTTTGGGCCTTAAAAATCTTTTGATCTCATCAGATAAAGAATAATTACATGGATAACCATAAAGTTTGTACAATGTTTTGACAAATAATTCTTCAAAATGCATGTAACTAGAATTAACAAATCTACTATCCCAAATAGAAGTCCACAGTTGAATGGGTAGTGACTAACCATCTTTATCCAATTGTGTAATTTTCAATTTATCTGGCCACATCTCTAACTCCTGTCCATATTATAATATCACATGCATAAGAGATGAATAATGTTTTAAAGACATTGTAGGAGAACCATTTTTGATAGCCATCAATCCCGAATCGATTCCTTTGAAAACATGTGCAGCATAGTGAAAGGCTCTTGCATTATAGCATTGGAGGTCTGTAGCAATTACCATAGGCCCTATAGACATACACTCAGGGACCTCTATTCCCAATACCTAACCTATTGAATAGCAGGTATACTTCAAATATTGTTCAAACAAGTCGACATGGAAGGGAGGCCCATCATTATCCTCAAGTGGCACTAAATTTCCATCCTGTCTAGGCCTGTGCAATGGCAATCTCCAGCCTTTATAAGTAGTGTCCATTCTTGAGTATTCCTTTTCCAAATCTTCATGTACTATAGGCATATCACATGTGTTATCTAGGTTGAAAACTTCACATAATGCTTTTTTAGACACATGTATGAAAGGTTTTCCTCGCAAGTCACATATAGCTTTAAGGTATAGATTATAGTGATAGGCCAAGAGTTTAACAAGATCAATATTCACAAAGACGTCAGTGACAACTAGTTTCCCCAAATTGAAGATCTAAGGGTTGCAGACAGGTTTGAACCTGTCTTCGGTAGTAATGGAACATAAACAGTTAATATCCCCTAATAGGGGTCCACACATTTCCTATGTGTTTGTATTTATCCTTTAACCTCTCGATAGCGGCCCTTAATTGTGCAGTTCTCTTGGGCTTTGGTCCTGAACCAGGTAATTGATCTATGAGGTCTTGGTTCAATTTTCTTTCTTTTGTTTTCTCTTCCTGTCTCGACTCTATTTTCTGCTTTTTACTCTTAGATTGGCCACTATCCCCTGGTTGTTTTTTAGTTTTCATTTTTGTAGTGTTTTCTATTTTTCATCTATACCAGGTATCAAAATTGGGCTACAATCTAATAAGTGCAAGAATGCTTACTTGTATGTGCTAGCTCCCTGACATCCTAAATTTCTCGACCTTTGATCAATTCCTCGCCTTCTCCACCGCAACCCTTGAAGATTTCTTTTGGTTAAATCCTTGATTAGAAATGTTCAAATAAGGTTTGTTCAGGTAGCCATTAATGCCGGCCACTAGAATTGAATGGAGCAGATTTCTCAAATTTTGAAGTGTCAGAGTGACGTTATATGATCATATCAGTGAGACTCATTTAATCTCATGTCGATTTGTATGCTCAATTTGGTGCCATCTTTGTTTATATGTTCATAACTGATCTCCATGACTAGGCTAATGTCTTTCTGATGTGAAGTGTCCCTTTAGTTCCTTGATTCAATCAGGAAGACCTCTTTAATACTTTCAGCGACCCTACACAAATCCCCTTTTTCTTGCATTTCAATTTTTTATATTTCGGGGAGACATTATGAATTTCACCCTGATATCGGGATGGTCTGGACCATTGGAACTCCTTTTGAACATCGACAAGTGTTTTCCTGACGAATAGTAATCACTTTGTAGTCATTGGACTGACAAATACCATCGGTAAGAAAATAAGATGATCTTCCGATGTATTAAGTCTCCTTGATATGTTTCTTTTATATTTTTTTGTTTATTGGGGTACATCGGTGGGACTCTCACTGAACTTTTCAGTTCTTTCTCATCGGAGTGACTTGTATAGTCAGGAAGATATAAAAAATCCATTCTGATGATATATGTCACGCCGATACAACTAGTGTCTTGACTTATCGGCAAGAGTACATATATCTCTTGCCGAACTTGTGTCCATCGGTATGACTTCTGAGATCGGCATAGTTTAATATTTTCATTCTGGCTTCCTTTCTCTTGTTGATGAGTTTTTATCGGCGAAACATTATGTAATGTCTTCCCGATTATGCGCACTTGTCACCCTTTTGAAACCTTTGATCACTGAGACTTCCTTCATGTCTTCCCGATATGTATTAAATGTTCAAATAGAGAGCTATAGTTTTTTTATCAAAAAGACATGCACATGATCTTGCTGATAAGGATCAATTGCTCATTTTGCTCAACTATGGTCAGGGAAATGCTTATTTCAAAGGCCATATTTATAGAATCATCAGTCATCATGGGCTATAACATCAATCTGTATTAATCATAAGATCAATGTGTGGCAATTTTCTATGGTATGTGGAGGACAAGTGAGTGGTGGTTAATGAAAAATGTGAATTTTTCTAGTCCTAGAGAGAGAGAGTCCTAGTTTTCTTGTTTCAATTCCTTCATCGATAAGGGAGAGGGAGAGATAGAGGGGAGATAGAGAGAGAGAGAGAGTCCTAGTTTTCTCTCTAAACCCTAAACCTTAACCCCAAAACCATAAACCCCAAACCCTAAATAATGCCTCTAAACCCAAGCAACCCCAAACCTCTATCTCCCTATCTCTATCATCCCTCTACCTCTTAATCTCTTTCTATGTCTCTGGACATGTCTCTCACTCTCTATCTCCCTATCTCTCCCCTTTGTCTCCTCTATCTCTCCCAATCTCTATCAGTCCCCTCTCTTTATCTCTCTTTAAACCCTAAAACCTAAACCTGAGCAATCCTAAACCCCTAAACCCTAAATAATTCCCCTAAACTCTAACCCCTAAACTTGAGCAATGCTAAACTCATAAACCCTAAATAATGCCCCTAAACCCTAACCCCAAGCATATCTCTCTCTCTCTCTCCATGCACATACCCATTAGGTAGGCTATTTTGCATATGGTGTTCATATCCTTTAGGTCTAGTCACCTCCAAAATTCACAAATAGACATAGAGCATAATTCTAAGCATCTTTCATAAAGACCACTTCTCTACATTTGTGCAACTAATACCACTTTTTCATTGTTTTCCACATTTAATACTTATTCTTTTCCATTTTCCAAGTCCTACATGTGTCCAAGTTGTATTGTTTGTCAAGTTTTTAGTCTAATTGTTAGTCCTAGCTCTCATGGTTATTAAAATGTTAATATAGTTAGATTTATCCTTAGGTAACATTAATTTACACATTGTTGCACAAACATCCACACTCAAAAATAACCTTACCTAATTAAGGTTAACCTTTAAGGTTCTTTCATTTGGTGAGCCTAATAGAACCAACTAGTTCAATATTCTCATAGTCCATGCTTAGCCTTCCAAGAGAGTTCATGCCATGTTAACTTTGCATTATGTCCTCACTTTCCTCTTGCTAGTTGTAGTAGTCTTTTTTTCTAATCCTATCCCTATATCATACTATTGTTGTTGACTTTTCTTTCCATCTTCATCATCATAGTCCTGGTTATCCTATTTTGAGCCTACCATTTATCCTTGGCCATGTCTTGTACTTCTTCTATTCATGTCAATTTTAATGACCTCCAAATTTTCCATAAATTCTTCTCCACCAAACCCTAGACCCTGGCCCAAATCCTTATTTTCCTAAGAAAAGCCCTTCCCCAAACATCATTTGATCATGTGGCTCCTTCCATCACTAGACAGGTGCCCCTACTTTCCATTATTCATCCAATACAATCCTAATGTCATAGCTCACATTCCCACACCTACAGTCATAGACTCCATTCCCCCTATGGACACCATCATTGATAATCATTTTAAGGGGTCTCCCTTGAATAATCATTAAACCATGGATTATCCCATATCCCCATCTTACACTTTCCTCACCTTTGAACCCTTAGAAGATGACATTTAGCTATCCCCACCATTACCAATCACACTTTCTAGCAATCCCACATAAGACATCTTACCCATCACTTCACCTAGGTCATCACCAATTAAATCACCTCATTACTCCATTCAACCATACCCATACCACCCCTTTCTCACTCCACAACCTGTATTAACACATGATTCACCCCATGACATACTACAGTTACCACAATGCCAATTCACTCTACCATCATTCTTCATATTATCTTATGAATCACCATCATTTCTTCCCATTCCTTGAGACATCATACCATGACACACATCCCTTCCTCCATTACATCCTCCCTAACCCTTTCCCAACATTGATAGCCCACTAACCATGCCACCTCATTTTCATAACACATTTGACCATAATATTGCCACAACAATCATCACTCATCCCGACACCATCCTCCACCATGTGACATTTATCTAACACATTGTTATGTTAGAAAAATGCACCCTTGGGGACTCTTTCCTAAAGGTTTAGCTCCCAGGTCTTTAGATTTGCATTTAGAGCATTTTGCATGTTAAATTAGACTCCTGATAAGAAAACCCATGGGTCTTGTGACAAATAGGACCTAGGGGGCTGCACTTTATTGAATTTTGAGCAAAGACAAGGGGGGTGGACAAGGGCACTAGCGCCCTAGTCCAGCCCTATTTTTGGTCTGCCCTAATTTGAAATGTCAGGTTTGTGACCATTATTTGGTCTCCAGGCTGACATCATAAGTTTCAAATACGAAATTCTTGACGAGAATCTTAATAGTTGCATATATAAGCATGTTTAGGTTATCATTTGCAAACTAAAAGACTAGATGGCAATTTTGTTTCATGAGCTATTGGCATACTTGTGATTTTCATTGTGTTATAGAGCATAGCATTGTTATTGTGTTTGTTTGCAGGTTGGATTACATCTTCTCCTCATGGCATTGAAGAGCTTCTTCCTTCCATGAGAGATTCATCATCAAGGTGACATTTATTGTGCTTTATCATTCATTATCATTTGGTTTTTGCCTCTGTCCCACAAGGACACACACTCTCTCTTTGACAACGGTGTTCAGAAGACTTGAATGTCTCTCCGGGGCTTGATTAAGGCAATCCTCTAAACACCACAACCACCTCCCACACTCCTTGTGATTGCAGGTCACAGGTATCAGATCTAGAGAAAGTGGAGTTATAGGGAAGGTAGGCAGACATTGAAGATTTCAGTTCTAAAAAGAAGTGGACACTGTGCGGCATTTTAAGACAAGGGCGCCATCAACTTTGTCCTCCGTTTTAGGATCACGAAAAATAGAAGACACATCAGAGATTAGTGCCGGAAGGTGATCAGGAGTTTGCAGAAAAAGTAGCACACTGGAATAGGGTGGCATCACCATTATCCCTGACTTTTCCGTTTCCCAGACTGCGAAAAATAGTGAGTTAAGGTTCTCTGCCCTCTGCTTATTTCCTGTAGCATTTGTCGTAATTCACATATTTGATTACTATTTTTCTTAAATTAGGGTTTCAAGAGCATAAAATCATTAATTAGAAATCTTGTGTGATCATATCTGAATTTCCCAGCAGAAAACCAAGTGGCAACTCAAATCTGATAGTTGACTCTCCTCTTGATAGGAGAAGCACTTAGTTGAAAAGCCCTTGGAATGTTTATGTGAAAAGGAGGATTCAAACCAAAACAACAACCCCATCATCCCCCTTTTCATATAAAACATTTTAGTGAACCCATGTTTTGAACTTTTTTGCACCTTGTTGAGTGTTGTTTCATAGATTTACATTCATTCATTTCATTACATTTGAAAAATTACAAAAAAAAATTGAAAAAAATTGGAAAATTTGCAAAAATTGGCATATTAGGCTTGCATTTGTGTAAAATTTCAATCAATTGGCATCTAATTTAAACTAATTTCTGTTATTTGTATTAGATCTGATCCAAAGTATATAAATTCATCATTTACAATTCATTTGCATTGCATTTGCATGCTTGCTTTGTTAGAAATTGCTTGAAATTTTGCATTTTTCATGGAAACCTAGTTTTGATGAGCTAGGGTTGTAGTCAAAATCTTGTTTTAGATTTTAATACCTTGTTAAAACACTCATTAGGTATTATTTATAATTTTAGTGTTGCTTTATAGTGGCCTCCTTGTGAAATTTCATGGCTAGGGTTTAAAAACTTGCATTTTTCACTAGATTTGGCCTTATCGTCCTGCTAGACTTGCACTCCAAGTGTGTTGTAAGGGATTTTATTGCACTAATTGTCCATTATTAGCATTATTATCTTCTTCCCCTTCTTAATTTCCTTACAACACCTTTTCTTTTGGGCCTTTGCATTGAAATTTTATGAAAATTTGCATATTTTCACTATTTTTGCACTAGGGATTGATCTAGAGTGGCACTATAGGCGTGTTGTAAGGGATTTTTTTTGGAATTATGTGGATTTTATTACTTTTATAAGTTTTTTTCCATCATCTTTTTTCTTACAACACCCTTTTCCCTACTCTTTTGCATGGAGATTTGGTGAAAAACCGCATATTTTGGCCTATTTTCACTAGGTTTTGACTTATCAACTCTCTAGAGTTGCTTCAAAAGAGTGTTGTGAAAGGTATTATTGCATTAGTGGACTGTTATTAGGCATATAATTTTCTATCCCTATTTAAAATCTTCACAATACCTCTTCTTTCATTTGTTTGCATGGAGATTTGGTGAAAAATCGCCTATTTTGGCCTATTTTCACTAGGTTTTGGCTTATCGACTTTCTAGAGTTTATTCAAAAGCATGTTGTGAAAGGTATTATTGAATTATTGGAATTTAATTAGGCATATAATTTTATTTCCCTCTTTAAAATCTTCACAACACCTCTTTTTTCATTTGTTTGCATGAAGATTTGGTAAAAAATCGCCTATTTTCACTAGGTTTTGACTTATCGACTTTCTAGAATTGCTTCAAAAGCATGTTGTGAAAGGTATTATTGCATTAGTGGAATGTTATTAGGCACATAATTTTCTGTCCCTCTTGAAAATTTTCACAACACCTCTTCTTACATTTGTTTGCATTGAGAAAAGTTGAAAAATTAAGCATTTTAGAGCATATTTGACATCACTTTTGCATTTGCTTTTTGCATAAGTTTTGGAAGATCTTGAAAATATGATTTGAAGCTCATTTTAAACCTCACACATGGAACCTTCATGTCATTTTTCTATGGTATCTTTGCATGCACTTGTCAAAGATCTTGATTTTGACCAATTTTTAACCCTCATGAGTGAACATCCTATGATATTAGAAAGCTTAACTGAGTTCTTCTCCATGAGTAGAAATGTAAAAGATGAAGGTGATAGAACTTCTCCCATGCATTCAATACCTACTTCATGTGATGATGACATAAACTTGTCCTCTGGTCATTCTTTCAAAAATGATTCTTCCCACGAGGATATGCTAGTACAAAATGATGCAATCAATGACACTTTCCCTACAACAGGAGAGACATAACTTTTGCAAGACATCATGACTCCTACAACTACAATAGAAGAACAAATATGTCATGCTGTTGAGGATCCTATTGATGTGATAACATATGTAACTTATGAGCAAATAGATAAACTTGATAAAGATCTAACTGAATTTCAAACATTTGTGGAAAATGAACGGATAGCAGAAGAAGCTATACCTGTTATTCATAATAGAAGAGAATTGATAAAAGAAGGACAAGATGGTATTAATGTAATTGGAGGTTTAGCACACATTATACAAACTAATCTTATGCCTCGATATGCTCTAGATAACAACACATCTCTCATGAATACATATCCTCGGGTAGTAGAAGACTTAACATACCACAGTGAGAATGAAGAGTATGAAAAGTCTCTTAATGGATCAGAATCAATAACTAAAACTCATGATGATGCTGATAGTGATACAACATCTACACTTCTTAACAACACTTTACCTTTCTCTCAGCCCAATGCTCTCCCTGACCTTGAGATGAACCATTGGTGAATGCAGAAAGATATCTCACAGAACAACAAGCTTATTATGACTACTATCAAGATGAATTTCTAGACTACATGAGATAATTGCTATTATAGAAGTGGATAAGGAAAGTACTGAAGTATTACCTCATCCACGAGGAAAAGGTATTTACTCTGAGGTCTCTCCTCCGTTATCCCTTCAGGGATCGAGAGATAATCAACATATATCAAAAAGACAGATGGAACAACCTACAACTCTCTCCTCTAGAATTAGAGATTGGGAAGATGGTAACCCACCCGATGATGACTTCTAGAATGAACTTCTCTACCAGGTAAGTATCTCTAACCCTTTATTTCTTGTGTTGTGCTTCCCCTGTGATGTGTTATGTGTTGTTAGGGCTCCTAGGATGACCCTTGATTCTCTTGTAAGGTCAAGGATACTAGGAGACCACTGGTGCAGGAACACCTTGGCAAATTAATATTGCCCTGGACAAATCTTTGAGTTTGATTAAATTTGTATGCTTCCACATTGTAATGAGGTTTGTCAAGTCATTTTTATGTGTTTAGGTCATTAGGAGTTTCAAAAATGCAAAATATTGCAAACCATGTAAAGGTTGTCAATGTAAAATTAGAAAAAAGATGCAAAGTTGGAAGGTGAAGAGTCATTTGACTCTTGGTTCACTCCAAATCAGTTATGAACTGAAGAGACATGTTTTAATGCCTTTAAAAGGCCTTGTAACCATGAAGAATTTGTGGGTGGTTGAAGATTTGAGCATGGAATGAGAAAAAATAATGTTTTCCTGTATTTTCCTTCAGAAATTTGCTATCTTTTGCTATTGTATGGCCCTGTATGGAATTGAATGGATGTCTAATGGATTGAAAATGTTAGATCCTTCAACCACCTTCCATTTTCTTCTTGTCCCATGCATTTTTATTTAGTTTTGTGAAAGATATGAGTGTTTTATGGACTGTAATTTTTTTATTTTCCCTGCAATAGTCCCATTGCA
Organism: Cunninghamia lanceolata; assembly: GCA_027924645.1. Taxonomy (NCBI): domain Eukaryota; kingdom Viridiplantae; phylum Streptophyta; class Pinopsida; order Cupressales; family Cupressaceae; genus Cunninghamia; species Cunninghamia lanceolata. The sequence goes on from BSBN01000771.1 coordinate 121,811, forward strand.
GCATTTGGTACGGTTCTTTATGGACATATACAGGAGAAAGCCATATATGGTTGGAAATATTATTGTGTCTACTTTCCATTTCTTTTTGTTTTATCAAATTTTATTAAGATTTGAATAAGTTATGGAATTTTTATTGAGGGTAGGTCTGCAGAGTTTAATTTTCTGAAAATACAGTCTGAAAATATGCATGGTACAACTTGGTACGGCCTCACATTGATGCATATAATAGATGGATGGAAAGATATGTGTTTCTAGTCTACAATTATTTTGGTTTGGTATAATTTCATTACGTTTTGTGAGAGATATTACAATTTTGGGGAGGGCAGGTCTGAACGCTGCCTAGGGTTTGTAGTTTTGGGAAAAGAGTCATAACTTTCTCTCCTACCATTGGATCTTCATGAAAATTGGATGAAAAATTTGTATTAATGTTCTCTTCAACCTGACCAAAGCAATTGGATTAGTTCTTTTATTTTTTAATGTTATTGAGGATAGTTTTGGTCCTCCTACCTCTGCATCATTTTGGTATCAGAGTTGGCGAAAGATTTGGGTGGTGTGTATTTTTTTTTCTATCACTGAGAAGGCAGGTGAAGAGCGAGAAGATCTTGATTGTGTAGATAGATCACTGAGGGAGGCAATCTACACCTTTTGGATTTTGTGTTGCTCAGTTGTTTGGTTGCAAGTGCTTGTTCCATCTAACTGCAAGAAGGATGTTTTCTAAGATTGTGTATGGGCAGACAAGATGAGGTCTGTCATGACCATTCTCCAATAGAGATTTGGCTGGAGAAGGATGCATAGAGAAACCACTGAGGAGAGAGTGGTAGGTGCATCACCAAGATCTACTGTTGGGTGAGATGAATGGTTTGGTGAGTTAGTTTGTTGTGAAGCAGTGAGAGAGATGGATACCTGACTGAAGAAGCACTTGATGTTGCAGCCTGAAGAGTACTCCACTAATGGGAGTAGAGGGAGCCTGAAGATGCTCTAAGATGATGGTAGTTCAAATTTTGTTGGTTGGTTGGTCACCTTTCTATTGATGTGAAGATTAAACCTGAAGCTAAAGATGAAGAGACAGACAGAGATGCAGAAAAAGACTTTTGTTGCAAATACATTTCCAAGGGACTTGGAAATTTTGTTGGTTGGTTGTATGGTGCAGGAACACCTTGGCAAATTAATATTGCCCTGGACAAATCTTTGAGTTTGATTAAATTTATATGCTTCCACATTGTAATGAGGTTTATCAAGTCATTTTTATGTGTTTAGGTCATTAGGAGTTTCAAAAATGCAAAATATTGCAAACCATGTAAAGGTTGTCAATGTAAAATTGAAAAAAAGATGCAAAGTTGGAAGGTGAAGAGTCATTTGACTCTTGGTTCACTCCAAATTAGTTATGAACTAAAGAGACATGTTTTAATGCCTTTAAAAGGCCTTGTAACCATGAAGAATTTGTGGGTGGTTGAAGATTTGAGCATGGAATGAGAAAAAATAATGTTTTCCTGTATTTTCCTTCAGAAATTTGTTGTCTTTTGCTATTGTATGGCCCTGTATGGAATTGAATGGATGTCTAATGGATTGAAAATGTTAGACCCTTCAACCACCTTCCATTTTCTTCTTGTCCCATGCATTTTTATTTAGTTTTGTGAAAGATATGAGTGTTTTATGGACTGTAATTTTTTGATTTTCCCTGCAATAGTCCCATTGCAGCATTTGGTATGGTTCTGTATGGACATATATAGGAGCAAGCCATATATGGTTGGAAAGAGTATTGCATCTACTTTCCATTTATTTTTGTTGCATCAAATTTCATTAAGATTTGAATAAGTTATGGCATTTTTATTAAGGGTAGGTCTGCAGAGTTTAATTTTCTGAAAATACAGTCTAAAAATATGCATGGTATGACTCGGTACAGCCTCACATTGATGCATATAATAGATGGATGGAAATATATGTGTTTCTAGTTTACAATTATTTTGGTTTGGTATAATTTCATTAAGTTTGGTGAGAGATATTACAATTTTGGTGAGGGCAGGTCTGAACGCTGCCTAGGGTTTGTAGTTTTGGGAAAAGAGTCATAACTTTCTCTCCTACCATTGGATCTTCATGAAAATTGGATGAAAAATTTGTATTAATGTTCTCTTCAACTTGACCAAAGCAATTGGATTAGTTCTTTGATTTGTTAATGTTATTGAGGATAGTTTTGGTCCTCCTACCTCTGCATCAACCACCTCTATCATGACCTTCTTCTATTTGTATCATCATTCTTCTATATTGCCTCTCCTCTGATTTCATTGTTGTGTGTTGTGTCTTACAGACATAGTGTTGCGGTTGGTGAATTGGGGGCACCCTCCTACGTGATTGTCCCTAAGGCACTTGTTCTCCTCTCTGATTTATTGTTTACCTTTCTCTAGTGTTTCCACCTAGCTAGCAGATGACAAAAAACATATTATACTGATGCAGACCTAGTGTCCCTTTTGCGAGTAATCAAAAAAGGCACCTAGTCCATATATGACGATGGGGTTGTAACAAATTATCTGACGCTTGGCTAGTGGAATCACTCCGTGATTTTTCTATCTTGATGTTGATGTCGATGTTATCTTATCTTGATTACTGTTTTGCTTAAATTAGGGTTTCAAGAGCATAAAATCATTAATTAGCAATCTTGTGTGATCATATTTGATTTTCCCAGTAGAAAACCAAGTGGCAACTCAAATCTGATAGTTGACTCTCTTGATAGGAGAAGCACTCAGTTGAAAATCCCTTGGAATGTTTGTGGAAAGGAGGATTTAAGCCAAAATAGCAACCCCATCATTCCCCTTTTCATATAAAACACACATATTCCCAATTATAATTATATCTACATAAAACTCAAGGTGTTGAAGTACAATATTAGAAGACCTTAACCCTCCTCCTCCTCCTTCCTCATCAATAGGATGGATTAAATCACCACTATCAATTGACATCATCTTACAACCATCTCCTCTTAAAATGGTCTTGCTTAAATTTGATAATCTCTCTCTCTCTCTCTCTCTCTCTCTCTCTCTCTCTCTCTCTCTCTCTCTCTCTCTCTCTAACCAAAATGGATATCTATTTTGGTTCAGTATCCAAACCAAAATGGATATTCGTTTCAAAACCTATGAAAGTCAAACTTGGCCAAGTCGCGAATTTGGCTAAGTAAAAACACAATTTTTTTTCTATTGCCATTGTTTGGCCCGCGATGATCTTGCACATACCCAATTGCGGTATTCAAATCTCTCATAGCATAAAGATTTTGCATTCATTCTCTTTGTGCCACCAATACCATATCTCTTATTGATGGTTGGGGTTCCTCTTCAATTGGCATGTCTTTGACAATCGTGTCCAATTTCCTCTTCTCACGAAGTTCCCTCATAGCCACTGTTTTCTTTGCATTCTTAGCTTATTTCTCTTCATGTGTTGGTTTAATACTTGATCGTTTCCTTGGCATGATGGAGAATTTATCTGTAGCATGATAAAGAGACAAATATTAGTTCCTAAGAAATTAATATGGTTCCAAATTTTAGGTCTGTTGCCCTCAACATTTCCAGCACTTCCCACACTTTCCTTGCAGTTAAAGAAGAGTTTTCAATCACATGGTGGAGGATTTTTCATCTCATTACCATTGTTGAAGTGTTCTAGTCAAAGAAGAGTTTTCAATTCACTTTTAAAGGTCTCTTGCTAAAATTCAAGGTTAAAGAACTTTACATAAGAGGCCCTATAAATTGCTACTAATTTTATGTCTATAAGATATCAACATTGCAAGTGCATACTCAACTAAGTAGTAGATTTTATGGTAAAATTTTGAGTGGACAAAGAGCCCCATATAGCACCCTACAACCATCAAACCAATTCTTGGGTTGGAATATAGATATTCATTTAAGATATATGCCTCATTAATTTTATGCATCTTTGAAGACCCTTATAAATTCCCCTTCCAAATTCATGGTCAAATTGTGACCATTTTTTATCTTTCAAGCCCTATAAATCAATTCCATTATGATGTTTTTGGGGCTCTTAGAGTTGATCATGGTGAGTGTACTAATATTCCCTATGCCAACTTAACTTCTCATTTCAGCTTTAAGTTAGGGTGTGTAATGCAAGTATTGACATTAATTGTAAAGTGTGGTATTTTCTAAAAATTAAGGCACTGAATTTTTTTATGGTGGTTTCAAATTGGTTAGTTGAGTAGTGGTTGTTGGGGTGGTGCTTGTGGCTTATTATTAGGTGTATAGGTGTAATGTCTTGTAAGTCTAATGAAGGTAGACCTCATGACTCTTTTAGGAAATGTGTAATGTCAAACAATAAACTATCTTTAATTTTTAATTGCTCCTCTCTAGCTGCCTTAAAGTTTGTCAAAGCTATCTAAGGAAGGGGTGTGGATGATAAGTGCATTGAGACTTAAAGCATATATTAGAAGTGATTTTGTGTAAAATCTAGCTACTTTAATCCCTTTAATGAAATGGTGGTTAAGGCTTCTCAAGTTTTGTACTCCCAAGCCACTTTGAAGGTATGTGTTCAGTACCACTAGAAAATATCTTCACAAGTAAGAACTTAGTTTTGGTTGTATGGAAATTTTTTAGGTTTTTCTATTTATTTGGTTGGTAGCTATGTTTGTTTAATAGTTGTTAGATCATTATTAGATGTTCTATGGTTGTCTTGACTAGTTTATGTTGGAGAGGAGTGTATTGTAATCCCATTTTTTTACTTTTTGAATTTGAATAAAGGAACTCAGTTTTGCAGCTAGGATACTATGTTCCTATTGATCATTTTGATAAATTCATGTTTTGGATTGATGATATCTTTCATGAGAAGCTACAGGTCTGTAGGCATAAAGAAGAAATTCAAAGAAATAGAAATTTATAGTTGTTTGGGAAGAAATTCAAAGCTCGGGCTGCAAATTCCCTATTAGACATGTATGCAAAATGTGGAAGCATAGACAAGGCACATGAACTATAAACACAAAATATAAACACAACTAATATAAACACAAAATATATAAACCATACAAGTGATATAAACATGTATTCAATGAGGCATGATAAAGTAATTTAAATAGAATTAAGGAAAATGTAACTTAGAACATGTGTAAAGACTTGACATACCTAAAAAATGGAGAGACTACCCAATTATGTAGCCTTTTTTTTCTTCTTGCATCAAACTCCTCAACAATTTGATTTTTTCACCACTTGCTTCCTTTTCAACGTTCAATTGAATAACACTCAAATAGAATTACTAACAACAATGCAATTAACCAATGTACACTGTTAAATTCCTACAATTCAATCACAATTAACATTACAACACTACAAAAATTGAAACTTGAATTGATCTATATCAAATTTGATGTGAAAACTATGTTATTTCCTCCTTAGGTTGGCAAACAAGAAAAAGGTGGTGGAAAGTTCGTGCAAAGGTGGTAGAATGTGAAAAATGTGCATGTGCACTTCCCAACAACATGAAAAAGCTTTTTTTTGTCAGAACACATGCATAACTAGAAGAAAACTAAGCATGTGGACCTAGATCACGGGTATCCTGGCCTTTTACCATTTCAATAGAAAGACACAATGTGCTCGCGTTATGGCTTGCTATACAAAACTCTATATTATTCACTCTCTCATGTATTTCTTCTGTCTCTCCCTTAACTCTAAACCCTAATCCCTTATCCCTAAACCCTAAACCCTATCCCTCAACCCTAAACCCTAATCCATTATCCCTAACCCCTAAACCCTATCCCTAAAGCCTCAACCCTTAAACCTCAAATCCTAAACCCTATCCCTAAACCCTCAACCCTCAACACTATACCTCAAACCCTAATCTCTCAACCCTAAACCCTAATCCCTTATCCCTAAACCCTAAACCCTATCCCTAAAGCCTTAACCCTCAACCCTTAAACCTTAAATCCTAAACCTAATCCCTCAACCCTAAACCCTAATCCCTTATCCCTAAACCCTAAACCCTATCCCTAAAGCCTCAACCCTCAACCCTTAAACCTTAAATCCTAAACCTTATCCCTAAACCCTCAACCCTCAACACTATACCCTAAACCCTAATCCCTAAACCCTAAACCCTATCCCTAAAGCCTCAACCCTCAACCCTTAAACCTCGAATCCTAAACCCTATCCCTAAAGCCTCAACCCTCAACACTATACCTCAACCCCTAATCCCTCAACCCTAAACCCTAATCCCTTATCCCTAAACCCTAAACCCTATCCCTAAAGCCTCAACCCTTAAACCTTAAATCCTAAACCTAATCCCTCAACCCTAAACCCTAATCCCTATCCTTAAAGCCTCAACCCTCAACCCTTAAACCTTAAATCCCAAACCCTATCCCTAAACCCTCAACCCTCAACACGATACCCTAAACCTTAATCCTTCAACCCTAAACCCTATCCCTAAACCCTCAACCCTTAACACTATACCTCAAACCCTAATCCCTAAACCCTGATCCCTCAACCCTAAACCCTAATCCCTTATCCCTAAACCCTAAACCCTATCCCTAAAGCCTCAACCCTCAACCCTTAAACCTTAAATCATAAACCCTGTGCCTAAACCCTAAACCCTTGACACTATTCCTTAAGCCACAATCCCTTATCCCTAAACCCTAAACCCTATCCCTAAAGCCTCAACCCTCAAGGTCCTTAAACCTTAAATCCTAAACCCTATCCCTAAACCCTCAACACTCAACAATATACCTCAAACCCTAATCCCTCAACCCTAAACCCTAAACCCTTATCTCAACCCTAAACCCTAATCCCTTATCCCTAAACCCTAAACCCTATCCCTAAAGCCTCAACCCTCAACCCTTAAGCCTTAAATCCTAAACCCTGTCCCTAAACCCTCATCCCTCAACCCTAAACCCTAATCCCTCAACCCTAAACCATAATCCCTTGTCCCTAAACCCTAAACCCTATCCCTAAAGCCTCAACCCTCAACCCTTAGACCTTAAATCCTAAACCTTGTTCTTAAACCCTCAACTCTAGACACTATACCTTAAACCCTAATCCATTATCCCTAAACCCTAAACCCTATCCCTAAAGCCTCAACCCTTAAACCTTAAATCCTAAACCCTATCCCTAAACCCTCAACCCTCAACACTATACCTTAAACCCTAATCCCTCAACCCTAAATCTTTAAACCATCAACCCTTATCCACCCCTCTCCTCCCCTATCTTCCTGACACCATCTCTCCCCTATCTCTCAACCCTTAGCCATATAGGTCTCTCACTTATCCCTAAACCCTCAACCCTCGACCCTCGACACTATACCTGAAACTGTAATCCCTTATCCCTAAACCCTAAACCCTATCCCTAAAGCCTTAACCCTCAATGCTTAAACCTTAAATCCTAAACCTATCCCCAAAGCCTCAACCCTCGACACTATACCTTAAACCCCAATCCCTCAACCCTAAACCCTAATCCCTCAACCCTTAAACCCTTAATATCTCAACTCTTAAACTCTCAACCCTTAAACCCTAAACCCTTGACCCTTAAACCCTAAACCCTTAAAACCTCAACCCTTATCCACACCTCTCCTCCCCTATCTGCCTCACCCCCATCTCTCCCCTATCTCTTTCACCCCTCTCTCCCTAGGTTGTAAGTCTCTCACTTGTATATCTCTCATGGCTCTCTAGATATTTCCCTTCCTCTCCACCTCTCTCCCTCCTCCTTACCCATCTTTCCCTCAAGTTTTCAACTTCACTCTCTCATTTTATTATATATCTCCCCTCACCTCTCTATCTCTCACCTTTGTCTCCCCCTCACCTCTCTACCTCTCCCCTCTCTACGTCTCTCAGTCACTCTTTTTCTGCCTCTCCATCTGTCCTTAGCCATCTAGGTCTCTTAACCCTAAACCCTAAACCTTATCCTAAAGCTTCAACCCTTAAACCTTAAATCCTAAACCCTATCCCTAAACCCTCAACCCTCAACACTATACCTTAAACCTTAATCCCTTCACCCTTAACCCTAAACACTATCCCTAAAGCCTCAACCCTTAAACCTTAAACCCTAAACCTTATCCCTAAACCCTCTACCCTCGACACTATACCTTAAACCCTAATCCCTTAACCCTCAACCTTAAAGCCTCAACCCTTAATCCTTAAACCATCAACCCTAAACCCTATCCCTAATCCCTCAACCCTCGACACTGTGCCTTAAACCCTAATCCCTCAACCCTTAAACCCTTAATCCCTCAAACCTTAAACCCTTAAACCCTAAACTCTCAACCCCTAGATACCCTTAAACCCTTAAATCTTAAACCCTTAAACCCTATACCCTATATACACTTAACCTTGGACACTCAACCTTGAACATTATCCCTCAACCTTCAAACCTCTACCCTATACCCTATACTTATGCCTTAAACCCTCAACCCTCATCCATATGCCTTATACCCTCAACCTTAAACCCTAAACCCTATATCTTAGACACTCAACCTTGAACATTATCCCTCAACTATAAACTTTCAACCCTCTACCCTATACCCTCAACCATATACGTAAGCCCTGATCCCTCAATCCTCAACCCTATACCTTAAACCCTGAAGCCTACACCCACAAACCCCTATCCCTATACCCTATAACCTCACCCTTATACCCTAAACCTTGAATATTGTGCCTCAACCCTACACTTAAAACCTAAACCATACACTCTCAACCCAAGTCACTGTATGCCTTATATACTCTCAATCCATATCGTAAACCCTAAACCCAATATCCTAAACCCTAATCCCCATGCCTTACACACTTAATCTTATACACTCAACAAGCTGAATATTATCCCTCAACTGTAACCATCAACCCTCTACCCTCTACCTATTAATCCCTCAAACCTCAACCCTATACCTTAAACCCTGAACCCAAAAAACTCAACCCTCAACCCTAAAAACTATACGGGCTCAGGTCCTTATATACCCTAAACCCAAAACCCTTACATACATACATACAGACATACATACATACATATATATAGGCATACATACATACATGTACATACATACATATATACATACATACAAGCATGCATACATGTACATACATACATACCTACAAGCATACATATATAGATATATACATACATCAAACATACTTAAGAAACTTAAACATAGATCATTCAAAGGGAGACATAACGCGAGCGCGTTATAACGCACTCACGTTATGTCAAACTGGGCAAACATCGGGCAAACTTGCAAAAAAGAAAAAAATGCAAAACATAATGCGAGCGCGTTATAACGTGCTCGCGTTATATTTTGCTTTAGGAATCCCAAGCCTTAGGCTTGGCATTTGCTTTGGATTTCCAACCCAAAGGCTTGGAGTGCCTTCCCAACATCCAAAGACATGTTTTTGCATATTCTACAGGATTTCACATAATTTTGTTTGTGCTAACCCTCATATTTGTACGTGTTTCAAGGTCAAACAAATCAAACACCTGGGTAATATTAGGCTTTCTATTAGCTATTTAACGATATAATTTTTTTCACATTCTGACAATGTTAAGCCTTTCATCTTTAATTTCTTTTGTTTGTGTGTCTATTTTTAGGCAAAAACTAGTGTTTGGTCTTTTTTCATTATAAATTAACCATTCATTGAAATTTAAAAAAAAAATACATTTTATAAACTAGACTCCATTCTACACATATTTTTTTTAAAAAAAAATTCAATTAGTTTTCAAAATTTAAAGGGGTAGCATGGCCAAAATTCTATTTTTTAGGATGTGTCCACTTTGAAAATTAGTAAAAAATAAAATATTCATTAAAAAATTATCAGAAAAATTGAGCATAAACTACATGCTAGTAGCTAATTTCTCACCAAAGCAATTTTAAAAATACCAAAAAAAAGTTAACCTTTTGAGGGAGCCACAAAACACGCTATGTTATGTTTTTTTGACAGAAACAACACCAATTTCTATGGCTCCCTTTTTTGAACCCCTTAATCTATACCATTTTCAAAAAAAATAGTAGTTTAGAAAGTAGACTCGGAGCACTATGAACATTGTTTTTGTTGCATCTTCAAATTTTGAGTGTAACTATGCTCAATTTCTCATCCAAGGTTAGTATTTCTTGATTTCAAAAAAAAGTGGCCACTTAAGACCCTTTTTTGGCCCCCCATCTTCTTGCACTTACCCTAAATGCCAATGCCAAAGTTTTAAGTTGTGGTTAGAGTGGATGCATTGCCATTAAACTTCACCTTTGAACTACCTACTTGGTAGATTAGTGACTCGTGGACAAACTTGCATACAAGGCATTAGTGTGCAAGATTAAACACCCTAAAACCCTTAAGATAAAAACTTAAAATTGTTGATTCACAATATTTTAAATATTGATGATTTAAAATTAAAAATAAACTATAGTCCAAACTGAAAGTAATTTTAAATTAAAATATTCAATTTATTTCACTGATAGTTATCAACATGAATTTGTAGACTATGTACATGGGGTGTATGAGGTAGGTCCATACTATACGGACCGCACGGATTTGTATACTACAAAAATTCAAAAAAAATTCACCTCTAAAATATATCAAATTTTATATGGATCTTAGGGTTTTTGGGCCTCCCGAATGCAACAATGAGGTCCTTTTTGGCCTACGATGCTTCCTACAACAGACCACCCCTATTTTTTTTTTCCAAAAAGAGCACAAACCTACAACAAAAAACCTACAAATCCTGCAAAAAGCAACCTAGATCAAAAGGATGTAGGTCCCACCGGGCGTGCCAAATGTATGATGTAGAAATATGAAATATAAAATAGAAACAATACACAATGAAGGCTCCTATTTCACACCTACATCACCTCAGATCAAGCAAATGACTAATGAAATCAAACGAAAATAACAACACAATGTTACCACAATAGTCCTTGTTGCACCATGACGAATGGTGAATGTGCTCCAATGATGCTTGATAATGATATTTGATATTGATAATGTTGATTACTCAAACTAGCAACATAATAGTACTTGAAAGCTAGATCCCTCAAAATGCTCTAGGAGAAAATGACTTGATTAATAGTGATATTTATATGATCTTGGATGTGGGAAGGATAAGACCTATTCTCATGAGGTCGACTGAGACTAATAGGTAGAAGTGTATAAGGATTAAGATAAGTGAAAAATAATCAATTAAATAATAAAATTATTTAATTAATTATAGGATAAGGTGGGAGAAATAAAATAATTAAATAAATAAAATTTATTTAATTAATGTGGCTAAAGAGAAGAATGGAATAAATTAAATAAATAAATATGATTTATTTAATTAATTTTAGGAAATGGATGAAATGGACTAAAATGAATTAAATAAATAAAGATAATTTATTTAATTAATTGGCTAGTGAAAGGGGAATGAAAGGGGCCTAGGATGAAAGTGTTGCTAGGTGAGTGTTTAGGTGATGTTGTAAGGACAATGTCAATTTTAGGTGTCTACAAAATGTATTCAGAAGTAAACCACCTTGTGTTGAATAGAAACATGTCCAATCTTTCAGCAATATTTGTAAAACCTTGATGCATATACATGTCCAAGTGTAGTTTCCATTCTTGGGGATAGAGTCCAGAAGTCCTAGGTTACAACAAAATCCTAAAAATCTTTTTGAGCTTTACCTATTTGAGAAATACCACCTCTCTTTTTCTGACTAGGATATGATTGTATTGAAGTCTCTACCAAGAATGACAAGCTTGAAATTAGAAGAATTTACAAAGTTTGTGATATCAGACCATACCTTGATCTTCTCATCTATTTTAATTGGCCCATAGATGTTGAAGAGAGCAAAGCATAATTTAGAGAAGTTGATTTGTATAGATATCACTATCCAATTGATCGATTCACTATAGATGTTAATCCTGATTCGGGTTGGGCTCCATAATAAGCCAAGTCCACCTGAAGCACCATTGGATTGTACAAATGACCCATTCCAATCTTTACATTGGGATATGAAATTATTCACTTCCTCCAAATTCAATTTAGTTTCCTGAAATAACAAAATATCTTAGTTCAAAGCCTGTAATTGGTGCTTGATTAGGCACTGTTTGTTAGGTGCATTCAAGCCCCTAACATTCTAGGTGGTGATCTTGATGATTCCCTAAGGGAGGGGCTTCCTCCCTTAATGTTAAAAAATCTATTAATAGAGGCCTATCCTTTTATGCTTGCTTTCTCCTCCCTTCTCTGTCTATTAGTTTTTCTTCCTCTTTTCTTACCAGACTTCAAAGTTGGCTTCACGATTCTTGAAGCAGATTGATTAATAAATCATCTTTTGAAGGTTCCAAACTCCTCATCATCCATGGATTCCTCTTCATAACAATCCGATTCCTCATGCTCTTCACTCGTAGTGGGGTTGTTGTTTCCCTCTACAAAATATTGTTGAAGATTAGTCTATTTATCCCCTCCTGTCACAACAACTATTGGAATCATTTCCATATCATTTTTGGAAGATTTTGGGTGTGCAATTCCCTCATTTTGTTGTGTGACCTGAACCATTATGGTCTTGTTATCTATGGGAACTCTTTCATCTTCTTTGGGATTTGGAGCTCTTTCATATTCTTTTGTTTTTGTATAGGAATCCATTTTTTGTTTGGGATGGATGGACAAAAGGTGCAATGTTTGGTATCATGATCACACATTTTGCAAGCTAGGCATAAATGTCTCATTTTCTCTATCTCAATTTGCTGAGTCCACTTCCCAACATCTGTAGATAAGACAATTTCTTTTGGGATTTTCTAAATTGTTACAATTCTGATTATGGCATAAAGATAGGAGTTGTTTTCCAAAATCCCTTCATCCACTTCAAGTATCAATCTCAGAGAGTTTCTGATCTTTTTGAGACATTCATCTGACCAAAATTCTAGTGGCAAATTGTAGTCTTAGCCAAGTTGGGGCTTCTTCAGGGGAACAATCCACAAGATTGAAACTAGGGTTCCATTTTTGGATTTTGAGTACTGTATCATTGTCACTCCAAACACTGATGTTGAGTATTCTTTTGCAGTCCTCCATATTCAAAAAAATTGCCATGAAAAAACCTTTTGGCATGAATTTTAGGATGAAATTAGCTCTCCAGTTTTCTTTCACCCAACTCTCAATTTCATTCCTATATTTCTTCAAATCAATGAATCTTCCGATGAGGGCATTTTCTTTAAGCATGACCAAATCCATTTTAATTTCTACAAATAGATCAATCTCTAACTATTTTTATTCATTGCTCACCTTCTGCTCAAGTGCCCTAACTGCAAAATTTGAACTTCAAACCTGCTTTTTTCGGGTACGAGCGCAGTTCGCCATTAGCTACAACTTATTATAGCTATTATAGTAATATAATATTTATTAATTATATGATAGCTATCATTATGATAATAAATTATACAAGGCAATATCAACCATGATGATATGAATGTTGTTGTAATAATTATTGTAAGTATTGTTAGATGTTGTAGAAACAAGGAAGGGAACTTGTAAATTGAGATAAACACCTACAAGCAATTCATCATTATTCTCAATCACATTTGTTGAATTTATCCACGTATAATTAGATGATATAGCTCCCAAGATTATAATTTATAGAATGGCGATTTCTATTTGTAATTTTAATGAATTATAATTTATAGAAGGTATTGTATTTAGATTTTGATCTAAAGATTTATTAGAAATATGGGCAGAGTCAAATAGAAGCTTGAAAATTTTATACACAAATAATACCGTGCTTCATTTCTTTCAATCAAATACATTACATACTTATAGTATTCTCATATCCTATTTTATAGGAAACTCCCTAAACGACTTCCCTAAATATATTGAGTTGTTTTAACAACTCAATAAAAACAAACATTCGTACCACCAATATATTAACTTATTTAACAAACTATAACAAAACTAACACAAAATTATTTTTTTTGTATTGAAAAAAATGCAACATTACAAAGGAAAAGTGCTTAGAAGTATTATATGCTTCCTATGAATGATGTAATATTCCTTACACCCCCCATATTGCATCATTCTCCAAATGGGGATAAGTGGACCAACAATACTTGATGACCACATTTAGTAGTTCATCATAAGGTATGAGTAGGGACATACACATCTACTTGTGACTAGCAATAGTGGAACTAACCTCACTACACTTACTGTAGTTTCATCCAAGGATAGGGACAAACACAATCTACCCATGGAACCAAGGATAGGGGCTAACACATCTATCTGAGGCCATACAAGTTTGGATACGGACAAACACATCTATCCAACATCAGTTATGAACAGGGACACACAATTTTGCTCACAATAATTATGATTGGGGACACACACAACCAATCATAATTACTCAAAAAATGTGATTGGGGACAAACACTTCCAATCACATACACCATCTTGTAAATGGGGACAAACACATCCATTCACAAAAAAACAAGACTTGTGATTGGGGACATACACATCCAACCACAACATAAAAAGCTTGAGAGCCAAGTCCTTGTTGTCATGTATGCAGCCACCATTATAGATGATTGCCACTCTGATCATAAATTATATGAGACAGTTGTCGCTACCACCTGGAAAACAATCTTGGCTTTAGTCTTTTTGGCACAAATAGTTTTGACACTAATACAATTTCACGGCTTCGTCACTAGTGACTAACGAGAGGATGATGATTATCCTCCAACCTCCATTCTCCAGTTGGTTTGCTACTTATTTAGCAAATTTGGCTTTTGGGATCAATTTTATAATGTCCCCCAACAAGATGGACATTGTGTAAAAGCGATAGTGCATCCAATTACAATTGAGGCAATTTTCATTATTTTTTGACATTTTTAAATTCAAACATATTTTTAGATAACATGACAAAAATATAAGCCACAACCCAAGATTTGAATGGTGCAGGGCACCTAGGAGCACCTTGGTTCCTAAAGTCATTTTGATTGCATTTGTTTTTGAAGTTGTGGTTTTGTTTGTAATAAGGCTTTTCATAGCCATGTTTGGAAGGTCTATTTTTCTGTGGTCAAGAGGTTTGGGGTAATTTAATAAATCTCATATCCTTCTTAGTCCACTTGGACCTAGTTGTGCCCCTTAGGCCTAGTAGGTCTAAGGATTGGTTTTTGAGTCTTTTTGGTTGTTTTAGTGTTTTATCATGTTTTAGGGAGTGTGTTGGTCATTTGAGATCCATTACACAAGTTAAACCAATCGGTTTCTTTGTGCTAAGGCCAATTGCCATAATGTCAAGTATTGTCAATAGTGTCAATGACACATTGACCGGTTACAACTCCAATTTGGTCGATGAAACTATTTGTAGAAGTTATGTACCGACCTGGAGGGGTTGATATGATGTGATTTTCACTCCTGTACAACAGAGGAGGTCTGGTACAGAGTTTTGGGCATTCAAACAACAGAAAATAGTCATTTTTTTCCTGCTTTTCTTACTGTGTACGGCCTGTACGAACTTGTCAGGTGAGCAAATGTTATTTTTTTGAAAGTGCTTGGAGTCAAGGTTCAAATGCAACTAGTTTGAGGTCTTGAAGTGGTCGAAGTCAAAAGATATCGAATTTTCTTTCAAGACTGGTCTAGAAACCCTGTTTTCTAGGGCAGTCATAGAAATCCAGCCCTAGAATGCATTCCCATTGGTGAAAATTCATAAAAACTGGTGAAATGCAGGCTAGGGATGTGCTCTACAGGATTCCAAAAGCATTTGGCTGGGAGAGACTATTTTTGAATTTTAAGGTGATGCCCTAGGTCAAGTATTTCCTTGTATTTGACTAAATTTATGCTATTTGAGGTTGTAGATGATAGAATCTTGATAGGGTGAGTGAATGGATGGTGGTTTTGTGTTGTTTGGGCATGGTAGAGACATTTCAAATTCTTGCCCCTGATCTATGCACCCAATTTTAATCACTTGCTTTGTAACCTAGCCCTAAACTAATCAATTAGGCCTAGAGACTTAGTGAGTGTTCTGGATTGCTGGAGTAGAGTTGGAACAGGAGACTTGGAAGTTTGATAGGGTCCCTTAAAGGGTATCTAAAACCATCATTCACTTACCTGGTCATTTGGGATTTTATCAAGTTGTGTTGAGAAAACCTAGTTTGGAGGGCTAGTAGCCTTACTAGTCAAGGTATAGGTTGGAGAGTTTTGGGAAGTTGGGGATCAAACCAACTGCATAGAAGGTGTTTATTGATCTGTCTTAAGGTGTTGGAGAAGCCTTGAAGGTTGAGTCATCACCCGGATATCAAACCCTTCATATACCCTTGAATGTGCCTTTGGTTGCTTGGTTGAAGGCTAGGTGAAGTGGGTGAGTGGGCAAAAAACAATAGAGTAAACCCTTGTGTGTTACTTCCCTTGTGCCACTATGCATCAGGTGGTATCAGAGCCATCAAAAGAGATGGGAGATAGAGAAGAAGAGGAGGAAGTCCCTTCAAGAGTGACCAATGCCGAATTGGTAAAGATAGTGAGAGAGCAAGCAGCCAAGAACAAAAGGATGGAGGCTGAGATAGAAAAGTTGAAGAAAGACAAGGACAAGAAGAAGAAGCTAGAAGTCATCTTAGATTCAGATGAAGAGGATCAAGATGAAGAAGAAGAAGTGCCTATGGAAGAGCCACAAGGAGGCATGTTAGAGAGACAATTCCTAGATGCACTTGGAAAGTTGAGTATGAAGGAAACTAAGGCAGACTTACCTATGTTTCCTGGTAAGATGAACCCAAAGGAGTACCTTGATTGGATTGAGGCAATGTAGAACTATTTTGAATGTAAAGAAGTGGCAGAAAATCAAAAAGTGAGGATTGCCAAATCAAGAATGAAAGGGCCAGCCTTGAGTTGGTGGAATTTTATTCAAAATGAAAGGGTAGAGGATGATAGGAATCCTATCTCTACGTGGAGGAAGATGGTGCTTGAAATCAAGAAGCAATTTGTCCCTGAAGATTATGAGGTCAACTTAAACAAGAAGTTGCACAACTTGAGACAGAAGGACATGGATGTGAGCACCTACACAGAGGAGTTTCACAAGATGACATTGAAAGCCAAGATGCCTGAGAATGAAAAACAGAAGCTTGCAAGGTATCTCAATGGCCTTAAGTTCTCCATTCAAGATGAATTAACCCTCTTTAACCCGGAGACAGTCCATAAGTGTTTTCAAATGGCATTGAGGATTGAGGACAAACAAAGGAGAAAAGGTGATTCATCCAGCAGAGGTAGAGGTAATATGAATTTCAGAGGTAGGGGCAGATTTCAAAACAGAGATAACTTTCCTAGATACCAAGAAGGCAGATCATAAGAAGGCAGCCAAGGACAGGCTGACAGAAACAATGCTGATAAGGGTCAGTTTAGAGGGAGAGGTAATGGCAGAGGAAGAAGTGGGGGTAGGGGTCCCAATGTGTTTACTGGAAGGTGTTTCTCTTGCAATCAGATTGGACATCAGTCCTTTAGATGCCTGGAGAAGATTGGAAACACTGTTGCAAATCAGAAAGATAGAAGAGTGCAACTCCTTCAAGAAGAGGACTGTCAAAGCACCACATCATACCAAACCGCCTCTTCCAAGTCTACAGCACTTGAGAGTGGAGAATGCATCATGTTTAACAGGTCACTCATCATGCCAGCCACCAAGGAGCAGCCCCAAAGGAACAACTTGTTCAAAACCACTTGCAAGGTGAAAGGAAAAGTTTGCAAGGTAATAGTTGATTCAGGTTCTTCTGAAAATTTGGCTTCTAATGAAATGGTGACTAAATTAGGATTGGAAAGGATACCCCATCCTAACCCCTATAGAGTCTTTTGGCTAACCAAGGAACAACAAATTGTGGTGAAAGAGCAATGTTAGGTTGAATTCAAGATAGGTGAATATCATGATAGGATTCTTTGTGAGATAGTGGATATGGATGCATTCCACCTTCTTCTTGGAAGGCCTTGGCAACATAACACAAGTGCCCAACATGATGGTAAGCAAAATGTGATTCATTTGTCCAAAAATGGTGAAAACTTCACAATGACTCCTTTGATTGATGATTGCAAAGAGAAGGTCATTTCTAGTTCAGTTATGTTGGTAGGTGAAAAAGAGTTTTTAGCTAACCTCAAGGAAGAGAAAGTGCCATGTTTTGCAGTAGTCATCAAGCCCAAGGATGTAAACCCCATGAAGGTCAAAGTGCAACAACCTCTTAGGAGGATTGGACCAAAGGAAGTGGAAGAACTATTGGAAAGGTTCCATGATGTGATAGCCGATGAGAGTAAGGATGCCCTTCCACCAAAGAGGGAGATTAGTCATTGCATTGATCTCATCCCGGGATCCACCCTACCAAACCAAGCAGCCTACAAGTTGACCCCAGAGCAAAATGCTGAAGTGGCAAGACAAATCCAAGACTTGTTGGATAGACGACTTATAAGGAGGAGTATTAGTCCATGTGTAGTACCTGCAGTACTTGCACCCAAGAAGGAAGGAACATGGAGACTATGCACTGATTCCAGGGCCATTAACAAGATTACTATCAGGTATAGATTTCTAATGCCTAGAATAAAAGATTTAATGGATTGCTTGGGTAGGGCTAAGTATTTTACCAAGATAGATATAAAAAGTGGTTATCACCAAATTAGGATAAGGGAAGGGGATGAGTGGAAAACTGCCTTCAAAACCAATGAAGGACTATTTGAATGGGTTGTGATGCCTTTTGGCTTGTCAAATGCACCAAGCACCTTCATGAGATTGATGAATGAGGTGCTAAAACCTTTCCTTAACAAGTTTATTGTTGTGTATTTGGATGATATATTGGTTTTTAGTGACAGCAAGGAAGACCACATAAGGCATATCCATCAAATGCTCAGGAGGCTTCAAGAGGAGAAGTTGAGAATAAACCTTGACAAATGTGTCTTCCTACAAGAAGAGTTGATATTCTTGGGGTTTGTCATCTCTAAGGGCAGCCTACAAATGGATCCAAGCAAAGTGGAAGCCATTCTTAATTGGCCCACACCTACAACAACCTCTGAGGTAAGGAGTTTCCATGGTTTGTGTAGCTTTTATAGAAAGTTCATTAGAGGGTTTAGTGGTATTTGTGCTCCACTTGTTGACACCATAAAAGGGGGCAAGAAATGTGTATTTGTGTGGACAAATGAGGCCAATCAAGCCTTTGAACTGTTAAAGAAAAAAATATTAGAACAACCGGTCCTTGTTCTTCCTGATTTTGACAAGGTCTTTGTGGTAGAGTGTGATGCAAGTAAGAGGGCTGTTGGGGGAGTCCTAAGTCAAGATGGGAGGCTTGTAGCATTCTTTAGTGAGAAGTTAAATGAGGCAAAACAGAACTACTCCACCTATGATTTAGAATTATATGCCATGGTTCAATCATTGACGAAGTGGAGACACTACTTATTGCCAAAGGAATTTATAGTTTTTACTGATAACCATGCATTGAGCTTCTTGAACAGGCAGCAAAAGTTAAATCACAGACATGTCAAGTGGATGGAGTACACCCAAGCATACACCTTCTCAATAAAACACAAGAAAGGAGTGGCCAATAAGGTAGCCGATGCCTTAAGTAGGAGGAATCTTGTTGTGTAAACTATTCAATTGGAAAGTACAGGTATTCATGCCATCAAAGATCAGTATGCAGTAGATGAAGACTTCAAAGAACCATACCTATCTTGCAAGGCCATGACAGGAAGGTATAACACTGGTTTTTCTAATTTTTTGTTACAAGATGGATATCTTTTCAAGGGTAGCATGTTGTGTATCCCAAGAGGGTCTGTTAGAGAGAACATTATCAAGGAAAAGCACTGTGGCAGCATGTCAGGCCACTTTGGCATTGATAAGACCCTAGAATTGTTTAGGAGATACTATTTTTGGTCAAAGTTGCCAACCGATGTAAGGAAATTTGTTGAAACTTGTCAAATTTGCCAAAGAGCAAAGGGGCATACATCAAATGCAGGTTTATACACTCCTCTACCTATTCCTTCAAAGCCTTGGGATTCCATAAGCATGGACTTTGTACTTGGTTTGCCTAGGACCAAGAATGGACATGATAGCATCTTTGTGGTTGTTGATAGGTTCTCAAAAATGGCTCACTTCATCCCATGTAAAACCACACATGATGCCTCACACACAGCAGGTCTTTTCTTCAAGGAAATAGTCAGATTACATGGCTTACCTTTGTCCATAATCTCTGACAGAGACCCCAAGTTCATAGGACACTTCTGGAGGACACTTTGGAAGAGACTAGGTACAAACTTGTCATTATCATATGCGTATCACCCTCAGTCTGATAAACAAATAGAGGTGATTAATAGGTCACTTGGCAACCTCCTAAGATGCCTAACAAAGGAGCAGGGTGCTAGTTGGGATTTAGTTTTGGCACAGGCAGAGTTCTCATACAATGACACTGTCAACAGAAGCACCGGCCTGTCTCCTTTCCAAATTGTTTATGGCACTCACCCAAGGGGTATTTTGGAACTTAGGGAGGTTAGAGGACTGGAACACAATAGTGCCTTGGCTGAAGACTTTGTTCAAGTGATGAAAGATGTCCATGAACAAGTACAACAAAAATTGCAGTCCACTTCTCAGAAATATAAACAGTTTGCTGACTGGAAGAGAAGGGATCTGCAGTTCAAAGAAGGAGATTTGGTTATGGTCCACCTTAAGAAGGAGAGACTCCCTGCAGGTAAATATACCAAGCTACTCATGAAGAAGATTGGGCCTTGTGAAGTGCTCAAGAAATGTGGAGAAAATGCATATAAAATCAGACTTTCGGATGGCATTGCTTTGTCTCCAATTTTTAATGTTTCAGACCTTTATCCCTATAAAGGAACTGATCCTCAGACTATTATTGAAGAAGACCAGACTGATCAGACACTTCAAGAACTGGTTCCTTCATCTCCTGATCAAATTGAGTGCATTTTGGATCACAAGGTTGCTAAACAAACTAGGAGGCACACCTATCATGAATACTTGGTGAAGTGGCTCAATAAACCTCAGGAGGATGCCACTTGGATGAGTAGAGCAGACATTGAGAAGGCAGGTTTCACCTTTGATAACATTCCTAACTCAAGAGACTTGAGTTCTGTTTGACAGTGGGTGTATGGTGCAGGGCACCTAGGAGCACCTTGGTTCCTAAAGTCATTTTGATTGCACTTTTTTTGAAAGTTGTGGTTTTGTTTGCAATAAGGCTTTTCATAGCCATGTTTGGAAGGTCTATTTTTGTGTGGTCAAGAGGTTTGGGGTAATTTAATAAACCTCATATCCTTCTTAATCCACTTGGACCTAGTTGTGCCCCTTAGGCCTAGTAGGTCTAAGGATTGGTTTTTGAGTCTTTTTGGTTGTTTTAGTGTTTTATCGTGTTTTAGGGAGTGTGTTGGTCATTTGAGATCCATTACACAAGTTAAACCAATTGGTTTCTTTGTGCTAAGGCCAATTGCCATAATGTCAAGTATTGTCAATAGTGTTAATGACACATTGACCGGTTACAACTCCAATTTGATCGATGAAACTGTTTGTAGAAGTTATGTACTAACCTGGAGGGGTTGATATGATGTGATTTTCACTCCTGTACGGTAGAGGAGGTTTGGTACGGAGTTTTGGGCATTCAAACAACATAAAACAGTCATTTTTTTTTCTGCTTTTCTTACTGTGTATAGCCTGTACAGACTTGTCAGGTGAGCAAATGTTATTTTTTTGAAAGTGCTTGGAGTCAGGGTTCAAATGCAACTAGTTTGAGGTCTTGAAGTGGTCAAAGTCAAAAGATATCAAATTTTCTTTCAAGACTGGTCTAGAAACCCTGTTTTCTAGGGCAGTCATAGAAATCCGGCCCTAGAATGCATTCCCACTGGTGAAAATTCATAAAAACTGGTGAAATGCAGGCTAGGGATGTACTCTACAGGATTCCAAAAGCATTTAGCTGGGAGAGACTGTTTTCGAATTTTAAGGTGATGCCCTAGGTCAAGTATTTCCTTGTATTTGACCAAATTTATGCTATTTGAGGTTGTAGATGATAGAATCCTGATAGGGTGAGTGAATGGATGGTGGTTTTGTGTTGTTTGGGCATGGTAGAGACATTTCAAATTCTTGTCCCTGATCTATGCACCCAATTTTAATCACTTGCTTTATAACCTAGCCCTAAACTGATCAATTAGGCCTAGAGACTTAGTGAGTGTTCTGGATTGCTGGAGTAGAGTTGGAACAGGAGACTTGGAAGTTTGATAGGGTCCCTTAAAGGGTATCTAAAACCATCATTCACTTACTTGGTCATTTGGGATTTTGTCAAGTTGTGTTGAGAAAACCTAGTTTGGAGGGCTAGTAGCCTTACTAGTCAAGGTATAGGTTGGAGAGTTTTGGGAAGTTAGGGATCAAACCAACTGCATAGAAGGTGTTTATTGATATGTCTTAAGGTGTTGGAGAAGCCTTGAAGGTTGAGTCATCACCCAAATATCAAACCCTTCATATACCCTTGAATGTGCCTTTGGTTGCTTGGTTGAAGGCTAGGTGAAGTGGGTGAGTGGGCAAAGGACAATAGAGTAAACCCTTGTGTGTTACTTCCCTTGTGCCACTCTGCATCATTGAAGCACTTTGATACCAACTTAGAAATATGGGCAAAGTCAAATAGAAGCTTGAAAACTTTTATACACAAATAATAGCGTGCTTCATTTCTTTCAATCAAATACATTACATACTTATATGACTCTCATATCCTATTTTATAGGAAACTTCCTAAACGACTTCCCTAAATATATTGAGTTGTTTTAACAACTCAATACAAGCAAACATTCGTACTACCAATATATTAACCTATTTAACAAACTATAACAAACCTAATACAAAATTATTATATGCTTCCTATGAATGATGTAATATTCTTAACAAGATTATAATAAAGAATTTACATATTTTAACAAAGTTATTCTTATTTATTCGGTCTCGCCTATCATTATAATTCATAGGTTGAATTAGAAACATGTTACTTTGAGTACAATTGTTCACTATTAATGGGTTAAATAATGATTCTAATTGGAGCATAGAAAATGTGCAATGTTATTCAACTATCATGGCATTAAAGATATTTTTGATCTCACCTATCTTGCCGAACCGTTAATTTATGCGTTCTAGTCAAACAAGGGGAATATAATGCCAAATATATTCGAAACACGGTGTAAATAATTGAAACACCCCTTTTTAAATTTTGGTAGGAACATATAAAGCACATGGCACCGTGTTATTTGTTGGTAGTCAAAGTTGCGCTGAGGGGAACAAACTAGAGAGGAAGAAGAAGCGAGAATGCTATTAAGGAGAATTGCAATAGGAACGCCGAAGGGCACCATGTGTCCTACGGCTTTGAAAGCCGCTCTCACTAAATTTATCTTGGCTCTCATCTTCGTCTTCATCTTCGTCGGAGAAAGATCGATCCTCACCTTTGATAAATAAATATGCCTTTTGTTCAAACCACAGTTTAGTAGTGTGATTTGGACAAGCTTTGAAGGTGACTGTACCGTGTTGGTGCTTAAAATTTGGTGACTGTACGTACATTTAAACAAGTCTATACGAACCAATTATAGCATGGTAATGTAGTACATTAGACAATGCCAACTTGGTACACATATATGTATATGCATTTAATGTTTAAAATGTAATAAAATTTAAATAATAATTCTATTTTTCATACAAGATGAGCCAATAAGAAAATAGATAAATAACATTTACCAAATTATTAAATAAGAAAATTAATTATGAACTATAGCATGTTTATAAAATGAATTTAATACTCTATGGTGATTGGTCAAATGGGCAAAGAAAATCGCATCACATGGATGCACAAGTATTTCTGCCTTAACAAGAACTAATAAGAAATCAAAATGAACGCCAAACAAATAATAAAAATATGAGATATACATATTTTCACCGTTACATTTCCTAGCACTTGCACCCATAGGAGGTTCAAGGAATAGGCCGATAGAACAACCCACGAGTTTAGAAAATTTTCCGGCGTCAATTTTTTTAGTTTAAAAAATTTCCCGGCGTGAAGTTTGATTTTACGGCGTGAGACAATTCCGAGCACTGTAATGCTCACATATAAAAGCCTATCGGCTAACTAATTAAGTTGGGCACACACAATTATTAATGTAATAGAATCAAAACTAAACTTACAAATTATTTCTTCCCTACCTAATAACTCCATCTAGCCGATGTAGTCACAAGGAGACCATGACCGCTACACCTTAAAGAGAAAGATCATCTCAAACCCTAAATATGTCCAGGTCAGCGGTTTTAGTAGAAACCCTAAGAAACCCTAACCTTATTCCATAGATCTATAAAAAACATTGATATCTTTGCCGCCGTTCTAGTTGGAGAAAGGAGGTCGCCTTTAGCCCAAGCTGCGTTTTCTCAGGTTAGTATTCATCGTTTCCTATCAAAATATGCTTTCATCTTCTCTGTTATAAGCATCTTACAGGATGTAGGCGTTAGTCATTATACTCTCTTGTTTCTTCTTTTTTGAATAATATTTTCTTTGAAAGTGTCATTACAGTTTCTATTGCTGTGAAAAATATGTCTCATTTGGCTTTTAATGTTTTGGATCTGAACAGATCTCGTGTGTTTGGAACTTTGTAACCTTGGTTTTTTGGATTTAGGGATTGTTAGGGTTTTATGGGTGCCAACATTCTTGAAAAGTTTTTACATCTGATGAATAATAGTGAGGTTTTGGATCTTTTTCAGATTTTTTGCCACATCTATCTGTCAAGCCTTTCGTACTGCTATTGCTCTTATTTACAATCTGAAGCTATTAAAATTTTATTTATTTTATATTTATAATGCAAGGCTGCTTCTTGGCTGAAGTGTATATGCCATCACTTCAGGCACTTTTTAATAACTTGCTACATGAATTCCAGTCACACTCACCTGCGGTGAAAAAATGATCTGTTGGCCCTTTATGACCGGACACAATTCCATTTTACATCATATTTAAATTAGTTAGAACCATGGTTTTGTTAGGGTTTGTTAGGGTTTTATGGGTGCCAACATTTCTTGAAAAGCTTCTTACATCTAATGAATATTAGTGAGGTTTTGAATCTTTTTCAGATTTTTTTGCCACATCTACTTGTCAAGCCTTTTGCACTGTTATTGCCCTTATTTACAATCTGAAGCTATTAAACTTTTATTTATTTTATATTTATTATTTAGTTTATATTTATTGTGCAAGGCAGTTTCTTGGCTGAAGTGTATATGCTATCACTTCAGGCACTTTTTAATAACTTGCTACATGAATTTCAGTCACACTCACCTGCGGTGAGAAAATGATCTGTTGGCCCTTTATGACTGGACACAATTCTATTTTACATCATATTTAAATTAGTTAGAACTACGTCTTTGTCCCTTTGGATTCCCACATAGGACGTTTCCAATTATTTGTCTACCAAGATCAGCGATAAAATTTTGGTGAGATTGAAGTAATTTTCACAAGGCACCATTTTTCATTATTGCTTGTAAACTTGTTTTGGTTGATATATAACCTACGAATGTAGTGAGTTTAATTCTTCGTATTGCATAGATTGAATGGACTGAACTAATGATCTAAGTGTTGCATATAGGAGGATCTGCATTCTGGGCAAGGTTGGGACTTTGGTGCTTTAGTTAAGTTGAAGATGGGTCACACTGCAGTATGGAATTCTCATCCCAAGACATACGGTTCATGCTCACGTGCCTGTCGCGTGTGTGGAAACCCACATGCCATTATCCGCAAATATGGTCTTATGTGCTGTCGTCAGTGCTTTCGCAGTTATGCCAAAGACATTGGCTTTGTTAAATATCGTTAAGTTATTGGTGCAACTTCTAAACTGCTTGAGATTTGCAGCAGGCATTTGCATCATCAATGACAGTTACTCCATTGAATTTTCAGATCTAATGTTAGTTTGTATTGAACACAATTCAAAATTATTATCTGTAATGATTGAGGATTTGCTAATTTGAAAGAAAATTTTTGTTGGAATTCTTAATGTGTTTCATGCTCGAAATGACCTAATTAGTTTAAAGTCTTGTATTGTTGATTGTATAAGGATGAAATATGGCGGGTTTGAAGTAGAGCCTTATGGACTTGGATATGTAATGCTGTTGTGGATATTGATTTTTAAAATCGAGGCTGGCTTAAAAAAGCTGTTGAGTTCACACTAGTTTATGGGCAGCTATTATTAAATGGGTAGCTAGTATAAAGATGGAAATAATAAGGAACATTTGTATTAAAATTGCCCGGCTGATTTCATGAGATTCTGGGACTAAATTGCACCATTTTGTTATGTAAAATGCACAATGGTGATGTATCATTAGTGTGAAAATATAAACTGAAATTTGGTGGAGGAAAGTCATGGTAAAACAGAGAATTCTGAGTTGGTCTTTTTTTGTGTTTTTTAGGTGTAGATTTTTTCTGGCATAAGAACTTTCTCTGGTTTATGATATGTTGCTATCAGTAGCTTGAAAGCAATGTTGGACCAATTTGACCTTATTTTGGTTTTTGCATCACTTTAGGTTTTTGAACATCCTGTTTTTACTGGTTTGCAGAGGGCTTATATTTTACTACTATTGTTCAAGAGTTGTAGTAGTTGAAATGATTAACTAGCATGCTGAATAACTAAACTGTTTTACAGTCAATCTCTGTAAATGTTTCTTAGTAGTTCCACTTTACGTTCACACATTTCTTAATGCATTTGATGGCAATTTAGAGGGAATTATGAGGGGATGGTATAGGCCCAAGTCATTTTTAATTTAGATGAGCGTTTCTGTAATGTTTTTAATATATACTTTTTTTCTCTTATCAATCTTTGTTTGACAGCTTTTCCATAGTAATAAAAGCATTGGGTGATTGCCACACTTAAAATACCAGACATCCATGAGTGCTAAACCAAAACCGAGGATAAAATGGAAATCTTCTTTGTCTGTGATGTGAACTGAGCTAAAACAAAAATCTGCTTCATACGGTAGAAGCTATGTTATTTCCAAACTGAGATACAACAGAAGTTGTCTTCTTCCGAAATGAGATTCAATAGAACTCATTTTTCTCTTACTAAGCTCAAACCCAAAAAAAGTCAAAAAAAGGCTTGTGGTTTTGTTTCTCTCTGGTACACAAGAAGTCTGTTCCTCTCCATACAACAGAGGCCGGCAGAGGTCATCTTCTTCTTTGAACTGAGCTGCAACAGAGTAAATCTTTCGTTTCCATCTTGAGCTACAACAGAAGTTGCTTTCTCTACAGGTTGTGTTACAACAGAATTGATTCCATCTTCCTCCTGAAACTGAGCTTTAACAAAATATCTTAGGCTCATTTTCTCAATAAATTTACTTGCAATGAATGTCATATTGCTCTACATACTGATCAAATACAAAAGTCACATCTTTGTCTTGAAACGGAGCAAGAACAAGAGTAATAAGCTTGTGGATTGATTTCATTTTCATCAAATTCTGTAAGTACTGAAGTCTTCTGAGCCAAGCCTAGCTTGAAAAGAAATCTTGTGAGTCAAGCTGAGCTTTAACTTAAGTCTTCTGAGCTTTAAGTTGAGTCTGAACAAAAACTGGTTTAAACTGAGCTACAACAGAATGTATCTTCCAGGAAAGTCAAGGTTCTTAATGAGAATTTACGGAGGATCAGCTATGCGGAACTCTATTCATCAGAGAAGAGATAATCCATCAGACTTGGCCTCCTCAAGAGTCGGAAGAATTCTGTCTAAACCTCCACCATTAGATTCGTCTTTTCAACCTATAAATTTCAGTGCTGAAAATGGGCTCCTTACCTCTCCCAGCAATCATGGTTTGTGAGATGCAAGATTTCAAAAACACAGACTCTTGGCTGAGGCTATTATTTTTATGTGGTTTTGGCTTTTTATTTCTTGCCTTTGCATTAACTTGCATCTGAAATGCACTTTAGTGGACAATGATTTAACTAAGGTTTCTAAGGTTTTTAATTTCTCTCCAAACTGAACTATAACAGAAGTTATGGTACTCTCCAAGCTTGAGCTATATAGAAGTTGTCTTCCACTCTAAATTGGTCTTAAGAGGAGGCATTTTCCTCTTCAGCACAAAACAAACCTTATTTTCTGTTTCTTAAAGCTAGAGCAGGGTCTGGGGGCCGTTTTCTGTTCTTGCTTGCACAAGTAAATTGTATTAATGCAAATGACAAATAATGAATATAGAGCAACAAATGTGAGCTAGGGTTTCTGAAATAAAGAAACAAATGTGACCTAGGGTTTTTGGGAGCAAAATAACATTTTTGTTTTGTGATGCTGGGGTCTTATGGGCCATCCCATAAAGGGTCATGGTTTTTTTTTTTTTGTGTTAAATGTCTTTAATTATTTTGGAGACCTAATTTATAGGTATAACCAATCTGTCTTTACCACGAGCATCACATGCAGAACTCAACTGAGGATGCAACAGCAAATGGCCTGAAGCCCTAGCTCATTGAGCACAGCAGCAGGAGATTTATGCAAACAAAGAAGGCTGTGCATTAAATGAACCTCCCAAGCTAATGGGGCTTATTGAACCCCGATCTCAGTCGAACTACCAGGCAGTGTAGAGCAGGTTTATTCTGAAAGGGTACCAAATAATAGGAATGAAAAATCCCATTCAATTTCTACCATTTTTTTTTCTGAAAGGTCACTAACATAAATGGCAAAATGCTCTACCAATGAAGGAAAATGATGCGGAAATAGATGGTAAAAAGGCCGGTAAGTGACAAAATGGCTATGGTTTGGAAATGAAGGTAAATAGCCTAGTCTATTAGAACCAAAAATTACAATGAATTAGATAGATCCGATATCCTCTCTTAATACACCACACGCCATGGGTTATTATCCGAGCCATACATATTAAAGATGATTGATTTAGAAGAGAAGTCTACATGGAGCTTCCAAAGCTAATTAACACATTGCAGCCTACTGCCAAAACACACAGAAATTATTCTTTAGGATCAAGACGCAATTCCTCACTATTAGGTATATGCATTCAAATTGCTCTTCCTTCAATTGTTAAGCCCAGTTGTATGGTCTTTTCCCCTCTTGTTATCCTATTCTCTTGCTGAACGAACCAATCTCCTATTAACATTATAAATTTGGTACAAGGACCAAAAGAGGAATCATACAGATTGGAGAGCCTTTTTATAACCTGTGTAGCTTGATATCATTTTTTCTGGCAAAACTGCTCTCACACTTACACAAGATCAAACTATATTATTGGTTTTTTTTTGGAGGGTTTTATATCAAATGCACAAAATCATTTAGTTACGGTATGATGTGGGGACCTTGCACACAACAAGATTTGATCCCTGGTGGGCCCATTCAGAACTATTTTTCATTAGAGTAGGAGTAAAAATAAGAAGATTTGATCCCTGGTGGGCCCATTCAGAACTATTTTTCATTAGAGTAGGAGTAAAAATAAATGTTCGCAAACAATCCCTCAAACATGATCAGGAAGAGAATTGTGTACACCCTTTTTATCTCATTCTTTTGATAACTTTTTATTATTCATCTCTCCTCTATCATTATTTTTTAACCAACCCTAGATATATTCATGTTATCAACTTATAATTATCATGCAAGTAATGTCTATTTTTAACGCCTCTCCCCTTATAATATTGCGATGTGTAACTTGAGACAGCAAGAGGGATAAAGAGGGATGAAATGGTGACAAAAATCCCTGGCGGCCCACATAAAAAAAATGTTAATATATCTTTAGTTGCGGACAAAGGTTTTAGAGAAAATTGTATATATAAAATACCCAAGAAACAAAGAAGCAGAAATATGAAGATCAAATAATTAAAACAATTTTGAAGGTATTAGTTTATTAAAATACAACATTTTTATTGGAGGTAGTCAACTTTGAAAATCGAAATGGAATCTAATGGAGTCTTTTTATAGTCCACAATGTCTTATTGATTTTGGGTCTATAGGTGGCTTATAAAATATGAGACTACCTCATACTCGTAGTATGCTTTGGGTCTATAGTATGCAAGAGGTACCTAATTGTGCTTCTAATATGAGGCATACATACCTTATGCAAGATTTGAACTTGTTGAAACCTCTTTACAATAGTCATTGGCTCACCTCTTTGTCGTTAGAAGTGGGGGAAAAGGGAGTAGTGCCACAACGACCAAGTGGTGGCATGGGGAAAAGGGAGTAGTGCCACAACACATCATCCTTTTGTCAAGATATGCCCTTTCGTTGTTGATATCTTCCATCAACATTGCTCCTCTCCATTGTGCGGTTTCAATTACTTTGAGCTGAGTTAGAATTGTTCTCAATGTATCAACTAGATTTATAACAAGGATTGTTTGATTATTTTTTGTACATCCTCTTTCTATTTTATGAGCCATCTTTGGTTCAACTACAATGCAACAACACTTGTACAAACACTTTGGTTAATGCAAACACTTGTGAACTTTCCTATACAACTCATATTTAGTCTGAGATTTATTGATGCAATAGCTATATGTGGGTTAAATGAACAACTTACGAACGTGTAGAAGCAAAACAAGGAAAAGTAAGGGTGATCAAATAAGAAAATGAAATAACCAATTTGCATGAATGAAAGAATTATAAATGGGCAACCAATATGTGAAACCTTGACTTGAGTTCCCTATCTACCCTTTGTAGATTGTCTATACATATTATTTGTTTCAAGAGAGTTAACTATTATTTAAGTG
The DNA here is from genome assembly GCA_027924645.1 of Cunninghamia lanceolata. NCBI lineage: Eukaryota > Viridiplantae > Streptophyta > Pinopsida > Cupressales > Cupressaceae > Cunninghamia > Cunninghamia lanceolata. The sequence continues at coordinate 152,409 of BSBN01000771.1, forward strand.
ATCTTTGCCTTCACATTACTTCGTGTAAAGGTGTCTCTATTATCTCATTACAAGAGAATACTTGATGTCTTCAAATACAATCATATTTGATGTCTTCAAATACAATCATATTTGTATTTTTCCATTGAATGCCAAATATTGACATTTAGGTAGTGTTAATGTTTTATACTCAGTTTAAGGTCCTCATTTGATAAGTGCAACTTTAGCTATTTTTGACCTTGTAAGATGTAGATCATCCCTAAACCTACAACTCACATCTAAAGATGACCCTTGTCACAATTGAACACCTTACACCCACTCATTTTCAACCTTTTTCTCCATCTTAGGTACCAACATGTTGCTCTCTTATGCCCGAGGAGTGAGACTCCTGTGAATTCACAACCCCCCTTTCCAACTTAAACACTTGCCTCTTGATACCCCCAAAACTCTAATTCACCTACAATGATAAAAAAGGGTTAGGGAATGCTTATAAAAGAAGATATAAGGGAATGAGCTCACAAGAATGAATGAATGAATGAATGAATGAGTATTTTATAGTTGTAGAAACAATTTCGAGACAATTTTTAGGCATATATCCGACTTGAAGATAAATGCATTTTTAAAAAGTTTGTAGGATTGAAATGCACTACACACAACACTCCATAGGGATCTAGGACACAATTTATAGATCTCGGGCATCCGGAAGAGCACCCATAATTTTCCCACAATAACCAGAGTGCTACAACACTCAAATATTTTTCATTGATAACTTGATTGAACACGCATACACTTGTTACATCATGCCTCTTTTATAGAGGTCTTAGTTATACATGCTTTTGCCTTTCTAAGTTCTTCCAATCCTCATCTTGTCTCATCTAGAAACCTTATCTTCTAGAAACTTTCTTATCTAGAACTCTCTAATCATTCCCTCTTTCTAGAAACCTCCTTGAGTTATCTAGACTCATTTAGAAACTTGGTGGTTTCTTCTTTCTTCTATTACATAATCAATTTTGTCTTTTTGCCTTTTCCATTAATTAATTACTTATCATTAATATTGGTAGAATAAATTAATCACCAACATACTCCCCCTTAATTTCTACCACAAATGCTTCAGCATTCACAATTCTCAAACTTTTGTTTTCTCCTTAATGTCTTTGCCAAACGATCTTCATGTCTGTCAATCTTTAAATAACTTTCTCCATTTTTGGAAGTACTCTTTCAATCATCTCATGCTACTGCACTTGGCTATTCTTCTTCAGCAATCCAATTCCTTTTCTTTGCTCAACATGTGAATACTTATGTTTATACAACATTTTGAACATGTCTATAACTTGTTTCTAATTCAATTCATCAATATCCACAATTCATTTTCATACAATCCATCATAGATTCATTTTTTCCATTATTTGTTCCAACACATCTTTTCACAATGATTCTTCAACCCACAAATGCTACAAGGATGAATGTCCCAACATATTTCCTTTTTATGTCCCTGCCAATGACAACGAGAACATTGCACATTCTTCTTTTCTTGAACTAACTTGTCTGTAACATGATCTGCATTTTCTTTACCTCTATATCCAAGACCCTCCTATTTTGGCCTCACTCTAGGTTCAATAGGCTTTCTAATTCCTTGTCCAAATTTTCCTAAACCTTTTCCTTCATAACCCATTTTTTCTATCATCTTGAAATCGACATTCTTTGGAGAAATTTCTATGTCAATATCATCACAACTAGCAAATTTTACTGATCCAATCTCTTTATTATCTGCAACCTTATTGTCATTATTTAAACAAGATTCAGTTATATTATGCAAATCATTCGTATCACATGAAACATCATGAGGTAAAGGTTTAGACCTTAGACATTCATTTTCCTTGATGCATGCTGCAAGTGACGGATCTAATTAACTATTTCATTTTTTTAACTTTTACATTTCATCTTTTTGTAAACTATTTTCTTCTTCTAACCTCTTCAACTTCTCTTCCAAACCTTCATTCTTCTTTTTAATCTTGTCAAACAACTTCAACTCTTCTTCTAGCTCTTTATTTCTATCTTAAACTTTCTCCAATTCTTTTTCTATATTATGATTTTCACACAAATCTTCATATTTTTCCTTGCATAACTCCTTTATCCTTTCTGTATATTCTTTATTAATCTTTTTAACATTCATCAATTCTTCATTAACTTTTATCAATTCTTCTTCCAAAAATTCCTTTTCACCCCACAAACTTTCATTTTCTTTCTTAACTCTCTTACCAACTTTTCCCTTTGGAAAATATATTTCTTACCTCGTGTTGCACTTCCCTGTGATTGTTTGGCGATTGATTTCGGCGACTTCGCGCACCTTCACTCCTTCGATGTCTTCAGACTTCTCAATTGCCTGGGGGCTGGTTGCAACGTTTTGTCTTGAAAATCAATGATCTTTTTAAGTGATCAAAACCTCAGATCAATCTTCTGCTATGACAGGTTCCTTAGACTTAGATGATCCTTACTACGGTGATAATCCTATTAAAAACAATTTAGCCTCTTGACGGCTTCTTAGTCTTTAGACTCAAACTTTCAATCGTCAAAATCTGCAATATGGCTTCATACTTCAACAACTTAAACTTTGGCATTTCAAATCAATAATTTGCAATTTCCTTTGGCTACGACCAAAATAAAACCTCTTTCCTATTACTTCCCTTGGCGATTGCTAGTGTTCAGACTGTAGACAAAACCATCTTTGTACGAATACTGCAAACTGTCCTTTTCCTCTGTTTTCATGTGTGGCCTTTGTGCGGCGCTCTCTAAATGATAGAGGGTCTTTATTTTAAATTTCTGCAACCTTGATTTGCCGGATCTCCCTTTGCGATTCCCCTTATTGAGTGGGGCAGTTTTGCTTTGGTTAGCTCCAATTCTTCTATGACAGCAGAGATTTTGGCAAATTCAGGCTTCAATAAACCCGCGCTCTTTATTTCCTTGTAGGCAAACCTTGTTTCAACTTTAACACTTGCAACTGATCTCCTTCACTTTGTCGGCTTCCAACAATTTATCCCTTTGTGACTTGTTAAATATCTTTCAGATTTCAAACACAATAAACCTGCGCTCCATGATCTCACCCTATCGCGTCTCCTTCCTTTTGATTAAAGGGTTCCGGCCAGAGACTTCGAAAACTTGGCAGGTTGCTCCTTTGGCATCTTCCAGATTTGTCTTATGCCACGATCTACTATCTTACTGAGCAACTAAGATTCTTCTAAAAATAGACTGCGTCTAGCAATGACCTCGAAGACTCCTCAAACTGCTTTGTTGACGGAGTGGAATAGATTGCGGCTTCTTTGACTGTAACTTCAATATTTCAATCCCTTAACTTCTACTTCTACCTTTGAGCTAAGATAAGCGCTTAATAATACAACGGCTCCATCTACTTATGTGATCAAAAATTCTTTGATCTGATTTGTCCTTAGAGGTTACGGCTCTTTATTTCCTCCCTTCTAGGTGGCTTTAGATGGTTTGACACTTGAGATCTACGGCCTTTGTTTGATACCCTTACTTTCTTCCAGTGATCTAGAACAAACTTTTTGAGGCGGCTAGATGCCATGTCTTGTCTACTTGTTGGTGGCTTCTATTTTCCTTGGCTGCAAACTCAATCTTTCTGTTGGTGCTTGTCCTTACTGGCACCTTTATTATTCCTCCTTAGTGTCTGTTGAATCCTCGATGACCTCTTTTGTGGGAGTTGCGGCTTCCTTTCCTGTAGTTATGACTTTTAACGGCTTAAAGAAGACTTGGCATTCACCTTTAGCGGCCTCTTAAAATATGTGACTCTTTAATTGTCTGGGGTGAAGTGCAATTGTCTTCAGACAATAAAAATGACTCCTTTATATGCTTTGATCTACTTTTTTAGCTGCCTATTATGATATGCGGCTCCTAAATAAACAACACCTTTATTATTTTTCCAGATCTACAGCTCCAGATTTCCTTAGAGGCAGCTACCTTAATCTTTCACAATCTATCCTATCCTCCAGTTGAGATTCACAGCTTTTTTTCTTGCAAATCCCTCTATCTTAGATATTTGACATTCTTCACACAAGATTCACACAAGTTCAACCTATAAACACAATCTGACTCAGCTTTGATAAACCTGACACCAAAAATCTTCAATCCACCTTTGTAAACCCTAGCTCTCTTCACAAGATCAACTTGACAAAATCAACCTCACCGCCCAAATGACTTTAGCTCTGATACCACTTGTAGGTGGTGGAGATAAACAATCTCACACAAGACACATAAACAATTACTCAAGATATGAAACACATAATTTTCCCACAATAACCATAGTGCTACAACACTCAAATATTTTTCATTGATAACTTGATTGAACACACACACACCTGTTACATCATGCCTCTTTTATAGAGGTCTTAGTCATACATGTTTTTGCCTTTCTAGGCTCTTCCAATCCTCATCTTGTCTCATCTATAAACCTTATTCTCTAGAACCTTTCCTATCTAGAACTCTCTAATCATTCCCTCTTTCTAGAAACCTCCTTGAATTATCTAGACTCATTTAGAAACTTGCTAGTTTCTTCTATCTTCTATCACATAAGCAATTTCGTCTTTTTGCCTTTTCCATTAATTAATTACTTATCATTAGTATTAGTGGTAGAAATTAATCACCAACACCACCTAGGGCCTATTCACACACTTATAGCCTACTATTTCATTTAATTATTGAATAACATTAGACATTTGGAGGTAGATCCCCAAATGTGTCTTAAGGCACCATCTTCCCATTTTTAGACATTTTGAGTGTAGTAGTTATAGGTGAACTTTGATACTAGTGACAAGTTTTTTTAAGAAAAGTACAGTGGATGTCACTACATCAATAGCACCCGAACATATAGGAGTGCATGTACTAGACATTAATGCTTTTTTTCCTATTTCGTACAAGACAATGCTAGAATGCACAAACCATGATTTGATCTTAATAGTGTTGCTTTCTCTCCACATTCTAGCTTTTATGCTTTTCATTCTTAATGCAACCTCAATGTCAACTTTGTGCTTTTTATTGTTGGACTCTAAAAAGTGAATTCATCGTTCTATTTAACATTCTACTTTAGAATTTGAAGTTAAAACACACTTTAGAAATTTCAAAATAGACATAGGCTCTTTATTTATTTACATTTTGGTGAGCTTAACTAAGGTTCACAACCTTCAACCACAAAATAAAAAAATACAAAACAACAACAAAATATCAAACAAACCAAAATACTAAAGCCCTGTTTACAAGGTATCCCTGTGTACTTTCTGACCCTTTTTAAAATTCCCAAGTACATTGCCGAGAAGTTTGAAAGAATTCAAAGGAATTTCCTATGGACAGGGATGGAAAATAAAAAAGAGGCTGGCTTTGGTTAGCTGGGATAAAGTGTGTAGGCCAAAGCTTCAGGGGGGTCTGGGAAAAAGAAAGATCTGCCTGACTAATAGGGCCCTTATTACTAAGGCTGGATGGAATCTCTTAAATGGGAATAAGGAATGGGTTAGTATAATGCGTGCCAAGTACTTGGGAAATCTGAATCCTGAGGATTTCCTGGATTCTCCTGGTCTCCCCAAGGGTTCGATCATCTAGAACAATGTGGTTAAGAGCAGATCTGTTCTTCTGCAGGGCATTAAGTGGAGATTGGGAGATGGAAGAACTATAAGATTCTGGGAAGACAATTGGCTTAAAAATGCACCACTAAATAGACTTCAGAATGTCCAAGGTTTGGTCAATAAGGTTGTCTCTTTCTTTGGCAGGTTGGCTGGAGACTACCTCCATCCTGGTGCCTATAACCTCTTTATGGGTCAGAAAGGGGATAATCTATGGAGAAAAGTCTGGAATCACAATCTCATACCCAAGATCAACCATTTCTGGTGGTTGGTGGTGCAAAATAAAATTTTAACCATGGACAATTTAACTAAGAGGATTTCAAATCCCCAACAGATGTGCTTTTTGCTTAAAGGATGAAGAAATAGTCCCTCATCTCCTACAATGTGATTTTTCTTGGGAAGTCTGGAGTCTGGCTATGCAAAATCTGGGAACCTCATGGTGCTTGGATGGTGACCTCCTCGCCTTTGTCAGATCTTGGGTTTCCCCATTCATCCACCCCATAAGCAAAGAAATCTGGGCCCAGGTCCCTCCCATCCTAGCGTGGGGCCTTTGGAAATAAAGGAATAATAGGCTATTTAGGGAAAAATTCAAAGGTCCCAAAGAAATTTTTGGTATGATTTCCAAGCTCCTGCAGGAAAATCTCTCTAACAACACTTTGAAAGATGCAAAACTCCCTCCTACTTGCCTTGAAGCTAATATCATAAATCAGTGGAGCATTTCAGCCAGCATATGTAAAGTGGATGATGCCAGGCGTAGAGATAGAGCCAACACTAAGTGGTCCCCCCACGGCTGGTTGGTTCAAGCTCAACTTTGATGGTGCTGCTAAAGGTAACCCTGGGTTGGCCAGTTGGGGTGGAGTTATTAGATCTGACAAGGGTGTCCTCATGGTAGCCTTTGTGGGGGGACTTGGTGAGAACACTAACAATGTTGCTGAGGCCATGGCACTCCTCTGGGGCCTTAAAGTTGCCCTTGCCATTGGTATCAAGTACCTTGTGATTGAAGGTGATTCAAAGTTAATCATTGAAGTTGTTAAAGACAAATCCAGGGTTGGTTGGTAGATTGAGGATATTATTCAGGATATTAAAACCTTGCTTTTAAGCTTTGAAGGCTTTGAAGTTGGCCATATTTATAGGGAAGGTAATCAGACTATGGACCTCATGGACAACTTTAGGATCAACCTCTACCCAATAAGATGTTGGAGGAATATTTCTAATCTTCCTTCGAACATAAGAAATAACATCCAAAAGGAGGCCTCTTTATAATCCCTCTGGTCAAAATCCCCCATCTCATCTATCTTGATCGTGACTTTATGCCACATCCTCATTACACGGGGTGGCAAGAGAAGAGCGATGTCACCTTCAGAACTATAATCCACACCTGATCGGGCTGGATCAAACTGTCCCACGTAGACTATGGCCAACTCAGCGAACCTCGGGAGCTACCACCTAGTTGGCATCCTAAGTCTTTTTAGACTTTGTTGGTTGTTCTAAATGTTGCGAATCACACGAGATGAATTATGAAGGAAATAATGCCTCAGACGCGATTAGGATTTTGAAGGACATTTTTGGGAGTTCGAGTAGCATCGTTGTAACAACTATTATGAGTATCAAGTCATTTCCAGATTGTTTGAAGGCATTCTACATTTCACTAACTCTTGTAACTACATTCTTCATTACTGGTTTGAGAAGGTCTGCATGATGGGAGGCGACAAAGTAAGAACATAGTCGACGTCATGTGCGGAGTTTAAAGCTGATTCCCAGATTTGGAGTATAGCTTATGAAGGGGGATAACTCCTTTTCTAGAGTGTTTGAATGGATTCAATGAGAATCTGTCTATTCAATTCGCCATGTCGTGGGACGAAGACCAGAAGGTGCGCATTGGTGGGGTGCAGTTTGAGGTTTCTGAAGAATCCATAGCTAAAGCCACGAGCTTGCATCGTGAGGGCAAAAGATTGAACAAGCAGATGAAGGTCTAGGATCCAGAGGGACTAAAATAATTCTTCCGTTAAGGTGAGAAGCAGGCCAGGTTGCAAGACAAAATTGAGCGTGAGAGCCTGGTAAATCCCTGGGACCATGTTTGTTATCTTATTATGAAGTTTATTACTCTTGAGGGTCTCTATAGATGTTTATACCACTATTATTTCACCCTATTGAACCATTTCAGACATAAAATCATGGTGAATTTCCCCTGTTATCTGCTCTCTTCCCTCAAGTCTTCTACCAAATTGACTAGGAAAACCTGGGAGGGTAATCTAGCGGTGGTGGCTCTCCCCCTGCACTAGGGTTTGATTTTTTGCTTGTATCAATTTCATCTGGCTCTTTGCCCTGCAAAACCTCTTAAGGCCATCTTAGTTGAAGATAATGTGGATGAAGATTCAGATGACAATATCTCATTGAGCATGAATTATGGCAACCCTACCAAAAATAAAACCCCATCTCAAGTTGATGCCGACCCTCCTATTCTTGTTGGTCTCCTCTAACTCTCCTGCCATCACTAATTCTAGACCCCACAAGAAGAAGAATCCACTTCCCCTCGAGCCCATCAAGCTAGTCGAACCCCTGTTGTTTTTGATTTTGGGGGTGTTGATGGTTCCTAGGGCCAGGCTCGTAAAGATGGTGTTGAAGGTCTTTGCAGGCTAAAGAATTTCCCTTCTCCCTCTGGAGTAAAGAAACACAAAGCTCTACATGTCCACCCCAGTTTTGGTAAAGGGGGGAGGAAGAAAAATAAAAAGGGTCAAGTGGGTACGAGGAATGTGGAACCATAAATAGAGAAAGGCCAGGGCAAACCCCCAAAGCAGAAAAAAGATGAGGTGGCTAAAGTCAAGGAGGTGGCTGTGGGTAAGGAGTCTACAGTGAGAAGACCTAGCATTCGCAGGTCGACCAGGCTGGCAGGGGGGAAGCCCCTGGTGTTAAAAATTGTTGACTAGTCTTTTGCTTCTGACCCTTATGACTTGGAGTATGAGATTGAGATTAAAGAAGTTAAGCCTACCCCTATGTAGGATCGAGGGAGCAAGCCACTTTGACTCTATGAATAATTAGTACTATGATACTGAATAGGATGATGTTGAGATCGCAGAGACTCTAGAAAAAGAAGTGGAAAGTGCCGGGGAAGGTGATTCTAACAAGAAGCTCATGTAAGAGATTGGGGAGGTGAAGATTTGTCTCTCAGATATGGAAGCCAAGGTCAAGGTGTTGGTGACCGTTTGCCTGAAAGTCATTCATCAAGGATGAGAAGACAAAGAACAAGGAGGAGCTGCTGAAATTCCTAAATGATGATTGGAAAGATCTTTTCAACTAGTTTTTTCTTATGTTCTGTTATCTAGACTTTGTTCTATTTTGACACTATTATGAACTCTTGCTGCTAGTCAGCTGTTTTTGTGTTGTTCGTGGCCTTGCACCTGTTTCACTGCCCTTTGGGTTTTGTTTTTGGGATCTGCACCCGTGTTTGTAGCTTATTAATATAAAAAACATAAGCGCACCCTTCTTTCTTGCATATTACACTTCCAAGAATGTAACCAACACACCTTCTATCTCCTTGTTAATTTCTTATGTTTATTTTTCTACTCTAAGAGTGTGCATGAAGATGGGGGCCAAAAAGTGGCCACCCCACTTTTTTTTGCTAGGAAACCTAAACGCGATCATGTTATGTCCTACTAAATAAAGTAAAAAAACACAAATAGATGACCTATGTTTTCATTTCCATTTTCCTATTTCTTCCAAAATATGTAGGGTTTTAATGCGAGTGCGTGTTGAAAAATTTGAAGGAGAAGACCATCGAACACAATGTTGTGTCGCCAATCCCGCCATGGATGAGGGCAACAAATTTGGGCAAGTGAAGAAGGTAGGGTTTTATCATTTTTCTTCATTTCAAAACAAAATGAAGTTATTTTTCATTGTTTTAATTAAATTTTTCTTTTTAATTTTCTAGTTAATGAACCATTGCAAAACCCAATTTAGATGTTGAAATTCTAGCTGAAGAGAAACTGGAAAACCCTCAAACTTCACCTTCACGTCCTCACCCTCCATGTGACACCCAATAAAATTATATAAGCCAAATCAAACAAAACAAAAAACTTCAATCCTTAGTTGAAATATTGAAAAATTTGAATACAAGCAACAATCATAGGAGAACCCTTGTCACTTCACTAGAGTCGATTATTTCTCATATCGACTTAGTTACAAAGCAAATCACCTATTGGAAGGACTATAGGGAGGAGTGTCAGAAATTCTATGCCAAAAAATTATCATACAAACAAGTCAAAGATAAGAAAATTTCCAAAGGTGATCTATGTGCACTTTTCATCAATCCTAGAACACAACAACCATTACATGATAGTTGCAAACGATTCCCAATTCATTGGTGTGTGAATGAAGAAATATCCCAAAAATTTTGGGATACATGGTACATAGTTTTTGATGACCTCCCTTGTAATAATAACAAGGTCCCCTAATATTTTTTGAGGAAACTCTATTGTGAGTTTGTTCTCAAGGAGATCCTAAACAACTTTGACATCTGAGAGTTTTAGGGCAGAGGCGGTGGCTTTGCATAGGATAGAAAGGGTACACATCATTCCCAGAACCGTCCACTAAGACCCATTATTAGGCCACAACATGTATCACTCCCTTCAACCTTGAAGGAGAGTGTTGAGGTGGAAACACTGCATTCCCCGAGTTCCTTCACCCAGACTTTAGCACAACATGGCGGTGTTCTTTCACAGGCTGGAGAGGGTGAGAGCAGTACGCGTCATCGATCCCCCCATCTTTGCGGGTCATGTGGGGCATTGTGTCATTTTGGGACCCATGACGCTACCTAGAAGCATACTTTCTAGAGCATCAGGATGATGTGATGCAGGGGCAGTAGTAGGTGATGGACACATCCATATTGGATAATATTGTTCTCACATATGACCTCTTACAACATATGTTTTGTATTGACTCCCAGGTAATTTTTTACAAGGTTTTGCAATTTAATATATTTATATTTCAAATCTTTAATTAATTATATGAGTAAATATTATAAGTCAAAATTAATATATGTAATTGTCTGCAGTACAAAATTCCAGGGTCAAAGTATTCATCTTGCGCTTGTAAGTTGTCCAATGCAGGGTTATGAGAGGAGGTCCAATCAACATGTATGTAATTTATCACAAGATCGTAAATATAGTACATGTAAACTTTTTGTCATATATCAATGGTAATCTTATTTAGTTACAATTTGATGATGATCAGGTGGATGTTGGAGCATCACCATCAGAATGATTTCCTTGGTCCCCAGGCATAGCCACTTTCACTGAGGTAAATTTTATCATTTCTAGTCATTATGCATTTAAATAATGTTATGTATCTATTTTGCTCAAATAATCTTGAACTTTATTTTCAAATGTTGAATATTCAGACTCATCTTTGCCAGTCAGCGAAGGTGGGCATTGCTGCAACTATTTTGCCTGTAAATCCTTTGACCAAGGTATGAGCCAATAACATGTAAATGTCATTTTGTATTTCTTGTTTTATCTCACATCATTTAATGTACATAAATGATATTCATGTTTACTTAAATTTGCTTGTTTATGCTTCTCACAGGATGTCACAACTCCTACCCATCCAACTACAAAAGAAGAGAGACAACAAATGATTGAGAGGGATCACTAGTTGGCGGTAAGTGATTGATTACTTATGTCATGTTATATATTTTGAATATTTTGTATATTAATGTGGATATTGTTTGATTGTATTAATAGGGGGAACTTCAAAAATCTCTATCGAGGAGGTCTAGTTGATGGGTGATAGAGGATGTCATTGACTGGTTCACCATCTTCATGGCCTAGAAAGAGCCATCAATTATTTGATAGCAATCCATAGGAGATTTGATTTTGGGACATTTTGTTACATATGCCTATATGGCTTGTAAACATACTTTTGTATGCTATCGATGTATATCGTTGTATATGCCCGTATGGCTTTATTTGTACATGCCTATATGGCTTGATATATACACTATATGTTATTTCATGACATTATGTATATGTGAGATTATGTATATTTTCATGACATTATATATATTTTCATGACATTATATATATGTTGACAACATCCTTGCAAAATACATTTTGTGCATATCTTGCAATCATTACATTCCATGAGACTGCATTTCTTTGAGGCATTATGTAAAATAGTTCACGTGCCTTGTCTATGGTTCCACACTTTGTATAAATGTCTACTAGGGTAGCTGCAAATACAACATCTAACAAAATTCCTATATCCTTTACGCTTTGATGGCTGTCCACACCCTGTTTTGAAAATCCCATTTTGGCATAGGCAAGGATGATGTTGGATAAGGTTGTGGAATTTGGCTTGACACCCGCCAATTATATTTTCTTGAAATTTCTTATAAAGCCTTATAAAAAAATCCATTTTGTGTATATCTTGCAATCATTGCATTCCATGAGACAACATCCCTTTGAGGCATCATGTGAAACAACTCATGCATTGTCTATGCTTCCACACATGTTACATACATGTCTACAAGGGCAGTTGCAAATACATCTGACAAAATTCCTATATCCTTTATTCTTTCATGGTTGTCCATACCCTGTTCCAAAGATCCTAATTTGGCACAGGTAGGGAGGATGCTTGCAAAGGTAATGGAATTTGGTTTTACATGCTCCAATTGCATTTGCTTGAAAGTTTCTAAAGCCTTTTCAACAAATCCATTTTGTGCATATCTTGCAATCATTACATTCCGTGAGACTGCATTTCTTTGAGGCATGATGTCAAACAGTTCACGTGCCTTGTCTATGGTTCCACACTTTGCATACATGTCTACAAGGGTAGCTGCAAATACAACATTTAAAAAAGTTCCTATATCCTTTATGCTTTGATAGCTGTCTACACCCTATTCTGAAGATTCCCATCCTTGAGAAAACTAACTCTCTTTTGTTTTCCATACACACAACTTTCACAAAAATCCATATTAATACATTTCAGACCTGGTAAAACTTTCTTAGAATGAAGTACCTTCATACTTTTTTCACTCATATGCCCAAGTCTGTTATGCCACAGTGTTGTCTACGAACCTGCAGCAACCATTTCAGTCTCTTCCTGCGAACCTACAACAACTGTTCCTGAACCTGTTTGGTTTTTCTCTGCAACAACTAAAGTAGAAGGAACAATATGACCTGTACAAAGATATAAGGTGCCTACTTTCACACCTTTTGCTACTATTAAGGCACCTCTTGTAACCTTCCAATTTTTATCAGTAAATGTACCAATGCAACCTTCATCAGCTAGCTGCCCTATTGAAATTAAATTCCTACCCAGCCTTGGAACGTGCCTTACCTCTAGTAGTAGCCAATGATTCCCATTTTGCAACTTAATCTTGATTCTTCCCTTTCCAACAATCTGACAAGGTTTGTTATCTCCCAAATAAACCAACTGAATATCCCCTTGGACATAATCAAGAAAATAACTTCTATGGGGCGTAGCATGAAATGAGGCCCCTAAATCTAAAACCCATGAATCATCAACATTATCTAGGGAAAGAATCAAAGCATCATCTTTAGATTTATTACTTACCACATTTTCCTCCTTATTGCCTTCTTGTTTGTCTCCTTTATTCTTCCGAGACCAACAATCTTTCTTTAGATGACTTGGTTTCCCATTGTACCAGCAATCCTTCTGTCCTCTGGATTGGGACCTTTTATCCTTTGATTTTCCTCATGACTTCCCATGACCTCCAGAACCTTTTCCTCTCTGCTTTGATCTGCCCCTGCTTTCTACATTCAAAACACTACCTGATGTGGACCCTCCTAATCTTTTTTGTCGCATTTCCTTGCTAAGGATAACACCAACAACATCATCAAATTTCAAAGTGTTTGAACCAGAGATAGAGTTACTTACAACCATTACCAAGTTATTCTAGCTTTCTAGAAAAGAACATAAAACCAAGAGAGCCCTCACCTCTTCATCAAATTTCACTTTTACAGAAGTTAACTAACTAGTAATCATATTAAACTCACTTAAATGATCTGTCACAGATCCACCTTCAATCATTTTCAGATTAAACAAATGCTTCATGAGAAATACCTTATTTAAGGCTGAAGGTTTTTCATACAATTTTGCCAAAGATTTCATAAATTTATTTGTTGTCTCCACTTCTGTTATATTGAATGCCACATATTGTGCCAGGCACAACTGAATGGTTCCCAGTGCCTTTCTGTCCAGAAGTTCCCAATCCTCATCAGTCATTGTTGCTGGTTTCTTGGCTATTTCTTCCAACGGCCTCCATAAATCCTTCTGATAGAGATAATCCTCCATCTGCATCTTCCATAACTGATAGTTCTGCCCATTGAATTTGTCTACCTTCAATTTACCCTCATCCGCCATTGCTCCCACTCAATTATGACACCTTCTTGCAGACGATAATCGAACACAACCCGCTCTGATACCACTTGTTAGGGTTAGCTAGCAGAAGATATCAATTAAATGGAAATAAAGATTAAACAGAGGAATGAAAAATACACAGAAATAATAACAACGAGAGACAATTTTAATGTGGTTCACCCAAACTCGGGCTACATCCACCAACAGAGAGTCCAATATTATTATCCAGTAAATCAAACTGATTACAACCAACAGTCCCTTCAACTCAATACCACTGCAAATGCTATAATACAATATCAACAGAAACCCTAACCCTTAGCCATTTTTATCAAGACTTATGTCGATTACAAAATAGGGTTTTTTATGTCGGCTAATAGAAAAAATAACTCCTGACACCTTCACTCCCCCGTTAAATAATTTGGGGGGAAACTGCACCGATAAAAGTGGGGAAAATTTAACCTTCGAGTCTGGTTAGGCTCCATATAACAACAACAGCCCTAGGGTTTGACATTTATCACCGAAGAAGTTTTTCCACTCGTTGTTAGGGTTTTTTCTGTTAATTTTTTCTTGCAAAATAGTGTGACACCTGCATAGTTTCATGTGACATAGTGCCATTCTGTACGATGCCTCTGTGCCTTACTGCACTGCATGTGACTGGTAAAAAATAGAGTGTTTTTAAGTGTTTTTTGTGTGAGTTTTTTTTGTTTTACATAGTAGAATTAGGGGTTTTTCTCTGTTACTAATTTCTAGTTTGCAACCTGTGGCATTGGAGGAAAAATTTGGTTAAAATCACTAATCTATCTTTGCATGGTTTTATTTCCATTCATGTGTGTGTGGTTAGATTAGGAATATTTCAAATTAGGTTTTAAAAAGAACATAAATCTGTTTACTCTCATACTCATTTGGATTAAAACGAACCACACTCATTGGGCTAAAACGAACTACAACCTTGCATATTCACATTTGATTGGTTAAAAAGAACAACAATCCTGCATCTTTCACGCATTCAGTTAAAAAAGAACAACAAATCTACATATCACACTCATTTGGTTTAAAAAAAACTTACATTTTTCACTCATTTGGGTAAAAAGAACTACAAATTGCATCATTGTTTACCATGCTTGGTGATTTCTGTTTGTGTTGTGGAGAAGTGTATGCTCTTCCTTTGCACCCTTGGTGATCTTGGGAATCAAAAGATCTTCACCACACTTGCATAAATCGCACCACACCTAAAAAACTAAGGGTTAAATGAACACTGTCTAGTGTAGTCAAACACATGTGTATGCTCTCTCCTCGCATCTTTGTATGACCTAAGTGGAGATCAAAAATATGTGTTTGTACAACTTTTTTGCAAACCTTTAGAGGGCCTGCCTCACAATTTGTGAGAGGGAATGACTCAAGCGGTACTTTCGTTTTGGTTCGCTCTACAAATAATTATGGTTGTGACGAAAGTCATCAATCACCTAGTGCCGCTGTTCTATACCAACGAAAGTTTCCCTCAGTATCCAAGTGATGTGTAAAAACCCTTTCTAAGGGTTGGGAGGCCTCTTAAATGAGTGAACCATTGCATGTATAGACACCCGTATATCCTGAAACATTGATTAAGAACCATTTATGCTAGTGGCCAAAAACCCTTTTTACTTGCTGGTGTAGGAGGTCGGACCTCCCAAGCCACCCCACGTGTACTATTCATTATAGAGACAAGAATTCCCTCGGTCCCTAGGATCGAAGGGTAAGAGGTTTGGTGTGCCCGTGTTGTGTAAGGGGGAGCCAGTGTCACCAAATTCTCTAGCTGTCTGCCTTGTCTTAGTATTTAGAGAAATTTGAGTGGGGACTTAGCAGGTAGTATCCTTGACTAGCCTAGGATCGTGCATGTTTTCAAGTGCTTTCAAAACTTATCAAAAAATGTAAAACATCAAGAGTCATAGCCAAAACTAAATGCTAAGTGTCTTTATGTGTGATGTGTTTTCTGATTTTTCCATCAAACTGCCAAACAAACTTAGAAAATTGATTCTAGGCTCCTCATTAACTGTGAAACACATCTGCAGCTTAGTAAAATGCATAAGAAGCTTCCTGCAACGCATAAGCAAACAATGAAATGACTTTGTCAATTTCTGAAATGCCTCTGCAGGCCTGTGCAACACATCCGCCTGCAAATAGAAAACTTTAGAGGATGCTCTGAAACATTATTCTCCCTATCAAATCTGATTGCAATCATGTCAAAAACATCTCAGACCTACTAAGTTTTGTTCATCCATTTCAAATTCATCCCTTTACGATCCATTTGCAAAATTATTTCACCTTTTGAGGATTAGGTTGCATACTCAAACCACATTCTTCTAGAATTAGATTTCACTCCAATACTATCCAAATCACTTAGGCAACCTTAGAACATTAAGATTTCATCCCTAGACATCTATAGAGGATTCCAAAATTAATCTTCCTAAAGTTGAAACATAAGGAGAAACTGTCGAAGTGTGACAACATCATAAGTACAAAATTGGACCAAAAGACCTTGGCATCACTTCCATCCAATTGATCACAACGTGGGCTTAATACTCACTAGACTAGTTTAAGTCCACCTTTCAAAGTGAAGTCTCATACTCATGAGCTCACTTTAATCAACCGTTACTCTCACAACAACCTTCCAAGGTCTTGATAAACCCAACTAGTACTTTGAAGGTCATTAGTAGACAATAGTATCCTATTGGAGCTAAACTTTTCAGAGATTAAATTCATTAGCCTCTACTATAGTCTTGGGTATATTCCCTTAGTTGCATTTCAAAGGAATAGACTCATTCTCCACCTTAGTTACACTCCCAAACATTCCAAGAGAATACCAAAAACATATCTCCATTCCCATTTGCATAAACATTTCCAACTTTAGAAAATATAAAAAAAATATTTCCATTTAGATCATTTTCACAGACACATTTCCAACCTTAGTTCCATTACCATTGTATCCCAAGAAGAATACCAAAAACATAGTGCATTTCCATTCCCACCAAACATATAGTTCATATTTCATCCCATCCCTCATAAACTAGCAAGGTTTTTTATGGTTGAAACATGGTTGCAAAGGAAAAGAAAGAGAGAAGAAGCCTTAGAACATTCTCACAATCCTCACACCAACACAATGAGATTTGACACCCCTTCCAATGAACAATCAAACCAATACATGGGGAACCCTTTAGACAATCTCCTTTTGCAAGATGATGAACCTGGGGTTACACAACAAGACATTGAGGCTACATCCCAAGATCCTAGGTTATTGAGGATCCTAGATGAAATGATTTCTGCAGACCCCCAAATCTATCTTATGCATCTTTTGCAAAATGGAACCAAACTTCCCGAAGGTGTTGACATAAACATGCTCGTAGCAACATCCTCTAATGCTATCATACAAGTTCAAGGTTATGCCTCATCCTCTAATAGTCTCATTAACCCAACTCAAGAACATGTCAACATACCCATAGGGCAAACCTCACATGAATCCATCAAGGTGAACATACCTCCCCCTTTCAGGGACAACAACATGAATGCCACGAATCAAGCTTCAAATCCTTTTATCTTTGCGAAAAATCCCCAAGGTCACTCTAAAAGAACACGAATGATACACAGTGACCTCGTGAGCCCAAAACCAAGAGGTCAACACCATGCCAAATACAAACACAAACTTTGGGTCCAATTTCAATACCAACATGAACAATCTCAATACAGACCCCCTCAACCAAAATACCAATGTGACTAGCCAAGGTGTGGGCACATCCTATGTCCACTTGAACCCCATAGATCCCCTTGGAGTTAACAACAATGTGACTAGTGCCTCTCATATCAATCCCATTCAACAAGTGGATCCTAACATCTCATTCCAAAACTTAAACACTACCAGGCCACCTCATTACCGATACATTGATCTTAATGTGACCTTCATGACCAATAATCAAAACCAAAACATGATACCATCACGCACTCCCCTCAACATGAACACCAACACCAACCCACTTGTTGGAAACATGGGAACTTATAACATGCCTAGCACAGAGGTGATAAATCCCTACCAAAACACGGTTGCAAATACCGTCAACACATCCGTTGAAGTCCTCACTTAAGAGTTGGATAAACTAAAGCAACAATTCTCTAGCTTACAAGTTTTGGGGACCAAGAAATCATACTCTATGGAGGACTTATGTCCATATCCTTTCGACAAAAGTATTCACATGCTCCCTTTCCCCCAAAATTTCACTGTGCCAAATTTTAACAAATATAGAGGAAATGGGAGTCCCATTGAACATTTACGTGAATTCCACACTACTTGTCTTGAGCTTTCCTATGACCACACATATTTAATGGGACTCTTCCCAAGGAGCCTCATTGGCCAAGCTCTTGAATGGTTCGCACACCTTCCCATAGGAATACAAACATGGACTAAAATTGCGAATAAGTTCATATCACACTTTTCCTACAACATAGAAATTGATGTAAAAATGAAACAAGAAGATGGAGAAACATTCACCTCCTTCTTCCAAAGGTGGAGGATTTTAGTGAGCAAATGCCTTTGTCACATCCTTGAGAACCAATTAGTGCAAATGTTAGTCAAAAATCTTAACAAAGAACTCATGCATCAATTATAAATCCATTGTTACACCTCCTTTGGAGAAGTGGTCGAGAAGGGGGCTGCCATTGAAAAGGCTCTCATTGCCAAGGGCACGATAAAAATTTTCAACAAAAATCAAAACACCCAAAACACACCCTATGACAAGAACAAAACTTGGGCCTGAAACAAAAATGTTACCAATGATGGGGTGGTGGAAGCTAAGGCATTTAGGTCTAGCCCCATTATCACACTTAAAGCACCTCCTGCGACAAACAATCAACCACATGTACAACAATAGAAACAACAACCACAACCACAACCACAAGCAACCAACACGATTCAAAACAATCAAAGGTGACTGCCTCTAAAGAATAACACCCCTCGACGCAATTACACACCTTTGACGGAGCCAATCGAATCAATATTGAAGACATTATTGCAAAACAACCTCATTCAACTACCAGAAATTAGATAGTATGACCCAACCTTTAAACCTCCCTCATGGAATGACAATGACTTCTGCAATTACCATCGAATCAAAGGTCACAAGACATCAAATTGCTACAAATTGAAAAATATCATACAAAAATTCATTGACAGGGGTAACATAGTTGTGGATCAACTAATAGGTTCCTCCAACACTATCCATACCATCTTCATAGACCCATTGCAAAATCACAGATCAAGAAAAGCCTCCTCATTAGGAACCAAACCGCATGATAGTGTTAACTACAACAACGTTGCCTACGAATACACCATCAATAACATCCATGCTTACGATAATAACATTTCTATGATTACCATCAAGTCTCATCTAGAATGCACTGTCACTACTCGCAAAGCCAAGATAACGTTGGAAAGCGCTCCCTCCAATCCTTCCAATACATCCATTCCACAAGCAAAAGGCCAATATATCATTTTGGATCATTTAAAAAAGACTCCGACCTAAATATCCATCTTTGATTTACTTCACCTTTTATCAGAACACAAGGCTATTCTAGATAAAGCACTTCTAGAATCCTCCGTCCCAACAGACCTAAATGTAAACCAATTTTAGGCCATGGTGGGACACCTAGCCACCATTAACAATGTGACATTCATGGAATGCGATTTGCCTCCACATTGACCTAATCACACCGACCCCCTACAACTTGATGTTTTCATCAATAAGCATAAATCCGACGAGTCCTGGTAGATGGTGGAGCAGGATTAAACATATGTCCTTTAAAGTTGGTAATAATACTAGGGTACTCAGAGGATTGCATCAATCCAAATAAGAGAATTGTTATCAAGGCATACAAAGATGCTAAGCTCTCTTCTAAAGGAGTAATCACATTCCCTGTAAGGGTTGGACCAGCCATACAAGCTACTGTATTCTATGTCTTGGATATTGAGCTCCCATATAAGCCCATCCTTGGCCGACCATGGGTCCATGCCATGAAGGCCGTCTCCTCCACTTACCATCAATGTATCAAGTTCCCTTATAGCGGCCCAAAAATCACTATCCCAGGTGATCCCGACGCCTTTCAATATTGCAGCCACCTAAGAGAGGTACCTCAACATCAGGTACCTATAAATAGGGGAATCCCACCATCCACTTCATCTCATTATGTTGACCAGTCCACGTTATCCAAATCCACCACCACTTTCACTCCACCAATCAACCCTAAAATTTAGATCCAAGACAAATGATGCGGTGAATACAAGATGGAAAGTTCATATTGCATTAGAAAATTGCCTACATCACCCAAGTATCGCAACAAGCCTGCCCTAATACAACCAAATCAAACCCTTTCAACTACTCCCACCACATTCATAAAATGGTGTGAACTCAGTAAAGAGGACGTTAGTGAAGACATCTCCACATGGCTCTATAAAGATGAAGACAAGGTTGAAAATGTCAAGTTGCCTATAGAGCAATATGGTAAAGGGTATGAATTTGTCAAAAAGCAAGGATATGACAGGTATAGTAGGCTTGGCCCCAACAAAAATGGACGAACCGAACCTCTTCAGCTGACAATGCGGCCACACAACAAAGGGTTAGGATATACCTCACAAAGAGACAAGGCTCCACATACTAAGTTACTTCTAGGTAGGAACACAAGTACTTCTAAGGATGTCGAGACATCGCGGGATCCTCCTGAACTTGAGCAACAATCATCCCACCTCAAATTACCCAATGGTGTCGCCTAGATCAACATCTTTTGGGATCCAGATAACACCTCCATATGCACTCTTACTCCTCTTTCTCTAAGATTTGTTGACACCGATGATGGATTACCTCTCGTTCACCCTAAACTTATAGACTAGGACCAGCAAACATCACCTAACTTAGATTTATTTGAGAACGACAAAGCTATCATCGAGTTCATGGGACTTCGTGAGGGCATACCACTGGGGGACCATAAGGTTGGCTACATCATGGACTTGGATAACTCAACATACTTCGGAGAGTCTACTCCGCCCTCTAGTTGCAAAAGTGAAAAAGAAAAAGAAAAAGAAAATAGGTCTTTGGGTGAAAACTGAAAGGTGCCCTTAAACCACACAAAAGTAAAAATAAAGGACGTATTCGAGGGTGAAAACCTCTCTGAGGCACCCAAGGATGGAGTGCTGGATGTGCTTCCCATTGCACATGAGAGATTACCACTGCTAGTGGAACAAACTGTCGAAGCCAATGTTGGTACAAAAGATGCTCCTAGGATTGTTCACTTTGCCGCGTCACTCACTGAGTAGGAAAAACTAGAGTTTACAGATTTCTTCTCTATGCGTCAGATTAACTTTGCCTGGTCATATTCTGACATGCCAGGTCTTGACCCATATCTTGTTCTACATCATTTACCATTGTTTCTGAACGCAAAACCAGTAAAGCAAAAATTGAGAAAGATGCATCCGCAGATAGCCCTCTTGGTGAGAGAAGAGTTGAAGAAGTTACTAACGTTGGATTCATTCATCCCATTGATTACCCAAAGTAGCTATCCAACCTTGTGCCAATTACCAAACCCAATGGACAAATATAAATTTGTGAGAGACTTAAACAAGACATGCCCAAAGGATAATTTTCTATTGCCAAATATTGATATCATAGTTGACCTCACTGCCAGTTTTGAAATGCTTTCATTAATGGGTCATTTCTCGGGGTACAATCAAATAAGAATAGCCCCTGAAGATCAACACAAGATGGATTTCACCTGCCCCTGGGGTACATATTGTTGGAATGTCATGCCCTTTGGCCTTAAAAATGCTAGAACAACATATCAAAGAGCTATGACCACAATCTTTCATGATTATATGCACACCTTCATGGAAGATTATGTAGATGACCTATTAGCTAAATCAATGACAAGAAGAGCTCACTTAGAAGTTCTAGATAAAGTCTTTGAGCGACTCAAGGAATACAAAGTCAGACTAAATCCCAAGAAATGCATATTTGGAGTCACTTCAGGTAAATTGCTTGGATATATAGTCTCTCGCTGGGGCATTGAGGTCAACCCCGCTAAAGTAAAATCTATTATAGAAATGCCTCCACCAACAACTCTAAAGTAATTGCGCATCCTATAGGGAAAATTATAGTCAATAAGGAGATTCATTGCTCAACTCACTGATAGATGTCAGCCATTCCAACGCTTGCTCTACAAAGGAGTCCCTTTTGTATGGACTAAAATCTGTCAAGATGCTTTTCAAAAGATCAAGGATTATCTAATGTCATCACCAGTTCTCATGCCCCTGATTCTGGGACAACCTTTGCTATTGTACATATCGACCACATCTTCAGCTCTAGGGGCATTAATAGTACAAAATGATGAACAATGAAAGGAAAGAGCCATTTACTATATTAGTTGAACACTAGTGGGCTACAAACTTAACTACACCTCTATTGAATGCTCATGTCTTGCGGTGGTCTTCGCCACTCAGAAACTGTATCACTACATGCTGAATCATAAAACAAATCTAGTTGAAAAGATTGACCCTCTGAAGTACTTGCTCAACAAGGCAGCCCTCATAGGATGCTTAGCTAAATGGGTCATGATACTAAGCAAATTTGATATCGAGTATGTGGATGAAAAAGCAATAAAGGGATAGGTTATCACAGATTAGTTAGTAGAAGCACATACAACAACCGATCATCCTCTAATTACAGATTTCTCCGATGAGTCTATTTTTGCCCTAGAGGTGCCTAATACATGGACACTATTATTCAACGGTTCTTGTACCATCCACAGCTCAGGAGCAGGTATCTTGTTCATTACACCTCAAGGCGATGCTATTCCTAAGGCATTCCGCATAACCTTCCTGCGTACAAACACTATTACTAAATATGAGGCTCTACTTATAGGATTACGTATGGATGTCAATTGGAAAATAAAGAAACTACAAGTCTTCGGTGATTCACAATTGGTCATCAAACAAGTCAACAATCAATACGACACCAAGGATGAAAAACTTATGCCATACAAAAGAATGATGGATAGTTTCAAGCTCTATTTTGACATAGTTCTCTTTGATTAGATTCCTAGGGTTTAGAACCGAGCAGCTGATGCAATGGCAACAATTGGATCTCTCCTAGACATTCCAAGTAATGAAACCCAATTCGAGTTCTTGGTGGAACAACTCTTGGTCCCCACCTTCGATATCCCAGAATCAGAGTTAGTTTGTGAAATTGTTGGTCTAATGTCACCTTGGTACAATGACATTTACACCTATTTGCATGACCACAACTTACCTACTGACCTCTCATCTAATCAATGAAAATCCTTCATCCGCCAAGCTGCCAAATATGTCATCATTGATAACACCCTCTATCTCCATGGCTTTGATAATACCCTCCTAAGATGTCTCGACACTGAGGAAGCACAAAAAACCATCGCGAAGTACATGAGGGTATATGAGAAGCTCACTCGAGTGGTCCTACCCTTGCCAAGAAGATCATTAGAGCTAGTTATTATTGGTCTACCATGGAAAAGGATGCCTACTATTTCACAAAGAAATGTAGACAATGTCAAATACACAGAGATCTTGTACATGCCCCAGCTCACGACTTGCAACCACTCACATCTCCATGGCCTTTCTCTCAATGGGCACTTTACCTCGTGGGAAAAATCCACCCTACTTCTACCAACAACCATAAATTCATCATCACTGCCACTGAGTATTTCACAAAGTGGATTGAAGCCATTCCCTTGACATACATTACTGGCAAGCAAATCGCTAAATTTATCCTCAATTATATCATATGCCGGTATGGTGTCCCGCAATCCATTGTAAAGGACAATGGTCACCCATTCAAAAATCAAGATGTCTGAGAACTTTGTGAAAAAATCCACATTCAACACCACTTCGCCATTCCATACTACCCACAAGGTAACGGTCAAGCTGAGGCATCGAACAAAACCATCATAAAAATCCTCAAAAAGATTGTCAATGATGCTAGTCATGACTGGCATATCCAACTTAACCCCGCCCTATGGGCTTACCACACTAGCATTCACACGCCTACCAGAGCCACCCCATATTCCCTTGTTTATGGCTCTAAATCTATGCTACCCATCAAGGTCGAGTTTCCATCCCTGAGAGTGTCACTGCAACAGTTAGTTGATGATGAAGAATATAAAGTATCCTGGCTACATGAATAGGAGTTACTAGATGAAAGGAGACAAAACACATTAACCCATTTATAGGCATATCAAAATCATCTCCGACGCAACTACAATAAGAAGGTTCAGGCCTGGCATTTCAACATTGGAGACCTAGTCCTAAAAGAAAATTCTAAAAATTAGATGGAATGAGAGAAGCCAGGGAAATTTGGGCCAAACTGGTTAGGGCCTTATGTCATCACTGTAGCCTATGGATCTGGTGCATATCAGCTGGCCACTCCCGAAGGTGAACCATTACCAGAACCAATCAACAACATGTACCTTTGGTGATATTATACTTAAAAAAGTACCAAAAAAAAATAATAAAGAGAAATAATTCGTCCAAAAGTGAAAACCACTTTGGTGGTGCTTTGGATAAGTACCATGGTGAAAACCTAGCAAACATGCGCCATGTGTAGTTAATCTTTGCCCCACTATCTACCATCACTCTATTTCGCCTTCCATCTTCCGCAATAAATCCTGCATGGTCCATATCATAATCCACATTCTAAATCCTTAATAAATCACACTATTCCTCCCATGGCCTGAGAATAAATTAACATTTAGTGCCTTCACACCCCACCCTGCCTTGGTCATAATGTTATCATGCACCTGACTGGGGGCAATTCTTTATCTTGAAATCAATATTGGAGGACACCTATCTCAAAAAACATAAAAACATTCAAACATTCTCAAAAACACAAAAACATTCAAATATTCTTAAAAACACAAAAACATTCAAATATTTTCAAAAAACAAAAAAACATCCAAATATTCCCAAAACTCCAAAAACATCACAAAACATAAAAAAACCACAAAAAATCAAATAGTCAACCAAAAAATCCTGAGCAATAAACAGTGTCAAACCAATAAACTGAACTACGATGCCTCTGAGCTTTCACATAGGCAAGGCCATCTTCGATGAGCCCCTGAGGCATCCCCCTAGGTTTTAGGTCACATAACCCACATGGTCGAACTATGTCGCCTTTGAGATTTCACATAGGCAAGGCCATCTTCGATGAGCTCTCGAGGAATTCCCCTTAGGTCCTAGGTAAAACCAAGTCCACCCTTGTCGAACTATGTTGCCTCTGAGCTGTCACGTAGGCAAGGCCATCTTTGATGAGCCCCCAAGGCACGAGGTCAGTCCCTTAGGGCCCGTTAAGTCAATCCATCATAATAAGTTGTCCTTTAATGAGATGGACACTTTGAGCAAACCAAAACAATCAATCTTTCATAAGACCACAATCTCCAAACAATCAAACAAGACAGTTTAACAACACAACCAAGACATCGTCTCTCACCACTCACATGGTGAGAATCAAACATCACTATGGCCAACCAACAATCCCAATCACATGTCTAACAACAAGCATGGGACATATTCGAAACCATTATTATGCCTTAGATGACATGTCTCATCTTTTGAACATCATAATTCATCACAAACCAACCGTCTCCCAACTTACGACATTCTTGAAACCAAACCACATGTCTTATACAAGATGTCCTAACCCTATCATTTATCTTATACAGGTGGTCGCATTTTCAAAACTAGACTCGATGTCTTATATGACATGCTTCCTATCCTGAAACTAGACATTATCCAACCAATCATAATCAATCAAACAAACACATATACACTCAACAAATAACCTAATGGCTGTTGGATCTGTCTTATCTTTCATTTGGATTGTTTTTTTTGATCTCATTCCTATGCTTCTCAAGGCAGTCCCTAAGTGATGAATAGAAGCAAGAATAGAGAGAGATCTCTCTTCTTTGATTGCTATTTGTGGTTTGTCTTGGCAAGATGACTGGGGCAACTAGGTTCCTTGAATGTGACTGAGATACTACTAGGTGTGAATCAAAAACATCCTATGCATTAGAACAGCTAGATACTTCCATGCATTAGGACTTACACACCTTAGGTGCTCTCATCACATGTTTCAACAAGGTGCCTTAGTGACTTAGTCTGAGCCTGACATTCCTTGTCTATCTTGTGCATGTTTCACAAGGGACCACACTTTGTGCCTTGGCCATGATATGCCATGGCATTTGTCATCCTTTGATATAATAATCTCTATGATGATAAGCAGTAACTACATAAAAGAAACTCAAAATCTACCACGACAAGGTCTAGATCCATTCTTCTAAGCCGATCTTCATCCTTCATGCATTCTTCATTTCCATTTCTTCATCTCCATTTCTTTTGATCTTCTTCCATCCTATTGTGAGCCTACACACACGTTAGTCCAT
Source organism: Cunninghamia lanceolata (assembly GCA_027924645.1). Taxonomy (NCBI): domain Eukaryota; kingdom Viridiplantae; phylum Streptophyta; class Pinopsida; order Cupressales; family Cupressaceae; genus Cunninghamia; species Cunninghamia lanceolata. The sequence goes on from BSBN01000771.1 coordinate 178,871, forward strand.
CATGTAACATCATTGTCATAATCATCATCCTCATAATAAATCATCATTATCATAATCACCACAATAAGCATGCATTAAATCACATAAAATCATCATCATTTGCATAAACCCTACATCTAGCATATAGGCATTTATCACATACACATTTGCATCCATATATGAGAATCACATAGAAATAAAGTACCATCGCATAACATCTATCATATCAACATATGAATTTAGGAGTAACATCATACATCGCATCATAAACATCATAATATCTAGAAATGCATCATCATAAATCATAAATCATAACACATAGCATCATAATTATAGACATCCATCACATCATGTGCATATAGGAATAACAAGATCGATCATAATGGTCCATATCATATATATATACATATAATAAAAAATGTGTCACAGTACAATCTGAATATATGTGTCAAAAATGGAGCTCGCAGGATCAATCATAAAACAAGAGCACATGAGATTGATAAAAAATATACATCAAAACCATCAAAATGGCCTAGCTAACACTGTCATGGCCCCCTGATCCTGCTGGCCCCATGGGAGGACCCTTGTGATTTGATCCTGCCCTCGATTCGGATGGCCTATCATATGGTGAGGCCCACCTTTGGGAGTGCCCCACATTGTTGTGTGATTTGCGTGAGTGAGATTGACTAGCACTCCTACTCTGAAAACTAGGTGCTCTCTAATCGGCTGGCATCAAACTCTCATAAAGGCCTCTATAGTATTGTGCCTCCTATGCCACCCTGTACAAAGCATGTGCAAAATTTTCTGCTGGCCTGTCCACTATTGCCACAAATTCAATACTCCTCTGCTCTACTCTCTACGCTTTGATGATAGCGATATCTCACTCCCCAGTCCTCTGTTCCAGCTGGCCCTCCAATTCTTGCACATGCAGCCGTAACCCCTGCATCTGGACTGAGTCTCCACCTTGATCCCTAGTGACCTCCTCCTCCCCCTCATCATCCCCGATCACTTCAATGGGCACATCCTGTAGTGCCTCCTCCCGGATCCGCTCCTCGGCATCATCGACCCCACTGTCATCCTCCTCCATCTCCTCCCCGCCGATGTCCCCTTTGCCAACATCCTCCATGGCCACATCCTCTACTCTTTCCTCCACATGCATCTCTCCCACTGTGGTAGTAACTTGTCCCATAGCCCTCTCTCCCTCCTCTTGAATTGAGGCAAGTGGAGCACCCCTACCCTGTCCATCTCTCCCTCTCCCCCTATCACCTCTCCCTCAGCCTTCCGACCCCTGTCACCTCTACCACCACCGACTCCTCCATCATCACCTCCATAGCCACCAACACCCCTATCTCCTTGGCCTCTGCCTTGGTCCTGACCTCTGAACCTACCTCTGGGACCCCTCCCTAGCCTCTCTACAAGAGCTGGCTCATCAGGATGAATATAAGGAACTAGCCTATGGGTGGCCCACCAAGCATCATAGGCAGACGTGGTACCTACGTCTGTGGCATCATCTACACCCCACTCTATCGGCTCCATCTTTGTGATCTCATCTATAGATGTCTGGACCTAGTAAGGAACTTCCCATGTAACCCATGCAAACTCTGAAATGCCAACATGTGTATCCTGTCTCTCCCCAAACTGTCGTAGCACGTGCTCAGGCAAGTGGCGCTCAATAATATGCTAACTCTAAATGATCCTCCCAATCAAGTACCATGTATGCCTGCAATATAAAAGGTGCTCTGTATCATCGAACCACCCAGGGAAAGATTTGTATGGCCTCCATACGAAAACATCAAGATGGTCTATGGCGTGACACCAATACTCGACATCACCCATCCACACCTATAGAACTGCCATTGTGTAGTAGAAAACATAAGGTATCTCATCCAGAACCTCTTGCTCCACTGGTGGCTTGAATATAGGAATGTGCTCCTAGGCCCAGATCATCAACAATGTGACACCACAACTAATCGCCTTCTTGCCGCGGTAAAAAACCCCATGCAACTGATGGTAAAGTGTCACCAAAAGGCAGGGTCCCCAAGCATACATCGTGGCACCCACCATCATGCCCTTAAGCATCTCCCCCTAGCCTATTAGAAAGCCATACACGCATCGGTCTGGGCACACGAGACCACCAATGCAGGCACATAAAACTATTATCAATCAATCATATCGGTCAGTTAGCATGTCCCAACAGATCTCATGATCCTCAATACCCAGATCATCATCGTCATTAGTCTTGAACAAGCATCAAAGTGCAAGCAATCCCATCTCCATACTGTATATAACTCGATCGCCATGGATCAGTAGTCGCAGAATCTGCTAGACATCTAGCAAAGTAACAACAGCCTCCCCTATAGGCAGATGAAATGAACTTGTCTCTGAATACCACCGCTCAACCAATGCAGTCAGTAGGCCCTGGTTAGCCCGAATCATGGGCATAAACATGACACCATACAACCCTAGTGCATCCAGAGTATCACGCTCCTCTGCAGACAAATGATCCCATAACTGGGATCCTGTGGGACGGCTCTCTCACATATAAATTGGCAGTAATCTCTCTTGGACCAACACATGCAACACACTATGTCAATCTGAAAACCTTAAACAAAGCATTCATGTCAAAACAATAGCACAAGTGGATCAAAATGCGTCTCAAAACGGTTAGATAGGTGCATGCATTGCACTATTAGCTCCATGCATCATAGCTAAGAGCATGTGTCACACTGCTTTGCACAGGCATCACATTTGCTTGCATGCATCACACTACGTCACCCATGCATCACCATTTGACACATGCATCGCCCTAATTGGCCTAGGCGGTGCACCCAGCGGATGCGTGATGCCTAGGTGCAGGCAGCACACTAGCTCATGCATGCGGATCTAGAAACTACATGCGTCACACTAGATCACATGCATCATGCTTTTAAGTGTGGGTGTCACACATGATAGTGCATGTGGCACACAAAAGTGCACCGAATGTGTGCCTTATTTTTGGGACCTAAAATCTAGCTTAATTTTTTTTTGACAAGTCAGGGATAGATACATACTGCCGCGCCTGTCCCAAGTAATTGACCATATGTCCGAACCCTCGAACTATGGTGCCGATGAAGAGGTATAGGTGACATTTTGATAGGAACTCCGCAAGAAATCTAAAAATCACTGCTCTGCTCTCTCTGAAATTTTTAAACTCAAAGTGCACAAATGAGGATTATGGGCCCCCCAAGGGTTATTTATAGGACCTCTTGACCTAGGTAGGCCCCCTTTTCACAAAAGTGACCAGCTGGCGGTTTCTTTTCATGCACCGAGCACCTTTTATGGCCGATTTCTCACTCCTAGACCACTTTGGAGCACCCCGCACAACTTTTCAGAAAATTTTCCAAAGTTTTTAGAAAATTTGAAAAATTTCCCAAGGGGGCATAAGGCCATCACGCTTCACCTGGAATACATTGGGGCATGTTTGGAGTACATTTCTTAACTTTTCTTTGATACAACACCAGAATCGACATTGTATCAAAGAGGGGCAAAATATAGACACTTAGAAATGTCTTGGGCCTGCGAACTTCATTTTGCTCATAATTCATCCAAATTTTGTATTCTGCTATTAATTAAATAATTTTAATTATTTAATTTATTCATTTCCTCTCTTACGCTTTTAATTAAATAAATTTTATTTATTTAATTACTTAAGCTATTTTATTCTAATTTCCTCTATAATTAAATAATTTAATTATTCATTATTCCAACATCCACATTCCCTCTTTAATTTAAATAAATACCTATTTGTTTAAATTATGAACCTTACCTTAATTAAATAAGTCCCCACTTATTTAATTAAAATCCCATTACATTACCCCTTCCTCAAATAAATTAAATAAATGCATACAATTTATTTAATGTTAAAATCATCTCCCACCCCACCATTTCCTCTAATAAAAAATTACCTTTTGTCTTCTAGTGGCTGGGAATCCTAATCAATCTGAGCCCTTGATTTTGGCTCTAGAGTCAATTCTTGATCACAACAATTCATTCAAATTCCCTCTTCTATAAAACCACTCTCCCACTCTCATTTCACATCCTACTACTTGCATAATTTGACTTTGCCATTGTCAACCCTTGAGCTCCTCATTGCATTTGTAGGTCTGCAAATCTGAGAGCATTAGTGAAGAAAAGTTTGATAGAAACAATGGAGGATTTGTACTATTAGCCTAGGGTTTTATGTTTCATGCGTTATTTGCTTGATTCTAGGTTATTTAGGGCTCCATTGAGTAGCTAGGGTTTGGAAAATATTGTTTGCAAGGTTTTTAGAGTGTTTTTCCCTGACTTCACTACCTATTGGTGGAATGCGGATGGAGATGGAAGTATCCCGCCAGTGAATGGAACACCTTAGGGTAAGGCATAGGGTATATTAACTTGCTGTTACGCTGAGGTAGGGCCAAAGTTGGGAGGAACTGGGGAATGCATCAGTAGAATAGAGGGAGAGAAAGGTGGCAAACTAATGAGAGGTGGGGTAGTAATTTGAGTGGCAATAGGTGTGGAAAATGTAATTGGTGGAGGCAAATGGGAAGTAGATGAAACTGGAGGAGGGTGCGCATTTAGTGGTATTTGGAAAGAAAGGGATACAAACTGAGAGAAATAAGAGGGCGAAGAGAAACTTACCTGCTCCATGGTGGATGTGGGTCCATTAGTTTTCGAGCCAAGGATCAAAACATCTTCCTCCTTAGATTCCTCTTGCAACACCAACTTTCTCTTCTTTCTTTCTCATTGCTCTTGTTTTGCCTTCGCTTCCTTCTCTGGCTCAGTCTCTATTTCTATTTTGGCCTCCTCTTATTCCCTGAAGATTTTTCTGACATTGTACGGGGAGGCTAGCTCAACATGATATTCATTCCATATCTTCTCCCATTCTTCATCTATTTCTATCTCCCTGAAATTCTTTTCCCATTTATAAATTTCTTGCCTATACTTCCAACATGCATTGATTTTGTCCACCAACCAATCATCTTTATGAAAGGCATTCCTGAGACCCCATCCCATAGGTTTCACAAGATCATAAGGCTTGATAATATGATAAAATACCTCCCATGGATGCCTAGATTCTTCTAGAATTTGTGATAGCTCAATGTAGTCATCAACTATATCTATGAGTGGTAACCTTCTTGACTCAATTGTAGGGCGGATCTGATGCTCAAAGGCCATTGGAGACTTTGACGTTGGCAACCACTTCTTAATCACACCATCAGGATCATATTTCCATTTATCCATAACCTGATCTAAACCCATTTCCACAAGTTTCATCATGATTAGTCGGTTCTCTTTCCACCTTAGCACTGTGATACCACTGCCCTTAGAGAGGGGAATGTCTTAGAAATCTTTTCGCTTCTTTCCTACTCCAAATTCTAAGTCAATAATATCCAATTGCCGAATCATTTCTAGCATGACTACCTTGTCGGTGAGAAATTTTGGCAATTGAAATGGCTCCTCTTTGAAACCATGCACACACAGTAGGGTGAAATGATCACCAAAGAACCAATCACATGGAAGACGTAGACTAGACATCAAGGCCCTCTACTTGTCACTAACCTGAAAAGAGATTATATCTGGGCTAAGATCTATCAAGGTCAGAGACATGAAATGCTTTGAGTATTCATAAAAATCAGAAGTACTTGACAGGAGGGGAGTCCATGCAGACATTGGAATTATTCTTTGCCCATCACCCATATCCTCAGATTCCTCTAATCACATGTGAGATGAGAAGAACCGAGGATTCTGGAAAAGCATTAAATGTAACAAAAAGGACATATACCTAAAATACTATTGGTGATGAAAATCACCCAGCTGGTAATTCATTCTATTTGATATGATCTCTGAAAGATCCATCTTATAGGCATGTTGCTGGGAGATCGTCTTGAGCCAAAAACTAGCACCCAACTGGTAATCATTCACGTTTATATCATTATCAACCCCACAGATGAAAGTGATCATTGAGCATGTATCTTGCACATCTCTGTTAAAACTAGCCAACCGAATTGGTAACAATGGTAGTACTATGTTATTAGGGTCCAAATGCAGCTCTTGGTTCAAGAAGGTTAACTGATTCTCCCGTGTATCGCAAGTCTTTTGCCACTTGGTCATACTACAAAAATCTACAGAAGCATCATAATAGATCACCAATATTTCCCTCACCGCCTGAGGAGAGATTGTAACCTTGATATTCTGGCTAGTAATAACATGGGTAGCCTTGTCATAACATTTGATACAAGCCTCTACTAGTTCTAGGCTAGGAAAAACCTAAGGCACTAAAAGAAGGGGTATCTGAGAAGACCACAACCTAACCCCAAAAGTCTCCACCTCTCTTTGTTTCATCCTTGCTAACATGCATTCATGTGCTCCTTCCCAGAGGTTTTTGGTATTTTTTGATAAAACATGATCAAAATAATTATCAACTAGATCAATGACAAGGGAAGAGTCTTGCCACCTACCTCTTTTGTGCTCTCTGATCTGGGGATGTTTTGCCCTGCGTTGTGCCAATGCTGAGGCATAAGACTTGTTGTTCACTCTGCCCCTCAAATCGATAGTCAGCCTTGTTGTAGAAGTCCTTCTTCTCTTAGCACCTCTATTGCTTCTGACCTCCATTGTATTCTTTCACTACCAATATCACCCTTCTCAAGACTCAGAAAATAGAAAACCCAGAACCTTAGAAAACTTCAAGAACCTAGGATTTAGAAATTGTTACAACTTCTAGGTAGGTGCCTCTTCACGTTTTGTTGTAACTTGTCACAAATGAGTCACAATAGGCTCTCACGATGCTTATGTAGCCACCCTGAACATGCATCTTTAATGATTTTAGATCTTAACTAGTGTGCCCCTATAGCTGCCTTAAAATTGCACGTACTAGAGTCCTTGTCAATGATTCGTTAGCCAATCTCCATGAAGATATGCTATTTAATACTCCCTTGTCAATCAATGATTAAAAATCTGTGGTAGTTGGGCAGCTCTGGCGATTGTAACTCATACTAGGCACGTGTAAAAAGATGACTTTATTGGAAACATGAAATGTGTTGTTGGCACTTATTCAAAAAGAGGTAGGAAACTCAACCTCCTGTGAAATACACACCTAAACTAACTATGTACAAGTGTTACAACCTCCTTTAATTATGGAATTTCAAGAAAATTTGATTTACGAGAATCTTAGTTACCTCACCATTTTCATCTTTGAGGTTGAAAGTGTTGTTTAGTTTGCAAGCAACTATCCTAAATGGTCCTCTCCACAGAGAATCAAACTTCACATGCCCACCTGGTTTTGTAGCTCTTTCCTCCCATTTTAGAATTGAGTCCCCTACTTTGAAACCTAGATCAGTGGTCCCTTGGTCAAACCACCACTTGACTATAGATTGATGATTATACATAACATCATAAGCAGATTCCCTCTTTTCATGAAGCTCCATCAATTTGGCAGGCCTTACTTGTATTGCTCCACCTTCTTCTATATCAAGCTGCTTAAGAAGCTATAATGCCAGAATTTCTACTATTAGCGGCATTGCAGCTCTCTTCCCATACACAAGCTCATAAGGGGAAGTCTTGATGACTTGCTTCAGGGTGATGCGATTGGCCCATAAGGTACTCTTGAGGTTTTTACTCCATTCCCTTTGGTGATCTTCTCCCATCCTTTTAATCAGCCGAATCAGATTTTTGTTTGTTAATTTGGCCATGCCATTGCCTTGTGGATAGTAGTTTGAAGAAGTTTTTAAGAAAATACCATTCCTCAGGGCAAACTCAGAAACTTTGGATCCCAGGAATGCTTTCACATTATCTAAGATAATTGTGCTTGGGGCTCCATATCTTGTAACAATATCTTCAAGGAAACTCAGGATGACACTTTCAGTATCTTCCTTGAAAGACAACGCCTCACTCCATTTGGTGAAGTAATTAGTTGCAGTGAGGATCCATTTGTGATTGGTGCTAGAAATGGGATTGATCATCCCTATGAAATTCAAGCCCCATTGAGTGAAAGGCTCTTCTACCATGACTGGGCTAAGGGGCATTGCAACATTCTTCGTCTTGCCTGCAAAATATTGACATTGCTGGCACCACTTCACCATTTCAAAACAATCAGAAAACATAGTTGGCCAATAATACCTAGCACATAGAATCTTGGATGCGGTAGTCCTTGCTCAGAAATGTACCCCAGATGATCCAAAATGTAATTCATGCAAGATTTTGTTAGCGTCACTCTTTTCCATGCATCTGAGTAGGATTCCATCAAAATTTCTTCTGAATAGGAAGCCATCAACCAGAGAGTAATTGGGATTTTGCATCCTATAGAAATGCCTTTTATGAGGAGGGAGATGATTTGGATACATCCCTATTTCCATGAAACATATCCTGTCTGATACCCAAAAGTCTATGTCAATATTGATCAATATTAGTTTTGAATTTTCCCCTTGATCTGTTGTAGTATCCAGACTTTGAGTGATGTACTCGTAGATTCCTCTTCCCCTAACCAATTTTGTAGGTTTGATACCTACATCATACTCCATAATCTTGGTGATCTAGTTGGCTCTCTTTTCTGTAATTTCTCCTTCCATGATGTACTCCCACACACTCACGTGGGCTACCAAGATTGTTACCTTGTTTCTGATTATCAAGTGCTGAAACATTTTTAGTCCTTTGCCCATGGCATAAGATTGTTTCTCCACAAAGTTGTAAATGGACTCATATCCTCACAAAGTTTTTGAATAGAATGAAATTGGGTGTTCCTCAGACTGATCCTCTCCTTTCTGAGATATCATAGCCGCCACACTATGCTCCCCACCATATACATACAAAAAGTCTATTAAATATGGGTTTACTAAAAATGGGATGATATAAATGACCATTTTGATATGCTCAAAAGCTTGTCATCCTTCTGGGGTTCACTTGAAATTCAACTCCTTTCGCAAGATTAAAGTAATAGGTCTGACCAATCCTACAAAATCTGCATTGAAATGGCTTACAAAGTTGATCTTCTCTAGGAAAAATTGCAATCCTTTCTTAGTGACTGGAAATGGTAGGTTCAGAATAGCCTCAACCCTTTTGGGGTCTATAGAGATCCCTTTTTTTGAAATAACATGTCTGAGAAACTTCCCTTGTGGCACTGTGAAGATACATTTCTTGGGATTTACAGAAATCTTGAACTCTTGGCACTTCTAAAATACTTTCTCAATGTGGTTGAAAGGATCTTTGCCTACTCTGGTGAATACAGTGAGATCATCTAGGTAAACCATAATGATCTTATTCATTAATTTGTTGAAAGTGATATGCTGTGCTCTCTGGAAAGTAGCCTCAACATTGGATAGACTGAAAAGCATCTTGGCATAAGCAAAGCTCCCCCACTTAGTAGTGAAAGTGGTTTTATGTTGATCCTCCTCCTTCAACCATATTTGATTGTATCCCCAGAATCCATTAAGGAGGGAAAATCCTTCTACCCCATCCACTGTTTGCAAAATCTGTTCCATAGATGGTAGAGGGTAGTATCATCTTTGAGGGAGGCTTGATTTAGATCATGAAAATCAACACAGAACTTGATTTCACCATTTTTCTTTTGAACCAGGACCAAATTGGACACCCAAGTTGAATGCTTGATAGGGAAGATGATTTTGGACTCTATCAACTTCTTCAATTCCTGTGCCATCATGGTCTCGATCCTAGGATTCACTGGCCTTTACTTTTGTCAAATTGATTTCGCCCCTTTCACTAGTTCAATGGTGCGTTGAACTCTTTCTCTATTATATCCCCAGAGATCCTCATACTTCCAGGCTATCACTTTATCATATCTGTTGCACAGAGAGATCAACCTCTCACTCTCCTCTTGGGTAGTAACATTTCCTACTTTGATTCATTTTCCTTCGCCAACCTCCAGTTCAGAGTAGTCAGCCTTGTTGGCCATGAACCTTCTTCTATCTAATTTGGTATTATTAGGATCAAACAAATTTTTTAAGGTTATTAGACCTTTCGAGAGTTTATTTGTCTTTAACTGCAATATTTGGTCTCCATAGGCCTCTTCTATCTTGGGTTGGAGTTGATTAGCAAACTCACCAGACTGTTGCAGGAACAAAGCAATCTGATCATCACTCTCAAAAACTTGCCAGTGATTTCTGTTGTCTAGGATAGCTGGTCAGATGATCAGCTTTACCATATCTTTATTTACCCATAGATCCTCTATAGGGTCGAGCTATGCACAATCTATGTAATTCTGTCATCTTTATTGTTTTGCATTCTCAGAACCACTTGATTGTTGAAGGCATTGAAGCTCTCTATTTGATCCCATACCCTATGACAGAATGACCTCATTCTCACGTTCTTCGCAATGGCCTTCTCCCAAACCTGATTTATCACCAACTCCAAGTCTCTGAAAACTTGTATCTTTTTGATTCCCATCTTTTCAACCAAGTTAAGCCCATGGACCAGAGCTTCATACTCCGCATCATTATTTGTGCAATTAAACTATAAGCGAAAATCTCTAAGGATTTTTTCTCTTTCTGGTGACTCAAGACATATTCTGGCCCCCGAACCATTTCTACATTTTGTACCATCGAAGTGTAGAGTCTAGAGAGAGTAATAATTTTCTGTGCTCTATTTAATGTCTCCAGACTTCTTTATGACTTCTGGAACTACAAAATCCTCTTTGATAATTACATATGTTCCTAGCCCAGTGGAATCATAGTTTCTGACAGGATCATCACGAGCAACCTCCAACATAAGTACTTCTTCTTCACTCCTGTTACTCAGAATGCCCTCCTCATCAAGCATTTCCATGCCAAGTCTTTCATCTTGTGTGACTATAGTATGCGCAGCCTAAAAATTGGTCAATACTTCCCTTGCAATGTGTTCCTTGTGCAACGGCTTTGATAAGACCTTTATCTTAGAGACATACTTGGTTCATAGAATCAAGTGGGACCAATCTAAGGAATGATACCCTCCTATTTTGGCCGTAAAGTCCCTAGATAAGAAGAGGCCAAAAGTAGGTGGAATATCTATGACAAAGACATCTTGCTTTATAGTGAAATTTAGACATGCGTATAGCATAAGAGGCAGCTCCTTAAGGAATTTCATAGTTTGTACCCTTTTTCCATCTAGATGCATCACCCCTTTCTCCATGAGCTCATATTTAAGCTGAAGAGTGTCGACTATCTACTTTGGCATTATAGTGGTGCTTGCACTTGAGTCTATCATGGAATTATGCAACAACCTTTTGCCTACTATCAAAGTCAAATAGAATGGGTTGGGTTTCTCTTTACCTCCTACTTTTGGAATCACCAATGAGATATTGGGATCTTGCTGAGTAGGCTTCTCAAATGTCACCTTCTTCTTTGCACTGGTCTCCTTCGAGACTAACAGATCCACAGGTGTCTCCGATGCATCTAACACATTCTATAGAAAATTCTTTTGCTCAGGGATTGACAACACGTCCCATAAAGAAACATTAGTTGGAGCCTTTTTCAATTGTTCTACTACATTTAACGGGCCTAGTGCTAACATCCTTTGGTATGGTCTAGGGAATCTTACTCTGTCAACTAGATGAGTAGTATTACCGATGTTTGGTACCACAACATAGTTCACATTTAATCTTTGAATTGGTGGTTGCGTGACTGGGAATGTTGGATTCTTCTGAGAAGTAATTTTTGGCTGTAGAGCAATTATAGGATCCACAATAACTCCTCTTCGAACGCGTGTAATAGTCAGATTGTACCTATGGGATTCGTGAGGTGGTCACTTCATTTGCAAATACTGTTTCCTCCTCCTCCACCCATGAGAAAAGTGCATGCTCTAGAGCAATATCTGCCTCTTGTTCAATGAACATCCCCTGCATCTAAGCCACTAGGACCACATTCTGTATTCCAAACAACTGATATTGGTACTGTCCCTATTGATCCTCTATTTGTGGTGTTTTCCTTCTCTGATTGGCCACCTTTTGTTGTAGATTTCCCCTAGGGAAATCTTTAGGCATGTGAACATTATTACATGGGAAACACCGGGCATTTGACTCCTCAGCTAGATTATTTTGGCCACCTGCCAACTCATAGTGGGGATTAGGTGCGACCATTTGTAATGGAGTTGGGACTGGGACAATCTGATTTGAAGGTTGTGTTGAACTCGACCTTTGATTCCCTTTATATTGGTTAGGGTGATACCCTTGGTGGTAATTAGGATGATAAGGTTGTTTATTTCCTTGGAATCCTTAAAAAGGAGCCCTAGGATAGTTGGTTTGCTATTTCTTCAGATTTATGATCTTTTTCATATCTTCCATTTTGGAGGCCTGTAGCACTTGTGTTGGGACAGATGTGGCCTGGGCTGCTAGATAGACATACATGGAAGGATTGGCCTAAGGAGGATTGGGCAGTTCCATCTACATGGGTATAGATAATTCTGGGAACACAGGCAAATGAGGTCTTGGCGGAAGCTTCCCCGCATCTATCAAATTATTCTCGACTAGAATGGACAAATCATATGCATTGGGAAGGGTCTGACCTCCTATTGATTCTATCATTACATCTATATCTAAATTGAAAGCTTTTAAATAGTACACGATAGCCATACCTATTGGGGGATGAGCTATCATTGGAATCCTCTGCCATGTTTTTTGGAATTTGGTATTGAAATCTATTATTGCTTCTTGAGGAGCTCTTTTGATAGTGATTAGCTACTGCAATAGGGAATACCTGTCTCCTTTCTCATTGAATCTAGCAAAGAAAAGACCCCTTAGCTAATCTCATGTGTTGATTGAATTCGGTGTAAGAGACCAGTACCAATCTAAAGCCTTCCCTTTAAAATATGCCACCAATAATCATAGGGCTACACTCTGATCTGTTACATAGTGGACTGTACATACATCTATTACATCCCGTAAGTGCTCTTCGGGAATCTTAAACTCCTCCCCAGTAAACTTTGGAAGTGCTTTCCAGGTGTTCATTGGGATATGGTCCCAAGTATCTGGTGTCATTGGAGGAATCAATGTGCTGCCATTGTTCTAGTCAACAAAGTTCCTTGGTGGTGCTAGATGGGCCATCTATGTTGCTGGTGGTCCTGTTGCAATTCTTCTGTGAGTGATAGATATTAACGATGGAACTAAAAGCCCTAGGTTATTGGCTGAGTGAATTCTCGTTACAGGCCCCTAGCGTATGTAAACAAATCTCCTGATCAGGTGATTCAAAATGTCCCACCGGGCATGCCAAAAACTGTTGATGGTAAAATTTGCACTTTACTAGCATCAATGGGAAATCTCAAAATGTGGGACTTGATTATGAGATAACCTCTAGTTTTAAAGAAGCTGGCTCTTCTTTGTTTCTTATGGTTTGAGAAAAGGGATAGAATAAAAGAACTACTTTGAATAACTAAAACTATTCTAAGGCAACGCGCCAGATCATATTCAAATTCTTTTTCAAAGGAAAACCTCACTTTCTCCCTTACTGATTAATAAATAAGACAATCACAACTACTCAAAGAGCATCAATGCATGATTTTATAGCAAATTGCATATCTTATTATTTTCGAAAATAGATAGAATGAATCATGATATCACAAATAAAATAGATAAAAGACTCAATCTTTAGCATAGAATGCCATTGTATACTTCATTGGTGAAAGGAGAACATAGTATGCAAGGCTCTTAAACAGATGCACAAACAATACAACATTTAGAATCCTTTCTGAGAATTATCCACTAAGGCTTAAGTTTTCTTCTCTACTGTATTTATAATAAGTTCCAGCCTCTTTATTACAAAAGATCATGCTCTTAAATAGACTACTAAGTAGAGAAAACCCTAGAGAAACAATAGATAACTAAAGCAGAAAGAATATAAAAGTCTGAGTTACATCCTAAAACTGACTATTAAAAGCACTTAAAGCATTACATGATTGCTGCATGAAGCAATAGGCTACCACATAGATTCATCGACCAATAGTGCAATAGGAGAGATCTGTTAGAAAACTCGCGCTTGCAAAAAGTGCGGCATTGCCAAGTGTCTCCCTTATCTGAATCTACTGGGACCCACCATCACCATGCCGCTTTTCCTTAACGAACCTTATATGTAGCGAGGGAGCGCCATGTGTTTCATCCATCCAATAGTGCATCGAGAAGAAGTTGTCAGAAGTAGAGACCTTCAAAATATGCACGAGAATGACACTTGGATTCCTCAGCCAATGTCACACTAGGAAGAACCTGTCATAGCAAAGACCCTAAAGGAAGTGTGCAAAAGTGACACGTAGCTTGTATTGCATTTCCATCAATAACAATGCAACTTTGAAAGTGCGTCATCACCCTGGGTCCCATTAAAAAGTGAAATTGTGCTACATGGATACCTTAACCAATGGTGCAATAGAAACAATATATCAGAACCAGAGGCTCTCAAAACATGCGCGAGTACGCCACATGGATCAACCATACAGTAGAGCATCATGAAAGGTTGTCAGGACTATAGGTTCTCAAAATATGCAGGGAGATGACACTTGGACCTCGCAACCAATGGTGCACCAAGAAGAAGCATCCAAAAGCAATACCTTGGAGTAGCACCAATAAAACATGTGGATTCCCCAACATATCTCCCCGAAACAAAAGAAACTTGTATAAGCCCGAAGTGTGGATATGCATATCTTTTGTTTCTCTGACACCATCTTCTTTGATATGTATATTTCTCTGGCATCCTTCATTCCAACTATTCGATGATTGTTTCTATTGATGCCTCTTCCCTACTTCAAAATGAATCAACCACAAACCTTCAATACTCAAAATGTAGAGTTTTTACTCTACATCAATTTTACCTTGTTCCCCTGCCTCTTCCTTTCCTTGTTTAGCTAGGTTAGGTTCTTCTAGAGTTCCTTCTCTATTATTTTTCTCTAGAGTTTCACTAGCACTTGACTATCTATCTTGCCTTTTTCGCTTTGAGATAGGGGTGTTCAAATGAAGTGGAAAGATTCACATCCGTGGCTAGATGTTTACTTCTCCTTAAAGAAGCAGGCCTTTGTAGACTTTTCTTAGAGCATTGTTTCCTCGCCCTAGGCAGACTAGTCTCATGTTCTTCTTCAGAATCGATGAATTCCACATTTTCTTGATTTTTTAGAATCTCTTCCGTAGGCTCCAGAGCTTTGTGTGCCCTAGGAGAATTGTTAGTTTCCGTAGGGTTTGGGGAATTTTCTAGTGCTTCTTCCTCCAAAATCCCTTAGGTTTGCTGAGGCTCAGGAGAAAGTTCCCTAGGGATTTATGTGGCTACTTTAGAAGATTCCCCTATCTCAAATTATTTCATGGGTGTTGGGGTGTCAAATTTTTGAAGGAATTTTTGCCATTTCTTATTTGTTTTCCTTTGCTTCAAAATTTGATGTTTGAAAATCATGGTGATTAGGCCATGATGCTTTAGAGGGCCAAACTTGACTTTCTATCTTTCGACCATATTAACTAGGGAATTGAACAAGAGGGCAAGAATTTTGATTTTAAGTTCAAGGCTCATTGCACCATGATGTAGATGAGTGAGAAAACAGAAGGGTGGTCCTACAATTGTAGCACATTGGCCATCACAGGTTTAAAATATTTAATTATCCAGGTTATTGCCATTTTCCATGGTTCTGAGGTTGATTTTCTTTGAATTCCCTTGTTCTGACCGCTAGGACCTATGACTAACTGTGGTTGGGGTTCCCCCTCCCATATGAAACGCTCAATCATTTTCTGATACAAGATATTAGTTTCTTTGGCTAAATTTATACCTTCATTTGCAATGCCAAAAAGTTCAAAAATGGTTTGGGCACTTATCTTAAATTTTTTCCCCCGTACTACTGAGTGACCCTCTGTGAGGTTTTCCACGAATTATTTGACCAGTTCCAGATGATATCCTTCAAATTTTTGGGTAAAAGCACAAAGTTGTGTCACACTTTCAGCCAACTTATAAGCAAAAGTGAGTTTAAGTATTTCTAACTAAAAATCAATTTTGGTCAAACATATGATCTTGTAAGATTCATTCTAGCTAAGTTAGATATGTCTACAACTTTTTCAACTAAAATTGTTGGCTAAGTGCATATGTAGCACCATAATGAGGTCAATTTACCAAAAAAATAAAATTATTTGAAAAACTTGATATTTCAACAACTTCTACTCATACAAATAACATTTTTGAAAAAATATAAAATACCCTTTTGTAGATCTATAAGTTTAGATTCAATTTTTTTTTTAATATTTTAATAGTTTAATTATTATTTATATTTTCCTTTTTATTTTTACTAAAAGTAGGTTATCAGAACAAAACATTAGGTCGATTACCATGTCAAGGAAAAATAGTAACTTATTAAAAATTGAAAAAATATGATGCACTAGATAAAAGCATCTATATCAAGATGGTATAATTTTTTTCTATTTTAGATAAATAGTTAATATGAAATTTGATGTCGAATGGAAACAACTATGTTTTAATACCATACATTTTAATATTTATTTAAAATTATATATTTATCAAAATTGGAAAAAATATATCCATGCACTAAAGTTTCAAATTATAAATACACACAAAAAATTGAAGAAAAAAAAATAAATTTACTATATAAAGATTGACATCTCATGTAACTTCATTTTTCGACATTTTATCAGTAACTAAATTATAGTGTCAATTTATTAAAAACTATATTCAAATAATTTTTTATTTTTTATTTTAAACAAACTTAAAATATATTAAAAACTAAATATTTTATTAGTTTACATCATTTCAAAATTCAAAACATATGTCACTTTTTAGTGATTCAAGTTTAAAAGTTGGATTAGTGTTGGTTGTTTCCTTTATAAAAGTGTGACACAACTTTGTACTTTTACCCTTCTTGATGAATTCTAACCACCCTGCTACCTAGAAAAGCTCTATGATGTTCTGAAGTGCTAGCAACTTCTCAACGGAGGCAGGTTCTGATTTCCTTTTTGCTCCCATGTTTATTACCAATGGAATTATTCACTAAACTTGTATTGCTGGTTGAGATAGTAAAATGCTTAGCTTACAATTAGTTGCAACTACTGTGCGTTATAAAATGAGGTGAGTCTAAGGAAGGTTAAGTAATATGACATCTTTCCATACACCATCAATATGCCAGCCTGTACCCTTGTCTCATCATCACTTCTGATGCATGTGGAGTTATGGCGCATCCATTTCCTCCTCTTGAAGTGAGGTCACCATGGATTTCTAGTTTTGGGAAATGAGGAACAATATGCCAATTTATTATATCTTAATAACAATATTGCTTAATTAAGAAAGAGATGTACGTACCTTATTTTCATAAGTTGATGTTAATTCATTCCACTTTTGCCGACGAATGTACACATTTATGATTTTATGAATAATCAATGTGCGGTTTTTGAATGGGATGGGTAATGATGGTATGGGTGGATTTATTGATGGGGGTGATGACATAGGTGGACGAGATTATTATAATTATTGGAAAAGGTGGCATTGCTACTTTCTTTTCCAATGATCATAATAATAATTGTTTATTATGATAGTAAGTGATCATCTTAAGGAGTTCATTGTAATGAATCCTAGGGTACAGAGGTGTTAGATGGTGGGAAAATTCTATAAGCAGGTGTGAGATATGAATTCTAAAGTATTGGTGAAAGGCTAGAAAATTCTAGAGTGTCGATAAAGGAACACATCCGAAATGAGGAGGAACAAAGTTTTGGAGCATCGTTGTAGGGATGCGACTGAAACAAGTAGGAACAAAGTTCTGGAGCATCATTGAAAGGATGCACCCAAATGAACAGGAACAAAGTTCCAGAGCATCATTGAAAGGATGCGATCGGAACAAACATGAACAAAGTTCCAGAGCATCATTGAAAGGATGTGATCGGAATGACAAGAACAAAGTTCCAAAGCATTGTTGAAAAGATATGACTGGAATGAACAAGAACAAAGTTCGAGAGCATCATTGAAAGGATGTGGCCAGAACAAACAAGAACAAAATTCTGGAGCATCATTGAAAGGATGCGGCTAGAATGAACAAGAACAAAGTTCTGGAGCTTCATTGAAAGGATGCGACTGGGACAAACATGAACAAAGTTCTTGAGCATCATTGAAAGGATGTGGCTGGAACGAACATGAATAAAGTTCCAGAGCATCATTGAAAAGATGCAATCAGAATGAATAGGAACAAAGTTTCGGAGCATCATTGAAAGGATGTGGCCAGAACAACAGGAACAAAGTTCTAGAACATCGTTGTAGGGATGCATCTGAAACAAATAAGATCTTGGGGGGTACTCCTACAAAAATTAAAGAAATTCAACTACAAATTAGAAAAATAATTCAAGAATTCACACACATTTTTTTACAGAGTAGAAACTTATTTATGTATCTCTTGCCAAGGTAGGTTGGATACATTGGACCTCACCTTGTGTTTCTACCATCTTTGTAAATCATCTCTATTTATGGGGTTTTAGTATAGATGTAGTCTATGTCTGTTTACTACGAGCGCTCGTGTTTCTCCATCGATGGGTTGAGTTGCACAACTCCATTTAGAAAACTTTAGAAATTTCGTAAGGTCCTAACCAGTGAGTCTAAAGTTTTCCTTTTTGATCTTTGTATTTAGAGTCAAACAGTAGTTCCCAGTCACCATTGTGAAATTTTATTTCTTTTATGTTAGTCATGCCATGCTTTTCTCTAGTGTTATACTAGTTCAATCTGGTGGATGGCTTCTAGATGGAGTTCCTCAAGTTCATTGACCTGTAGGACTCATTCTACCTGGGCTCGGTCAAGGTTTAAACCCACTTCCATTACTGTTCTTAGTGTTTGTAATTCAAATTCAATAGGCAGAACATGTTTCTTCCCAAAAACTAATTCGTAGGGGGTAAAACCAGTGGTTGATTTCCATGTAGTATTGTAGGCCCAAACTGCCTCGTGTAGTTTTCTAGCCCAGTCCTTCCTTCCCGATGAAATTGTTTTAGTCAAGATGTTTTCAAGTTCTTTATTTGTTACTTCCACTTGACCATTTTCTTTAGGATGATAAGGAGATGACTTGTTATGACTCACCTGGAAATGATCAGTGAAGTTTAGTAGAATTTTAGACATAAATTGTGGTCCCTAATCTGTGACAATTGATTTGGGGGCTCTGAATTTGAGGAAAATTTTGTTATAAAGGAAATCTGCTACCTGTTCTTCTTTAGAAACTCTAAGCACTTGAACTTCTTCCCATTTAGTCAAGTAATTAGTACAAACTAAGATAGATTCTTTACCTTGAGAGGGTGGATCTATGGGATCGATAAAGTCTAGTCCCCATTTTTCAAATGGTTCCAAAACTATTTGTGGTTGAAGGGGCATTTCATTGGATGCAGTAGGTCTTCCCACTTGTTGGCATTCATCGCAATGGCAGACATAGTTTTTGACATATTTATGCATGGAAGGCTAGTAATATCCTGCACCTAATATTTTATGAGAAGTTTGCTTTGTTGAATAATGGCCTCTTAAGGGGTCGTCATGGCATGCCCTCAGTATGCTATATGTTTTGTCTACCTTGACACACCACTGTAATACCATATTAGGTCCGCTTTTGAATAACAAACCATTTACCCATTTAAACTGAGCATTTTCTTTGATTAAACATTTTTTTGTTTGGATGTGAAGTCTGGTGGAAATTTTGAGGTGGCTAAATAATTAGCTTTGTAAACCAAGGTGTTTTAATGGAGATGGCAAATAAGTTTTTGTTTGGGAATTCATCTTGAATAGGGTCACATTCTCCATCTTCTTGTTATACCCTGAATAAAAAGTCTGCTATTACATTAAATTTTCTAGGTTTGTCAATGATGGTTACGTTGAATTCTTGGAGAAGTAGTAGCCATCGAATTATTCTTCTATTCACCATAGGTTTATTGTTAGTGTGAATAGGGACATTTGATAACTAGTTTTATATCCCCTAGTTAATTTCCCTTTGTGTGAGGATAATTCATATTATTTAACTATTTATTAGTAAAATAATATTCTCACACATTCACATGTTAAGTTGACTTAGTGAGTTTTCTAGGAGTCTAGTTGTGTGTTGAGTTGTTGATAGTTGGAGTGAGGTGTCTTATCCTCCACATGTGTAATTAGTTGGTATCCTCTAATTATCACATGTTGTAGGACACTCTCCACCTTTCACTCCACCTTTCTAGCTCTCTCCTTGTCTTTATAAGCAAGGCTCTTATGTACATTGTATCATCATACACAATTTGCATTGATAAAATATATTATTATTCTTTCATATTGTCTCTCTTGTGCTTTCATGAAGTCCTAGATCTTGGGTGGCTCCTATCTAGCCAACTCTTACATGGTATTAGAGCTCTCTAGGTGGAATCTCTTCTTGTTAGCCAAATTCTTGAGAGATTGAATGCAAATTCATGGTGGATCTTGATGGTTGAGTATGCTCTTCTCTTGCATCGAATGATGACCTGGAGAATCAGAAAAACATGATTGGAAACACCAAATTTGTGAGGGTTTCCTCTTTTTGGCATTGTATTGCAGGTTACAACATGTCTTTTATTGACTTAGGTGCTGATCCAACTTCTACATGCCATTTTTTGTTGCTAGAGATGTTTTTTTGCACTAGGTCCACATCTTTTGCACATTAGATCCAAAAAATGCCTTCTGGGTTTTGTTCGCCACATCTAAAAACCATCTGGGTATATTTTATATTTTGCATGTAGTAAACAGATCGTCTGCGATTTTAATTAGAAAGTTTCTACAGGACCCCTCTCCAATGGAGTTTTTGTTTTGACAGTACAACTTTGACAGCTCATATCTTACTCAATTTTGCTCCTTTTTTCGAGCAATTTTTTTGATTTAGATCAAAATTTTGCAGGCTTTTCGGTGGTGTAGAATTTTTTTGATTTTGGTGTCTAGAATTTCTAGAAATTGCAGATTTTTGTCACTGTTGATGAACAATCCTCATTTTTAGAACTTCCGGGAGCCATAACTTTTCGCCACGATATTGAAAATTAGCAAACAAGATATCTTCGAAAAGCTGGTTTCAAGAAATTCGCAGTGGTGTTGATATTTTTGTAATATTTTGCTACAGGTGCCTAATTTTGCTGTTTGAAGCCAGAACTTGCATTTTGCACTCCCGAGCTCACACTTCATCAAAATTTTAACTTCTTATAGGCATTGGAAAGGTAATTTTGTGCTCTACAATTTTGTCCATGTCATTTCTCTAGATTTTTCTGTAGACATCAAATTTTTAGTTTGGATCACTTTGGGTACTTATCACTCATTGGTTGGAAAAAGAGTTGAAATTGGTGGTTGTTTTGGTTTGGGGGGGCTTCAATTACAATGTTGATTAAGTTTGTGCTTTGATATAGCTGCTTATGCTCTTCTTTCTCTCTATATCATGGATAAATCAAGGGTTCCATTATTAACACCATATAACTATGCAACTTCGAGTCAACATGCATGGAATGCTCTCATGGATCTTGGACATTCTTTATATGTTGAAAACAAGATACCTGAACCCACAGATGATAAGGAAAAGATAAAATGGATGATAAAGCATACTAAAGCTCTTGGATGTCTTTGTAGTTTCATTTCCCTAGATCTCTTGTTTCAGATTGATGCATGCACAAAATTCACATGATGCTTGGGATAAATTGAAAACATTGTATGGTACAAAAGATGAAGTTAAAGGATATCAAATTGATAATGAATTGATGAGCCTTGATCCTAAGAACTTTAGCAACATCCAAGATTACATAACTAAGGTTAATGATCTAAGAGCATAATGCAAAGCATGTGGTATTAAGAAAAAGGACATCCAGTTGATCTACAATGTGTTGAATAAACTTAGTCCTAAATATGCAAATTTTGTTTCTATCTTTCACACTCACAGGTTGACTATGGGATCTGCTTTCACTATGCCTTCATTTGCATCTTTTTCTGAGATGCTAGTGCATGAGCAACAAAAGCTTATTTCTATGGGTATCATTAAGCCATCACATAATCATGATTTGGTGGTTGCACAACCTAAGGAACATAAAGTGTCAGGTTCTTCTGACAAGAAACAAAAGAAAGCTAAGAAAAATCCACAATTAGATCAAGGACAAAAATCACCTATGAAGGAGAAGCCTACATGTGGTTATTGTAAGAAATCAGGGCATGATGAACATACTTATTATAAGAAACAGATTGACATGTTAATGCAACTTGTTCAAAAGAATAAACTTTCATCACCTGATTCTTTTTCTACTCCATCATCTACACAACCAGTATTTTCTAAATCTCATGCAAGGAAAGCTAAGGAACCTAAACATAAAGGTAAAGCACTTTGTGCAAGTAGAAGTTCTACATCAGGTAAATGGCTTCTTGATTTAGGTGCTTCTCATCATATGGCTTCTTCTAGGGATATGTTTTCTTCATTTGAACTGTGTGATATGCCACCTATTTTGATGGGTAATAACACATACATGAATGTAATTGGAAAGGGAAACATTGATATTGGTGAAGGTACTTTCAATGATGTACTTTTTGTGCCTTCTTTGGCCAATAATCTTCTTTCCATATATCAAATTACTCATAGCGGTACAGGGAAGACAGTGGAGTTCACACTTGAGTTGGTTATTATCAGAGACATGGAAACTGTAATGTCCCCTTCTAGTAAGCCAAAAAAATTTCACAACCTTGCCTAATTTCAACTTAGTAAAAGAGAACATTAGTATTCAATTCTCCTTATATTTACCATTAAGGTTAAACAACACTTGTCCATATCAATATCAAAATTCATATACTTTTGTTTTGGCATTTAGGGCTAGTAAGCTCATAGTCATAAACTATAATAATTTCCATTTCTTAAATGCATTTCACATTCACATTGCTTTCTCATACAGCTTGTCCATGATATATCTCAGGAGGGACATCACCTAAACTCAAACGTTAACTAGCTCTACATCACCACCCTATATGAGTATGACTTCATTAAGGTGCTAGTTTAACCATCCCATACGGAGGCCCAAAGGCTTCACACACACCTGGTGTTCCTCACCATTTGGCTCAAGGGACTTCATGCACACTAGACATTCCTCATCCAGTCAAGGGTCACCTACAGTAGGGCATGTTGGTGCTTAAATCTGCAGGCACCTTCCTAAAAATTCAAGCATTCAAATATGCAGGCCCCTTCCCAAAAGTCCAAAAAATTCTAACACTTTCGGCCTCTAAAGTTGTGAAAAATGCAAAAATCAGTTAAGGTGCAAGTGTCTTTGTATATACAAAGAGGTTTGTATATGCATGCAGGTCGAAATATGCATTGGTGGGTCAGAAAACTCTATCGCCCTTTGAAAATTAGTTAGATGCATTTCTGAATGCATATCAGGCTTAGAATGTGCATATACAAAGGGGGGATCTTTCACAGATTCCTGAGAATATTCCCGCTTTGTATATCAGGTTGCATATAGATATGCATTGAAAGATATAGAAGGCCCGCGACATGCAAAGTGTACAGTGCAGCACGAGATACATGCGGCGGGGTCCTCAGATATGCAAAGATCTTTGTATCTCCAACATACAAGGTAAAATAAGCATTCCTCGCATATTCTTTGAAGATTCCCTGTTTGTATGTTAGGGAGGTTTGTATGTTTGCCTTTGTATTTTCAACATACATTCAAAACATACAAGTGAAAAGATGCATTTCGGACCCGATTTGAATTTCAATGAGCTTCATGAATATTTGAGGTCCGACTTGTATATAAGGCACTTGTATATGCCGATATACAAGCCGATGTGCAATGAAAGGGATACAAGCTGAATTTGAACTGATTCTCAAATTGTTCTATAAGATTTGAGATCTGCCTTGTATGATAACCAATTGTATGCATGTGCAAAGGCTGATATGCAAAGAGATTATCGCCAAGACCATATGCATCGGCCGACCTTTCTTGGGTCATTCTGATGGCCAATGGGGATCAAATGCACAGCGATGGAGAATGAATCACAAGCTGCCACGTGCCCAGGAACTGTTGCATGTATATGCTCTTGCATATATAAAGGATTTTTTTTAAAGGTGAACAGTGGCGATTGTCTATCCATCCGTTCTTGCATATACAAGGGCAAAATGGCAAAATGGAGAAGGTGAAAAGTCAGCGATAGGAACATGGAGTGCCTACGTGGCACGTAATTGTTGGTTGGCAACTTTTTGATGTTTTTTGGGAGCCGTTGATCCTGGCGATGAGTGTTGATCAACGGTCATGTTTTGAACCCACAGCGAAGGTTTTTTCCTATGTATTTGTGGTCGCATTTTTTGAGCGAGAAACTTCAGAGGCATGCCATTGCTGCATTCCAAAGGCTGCGGGTAGCTGAAGTATGGGTCGAGTTGACAGGTTCAACCACCTAATTTAGGAAGAGGATCTCCATGCGGCGGCACTTTTCCTGAACATACTTGCTCCCTCCTCCTTGTCCCTCTACTGCATTAACTATTTTAAGCGCCAATCTGAAGATGTGTTGTATTTGGCAGATTTTTGAGAAGCCATGTAATTAATTTTGCTGAGTTCATAGTCTTGGTATAAAAGCCAAACTATGTTACTCATTGTGGTGATGGAAGACTTGGGCATTTTTGTGTAAATAACAAAAAATAGAGCATTTTCCTAGCTATTGTATCTCTTTGGAGTTTATGAGTTGCATCTGAATGTACGTTGCAGATATTCTCAGTTTCATTGTTGTTTCATATGAAAAATGCATTGTGCATGTGTTTACCTGTCTATCTCCTTTATTGCATGCCTTCCTTCTTCTGAATCTGGTTGCTAAGGGTTTCATAGATTCTAGGATACAAGTTTCTGTATTGCATGTTTAATCTGTGACTTCCATTCAAGGAGTGGATTAAATTATCTTAGGTTAAGTATGGAGAAGGTTGTATGTCAGCTGGGATGTTTGTAAGTAGAGACAGTTAAATACCCATTCTTGGGTGATGTTTGTAAGGCAAGCATCAATCTAACCCCTTGAAATTTGAATCCAAAATGCAATCCATTCTTATGTATACGTTTAGTTGACTCCTTGCCCTGAGATAGGCACCGATCTGCTCCTGGGTTAGTAGTTATGACCCAAAACCCCTTGTCTTGCATCCAAAACATAAAATCCATCTTTTCATAACTTCCACCTGTTAGTTTGTAGGAGTAGGATTAGGACCCCTGCATACTCTCATCCACAACCAGACAAATATGTCCAAGAATGTTGCCAACCTTGTGATGTATCATGCACATCTTGGTCCACACATGAGAGTATTCTGCCTGTTGTTGTCAGGCTAAATCTTTCTGTCATTGGGCTAGTCAATGTTACATCTTTAGCTATAGGGATACCCCCTTGGTGCGGCAGAACCAGAAGTGCAGGGGAGGTGGCTTTCACAACCTCCTGTATTCATTGGCTGAATCTGCTTGTACATTGGAACTGACAAACCCTCTACTGATTTAGAAATAAATACCAACAGATGGTGACTCTGTTGGGGAGAGAGAGAGAGTTAAGTGATTGGAAGGTTGGAAAATCTAGTTTCCAGTGAAGTTGTTGCAGCAAGATCCAAAAATGACCATGTGGTGCTCTATTGGTGTGGTGAATCCAGAAAATATAAGTGCCTTGTTGATATTCTGTCCTCTCTGTGAGAGGTGGCGACTCTGTTGATTGAACCTATCTAATGCTGTAACATATTTCCAGGTATTCCATCTTTTCAAAAATGATGAGTTTAGAACAACAAACCTGGTTGTGCTCTCAAAGAAGACCATTTTTTATTGAAAGGTATAAAGCCCTAAATTTTAAAGGAATATGTGGTTACCCAAATGCTATTCCAAATAAAATTAGAAAATGTTTGCCAAAATATAGTGGATCAGATTATGAATCGACAAACAAACATCTGTAGAAATTTTGTAATTTGATAGAAGATTATGAGGTAGAGGATGAAGATGTAGTAATGAGACTCTTTGTTCAGTCATTAGAAGATGATGCTAGGGTTTGGTTTTCAGACCTGCTTGTATGTTCAATTTCTTCATGGATAGATTTAGAAATTGCATTCCTAGGGCAGTTTGGCGAAAGATTTGATTTAGCCTCATCGATCATACACTTCATGAATATTCAAAAGGAAGATGAGGATCTGGTTCCAGCTTTTAATCTTAGATTTATTAAGTTGCTCAAGCAAATCCCTGAGTGTATGAGACCTAATAATGCATTATGCTTAACAATTTATTTGGCTGCATTTGATGAAGAAGTGAGTTATTTATTGAGAGATAAAGAACCAACCACACTTCACCAGGCTTACCAATTTGCTATGGATATTGAAAACAATGATAAATATGGAATGCCAATGGGTTTCATGGCTACAAGTTGTCAAAATAGTTATCAAAGTGAATATATTTCTACTGTTCCAGTGTGTTCATTGATAAATGATTGAGTAGAGGGAAATATATTTCAGAATAATGTGTGCAGCCATGATGCGATACATGAAGAAAATGTTGTAGAAAATGTAGGCACATCCTATAATGATGAAAACAAAGACTGTTGTCAGCCTCTAGAAGAGAAGCCTGCAGACACAAAATGTCCTTCAAATGATCAAATGAAAGATATACATGAGGTTGTGTCTTGTAGCAGTTTGCATGTCCCAGTTATTCCTGATTATTTATGTGAAATGGATATGCAAAGCTTCACTCTGAATATAGAGGATGCTACTTCAAGGGATGACAATCAATACATTTGTGATTATCAGCATTCAGATGTATATGTGAGCCTTTCAGACGATGAAATATATATGGATGCTAAGTATGAGTGTTTCCTTGAAGATTCTGACCATCTTCATAATGCAAAGGTTGAAAAATTTGCTTTTGATTATCAGTGCAGTGGTGAAGAAGAATAGGGTCACTATTCAGAGGTGGGTGGACAGGTTACAAATGTGTGTGCTCATACAGTTGGGGATAGTGTTGATTGCAGGGGTAACTATGAAGTTTTTGACAAAGGGCTGCATTCTGAGTTATTCATGCCTTCTTTTGAGACATTCCAGGTGGACATAAATGATAAGATTGTTGAGCACAAAAATGATGGATATCTAAATGTTTATAAAAATGAATATGATTATGAGATGTTGCTTGTGCCTGAATATTGCATGTTTGATACATAGGAGCTCTTACTTTTTGAAGAAAGGAAAAATGCTGGTGTGGATTCATTTGTTTCATATGAGTTTGTTAGTTTTCCAAGCAACATCAGTGACTCATATGATGATGACAGTCTACTGCTGAAAATGGTAGATGCTTATGAATTTTGCTGTAGACTTGTTGAAGGAGAAAGGAGCAACAACACAAACAATTGCAATGCTGGGTGCTGCAAGTGGTTAAATGCTTTCAGGCTTCATTTGAAGAAATCAAAATAGAATCAAGTGTTTGACAAAGGAAAACTCTAGTTTTTCCTTTTTGGTGGCCCTGGGCTGCCAAGTAAATTTTAATAAATGTGTTTTGTGATGCAGGTTGGTGCAGTTTTGACTCTGTTGCCCAATGGATAAGGACTGGTCTGCATCCCAGAGATCTAAAGTTCTTGCCATGCCTGCAAGAGGCATGCATCCCCAGACAGAGCCTATGTTGGTGCTTAAATCTACAGGCACCTTCCTAAAAATTCAAGCATTCAAATATGCAGGCCCCTTCCCAAAAGTCCAAAAAATTCTAACACTTTCGGCCTCTAAAGTTGTGAAAAATGCAAAAATCAGTTAAGGTGCAAGTGTCTTTGTATATACAAAGAGGTTTGTATATGCATGTAGGTCAAAATATGCATTGGCAGGTCATAAAACTCTATCTCCTTTTGAAAAAATCAGTTAGATGCATTTGTAAATACATATTGGGCTTAGAATGTGCATATACAAAGGGGGGATCTTTTGCATATTCCTAAGAATATTCCCGCTTTGTATATTAGGTTGCATATAGATATGCATTGAAAGATATACAAGGCCCACGACATGCAAAGTGTACAGTGCAACGCAAGATACATGCGGTGGGGTCCTCAGATATGCAAAGATCTTTGTATCTCTGACATACAAGGTAAAATATGCATTCCTCGCATATTCTCTGAAGATTCCCTGTTTGTATGTTAGGGAGGTTTGTATGTTTGCCTTTGTATTTTCAACATACATTCAAAACATACAAGTGAAAAGATGCATTTTGGACCCGATTTGAATTTCAATGAGCTTCATGAATATTTGAGGTCTGGCTTGTATATAAGGTGCTTGTATATGCCGATATACAAGCCGATGTGCAATGAAAGGGATACAAGTCAGATTTGAACCGATTCTCAAATTGTTCTATAAGATTTGAGATTCGCCTTGTATGATAACCAATTGTATGCATGTGCAATGGCTGATATGCAAAGAGATTATCGCCAAGACCATATGCATCGGCCGACCTTTCTTGGGTCATTCTGATGGTCGATGGGGATCAAATGCATAATGATGGAGAATGAATCACAAGCTGCCACATGCTCCAGAACTGTTGCATGTATATGCTCTTGCATATACAAAGGATTTTTTTAAAGGTGAATAGTGGCAATTGTATATGCATCCGTTCTTGCATATACAAGGGCGAAATGGCAAAATGGAGAAGGCAAAATGTTAGCGATAGGAACGTGGAGTGCTTATGTGACACGTAATCGTTGGTTGGTGACTTTTTGATGTTTTTTGGGAGCCGTTGATCCTGGCGATGAGTGTTGATCAACGATCATGTTCTGAACCCATAGCGAAGGTTTTCCTGTGTATTTGTGGCTGCATTTTTTGAGCAGGAAACTTTAGAGGCACGCCATTGCTGCATTCCAAAGGCTGCGGGTAGCTAAAGTATTGATGGCAATTGTGCAGAGAAGTATGGGTCGAGTTGATAGGTTCAACCACCTGATTTAGGAAGAGGATCTCCATGCGGCGACACTTTTCCTGAACATACTTGCTCCTTCCTCCTTGTCCCTCTGCTGCATTAACTGTTTTAAGTGCCGCCAATCTAAAGATGCGTTGTATTTGGTAGATTTTTGAGAAGCCATGTAATTAATTTTGCTGAGTTCATAGTCTTGGTATAAAAGCCAAACTATGTTAATCATTGTGGTGGTGGAAGACTTGGGCATTTTTGTGTACATAACGAAAAATAGAGCATTTTCTTGGCTGTTGTATCTCTTTGGAGTTTATGAGTTGCATCTGAATGTACATTGTAGATATTCTCAGTTTCATTGTTGTTTCATATGAAAAATGCATTATGTATGTGTTTACCTGTCTGTCTCCTTTGTTGCATGCCTTCCTTCTTCTGAATCTGGTTGCTAAGGGTTTCATAGATTCTAGGATACAGGTTTCTGTATTGCATGTTTAATCTGTGACTTCCATTCAAGGAGTGGATTAAATTGTCTTAGGTTAAGTATGGAGAAGGTTGTATGTTAGCTGGGATGTTTGTAAGTAGAGACAGTTAAATACCCATTCTTGGGTGATGTTTGTAAGGCAAGCATCAATCTAACCCCTTGAAACTTGAATCCAAAATGCAATCCATTCTTATGTATATGTCTAGTTGACTCCTTGCCCTGAGATAGGCACCGGTCTGCTCCTGGGTTAGTAGTTATGACCCAAAACCCCTTGTCTTGCATCCAAAACATAAAATCCATCTTTTCATAACTTCCACCTGTTAGTTTGTAGGAGTAGGATTAGGACCCCTGCATACTCTCATCCACAACCAGACAAATATGTCCAAGAATGTTGCCAACCTTGTGATGTATCATGCACATCTTGGTCCACACATGAGAGTATTCTGCCTGTTGTTGTCAAGCTAAATCTTTCTGTCATTGGGCTAGTCAATGTTACATCTTTAGCTATAGGGATACCCCCTTGGTGTGGTAGAACCAGAAGTGAAGGGGAGGCAGCTCTCACAACCTCCTGTATTCGTTGGTCGAATCTGCCTGTGCATTGGAACTGGCAAACCCTCTGCTGATTCAGAAATAAATACCAACAGGGCACATTAAACATGTTATAACCTTAGGCCCAAGAGCTTCACACACAACTGATGTTCCTCATTTCTTGGCTCAAGGGACTTCACGCATATCCAACATTCCTCATCCAATTGAGGGTCGCCTAGGTCCAATATACTACCCTTCCTTAACTTACATCCTACTCAAATGATGATAGAGGGGTTAAAGGACAAGTTTGATTGTCAGCTCCGAGTATATCATGGATTTATTAACTTATCATTACTATCTCATTGGTTGGCAACATTCAATATGCTTCCTTATAGGAATCATGTGATATTCTTAGGCCTTAATCATCCTTAGGCCATTCATACTCCTTTTATCATGAACATTTCTATGTCCAATAGGATTGTAGTATTCTCATTCTATTCTTATCATATCGATGACATTTCATTCTAGTACAAAGATTCATATGCTATTCCATTTTAATTATGCTTATGTTATTCTTATTCTATGATAGCACTTTTATTCTATTCTATCCATAGATTCATTTCTAATGACTTATTCATATTATGATAAACTCACAAATGATTCTATTTACTCATTCTATGATGCATTCTATTCTACGACTATTCCATATGAATAATCATTCTTTGGATTATGTACATATTTCATAACATTTATTCTATAATTCAGATTGCTTGATTCTATTTATATGCTCTGTAACTAATCATTATTCATTAAATATATATATCTTATTTTCTGCATTCAAAACACTAGTCAATAAGATATGCAGATTCGTACCTGGTTAGTGCGTTGTCGATTGGATTTCAAGCTGCTATAAATGATCAGCATTCTGCAATTCTCTAATTATTAATTCTTTGGTAGATAAAGATTGCTGAGTGCAAATGTAAAGTGTTTGTATCTAAATGCTTCTTCTTATTTAATGTATTTGATTGATTCTCTGCCTTGATGATTCCAGTGATAATTGCTGATTAGATCTGCTCATCCGATGCCTTAGACTAAGTTTTGTTTTTGTTTATTTCCCCATTAATGATGAATTATGATGCGAGCTGCCTCCTTTATAATCCCAAATGGGTCACATCTCTCCAAGAGTCACCTCTTTTGGACCATTATGCCTTTAGCGCTCAGATTATATTTTGTTTGTATAAGTTTAAGGAATCCCCGATTCCTCTAGGATTGGCAATACTTGCAATTTGTTTATTATTTGTAATTTGTCTTACTTCCCTTGTCTTATATGCCAATTCATTTTTGTCTTATTCTTTTCTTGTCTTCTTCTACTTAGCATTCAAAATGGTAGGAAATATTGTGAATTGGACAAACATCATCAATGGGTCTTTCCAATCTTTAATTGGAAAGCATCGAGACATGACAGAAACCACGAAGATCATTGTTACTGGGGTGGTTGATCATGCATCTCAGCTATACACCTTTCATGGTTTCACTCCTGATGATGATTCAGATCTGTTGGCTGACATTCACACTCCTCGTGTGAATCATATTTCAGAGAAGTTTGGTCACTTGAACCTTGGTATTCTTACCTCTTCATCGGTTCTTGAGACATGTGCTACACTTCCATCTTCTCCACCTCCAACTTCTTCAGAGTTCAGTGCTTCAGTTCAGCAGAATACTTCATGTCTTTCAGACATAGCTTTGTGGGATGAGCATTTGACAGGCATTTAAGATTTGTTTTGTGAGTCCCATCTTGAAGATTTGGAGGACACATTTGAGGGGTTCTCTCTCCTCTTTGATGACAGTCATAGCACAACTATTGTCAACCCATATTTGTCTTTGGAGGTTGATGATTTTTAGTTTCCACTTGATCCTGGATTGTCACTTTCATCAGTCAGTCCTGAGACTCCTGATTTCATTGTGGTATTATTCGACATTCACATGGAGACACATGATTAGTTTTTAGAGACATCATATTTCATGAGACTTCCTTCCTCATCTCTTGGTTTGTAGTTGGAGTTTCTTCATGCACCAGTGGATTGGTTTCTTCCCAAGGGAAGACATGTTGTTTGTAGGTTTTGGATCATCTTTGGTCTTCTTATAGCATTCACCATTGGCGAAGGAGCTTATTCATTATGGGGGGACATCTTGTCTCATGCTTTCCCTCTTATGGTGGGGCTATTGATTGTATATATGTGATGGATGTTGTATTTGGGAGTTCTTGATTCTTCCATCTTTCCATCACATGTACATGTTTGTATGCATTCTCACTTTTGGAGAGGAGTTTTCTCCCATGAGGTTTTCTCCTTTACTCCACTTGAGACTTGTTTGTACATGGGTACCTAACATGGCCTAGTAGTTGGGACCCATCCATCATTGCATTTTGCATTAGTCAGCTACTCCCTAAGTTACAGTTAAGGGGGGTGTTAGTGTGAATAGGAACATTTGATAACTAGTTTTATATCTCCTAGTTAATTTCCATTTGTGTGAGGATAATTCATATTATTTAACTATTTATTAGTTAAATAATATTCTCACACATTCACATGTTAAGTTGACTTAGTGAGTTTTCTAGGAGTCTAGTTGTGTGTTAAGTTGTTGATAGTTGGAGTGAGGTGTCTTATCCTCCACATGTGTAATTAGTTGGTATCCTCTAATTGTCACATGTTGTAGGACACTCTCCACCTTTCACTCCACCTTTCACTCCACCTTTCTAGCCCTCTCCTTGTCTTTATAAGCAAGTCTCTTATGTACATTGTATCATCATACACAATTTTACATTCGTTGATAGAATAGATTATTATTCTTTCATAATGTCTCTCTTGTGCTTTCATGAAGTCCTAGTTCTTGGGTGGCTCCTATCTAGCCAACTCTTACATTTATTCAGGAGGTATTTAATTGCTAAAAGGTCTGTAAACACAATCACTTTGTACACTATGATGTAGTGTTAGAATTTATTGATTGCATGAACCACAACTAAGAATTACTTTTACGTAGTGGTGTAATTTCTTTCAGTGGGTGTCAATTTCTTTCTTATGAAATATATAGCATATTTTCCTCCATTCTCATCTTCTTGGCCTAAAACTACCCCAATTGCATCATTGGAAGCATTTGCATAGATATGAAATGGTAGGTTCCAATTGGGTCCATGTAATATATGGTCGATAGTAAGTTTTTCTTTAATGATGTCGAATGACTTTTGACATTCCATAGTCTAGAAAAATTCTACGTCCTTCAAAATAAGAGAGAACATTGGGGTTGCGATCTTACTAAAATTTTCTACGAACCTTCGACAATATCTAGCATGTCCCAAGAAACTCCTGACATCAGTTTGGTTTTTTGTGGTTTCTAGTTTTTGCAGCACTTCAATTTTTTTAGGATCTATTTTTATCCCTTTTGCTAAGATGTGATGTCCCAGCACTATCTCATGTTTGACCATTATTAAGCATTTCTCATGACTCAAGGATAGTTAATGTTCTTCACATCACTGCAAGACTTTGTCTAGGTTTTTAAGTGCTTTGTCAAAAGTAGACCCATATACTATGAAATCATCCATTTAGACTTCTACATAGTCATTGACAAGTTTAGCGAAGATTGCCAATACAACCCTTTGGAATGTCTTAGGAGCATTACATAATCCAAAGGGAACAACTCAATATGCAAGCATTCCCCAAGGACAAGTAAAAGTTGTTTTGTCCTAATCTTCAGTTGCCACCTGTATTTGATTATATCTGCTGAACCCATCCAAAAATGAAAAATATTTTCTTCTCGCTAGGTTATCTAGGACTTGATCTATGAAGGGTAATGGAAAGTAATCCCTATAGGTTACTTTGTTAAGTTATCTATAATCTACACACACTCTCCACTTACGAATTTTTTTTGGAACAACCACTAGAGGTGAGACCCACTTGTTTTCAGAGATGGGGTAAATGAATCCTATTTGTAGGAGTTTTTCTATTTCTATTTTGACTATATCTCTGAGCGCAGGGTTGAGTCTACATTGTGGTTGGTGAACTAGTCAAACATCTTTAGTGTAGATGTGGTGAGTATAAAAACCAGGATGTATCCCTCACATATTAGTATAGTCCCAATCAAAAGATTTGGATCTATTTACCAACAGATCAAAAAAATTTAGCTTGTTTGTTTCTGTCAACCAACTATTAATAATAAGAGTCTTTCCTGATAATAACATTATGGTTTTAGTTCCTAGATGGTTGGAGGTGATAGTATAAATTTCACTCATCAATGTATTAAGCAGACAACTGTGGCTGGATCCTATGGAATTTGGTTCTGTCCTCAAAGAAGTGATCTATTCTGGCAATTATTGTTGTTGATTAGGATTGCACCCGTGATGCAAAGTTGTGATACTCACAAATCCTTCAAAACATGGGATCAAACTCAGGCTGTGGGTGACCTATGTTGAGTTTGAAACTACAGATTGTGGGCTAGTTCCCTTAAAATATTCAATTGGATATATGACTTTGATGTGGAAAAGGGTAAAATGGATCTTTCTAAAAGTAATTGAAAAATATGGTGATGCACCTAATGATGATAAGAAACTTGGCAATCTAACTCACAATAGATCTCAGAAAATCTATCCACACATACCACTTTCAGCAAATTGATCACAAAAAATGTTTCTAAGGGAGGCTGGAAAATATTTTTGTTTGAAGGAAAAGGGGTTTTTGAAAACATAAAAGAAAGGTTTTCCAATTGTACAGCCTAAGACCTATGATTTTCAATGCTATCTAACACAAACAAGCACTAATGAGACAATGATTTTAAAGGTTCTGATGTTAAACACAATAAAATCTCATCAAATCACTCATGCAAGTTGCATTAATGGAAGGTAGATACTTGATCAAAATGAAAAATAAAGGAAATAATTGCATAAGACAAAATATAAAACCTGCAACCTATTGTAATCTCTATAAATCTACAAGTAAGTGAGTTACAAAACCTCTTTCTCTCTCAAAGTGCAAAGAGCAAAAAGGCAAGAACTTGAAATGAGTTACAAACAAACTGTCTCTCAATGTGTAAAAGAGAAAAGAATGCAAGAACTAGAAAAACCTAAGTTTTTTTTACAATATATAGTTTGCTCTTTCCAAGAGGCATGAAAAAATAACTGCTATTAATTGCCTCTAAAAATAAGCTCTCTAATTTGATCCACGAGCAAACAATGAAATCCCCAAAAATAAGGGTCAAAACTACCTCAAAATGAGCAAAAATAACTCCAATCTACTAGTCTCCATGTGTTTGATCCAAGAGTTGACCAATTTTCTCTATTTTGACCTCCAAGCCATGCAAAAAGACCTCAAAAGTCCTCAATGAACTTAACTCATCCATTTTGCATGATTTTGCATGTGTAGATCATTTGGAAAATTAATAAAGTAATCATTTGCATGACTTACTCTATTAAGAGTTTCAATTTGTCTAAATTCTTCAATTTTACAACTTGTGACAAAATAATAGAGTAATTTATAAAATATTACTTTATTAATTTGTTTACATGATATATAGTTGTAAAATTATGAGAATGTGGAAGAAAAAGAATATACCTTATCTCTCCCTTTACATTTGCCTAATTTGCACAATTTTGCACGATTTTGATGCCAAAATTAGGTCTTTATACATGAAAGATAAAATATTACCCCCTTATGCCTTCCATGCAAAAATTAGGTCACTTACATGCAAAATAATATAATGAACTATCAAAAGTAATGATAATTGCATCATAATCACCTTATAACTCCATGCAATGTAAAAGATCTATAATTGCATAATACATGCTTTTATGGCATAAGAATATTCCCTTATCACTCCATAATGCACCTTGCAAATATCACCATGCAAAAAATACTTACCTTATCTTTGTCTTCATGATGTCTTCTTGCCATGGATTTGACTATCACCTTTTATATGACCATGTCTTCATATGATGTTCTTGTTTTGACTTTATATACATCATAATGCATAAGGCAAAAAGAAAATAGACCACTCTTGGTCTCCATGCATGATGAGGAATCTTTGATTTTCAATCTGATTTTGTATTTACACATATAAGGCATATTTGACCACCCTTTTGTCTTGTCGACTAGCATGGACAATGGAGATAAAAGGCACTAAAGCCTTACCCTATAATGATTTCAACCCTTGACTTAGCAAAATTCAAATGCAACAAGAAATAACCTTTGGCCCATGGCCCCTCCTTGACATCATCATTAGGATTTATCAAGACTGAGGTCTTGACCCCAACATTCAGATAAGGTAAATGATTTTTTTGTCTTTGCTTAGTCAAAACAGATGAGAAAAAAAAGATGCCAGCAAACAAAAGAATGAATGAACCTTAAAAGTTGTCATTTCATTTCTATCTTTCACTTTCACTTCATTTTGCTCTGCAACTTGGCTTGGCCACCGCTAGGGTTTGAAAGGAAATGCATACTCTCTAGTTTTTCACTCCATTTTTGGTCCATCTCTGGCATTTTTATGGCATTTTGGTGCAAGAACACGGTGAGCATGTATTTTTGAGTTTCTATTTGGCAATCTTCTGTCATTTTTTGCTCACCACTGTCAAACTTTGGCCATGACTGTGTATTGAGCTTTCTGTGGATATATTCTTACCATGCCTTTTGTCTTTTTGTTGTCTTCATTTGTAACTGTAACATTCACATCCTGAGAAACTTCAAAATGAAGGCCGCGGCCTGTAGATCTCTCCATACAAGAAAATGAGGTGAGCTTCTTGCTATTTGGCTTTTCTGTATCTTCATTTTTTTTTGTATGCAACAAGGGTTTCAAGAAGGAAATATAAGGGTTTTTATTTCTTCAATAAAACCCTCCTATAGTATGGCTATGGCTGTGTCATACTGTGATTCCCCCATATGGGTTGTTCTGTATTTGCTCTCTTTCACTGTCTTTTACAATATAACTTCAAAATACAAGATGATGATTATGAACGTTCTGCTATAAATGAACCTGTTCACATCAGTATAAAAAAGAAGAAAATTCAAAACAACACAATCCTTTATATTTTATTTATTTCTCCTTCTATCTTTTGAATGTATGAGAGAACTGTATTCCGTAAACTGATATAACATTCTCCTTGTCATTTTCTCATCTGTACTTTATTATATGACATGAACTTAACATAATGTACCTTTTCCTTTATAAGTTATCTCTTGTATGTCATGAACATTCAGATATGATCTCTTCTATGCTACCTCATGTAGCTTTAATTGTCAATATGGCATAAGGATGAAATGATTACATTATTTTCCAGTTCTATAGCATATGTACTTTATTCCATAATATGAACATGATAACTTGTTTATTTGAGCTATCTCTTGTAGCTTTTTGCTTTCTTGGCTGTTACTCATACTGTGATTATCCCACATAAAATTGTTCCTTTCATGATCAAGATGAGTGCATTTGTTTCTGTTATCCTTATAACACTTGCAATGTCCTTGATGCATGAGGATTAAACCTTGGCATGATATGACTATATTCTTGTTATGCCTTGACATTTATGCTCCTCTGTAGCAAAGACACTGTACCTTTTGCATACTGATAAAAACACCTGTTACCTCATATATTGATGTTATGGCACTGTTACTTGGTATCATTGTTCTTCTATCTCTTTTAAAGAGTATCATCACAGTTTGATAGCATGCATGATATAATATCATGACAATTCATTATCTTGTAATAGCTCTTGTAGCTTTTACCTCATGTAAATCAGCATTCTATGAGACTGCTATTTGATCATTTCATGATAGTCATGGCAAAACTTCATTCATCTGATTCTTCATTTATTACAAAGCTGTCCTTTATTTCACTCAAGTATACTTTTATGATATCTTGAGGTCTGATTTTTCATTATGTTTGACCTACCTAGATGACTTCTCATATCTATGGCATAAATATGAGCAACAAAAAGACATTCCAATGATGATAGAAATAAAGAAGAATACCTTCTCATAACTATACTTATGTGTTCTGCATATTGATAACTTTATTCAGAGTCACTACTTCTCTTAAGTGAGCATAGTTTATAGGAGCAACTACTCCTTTTCACTTTTATCATGATGACTTTACTCTTTTTTCAAGTTGAATGTTTATGATGCATAATATCTTCTTGAATAATGCATCCTATCTTTTACAATCTGATATCCTTTTCAAATGAGTAAAAATGAAACATGCTGGGCTCTACCCTTGTGGGAGCCACATTTTCTCCACATGTTTTAATGTCTTCAAATCAGCAACATTACTTTTCCTATACCTGCATAGTGAACAAACAAGTTAGCATAAAAATATACCTCTTGATGTTGATTGATCTTTCTCATGATGATTTGATTTATTGTA
Organism: Cunninghamia lanceolata; assembly: GCA_027924645.1. NCBI lineage: Eukaryota > Viridiplantae > Streptophyta > Pinopsida > Cupressales > Cupressaceae > Cunninghamia > Cunninghamia lanceolata. The sequence goes on from BSBN01000771.1 coordinate 217,066, forward strand.
CATGTCTGATTTGATCTAAACATATATCATGCATAATATCTACAAGTTGATATGTCTATTGATAAAAACATGTGATAATTTTAAATATATAGAGCTTCTAACAGGGCTTTTCCCCAATTTTGTAGGTACACTGGTATGATATGGAGCTAAAGATATAGACATAAAGACGAGCTATCAACTAATGACATCAACCTTCTGATTAAAGGCAATGATGGATATTTAATATTCTCATATGTTCTTTCTCTTTTCCTTTTATCATCTGATGTATAGCTTGTATATGTCTGCATTGCTCAGTTTAGTCACTCCCACGGTTTGTGTGGGACACATTTAAACATTTCTTTAAACATGATTAGTTACTTTACCTTATGCAAATGATTTATGTATGTTTAATTTTTTGAATCAAATGCATAGGATAGAATAACTGAAACACATGTTCAAAATATGATGGGTAAGTGCAAGAAGATGGAGGGCCAAAAAGGGGTCTTAAGTGGCCACTTTTTTTCTGAAATCAGAAAATGCTGGCCATGGATGAGAAATTGGGCATAGTTACACTCAAAATTTGGAGATGCAACCAAAACAATGTTCGTAGTGCTCTGAGTCTACTTTCTAAACTACTATTTAAAAAAAAAAATGGAATAGATTAAGGGGTTCAAAAGAGGGAGCCACAGAAATTGGTGTTGTTTCTGTCAAAAAAACATAACATAGCATGTTTTGTGGCTCCCTCAAAAGGTTAACTTTTTTTTGGTATTTTTAAAATCGCTTCAGTGAGAAATTATCTAACAACATGTAGTTTATGCTTGATTTTTCTAATAATTTTTTGATGAATATTTGATTTTTTACTAATTTTCAAAGTGGACACATCCTAAAAAATAGAATTTTGGCCATGTTACCCCTATAAATTTTGAAAACTAATTGAAAATCATTTTTTTTAATATGTGTAGAATGGAGTCTAGTTTCTAAATATGTAATTTTTTTGAAATTTCAATGAATGGTTAATTTAAAATGAAAAAAAGACCAAACAATGGTTTTTGCCTAATAACAGACACACAAACAAAAAAAATTAAAGATGAAAGGCTTAACATTGTCAAAATGTGAAAAAAATTGCTTCGTTAAATAGATAAGAGAAAGCCTAACATTACCCAGGTGTTCGATTTATTTGACCTTGAAACATGTGCAAATTTGAGGGTTAGCACGAACAAAATTATGTGAAATCTTGTAGAATTTGTAAAAACATGTTTGTGGATGTTGAAAAGGCACTCCAAGCCTTTGGGTTGGAAATCTAAAGCAAATCCCAAGCCTAAGGCTTGGGATTCCCAAAACACAATCGCATTATATTGTGCTTTTTTCCTTTTTTGCATGTTTGCCGATGTTTTCCCAGTTTGACATAACGTGATCATGTTATAACATGCTTGCGTTATGTATTCCTTTGAATGAGTTATGTTCAAGTTTCATAAGTATGTTTCATGGATGTATATATGTATTCTTGTAGGTATGTATGCATGCTTGTATGTATATACATGTATGTATGTATGTATGTATGCATGTTTGTATGTATGCATGTATGTATGTATGTATGTAAGTGTTTTGGGTTTAGGGTATATAAGGACCTAAGCCTATATAGTTTTGAGGGTTGAGGGTTGAGGGATTAGGGCTTAAGTAATAGGTAGAGGGTAGAGGGTAGAGATTATAGGGTTATAGTTGAGGGATAATATTTAGGTTGTTGAGTGTATAAGATTAAGTGTGTAAGGCATAGAGATTACGGTTTAGGATATTGGGTTTAGGGTTTACGATATGGATTGAGGGTAGATAAGGCATAGGGTGACTTGGATTGAGAGCACGTATGGTTTAGGGTTAATTTAAGTATAGGGTTGAGGCACAATATTTGGGGTTTAGGATATAAGGGCAAGGTTATATGGTCTAGGGATGAGGGTTTGTGGGTGTAGGCTTTAGGGTTTAAGGTATATGGTTGATGATTGAGGAATTAGGGCTTAAGTATATGGTTGAGGGTTTAGTGATAGGTTTTAGGTTTTAAGGTAACTTAAGGGTTAAGGGTTGAGGGATAGGGTTTAAGGTTTAGGGGTAGGGGATTAGGGTTTAAGGTATAGTGTCTTGGGTTGAGGTTTTAGGAATAAGGATAGCATTTAGGGTTTAGGGATTAGGGATGAGGGTTGAGGGATTAAGGTTTAAGGTATAGTACTGAGGGTTGAGTGTTTAGGGATAGGGTTTAGGGTTTAGGGTTTAGGGATTAGGGTTTAGAGTTGAGGGATTATGGTTTAAGGAATAGTGTTGAGGGTTGAGGGTTTAGGGATAGGGTTTAGGGTTGAGGGATTAGGGTTTAGGGTTGATGGATTAGGGTTTAAGGAATAGTGTTGAGGGTTTAGGAATAGGGTTTAGGGTTGATGGATTAGGGTTTAGGGTTGATGGATTAGGGTTTAATGTTGAGAGTTGAGGGTTGAGGGTTTAGGGATAGGGTTGATGGTCAAGGGATTAGGGTTAAAGTAGAGTGTTGAGGGTAGAGGGATTAGGGATAGGGTTTAGGGTTCAAGGTTTAACGATTGAGGGTTGAGGCTTTAGGGCTAAGGGTTAAGGGATTGGGGTTTAAGATATAGTGTTAAGCATTGAGGGTTTAGGCATAGGTTTTAGGGATTAAATTTTAAGGGTTAAGGGTTGAGGGATAGGGTTTAGGGATAAGGGATTAGGGTTTAAGGTATAGTGTTGAGGGTTGAGGGTTTAGGAATTGGGATAGCATTTAGGGTTTAGGGATGAGGGATTAGGGTTAAGGGTTGAGGGATTAGGGTTTAAGGTATAGTGTCGAGGGTTGAGGGTTGAGGGATTAGGTTTTAGGGTTGATGGATTAGGGTTTAAGGTATAGTGTTGAGGGTTGAGGGTTTAGGGATAGGGTTTAGGGTTGAGGGATTAGGGTTTAGGATTGACGAATTAGGGTTTAATGTTGAGAGTTGAGGGTTGAGGGTTTATGGATAGGGTTGATGGTCAATGGATTAGGGTTAGAGTGTCAAGGGTTGAGGGATTAGGGATAGGGTTTAGGATTGAAGGTTTAAGGATTGAGGGTTGAGGCTTTAGGGATGAGGGTTTAAGGCTTAAGATGTAGTGTCAAGTGTTGAGGGTGTAGGGATAGGTTTAAGTTTTAAGGGTTAAGGGCTGAGGAATAGGGATTAGGGTTTAAGGTATAGTGTTGAGGGTTGAAGGTTTAGGGTTGAGGGATTAGGGTTTAGGGTTGACAGATTAGGGTTTAATGTTGAGAGTTGAGGATTGAGGGTTTAGGGATAGGGTTGATGGTCAAGGGATTAGGGTTAAAGTAGAGTGTCGAGGGTAGAGGGATTAGGGATAGGGTTTAGGGTTGAAGGTTTAAGGATTTAGGGTTGAGGCTTTAGGGATGAGGGTTAAGGGATTAGGGTTTAAGATATAGTGTCGAGTGTCGAGGGTGTAGGGATAGGTTTTAGGGTTCAAGTTTTAAGGGTTAAAGGTTGAGGGATAGGGATTAGGGTTTAGGGATATGGGATTAGGGTTTAGGTATAGTGTTGAGGGTTGAGGGTTTAGGAACAAGGATAGCGTTTAGGGTGGAGGCATTAGGGATAGGGTTTAGGATTTAAGGTTTAAGTGTTGAGGGTTAAGGATTTAGGGATAGGGTTTATGGTTTAGGGATAAGGGATTAGGGTTTAGGGTTTAGGGATTAGGGTACCATAAATTATAATTAGGGATTAGGGTTTATGGATTAGGGATTAGGGTTGAGGGTTAAGGGATTAGGGTTTAGGGTTTAGGGATGTACAATTAAGGGGTACCATAAATAAACTAGAATTTAGGCAGGGTTGGGAAAATTTTGTGAATCATCATGGACTGGAGATTGGAGATTTTACTGTGTTCAAGTACATATCCAATTCATATTTTAAGGTTAAGATATTTGAAATAACAGGGTGTGTGAAAAACATCAATGATCTTCAACTTATGAATACCAACATTGATACAGATAAAAGATGCTGTTCTTCTAACAGAGTATGCAGTTCAAGTCAACTAATGAGCAACAAGTTGTTGAATGAATTGGTTTAATGGGTGCGCCTCCTTCTTCAAAGTTATGCTTGGAGACTTTACACAAAAACTGGTAACTCTATACATTATTTTTCATTCTTTTATTTCTTGCACACTGTTAAGAACTTGTAAAATCTAATTGTGTAATGTGTTAATGGTAGCACATTTCTCCTGCAATTGTTTCATAGTTTATAGACAACACAGACAGACATATCGTGTTGCAAGGTCCAGGTGGGCAGGAGTGGGATGTACAATTAGGGGGTACCATAAATAAACTAGAATTTAGGTAGGGTTGGGAAAATTTTGTGAATCATCATGGGCTAGAGAATGGAGATTTCGTTGTGTTCAAGTACATATCCAAGTTATATTTTAAGGTTAAGATATTTCAAAGAACAGGGTGTGTGAAGAATATCAATGCTCTTAAGCTTATGAATACCAACATTGATACAGACAAAAAAGCCCTTCTTCTAACAGAGGATGCAATTCAAGTCAACCAATGGGCAACAAGTTACTGATTGAATTGGTTTCTTATGAAGAAAATAATGATGTTGTTGAAGCAATGGAAGAAAATCAAAATTGTAAGTCTAATTTAATTTATTTCAACTTTCAAAGCAAGCATTTGAATTGTAGCTTTACCAGGAGGATTGGTATAACAAAAACTTAATTCTATTACATGCCTTTCTTTGAAGAACCCTAGACATTATGGACCTTATCATCTAGAAAAGCACATGACAGTGAACTCTACCCCACCTTTCAAATCAGATAAACCTTTTTATTCAATGAAAATGAAGTCACAGAATGAAAATAGATGATGCGTACTAGTAAGATCAAATTATCTACCTTCTATTCTTAGTACTCTTACTTTATTAAGAGAAGAGTGTCAAAAAGAATGGGTTTAATTCTAATCTAACATAAGGCAAAGTAGTTTTGTTATTACATTTTTCTAAGGGATCTCTAATAGTCTAATATAATGCAGTCTTCTATAATATGAACATGTCTGCATTTGTGTGAATGCTAAGCTTTAATAGTAGAACATTAAATCAATGCAATAGTGGAATATTAAATAGTAGAGTATTAAATCTAAAGTAGAGTTGGTTTAGGGATAGGGTTGATGGTCAAGGGATTAGGGTTAAAGTAGAATGTCGAGGGTAGATGGATTAGGGATAGGGTTTAGGGTTGAAGGTTTAACAATTGAGGGTTGAGGCTTTAGGGCTGAGGGTTAAGGGATTGGGGTTTAAGATATAGTGTTGAGTGTCAAGGGTTTAGGGATAAGTTTTAGGGTTTAAGTTTTAAGGGTTAAGGGTTGAGGGATAGGGTTTAGGGTTTAGGGATAAGGGATTAGGGTTTAAGGTATAGTGTCAAGGGTTGAGGGTTTAGGAATAGGGATAGAGTTTAGGGTAGAGGCATTAGGGATAGGGTTTAGGGTTGAAGGCTTAAGGATTGAGGGTTGAGGCTTTAGGGCTGAGGGTTAAGGGATTATGGTTTAATGTATAGTGTTAAGGGTAGAGGGTTTAGGGTTTAGGGTTTAGGGTTGAAGGATTAGGGATAGGTTTTAGGGTTTAGGGTTGAGGGATTAAGGTTTAAGGTATAGTGTTGAGGGTTTAGGGATAAGGTTTAGGGTTGAGGGATTAGAGTTAAGGGTTGAGGGATTAGGGTTTGACGTTGAGGGTTGAGGGTTGAGGTTTTAGGGTTGAGGGTTTAGGAATAGGGTTGAGGGTCGAGGGATTAGGGTTAAAGTAGAGTGTCGAGGGTATAGGGATTAGGGATAGGGTTGGAGGGTTTAGGGATAAGGGATTAGGGTTTAAGGTATAGTATCGAGCCCGTTGAGTGTTTAGGAATAGGGATAGCATTTAGGGTTTAGGGATGAAGGATTAGGGTTGAGGGTTGAGGGATTAGGGTTGAGGGTTAGAGTTTAGGGTTTAGGGTTGAGGGATTAGAGTTAAGGGTTGAGGGATTAGGGTTTGACGTTGAGGGTTGAGGGTTGAGGGTTGAGGTTTGAGGGTTGAGGTTTGAGGGTTGAGGTTTGAGGGTTGAGGGTTTAGGGATAGGGTTGAGGGTCGAGGGATTAGGGTTAAAGTAGAGTGTTGAGGGTATATGGATTAGGGATATGGTTTAGGGTTGAAGGTTTAAGGATTGAGGGTTGAGGCTGTAGGGATAAGGGTTAAGGGATTAGGGTTTAGTGATAGGGTGTAGGGTTTAGTGATATGGTGTAGGGTTTAGGGTTGAGGGATTAGGGTTTATGGTTGAGGGAATAGGGTTTAAGGTAAAGTGTTGAGGGTTTAGGGATAGGGTTTAGGATTTAAGGTTTAAGGGTTGAGGGTTGAGGCTTTAGGGTTTAGGATTAAGTGAGACCTAGATGGATAAGGATGGATGGAGAGGTAGACAAGGAGCGACTGAGAGACATAGAGAGGGGAGAGGTAGAGAGGTGAGGGGGAGAGATAAGTGAGATATAGAGAGGTGAGAGATAGAACATGAGCTAATAGAACTAGAGGTGAGATATTGCAAAGGTGCTATCAAAGGTGAGATAGGCACAAATATTTATGGATCAATCTATAGCAGGACAAAACATGAGCACATTATAACGTGCTCGCATTTTGTCCTGCTATAGAAATGGTAAAAAGGCATGGACCCCCGTGATCTAGGCCCACATGATCTATTTTCATGTTGATTATGCGCATGTTCTGACAAAAAAAAAAGTGTTTTCATGCTGTTGGGAAGTTCACATGCACATTTTATAAATTCTACCACCTTTGCATGGTCTTTCCACCACCTTTTCTGCTTTACCAACTTGAGAAGGAGGAAATAACATAGTTTTCACATCAAATTTGATATATATCTATTCAAGTTTCAATTTTTGTAGTGTTGCAATGTTAATTATGATTTAATTTTAGGAATTTAACATTATAGATTGGTTAATAGTATTGTTGTTACTAATTATATTTGAGTGTTATTCAATTTAACATTGAAAAGGAAGCAAGTGGTGAAAAACTCAAATTATTGAGGAGTCTGATGCAAGAAGAAAAAACACTACATAATTGGGTACTCTCTCCATTCGAATCTCTATTTTTTAGGTATGTCAAGTCTTTACATGCATGTTCTTTACATTTTCCTTAATTCTATTTGAATTACTTTATCATGCTTTATCATACATGTTTACATCACTTGTATCCAGTATGCATAATAAAAGACTATGTATACATATCTTGTGTTTATATAATAAACTATGTTTTAAATTAGTTTATGGTATGCATAATAAAAGATATCTCAAAGGTCAACATTAATTAAAATAGACACATTCCCAATCAAGAAAGCAACCTACAATCTCACATGATGCCATGTATATTTTCTACACTAGGGCTCTTTAATAATTATGTGTAATAAATAGACCTTAACATACCATGATGTCAAACTATACAAGAATAATTCCTTACAACATAATAAAAATACAATCCCACTATTATCTTGTCATATTAACAAGTTAAAATACAAATGAATAGGTACCAAGATCATACAAGTATGCACATGACATGATGATTTGTATGCACATATCTTGGGCTAGGACATTCCTTATGCACCTATTCATGATGATTTGTATGCACATGACAAAAAAATATTTTAAAATTTCCTAATTGTCCTTTGTTAGCACATGATGGTGGTTACCTTGATCGACTATATAGCATTCAATACCCTAAATTACAGAGATTAGTGTAATGATTTTTATGACAATCCTAGGTATGTGATGCAGAGGTAGGGTTCAACTCAATCTAAAGGGCTCATACCAATAGTTTCTTCAAATTTCATAAGCTTTCCTCTTAAGCAATCTCCCTATACAAAGGTACAAAGAGGGTCTTCAATACTTTAAAACCTAACAAGGTTACTAGAGGTCTTCTTACCCCTCAGGAACTTAGATACAACCATTCTAAACCCTTACTCAAGTCAACACTCTTCAATTGCTATCTATTCCTTCACAAGCCACCCAAATCCTAGTAGCCCTAGTACCAACAAAACACCTTCTCAATTCCAAATTTCAACTTCTTGATCTAAACCATCATCCACACTTTAACAATGCTCTTTCATCAAAACCCTACTTGAAAGCATCACTTTTCACCAAAAGAAGACATGTGATTTAACAATTATAGATTGTAGTGTTGCAATGTTAATTGTGATTGAATTTTAGGAATTTAACATTTAACAATTCCAAGCATTATATTCATCATAAATAAGTCACTTTTAGTCAATAGAAGCCAAAATACATCCATTTGCAATCATGGATTAGTTAAGGACAACTAGGTGGTAAATTTGTTGCCATTGACAACTTCACAAATTTGGTGTCTTATCTTGTCCTCGGTTTTCTCCATGGATCTCCATCATTGTCTTCATGAATCGTATAATTCATCATGTCATAGTGCCTTCATCATTCCATAATTGACTGTCCCACTTGACAAGAGGCCTAATTAGGCTTGTGCAAATAGGTCACTATAGGTTTTTTGATCTCCAGGCTTCCAATCTTCAAACCAAGACACCAAACATGTCAAATTGGGTCTGCCTCAACCTTTTCAAGCATTAAAAACACCTTCCAAAGAGTTTCTCTACAAACCCTAACCCTTATGCAACTTAATTGCCTAAAACCATGAGTTTTCAGCCTGGAATAATTTGCCTCTAAAATACACATGATTATCTACTTGAGTTTGGCATTTCCATATTAATGAGCCTTGAATTTAATAATTGTTTCTTGATATTGGTGCAGGAGCACCAATAACACCAAGCACAATGAGATCATTTGAAGGTCTTGGCCACATAGTCAATAGTGGAGTCTAGGAAGTTTTATGCAACTTTGAGTCTTTTTGGTCATTTAAATAAGGTCATGATAGACCATTTGGCATGTAATAAGGTAATGTTGACCAAATTTCATGTTTTAGAGTCATGTTTTTATGTTTCTTGTCAAATAGGGTCTAATGATGTAAGTGGGGTTTGGAAAACATAATATGCCACTTAACAAACCATGTAATTTGGAGTGTCAAACAACCATTCAGTTGGAAAACTATTGAAAACAATTAAGAACCAATTCAAATATGTATGAAATCCCTTCATACACATCAAGGAGAGATTGATGAAGGTTTTTGAAGAGAAAAATACCAATAAAACTCTAATTTTCTGTGTTTTTCCTGCAACTTTGATGTTCTCTGCCATACCACGAACTTGTATGGATTCATCAAGGCTTGAAATGAATTTTATTTTAAAGAGGACTGAAGTACCTCCATGTTTCACATGGTTTGAGTCTTTTTCATTAAGATTTGTGAGAGTTCTTTCTATTTTTCTGAAAACTACTTTTAACTGTCAAGAATAGGGTTTGAGGGCTTAAAAATGTCTTTTTAGGCCATTCCACCGACTATTTTTGCACGTGTCTAAGTGGAATGGAAAAATAAGGCTCAGGTCAAGTATGTGGAAACCCTAGAGGAGGAGGGGAGTCTTTGTGTGGGTGTGGGCATAATGCCTTAAGGGTTTCCCTTGTAATATTGTGTGAAAATGATGGCTAGAGTTGTGATTTTGAAGAAAGGTTGTTAGAGGAGGTCATTTGTTGAATTCCTAAGCTTGTAGGGATGAAACCCAAGGTGCCTGAGGTGGTGATTGGGTCTGAGAAAGTTGGGAGGTGAGACTTTCAATAAAACCCTAAGTTTTTCGCCCAAAAGTGAGGTTTTTCAAGTTTACTGTCAAAACAATCATGGCACAGGAGTTTGATTGTGGATTTGGATGTTTTGGGGCCTATTGAAAGACTATTTTGGGTTTTTGGGGTGTAACTTGGTGTTTTGAGGGTAGTCTCTTTGTAAAAGAGGCCTAATAGGCCTAGTTGCCAATAAGTCTGTCAGATTTTTTCATGCATTAGTTCCAAAACACCTTATACCCATTGTGGGATATGTTGGAAAATACGATATTGGGTCCTCAAAAATTATTTTGTTTCATGAGTATCATGCCCATAGTGAAAGTTGTGGTCTGACAGACTCTTAGGTAGGGCTACTGAGAGTTGAAGGCTTGTGGTAGACTAGTAGTCAAGAAGGGATCAGTGTGACTTGTGAGTGGTCTAGTTGGGTTGGGTTAGTGAAAATAATCTTGTTAGATGCCTCTTTATGCCCTGGTGAAAGTATGAACCTTTGTAAGGCATTAGAAGCCTAGTTCATTGAAAAGTCCCTGTGTGGTTTTGTGAGACAAATGTAGGAGTCAAGTTGTAAAATTTGGTATGAGTCAAGTGAGTGCCACCTTGTAGTGCATCAAATATCCATTCTTCACCCTCTACACTAATCCAAACCATGCCCTAGTGTGATGTCTCCCACGATCTCAATCACATATCCTTTCATGACTAGATGGTTATCAACAAGTAGTCAACATGAAGTCCCATTTACTCTTCACTTGTAGCCTCAATAGGTGACTCTCCTTTGACCTTATCCTCATCTATGACTGAAGTGAACTTTGTACCATAATTCTTTGTATGGCTGCAATAACATTATGCAATAATGCTTTGTATGGCTGCAATAATTTGCTTTGTATGCTTTGTACCTATTTTGGTTGAGTGACATTTACTGTTTTACATGACGATTGTATGTACATTTACTATGAAGGGTTGAATGACATATATTTTAGTTATTTGTATGGATTCATTTCTTAGGAACTAATATTAGTCTCTTTATCATGCTACAGACAAATTCTCCGTCATGCTGAGGAAACAATCAAGAATTAAACCAACACAGGAAGAGATAGAAGCTAAGAATGCAAATAAAGCAGCGGATATGAGGGAACTTTGTGAGAAGAGGAAATTGGACATGATAAATGAAGACATGCCAATTGAAGAGGAATTGCAACCATCACAAAGAGATATGGTATTGGAGGCACAAAGAGAACGAATGCAAAACTTTGTGCTATGAGAGATTTGAATACCATAGTTGGAGACACGTCCTCTACTGCAAGTCAACATGTAGGGACACCATCTACCGCATCTCAAGTTGAGAGTACATCATCACTCACATGTGATGAAGGAGGTACATCATCATTCCCACCTCAACCTCAAGGTATGTCATCTATTCCATTTTCGATCGAAGGTATGCCATCTAGCCCATCTCATTTAAATATTGATGAAATTCCTAATGTTGAGATGAATTTACCTAACTTAACACCACCTAGAATTTTACATAGAAAGCCAAAGTATTTGATTGATATTGATGAGAATATTTTTCAGCCAATGGAAGGAAATATTCCAAAACACACTTGTAGAAGATATGCTCATGAGATTTGGAGATTGTTCTTTGAAAAGTTAGATGAGACCGGAAGATGTCAACTATTAGTTGAAATGATGCGAAGTATAAAGTATAGGTCCATCATGAAGATTCTTGGGTTGAGAGCATCAAAGGCTTCAAGTGAAAAATCTATTGTCAAGAATCTAATGAGTGTGTATGAGAGTGTGGGTAACACCTCACACACAAAAGATAGTAATGCAACACGACATGTGATTACATCGACTATAGTAAGTAGTCAAACGAGGAAAACTCGTCTCATTAGAAAGATGAGTCAAGAATTAAGAATTAATAGGAAAACTTTATCAAGAGCCGTTGGAAGATGTCAAAGAATTGAGGACACTAATGCCAATAAATTATGGGCGTTCTCGGGGAGACTACCATGAAAAGATAAACCAATTGTTGAAGCATTGAGATCACTAATTGAAGACTTTTGGAAGAATTACACAAGGGTATCTCTGAATCAAAGGGATGTGGTAAGAAGGAGAATCGGTAGTCAGAGTTGTGAGCCACATCCAAAGCATTTTTTGGATAGCACTCAAACACAATTTTTTGGTTATCACTCAAACATAGTTTTTTGGTAAATTTCTAAAGAAGTATCCTCAAATTAAAATTTGTCAAAGATATTTTGAAATGCTAAAACCTTTCTATGTCAAGATAAATCACACACACACTACTTGTTGTTGTAGATTACATATTGAATTTTCTAACCATTTTGATGTTTATCGGTCTATATGTTTAGATTTGCATACTAACAATGTTTTGTAGGGTTGTGGCATACGTGCCCCACCAACATCTTCAAGAGACTTCATATCAAGAATTTTATGTGAAAGAGAGAAAGGTCAAATATTCTACAAGAAATTATGCTTGGATGGCAGATGTCAGCATTGCAGTGGCTTGCAACATATGCCAATATGTGAACATATGGAAATAACACATGCAGTTGGAAATGAACTAGTAGAGTTCGACAAATATAAAAGAGTGGTATACAATACAAAAGATGGTAAAGAAGCAAAGAGGTGTGAATTGGTTATTGAAAATATTCTAATGTATTAGTTTATGCCTATATTTCGTGACAACATAGTGTATGAGTATGCAAGACATGCCCATAGAGCTTGACGGTTGGAATTGCAATTCAGGTTATGCAAGGACACATTTCTAGTTGGTAGCATTGTTTCACTCATCGACTTTGCAGAGAACTATAGTCTACAACCATAGCGTGAGGTGCAATCATAATATTACAACTCCACACAGGTTTCTATATTTGTTCACATCGCATTCATTCATGCAAATGATAGTACAGAGGATGACAGAAAGATCATAAGGGAGTATCATTTCTATATCAGTGATGATCGTACACATTCTACAGAGTTCATGCAAGGTTTCTTTCAGGTGTTCTACAATGATTTGGCTAGAAGGGGCATATTATTCTGTCAACATATCATATAGTCAAATAACTGTGCGTCATAATTCAAGAACTCGCAGAATTTCTATTGGCTGAGAAGGAGGCATAATTTTATAGGTGTTCAGCATATGTGGAACTTTTGTGAGGCTGGGTATGGAAAGGGGGAACATGATGGTGTAGGAGCATGTATCAAAAGAGCCATAGCACAAGAAGAGTTAAAGTATAAAGACAATGCAAAGTTGACAGATGCAAAATCAATCGTCAAGTGGTGTAATGCTTCCATGGGTCCAGGTAATGAAGGTAAGTCTTTAGTTCATAGATTTTTTTGGTTGATAGATGATACTAACATTGCACCATATGAGGACTATTCTACACTAATAGGATCAAGTGAGATGCACTCTTTTAGAAGCTCAATTGCAGGTTCATGGAGTATCCATACGCAAAAGATGTCATGCTTTTGTTCTTCATGTACAATTCAAGCCTGAGATGAGTGCAAGTTAAAGGAGTGGGTTGACGAATGGTAGTTAAGTTATCTTAGCCCACTTGACACGTATCGACCCCTGAAAGCACTGGAACTAACGTAGATGGAATCATCAGTTGACTTTGACCACATATTAGATCTAGTTCAACTAGGTAATATATCTATTTGCATAGTTTTTAAAATTCCTAATGTTATCTTACTTTGTAATGTTTTTATAATGTTGACTAATTTCATCTAATTTGCTACACATATCAATGTAGGGCATGTATATGCAGTTATTGTAGATGAAGATAACAAAGAGGGAACAGATTATTACTTGTGTCATTGTGTTGAGGCCAAAAATAAATTGGAGGCCCCAGTTATAGATGGATAAAACATTGAATACCCTATAGGCTTAGTGGTTGTTACTGGAACATGGCTTAGAAGGTAACTACATAAGAGTGTTAATGTTTGGCTGTTTCAGGACTTTGACACGCATGGGAAGATTCTTAATTACTTGAACCTTGTCATGGCATCCAATGTTCATTTGATACAATATCGGGGTAGACCTTTGAACAAAACCTTGTGGAAGGTACGTGAGTCTGACCATGAGGCAATACTTGACACAATAAAGAGTAGAGTAGACTCGGATGGTTCATTGGATTAATTTATAAGTATTCACATTGATTTTGTAAATTCATGTTACATTGAGTTGTAAGTATGCACATTAATTTGTAAGTTTACATAGATTTATCTTTTTTTATTTGCTGCTGTATTTTTACACATATACACATTTTTACATCATCATGTTATGCTTCACGGGGTTAGACCTAAGTGATGGATGAATTTGATCCTGAGAGTAATGTATAAGGTATAATCTAGGTGTCTTAGATAGATACTATATATCAACAACCTATCTAGAGACTAGAATAAGGTATAATCTAGAATGATCTAGGTGTCTTCTATGTATGTGTCTTCTATAATTTAATCTAGGTGTCTTAGGAAGGTAATATATGTCAACTAGCTCTACCATAATAGATGTCTTAGGTAGAACTATAATCTAGGTGTCTAGTTGACTTAGGTCTAGAATACGATAAGGTATAAAGACTAGGTGTCTTAGGTCTACTATGTCTATAAAATCTAGATACATACTATACAATAGGTGTCTTAGGTGTCCTACGTCTACTAGAATACATGTGTCTTAGGTCTTAGGTGAGGCCACATGAGCTTCCACCTTCACATGGTTGGCCTTGTCAGTATAGAATATTTATATTTCTTGAAGCTAAGGGAAGCTCTTTTTCTTAATAGGAAAACTTTATCGACTTCACTTGCACTAATGGTGCAGAGGCACCCAGGTTGTCATGCCTTCAAGAGGGGTCAAAGAGTGAAATTTTATTTTGATTGAGTCAATTGTATGTAATAAGGTCTTCTAAGACCATTTCATATGTTTTTGAGTTAGTTTGAGTCATTTGGGGTCAGTTTGAGTCTTTGAGTCTTGTTGCAAAAAAAATGTCAATGTTGTCAAGTTGCACAAAACAACTTTTGCATTTTTGCATTTTTGGTGTCCTACTCTTGATGCGACCAAACTGACAGTTCCAGCACATCTAGATGGGTACATTTAGGCTAGGTATGATCCTTTTTTGCATCCAAACATGCCAAAACCGTCTGAGCTACATTGTACCGATGATATCCCTGAAGAGTCTAAAGTGCAAAAAGGCAACAATTTTTGACGAGCTGTTACTTAGAAACTGTGTCACTTAGAAACATTATGTTTGAGGAAACATGATCATGTAGGGTTCCTCTACAATAACCTCTCTCAATTTTTTATATCTCTAAAGTGTTTTCCCGTGGTGAAAGGTTTTCTGCTGCCCCAAAAATCGTCAAAAGGAGGTAGTGTAAAGTTGCAAAGGGGTGTAACTTTCATCCTGCTCCTGATGTGACCAAATTGACTATTCCAATGCATCCAGATGGGTATGTTTAGTCTAGGAATGGTCCTATTTTTCACCCAAACATGCTGAAACAGTCTGAGCTACATTGTACCGGCGATATCCCTGAAGAGTCCAAAGTGCAAAAAGGTAGCAATCTTTGACGAGCTATTACTTGGAAACCGTGTCACTTAGATACATTCTGTCTGAGTCAACGTGATCACATAGGGTCCCTCTACAATAAAATCTCTCAATTTTTTATATCTCTGAGGTGTTTACCTGTGGTGAAAAGTTTTTTTCTGCCCCAAAAATCGTGAGAAGGAGGCAGTGTAAAGTTGCAAAGGGAAGTAACTTTTGTTCTTCTCCTTGTGTGGCCAAAATGACAGTTCCAATGTGTCCGGATGGGTATGTTTAGGCTAGGAATGGTCCTATTTTGCATCCAAACATGTCGAAATAGTTCGAGCTACATTGTACCGGCGATATCCCTAAAGAGTCTAAAGTGCAAAAAGGCAACAATTTTTGACGAGATGTTACTCAGAAACTGTGTCACTTAGAAAAGTTCTGTCAGAGGCAAACCAATCATGTAGGGTTTCTCTACAATAACCTCTCTCAGTTTTTATATCTCTGAGGCGTTTTCCCGTGGTGAAAGGTTTTCTGCTGCCCCAAAAATTGTCAGGAGGTAGTGTAAAGTTGTAAAGGGGTGTAACTTTTGTCTTGCTCCTGATGCGACCAAACTGATTGTTCCAACGCATCTGGATGGATATTTTTAGGCTAGGTATGGTCCTATTTTTCACCCAAACATGCCGAAATAGTCCAAGTTACATTGTACCAATGATATCCCTAAAAAGTCCAAAGTACAAAAAGGCAGCAATCTTTGATGAGCTGTTGCTTGGAAACCATGTCACTTAGATACATTTCGTTTGAGCTAACGTGATCACATAGGGTCCCTCTACAATAACCTCTCTCAGTTTTTTATATCTCTAAGGCATTTGCCTGTGGTGAAATATTTTCTGCTGCCCCAAAAATCATCAGAAGGAGGCAATGTAAAGTTGCAAAGGGGTGTAACTTTTGTTCTTCTCCTCGTGCGGCCAAACTGACAATTCCAATGCATCTATATGGGTACGTTTAGGTTAGGCATGGTCCTGTTTCACACCCAAACATGCCAAAATAGTCCGAGCTACAAACACTAACTAGTCTTCAATCTTCAAACACTACAAATACCATGATATCCTGCATATTGAGGGTTTTAAAGTCTTAAGAAAAGTAGATTCTTTTTAGGGTTTAATGCCCAATATGTAAACCCTAACTATCAATAAGAAAGGCTTAAACATTCTAACTTTCATCAAGAGATATCTAGGACATTTCAGAGACCTCAGGGACATCAAAAGAAAGACATTAGAATATGACACCTATCATAGGCTTAGGGTTCTAAGACATGAACAAATTCACATTTGAATCAAACTCATGACTCACCTTGATAAATATAACTCTCCTTGATGATGACATTGAATTATGATTATGAAAGCTTGTGTCTTTTCTGACTTCTTATTGCATGAACAAAACCACATCCACCATGAACATGAACCTTGCATCATATCAACCTTCCAAGATAGACCTTATCATAAAAACCATATTCACAACAAAACCTTGCATGAACAAAACCACATCCACCATGAACATGAACCTTGCATCATATCAACCTTCCAAGATAGACCTTATCATGAAAACCATATTCACAACAAAACCTTGCATGAACAAAACTACATCCACCATGAACATGAACCTTACATCATATGAACCATGTTTGTCTTGTGCAGCATCAACATGAACTGAGAGACCTTATCATGAAAACCATATTCACAACATCATGTACCTCATGACCATCACCTACCTTGAATCACTGTATCAACTTATCAACATCATGGCATCAATCTTGACATCAATGACAAACAACCTTGATCCTTTGACTTCAATGACAACCTTAAACCTTGATTGTTGATGACTTATGGAAGCCTATAGCCCCAATGTTATTTTGCATACTAAAATTAGGTAAGACTAAATGTACTCTCATAACCTCACCTTATATGCAAGAGGAATTACATTTAATAACCATAATGGTCATCGGGTGCTCATAAGCATATGATTTTGACTATCTTATTCAAAACAACAAACATACTCTTTGCATCCCAATATGGTATAATAACAAGAAATTAAGAAATATTTTCAACTGATCAACTCATAAAGAATATGGATCAACATACTCATTTGAATATTTTCAATTGAGCAACTCATAAAGAATATGAATATTTTCTATTCAACATGATGATTCATTTTTATTTTAAATACAACTTCTGTCTTTTAGTTCTAGAATGAGGTTTAGGTGATACTTGAATAAGAATAACTGGCTTATTGGATCAACAAACATCCTATGTAATACAATTGGACTTTAAATATTTGAAGTAACCATCTACAAATATCCATTTAAATGTGGATTTATAATGCAAATATGGACGCCATCAATAAAAAGATTTGTATTAACCAAATATCCATATAGGCATACATCAATATCTATCAATATAAGTATAAAATATATACAAAATAGCCATATAGGCTTACAAGAATGCCATATAGGCATACAATGTCAACTATATGCAATACAAAATATATGTCCACAAATGCCATATAGGCATACAACAAAAGAACACAATAAAAAGTCATTCCCCTCTGTCTGGTGAAGAGAATAGATCATGAGCAACCATTGATCTTCTAGGGGATGGAGATGTGTATGTGGGTGGCCTACTACAAACCTGAGCGCTACTCCTCCTATTTAGTTGTTCGTGGATCTATAGCTGTTACAATAAAAAGTATAGACATTAATATATAGAAATTACATGTTATAAAAAATGAAACATTTAACAAAATAATCACTTACCACTACCATATAATCTGTCTCCTCATTTGCCTTAGTAGCAGGATTAGGCTGTGGTGATGTCATGTCCTATAGAAACCATCCAGATAGAAATTAAACTTCAAATCAATAATCATTTGACAAATAAACAACTATAACAATGAATGTAAATTGAAATTTACTAATCTACCTCATACCCCTGTCAATGGCATGGAGCTATGAATCGTAGAGGACACACCATGCTCCATTGCCCTATGAACATTAGGAGGTGTCTCCCCAACCTACATCATCTGGAAATAAAACAACATTATTCAATTACGAAAACTATAATAGTGATGCAAGTCATGGTTCCTAACATACACACACGTTCACCTAAACATGGAAGTACATACAATAAAACACACAAGTCACATGCATATATGCAAATTAGACAAAGATTCATGACTATTGTGTGTATAAGGGTCAACAAAGGAGGGACCATAGTACCATCAAATTTTAGGTTTAAGAAGTCAGAGAGGGAGTGAAGGTGTTAGTTTAGGTTTAGGTTGGTGGTAGAGTGGGGTAGGGTTGTGCTCAAATTTTTGTTTGTTTGGTAGTCGTGGAGGTAGGACAATGCCTAATATAGAGTTTTTGGGTTTACATGACAATGCCTAAACTAGAAATCACATAGACATTAGGTAAGTTTATGGGCTTACGGGAAGGAGGAATATCGAGCGTTTGTGGGATAATATGAGGAAAGATACTAGATAGGAGAAGAAAAACCTTATTTTAAAAATTTCTTATCATTTTCTTTGTGTTGAGGTTTGTCAGGGGGTGGGTTGGAAGCAAACTAGGTCTGGGACATCTAGTAGGGGTATATTAGGAAATAGGTAGGGTAGATATGTGTTGGTTAGTAGGTTGGGTGTAGTGTTGGAGAAGTTTCTTAGGCTTACTACTAGAAGTGGATGGGGAAAGGTCCTACACTTTTTCTTTTACTTTATCTTGGAGGGGTGTTAGAGGGGAGATAGAAGTCAATGAGGAAGGTGAATTAGTAATAGGTGGATATATGGTGGGGAAGATAGGGGCATAGCTAGTGGAGTAGGTGAAGTAATAGAAAGAGGTTGTGGGGTTGGGGCAACAATGCGTTTAGAGGCATAAGATAGGTAAAGGTGAAAGAGGGAATTGGTATGAGGTTGAGGTGGACCAGAAGGGCTTGACAAAAAATAATCTAATGAGAATTGTCTTAAGGTAACAACTAGTTGGTATGGGCTATGAGAAATGGTGAAGACATTACCATCATGGGGAATTTTAGAGTCAACAAAGGAGGGACATAGATGATGTTGGAGTCAATCATATGCTATATAAGATGTCATAGGCTCATACCCCTCTCTGGTGTCATGTACTAGGGTCTAATTGGTGGTAATTGGATGAGTTTATTAGAGAGAATTTATCGAAGAATAGTGTGGAGTGGAACAACAAGCTTTGGTAGACATGTATGGAAAATGTGGTAGCATAGACAAGGTAGTGAGCTGTTTGAAAAGATGCCTCAAAGAAATGTGGTCTCATGGTGATGTCCTTGTCTATGCATTTGCTTGTCATGACATTCCATGAGACCACATTTCTTTGAGGCATTTTTTCAAATAACTATATTGTAATTGAAATTTTGTCATCTATGAACATCTAGTTATTAGTTATGCAATGTATAGTAATGCTTTGAGTCTAAAAGATGTGCAATGAAATGTAACCAACGATATGAATATAAAATACAAAAATCTAGTAAGTACAATTCATTCATTAAACTATTTATTTTATTACCTCCGTGAAGCTTTGAAGTCCACCGCCGTTGGCAGGTGTTGCCGTGAAATCTCCAATATTAACCTATTCAACATCCAAAATTAGATATTAGAATACCATTCATATAATGATGCTATTCACATGTAATATTTATAATTGTTTACTAGTTACATACCTCGACAGTAGATGATGTAGTGTAATATGCAGGTGGAGAACCACTGAAAAATGCATCAACGCTATGACCTTGAAAGTTCATTAAAATTATCAAACTAAATTAGATAATCTTGCATTTAAAAAAATAAAATTTAATAAATTAAATTCAATGAACTTGCTAAGATTTACTTGAGTATCAAGCTTGAAAGTCTCACTCAGGAGGGCATCTATCATCACCATCTACTCAGTTGCAGATGTAGCATGCACACCTGTGTCATGACTATTCATGGGGTCATAACCACATGCTGACCCGCAAGCTCGACAAGTATGGGGTGGAACCGTACTTGAACTCTCCCCTGGCCCACGTTGTGCTGCAGGACTAGCATGATGTATGATTCTTTGGGTCAAGGTACTAATGGACTGAAGTGTCTTGACCTCAACATTCTCCTTCACAACGGAAGGGATAAAAACATGCTCATGGGATGGTCTGGCGAGTGCTTGTCTCACTGGCCACTATGGGTCAACACGCGCCCTTGGTCTATCTTGTGCTAACCCCCCACCTCTACCCTGGAACTCTAGCATATCAAAATAATTTGGCACTTTATTTTTGAAAAACTCGCAGTAGAGTTTCCTCAAAAAATATTGCGGGACCTCATTATTGTTGCATGGAGGATGGTAAAAAATGATCCACCAGCTCTGTGCAAAATTGTCCCTTATCACTTGGTTGTTGCACCAATAGATAGGGAACCTCTTGCATGTAAAGGGTAGAGGTTCATTTGCTCGTGGGTTTGTGAAAATAGAACACAAGTCCAATTTTGTAATTTGTTCATTTTTAACTTATTCATATGACAACTTATCTGCATAATACTCTCTAAATTCTCTCCTCTTTTCTATCCAACTAGTGATTTGCTTGCTAATTGAATCTATATTTGATAACATAGATTCAAGGGATTGAGCAAGCATGGATCTATGCAAGGTTGAATTTGCAGGTTCTTTCAACCTTGCAATTATATCCTCAATTTGTTTCTTATTATTTTCAATTTGCCCCATTATATTTTCTTGTGTTCCAGGGGCATATTTAGGAATAAATGGAGGTGTTTGTGGTTGGGGTTCTTCTTCAACAGGTATTTGTTGTTTAGGTTATGGAGGAATTTGTGGATTTTTAGGAGGAGGAGGAGGTGCAATATCAACTCATGTAAATTTAAGAAATTTACATAAAAAACTATAAATTTCTGTCAACAATAAGTTGCAAGTATGGGCCTAACTGGTGTTGTCATTGATGTCAACATACTCCTGTTGCATTGATGATAAAGATTGGATGAGATGTATGTTGAGGATATTGAGAAAATTAGTCCTATCAGGAACAAAGAAGAATAGTGAAGATAGTGAGGTAAAGATCCCAGCTAAGATGAAGATCAGAGGATGCGCATCAAAGGGTTTATAGATATGTGTCTTAAGATGATCCAATAAATATTTTAGAGGTCCGCACAAAGATCTAAAGAAGTTATGGCCACTTAAGTAAAACTGGTTCTGGCAGATGTTCAGAAGTGACAGAGTGACACAGATAGGTCTGGTGAGATCCGGAAATGCAATATCTTGTTCTGCAGATTTGGTGAAGTGTTTAGGAAGTCAATGTGAAATGACAACTCAATTGGTTCATGGTCTGGAGGTCCACAAGCATCTATTCCAATATGACAGTGATGACAGACTGTGTTCTTGAGGTTCCAGATGAAGGAGAGAATGATTTTAGTAAGTAGAAGTAGTGTGGATGTTCCTGGTGATTCAGACAAGTTTGTGGAGGTCTTTGGATTGTGTCCAGTTCATGTTGGTGGTCCGCATTGAAGATTGAGCTCGTAATTGAAGAATTACTTCCAGATGATGATGGTCTTCCTAAGTCTAGCCGACCGGATGAGTTACACATCCTGTGAATGATCTTGGAGATGTTCTATGAAGAATGGCGTGTTCCTAATGAAGATTGAAGTCTCAGATTTGTGTGGCCAATAGTATGTTGATCCATGTGAAGTCTTTTTGTAATTAGTCATGCTGTAATTATGCATTTTCTTTGTAATGTATGCCGACTTGGATGATTATCCCTAAGTCGACGTCTTGTATAAATAAGGAGTTGTAAAGTCATTTCAAAGGTATCTTGTGGAGATGAAAATGTGGTAGAGAGGAGCAGAGTGAAAGGCAGAGCAAAAGTATTGGGCTTAAATGGAACTAACTCAAGCATGGTGAAAATGCTATTCTTTAGTTCAAGTATGTAATACTTATTATTCTGTAGACAGTGTGTCTCCTGTAGGCAGTGGGCCTCTTGTGAACAGTGTGCTCAGGCAGTGAGCCCTAATTGACATGTGCCATTTTGTTCTTCCTATTCTTTTAATAGAGAATACAATCTTGGGTTAGTCACCCCATGGTTTTTTCCCTTAACCAGGTTTTCCACGTCAAAAATCTTGGTGTCATATGTGTTAATGTGTTTCTGCTCTTGAATTGTTGCATTATGTTTTCATGACTGATTTATTATTATGCTACTGACTTAAGAAAAGGATTTAAGTGATTAATTGGAAGAAAGTTTTGGACAACTGATTCACCCCCCCTCTCAGTTGTCTATCCTAAATCTAACAATTGGTATTAGAGCTAAGTTCCTCTAAAAGATCTTAACCATTTGAAGAGATCCAGGATGTCGTCCTACAAGAAGGATAGTCTGAGGTTTGATGGAACTAATTTCACTCTTTGGAAAAGTCGCATGGAATGCCACTTGCAATGTATGGGAATGCAGTATTGGATCATGGCTTCAAAGAAGTATGTTCCTCCACAGAATGGTCTGAGTACCGTAGATGAAATCAAAGATGCTGAAAACAATCTGCAGACAAAAGAAGCTCTTCTAAGTGCCTTATCTGATTCAGAGCTGATAAATGTTATTGATCTAAAAATTGCATATGAGATTTGGCAAAAACTAGAACTTCTGCATGAAGGAGACAAGTATGTTAAATGTGCCAAGCTACAGAGTCTAAAAAGAAAATTTGAAAACCTGAAGATGAGAGAAGATGAAAATATCACTACATTTCTGCCAAGAGTAAATGAGCTTGTTTGTGGCATTAGATGTACTAGTGGAATCTTGGATGAAGATGAGATTGTTGGCAAAGTTCTTAGATCCCTTCCTGATTCTTACAAATACAAGGTTGCTGCTATTGAAGAATTTAGATCCTATTCAGGTATCACAAGAGATCAATTGGTTGGTAAATTGGCTGCATTTGAATTGATTGAGTTTGGAGATTCACCCCCCAAGACTGAATCTGCATTCAAAGCTAGTGCCTTTGTAAAAGGAAAACAAAAGTTTGATCTGGGAGAGAACTCTAAAAAGAAACTATCATGGTATGAAAAAGCAAGAAAAGACCTGGAAGAAGATGAAGCAGAAGCTACTCAATTTGAAGCCCTTATTGCAAAAAGACTGCCAAGAGGATCCGGTAAGTATGAGGGGAAATTGCTTTTTAAATGTTTTAACTGCAATAAGATTAGTCATTTTGCCTCAAGGTGTCTAGAAAGATTTTCAAGGCCAAATCCTAACATATCAAGGTTCCAAAAGAAATGTTACTATGTTCATGAAGATGATGATGATAAAGGAGTAACAGATGATGAATCAGAGACATGAAACAAATCCTGAAGTGACTGGGTGTTTATTGCCATCAAGGAAGAAGATCCAATGCCCTCTAAATCTGTCAATCATAAAATCATAGAAAGAGCTCTGTCTACCCAAGTTGAAGAAAAGGATGATTGGGTCATTAATAGTGGATGCTCCCACCATATGACAGGTGACAAAAATAAGTTCATAGATTTGGAAAGGTATGAAGGAGGAGTGGTAAAATTTGGTGATAATTCTGCTGGTAGAATTAGAGGTAGAGGAACCATTTCTTTTGATGGAAAGAACAAAACTAGTAATGTACTGTATGTTGAAGGTTTGAAGCACAATCTTCTCAGTGTTGGATAGTTGGTGGACAAAGGCTATGATCTTTGATTCAAAAATGGAAAATGCAAGATCTTTGAAAGTTTCGGAATAGCGATTGCATCCGGTACTCAAACAAAAGGTAATATCTTCCACTTGGTTGGTACTGGTAAAAGTTGTTTATTTGTTCAAATTGATCAAAGTTGGTTGTGGCAAAGAAGAATGTGTCATGTGAATTTTGATAATATCATCAAGATAAGCAACACCCAGGCTGTGAGAAATCTTCCAAGACTAGTGAAACCTACTAATAGTTTGTGCAAAGAATGTCAGTTGGGTAAGAAGAGCAAAGTCACATGCAAAAGTAAGGAATAGTCTTCTACCAGATTATTAGACTTAGTTCATACTAATCTATGTGGTCTGGCAAGAATTAGGAGTGTGCAAGGTGATAGATACTTCATGCTATTAATTGATGACTACTTCCGAATGATGTGGGTGACTTTTCTGAAAGAGAAATCAGAGGCTCTTGAGAAATTCAAAATATTCAAGGCTATGGTAGAGAATGAAACTAGATTGAACATAAAATGTCTGAGGTCTGATAGAGGTGGATAATTCACATCCGGTGATTTCATAGAATTCTATGAGAAACATAGAATAAAAAGATAGTTGTCTGCTCCAAGGACTCCACAACAGAATGGGGTAGTGGAGAGAAAGAACCGGACCATCCAGGAAGCATCTAGAACCATGATGATGGAAGTAAATGTTCCTTAGATCTACTAGAGAGAAGCTCTAAGCACTGTAGTCTATACTCTTAATCGAGTACAAATCAAAAGCAATACTGGTAAGACTCCTTATGAACTCTGGTTTGGCATCACTCCCACTGTGAGGTATTTTAGAGTCTTTGGTAGAAAATGTTACATTAAAAGAGATGAAGATCTAGGCAAATTTGATGCTAGAAGTGATGAAGGAATATTCTTGGGTTATTCTACTCAAAGCAAAGCATACAGGTGTTATAACAAGAGATTGAGAAAGATTATAGAAAGTACAAATGTGAAGGTTGATGAAGGTATTGAAAAACCCTCAAGGTTTTATGAATATGATGAAGATGATCAGAATGATATTTTGATCTAAGGAGTCCAAGCCTCTTTTGAAATTCAGATTCAGACTGATCCGGTGAATCAGGAAGAAGAGATGAGTTTGAATGAACCTGCTCAAGAAATAGAAGTGCAAGAAAGTCTCAAAATTCAAAGGTATGTAAGACTGAATCACTTTGAAGATCAGATCATAGGTGATAAAAGCAAAGGTGTTCAAACAAGAAGAAAGATTGCTCAAGACTCAAAAGAGTATTGTCTGATTTCAAAGATTGAACCAAAGTTAGTAAATGAAGCATGCAATGATGAAAGCTGGACTAAAGTAATGGAGGAAGAGCTGATGCAAATTGAGAAAAATCACACTTGGGATCTTGTTCCTAGACCTAGAAACAAGAATGTGATTGGAACCAAATTGGTATTCTAGAATAAACTAAATGAAGATGGTGAAGTAGTCAGAAACAAAGCCAGATTGGTCTGCAAGGGTTACTCTCAAGTAGGAGTTGATTTTGAAGAAACTTTTGCTTCGGTAGCAAGAATTGAAGCAGTTAGGTTATTTCTTGCCTTTGCTGCCTTCAAGGACTTCAAAGTATATCAGATGGATGTCAAGTCTACCTTCTTGAATGGTGACTTGGAAGAAGAAGTTTACATTGAGCAACCAGATGGATTTCAATTGTTTGATCATGGTGATATGGTCTGCAAGTTGAAGAAAGCACTGTATGGACTCAAGCAAGCCCCAAGAGCTTGGTATGAAAGATTGGATAAGCATCTTTTGAAGATTGGTTTCAACAAAGGTACTACTGATAGTAACTTGTTCTTCAAAATTGATCATGAAAATATCTTGATTATTGAAGTGTTTGTTGATGATATCATTTTTGGAGGAAGAGATAGTATGTGCAAAACTTTTGTAAATCAAATGAAAAGTGAATTTGAAATGTCCATGTTTGGGGAAATGAATTTCTTCTTGGGTTTGCAAATCATTCAAACAAAGAAAGGAATCTTCATTTCTCAGACTAAATATGTGAAAGAATTGTTGAAGAAATTTGGGATGGAAGACTCAAAACCAATGAGTAATCCCATGGCAACTGGATGTAAATTGAGCAAAGATGATGACTCTCCTAAGGCTGATAAGAAAAAGTACAGGTCAATGATTGGAGGATTATTGTATCTCACTCAAACTAGACCTGACATTATGAATGCTATTGGACTTGTTGCTAGATTCCAAGCTGATCCTAGAGAATCTCATGTCATGGCAATCAAGAGGATTTTTAGATATCTAAAAGGGACAATTGAGTATGGATTGTGGTATCCCAAAAATCATAATTTTTCTCTTCATGCATATACAGATGCGAATTGGGTAGGAGATGTGGATGACCAAAAGAGTACTAGTGGTGGAGCATTCTTTTTGGGGAAAAGATTGGTTTCTTGGCTGAGAAAGAAACAAGAGGCAATATCTCTGTCCACTGCAGAAGCAGAATATATTGCAGCAGTAGGTAGTTGCACTCAAGTATTATGGATGAAGCAAATGCTAAGAGATATCAGAGTGGAGTATGAAGAACCTATCACAATCTTCTGTGATAATTCAAGTGCAATAAACATATCAAAAAATCTAGTGTTGCATTCAAAGACTAAACATATATCCATCAAGTTTCACTTTTTGATAGAGCAAGTGAACAAAAATGGAGTCAGATTGGAGTTTGTGCCTTCCAAGGATCAGATTGCAGATATTTTAACTAAACCTCTACCTAAAGACTCTTTTGAGTATCTCAGGGAGAAGTTAGGGGTTATTACCCTCTGGTTCTGAATTAAGGTGCACTAATGTGCATCAGTCCGGTGGATCTCACAGTCATATCTTGTGGTCCGGATTGATGATGGGAAGATGCTACTCAGGGGGAGCAGCTGATATGATTATGAAGTGATGCAAGTATGTACCCTTTGACATTGATGTCAAAGGGGGAGAGAAGACATGTGAAAAACAAGTAGTTGCTGATCAAAGGGGGAGTAGTAAAGGAAGAGAAGACATATGAATGGTTGTTGTTGATAGGGGAAGTTATGTCAGTGAGGAGAAGTTCTTGTCTTGATGGTTAAAACAATTTTTCACATCATATGTTGCCATCAATGACAAAGGGGGAGATTGTTGCAAGTATGGGCCTAACTGGTGTTGTCATTGATGTCAACATACTCTTGTTGCATTGATGATAAGGTTTGGATGAACTGTATGCTGAGGATATTGTTAAAATTAGTCCTATCAGGAATAAAGAAGAACAATGAAGATAATGAGGTAAAGATCCCAGCTAAGATGAAGATCAAAGGATGCGCATCAAAGGGTTTGTAGATATGTGTCTTAAGATGATCCAGTAAATATTTCAGAGGTCCGCACAAAGATCTGAAGAAGTTATGGCCACTTAAGTAAAACTAGTTCTGGCAGATGTTCAGAAGTGACAGAGTGATATAGATAGGTCCGGTGAGATTTGGAAATGCAATATCTTGTTTTGTGGATTTGGTGGAGTGTTTAGGAAGTCAATGTGAAATGACAACTCAATTGGTTCGTGGTCTGGAGGTCCACAAGCATCTATTCCAATATGATAGTGATGACAGACTGTGTTCTTGAGGTTCCGGATGAAGGAGAGAATGATTTCAGTAAGCAAAAGTAGTGTGGATGTTCCTGGTGATTCAGGCAAGTTTGTGGAGGTCTTTGGATTGTGTCCAGTTTGTGTTGGTGGTCCACATTGAAGATTGAGTTCGTAATTGAAGAATTACTTCTGGATGATGATGTTCTTCCTAAGTCTAGCTGACCGGATGAGTTACACATCCTGCGGATGACCTTGGAGATGTTCTGTGAAGAATGGCGTGTTCCTAAGGAAGATTGAAGTCTTAGATCTGTGTGGCCGATAGTATGTTGATCCGCGTGAAGTCTTTTTGTAATTAGTCATGTTGTATTTATGTATTTGCTCTGTAATGTATGTCGACTTGGATGATTATCCCTAAGTCGATGTCTTGTATAAATAAGGAGTTGTAAAGTCATTTCAAAGGTATCTTGTGGAGATGAAAATATGGTAGAGAGGAGTAGAGTAAAAGGCAGAGCAAAAGTATTGGGCTTAAATGGAGCTGACTCAAGCATGGTGAAGATGCTATTCTTCAGTTCAAGTATGTAATGCTTATTATTCTGTAGATAGTGTGTCTCTTGTAGGCAGTGGGCCTCTTGTGAGCAGTGTGCTTGGGCAGTGAGCCCTAATTGGCATGTGCCATTTTGTTCTTCCTATTCTTTTAATAGAGAATACAATCTTGGGTTAGTCACCCCGTGGTTTTTCCCTTAACCGGGTTTTCCACGTCAAAAATCTTGGTGTCATATGTGTTAATGTGTTTCTACTCTTGAATTGTTGCATTATGTTTTCATGATTGATTTATTATTATGTTGCTGACTTAAGAAAAGGATTTAAGTGATTAATTGGAAGAAAGTTTGGGACAACTGATTCATCCCCCCCTCTCAGTTGTCTATCCTAAATCTAACAGTTTTCAATTTGCCCCATTATATTTTCTTGTGTTCTAGGGGCATATTCAGGAATAAAAGGAGGTGTTTGTGGTTGGGGTTCTTCTTCAATAGGTATTTTTTGTTTAGGTGATGGAGGAATTTGTGGATTTTTAGGAGGAGGAGAGGCATTATCAACTCATGTAAATTTAAGAAATTTACATAAAAAACTATTTTAACCTACCTATTTAGCAAAAAATTCACACAAGAAAGCAAATAAAACTTACTTCTTCAATTTCCCTGACGTTGTGGTATCATTTTGATGATGAATTGATGAGAAATAGCTGATGATTGGATGTTGGATAATGCAAGTGTGCTCTATTCTCTCTTCAAGCCACGATATTCTCTCTTCAAGCCACGAGTTTCTTGCAAATTGCTGTCAAATAATGAAATGGAATGCTACTTTTTTTTATATATATAATAGAACATAACACGCTCACGTTATAACACAAGCGCGTTATGGATCGATGTAGGCTTGGAAACACCAAGCCATAACGTGAGCGTGTTATGTCTAATTTTTTTAAAGTTGGCCACTTTTTGGCCCGCCAACTTTTTGCACTATCCCTGATATGAAATGACAATTTTATAAATACCTTTCTTTCATACTGAATTGTGATCACTTGAATAATTCAATTATCTCATAACTGAAAGATAAAACCAGTTAGATTATCTATCTTTAATTGACTGTCTAATATCTTGCCATTAGATATTTACTTGTTAGGATGGTTTGATAGTCCTGATTGGACTGCCAGATTATCCTGACAAATGATCCTTCTTTGTCTCTTTTCAAGGCATCATGTATTCACTAATTGAATTAACTTAAAAGTTTTCTTTTACTCCTTTTGAAACAATTTGCAAATCAGGTCTAACTAAATTAGGTGTGAACATAATTTAGTAACATTTCTGGTGACCTCTCAGGAGTGTTTGCCTACTAAAGAAATTAGAACTAGTAGCCTTGCAATTCCATTGGGCACATGAGTCATTTTCTGCCTTGAACTTTGAAAAAACCTTTTGAAACTCAAATTGATAGAAAACTACAACAAAACAAAACTGAAACTATTCTAACCTGTTTAAGACATAGCCAACAAAATGTGCATCTGCACTTCTTGGAAAACAAAATACTAAACTGAAATCTAACCAACCCTACACTAACCAACCATTGAAGCTGGTCAAACAAATCCATTAACTGGCTTTGTAAAATAACTTCCCTTTCTGATTAAGAAAGGATGTTCTGCAAGCTAATTTGCTACTGAGAAGATATAATTCATAAGGACATACCTTATAGAATGCTACAAAACTCTCTGAAGGATGAAAATAAACTCATTCACCATCTGATCATGGTCACAAATACTGCTGTTATAAGGTGAATAAATGACCTTATTCTACTTTTTTGAGGCTAAAGTCTCCTTTTTGGGTACAACAAAAATCTATATCTCCCTTTTAAGCTCTTTGTCAGCTAAGTCCTTGATGGGACACCCTCTTGCAATGATGCATCTTTGGCTAATACTCCTGGTGCCTTGATTTAGCTCTGCTATCCTATTTTTAGCTATAATCTCAACTTGATTTGAAAAAATTAGCTCAGATGAATGAAATGAAGTAATTTCTACCTCTTTATCTTGATCATGCTGATCACATACTGTTGGCTCATTTGACACTAGCTAATCATTAATGTTAGAACAAAAGACTTCTATGATGCCTGAAAACATGCCCTCATCTAACTCATAATCTTGCATTGAATCCACATGAGTTATGTCATCCAATTGTTCAATACTAGGAAGTTCATCAAATAAGTCAGCTAGCTCATGAGATTTAACCTCTATTTATTTCACAAAAACATGTTCAACCTGATCCTGTTTGCCATCTAAGTTTGACACAAAGGACTCAAGATCATCCCAAAATGAATCATCATCACAGTCCTCTTGAAGTTTTGGTAAAGGAGGACTGTTTATTATCTCATAACAGCTCTCAACTGGCTATGTAAGTTGCATGATAGGTTTACCTTCACACTCTTCTAATTGATCCAAGATCACACTGTCAGACTGTTTATCTTCTTGCTGTTCTGAAACTGCTATTGGTATGTTTGCCTC
This sequence comes from Cunninghamia lanceolata, assembly GCA_027924645.1. NCBI lineage: Eukaryota > Viridiplantae > Streptophyta > Pinopsida > Cupressales > Cupressaceae > Cunninghamia > Cunninghamia lanceolata. The sequence goes on from BSBN01000771.1 coordinate 247,658, forward strand.
ATCTGGTTCAATGAAACCAGGTAACTAATCAAACAAAGAAATCAGTTCTTCCTCCTCACATGGGGCTTTCTCCATCAGAATGTGGGCAACCTATATTTGCAGTTAAAGATTTTGCCCTTCCAATATCTATGTCCTATTTTCATTTATCTTGTAAACAACATTAGAAAACTTATCAAATGAATCAAAATACAAAGGATTGAGTGCTAAATTTGAAACCAGCATCTTCTTCATATGCATTATGCTCATTTTCAGCTGGGGACATAGTAAAAACAACAGAAACCTCTTGCTCCACATATGATTTTTCTAATTTGGTGGGACAAGAAGGACTGCAAGAAACTTTAGTTGCTGGGTTAAAACTTGGAATCTTGATTGGCTTGGGCTCTAAAACCTTTTGTTCTTGTTCACTATACCAACTTGGAATCTTGATTGGTTCAGATACTACTACCTTTTCCTCTTCACGATTTTGGATTGGTATGGAAGGGCTATCCTTTACAAGATTTGACAAATTATAATCAGGATGTTTGGTCCAAGAAGGCTACCATGGCTGCTCAAAACTGTGATGACTTGGTTCAGGTACTTGATGTGACTGATACTGAGGACTAATAGAATGATTTTGAATGTAAACATATTCCTGATTAAAATTAGAGCTTCTGAAACTTAGAATTTGATACCTACTAACCTCATTTTGAACAGGCTGATTTGGAACAAATGCAGCTATCTGAATCATTTGTCTTTGTACTTGTGCAAGAAAAAACTTCATCTGCTCCTGTTTTGCTGCTATCTCCCTTCTAAGACCTTATTCATCCTATCTCCTTTGCATCAGAAAGTCTTGTTCATAGAGATAGGCCTGATAAGCCACCTCCTCCTATTGCTACTCATACTCTTGCTATATTTTGAATTCTCTTATCTGCTTATTGATTTCCAACAATGTATTATTGAGATCAAGTGACATACTCTTTATGCTTGCAATCTCTTCCTTCACATACTCTTGAAGCCGATTTGGTTCATTTATAGAAGCCAACAAGGCTGAACTAGGGTCGGTGGGAGGTAAGAGTACTGTGCATGTTGATATACTGTTGTTGCATGACTTCTTGGGATAAAACCAGCAGCATGGCTGATCTGATATGACTGATAAGATGATGGATTAGCAGCATTTTCATGATATGATGGATGATATGACATGTTTCCATGCAGGATAGACATGTTTACTCATTTAAAAAGTTGGAGAACAACTGAAACCTGATCTTGTGAAATTCTTCTCATAGGCTACAAATTTGATCTATAAAACCAAAAAGATAGAGTCGCCAGGTATTTTGAAATAACATCTTTAAAAAGGCTATATTAACTGCTAATCATACCAAAACAAAAGTAATAAATAAGTTCTTTTTGAACTAAAAATTAGTTCAAAGTCCCACTGGGCGTACCAAAAACTGTTGTCGATTAGGATTACACCCGTGATGCAAAGTTGTGATACTCAACAATCCTTCGAAACATGGGATCAAACTTAGGCTGTGGGTGACCTATGTTGAGTTTGAACCTCTAGATTGTGGGCTGGTTCCCTTAAAATATTCAATTGGATCTATGAATTTGATGTGGAAAAGGGTAAAAAGGATCTTTCTAAAAGTAATCAAAACTGTAAAAATATGGTGATGCACCTAATGATGATAAGAAACTTGTCAATTAAACTCACAATAGATCTCAGAAAATCTATCCACACATACCACTTTCAGCAAATTGATCACAAAAAATATTTCTAAGGGAGGCTGGAAAATATTTTTGTTTAAAGGAAAAGGGGTTTTTCACAACATAAAAGAAAGGTTTTCCAATTGCATAGCCTAAGACCTGTTATTTTCAATGCTATCTAACACAAACAAGCACTAATGAGACAATGATTTTAAAGGTTTTGATGTTAAACACAATAAAATCTCATCAAATCACTCATGCAAGTTGCATTAATGGAAGGTAGATACTTGATCAAACTTAAAAATAAAGGAAATAATTGCATAAGACAAAGTATAGAACATGTAACCTACTGTAATATCTATAAATCCACAAATAAGTGAGTTACAAAACCTCTTTCTCTCTCAAAGTGCAAAGAGCAAAAAGACAAGAACTTGAAATGAGTTACAAACAAACTGTCTCTCAATGTGTAAAAGAGAAAAGAATGCAAGAACTAGAAAAATCTAAATTTTTCTTTACAATATATAGTTTGCTCTCTCCAAGAGGCATGAAAAAATAACTGCAGTTAACTGCCTCTAAAAAATAAGCTCTCTAATTTGATCCACGAGCAAACAATGAAATCCCCAAAAATAAGGGTCAAAACTGCCTCAAAATGGGCAAAAATAGCTCCAATCTGCTAGTCTCCATGTGTTTGATCCAAGAGTTGATCAATTTTCTCTATTTTGACCTCCAAGCCATGCAAAAAGACCTCAAAAGTCCTTAGTTAACTTAACTCCTCCATTTTGCATTATTTTGCATGTGTTCTAATCATGTGGAAAATTAATAAAGTAATCATTTGCATGACTTACTCTACTAAGAGTTTCAATTTGTCTAAATTCTTCAATTTTACAACTTGTGACAAAATAATAGAGTACTTTATAAAATATTACTTTATTAATTTGTTTACATGATATATAGTTGTAAAATTATGAGAATGTGGAAGAAAAAGAATATACCTTATCTCTCCCTTTACATTTGCCTAATTTGCACAATTTTGCATGATTTTGATGCCAAAATTAGGTCTTTATACATGAAAGAAAAAATATTACCCCCTTATGCCTCCCATGCAAAAATTAGGTCACTTACATGCAAAATAATATAATGAACTATCAAAAGTAATTATAATTGCATCATAATCACCTTATAACTCCATGCAATGTAAAAGCTCTATAGTTGCATAATACATGCATTTATGACATAAGAATATTCCCTTATCACTCCATAATGCACCTTGCAAATATCACCATGCAAAAAATCCTTACCTTATCTTTGTCTTCATGATGTCTTCTTGCCATGGATTTGACTATCACCTTTTATATGACCATGTCTTCATATGATGTTCTTGTTTTGACTTTATATACATCATAATGCATAAGGCAAAAAGAAAATAGACCACTCTTGGTCTCCTGATGCAGAGCACATCAACTAGTGTCAAGTTTTCCTGACAGAAATCAGGGTTCTAACAAACCAAGGCTTCAACACCAAGACATATGCATGTTCATGTTCCAAGGAGAGAGACTTCAGGGCATACCTTCTAAGACTCTTAACTCCAACTAACCTTTCATCACTTCCAATGTGCAGACCCTGTAGGATAGCAACATCTATCATACCCCTCATGGGCAGTCACAATCTCATAGCTCCAAGAGCAGGACAGTCACAATCTCATCTTGGGGTGATCTCCCCTTAACACAAACTCAATCTAGATAAACAAGTCACATGCCCAACAGGCCTATTATCATCATTAACAGAGCTATACTTCACCAAACTTACCTATGACTCCTCTGTAGAGACTGCTGCCCTTCTTCATTTACAAATGCAAGGATCTTGGTGGCCCATTTTCAAAGCAAACTCCACCTACTCTACTCTCCTACCTCCTCTATCCACACAAGACCTTGAAACAACTAAAATACAATCCATTCCATTGAGTATGAACAGGAAAAAGGCAATGGAAAGGTGAAAGTTTCATCGGGCTATTTAGAAGAGCCAAAACCTAGGTTTTGGGCAGTCAATGGAAAACTAGTTATTTCTTCCTCCTGATGCAATGTCAAAAGCCCAAACAAGATGTAAAGGGCATGTAATTCATCCACTTAAACATGCATTACAAATACCAACCATTCCCATGCCGTACAAGTATGGAAAAGTGCAGAAAACAATGATTTTTTGACTGTCACAGTGGGTTTAAAGCAGTTCAGAGCATAACAGAGTTTTCTTCCACCAAGGTTGATGTCAAGACTTCAAATAAGGTTCAAAACAAAGGTGCCTCAGTCTTCTAACCATCTAATGCCTACGTGAGCTATGCCAATTCCGTACAGGTACAGATTCTTCAGAAAAATAGCGAGTAGTTTATGAAAACAACAATTTCAAAGAACAGTAAGAAGTTATACAGTCATGTGTTGCTTTTCCCTCAGTGTCAAGAGCCCAAACTGGCTTCAATGGACAACTAACTCCTTAACCTTCATTCCCAATCATTCAAACTTCCATGACAGTACTGTACTATACAATGGTACGGCTCCAAAAACACAAGAATGCAGAAAAATACACAAAAAGGCAAAAAAATAGTGTTTCTTCTTCTTTCTTCCAGTTCCACCAAATAGAATACATACAATCCCTCTTTCCTTGGCTTAAAAAAGCCCATACCATGCATGGGTTGATCAACAACTCCTTGACCATCGAGTTTCCTCAAGATTGTAACTGCAGTAACAAGATAGTTTTAAGAAACTGTCCATTCTTGGACTCCACCGGTGTTTTTGAGTTTAATAACAAGCTTTTTTGATATGTGGTTTAATCTTTGACAATGTATTAACACATCTACACCCTTTGACATGCCTTAAAAGGCTTAAAAACATGAGAATTTGAAGACTAACCTATAGAAATCTAAATGACTTTCAAACTACTAACCATTACAAGACTGTCCTAACTAGGACTAGCAACATGACAATAGTAGAAACTAGCTATTTGGACATAGTCCATTACAAGAATGGCATTCAAGCCTAAGACAAAATTGAAGATGGTCTTATAGACCTTATTTAACCAAACAACTACTTGTAAATCTAACCAATACCCTGATGTCTATGATGCTCCTACACCATACTCCCCGGCATGATGAAAACTCTTGTCCCAAGAGTTGTGGGACCTGCTCCAAACGTTCTTCCATCTTGTTGAGATGTTCCTCTGACTAGGAAACATGAACTCTCCCAGAGTTATCTTTCTTTGTCTCCAACCTGCATGGCTCCTGTAAACAGTGTTAGTACCAGAAAACTTGTTTTGGTGTCCTTGCCTAGGACCTTGCTGCTGCAATACTTTAGCTCTTCTCAACTGGAACTTCTGATTCATTCCTCTTTGTGCTATCAGCTGGTTGCCTTCCTTCTTCTGGCTCCTTATAGGACACTCAATGTCCCCAATCTTAACATAACTCAAGTCCCAAGCCTGCTGCTCTCTAAGACTATCATCCACCTTACTCTGTTGCAACTGTTGCTGCTGTATGCAATCACCTTGAACCTGCACATTCAACTTCAATTTCTCTCCAAAGCAAATTGTAACCTGTTCCTTCTTCTCGTCACAAGGTAAAGGAATCAACTTGAACTTCTTACCATCTTTGTGCACTATATAAGTATTAGTATACCCATCATGAATTGTCCTTCTTGAATACTGCCATGGTCTGCCCAAGATTACATGCCCACATGTCATAGGAATAACATCACACAAAACTTAGTCCTGATATGGACCAATTGTGAAATCAACATAAGGCTTCTTAGTGACCATTACCTACTATTCTTGACTCACCCAAGTGACATGGTAAGGACTGGGATGATCAAAAGTCTTCAACCCCAACTTATTCACCATTTCCCAAGAAACTAAGTTATCATGAGAACCTGAATCTACAATCAACTTGCATATCTTGCCATGGCTCAAACAATTAGTTTTGAAAATAGATACCTGTGGTGGTTGCTACATCTTACCTCTTTCCACCATGAGCATCTCTCCATCCATCATTGGAGAGGCTGACGACATCTTTGGTTCTTCTAGCTTCTCCTCCTCTTGTGCCAAGTGAACTCTTGTATCCTTTCTCTTGTTAACACCATCCTTCTTAGGACAATTGAAAGATGTGTGTCCCACCTCATTGCAGTGATAACATCTACCTGTGAACACTCCTCTTCCTGATCCAAATCTACCTCCACCTCTATGTCCACCTCTCTGTTCTGTAGACAAATCCTTACCCTTCTCATTGATGTTTTGAACTTCATTAGTAGGTTTGCCCCTACCTCTGTTTCCTCTTCCATAACCTCCTTGCCTTTCTTGCTTCCTCTTCACTCTCTCTTCAGCCCTGATGGCTAACTGAAAACACTCTCCAAGTGTTTTTGGTACTGCTAACCCAATCTCATCCTGCAAGTTATACCTAAGCCTGTTAAGGCACCTTGCCACTTTCTCTTCTTCATCTTCTAGCCCACCTCTAATACTAAGCTTATGAAATTGCTCAGTATAGGACATAACATCCATGTCCTTCTGCTTCAAATTCTACCTCATCCTCTTTGTCTGAATGGAGTAATCAGATGGAAGAAACTGATCCTTCATCATGTCCTTCATCCTACTCCAAGAAGTGATTTTTGATGCACCTCTATCCATTCTCTCTGTCTGCACACTACTCCACCAGGTAAGTGTTGTTCCTCTCAGTTTTGTCTTTGCAAACTTGATCTTCTTTTCATCACTCATCTCCTCATACTCAAAATTTTTTTCCAGGGCATCTATCCACCCTAACACTTCTTCACTATCCATCTTCCCCTGATAGATAGGTAACTATATATTTGCCTTTGTTCCACTTCCTTGGACTGCCTTCAGCAATCTTACAAACTTCTTTTCTTCAGCATCTAACTCATCCTTAGGAGGATTCTCATCTACATCCTCTTCTTCTTCTGACTCATTTTGTTCATCCTTTCTTGGATTCTTCTCTAATGCTTCCAATCTTGCCAAGATTGTTGCATTCTCCCTTCTTACTTGCCTCAACTCTCTGTCTCTGGCAGCATCCTGTTCTCTTCTGTCCCTCAGCTCTTTCTCTCTTGCCTCTAAGGCTTCTCTCAACTCAGCATTCTCTCTTGCCATCTGGTTCTTTGGAGGCATCTTCACAACTCTCTCACAAGCTCTTATCTTCTTCACAAGATCCTTTACTCCCTCAAGGACCTACTAGCTAGCTCTGATACCAAAAATGATGCAGAGCACTTCAACTAGTGTCAAGTTTTCCTAATAGAAATCAGGCTTCTAACAAACCAAGGCTTCAACACCAAGACATATGCATGTTCATGTTCCAAGGAAAGAGACTTTAGGGCATACCTTTTAAGACTCTTAACTCCAACTAACCTTTCATCACTTCTAATGTGCAGACCCTGTAGGACATCAACATCTATCATACCCCTCATAGGCAGTCACAATCTCATAGCTCCAAGAGCAGGACAGTCACAATTTCATCTTGGGGTGATCTCCCCTTAACACAAACTTAATCTAGATAAACAAGTCACATGCCCAACAGGCCTATTATCATCATTGACAGAGCTATACTTCACCAAACTTACCTATGACTCCTCTGTAGAGACTGCTGCCCTTCTTCATTTACAAATGCAAGGATCTTGGTGGCCCATTTTCAAAGCAAACTCCACCTACTCTACTCTCCTACCTCCTCTATCCACACAAGACCTTGAAACAACTAAAATACAATCCATTCCATTGAGTATGAACAGGAAAAAGGCAATGGAAAGGTGAAAGTTTCATCGGGCTATTCAGAAGAGCCAAAACCTAGGTTTTGGGCAGTCAATGGAAAACTAGTTGTTTCTTCCTCCTGATGCAATTTAAAAAGCCCAAACAAGATGCAAAGGGCAAGTTATTCATCCACTTAAACATGCATTACAAATACCAACCATTCCCAGGCCGTACAAGTACAGAAAAGTGCAGAAAACAACGATTTTTTTGACTATCACAATGGGTTTAAAGCAGTTAAGAGCATAATAGAGTTTTCTTCCACCAAGGTTGATGTCAAGACTTCAAATAAGGTTCAAAACAAAGGTGCTTCAATATTCTAACCATCCAATTCCTACATGAGCTATGCCAATTCCGTACAGGTATGGATTCTTTAGAGAAACAACAAGTAGTTTATGAAAACAACAATTTCAAAGAACAGTAAGAAGTTATACAGTCATGTGTTGCTTTTCCCTCAGTGTCAAGAGCCCAAACTGGCTTCAATGGACAACTAACTCCTTAACCTTCATTCCCAATCATTCAAACTTCCATGATAGTACTGTACTGTACAATGGTACGGCTCCAAAAACACAAGAATGCAGAAAAATACACAAAAAGGCAAAAAAATAGTGTTTCTTCTTCTTTCTTCCAGTTCCACCGAATAGAATACATACAATCCCTCTTTCCTTGGCTAAAAACAAGCCCATACCATGCATGGGTCTATCAACAACTCCCTGACCATCAGGTTTCCTCAAGATTGTAACTGCAGTAACAAGACAGTTTTAAGAAACTGTCCATTCTTGGACTCCACCGGTGTTTTTGAGTTTAATAACAAGCTTTTTTGATATGTGGTTTAATCTTTGACAATGTATTAACACATCTACACCCTTTGACATGCCTTAAAAGGCTTAAAAACATGAGAATTTGAAGACTAACCTATAGAAATCTAAATGACTTTCAAACTACTAACCATTACAAGACTGTCCTAACTAGGACTAGCAACATGACAATAGTAGAAACTAGCTATTTGGACATAGTCCATTACAAGAATGGCATTCAAGCCTAAGACAAAATTGAAGATGGTCTTATAGACCTTATTTAACCAAACAACTACTTGTAAATCTAACCAAAACCCTGATGTCTATGATGCTCCTGCACCATCTCCATGCATGATGAGGAATCTTTGATTTTCGATCTGATTTTGCATTACACATATAAGGCATATTTGACCACCCTTTTGTCTTGTCGACTAGCATGGACAATGGAGATAAAAGGCACTAAAGCCTTACCCTATAATGATTTCAACCCTTGACTTAGCAAAATTCAAATGCAACAAGAAATAACCTTTGGCCCACGACCCCTCCTTGGCATCATCATTAGGATTTATCAAGACTGAGGTCTTGACCCCAACATTCAGATAAGGTAAATGATTTTTTTATCTTTGCTTAGTCAAAACAGATGGGAAAAAAAAGATGCCATTAATCAAAAGAATGAATGAACCCTAAAAGTTGTCATTTCATTTCTATCTTTCACTTTCACTTCATTTTGCTTTGCAATTCGGCTCGGTCGCCGCTAGAATTTGAAAGGAAATGCATACTCTCTAGTTTTTCACTCCATTTTTGGTCAATCTCTAGTAGTTTTATGGCATTTTGGTGCAGGAACAAGGTGAGCATGTCTTTTTGAGTTTCTATTTGGCAATCTTCTAGCCCATGGCCCCTCCTTGGCATCATCATTAGGATTTATCAAGACTGAGGTAGTGACCCCGACATTCAGATAAGGTAAATGATTTTTTTTGTCTTTGCTTAGTCAAAATAGATGGGAAAAAAAAGATACCATTGAACAAAAGAATGAATGAACCCTAAAAGTTGTCATTTCATTTCTATCTTTCACTTTCACTTCATTTTGCTTTGCAATTCGGCTTGGCTGCCGCTAGGGTTTGAAAGGAAATGCATACTCTCTAGTTTTTCACTCCATTTTTGGTCGATCTCTAGTATTTTTATGGCATTTTGGTGCAGGAACAAGGTGAGCATGTCTTTTTGAGTTTCTATTTTGCAATCTTCTGTCATTTTTTGCTCACCACTACCAAACTTTGGCCACGACTGTTTATTGAGCTTTCTGTGGATATATTCTTACCATGCCTTTTGTCTTTGTGTTGTCTTCATTTGTAACTGTAACATTCACATCCTGAGAAACTTCAAAATGAAGGCCGCGGCCTATAGATCTCTCGATAGAAGAAAATGAGGTGAGCTTCTTTCTATTCGGCTTTCCTGTATCTTGATTTTTTTTTGTATGCAACAAGGGTTTCAAGAAGGAAATATAAGGGTTTTTATTTCTTCAATAAGACCCTCCTATAGCATGGCTATGACTGTGTCATACTGTGATTCCCCCATATGGGTTGTTGTGCATTTTCTCTCTTTCACCGTCTTTTACAATATAACTTCAAAATACAAGATGATGATTATGAACATTCTCCTATAAATGAACCTGTTCAAATCAGTATAAAAAAGAAGAAAATTTAGAACAACATAATCCTTTATATTTTATTTCTTTATCCTTCTGTCTTTTGAATCTATGAGAGAATTGTATCTGGTAAATTGATATAACATTCTCCTTGTCATTTTCTCATCTGTACTTTATTATATGACATGAACTTAACATAATGTACCTTTTCCTTTATAAGTTATCTCCTGTATATCATGAACATTCAGATATGATCTCTTCTATGCTACCTCCTATAGCTTTAACTGTCAATATGGCATAAGGATGAAATGATTACATGATTTTCTAGTTCTGTAGCATATGTACTTCATTCCATAATATGAACATGATAACTTGTTCATTTGAGCTATCTCCTATAGCTTGTTGCTTTCTTGGTTGTTACTCATACTGTGATTACCCCACAAAGCTATTCCTTTCATGATCAAGGTGATTGCATTTGTTTTTGTTAGCCTTATAACACTTGCAATGTGCTTGATGCATGAGGATTGAACCTTGGCATGATATGACAATATTCATGTTATGCCTTGACATTTATGCTCCTTTGTAGCAAAGACACTGTACCTTTTGCATATTGATAAAAACACTTGTTACCTCATATATTGATGTTATGGCACTGTTACTTGGTATCATTGTTATTCTATCTGTCTTAAAGGGTATCATCATAGTTTGATAGCATGGATGATATAATATCATGACAGTTCATTATCTTGTAATGGCTCTTGTAGCCTTTACCTCATGTAAATCAACATTCTATGAGATGGTTATTTGATCATTTCATGATAGTCATGGAAAAACTTCATTCATCTGATTCTTCATTTATTACAAAGCTGTCCTTTATTGCACTTGTATACTTTTATGATATCTTGAGGTCTGATTTTTCATGATGTTTGACCTACCTAGATGACTTCTCATACTATGGCATAAATATGAGCAGTAGAAAGACATTCCAATGATGATAGAAATAAAGAACAATACCTTCTCATGAATGTACTTCTCTGTTCTGCATATTGATAACTTGATTCAGAACCGCTGCTTCTCTTAAGTGGGCATAGTTTATAGGAGCAACTGCTCCTTTTCACTTTTATCATGATGACTTCACTCTTTTTGCAAGTTGAATGTTTATGATGCCTAATATCTTCTTGAATAATGCATCCTGTCTTTTACAATCTGATATCCTTTTCAAATGAGTAAAAAGGAAACATGCTGGGCTCTACCCTTGTGGGAGCATGTTCTAATGTCTTCAAATCAACAACATCACTTTTCCTATACTTGCACAGTTAACAAACAAGTTAGCATAAAAATATACCTCTTGATGTTGATTGATCTTTCTCATGATGATCTGATTTATTGCACATGTCTGATTTGATCCAAACACATATGATGCATAATATCTGCAAGTTGATATGTTTGTTGATAAAAACATGTGATAATTTTAAATATCCAGAGCTTCTAACAGGGCTTTTCCCCAATTTTCTAGGTACACTGACATGATCTGGAGCTAAAGATATGGACATGAAGACTAGCTATCAACTAATGACATCAACCTTCTAATTAAAGGCAATGATGGATATTTAATATTCTCATACGTTCTTTCTCTTTTCCTTTTATCATTAGATGTATAGCTTGCATATGTCTGCATTGCTTAGTTTAGTCACTCCCATGGCTTGTGTGAGACACATTTAAACATTTCTTTAAACATGATCAGTTACTTTACCTTATGCAAATGATTTATGTATGTTTACTTTTTTGAATCAAATGCATAGGATAGAATAACTGAAACTGATATGAAACACATGTTCAAAATATGATATGAAATGACAATTTTATAAATACCTTTCTTTCATACTAAATTGTGATCACTTGAATAATTTAATTGCCTCATAACTGAAAGATAAAACTTAGATTATCTATCTTTAATTGATTGTCTGATATCTTGCCATTAGATATTCACTTGTCAGGATGATTTGACAGTCCTGATTGGACTGTTAGATTATCCTGACAAATGATCCTTCTTTGTCTCTTGTCAAGACATCATGCATTCACTGATTGCATTAACTTAAAAGTTTTCTTTTACTCCTTTTGAAACAATCTACAAATCAAGACTAACTAAATTAGGTGTGAACATAATTTAGTAACAATTATATTAGCCAATGGACATTGGAATGTGGTGAGGAAGTTTTGTTCTCCATCGTAAATGTATTCTGTATCTGTAGTTTGGATCAAGTTGTCTAATGTTTCATTAATTTCAAAGGCTTCCTCATCGCTTGAATTTACAGTGATACTTATGTTATTTTCTAGTTTGTTTTCTATTTCTTTGCCATGCTGTTTGATGACTACCATTGCTAGTGAAGCCAAATTTTCTTGTGTGCTAGGGTAGTTTGGTTCATCTACCCAAACTTGTTTATTTATAATAGGTTGAGAAGGGGGATACAAGGATAGGTGTTTACTATTAAGGCCATTTGAAATTGTCATTCCTCCTGCTTTGTAGTCAATTTAGTTGTAACAGTTGCTAGTAAAGGTCTTCCTAATATCAATGGATAGCTAGCTTTAGGGGTGTGTGATTGAATCACCTAGAAGTCAACTGGATATTTCTAATTTTCAACTTTAACATGAATATTCTCTAGATCTCCTTTGGAAACAAATATAGATTGAACTACCATCTGTAAAATGGTTGTTGTGGGGTGCACATTTGTAAGTCCCATTTTTTCCATGACATCGACAATCATGACATTAATCGCTGCCCCTAAGTCTACTAGTGCATTAGGAATTTCCACATCATTGATTATTACTGTTATGCCAGGGCTACCTAGATCACCATATTTTGGGGGAGAGATTTCTCCAGAAAGAAGATTAGCCAAATATCCATTGATGTGTATCATGTTAATTTACTTCTTTTCCCTTCCTGGTGTTTTTATACATAGTTGTTTAACCAACTGGTTCAGTTTTGGAATTTCTTTGATTGCCTGTAATAATGATATCTCAATGTGAAGACATTTAATCTCTTATATCAAAGCAGTTTTAGTTGGTAGGGGTGTTTTTGAAGGATTTTTCAGAGAGACTTCCTTTAGTCGCTATGGAAAAGGTGCTTGGGTTCTCCTTTTCGGGTCATTCTTTGGAAAGGATGGTGAATGTTTTTTTTTGATTTCTCTAGAGCTAATTCCTGAGATTTATCTAGAGGTCCCTTAGAGGATTAAGCAAACATTTTAGAGGAAATTCTTGGAATTCTAGTGGACATATCATGGTTATTCTCTATTGTTTTCTTTGAAGGCATGGGAATCATTTTTGTTTCTTTAGAAGACATCTCATTTTTTTAATCCATAATTTCAACAATAGCAGGTTGTTGAAGTGTCTTTCCTGACCTTAAATATAGGTTCCCACAATAAATAGAATCAACCCTAGCTATGTTTTCTTGCACAATGGAGTATACCAGTGCAGTTTGATGGTTGTTTTTCATATTAGCGATAGGCTGCACCAGTAGTTGGGGTTGATTGAGTTGCTCAACTTGTTGATTATTCTAGGGAGTTGGTAAGAGATTTTGTTGTGGGTTCAACATTCGTCGTGGTCCATGATAGAATTGGTCTGGAGGTTGATTTCATTGTGGTGTAGGGTTTTGAGGGTACCATTGTTGTTGTGCTTGATTTTCCCATTGAGGATTCATTCAAGATTGGTTTGTCCACTATGAGTGCCCCCAAGAATAAGGTCCCCAATTAGGCTGTGCTGGAGGCTAGGGTGCTGCCCATTGATTGTTACTCCAATTATTTTGAGGCTTCCAAGATGAGTTTGAGTTTTGGCCATGGCCAGAAATTTCCTCCTGGTCTTTATCCCATATAATTGATTTCCTCTTCTACTTGAGATGTTCTTTTCTTGGAATTTTTAATCACATTGAGCACTTCGCATTGGTCAGTGGAATGGTTTTTTTCACAAATCTAGAAATTGTCTATTTTATCTAATGGACACTCCGTTAGTAAATGCTTATTCCTACACTTGGGATAGTAGATGGATAAGGTTTCAGGATTACATGTTTTAGCTTGTATCTTGTCCAAGGTGGCATTTAGCTAAATAAGAAGGTTAGTTTTTAGGTTTGTGATTTCCTCTCTCAATTGGCCAATTTCATTTGATCCTCTCATTAGGATAGACTTCAAGATTTTTCCTCAAGTTCTAGAAAAGTTTCTAGATAACTTAGAGATCTCTCCGAGGTCAAGTTTGGCTACATTTCCCTTTCCCATTAAATCCAAACTTCTTCGAGTGTCCTCGTCAAGACCTTTGAGGAATATGGTTTTGAGAATTTCTTGGCTCATTATTTCTTATCCACATCATTTTGTTAAAAATATGAACCTATCTAAAAAGTCTTCTAGACTCTTATCCTCTTTTTGTCTGATTTGAAATTATTCTTCCTTCCTATTGTTGACCCTACAATAGTTTTGGTATTTGTCCAAAAAGATAGTTTCCATATCATCCCAAGTGGTGATTGATCCTAAGAGAAAACCCATGAACCATCTCATCATAGAGTCTCTTAGGGTAGAGGGGAACAACTTCAATTTTTGGTTATCAGTTTTGTAGTCATAAGTCTGACATAGGACCTTAAATTTAAAGAGAAACTGATTTGGATCTTCAGAAGCCAAACCTCTAAAGGTTGGTAGGATATAAGGAGAAATGTTTTTCATTGGTGAATCCTCGTCTAGATTGAGAGTAATAAGATAGGTGAATGTTCGAGCTGCTCTCCTACCATTTGGGTTATTGTCTTGATTGTTCCCATTTCTCCTTCCATTTTGGTTGTTGAAAGGGTTGTTATTGTTTTCAACCATTATGTTAGAAGGAATGTATTCTTCTCTCGGTTGTTGTTGCGGTGGATGAATATCTGAGGTGTTTTGAGAAGTCTTAGGTTGATCCTTATTAATCAGTTCATATTGAAGAAGTTCTTTGACTAAGACTTCTACCTCATTTGATGCAGTTCGAACTACTACTTGGGGGATTTTTGGTATGAATCTTTCGTGTGGACCTCTTTTCCTAACCATGCAGAAAAAGAAGTTTTGACAAAATGTTTTTTTGGTTTTTACCAAACAAGAGGTATCCTAATGTTCTCCTAATAACACAATGAAGGGTCTCGACAACGACGCCAAAAAGTGACAGGTTGTCATTAGAACTAACACTTTAGCTGAAAATGTATTAGTTTTATCAACTGGGTTGTGTCCAAGGCTGTATGCAATAGGAGAGGAAATTCAGATATTCTAGTTTAGAAAAAAATTTCTTGGTTTTTATTTTTAAGAAAAGCCTTTATAAAGCAACTCTAACTACAAAGCATGGAAATCTAAACTTAAGGAAAATATTTGAATGCAACTGAAATTCATTAAACTAACTCATATTAATCTATGAACTCAAAAGAAATACTTAATCTAGAAAACATCAAAATACCAAAATCTGAACTATGCTACTAGCTTTTACTAAACTATAGAAATTCAAATTATGCAGGAACTCTGAAACTTTTCTACTACATCACATAGAAAGACAAGCTTTGGAACTCTAGAAGATCTAAGTCAACAACACATAGAACTTGCTAAATTACAATCAGAATTTATATTCTACTTAAACACAATGATCACAACACCTTGCAGGTTAACATAGTTCTACCACAATACTTCATAACCGAACAAAATAGAACAAAACAGAAATGCTACCAAAAACATCAACACATTCACGTGACATAAAATACTTATCTATCTAATTCTTTCTGTTGATCTAAGTCAACAACACACAGAACTTGCTAAATTACAATCAGAATTTATATTCTACTTAAACACAATGATCACAACACCCTGCAGGTTAACACAGTTCTACCACAATACTTCATAACCGAACAAAATAGAACAGAACAGAAATGCTACCAAAAACATCAACAAATTCACGTGACATAAAATACTTATCTATCTAATTCTTTCTGTTGAGTGGCTAGCTCTCTAAAATTTCTTTACCAACTCATATCACATTCATCAACAATAGAGTCCAATCCAATTTCGCATAAGTACACATATAACAATTTATTTTGTCTTAGAGAAACTTCTATTCATTTCATTCATAGTGTCTCTCTATTTGGAAAAACAAAAGATGCTTATCACTTCAAAATCCCTAAATCTTGGGCAGCTCATTATTGTTGCTTAAAAGTCTTATAAAAACATAACATAATTTCATAAACAAGTTTGTCTTCAATGCCATAAAGAGGACTCTGAGTGGAGCCTTCAATGCTTCAAGTGTCTTATTGAATAATAGAAAAATAGATGAACTACCAAATGGATGAAAGGGTAGCAGATGGTTGGAGTCTTTAGTTATCATTTTCCTTAATTTCTGGTGCTCCTAGACCTCTGGCATTGTTGACTTTAGTTTGTATTAATATCCACTTCCTCCACTCCTTCATATTCAAAACTTGCTGATGTCACAACAAATCTTTTCATAAAACCTTGTCAACATTAGTGGTCAAAATCAATCAATTTAGGAACAAAGATTTATACACCATTCTTGCAAAAATAGACAATATTTATCATAAGATTAATAGATTGGCATAATTTTGGGTCAGCTTATCAACACAAAGGGGTAATTGGGGCAATGTTGGGATGAGGTTGTTTTAACCTCATCAAGAAGGTAAGAAAAATATCAAAAATATAGAAGGTGAAATGAGGATAGAAAAGAAAAATAACATACCTTTATGTTATTCCACTAATTCAATCTAAAGAACCATCTGCATCTATTGTACCTTTTATGGTGTCAAGTATTGCTTCATGGTCAGACTCATGAACTTTCCACAGGTTTCTAGTCAACGGTCTACCCCCATATTTTATCAAATGAACATTTAATGCCACAACAAGGTTAGAATAATGAATAATATTCCTATGTGTGTCAAATTCCTTGAACAACCACACATCAAACTTCTTCATTGGATACCTTCTAAGCCATGTTCCAGTAACAACCACCGATCTTGTAGGATACTCAATGTTTTCTCCATCTATGACAAGGGTTGTCAATTTCATTTTTGCCTCAACACAATGACATAAATAATTTTTTTTCCCTCATCATTATCTTTATCAACAATAACTGCATATACATCCCTTACAATAAATTGCATAAAAAAATTAAAATTTAATAAATGATAAAAAAATACTACATCATAAGTTAAAATAAATACTAATTTCATTAAGTAATATATTACCTGGTTCAACTAGATCTGAAATATGGTCAAAGTCAATTGATGATTTCATTTGCATGATTTGTAGTGCTCCTGGAAGTTGATACATCAGAAGTGGGCTTAAAGATCTAGCATGCCATTCATCAACCCATTCTTTTGACTCACAATCATTCCAAGAAAATTCATACTCAATGAACAAAAACATACCATCTGCCTCAAATAAATAGTCCATGAAGCTACATTTGAGCTTCTAAAAGAGTGGAACTCACTCAATCATGTCACTGTACACAATATTCATATTTTGCAATGTTAGCTTTTTCTATCAACCAAAAGAATCTACAAACTATAGATTTAAGTTCATTACCTGGACCCATTGTAGAGTTGCACCATTTGAAAATGGATGCTGCATCTATCAACTTTGCACTATCCTTGTACTTCACTCTTCTCATGCTAAGGCTCTTTTAATACATGCTCCAACACCATCATGCTCCCATTTTCCATACCCAACCTCAGAGAAATTCCATATATGTTGAACACCACTGAATATATGCATCCTACTCAACCAATAGAACATTTGTGAATTCTAAAATTATGATGCACAATTATTTGACCATATGATATGATGATCAAACATGATGTTCCTGCTACTCAAATGACCATAGAACATCTGAAAGCAACCTTGTACAAACTCTGTAGAATGTGTGTGATCATCACTAATATAAAATGATACTCTCTCAATATCTTTCTATCTTCCTCTGTACTATCCAGTGCATGAATGAATGTTATATGCACAAATATAGCAACCTGAGTGAAGTTGTAGTACTGTGATTGAACCTCATTCTATGGTTGTAGTGTATAATTCTTTGCAAAGTCAACAATTGACACAATCGTATGAAGAGGAAATGTGTCCTTGCATAACTTGAATTGTAAGTCCAACCATCAAGCTCGATGTGTATGCCTTGTATACTCATAAACTATCTTTTCTCAAAAAATAGGCATAAATGTAGATACTGGTATTTCTTCACTAACCAAGTCACATCTTTTTGCTTCTTTACCATCTTTTAGACTATATGCCATTGTCTTTTATTTTCCAAAAGGTACTAATTCATTTCCAATTGCATGTGTACACAAGTTCTCAAATGTTGCAAACCACCACAACTATCACATGTTCCATCCAAACATGATGTGTTATAAAACATTTGTCCATCTACCATTTCACAAAAAATCCTTGAAATGAAATCTCTTGCCGATTTAGGTGGAGCCTCTATCATACACTCCTGCAAAACATCATTAGTATACAAAGATACACATATTTGTCGATAAACATCATAATGCCTAGAAAATTTCATGTAAACTCTACAACAAGAAGTTGTACGTGTGTGATTTATTTTGACATAAAAAGGTTTTACCATTTCAAAATACATTTAACTAATTTGAATTTGAGGATAAGTAGCTATAGATTTGGAGAAAAATTGTGTTTGAGTCATATCTAAAAAATGTTTTGGATGTGGCTCACGGTTTTGACAACCAATTCTCCTTCTTACAACATCCTTTTGATTGGGAGATACTATTGTGTTATTGGACCAAACTCCTCAATTAGGGATTTTAAGGCTTCAACTAAGGCTTTAGCTATCTGTGGGCGTCTACTAGAAAATGCCCATAGTTCATTGCTATTCGGGTCCTCAATTATTTCACGCCTCCCAATGGCTTTCATCAAAGTTTTTTATTTGTCTTTAGTGCTTGGCTTGTATTTATTATCAAGTGAGATTTCTTTGTTTGATTGATCACACTAGTTGATGTAATGACACGTCGTGTAGCATTACTATCTTTGGTGCATGAGGTGGAACCAATGCTTTGATATGCATTGATTAGATTTCTTACAATAGATTTTTCACTATTAACACTTGATGTTCTTAGGCCAATAATCTTCATGATTAGCGTAAACTTTAGATTTTTCATCATCTCAACAAAGAATTGGTGTCTTCCGGTTTCACTTATGTTTTGAAAAAAACATGTTCTATATCTAATTCACATTTCTTCTACAAGCATGTTTGGGAATGTTATCAACCATTGGTTTTAGAATATTCTCATCAATTTCAATAAAAAACTTAGGGTTTTTACACAAAATTATAGGAGGTGTTCTCAATGGAAAACTTGATTCACAAGATAAATTTTGATCACTAAACATTTGATCGATTGGTGTATCATCTACTACAACATTTGCAAATGCATCATAATTTTCAATTGGAGATTGAACATTTTCTACATTATTGAATTGAGATGGAAAAGATGACATACTTGCAAGTTCTCCCACATTCAATTTCTTACTTGCACGAAGTTTTAACATTCATTCCATTTGTTTCTCCAATTCCTTCTCTCTCTCTTCAATGCTTCATCATCCAATTCAATCAACAAAAACATTTCACCTTCATTTGTGAAGTTTAATTTCTTATTTTCAAGAAGTTGTCTCATTCATTCTCTTTCCTTTGCATTCTCAGCTTCACGCTCCTCCGATGTTAGAGTTTTTACTTTTTTTCCTTGGCATTGTATTGAATTCTATATCACTTTAAAACAATGGTCAAAATAACACAAAAAAATCTGATAATTTATCAAGTTATAATACAAAACATGCTTAATTACATTGTTTTTTTGTCAATGTAAAACAAAAAACTAGTTATTTTATTCAATCTAGTGTTGCAATCCCTCAAAACATGAAAAAATTGCTTTCCAATATCAAATTTGGATTTAAAACATGTAATTGGAATCTTGTGCATCAAAACAAGAACAAAAAGTGCATCAATTTTGTCAACCAATGATGGGAGAACCTCAGAATCGTGAAAAGTCTCTTTCAATGTTTGAAAAAGCACAAAATAGGAAATAAAATAGAGCATGTGCACCAAAAATCATGTGGCATGCCTTTTTGCATGTTGTTACACATCATTTTAACTAGTTCAAAATGCGAGCACATTTTAAACTAGCTAAAATGCTATTTATATCCCTCTCTTCTATTGTTTCATAAACTCTCTCTCTCTCTCTCTCTAGCTATCTCTTTCTAACTCTATCTATCTCTTTATATATGTCCCTAAACCCTAATCCCTAAACCTTTATCTCCCTATTTATATTGTCCCTCTATCTCTCAATTCCTTAAATACGCCCACCTTGAACTTAGGGTAGGTCTAAGTTCCCTAAACCCAACCCCTAACCCTAATCTCTCCCCTATCTCCCTATCTCTATCATCCCTCTACCTTTCAATCTCTCTCCCTATGTCTTTGGACATCTCCCTCATTCTCTATCTCCCTATCTCTCCCCTCTATCTCCTCTATCTCTCCCTATCAATCCCCTCTCTCTCTCTGAATCCTAACCCCTAACCCCTAACCCCTAAAACTTAAACCCTAAACCCAAGTAACCCTAAACCCCTAAACCCTAAATAATGCCCCTAACCCCTAAACCCAAACAAACCTAAATTTCTATCTCCCTATCTCTCCCCTATCTCCCTCTTTATCGTCCATCTACCTCTCAATATCTCTCCCTATGTCTTTGGACATGTCCCTCACTCTCCCCTCAGTCTCATCTATCTCTCCCTATCAGTCCTCTCTCTCTCTCTAAACCCTAAACCCTAAACCTCTAAAACTTAACCCCTAACCTCTAAACCACAAACCCTAAACCCTAAATAATGCCCTTAAACCCTAACCCTGAACCCCTAAACTCGAGCAACCCTAAACCTTAAACAATGCCCCTAAACCCCTAAACCCCTAAACCCTAAACCCAAGCAACCCTAAACCTCTATCTCCCTATCTCTCCTATCTCTCCCTATATCTATTGTCTCTCTACCTCTTAATCTCTCTCCTCATGTATTTGGACATGTCCATCACTCTCTATCTCTCTATCTCTCTATCTCTCCTCTCTATCTCTTCTATCTCTCCCTATTTGTCCTCTCTCTAAATCCTAAACCCTAAACCCCTAAACCTTAACCCCTAACTCCTAACCTCTAAACCCTAAACTTGAGAAACCCTAAATAATGCCCCTAAACCCTAACCCTAACCCCTAAACCATAAAACTGAGCAACCCTAAACCCCTAAACCCTAAACCCTAAATAATGCCCCTAACCCCTAAGCCCTAAAACCTAAACCTTAAACCCAAGCAACCCTAAACCTCTATCTCCCTATCTCTCCTTATCTCCCTATCTCTATCATCCCTTTACCTTTCAATCTCTCTCTCCCTATGTCTCTAGACATGTCCCTCACTCTCTATCTCCCTATCTCCTCTATCTCTCCCTATAGGTCCTCTCTCTCTAAACCCTAAAACTGAGCAACCCTAAAGCCCTAAACCATAAACCCTAAACCCACGCAACCCTAAACCCCTAAACCCTAAATAATATCCCTAAACCCTAACCCCTAACCCTGAACCCCTAATCTTGAGCAACCCTAAACCTCTATCTTCCTATCTCTATCGTCCCTCTACCTCTCAATCTCTCTCCCTATGTCTTTGGAAATCTCCCTCACTCTCTATCTCCATATCTCCCCCCTCTCTCCCTATCTCTCCCTAAACCTTAAACCCCTAAACCCTAAATCCCAAATAATGCCCCTAAATCCTAACCGCTAACCCATAAACCCTAAACCCTAAACTTCTATCTCCCTATGTCTCTGAACATCTCCCTCACTCTATATCTCTCTATCTCTCCCCTCTGTCTCCTCTATCTCTCCCTATCTCTCCTAATCTCTTTCTCTCTCCCTCTCTCCCCTCTATCTCCCCCCTCTCTCCCTCCCTCCCTCTCCCTTATTGACAAAGGAAATGGAAACAAGAAAACTAGGACTCTCTCTCTCTCTCTCTCTCTCTCCCCTCTCTCTGCCCTTTCCTCCCTCTCCCTCTCCCTCTCCCTTATCAACAAAGAAAATGGAAACAAGAAAACTAAGACATGCAAAGAGTGATGGGGATATAAATTGGGAGGATGAAATGGAAACAAGATAAAATGAAATTTAATTGGATGGGAAGAATGATGAGAGAGGTGGAAAATACTAAAATAGGGAAAATTTGGTGGGATCTAAAGGAAAAGGAAAACTAGGAAAGCTAGGGTTAAGAGGTGAAAAAGTGAGGGGAGGAGGTGGAAAAAGAAGTCAGAGAGAGAGAGAGAGAGAGAGAGTATTCATTTTAACTATTTTATAAAGCACTTGCATTTTTTCCTGCTTTGGGAAATTCCAACCCTAAGGGTTGGAGGTAGATTTTGGATGCCAAGGATGTATTTTTTTTACAAAAGTTAGAAATTTCAACCAAATATCGTGCGTGCTCCCCTATGGTTTACACATTTTTCAATGTCAATACGAAAAAATGCCAGGACGACTTCAAGTTTTTTATTAGATTTATAACCATGTATTTTTTCAAAAATCTAATAACATTAAGGTTTCCATCTTCAAGTTCTTATGCTAATGTGTTCTTTTTTTTTTTTAGAAAACCTATGTCTAGTATTTCTGGTGTCATTTTTACATGTTTATCAAAATTTGAAACAATATACATTTTTAGATTCTAGACTCAATTCTATACACATTGAAACATTTATTTATTTATTTTTGATTATTTCTCAAAAAAATTTGGGGGGGGGGGCACACTCAAAATTTTATTTTTTAGGATGTGTCCTCTTTGAAAACTCATAAAAAATTGATATATTCATAAAAAAAATTAACAGATAAAATAGGCATAAACTACATGGTGTTAGCTAATTTTCAACTATTACGATTTGTCTAATACTTCAAAAAAGTTGACATTTTAGGGGGAGCAAACCAAACACTATGTTATATTTTTCTGACAAAAACAAGAGCACTTTGTGTGCTCCCCCTATTTGAACCTCTTAATCTCCACCATTTTTAGAAAAAAATAGTAGTTTTGAAACTAGACTTGGAGCACTACAAAACTTGTTCTTATCACCTCTTCTAATTGTGAGTGTGGCTATCTTCAATTCCTCATGCAATATCAGTTTTTCCTAATTTCAGAAAAAAGTGGCCACTTTTGACCCCCTTTTGGTCCCCCATTTCCACGCACTTACCCCTCTAAGATTCAATTTTGCCTCACTTTTTACCTCCAACCAACCATAACAAAGCCCAATCCCCAACCTTATTCTCTTTCTCCAATTCCATTAGTTAGGGTGTATACCATCTTGTCATTCTTCCATTCCCTTAAGGCATAGACCTTGGTCCAACCCATCCTCCATGATGGCTAACAACTCCCTCCCTCTTGCAGAAGATGTGAGCACCTCCAGATTCCTTAACAGTGAAGTTAAATTTGACTATAATGCCCATTAAGATGAAATTAGACAACAAAACCATTGATCATTTCCACTAATCTCCAACTCCTACATGATGAGGTAGGCAAGCTTGAGGATGGGACTAATCCCTCTTTACTCATTGATGCCCTCCACATGGTCTTGGTCTCTACATCTTATAGTTGGACATCATCACAAACATTTATTAGATTGTAAATCAAAGTTACCCTCCTCTTTCTCATGACCCTTCATTCAACTTCACTTCTTATCTTTCTTCCACTACCTTGCCCATTCTTCAATCTACTTACCATGTTCCTCCCCTCCATACTTCCTTTTGATTCCTTTCCATACCTTTCCCTAGTTCTTCCACACCCATCTACTCATAACCCCCTATCTTCCTCTACTCCTTTGCTTTTTCCTCATCACTTCTCTAACCATCATGTTGTTCTCATTTCCATCGCCACTCCTCTCATCCTCCTCTATACTCTTTCTCCACCTTCCTCCATCCTAATTTTGTAAGAGCTAACCAAATATATAACAATAAAAAAATAATTTAATAATTATTATGAAAAAGGGAGTAATTTTTTTTTTAATTTCATAAAAATCATCTCACATCAATTATATTCAATCAATGAATAATACAATAAGGGTAGACAACTAGCTTTGAAACACATTTAGGACTTAGTCCTTTAAAATCATCATGGCCTTATAGACTCTTTATAAAAGTATCACATGATAAAACATCACCAAAACATTTACACTTACATTTACTGCTTTAGGTTCACACTTCTTGAAGCCATACATGAAATCTGCAAAGTAGAGAGAGAGCATTATTGAGGTGATATCCACCCTACCACGAAGCATTAAGCTTCCCCGTGCTACTCCACTAGATAAGCCCGACCCATAACGAAGAATCTAGCAATATGTGGCTAACATGCATGAAAGAATCTAGTGCACTATGTGAATCATTGACAATCTAGCATACCTATATGCTCATGCAACATATATCTAATGCACATGTCCATTGATAAACATATTATGGGAGAAAAAATAATTCAAGCAAAGTAATACACCTATGTTTGATTTCAAGCTATGGTCATAGCGTCTTTACCATAGGTGGAACAACCTACATTCTTTGAGTTCCCATAAAAGACACATGTCTATACTCACCTCTCAGGTAACAAACAAAATGTACCAAAAACACTAAATCCTAATACATATAGTTTGAAAATAGATCTATGAAATCTTTCTATATAAAACAATGAAAATCCATGCCTACAACTTAAGAATGTCCTATCAACTCACCATGATATTTTGACATTCTTGATTGGATGGATAAAATATCTATAGGACAATCCATAACTGACAAACCAATCCTTTAAATTTAAATGAAATAATATATTTTTGAGGTAAAAAAAGTTTACTAATTAGTCCACCAAGGATGCTAATCCACATCATAAACACAATTCCCTAAGTCCACCCAATACTAGGTGATATAGTGGACCAAAGGTCTTACCACCTCATCTCGACATAGTTGGGACTGGATTCAATATTGTAGTTTTAAAAGAGATTTATAAACTTGCACAAACAAGCAATGGCAATCAATATCTCAAGCAACTTGGAGCAACAACTATCGATGCAATAATTATTATCCTTATCACTTAATGATATCTTGACATTTAACCATGATCACTATCACAATCTATAATTGCCATCATACAATAAATGGCAATAATATAGATACTGTTCCAACCTTCATAAATAGTAGAGATCTTAAATAAATGGGTTATTTTCCAACACTAACAACAATAATGCACATGCGAAGTGCTACCTGTATTAAACACTATATAATTCAATATTTATCACAACATATACTGGATACTATATTGGTTACTAGGAAATAACATATAGTTGAAATTATTGATTGAATATCAATCCAAAGACCACATGCTTAGACCAACATCCATCAATTAAAATGTATCCATCTATGCAAGAATTATTATCCTTTATTATTACAAACTGATGTTCTAACATTCATAATAATTTGGAATCACTTCCGACCAACAATATTATCATTAACTCACTACCCAACTAATGACGAGTTTATTATTAATTCAATACTCAACACAACACTATACTTTTTCCAATTCCCTTTCACATGCAACTAGGTAAAGAGGTATTCAAGAAGAACACTTAAACATTGTTGAACTATACCACTTAGATAAAATATAAACCCATTAATCTTTGTCTATGCCCACATAATAGAAAAGAAGATCCAAATCTTGTGTTTCAACTTCACTAAACAAAAAGAAAAAATAATGTTTCAAACCAATAAAGGTCTTAGTTTTCCATAAAGTTAAGAGGTAATTCTTTCTTGCACAAACATTATATTAACTTTAGTTTTTTCACCTAAAGAACATAAATTATAACTCTACTAGATTGGGAAGATAATTATAACCACTAAATGATCTATAGTTTTCATAAGGTTGATTTGATATTCCTGATTGTCTAATGTCAATGTTGGTAATTAATCATGACATGGTTATATAACCACAAAATAATGCAATATCAAAAGACTAACCGAAATGTGCCATATTGTGACCCATTATGTAAATAAAGAAAAAATACAAAATTACTATTGGCAATAAACCATAATCCTTCACGAGTCTTGGCAAAAATAGTTATTAATAGTCATGATAACCTCTCTTGCAATTGGGTTTATATAAAGATTTATGTATATTATTACTATTTAGATATAATCTAACTCACCAATCAATACCATGGCAAAATAAATTTGTGAGAAGAATAATGTTCACTTGAAGGATACCCCTATGGGTCATCAAACATAGCTATAATTTCTAGGTCAAATGTAAGACATGGTTTTGAAGTAAAAGATTAACTATTTATCCAGAGTCTGTGAGGTTAACTACCTTGACACCAAGAAAACAAACTAAAATTCAAGGATATCAATATTTAAATGTCTCAAACATTGTTTATTGACATCTTAAAAGAGAAATAATAAGAGTAAGCAACATAATCCATAATGTCCATACAGAACTCTAGAACTTTAATATGATCTAAAGCTTGAAGAAAACCAACACTTGACAAGTCTTAATGGAATACACTAGCAAGGATGGGGAAATAGGGAAAAATGGAAATGGGCAAGATGTTGGAATCGTTTGCCATTGCGCCAAAAGCTCGAGCTAATGAAAAATTGCTTCAGATGGTTTTGACATCAATGACAATCTATCACTATTAATCTCCCCCTTTGTCATTGATGGAAAAACCATGAAGAGGGTTTTCCACTCCAGTAAAAAAAAAGAAATATCTTCAAGAATTTTATCCACTCTACCTTGACCAAAAATAAATTACATCCCTGTAAAATAAAATCACTTTCTTTTCATTTTCTCTGACATTTCAATCTTATCACTTCTGCAAATTTCAAATAAAATCTTCTTCAAATTCTTTTCTGAAAATGTCTTCAATAAATTTCTTTGTCTTCTCTCAAAAAAATCTTCTCCTTCATGACATAAAAAATTCCTTTTAAAACTCCAAAATCCATTCAAATTCCCATAAAATAATCTCCTTCTACCTTTAGTGACAACCAACCTTATGTCCTGATCTCTGAGTTATTCTTCATGACCTCACATCTGATCTTAACAACCTGTTATGACCTTATTAGGCATGATGTGAACTACAACATGAGCATGATGAACCAAGACCCTGACGATTGACATCACATGTCACTTTAACCATGAAGAACATTATGAACACCTGAAACTTCCTGTCAAACCAACTCCACATCTTTGTGAACTGACCAAGCAATGAACAACTATCTCCTCCTACTGTCCTGCAACAACTTACATCGTCAACTGACCACACTTTTGACATCAATGACAATCTATCACTATCACAAGATAGGAACAAGAGAATATGACCAAAATCTATCTCAATTAGTCAGAGTAAAAAATTCAAACCATTTTTATCAACGAGCAAAAGATTTTTATTAGATACCCTCGGTTATCTATACTTGATGAAAATCAAATAAAGAAATGGCTCAATGACCAAATTCTATTTAGAAGGGAACACATTTAAAAAAAAATTTGCATATGCATTTTGTAAATAGAAATGACTATGCGACCATTAGGAGACAATTGATAGAGCCACAAAATATTTGATAATTAAGAGAAGAACTCATAGAGAAATAAAAGTCTTGATGGTTCAAAATGTCAAGAGCTATCAAGAAAAAATTATAAATATCCAAATCTAAGCCTAGAATGCATTAACGAGGCACATGAACTGTTTGACAAAATCCCTCAAAGAGGCATCATCTCATGGAATGCAATGATTGCACGATGTACACAAAATGGATTTGTTGAAAGGGCTTTAGAAAATTTCAAGCAAATGTAGTGGGTAGGTGTAAGAATGCCTAAGATAAATGTGGTCTCATGGAATGTCATGATTGCAGGAAAAGTTTGAAAATGACTTTATTAAAAGTCCATAGAAACTTTAAGCAAAAGTAACTTACATGTGTAAAGCCAAATTCTATGATCTTTTCCAACATCCTCCTTTTTTGTGTGTGTAAGCACTAAAAACATGCATGAGCTTGCATGAGGACCCTATGATGATGCGTAATCCTAATCATGTACACAAAAATGTGAATATAATTCCCTCTCAATAGTGCTTCCCTTGGCGACATGTGGACATCAATTGTTTCATTGATTCTTCTCAATCCTAACTTTTCTTCACTTTTGCATTTGTTGACCATTCTTTTTCTACATTCTCGACCTTGCCTATGTAGCCAATTTTCATCTCAATGAGCTAATTTCACCTTTCCCATGCTCATTTCATCTCACTCCACCCTTTAGAGGCCTCTAAATGACCTCTCAGGCCAAGCCCAACATTCAGAATTGAGTTAACTTTTGTCCTTTCTAGATCCACCCTACTATTTTTTGGATCCCCACCGGGTGACCATGGATCACCCCCAAGAAACCCTACTGGTGAAAGGGGGATCCTATTTAAAGTTTCTATTTGACTTAGCCCCAATGACAGATGACTTATTTGACCCTCCAAAATCATTCTCCAAACCCTGATTTTCACTCAGACCCCTTCCTTTCCAGATCCCTCCCTATTATTTATGGATCCCCACCAGGTGACCATGGATCCCCCCAGGTGACCTTGGATCCCCCTTGGGCAATTTGTTTGGTGAAGTGGGGGATCTTGTCATAATTTTGGATGTGAGTTCTCCTTCAATCTGGACCCCCAAAAGCTCCATTTTTGCTCTAGTTTGCATGTGGATTTGACCTAAACATAGAGTGAACTATTCTTA
Organism: Cunninghamia lanceolata; assembly: GCA_027924645.1. Classification (NCBI taxonomy): domain Eukaryota; kingdom Viridiplantae; phylum Streptophyta; class Pinopsida; order Cupressales; family Cupressaceae; genus Cunninghamia; species Cunninghamia lanceolata. The sequence goes on from BSBN01000771.1 coordinate 276,356, forward strand.
GCTCATCTACCACCTCCAATCATGCATAATTATCTCACTTTATCTATACTTGTCACCTCTACAAATCATGCTAATTCTATTTCCTTAGTCTATAATAAGCTATCATAGTTTCTTCACTCCCTAATTAGCCTAGTCTTCTCTCTAATCTAATCAATTAACTCTCCAATCAAGGGAGTTAACTCCAAAATCATCCCCACCTATCATGAGCCATTCCATCCTATAAATACCCCTCACCTACTCATTATCTTTCAAGTTGGAGAATACTCTTCTCATCTTCACAAGCTTTTTCAAGCTTCTTCACAGGCCTTTGAGCCTCTTTTTTCATTTCTTTCATTAGTTTTTCAAAGATTCAAAGCTTTCATTTCATTAGTTTTCATCGTTTCAAAGCTTCAATCCATTGTTGCAATCATTCTTCAAGCTTTACTTTTGCTCCTCAATTAGCATTCTCATGCTCTTCGTATGATGTAGGTGCCTTTTGCTTTTAGTATTTGTTGCCCAAGTCTTCAAAGGCTTTATACAATGTTGTTATGCTCACAAATTTCCCAAGTCCAAGTGCTTCAAAGCTTTTATAAGCTCTCCCAATTCATAACTTTCTCAAGCTCACTCATTTTCTCTCTTCCCAATTGCCTCCAAGAGGAGGACCCTGCTGTTGCAAGAGGATGAAGAGGTTGTCAAAACAAGGATTCTTGAGGGTAGTGCAAAGACTCACGTGTCAACCACATTCTAGGTTTTTCATGCTTTATTAGTTAATTAAATCACAAATTTTCTCTTGGGAATAGTAATCTTCTTCTTGTAATTTCCTTGATAGATTTATTTAAAAGTTGTTTAGATTAGCTTTCTTAAAGTAGTTAAATTGCAATTCTAGATTAAATTTCATATTTGGCATTTTGAATTCTTAGATTAGCTAAAAACTCATCTTTGAAAACACAAAAACATAGTATAAATTGCATGAGGTAATCTCATATTAATTTGCATTCATCTTTCAAATTCCTAGTTAATTAGTTTATTTTGCCATTCAATTCCAGAAAAGAACCAAAAAAAATATTTTACATACATATTAGTTGCACACATATTGAAAACCCAAAAAATACAAAAACATTAGAAATTAGAAAAAGTCAAACCCTCGATTCGATCACGAGGTAGGATTCAACTACACAAGGTCAAACCCTTGATTTTGTCACAAAGTCAAGAAGTCAAATAAACTCATACAAGCCTTAGATAACATCAGTCAAAAGTCCACTCTTGGTCAACTCAAGTCAATTCTCTCTATCCAAGAATACGAATGTGCCCTAGAACTAGAGGTGAGTGGGTTAGGGTTATCCTCAAGGAGATTGAACAAATACATCCTAGGCCACAACTTGCACAACAAACACTAGAAGAGGAATACCACACTATTAGGTTAATACAACAAAGAGAACAAATACAACAAAGCATTCAAGCCATAGAAGAAAGGTTACGAAATACTAGGGTCGTCAATGACTACAACCAGCACCCATCTAGACATTGGAACACAAGAAACCCAAACAAGAGATTGATAACTAGTGACCCTTCGAGTCATATTATTATTTCCACTACAATGGTCATATAACGACTCATAGAAAACCACAACAGGCCCCAGGACCAACCGATCACTCTTTGTGACATTCTCCTCCAAAGAGAACAAAACCACCCCTGAGTCTCACTATTGGTTCCTCCAACTGATTGTCTAAAACCCCCTAAAGATTAGCTAATTTCTTATACTTAGGGATTCCAAGTCAATGTCCAATGAATAGGATTACAACACCTAAGAGTCAAAAATCCTTTGCACTTTTGGTTTTGAAAGACCAAGGTAGGTGTACCCTTTACAACACCTAAAATTATCTCAAAGACTTACCCATGATGTTGTATTAAACAAAAGGTTCTCAATAACAATTTACCATGGAAATGATTGATTCCACTTAGATTAGCTTAATCCTATGGCAACATAGTTAAGACCATGATCGAGAATGAGCATTTATCCAAACCTACTCTTAACAGAATAACATATATAAAATGACTTTGGTTTGTTTGGGATGGATCTAAACCAATGAATTAACCCAGTGAAAGACCGATGCTTAATCCAATGGGTCACAAATTCAAATTGCATAAAATCAATGTATCATTCAAGCAATATCACCTCATCACTAATAGACAATGGTATCAACACCTTGTATTAATGCCTCTTGTACTTGGTAATATAGAAACACCCTTTGAAACTATATTGCAAACAACAGCTAACAAAATATTTTCCTAGCATTTATTCCTCTCCTTGAGAGAAAACAAGAGAAAATACACATAGTACAGAGAACTATAAAGATGAATTAAAATATCCTTGATATCTAAAATTCATATAAACTCCATCACATGCAACACATAAAGGATTCCATAACCAACATGATATTTGTATTAAATTTTGAAAGTAATACTACCCTATATATTTGAACACCAATTTAGATACAATTTTCTTCTATTTCCCTAAATCAAAACACATAGTACAATACTACCTAAGACCTCAGATTTGAAACCTCTTCAAAATGGCCTTGAATTCCCATTTATAGAAACATGGGAGCAAACAAGCTATAGGCCATGTATATGTGTCATATTTTCATTTGACAAACTTTTTTTCATCTTGTCCTAATAGAATATGCCAAAGACATCTTTAAAGCATAACAAGAAAAAAACACATTCCACTATGCACTATAGTCCAAAGCAACCTGGTGGTTACATCACAAAACTAAATTATTTCCCAGAGAGGGAATGCCAACTAGTTTGTCACTTACTAGTCCCATTCTTGTTCATGGAAAATAGGTTGTTATAATAGAATGGTCTTCCACCCGCATGGATGACCATATGCATGCCAAGATCAGCTACCCTTAACAAGAGCATACCTACAAAAGACAAAATCCTTAGCAACTTCCAAATGACAACATCCTCCACCTCTCACCATGCTCCAAGCACAAGGAAGTGACTACCCATCTTTCAATATGAAGTCCCCTCCCACATCAATCCTCAGGCTGTATGTGGAAATCACACACAACAGACCCTAGTTGTGACGAACTCCCAACTAAATAGGGTGTACCAGTAGTCATAACCTGCCCCTCCACTTCCATCTGCTTCACCAAGAGGACATCACTCCTTCCATTGTTACCTAAGCATTGTTGGAACACTCAGTGCTGAGAGAGGGAAAGAGAGAACAATGATGCCTCTTTGCCTCTGTGCCCTGTCAAGCAACTCTTAGTAGCATTGATCCACTATAGTTTCCAGACAAGAAACCAAATCCCCCATCTGGGTGAAACCAAAGGATATCATGGAAATGAAGAGACTGTGATGCCTTCTAGCCAGCCCCGTGAATCTTCCCTGAACCATCCATACCTTAAGAAAATGCACCTTGTTCCTTGAATCTGTATGCACAGAGTACCAACCAAGAAAAGAGAGACATAATTGCACAGATATGGGATGGTAGACACATCATGATAGGATAGGACATAACTCACACAGTTTTTTGAACAAGACAAGATGTGGCCAGAGATAGAGGGGGATTATCTATTTATAGCAAAAAAACTAATATTTGTGCCTCCCCCATTTCTTACTATATCCAAGCCATTTCAATTCTACTAGCAGTACAATATTCTCACTCCTAATTGGAAATTTTGGGAATTTTGCAATAGCCACCCAATAAGGAAATGGAGTTACTGATACACATTTCTTTTTATCATTTTTGGGTTCCGTAAGTGCAAAACTTAATCACAACATTTGCTTCTATCAGTGAGAAAGAGCCAAAGTTGGTTTTTTGATCTCCACACCTTCTCACCATTAGGCAATCCCACATATACCTCACTCAACTCCAGTATTGAATGGCGATCCTGAGAAATCCCTTTAAAAATGACTTCCGGCCCAAGAAGAAAGATCATCCTGTACAACGACGGCACAAAGAGTACCAAGACCCTCCAATCAACACCATGACATGCCTAATCTTTGGTTTCCCATGCTTCAAACTAATAGTCTGATTTCATCATTTACTGTGTTCTTCCATCCCATTGACCCATTCAATCTCAGCCATCAGATCAACCTTGCGAACCAAATCAATGGCCACCAGAAATAGTCGGTACGCCTAGAGGAAGGCATTTACCAGTTTTGAATCTTGACCGTGGATTAATACCAATCAATAGTCTTCACAGAGATTTGAAATTCCTCTAGCAAAGACTAGCTGTCATAAAAAGTGCAAGGATCCCATCCAGGGTCATCCCACGATAATGGGTTACACTTTTTGGCCAAACTTGACATTAAAATCAACATTTTGAACTAAATCTTCACTTTCTGACACCTATAGCCACTAATCTGTTAGGAATTTGAAGATGATTCGAACTAGTGATTTTTGAGATTTTGTCTGTAGATTCTAAATATATATATTTTTAAAAAATTTGGAGTTAAATTGTTATTTTTTTGCGTCTCCTTTGATAACTAGTTTTTAATAGTAAAAAATATTTTTTTAAAGTGATGTGTATTCTGTCACACAACTTTTTTTCTACAAAGGATAAAATTTTGATTCTTTTGAATTTAGATTGGTAACACCGATATCTAGAGGATGCATATAGTTTCATAATATTTTGTTGAATATTTTTTTAATTAAGTTTTGAAGTGAAACTAATTATAATTTAGACATAGGCGTATTCTGTCCAACATAACTTTTTTTGTATGTATCAGAATTCAATTTTTTTTGTTGGAATAAGGACATCAATACCTAGAGGACATGTATTTTTTAGAATTTTTTTCTCTATTTTCCTATTTTTTCGTATGTGTGAAACAAAGACCTTGATGTTCATTGAAAAACCTACATTCACAAGAAATAAAAATAAATAGAATAATCAAATTAAATATATTTAAAATTATACTTTTTAGGGAGCTTATAATAAGGACTACATACTTAAAAAACATAAATTTTAAATAAATTCATTTGATCCCCCAAAAGGTAAATCAAAAGTGGTTTTTTATCAACATTTTGATAGGTGTAGAGGAGACTCCATTATAGGTATGGTTTAAAACTAGCAGTGTTCTATCCAAGGGGGTTTGAATCTAAGGGGGTTTGATCAAACCCTCTTCAATTAAAATCCATTAAATGGAACCTTTCAAAGCTTAAATCATTATATTTTCTAAAAGTATGTGATTTCAATAAAAATTAGGATGTCCCAGAAACTGTAACCCATTATTGGGGCAACACCCTCCACCATGGTGGAACTTCGCTCCCACACGCAGAGCTATTCAGGACCACGGTGAAACCCCCGGTCTTGGTGAAATGTATCAATTTGATATCGCCGTAGGAAATAAGCATGCTAGGGTCTACAACACATCCTTCACCACCTCGTTGAGAGCCCCAAATGTCTTCAGTGAAGGGAGAAACCCCGGTGAAAAGCTAGATTAATAGTTGAAATCCCCCGCGCCAATATTTATTTTCTTGAATTCACACCATCCACGCTGGGTGTTGCCACAATAATGGGTTACACTTTCTAGGACATCCTAATTTTGCTGAAATGACATATTTTTAGAAAATATAATGATTTAAGCCTTGAAAGGTTCCATTTAAAGTATTTTAATTGAAGAGGGTTTGATCAAACCCTCTTAGATTCAAACCCCCTTGGATAGAACCCCGCTAGTTGTAAACCATACCTATAATGGAGTCTCCTCTACACCTATCAAAATGCTGATAAAAAACCACTTTTGATTTACCTTTTGGGTGATCAAATGAATTCATTTAAAATTTATGTTTTGTAAATATGTAGTCCTTATTATAAGCTTCCCAAAAAGTATAATTTTAGATATATTTAATTTGATTATTATATTTATTTTTTATTTCTTGTGAATGTAGGTTTTTCACCGAACATTAAGTTCTTTGTTTTACACACATGGAAAATAAGTAAATTAGTGAAAAAAAAATTATACAAAATATCTATTCCCTAGGTATTTATGTCCTTGTTTCAACAAAAAAGAAAAATTTGAATTTCGATACATACAAAAAAAGTCATGTTTTACGAAATATGCCTATGTCTAAATTATAATTGGTTTGACTTCAAAAATTAATTAAAAAAAATATTCAACAAAACATTATAAAACCAAATGCATGCCCTATATATTGGTGTTACCAATCTAAATTCAAAAGCATTAGAATTTTATCCTTTGTAGAAAAAAAGTTATGTGCTGCGGAATACACATCACTTTAAAAAATGTTGTTTACTATTTAAAACTAGTTATCAAAGGAGACACAAAAAGTTTTACAATTTAATTCCATTTTTTTTTTAAATATATTTAGAATCTACAGACAAAATCTCACAAATCACTAGTTCGCATCATCTTCAAATTCTTAATGGTTTAGCGGCTATAGGTGTTAGAAAGTGAATATTTAGTTCAAAATGTTGATTTCAATGTCAAGTTTGGCCAAAAAGTGTAACCCATTATTGTGGGATGATCCCGCTGGCACTGCCACGTTGGAAAACAATCTGAGTTTCGCGATCCTGTGAAAGCCTCAGAATAGTCCAAATGGGGATAAATCCGTTTCATGAAATGCCTATGCAGATGCTACATGGTTGCCACATTAGACCTCACAACACTGCTGAAGCCCAGAACAAAGCTCGGCGAAGAGGAGAATCCCATCGAAAAGGAAAATCCCACTCACATGGCTATTACTTAAGGCTCAAATTGAACACATGCATAAAAGTTGTTTTTAAAGGAGGGGCCATGCTAGGTCGAATGTTCAAAGGGGACATAAGACATCCCCATTATCCAATGTAAAGATAGAACATTATTTCAATGTATCAGATATATAGTAAAAATTAAGGCCATGGGGTAAATGATAATCCTAGGCACAGGGTTGGTAAACCAACGACAAAGGGGGACTCAAATGACAACTTGAATGACCGGGAACGGGCTGTAGGTGGTCAACAAAGAATTAAAATGAGAGGCAACCAATGCAAATGCAACAAGACACTAGGCTTTAGGGTTTTACAAGGGTTTTAGTAAGCCTAGAAAAACACCAGGGGCTAAAGCATACGTCAAAATGCAGGTCCAAACACTCACCTCCACTCGACTGGCTTCTGCCACGAGAGCAGGAGTGACTTGGAGGTTGCCCAAGGCAAGGAGAGCATCCATGTGCTGTATCAAAGCTGACTCATCTGTGCTTGTGCTTGAGTCACGTTTTGAGGAGTATCGTGTGATAAATTGAAACTCTCCACTAAAAACAAATGTCTCTTCCCCATAATGTCAGGCCAATTTTTCTCCATTGTTGCATCCCCATCCCATGTCTACAATGAGATCCATTAAACAACTTCAAATGCCACAAAATACATGCACACAATATGAGGAAGCACTGATAAGGTGCATGGGTTGATTGAAAAAAACCCTTAAAGAGGTGTCATCTCAAGGAATGCGATGGTTTCAAGTTATCCCAAAAGGTTTCACTCAAAGGATTTAATAAAATTTTTGAGCAAAATAATTGTTAGGCATAAAGCCAAAACACACTTGTGCCAATGCCCTCGAAAAACGGTGAGGGGAATAAAAAATATACCATATAATTGGATAGATTTTATGCAAAACTTTGGTGGCTAAAAGATATATAATTTTTAATTCATATAGGGATGCATCGCATGCCAACATTGTATGAAAAATGAAACATTGACCACACCAACAACCTACACTCCTCAACTTTTCTACTTAGTCCTTTTCAAAGGTTAGAATTTCAAGGCTCTAATTTACTAAACAAGGCCATGACAATATATGTAACTGGGTCTCCAATGATCTACAAAATAATCCTGAGGAAACAATATCATCTTCTTTAGAAAGGAATATCAAAATAGCCATTCATACTAATTCTCATTTTTCCACAATCACTAGATCTGCTGTGACTATTTCCTAACATGAGCCAATATAGATTCAATAAAAGTTACCAATATTTGATCAAATATTTCACTGTCTCAAATCATAATCCCTCAATTGGACTAAGCACATCATGACAATATCTGTCAAGTTAATGATACAAGGAGCAACCGTGAACCAACCCAGTTAGGTGCTCACTAGACAATATCTACAAACATTTCAATTATGCTCTTAGAAGAATGAAATTCTAAATACATGCTTCTAACTAAGTGTGTGAACAAATCCCTTCACATCGTGTCACCAACAAATGACTAAATCCTTTCCCCTAATGGTACTCTCTCTCCAACTTGAGAGAGCATAAGTATTTCCTATCACACTTACAGAAATAGAAACAATAATTAGTCATCATCAAATTGACATCTAATATGAAGTAGTAAATAATTAATCATCACCAGAAATCATTTCTATTAAATTCAAAAGATAATTATCATACTCAATTATCTTTTCTAATCATTGAATTTAATCAATATTTAACTAGGCAAAACAAATGGGATGTGACAAATTCATCCCAACAATCCTTTCACTCTTTTTACCCCCTTCCTTCTATGCCCTTCCTTACTTCATTACCTTCTACCCAACCTCCTTTTATGCCCCCCTTAACCTACTTCTATACCTCACACCTCTAACCCTCTCTTTAACTACCACATGCCCACTACTGATCTTGCCTTGCAATATATTCTACACCACCTAGGTTCTCCTCAAGACCAAATTAGACACTCTCCTTTCTTCCCACAAGGACATCATTGTTGATCTTCACTATAACCCCTAATCACATGAAATTCTCTTTTATACTTTCCCTCCTAGGTTGGTGGTCCCTTGCTTCAAAATGTACAATTGCAAAGGAGATCCCATAATCCACATCCTTTCATTTAATGCCACCTATTTAGATTTTATCTATGATGATCAATATTGGCCAAAATATTTACCTAAAAATTGAAGGAATATGTGTTACAATGCTTCTATTCTCTTCCTTGTAGTTCCATATATTCCTACCTCAAGATTTCTCATGCCTACATCCAACACTTTTAGTTCAATATTGGCTAGAAAGTCACTTTCTCTAATCTCATGCAAAGAAAACAATTTCCTATTAAGCATGTGAATGATTTTGTCTTTTTTTATCCTTGTTATCCAAAATGCATTATCAACTCCCAGATGATGAGATCCAACATCTCTTCATTAACAACCTCTTGCCACAAATAAAAAATATAGTTAATATTTATGCTAATTTTTTGATTTGTGCACCATTATCTATGTGACTATGAAATATAAAGCTCCTAGACAAACATTTTGAATTATAATTCCTCTTCTTTCTCTTCTCAACCTCCTTCCTCTATTTCCTACCCATCCAATTTCTCTAAAACATCCTTCAAGAAAAATAAGACACCACCCATCCCTAATATAGAAAACAAGCCAAATGTCAATCATATTGACCATTATTAGACCTCCACTAATGCCATTTATTTCAATCCACAATCCTTTCACAAGTTCACCCACCTCATTGATCCCCTTCACATTATTGTCACCTAAATTTGTAGTGATAATTTGATCACCCTCCCCTATAAGACACTTAGATGTATTTGTTGTACTTTCCCAAGGCTATGATGTTGATACATTTTTTAGATACTATCGAGTGGATGACCATGTTATTTAAAAAGTGCATGGGCCTTGGCCATAAAATCCAAAATCTACCAAAAATAACATAATACATACATAAGGTCTTAATGATAAGGTAATAAATTTGTTGCTCCTCTCAATCAAAATTTACAAATTTATACTAGCCCCTTTCCTCAACATTGACAATATAATCACATCGATCTTGTTGTTGAGGAAATCACCCTGATACTTCTACCACTCATACAATATCTCCTTTTTTTTCCATTGGGGTTATTGAGGCCCAACCTCCTCCTACTGTCATTTTTAGCTTCTCTTTGGACAAAAAATTGATAATGGCTACCATGGGCACATATATATTGAATGGCAAGTGAAAATAAGAATGATTTGAAGAATTATCATTGAACCTAATTGCCCATTCAATATTTGTACTAAACAATTCCTCTTCGATTGTAATTTCTTGCAAGATTCTCATGCAACCTTGAGTGTGACCCTTAAATGTCTTAGTAGTACTTTTCTAGACACCCTTGGTTGTATTATTCTTCACATCAAAGTTGATTTGAAGGAGTTACTTACATTGTGTAATATCATTCCCACTTCAGATTGCTTCAATATTCTTCTTGGATGCCCTTGGGTAGAGAAAGCCTAAGTTGTTCCTTCTATTCTCCATTAGTATGTCAAATTTATCCATGATAATGAGGTTGTGACTATCTTGAGATAAGCATACTAACATCTCCCCAAGCTTGGCCATTTCGCTATCGGCACATTTATTTCCAAACCCACATAATTTCCTTACATGAACACCACGATACACACTTTGGACTATATAAATGATTTAAAGAAAAAAAATATTTCTATCACAAAGTGATATGTCATTTACAATGTGACCAAAGATCCAATTATTATACAAATCATATGTTGTATGCCCAAAAATATTAGGATCCCTTTCCTCCACTATCCAAATCAAAACATGGGTCTCTTCCTTCTCTTCCCCCAACCAAAAAAAATCCTACACCTGCAACTTCTAACCCCAAACATTATTCCACTCCTTTCCCATCCACCCTTCCCCCACTTCTTCCCACCCCAACATTTCCCTTAAAATTGTTATAGACCTACTTAAACCCCCTTCTAAATCACTCCCCCGACCCAAACCAAAGAATGCTCCTAAATTTGCATCCACACCCAACCCCACACTTCGCCCACTTAGAATAGCATCTACTTCTACCAAGACCAAATTACCAACCAAATCTATTACACTTACTTCAACACCTCCTACTACTCTATATTTTTCTGCACTACCCAATGCTAACTTGGAGTCTAAACCTAAGCACTTGTTTGAGTCCCTAAGCCCAAATTGGAAATCACCCCTCTTTCATCTACATTTACTTCAGACCCCTATTCTTGATGCATCTACTTCTTTTGAAGCTATATCCTCCTCGAATCATTTTGCTTCATTTTCTATAGAGGATTTTGAGGATAAATGATTTCCGTCTATACACCGATTATATAAATTAACTTCATTTATTCATTATTAATTATTATATGTTATTGTTTACATGTTAATCTTTGTTCCTAAACTTTAGTTTATGATACAAGGTTACACTCGTGCATGCATGTTGACACATAAGGTTACTTGAATAATATCTATTTGTATGTGTTCCCCTTCCTAATGTGCATTTCCTCTATTTTTTTGTTTTCCCTATGTCTTTGGAATGATGCAAGATTATACGAGTACCTTAAACTCAATCTTATCATATTAAAAAATGCATAGTCCCTCATATCTTTGTATGTATGCATATATATGTTCTCCTCCTTTCGTTATTCTTTCTTCCTATGAGTTTGGGGATTAAAAAATATCAAGGTGCTTCACCTTCATCTTGTTGACCCAAAATCATAGTTTTCTTTGTTGTGTATCTTCTCCATTTCATCTTCCTTTTTTGTGTTGCATTGTCTTATGACATTAGCAATGGTATAGAGTATCAAGGTGCTTCACCTTCATCATGTTGACCCAAAATCATAGTTTCCTTTGTTGTGTGCCTTCTCCATCTCATTTTCATCCTTTTGTGTTGTATTTTCTATTTGGGGAAGATGCAAAGCATCAAGGTGCTTCACCTTCATGATGTTGAACCAAAAACATATTTCCATTATTGTGTGCCCTATACCTTTCTTCCTTTGTCCTTATGTAATCCTGATAATTCTTCCTACGTACTTGTCTCTCTTTCTTCCTTTATTATTATGTGATCCTTATAATTATCCCTATGTACTTGTACGGCTTGTTAATTTGGGCTTGTTGCAAAGGATTCAAGTGCTTCAAAACCACTCTTTTCATTTTGACCTAAAATATTTCCTTCTTTGTTGTTTGGTTTATGCTTTGGCCTTTTTATTATGCCATGACTTCTACTTTTTATTCTATCTTGTTTCTTTCTATCTTGATTGCTTAGTATACCATTGTTGTGATTTGGTTATCACTACTACTACAATTGATTTTTCCTTGTTTGGTTGTTTATCCCACATTGAATACAAAAACATTTCTACTTTGCTTCTACCTTCCTCATTCTCCCTATTTGTGTAACCACTTATAAGAAACATATTAAGCCACTCTTCCTAAATAAAAATTTATTCACATTTCTTAACATGATAAATGTATATGCAAAATTTAGAAAAAATGTAAAGAGATTAAAACAACATTAAACCCTTTATTCTAAATCAAACATAACCTTTGATTGAGCTAAAGAGAGTTAAAAATAAATAAATACTTAATAATATTACCAATATAAACCCTCTTTGTTGAAGTTGATTGCTTAAGATGTGATTGATGTGGTTGCTCAAGTAGTCATGCAAAGTTTTTGCAGCATGTAACAGTCAAGCTCAAGAGGATGATCTTAGTTTGATGAAGGATTGGTTTGGATTTATAGATTTTTGATTGATGATGTGAATGGTCTAGATTTGAAGATGTAGTATTGAAATGGATGGTTGATTTTCATTAGCTTCTAGAGCAAGATAATGCATGAATGATCAAGATTGATTGCAAATGGATGGATGAGATTGATTGAGATGAATTTAGGTTATTTTTACCACTATCTTTATGTGAATGGTTGATATTTTTAGATGTAGTGTGTGAATGGATGGCGGAGATTAGCAAGATGTTTGGATTTTATTTACTAATTATGGATAATCTTGTGACTAGCTGAATTTTTATTTATTTTGGAATGATTGATGAAAATGAATTTTATTTTATTTATTTTGGAATAAATGGATTAAGTGAATTTATTTACTTATTTTTGATAAATAGGGAAAAATATCTTAATTAACTAAATAATGAAAAATATTTAATTAATTAGTAATGTGGTGATGACATGGTGAGCAGATGATGTTAGGATGTGGTGGAATTTAAGTGTCTACATTTCTCCCTTGTTTGAAATGGCTTTATGACTAAAAGAAGCAACACCATTTCAAAGAAATTAGATATAGGCACTTAGTGGGACAACATTGGTGATAATATATCCCAAGCATTGAGATTTAAATTTTAGAATTTGGTAGTTTGATTGATTAAAGTTGATAGATTGAGTCTATTAAATAATGATTGAGATTTTGATACTTCAACACTTGGATGGATTTTTGATTTGAAAATGTCAGTCTTAATTTTGGATGATTTGGTTTAGGGATGCCGCTTGAGAGGATATGAGGGTTTGAAGAACACAGTGTGCTCTCAAAATGGATGAAATAGATATTAACAAAGATGTTTAGGGATGAATACATGTGAATAGATTTAGATGTTAACAATGGAAGAAGGGATTGGTGGTAACATATAGAGTTAGTTGAAGGATGGATGTTAAGGATAAAAAAATTAGTGGAGGAATGGAGGGGAGATATATGCAAAGTAAAGATGAATGATGAAAGCTAATGATGGGTGGATAGAGGTGGTAGATACATGGATGATGATGCATGATGAAATGGTTATTTTATTTTTCATTTGTTTTTAGGAATGAAAATGATGAAGGGATAAATATGACAAATGTCTAGGTGGAATGGATATGATGGAGGGTGAATGGATTTGTTTGAGGTACATGCTATGAATCTTGCACAAGAGGCCAACTATTTTTGGCAACCTGGTGTTTATTATAACATATGACATGATTCACCATGATATGAAAAACCATGATGGTCCACTATTGCCTTGTGTTGTAAGTCTAACACCCAACCAACCATATGATAGGATGAACCATGAAATGGAAAGGCCATGATGACATTGACATCCCCAAGGATTGATACAAATACAAGAAAAATAAGAAACATAGAAGAAAGCAAGCAAGCATGCATAAATAATAAAAATAAAATACAAATAAAATTTTGTCCCTGATCAAGATAAAAATCAAAGATTGATTGATGATGATGATAGAGTTATTGATTTAGGAATGATATATCCTAAGAATAACATAAGGATTGGGAATTATACATCTCGATGATGGATTTGTTGTAACTCCAAGCAATGATACATACAAGGTTGGTGTATTTGGGAATGATTTATCCCAATAAAGTCATTTTTGGATTGGGAATGGTATATCCTAATAACAATGTAATGTTTGGTTAGAATTGAATGTATTCTCCTTGATATTTCATGCTTTGACATATTTTTCTTGCAATAGGATACTTGTTTTTGGAACATGATGCTAGCCCATTAGTGTATTTCTAGGAACCATTAGAACTTTCCACTTTTTGATCCACAAGAAAACCTACTTTGATAAAGATGGTTGGACCAAGGTGATATCATGTTTATGCTTTCTCATCATTCATGATTATTGTACCTTGATCAATTATATGCTCAATGTGATCAATTGTGACTTTCTTATCTTCATGCTCGATGTGATCAACATTATTTACAACTTGATTGCCAATATGCTCAATATGATTGTTTTGCTTGTCTATGTATTCAAGGGGATCAATAGTCTCATCATGGGAAGGGGAGGTTGTTGGATGGTGGATAGGATTGGTTTGGGTTACTTTCTCTTGGGAGTTTATTATATCATGGATGGGATTAGATTGGAATTTTTGAGCACAATCGATCATGCTTTGGAATGAGCCAAATTTTGATTCCACATGCAAAAGTTATGCCATGAACTAGGGTTAGAAAATATAAACATATATTTTCAAGAAATCTCTTTTTCTACCACATAACTTGAAAATATAAAAATACATTTAAATATTTCTATCCACCTATAAAAATAGAATGTGATTTCCTCACCTGAATTGCAAGATATAATTTTTTTTTTTTGAAAGGTTGCATGTAATTTTTTTTTGTAAAAAATTAATATCATAGGGTCGAATTCAAATCAACATATCTTCCTTGATACTATCCAAATATTTAATGTGACCACTTTTCAATAATCTCTCAAAGTTTTCTTTTCAATGAATCCAAAATCCCCTTTTTTGAAGACCTATGTGAGGAACATGACTCTACAATAAATTTGACCCTAAATGGAAATAATTAGAAAAATAATGAACCTCAGCCTATAAAACCAATGCTAGACAAGGGAAGAAGTTCCATTGGGCATGCCAAAATATATATACAAAATTTAGAACAAATGCAAAGAGATTAAGATAACATTAAACCCTTAGTTCTAAATCAAGCATAACTTTTGATTGAGCTAAAGAGAGTTTAAAAAAACTTGATACTCCTATCAATATAAACTCTCTTTGTTGAATTTGATTGATCAATATGTGATTGATGTGGTTTCTTAAGGAGTCATGCAATATTTCTACAACATGTACCTATCAAGCTCACGAGGATGATCCTAGTTTGATGAAGCACTAGTTTGGATTTATAGATTTTTGATTGAGAATGTGAATGGTCTAGATTTTAAGATGTAGTATTAAAATGGATGGTTGAGATCCATTAGCTTATAGAGCAAGCTAATAATGAGATACATTAGCTTCTAGAGAAAGTTAACTTCTATAGCAAGCTAATGTATGAATGGTCAACATTGATTGCAAATGGATGGATGAAATTGATTGAGATGACTTTAGGTTACCTTTAGGGCTATCTTAATGGAAATGGTGAATATTTTGAGATGTAGTGTATGAATGGATGGTGGGGATTTTCCAAGATGTTTAACTTTTAGTTACTAATTATAGATTCATGACTTTGTTGCCCAATAGAGTAAGCACCAGTCTAATTGGTGAGAGACCAAACACTTTCTATTTTATTATCCTCTCCACCCTCAATAGATTAGGGTTCCAATATTCTCTTATGATTTAGTATTATAACTCAAGGAACATCATAATCGATGTCAAACATCTAGATTGTTAGATAATCATGTCATGTATGTCTACACCTTGTGCTTGTATATGAAATGTTAAGTGGATTCACTAGTGGGGATATAATATTGTTGTTATCTATAGGTACATATGCAAGGTTGTAGTTATCATCTTAATTAGAGGTTTTATAGGAATCTAGTTAGTCTTTGACCTAGTGAAAAATATAGGGGTCAAGTGTACTTTTTGTATAGATTACATTATTTAAGTCATGATTCATCTTAATTGGTTTAATAACCTATTAAGGATACCTCTAGGAACACCCTCCTAGGTCTAGTTGATCCTGAAGTGAAGGAGAGCATGCCCACTCTCACCAATTGGCTTCTAATCAATCATATTCTATTGATGAGTTGATTGATTCACCTTCAAGATGAGAAGCCCTTGTCCTTGAAGTGCATTGATCCCTCTAGGAGTGTGAACAACAATTTCAAGACCCAACAGGTAGGTTATGATAGAAAATTAGGAATATGAATAATTTATCAAGAGAAAGCATATTGCCATTGTAGACACTTAAATTTCACATCATAACATCATCTTCTAACATCATGTCATAACCACTTTACTAATTAATTATCTAATTTTCATTATTTAGTTAATTAGGCTACTGAGAAATAGGAGTGAGAAGCTCCTTTATGAATGCTTTCATTTGTTCTAGTTATAGCTTTAAATATTATTTTGTTTGCCTATCCTTATTCATTCTTGATACTACTGTGTCAACTGTTATGCCCAAAGAAGCTGTCTCCTCATCCCTAGTCTATTTACCTAGATTCACCCTTGTTATTTGATAATCAAAGATTAAAGGACCTCTATCATCCTTGTCTTACATGGGTGTTTCTATTTGAACAACTCTTTCTCCTTGCTCCTATAGTTAGCACTTTTCAGTCTTAGTACCCTTCGCTATGTAGAATTCAGATCTTGACGATGGAGATATGCCTACAAACCATAACCAAAACCAGATGTGCATATACATAGAGATAAAAATAACACTTCATGCAAATGGACATACTTAATAATCCATAGATTAGAACTTAAATAACCCACATGAAACAAAGGAGAGGCAATCGCAAATGATTTGCAATGCATTAAAATTTATCACACATTTATTAAACCCTTGTTAAATTCATACTAGAAAATGTGGAAAGAGAGGATGAACAACTGGGTTCGAGTATTCCCATGAATCATTACAAATTTCCATGGAGACATACCATTTACATGTGAATATTAATTACATAACATTCCTATGGATTACAAAATGGATTCCATCACTTAGAAACTAGACTTACATTGATTGATGCCTTAAAACAAACTTGAAGAACTTGCAATAAAAAAATTGGCTCGATGACCAACCCTTGTTCTATCTTTTCAATATATATCTATAACATTTCAGTTTCTTTCCCTTGGTCATCCATCAGGAATTTGATGTACTTCTAGAGGTTGAAGCATTGAATTTAAACCAGGTGTGATCCCATGAAATTTGTGTCTAAGAATTTTCCTACTCAAAATGAATAGTTTGGAGCTTGTGTGAAGACAATCGATAGTTAAAACTCAACCACCACATTCATGGTGATCCTACTCTCCATCATCCACCACTAAAGTCTACAACTGGAATCATGTCCTTGTGATGAGTGATGATGTTTGGGTGGGAGAATTACATTTGAGTAGTTACATAAGTCAATTTGGGTCATTAATGGTGACCCAGGAAGTTGTTGATGCATTTTGGAAGGTATCAGAGAAGTTTGTAAATTTTTTGAGATTGTGATGTGGGACAGGACATGAGGACCAAACATTAGAGTCACATGAAGAAATCTAGAAGGATGGGAAAGTTTTGGAAATGGAAGGAAATAAGTGAAGAAAGGATGTAGGAAATTATGTAGGGAAATGAAACATAACTAGTTGTGAACATATCTGGAAGTCTAATAGAACTTCACACAAAAGATGGAGACACAAGATTCAGTTGGTTAGACAAATGCATAAATTTATCATGGAATTAGATGAAAGGATGGAATAAATGTGAAGAAAAATGCAAAATAGGAAGCTAGGATGTGATATGATTATATCCAATAGTCCTTGTAATGTCTTCACAAATGGGGAAATGGACAATTTGGTCATTGGGACAAATGCTCACAGTACTAGAGATGGGAAGGGGAGGTTATCAAATGAAGTTAGCAACCTTGCAGAGAAGTCTTGTAGAACTGAAGGTGGGAACTTGATATGGGAAGTAAAGGTAATAATCAGAGGAAGTCCAGAAGTGTAGATATATCCCACAAAAGGGATTGCAAGGGAGTAGGATAAGGAGTAGGAATTGGAAGTGGAAATGTCTGGTTCACCAATGAATTTCTACAAAACATAAGGGAAATGTGAAAGGAAGAAAAGCGAGAAAATGATGAAGGTCAGGATATTTGAAGAGAATGAAAATGGAAGAAGTCTGATGGATTTCCAAAAAATGTGAAGTAAAATAAATTAGAAGTGGAAGGCTAGAACAAAGATTGTAGAAATTTGGAAGGGGATAGGAGGACCAATGTCAGAGCAACTAAATTGAAGTCTAGCAGTTCAACGTGATTCTGCAAAATTAAGGAAATAGGTGGAATGAAAAAGACTAAGGGCCTAATAAGGTTTTGAAAAAAATTTATGCAAGAAAGGAAGTGAGGACTGAATGGGAGATGAAGGGGAACTTCTTGGTAGTCCACTCAAAGTCCACAACTTTGCAAAAACATTAGAAAAATGACTTGAAACTACCCATACTTAGAATTTTATTAGATTTTTGTAACTTCAACACATGATAGGAACATGGGGATGACAAGGAACAACATGAAGGGAAAATTTGACCAAGGGAGGGTCCATTAGAGGATTTCTCAGATTAGTTATAAATGATGGGCAAAATAGGTATAAGGCAACAAAGGGGCACTAGACTTAGCATTTTTGCAAATTTTGAGACTTGTGAAATTGGGCTTCAACATTGGCTCTAATTGGCGATGTGTGTCTCATGTAGACATAATGAGAATTCAATGACCTCTGAGAGTAGATCAAAAGGCAAAACAAAATGAAAGGGAATAAGGGGGAAAGACAAACACAAAGATAATATCTACACAAGACAAAACACACCTAGGAAGTATGTACATGACTACAACCTACAACCAATGACATGAGGGCATAAAGACATTTGAGAAGGTATGGATGTAACCAAAATTTGAGAATAATTATAGGTCAGACCCTACAAAGAATCTCCATGGCACAAGGCCATGGAGAAACTATTAATACCATTTGCCTCAATCAAAGACAAGTTTGAAAATGTACTGAGCATCCTTAAGATAAAAGTGCATCCATGCCCTAGTTGCAACAAATGGTATTTCTTACATGCATGCACATGCAAACTATAAATGTCAAGAGGATTATGCTAAAACTAGAAATGAATATCATCCTCCTGCTAACTAGGGTTAGCAACCTAATCTAAATGTATGTGGAAGAGAATACTCTCGCTACTCATGCCAACCACATCCATTTAGTTGTCAACACTTTGAAATGAGTTGAGACAAAACTGAATGAATCAAATTAACACACTTTAGAAAATATACTTGACCTAGACCTTGATCAACACAAAGAGAAAGATCTTCCTACACCACAAATTGGAAGGTCTCAAAGTTAGGTATGTCATCAAGTTGAGTTGCAACACATTAGTCTTCATGTTAATTAGTGCACTATGGCTCAACATCACCTCTAGTTGTATGTTGGACCCATAAAATTCAACCACATCACCATTATCCATAGTGCTAGAAGCTATACCTTTGTCACAAAGGAAAGATTCATAGTCACTAGTGTTCACATCAAGATCTTAGATAACATGTGGCCAACATACACCATCATCACATATGACGATGTTTTGTTATATGCTTGGATAAAACACTTGATCCACACCACCATTATCATCATCAACATAAGAATCACACTGAGTCACCTCAAGTGATGGACCGAATCCATCCAACTACCTCTTTGTTTCAACCCTATTTTGGAAATCTACCACACCACACCTGCTATTGTAAATAGACACAAAATTGTAATTTTCTTCATCTCTCTTGCACGTAGGCACTAAGAGGTGCTGAAAAACAAGGAACCTAATTCACAACATGCATAACCTTGTCAAAATAAAAGCTCACACAATAGTAGTCACACTTGCTAATGTTATGGATTGATGAATCATTTGACTGATACAAGTCAGTGTATAAGTCATTAGAAAAAGAGGAAAAGGCTTGAGAATTATGATTTTAGGCATGAGGCACTTCAACCTCCATATGAAGACTTGTGACATCACTATCATCAACATCACCTCCAAGAGAGATAAAACATGGAATCTCATTAAACAAAAAGTGATCATTGTCATATTCATGAAATGACCCATTAAACTAAAATGTACTACAAACACCAGCCTTGTCATTTGCATAACTACCATATGATGCACTATCACAAATTTTTTCCCTCCTAAGCACACTATCACTTTGATCCAATGTTGCATCCACCTACTTACTACTCACAACAACTACCTTATCAACAACACTAGAATTTGAGGACAACTTTTCAATGTAATCATTCCTCATTCTTTCAATGGAGTCAAGGCATTAGTAAGCCTACTACAAACTTGTAAGATTCAAATCCTCTTGTACTGAACTCAGACTAGCCTCATAGACTTCAAAAAACATATCAATGAAGGTAGATGTATTAGTTTGGAAACATTTGGGACTTTGGAGATATCAACAATAAACCTATGGCTAAAGTCCTTACTAGAATCTCCCTCTTGCCTTTTGATATTTACCAATTCTTAGACAAGAACAATAGGGTCTAGATTACTTGCAAATTCTTCATCAAATGTCGTTACAAGGTCCTTCCAAGAAACAAAGGAATGTTCTAGAAAAAATTCAATCCATCTCCTTGCCTTTCCACATAAAGACCTAACAAAGAATCTCATCCACATGTCTTCATCTTCAAACAAATTTTTTTCTATAAATTATGAAAATGCATCAACATGTGTGTTCCCTTCATGAATATCCTACTCATCAAATCTAGGCATTTGGTTAAAGACCTTGGATGCCATGGTTTGCATTTCATAATCAACCCAAGAGAGGTCTAGCTTCTTGTAGGTGGTATCTAGGGGAATGATGAGGGACTAGACAACTTGGATTTTTGTAGTATCAAGATGAGCATTGGATTGCAACTTGGACCTAAGCAACCTAATTTGATTTTCAATTTCATTATGCTGCCTAACAAGATCATGGAGATCATGCATGGATGCCTAGTTTTGAGGTAGGAGAGCATAAGATGTATGGATATTTGAATAGAAAGATGGAACAACACCATAAGAGTTATCATATAGGAAATCAAATGTGAAGGAGAAGCCCTAGAGTTATCATTATATAACCAAGAATCCATGACTTAGCACATTTAGTCATGTAGGTCAGAATTAGAATTCATAAAAGAATGTTTCTTTATTTTGAAAGAATCACTATCTAAATAAAGAAGATAACCTTTATGTAACTTTGTTACCAACTTATATAAACATGAGACGTGTTATTGAAGCACTAACAAAAAATACTGGTAGCAACAACAATCAAACTTGGTTCTTGATAGTAGAGTCACTACCTCTTTCAAAAGAGGGATACCTTGAAGCATATCTAATCTCCAAGGTAAAAAATTGATTTGGGTTCCAATCACCAGTAGAGTTTTCATTTCAATTTAGAACCCATGATCTTCTTCCTTTGTTCCATTTTGGTGGCGTAAGTTGATGGATGACAACTTAAAACACCAACCATCTAAGAATGCCACAAATTTCTTTCAAGATGTAGAGGTGTGAAGGATAGAAACCAAAGTTAATGTATCCTCAACAAGGACACCATTCTATTTGCATAAGTTGATGGGATGCCAACTTAACATGTACAATAAAAGTGCAAACCTTCTTCATTGAATCACTAGGGTCTTCAAGATAATGTACATCCTTGACAATGATGCCATTTTGTTGGCATAAGTTGATGGGTTGCCATCAACACACAAACAAAAGAGTAGGAAAAAATAATTGTGACAATGTTACAAGATTGTTCAAATATGAACCAAGATTTTACGTCCCCAATAAAAAAGCCATTTTGGTGGGTCCTAAAACTGCTTCTCACACTCCTAGAGGGACCAACTCACTTCAAGACTAGGGAATTGTCATCTTGAAGGTGAATCAATCAACTCATCAATAGATTATGAGTGATTAGAGCCCAATTGGTGAGAGTGGGTATGCTCTCCTTCACTTCGGGCTGAGCTAGACCTAGGAGGGTGTTCCTAGAGGTATCCTTAATAGGGTATTAAGACAATTAAGATGAATCATGATTGAAACAATTTCAGCTATACCCAAAGTATGTTTGACCCCTATATTTGCCACTAGGTCAAAGACTAACTAGGTACCTATATAACCTCTAATTAAGCTAATAACTACAAACTTGCATATGCACCTATAGATGACAACAATATTATATTCCCACTAATGAATACACTTAACATTTCATACACAAGTGTAAGGTGTAGGGATGCATGACATGATTCTCTACAATATAGATGTTTGAGGTCACTCACGATGTTCCTTGAGTTATAATACTAAATCATGAAAGCATGTTGGAACCCTAATTTACTTCTAATGTACTGAGGAAAAATAGGATAATAAAATGGAAAGTGTTTGATCTCTTGCCAATTAGATTGATGCCTACTCCATTGGGCAAAATAGTCACAAATTGTAAGGAAGATAGAGATATGCCTGCAAAGCATAACTAGAACTAGATGTGCATATACATACATATCAAAAATAACACTTCGTACAAGTGGACATACTTAATAAATCATCTCAAAACTATAATAACCCATCTCAAAACTATAATAACCCACATAAAATAAAGGAGAGACAATCACAAAATATTTGCTATGCATTAGAAGCTGTCACACATTCATTAAACCCTTGTGACATTCATACTAGCAAATGTGGCAAGAGAGGATGAAAAACTGGGTTTTAGCATCCCCTTGAATCATTACAAACTACCATGGAGACATACCATTTACAAACTACCATTTACAAACTACCATTTACATACCATTATCTAACCTTCCTATGGATTTCAAAATAGATTCCATCCTTTATAGAATAGACTTGCACCAATTAATGCCCAAAAAACACACTCAAAGCACTTGTAGTAAAAAAATTAGCTTGATGGCCAAGCCTTATTTTATATTTTCAACATGTATATATAGAATTTCAGTTTATTTCCCTTGGTCATTCATCAAGAATTTGATGTACTTCAAGAGGTTGAAGAATTAAATGCAAACTAGGTGTAATCCCTTGAAATCTATGTTTAAGAAATTTCTCACTCAAAATGAATGGTTTGGAGCTTGTGTGAAGATAATTGATAGCTGAAACTCAACCACCACATTCATAGTGATCCTACTCTCCATCATACACCATTGAAATCTACAAAGTTGGAGTCACACCCTTGAGATGGTGATGACTTTTGGGTAGGAGAATTACATTTGAGTAGTTGCAGGGGTCAAATCAAGTCAATAATGACCATCCAAGAAGTTGTTTATGTTGAAGGCACAAGGCAACTAAGAGGGGGGGGGTGAATCAGTTGTATCAAAAACTTCAAACCCTCATGAACATAATCACATCCACATCAGTTCACTTAAACACTTTGTAATGCCTCACAATCATTGTAAAAGCATTTAAACCAATTCCAGAACAAATGAAGTAAATAATCCACTTAAATACAACTTCAAAGACAAAAGATGTAATTAATCCACTTAATCACATTAATCCAAGTAAAATATAATCTCATAAATGTTAATCGAAATGATTACAAAATCATGTGCTAAATCCAGGTAACAAGCACAATGAAATAATATAAATAAATCCTTTAAAGTACAAGGAGCATGCACAACAATAGTAAATCCAATCAAAACACTCTCCAGCTACACGAACCAAAGGGTCCACCACCTGCAAGCCGAGAGACAGGAATATGACTCAGGTGCTTTTCCACCCAACCATGAAGTAATTACACTTCCCCGGATTCCATCATGAAATGAAGGAAACCCAGCCCTGCATGAAATGTCTAGCTATCTGGTAACAACTGGCAGGAGGGAACACTCGATGCAAGCCTAATGTCTGAATGTGCAATTCTAAATGAAATGTAAATTGTCTCACAACAGGATGTGGCAGAGAAATCAATATAAAATGCTAGACAATATACATCTATTTCAATGTCAATCTGATTAGCTAATCATAACAAGTAACCTGGTCAATTCCTAAAAAAGAGGAAAATCCTATCTCTGATATCCACATTCAACATCCTTTCCCAGAAAGCAACCTAAAACATTCTATCTACCTCTTTCCCCAAGAAGCAATAAATGAAATAAAATAAAATAATTACAATAACAAGTTCAATAAATCAGTCCAATTTCCCTTTTCCCAACAAATCAATTACATGAAATAAATACTATAAAACAATCCATTAATATAGTCTTACAAATCATTCAAGTAATAATCAATTAATCCATAATTCTTCCTTTCTACCACTACTGCGACAGGAGGTTCATTTCTAATACAAATAAACATTCCACAGACTTCCTGTCGTTGTGGCAACATGAACTACTACAGGAGACGAAAACAACAAAATAAGATCAAGCAAATTATTCACATAACCCATTCAAGGAGTAAAATAGTAAAGGATAGTTTCTAAACATTGGTTTGATAACAATAATAAGTTTCATCATGTTTTTATCAGCATTCTAATAAGTTTTTTAATCTTTTGTTTCCGGTCTACTAAAATGCTAATAACTTAATAGTTTAATAAACATTCATTTCCATCTATCTATAGGAACGTATAAGTTTGTATAAAAATTGAGATCTATTTCCCTACTTGCTGTTTGTTTCGGTTATCAATAAAAGATATAGTCGTAGTGCTAGCTACAGGAAAATATAATTAATCTAAAACAAAGGTTTTACTGATTTTATCATGGAAGAAATCGATTTACATATCTACTGTTTATTCAACCAAGCATATAGTGTCAAATATAGCCATCATGCATATAAGTTATAGTCATTCTAATCACTTCTACAGGAGTCTATAGTTTTGATTAAATTCGTTCTCAGCCATACACAGAGAATTAACTCATTTTACCAGTCATTAAAAACAACAACATGGAGTTTTCATAGGTTTCTATCTTAGTTTAAAATCTAGATCTGGGCACACACATAACTACAGTCAAATCCTTAGAATAGTGGATTCGCTACCCAGGAAGCTAATAGATTGGTGACATCAGAAGTTTAGAGAGGGAATCGATCCCATAAGATCGTCCAAGCGTAGGTTAAAAGGGAGGGTGAGAATCGCCGGCCAGGTAGAACCAAATACATTGTGCAAAAAGAAGATAAACAACAACCAACATTTGAAAGCATTTGGTCAATCCTATACTGCAACTAGCTCAAGTATATGGCCTAGGAAAACAAGGCAAAAAGGCCAGTAACTAAGACAAGCAGCCATGAAGGATATGCAACCTGAGAAGGAGAATCAACCAGCAATAATAGCTTGGGTTTTTTAAAAAAAAATCAATCGATCATTCTCATCAGAAGACACCTTATTTAAACTAGTCACAACCATTAAAACATGAATGATAATAGAAAGGGAACCTGGAAGGAAAGAGGCGATGGTGAAGAAGAAGCTAATGTTGTCCATGTCTCTCCTTTCACTGCCCCAATATCTCTCATGTTGCTGCAATTTCTAGAGGTTTCCAGCTGCAAATTGTGGTCTCCTTTCTCTACAAATTCATGGTCTATTTCCTCTGCATAATTCGTGGGTATCTCCTTTGGTCGATTTGCCTTCTTTTAATAAAATTGCCTTCTTCCAAACTGGGCATTCAGCGAGTTGGACTATTCAAAAACTGAAGTTTTCCGTTCTCTTTGCATGATAAATAATAATTAAAAACTCATTTATCTTCTATTATAAACAATAACATCTTATTATTCTATTTCCTGTCACATGGGAGACAGGATAATTTATTAGTTCTTATTACAAATCTAAATATAATAATGCTTTATTAAATATCTATTTAACTTTATTTATTCTATTTAAAATGTAGACAATAATATATCTATTATTCTTACTGCCACATTAGCGACAAGAATAACTATTTAATTCAATAATCAATAAAATAATACTATTTTTGCATTTAAACTATCGTTATGCAAACAAAACTAATTTAATAATCAAATAAGAGAAAAGCATTATACTTTTGCATAATAAATATCAAATTTAATCTATTATTTAATTATGGGGAACATATTGTGTTCCAAACATCTAATAATAATAATATTTTATTATTTAATTTAACATATTATCTTTCAAACACAATATTTGATTTTTTCAATTTAAATACAACCACATTTATCCTCATTCAAATATAAAACACCATTTAACTGTAATTTGAAAGCAAATAACCACACAATAATGCAATCAAATCCATTTATGCATATTCAACTAAGTGATGTGTGTGATTGCATTCGAGTAATCCATCAATTAGTTCTACCCAGATGGCTAGATCATCTCTGCCTCAATCATGCTCTCGTCTTCGACGAGTACCTGCATCCATATGCACTCATCTCGACGTCAATAGGTTAGTGTCTCATAAATCATAGCCAAAGCAAATCATCACATATACTTCAATATTAACATATAAATTAATTATTCAAACATAACTTCATAATTTATCAATTTCATACATTTGAATTCACTCCATGTAAATCTATGATGGTAACTATTTATTAATCTAGAATAATAATAATGTTCAAAAAAAACAAGATGTGACATCCTTCTCCACTTAGAAGAGACATCGTCTCGATGTCTTATTACACATCGAAATAAGAGTATCTAATAACCATCAAAGTATCTGTTGATTGGTTTGTGATGTCAGTCACAACCAAGCACACAAAACAAAAGTCACACAACAACCCTTGTTTATCTTGAAAGATACGATGAATTCCAAGAATTCATGATCCCAAGTCCCCATTGATTAGTTCATAATCTGCTGATGTTACTTTGTGGTTGATGTGTGTTGTTGTTTTCCATTTTGGGGCCTTACGTAGATTAGTAGATTCTGTTCCTGCAACTATGCTATACAGGGAAGTTACTCTACATAGCATATATCTCCAAATGATGTGTCTAATTTGATCTTTGCATGAGTTCTACCCTTATTTGTGATTCTCTACATGATATTTTCAATACTACATGCATTTAGCTCAAAATATGCTAATGATATTCAATTGTCTTCAGGATGTCAGCATATTTTTCTGTTCTGCTTCTGATTTATCATGATGTGCAGTTATGAAAGTGATTTTAATGAAATTAAAATGAGAAAAAGGGTTAGAGAGTGAGATTCCTAAAATTACTTGACTGAGATCATTGATCCATATATATGTTCCCATACAACAATGGAGAGAAGAAAACTAAAATCATACTTCACCAGGATAGTCCACAAATCGGCATGATTCAGTGCAAATCTTCAGGGGAAAAGTTGACAACAACATGCAATGAAATGAAAGTGCTTCTATAGAACACAGCATTCACCAGTACATATCCAGAAATCAACTTGAAGACTACTTAAGGTTTACAATCAGGGTATAGTCTGAAACTTCATCTCCACACAGTATGTTCATAAAACAGGTACATTTACAATGATCTGAGGAAAGGACCTTGATTATTTCAACAATCCAGCCCTCACTAGTCTCAGTAATCTGATCTCTTCCTAAAACTATTACAGGTCTAATTTTTTTGTATGATTGACCTCCTCTTCCTCCTCTTAGTATAGGGGCTCAATATATATATCTCTAGTTTTTTTCCAATCTAGCGCCCCAAAACCCTAGGAGATCAATGGTCAGCATCTTGAAATGCAGCATCCAATGGTGAGAAATGAATCCCGCGAAGAATTCAAGCAGCATACCCAGATAGGGCGCCACTCCTTCAATAATGTTTCCACCTGCAAACCCTCCTGCATTGAAAGCTTCGTCTCCTTCTGGTGTGTTTGGTTTCTCAGGATCTGGTCCGCCGCCTGGGACGTCATCGTCATTTAAAACCCCGCCTTTGCATTCACCTACACGCCGTTACTATGTCGGCAACTCTGCTTCTTCCCAGCTACTCCAACAATCTGCAATAAACAAGCAGGAATTAGCACCATCATTTAATAAATCAACAGGAAAAATGAACATCTACCTTAAATCAGGCTCTAAATGCATAAACACAACCATCGGGCTCAAAAACCATGGAAAACGCACATCAAAAATGCGTATACAACGTTAAAACCGGTTGGGTCAACCATTGTTGACCAAAACATGCACTCGGGCTCCAAAAATGGATTTAAAAATCTAATTGCTTCGTTTCCTACTCAAAATTTCCTTGTATATCGTAATATACAAGTCAGACGCATACATTGAATTAATTGGATTTCAAACTGTTTTAGTTCCTTGGCTTGTATGATGTCTTTGTATATCCTACAGTCATCGATCATACAAACCCCAAATATACATGGATTTAACGTTATTCCGTAGCTATTTTGATTCCGCCACTTGTATATTTCGATGCATATCAGTTTGTATATCGTAACATACAAACGCAAAAATATACAAGCACTTAATTCAATTGCATAACTTTTCGAATCCACCCAATGTATATCCCAATGTACATTGTGCTTGTATCCCTTGATATACATTTCGGACGTGATACAAGCACTTAACCAAATTTAATCCTGCGTTGAGATTCGCCTTGTATACTCCTTGCAATGTATCAATATACAAGGTGCAAAATATACAAGGGCTTTTCGTTATTTCATATTCATTTCAAATCCGCCCCTTGTATATTTCGATTATATGTATATGTTGTATGTCTTGCTTTTGTATATTCTGAAACATACAATGATTTAAGTCCATTTAATAATCTTTTTGGGTCTGCGTTGTATATTTCCATTGTATCTTTTAGACATACACTTCGGGCTCGATACAAGCATTAAATTGGGTTTGATTTTCCTTTAGATTCCAACTTGTATAAACTGTTGCATATCGGCTTTGTATGTCGAAATATACAAGCCAGAACTATACAACGATTTAACATTATTTAACAATCACTTCAGGTCCGCCATGTATGAAGTGCCTTGTATATTTTACCTGCCAAACATACAAACGTGAGATACAAAGCGGATTTAAAACATACATTTCATTTTAACCTAAAACCACCTCAGGTCCATCTTGTATGTATGCATAAACTCTACCAAATGTATACAAGGCAAAAAAGACATACAAATGATTTTGTATATGAACTCGACTACTCATGCGACCAAGTATAAAATGACCTTTGCATATATGGAAAGTGATTTATAAAGGTCTTTGTATACAAGTGAACTCGCATACAAAGGGCCCTGTATATGCAACCCGATATACAAAGAGACTTGTATGTGCAAACAGCAAA
This sequence comes from Cunninghamia lanceolata, assembly GCA_027924645.1. Taxonomy (NCBI): domain Eukaryota; kingdom Viridiplantae; phylum Streptophyta; class Pinopsida; order Cupressales; family Cupressaceae; genus Cunninghamia; species Cunninghamia lanceolata. Next base: position 305,737 of record BSBN01000771.1, read on the forward strand.
GCCTTCCCTTGTACATTTTACCAAAATGCTCATAACTTGCAAAATATGGCAAATTTTAACATGGTTCAAAAACCAACCCTAGCTCATTTTTGACAAGGAATCCAACCATACTATGCACTAATACTGAAATGCATTTCTTCTCCATTTTTAATGAGGTTTCCAATTTTAACTCCTTTTTCCCTTTACCACCAAGCAAAACAACACACACAAGCAAAAAGCAAAAAGCCACAATAGGGGTCCTCATTTTGCTAAGGAGTAAAATGGGGCATGTTGTGAACATCACAACAACTAGCAACAAACAAAACAATCAAATTCAACCCATTAAAGAAAATTGAATGAAATAAATTCATAACTTCCAACTATCTTTTTTGCAAATTATTATCCAACTTGAGACTCAATATATTCAATAAAGTGCATGAATTTTCATTTTAGTTTAAGTGGGTGCACGTGGTTAATAAGCCTCATCTTGAAGATCAGTTGAACAAACCAGTGACTGATATTAGACTACGTAGGTGAGGACATTCCCTCATAGCCAACCGGATAGAGCCTTGCTGCCAGCAAGCGTCCATAGCCCCAGCAAGGTTATTGTTACAATTCTCCTAAGTAGAGCCCCACTGCCAGCGAGCGTCTATAGCCCCGGTAGAGTTAATTAGATGGCTTAATCTAGATTTTCAGTATAATCTATTTTATTTATTTATTTTATATATTTTTGTATTTCATAGAGATTTCATAAGGTATTGCATTTGTAACTTCATGATGTAAGGAGCGGTCACTTGCTGAAATTAAGCTGAGAATTGTAATGGTAGCAAGGGTGACCTCTGATTTTTCACCTAATAGCTACACTGGTAATTTCAACAAACCCAAGGATTTTAGGTGTGTCATTGTGAGAAACATTCCTTGAATACTCAACCCATTCTTATTGAATACAAAATTTCATAAGTTAAACAACTTTCTACATTCATGACAGTCACAACAAGTCATGCATAGATTTCAAATAATTAACCTTAATGATCTCAATTTTCCATTGTTTTCAGTGGTTGTTAATCTGCCCCTTTATACTCTAAATCAAAAGAAAGATCCCTGTTGAGGAAACAAAGCAACCAAAACAAAACAAGAAAAACAAACCCACTGTACAAACAACTATACAAAGAAAGCAAACAACAAAAAGCAAGGCAAGAAAGCAAAGAAAAGAAACAAAACAACTACCCTACCAAACTACATACAAACCCTACAAGGTAAATAAAACCCAGGAAAAGACCCAAAGTCACCCGTATTTGCATACTTCCTTAGATTGTGCAGGAGCATTAGGGCACTAGTTGTGGTTCTGACCCTAGCAAATTCATCTTTGTATTCTGAAAAATATTTTTGTATTCTAAACTCATTGTGTTTAATAGAATAATCTTTGATTATCAGCAACTGAGGAAGCTCATCATGTTCATGATTAACCCATATGCATGTCCTATTTCCCGAATTTCCATAATCAAAATAATAATCAACAGTATTCACTATGGAAAGGAAAGATACAACCTGGAGTGTCTTTGGTTCTGTTGGACATGCTTGTTCATTAACAGCTGGCCTCCCATTTGGCTTTATATTTTCATTTTTCGGCTCAATGTCAGGTCTCACTTCAAACTGAAGGATGTATGACTCCTGATGTATTATTCCTTCATCTTTATCCAGCTTTGTTCCTTCATTCTATATGTATGGTTTATCCTCAAATTCAGGAAGCACCCCAATGTGTTCATTAATTTCCTGCACATCAACATCTAAATGAGTATCTTTATAATCATAATCTGATATACATGAATTTATCATTTCTAAATCATTTGATTGTAAAGGTGAAACAACTTCTGACTGATAGGAATACTCCCTTGTTTCATGACATTGGACTGGCATCTGATCATGCACAACAACTCCAAAGCTTTCTACATCTTCAACTTTCATGAGTTGTTCATCAAGTATTTCACTTCTACCATCCAGTAGGGTATCTGGTTCCATTGTCCTGCAACATTCTTGCATTTGATCATTCAATTTAAAGGACTCATCTAGTAAATCAGCATTTATTTCCTTTTGTATGACTCCATTAGTTGCTATAATAGGAACTTCATCAACAACAGTGTTTAAATTGTTCTATTACTTGTTTAAACTTCTTTATCAACTCATTTCTATCAAAACTGTTAAATTCAGATCCAGAAACATCATCTTGACAAGCACTTAATAATTCAATATATTTGTTTAGTGTATCAAGATCAATTTCATTTTTGTCTTCCCCTTCATCAAATATTCCTTACTGATTGTCTGATGACATGAAACAGGAAGCACTTTCTTCTCTAGGATTTTCAAAAGACTCATACCTGCACTCTGGCTCATTATTATTATTAAGCAGAGATCTCCAGTTCTCACCATAAAATGACTTAAGGAAATATGTTTCGTTATCCTTATCAAAAGTATTAGGATGAGAATCAAAGATTTCATCTTGACAAGCACTTTCTTCTCTACAAATTTTGACAGATTTATACCAGCACGCTCCGTTTAAAGAAATCCTATCAATGTCACCATAAAATGTCTCAAGGAAAGATGTTTCATTATTTTTACCTTTTGGAACTGATTCAACCAGTACCTCTTTTGTATGTCTCCTAGCCTTTGAAGATGTATTGTCCTGTCGCTCCAGAACTCTTTCATTTTCCTGCTAGACTTCAGCCCTGAGCACATCTATAAAAAATATCAGTCCCTTCAAATGTAAATCCAACCTTGTGAGAAAAGTTAGACAATTAATTTCACTGTGCTCTATAGTCTGGTGTATCCTGCAACAAGTGGACAAACCAAAGCTATACAAACTTTGAGGATAAAGCTGCTTAGTCAAAGCTTCCTGAAATAAAGGAATGTTAACTTGATAATTGTCCTCATATGCATCCATTGAAATGAGACCTTACTTTCTATATTTTTTTTTTGAAATTTTAAAGAGATCTATCATATATTAGAATAAAACTTGAAAGTTCAGAAAATGTTTATACAATATTTGCAGAAATCTACAGATTCTTTGTCCAGGCCCTCCTTCTAGTGCCAGTTTCCTATTGATTGGCTTGTGATGTCAGTCACAACCAAGCACACAAAACAAAAGTCACACAACAACCCTTGTTTATCTTGAAAGATACGATGAATTCCAAGAATTCATGATCCCAAGTCCCCGTCGATTAGTTCATAATCTGTTGATGTTACTCTGTGGTTGATGTGTGTTGTTGTTTTCTATTTTGGGGCCTTACGTAGATTAGTAGATTCTGTTCCTGCAACTATGCTATACAGGGAAGTTACTCTACATAGCATATATCTCCAAATGATGTGTCTAAGTTGATATTTGCATGAGTTCTACCCTTATTTGTGATTCTCTGCATGATATTTTCAATACTACATGCATTTAGCTCAAAATATGCTAATGATATTTAGTTGTCTTCGGGATGTCAGCATATTTTTCTATTCTGCTTCTGATTTATCATGATGTGCAGTTATGAAAGTGATTTCAATGAAATTAAAATGAGAAAAAGGGTTAGAGAGTGAGATTCCTAAAATTACTTGACTGAGATCATTGATCCACATACATGTTCCCATACAACAATGGAGAGAAGAAAACTAAAATCATACTTCACTAGGACAGTCCACAAATCCGCATGATTCAGTGCAAATCTTTAGGGGAAAAGTTGACAACAACATGCAATGAAATGAAAGTGCTTCTATAGAACACAGCATTCACCAGTACATATCCAGAAATCAACTTGAAGACTACTTAAGGTTTACAATCAGGGTATAGTCTGAAACTTCATCTCCACACAGTATGTTCATAAAACAGGTGCATTTACAATGATCTGAGGAAAGGACCTTGATTATTTCAACAATCCAGCCCTCACTAGGCTCAGTAATCTGATCTCTTCCTAAAACTATTACAGGTCTGATTTTTTTGTATGATTGACCTCCTCTTCCTCCTCTTAGTACAGGGGCTCAATATATATATCTCTGGTTTTTTTCCAATCTGGCACCCCAAAACCCTAGGAGATCAACGGTCAACATCTTGAAATGCAGCATCCAATGGTGAGAAATGAATCCCGCCAAGAATTCGAGCAGCATACCAGGCGCCGCTCCTTCAATAATGTTTCCATCTGTAAACCCCCCCGCATTGAAAGCTTTGTCTCCTTCTGGTGTGTTTGGCTTCTCAGGATCTAGTCCGCTACTTGGGACGTCATCGTCATTTAAAACCCCGCCTTTGCGTTCACCTACACGCCGTTACTGTGTCAGCAACTCTGCTTCTTCCTAGCTACTCTAACAATCTGCAATAAACAAGCAGGAATTAGCACCATCATTTAATAAATCAGTAGGAAAAATGAACATCTACCTTAAATCAGGCTCCAAATGCATAAACACAACCATCGGGCTCAAAAACCATGGAAAACACGCATCAAAAATGTGTATACAGCGTTAAAACCAGTAGGGTCAACCATCATTGACCAAAACATGCCCTCGGGCTCCAAAAATGGATTCAAAAATCCAATCGCTTCATTTCCCGCTCAAAATTTCCTTGTATATCGCAATATACAAGTCAGACGCATACATCGAATTAATCAGATTTCAAACTGTTTCAATTTTGCGGCTTGTATGATGTCTTTGTATATCCTGCAGTCATCTATCATACAAACCCCAAATATACATGGATTTAACGTTATTCCATAGCTATTTTGATTCCACCACTTGTATATTTCGATGCATATCGGTTTGTATATCATAACATACAAACACGAAAATATACAAGCACTTAATTCAATTGCATAACTTTTCGAATCCACCCAATGTATATCCCGATGTACATTGTGCTTGTATCCGTTGATATACATTTCAGACGCGATACAAGAACTTAACCAAATTTAATCCTACGCTGAGATTCGCCTTGTATACTCCTTGCAATGTATCAATATACAAGGTGTGAAATATACAAGGGCTTTTCGTTATTTCATATTCATTTCAAATCTGTCCCTTGTATATTTCGATTATATGTATATGTTGTATGTCTTGCTTTTGTATATTCTGAAACATACAACGATTTAAGTCCATTTAATAAACTTTTCGGGTCTGCGTTGTATATTTCCATTGTATCTTTAGACATACACTTAAGGCTCGATACAAGCATTAAATTGGGTTTGATTTTCCTTTGGATTCTGGCTTGTATAAACTGTTGCATATCGGCTTTGTATGTTGAAATATACAAGCTAGAACTATACAACGATTTAACATTATTTAACAATCACTTCGGGTTCGCCATGTATGAAGTGCCTTGTATATTTTACCTGCCAAACATACAAACGTGAGATACAAAGCGGATTTAAAACATACATTTCATTTTAACCTAAAACCACCTCGGGTCCATCTTGTATGTATGCATAAACTCTACCAAATGTATACAAGGCAAAAAAGACATACAAATGATTTTGTATACTAACCCGACTACTCATGCGACCAAGTATAAAATGACCTTTGTATATGTTAGAGTTCGGACAACACTGAGAGGGGGGGTGAATCAGTGTTGTGTAGATTTTTGCAACTTATTATAACTTTTGATTTACAAGACTCAGAAAGAGAAAGTCATCAATAAACTATGTACAAGTTTGATAGTGAAAATTATGAGCAGGACCACATAGAGATAAATCTTAACATAGAAGCAAAAAACACACATAGAAGCATATCATTAACACAAGAATTATTGGAGTGGAAAACCCTCTTTGGGTAGAAAAACCACTCATGAAGTGCCTCACTGGCTTAACTTTGAAAACATCTTACAAAGCCTCACTGGCTGAATATTATGTCTCACTGACTATTGCGGTCTCACTGACCTACAAGCCTCACTGGCATACTGTTTAGAAGCACCAGCTTCAAGGAGCACCAACCCCTATTACAGAACAAACTGAAAACACAAATTCAGAGGGTTTCTCTGTTTCAATACAGAACATTTATTCTCTCTCATGTGTCTGTCAAATGTCCATTCTAATCAAAATCAATCCTACATCCGGATACACTCAACAACCCCCTTTTTTTTTATCTGCATCACCACACCTCTGTATATTTCATTTCTCTCAATTTAATTCTCTTGAAAAACATTTTTATACAAGTTGAATGTCTTTTCACCTTTCATCTTCTGTATGTTCCATCTCTGTCAAAATAAAATACAACTGCCCTTTCACATTCTTCTAATTCACAAAACCCTTCAATCTGCAAATTTCTTCAACCAAATTGTCATTATCCTCTTTGTACAAAACCCTTCAATCTCTGCAAAAATAAAATCATATATACATATATATATATATATTTTCTTCTCTGCAACATGATTGGCAAGATCATTGAAATTCCTTCTCCCTTAAAACTTTTTCAATATTCAACAACCTGCAAAAAGACTCTTCATATCCTGCAAAAAAAAAATCTCTGATTGCAAATAAAACAATAAATAAATCTTCAATCTCTGATCCATATTTTCTCATAAGACAAATCTTCAATAAATCTTTAATCTTCCTTGATAAGAAAATAAAATACTCCTTCACAATCTTCAGATCTTCCATATTCTATATCTCAAAAACAAATCATCTGTAAAAATAAATCTCCATAAAAACTTCCAAGCTTTTACATTCAAAACTATTGAGCTTCTTCTTCTTATCAATTTTATCAACCAACTTTGCATCATGATCAACATATCAACTTCTAAAGCACCAAGAAGGATAAACCATCTGCACATTGTCTTTGTATTAAATCACTACCACTTGAAGACATCTTGGATTAAAACTGCACCATTCTTGAGGATTTATTCATGAAGTATTTGCACAAGACCAAACACAACTCTATCAAGCATTTTGCATCCCTGATAAACATTCTCTGCAAGACCACTCAACAACCAACCTTTTTGACATCAATGACAACCAGTCACCATCAAACTCCCCCTTTGTCATTGATGGCAAAACCACCTGATGCAATTTATCTTGCTCCCCCTTTTTGACATCTGATGACAAAGACAATTATCTCCCCCTGAGAAAATAACTCCACTGAAAGATGTTAAACTCCTGTTATCAAACTAGAACCACTTGTCTTTCAAAGTATTGAAGGCACTAAATGCAATTTTGCTAAACTAATTTTGAACATTAACATTTCAAACTTGAGAGCAGAAAGATACCATAAAACTTATATCTGAAGCACAATACCACTTCTTATTACAAGTGAACTCGCATACAAAGGGCCTTGTATATGCAACCCGATATACAAAGAGACTTGTATGTGCAAGCAACAAACCCTTCCCTTGTACATTTTACCAAAATGCTCATAACTTGCAAAATATGGTGAATTTTGACATGGTTCAAAAAGCAACCCTAGCTCATTTTTGACAAGGAATCCAACCATACTATGCAGTGATACTGAAATGCATTTCTTCTCCATTTTTAACAAGGTTTGCAATTTTAACTCCTTTTTCCCTTTACCACCAAGCAAAACGACACACACAAGCAAAAAGCAAAAAGCCACAACAGGGGTCCTCATTTTGCTAAGGAGTAAAATGGGGCATGTTGTGAACATCACAACAATATCAAAGTGTCATATAACAATAACATCATCATAGGTATCTCAAATCAATAATCAAACTCAAAGTATCATCATAAATGCATGAATATGAAATCTAAGTTATATCCTCAAATGAGGAAAATATCTGTCAATCTCTTCTACATCCTCCCATGTGGCACTGTCCTCTGAATACTGATCCCATTGCACCTTATATTGTACCACATCCCTGCTATGTAACTTAATGTTACACTTCTCCAGCACGTGAGTGGGCTCCACCAGCACCACTCCTAGATCCTGAACCTGTAAAGAATGCCAATCAAGAATATGTGATGCATCAGGATTATAAAGTTTAAGTAAAGACACATGAAAAACATTATGGATTCTTGCAAGTGCTGGCGGGAGAGCTAGTCTGTAAGCTATAGGATTAATCACTTCCAAAACTTTGAACAGTCCTACAAAACGAGGAGGAAGTTTGGACACTTTGCCAAATGACATTGAACTCTTATGAGGTGTGACCCTCAAAAAGACTTTATCACCCACTGTGAACTATCTAGGAGTTCTATTCTTATCTGCATAGCTCTTCTGACGATCTGAAGCTTGCTTCAACTTCTCCTTGATCAACTTCATCTGATCATCCATTTCTCTAAGCATCTCAGGACCAATCACAATTCTATCCTCCACTCTGTCCCAACTGACAGGTGTCCTACACTTATGCCCATAAAGAGCTTCAAAAGGTACCATTCCCAAAGACGCATGGTATGAAGTATTATAAGTAAACTCTACCAATGGAAGATACTCCTATTTATATCATTGATCCATACAATACATTCTGAGAAGATCTTCTACAACCTGATTAACTCTCTCTGTCTAACCACCCGTTTGAGGATGATAAGATGAACTAAAATTCAACTTGGTACCCAAAGCTGCATTAAGAGTTATCCAAAATCTGGATGTCATACAAGTGTCTCAATCTAAAATGATCGTCTCAGGCACTCCATGCAATCTAAAAATCTCCCGAACAAACTTCTTGGCCAAAACCATAGAACCATCTGAAAGATTCCCTGGTATGAAATGCGCTACTTTAGTCAGCTTGTCCACAACCACTAAGATAACATCACGCCTATTCTTAGACATAGGTAGCCCTTGAATAAAGTCCATACTAATGACTTTCCACTTGTGCTCAGGGATATTGTGTGGATACAACAATCCTACTAGATGCACATGCTTAGCTTTGACTTGCTAGCATTCCAAACATCTAGCCATGAACTCAGTCACATCCCTCTTAAGTCTAGGCCAAAAGTATAGAGGATTCAAACTTTCTACCATCTTTGTCACTCCAGGGTGACCTAAATATGGTGCGTTGTGGATTTCTTCAAGCACTAACTTCCTCAACTCTCCAGAGTTAGGAATATACATTCTCCCATGGAATCTCAAAAGTCCATCTGATTCGAACACATAAACATCATACGTGTGGTCAAGGGAGTCTATTTCCAAAGCTTTCTTGACTCTTTCATAGTGCTCATCCCCATGGAGATTCTAAAGTACTCTCAGCTTCAAATTTTATCTCATTGTAACAATGGAAGCCAGATGTCTTCTTCTGCTAAGAGCATCTGCTACTCTATTCTCTTTTCCTTTTATGTACTCAATCCCAAAATCATACTCACTAAGGAATTCTAACCAACTTCTCTACCGAGCATTCAAGTTAGGTTGAGTAAATATATACTTAAGTCCCAAAAGATCTATCTTCAACTCAAAAGGTTTACCTAGAAGATAGTTGCTCCACATCTGAAGTGCATGTACTATGGTAGCTAACTCTAGATCATGAGGTGCACAATTGAAGTCATGTTGCTTTAGCCTTCTGGACTCATAAGAAACCACTTGTTAATTCTGCATCAACACCCCACCTAATCCTTCTCTAGAAGCATCTGTGATAACTATAAAGGAACCATTAGGATTAGGTATGGTTAAGATAGGAGTAGTTGTCAGTTTTTCCTTTAACACTTGGAATGCTTGCTCACACTTTTCTGTCCATTCAAACTTCTTATCCTTCTTCTGCAAAGAAGTAATCGGTGCTGCTATGGAAGAAAAACTTTCCACAAACTTTCTGTAGTAACTTGCAAGCCCCATAAAACTTCTTACTTCTGTCACACTCTGCGGTGCAGGCCAATCCATGATTGCCTTTATCTTCTTAAGATCAACTACAATCCCTTCAGCTGAGATTACATGTCCAAGAGAGTGCACTTTATCCTAAAAGAAGGTGCACTTAGACAATTTACCAAAAAGTTCTCAACTGCTGCAAAACAATTCTCAAATGCCTTTCATGCTCTTCCACTGATTTTGAATATATCAAGATATCATCAAGGAAGATCAACACAAAATCATCTAAGCAATCTCTAAAAATACTATTCATCAAATTCATGAAAGTTGCTGGAGCATTAGTCAACCCAAATGGTACTACTATGAACTCGTAGTGACCATATCGAGTCCTAAAATCTATTTTAGAAATGTCCTCATCCTTAATCCACAATTGGTGATAACCAAATCTAAGGTCTATTTTAGAGAACACTTTTGCTCCTTTCATCTGATCAAAAAGCTCATCAATTCTAGGAAGTGGATACTTATTCTTTATAGTAGCTTTGTTAAGCATCCTATAATCAATGCATAATCTCATAGTACCATCCTTATTCTTTACGAAGATAACCAGCGTGCCCCATGGTGACACACTAGGTCTAATGAACCCTTGATTCAACAACTCCTGCAATTGTGCCTTAAGCTCATACAACTCTGTAGTAGTCATTCTATAGGGTGCCTTAGATTGTGGCTCAGTTCTGGGCAACAATTCAATCGAGAAGTCAAGCTCTCTTTTAGGAGGTAGCTCTGTCAACTCTACAGGGAATACATCTCTGAAATCTCTAAGGATTAGATAGTCATTAAACACTAGTTCTTTATCAAGATCTTTTACTTGAACAACAAAAATGGTACATCCTTTCCTTTTGGCTTTCTTCAATTGCATAGCCGAGATTTGTCTAAGCTTTAAAGGTCTCTCAGATCTAATAATTTCCACTTGATTTCGTAGGTCATCCAAACATCTAACAACCTTGTCTTCATAGTTTACTAAAGATTTATGTTTGGTTAACCAATTGATTCCCAAAATTACATCATAAGAGCCCAAAGGTGCTACATATAGATTCACTTGTGTTTGAAAACTAGGAAGCTCTAACTCACTGCATGCTAAACATGAATCTACTCTCTTTTCTGCACTATTGCCATATTGTACCATCCAAGAGTTTTCCATATGTCCAAGTCTAATAGATAACTTAGATACTACTCTAGGATCTACAAAACATTATGTGGCACCAATATCAATAAGAATAGAAAGAGGTAGTCCTTAGAGCTTACCTTGAAACTGAATAGGTGCGGGTTGAAACTTTGCTTTCTGATTATCAACTATGGCATGAATCTGGTGCTGCGGTGCTCCTTTCCGATTCTTATTTCCTCTTTTTTGTGGACATGCATTTGCATAATGCTCTCCTCCATAGTTGTAGCATCCACCTTTAGGTGCTCTCGGACCTTTATCTCTCTGATTATTGTTTCTATTATTATGACCACCTCTTTTGTTTCCACCATTTCCATCTTGAGAATTATTACCTCTCTTCAGATTCCTGATCTGTTTATTATTCCCTTGGTTGTTATTCTTTTGGTAATTTTGTTGATTACTCTGAGATTTCTTATTATAAAACTTAGCTTCCCTTTGCTTATGATAATTAGCTATCTGCTGCAATCTCTGCTCTTGCTTTATTGCCTTCTTCTTTATTGCCTTCTCAAAAGTGGCATCTATAGTGAGTGGGTTATGAATGTCTACCTCAGCTCCAATCTGTGGCCTCAATCTCAAAATAAACTTTCAGATTCAAAATCTCTCATCTATCTGATACTATGGAACATACTTAAGTAGATGAGAAAATCTTTCACAATAACTAGTCATAGACATACCTCCTTGGATCAAATTCTGAAACTCTGTCATCTTCCTATCGAAGAATAAATGTGGCGACCATCTTTTTATAAACAACTGCAAGAAAGTCTCCCAAGTTATCTCACCAGGTAACAATTTCTTATCAACCTTTTCATTATCCCACCAAGTTGTTGCTTCACCAGTCAATTGGTAAGATCCCCACATTGCCTTAGTGTGGTCAGAAAGGTTTTAGAGTCCAAAATACCTCTCCATTTCTATGATCCAAGACTCAGCTCCATCACCTATTGTCTTTCCATCAAACTTCGGCGGTGATACTTTCTTGAGATCCTTTCCCAATTCTTCTGCAATCTTTGCCTGATTACTAGTATCAACTCCACCTTTAGGAACTTCTATCCTCAGAATCTCAGTAGCATTCTCATTCCTTGGATTTTCATTAGCATTCTATACTCTAGGAATGCCTCTAATTTCCTACTCAAGAACATTCATCCTTGTGTCCTGTTGAGTCAAAAGATCAAGACTATGATAAAATCTTCCATCTTGGTCATCACTGGCATCTCCATGACCTCCAGTAGTTTGACCACCATGAGAACCACCAAGAGCACTTGCACGTGATCCTCTACCTTGACTACTTCCAGATCCATCACCACGATCAGTGTTTCTTGTATTCATAATGGATAATCTGGATCAAGTACACAACTTTAGGACAATAGTCCCAACAAAGCAAAGGCCCTAGTGTTAAACCTAGAGCTCTGATAACAAATGTAAATCCTCACAATCATTGTAAAAGCATTTAAACCAATTCCAGAACAAATGAAGTAAATAATCCACTTAAGTACAACATTCATAAGATAGAAAATCAAAAGAAGAAAATAATATGCTTAAATACAACTTCAAAGACAAAAGATGTAATTAATCCACTTAATCACATTAATCCAAGTAAAATATAATCTCATAAATGTCAATCGAAATGATTACAAAATCATGTGCTAAATCTAGGTAACAAGCACAATGAAATAATATAAATAAATCCTTTAAAGTACAAGGAGCATGTACAACAATAGTAAATCCAATTGAAACACTCTCTAGCTGCACGAACCAAAGGGTCCACCACCTGCAAGCTGAGAGACAGGAAAATGACTCAGCTGCTTTTCCACCCAACCATGAAGTAATTACACTTCCCCAGATTCCATCATGAAACGAAGGAAACCCAGCCCTACATGAAGTGTCTAGCTACCTGGTAACAACTGGTAGGAGGGAACACTCGATGCAAGCCTGATGTCTGAATGTGCAATTCTAAATGAAATGCAAATTGTCTCACAACATGATGTGGTAGAGATATCAATATAAAATTCTAGACAATATACATCTATTTCAATGTCAATCTGATTAGCTAATCATAAGTAACTTGGTCAATTCCTGAAAAAGAGGAAAAACCTATCTCTGCTTTCCACATTCGGTATCCTTTCCCAGAAAGCAACCCAAAACATTCTATCTACATCTTTCCCCAAGAAGCAATAAATGAAATAAAATAAAAGAATTACAATAACAAGTTCAATAAATCAGTCCAATTTCCCTTTTCCCAACAAATCAATTACAGGAAATAGATACTATAAAACAATCCATTAATACAGTCTTACAAATCATTCAAATAACAATCAATTAATCCACAATTCTGCCTTTCTATCACTACTGCGATAGGAGGTTCATTTCTACTACAAATAAACATTCCACAGACTTCCTGTCGTTATGGCGACAGGAACTACTACAGGGGACGAAAATAGTGAAATAAGATCAAGAAAATTATTCACATAACCCATTCAAGGAGTAAACAATAAGGGATAGTTTCTAATCATTGGTTTGATAACAATAACAAGTTTCATCATGTTTTTATCAGCATTCTAATAAGTCTTTTAATCTTGTGTTTCCGGTTTACTAAAATGCTAATAACTTAATAGTTTAATAAACATTCATTTCCATCTATCTATAGGAATGTATAAGTTTGTATAAAAATTGAGATCTATTTCCCTACTTGTTGTTTGTTTCAGTTATCAATAAAAGATACAGTCGTAGTGCCAGCTACAGGAAAATATAATTAATCCAAAACAAAGGTTTTACTAATTTTATCATGGAAGAAATCAATTTACATATCTACTGTTTATTCAACCAAGTATATAGTTTTAAATATGACCATCATGCATATAAGTTACAGTCATTCTAATCAATGCTACAAGAATCTACAGTTTTGATTAAATTTGTTCTTAGCCATACACAGAGAATTAACTCGTTTTACCAGTCATTAAAAATATCAACATGGAGTTTTCATAGGTTTCTATCTTAGTTTAAAATCTAGATCTAGGCACACACATAACTACAGTCAAATCCTTAGAATAGTGGATTCGCTACCCTGGAAGCCAATAGATTGGCAACAACATAAGTTTAGAGAGGGAATCAATCCCATAAGATTGCCCAAGCGTAGTTCAAAAGGGAGGGTGAGAATCGCCGGCTAGGCATAACCAAATATATTGTGCAAAAAGAAATTAAAGAACAACCAACATTTGAAAGCATTCGGTCAACCCTATATGGCGACCACCTTAAGCATACGACTTGGGAAAACAAGGAAAAAAGGCCAGTAACTAAGTCAAGCGGCCATGAAGGATATGCGACTTGAGAAGGAGAATCAACCAGCAACAATAGCTTGGGTTTTTAAACAAAAAATTAATCGATCATTCTCATCAGAAGACACCTTATTTAAACCAGTCACAGCCATTAAAACATGAATGATAATCAGAAGGGAACCTGGAAAGAAAGAGATGATGATGAAGAAGAAGCTGATGTTGTCCTTGTCTCTCCTTTTGCTTCCCCAAAATCTCTCCCGTTGCTGTAATTTCTAGAGGTTTCTAGCTGCAAATCATGGTCTCCTTTCTCTACAAATTCGTGGTCTATTTCCTCTACATAATTCGTGGGTATCTCCTTTGGTTGATTTGCCTTCTTTTAATAAAATTGCCTTCTTCCAAACTGGGCGTTTATCCAGTTGGACTATTCAAAAACTAAAGTTTTCCGTTCTCTTTGCATGAGAAATAATAATTAAAAACTCATTTATCTTTTATTAAAAACAATAACACTAACTTATTATTCTATTTCCTGTCGCATGGGAGACAAGATAATTTATTAGTTCTTATTACAAATCTAAATATAATAATGCTTTATTTAATATCTATTTAACTTTATTTATTCTATGTAAAACATAGACAATAATATATCTATTATTCTTACTGTCGCATCAGCGACAAGAATAACTATTTAATTCAATAATCAATAAAATAATACTATTTTTGCATTTAAACTATCGTTATGCAAACAAAACTAATTTAATAATCAAATAAGAGACAAGCATTATACTTTTGTATAATAAATATCAAATTTAATCTATTATTTAATTATGGGGAACATATTGTCTTCCAAACATCTAATAATAATAATATTTTATTATTTAATTTAACATATTATCTTTCAAACACAATATTTGATTTTTTTAATTTAAATACAAACACATTTATCCTCATTCAAATATAAAACACCATTTAACTGTAATTTGAAAACAAATAACCACACAATAATGCAATTAAATCCATTTATGCATATGCAACTAAGTGATGTGTGTGATTGCATTCGAGTAATCCATCCATCAGTTCTACCCAAATGGCTAGATCATCTCTGCCTCAGTCATGCTCCTGTCTTCGACGAGTATCTGCATCCATATGCACTCATCTCAACGTCAATAGGTTAGTGTCTCATAAATCATAGCCGAAGCAAATCATCACATTTACTTCAATATTAACATATAAATTAATTATTCAAACATAACTTCATAATTTATCACTTTCACACATTTGAATTTACTCCACGTAAATCTATGATGGTAAGTATTTATTAATCTAGAATAATAATAATGTTTAGAAAAAATGAGATGTGACACCCTTAATCTGTTATGAAGTTTAAAAATTAAAAGAAGATAATAGAAACTTAAACACATCAACACCATGCACAAGAGAACACCAGATTTTTACGTGGAAAACCCTAAAAGGGAAAAACCAAGGCAAGGATTAGCTCACAATATAACATAATAATAATACCGAATTATAAAAGGCTCATTGCCATAGAGGGAATGCTTAGTATAGGGGACTCACTATCCAAGTGGACTCACTACCCACTGAAAAAGAAAGAAAGAAGAAAATAATGGCTCACTCCCTGACTTTGAATTGATATAGTTGCATCTAACCTAGGCATGGAGTTTAGTTCCAATGAAGCTCATTATACACCACAAAATACACAACACCTTCACAACATCACTGAAAATTGTAGACACCTTCTGGTCACTACATCTGGTAGTCTAACACTTGAAAGCGCTTGCTGCCCTGATTAAATTTGCATCACATCATATCCCACATTCACACACATAGGTACATGAATCCTTGACACTTATTTATACCATCAATACCTTTAAAATAATCTTCAAGGTCGGTAACACAATCTCCAAGGTCAGCAAACACACAATATTTGAATTAGGTCTGGACCTAAACATTCCATGGCACAAGGGAATGAAGGCAAACTACTCTATGCATTAGTTCGGACCCAAATCTATCTAGGCATGCTACACAACACTCACATAATCACCAAATCAACTCCTCAATCAACGCAAACATTTAAGGTCGGCCAAACAATGTAAACATAAGGAATTCTTGGTCACATGCTTCCATGATCACAACCATAACTTGCAGACCATACATAGGGATTTAACACAATCTAGAAACATCCATGAACATCTTGAAGTAACCTAGGAACCAACAATTTCAGCCACAACAACTTTCACCTGAACACAACAACACTGTCAAACTCTGCCACACAATCACAAACCTTTTGGATGGAAGATAGGTAAGATCCTTATGAACACATATCTAGAATTGTAGTACCTAAAACCTTTCTGCGGAGGAATGCAAAGCAAAATGCTTTCTCCTAGACACATCTGCACAACTCAGAAGCATTGTCAAATACTGTTCTCAAACTGGTGAACATAGCTTTCACTGCATAGCAATCTGGAGCACCAAATTCTAGATTTAGCATCTTCAAACACTTTTTGACAACATAGCCAAACCACACACTCAGATCTCTAACATAGAAGAAATGCAGAGCAAAAACTTTGAACAACACTCTGTAAGTCATAAGACTTCTTCAACACATTGTTTCCAGTATTAATCAAATTTACTCAAAAGCACTTGGAAACTCAATATAAGAAGTATATCCTTAACATCTTTAGCACTTCAACACAACAACCAAAGTACATTTAGCAATACCACTTAATCAAACAACAACAACTTTATCAGAAGACACATTTGACACCAATGACAACAAAAGCATGTTGACATCAATGACAACACCGATTAGCACATACTTGCAACAATCTCCCACTTTGTCATTGATGGCAACATATGATGTGAAAAACCATCATGACATAGCCTTGTACCAATCTCACTCTCCCCTTTCTTTTATACATATTACTCTCTTTCTCTTCCTTTTTTTTTCACATGAACTCTCTCCCCCTTTGACATTAATGACAAAGGGTGACACATCCTTCTCAAGATTTCTCCCCCTGATTATGATATTGCACATACTTGCATTTTTATCAACTACTTTGAATACCCCCCCTTAGGAGTACACACCAATATATACCAATTCTTACTCCTCCTAACTGTAACAATGTTTAATGCCACTACCTACTCCCCCTGAGAGGTAGCCTCCAACATCAATGCAGAAAAGAGTGAATCTTGAAATCCACTAGACTGATGCATTTCCTTATGCATCTAGTTCAAAGGAGGGGTAACAACCCCTAACTTCTCCCAGAGATACTCAAATGTATCCTTAGGAAGAGTCTTAGTGAATATGTCAGCAACCTGATCCTTTGTAGACAAATACTCCAGCTTCACTTTATTCTCTGCAACCTTTTCTCTCAGAAAGTGATACCTAATTGAAATATGCTTTGTCCTTGAATGCATCACCAGATTTTTTGAAATGTTAATAGTAATGCCATTATCACAAAATATAGGAATTGGATCATCATACTCAACTTTGATATCCTTCAAGGTTTGTCTCATCCATAACACCTGTGTACAATAAGATGCAGCTGCAATGTACTCTACCTCTACAGTAGATAACGACACTGAATCCTGCTTCTTGCTTAGCCACGATACAACTCTATCTCTAAGAAAGAATGAACCACCACTTGTACTTTTCCTATCATCTACACATCTGGCCCAATCTGCATCTGTGTAGGCACTTAGGGTAAAGTCATTGTTCTTAGGATACCACAAACCATGATCTAGAGTACGGTCCTTCAAATACATGAATATCCTTTTCACTGCCATGACATGTGACTCTCTAGGATCTTCTTGAAATCTTGCCACAAGACAGATTGCATGCATGATATCTAGTCTATTAATAGTTAGGTATAACAGTCCTCCAATCATTGATCTATATTTTCTCTAATCAACCTTAGGGGATTCATCATTTTTTCTCAGCTTGCAACCAATTGTCATGGGGGTACAAACTAGTTTGGAATCTTCCATTCCAAACTTCTTCAATAGTTCCTTGACATACTTTGATTGTGAAATGAAAATGCCCTTATCTGTCTAATTAATTTGCAGCCCAAGGAAGAAGTTCATCTCTCCACACATTGACATCTCAAATTATTTTTGCATTTCATTTGCAAAGTCCTTACACATACCTTCATTTCCACCAAAGATTATGTCATCCACAAAGACCTCAACAATCAAGATTTGATCCTTGCTTACCTTGATGTACAAATTATTGTATGCAAACCCTTTACTGAATCCCTGCTGCAACAAATACCTATCTAACCTTGCATACCAAGCTCTGGGATCTTGCTTTAGTCCATACAAAGCCTTCTTCAATATGCATACCATATCTAGTTTGTCTGACAACTGAAATCCATCTGGTTGCTCTATGTATACTTCCTCTTCCAACTCACCATTTAGAAAATCAGACTTCACATCCATTTGATATACATTGAAATCCTTATGTGCTGCATAAGTGAGAAACATCCTAATAGCCTCCATTCTTTCCACTAGGGAAAAAGTTTCCTCATAGTCTATTCCTTCCACTTGTGAGTACCCCTTACACACGAGTCTTGCCTTGTTCCTTACCACTTCTCTATTCTCATTCAATTTGTTCATATATATCCATTTAGTTCCAATCACATTCTTATTCTCTGGTCTTGGGACAAGTTCCCAAGTCTGGTTCTTCTCAATCCACATTAGTTCTTCCTCCATAGCCTTAATCCAATACTCATCCTTGCATGCCTCAACCACTGTTTTAGGTTCAACTTTTGAAAGTAAACATAGATTTACCTATTCTTCAGCAGTCTTATCACTAATGATTTGATCTTCAGTGTGATGCCTCTACACATATTTAGGAGTTTTAGGAACTTTTTCTAGAGATTCTTGTTCTTCAACTTGTACTTCTCTTTCTGAAGCTTCTTGTTCTTCAACATGTACTACTTTTTCTTTAGTTTCTTCTTTTTCTCCATAAGAAGACTCATCTGATTCATATCCATTAATCTCTAAAAACTTCTGTATAGCTTTATCAACCTTAACATTAGCACTTTCAATAATATTTATTAGCCTCTTATTATAGCAACAGTAAGCTTTGCTTTTGTTAGAGTATCCAATGAAAATACCTTCATCACATCTTGCATCAAACTTTCCTAGTTCTTCATCTCTTCTTATATAACATTTGCTTTCAAAAACTTTGAAATATTTAGCATTGGGAATCCTTCCATACCATAACTCATAGGGAGTCTTTGTGTCATTTACTTTCACCTGCACTCTGTTCTATATGTAGATATCAGTATGAATTGCTTCTCTTCAGTAGACTTCTAGTAGGTTTGCTTCCTTTATCATTGTCCTTGCAACTTACTGAATAGTCTTGTTCTTCCTTTCAACGTCTCCATTCTGTTGAGGAGTTATAGGAGCAGATAGATGCCTCTTTATCCCATGATTCTCACAAAACATGTTAAACTCATTAGAAGTAAACTCTCCACATATGTTAGACCTTAGACATTTGATTCATCATCATTATCATCCTAAAAATTGGATTCATCATAAAAAATGCTTGCATAGTAATTTTTCTTGAGCATCCTTCCTATGCTTTCCTTATTCTTAATTCTTAGAGCTCTATCTGGACACCTTGAAGCATCATGACCTATTTTTCCACAACTGAAACATTTAAAAGGCAACTTACCACTAAACTTACCAGTACCCTTTTTCATCCTTCTCACAAAGTTGGATTCCACTTCATCAAAGTCTTCTAGTTATGATTCAACAGTCTTCTCTATTTTACCAACTTTAAAATTAGTCTCATCTTTTGTAGTTCCACTAGATGTGCCAAACTCCCTTATTTCAAAAGTAGTTAGTATGCCAAGCAACCAATCTTTGGTAAATTTACTCAAGTTTTTTAACTCTTCAATAGTAGAAACCTTATGACTATAAGCTTTAGGATGAGTTCTCAGTACCTTCAATATTACTTCTTGATCATCTATATTTCAACCAAGTCCCTTGATGCCATTGATAACTTCATCCACCTTCTATAAGTAGCTTGTAATGTTTTCATCTTCAAACATACACATGGTCTCATAAGTTAGCTTTAAATTCTACATTTTAGCCTATTTAACCTTCTCATCTCCTTCATAGACACTTTCTAACCTTTTCCAAATCTCATTAATAGTTTTGAAATTCACAACTTTCACCAACTCAGAATTAGTAAGTCCACTTAAGAGAGCATGTTTTGCCTTACCATCTATTTCAATAGCTTTGATTTCATCTTCAGTATTTACACCTTTCTTAGGTACAGTGTAATTGGACTTAACGCATTTCCAGACCTAACCAAGAGAAATTAGAAAGGCTTCCATCCTTACCTTTTAGAGTGCATAATCTGATCCACCAAACAAGGGAATATCTTTCTTGTGCACCATCCAGAATCTACCTCAATCTGTTAAGCTTTCTTCAAAGGAACCTTGCTCTGATACCAATTGTTGAAGGCACAAGACAACTGAGAGGGGGGGTGAATTAGTTGTATCAAAAAATTCAAACCCTCATAAACATAATCACATCCACATCAGTTCACTTAAACCCTTAATATGTTATGAAGTCTAAACATTAAAATCAAATAATAGACACTTAAACACATCAACACCATGCATAAGAGAACACCAGATTTTTATGTGGAAAACCCTACAAGGGAAAACCATGGTGAGGATTAACTCACAATATAATGTAGTAACAATACTGAATTACAAAAGTCTCACTGCCATAGAGAGAATGCTCACTGCAGGGGACTCACTATCCAAGTGGACTCACTGTCCAAGTGGACTCACTGCCCACTAAAAAAGAAAGAAAGAAGAAAAGAATGGCTCATTGCCTAACTTTGAACTAATATAGTTGCATATAACCTATGCATGGAGTTTAGTTCCAATGAAGCTCATTATACACCACAACATACACAACACCTTCATAGCATCACCAAAAAATGCAGACACCTTCTACTCACTGCATCTGGTAGTCTAACACATGAAAGCACTTGCTTCCCTAATCAAATTCACATCACAACATCATATCTTGCATTTGCACACACACATCCACGAATCCTTGACACTTATTTATACCATCATTACCTTTGAAACAATCTTCAAGGTTGGAAACACAATCTCCAAGGTCAACAAACACACAATATTTGAATTAGGTCTAGACCTAAACATTCCACGACACAAGGGAATGAAGGAAAACCACTCTATGCCTTAGTTCAGACCCAAATCTATCCAGACATGCTACACAAGACTCACATAATCACCAAATCAACTCCTCAATCAACACAAACATTCAAGGTCAGCCAAACAGTGTAAACATAAGGAATTCTTGAGCACATGCTTCCATGATCACAACCATAACTTGCAAACCATACACATGGATTTAACACAATCTAGAAACATCCACAAACATCTTGAAGTCACCTAGGAACCAAAAAATTCAGCCACAACTTTCACCTGAACACAACAAGACTATCAAACTCGACCACACAATAAATTGCTTTTCGGAGCACCAAATCACAAACCTTTTAGATGGAAGGTAGGTAAGATCCTTATGAACACATATCCAGAACTGTAGCACCTGAAACCTTTTTGCAGAGGAATGCAGAGAAAAATACTATCTCCTAGACACCTCTGCACAACTTAGAAACACTGTCAAATACTATTCTCAAATTGGTGAACATAACTTTCACTACACAACAATCTAGAGCACCAAATTATGGATTTAGCATCTTTAAACACTTCTTGACAACATATCCAAACCGCACTCTTAGATCTCCAACACAGAAGAAATGCGGAGCAAAAAAATTGAACAACACTTTGTAAGTCAGAAGACTTCTTCAACACACTGTTTTAAAAATTAATCAAATTTACTCAAAAGCACTTGGAAACTCAATATCAGAAGTGTTGATGATGATGTTAGTCATAACAACAAGAAATAAAAGTTACACAACAAACCTTTATTTATCTTGAAAGATACGATAAATTCATAATGAATTTATGATCCCAAGTCTCCGTGCATTAGTTCATAATGATCTAACATTACTCAGAGGTTGATGTGTGTTGTTGTTTTCCATTAGGGGCCTTATGCTTGATCTTGAAGTATTTGTGTCCTAATATATAGATATTATTCTGTTTTCCCTATTCTCTAATTCTCAACAAGTGATGTCAAATCCTACAATATCTAATCAGATCATATAGATAATTATGATAAGTTTGATCAATTCTTCTGTCTATCACTCTAGTTAAGGTGATTCATGATTATTTTGATTAGTTCTTCTAAAACTATCTCTGATTTAATCAACTTTGAACTAATCTTTGCTTATTTTACTTCTACACTTCAAATTACTCTAAATAATGTTCCTACAAGCATATATTTCCATGATTCTTACCATTATTTGTGATTATTTCCCTAATATTTGCTATTCTGTATGCACTTTGTCTAAATATTCCTATGATCTTCATGTATTTACAGGTATCAACATATTATATGATGTTTTGCTCATCATTTTTTGTGTTTTGTAGTTAGATGATGGTGATTTAATGAAATTTAAAGAATTTGAACTAAAGCTTTCTAAATTTACTAAAATGAATGAAGTTCGGTCACTGATCCACATATATCCTTGATACTTTCATGAAAAGGAAGAAAATCAAACCATATTTTTACCATGTCATTCCACAACTACATATGATTGATCTGAATCTTCAAAGGAAAAGATAATAACAACATTCATAGACTGAAATGTACTCCAAGGGATGCAACAAATCAAAGGAATATCAAGATATCATCCACAGATTACACAAGATTTACTATAATTTGTAATCATAAGTCTTCATCTTCATTGAGTATGCAAAAGGAATATACATTTACAATTGACCTTGAGAGAGGACCATGAAATTCAACAATTCCTTAATTAAGATTCTAATAATGTACAACTGAGATTCTCCATCCTTTTATAGAGAAAAGATGAGAATTAGTTACAAAAGATCCTACGATCAAGATTTATCTATTATGATCAATGGTTTACATTGCTTTGACCAAGTCAAAATACAAAATGCACGGCACAAGTTGCCAGTTGGCAACCTTCTATAAGACATGAGCACATGTCCTCTAACTTTGATTTGGTCAATATGACCTCTTCACTTCTCCTTCTATCAGAGTGATCTTTAGGTAATTCTTACTCAGACATATCTAGCTCCTCATGTACAAGCATTCTTGTATCCAGCTTCTTGTGATAATCATATGCTTGCACCATTTGATCTATCTACTGCTTGCTGATGGCTTGAGCTCTTGCCTTAGCGTATTTCAATGCTCCAAACTATTCCTCTAAGGATTTCATCATGGAGGCTCTATTTTCTACTTCTTTACCATATGCCTTTACCTTCACATTTAGTTTTGACATCTCATCCATGACATCCTCTGTGAATGACTTCACAGGATCCTCTGCTACTTCTCTAAATTTATCTTTGAATATCTGGATGGCCTTATCCATCTCTATCATATATTCTTCTTCACTAGCATCCTCCCATAATTCCTCTAGAACTTTCATTTCTTCAGATAGCATATCATGGATCTTAGTCTGCATATCCCTAACTCTAGTCATGCTGGTCTTCAACACCTCTAGCTCAAATTGCATCTCTATAAACTAGGTGTCTAGTAGATGAAGGGTCATATTAGTGATAATCTTATTTTTTAGTAGTTCTTCATCTATCATTCCCTTAGTTTCTTCTATCCTATTTAATACGTAATTGCATTGCTTTATTCTTAGAGTGAATTCACTTTTCAAAGAATCAATGTTCTTCTTTAAATTAGACAATGTGTCCCAATTGGATCTTGAAGTCCTTATTAGCTTCTCTCTAGATGTCATGAACCTCATGAATCACTTGTTCATGACATGAGCCTGATGTTTCTGTATATCCAAACCAGCTATTTCTTCCTCACTAATTATCGTTAGAGAAGAAAGCCTTTTTGTAACTTGCAGGGTGGATGCTAGGTTATCCAACTTCACCAATCCCTATATGAATTGCTGCAACTAAGCATTTTGCTCCTTCAATTCTTTCTTTCTGGATTTGAGTTTCTTTATTTTGGACACTACTGCCTTAGTACTCTCAATATGCTCCTGAATTTCTTCTCTATAGTGACATGACCTAAGTCAATTTGTGTCACTTGGAATTCCTCTAGCCTTATTTCTCCTTTGGCCTTTTCTACCATGGGAATAATGACTTGAGATGTCTACTTTCCTATTTTAGGGTCTCTCTTTATTGTGGAGACTTCTCTAGCTCTCCTATTAGGCTTAGTTGGATTAAGAGTGAATAAAGATTTAAAATCAAAGGGTACCTGTTGCTCTTGTGAATGACCCACCTCTGATGATCAAACCAATGATAATCCGCTTGATTGTGATCCTCCTTGATCTAGTTTCTCAATTTGAGCATCTTGTATCCCCTTATCTTTATGGACTCCTTCATCACCAATAGAATCATGTACATTTTCTAGCTTCCTTTCATCCTAATCTTGTTGTGATGATGTGACCCTTGGGTTCTCTTCTTGTTGATCCTTATCTTGAACCTTCTCTTGTCCTAGTAAGGGTTGATTTGTATGTGCCATACCCTCTTGTTTATCTTGATCAGCACCATCTTGAGGCATGTCTTCATTTTTTTCTTCTATTTGAACATTTTTAGGCTTTTGTGCTTGATCATCTTGATGGGGGTTTTGCTGTTGTTTCCCATTATCACCCTCATCAACTTTACCACCTGTATCCAAGATTGATCCTGATACAGGTTCCTCCTCAGATTCCTTCATCAGAGTATACTAATGTTCTTGTTTATTTTCATCTCCCTGGATATTTGGATCTTCTCCTTCTATTTGATCATCATCACTCCTATCACCAACTTCCATTTGAATATTTTCTTCATGTATTTGGCTATCTTTAATAACCTCTTCTTGACTCTTTTTTCCCTCAGGTAGATAAGTCAAATCTACCACTGTTGGGCTAGTCACATTCTCAATCAAAGTTTTTAGAGGCCCCATTTGTACCTGTACTTCAAGGGATTCCTCTCTTTCCATTTCGTCATCATGGGACTTGGTAGCATCAACTCCTGTAGACTCTATATGCTGAAGCATAGTTTCAATAGGATGATTGGTGATGTCCTTGACCACATCATATTCAGTGAGATCAATAGTCTAACTCAATGGGAAGGTCCAACTACTTCTTTTTCTTGGGATTTTCTTTTAACTTTTTGTGCCATTTTAGTTTTTACCTTGATTATTGTTTCCACCAGTACATCATGTTGTAAGGCTCTAGCTACATTCACTAATGGATCAACTGATCTTGATGATGCTACTGCTAGAGGTGGTGTGATGGCTCCTCTCATACTTGGGCTCTGATATCTAGAATACCTAGGTACTTTAACCCCTTGTAGCACATCACTTCTCTTCCTCTTCATTGTTTGAATAGGCATTTGATCTTCTTCATCATCACTATCCTCCTCCCCTGCAATAGTCCTAACCAGACTTTGCTCTAGATCTTCTAGCATTTCATTTTGTGTAGTTGGTACTTGAGGAATGGATATAGGCATAGGTTCTTGTAGTTTAACTTTAGGAGGTGAGGATGGTGCATACACCAATGAAATCCCCTTGGTTGTAAGTTGTTCTGCAACTCCTGATGAACTAGGTTCTGTTGCCTTGGTCCCAAGCACCTGCCTGTTCTTTATTAGAAAATCATCAAACCCAGGTTCCTCTCTTTCTTGCATTTTCTTCTTTTTATCATATGTGACAGTGATACCCTTTTCTTTCAACTCATTGACTCTCTTGGCCACCCAATTCTTTGTCCTAGCCATGAATTTGGTAGTGAGGACATCTATTGATGTTTCCTCCCTTTGTGTTAAATCCGGAGTAGAAATTGTGTCATTGTATATTTTCTTTTCTTCATACTCATGGTCCATGAGATCATCATCATCCTTCTTGATTTATGGAGGCACTTTAGGTTGCCCTATAGTCCTCATCCGATCTAATGTTAATATTTGATACTCTCTTCTCTTCACCTCATGCTCATGATCACAATCAGCCCAATAATCTTCGAAGTGCACACTATGTTTGTACTTCTTATTGAATCTTTGCTCGATCTTGTGGTAAGGATCATAATCTCTGGCTAGAGGAAACAAATTCAAATTCAAATTGTTCAGGTCTACCTCTGCTTTCCTAGCATTATCTATAGCTCCTACAAGGAACCAATTGATATCAATGGGAAACTTTCTGTATGGCCTCCTCTCTTTATTCTTGGATAACACAAATATGAGCAACTGTTGCCTCATCATCTCCATCAAGACTACCTTGTCCGAAGGATACCTGGGTAGCATATATGGTTTTCCACTAAAACCTTCCATCCAGATATAAGAATATATTTTGGCTTGGATGAACCAAAAACCATATCCATTGATTGCCTTAGTCACCCTACTGGAAACCTTTTTGTCCTGTCTCCCTCCATTAGCCTGACTATGTGCATTAGGAAGCAATCATTGACAATTTTATAATTCTGGACTGAAAGCCTCCTCTCCAACTGGGGATAATGTTCCTAGGAGTCTTCTCATGTGGTAATTTACCCATCTTCCCCATAGTTTGTAGGCCATCAAATGTGCCTTTTTCTGCACAAGCATACACCAAGTAGGAGGTCATCCTGAAGATCATACCTTTACCCTCCTTCCATTTGATCATATGCTCATGTACTGTATCACTAATAATTTCGGCCCATTGGACCTTTGCATTCTCATGTTTATATTTAGTGACCATTCTGATCAATCCAAACATCCATGGCTCAAAAATTCTGCAATTTTCCAGGCCCTTCATCCTGCTGAGCATGAACATCATGTACTGCACATCTTCATTGAAATCAAACTTATACAAATGTTGTGCCAATTTAGCTGCAGCCTTGGCTATGTTATCTAGACTTCTCCATCCCTGGTAGATTACTTTTCTGCAGTTCTTATTGTTCACATCAAATTCTTTTGCTAGTGCCTCTAGGTCCAACACATAGATGGATTGGGATACTGGAAACTTGAATGTCTCTGTGATGCCATCCACAGATACATCAGCATAAATCCTTTCTTGTTTCTCCACCTTCCTTGTGGTAATGTCATAATTTTGTGCACATTCAACCATAAGCTCAAAAGCTTTTGTGGCATAGGGGAATCTAGTTGCATGATACATCTTGGATGTTACTATGTAATTTAGGATGGGGATTATCCTCTCCAGCATCTATTTAAGCTCTGAATGCCTCAATGTTGGTATTGCCCGAATGGGTATCCTCTGCATAACCAACCTTGTTATACATGTTGCACGTCTTATGGAACATGACCCATTTAAATTCTACATCCCGTTTATCCATGTGTGGCTGAGACATTTTGTCTTACAAAATTAAACATACCGGTCTCAAACAACAACACTTATATCTATCTAGGGTTAACATAATGTTAACTCTTTATGTATTGAAAAGGCAACATTCCTAAACCCTACGAATTGAAAGATACATGCATAATCACCATTAGAATTCTTTATTTACCCTTTCTTTAATTGATCATGATACAACTTTATGAAATAACTAGAAGGATAGGGTTATACATACCTATGTGCGCTTCCTTAACCTGTAATTGATGTGATAGGGGTCGGCTTGACATGCTGGATATAATGTTTCCTGCAACTTTGTTCTCTAGTTCGGCTCTAGTTCGCAATTAGTTTTTATACAATGAAATTTTAAGCTCCTGAATGCAATTGTGTTGATTCTGACGATAAAATCCCCTTTTAACTTAGGTAATTTGTGATTTTAGGGCTTATTAATAGCATCAGGGAGATTTGACATCCTATTTTAGAAAGATTGCATAGGATCGTCATAGGTGTCCATTGACATGCTTTTGAATTTAAATGCCAATGGCCTTTTACCGGCATTAAATGCAAAAAGTGCGGGATATATGGGAATAAATATCCTACTAACCAATTATCCATATGGATATCCAGATGTAAAAATATTTGGATGATGTCATCATAGGTTTGGTCAACCATTGTTGACCAAAGATTTATCATCAGGTCACAAATTTACATTCAATAAGTCTGAGTATGATGTGGACACATGGCATCCTCTTATTGGTTCAGTCCAAGACATGAATATTAAGGTAAGATCTGGACATTAGGTTTGTGAAATATCCATCTGATCAAAATATTTGGATGATATCATCAAGAAGAAAATCCTTCATTGATATACAATAGAATGACGTCATTTGGATAAGGTTTTTAAAATAGTGTCATGATAATAGCAGTGTGAAATGTCCCCATGGCTTAATATCCTGATGATGTTAGCATAGGCCTATCCTTTATATCACGTTAGGGTAGTATGATGTCATAGGGATATGGATGTTAGGATAATGTCCAGATACTAATTTAAGATCCAGATGTTATGTAATATCTGGATGACGAAAGTGATTTTAGTGTTCTTCATAAGGCTGAGATGACATGACATCATCTGGATCAGGATGTTAACATAAGTTTAGGATATTAACAAAGTTAATATCCATGTGCTAAAATATCTAGGTGATGTAAGCATGCTCGAGACTTTTGTAAGATTCGGATGACATGACGTCATCGGGACATGGACATTTTCGGTCAGGATATTTAAGTTAAGATTTGGATGTAAACTAATATCCATGTGCATGATGTCTAACTCATTAAGTCTTTTAAATTTGACATCTGGACATGATCGGAGGTTGGGATATTAAGTTAAGATCCGAATGTTATGGCAATGTGAATATCTAAGTGACCTGTTGACCAAATTTTGACCGACTATAACTTCCTCATTTTAAGGAATTTCAGGGTGCTTAAAAAAACAAACCTGCTTAGATTTTCATGCTCTTTCACTTGGTAGGATCTATAATATGAAATTCAAAGTTTGAAAATCTGACCTATAAGCTGAGGTCTGGATATGCATAGGATAATATCCTGACATGTATTTGATATTCATTATTTTACCATACCGCCCAAAAGCACAGGGAAACCAAACAAGCCAAGCAAAAAGTTGGGTCCCTATTTTACTAGGGCAAAATGGGGCATGTGTGTAACCACATAACAACTTGTCACCAAAGAAAACATCTAAAATTCAAATAATTCAAGAGATAAAGACAAATTAAGACATAAGGTTCTAACTCTTACCAGATATAAGCATCCTGACCTTCCTGAATGATATTATGTTCATCAATATAACAATGTTGAGAAGGAATCAGCTGTGTGCATGTGAGTCATTATCCCTCATCTTGAAGACAAGTTGAAAACACTAGTGACTAGTGTTAAGCTACATAGTTTGGTTTAACTCTCATAGTCAACTTGGATAGAGCCTTGCTGTCAATAGGCATCCTTAGCCCTGGCAAGGTTATCGTTGCAATTCTCCCAAGTAGAGCCCCACTGCCAGACATGCATCTATAGCCCCGATAGAGTTACTTGGATAGCCTAATTATTCCTTTGAATATTCAATATATTTTTTTGTTTCAATTCTCATAAGATATGATCATATAAGCACATTTTGCAAAGTATGGACACTTGTTGATTAGGTTGAGAATTGCAATGGTAGCAAGGGAAAACCTTTAGATTTTTCACTTAACACTATACTAACATGTTCAACAAATCCAAGGTTGCTAGGTATATTCTGTGAGGATCTCCTTGAACAAAAGAGTTAACGCTAATGAATGAGACATCACAGACCTGATTAGAGGTACTTAAACTGACATGAACTACAACCTATGTAAGAATTTGTATTCATTTCTGAAATTCTAACAATTTTACTAGTCTTCTAAAGTGAAAGGGTGCACTATCTTACCTAACCAAAATAGGGACTCAACAACACACAAAGAAAAGCAAACACACAAAAGCAAACTGTACAAAAAACTATACAAAATGTAAATACAATACATGACCTTAATATAACCTACCTAGGCCTGAAAGTAATGTTTGAAGAATTTTTGATTGACTAGCAATGGAACATCCTCACCTATTAAAGTTTTGAGCCTATAGGTGCTATCACCTAAGATCTCAGATATTTGGAAAGGGCCAATCCAGAGTTTGTCAAATTTCCCATGATCACCTTTCTTCTTGTGGGCTTTATCCCATGACAAGACTAAGTCTGAGATTTTGAATGCTTTTACTCTAGCTCTTTTGTCAAACCAGTGCTTGGCTGTAGCTTGATGCTTTGCAAATTGATCAATTGCCCTATCTCGTTTTTCTTCTAAGTGCATCAATTGTAGTAACTTGACTTCTTGTTTGTTATCAATGCCTAGGTATTCTTGTGCAAATTGTAGAGTAGGGATTTTTAGGTTAACAGGGAGGATGAGATCCGACCCATAAACAAATTGATAGGGAGAATTTCCCAATGTAGTCTTCATTCTAGTTCTATCCACCCATAAGGCATACTTAAGTAGAGTGTTCCATTCTCTGGGGTTCTTTTCAATGAACTTTTTAATGATATTCAATAAGTTTTTATTTGTTGATTTTGCTAGGCCATTACCCTGGGGATAGTAATTTGATGAAAACTTTAAGATTA
Source organism: Cunninghamia lanceolata (assembly GCA_027924645.1). NCBI lineage: Eukaryota > Viridiplantae > Streptophyta > Pinopsida > Cupressales > Cupressaceae > Cunninghamia > Cunninghamia lanceolata. The sequence continues at coordinate 336,512 of BSBN01000771.1, forward strand.
TCCCATGGTCAAATACCCAACTAGAAAGTTTGAGAGATGCAAAAGTGGGTCCATTATCACAAACAAGATCATAAGGGACTCCATACCTTGTGGTAATGTTGCTCTCTAGGAATTTGATCACATCATCTGAAGTACATGTCTTGTTGTTGATGGCTTCAACCCATCTGGTGCAGTAATATGTAATTGTTACATACCTGTGTCCTGAGGAGGATGGAGGGTTGATGGGACCAATGAAGTTCATGCCCCATTGTTGGAATGGGCACATCTGAATGACAGGTTGCAGTGGTTGAGCTGCATATCTTTCTTTGTTTGAGGCAATCTGACATGTATGACAGAATTTGATGTGATTGGCAGTGTCTTTGAAGATGGTTGGCCAGTAATATCCTGCTCTCAGGATGACATGAGTGGTGGCCAAGTGTGATCCATGTGTTGTGCCAAATTTGTCATGTAATTCTAAGAGAACCTTTGCAACCTTTGGCTTATCTAAACACCTGAGGTATATCCCTTCATAATTTGTTTTGAACAGGACTCCTCCTTTGATCATATATTTATGTGCCTTGATCCTCAAAGCTCTCCTATGAGATGCATTCATGTTTTGTGGACACCTCCCAGTGATCAGGACATGCCTGATATCAGAGTACTAGTCATCACATTCCTTTGTATCCACTACATATTGCTAACTTGTCAGATTCAAATCTATTTCAACAATCATTTGAATAAGGGCTTGTCCCCTGACTAACTTCATTGGAGTTGTATCCATGTCATACTCTTATAGCACAGTTATCCACTTTGCTCTCTTTTCTCCTGGTTCATTCTGCATAAGAAGCATCTTGATAGCTGAATCTGGTACTACAACAATCACCTTGCTTCTGAGGATATAATGTCTAAATTTCTTCATGGCTCTAACTAGGAGATATTGAAATATTGCAAGTGCCTCCACTTAGCATCATGCCTCTTCAGGGTAATGGTCAAATCACACCTCACCCTGGACATGCACCTCAAGATGCTACACAAAACAATAATGGTAGTTCTTTCTTCCGGCCACAATAAGACAATGTAGGAGCCAAAGTGCAAGAGGAAAAGGATGATATTATAGAGATATCAGCCCAGTTAAGAAAATTAACCACTAAGGTCACTCACATGAGGAGTTAGAACTTCTATTCACAGTCAAACCAGAACCAAAACAAAGGATATCCTGATAGAGGATATGGAAACAATAATGAGAGGTCTGGATATCCTAATAGGGGATACAATAATGATAGGAATTTTAGAAATAGTAATAACAACACCCCTAGGCCACCTAGAGTTTGGAATACCCAACCCAATAATGGCTCATTACCTTCACCATTAGACAATCAACCTCATGTTAAACCTAAGCAGACAACTAGAGTAAACTTGGTAGAAGCTGCACTCACTAATTGGTGCAGGTTGCAGAACACAAATGCACATGCAGAGTTGGGCTATCCTCAGTTCAAAATAGCAGCTAACATATTCCAAGCTGAAGTGTCAAACACTATAGGAGATCCACCTTTCCCTGAAGGTACTAAAATTATTCCCCTAGGATATGAATCCACCTTAGTACTTGAGAGTTCTAACAATCATCAACATCATCAGATGAATGCAACACATGAAAAATATACCCTAGCATGTGAGGAATCTGCTTTAGCCTTTGAGTTGAACTATGTTTTTCCTTTTGAGGATGAAAGTGAACCTGAACAAGAACTCAAGAGGTTCATGCATATCAACAACAATATTAGGGAAGATATAACTATAACCTTAGGAGCAATGCAAGTCGCCCTATTGGTCCTTTGACCACATCCATTCCTACTAATAATTTCAATACACTGCTAGATCCCAAGTCTAGTAATAACCCTAGGCCCAAAGTGAATACTCAGTACTTTACACCACATAATACAGTAACAAAAGCCATGAGCCAATTGTTTGAGTCAGATAAGCTTGTCACTGATCTGGCTGAGAAAATGAAGAAGATTAAGATCAGTCTATCTTTATTAGAACTATTGAAAACCCCTTCATCAATAAAGCTTTCTTGAAGTCACTAGATGAACCTACACTTAAGGAAGACAATCCTAGTCATAACCCTAGCCATATCCTGACTAGAGATAACACTGCTAAACCTAAAGTGCAGGCTACGGTTCATGCTGCTGATACATCACAGATGACCTTATACAAAGATAAATATGAATCATCTCCATTCTTACTCACATTGAGGATATTTGGTAAGAACCTGCATAATTGCCTTGTGGATTCAAGAGCCTCGACCAATGTGATGCCTTTGTCTATTTGTCAAGTTCTAGGTCTAGATCCAGCAAAATCTCTTAAGAAAGTAACCCAACTAGACAAATCTGAAGTAAGTGTGGTAGGAGAGTTAACACATATCCACATGCAACTTGCATCAGATCCAAGGGTACAATACTACATAGATATCCAAGTAGTAGACATACTTGATACATACGGAATGCTTCTCAATAGAGATTGGTCCAAGACACTAAATGACTACATGGCTACAAATTTCAGTCATATGCGGTTTCCATGGAAAGGAGTTCCTAATCAGTTGAGAATTGAGGCTGAACCCCGTATGAAACATATGATCACTGAGTATAACCATCCCAATGAGATACTGTATGTAGATGTTGAGCCAGGGGTGTATGCAATAAGACCTCAGACTATTAAGATTGAGGAAGTGTTGATGTGCAATATGCACATACATGAAGACAATAACAAAGAGGAAAGACTGATGATTAAATCATATTATAGCTCAATTGATGAGGATGAGGTAGACTACTTCACTAAATTTGAAAGGTATCTAGCTAGAGAAATTTAGAGGTGTCAATTGACAGGGGCATCTATAGAGGATATCATGATATCTGGATGGTGTTGACTACATGAGGATGCACACTTAGAAAATGCATGTGAGGCATGTCTGGATATGATTTAATTAGAGAGAATATGCATAGGGGATGGATCATCATCGCTTGAGGTAAGTGAAATAGCTGATGCTGAAGGCACTTCTTCTTTGTTGTCTCTTTCAGATATAGAAGAACATGAACAAGAGGTGCATCAGGCAGATATCCTGATGCCTAACCCAAAAGAGGTGTTGATATGTGATGGTATACATGCTGATGATAAGAAAAGTGTTTTCACTCTTGGGACTGATTGTCTCATTAAGTCTAACCATGAGTTATCCGATGAAGATAGGGGGAGTCATCTGACTCAATTTGAGGGATTCTTGTCTAAACAAATTTAGAGGCAAATTCTGCAAGGAATTCCTCCACATCATGCACTAATTTAAGGATGGTGTAGGCTTCATGAGGCATCACATTCAGAGACAACTTGTGCTTTGTGCTTCCATATACTAAATAAAGAAGAGTGGAAGTGTTCAGGTAACAAGCTACATAAGATCAGGGATAATATTGAAGATGCAATAAAAGAATTCACAATATCTCCTAATCATAGAGATGATAACATCAAAGTGATGAAAAGAGAGAATACTCAACATGAGGATGTTCAGAAGGAACATAAATAGGTTGATGTCTCATTCTCACCAAAACATTCAGATGTGGTGATAAAAGATGAACCACAAAAGATAAAATGGATATCTGCAGGTGCAACTACAAGAGCTAAGAAGAAAAGGGAAGGTTCTGATAAGACTTTAACCGAGGACAAACCATGGATCCTGAGATTTGATGGTTCCAAGTCAAAATAGGGATCCGGTGTAGGTGTTGATCTGATCAATCCATCAGGAAAGTCATTCATAGTAGCATATAGGTTACAATTCCCTTGCACCAATATGTGGCTGAATATGAAGCCCTAATACACGGTTTACTATTTTCTTTGAAGAAACAAGTTAAGGTTTTGTATGTCTATGGAGACTTAGAACTAGTAGTAAACCAAGTCAAAAACATATATGCATGCAACTACAAGATATTATCAAGTTATAGACACAGAGTCTGGGACCTAATAGAAGGCTTTGATGCTTTCAATATCATGCATGTACCCAAAGAATTAAATCATAGAGCAAATGCTCTAGCACAAGATGCTAGCATGTTAGAGCCTTTATCCATATTAGGGATGAAGAGGTTCTCTGTAGAATTGGTGTCAACACCATCCATTCCTAATAATATCACCAATTTTTAGGTGTTTGATGATGATCAACACATCCTAGATTTTATAGCAAATAGAGACATATTTGAAGCCCAGATAGTAGATGAGAAAAATATGGAAGACCATATATGGGATGAAGAAGACGTAATGGACTTGCCTAGCAATAAAATTCCTAAAGGCATGATTGAACTAGAGAGAGCCTTTGATTTGGATAACATGATTGAATAGAAGGATCTTCCCAAGACAGATGGAGGGGAGTATGCACCTGTCAACATAGGACAAGGTAAAGATACAAGAAATGTTCTGATAGGAAAGGTTTTCTCTAAAAAAAAAAGAGCAGAAATATCTCAGGCCCTGAAAGATTATATTCATGTCATTGCATGGACATATGATGAATTGAAAACGTATAACACGTCCATTATAACCCATACAATACCCTTGAAGCCTAATGCAAAACCTTTTAGGTAGAAGCAGAGACCAGTTAACGCTTTGATAGAACCACTCATTTTTTAAGAGGTCAAGAAGCTGCTTGCTACTAGAATCATATTCCCAGTTAGGCATTCAACATGGGTGGCTAATCTGGTTCCTGTCAAGAAGAAGAATGGAGACATACGCTTATGTGTGGACTTCAAGAATTTAAATAGAGCATCAAAGAATGATAATTATCCTTTTCCTTCTCTTGATGAGGTTCTCCAGATGGTAAATGGAGCACAGATGATGTCTTTCCTAGACGGGTTCTCAGGATATAACCAAGTGATGGTGGATAAGATAGATAGATTGAAGACAATCTTCACTAAAAAATGGAGAATCTTTGCCTATAGGCACATGTCATTCGGCCTTATTAATGTTGGAGCCACTTTCCAACGTGCTATGGATATAGAATTTAGGGGACTGGTTGGTCAGTGCATAGTCATATACATGGATGACCTAACAGTTTTCTCAAAGCAGAGAGGTGATCATATAGAAGACCTCAAGAAAGTGCTTAGGAAGTGTGAGCAGTATGGTATTTCCCTGAACCCAAAGATATGCATTTTTGGGGTGTCCACTGGCAAATTGCTTGGTCACGCCATATTTGGTGGGATAACCATTGACCCTACAAGAGTTGATTCAATTATGAATCTGCAACTTCTAGGAAGTAAGAAAGAGCTAAAATCTTACTTTGGTAAGATTAATTTAGTTAGGAAGTTCATTACTGGGTTTGCATAAATTGTAAGACCTCTAAATGCCATGCTCAAGAAAGACATTAAGATTGAATGGACACCTGAAGCCAGGGCAGCATTTGAAGATATTAAGAAGACTATTGCAGATGTCCCAGTCCTGATCAATCTAGATTATACTAGAGATTTTTATATCTATTCATTTGCATCTGAACATACATGTGTAGCAGTTTTGACACAGAGGAGTGAAGCAAAGGAGGAAAAGCCCATTGCATTCATGAGCTCTCCATTTAGAGATGCTAAACTTAGATATATGGATGTGGAAAGGCAATCTCTTGCCCTAGTTAGAGCTGTGAAGAAATTTATATATTATATCCTCAGAAGAAAGGTGATTGTTGTAGCACTAGATTCAATTGTCAAGATGCTTCTTATGCAGAATGAACTAGGAGAAAAGAGAGCAAAGTGGATAACTATGCTACAAGAGTATGAAATGGAACTTTTTATATAAACAGTTGCAAGACAGAATATTAAAAATATTGAAATTTGCAGCTGTTTGTATAAAAAGTTGGTATCAGAAATTGTTATTCATTTAAATGTTGTTCTTAGTTATTATTGATTCTTGGTTAAAGTTTTTGAGTAACTATAACCATTCATAAGGATGAAACTTAATCCATCTGTATTGCTCTTCGTATTGCTCCCTGTATTGCTCTTATAGCCAGTCGTTCTGTTGTAAGTCCTCATTTGTAAGTCCCGTTGTTAGCCGTGGTGTGGCATTTTTAGGGCAGGTCGAGGCAATAATCATGTAATTCAAGTGTAGGTTAGAGCATGAATTTGAGTGCAGTCATGGATAAAGCTTCTACTTCTAGATCAGGAATGGCACCCAAAGACCATACAAAGGATCACAATTCTGAGGTTAGCTACACTAATTTCTTTGCTCAGAATGAAACCACTTTTAGTATGCCTGAATATAGTAGCAATGCTATAGATGATAGTCCATCCCAAAATAGGTTTCTTAATGAAGAATTTAAAGTTCCTAAGATTAGTCCTTCTGATATTTATAAAGATATACCCAGTAGTTTGGTCAATATGTTTAATAAGTCCAAAGGTTTAAAAAATTGGTTTGGGTACAAGTCTTGGCAAAAGTGTCATGTTACAAGACTACAGCATACTGTAACAGGAGGTTCAGAAGGAAAGTTAAAACTATTTTCAGAAATGGAAATAGGAAAATTACAAGAAAAAGCTAGAGTAGATCCAGAGAATCCACAATTCATGCATCTGTCTTATGTACATATAGGCATCACAGGTCATTACCGTAAAGGTTTTCCTATAATTATGATGACGATGCTTAAAGATGCAAGATTCTATAAGTTGTCTCATGTTCTACTAGGCTGTGCATGTGATTCCATGTCTGAGGGATCACTATACATTTATTGTCTGTTGGATTTCACAGTCAGTTTGAAAGATGGTCATTTAGATGATGTTTTGACATATCAGTTTAAGACCATGAATCTTTTTATGAAAGATATGTCCATAGACCACTCCTTAGTGTTTCTAGTACACTATCAGATTTATAACAAAATCATCCCGGTGATGTTAAATCCTAGGAAAGCCCAAGGAGTTGAGGGTTTGTCAACCATATGGAAATCCACCAATGAACATATACAACTAACTGCCCCTAAGATTATCCATCATAAGGATATCCAATTACCGTAGGAATGGACATTAGAGTTGTGGGATAAAGATAGTTAGCCACCACCACAAAGTCCTCCACAACTTCATGGAATCAGTATCCAAGAAATGGATGACTAGGCCGTTATTATGTTCTCTTCGAGTCAATGAACTCCATTTTTTTTTTTAAATTTTTTATAAGGCACCTGGTAAACTTTTTAATGTGACCGGCGACGCTGGTGCAACATGCCCTCCGGCTCCACATGAATGCTTTTGCCCGGAGCAATGAACCAGTGAGGCCACAACTGGGGGACCTCATCCCCTAGGGAGAACACTTCAAACCCGCAAGCTCATTGGCCCAGTGAAGGCGTAAAGCCTTGCGAGCTCGTTGGCCCAGCGAGGGTTTGAACTCTGGTGGCCGCCACTACATCCTGAGCGACTTAACCACCAAACCATGCCATCATCGGCTAGTCAATGAACTCCCTCAATGAGAATGAAACGTATCTTTAATTACAATAACCCTGTTCAATCTATGTTACCCAGGTCACAAAGTGTCAGATTACAATCGCGTCAAGGTTTTGATGATTTGTTTAAAATTCCATCTATTGGTAGTTCTAGTTCTAGTTCAATGCAAGTTCACCCACCTTGTCCTCATTCCCAATACTCTGAGTTGGACAATGGTTTATTCAAATGTGAAAAATGTTCTTTTATTTTCCAATTCCCCAAAACGCGTAAAGAGTACATGCACCTTGAGGACCATACATTTGACAAACATATCTGCTAATCAAGTTTTCTTCAGGAGAGTCAAATGTTAGTTTAAATATGCAACCAATATAAGAGGATACATTATTGAATTGTAAACCTTTTGTAGGAGGATAGGGACCTTGGAACATATCCCTAATTAATTCTTTACCCTTTTCTTCATTGAGCCAGTGTTCTGGTCTTAGTACAGAAGGATTCTTGAATTTAAATGGAAGTACAAAGTCTCCACACCAGTTCTGTAACACATGACCAATATCAGGGTCTATTGGTTCGGTTTCTGCAGAGAACTAAAAGAAAGGTTGATCAGTCCATAAATTTCCTTGACTAAGTTGCATTTTGGCAACTATCATCTTATACCGATCTTGCAGGAAATCGTTTGCCATCTAGAAATTATGTCGATCTCTTCTAGCAAACAGATTGGTGCTCCATTTTGTGCAGCTCTATTCATACCAACAATGTTTACGGACACGTATGACTCGAACATGTCCTTGTGCTAGGTTTTCTTCTTCAAGAGGAGTGGGACCAATAATATTTCCTTCTCTTGATAAAAAATCTGCAAAAATATTTTCTTTTCCTGGTAGATGAACAACATCAAAATCAAAAGTATTTAGAAACTGTGCCCATTTAAGTGATCTTCCTCGGACTACCTTATTTTTTGACTCTTTTTTGAAAAATCCTCGGAGGTTCTGCAAATCACTTCTTAATAGAAATTTCTTATCAACAACAAACATCTGGAAAGCCTTCAATGTATTAATCATAGCAAGAATTTCTTTATGAGTATTGTGATTATTAAGTTCACTAGTTTTAAATCTTCCAGAGATATACCTGACTATCTCCTCTTTACCTTGCTTGGTTTTTTCTTTTAAAACTCCTGCCCAAGCTTGATCACTTGCATCTGTTTCTACAATCCTAAAACCATCACCTGGTAATTGTAATGCAGGAAGTTCAACACATTTCCTTTTAATATGATCAATGATGGCATCATGGAACTTTGTCCATGGAGGTGGACATTTGCCAAGTAACTTATTGAACTCAATTCGATCCTTAGCAAGCTTACTGTAAAAACATGAAATATAGTTAACCAATCCCAAAAACCTTTGAAGTTCTTGAAGATCAGTTACCTTGAGATTCTGAATGTGAGTGAGGATATGTGGTTGAGCCTCCATTTCCCCCCCCCCTGGGAGAAGCTTGATGCCAATAAAAACAATGGAATCTTGCACAAAATGGCTCTTAGTAGGGTTAATGGCAAGTCCATGCTGTTGACAAATGGAAAGGAATTGCTGCAGGTGATTCAGATGCTACTTCATATCCTGGCTAAACACAAGGATATCATCAATATAAGGAAAAATAAATTTTGCATATGGCTAGAAGATATTATCCATCCGTTGTTGAAAGATGGATGGAGCAGCTTTGATGCCAAAAGGTAGAACTTTCCACTCATATAATCCCTGTGGAACTGAAAAAACTGTCTTATAATAATCTTCAGGCTTTAGTGCTATTTTCCAGAATCCCTTAGTTAGATCAAACTTTGAATACACATTACTGCCTTGAATGGTTTGCCAAATATGATCTTTGCTGGGTAAAGGATGGCAATTATCTTGCAAACATTCATTCAGAGGTTTGTAATTTACAACCAATCTTTTTTCAGGAAGCTCTTGACCATTTTCATCATATTTTGGAACATACATAGCATGACAGGAAAATGGAGAACTGGAGAGCTTACTGTGATCTAACTTCCATAATTTAGCTATTTCCTTTCTACATAATTCTGTTTCATTAGAACTCATAAGGAAATAATTTGCTTTAGCCTTAGGGATAATTTCTTTACCTTCAGTATCTCTTTTGAGAGGAAGGTTGGCAACCAAATTTCTCTTGTGCTTTTTCAGATCTTTAGTCATAACTGATGCTACAAATTTTGCTTTGAGATGCTCTAGTGGAGATTGTAAAGCTTCGATCTGTCTGGCGATCCACGCTGTATTCTTCCACTTCACTGATCTAACTTGTTCAGTCTTTGAAGTGTAGGCCAAATCTTGATGCAGTCTTGGAACCTAAAATTGGTTGTAGAGAGTAATAAAATCCTTGTCAATGGTGATTGGTTCCCATTGCTTCATTACTCTACTACCAATTACTCCATCATAGCCATCTACTTCATAATGCACACAAGTTAATTCATCAATGTAACCATTGCTTAACTGAATAGGAACTTTGTAGATTAGTTTGGATTCAAACTTCCCTTTACCAGAAATAAGTTCTGTGGATCCTTCAATCTATTGATCTGCAGGGAAACAGTTGTATCTTGCAATGTTCACTTCAGCACCAGTATCCCATAGGAAAGCAAGGGGATACATCTTTATTCCTAGAAAATGAATTGTAAAGATTACTCCAGGACAAGTTGTAGTGGCTTTAGAGCATTGATAGGCTCTAATATGATGATGACTACTACTTTCAGTTTCATGTGTCATCTCTCCAAGGTAGGGAGCTATTATTCCTACCAGATTCAAAACTAGTTCTACATATCCTTCGAACTGGAGTGCATGCTCAACCATTGGGCTATAAGGCTTTTCTTCATAGTAAAGAGATTCTTCTCTTGTTGTGGTTTGCTATGGGAGTTGAATAGATCCCATGGAATTAAATTGATTGATGTACTTCTACAATTCTTGGGACTTTTCCATTTCTTCAACAAGCTGAATATTTTCTTCATCATCTATTTCTGCTATTTCAACTTGTGCTTGTTGTATCACTTTTTCAAGAAAACTTTTTCTCTAATGTCACCAGAGGCACCGGGCCATACTTCCAGCTACAGGAGTTCAGCTAAACTTCTTTGAACAACTGGTGCTATAGGCTGATTCACAAATGGTGATCTTTTGAAAGGTAACTTGGGAGTCCTTGAACCAGAGGGAATTTCTAGATCCTTCATAAAAAAATGCTTTTTTTCTATAAGCTGCTCAAGTTTACTTGTCAGCGTTTTCCAAGTCTCTTGACCCATATCCATCTTTTGTGATCAAGCTTCAATCTACAAGATTTCATCTATAACTCTATCTAATTCTGCTCGAGTATCTCTTCTAAGCATTTTGGAAAAGAATGAATTTTTAGAATCATCTGAGCTGTCAGATGATTATTCTTCTTCTTGCCCTTGTTCTAGTTCTTCAACAGATTTATAATCTTCTTCTTCTTCTTCTTCTTCTTCTTCTTCAGATTTTGCCTTAGACAGAATAATATCATCAGGATCTGAAGGATAATCATTGATGAATTCATATTCATCATTATTGTCAAGTCCTGCTGCTCTAGCTACACAAACTTTACCCTTATTTTTCTTCTTGTTTTGTTCAGGGCATTTATTTGCATAATGATCTCCTTTACAGATATAACAAGTGGGTTTCCACTTTTTCTTAGATCCTAATCCTCCTTTATCCCTTTTCCTAAATAACCTTTTTCTTGGGATATTTGTCTTTCTTTGAATATTTCTTTTTCTTCTTGTAATTAGAATTATCACATGAATAACAAGAAGATTTTCCTTTTTCAGGGAATTGATTACTAGGCATAATCTGATAGCAAGTTGAAGAGGAAATCAGTGGCTTTACTTTCTTTAATTCTTTTCTCTTTCTTGACTCTTCACACATGTCTTCATTGATTTCAGTCAAGAATTGTATGAGCTGAGGAAAGGTTAATTCCTTCATCTCAATTCCTTCAGTAACCAAATTTTCCAAAACTCTCTTATGGTAGCATTCTCCTACCACATCTCCAAAACTTTTTAGAAAAGTAGTGAACATAAACTCATGGTTATGTTCATGACCTAATTGATAGAAGTTTTTATACTGCTCTTCAAAGTATTCTTTGAAAAACTTAATATCTTTGCATTTCCCTCAAATAAACTTATTATATGCCAATTTTTCCCTTGTGTCTATGCATCCCACAAACAGGCGGGTTAATTGAGCACATACTTGATCTGTACCCCTATTAATCAGATCATCCTGAAATGTATCTTCAAGCTGATCCCATACATTCCTAGCAATACCAGTCATAGAATTTAGAGCTTGTTTAATAACTTGGGATTCATCAGCTCCTGCATTAGTGGACATGTAGTTGGTTATCCATGCCCACATAACATCTATGCTTCTCATATTTCAACATCCTGAAAATGATCAAAATTGACTAAAGGTGGAGTATCTACCTTGTAGGTCTAGATGTTTTTGAAGGGATCAACAGGATTAGAACCATTGGGATTATTTCCATTACCATGTGCCATTGGAATTTTCCTTTGGCTTTCTCTTCAGGAATGGTATCCTTCATCTTTTCGGTGTTGGGGTCAAAGACTTTTTCTATTATAGGCATTTTGGGGTTGACTAACAACTTAGGATCTTCATGCTGAGCCTGTAAGTAAATTTTAGAACTAGAGGGAAAATTCAATTATTTAACAGGTTGTTACTGTTGTCTGACAGTTACAATAGTTGACTGGACAACTGAGCGAATAGTTTGAGACTCTGTAGTGATGGAATCACTCAACAACATTTGAGATTTTGATACAACTTGGATTTCTTTTTGCACAGTGTGAAATTGAGTTTCAACATTTTTGATGTGCTTATTATTATTAGACACTTGGACACCTAACACATCATTATCCAATTTATTTTTACTTCAGACCTTTTGCAATAATTCTCTGTGGTTTTCTGCAGCCTGATTCTGCCAAACCCACCATGCTTCAGAATGCTGCTTGAATTGATCATAAGCAACACGAAGCTCATGGATTTCTTTAGTGACTTGGGTAGTCCATTCGGCAATGATTCATTTCTCTAGATGTTCAAAGGTTGCTATCATGGAGTGGAGATTCTCTTGAACACCAATCTGAAATTTCTCATTTTTGATATCCTCCAGATCTCGCCAAACCTTTCTATCTTGGGCTAATAGTAGACTTTTCCTAAGACAGAGATTAGTCCAGTTAAGTATTTTGCTTTGACTGGAACCTTGGAATTCTCTGACAAGAGTGACATGCAAAGGACAAAATTCAACTTGGTATTTCCCAAATAAATCATAGATCATAAAATCCCTAAAAGATGGGATTGTTCCTGGGATAATACATGGACCAGCAGGTGTAGAAATTGCTTTTTCACTTGTTTCTTTAATATCCTACTCAGGGAAAGATAGAGTTTTCCCAGACATCATTCTGGCATGACCAGATGGGGGATGGAAAACAAAAGAACATTTTTCACATTTGAATAAACCATTGTCCAACTCAGAGTATTGGGGATGAGGACAAGGTGGGTGAACTTGCATTGAACTAGAACTAGAACTACCAACAGATGGAATTTTAAACAAATCATCAAAACCTTGGCGCGGTTGTAATCTGACACTTTGTGACCTCAGTAACACAGATTGAACGGGGTTATTGTAATTAAAGATATGTTCCGTTCTCATTAAGGGAGTTTGTTGACTCAAAGAGAACCTATAACGGCCTGGTCATCTATTTCCTGGATACTGATTCCATGAAGCTGTGGAGGCTTTTGTGGTGGTGGATGACTATCTTTATCCCACAACTCTAATACCCATTCCTACGGTAATTGGATATCCTTATGATGGACAATCTTAGGGGTAGTTAGTTGTGTATGTTCACTGGTGGATTTCCAGATGGTTGACAAACCCTCAACTCCTTTGGCTTTCCTAGGATTTAACATCACTAGGATGATTTTGTTATAAAGCCGATAGTGTACTAGAAACACTAAGGAGTGGTCTATGGACATATCCTTCATAAAAAGATTCATGGTCTTAAACTGATATGTCAAAACATCATCTAAATGACCATCTTTCAAACTGACTATGAAATCCAACAGACAATCAATGTAGAGTGATCCCTTAAACATGGAATCACATGCACAGCCTAGTAGAGCATGAGACAACTTGTAGAATCTTCCATCTTTAAACATCATCATCATAATTATAGGAAAACCTTTATGGTAATGACCTGTGATGCCTATACATACATAAGACATATGCATGAACTATGGATTCTCTGGGTCTGCTCTAGCTTTTTCTTGTAATTTTCCTATTTCTATTTTTGAAAATAGATCCGAATATGACAAGTCAATAATATGTAGTAGATACAAAAGAACATGATGACTGGTACTTCGATATCAGGCATGTCTTGATCACTAAGAGGTGTCCACCAAACATGCATGCATCTCAAATGAGAGCTCTGAGGATCAAGGCACAAAAATATATGATCAAAGCAGGAGTCCTATTTAAAATAAATTATGAAGGGATATACCTCAGGTGTTTACATAAGCCAGATGCTAGCAAGGTTTTTCTAGAATTACATGACAAATTTGGCACAACTCATGGATCACACTTGGCCACCACTCATGCCATCTTGAGAGTAGGATATTACTAGCCAACTATCTTCAAAGACAAATCACATCAAATTCTATCATACATGTCAGATGGCCTCAAACAAAGAAAGATATGTAGCTCAGCCACTACAACTTGTCATGGAGATGTGCCCATTCGTACAATGGGGCATGGACTTCATTAGTCCCATCAACCCTCCATCCTTTTTAGGACACAAGTATGTACTAGTTAATAGTTATAGATTACTGCACTAGATGGACTGAATCCATCAACAACAAGACATGTACTTCAGATGATGTGATCAAATTCCTAGAGAGTAACATTACCACAAGGTATGGAGTCCCTTATGCTCTTGTTTTTGAAAATGGACCTGCTTTTGCATCTCTCAAACTTTCTAGTTGGGCATTTGACCATGGGATAACCTAAAAATCCCTACCCTACAATTTGCATAAGAATACCTAGGCATTGCTAACAAACAAGAAATTAGGTTACTACAATTGATGCACTTAGAAGAAAAATGGGATAGGGCAATTGATCAATTTGCAAAGCATCAAGCTATAGTCAAGCATTGGTTTGACAAAAGAGATAGAGTAAAAGCATTCAGAATAAAGGTGATCATGGGAAATTCAACAAACTTTGGATTGGCCCTTTCCAAATATTTGAGATTTTAGGTGATAGCTCCTACAGGCTCAAAACTTTAATAGGTGAGAATGTTCCATTGCTAGTCAATGGACAATTCCTCAAACATTACTTTTAGGTTGAGGTAGGTTATATCACGGTCATGTATTGTATGTATATTTTGTATAGTTGTTTGTACAATTTGCTTTTGTGTGCTTGCTTTGCTTTGTGTGTTGTTGAGTCTCTATTTTGGTTGGGTAAGATAGTGCACCCTTTCACTTTAGAAGACTAGTAAAATTGTCAGAATTCAGGAAATGAATACAAATTCTTACATAGGTTGTAGCTCATGTTAGTTTAAGTACCTCTAATCAGGTTTGCGATGTCTTATTCATCAGTGATAACTCTTCTGTTTAAGGAGATCCTCATAGAATACACCTAACAACCTTGGATTTGTTGAACATGTTAGTATAGTGTTAAGTGAAAAATCTAAAGGTTTGCCCTTGCTACCATTGCAATTCTCAACCTAAACAACAAGTTTCCACACCTTGCAAAATGTGCTTATATGATCATATCTTATAAGAATTGAAACAAAAAAAAATGAATATTCAAAGTTATAATTATGCTATCCAAGTAATTCTACTGGGGCTATAGATGCCTGTTTGGTAGTCAGGCTCTACTTGGGAGAATTGCAATGATAACCTTACCGGGGCTATGGACACGTGTTGGCAGCAAGGCTCTATCTAGGTTGGCTATGAGGGTTAAACCAAACTATGTAGCTTAACACCTGTCACTAGTGTTTTCAACTTGTCTTCAAGATGAGGGATAATGAATCACATGCACACAACTGATTCCTTCTCAACATTGTTATACCGATGAACATGATATCATTTAGGAAGGTCAAGATACTTATATTTGGTAAGAGTTAGAACATTATGTCTTAATTTGTCTTCATCTCTTGAATTATTTGAGTTTTAGTTGTTTTCTTTGGTGGCAAGTTGTTGTGTGGTTACACAACATGCCCCATTTTTCCCTAGCAAAACAGGGGCCTAACTTTTTGCTTGGCTTGTTTGGTTTCCTGTGCTTTTGGGTAGCATAGTAAAATAATCAATATCAGATGCATGTCAAGATATTATCCTGTGCATATCTAGACCTTAGGTTATAGGTCAAATTTTCAAACTTTAAATTTCATATTATAGCTCATGCCAAGTGAAAGAGCATGGAAATCTAAGTAGGTTTACTTTTTGAAGCACCCCAAAATTTGTTAAAATGAGGAAGTTACACTCAGTCAAAATTTGGTCAACATGTCACCCAGATATTCACATTGCCATAACATCCAGATCTTAACTTAATATCCTAACCTTCAATCATGTCCGGATGTCAAATTTAAAAGACTTAATGAGTTAGACATCATGCGCATGGATATTAGATTACATCTAGATCTTAACTTAAATATCCTAACCGAAAATGTCCATGTCCCGATGACATCATGTCATCCCAATCTTACAAAAGTTCTGAGCATGCTTACATCACCTAGATATTTTAGCGCATGGACATTAAATTTTTTAATATCTTGATCTTATGTTAACATCCCGATCCAGATGACGTCATATCATCTTGGCCTTATGAAGAACGCTAAAATCGCTTTCATCATCCGAATATTACATAACATCCAAATCTTAACTTAGTATCCGGACATTATCCTAACATCCATATCCCTATGACATAATCCTATCCTGACGCGATATAAAGGATAGACCTATGCTAACATCATCAGGATATTAAGTCATGGGGATATTTCACACTGCTATTGTCATTACACTATTTTAATATCCTTATCTAGATGACGTCATTCTATTGCATATCAATGAAGGATTTTCTTCTTGATGATGTCATCTAGATATTTTGACCGGATGGATATTTCACAAACCTAATGTCTAGAACTTACCTTAATATCCATGCCTTGGACTGAACCAATAATAGGATGCCGCGTGTCCACATCATACTCAGACATATTAAAGGTAAATTTGTGACCCGATGATAAATCTTTGATCAACAATGGTTGACCAGATGTATGATGATGCCATTTGAATATTTTTCACATCTAGATATCCATATGGATATTCCTTAGCAGGATATCTATTCCCATATACCCCACGCTTTTTAAAAATAATGCTGGTAAAAGGTCGTTGGCATTTAAATTCAAAAGCATGCCAACTGACACTTGTGATGAACTTGTGCAATCTTGCTAAAAGAGGATGTCAAATCTCCCCGATGCCATTAATAAGCCCTAAAATCACAAATTACCTAAGTTAAAAGGGGATTTTATCATTAGAATCAACACAATTGCATTTAGGAGCTTAAAATTTCACTTTATAAAAGCTATTTGCAAGCCACAGTTGAACCAGAGAACAAAGTTTCAAGAAACATTATATCCAACATGTCAAGCTGACCCCTATCACACTAATTACAGGTTAAGGAAGCACACACATATATGTATAACCCTATCCCTCTGGTTATTTCATAAAGATGTATCATGATTAATTAAGGAAAGAGTAAATAAAGAATTCTAATGGTGATTATGCATGTATGTTTCAATTCGTAGGGTTTAGGAATGTTGCCTTTTCAAAACATAAAGAGTTAACATTATGTTAACCCTAGATAGATATATATGTTGCTGTTTGAGACCAACATGTTTAATTTTACAAGATAAATGTCTCAGCCACACATGGATAAATGAGATGCAAAATTTAAACGGGTCATGTTCCATAAGACGCATAGCGTACATAAGAAGCTTGGTTATGTAGAGGATACCCATTCGGGCAATATCAACATTGAGGCATTCAGAGCTCGAATTGATGCTGGAGAGGATAATCCCATCCTAAATAACATAGTAACATCTGGGATGTATCATGTGGCTAGATTCCCCTATGCCACATAAGATTTTGAGATTATGGTTGACAGTGCACAAAATTATGATATTACCACAAGGAAAGTGGAGAAAAAAGAAAGGACTTATGCCAATCTATCTGTGTATGGCATCATAGAGACATTCAAGTTGCCAGTATCCTCTATGTGCTGGACCTAGAGGCACTAGCAAAAGAATTCGATGCAAACAATAAGAATTGTAGAAAAGTAATCTACCAGGGATGGAGAAGTCTAAATAACATAGCCAAGGCCATAGCTAAAATGGCACAACATTTGTAAAAGTTTGATTTCAATGAAGAGGTGCAGTACATGATGTTCATGCTTAGCAAGATGAAGGGCCTAGAAAATTGTAGAATTTTTGAGCCGTGTATGTTTGGATTGATC
The DNA here is from genome assembly GCA_027924645.1 of Cunninghamia lanceolata. Taxonomy (NCBI): domain Eukaryota; kingdom Viridiplantae; phylum Streptophyta; class Pinopsida; order Cupressales; family Cupressaceae; genus Cunninghamia; species Cunninghamia lanceolata. The sequence continues at coordinate 354,487 of BSBN01000771.1, forward strand.
AGAATGGTCACTGAATATAAATAGGAGAATGCAAAGGTCCAATGGGCCAAAATTATTAGTGATATAATACATGAGCAGATGATCAAATGGAAGGAGGGTAAAGGTATGATCTTTAGGATGACCTCCTACTTGGTGTATGCTTGTGCAACAAAAGGCACATTTGATGGCCTACAAACTATGGGGAAGATGGGTAAATTACCACATGAGAAGACTCCTTGGGAACATTATCCCCAAGTTGAGAGGAGGCTTTCAATAGATAGAATTATAAAATTGTTAATGATTGCTTCCTAATGCACATAGTCAGGTTAATGGAGGGAGACATGATACAAAGGTTTTCAGTAGGGGTGACTAAGGCAATCAGTGGATATGGTTCTTGGTTCATCCAGGCCAAAACATATTCTTATATTTGGATGGAAGGTTTCAATGGAAAACCATATATGCTACCCAGGTATCCTTCAGACAAGGTAGTCTTGATGGAGATGATGAGGCAACAATTGCCCATATTTGAGTTATCCAATAATAAAGAGGGGAGGCCATACAAAAAGTTTCCCATTGATATCAATTGGTTCCTTGTAGGAGCTATAGACAATGCTAGGAAAGTAAAGGTGGACTTGAAAAGTTTGAATTTGAAGTTGTTTCCTCTAGCTAGAGTTTATGATCCTTACCACATGATCGAGCAAAGATTCAATAAGAAGTACAAACATAGTGTGCACCTCGAAGGTTATTGGGTTGATTGCGATGATGAGCATGAGGTGAGTAGAAGAGAGTATCAAAGATTAACATTAGATTAGATGAGGACTATAGGGAAACCTGAATTGCCTCCACAAATCAAGAAGGATGATGATGATCTCATGGACCCTGAGTATGAAGAAAATAAAATATACAGTGGCACAATTTATGCTCTAGATTTAACATAAAGGGAGGAAACATCAATAGATGTCCTCACTGCCAAAGTCATGGCTAGGACCAAAAATTGGGTGGCCAAGAGGGTCAATGAGTTGAAAGAAAAGGGCATCGATGTCACATATGATAAAAAAAGAAAATGAAGGAAAGAGAGGAACCTAGGTTTGATGATTTTCTAATAAAGAAGAGTCAAGTCCTTAGGACCAAGGCAACAAAACCTAGTCCATTAGGAGCTACAGAGCAACTTACAACTGAGGGGATTTCATTGGTGTATGCACCACCCTCACCTCCTAAAGGTCAACCACAAGAAGCTATCCCTATATCCATTCCCCAAGTGTCAACTACACAAAAGGAAATGCTAGAGGATCTAGAGAAAAGTCCAGTTAGGACTGTTGCAAGGGAGGAGGATAGTGATGATGAAGAAGATCAGATGCCTATTGAAACATTGAAGAGGAAGAGAAGTGATGTGCTACAAGGGGTTAAAGTACCCAGGTATTCCAGATATTAGAGCCCAAGTATGATAGGAGCCATCACACCATCTTCAGCAACAACATCATTAGGATCAGTTGATCCATTAGTGAATATAGCTAGAACCTTGCAACATGATGTGCTAGTGGAAACAATAATCAAGGTAAAAACTGAAATGGCACAAGAAGTTAAAAGTAAAGCCTAAGAGAAAGAAGTAGTTGGGACCTTCCCATTGAGTGAGACTATTGATCTCACTGAAGATGATGTGGTCAAGGACATCACCAATCATCCTATTGAAACTATGCTTCAGCATACAGAGTCTACAGGAGCTGATGCTACTAAGTCCCATGATGAGGAAATGGAAAGAGAGGGATCCCCTGAAGTAGAGGTGCAAATGGGGCCTCTAAACACTTTGATTGAGAATGTGACTAGCCCAACAGTGGTAGATTTGACTTATCTATCTTAGGGAAAAGAGAGTCATGAAAAGGTTATTAAAGATAGCCAAATACATGGAGAAAATATTCAAATGGAAGTTGGTGACAAGAGTGATGATGCTCAAATAGAAGGAACACATCCAGATATCGAGGGAGATGAAAATAAAGAAGAACATCAGGATACTCTAATGAAGGAATCTAAGGAGGAACTTGTATTAGGATCAATCTTGGATACAGGGGGTAAAGTTGATGAGGGTGATATTGGGCAACAACAACAAAAACCCCATCAAGATGATCAAGCACAAAAGCCTAAAAATGTTCAAACAGAAGAACAAATGCGTGAAGAGAAAATTGAAGACATGCCTTAGGATGGTGTTGATTAGGATAAACAAGAGGGTATGGTACATACAGATCAACCCTTACTAGGACAAGAGAAGGTTCAAGATAAGGATCAACATGAAGAGAACCCAAGGGTAACATCATCACAACAAGATTAGGATGAAAGGCAACCAGAAAATGTACATGATCATGTTGGTGATGAAGGAGTCCATAAAGATAAGGGGATACAAGATGCTCAAATTGAGCAACTAGATCAAGGAGGATCACAATCAACTAGATTATCATTGGTTTCATCAGAGGTGGGTCATTCACAAGAGCAACAGGTACCCTTTGATTTTAAATCTTTATTCACTCTTAATCTAGCTAAGTCTAAAAGGAGAGCTAGACCAATCTCCACAATAAAGAGAGACCCTAAAATAGGAAAGCAGATAGCTCAAGTCGTTGCTCCCATGGTAGAAAAGGCCAAAGGGGAAATAAGGCTAGAGGAATTCCAAGTGACATGTAAATTGACTTAGGTCATTTCACTATAGAGTAAGAAATTCAGGAGCATATTGAGAGTATTGAGGTAGTAGTGTCCAAAATAAAGAAACTCAAAGCCAGAAAGAAAGAATTGAAGGAGAAAAATGTTCAGTTGTGGTAATTCATATAGGGATTGGTGAAGCTGGATAACCTAGCATCCACAGTACAAGCTACAGAAAGGCCTACTACTCTAACGATAATTAGTGAGGAAGAAATAGTTGGTATAGATATATAGAAACATTAGGCTCATGTCATGAACAAGTGGTTCATGAGGTTCATGACATCTAGAGAGAAGCTGATAAGGACTTCTAGATCCAATTGGGACACATTGTCCAATTTAAAGAAGAAAATTGATTCTTTGAAGAGTGAATTCACTCTGAGAATAAAGCAATGCAATTACGCATTGAACATGATAGGAGAAACTAAGGGAATGATAGATGAAGAACTACTAAAAAATAAGATTGTCACCAATATGACCCTTCATCTACTGGACACCTGGGTTACAGAGCTGCAATTTGAGCTAGAGGTGTTGAAGACCAGCATGACTAGAGTTAGGGATATGTAGACTAAGATCCATGATCTGCTATCTAAAGAAATGAAAGTGCTAGAGGAATTGTTGGAGGATGTTGTTGAAGAAGAAGATATTCTAGAGATGGATAATACCATCCAGATATTCAAAGATAAATTCAGAGAAGTGGTAGAGGATCCTGTGAAGTCATTCATAGAGGATGTCATGGATGAGATTCTAGAACTAAACGTGAAGGTAAAGGCATATGGTAAAGAAGTAGAAAAACAAAGCCTCCATGATGAAATCCTTAGAGGAATAGATTTGAGCATTGAAATATACTAAGGGAAGAGCTCAAGCCATCAACAAGCAACAAATAGTTCAAATGGTGCAAGCATGTGATTATCACAAGAAGCTGGATACATGAATGCTTGTACATGAGGAGCCAGCTATGTCTGAGTAAGAATCACCTGAAGATCGCTTTGATAAAAGGAGAAGTGAAGAGGTTGTATTGACCAAATCAAAGTTAGAGGACATGTGTTTATGCCTTATAGAAGGTTGCCAACTGGCAACTTGTGCCACATATTTTGTATTTTGACTTGGTCAAAGCAATGTAAACTGTTGAACATAATAGATAAATCCTAATCATAGGATCTTTTGTAACTGATTCTCATCCTTGCTCTATAAAAGGATGGAGAATCTTAGTTGTACATTATTAGAAGCTTAATTGAGAAGGAGTTGTTGAATTTCATGGTCCTCTCTAGGTCAATTGTAAATGTATATTTTTTGCATACTCAGTGAAGATGAAAACTTGTGATTACAAATATTAATAAATCTTGTGTAATCTGTGGATGATATCTTGATATTCCTTTGATTTGCTGCATCCCTTGGAGTGCATTTTAGTCTATGAATGTTGTTATTATCTTTTCCTTTGAAGATTTGCATTAATCATATGTAGCTGTGGAATGACCTAGTGAAAATATGGTTTGATTTTCTTCATTTTCATGAAAGTATCGAGGATATATGTGGATTAGTGACCAAACTTCATTCATTTCAGTAAATTTAGAAAGCTTTAGTTCAAATTATTTAAATTTCCTTGAATTACCATCATCTAACTGCAAAACACATAAAATGATGAGCAAAACATCATATAATATGTTGATACCCGTAAATACATGAAGATCATAGGCATATTTAGACAAAGTGCATACAGAATAGCAAATATCATGCAAACAATCACAAATAATGATAAGAATCATGGAAATATATGCTTGTAGGCACATTATTTAGAGTAATTTGAAGTGCAGAAGTAAAATAAGAAAAGATTAGTTCAAATTTGATTAAATCAGAGATAGTTTTAGAATAACTAATCAAAATAATCATGAATCACCAAAACCAGAGTGATAGATAGAAGAATTGATCAAACTTATCATAAATATCTGTATGATCTGATTAGATAGTGTGGCATTTGGTGCAGAGGCACCTACCTAACAGCTGGCCTCCATGAGGCAGTTAGTTTGTTATAGGTCTTGTTAAGGTTTTCAAGAAGGTCTGTTAAGACCAAATGCATGTAATAAGGTCAAGCTGATCATATTAAGATCACGCTGACCAGGCTTTACTATTTTTAGCCAGTTTGTTAGGACAGTTGTCATGTTGTATGTTCGGTTGGATCTCCCAACTGCCTGGAGAGTTCCCAGCCGCTTGGAGTCGGGTCAGTAGTACTCGTAGGAAAATCTATTTAAGCATGAGGATCGGTTGATATTGCATACAGATAGAGATATCATCGATCATAGTATTGTATCGCATTGAGAAGTCAGATTGCAGAGAGAGATTGAGCATTGTAATTGCATCTTTTGAAATCAATAAAGATCCTGTTTGTGTTCATTTTCTGTTTGCCCTCCATTGTGATCGATTTGCTGTTTTGGTGGTTATATGGATTCGCTGATCCATTCCACCGGTTGATTCGTCAAATCGGTGGAATGGCTGTGTACAGTAGGTTAGGAGGTAGTTTGTGTTTTCTGTTTGTTTGCATGCAGGTGTGCAGGATCGTGGTCGAGAGGTGTTGAGAAGCCTAGCATCTTCATGTGCTAGGTCGAACTGATAGAGTTTGGAAGATCACCCTGGAAGTGGATCGAGTCATCCCAGGAGGTTCGGCGGATCAGAACAGTGAAAATCCGCTAAGGTTGAAAGTTCGTCAAAACGGCATCATCAGGATATTTTGGTGAATATCCTGCAGTCGCTTCGGGTATCGTCATCCGGATAAGTGAAGATGAGCATGATGCAGTTGAGTGCATGAAGTGAATGTGCGTCGGGGTGATCATCGTCAGGAGTTGCCGAAGAAGAGTGCATCGGCATAAGGTAGAAGATCGGGTTATGAAACTGTTGAAGTTTATATGTTGCAAGTGCATCAGGATGTTGTAAGTCAGATATATACTCAGTGTATATATCGCCGGCAGGATCATCTCTCGGGGATGCCCATCATCCGCATATCGCTAACAGATGCGGGAGTGAAAGTTCGGTTTTTTTTGACTAAGTGTTGAAGAGGTCATCAGGATATTGTGTGACGTCATCGTCATCCGCATATGACGTCATCGTCATCAGGATATTAAGATATCCCCCTATGCAAGTTGATCCTGTTGTCGCTAAGTGGTTAGGTATCGGTGTAGGCAGAAAGTTGTGAAACATCATCAGGAGGTTTCGAGAGAACCAGATAAATCATATCATGATGCTGTTGCTTGTATCGTCGGGCAGCGGGGCATCGAAGGGAAGGTGTTGAAGTTATCGTCATCAGGATATTTGGAGCAACCGGATATTTGATATCCTGCTGACGAAGGTGGTGTCGCATATCATGATGATGCCGCTAGTGTTTGGCGCCCGATGAACAGTGCAACAGGAGGATGTTTGCGCTCGTTGAACATCATGATGATGATAGGCGACAGGCGGAGGAGGTGAACAGTAGTCGGCAGGAGGATAATTGTGATCGTCCGAAATATGATGATGCTGTTGGTGTTTATAGGAAATATGATGATGATGCTGAGCCGATAGGGATTTTTATCATGCTGTTTGTATTATTGGCTCCTCCTTCCTGTCAGTAAGCTCCCGTTGCGTTTCACTCTGCATCATAGTGGTATCAGAGCAAAGGTTAGGATCTTCTGGAAAAGATAAGCAGGATGTCAGATGAAGAAGGAACATCTGAGGTTCCAGCAAGGATGACCAACGCTGAGTTGGCAGTTCTGGTGAAGAAACAGATTGCAGAAAGCAAGGCCGTGAAGGCTCAGAATCAGGAGTTGAAAGATGAGTTAGCAAAGTTGAGGAGCAGAGTAGGTTCTGGTAGAGAAGATGATAGGGAAGAAGAAGAGATCCCTAATTGGAGCGAGGAGGTCGTTCCTGCAGACCAGAGACCACTGTTGAACGCCCTCAAGGCCATGGAGAGGAGAACCATGGATGTGAAACTGGATTTGCCAGTATTTACAGGTAAGATGGACCCTGATTCAGTGATGGAGTGGATAGACTCCTTGAACAATTTCTTTGTAACAGAGGAGATACCAGAACAACAGAGAGTGAAGATAGCACAGTCAAAGATGAAAGAAGCTGCCTTGACATGGTGGAATTTTGTTCAAGATGATAGAGTACAGGAAGGAAAACGTAGAGTTGCCACATGGAAGAAGATGATGGCATTAGTAAAAGAAGCTTATATCCCATTGGATTACAGTATCCAATTACACAAGAGGAAGCAAAACCTGAAGCAAAAGGAGCTAGATGTCAGCTCATATACAGAAGAATTCATGAAACTCTGTATGAAGACAAAGGTAAAAGAAAGTGAAGAAGAGAAGGTAGCCAGATACCTTAATGGATTGAGGTTTAATATTCAGGATGATTTAAGTCTGCATAATCCAGATACAGTTCAGAAATGCTTCCAGTTGGCATTGAAAGTGGAAGAGAAGTTAAAGAGAAAACAAGAACAAAACAATAGAGGAAGAGGATCAGCCCATAGAACAAGGCAAACCAATGAGAGTCAAGAAGACACTGGTAAAGGACAGGGACAGTCTGATTTCAGAGGTGGATGGAAAGGTAATAAAGGAAGATTTGGAGGCAGTAGAGGTTCTACTACATTTTCAGGGAAATGTTACACCTGTGGTGAGTTTGGTCATCCATCTTTCAAATGTCCAGAAAATAAAGGTTCATCATCCAGAAATGATAGAACGAGTGACAAGAGAGTACAACTTGTGCAAGAAGAGAAAGAAGAGAAAAGTGTGCAGAGTCCCAACACTTATCAAAAGGATAAGGAGGCTGATAATTGTGGATACCCAGAAAGTGGAGAGTCTCTACTGATGAGAAGAACAGTGATGGTACCTGACAAAGAATCCCCACACAGAAGAGCTCTTTTCAAAACCACATGTAAGAGCAAAGGTAAGGTATGTAAGGTTGTCATTGATACTGGTTCAACAGACAACATGGTATCTCAGGAGATGATGGATAAACTGCATTTGGAAAGGATTCCACATCCACACCCTTACAAGGTATCTTGGGTGAGTGATAGTCAATCACTTTTTGTCTCTGAACAGGCATATGTGGATTTCCAGATTGGAGCATATCAGGATAGAATTTTGTGTGATATTTTGCCCATGGAATGTTGTCACCTACTGTTGGGTAGACCATGGCAATTTGATAGAAGGGTACTGTATGATGGGTATGCTAATACCTACACCATCCAGAAAGATGGAAAGACTATTAAGTTGATGCCATTACAGGAAGCAGCTGCAGCACAGAAGGCAGCCAAAGTCATTTTAATGGGAAAGAAGGAATTTGTGCAGATGCCTAGAGGAGCAGGCATAAAGGTAGTTGAGGACACTACAGGAAAAGGAGTTGTTAAAGACAACAAGCTGAAGAAAATTTCAGTTGTGACTGACAGGGGTCAGCAGCAGGTTCAGAAACAGGTTTGCAAACAGCAACCAGTTGAGAGGAATGACAAGGATGTTGTCATAGTTGGGACTATTGTTTGTCCTATAACAGTTGACAGGAAGACAGAATTGAACATTTCAGCAGTTCAAGAGGCAGTTCAGACAGAGGTTCTGGTCAGGCAACCTGACAAACACAGGGTATGTGAGAGAAAAGCCTACATTGACAGGCATGAGGATTTACTTGCCAGAAAGCAAGTTACAGTTCAGAAGTCTTGGAGCAGCCAAGAGCCAGCAGAGGATAAAGCTGGAACAGGTCAGAAGACTGACAAGGCAAAGTGTAAAGGTGGAGGACTTCCATATCCTAACTCATGGGACATGAGTTCTTTTCTGTTGGGGAGTATGGTGCAGAGGCACCTACCTAACAGCTGGCCTCCATGAGGCAGTTAGTTTGTTATAGGTCTTGTTAAGGTTTTCAAGAAGGTCTGTTAAGACCAAATGCATGTAATAAGGTCAAGCTGATCATATTAAGATCACGCTGACTAGGCTTTACTATTTTTAGCCAGTTTGTTAGGACAGTTGTCATGTTGTATGTTCGGTTGGATCTCCCAGCCGCCTGGAGAGTTCCCAGCCGCCTGGAGAGTTCCCAGCCGCTTGGAGTCGGGTCAGTAGTACTCGTAGGAAAATCTATTTAAGCATGAGGATCGGTTGATATTGCATACAGATAGAGATATCATCGATCATAGTATTGTATCGCATTGAGAAGTCAGATTGCAGAGAGAGATTGAGCATTGTAATTGCATCTTTTGAAATCAATAAAGATCCTGTTTGTGTTCATTTTCTGTTTGCCCTCCATTGTGATCGATTTGCTGTTTTGGTGGTTATATGGATTCGCTGATCCATTCCACCGGTTGATTCGTCGAATCGGTGGAATGGCTGTGTACAGTAGGTTAGGAGGTAGTTTGTGTTTTCTGTTTGTTCGCATGCAGGTGTGTAGGATCGCGGTCGAGAGGTGTTGAGAAGCCTAGCATCTTCATGTGCTAGGTCAAGCTGATAGAGTTTGGAAGATCACCCTGGAAGTGGATCGAGTCATCCCAGGAGGTTCAGCGGATCAGAACAGTGAAAATCCGCTAAGGTTGAAAGTTCGTCAAAACGGCATCATCAGGATATTTTGGTGAATATCCTGCAGTCGCTTCGGGTATTGTCATCCGGATAAGTGAAGATGAGCATGATGCAGTTGAGTGCATGAAGTGAATGTGCGTCGGGGTGATCATCGTCAGGAGTTGCCGAAGAAGAGTGCATCGGCATAAGGTAGAAGATCGGGTTATGAAACTGTTGAAGTTTATATGTTGCAAGTGCATCAGGATGTTGTAAGTCGGATATATACTCAGTGTATATATCGCCGGTAGGATCATCTCTCGGGGATGCCCATCATCCGCATATCGCTAACAGATGCGGGAGTGAAAGTTCAGTTTTTTTTGACTAAGTGTTGAAGAGGTCATCAGGATATTGTGTGACGTCATCGTCATCCGCATATGATGTCATCGTCATCAGGATATTAAGATATCCCCCTATGCAAGTTGATCCTGTTGTCGCTAAGTGGTTAGGTATCGGTGTAGGCAGAAAGTTGTGAAACATCATCAGGAGGTTTCGAGAGAACCGGATAAATCATATCATGATGCTGTTGCTTGTATCGTCGGGCAGCGGGGCATCGAAGGGAAGGTGTTGAAGTTGTCGTCATCAGGATATTTGGAGCAACCGGATATTTGATATCCTGCTGACGAAGGTGGTGTCGCATATCATGATGATGCCGCTAGTGTTTGGCGCCCGATGAACAGTGCAACAGGAGGATGTTTGCGCCCGTTGAACATCATGATGATGATAGGCGACAGGCGGAGGAGGTGAACAGTAGTCGGCAGGAGGATAATTGTGATCGTCTGAAATATGATGATGCTGTTGGTGTTTACAGGAAATATGATGATGATGCTGAGCCGATAGGGATTTTTATCATGCTGTTTGTATTATTGGCTCCTCCTTCCTGTCAGTAAGCTCCCGTTGCGTTTCACTCTGCATCAGCATTTGACATCACTTGTTGAGAATTTACAGAGAATAGGGAAAACAAAATAATATCTATATATCAAGACACAAATACTTCAAGATCAAGTGTAAGGCCCCTAATAGAAAACATCAACACACATCAACCTTTGAGTAATGTCAGATCATTATGAACTAATGCACAGAGACTTGGGAACATAAATTCATTCTAAATTTATCGTATCTTTCAAGATAAATAAAGGTTTGTTGTGTAACTTTTATTTCTTGTTATTATGACTAACATCATCATGAAAAAGTTTTTGAAGTATATCCATAACATCTTCAACACAACAACCAAACCACCTTTAGCAAGACAACTTAATCAAACAACAACTTCATTAGAAGACACAATTGACACCAATGCCAACAAATGTATGTTGACATCAATAACAACATCGATTAGCACATACTTGCAGTAGTTGAAGCATAGGTATTAGAGAAGCTTGGAAAATTTTACAGGATTTTGAGGTTGGATGGGACACGAGGACTGAACATTGGAGTTGTAGGAAAAAAAATGGAAGGATGAGAAAGTTTCACAAATGGAAGGGAATGAATGAGAGGATGCAATAAATTATGTAGGGAAAGGAAATGCAACTGTATGTGAACATATCTAAAAATTGGATGGAAATCTACACAAAAGAGACAAATGAAGGATTTAGGTGGCTAGACAATTGCAGAAATTTGTCATGGGACTAGACGAAAGGATGGGAGAAATGTGGAGAAAGATTGCATAACATGAAGCTAGGATGGTATATGATTATATCTGGAAGTCCTTGGAAAGTCTTTACAAATGGAGAATGGGTGATTTGGTCATTGGGACAAATGTAGGAATTCATCACATGATTGGAGATGGGAAGGGGAGGTTGATAGATGAAGTTAGAAAACATGCAGAGAAGTCTTGCAAAATTGAAGGTGGGAACCAAATATGGGAAGTAAAGGTAATAACTAGAGGAAGTTTGAATGTCTAGCTATATCCCACAAAAGGGATTGTGAGGGATGCGAGATAAGGAGGAACTAGAGGTGGAAATGTCTAGTTCACCAAGGAATTTCTATAGAACGGAAGGGAAGGTGAAAGGAAGAAAAGGAGGAAAATGATGAAGGTCAAGATGTTTGGAGAGAGAATGAAAATGGAATAAGTCTAACAAAGTTCCACAAAATGTGAAGTAAAGGAAATTGGAAGCAAAATTCTAGAACAAAGATTATAGAAAAGTGGAAGGGAATATGATGACTAGATGTCAAAGCAACTAAACTAGAGTTCAACAATCCAACAAGATTTCATAAAATGGAGGAAATAGGTGGAATGAAAAAGACTAAGGGCCTGATAAGGTTCTACAAAACTTTTATGTAGGAAAGGAGGTGAGGAATAAATGGGAGATTAAGGGGAAATGTCTTGTAGTCAACTAAAAGTCTATAACTTTGCAGAGACACTAGAAAAATGACTTAAAACTTCCCATACTTAGAATTTTCTTGAATTTTTGCAACTTAAAAACATGATAGGAACATGGGGGATGGCAAGGAACAACATCAAGGGAAAATTTTACCAAGGGAGGGCCCATTAGAGGATTTCTTAGATTAGTTATAAATAATGGGAAAAATAAATCTAACAAAAAAAAGGGGCACCAAACTTAGGGTTTTTGCAAATTTTGAGACCTATGAAAATGGGCTCCAAAACTACCTTATCATACATATAATTTTCAACTTCACATTGGTACCTTCTTGTCTTATCATACACAATTTTTATCATATTGGTAATTAACTATCCACCATCCTACACAAAACTTGAACTCATACTTGGGAGCATCGTTAGGGGTAACTATCTCTTATTCTCATCCTTGTTTCTTTGACTTTCCATGATTACATCCTCCTTCCCCACAAACACTTAGGTCAACAAAATATATTTATTTGGCATTCCTACTCTTTACCAATATCTTATTCTTTACCTCAAATTGATTGCATTCTCTCCTATAAAAACAAGTTTTGGGGGAACTTATGAAATGGTTAAATTTGCTTTTTACGATTTCTATATTGCACTTCTCTTAGTTAAAGTGGTCTTTGATGAGCCCCATGTTAGACATTCTTCATTAAAGTGCCTCTTCATGAGACCTACACCACAGAATCTTAGTTAAAATGACTCTACATGAGTCCCTACACAATTTTGGCTAAAGCAATCCTTCATGGATTCTACACAACCTACATAGATCATGGGTATATCCTACATGTAGGTCAACTAAAAAAAATATGATTGTCGCATATAGTGTGATCCCCTCAATCCCTACCTACCCAATCTCTATTGAGTTCCATTGAGGATACACCAATTTCAACTATAATCCCCCTACTAGATTTAACAATATAAAATGAAAATGGATCAAAATTTATGTAGAAATACTCTTCAAGATATTTCCAAAGTATGCATTGATTTATATTTCTGTGTGTTATATATTACAAGAGAATAGTCAAGCAATGATAGAAAAATTAGATCAATCATGAACTCTTTATTATCCTTTTTCTTAGTATCTTTTTATCAAGTATAATGAATATAATTTTATTCTTTAGCACACTTGATTTTTTTGTAGCGCACAAGTATGCTAAAATGAGGAAAAAACTATAAAGTTGAAAAGTGTATGATTGACACCTTTTGCCCTCGTTTTGTACTCAGTTTAGTGCCCTGATTTGTTAAGAATAACTTTGGATATTTATAATCCCTTTTAGCACAAATCATACCTAAACTAATACCTCACATCTAAACATGACCCTTTCAAACTTGAACATCTTCCGCCCTCTTATTTTTAATCTTTTCTCCATCTTGGATGCACACACATTACACTTTTATCCTCCAATCAAGACTTGTGTGCTTGTTCCCTTCACATTAAAAATCCCCTTTTCTCACCCAAACACTTGCCTTTTAATACCCCCAAATCCCTAATTTGTCTCCAATGGTAAAAAAGGGATAGACCTTTGTTATAAAAGAGAATCTAAGGAAATGAACACATATGCACTACACACAGTCCATAGGGATCTAGGGCATCCAAAAGATCACCTATCACTTGGATAATATTCCATTATTGTTGTAACAACCTACACCTAGCACCTAGGGCCTATTCACATACACCTATAGCCTACTTTTTCATCCAACTATCCAATTATCCTAGAGATTTGACTAAGGTTATTCCCAAATGTGTGTTATGCAACATTTTCCTCATTTTTATACATTTTGAGTGCAAGCGCAAGTGTAGGAAAAATTTCTAGCAATGATACATTTTTGTCAAAAAAGTCCAAAGAATGCCATCACATCAATACAAAATGCCAACCACTAATAGGTCATTAGTGTGCTTGAACACATTATTAGACATTATTGCTCATAGTTTTTCCCTTGATAAAATAATGCTAGAACATAGAAAACATGACTTGATACCAACAATGTTGCCTTCTTGAGTTACCTCTTTCCAACTATCAAAAACTTAAATTAAGATACAAACAATAAACATGCTCTCTTTCCCTTCATTCCTCTATGCCCTTCATTTTTAATGCAATCTCAATCTCAAATCATGTTATTTATTGTTAGAATTTAAAATATGAATTCATCATACTATTTACCATTCTAGTTTAGATTATAAAGAATTTAAAATACATGTAGGTTCTTTATTTATATATATAGGTAGTATATTATGCAATTTAAGAAAAAATTGAACAATTGGTAAATGTTCTTTGTTGTGATAGTGATTAATTCAAGTAAAAATATTAGATACATTGTAACTTTTTTGTGTCTATCAATACATTTAAAATATTTGGGATTCTTGCATTAACCTATCTATTCTCAAGTCTAGCATGTAGACTTCAAAACGAAATTTTGGTCATGTTCCTCAAAATATGGATAGTATGTTCATGTATGTGGGTGATGTTATTAATGTGTGTCATGTCTATTAAGGGAAAGATGACGTATTTTGTGGAGTTACTATTATAATTTGTTTGAAAATATTTTTCTTTTAAATGCTATTGAAATTGTAATTGATCGAATTAATACAAATTTATGAGGTTTGTCTTAATACTATAAGAAATTTGTCTATTTATATTGTCTAAATTTTTAAATTTTATGTTGGAAAGGAACTATTTTGTAGTTTTATTAGTTTATTTTAATAAAGAGAAGTGTAAAATTCATATTTCAATATTTTAAGAACAAGTTACCTATTTTCAAAGTGAGTTTAATATTTAACAACTTTACTTAATTTATGTAATAAATGTGGAACTCAAACATAATCTAAGTCCTATTTAATGACTAGTATAGATGTCTTAAATACATAATTTATCTAAAATACATTGAGATATATCCAATTTGAGGTGCCTATCTAACCTATGTGAAAAACCCAATATAGACACCTCAAGAATGATATCTCTCAATATCTTTTAGATAGATGCATTTAAGATATCTATGCTAGTGCCAACTTATGTGAAAATCCAATATAGGCACTCAAGACTAATACCTCTTGGTGTATTTTAGATATAGATGTATTTAAAATATCTATGCTAGTGCTAATTTAATCACAACCCCATCTAAAACCTTGCACAAAACAAAATAAATTTCACTACATTTCTAGGTCTTAAATCTCAAGTATTTACATTCAAGTTTCAAATTTTGGGTTTTACATCATAGTCTAAATTTGTGGGCATTTATAACAAATCTTTATACATTTAATTTTGAAATTTTGGGTTTTTATGTCATAGTCTGAATTTGTGGGCATTTATAAAAGTCTTTGTATAGATTCTACCATCAAGAAGCATCATTAGAAAAAAAACACTTAATAACCTCATTGTTATCAAATATGATTGGATTTGGCTAAAATTTGACTAGATCCAATTTTTTAGACCATCCATAATTATGAGATTTGATCCAAATTTTTAATTCCTATAGCAATTTTATTTATTTATTCAAACAATTCTATATTTTTGTCTTCAAAATGAATCAATTTTTTGAACCTAGTAACTATATGTAGCACAAATTGATCATTTTCATAAATAGGAGGACAACAATTGAGGATGTCTTCATAGATTTTTAAAGAACACTTTAGGTTCAATTTTGTAGCAATATCTCTACTATGGAAATTGGTTTGAAGTCCATTTAGTGGGACATGAAAGTGGTATATTTTCTCCTAGCCAATGCATTGCATTATTGCCTTAATTTTATTGTAGTCCTCATAAGGATGATATATACCTCTAGCATTCGAAAGTATGTTAGAACATTTGAGATTGTTGGCCCTATCAAATACATACATGTAGCTTATGGAATGATGAAAAGTTATGAAAGGAAGCTAAGATAACCTAAATGTTTCCCACACTAATCTTTGAGGAAAGAAATATGCAAAAAATATGATCAAACAATTGCAAGAAATAAAATATACACAAAATAACCATGACATAGTGATATATCCTATAAAAATCCTTTCGAGAAAAAACTCAGCCTCCAAAACTCAAATCAATTATATTGACAATAACACCTAAGGTTACAATACAACTCCATGATCAAGACTTGACATGAGATTATATAAAAAAACAAATTTTGAGAGTTTTTGGTAGCATAATAGTATTTGTAAAATACCTTGTGAAACCTCCATCTCTAGCATCTAATAAATAGAAGCAAAACAAGAAACCATCCAATAGTAAACCAAAAATTATGGGCCAAAACCATGACCCAATATGACACCCAAACAAGGGGATCAAATTCCAACATGCTATCTATTATAGGTTAAAAGAGAGATGAATGCAAGCATGTAAGTACATTAGATCAAACCCTCTTTCACTACAACATTCAAGGACAAAACCGAGATACAACACTACAAGATGAAATGGACTCAACTACTGATTTTGTGCTCCTATTTGTTAAGGAAAGATGTAATTCAACCAAGCTTTTTACCAAACCCTAGGCCAATCAATGCACTAAACCCTAGAATTGAGATAATCAACTTATAACAGACAAACAATGGAAAGCCAGGATCTGAAAGTGCCAGAATCTAAAAGTACCAGGATGATTAGTGAGATGTTGTAATCTATTTCACGGAAGTTGAAATGTTGGAAGACTCTGAGGCTAGCGCCTGATTCTAGAAAGTCCTGATCTTCGGAAGCTCAAAATTGGAAAAATGCTATAAATGATGTCTAGATGCTATATCTAATGTCTGATTTAACAGGTGGATGCTAGGGTAGGTGCCCAAGTCTTCCATAGAGGAATTTCTGCACTCTATTTTCAGATCTTGAAACTCTATCCCTTGAACAATCTCCCTATACCTTCACTTATTCAATCCTCGCACCTATAACCTGCACATAAGAAAAAAAGGGGTTTGGGGGATGTGGTGTTTATGGATTTACCTCAATCAAATCCCAGGATAACATTCAAGCTTCCCAACACCATTGTTAGAGAGAGAGTGTGCCCTTGCAGGGTAGATGGTGCAGTCACGGTAGGAGGGTTCACAGAATGAACTATCCAGGCCGTGCAACAAGAGTAAAACATAACGAAAACAACTCAAAGATATGAAACAAATATAGACTCAGTCATTCAGTATATAATAGAATTCAAATACAATCTGGCCAGCATCATGCGGGCTTACAATTGGGCTCACAGGCCTAATTACATAATATTAGAATATGCACAAGATATAGCGTTGAAGCTCCTTTGCGCATAATCCAAACTATCAACTATCACTATATGATTTTCTGCCTTCCTAGGGATCTATTACATACTTAATATCATCTCCAGTACAAAAGATTTCTTCACTTCAGCTAAGGAAGGTCACAAAATCCAATGAAGAGCTGTAACATGTGTACACGGATAGGTTGGACCTAATCATGTAGAACACCTCCGCAAATGAATGGAATGATGTGCGGATCTCAGGGAAAGTTGGCCACGAACCAAAGATGATTGAATGATGTGTCATTAAGCTCCACAAGTCTTCTCCCTTAGCTGATTAGTAGAGACTGTTAGGATGCTCTATTCTAAGAAAATAATTGATCTTCTGATAGCAATAACTTTCCAGTACTTAATCCAAATGCTCTGAATTCTAGATATGATTTAGATGAATAAATTTAGATGCTAAGTCCAGCTCCGCAAGATGTGAAATGCAACTGTGGTAGAATGAGGACCAAAATACAGAAACTTCTTCTGACTGAACTGCCTGAATTGAACTGGAAAATGAAAGGAAACAAATTGAACTGCAAACAAACTGAAATGCAAATGTTTTTGGTTGATGCAAGATTGCTCTTGAACCAGGGATGCTCCCGCATTAGACATCTGAGGTTATTAAAAAAGTGAGTCGCTCACTTTGTTGGGGCTAGGGGAGAACCAAGATGGTCCACCTCAGCCTGAGAAATCCATGATGAATCTTCTTCTGGTCTGCCTTTCCACTTCACAAGATATTCTTTGTATTGTCTTCCTCTATTGCTGTGTCCAACTCTGTTGTCCAAAAGGTCTTCAATCTGTTTCGGTGCTTGTTGTGGTAACTGCTTCTTTAAGTCTTCTTCAATGCTGTCACTAAATTCTACTTCATGATACTGATAAAGGTTTGCAATGTTGAAAATAGGTGATATACCCAATGTCTCTGATAGTTCCACTTCATATACATTTCCTGAATCAAATTTTCTAAGTATCTTACAAGGTCCAAACTTCTTCATCTTCAACTTGTTATAAGTGCCAACTGGAAATCTCTCTTTTCTCAAGTACACCATCACTTCATCTCCAACTTCAAATTCCTTATGTCTTCTCTTCTCATCTACCTTTTCCTTATACTTACTGTTCATATCCTCCAAATGCTTCTTCACCTGATTATATACTATCTTCATATGATCTACAAATTCCTCTACTTCTGTACTTCTCTTCTCTTCCATACCAATGTCCCTCAATTCTGCAACTCATCTAGGATTTACTCTGGTAACAATCTCAAATGGGGTTCTTCTGGTACTCCTATTTATTGAATTATTGTATGCAAACTTTGCTTGTGAAAGAATCAAATCCCAACTTCCTGTCTTCTCTCCAACCAAACATCTCAACAAGTTTCCCAAACTCCTATTCACTACCTCTGTCTGTCCATCAGTCTGTGGATGAAAAGCTAAACTAAACTTCAAATCTATCTTCATCTTCTTCCAAAGTGTCTTCCAAAAGTATCTAAGAAATCTGGTGTCTTTGTCTGAAATTATGCTTTTAGGTAATCCATGCAATCTCACAATTTCTTTGAAAAATAGGTCTGCTACATGCACTGCATTAGTTGTCTTCTTACAATGTATGAAATGAGCCATCTTCAAAAATCTGTCAACCATTACAAATATTGAATCATGTCCTCTCTGTGTCTTCGGCAATCCCATTACAAAATCCATGCTTATGTCTTCCCAAGGTCTCTCCGATACTATCAAAGGTGTATACAATCTAGTATTCTGACTACTTCCTTTTACAACTTGACAAACTCTACAACTTTGCACAAATCTCCTAACATCCTTATGTATTTGAGGCCAAAAGTAGTTTTCACTTACCAAAGCCACTATCTTAGCAATGCCAAAATGTCCTGCCAATCCACCAGTGTGTTACTCCTTGATCAAATTATCTCTCATTGAACTCTTAGGTATGCATAACTGACTTCCTCTAAACAACATATCTTCCTGAATGAAATAATCTAGCCACTTACTCCTATCTATCACAACAGGTTCCTTACATGCTTTCCAAGGTTATGCAAAATCAGTGTCTCCCTCATACATGTTCTTCAATTCATCAAAACCCAACACTTCAACTCTCATTTTTGTCAACAAGTTTCTTCTTCTACTCAACGCATTAGCAACTTTGTTTAATTTTCCACTCCTATGCTTCAACACAAAAGTGTAAGTCTGTATGAACTCTACCCATCTCATATGTCTTTGATTCAACTTACCTTGACTGTTCAAATACTACAAAGCTTGATGATCTGTATATAGTACAAACTTCTTAGGCAACAACTAATGTCTCCACTTCTTCAAGGCTTGAATTATGGCATAAAACTCTTGATCATAAAATGAATATCTTCTTCTTGAATCATTCAACTTCTCACTAAAATATGCTATAGGTCTACCTTCTTGACTTAATACTGCTCCAATCGCATTTCCACTTGCATCATAGTCAACTTGAAATACCTTATTGAAATCTGGTAACGCTAAAACAAGTTGCTCTGTCACCTTCTGCTTCAACAACTCAAAACTTTTATCTGCTCCAGATGTCCACTTAAAGTCTTTTTTGTCACCTCTCATTGTCTCTGTCATAGGGTTACATACTGAACTGAAATTTCTGACGAACTTCTAGTAGAAACTAACTAATCAATGAAATGATCTAACCTCTCCAATGCTCTCTGGTGTAGGCCATTCAACAATTGCTTTCACTTTCTCAGAGTCCATTTTCAATCCTTCTACTGAAATCACAAATCCTAAGTACACTAGTTCTTCCTTCATGAAACTACACTTCTTGATGTTTATCAACAATTTATCTTCTCTCAACCTCTGCAAAACTTGTCTAATATGCCACAAATGTTCCTCTTTTGTCTTATTGAAAATCAGAATATCATCCAAGTATACAATCAAAAACTTACTCAAGAATTTATTCAAGACTTCATTCATCAATCTCATGAAAGTACTCGGTGCATTTGTCAATCCAAAGGGCATCACTAACCACTCATACAATCCTTCATTTGTCTTAAATGTAGTCTTCCATTCATCTCCCTCTCTAATTCTGATATGATGGTATCCACTCTTCAAGTCTATCTTTGTGAAATATCTTGCTCCATTCAAACAATCCATGATATCATCCATCCTAGGTAAAGGAAATCTATACTTAACTGTGATCTTGTTTATTGCTCTAGAGTCAATACACATTCTCCATTCTCCATCTTTCTTAGGTGCTAACACCACAGGTATTGCACAAGGACTCAAACTTTCTTTGATCAAACCTTTCCTCAACAACTCTTGTATCTATCTGTTTAACTCTTCATTCTCTGCTGGTGTCATTCAGTGTGCTACTTTGTTAGGCAAACTTGCTCCAGATACAAGATCCATGTTATGACTGATACTCCTTATAGGTGGCAATCCTTTAGGCACATTATCTAATATGATGTCTTCATACTCTATCAACAACTCTGTTATCTCCTCCGGTTGTTCTCCTCTAGTCTCCTTTTTCAATGTTTCAGCCTTCTTAGGAATCAAAGCATAAAACATATTCTCATGTCTCATACCATCCAAAAATTTTCTTCCATCTACCAAACAGATTCTAGCATTTCCACATGCTTCACTCTTAGGATCATCTTCTAAAAAATCAAGGTAATTCTCTTTCCATTTGCTGTTATAGTGTATGTATTATTTCTCCCATCATGTATAGCTTTTCTATCATACTACCAAGGGCTACCCAACAAAATATGACATACATCCATAGGCATAATATCACACAAGACTTCATCATGATAAGATCCAATATGACATTTCACCAAACATTTTTCACTCACCAGTACCTTATGATCATCCTGAATCCATGCTATCTGATAGGGTTTAGGGTATTTCAATCTTTCCAACTTCAACTTAGTCACCATCTCCTCTAAAACTAGGTTATCTAAACTACCACTATCAATCACAACTTTACAACACTTACCTCCGAATTTGCATCTAGTTCTGAACAAACTTTTCCTCTGCGGTGGTTCCTCATTTGTTTCTACTTGAAATAGTGCTCTCCTCATCACAAGTGATTCTCCTTTCTCTGGTTTACCAATAGAACTAGGTGATCCAATAGGTTCTTCTTCCATATAGGCTGCTCTTCCACTATTTTCTATCCTCTTGCTTGTAATACCTTGATTACATTCGAATGCTCTATGTCCTTCACCTCCACACTTGAAAAAAGTACCTCTGAATGTTCTCTTCTCAAATCCTCTTCCCTCTCTTTTGTATCCTTCATTCTGGTATGCACTAGGGTTTTCTCTTAGGTAAAAAATTATGTCATCTCTCTGGTAAGCATTATTATCTCTATCTTCCTTCTTGAATATACTGTCAAACTTGTTCTACTATGAATGTGATCTGTCTCCTCCAGAAAATGTTCTACCTCTCTAAAATTTACCTCCTCTTCCTTTCTATCTCAGATTATACCTTTTATCCAGCTTCTCTTCAACTTTCAGGGCAAACTGATATGCTTCTTCCAACGATTTCATCTTTACTAAGCTTAGTTCTTCTTGAATTCTCAATCTCAGTCTATTGATGTATCTAGCCACTTTATCATTGCTTGCTTCACTGTGTCCTGTCCTTATAATCATCTTATGAAATTCTTCAGTATACTCCACAGATTTCTCCTTTTGTCTCAATTTTTACAATCTTTTCAATAGCTCCAACTCATAGTTAGTAGGTATGAATTAATTCTTCAATTTTGTCACCATCCTATCCCACTTCGTAATCTTTTCTTTTCCCCTTCTATTTCTATCCAACTGAACTTCTTTCTACTATATAGAAACATGTCCTTTCAGTTTTGTCTTTGCAAATTTTACCTTCTCCGGATCTTCAACTTCTTCATATTCAAAGTATTCTTCCATGTCATTTATCCAGTCAATTAATTCTTTAGGGTTCAAATTACCAGTATAGTTCGGCACATCAACTCTAGGTCTCTTTCCAATCTTTGAAATAGCTCGTAACATCTTTACTTGATCTGATTCTTCTTCTTCATCACCTCTTAGGGTTTTGCCAATTTGTTCAACAGATTGAAGTTCTTCTTCATCATCACTTTCAACATTAGGTCTCAGTGTCAATCCTCTTCGTCTATCTTCTTCAACATCTAATTGAATTCACATCATTTTCATCATTTCCATCATCTCATCCATTCTACCAGCCATTGTTCCAACAGCAACAACTTTCCTCAGTGGCATTCTTCATAGGATCAAGTGCAAATTGCCTTAAGTTTGGTGATCGGGCTACAAGGTGACAACTGCCTCACGATTGGCGATCAGTTGCGACACAAGTAACCTACTTCAATTTGGTGATCTATTGACAACAATATCTTACAGAATTCCTTCGCCAACTTCGCTCAACTTGCTCCCAAAGATTCAAACTTTTGCTCTGATACCACTTGGTGCAATCATAGTAGGAGGGTTCATAGAATGAACTGTCCAGGCCGTACATCAAGAGTAAAACACAATGGAAACAACTCAAAGATATGAAACAAATACAGACTCAGTCATTCAGTATATAATAGAATTCAAATACAATCTAGTTGGCATCATGTGGGCTTACAATTGGGCTCATAGGTCTGATTACAGAATATCGAAATATGCACAAGATATAGTGTTCAAGCTCCTTTGCGCAAAATCCAAACAATCAACTATCACTAAATGATTTTTTTCCTTCCTAGGGATCTATTACATCCTTATATATCATCTTCGGTACAAAAGATTCCTCCGCGTCAGCCAATGAAGGTCACAAACTCCAGTGAAGAGTTGTAACGTGTGTACACGGATAGGTTAGACCTAATCATGTAGAACACCTCCGTAAATTAATGGAATGATGTGCAGATCTTGGGGAAAGTCGACCATGAACTAAAGATCATTGAATGATGTGTCATTAATCTCCCCAAGTCAAGGAATGCTCCATAAGTCTTCTCCTTTAGCTGATTAGCAAAGACTGTCAGGATGCTCTGTTCTAAGAAAATAACTGATCTTCTGATAGCAATAACTTTCTGGTACTTAATCCAAATGCTATGAATTTTGGATATGATGTAGATGAATGAATCTAGATGCTAAGTCTAGCTCCATAAGATGTGAAATGCAACTATAGTAGAATGCAAACCAAAATATAGAAACTTCTTCTGATTGAATTGCCTGAACTAAACTGGAAAATGAAAGGAAACAAATTGAACTACAAACAAACTGAAATGCAAATGTTTTTGGTTGATGAAAGATTTCTCTTGAACCAGGGATGCTCCTACATTAGTAGAGGCTAAAGATAATCTAAATGATGATGAAATGATTCAAACAACGATGATTTCACCTCAAAGGTGAAGTCCTTAGGAGGATGAAAATTCTTCAACTCATAAGGATGTTGATGATGATTCCAAATTTGCAACAAATATGTACAACACAAAAATAAATCTACAACAATAATATAATGAATGCCTTGAATGCTCATTTGAACAATATTATAACCTTGTTATCATCAACTTGTGCTAAAATGAACTCAAACACTCACTTATATATGCTTTCCCGTTAAACATTCATAAATTAATTGAAAGAGATGATAAGGAGAGACCCATTTAAAGGTCATATGCCGACATTACTTAAATTCTACCCTGACCAATCAGGGAGGGATTGGGCATAGATGCCCAAGTACCAAGGAGTCTTTTTGGTCCAAAATAAGGTATTAAATGGGCCCCTAGTTCCCATTTGACATGGGTTTCAGGGGATTTCTCATCGGGATGAATATTTTGCATGTAGAGTGTTAACACGGGGACCCAAGAGATAAACTAGGAGGTAAAAAGGCATGTGTCCACTTTTTACTCCATAACATTCAGCCCTGACTTTAATGTGTGTGCAATCTTATGATTCAACACATGCATTAAAGTATGGTCGAAGCATATCAAAACACATCAAACACTAAAATGAAGACACGCCCTAAGTTTGAAAGACTCTTTCTAGCCCCCAAGCTTAGCCAAACATAAGAAAACACTTGACAAACACATAAGACATAATGAATATAGTAAGGAAGCATGCAATACATAGAGAAGACAATGAAAGCATGCAATATGTAGAGAAGACATGAATACAGTCACGCAAGAAACAGAGAAGACATGGTTTAAACAATTATGCATATATATATAATCCTAATTAAGAAAAACACACAGCGTGGGGGGAGCTCATCATTACACGTCTTTAGACCACGCAAAAACACACAAAACACACATAGCATGGGGGGAGCTCATCGCTACATGTCTTTATACCATGCCAAAAACATGCAAGACATGTAAGGAAGACACATAAAACACATGGAATACACGAGCGCCATATAGTATGTCGTAGATAGACTATACATCTTATACACGACAAACACGAGTGATAGGAAGGAACATCACTACACCCCACTATCTAAAACATGCCAAACACACCTGACAATTGAGCTACACTACCACAATCTCCAAAGACATGCTTAAGGGTGAATGACTCAAGATTGAACCCTACCTCACGATGAGGACTTTTCTTAAAAGGATGTGCACTAGCTCAAGAGATACACCATCCCACCTTCTGCATAAGGGATTTGCTTAAAAGGATGTGCACTAGCTCAAGAGATACATCATCCTGCTTTCCACAAAAGGGATTTGTTTAAAAGGATGTGCACTAGCTCAAGAGATACGCCATCCTGCCTTCTGTAGAAGGGCTTTCAAAAGGAAAATAGGGTTTGTCAATGTAAAAAGTAATCAAGTAGTTACCATTATATATGCCCCCACCTTAAAGTGGTTGATCCCGCATGACGGTATCAAGCACATTAAGGTAAATAAAAGACATGCAAGGGAACAAGAGCTTTTGCAAAGCCCATGCCTCGAAGTGACATGTGCCATGATTGTCGAATGTTACCACAAACAAAATGATATCATTTTCTAAAATAATCAACAAGATATAAGCTTTGGTTAGAAAATATTACTCTAAGATAATAACCAAATCAATCAATGAAAGCTATGTATAAATCATATCACATAATAGACCAAGGCTACACTTGCAAGTTTAGAACCGAGTATAACCGTTAGTTATACTGCAAGTATCTTAGAACTGAGTGTAACAACAAGGTGAGATACAAAACAATCCAAAGTGCATAGAAGCAGATTTAGAGTATTGCAAAGGTTTTTTACAACAAATATCACAATATGATACATCACACAGAGTGATTCTACTAGTCAAGTGTCAGTAACATATATCAACGCCATCTTCATATATGAACTAGGTCCATTTTTGCTTTCTTGCTGAAGGGACACACAGTCCTTATCAATATTTGTTTGTTTTCATCATCCACTGACTAGTAGAGTCACTGAAGAATGAAAACAATAAAATGAGAGAGGAGACAAGAGTGACTTGGGTTTACAATGTGGGAAAATGCCCCTAATACATTTTCCACAACGGTATGCCCCCAAGGCACCACACACAACAATTACAAGAGAGAGGAGAATAAAAGAATAGAGAAACAAATAGAAGTATCACAACAAAGGTGGTCTCCTTGTATCCTTGACCTTACAAGAGTATCAAGGGTCATCCAATGGGACCTAAACACAACACAAGGGAGACACAACACAACACTATTAACATATATATCTAGGAGGAGGCCACCCTTGAGAGAAACTAGAATAGGTGCTACAATGAGTGTGGCTTAATGAGGAAGAAATACTTACTTGGTTCAATGGGATATTTCCTGGTGGACAATCCATGTCTATCATCTCAGGATATATCATATTTAGTCTTGAACTTGTTGATATTGTGTTAGTATTGTTACACTTATTCACTACCCCCTTAGTGGGTGGAATAGGTGAATTGTTTTGAGTAATCTCGACATCCACCCCAAAGGGATTTAATGTGAGAGACCTTTCCTCATCCACTCTCATCCACTAGTGCTTCATCTTTTGAAGGGAGAGCATATGAACGAAGGGAAGGTAAAGTGTTGTTAGGAGAATTGTTGGTGATTATATCTTTAGTGATGTCCAAAGGGTTTGAACATGCAACCAAAGGAGAACTATCCATGGCCATGGCATCCTTAGTGATATCCAAGGGACTTGGACATTCAACTAAAGAGGGAAAATCAAGGGTCTTCACTTCCTTAGTAATATCCAAGGTACTTGAATATTCCACTATAGGAGGAAGATTAAGGGTATTCACTTCCTTAGTAATATCCAAGGTACTTGAATATTCAACTAAAGGAGGAGATCGATAGGATGATCCATAGAGACTTCATGCACTATGGTAGGGATAGAGTTAGATGAATGCTCATTATCAATCTATGGAGTGTTCTTCATTAGAGGGGGTTCTTCATTCACTAATGCTTCATCCTTCAAAGGGAGATCATTGGAATGAAGAGAGGGTAGGGTGATGTTAAAGGATGTGTCAATGATATCATCCTCTTACACCAAAATATCCTCATAAGTGGGAAAAACTTTGGGAGAGAGATCATAAGGTGAAATAGACAAAACTAAGTTACCATCACATGTATTAGAGACTAAATCCAGGGCATGGTCCTAACTTTTAGCAATAGGAGTCGTAGTAGAGTGTCCAATAGAGATAAAGTCATCTAGGGCTTCATCTGACATATTTAATTCATCACTACTAAATGATGCATCATATTTATTATTATCTATGAATTTAGTAAGATCATCCAACATCGAAGGATATATTCCCATGAGAGTTATGAAGCTTTCAAAGTCAGATGTACAACAAAAGATTTCATGTGTGGAACATGTAAAAATGTTAATGTCATATATATATATATATATATATATATATATATGCTATTTGATTTAAGACTTGAGGATGCTTATTAGTGAATTTGTAGAAATTATCAGTATCGATGATGTATGCAAACAAAGCTTCCAAAGATGAATAAC
The DNA here is from genome assembly GCA_027924645.1 of Cunninghamia lanceolata. Lineage (NCBI taxonomy): Eukaryota > Viridiplantae > Streptophyta > Pinopsida > Cupressales > Cupressaceae > Cunninghamia > Cunninghamia lanceolata. Next base: position 381,238 of record BSBN01000771.1, read on the forward strand.
AAGAAGCATCCATGATGAAAATATGATAGCTCATTGCACACCTAAACACTAGTTTGAAGAAATCGGGTTTTTGAAGATAAAAAACACATTAATTTTACTACAAACAAAGTGAATATGATGTAAATAGAGCTACACAACAAGGCAATGTAAATGATTTTAAGAGTTTACTCAAAGAAGTGTGAGGAGAGTGTTAAAGCCCTTAATGTTGAAATACACAATGTGTAATTACAAACATTGAAATTTGAATGCAAGAATGCCAAATAACACAATACTACAACTCAAAATCAGATTTGAATGAGTGTTTAAAGAGGGCAACAAAATCTGAAATAAGATTTTGACTACCAACCCTAGCTTTTGCAAAAACTAGGTTATATGAAAAATGCAACTTTCCAACAAAACCCTAACAAATGAGATATGCAAATGCAAGATGTGATATCATGAAATTATTAATTGCTGTAATATATATCAGATCTGATGTAAAAATGATAAAATCAATGTTTCCAATGATATGCAATGAAAATAATGCAAAACTATGCCTTTATGCAAGCCTAGAATGTTTTTTTTTCACTTTTTTCAAAATGTATGCAACATTTTTCAATGAAGAATGATAAGTATGATATGAATTAATGCAATATCTAATTTAAACACTTAGCAATATGCAAATGCTCGATGCTATAGGTTCACCAAAATGTTATGGGTTAAAAGAGACATGAATGCACACATGTAAGTACACTAGATCAAACCCTCTTTCACTACAACATTCAAGGACAAAACTGAGCTAAGACACTACAAGATGAAAGAGGACTCAGCTACTGATTTTGTGCTCCTGTTTGTTAAGGAAATATGTAATTCAACCAATCTTTTTACCAAACCCTAGGCTAATCAATGCACTAAACCCTAGAATTGAGATAATCAGCTTATAATAGACAAACAACAATGGAAAGCTAGGATCTAAAAGTACCAGGATGATCAATGAGATGTCGTAATCTATTTCATGAAATCTAAAATATCGAAAGAATCTGGGGCTAGCACCCGATTCTAGAAAGTCCTGATCTCCGGAAGCTCAAAATTGGAAAAATGTTGTAAATGATGTCCAGATGATGTATCCAGTGTCTGATTTAATAGGTGGACGTCAGGGCGGGCGCAAAAGTCTTTCATAGAGGAATTTCTACACTCTATTTTTGGATCTTGAAACCCTATCCTTTGAACAACTTCCTTGTACTTTCACTTCTTCGATCCTCACACATGTAACCTACACATAAGAAGAAAAGGGGTTTGTGGTTGTGGTGTTTAGGGATTTTCCTCGGTCAAATCCTGGGATAACATTCAAGCTTCCCAACACCATTGTTAGAGTGTGCCCTTGCAGGGTAGAGGTTAAAGATAATCCAAATGATGATGAAATGATTCAAACAAAGATGATGTCACCTCATAGGTGAAGTCCCTAAGAGGATGAAGATTCTTCAACTCATAAAAATGTTGATGATGATTCCAACACTGCAACAAAAATGTACAACACAAACACAAATCTACAACAATAACACAATGAATGCTTTGAATGCTCCTTTTCTCAATATATTAACCTTGCTATCATCAACTTGTACTAAAATGAATTCAAACACTCACTTATATATGCTTTCCCGTTAAACATTCACAAATTAATTGAAAGAGCTGACAAGGAGAGACCCATTTAAAGGTCCTATGCCGACATTAATTAAATTCTTCCTCAACCAATCAGGGAGGACTTGGGTGCATGCACCCAAGTCCCAAAGAGCCTTTTTGGTCTAGGATAAAGTATTTAATTGGCCCCTAGTTCCCATTTGACATGGGTTTCGGGGGATTTCTCATCAGGATAAATATTTCGCTTGTAGATTGTTAAAGTCCAAGTCCCAAGGAGCCTTTTTGGTCTAGGACAAGGTATTAAATGGGTCCCTAGTTTCCATTTGACATGGGTTTCGGGGTATTTCTCATCAGGATGAATATTTGGCATGTAGAGTGTTAACACGAGGACCTAGGAGCTAAACTAGGAGGTAAAAAGTCATGTGTCGACTTTTTACTCCATAACACTATCTCATGATGAGTCAACATTCTATTTTAGCAGATGCTCTTACACTCTCATAATCCATCATAACTCTATCATAACCAACTCACCAACTTGGGCACCCCATTTTGGATCCATTATCTCCATTCAAATATGCTCTATGACACATTATAACATTTGTCATAAGTTGGTCAACAAGTCAAGTCAACATTACAACTATTTTATTACATGTTTTTATGTGTTCCATAGAATCTCTTGCATCTCTTACACACTCTTACATTGTCATAGATGCTCTTACACATCTTACATGACAAGAGATTCTTTTACACACATAATACAAAAGCATACACATGGAGAATGCTTATCATATAGTGCAATGCCCTTTTCTATAAGGGCTCATAAATAATTAATAAATCAAACATTAGAATTGTATGGTGTGTGAAAAATCTACCAAACACTCACCCACTTGTCATATACCTTGGAAGAGAAAAAGGGAACACCAATACTATCAACTATCTACTACGAGTCAAGAGGCCCATGAACTCACTACACCACCTAAACTTTTCTATACTCATAGGCTTTGCCAAAACATCCACAAAATTCTCTAAAGTGTCAACTTTTTCAAGAATCACCCTCCCATCCTCCACCATGTCATGAACAAAATGATAGTAAACATCAATGTGCTTCATCTAAGTGTGAAAAGTTAGGTTCTTTTCCAAGTTGATGGAACTATGATAGTCTCATCCAATTTGGACTACTTCATGACTCATCCCAACATATGAGAACATTATTTAAAGATAAATGGCCTCCTTCCATACACAAGTAGATACCATATACTATTTCTCAATCATGGACAAAGTGACCACAACCTATTGCTTGCTCATCCAACTAATAGCACCACCAAATAGGTTAAAGACATAACTACTAATAGATTTCCTATTGTCAACATCTCTTGCTCAATCATAATACAAATATGATCCTTAAATATCCACTAAGTTATATAGCTCCCCTAAGACATCATATCTTTGATAAAATATATAATAATTGGAAGTACCCTACAAATACTTGAAGACCCTCTTCATTGTAACACAATGATCCCATCTAAGATTAGCCATAAAACAACTCAAGGCTCCCACTACTTGGGAAATGCCTCATCTAGTGCAGATCATAGCATACATAAGACTACTATTTGCACTAGTATAAGGCACAAACATCATACCCTTTATCTTTGTAGATGTCAAAGGACATGACTTAACTAAAAGATTTGTTTCCATATACATAGGAATATTCACTAGTTTCCAATCAACCATACTGAAACACTACAAAATAGACTCAACACACTGCCTTTGACCCAACCAATCTTTTATATTAGCCCTATCCCATCTAATAGATGAACTTAGTAGCCCTCAAACTTTTCATTTCAAATAATAAATATTTAGCTAAGATTTTAAGTCCCCAATCATGGAAAGAAGAGAGCTAGTGGGGTGTTGGTGGTGCAAGTTGAAAGTTTGTCCTCTATTATCATCCTCATTGATCTTTTTTCTTTGTTTTTTGGTCTCTTTAATCATTTTATCTTGCCTTCTTTGTGCTCATTTTGTCTTTTTATATATTTTTGTATTGGTTTACTGAAGATTTTGGTGGGCTCTTGTTTGTCTTTTATTTTGCTATTGTTGGATTTATATTACCTCAATAGTATATAGTTTATAGTTTAGACTATAGTTTATAAATAAATAAACAATGTTAGTTAGGATTGTTTTTTTGGAAGTTATTCCCATAAATTGTTGTGGTAGTTTGTTCACGGGAATGTAAGGCTTTAAAAATCCATTGCAATGTAATGTTTTATCAATTCGAAGACATCAAAATAATATATTACTCTGTGTTATTTTATCTGCAAAAATGGTGTAGTTATTGTGCATTTTTATGCTCTTCCATTTTCAATATGGTAGTTGAATCCTTGGAGACATGGACAAGGTGCTGAGGAGAATAGAAGACATTTTGAAGTTGTTTGAAGGCCATTGAATTTGTACTGCATTTAGTGAAGACATGTAAGTAACAGTCTCATTCCATCATATATTGTACGACCATATGACACAAGTAGTTTTAAGAGCAGTTATGATCAATTCGAAGGAGATTGCATAGAGGAAGAGTAGAGAAGAATGGTGCTGGCATAGTACTAGCACAGAGAAGAATAGTACGAGAAGAGTAACATATCTAGCCCTATTATGAAGGAATAAGATAGCGTCAATATTATTATCCTCTGAATGTAGTTTCAAACTAAGACATTTTGATCTAAAGGCATTTTGAATGCTCTTGCTATGTAGAAAAGACAAGATAAATCCAAGTGTATATCAAGTGGACAACTGCAACTTAAACCATGCAATAATTTGGCACTTCTTAATTAGAAGAAACATATATTGTAGTGGGCACACAAATCATGTACAATTTGGTATGTTGCTACCATGTTGTTTGCTTCAACATGCCTTGAACTTTATCTTGGTGATATGACCACATGTTGTTGGCACACGATTTAGTAGTAAGGACATTTTGTTAAAGTTGAATTTGGAGTGATAAGGTTAATGGATTTATTTAGAATATGCATGTGTAATTCTGAAGTATAAGGTTTTATTATCATTTTGAATATTTTTAAGGAGTTATAAAGGTTTTTATTGATATTTTTTTAATGGAGATATCATATGATCTTACTAAATTTGAAGGACATGAATTTCATACATGGAAAGTTAAAGTGCAACTGGTCTTAATAGAAAAAGATCTATGGGATATTGTTAGTGGAGTTCTATTGAAAAACCACAAGATGCAGATGAGGCCTTAAAATAGGTAGTAAAAGATTGTAAATCCAGAACATTGATTGGTCTTGGGTTGTCTTATGCATATTTAAATCATATTGATCTAACAAAAATGTCAAAGGAAATATGGGATGGTCTCAAATCTTTATGTGGTTCGTAGGCTTCTAGTGCTAAGATGTGCATTAAGAAAAAAAACATTTTGGTTTAAAGATGAAAGAGGGTGAAAATATTGTTCAACATATTAGTACATTTTGTTCCCTTCTTAATCAACTTGTTGGCGTAAAATCTACAATCAATGATGATGATGCCAAAGCTATTTATTAAATAGTATGCCTTCAAGATGTGACAATATTGTATTTACTTTAAACAAACTGAATACAAGCATAGAAAATGTGATCTCCTCCTTTATTGATGAAGTAAGTAAAATTAGTAAAAATCATTCAATCACTGAAAAAACTACTTTGTTTGTTAAAAGGAAGACTAACAATTCAACAGGGAAGAATAAATAGTTCAAATGCTATTATTACCAGAAGAATAGACATGCCCAAACAAACTGTATTCTACATGCTAAGGATCTCCTAGATGGTAAGTTGAAGACAAATAAAGCCTTTGCTGCAACTGAAAGTGAAGAGTGTGGTTTTGCAATGCATAAAGAAGACTCCCCTCATCATGATAGTGAGGAGGAATATCTTTTTTATAAGTTAAGCATATCATTGGAGGTTGGAGGAAACTGGAGGCCAGAGGTTTTTCTTATCTCGAGCTAGCTTCTCGCTTAGTGATGATCCACTGCATGAGAAGCAGCATCAATTTGTGTCCCTTCATGGAGCAAGGGGGCTTGGCATATCTTAGAAGTATGTGTGGATAGTGTAACTTTTGAAATAGGGTTGGGTTAGTGTATCTGCACTTACTCTGTCTGTGGATAGTGTAATCTCTAAAATAGGGTGGGATTAGTGTATTCACAGTGGTTCATTTTTTTTGTACACCAGAGGAGGGATTTGATTCTCATCGCATTGGAGGAGGGATACTGACACACTTGGAGAAGATTTGTTCTCTCAGATGCAACTCTAAGGAGGGATTTTGACACACTCGGAGGAGATGTGGACTCTCGGAGGAGAGTTGTTCTCTCATTGTGCATGGAAGATGGGAATATTTATGTTCTCTCATATTATATAAAGGTTGTTCAGGTTTGACAATCAGGAGATCTGCTGAGGAGTTTAGTTTGGTGTTTCCTAGGTGAGCGAGGAGAATTAGTGAAGGTGCTTCATCAAAGTCTCCAGAAGGGCTGCTATGTTCAATCCTTGTAGTGTTTCATCTCTTGCTTGGATTGATGAAATAAGGGGGGAATGTTGGATTTATATTACATCACTAGTATATAGTTTATAGTTTAGACTATAGTTTATAAATCAATAAACAATGTTAGTACTTAGGATAGTTTATTTTTGGGAAGTTATTCTCGTAAGTTGTTGTGGTAGTTTGTTCACAGGAATGTAAGTCTTTAAAAAGCCATTGTAATGTAATGTGTTATCAATTTTAAGACATTAAAATAATATATTATTCTGTTTTATTTTATCACAAAAATGGTGTAGTTATTGTGCATTTTTATGCTCTACCATTTCAATAGGTATGGTCAATTTTTTAGACTCATATCCTTTTTAATCTTGAATTCCTACATTTAATTTGGGTGTGCAAAGTATTGAAGTGGATGTATCTAGATGCTTTTGTATTGGAATTGTTGAGGGAGGTAATAGTACATTGGGAGGTGATAAAAAATCCTTTAGGGATGTTCTTGTTGTGGGCGATGGATCATTGGTCTGTGATGGGCATAATTCATGGTGCAATATGAAGGGTAGTTCAAGCACATGGAAAATATGAAGGCATAGAAGGTGAGAATGTGATTACTCTGTACCTTGTGCCCAATGAAAAATTCTTGGTATTTTGGAAAAGGAGGAGCTTAGGCTTAAATCTATTGATATTTTTTTGTTTGTTTAACTCTTGATGCATTGCCTTCATGGAAGTTATTTTATGATTGGTTATCCTCTATTTGGAGAAAGAAATTGGGTCTTTAAGTAACATTTTATAGAATCTTGTAGAATGGTTTATTTTTATGTCTTAAAAATAATGGAATGCATAAAAGAATTCTTAATAAGGGGTTTTGGGATGTTGGAAAATCTCTTTTTTGAGCCTTTAATAGGACCCTATAGTAAATCTAGAAGATGTGGTTTTAAAATCTTCACCAAAATTGGTTGAATTAAGTAATGTTCCTCTATCTCTATGGTTTTATTGCATCAACTTCTTAAGCCTTTGGGTGAGGTTACAAACATGGAGGATAAAAGAGCATCTGTCCCTCATATGAATGATAGAACTTTAATCTCATTAAAACATGATGTTTATCTTCTAGATTTCATCTTTTTTTCTTTACATGGGTTTGTACAAAAATTAAGGTTATTAGCTTGGAAAGTTTAAATGCCTATTTTTATTGTAAAAATTATGGTCATAGAAAGTTGGGTTTCCCTTTGTTGAATAGAAATGTGTTTGGCAATTATAATCAAATTAAATTTGATACTTCTGGTGATATTAATATATGAGAATAGTAATGATGAGATTTTACCCCCTCAAGTTTTAAGGAAAACTATGAAGAATATATTGTTATTCCTACTGCTTCTATTGTACCTTCTTATCTAGATAAGTATCCCACTACCTCTAATATTCCTTCACTGGTCTCTAATGTAAATGGTAAAAAAGGTCTTTAGATAGTTTAGAAAACTTAGGGCCTTTAGTTAGATATTTTAAACAAAATCCTTCTATTCAAAATAGTGCAGAAGAGTTTTCTGGTAAATCTAACCCAATTTTAATGAATTTTAAGCAATCTTTTAAGGGGCAAAAATTTCTTTGATGGATAGAGGGTTTGAGTTGATTTCAAGTGGTGATATCAAGGGTGACATGTTTATGGATTTTAATAAGTTTGTGTCCTCTTTAGGAGGATTGAAAAATGCAATACCCTCATATTTTAAAAGGTTGAGTAAGGGGGGAATGTTCCCCTTGCTTAACTTTCAATTTTCTATTCATAATTTGAAAGGTTGAGTAAGGCTAGGTTTTTTCTATTTCTAAAGATAAGGTTTATCTATTTGGTGGACCTTGGAAGGAAAAAATTCCTTGTTTGCCTCTACTAGGGTTTTTTTCTACTTATTCTTGGTTTAATAAAAGCTTAAGATCTAATGATTATATTCTTGAAAATGGTAGCTTGATGGATTGACAACATATTCAGAATAGGTTTGATTTTTCTATTCACTAGAAGAAGACCTATACTATGGTTAAAAGGTTTGGTTTGGATGGTTACTTCAATGTTGTTTAATGAAATGATAATCTATAGGATAATATGAATTGGTTGGGTGGAAAGAAATTTTGGAGGTCAATCCTGGAAATATTTGTATTCTCTTTTATCTTTTTTTGAGTATTGGTAAAAGAGATTAAATTTAATTTTGGGTGCTCAGGATCATGGTAACGTTTGGGCTAAGAGATTAAAGAGGATTTGTTCTAATTATATTGAACCTAAGAAATATAATTTTAGATGGATTTTGTTACTTAATAATCTTGCTATTGAGGGGGTCATGTTGGGTCCTATGTCTAAATATTGTCTACCATGTGGTGGAGTTGAATCAATTGAGAATTTATTTTTTGATTGCCTATTTTCAAAGTTTGTTTGCTACTATTTTTTAGCTACTTGGGCTTCTATGTCTAGTAAAGTTTGTATTAGTTGGCATGATATTTTATATGCCAAGATCTTGTGTTCTTTTCCTCTTAATAAATTTATAGATAGGATATGGTTTATCATGTCCTCCGAAGTTCTTTGGTTTATTTGGAATGCTAGAAACAAAGATGTTTTTTAGGAAAGTAAACACATTCTTACTGGCTTTTCTAAAAAAATCACAATATCTTTGGTTGCCAATATTGTTGCTATGCAAGTGCATAAGAAGAGTGAGGATATTAAATTGTTTATTTTTGAAGGAAGGCTGATTTATAATCCACATACTATCCAATGGGGCATGGTGTCTGATGATTTGGCATATGATCATGATGGTTGGTTGGTGCAAAAGGATATAGTGGTGGTTGTTCCTCTTCACAATAGTCTTTTGAGTTTGATACTCTTCATGTGGTTTATTCTATTCCTGCTTTTAAAGGTAGTTCAAAGTTTCCTATTGCTAATGTAAATGATGAGGGTTGTTCCCATGATATTTTTTCTCTTGTTAGTGGTGTTGATCCTAGTCATTTGGTTCCTTTATTAAGCCTTGTGCTCTAGATGCTTCTATTTTTTATTAAACAAGTGGAAAAGAGGGTCCTGATCCCTTTAAAAAAATAGCCCTAGGGCATAGCAAAAAAGGCCACAATAGGCTAGAGACGATGCTTCAACAGTAGACTAACAACATAAAGAAAAAATAGAGTTCAAAACATACTTAATAAAAAACCTGTAGACAAAAACAAAACACAAGAAACTATTGACAAATCTTTTTCCAGTCATCAGTAAGAAATTTATACATTTCTTCAAACTACCCCATATAGTCAGTCCCATTCCCATAATTTTTAAGTTCCAGGTCTTGCAACATAGATAAAGTAGTAGTAGATTGATGCATAGCTTTGGTATTGAAATGGGCCATGACCTTCCAGTTGCTCTCCAGCTCAACTATCTTGGATTTTAGGGTAGTCACCTCATTAGCAGTTTGCACACATAAATCACATCCCCTCTTACCAGCAGGTGGCTCCTGAAGTGGGTCAGCCATATCTTCTTCAAAGTTAGGTTAATTCATTTCTAGAAAAAAATGTTGTCCTCTCCCCCTTGGTTAGAAACCTTTGGAGTCACATTATCCTTCTCCTCCATATTTTCTTCTTCAAACTAAGAGTCACTAGAGATATCAATCCCTTTAAGACTAGGAGTCTAGATACCAAAAAATCTGTTAGATCTCCTTACACTCAAGTCTTTCTTATCTTTAACACCAGTGGACACAACCTTTCCCTTCTCCTTCAACTAGGATTGGTTTTTAGTAGAAGGAACAAACAAATCCATGTCAACAAATTTATTATCCTTCACAGTAAACTTAACTCCTTCCTCAACTTGGATCCCTTTAGGTTTCTTTATGGTTTGATTCATTTCCTCTTCAAGGTTCCTTTTAGCAGAAGACTTTTCCCCTTGTTTAATAGAATCCTACTTAAGGGAGCTGAGACCAATAACAACTTCCTCCTGAGACTTAGATTTTCTCCCTTGGGATTTGGGAGTGGATTTCCCTTTAGCTTGTTTTGAGGGAGGTTTAGATTTAGTGGCAGATGTTAGAAATGAAGATGAACAACTATCAATGGAAATTTGATTACAACTATAATATAGATATTTAACAATGTAGAACCAAAATGTCCAGATAGTATTAAATCAACAAAAAGAAATAACGGAATAGAAGATCAAACACATAACATAGTGCTTACATGGAGAAGCCCTTTTGGGAAAATACTTCACACAAGAAGAGATGCACTAGTCTGTACTAGCTTCAATAGAGTTTACAATACAAAACTATCAATCTCCTCTTTAATCATCAATCTAGTAGTGCTTGTTTTTTCACTCTCAACTCTTCTCATACATAGTCATAATACAATATCCTCATAAAAGGGTTAGCTTATAGGGCAAGACAAGCCAACATAATCTCTAGCATCAGATCTGTGATCTAATGATAAACAATCCAAATTTATAATATAAATTTATATATAAAATGTAGCTTCCAGGGGCATTGCCCTTGGACCCCCACCAAGGTGTGCAACTCCCTCACCCCTCACTGGGGGGATGAGCCCCCTAGATCCCGCAGGGGGGTATCTGATCACTACTTGGTGAATACTTCATCCCTTACGAATGATTTACAAACAATATTAGGAGTAATTAAACACATAGCATTTACAAGGTTGATGGTACCTTAATCCTAACAATAGAGATCATTTGTTTATCCCTAGCTTTATCCCCTTCAATCCAAGACTGGTCCAAAGAGGGTTTTGACATAGAACTCTTAGGGACAACAAATTCATCCATAGAAGGAGATTCAAGTTTCTCTTTTTTCAAAGAAATAGTTTTTTTTTTTGTTTTTACCCTTAACCCTTGAGGATTCTTCCATATCAAGTTTTTAAATAGCCTTCTCCATAGTAATGCCACGGAGGGTGCGCTCAACCAAACTGAATCTAATGGGCTTAGGAGGATAGAGGGCCAAGTGAAAGTGGTACAATTAGAAGATCAAATCTTGGTGAAGGGGGATGAGGGTTTTTTTAAGGATTTTTGACATGAACTTCTTTAGCTTCCCTAACAGAAGATTCGATAGAAGATAATAGAAGGGAAAACTAAGCAAAATCTTATGCCTAAAATGGTTTAAGAGGGCAAAGTGGTAATGGAAATAGCACCTAAACCACCCTTCTAATGTGAAGTACTTCATGATAACAAAACATACCTTATCCCAAGGGTCAGGTATTTTTCCCCTCTCGATGGCACCCTACAATTTGGTTGGTTGCTTGTATTCCTTGAAGAAGATAGCCATGTTGTTTGTATCAGGCACTTTGCTCTACCTTCGAACCTTCTTTCCTTTACAGCTCATGCCAATAGCCTACCCAATGACCTTCTCATTCACTTCAAAACCAACCCCTCCAAGTTTAACATGGAGACAATCCCATGACTCTGCAAATTACATAGAAATATTTTCATCATACCCATTTAACCCTTCCAAGAATGGCATCACCCCTCCTCCATTGCAAATATACCATAGTGTACCATCCTGTTCAACCTCTTCATAGGAAATGAGTTCGGTTCTAACCCTATCCCCTCCCATTCTAGCAATTCTAACCCTGACAGAATAAAGCAAATTTGAATGCAAGTGTAGTGGAAATGAACTATTAAAAATAGCTACCAAATGTTTCTCGCTATCCCTTTTTTTCCTTCTAAAATATGTCAAGTTTCCTCGATTGCTAGTTTCATTATGGCCATTTCTCAAACCTTTCCCATCTACAGGTGTGGTGTAATGATGGGAAAGCTTCAGATAGCTTGAACTTAAATAATGGAGCATGTCAGGGGAGTACTTCATACAACATCACACCATCAAATGATAATTTCCCACCCGCTACCCTTGAGCAATTACCACTATGTCATGCTAAGTCACCTCATAATCCTTCCACTTCATCTACCTGATAATCCAGTCAACCTTATCTTGTTGATTCCCTTCTTCACAATCATTTTTAAATATTGACTTAGCAAAATCTGACTTATCAGGGTGAGACTTAGGCCAAAACATCCAACTTAACACCATTAAACCAAATGGACCAATATAAATTCTTTCATGATATGCCATGAGGATTTAAATCTTTATTAAGGAGGGTCTTGTTGTGCCCTACACACACGCCCCATGTTCTGCAAAATGGGGACCCCCTCTTCTCGGCATGAATTTCAATGACTTCTCCACCTCTTTCAGCTTTGCAACCTGTCTCGGAAGCTTTCAGCTCTTGATTGAGCAGCATGGTCTAATTTCGTAAGTTCATGATCCATGGTCATCAGTTTGATATCTCTTGTGATTAGGATATATTTGGTTATTCAATTGGTTTAACTAGCTATGACTGTTAGAGGATCTGGTTTGGTATGCTTTCTAAGTCCTTTTGTGTGCCTCATATGAGTCGGTTTGCTTTTAAGAAGGTTTGCAAGATTTCAGGTTCTTTGCATTTGATGAATTGTTGGTTTGACTTAATTAATGAATCTGTGGTAGTTTGGTGCCCTTTTTGCATATTGTCTTCCTTTGAAATTTGGTCACTTTGTCACTTTGCAGAAGATTCCTTCTTAAGAGGATAAAGCGGAGGTTTTGACTGCTACTGCATATTGCGGACAAATCCCCACCGTCGGGATGTACCTCATAGTTTTTGATATCCTATTATCTTTGATGTCTCCACTTAAGCATTTAAACTCCATCCTTTTGAGAAAATGTGGGCATTTTAACTCATAATGGATATTGCAGATATATTAGGTTTAAGTGGATTTTACCAACTTAATGATTGATTCCTCGCGTACCCTGTGGGCTCCCTGAGTCTCGCTTCTCATGTTAATGGTTGCCTTCACGATTGATTATGTGTACACAATCCATCAAAAGATCTTTTGTCCGCACAAGATGCATATCTGCAAAATTTTAAGGCAAGTAGTGCGAAGTTATTGTTAAATCCATAGCGTTATTGGCGTTTCATTCTTGCTTCAAATATATGAAAGGAGGGTCGTTCGACCAACGAGTAACTCAGAATAGGGAGATTGATGTCTTCGGGTTACGACAAAATGAAGTCATTTAGATAAAGCAGCTCTTCTCGCAGACTCTGGTGATAGAGAGGGCTCCTTCCTCGCCGACCTTATTTTCTTTCTGATTCAACCGGAGTTTAGAAAATCTTTTAGCTTGATTTCTTTTTACTCCTATGTCATGAGATATTTCCAAGCACTATAATGCTCACATGCAAGAGCCTATCGGCTAATACAGTTCATCAATTATTTGAAATGCCCAGAAAACAACGCTCTAGCTGCAGGAAGATCACCTTTAGATGATATCAAAACCAAGATATAACGAAAAATTTGTCTGATGTTGTAATTGCAATTACCACGGTAAGCATGTATGCAGAAATGGAGAAGCATCGGCAAGGCATATGAATTGTCGAAGAAAAATGGTTGAGAGCAAATAACTTAAGCGGGAATATATTACCCAACCAGATGCGGAATGTGGAGCTTTAGCCCCTTACCAGATATATCCCATCACCACTCTATCTCCCGCATATCCATATCCGACACCCACTCTACTTAAATATCATCCACTTCAATGGACTAGCGTAAAACCCCACTTATCTTTTCACCGTTTTATCTCCCGCAATATCTTGTAACTCCCTAAATCCTCACAATCTTCGCCAATTTCTTAGTGACCACATTTTTCCCGCAAAACATTAAGGATAAAATTCTTTATCAAATATTATGACTGCTCTTGACAATTAGAAAATGCGACGCCAAAACCAGTCATAATATAGTGTCTTTCTTGAGAATGTACATTATGCCCAAATGTATCATCCTTAGGAGAGTGATTTAAGATGAAGAATAAGAAGAGAAAGTTTTGGTACTATCTCTCCTGCAATATCCTGTAACTCCCTAAATCCCCGCAATCTTAGCCAATGTCTTAATGATAACATTTTTCCTGCAAAACACTAAGGATCAAATTCCTTACCAAATATTATGACTACTCTTGACAATTAGAAAATGCGACGCCATGTGTGAAAGGAATATTCGAGGGTGAGTCAAAGGAAGTCGATAAGGATCCAGAATTGATGATGTCACAATAAACCAGTCATAATATAGTGTCTTTCTTGAGAATGTACATTATGCCCAAATGTATCATCCTTAGGAGAGTGATTTAAGATGAAGAATAAGAAGATAGAGTTTTGGTACTATCTCTCCTGCAATATCCTGTAACTCCTTAAATCCCCTCAATCTTCGCCAATGTCTTAATGACAACATTTTTCCCGCAAAACACTAAGGATAAAATTCCTTATCAAATATTATGACTGCTCTTGACAATTAGAAAATACGACGCCATGTGTGAAAGGAATATTCGAGGGCGAGTCAAAGGAAGTCGATAAGGATCCAGAATTGATGATGTCACAATAAACCAGTCATAATATAGTGTCTTTCTTGAGAATGTACATTATGCCCAAATGTATCATCCTTAGGAGAGTGATTTAAGATGAAGAATAAGAAGAGAGAGTTTTGGTACTATCTCTCCTGCAATATCCTGTAACTCCCTAAATCCCCGCAATCTTCGCCAATGTCTTAATGACAACATTTTTCCCGCAAAACACTAAAGATAAAATTCCTTATCAAGTATTATGACTGCTCTTGACAATTAGAAAATGCGACGCCATGTGTGAAAGAAATATTCGAGGGTGAGTCAAAGGAAGTCGATAAGAATCCAGAATTGATGATGTCACAATAAACCAGTCATAATATAGTGTCTTTCTTGAGAATGTACATTATGCCCAAAGGTATCATCCTTAGGAGAGTGGTTTAAGATGAAGAATAAGAAGAGAGAGTTTTGGTACTATCTACTATCTACTATCTTCTTCATCGAAACTTGGCAATCATACTCATATTACTATCTCACGTGGTAGTATACCCGCAGTAAACCCTCAGTGCACGTGGATAAGACAAAAGAAGTACGTGATACTAGAGGATTATCCATATAACTTGACAACTAATCTTGATTGTATATTGACGGTGGCCAAATCACATTTATAGTCTTCTAAGTAGTTGTGAAGATTGTTGCATGTTCAAGGATAATCTCACCGAATAAGGATAGTCATGTAAGTCATGAGAAGTGACAGTTAAGAGGAAAATAACAATAATAGAAAGGATCATCATATTAAAGGTGAGACTATTGCCATAATGTGAAGAATACCACAGTCATATTGAGTTGTCATATGAGGAACATAATTGTCACAAACCATTATAGTCATAAGTGAAAGGAAGTAAGGTACACGGAACACACTTCCTACACCAATCTAATGAGGGGAACAGTATGCAAATTCTTTAAAATCCTTACAATTGCAGCAATGTTAAACAGATAACATAAAGATTTTAGCAGCAACACAACATAAGATTATAAGAGAGACAAAAGATATATCGTTGGGAAAACCTTTTCAGGTAAAAAACCACACACTCCAAAACCTGCACAATGTATTATCAGAACAATGGCGTTTACAATACACTTGCAATGCAAGTTCTTCTAGGAGTCCGTAAATGTCGTTTCTGGAGTAATTTCGGCAGCATAACAATACCTATATCAACACTATACAAACTACAACTCCAAACATTGCATTATATAGAGTTATAAGGCAAAACTGAGAAGTCTCTAGAGATGAGCATCCATCTTGGCCACATGGCCATTTACACACTCAAAGGACACTTGTCCAACATGTTTTCACCTTTCTTACATCTGTCATAATATGACAAATTTGACTTCCCAAGTTAGAGTGCTCTAGGCTAAAAATAGGCAATGACAGATGTACTTATGCATCTTACAGCTGTCATAAAAATATGCAACATGATAACACTTAATGTTGTAAGAGAATCTGTCATACATGACTAAAAATAGCATATTCCTCTTACAACATGTCATAACCCAACTTGGGTGCGCAAAGATGCCTTTCTCTCATGCAAAGATACTTTATAACACTTGTTTTCACTTGTCATAGGAATCTCTATACTTGGCTCTTACGCGTCATAGATTCTGTCATACAAGATAACTCCTCTGTCATAATCCAAGATGTCGACACATGGCATATTAGTGCCACCTCAAATGGGATGCCCAAATCCACATGTGTTTGACTTGACTATCGAAAGCATATTCCAAGTAAGATGACATGTCACAATGCCACCTCAAACTAAATGCCAAAACTGGATGTGCAAGTAAATACAAAAATGAGCAAATAAATAAATAAATAATCTAATAATCAATGCTAGGAATTGCAAGATTGAGACACCTTAATTCCCAACATTCTCCCACTTGTTGAACACCTTGCAAGACCCAATAGAATGACAAGATTTAACTACTATGGGCTAAGAGGCCCATAGAGTCCAAACACCATCTGAACTTATATGTGCTCACAGGTTTAGTCAATGCATCTGCAACATTATTCAAAGTGTTAACCTTCTCCAATATCACCTTCCCATCTTCTACCATATCACGAACAAAATGATACTGAACATCAATGTGCTTTGTTCTGGCATTGAAAATAGGATTTTTTGCTAAGCAAATAGCTCTCTAACTGTCACAACAGATAGTAATCTGTCCTGCATCAAAACCAATATCTAAACACAACCTCTTAAAAGCCAAATGGCTTCG
Organism: Cunninghamia lanceolata; assembly: GCA_027924645.1. NCBI lineage: Eukaryota > Viridiplantae > Streptophyta > Pinopsida > Cupressales > Cupressaceae > Cunninghamia > Cunninghamia lanceolata. The sequence continues at coordinate 398,001 of BSBN01000771.1, forward strand.
TTACAAGAATGAGTTGCTGCCATGTACTTTGCTTCTGTCATGGACAAAGCAACCACATGTTGTCATTACTCATCCAACTAATAGCACCACCAAACATAGTAAACACATAAGTACTGTGGATCTCCTGCTGTCAATGTCACCTGCCCAATCAGAATCCACAAATCCACAATACTCACAGAATGTTGAGGTCCTGTAGGATAACCATGATAACATAAGGAATACTTGGAAGTACCCCTCAAATATCTAAACTCTCTTAACTACATCCTAATGTACCCATCCAAGATTAGCCATAAACCGACTAAGGACTCCCACTGCTTGGGCAATGTCTGGTCTTGTACAGACCATAGCATACATCAAGCTGCCAACTACACTAGCATAAGGTACTCTGCTCATATCCTTTGTCTCAGAAGGAGACTTTGGACAATCATCAACAGATAACTTTGTCCCCGTCATAACAAGAACAATCAATGGTCTGTAATCCACCATTCTGAATCTCTCCAATATAGTATTAACATACTTACTCTGGCCTAACCAAAGTTTTCTGTTTGCTCTGTCTCTTCTAATCTCCATCCCGAGAACATACTTGGTTTCCCCTAAGTTTTTCATTTCATATTATGCTGACAACTGAGACTTCAAATCAGAAATCATATTCTTACCATTCCCAATCAGCAACATATCATCAACATATAGTGCAATAATGAGAATACAATCATTGTCAAACTTGTAATACACATAATGATCTGATTTTGATCTCAGAAATCTAATAGACAACACAAAGGCATCAAACTTCAAGCACCACATCGTAGGAGATTGTTTCAAACCAGACAAAGACTTCTTTAACTTGCAAACCCGATTTTCTTTACCTTTCACCACGTAGTACTCTAGCTGTGACATATAGATTTCTTCCTCCAAGTCACCATGAAGGAAAGTTGTCTTCACATCTATTTGTTCCACTTCTAAGTCATAAGTTGTTGTAAGAGATAACAGGAACCAAATAGATGTTAGCTTTGCAATGGGAGAGAAAATCTCACCATAATCAATTTCCTCCACTTGTGAATACCCCTTTGCAACCAATTTGGCCTTATACTTCTCAACACTACCATCTGCACCAAATTTCTTCTTGAACACCCATTTGCATCCAACAAGTTTCTATCGATCAGGCAAAGGCACCAAGTCCCAAGTTTTATTCTTTTCCAAAGAAGCCATCTCTTCTTCCATGTGGCCTCCTTCCAGGAACCTGCATCTTTCATGCCCATAGCCTCTCTAACAGTTCTAGGCTCATCAGTGTTAGAAATCAAGACAAAAACACAACTAGAATCAAGCAATGAATAACCAAACCTGTCATGTTTCTTCCTGATTCCTATAGACCTCCTCAAAAGCTAAGGTGGAGGTTCTTCTTCCTCTTCTAAACATTCAAAGCTGCTAGAGCTCTCCTCATCATCAGGTCCAACAGGGTCTTTCAATTCAATCTTCTTAGGGGTAGTAGGAAGCTGAACCACATCCTCTTTCTTTTCTTTTTCTTATGGCTGTAAAACAATAGGAGAAGGAGATACCTCTTGTTTAGGATGAAAAAGAAGAGGGTTTGATTTTAATGGTTTGTATTGATCCTCCTTTCACCACTAAACATTCAAGGACATTCAACCGAGTAGAGAAATCTACTACACATCTCATGTCACTTGGAACATAGGGGAAGATTGGAATTGTATGATTTTGTTGTTCAATTAAGCCCAATTATGCTCAAACCCCTAATTTCATAAATTTGTAAACAAACAGAAAAATTACAGAAAATGATCGCACACAGAGATATTAAATGACAATTAAATGTGTACTAGATTTCAAAGTTTGGTGTCCAGAAAAGTCAAGGACTAATGAGCGGGCGCCATAGTCCAGTGCCCCAAATTTCTTCAGGATCTTATGGGAAATGTAAAGCTTCTGGAATCACGATGTCTTGATTAAAAAAAGCAAGACACAATGATTCCAGTGATTCCAGAAGCTTTACATTTGATCATGGACTGTGGAAATATCATGTCTACAATCTCATGGGAATCTTGTGTGCAACCTATTCCTGTTGTTCCAGAGATTTTCCAGTTGTGGGATCCGAAGGACTAATGAGCAGGTGCCCGAGTCTAGGTCCCTATTTTCTTCTTTGATCTGCAATTCTGATAGTCTGCACTGCTCTCCTGCAACTCCACTTCTTTCACTTTCACAACCTGTAACCTACAATCATAGAAAAGTGGGTTGGGGGTCATGGTGTTTAGAGGCTTGCCTCAGTCAAGCCTCGGAGAGACATTCAAGTCTTCTTAACACCGTTGTTAGATAAAGCTCATGTGTATCCCTGTAGGATAGAGGCAAAATCCAAATGATAAATGATAGAAAACACAATTAGTATCACCTTGTAGTGAAGATCTCATGGAAGGAATATGCTCTTCATGTCATGAGATGGATGCCAAATCCGCAAATACAAACACAAGAAAAACATAAATTCTACTCTGCAACACAATGAATGTCTTGAATCACTTTCACATAAAGCCACAAGTTCACAAAATCCATCTAGTTTACAAATGATAACCTAATCATGCTTATATATGCAACTACAAACATCTTGCTAAGAATTTCGTAATTCAAACTTACCGTGTCGACATAGGACCTCAATAACGACCATAAACTGACACTTTGAAATTGGTCCCTACGTTGGAAAATGTCCCCTTGGGGGCTTTTCCCTCTTAAGGTTTAGCTCTCGGGTCCTTCAGAATGCATTTAGGACATCTTGCATGTTAATTTGACATCCTGATGAGAAAACCCTGAAGCTTCATGGCAAATGGGACCTAGGGGGTACATTTATGATAAATCATGTCTAAAATAGGGGAGAGGGCTTGGGTGACCATGCCCTAGTCTTGCCCTATTTTAGGTCAGGACCAATTTTGAAGTGTCAGTTTATGACCATTATTTAGGTCCTATGCCGACACGGTAAGTTTGAATTATGAAATTCTTAGCGGGAATGTTTGTAGTTGCATATATAAGCATGATTAGTGATTCATTTGTAAACTAGATAGAAATTTTGATTCATGGGCTTATGTGAAAGTGATTCAAGGCATTCATTGTCTTGCATAGCAGAATTTGTGTTGTTCTTGTGTTTGTATTTGCAAATTTGGCATCCATCTCCTCATGGCATGAAGAGCATCTTCCTTCCATGAGATCTTCACTACAAAGTGATATCAATTGTCTTTTCAATCATTTATCATTTGGATTTTGCCTCTATCCTACATGGATACACACACTTTATCTAACAACGGTGTTTGGAAGACTTGAATGTCTCTCCGAGGCTTGACTGAGGCAAGCCTCTAAACACCACAACCCCCAACCCTTTTTTTGTGATTGCATGTTACAGGTTGCAAAAGCATAAAAAATGGAGTTGCAGGAGAGTAGTGAAGACTATCATAATTGTAAATCAGAGAAGAAAATAGGGACCTGGACTCGGGCGCCCGCTCATTAGTTCTCCGGATCCTGCAACATGAAAATCTCTAAAACAACAGGAACAGGTTGCAGACAAGGTTTCCAAATCTCAATAGAAACTATGGCACTAGACTTGGGCACCCGCTCATTAATCCTTGACTTTTCCACTTTTTGAACTTCAAAATCTGGTACGCATTTGATTGTCATTTGATATCTCTGTCTGCAATCATTTTCCATAATTTGTCCGTTTGTTCACGAATTTGCATAATTAGGGTTTTGAGCATAATTAGGCTTAATTGAACAACTAAATCACACAATTCTAATTTTTCCATATGTTTCAAGTGATAAAAGGTCTATAGTAGGTTCCTCTACTCAGCTGGAAGTCCTTGAATGTTTAGAGGTGAAAGGAGGATTAACACAAACAACTATCAAAGTAAACCCTAAATATCCTCTTCACTTTTCACCTTAAACATTTTGGTGAACCTATTTTCTTTTGAATTTTGCACCTTACTGAGTGTTGTGCTTCATATTTACATTCATTTCATTCATTCATATCATTATTCATCTTATTGCATTTGAAAAATTACAAAAAATTGAAAATTTTGAAAAATTTGAAAGAATTGGAAAAATTGGCATTTTAAGCTTGCATTTTCAAATAATTTAGATTAATTAGAATTTAATTTCAATAAATTTCTATCATTATCATCATATCTGATATAAAATACATAAATTCTTCATTCACCATTCATTTAGATTGCATTTTCATGCTTAAATTGATAAAAATTGCTTGAAATTGTGCATTTTTCATATAACCTAGTTTTGCATTAGCTAGGGTTTGTAGTCAAAATCTTGTTTCATATTTACTACCCTTTTAAAACACTCATTAGGACTAATTTTTAACTGTAGTGTTGCATCATAGTGGTCCTCTTGCAAAATTTCATGCCTAGGGTTTGAAAACCTTAATTTTTCACTAGATTTTGGCCTTATCGTCTCTCTAGATTTGCACCATATGCATGTTGTAAAGGATTTTTCTACACTAATTGGCTATTATTAGTGTTATTATCTACTTCCACTCCTAAAATTATTTACAACACCTCTTTATTGGGCTCTTACATTGAAAATTTGGTGAAAATTTGCATATTTTGGCTATATTTGCCCTAGGGTTTGACCTAGATTTGCACTCCAAGTGTGTTGTGATAGATTTTATGGCTTTAGGTGACTAATATTACTATTATAACATGTTGCACCTCTTAAAATTATTTACAACACCTCTTTTATTGGAGATTTGCATTGAAAATTTGTAAAAAAATGCATATTTTAGTGTATTTTCACTAGGTTTTGACTTGTCATCACCCTAGGTTTGCACCAAAAGCATGTTGTGAAGGATATTATTTCTTTATTGGATTGATATCAGACATATTATTTTCTACACTTCATTAATTTCCTTACAACACCTTTTCTTTCACTTATTTGCATTGAAATTTTTGAAAAAAATCAAGCATTTTTGGATCTTAAACATATCCTGCTAATAGGGTTTGTTCTATTAGTTTGTGCATTTAGCATTGCATTCCTTTGTATGAGTATTATAACTTTCTTCCCTAATAGAAATATCCCTTTAAGAAGAAGTATAAGACTCATGGGACCTAGTGCTCTTGAAGAATTTGACATCCCTACCTCTAAAAATCTATTGAATACCTTCTTTACAAAAGGAGAGACACAAATTTTACAAGATATTATACATCATGTAACCACTATGGAAGAACAAGTATTTCATGATGTTGATGACACTATTGAGGTGGTCGCACATGTACCTGATGAGCAAATAAACAAACTTGATAAAGAGTTAGCCGATTTTCAAGCATTTGTTGAAACTGAAAGGATAACAGAAGAAGCTATACCTATGATTCACAACATAAGAGAATTGATAAAAGAAGGACAAGATGGTATTAATGTTATTCAAGGTTTAACACATATTGTACACAATAATGTCATGACACCCACTGAATGTGCAAAGGGTATCAAAAACATGTCTCTGTCTCATATGCAAGTTTCGGCACCTATGCTGACTATGAGAATGTCTACATTTACATTGACAATTTTAATGACTAATGCAAATACTTGTAGTAATTCTACCATTGTTATTGGAGTATCTAATGGAACTAATTCACAAAATTACAAAGCTGTCAGATTTAACTATCGGAACTTGATTTCTAAGGGGATCTTTTCTGTGAATACTTACTCTCAACAACCTAACCATCCCACCTATTCTCAACCACCTATTACATATAACTACTTGCAACCACCTTCCACCTATCACTATCTCCAACCACCACTAAACTATTCATAGCCTACGCTTATCACAACTCAAGCTCATTCACCTCCTCACTTTGGTTCTAATTCCTTGCAACAAACCGCATCTCCCAATGATGCCATCTTAAACCAACTTTTGCAAGGCATGACTTCTTTACAAAAAAAAGTGACAAACTTGACAAATTCTTCACAACCTAATATACCAACTTATCATGCCCATAATCCCCTACTTATGCAAATTTGAGAACTCCTATACCTGAGAGGTTTGAGATCCCTCGCTTTGAAAAATATGGTGGAAAAGGTGATCCTAATACTCATGTGGCAGCATTCATGGCTATGTGTAGTGATTTCTACTTTGAAGAGGACTTGTTAGAAAAACTTTTCCCACGATCTCTCAAAGATACTGCTTTAGAATGGTTTTGCTCTTTACCTCTAAATTCAATACACTCAACATTTTCAAGCAAACATTGGACCTCAAGTTTCCTTGGTTGATTTAGTTCATTGCAAGCAAGGTCCGAAAGAGAAGTTAATTGAGTTTATTAGTCTATATCAAGCTCTCTATACACAAATTCAATATCAAATGAAGGATGCGGATGTTCAGAAGGGGTTTATTACAAATCTACAACCTAACATCCATGATAAGATTCTCTTGATGAAGTATAACTCCTTTCAACATTTATGTACCGCCCTTCGTGATTATCAACTTTCGTCTAGTCAGTATGAAAACCAAAACTCATCAGCTGAAGTTGGTCAATCCATTGGTGGACCATCACAAAATAACTTTAAAAGGAATAATAGGAGTTTCATCAAGATTAATGGACTGAATTCAAATAACTTTTCCCAAGTGTCTGCTATCACTAATTCGAAGAAGGCACCGTATCAACAAAGAAAGTTTACTCTGATATTTGAATCCTATCATTCTATCATGAATCAAGTTGTGAGTAATAATCTTATGAAGCTTCCCCCAATTAAGCCTTTAGATCCTAATAAAACTCAAGGACCTTATTTCGATGCTAATGCCTTTTGTCATTTTCATCGACAACAAGGACATGATACTGAATGATGTATTCATCTTAAACATGAAATACAAGACCTCATCGCCTTGAATGTTATACATGTATCGAGTGTGAATGACAATGGGAATAAGTCACTTGCTCTTCCGAATCAGAATTTACAAATCTTTGCTAATCATTTCCCTAAGAATATTGATAACAATATGATGGAATAGGGTTTAGTAGAAGTAGATGACGAAGATTATTTGGAATATGATAACATCGTGGGTATAATAGAAGTGGATAAGGAAAAGTTGGATAACCCACCTCATCCATGGGGAAAAGGCATTTATGCTGAGGTTCCTCCTCCGTTCTCTTTACAAGGATCAGGGGATAACCAAAATGCATCAAAAAAACAAATAGAACAATCGATACAAGTAATTATAACAAAAGAAAAGAGTGAGATAGTACAAGATGATTCTTGTCATTATGGTAGACGAAATCAACAAAGAAAGCTAGCTAAAAATTAGAAATGAGTATGAAGATTATCATCAGTTGGAAATAGTAGTGGTTCTCCTCCTTATAAGCAACACAAGGTCTCGCATACACAAGAATTTGAGAAACAAGCATTGCATGGATTTTCTGACAATAAACAAGACTCTCATAAGAACCACTGAACCTTTGCACAAACTTGATCGAATACCTCTCCAAAAGGTTCACAAGTTCTAAAATTTAGTATGATGGTACTACCAAGTAAGTATTTCTAACCCTTTACCTCTCGTGTTGTGTTTCCCTCATGATGTGTTATGTGTTGTTTAGGCCTCCTGCGATGACCCTTGATTCTCTTGTAAGGTCGAGGATACTAGGAGACCACATTTGTTGTGACCCTTATTCTATTTGTATCAACATTCTTCTATATTTGCTTCTCCTCTATTTTCAATGTTGTGTGTTGTGTCTTATGGGTATAGCATTGCGGTTGGTGACTTGGGGGCACCCTCCTATGTGACTGTCCCTAAGGCACTTGTTTCTCCTCTCTTGATATATTGTTTCCCTTCCTCTAGTGTTTCTATCTAGCAGGTGGATGATGAAAAACATATCATACTGATGCGGACCTAGTGTCCCTTTAGCGAGAAATCAAAAAATGGATCTAGTCCATACATGACAATGGGGTTGTTATATATTATCCAACGCTTGGCTAGTAGAATCACTCCATTTGATCTTGATGTTGTCTTATCACACTTACAAAAACATAACAATACTCCTGCTCCATGTACTTTGTCTATCTTGAATCTTTCATTCCTCGATTCTTTATGTAATTGATCATATGCATTGATGTTGTTATTTATCATGATTATATGGACACTAACACTTTTCTTGCAGGGATGTGTTTGTGGGAACATTTGGCAATCGTAAAGTAAATGTCACCTCTGGGGGGCATGGGCTTGATGAGAGCTCATGTTCCTTTGTGTGTTTTCTACCTACCTTAACATGCTTGATATCGGTACATGATATAAACTACCTTAAGGTGGGGGCATTTATAAGATAAGCTGTCATATTTAGATGCTAGTAAAGTGTGCTTGTTCTCAAGTGCAGTCTTAAAGACTGGTGGCGATGAGTCCCTCCTGCACTCTGAGATTTGTTTGAAATCTATTGCAATCATTTAAGCCCTCTGCAGAGGTGGGATATCATATCCTTTTTCTCTTAAGCCCTCTATGGAGGCGGGGATGGTGTATTTCTCATGGAGAGTGCACATCCTGTCATTTTCAAAAGTTCTCTGCGGAGGCAGGGAGTGGTTATGTGACTAACTCAACCCTTAAGTGTGTCTTTGGCAATTTTTGTGGTGAAGCCCAATCATCAGTGTGTGCTTGTAATGTGCCTAAGACGGTGATGCACCTAGAAATAGGAACACTCCATCACTTGTTTGTCATGTTTTCTCTATGTCTTCTAAATGTGTGTGTATTGCATGTTTGTTCCCAAGCATAGTCTTAAAGACCGGTGGTGATGAGTCCCTCCTATGCTTTGGGATTTGTATGACGTGTTTGATTTGTATGGTGTGCTTGATTTGCTTTACGTGTCTATTGCCCCATATGCAGTCTTAAAGACCGGTGGCGATCAGTCCCTCCTGTATTATGGGTGGTGTGTTTACTTTCCTTGTACTTGCATTTGTATTTCATATATGAAAATAAAAAATAAAAATAAAATCATCACTGTCTTCACTGCATTCACTGTATTCTCTATGTTTTTTGTGTCTTCAATGAATGTCTTCTTTGTGTTTTGCATGACTGTAACTGTCTTCTCTGTGTTTTGCGTGCCTGTTACTGTCTTCAATGTGATTGGTGTGTCTTCTCCGTGCTTGGCATGTTTGTTGTGTTTGTTGACTGTACTTTAATGCAAGTATTGGCCTTGTGTTTATACATACATTAAAGAGGGGGCTAAATGTTACATTAGAAAATGTCCCCTTCGGGGCTTTTCCCTCTTAAGATTTAGCTCCTGGGTCCTTTAGAATACATTTAGGACATCTTGCATGTTAATTTGACATCCCGATGAGAAAACCCTAAAGTTTCATTGCAAATGGGACCTAGGGGGTACATTTATGATAAATCCTACCTGAAATAGGGGGGAGGACTTGGGTGCCTGCACCCTAGTCCTACCCTATTTTAGGTCAGGACCAATTTTGAAGTGTCAATTTATGACCGTTATTTAGGTCCTATGCTGATACGGTAAGTTTGAATTACGAAATTCTTAGTAGGAATGTTTGTAATTGCATATATAAGCATGATTAGTGATTCATATGTAAACTAGATGGAAATTAGATGGTAATTTTGATTCATGAGCTTATGTGAAAGTGATTCAAGGCATTCATTGTGTTGTAGAGCAGAATTTGTGTTGTTCTTGTGTTTGTATTTACAGATTTGGCATCCATCTCCTCATGACATGAAGAGCATCTTCCTTCCATGAGATCTTCACTACAAGGTGATATCAATTATTTTTTCAATCATTTATCATTTGGATTTTGCCTCTATCCCATAGGGATACACACTCTTTATCTGACAACAATGTTTAGAAGACTTGAATGTCTCTCCAAGGCTTTACTAAGGCAAGCCTTTAAACACCACAACCCCCAACCTATTTTTTCATGATTGCAGGTTATAGGTTGTGAAAGCATAAAAAGTAGAGTTGCAGGAGAGTAGTACAAACTGTCAGAATTATAGATCAAAGAAGAAAATAGGGACTTGGACTCAAGTGCTTGCTCATTAGTCTTCTAGATCCCACAATAAGAAAATCTCCAGAACAACAGGAACAAGTTGCTGACAAGGTTTCCAAATATCGATAGAAATTGTGGCACTGGACTCGGGCGCTTGCTCATTAGTCCCTGACTTTTCTGCTTTCTAAACTTTAAAATTTGGTATGCATATTATTGTCATTTGATATCTCTATGTGTGATCATTTTTTGTAATTTGTCCATTTGTTCAAAAATTTGCATAATTAGGGTTTTAAGCATAATTGGGCTTAATTGAACAACTAAATCATGCAATTATAATTTTTCCCTATGTTTCGAGTGATAGAAGGTCTGTAGTAGGTTCCTCTACTCGGCTGTAAGTCCTTGAATGTTTAGAGGTGAAAGCAGGATTAACACAAACAACTATCAAAGTAAACCCTAAACATCCTTTTCACTTTTCACCTTAAACAATCCCAACCTAAAATAGGGAAGGAATAGGGCGTGGGCGCCTAATTCCTCCCCCCTATTTTAGGTAGGATTTATGTTAAGCACATCCCCTAAGTCCAAATTGCCATGAAACTTCAGGGTTTTCTCATCGAGAGTCATCAAAATCATGTAAGATGCTCTAAATGCATTCTAAAGGACCTGATAACTAAAACTTAAGAGGAAAAAGCCCCCAAGGTTACTTTTTCTGACATAACATTTAGCCCCCACTTTAATGTATGTATAAACACAAGGCCAATACATGCATTAAAGTATGGTCAAAAAGCACATCAAACACGCCAAGCATAGAGAAGACACGCCAATCATAATGAAGACAGTAACAGACACATAAAACACAGAGAAGATAGTTACAGTCATGCAAAACATGGAGAAGATAGTATTGAAGACACACAAAACACAGTGAATACAATGAATGTAGTGAGTATAGTGATGATTTTATTTTTTTCTTTTTCTCATTTATGAAATGTAGATGCAAGTACAAGGAAAGTAAACACACCACCCATAATGCAGGAGGGACTCATCGCCACCAGTCTTTAAACTACATATGGGGAACACACACTCCAAACAAATCTCAAAGTGTAGGAGGGACTCATCACCACCAATCTTTAAGACTTTACTTGAGAACAAACATGCCATACAAATCCCAAAAGCATAGGAGGGACTCATAACCATCGGTATTTAAGACTATGCTTGGGAACAAACATGCAAAACACACACACTTAGAAGACATAGAGAAAACATGGCAGACAAGAGATGGAGTGTACCTATTTCTAGGTTCATCACCATCTCAGCACATTACAGGCACACACCGATGATTGGGCTTCACCACAACAATCACCGAAGACACACTTAAGGGTTAGGATAGTCACAGATTCGCTCCCCACCTCCACAAAGGACTTTTAGAAAATAACAAGATGTACACTCTCCTTGAGAAATACACCATCCCCACCTCTGCAAAGGGCTTAAGATAAAAAGGATATACGCGATATCCCACCTCTGCAGAGGGCTTAAATGATTGTAGTAGATTTCAAGATTCATAAACAAATCTCAGAGTGCAGGAACTCGTCACCACCAATATTTAAACTGCACTTGAGAACAAACACACTTTTCTAGCATCTAACACAAATAGCTTACCTTATATATGCCCCCACCTTAAGCTGGTTGATATCGTGTACCGATATCAAGAACGTTAAAGTAGGAAGAAAACACACAAGGGAACACAAGCTCTTGCAAAGCCCATGCCCCCCGGAAGTGACATGTACTTTACAATCGCCAAATGTTCCCACAAATACATTCCTGTAAGAAAAGTGTTAGTGTCCATATAATCATGATAAACAACAATGCATATGATCATTCACACAAAGAGCCAAGGTTATACTACGGATTCAGAGACCGAGTATAACTGTGGGGCTATACCAAAAAAAATCTTAAAACTGAGTGTAACCAAGGCGAGATTCAAAGGTAAACAAAGTGCACGGAGAAGCAATATAGTTATGGTTTGTAAGTGCGATAAGACAACATCAAGATCACACATAGTGATTCTACTAGCCAAGCATTGGATAATATATATCAACCCCATCGTCATGTATGGACTTCGTCCATTTTTTAATTTCTCGCTGAAGGGACACTAGGTCCGTATCAGTATAATATGTTTTTCATCATCCGCTCACTAGATAGAAACACTAGAGGAAGTGAAACAATAAATCAAGAGAGGAGAACCAAGTGTCTTAGGGACAGTCACGTAGGAGGGTGCCCCCAAGTCACCAACCAGAATGCTATGTCCATAAGACACAACACACAACAACAAAAATAGAGGAGAGGCAATATAGAAGAATGATGATACAAATAGAAGAAGGTCACAATAGAGGTGGTCTCCCAGTATCCTTGACCTTACAAGAGAATCAAGGGTCATTCTAGGAGGCCTAAACAACACAACACAGAGGGGGGGTCAAATACACGAGCCAATCATGCTACCACATAGTTGACCACTAGGGTTAGAAATACTTATCTAATTCATCCCAATGTTAAGAACATACATATCTAGGAAGAGGCCACCCTTGAGAGAAATTATAACATTTGTTACAATGGATGTGGCTTAAAGATGGAGAAATATTTACCTGATTCAAAGGGATGCTTCTCAATGGACAAATCTTGTCTATCAGCCTAGGAAATCTCACATGTTATTTTGGTCTTGTTGAAATTGCATTAACATTGAGTTTAGGATGATGAGAGGCTTTCTTTTCTTTAAAAGGATTATATCCAATGCTGCTTGAGTAACTTTCTTTAAGTAAATTCTATAGGTACTCGAATCCCTTGTTGATTTACACTACATCCCTTACCTACATATTCACAGTTGTTATAAAGGATTTTAAATCCTTGACCATAGAGGGATGTCATTTCTTTAGGGGATAGTGAAGCCTCATAGGTCTCGTAATTTGTAGTCTAAGTGAGAGGATTGTCTTTATTTTCTATCAAGGAGACTTTAGGTTTCTCAGGTGCTTCAAAAAATTGCTTAGATGAGATCGATGCTACTTTTGATGTGTCAAGGCTATTAATTTTATATTCCCCTATACTACAAGGATTAAAATCTAATGATCCCCAATCATCAAAAAAGAGTGTATTCGATTGTGTAGAGTTATGCCCAACACCATTCGTGGAAGGAAGCATTGATGAATCAACTCGTAAATTGTTTAAGCTCATATGATTGTAAACTTGTTTTTGCATTTCAATATGAAAGCAGTTATCCAGTTCAGGATCAACATGAATAGTATGAAGTTTATCTTTGAATACAAATTTGATTGAACGATGTAGGGTGGAAGGAACCGCCCCCAATGCATGAATCCAAGGTCTACCAAGAATCATGTTGAAAGATAAAGAACTAGGCATGACATGAAACATGGTAGATATAATCGCAGGACCCACCTGTATAGGTAAGGTTATAGTACCTACTGATTGACTACTATGATTATCAAAGCCACAAATGCTAAGTTTATCTGGTTTGATTTTTGATGTGTCAGCCTTGATTTTGTGTAGTAGGTCAATGCTACAAACATTAAGAGCCAATCCATTGTCAATAATAACTCATTTTATCAATGTTTTATTTATTGTGACAAAGATCATAAGGGGATCATATTGGTTTTGAACTTCAATTGATGGTAATTCATGTGGTTGAAAGAGAATATCTATTTTTGTCGCATGCATGCTATCTAATACAGCTGTTACATCATTTGGCTTAGTAGTAGGTGGGACAATCACCTTTTGTAAAGCTTCCTGGAGCATTCCATGGTATGTAGGTGAAGTTTGTATTAAATCCCAAAGAGAGATCTTAGCCGAACTAGCGTGAAGCTGCTCAACAAGATCATATTCTTGACCACTTTTATGAGTAAGATGAGGTAGCGGGGGGAGCATAGGTTGAGAACATGGAAGAGAGGCAGGAACATGAGGTGCTTGCTTGCTTTGCTTGTTATTATGGGTGATGTATGTGTGAGAAATCACATTGTGGTGTGGTTTTTGTGACACATATTGAACACCTAGATTTCCTTAAGTGATTTGTCTTGCATAGTTTAAAAAGTAATCTAGGAGTTGAGGTGGTTGTTGAGCACCTTGAATCGTAATCATCAGTTTTAAGCAAGAAGGTGCACTAGGTGCCCCCTATTTTATTCGTAATCTTAGGAATATTACTACAAAGTTTATTAATGAAGATTGAATTAACATTGTTTTCCTCTTGATTATACCCAACATCTATCCCTAAAGGATTTAATGTGAGACCTTTTCTCATCCACTAACACTACATCCTGGCCAGGGAGAGCATTGGAATGAGAGAAAGGTACAGTGTTGTTAGGAAGGTTAGGTGTTGTATCATTAATAGAGTTATCCATAGTTCTCTCATCTAAGGTTCTTGGACATTCAACTATAGAAGTAGGATAACCTACGAAATCATCATCATTGTTGACGGAAAAAGAGCTTTCACTCTCATCTTTCTCATGAGTAATCCTAGAGATGAATTTAGTTAAATCTTCTACTATCAAAGAATATGCTCCTATGAGTAATGCAAAGATATTAAAATCATGTGTATAAAAAAGTAATTTCAGCTCATATGTAGAACATATAGAAGCATCAATACTACTTGCAGAAGCTATGTGCTCTTGAACATGAGGATTCTCATTAGTGAAATTAGAGAATTTTTCAAAGTCTAGGATGTACTCATGCAAAGATTTCAAAGAAGAATAACATGAAGATGCCATGTGCATATGTTTTCAATGTAAAATCAGATTTTAAAATATTTTCAAAAGTTATGCAAGAGACAAGTGCAAAACTATGTATGAAAATGACCTAAAAATGCTTTATTTTTCAACTTTTTTCAATGCAAATAAGTGAAAGAAAAGGTGTTGTAAGGAAATTGATCAAGGGTAGAAAATAATATGTCTGATATTAGTCTAATAAAGCAATAATATCCTTCACAACACACTTTTGATGCAAACCTAGAGTGATGACAAGTCAAAACCTAGTGAAAATACACTAAAATATGCAAATTTTCACAAATTTTCAGTGCAAAGACCCTATAAAAAGGGTTTTGTAAATAATTTTAGGAGGTAAAACAGATTATAACAGTAGTATCAATCACCTACAGCCATAAAATCCATCACAACATGCTTATAATGCCAATCTAAGTCAAACCCTAGTGAAAATATAGCCAAAATATGCAAATTTTCACCAAATCTAAATGTAAAGGCCCAATAAAAAGGGTGTTGTAAAGAATTTGATGAGGGAAAAAAGATAATAACCTAAATAACAACCAATTAGTATAGAAAAATCCTTTACAACATGCCTATGGTGCAAATCTAGAGAGACGATAAGGCTAAAATCTAGTGAAAAAGCAAGGTTTTCAAACCCTAGGCATGAAATTTTGCAAGCAAACCACAATGATGCAACACTAAAGTTATAAATTAGTAATAATGAGTTTTTTAAAAGGGTAGTAAAATCTGAAACAAGATTTTGACTACAAACCCTAGCTAATGCAAAACTAGGTTATATGAAAAAATGCATAATTTCAAGCAATTTTTATCAATTTAAGCTTGAAAATGCAATATAAATGAATGATGAATGACAAATTTTTGTATTTTAAATCATAACTGATGATAATGATACAAATTTATTAAAATTTAATTCCAACTAATTCAAATTATTTAAAAATGCAAGCAAAAAATGGCAATTTTTTTCAAAATTTTCAATTTTTTTGTAATTTTTCAAATGCAATAAGATGAACAATGAAATGAATTTAAATATGAAGCACAACACTCAGCAAGGTGCAAAAATCCTTAAAAACATGCTTTCACCAAAATGTTTAGGATGAAAAAGAAGAGAGTTTGATTTTAATGGTTTGTATTGATCCTCCTTTCACCACTAAACATTCAAGGACATTCAATCGAGTAGAGAACTCTACTATAGATCTCCTATCACTTGGAACATAGGGGAAGATTGGAATTGTTAGATTTTGTTGTTCAATTAAGCCCAATTATGCTCAAAACCCTAATTTTGTAAATTCACAAACAAACATACAAATTATAAAAAATGATCACACACAGAGATATCAAATGACAATCAAATGCATTCCAGATTTCAAAGTTTGATGTCTGCAAAAGTCAAGGACTAATGAGTGGGTGCCCTAGTCCAGTGTCCCAATTTTCTTCAAGATTTGGGAATTTTGTTTGCAACCTGTTCCTGCTGTTCTGAAGATTTTCCAGTTGTGGGATCCAAAGGACTAATGAGCAGGCACCCGAGTCCAGGTCCCTATTTTCTTCTTTGATCTGTAATTCTGACAATCTACACTACTCTCCTACAACTCCACTTCTTTCACTTTCGTAACCTGTAACCTACAATCACAGAAAAGTGGGTTGGGAGTTGTGGTGTTTAGAGGCTTGCCTCAGTCAAGCCCCAGAGAGACATTCAAGTCTTCCAAACACCATTGTCAGATAAAGCTCGTGTGTATCCCTATGGGATAGAGGCAAAATCCAAATGATAAATGATAGAAAACATAATTGATATCACCTTGTAGTGAAGATCTCATGGAAGGAAGATGCTCTTCATGCCATGAGGAGATGGATGCCAAATCTGCAAATACAAACACAAGAAAAACATAAATTCTTCTCTGCAACACAATGAATGCCTTGAATCACTTTCACATAAAGCCACAAGTTCCCAAAATCCATCTAGTTTACAAATGATAACCTAATCATGCTTATATATGCAACTACAAACATCTTGCTAAGAATTTCATAATTCAAACTTACCGTATCGGCATAGGACCTAAATAATAGTCATAAAATGACACTTTGAAATTGGTCCCGACCTAAAATAGGGCAAGACTAGGGTGCAGGCACCCAAGTCCTCCCTCCTATTTCAGGCAGAATTTACGTTAAGTGCATTCCCTGAGTCCAAATTGTCATGAAACTTTAGGTTTTTCTCATCGGGAGTCATCAAATCATGCAAGATGCTCTAAATGCATTCTAAAGGACTCGAGAGCTAAACCTTAAGAGGAAAAATCCCCCAAGGTTACTTTTTTCGACATAACACCTCTTTGAAAATAACACTTCTTCTATACAACACTTTCTCGGCCACAAGATCCCAAAGCTTGTACCCTTTCACACCGACACCATAGCCAATGAAGATACACTTAACTACCTTGTTCTCCAATTTAGACGTCTTCTCCTTAGGCACATGTGCATATGCCTCACAACCAAAAACATGAAGATGTATCAATGATGACTTCTTACTAGACCACACCTCCATGGGTGTCTTATCAACAAGCGTTGAAGTAGGAGACCTATTAACCAGGTAGTAAGCAGTGGCTACAGCTTCATCCCAAAACTTCTGTTCAAGGATAGAACCACTAAGCATACTCCTAGCCCTCTCCATCAATGTTTTGTTCATCCTCTGCAACTTCATTTTACTGCAGGGTGTATGGAGTTGTATTATGTCTTTCAATCGCATGTTCTTTACATAACTTATCAAACTCTTCGAAAAAAAACTCACCACCATTATCAATTCTCAAACACTTAATCTTTTTACTAGTCTAATTCTCTACAAAAGCTTTAAACTCTTTGAACTGACTAAAGACTTTAGATTTGCTTCTGAGAAAATAAACCCATGTCCTTCTACTGTAATCATCAATGAATGACACAAAATATAACGATTTAGAAATTGAAGGAACATTCACAGGACCAAACACATCAGAATGAATAAGATCCAACACACCAGAAGACTTGTGAGAACTAGAGTAAAATTAAACACAATTTTTCTTTCCATATATACAATGTTCATAAAAGTCAAACTCGAGATTACAATCATTTAACCCCTCAATGATGTTTTTATTTTTTAGGGCTCTAAGACCCTTCTCACCAATGTGACCAAGTCTCTTATGCCACAACATTGTCTTCTCAGTAGGATGTTTCATTTCCAAATCATGAGCACCCTTAGGTACCCAGAAAGCACTACCATCAGAAGTTGAAGCAACACATCTCTTCATTGTTGGTTCCAATGGTGATGATGAAGAATCTGAAACTCTTTTCTTTGAAATAGAAGAACTATTGCAATGAGCAGTGCATGCATCCAGTTGAAACAAAGTACCTCTCTGAGTACCCTTAGCAAGCACCATAACTCCTCTTGTCATCTTGCATCCTCCACTCGAGAAGACAACATGCACACCTGCATCATTCAATTTACTTACAAAGAGTAGGTTTCATGCTAAATCAGGGATGTGCATCACCCCATTGATCCCCTTCACTTGTCCATCAGGGAATCAGATCAAGAATCTTTGACAACCAACTATCTTCAGGTGAGAGTCATCACCCAGGTACACCTTCCCACCATTGAACTCTTCATACTTTGTGAACCAACCTCGATGTGAGGTCATGTGGAAGGAAGCTCCAGAGTTAATCATCCACACATCTTCTGATGCATGGGTGGCCAAGGAAGCAATAAAGCATCACCATCATCTTGTGATTTGTTAGAATCTGAATCAAAGGTGTTCTTCTTTTTCTTCTTTTCCTCCTTGCACTCCTTTCAAAAATGCCCAGTTTTACCACAATTCCAACACACTGCCTTGGACTTTCCATGAGATTTGGATCTCCCATAGGATTTGGATTTACCCTTTTCAGCTTTCTTGTCCTTCTTCTTCCCTTTCTCTTTGGGTCTACCATGAACCACAGAGCCTCCTTAGCCGATTTAGAAGACTTTCTCTACATTTCTTTAGATAACAACGAAGACACCACTTCATCCATCTTGAAGGTGGTTCTAGTACTCCCAATGGCCATGACAAGGTGGTCCCATGAGTCTGGCAAGGAACAAAGCAAGGTCATGCAACGATCCTCCTCCTCCATCTTCACACCAATGGAAGTCAATTGTGCAACTAACATGTTGAAGGCATTTATGTGATCTCCAACCAATCCTTATCTTCCATCCTTAGAGAATATAGCTTCTTCCTTAGGAGTAACTTGCTTACCAGGGATTTGGTCTGATAAACATCACCAAGTTTCTTCCATAGCTCTTTCACAGTCTTCTCTTCATGAACATTTAACATGACAAAATTAGCTAAACAAAGTCTCACAAGACCCTTAGCTTTACAATCTTTGAGATCCCAATCTACCTATGCCATTACCGTTGGTTTTGTTCCAAAAATTATTTCCCATAGGTTTCTGTCAACAAGCATGTCTTCCGTTTTAAGTTTCCACAACTCAAAATTTCTACCATTAAACTTTTCCAACTCTATTCTTTTAGATGTGCCTGCTATCTCTTTCCTAAAATAAGATTGTAGAATACTTTGTACAGACTCCCACTCAATCAAAGATTAGCTCAAAAAACCCCTACCCAA
The DNA here is from genome assembly GCA_027924645.1 of Cunninghamia lanceolata. Classification (NCBI taxonomy): domain Eukaryota; kingdom Viridiplantae; phylum Streptophyta; class Pinopsida; order Cupressales; family Cupressaceae; genus Cunninghamia; species Cunninghamia lanceolata. Next base: position 417,349 of record BSBN01000771.1, read on the forward strand.
CAACTAGGATCAAAGGTGATCAAGCTCTGATACCAACTGAAAGGAAGCAAGGTACGCGAAACACACTTCCTACACCAATCTAATGAGGGAAATAGTATGCAAATTCTTTAAAATCCTTACAATTGCAGCAATGTTAAACATATAACATAAAGATTTCAGTAGCAACACAACACAAGATTACAAGAGAGACACAAGATATATTGTGGGGAAAATATTTTTAGGTAAAAAACCCCACACTCCAAAACCTACATAATGTATTATCAGAACAATGGTGTTTCCAATACACTTTCAATCCAAGTTCTTTCAGGAGTCCGCAAATGTCATTTTTGGAGTAATTTTGGTAGCATAATTGTACCTGTATCAACACTATACAAACTACAACTCCAAACACTGCATTATATAGAGTTACAAGGCAAAAATGAGAAGTCTCTAGAGATGGGTGCCCATCTTGGTCACATGGCCATTTACACACTCAAAGGACACTTGTCCAACATGTTCTCACCTTTCTTATATCTGTCATAACATGGCAGATTTGACTTCCCAAGGTAGAGCGCTCTAGGCTAAAAATAGGCAATGGTAGATGCTCTTACGCATCTTATAGTTGTCATAAAAATCTGCAACATGACAACACTTAATATTGTAAGAGAATCTGTCATACACGACTAAAAATAACATATTCCTCTTACAACATGTCATAACCCAACTTGGGCGTCCAAGGATGCCTTTCTCTCATGCAAAGATACTTTACGACACTTGTCTTCACTTGTCATAAGAATCTCTATACTTGGCTCTCACGTGTCATAGATCCTGTCATACAAGATAACTCCTCCATCATAATCCAAGATGCCGACACATGGCATATTAGTGCCACTTCAAATGGGATGCCCAAATCCACATGTGTTTGACTTGACTATCCAAAGCATATTCCAAGTAAGATGACATGTCACAATGCCACCTCAAACTAAATGCCAAAATTGGATGTACAAGAAAATACAAAAATGAGCAAATAAATAAATAAATAATCTAATAATTAATCAATGCTAGGAAATGCAAGGTTGAGACACCTTAATTCCCAAAAATAAGCATAGGTGCAATCATCCTAAAGATTTTAGGATTGGATGTTTGATTGCTAAGGGTGGAAGGGATGTAATTCCTATGGATGTCACCTTTGATATTTGAGATACTACATTATATGGTATTACATGGTGACAAATGGGAGGTACTTTATTCTAAACCATAGTCATGATGGAGTAATCCTTAAAGACAAGTACATTATATAGATGGTGTTGACTCTAATTAGTGCAAAGGCATGAAAGGATGAAAGGCAGAGGACGAGTGTTGAAAAGTGACAATTTATGTAGAAGGTGAAGAAGTGCCATGGTCTCAAAATGCTCAAAATACACATTGTGAAATTAGGGTTGTGGAAGTATGGAGAATACCAACAGATTTTGAGGTTACCAAGGATTGCTATATCTTGAAATTCCTATGACATGCATCTTTTACAGTTTATTATGCAAAAAGGATTATTATATCAGTGTGGATCAGTTATGAATAAGTGTGGAGGATAGTCCTAAGTACATATTGTCAAAACTATGAGGTCTTTCATCATCAAATCTGATGTCAACAAGTGCCTAACTATCCTGAGATAGTATAATTATCAAATCTTTTGCATGCTATGAAGCTAATCACTCCTTCATCCGAAGGTTTCACATACAATCATAATAGCCTTGAGGTTGATTTGGAAAATACAAATAAGCATGACCATGGTGTCAACAGATCCACATCAGTGTCAAGATTGATAGGTCATGAGGCATTGGTACAAAGAGTTGGAAGGTACAAAGGAAGTCCATGGAATCAATAAGACTGATGCAGTTATTGATAGTCATGCCTCTGAAATCTGAAAAGGGAAGTATAACTTGTTTAAGTTGATGTTGAGGAGTTTAAATTGGCTCAAATATGTGGTTTGAATATCATTTTCTTGACAAACCAATTGAATTTAAAATGCTAAATCTTGTTGAAAAGCTGATTTTTTGTGTTTGAATGAGCCACATTTATGAAAGATTATTCATTATGCTTTTTCTTCTCTTACAGATTAAGCAGGCCAACTGGATGATGTGAAGTATAGAAGAAGAGCAGATGCATCAAGGAGGTTCCCAGATCAAGAAAGCCAATATATTGAACATCAAGAAGTCAAGTTGAAATCCCCCAAGATCCTGATTGAATGCAGGAAACCAAGAAGATCTTATTGCTGTTGGAAATTGCAAAGAATGTACACTATTCTAAATTTAGTTTCAGCCCTGTTTTCACCTGTTCCAGTTAGCAAATCAACCCAGCAAGCTTCTAGCTGGAGCATCTTCATAAAAAACATGCCACATAATCCTTTTGACCAGTCAACTCATTAGAAAAGAGTTTTGTCTTGATAGACAACTCAAAAACTGACTATTTTATCCTATTCTCATGAGTTATAAAGTTGTATTTTTATCTTTTTCCTAAAGGACAAAGCCAATTTCGAGATTGTAACTGCCCACCGTCCAAAATTAAATATTGTTGAATCTAAGCCCTTGGTGTTGATTTAATCCTCACCATCCATTGAAAAACTCAGTATACCTGCTCCTCTATATAAGGGCAGTCATTTTCTCTCTTTGTAGGGTTGGAATAGTGAATTGTTGAGACTCTGCTGAGATTCTAAATTAATACAAAACAAGTTTACAGGTGTTTCTATAAATTGGATTGTTGTGTTGTGGGATTTTGGATTTCATGGTTCATTTTAATCTGATGTTAGATAAAGTACAATTGCAGTTGAATGAATGCTTAGATATTTGATGAATGCTTTGGTTCATACCATTTTTTCTTGTTGATTGTAACTTTGCATGGTTAGTCTAAACCCTATTGAATGAATTAAGTTCAGTTGCATAACATTGATTAAACTGTGCCAGTAATTGGGTGTTTAATGAATGCATGTGATTTGAAAATCTTTAGCTTCTATTGGAGATTGTGTAGTGCCCCTCCATTCCCATCTTGGATGTGCAGATAGTCTAGCTAAGGAGCATGAAGATGAAGGTAAAATAATAGGAATATTTAGGGTATGTTACATAGTTGATGTCGTACATTATATGATGTTGGTAGATGCTACATTCATGTTGGTGACATTCTTAATTATCCTCATGTGTGGTTTCATACGACAGTTAGCATGTTTTATTGATAATCCTTGTTGCGACACTAATAATTCAGATGCTCTAACATCGTTTTACATTCAGGTGATTATGATATTGATCTTACTATGATCGTCATAAGTTAGAATTAATTTTTATGCAACTAATTTTGTATTATAGGATGATCTAATTATTGTGTGGTGTGAAAAGAGACAATGTCGTACAACTCATTCGTGAGCGTCTGATGACGTTGCGATTCTCTTTCACTCTATGACCATTTGATAGTTATTATACTTGTGCATAGACCGTGTTGTGTGCTGCAGGTTGCAGGTATTAGGCATCGACTCTACCTGAATTGACAGGTCTGAACGTGCCTTAAAACTAATGGAGCTGTTGAATGGAGATAACATACAGTCCCCTAGTTAGCCATCATCCTTGAAAAGGATGAGTATCTAGTTTTGTACCTAGTCAGTGTTGTCTATATGGGCATGATAGTCTGTCATTGTCGTTGTGGTCATGTTTTTCAATCATGCATAGTGTCAGGTATTGTTTGGCATTTGGGTTATTTTGTTTGGAATTGTTTGATTAATGCTTTGGTTAATTATTGCATTAAAATAAAATTAGTAAGTTAAGAAGGCACTTTTGATAAATAAATAAATATAGATGCTTTTATGTAAATTTAAGTTTATGGGAAATTACATTATATTGTATTTTACGGTCAATAAATAATAATAATTATAATGAGGAAAAATAAAGTGTTGTTAAAATGGAAATATAATTGATAAAATTAAAATAAAAATATTTTATAAACAAGTAAATGTTTTGTTAGTGGCAATAAAAATAAATTTATAATATTTATGAGTTGTCATTAAAACTTATATATATATATATAGCAAATTCTAAAATAAATAAAATCAGAGAGAGATTATTGTCTGGTTAAAATAGCATGTTGTAAGAAAGTATTAAAGGCATAATTTATTGCCATTATAGAGGGAATCTTAGAAATAATTGTTTCTTTTGAGTAAGAGACTAATTTTAGTAAGTAGAAAGAAATTGTTTTTTGAGAGGAAGTAATAAAGGCGGAATATATTGCCTTTAATAAGGAGAATCTTTTGGAAGAAATTATGGGGGTGGTTATGCATGCTCAACTTTATTTTGAAATATGAAGATATAATTTGGGGAAGGAGTGTGCATTTAAAAGAGGAGAATATGTTTTATGTTTTCATGATCTCTCTCTTTCTCAAGAAGTTTTCATTTTTCTTTTGGCACCATAAACCATAGCTTCTAGAAGAAAAGACTTGTGGGAAAATGGATGCGAGATAGGAAATTTTGTGAAGATGTGATAGAAGTAATATTCTAGGCATGGACTGAGATATGAAACTAGTTTATTGTTGCATTAGATTTAGTGAAATGAATTTGTAATAAGCAAGCTTTACATTATTCTGTGAATTCTCTTCTATATATTTTGAACTCAGTCTGTTGTGTTAGCCATAACTTTATTTTTATGAATTGTGTTTCTCTAGAATTTTTATATATGGTGCATGACCTAGTTATCTAAATCATATCTGAAAATCAGCCTTACCCAGTTTGTCATTTTGAAGATATCAATATTTTGTGACTGCCTATCTCTCACTGATTTCATCTCTATTTTTACATTATGTTGCATTAGCCATAACTTTATTTTACGAACTGGGTTCCTCTAAACGTTTTATATATGGTGCACGACTTAGTTATCTAAATCATATCCGAAACTCAACCTTACCCAGTTTGTCATTTTGGAGATATAAATATTTTGTGACTATCTACCTCTCACATGTTCCGTCTCTATTAAAACAGTTAGTTGCATCACCAATAACTCTACTTATTTTGGTTGTTTGTTAGGTTATAAGAAGGATATTAAATCTATATATAATAGAAGTAGAAGAATTCAATTTAGATAGAGTGATTGTATATTAATGTTGATAAATTTAATTTAAATTTATATTGATTTTATTACGATTTATTAGTAGAAATATGATAAGTAGGTTTGGAATTTAGGTTTGTAAACAATGTATTTAAGATTTGATTTATAAGTTTGTTTTAGAAATTAGTTGATTATGAGTGGAATTGTATAAGGTAAATGGAACTTGTCTAAATTTTATCAGTGGTCGTAATAGGGTCATGTTGTCGAGGTTTAGTTTTCCCGAGGCATAGATTAGTATGTCCTGATTTCTTGTGTATGCGATGTTGTAAGTTAATTTTGATGTGATAATAAAGTCCTTTACAGATGCGGTGGTTCATTAGTTGTATAGAGCATTTTATTACTTGTGCTTAAGAAATGTCATGTTCTTATTAACCTTGTTGTTGAGAAAATGTTTGTATCATATTTATGTCTTGAACTTAATCAACCCTTTTCTATTCCTAGACTTGGTAAGTTAGCAGGTTAGAATGCTTTGTATTGGTTTATTCCATTAATACTAGTGTTGGGTAAGGGATTTTAGCAAGCTTGGTAATCATTATGAGGTGTAGACACCTCTAGAAGAATTATGTATTAGGTATGATCATTTTGGTATTCATAGGACCTATGTTAGTAGTGGTTTATAGAAGATTGATCAAGTTGACACTTAAGCTTTCCCATAGCAACTTGAGCTTCTCTTCCTATTTGTGTGTTGAACAGAATTTGGTAAAACCTAGAAAAAGATTGTTCTTTTACTTGTGCCCTCTTAGTGTTCACTCTTGGGTCGCTTTAGCCATGATACTTCTATTTGGTTTGAACCATCCTTTAAATGTGTTATGATCCTATCATATGCATGTGGTTAAAAGTGAGATAGTTTTGATGAAGATGTTAGATCTATAGGAATGTTTTGTTGTTCTGTATTCATTTCCTCTCAAGCTAACCTTATAACAAGGTTCTTTTAATATAGTTTTGAGTTTTGTACCTTGTGATTCTAACTAGTGTAAGAGATTTATAGTATTCTAATATTATAGGCTTTTAGTCTTGCTCATACAGTTATAATTAATAGAATTTATAAAATTGTCTAGATTATCAATGAAATCTAAATCAGTGTAAATAGTGGATTTTGTAGCCATCGGTATAGCATTAATACTCTATTGTATGATTTTAACTATGGCGATAGTCCGTCATTGTGATAAGGATTGCATTTAAATAATTGTTGTGTTTCATTTGTATGCCTTAGGGTTATTTGCATGTTGTTTGCAATCATTTTAATTAAATGAAACTAAAATAAGTCTTGGGAACTATTAGTTAAAATATTGTTACTCATGGACTCTTATATCTTATGATCATATAAGTAACTACTACTAGTGGTTGGAATATGATAGTTCTGTATTGTTGAGGAAGATTCACTTTATAATTGTTAGATGATTGACCATGATTGAATTAATGTTACATTCTTCAAGACCCATAATTAGTGCATTATGTCATATGTTGCAATTGTGGTGTTTTAATTGAATTATTGATGAAGGATCTTAGTTTGGTCTATTAGGTGATGATGTGCATGTGATGTGAGACCATTGTGTTTAAGTGGTGTCAAGTGTTTGTGTCATTTGGGAAAGTTGATTCTAGAGGCCAAGAGGGGTAGTCGTGTGTATGACTCATGTGATTATGTAATCTTGCTAATGGTTGAATATGTATTGGTTATATGTTGACTCCCCTTTGTTATGGATTCATGTGGTTATGATGACTGTGCAAGATGGATAATGCCTTGCTCAGCGTACCTATTCATGTGGTTATGATAACTATGCAAGATGGGTAATACCTTGCTCTGTGTAATGTGAAATGATGTATGTTTTGTGTTGTAAACGTATCATGATGAGAAATGTGATAGTTCATGCTTGGGTTTTGTTTTGGGCTTTGAGAATCTAGATGCAGTGAAGAGGGAGTGGCTTTCAATGTGGGACCGACGCCCAAAGTGGCTTGTCAGGGTAACCCATTGGAAGTTGTTAATCTAGTGATAACTTAATAATAAATTTAGAGGGTTGGGTAGTTTTCACACTAATAAAGATAATTGGATGTGTCACTCATCCCTGTAGTGCTCGTTTAGGCTAAGGATGAGATGAGAAGGTCGTGGTTGGCAAAATCAACTTCCTTGTCCTCACGAAAGGAATGTTGGTTCCGCATATTTCACCCTATGGGGCCAGTGTCTAGTGAGAGACTGTCAAGGTAACCATAGATGGGGGCCGGCGCCTAGCGAGAGACTGTTAGGGTAACCCATGGATGGGGGCCAACATCTACCTAGAGACTATTAGGGTAACCCATGCTAGGACCATGCGATGACACTCATCCCTACTGCAATCTAGTATTCTCTAGTTATGTTCTCCTCTTTGTTTTGTGAATGCCTCTGGAAGTGATGTTTAAGTTGCTTGTGATGTCTTTGTTGACCAACATTGTATTTGAGCCATATGTAGTCCTTGCACTTGTTAGCCTATTGTCTTCTTTGTTGTTTGCTTAGTGGGACCTTATTGTTATCTTCTAGCATGGGGGTGGACCTTAGGGTTCCACATGGTCAGGTGGTTGTGCTTTTATCTCTATTGGTTCCCCTTTTTGTTGTTCATGTGTGAGAAGGATGTACCTTATGTGGCAGATTTTAGATCTTGTTCTAGCTTGAGGAGACATAAAGTTATGTTCATGTTCCAGTTTTGTATATCAATAGAATCATGTACTGTTATCTTGATGTATGTACTCCAATGTAATCAAGAAAGTGATATTGTAAGCAATGTAATGGTGTACCCTCTTGTAAAGGGAATTGTATATGTACTTGTAATCCTTTATACAAGACATTAATGATTACTTATCTGATGTTATAATATGGAAATATATGTGTCTATTCAATTGATGCAATTAGATTTAGAATGAACTATGGTTGTTAGTTAATTCATAATGTTGGTTAGATCTTGTTAATAATTTGTTAGTAATGCATCTGTGGAACCCTAGAGGATAAGCTTAACTTGATGTTATGAATAAATATGATTTACATTTCTTTGTTATTTATTTCCTTAAAAAATAAAATAAAATAAAAATTGTCTTTTTTGTATAGCATAGTTGAGCTGTTCTCTGGGGTTTCCTGGCGAGGTGTTATAGATTGCACTATTTCTGTAGCATTGTGGTTTAACCTAGTTAAGTAGAAATTGGTTTATTTAGGGCATCTATCTATCTGTAACACTCTTATTCATTGTGATATGTCCTTAGGATTTGTTGCTTATCTCTCTATACCTAAACCTTTTACATTTTCTTTATAAAATCTGGTAGGTTTAGGTTGAAGCAGCACTATATTGATCATCAACTAATAAAATTTTAGACTTAATAGTCTGCACCACTTAGGGTTTTTGCACATTTACTATTGTCATACTTCATAAACCCTACATTGTATGTAAGTCCCCTTGACTAGAACATCAAAGTACATATCCAACTGAGTTATCCTGCAAGTCAAGACCTGATAGTATAAACCTTGGGGCAGTCTTATTCTAGGTTTCCTGGGATTAGATTCCTTTCAAGAGAGGTGAGATACCTACATTTCACCTATGTTGTTGCATGCTAAAACACCCATCAATAGGTCAGGATATTACTAGGGATATTCCCAACATTCCTCCAACATCACCATGAGCTGAGATTGATACCAAGGTTGGCCATGGCTTCAACAACTTTATTAACTTACCTAAATATGTGGGTTAATTCATACCCCTCAAACCTACTGAGGAGAGCTTTAGTGTCATTGATAATGTCAATAAGCTGCCAACCAGAGTTAGCTTTGTCCAAAACAACATCCACCATAATTTTTGAGTCCCTTTCAACCTGTAACTTCCTAATACCTGGAGAAAGCACTATTTTAACTCTTCAAAGCATGACCATAGTCTTTGCCTTGTTATTGGACTTAACTCCTAACCCACCTATGAAAGCAGCTAAGAAGCCACCCTTATCAGATCTAATAATTCCCCCACTACTAGAAAGACCTGGATTCCCTTTGGCAACCACATCAAAATTCATCTTACACCAACTAATCAGGGGAGGTCTCCAATGGGTATTTTTCCATGCTAGCTATTTAGATCTGTCCACTTTAGTTAAACCCTTAGAAATGCCCCACTTTTTCACAATACTAATCTCCATAGGGTTAGGACGATCTTCCAGAGTTTTTATGTTGCAAGTGGACATATTCTCTAAGAGAAGCTTAGGAAAATCATGGAAGACCTCAAGAGAGGTCCTAACAGCATTCTTGAAGATCCTATTGTTCCTTTCTTTCCAAATGGTCCACCCAATATGGGGGGAATTTTTTTCCATAGCTCCTTAACAACTGGGTAGGAGAATGGGGAGTACCATTCATTTACAAAGGTAGTCAAATTGTTATTCATAACCCATTCAACACCCAAATTCTACATAGTCCAACCCCATATGTCCCTAGAAAAGTCATAATGAAAGAACAAATGAGTAACGAATTCCTCCTTTTGGAAAAGCATACACCGATTAGGGATTTGAAACCCCCTCCTTTGAAGATTGTCAAGGTTTAGGATTTTATTGTGATTAGCAACCCACCAGAAAAAAATATTTTTAGGGATCAACCTATGATTCCAAATCTTGCACCAAAACCTGCCTTCACCTAGGTCTAATAACAAACCATAAGCTATGCTAATAGTGAAGATACCCCTATTATCTTTATCCTAAATAATGTCATCCTCCTTAGGAAAAATAGGAATTCTATGCTTTTAGAGTTTCCTTTAAAGATCTATGGCAATTAGCTTCAAATCACTCTTGTTATGGCAGCAATCCGACAAGCTCTTCCATTGATTCAAAGTACCATTTTGAAGAAAGTAGTCAGAAACCAAGGTACCAAAAAATTACTGGTCGAGCCTGCCAGTCTACCAAAAGTTTGAAGACCTATAAGAGGCTGATCCACCAACCATCCATCTTCCTAGAATTTGATGCCTCGACAATTCCCAAGCTTCCATTTGATACCTTTTTGGAGAATACCTCTGGTTTTAAGGACACTATTTCAAACCACTGAACCTTTAGGGAGACCAGGTTTTGAAAGGAACTTTCTCTCTAGAATACCTCTAAGATATTTGGCCTTCATAATAATTCCCCAATCCTTACTTTCTTTGAAGAGGCTCCAACCAACCTTGGCTACTAAGGCCTTATTGGTTATATGAACCTTTCTAATTCCATGTCCCCCCTGAGTCTTAGGGAGGCAAACCTTATCCCAGTTAACCAAATCAATTCTTTTTTATCTTCAATGCCCATCCAAAGAAAATTCCTTTGAATATGCTCAAACTTCTTAGCCAAATACTTAGGAATCTTAAAGAGACTAAGAAAGTAAATAGGAATACCTTAGAGGGAGGCTTAAAGGAGCTAAAATTTACCTACTTGACTTAAAAGTTTGCCTTTCCATCTAGCTAGTTTCTTCTAAATTCTTTCCAAAACTGAATTCTAAAAGTTTAGAGTGACTTCTTTCACCATCAAAGGGAGGCCAAGGTAAGTAGTAGGAAGTTGTTTGCAAGAATAGCCCAAAATGACCTTAATTTTCTACTACAGACCATTAACAGTGTTGAATAAATAGATTTGACTCTTCTCATAATTAATACTTTGACTAGAAACAACCTCATAGTTATTCAATAATTGTTTCCACCTCCTAGCCTCCACCACAAAAGCAATACCAAAAAGGATAGTATCATCCACAAATTTTTGGATAGCCAAAGGTTGGACTAAAGTAGTCAGTTTTATACCTTTGAGGTTACCCAAACTTAACATATTCACCGTAGTCCTCCCTAAAACCTCAGCCATCAAAATAAAGAGATGAGGGGATAAAGGGTCACCCTATCTTAGACCTCTTCTAGAATTAAAGAATCCTCTAGGAATCCCATTAACAAGAACCTTGAATTTGGCAGTAGTAACACATTCTCTTAATAGTTTGATAACTCTTTCTTGGAATCCAAAATTTTCCAAGACACAAAATAAGAAATCCCAAGAGACTCTATCATGGGCCTTATAAATGTCAAGATTGAAATCTATACTAGGTATGTTGCTTCTATCCATAGAGTGTATAATTTCATGAGTGGAAATTGTTGCATCCAAAATTTGTCTACTCAAGACGAATCCTTTTTTATTACCAATAATGAGATTGTCAAGAAGTGGCTAAAGTCTAAAAACAAGGATCTTAGAGAAAACCTTATAAACCATGTTGCAAAAGCTAATAGGTATAAAGTCTACCATAGAAATAGGGTCAGATTTTTTAGGAACCAATGCAATAAAAGTATTGTTAAGTTTTTTTAGGAGTTTCCCTATCTTAACAAAATCTCTAGCAGCATCAGCGACATCTTTCTCCACAATCTCCTAAAATTCTTGAAAAAAGTAGGGGGAAAACCATCTAGACCTGGAGCCTTAAAGGCACCCATCGAGAAGACCATAGCCTGGGCATCCTCTTTAGTGATAGGTTTAGTGAGGAGGCAATTATCCTTTGTAGAAAGCAAGGTGGGAATAATGTTCAATAGCTTCTCCACAACTACAAGAGAGGAATTAATACGTTGAAGAGATAAAAAAGACTAGAAATATATAGAGGCCAACTGCCCAATCTATTCATTTGATCTAACTTCAAAACCTCCCTTATCCAGCAGCCTATAAATGGTATTTCTTTTTCTATGGTACAAAGTAGATTGATCGAAGAAGGTAGTATTCCTATCTCCTTTTAACCACTAGACTTTGGATTTTTGTTTCCAAAAAAATTCCCCCTTCCTCAAAATATCAGATCATTTCTGAGTCAAAGCTTTTTCTAGATTAAAGATATCATCCAAACTATCCCCTTCAACCATTTTATTCTATACCTTTGACATCTTGACAAGGACCTTTTTCTAGTCTAACACATTGTCAAAGGAGAATCTATTCCACCTTTTAACATGATTTTTAATACTGAGAAGTTTCTGAACCAATTTAAACATAGCAGATCCTTGAATAGGAATTTTCCACCAGTTAGAGATGTAGTCCCTAAAATTAGGGTGAGAGGCTCACATTATCTCATACTTGAAGGGATAGGGGCCTTATCAGTTCTTTCCATCCAATTCAGAAGCAAAGGGTTATGATCGAACCTAATTCTTGAGAGAGTAGCAAGCTTGGTATGGTTTATAATATCCCAACTAGAAGAAATAAGGAATCTATCTAATTTGACTTGGATAAGGTGATCTCCCCTTTGTCTATTGGACCATGTGAAGAGTCAACATGTCAGCTCAATATCCATTAAACCAACATAATTCAAAAACCTAGCAAAGTCAGTCATGCTATCCGAGTAATCCATTACACCCCCAAGTTTTTAAGAAGGAAACAATGTGGTATTAAAGTCCTTAGCCACCATCCAATGTGCCTCCTTATTGGGTTTAATACATGACAAAACATTCACCCAAACTTCTTTTGTAGAAGTTCTTGTATTAGGAGCATAAATATTAGAAATAACCCAATCTTTATTATAGTAAGAGAAACTCACCTCAAGACTATTCTTGGTGTGATCAATATAAGATCCTTTGACATTTTGGCTCCACATTGTCGCAATTCCTCTGAAAGCCCCTTGAGCTTCACTAATAGAGAAATCAACATTAGGCTAGATACTCTTAGCAATAGTTTTAAAATTGGCTTCTGATATTTTAACCTCCTGCAACAACAGAATGTCAATTTTATTTTCAAAGATACATTTTTTAACTAAAAATTGTTTGTGAGGACTATTGAGTCCTTGAATATTTCATGAAAAAATCTTAATTTTCTAGGATTAGTAGAAAAAAATAGAAGGGTAGTCTTCCTTACATTAGCTATCTCTTTTGCTATCTCCCTTTATCTGGTCTCCCAAAGAGAAGGTCTCCCTTTTTTTTGGTCTATCCCCACATCAACCATTTTATTGGCATGTCCTTTGCCTTTTCTCTTAGGGGAAGACCAACCCTCTGAATCATAGGTACTCTATTTGCTAGGCCCAACCCCTAGAGAGAAATTCTCTTTCTAAGATGGAAGAATAACTCTATCCTTCCCTAAAAGTCCACTCACTTTTTTAGGTGGGTTAAAATTCTCTACTTGTTCTATAATAGTCCTAGCCTAAAGCTAAGTGTCCTCTATCATAGTTTCTATCAAGGGTTCCTTTTCAACAACCTAAGGAACACTCAAATCATCCTGAGAGGGAATTTATCCATCCTCCCTTTCCTCATGTAATTTATTTGGGGGAGGAACCAAATCCTCCTTTGAGCCTACCTCATACTGTTGGTCCATAGAGTCAACTGATCGACTTACCATCTATTGTTCATCCTGCATAACAAGAGTGCCTTCAGCAGCATGATATTCCACCTTTTTCATAGTCTCACCTACAAGATTCTTTTCCCATTCATCCAGGGCCTTTTTAGGGGAACTAGGAGGCGAACTAATGATATTAAGAATGTCTTCCTTGAATGGGTATTCCTTAGCAACTTCATTCCTTCTTTCCATAAGTTCCTTGAACTTTTGGTTAGGATTTATTAGGGCCCTGCATTGTGTGATAGCATAACCCAGTTTCAAATAGTTTTGACAAAACACTCTTACATTTTCATATAAGATAGTTTGAGTCCACTTCCCAAATTTTGAATCAAGGACGATAGAAGTTGGGAGGGTTTTAAGGATATCATAGAAGTTGGGAGGGTTTTAAGGATATCAACATTAACACAAATCTAGCATAAACTAGCCTATATTCTCCTCAGTGACTTTATCCATAGTGATGTAATGCCCAAAGGAATTACCAATCCAAGCTAAAATCTCTTCATCCCAAAATTTCAATGGTAAGCCAAGTAACCTGACCCAAACTGAAGCTGATTTGTTCAGGCCTACCTTTGGATCGAAGCTAGGTTTCCATCTACAAAGGGAAAGATAATGTTTCACATAAAGCCAAAGACCCCTTGCTAAAACCCGAAGATCTTCTTTAGCAGTAAAATTAAAAAGGAACATACCTCCTTCCATTGCACTGAGAGTCACATAGCCCTCAAGGTGTTATTTTTCCATTGTCCATCTCCTAACCAAGTCAATATTGGGGTGATAGGTGAAAAACTTTCTAACTTGAGTATTCTCCCTAGTCAAAATAATTCTATTCATAGTTGAATTTGGAAACTTTATAGTAGTACCTTCCTTAGACTCCAATAGCACTAGGACAACATTTCACCTGTTCCTTGCAGTCAATGCCCAAGAGGGCTTCCTTCCAAGCGATGGACCCAGAATCCAAGGTTTTGGTCACGGGTTCTAAAGAAGGCAGTTCCAACAGAACACCACACTGTGGGAGGAGGGAGACGGGAGGCATAGGTCCCCCCAGGATATCAAACTCTATTCCTGCTCAAATTCAAATGAGGGTTTTTAGGCAGGCTAGTTGCAGAGCAAAAAATTCTTGTACCTAAAGTGTTACCTTTGACCAATTATTTTTTTAAAGGGTTGAACCTTGGTTGTTTGCACTACATGCAAGAAGCCCCACCATTTTGTTGATGGTGGTTTTAGCACACAACAACACAGGTGAAATATAGGGTACCTCACCTCTCTTGAAAGGAATCCTATCCCAACACTTTAGAATAGGACTGCCCCAAGGTTTATACAACTAGGTCTTAACTTGTAGGAATAACTTCAGTGGATATGTGATTAGTTGTACCAACAAGGGGACTTACATGCAATGATAGGGTTTGATGAAACTATGACAGCAAAATGTGCAAACCCTATGGAATTCTCAGCTAATTTGGAATATGATTGCTGCTTGTGACCTAATCTAACAATTGTTTATAAAGAAAATGCAAAAAGACGAAGGGTTTAGAAAGAAAGTCCTAAGTGACAATCACAATATGAGAAAAATGTTGAAGATATACAAATGCTTTTAATAAACCATTTTCTACTTTATCAAGCTATAGAGACCACAATTTGGCAGAAAATGATGCAATCTCCAATGGAATCTTAAAATTTTCAAATCACATTCATTCATTAAATACCCTAACAATGGCGTAATTTAGCTTATGAAATGCAACTGAACTAAATTCAATAAAAGGGTCTAGGATAACTATGCACAGTAACTTACAATCAACAAGCACTAATAGTATGGACCAAAGCACTGATCAGATATCTTCAACATTGCAACATCACATTTAATTAATCTCATATTTGAAGTGAACCATGAAACCAAAATAGACAACACCATATGCAAATTCCTAGTAACCTACAAAGCTTGCTTTGTATTTGTCACGGTTGGCTATAGTTAAAATTATCCCTCTAGAGTATTTTTCTAGTTTTATTATTTATTCACCATTGTTAATGTGTTAACTTTTATGATTACTTGGTATAAATTCATGAAATGGTATTTTGGTTCCATATCCGTATTTTGGTAAATAATCTATGGCAAGGAGATTGTAGGTAGTCAAAAAATGAAATATAAATGATATTACTCAATTCTATTGGACATTATATATATATATATATATATATATATAGTAAGTTCATTTTGGGTATTTGACAAATTTCTTAAGTGTCCTATTAAGTTCCTAATTAAAATAATAAATAGATATTAACATGTCTATAAATTTATTTTTTTATTTCATTTATTCCATATGGTTTTATTTAATTTATTTCACATTTTAAATCCTATATTTGAAAAGAGATTTCTCTTTTCTCTATCATCAAACAATTTTATTATTGTTAGAAGGCATGTTCATGCAAATGATGCCAGTACATTTATTATTGCTTGCATAGGATTCCTCAATTATTGGAGTTTAAAATATGCTGTAGTATTAATGCATTTTTATGTTGGGAGTTCTGGAACGATTTACTAGTATTTAACTTTGAACCAACATAATGTAAAATAAAGTAGAACTTGGATTTGCCGATGCCATGGATTCAGAATGGTCTTTGAAATGAATATTTAATTCAACAATAATCTTGACATTTGAACAACTATCAAAAATACTTCACAGCCACAATATTAACTTTATAATGCAAATAACTTCAATGACAATGTCTTAAATTTATGAAAATCCAAGAAAAGTGGGTAGAGATTTGATTCTTCTCAGGATTGCCACATATCCGCCCACATCCTAAGCCTGCACACAAAAAGAGAAAATTAGATTTTTAGTTGCCCAAGACCACCGTGAAAAAATCTACGCTGCCTTCTGGATGGGTATAAGGAAGAACAGAGAACATAAAGAAAAGAGGAAGAAAAATAGGGAAGAGAGGACAGACAGAAACAGAGAACTAAGGAGCAAGAAAAGAGAAAGGAGAGCAAAGAATCTAGTCTCAGGCACATCTTCACCAAACTCCATTCACAGGTATGAAATTCCATGATATATATTCATCATAGCTGATTTGGAATTGTATATGGAATTACATAAATTCAGATTAAGCTGATACCTATTACAAAGATAGAACCTGGTAAATGAAATTTCTTTTATATTGAAGAGTCATGGTTATGAAATAAACTAGATAATGGAAAAAGAAAAAAATTAGGATGAAAGCATTATATTTCAATTTCTATATTTTATTATGGGTTGTATGGTTGCCCATGGCTGGGCAATGCCCAGCCGTAGAGGCAGCGTCCTCTATGGAGGGTGCAGCCAGGCAAGGAGTCCACTGACAAAGGCTGTAAAAGTTAGATTTATACCTGATAATTGCATTTGCTTGAGAGTTTCTAAAGCCTTTTCAACAAATCCATTCTGTGCGCCACCTGTAATCATTTTTTTTTTGTCGACGCCTCTTTGAGACACTCTGTCAAAAAGTCATGTGCATCATCATTACTTCTACATTTTGCATATGTGCCTACCAGAGCACTTGAAGCTACAACATATGATACAAAATTTCCTGCCATTTTCTTGAAGGATGCCCATATCCTGTTCGAATATGCCCATTTTGACATAGGCGAGGGAAATGCTGGCCAAGGTTGGGGAAATTGATTTTTTTACTCTACCCATTTATATTAGCTTGAAATTTTATAAATCCTTTTAAACAAATCTCTTTTGTGCGTACCTTCAATCATTGCATTCGTTGAGATGATAGCTCTTGGAGGCATCCTATCAACTATTCATATATTGTCTATGCTCCCATATTTTGCATACAAGACTACCCTAGGTTACTTGTAGCTTCAACGATTGACAAAAATCACCTTTCAATGTTGCTTTGATGGATGTCTTAAACATGTTCCAACGCTCTAGCATGAGCCTGGGTACAGAGGATGCTGGCAAGGTTGAGAAGTCTGGTTTTACATGCTCCAATTGCATTTGCTAATAAAGTTTCTAAGCCTTTTCAACAGACCCATTTTGCGTATATACCTACCAAGGCATTGGTAACTACAACATCTGACAAAAATACACTTTCATTTATGTTTTGATATCCATACCCTGTTTAATTCACCCTGCCTGAGCTTCCACATTTTTCATTCGTGTCATCCAGGGCACTTGCAGCCATGATACCTGAGAAAAGAAAAAAAAAAGAGGACATCAAAACAAATTTCTTGGATTGTGTCAATAGTTAATATCCATCACTTATGTCCTTTGAATTAGTTTTT
Organism: Cunninghamia lanceolata; assembly: GCA_027924645.1. NCBI lineage: Eukaryota > Viridiplantae > Streptophyta > Pinopsida > Cupressales > Cupressaceae > Cunninghamia > Cunninghamia lanceolata. Next base: position 435,008 of record BSBN01000771.1, read on the forward strand.
TTATGCATTGTAAAGAAATTAGTAAGTTTCTAATTCCTTAAATTAAGAATATAAATGTAGTTAAGTTAGAGATTGTTCCTTCCTTTTGAAAATGTGAACTCTTATTAGTTCTCTTTATTTTTTAATATAGAATTTATAATAATTATCCTATTTAACTTGAAATTTAAAACATAGAGTTTGTTTTTTAAATTCAATGAATTGATTTAGTATCATTTACATTTAGAGTATAGGGTTTATTTTAAATTAAATCAATTGTCCTATTAACCCTTACCTTTAGAATATAGATTTTATTTTAAATTTATGGACCGATTATATATTTTTTTATTTAGAATATAGATTCTACTTCAAATTTCATATGTATCATCTTTTGAATAAGAGAAGGACCTAGAGCTTATTAGTACTTTAATTTTTGTAAATAAGAGAATTAATAGGGTTTGTTAATAAAATAAATTACCTAGAGTAAGAGTTAGTGGGAAGTAAATTTTTTATCTATTGTGACATTGGAATTGTAATGGATCCTTAAGGTGTGAGTATTATTATTATATTGTGTAGATTAAAATGAATTGGATAGCATGTAGTATGGTATAAACGGAAGTTAGTGTGTGATTCTTTTTCCTTGTCTATAAATAATTTCCTCTTAAACATTTATTTCATAAAAGGTAACTCACAATTTAGTTGTAATTTCTCTGTGTCAAGAATTAAATTTCCTTTACTATAATAGTTTCTCTTTACTATTCTTTTGAAATTAAATTTGTAAATTCTATGGGAGAAATATAGTTTTGTATGACAATCATTTTGAATGATGTGTACATCTAACCAAAATCAAGCAAACTAGCCTAGGATAGACAAGAGTTTACTATGAAGTTTAGTTAAACCCTAGGTTAGATATTAGTTCAAGAACTATGGTTTGAAAAATGAAACTACTAGTCTAGCTAGGGAATAGTGTTCTCCACAGATAGACTTTGTTGGTGATAGGTACCATCATATGCTCTCACCTCGCCTTCGTGGACCTTGGTGATTAGAAAATAGGATTTATCAACAACACAAGTTAATTAGGAGATGACTTGAAAATTGTTAAATAGGACAACTAGTCCAAACAAGAAACCCTAGATGCAATATGGTCTCACCTCGCCTTCGCGGATCTTGGTGATCAGAAAGCACTATGGAATCTTGAATGGGCTTAGTCACCTAATAACCAAACTGTTTTATGCAAGTGAACTAAATCTCTTGAGAAGACACCTGATAGGGATTCCTCCACACTAGGACTAATTGACAAACACCTCTTTGTGGTAGTGGACTAATTTCTATCCCTGCTTCACCAGAGTGGGTGGCAGCCGACGAAGAACTGTCTAGGGATGGGAATAACCCTAGAAAGGGCTAGATGCCCACTCATAGTTGCATCAAACATAGTGCAAGACAGAACTACATCTTCGCAAACCCCATTGTCAGTCACATCCAGAGGGGGCCTTGATCTCGTGGATACAGGGTATGTAGGTAGTTTGGACGGTGAAGGATGCCCCCAGTACTCAAGTCCCCCAGATATAGGGTACTCTTTTATAATCAACTACATAAATTTAATTCGTAATCTAAGAAGATTAACTAGATAAACTAAAGAAGTCTCCAGTACTCAGACGAATCCTCAAGAGGATTGACCTCGTACCTGCCATTTGCTAAAACCTAAGGGAGGGTACCAGGTCCTCAAAATACTTCTCTTATCGATGAACTTATGAAAATTCCTCAGTGCAATATAGGGGCCTATTGCATAATTTCCTATAAGTGACTCAGAATCTAAATTGATCTCGATGAGTCTAAGTCTCTGGCTAGAGCATATTAATGATTCTTGTCCTTATTAGCCTGTATGGCTATTGTGTTACCTATCCCATATTGGATAGTGTGTTGGTCTGTTTGACTAGTTTAGGCTCATTTGGCCACTATTCAATCTACCCCGTATCGGGTAGCGATATACTAGTTTAGGCTTGTTTGGCCACCATTTGATCTACCCCATATTGGGTTGTGATAGGGTCCATTAGACCCGGTTCTACATGAACCAGTTTGCCCAAAGGACATAAGAGCATATTTAGCTTTATCTCAGTATGTCTCGATTTTTGGACGTCATAGCCCGAATTGGCTACTTAATACTTCCTGAGTACTTAGACTAAACTAAAAGTTCAAAAACAAAAGTCAAGATCTAGACAATTAGTTAAGACATGAATGAGAATTCCTTGAATGGAAACCAAACCTTAGATCATTTAAGAAAGATAAACAAAAAAAAATTTCCCTAAGGTCCATGAACCAGGTCCTTACATGTGGTATTAGAGCAAGGCTCAAACACTTGGCCTGGAGGTCTACTAACCTAAAAACAACAAGACTTGATATATAAGATGTTAGAATATGATGTTAGAATATAATGCTATTTATTTATTTCCTTGTGATCTAATGATTGTCTAGTTATTGACAGACATGAAGAAGGCATCACGAAGCAAAGGAAAAGGTAAAGTTGTTCAACCCCCCTCCCTAGAGGGCCAAATTTTAATTTCTAACACTAAACATTAGCTTCTGCCGTTAATAGGTTAAAACTTCAAAAGGGGAAAAATAAAGTAGTGAAAGAAGAAACAAACTTACCACCCAAGAAGACTAACATTCAGCAATTCATGACTTCCCCTTTGGATCCAGGTGCAATGCCCCGCACCTTGATCAAGAAGCCCTTGCAAAATATTCAAGGGTGCATACTATGTTGACTCGTCCTATTCTGGAATCTGAGGAGGAACCGCAAGAGGAAAAATGATTTTAAATCTTTGTAGAAAAGAAACTGTGGTACATAAACTTTTGTAAATACGAGCCAAATAAGGACTTATACATGTAACCCTTATGAATAAATAAAGATGTATCTATAAGATTTGTGAATAGATTCAATTACTTTTCTTCTATATATTGTGTACATAAATGGTAAAATATTTTTCCCTTGTTTTCAGAATCAAAATGGTGAAAACTCAAAATCTACGGGGAAGGAAACTGACTAACCAGAAATCAACTCAAAAACCACCTGAGAATCCTGATGCCGGTATTGAGGCAATCATTGGCTTATTGACTGAATAGTGAGATAAATTGGAGACCCTTGATCAAACTGTACAAGACTTAAAGGTTAGATAGGGGACAATAGATAACATTCTGGAACCTCAAGATGAACATCAGAATGGGGAAGTGCCCATAACCCAAACAGCTAATGGACCAGAGATTCCTTGGTCTTGACAAGAGACCATCCTCCTAGATATCTCCCAAGATCTTAAGAAGATAGCTCCTCCTAAATTTCACGATAAACATGTGGGAGATGCTGCAAAAGGATGGCTCATAGAAATGGAAAAATACTTTGAGCTACGAAACTATTCCGAGAACATTAAATGGTGCAGTCACGGTAGGAGGGTTCACATGATGAACTATCCGGACCGTGCAACAAGAGTAAACACAACAGAAACAACTCAAAGAAATAGAAGAAATGCAGATTCAGTCATTCAGTATATCATAGAATTCAAATAGAGATCTGTCGGCAACATGCGGGCTTACAATTAGGGCTCACATGCTTGGTTACATACATGCGCAAGATAAAGCTTTGAAGCCCCTTCACACAAAAACTAAGCTATCAACTATCACTATGTTATGAACTACTTTCCTAGGGATCTATTACATCAATATATATCAAGTCTGAATCAATAGATTCCTCTGCGTCAGCCAAGGAAGATCACAAATTTCAAAGAAGAGATGTAATGTGTGTACACAGATAGGTTAGACCTAAATGCATAGAACACTTCCAGAAAATGAATGGAATGATATGTGGATCTCCTGGTAAGGTTGGCCATGAACCAAAGATCATTGAATGATGTGTCATTAGGCTCCAAGGATCAAGAAATGCTTCTACAAGTTTCTCCTTCAGCTGGTTGTCTGTGATTAACCAGATACTCTGCTTTGAGAAATAGTCAATCTTCTGATAGCGATATCTTTCCAGTATTGAAGTGCGGATCTCTGCATTCTAGATATGATGTCAATGAATGAATGTAGATGTTAAGTCCAGCTCCACAAGATTTGAAAATGCAACTGGGCCAAAATACAAAAACTACTTCTGACTGAACTGCCTAAAGTGAACTAGAAAATGAAAAGAAACAAACTGAAATGCAAATGTCTTTTTTTGGTTGATGCAAGATTGCTCTTGAACCAAGGATGCTCCTACATCAGACATCTGGGGTTATTGAAAAAGTGAGTCCCTCACTTTGCTGGGGCTAGGGGAGAACCAAGACGGTCCACCTCAGCCTAAGAAATCCATGATGAATCTTCTTCCGGTCTACCTTTCCACTTCACAAGATATTCTTTGTATTGTCTTCCTCTAGTGCTGCATCCAACTCTGTTGTCCAAAATGTCTTCAATCTACTTCGATGCTTGTTGTGGTAACTGTTTCTTCAAGTCTTCTTCCATGTTGTCACTGAGCTCTGTTTCATGATACTGATATAGGTCTGCAATGTTGAAAATAGGTGAAATACCCAATGCCTCCAATAGCTCCACTTCATATGCATTTCCTAAATCAAATTTCCTTAGTATCTTTCAAGGTCCAAACTTCTTCATCTTCAACTTGTTATATGTCCCAACTGAAAATCTTTATTTTCTCAAGTACACCATCACTTCATCTCCAACTTCAAATTCCTTATGTCTTCTCTTCTCATCATCCTTCTCTTTGTACTTATTGGTCATATTCCTCAAATGCTTCTTAACTTGATCATGCACTATCTTCATGTGATCTACAAATTCTTTTGCTTCTGCACTTCACTTTTCTTCCATATTGATATCTCTTAGTTCTGAAACTCCTGTAGGGTTTACTCCGGTAACAATCTCAAAAGGTGTTCTTCCAATGCTCCTATTCATTGAATTATTGTATGCAAACTTTGCTTGTGAACAAATCAAATCCCAACTTCTGGATTTCTCTCCAACCAAACATCTCAACAAGTTTCCCAAACTCCTATTCACTACCTATATCTATCCATCTATCTGTGGATGAAAAGTTGAACTGAACTTCAAATCTATCTTCATCTTCTTCCAGAGTGTCCTCCAAAAGTATCCAACAAACTTTGTATCTCTGTCTAAAACTATACTCTTAGGTAATCCATGTAATCTCACAATCTCCTTAAAAATAAGTCAGCTACATGCACTGCATCAATTGTCTTCTTACAAGGTATGAAATGAGCCATCTTTGAAAATTTGTCAACCACTACAAATATTGAATCATGTCCTCTCTATATCTTAGGCAATCCCATCACAAAATCCATGCTTATGTCTTCCCAAGGTCTCTCCAATATTGTCAAAGGTTTATACAATCTAGTTTTTTGACTACTCCCTTTTGCAACTTGACAAACTCCACAACTCTGCACAAATCTCCTAACATCCTTATGTATCTGAGGCCAAAAGTAGTTTTCACGCACCAAAGCCACTATCTTATCAATGCCAAAATGTCCTATCTCTCATTGAACTTCTAGGTATGCACAACTGACTTCCTTTGAACAACATATCTTCTTGAATGAAATAATCCAACCACTTACTCCTATCCATCACAACAGGTTCTCTACATGCTTTCCAAGGTTCTACAAAATCACTGTCTCCCTCATACATGTTCTTCAATTCATCAAAACCCAACATCTCAACTCTCATTTCTGTCAACAAGTTTCTTCTTCTACTCAATGCATCAACAACTTTGTTTGATTTTCCACTCCTATGTTTCAACACAAAAGTATAACTCTGCATGAACTCTACCCATCTCATATGTCTCTAATTCAACTTACCTTGACTGTTCAAATACTGCAAAGCTTGATGATTTGTATATAACACAAACTCCTTAGGCAATAAATAATGTCTCCACTTATTGAAGGCTTGAATTATGGCATAGAACTCTTGATCATAAACTAAATATCTTCTCCTTGCATCATTTAACTTCTAACTGAAATATGTTATTGGTCTACCTTCTTGACTTAACACTACTCCAATTGCATTTCCGCTAGCATCACAATCAACTTGAAATACCTTATTGAAATCTGGTAACGCTAAAACAGGTTGCTCAGTCACTTTCTGCTTCAACAACTCAAAACTTTTATTTGCTCTAGATGTCCACTTAAAATCTTTTATGTCTCCTCTCATTGTCTCTGTCATAGGGTTGCAAACTGAGCTGAAATTTCTGATGAACTTCTGGTAGAAACTAGCCAATCCATGAAATGATCTAACTTCTCCAATGCTCTCTGGTGTAGGCCATTAAAAAATTGCTCTTACTTTCTCAGGGTCCATCTTCACTCCTTCCGCAGAAATCACAAATCCAAAATATACTAACTCTTCCTTCATGAAACTACACTTCTTGATGTTTATTAGCAATTTCTCTTCTCTCAACCTCTACAAAACTTGTCTAATATGCTACAAATGTTCCTCTTTTGTCTTACTGAAAATTAGAATATCATCCAAGTATACAATCACAAACCTACCCAAGAACTTCTTCAAGACTTCATTCATCAATCTCATGAAAGTAATCGATGCATTTGTCAATCCAAAGGGCATTACTAACCACTCATACAATCCTTCATTTGTCTTAAAAGCAATCTTCCATTCATCACCTTCTCTGATTTTGATATGATGGTATCCACTCTTCAAGTATATCTTTGTGAAATATCTTGCTCCACTCAAACAATCCATGATATCATCCATCCTAGGTAAAAGAAATCTATACTTAACTATGATCTTGTTTATTGCTCTGGAATTAGTACACATTCTCCATTCTCCATCTTTCTTCTGTGCTATCACTACAAGTACTACACAAGGACTCAAGATTTCTCTGATCAAACCTTTACTCAATAACTCATGTATCTATCTATTCAATTCTTCATTCTCTGTCGGTGTCATCTGGTGTGCTACTTTATTAGGCAAACTTGCTCCCAGTATAAGGTCCATGTGATGACTGATACTCCTTACAAGTGGCAATCCATCAGGCACATTATCTGATATGATGTCTTCATACTCTTTCAGCAGTTCTCTTATCTCCTCCGATTGTGATTCTTCAGTCTCTTTCTTCAATGTTTCAGGTTTCTTAGGAATCAAGGCGTAACACATATTCTCATGTCTCAAACCTTCCAGAAATTTTCTTCCATCTACCAAATAGATTCTAGCATTCCCACATGCCACATCTTTAGGATCATCCTCCAAAAGAATCAAGGTAATTCTCTTTCCATTTTCTGTTATAGTATATGTATTCTTTCTCCCATCATGTATAGCTTTTCTATCATACTACTAAGGTCTACCCAACAAGATATGACATACATACATAGGCATAATATCACACAAGACTTCATCATGATAAGATCCAATATGAAATTTCACCAAACATTGTTCACTCACCAGCACCTTATGATCATCCTGAATCCATGCTATCTGATATGGCTTAGGGTGTTTCAATCTTTCCAACTTCAGCCTAGTCACCATCTCCTCTAAAACTAGGTTATCTAAACTACCACTATCAATCACAACTTTACAACACTTACCTCCTGATTCTGAATGAGCTCTTTCTCTATGGTGGTTCCTCATTTCTTTCTACTTGAAATAGTTCTCTCCTCATCACCAATGATTCTCCTTTCTCTGGTTTACCAACAAAACATGGATCATCTAATTCAATAGGTTCTTTTTCAACATAGGCCTCTCTTCCACTATCCTCTGTCCTCTTACTTGTACTACCCTAATTACATTCAAATGCTCTATGTCCTTCACCTCCACACTTGAAATAGGTACCTCTGAATGTTCTCTTATCCAATCCTCTTCCTTCTCTTCTATATATTTCATTCTGGTATGCACTAGGGTTTCCTCTTTGGTAAAAAATTATGTCATCTCTCTAGTAAGCACTGTTATCTCTATCCTCCTTCTTGAATGGGCTATCAAACTTGTTCTACTCTGGATATAATCTATCTCCTCCAGAAAATGTTCTACCTCTCTAAAATTTACCTCCTCTACCTCTCTATCTCTGATCATGTCTTTTATTCAGCTTCTTTGAAACTTTCAAAGCAAACTGATATGCTTTTTTCCAAATATGCCATCCTCACCAAACTTAGTTCCTCTTGAATGTTCAATCTTAGTCCATTGATATATCTAGCCACTTTCTCCTTGCTTTCTTCACTATGTCCTATCCTTATGACCATCTTGTGAAATTCTTCAGTGTACTCCTTCATAGATTTCTCCTTTTGTCTTAGGTTTTGCAATCTTTTCAACAGCTCCAACTCATAGTCAATGGGTATACATTGATTCTTCAATTTTGTCACCATCTGGTCCCACTTTGTAATCTTTTATTTTCCTCTTCTATTTCTTTCCAACTGAACTTCTTTCCACCATATAGCAACATGTCCTTTCAACTTTGTCTTTGCAAATTTCACCTTCTCTGGATCTTCAATTTCCTCATATTCAAAATATTCTTCCATATCATTTATCCAGTCAATCAATTCTTCAGGGTTAAAATTACCAGTATAGTTTGGCACATCAACTCTAGGTCTCTTTACAATCTTTGAAATAGCTCGCATCATCTTTACTTGATCTGATTCTTGTTCTTCATCACCTCCTAGGGTTTCGCCAATTTGTTTAATAGATTGAAATTCTTCTTCCTCATCACTTTCAACATTAGGTCTCGGTGTCAATCCTCTTCGCCTATCTTCTTCAACAACATCCAATAGAATTTACATTGTTTTCATTATCTCCATCATCTCATCTATTCTACTAGCCATTGTTCCAACAGCAGCAACTCTCCTTGGTGGCATTCTTCCTAGGATCAAGTGTAAACTACCTCAAGTTCGACAATCGGGATACAAGGTGACAACTGCCTCACAATCGGCGATCGGTTGCAACACAAGTAACCTACCTCAATTCAGTGATCTATCCACAACAAGATCTTATAGAATTCCCTTGCCAACTTCACTCAATTCACTCCCAAAGATTTGAACTTTCACTCTAATACCACTTGGTGCTGTCACAGTAGAAGGGTTCACAGAATGAACTATCTGGACCATGTAGCAAGAGTAAACACAACAGAAACAACTCAAATAAATAGAACAAATACAGATTTAATCATTCAGTATATCATAGAATTCAAATAGAGATCGGCTGGCAACATGTGGGCTTACAATTAGGGCTCATAGGCCTGGTTACATACATGCGCAAGATAAAGCTTTAAAGCCCATTTGTACAAAAACTAAGCTATCAACTATCACTATGTTATGAAATACTTTCCTAGGGATCTATTACATCAATATATATCAAGTCTGGATCAATAGAGTCCTCCGCATCGGCCAAGGAAGATCACAAATTCCAAAGAAGAGATGTAACGTGTGTACACAGATAGGTTAGACCTAAATGCATATAACACTTCTAGAAAATGAATGGAATGATATGTGGATCTCCTGGGAAGGTCAGCCACAAACTTAAGATCATTGAATGATGTGTCATTAGGCTCCAAAGATTGGGAAATGCTTCTGCAAGTTTCTCCTTCAGCTAGTTGTCTGTGATTAACTGGATTCTTTGCTTTGAGAAATAGTCAATCTTTTGATAGTGATATCTTTCTGGTATTGATGTGCGGATCTCTAAATTATGGATATGATGTAAATGAATGAATATAGATGTTAAGTCCAGCTCCACAAGATCTAAAAATGCTACTAGACCAAAATACATAAACTACTTCCAACTGAACTGCCTGAATTGAACTAGAAAATGAAAAGAAACAAACTAAACTGCAAACAAACTGAAATGTAAATGTTTTTTTTTTGGTTATTGCAAGATTGCTCTTGAACCAGAGATACTCCTGCATCATTAAAGCAGTATGGGGCACCTACCAATTGGTAAGAGAGGCTACTAGTTGGTGGATTAACATAAAAGAACAATACTGCTATTCAAAAGAAAACCTAACTTGGAGATAGTTTTTGGGTCACTTCCATGAGAGGTGGCTTCCCCAACTATTTTATGAAAAAAAGATGACAGAATTCCTAAATCTCAAACAAGGAAATCTTACAGTCCGATGGTACTAGGATAGATTTGCAAAGTTGCTGAAATATGTTCCTATCTACCAAATGGATGAAAGGTCCCAGACAAGAAAATTTCTTTTGGGATTGAATACTAATATTGGGGTAGAGGTGGATATGTTTACCCCTAAGAGCATGAACCAGGTCTTGGAGAAGGCCCTCAAACAAGAAAAGAAATTACAGGCACTATTAGTGGCAAAACAAAACTTCAGGGACAAGAAATTTGCCTTCAAAAGGAAAATAGACAATAGGGATAATAGAAGAGTTCCTCAAAACAAGAGGAGAGATTAGGATAGGACAGAATCTGCTGGGAATCAAAATCAAAGAAACAATTACAATAGTAATGCCAAAAGGAATGATTGGGATGCACCACCTCAGAATTCAAGTGGACCCCTTGGTGGATGTTTTGTGTGTGGAGGCAATCACTATGCAAGGGATTGTTCAAAGAGGTGCAATTCCAATCACCCATAGCAACCCCAGCAACACCAAATCCATACTACCATAAGGAGTCAGTAGACTCACCACCAAAATGTGCCTATGGAGACAAGAGGTATGATTTTTGGTAAATCTATCTCTATTCTGATAGATACTTGTTCTTCTAAGAATTTTATTTCCCGAGAGTTAGTAGGCAAGATGTCTTTGCAAACCAAGGATATGGAAACATCATGGATGGTTCGGTATGGTGACAAGGCTACCAGAAGGGTAAACAAGTACATTAGAGGAGCCCTCATTAGGTTTCCTGAAATGGACACTAGAGTTGACTTATATGTTGCACCCTTGGGAAGCTATGATATAATAATTGGGATAAATTGGTTGACAAGTCATAAGGCTAACATTGATTGCTATAATAAGGTAATGGAGTGTGTGGATGATAAGGGTTATAAAGTTAGAATCCAAGGGATCTACAAACCTATATCAGTGGAGACCATTTTTGCTATGCAACTAAGTAAGGCAAGGCGGAAGTGAGGAAACCAAATATTCTTAGTATCTTTAGATGAGAAGGAAGAAGAAAAGGAAGCCCCTACATTTGAGAATAGCCCGTTTCTTTGGGATTACAAAGGTGTGTTTCATGAAGATTTACCAGGGTTACCTCTAAAAATGGAATTTAATTTTTCAATCGACATACTTCCTGGAACTGCACCTATATCCAAAGCCCCATATAGGATGAATACCACATAACTCCAAAAATTAAAAATATAGTTGCAAGAATTGTTGGAGAAGGGGTTGATAAGGCTTAGTGTATCACCGTGGGGAGCACCAGTCATATTTATCAAGAAGAAAGATGGGACACTAAGGTTGTGTATTGACTATAGAATGTTGAATAAAGCCACCATGAGAAATAGGTATCCCTTGCCTTGCATTGATGATCTATTTGACCAAATGAAGGGAGCCTCAGTATTCTTCAAAATTGACCTTCGCTTTGGCTATCATCAGTTAAGGATAAAAGAAGAGGACATTCCAAAAATAACATTTAGAAGTAGGTATGGTCATGATGAATTCACTGTAGTTCCATTTAGGTTGACAAATTCTGCAGCTACCTTTATGAACCTAATGAACAGTGTATTCCATGATTTTCTGGATAAATTTGTAATTGTGTTCCTAGATGACATCTTAATCTATTCAAAGGATGAAGATGAACACTTAACTCACCTGCAGGCAGTCCTACAAAGGTTAAGGAAGCATAAGTTGTTTGGGAAGTTATCCAAATATTCCTTCTTTGAAAGGAAGGTTCACTACTTAGGGCATATCATTTTAGCCGAGAGTATAGTAGTGGATCCTGATAGGATAAAGGCCATCACTGAATGGCCTATACCTAAAAATGTAACCAAAGTGAGAAATTTCATGGGGTTGGTAGGGTACTATAGGAGGTTTGTGAAGGACTTTTCAAGGATAGCCAATCTGATTACATCTCTGCAAAAGAAAAATAACATAATCATTTGGACTAAGCAGTATGATAAAGCATTTTAGGTGCTGAAAGAATGGTTAACATCATCTCCAATTCTGAAGGTGCCTGACCCTAATGGTAACTTCACAGTAGTAACCGATGCATCCATAAAAGGGCTAGGAGGAGTTCTTTTCCAAGAAGGAGTTGTGGCTTATGAATCCTAAAAATTGAAAATCCATGAAGTCAATTATGCTCCTCATGACCTTGAACTTACAACCATAGTCCATGCTTTGCAAAAATGGAGGCACTTCTTGTTGGGAAAACCTTTTGAGCTCAAAACAGACCATCAAGGATTGAAGTACATTTTCACTCAACCTCATTTGAATGCAAGACAACAAAGGTGGCTAGAATTCCTAAGTGAGTATGATTTTGAGATTGAATATATCAAGGGCAAGGAACATAGGGTGGCCGATGCTCTTAGCATGAGAAGACACATAATGGCCATATCCAACTTACACATAGACCTAAAACAAGTACTCTCAGAGCAGAAACATGACCCGTGGTACACTCAGGTTAATGTATCTCTTGCTAATACCTCTATGGAACCAAAGTATTTGGGCTATACTTTTGATTTTGATGGGCTAATGAGGTACCAAGGAAGAATATACGTTCCTAATAATGTGGAACTAAGGAGTATGATCCTAACAGAGGCACATAATGCTCCATATTCAGGGCATCCGGGGGTGAATAAGATGTATGTAGATCGCAAGAAGCTATATTTCTAGCTAGGAATGAAGAAGGATGTGGTAGACATAGTTGCCAGATGCCTAGAATGTCAGAGGATTAAGGCAAAACATGTGCATTTGGTGGGACTTCTTTATCTGCATAATGTACCTTGCTATAAATGGCAAGTCATAGGTATGGATTTTGTCTAAGGGCTGCCGATGACATCTCTTAGACATAATTGTATTTTGGTAGTTGTGGATAAACTCACTAAGGCAACCCATTTCATACCGGGAAACCTAACAGATGATGCACCTGCTACAGTAAAAAGGTTCATAAAAGAAATTTTTAGGCTGCATGGAATCCCTGAGAAAATCATCTCTGATAGAGACGCAAAGTTCACTTCTAGATTCTAGACCACATTGCAGGCTAATTTAGGAACATAGTTGAATTTCATCACAACCTATCATCCTAAGACGGATGGTCAAACAGAAAGGACTAACCAAATTTTGGAATATCTCCTTCACATGTATTGCATGGACCAGCAGACCAAATGTGAGGAATATTTTCCTTTAGTGGAGTTTGCCTATAAGAACTCATTCCAATCAGTTATAAGTATGGCACCCTTTGAAGCTCTCTATGGGAGACCTTGCGGAACACCTTTGAGTTGGGATAAATTGGAGGATAGAATCCTAGTTAGTCCTGAAATGTTGAAAGATGTGGATAACCAGGTGCAACTTATCTGACATAGGTTGAAGGAAGCCTCAGATCACCAAAAAAGTTATGCAGATAAGAATAGAACACCCAAGAGGTTCCAGATTGGTGAGAAGGTGTTCCTTAGAGTTTGACCTCATAAAAGTTCCATCTCTTTTGGAAGAAAGTCAAAGCTAGCACCTCATTTTATTGGGCCTTTTGAAGTACTTGAGGAAATCAACCTTGTAGCTTACCGCTTGGCCTTGTCTCCAACACTGAACCAGATTCATGATGTGTTCCATGTGTCCTCGCTAAAAATGTATATACCTGATCCTAAGCATATTCTCAATTGGAACGCCCTGCAAGTGGAAGAAACTGGTACAATAACAATCGAGCCATGCAAAATCGTCAAGAGGCACCAGTTTCAGCTCTACAATAGAATGGTGGACCAATCTAAGGTCCAGTGGGATCAGTACTTGCCCAAGAACACTACATGGGAGGACACTGTGGAAATGCAACAACTTTATCCATATCTATTTTGAAAGTTTTATTTAATTTATAAACTCGACAAAACTTCAAATTTTTCTTAAAAACAATTATATTTGAATGCCTTTTTTGATTTATTTGTCTACTTAAAAACTACTTATCCTAGGTTTCTCATGATGAATTTTTATGGATATTAATGTTGTACTGATAAATGCTAGATTTTGATTATGATATTGGGAATCGTTTATGTATATTTATCCTTCTGAGTATCATTGCATTGGGACGATGCACAGGCTTAAGGGGGAGTATGTCATGGTCAACCATAGTTAAAATTATCCCTCTAGGTTGTTTTTCTAGTTTTATTATTTATTCACTGTTGTTAATGTGTTAACTTTTATGATTACTTGGTATAAAGTCATGAAATGGTATTTTGGTTTCATATCCGTATTTTGGTAGCTGAAAAATCAAATATAAATGATATTACTCAATTCTATTGGGTCACATAATTTAGTGCAAGTATTAAAAATTTAAAAATTATATATATATAGTAAGTTCATTTTGGGTATTTGACAAATTTCTTAAGTGTCTATTAAGTTCCTAATTAAATAATAAATAGATATTAACATGTCTATAAATTTACTTTTTTTATTTCATTTATTCCATATGGTTTTATTTAATTTATTTCACATTTTAAATCCTATACATAAGTAGTGTTTTGAACAGAGACTTCTCTTTTCTCTATCATCAAACAATTTTATTATTGTTAGAAGGCATGTTCATGCAAATGATGCCAATACATTTATTATTGCTTGCATAGGATTACTCAATTATTGGAGTTTACAATATGTTGTAGTATTAATGCATTTTTTTGCTGGGAGTTTTGGAACCATCTACTAGTATTTAACTTTGAACTAACATAATGTAAAATAAAGTAGAACTTGGATTTGTTGATGTCATGGATTCAGAATGGTCTTTGAAATGAATATTTAATTCAACAATAATCCTGACATTTGAAAAACTATTAAAAATCCTTCACAGCCACAATATTAACTTTATAATGCAAATAACTTCAATGACAATGTCTTAAATTTATGAAAATCCAAAAAAAAGTAGGCAGAGATTTGATTCTTCTCAGGATTGCCACATATCTACCCTGCACACAAAAAGAGAAAATCAGATTTTTAGTTGCCCAAGACCACCATCAAAAAATCTGCACCGCCTTCTAGATGGGTATAAGGAAGAATAGAGAATAGAAAGAAAAGAGGAAGAAAAAGAGGGAAGAGAGGGCAAACATAAATGGAGAATTGAGGAGCAAGAAAAGAGAAAGGAGAGTAAAGAATCTAGTCTCAGGTACATCTTCACCAAACGCCACTCATAGGTATGGAATTCCATGATATATTTTCTTCATAGCTGATTTGGAACTGTATTTGCAATGACATAAATCTCTTCTACGACATAAATTCAGATTAAGTTAATACCTGTTACAAAGATAGAACCTAGTAAATGAAATTTCTTTTATATTGAAGAGTCATGATTATGAAATAAACTAGGTAATGGAAAAAGAAAAAAATTAGGATGAAAGCATTATATTTCAACTTCTATATTTTATTATGGGCTGTATGGTCGCCCATGGCTGGGGCGAACCAGCCATAGAGGCACTACCTCTAGGCTGGGCAACGCCCAGCCGTAGAGGTAGCATCCTCTATGGAGGGCATAGCTAGGCAAGGAGGCCGCTGGAAAAGGCTATAAAATTTAGACTTATACCTGACAATTGCATTTTCTTGAGAGTTTCTAAAGCCTTTTCAACAAATCCATTATGTGTGGTACCTGTAATCATTTTTTTTTTTCCAATACCTCTTTGAGACACTCTGTCAAAAAGTCATGTGCATCATCCTTACTTCTACATTTTGCATATGTGCCTACCAGGGCACTTGCAGCTACAACATATGAAAAAAAATTTCCTTCCGTTTGCTTGAATGATGCCCATATCTTGTTCAAATATGCCCATTTTCACACAGGTGAGGGAAACACTGGCCAAGGTTGGGGAAATTGATTTTTTTACTCTATCCATTTATATTAGCTTGAAATTTTATAAATCCTTTTAAACAAATTTCTTTTGTGCGTACCTTCAATCATTGCATTCTTTGAGATGATGGCTCTTAGAGGCATCCTGTCAACTATTCATATATTGTCTATGCTCCCATATTTTGCATACAAGACTATCAAGTTACTTGCAGCTTCAACGATTGACAAAAATCCCCTTTCAATGTTGCTTTGATGAATGTCTTAAACTTGTTCCAATGCTCTAGCATGAGCCTGGGTACAGAGGATGCTAGCAAGGTTGAGGAGTCTAGTTTTATATGCTCCAATTGCATTTTCTAATAAAGTTTCTAAGCCTTTTCAACAGACCCATTTTGCGTACATGCCTACCAAGGCACTGGTAACTACAACATCTGACAAAAATCCACTTTCATTTATATTTTGATATCCATACCCTGTTCAATTCACCCTGCCTAAGCGTCCACATTTTTCATTCGTGTCATCCAGGGCACTTGCAGCCACGACACCTGAGAAAAGAAAAAAAAAATGAGGACAACAAAACAAATTTCTTGGATTGTGTCAATAGTTAATATCCATCACTTATGTCCTTTGAATTAGTTTTTTTATGCATTGTAAAGAAATTAGTAAGTTTCTAATTCCTTAAATTAAGAATATAAATGCAGTTAAGTTAGAGATTGTTCCTTTCCTTTTTAAAATGTGAACTCTTATTAGTTCTCTTTATTTTTTAATATAGAATTTATAATAATTATCCTATTTAACTTGAAATTTAAAACATAGAGTTTATTTTTTAAATTCAATGAATTGATCTATTATCCTTTACATTTAGAGTATAGGGTTTATTTTAAATTAAATCAATTGTCCTATTAACCCTTACCTTTAGAATATAGATTTTATTTTAAATTTATGGACCTATTATATTTTTTTTAATTTAGAATATAGATTCTACTTCAAATTTCATATGTATCATCTTTTGAATAAGAGAAAGACCTAGAGCTTATTAGTACTTTAATTTTTGTAAATAAGGGAATTAGTAGGGTTGTTAATAAAATAAATTACCTAGAGTAAGAGTTAGTGGGAAGTAAATTTTTTATCTATTGTGACATTGGAATTGTTAGGGATCGTTAAGGTGTGAGTATTATTATTATATTGTGTAGATTAAAACGAACTGGATAGCATGTAGTATGGTATAAACGGAAGTTAGTATGTGAATCTTTTTCCTTGTCTATAAATAATTTCCTCTTAAAATTTTATTTTAAAGGTAACTCGCAATTTAGTTGTAATTTCTCTGTGTCAAGAATTAAATTTCCTTTACAATAATAGTTTCTCTTTACTATTCTTTTGAAATTAAATTTGTAAATGCTATGGTAGAAATATAGTTTTGTATGACAATCATTTTGAATGATGCGTACGTCTAACCAAAATCAAGCAAACTAGCCTAGGATAAACAAGAGTATACTGTCAAGTTTGGTTAAACCCTAGCTTGGATATTAGTTCAAGAACTATGGTTTGAAAAATGAAACTACTAGTCTAGCTAGGGCACAGTGTTATCCACAGATAGACTTTGTTGGTGATAGGTACCGTTGTATGCTCTCACCTCGCCTTCGCAGACCTTAGTGATCAGAAAGTGGGATTTATCAACAACACAAGTCTAATTGGGAGATGACTTGAAAATTGTCAGATAGGACAACTAGTCCAAACAAGAAACCCTAGATGTCGTATGCTCTCACCCTGCCTTCACGGATCTTGGTGATTAGAAAGCACCAGGGAATCTTGAATGGGCTTAGTCACCTAATAACCAAACTATTTTATGCAAGTGAACTAAATCTCTTGAGCCGACACCTGATAAGGATTCCTCCATACTAGGACTAATTAACAAACACCTCTTTAGGGTGTTTGTGGTAGTGGACTAATTTTCATCCCTGCTTCACCTGAGTGGGTAGCAGCCGATGAAGAACTGTCTAGGGCTAAGAATAACCCTATAAAGGGTTGGATACCCGCTCATATTTGCATCAAACATAGTGCAAGATAGAACTACATATTCGCAAACCTTAGTGTCAGTTGCATTCAGAGGGGGCCTTGAGCCCATGGATACAGGGTATGTAGGCAGTCTGGACGGTGAAGGATGCCTCCAGTACTCAGGTCCCTCGGATATAGGGCACTCTTTTATAATTAACTACATAAATTCAATTTCTAATATAAGAAGATTAACTAGATAAACTAAAGAAGTCTCCAGTACTTAGATGAATCCTCAGGAGGCTTGACCTCATACCTGTCATTTGCCGAAACCTGAGGGAGGGTACCAGGTCCTCATAATACTTCTCTTATCGATGAACTTACAGAAATTCCTCGGTGCAATATATGGGCCTATTGCGTAATTTCTTGTGACTTAGGATCCAAATTGATGTCGATGAGTCTAAGTCTCTGGCCAGAGCATATTAATGATTCCTGTCCTTATTAGCCCATATGGCTATTGTGTTACCTATCCCGTATTGGATAGAGTGTTGGTCCATTTGACCAGTTTAGGCCCGTTTGGCCACTATTCAATCTACCCCATATTAGGTAGCAATATACCAGTTTAGGCCCATTTGGCCACCATTTGATCTACCCATATTGGGTAGCAATAGGGTTTGTTAGACCTGGTTCCGCATGAACCAGTTTGCCTAAAGGATAGAAGAGCTTGTTTGGCTTTATCTCAGTATGTCTTAATTTTTGGACACCATAGCCCAAATTGGCTACTTAATACTTCCTAAGTACTCAGGCTAAACTAAAAGTTCAATAAACAAAAGTCAAGATCTAGACAATTAGTTAAGACATGAATGAGAATCCCTTGAATGGAAACCAAACCTTAGATCATTTAAGAAAGATAAACAAACAAAAAAAATTTCCTAAGGTCCATGAACCGGGTCCTTACAGTATTAATCAAAATTTTGGCATAGTCTCAGCAATTCACTATCAAGAGTCTATTACAATGAGAGAAAATGATGGCCCTTTTATAGACAAGGCACCATACCAAGTTTTTCAATGGACGGTGGAGATTTACTCAACACCAAGGGTCCAGATTACATGGCATTAAATGAGATACAACATTTTACTACATTTTCATGTTTTCTTGTCTTGATAGAAAAGACGAAATACAACATCAAAATACATTGAATATAGACAAAATGAATACCCTTTTGGCTGTACAAGACAAAGAGCCAATTTACAAGACAAGATAAAGTCAAAATAAAGTCATGTGACCCTTGAATACTGTAGCTAAAGTGGAGTGACAAGATTTCAAATTCTTGCTGGAATATTCTATTGATCCTCGTCATCCAGGTTGACCTTATTCTTCTCAGCTTCTTTGTTGTTGTATGTTGTAAGAGCTGATAACACTAGAGTGATGTTTGCTGGGTCCGGATCTTTGATGTAATCTATTCTAAATTTTAGCCAGTCAACCTCCTATGAGAACTTATAATAAACTACATCTCTTGATCTTCTATTTCTTTTGAATTCTACAAATGTAGCTTGGAGATCACTAACTTTCTCTAATTTCCCTATCATGAGTGGTGACTCTCCATGAATAATATGGTGCAACTTATCTTTACATTCCTACATATTTACTGGAGCCATATCATCAAGATCAGAATTTGTACAAGCTCTTAATACGTCATTTATTTTATAAATCACCTCCATAATTTGGGCTCTAGTTGTACCAAAAGAATCTCTATCTTTATCAAAAATTTCCTTTTGCAATCCAATCAATTCTAACCATTGCTCAAGTTTCTCCAATCTATCATGGGTCAGAATGCCTTTTGCTAACAAAACTTCATCGGGAACGTTGGCCATGGCTAGCACTGTAGGATGCATATGGGAGTAATGGTCTTCATAAGTAGTACAATCATTATTGACTTCTTGTCATTCAGAATTCAATATGCAAAAATCCTTATGCAATTTAGTTGCAAAAAGAATCACCTCACAGCCTTCTATGTAAACTTTATGAAACCATTCATCTGTTGTTGCTACAGTAGTCTTAATTTTATCAAAAATTGTCAGCTTCTCTTTGGAAAGAAGAGATGGTGCTACCTCGGACTCTCTATCTTCATTCATAGGTTTCATCAAGAACTTAATACAGGCCCTGAGCTCTTCATTTTGCTGCCTCATTTGTTGCTTGGTTAGCTCGTCTTTATTCAACCTATCCAGAATGCTAGATACTGACCCCTTCAATTCCTCTATTTCTTGCTCCTTAGAGGCTAGTCCTAGATTTATGGTGGTGACTGTATAATCTTCTGGTCTTACATCCTCCTTATTTTCTTGTAATGGAGGGACTACCACCTCTGCAATATGGGAATCATTAGTATCTTTATAGATTCCATACTGGACTTTGGCCTTCTACTATTTTTTAGACTTCTCCAGTCTGGCCAAAAAAGTGTCCAAATCTAAGGACATTACCTCTACCTTAGGAGTCTTATTTCTTAATGTCTATTGCAACCAATCTGGTGCAGTAGAAAAATGTTTAGGGGAATCAATTTGACTATCTCCCTTATTCAAAGAATTATCCACATTAATATTTTCTTCCCCCAAGGCCTAATCTATTCCTTTGTCATCTGATTCATTCTGATCTAGTGCCTGTTCCATTTGCTTATCAGGTTCAGCATCCTTGATTGGTGATTTGGGTTGCTCCAAATGTTGTAGATTTTCTGTTATGGCCTGTTGTGCAACTTCTAAAATTGAATCATTGACCCCCTTGTCAGGACTGTCCTCTATGTTTACAATATCTAGAATATGTAAGGAGGGTCTGTGCAGTATCATCTTTATTTATATCTTCATGTGAGTCCAAATCTGCACATACTTTCTCAATTCCTGGTAGTGAGGGGATTGGAAGAGGTGCAGGCATTGGCACTTTTGTGGGATCATTGAATGGTTTATTCAAAGAATCATTAATGGCCATCAAAGAATTAGTTGTAGCAGGAGGTAGATGCAATTTAGAAATATTGGAAAATGATGCAAAGCCAGTAAAAGGAGAGGGAGGAGGAGATGATGTCATAGAGGAGATAGAAAGTGGAGTGGAAAGACCAAGGGGTGGCAAGGTAAAATATGGTGGTGACAGGATGGTAGAAATGGGAGGTAGGGATGAAGATGTGAAAGAAAAAAAGAATGGAGAGGAAGCGAGAGCAGGAAGACTTAAGGATGTAATGGCAGAGAAGGTGGATGGAGTGATGAAAGAGATGGGAATAGCAGAAATGGATGGCAAGGATGATATGGAGGGAGTAGGTGAAGATGAGATAGTGGTAGTTGCAATGGTGGATGCGGGAGTGGAAGGAACTAGCATTGGAACATTTACAGCAATTGGTGAAGCGGGGGCAATTGTGTCCACAACAAAGGCAATAGTGGATGCAGCAATGGTTGATACTTTTGGCTTCTACACCTTTGAAGTCTCTCCTTTTCCACTTGGCATATATTTTCTTTTTACCGCCCTTGTTCTAATGGAGGGAGGGAGTTCTTTATTTTGTGGTTTAGGGGCATCTTTCTTGGCCTTTCCTTTCTCTGCTAAAGGGATGTTTTCTTCACTATCTCTGTCAGCTTCTTTAGCTACTTCCTATCATGTAGCATCTTCTAATTCTATGGGTTGATCTTCTTCATCATTGCTAACCCTTTCTTGCTCTTGCTTTGCATAAGTTAGAGTTACCCCATTCTAATTCAAGGCTACAAGTTGAGCTTGTACCCATGCTTTACTGAACCTAATTGGTTCTCTCATTGTCATATCTAGAGAGCTTTCCTTTGAATCTGCCTAATTTGGAAATGGAATAGGCTGATTGAATAAAGCCTCCTAGGGGCCTCTTTGGATTACAAAATTATCATCTATCAATTGGTCTAGAAATCATATAATGTTAAACCTTTTAATAAAGTCAAGAGACAACCTAGAATACTTTCTCCTTAACACATCGTAATCATCTTGACAATTAGCCCAAAAGTCCTCCAAGTGCTCCTTGTGAAATAGCCTTTTGCTCACATACCTTTCCATAACAACAAAGGGATCAAAGTGTCTTCTCCTATGATAGTAGTGCAGATTCAACAATTGTAATTTTGTATCTGAATGCTCTGCTACTCCTAGAGTGATGCAAGAATAGTTACCCCTTCCTAGAAGTATGGAGAATTTGACTGATGCTCTGTAAAAGTGTTTCAAACTTTCTACACAAGTGAACAGTTGCCTCGTGAGTTCTAAGAGTACCACTTTATTAGTTGGGTACCTTGGGTGTTTGTATGGAATCCCAATGAAACCTTGTATCCTTAAGTGAATTTTTGAAACTGGATATACCATCTCCCATATGTTTTCACAATAGCTATAGCCTCAGAAGATATCCTTTTCGCCATGTCATTTTGTAAAATCTGAGTAATATGCATAGTGAATGCATCATTAACTTGCTTATGGTGCACCAAGGATTGAGAGACTTCTAATTGAGGATAACATTCATAAACCTTAAGTTGACCATCTCCATTGCCAACTTCTCCCAACTTAGATAGACCAGGATATACTACAGTTCCAGCCAAAGCATACACAATATATGAAGTCCATCTAAAGGTTTCATCTATCTGGAAGTTGATGAAGGCCTCATGAATATTGTTACTTAAAATTTGGGCCCAATGTATCTTTTTTTCTCCATGCAAATCTCCTCAATATATGCAAACATCCACCCCTCAAATGTAGAAGCAGTGGACAACCCCATGATCCTACTTAAGAGTGTCACCAAATTCCAAACTCCTCCTTGAAATCACTTTTGTACAGTGTGTGAGGTAGTTTTGAGAAGGATGACCTCTTATTCTTCATCCACTCTTCATTTATCTTCTTTTTGCAAGTCTTTGGGTCTTCCTTATACATCTTTTCAGCCTCTTCCTTGTCCACTATGGAGAGCTTTGGGAATGGGGGAATGTCAAAGATTTCTGTAATTGATTGTGCACTAAGGTCTGCCAAGATCTGTCCACTTGGGGCTTATATAGTTCTTGTAGATTGATCATAGTTATTAGCATAGGCTACAATTAGTTATGGGCATTATACTGAAGTTGGGAAGGCATCAGCTTCTGCTATCCCATTGTCTCTAATCTTTCTGGCCAATGGAGTTGGTTTCAGGCCTAGGACGCTGATCCTAAATTCTTCTATGTCTATATGGCCAAGATCAATGTCTCCAATGTCCTGCCATGTTGAGGTGATCTTTGTTACTGGAGGGATTCCCTTGAATTCATACTTCATGTTGACTGCACGGGAAGACATCTAACCTGCAAGACAAAACCTAATAAGTAACTCTTGTAGTTTGCTATCCTAAGAGTTCTAGACTTAGGTTTCTAGACAATTAGATGATTACAATTCATATCCTAAGTCAAGAATTATCAAAGAAAACCAATGTTCAAGCCAAAAATACTTTAAAATCTATTTAGAAAACTCAAGATATGCATGATGTTCCATCCATTAGCATTTACTACACAAACTTACAAAAAGAATCAAAGAAAAGCAGTCCAGTGGGTTTTTGTGGCCTCACTAGATATGTGCAATAAATGCTAATCTAAAGTGCATAATCACCCAAATTTGAACCAAAACATGCGAATTATCATTGTCTTTATGCATCTTATTAAATTACTTGATAAAACATGCCTTTTTCCCTTAGAAAAATCTTCAAATTTGCTCATTTACATAGTTAGCAGGAGTTTGCATCTTCATCGGATCTAGCAGGATTTTAGGCCCTCACAAGACATAGTGGGGTTTTGGTAGTTCACAGGATGTGTGCAGAGGGCATGAATGTTAGTGCAGCTTCTCTTTAACACCTTAGCAGAGATTTGTCAAGTCAGTGGATATGTCACGCGAAGGATACTTTTAGCGCAAATCTGACAACCTTTATTATTGGCGCAAACATTACTCAAAACCTTGGCGAGGAAATTAGTTGAAACGGGACCAACGAGATTTTGAGGTGCTACCGGATGTGTCCGATGATAGCCCATTTTAGTGCAAATCATGTGACATCTTCTTTTATCACTAAGTTCTGAAGTTTATTTTTCCAGAAATTGCCTAGGGTTATGTTTGCAGAATTTTTGGTGGTTACGGGATATGTTTAGTGAAGTCATTTTTCCACGCAAAGAATGCCTAGGGTTTTCACAATGAATTTTCAAGTTGGTTTTCTAAGATTTTGGACAATCTTCACTATGTGTTCTCCATCTGGGATAAAACTAAGGATTTTTGAAGAAATAACAAACCGTTGATAGCTAAGATAGAAAGCATGACCAAACGTATATATAGATTAAATATCTATCCTAAACAAACCTCAAATCAAGACTCAAAGCCAACCATTCAAGTAGGCTTACAATGGGAATGAAACACAAACTTTTAGCTATGAAACTTAAACCAATTCAAACCCTAAATTTTGACATTTCAAAATAAAAACTAGGTTAAAGATGCCGACCTACCAATGTGCAACTAAAGATGAGGAGGAATCAAATGCACTGGAGATGAGTTCAAAGCTTAGTCAAAATCACCACAAGCTATCATGGATCTCTCGATGTGCAAGAGCTCAAGATTTTAGGGATTAAAAATGCAAAGTAAACTATTCACGAGTGATTTTGGGCCTTTTATAATGTGGACTAAGCACCATTAATGGTGGAGTATGATGATAGATTGTCACACATTCATCATTTTGCAGAGATTTTGGGATTGACCGGAGCTTGCAAGAATTTTGTGGGAGACCAGACATATCCAATGAGGTGTGTTCTTAGCGCAGATCCAGTCAGAGTCACTTTTAGTGCAATTTACTCAATGTATCCCCTCGGTGGAGTTTTCAAAGGTCACAAGATGATCAGGAATTTTATAGGCCACCGGACATGTGCAGTGAAGCTCCAGATTAGCGCTGACCTGATTTAATACCTTGGTGGGGATTTAGGCCTCCGGTGGATAAGCACGGGTTTTAGTCACAACTGGATATGTCCAGTGAAGGTAAGTTTTCCTACATATCCAATCAAGTGTAATCTCAACGCAAAGTTTTAATGAATGTCTTGGCAGAACTTCCATCCTACACTGGATCAACGGAGGTTTTAGGTGTGTAGGATATATCTGGTGGTCAAGTTTTTAGGGTCAATTTAGTGAGGCAGGTTTTTAGCACAACTCTATTGATGAAAGGTTTGTGCAGATATCCATTGTCTCTGGATATGAGCACAAAATGCAGTGACAGAGTATTTTAGTGCAAAAGGTCATGAAGCCTTGGAATTTGGTGGCAAAGGGACTTTTCCTAGATTAACTTGATTTCTTTAGAAATTTAAGCATGTTTTTGCCAAATGAATGTGAGTTTGACCCCCATGTGGACATATTTGACCTTGTAAATTCAACATTACCCAAAATGGAACTGACATAGACTAAGCCAAACTTCAAGTAGAACTAGAGAAAGGGGGTCTCCATTTGATAAAATGGGGCGTGTGTGCAAGGCACAACAAATGGTGACTCTACTGGGGAAATGCTCTAGAGTATTTCAAGAATAAACTTCAGTTTCAAACCCAGAATCTCTGTGTTTCCCACATATTAAACCAGACAACATGACACAATATCAAAGAAGCAGAGATCACTAACTCAGAATGACTATCCATATCCCAAAGGTCTGAGTGTCTGCAATTGCATTAATTCCCATCTATCAACAACCAAGATCATCAAT
The DNA here is from genome assembly GCA_027924645.1 of Cunninghamia lanceolata. Lineage (NCBI taxonomy): Eukaryota > Viridiplantae > Streptophyta > Pinopsida > Cupressales > Cupressaceae > Cunninghamia > Cunninghamia lanceolata. The sequence goes on from BSBN01000771.1 coordinate 460,588, forward strand.
GCAAACTTGTGTTAAGATACATAGATAATCATCACCTCATGAACTTTCTTGGAAAAGAGGGTGAACAGATGAAATGTGATAAGTATGCGTATGGATGAAATGGATATGATAAGGAAGTGACATCAGGTGTCCTCAAGTGTAAGTGACATATTTGGAGCAACTTGCCATGACGCTTGTTTACCATGTTTTCATCATGATACTTATCAAAGGTGCCACCAGAGGTGGTTTTCACCTTTGGATGGAGGGATTTTTTCTTTACTTTTCAATTTCTTGGGTGAGGGAAGAGAGTATGGATGGAAGAGCCTCAGATATCTAGTTCCATAAAGAACGGTAGTCCACATCAAGTGTCAAATGTCATCGCATATCATGTCAAGTGATCATGCTCATTGATGTTGGTAGGGAATAATAGATTACGAAGTGCACTATGGATTATGGAAGATAATAAATTATGCAATGTATTATGATGGGACATGTGCACCATGATGGGTGGAAAGCATATCCAAAAGCACAGACCACAAGAAGGTGGGAAACAAATGTACAAGATAATAGGTGGCTGGTAAGGAGATGGAGGTATATGGGACTGATGTAAAATGGTGGGAGACCATGACCAACGACTGCACACATCGAAAGAAACACATGAGCTTATGTACAGAGAGGGGTGTAGGAGATAATGGAAATTATTACTAGTGAAATGGAGGGCGTGATATTTTAGAAACCCGCATAAGCTTTTGAGACTATCATGATTTTCTTTATGCTTTTTTCATTTGCGGGATGAAGGAATCTAGGACTTTGAATGGAATGAGACTTTGTATGGATAGGATGGATGAAAAGGGGATTGTTAGGAATTTGGAAATATGGATGCCCCCTGTGACTTGCCCTTTTCTTACTTATGTAATTTGAAATTATTTTTCTTTGACTATTTCTATTAGGAGACATGGATTTAGATTATCATTTGAATGTACTATGATTTGATTTCTGGCATTATCTAGCTTTTGTATGAGTTCTCCTAAGGAAAGAAGTAACTAGAAATTTTGTTGTGTGACCGAGGCATCCAAATATGAGCTTCTAAATCCCATGGGGAGGGGAAAGGGAGTGAGTAGAAACTCCTTGTTTAAACTGTGTGCACATTTGCTGACCATGACGAGGGATCCAATGGAGAGAGTTAAGGGAAGGTTGATGAGTGAATGGATAAAGAGGCCAAAAATGGAAATGGGAGGTGCTGGAACAACAATATTGGAATGAATGAAGGAGGGTGAATGTGGTCGCATGCCTTTGGAGCATGTAGGATCATGAAAATGGAATGGCCATATATGCCATGGGTATATGATGGGAACTGCAACATGAATTTGTGGACTAAGGAAAAATGGAGGGAGTACCAACATTTTGAAACTGTTTTACCATGGGGTAAATACTCAAAGTTGGATGAGCATGAAGAGATACCAATATGAGCTCAAATATTTCTTTCCCATAAAGGCTAAGAGCTTGACTTTGACAGTTTATTCATCAAAATATGCAATGAGAATGGGACTATTAAAGATTTGGATACTAGACTTGAGTGCATTATTTAATGAAGAATGGAGTGGATGAAGGCGGTTGTGATCTACATGAAATAATGGATGAAAAAAGATAGTTCACGACGTGAGATTTTAGGATTTTCACTTAACCCAAGTACACAAAGATTCCTTTGGAAGTGTCAGGATTACTTAGGATGTGAGAGATATAAGAACTGAAAATACTTCAAGTGGACTGAATTAGTGACTCTTTTCCCATGAACAAGCATCATACCATCTGAGAGTAACAATAGAATGAAGTGTAAAACCAAAGTTTCTCAAGGAAATCCTCCAGATTACTTACCCAAAGAGAACCTTTTGCAAGACTACACAGCTAGCCACAATGTTCAAAAAATGGAGAACCCCAACAAAGCAAGCACATAAAGAAAAAGCAAAGTAGCCAACCTAAGCAAAGTAAACTACTCTAGCAACTAAGGAAAACATGAGCAAAAGTAGGAGCAAAACTAAAATAGTAACCTAACCTAACCAAAGAAAAACAAAACAGACTAAAGACTACTATGTACACAAAAGAAGGTGCAAGTGCCTCCTAAGCCTGAAAATAGTGCTTTAGGAACTGTCCATTTACAGCTAGCGGGAGTTCCTCACCAATGAGTGTCTTCAACCTATATGCACTATCCCCTAGGATCTTAGCTATTTGGTAGAGGCCTAACCAAAGTTTATCGAACTTCCCATGTTCACCCTTTTTCTCATGTGCTTTGTCCCAATACAGGACCAAATCAGAGATGTAGAAAACCTTGACCTTGGCTCTCCTATCAAACCAACATTTTACTACACCTTAGTGTTTGGAAAAGTTTTCAATGGCAGCATCATGGTTTTCTTCTACATGCAATAGTTGGGTTAAACGGTCTTAAATTTTGTCATCTAGTTCTAGATAGTCTTGTATGAATTGCACTACCAAAATTCACAGATGGATGGGGAAAACAGGCTCAAGGCCATAGACCAAGTGATAAGGTAATGTTCCTAGAGTAGCCTTGTGTCTAATCATATCTGCCCATAAGGCAAATCTGAGTTGGGTGTGCCAGTCTCTAGGGTTTTTATCAAGCAGTCTTTTGATGACCTCAAGCAAGTTTTTGTTCGTAGATTCAACAACTCCATTCCCTTGGGGACAGTAGTTGGATAAAATTTTTAGGACAATACCATAGTCAAAAGCCCAATTCGAAAAGTGTAAAGAAGAGAATGCAGACCCATTATCACAAACAAAAGAAAAAGGATAGCCAAACCTTGTAATGATATGCTTTTCAAGAAATTCAATTACCACCTCAGTTGTACATTACTTACAAACTTTAGCTTCAGACCATCTTGTATAGTAGTTAGTAGTGGTTAGAATATACATGTGGCCTGTAGAAGGAGGTGGGTTGATCATACCAATGAATTCAAGTCCCCACTATGCAAATAGGTGTACCTCCACCACTGGTTGTAATGGCATAGCAACATTTCTCTCCCTTGTAGTAGCAGTTTGACAAATATGACAGGTTCATGTATGCATGTGGGCATCTTTGAACAATGTAGGCCAATAGTACCCAACCTGAAGGATATGATTTGCAGTAGAATGAGCTGAATCGTGGCCTGTCCCAAACTTCTCATGAAAGCTGGTTAAAACTTGAGTCACTTCTGTTTTGTCCAAGCATCTCAAGTAAATTCCTTCACGATTCCTCTTGCATAAGACTAATCCTTGAACCATGAAACCACTGCTTTTCATCCTTAAAGCTCTTCTTTTAACTAAATTTAGGTGGGGTGGGAATTGTTGGTTAAGGAGGTAGAACAAAATATCACCATACCATTCATCTTTCGAAATGTCCTCCAACACATACTGCTGAGACACCAACCTAGGATCTATCTCTGTCATGGTCTTAGTATGCGCTTGTCCTCGTACCAATTTCATAGGTTGTATCTCCAGATCGAACTCTTGCAGTATCATGACCCATTTCCCTCTTCTTTCACCTAATTCATTTTGCATCAACAATGCTTTAACTACAACATCAGGAACACCAACAATCACTCTACTTCTCAAAATGTAATGATAGAATTTCTTGATGACCTTAACTAGAGCATAGGCTTGTTTCTCCACATTTGGGTATCTTAGTTCAACATCCTTCAGTGAGGTACTCATAAAAGAGATTGGGTGAACATCATCATCAACTCCCCTTCTCTATGTCAACATAGTGGCACAAGTGTGGTCCGAAGCAAAGGAGTATATGCAAAATGGCAAAGTATAATCTGGACTCACCAGTACTAGAGCATTAGCTATGGACTGCTTAATTTCCACAAAGGCATCCTTGGCTTCGAGTGTCCATTTGATCTTAGCATCTCATTTTAACATGGAATTCAGAGGTCGAACAATTTCAGCAAAGCCAGTAGTGAACTTGTGGATGAAGTTGATCTTCTCGAAATAAGACTAACTCCTTACTAGCTGGGGGCTGAATCTTGAGGATAGCCTAGACTCTATTAGGGTCTATTGATATACCTTCTTTTGAAATCACGTGTCCTAATAGCTTACCTTTAGTGATGCTAAAGTGGGATTCAATGAAATTCCATAATCTATGTAGCATTGCAATACTTTCCTCAAATCAGAGATATGATCACCCCTCTTCTTGGAGACTATGGTTAGATCATCCATATAAATGATAATACATTTACCTACCAAGCCTTTGAAAACAATGTCCATGTAACATTAGAATGTTGGTCTATGTTTATCAGACCAAATGGCATCCTTCGGTATGCATAGATTCCCCATTTAAAGGTAAAGGCAATTTTAAGTCTGTTAGTGTATTCGACCATCACCTGGTTATAACTTGAATATCCATCCAAGAATGACATCATCTACAACCCATTGACTATTTCAGCACTTTGTCAAGAGATGGCAGCAAATAAGTGTCTTTTTTTGAAGCTCTGTTCAAATTTTTGAAATCTACACATAGTCGTCTTTCATCATTCTTTTTGCATACTAGTACCAGATTAGCCACCCATGTGGAGTGCCTTATTGGGAAGATAATTCTTGTTGTTAGTAGCTTTTGAACCTCTTTGAAAATCAAAGGCTCTAAAAGATCATTGATCAGACGTTGCCTTTGCTTGAATGGTTTGACTCCTGGCTTGAGAGGTATGGTGTGGGTTATGATAGATGTGTCATACGTCTTCAAGTCCTCATAACTCCAAGCAATGACATCACGATAATCCCTTAGTGCCTGAATGATTCCTTCCCTTTCCTCAGGGGCATATATCTTTCTGATGAATACAGTTTTAACATCCTCTTTTGTACCTAAGTTGTATGGTTCACACTTCCCTCCAATGGAATTAGCCTGTTTCTTATGAGTACCAAATTGGTCTGAATAAAAAATCCTTTCTAGCTCCACCATACCATGAGAGATGGTGTTGGTCTTCAGGTTTAAGACTCCTTCTATATCTTTTTTAGTTGGCTCTACTTCTTCTTCATCAATTATCTGTGCATCAAACACGTCTGAGGATGTAAGAAAATCAATGATGTGCTTGTCATTCTCAAAACCCTGAAAGTGGGTGATATTATCTGGTATAGATTGGGGGTGGAACCAGTTCAACAGTGAATTTCTTCATATCAGACATGGCAAGAGGTTCCAATGAATTGGCAGCTTGTGCTAAGGCATCAGCGACATGTTTTTGCCTCCTTGCAGGGATTACCTAGTTATTAAAACCAACAAAGCATTCCACTAGATCCCAGACTCTATTTTAGTTCTAGTTTAGCCTCTTATCGTGACATGAATACTACCACCTCACTTGCTTGACCATCAACTCTAAATCACCAAACACTTGAATTACCTTGACCTTTTTCTGGAGTACCATTAACAGTCCATGCATTAATGACTCGTACTCTGCTACATTGTTGGTACAGGGAAACTGTAGCCTGTATGCAGCTAGATAAGAATTCCTAGTGGGGTTGATCAACTCAAAACCTACACTAGATCCTTGTCTTGACCTTGACCCATCAAATCTCAATGTCCAGATTTGGAGGTTTGTAATCTCTTTCCCCCAAGCGACCTCTTGTTTACCTTGGATGCAATTTTATGACTAACTGTAGGAATAGGTTCAACAAAAGTCAACTTCAAACATTTATGGACTTGGTATACTGCCTGATGACACAAGGAATAAGTAAACTCTGAATGTGATGCATTGTGAATATGACACCAATTTGGCAGTAACAGTTCTTCCATTTGTATTTTCCTCCCAACTATCAACTGATCACACATGAACTTAGCTACAAAGCTCCTAAATCCTTCAAAAATCCTCAGTTTGTCATCAAAGGAAGACCCCTGATTAGATTGAACACATGCCTCTATAATTTCCTGACACTTGGTAAGTGATGGGTCAGGGGATCGATCGCAAGTTAGCATAAGTATTTCCTCTACCTAATTTACCTGAGGAAGATAGACTCCCAGGTCTACTTTTGAATATAAGATTTCATTTGTCTGGTTGTACTCCATAATCATGTGCTTCATCTTGGGCCCTTTCTCAATACAAATTTGGTTAGACAACCCTTTCCATGGCAATCACATATGGGAGAAGTCAGTGGCCATGTATCCATTCAATGTTTTGGACCAGTCTCTACTTAGCAACATGCCATATGTGTCAGGAATATCAACCACTTGGATGTCTATATACTATTGTACTCTTGGATCAGATGCTAACTGTATGTGAATTTGATTTAGCTCTTCCATCACATTTACTTCTATTTTGTCTAGTTGAGTAACCTTTCTGAAGGATTTGGCAGGAGTTAGACATAGTGCCTTACAAACTGATAAAGGCATCACATTGGTGGAGGCCCCTAAATCTACTAGACAATTGTGTAGGTTTTTCCCAAATATCCCGAGGGTCAGCAAAAAAGGAGGGGACTCCCTCTTTCCTTGTACAAAGTCACCTTTTGTTCAACATATGTAACATGGACTCTGTCTTTTCCTTTGTCAAGATTTTCCTTCTGTGGGATTTCTTTAGGGGAGGACTCAACCCTAACATTCGCTCCAATATCTTGAAGGAAGGTTGTCCTAACCTCTGGGACTTTCATTAATTCAAATACTGACAAACTGACCTTCATCTTTTTAAGCTCATCTACCACATACTATCCTAATTTAGTCATTTCAAACCTCTGGGAGGACTTGGCTGGTTGACTCTGATTTGTAGCCTAGGGTACCACCTTAGGGGGCTCAGGATTATTGGAAGCCTTTGGGTTAGGTGGGACTTGATAGTTATTCAGGGGTATGGAGGTAGTGAAAGGACCCTTTGGTTTGTTACTTTTCATGTTGTATGGGGTTCTATTATATTGCTGGTAGGAATGTACTTCTTCAATCTCTTCTTCCTCAAGTTGATATTCATCTTCGAAAGGGAAGATGTAACTATCTAGCACAAGGGCAGTGTCATACCTTTGAGTGGGTACCATTTCATAACCCAAAAGAGGAGTCTCTTGGGCTTCTGCATTCTGGACCTCCCTCTGGAAAATACTAGATGCTATCTGGAATTCATGGCAGTCTAACTTAGAGTGTACATTCGTGTTGTGGATCTGACACCATTAAGATAATGCTACTTCTGCCAACATCACCCGACCTGGTGAACGATTTTCTATATTCTAACTCTCTAACAATGAGGGGACTCCACCATTATTCAGTCGAGTATTCCATGTTCTATTGGGCATTTGGTAAATTCTGATTCTAGTACTGGCATCTCTAACCCTGATTTCTTTGCTACAGATAAGCATTCTAGTTTCTTAGGTGGGTCACCTCAGCTGTAAGTTTCTTCATCTTCTCTATCAACTCCCTAATATCATCTTTGTCATCCTTGGATTTTGTAGCCTCAAATGACTGAAGGAAAGGCATTTGCACCAGTGTTAGTTCTAAGATTGGAGCTCTAGGATGAACAACTATGACTTGTGTTGCTGCAGGGACTGGAATTGGGATCATTATTGGGGTTTGGTTGGCTAGGGTCTGATTGATCAATGGCATTTGGTTTGGCATGGCCATGGGACCCATATGATTTAGTGGCCTTGTTGCAGTCTTCCCTCACTATGTGTTTACCATAATGGCTTCAGCTTATGCCTCATCTAGAGATGTTGGAGGTGGATTGGTCCTTCTCACAAACATGAATGTCAGCTTATCCAGTGCTACATAGTAAATGGGTAGAGCTGCCAGTTGAGCAAGGTCAAAGGGAGTTTGAAGACAGTTGTATGCCTTATGAAATTGATTATTGAAGGAACTTATCAATTCTCCTTTAGCTCTGCGAATCTCCATGAAGGACCTATAAAGGTTGGCAAGGGTGGTGGGCATCCTGAAGCGGTTTAGGAATGCATTTTTAAACTCAACCATGAATTGATGGAAGATGAAGGGAGGTTAGCAAACCAGTAATAGACTTCATCCTATAGTGAGTAGGGGAGCAACCTGTAGACCACATCCTCATCTTGTACCTATAGCATGAACATGCTGCTCTCAAAAATCTTAATGTGTTCATCAGTGGTTCTATCAAGGTCATTAGTGCGGAACTTTGAGAAAAACTTATTAGGATTTTTGGGCATGTCATGATAATTGTTGAAATTGAGTGGAGACTAATTATTGGTAGAAAAAAAATCCATGTTTGGGAAATTTACTTGAACTGTAGATGGGTTTATTGGGGTAGACTGTGCCCTTGGAGTTCTGGGCACTCCTTGATCTCTCCTAGTTCTTCTAAACTGGGTCAAGGATAGTGGCTCTTCTCCAGCTGAACTAGATCTAGTATGTCTTTGTCTAGTCCCTAGGGTTACTCTCTGAAACAAAAGGGTTTATATAAGGTTGAAGCACAACCCTCCTTGTAGCGCCAATTCTATTGATGGTGGTTTTAGCACATAGCAACGCAGGTGAAATATAGGGTACCTCACCTCTCTTGAAAGGAATCCTATCCCAACACTTCAGAATAGGACTATCCCAAGGTTAATACAGCTAGGACCTAGCTTACAGCAATAACTTCAGTGGATATGTGATTAGTTGTACCAACAAGGGGACTTACATGCAATGATAGGGTTTGATGAAACTATGATAGAAAAATGTGCAAACCCTATGGAATTCTTAGCTGATTTGGAATATGATTGCTGCTTGTGACCTAATCAAACAATTGTTTATAAAGAAAATGCTAAAGCTTGAAGGGTTTAGAGAGAAAGTCCTAATTGACAATCACAATATGAGAAAAATTTTGAAGATAGACAAACACTTTTAATAAACCATTTTCTACTTTATCAGGCTGCAGAGACCACAATTTGGCAGAAAACGATGCAATCTCCAATGGAATCTTAAAATTTTCAAATCACATTCATTCATTAAATACCCTAACAATGGCATAATTTAACTTGTGAAATGCAACTGAACTAAATTCAATAGAAGGGGCCAGACTAACTATGCACAGTAACTTACAATCAGCAAGCACCAATAGTATGGACCAAAGCACTCATCAGATATCTTCAACATTCATTCAACATTGCAACAACACATTTAATTAATCTCAGATTTGAAGTGAACCATGAAAACCAAAATAGACAACACAATATGCAAATTTTCAGTAACCTACAAAGCTTTCTTTGTATTAATCAGAAATTTGGCATAGTCTCAGCAATTCACTATCAAGAGTTTGTTACAATGAGAGAAAATGATGGCCCTTTTATAGACAAGGCACCATAATGAGTTTTTCAGTGGATGGTGGAGATTTACTCAACACTAAGGGTCCAAATTACATGACATTAAATGAGATACAACAGTTTGTTACATTTTCATATTTTCTTTTGACTTGATTGAAAAAGATGAAATACAACCTCAAAATACATTGAATATAGACAAAATGAATACCCATTTAGTTGTACAAGATAAAGAGCGAATTTACAAGACAAGATAAAGTCAAAATAAAGTCATGTGACCCTTGAAAACTATAGCTGAAGTGGAGTGATGGGATTTCAAATTCTTACTGAAATATTCTATTGATCGTCATCATCCAAGTTGACCTTATTCTTCTCAGTTCTCTATTGTTGTATGGTGTAAGAGCTGATAATGCTAGATTGATGTTTGTTGGGTCTAGATCCTTGATGTAATCTATTCTAAATTTTAGCCAGTCAACCTCCTGTGAGAACTTACAATAAATTGCATCTCTTGATCTTCTATATCTTCAATTCTACAAATGTAGCTTGGAGATCACTAACTTTCTCTAATTTCCCAATCATATTGAGTGGTGACTCTCCATGAATAACATGGTGCAACTTATTTTTACATTCCTGCATATTTACTAGAGCCATATCATCAAAATCAGAATTTGTACAAGCTCTTAATATGTCATTTATTTTATAAATCACCTCCATAATTTGGGCTCTAGCTGTACCAAAAGAATCTATGGCTTTATCAAAAACTTCCTTTCTCAATCCAATAAATTCTAACCATTAATTAGGTTTCTCCAATTTGTCTTGGGTTAGAATACCTTTTGCTAACAAAACTTCATCAGGGAGGTTGGCCATGGCTAGCACTCTAGGATGCATATGGGAGTAATAGTCTTCATTAGCAGTACAATCATTATTGACTTCTTCCCATTCAGACTTCAATATGTAAAAAATCCTTATGTAATTCAGTTGCAAAAAGAATCACCTCATAGCCTTATGTGTAAACTTTATGAAACCATTCATCTGTGGCTGCTGGAGTAGTCTTAATTTTATCAAAATTTGTCAGCTCCTCTTTGGAAAGAAGAGATGGTGCTGCCTCAAGCTCTCCATCTACATTCATAGGTTTCATCAAGAACTTAATATAGGCCTTGAGCTCTTCATTTTGTTGCCTCAGTTGTTTCTTGGTCAGCTCATCTTTATTCAACTTGTCCAGAATGCTAGATGCTGACCCATTGAATTCGTCTATTTCTTGCTCCTTAGAGGCTGGTCCTAGATTTATGGTGGTGATTGTATAATCTTCTAGTCTTATCCTCATTATTTGCTTATTCTAGAGGGACTATAACCTCCGCAATACGGGAACCAGTAGTATCTTTATAGATTCTGGAGTGGACTTTAGCCTTCCTCTATTTTTTAGGCTTCTCCACTTTGGCCAAAATAGTGTCCAAATCCAAGGACATTACCTCTACCTCAGGAGGCTTACTACTTAATCTTTTTTGCAACCAATCTGGTGTAGTAGAAGAATGTTTAGGGGAGTCAATGTGACTATCTCCCTTACTCAAAGAATTATCCACATTAATATTTTCTTTCCCCAAGGCCTGATCTATTCCTCTGTCATTTTATTCATTTTGATCTGGTGCTTGTTCCATCTACTTATCTGGTTCAACATATTGATTGGTGATTCGGGTTGCTCCAAATATTGTAGATTTTCTGTTACGACATGTTGTACAACTTCTAAAATTGAATCATTGACCCCCTTATTAGGACTGTCCTCTATGTTTATGATATCTACAACACTAGAATCTGTAAGGAGGGTTTGTGTAGTATCATCTTTATTTATATCTTCATGTGAGTCCAATTCTGCACATACTTTCTCAATGCTTGGTAGTGAGGGGACTGGAAGAGGTGTAGGCATTGGCACTTTTGTGGGATCATTGAATGGTTTAGTCAAAGAATCATTAATGGCCATCAAAGAATTAGTTGCAGCAGGAGGTAGATACAATTTAGAAATATTGGCAAATGATTCAAATCTAGTAAAAGGAGAGGGAGGAGGAGATGACAGTACAAAGGAGAAGAAAGTGGAGTGTAAAGACCAAGGGATGGCAAGGTGAACGATGGTGGTGACAGGATGGTAGAAATGGGAGGTAGGGATGAAGATGTGAAAGAAAGAGAGAATGGAGAGGAAGCAAGAGCAAGAATACTAAAGGATGTAATGGCAGGGAAGGTGGATGGAGTGATGGATGAGATTGGAATAGCAGAAATGGATGGCAAGGATGATATGGAGGGAGTAGGTGAAGATGAGATAGTGGCAGTTGCAATGGTGGATGTGAGAGTGGAAGGAGCTGGCATTGGAACATTTGCAGCAATTGGTGAGGCAGGGGCAATTGTGTCCACATCAGAGGCAACAGTGGATGTAGCAGTGGTTAATACTTTTGGCTTCTTCACCTTTGAAGTCTCTCTTTTTCCACTTGGCATATGTTTTCTTTTTACCACCCTTGTTCTAGTGGGGAGTTCTTTCTTTTGTGGTTTAGGGGCATCTTTCTTGTCCTTTCCTTTCTCTACTAAAGGGATGTTTTCTTCACTATCTCTATTAGCTTCTTTAGCTGCTTCCTATCTTGTAGCATCTTCCAATTCTATGGGTTGATAATCTTCATCACTGCTAACCCTTTCTTGCTCTTGCTCTACATAAGTTAGAGCTACCCCATTCTGATTCAAGGCTGCAACTTGAGCTTGTACCCATGCTTTACTAAACCTAATTGGTTCTCTCGTTGTCATATCTAGAGAGCTTTCCTCCAAATTTGCCCAATTTGGAAATGGAATAGGCTGATTGAATAAAGCCTCCCAGGGGCCTCTTTGGAACATTATTATCATCTATCAATTGGTTTGGGACTCATATACTATTAAACCTTTTGAAAAAGTCAAGAGACAACCTAGAATACCTTCTCCTTAACACATCATAATCATCTTGATAGTTAGCGCAAAAGTCCTCCAAGTGCTCCTTGTGAAATAACCTTTTTCTCACATACCTTTCCATAACACCAAAGGGATCAAAGTGTCTTCTCCTATGATAGTAGTGCAGATTCAACAGTTGTAATTCTGTATATGAATGCTCTGCTGCCTCTAGAGTGATGCAGGAATAGTCGCCCCTTCCTAGAAGTTTGGGGAATTTGACTGATGATCTGTGCAAGTGTTTCAATCTTTCTGCACAAGTGAGCAGTTGCCTCATGAGCTCTAAGAGTACCACTTTATCAGTTGGGTACCTTGGGAGTTTGTATGGCACCCCAGTGAAACCTTGTATCCTTAAGTAAGTGAATTTTTGAAACTACATATACCATCTCCCATATGTTTTCACGACATCTATAGCCTCAGGAGATATCCTTTTTGCCATGTCGTTTTGTAAAATCTGAGTAATATGCATAGTGAATGCATCATTAACTCGCTTATGGTGCACCAAGGATTGAGAGACTTCTAATTGAGGATAACATTCATAAAGCTTAAGTTGACCATCTCCATTTCCAACTTCTCCCAACTTAGATAGACCAGGATATACTACAGTTCTAGCCAAAGCATACACAATATATGAAGTCCATCTAAAGGTTTCATTTGTCTGGAAGTTGATGAAGGCCTCATGAATATTGTTACTTAAAATATGGGCCCAATGTATTTTTTTCTCTCCATGCAAGATCTCCTTAATATATGCAAACATCCACCCCTCAAATGTAGAAGCAGTGGGCAACCCCATGATCGTGCTTAAGAGTGTCACCAAATCTCCAACCTCCTCCTTAAAATCACTTCTGTATAGTGTGTGATGTAGTTTTGACAAGGCTAACCTCTTATTCTTCATTCACCCTTCATTTATCTTCTTTCTACAAGTCTCCAGGTCATTCTTATACATCTTTTCAGCCTCTTCCTTGTCCACTATGGAGAGCTTTGGGAATGGGGGAATGTCAAAGATTTCTACAATTGATTGTGCACTAAGGCCTGCCAAGATATATCCACCTAGGACTTGTATAGTTCTTGTAGCTTGATCATAATTATTGGCACAGGTTACAATTAGTTCTGGGCATTGTACTGAAGTTGGGAAAGCAACAACTTCTACTATCCCATTGTCTCTAATCTTTCTAGCCAGTGGAGTTGGGCTCGGGCATAGGACTCTGATCCTAAATTCTTCTATGTCTATATGGCCAAGATCAGTGTCTCCAATGTTTTGCCATGCTAAGATGATCTTTGTTACTGGAGGGACTCCCTTGAATTCATACTTCATGTTGACTACAGGGGAAGACATCTAACCTATAGGACAGAACCTAATAAGTAACTATTGTAGTTTTCTATCCTAGGAGTTCTAGACTTAGGTTTCTAGACAGTTAGATGATTACAATTCATATCCTAAGTCAAGAATTATCAAAGAAAACCAATGTTCAAGCCAAAAATACTTTAAAATCTATTTAGAAAACTCAAGATATGCATGATGTTCCATCCATTAACATTTACTACACAAACTTACAAAAAGAAACAGAGAAAAGGAGTCCAGCGGGCTTTTGTGACCTCACTAGATATGTGCAATAAATGCTAATCTAAACTACATAATTACCCAAATTTGAACCAAAACATGCAAATTATCATTGTCTTATATGCATCTTATTAAATCACTTGATAAAACATGCCTTTTTCCCTTAGAAAAATCTTCAAATTTGCTCATTTACATAGTTAGCGGGAGTTTGCATCTTCACCGGATATAGCGGGATTTTAGGCCATCACAAGACATAGTGGGGTTTTGGTAGGTCACAGGATGTGTGCAGAGGGCATGAGTTTTAGCACAACTTCTCTTTAACACCTTAGTGCAGATTTGTTGGGTTAGTGGATATGTCACGTGAAGGGTGCTTTTAGTGCAAATCCGGCAACCTTTATTATTAGTGCAAACATTACACAAAACCTTGGGTGGGAGATCGGTTGACACAGGACCAACGGGATTTCGAGGTGCTACCAAATGTGTCTGGTGATAGCCCATTTAAGTGCAAATCATGTGACATCTTCCTTTATCACTAAGTTCTGAACTTCATTTTGTTGGTAATTGCCTAGGGTTATGTTTGCAGAATTTTTGGTGGTTACGAGATATGTTCAGTGAAGTCATTTTTCCGTGCAAAGAATGCCTAGGGTTTTCACAGTGAATTTTTGAGTTTCTTTTTTAAGATTTTGGACAATCTTCACTATGTCTGTCTGGGATAAAACTAAGGATTTTTGAAGAAATAACAAACCATTGATACCTAAGACAAAAAGCATGGCCCGACGTATATATACATTAAATATCTATCCTTAACAAACCTCGAATCAAGACTCAAAGCCAACCATTCAAGCAGACTTACAATGGGAATTAAACACAAACTTTCTGCTGCAAAACTTAAACCATTTCAAACCCTTAATTCTGACATTTCGAAACAAAAACCAGGTTAAAGACACTCACCTGCCAATGTGCAACTAAAGATGAGGAGGAATCAAACACACTAGAGATGGGTTCAAAGCTTGGTTGAAATCACCAGAAGCTACTGTGGATCGCTCGATGTGCAAGAGCTCAAGATTTCAAGGATTAAAAATGCAAAGTAAATTGTTCATGAGCAATTTTGGGCCTTTTATGATGCAGACTAAGCACCATTAATGGTGGAGTACAGTGACAGATTGTCATGCATTCATCATTTTGTGGAGATTTCAGGATTGACTGGAGCTTGCGCGAATTTTGTCAGAGACTAGACATATCCAATGAGGTGTGTTCTTAGCATAGATCTAGTTAGAGCCACTTTTAGCACAATTTACTTAATGCATCCCCTCAGTGGAGTTTTCAAAGGTCACATGATGATCAAGAATTTTATCAGTGGTCGGACATGTGCAATGAAGCTCCAGATTAGTGTTGACTTGATTCAATACCTTGGCGGGGATTTAGGCCTCCAGTGGATAAGAACGGGTTTAATTCACAATTGGAAATGTCCAGTGAAGGTAATTTTTTCCACTTATCTAGTCAAGTGCAATCTCAGTGCAAAGTTTTAATGAATGTCTTGGCAGAACTTTCATCCTACATTGGATTAGCGGAGGTTTTTGGGTGCTCAGGATATATCCAGTGGTCGAGTTTTTCTCTGTCGATCCAATGAGGTAGATTTTTAGCGCAACTCTACTGATGAAAGGTTTGTGCAGATATTTGATGTCTTTGGATATGAGCACAAAATGCAGTGACAGGGTATTTTATCGCAAAAGGTCATGAAGCCTTGGAATTTGGTGGCAAAGGGACTTGTCTTGTCTTAACTTGATTTCTTTGAAAATTTAAGCATGTTTTCACTAGATGAATGCAAGTTTGACCCCCATGTGGACATATTTGACCTTGTAAATTCAACATTACCCAAAAAGGAATTGACAAAGATTAAGCCAAACTTCAAGCAGAACTAGAGAAAGGGGGTCTCCATTTGATAAAATGGGGCATGTGTGCGAGGAACAACACATTTCACCATAGGTTCTCCCCTAGGTAAGTTCCCTCAATTGTTGATGTGGTAGAGGGAAACCCCATGAGGTTTGAACCTTGGTTGTTGGCACTACATGCTAGAAGCCCCACCATTTCACCACAGGGTCTCCCCAAAATAAAGGAAAATATATTTTTTCAATTATTGTTGGGAAATTTGATGTGCAAAATTCTCTTGGGCTTCTTTTGGTAGTGACTGTTATATGGATGTCTTCCCTCTACTAGTTATCCCTATTAAGATGTAACCTAAGTCTTGGATTTAATAATGTGCTGAATCTTTACTAGACAAGTTGGATACAAAGGGCAATGAAAATAGTTGTTAAAAGAAGCTCTATATATGATGTTGATGTTGCTAGTATGGCTTATATATTTGGCTACTACCTCATAATGATACTTTATTTTGGTGTTATTGTATATCTATTTATATGATGTTGTATCTTGTTTGATAGGTTTATGGTTGGACAATGTGGGTGGGTTACTCTTTGTAGTAGTCCTTTGTTGATTTTTTGTTATAGTTATTGATCAATCTTTGTGTATCTTTGTAATCAGCTACTTCAGTGAGCTATATTTGGAAACTATTTCCAATACAAAAAAGTCCCTAATAATTCCCTTATTTCTAACAAATAACAATTTATCATCATCATACAAAGTGAGATTGTTTGAGATCATAAAGGGATTTTCTAGCTGACAAACCATATTTTCCTTACCCTTCTCAATGTAATGCTCTGATTGTGACAAATAAATTTCTTCCTCCAAGTTACTATATAGGAAACCTATTTTCGCATCCATCTATTCTATCTCAAGGTTAAAAGATACTACAAAAAAATAAGAACCTAATACATGGTAACTTAATAACTAGAGAAAAATCTCATTAAAGTCCATTCCTTCCTTTCACAACCAATCTCACCTTGTACTTCTCAACACTGCCATTTAAACCAAAATTCTTCTTGAAGACCCATTTGCACCTAGCTAATTTCCTTTCTTCTAGCAATTGAATTGTCCCAAGTCCCATTATGTTTCAATGTAGTCATCTCCTCATCCATGGACAATATCTAAAACTCACTATCATCCATCTCAATTCCTTCTTTCATAGTTTGAGGTCCATCAATGGGTATGTGCACAAATATGGGGGGCCAAAAAGTGGCCAAAAATGTTTTTAATTTGAAATAATAAATAACATGATCATATTATGGAAACCATAACATGCTCACATTATAACATGACCACATTATGGATTGATAGTGACAAGCCTAAGGCTTAACCACTACCAAGCCTAAATGTGAGTACATATAACATGTGTGCATTCTAGCATGGTTGCATTTTCAACTCCTAAAAGAAAAATAACCAAGCTTCATTTCTCATTTTCTTTAAAATGTGATTGTGATTTTTTGTGAGCACGTTTTGAGTGATTTGGAGCAATTTGAGTGAAGGAATCATGCTGCCAAAACATGCAAGAGGTAAGTTTGTTCAAATTTTTAGCAATTTGAGTTAAAATGAAACAATCTTGATTTTTATTTCTGTTGATTCATTTAATTTTGTCTTTCAACAAATCCAAACCCCTCAACACCTCCAAACCCTCACCCACCTAATGAAACATGTCAGTAAACTCCTATTGAAGAGCATGCACTATTGGGATAAGTTGCCATTAACTTGCAATCTTAACTAATTCATGTGTCTCCAAAGTTCATGGAATGTGTTCCCCAACACATTAGGATTTTGAGAGATTAATTATTTATTAATTACATCACTTTGACTTTTGTAATTAAGTTCTAAATGGATAATGTCAAACTTGGACGCCCACTTTGAGATGGGAGCCATGAAGACCTTGTTGACTTCTCCTAAGTCTTAAAATAGAGTTTGATAACTCCTAGTGAGTGGGAGTTAGTCTTGGGACTTATTTTTAGACTCAGAGTTGTGCTTTTTTATGTACATGAGTGGATAATGTTGAGACACCTTGCATGGATATAATGTTGGAGTTAACTACAGTGCTAGAGATGCATGAATTGGATATTGCATGCATGTGGTCAGAATAGCTTGCATGGACTTGCATGTAGCTTGCATGTACTTGCATGTTGTTGCATGTTACTTGCATGTACTTGCATGTTGTTGCATGTCACTCCTATGGACTTGTATGACCTTGCATGTTGTTGCATGTCACTTGCATGTGCTTGCATGTTGTTGGATGTCACTTGCATGTGATTGCATGTTGTTGCATGTCAATCTTATGGACTTGTATGACCTTGTATGTTCTTACATGTCAGTTATATGACCTTGCATGTAGTTGCATGTCAGTTTTGTGAGATTACTTGCAGAACACTCCAACTCTAGAAACTTGTAGGATGGTACATCTCAGTGATTCAAGAAATAGGTATCAGTTGCATGTTGTTGAAATTGCTTGCATGTTAGTTGCATATCAATTTTAAGATATTACTTGCAGGACACTCCAACTCTAGAAAGGTGCAGGATGGTACATCTCAGTGTTTCAAGTAATGGGTATTAGTTGCATGTTGGATCTGGTGTTTGCATGTCACTTGCATGTACAAAACAAGATATTTCAGAATAACCTTGGGGACATCAATCTTGCATGTTGTTTGCATGATTTTGATGTGTATTTGATCACTTCAGTTATCAGAAACTCATTGGGCAAATATGGACACCCAAATGGAGGAGTTTTTGATGTTACTTTTATTTGGTGATAAGTTTGATGTTGGGACAACTATATTTAGCCATCTTGGGCACCCACATCATGAAGGGGCAGTTAACTCAAAGTTTGGACTTTGTTTGAGTTCAGTCTTCTCAATTTAAGTGAGTTTAATTTTTGCATGAGCTTTAGAAGCTATGTTATCAATTATAATGTATTATAATTTGAGTTTCAAGCTTTTGAATTAAGAATCTTTTGAATTAAAAGAGGGTTTTTGATTTAATTGTAAACCCCATACATTTTCCAGAGAGTTGATTTTGAGGAAAAAAGACTTAGAAGAAAAAAACAAAAAGTTTTTGTAAAGGACTTATAGAAAAAAGAAAGTTTTTTTTGTGAAGTGCATAAAGGACTTAGAGAAATTTCAGTATTTAACGTAATCTTTTCTAAAGAGATTTAATACAAGCAGGAAACATCTTTGAGTGTGGAGTTTTTTCCTGAAAGAGTTTCTCCACGTAAATATTGTGCAAGCTTTTTCTCTTCTCTTTTCTTCTCTTCTACATTGGATTGAATGTGCAAATCAATTGTTCATTAATTTTTACAGATTAATCTTTATTTCAGCTTTGCATGCACAAAATTTTAAATTTTATAGCAACAGTTGTATCTTCATTTTCAACATGCACAAAATAAACCAGTCAAACTTATCTGTCAATTCCAAGGGATCCTCGTGATACCCAAGAAAACATTTTAGGGAAAAATGGAACAAAATAAAAATAAGATTCAAACATTATTAGAAACCTTGAAAAATCTAAATGCAACAAACACAAATTGACAAGATCTTGTAAAATTGTTGGAATGTATAATATCTCACATAGATTCTATCAATGGGAAAATACATACATGGACAAATATTAGAGAGGATACTTGCTAATAGTATACAACAAAACTATCATATAAACAAGTGAAAGACAAGAAAATAATGAAAAAATATTTATGTGCATTAGTTGTAGACCCTAGAACTAATAATCCCATGCATACAAGTTGAAAAAGATTCCCTATGCGTTGGTGCCAACACCAAGGAATAAAGGATAACTTCTGGGATAGGTGGTGGATGGTTTTTGACCATCCCCCATGCAACAATAGTGAAGTGCCTCAATATTTCTTAAGGAAACTCTACTGTGAGCTTGTCCTCAATGAACTTCTAAATTATTTTGATATGTGTGATTTCTAGGGCAGAGGGAAATGATCTACATATAATAGAGAGGGGGCATGTCATGTCTAGGACTAGCCAACAATACCTCTTGATTTCCTATTTGTTCAACATATCATAGTCTCTTCCCTTGCGAAGGAAAGTGTTGAGGTGTAGACCCTACAATCCATTAATTCACTCACACAAACCTTGCTGCAACATAGAAGGCCTCTTTCCTAGGGTGATGAGGGCGAGTCTTTGAGGTATCGACTATCACCACACATTTGTTATGCTTATGGATCTATATATGATTATAGGCCTAAGAATTTTTTGATGAGGTATACAACACAAGATGTACATGTTCATGATGCTAGTACACATGTCAAAGAGGATGCTCCACATTTTGAGGAGTATACCACATAGGTGTGGCACATGATACATCTATATTAGATAGTATGGTCATGACTGGAGAGTTGTTGGATGCGACCTTTGGCATTGACTAACATGTAATTTTTAATAAGGTTATGCAATTTAGTATATTTCCTATTAAAATTTACAATTAACTATATTAATCCATTATGAATGAGAACTAATGTCAAAAATTGTTTATGTCAAAGTATGCATCTTGCATCTGACAACCCTTCATCACATGCATATGTGGGTACATGTCAAGTCCACAAGTATGTAATGTGTAACAAAATAATAAATTTGTACTACATGTGAATTTTTTTGTCATATATCAATGCTAATCTTAAAATGACAATTTGATGATGAACATGTCGATGTTAGACCTCCAACACCATGACACATTGGTGGTAGTACTTAGTTATCAACTTTCACCAACGTAATTTTTACTATTTTTAATCATTATGTCTGTAAATAATGTAATGTAGATTTTGGTCAAATGACATTATTCCTATTTTCAGTTGATAACATTGGTAAAGAGTCCTCTTGATATTTATGGAACAACAGAGATGGGCATTATTGTAGTATTTTTATCTTCTATACCTCTCACACAGGTATGATCCAGAAATATAAATGTCTATGTATTTTTTATTTTATCTAACATCATTTAGTGTAAATAAATGATATTAGTCTTTAGTATAATTTGCTTCTTCATGCTTTCTATAGGAGGAGGCGATAACTCCACTTCATGCACCTACCCCTCAGGTAGATGAAGAGAAGATGATGATGATTGAGGCAAATGATCGACTTGTGGTAAATGATTATTTACTTATGTAATTGTATATTTCATGCTTTCTAGATAGTAATGTAGATTGTTTATTTGTATCAATAGGTGGAGGTACAAAAAAGTCTGGAGACTAGGAGGTCTAGTTAATGGAGATAAATTGTAAATTATGTTATTAGTTCTCCATCTTCTCAATAGAGTAAGAGTCATAAATTGTTTAGTGACAATTGTCAATTATGATATTAGTTTATTAGTGAAAATTGTCAATTATGATATTAGTTTAGACATTTTGTTGTATACCTTCATGACATGTAGGTGTAGATTTGTGTTTTACCAATGTATATCAACACCTATATGGATTTGTACACATACATTTGTATTTTGCTTATGTACATCATTGTATGCCTATATTAAATTATAGGTCTTATGATACTAATTAGAATTTTCACGACATTATGTATACTTTTATGGCCTTATTGAGATCAATATATATAAAAATGTTTTATATCTATTCGTGACTCAAATGGTTTAAATTGTATGTATTCATGACATTATGTGGTGATTATGTTCTCTCTCTTGTATAACATCCTACATGATAAGTGACTAAGATGGTATAACATGACAATCCTCTTAGTTTGCATGACTAACTATTAGGTGTTTGTAATAGTTTTCTTGTGTTTATATTTTGATGATGATAAGTGACTTAGATGTTCTCATTTTATGACCATGCTTTCATCCCAAACTCTCATCTCCATGAGAATGCTTTCTTGGTTTATGCATGATTGAGACTATATTTATGATAGACATTTTGGCATGATAGTCTTCTATGGCATGTTAACTAACCACTTGGCATATTGACTATAATAAGTGAATATGATATAACAAATTTTGTTTTTGGTGATAGTCCATTATGTTCATCTTGGAAAACTTATATCATACACTCATGACTCTTATATTTAAGGATATGACTATCCTCAAGAATATATGGGTGTCTTTTATCCAACATAATTGTCCTTTTGTGCAATAGGACTATCTATGATAGTGAAATGAGTGTTTTTAGGACCTTGATAACTATATTTTTGAAGACTTGATGATACAATCTTGTTCATTATAGTTTTAAGAGGTTGATGAATGTGTTAGGTTGAGATGATTATCATCTAAACCCTGTGACATTAATTTACACTTAATGATGAAAACCCTTAGCTATAGTGGGAATCCTCTAGGGGCTAAGACTGTTGGAACCCTTACATTGAAGGTAAATGAGGCATTTTGCAAGAATGCATTGATTGTCAACATAGTCAAATAGTTTGGAGTTGACAAAAACTAAGATAGGCTATTGTAGACAGACCCAAAATCCACCTATAGATACAAATAAAACATTTTTACATGCCATAGATTTTAAAAATCTTTGCATCAAAGTTTGGCACTTTTTTACTCTTAGGGCTCTTAAGAGACTTTACTAGAACCATGTAGTTCGGAAGGATTGAGACACCTAGGGAAGAAAATAAGGCCTCCACTAGCATCAACTATCCACCCCTACATATTCGTGCAATCAATTCAATCCCATGATGTGTAGAACAAAAAACATGATTATTCACTCCCTTACACTGAACGTAAATGAGGTATTTTGCAAGAATACATTCATTGTCAACATAGTCAAATAGTTTGGATTTGAAAAAAAATGAGATAGGCTATTATAGATAGAATTAACATGCACTTGTAGGTGTAAAAAAAACATTCCTAAGTGCCATGGATTTTGAGAATTGTTACATCAAAGTTTGGAACTTTGTTGCTCTTCTAGGGCTCTTTAAAGACTTTACCAGAACCATGTAGCCCAAAAGGATTGGAAAACCTGGATAATCAAATGAGGCTTCCACTAACATTAATCCTCCCACCCCTATGCATTAGAACTATTAGTTTGGTACCAAGATATGTAGAACAAAAAATATGACTATAGGCACCTTTTGGTTAGATTTTTACATCAACCCTATGTTGTTATAGTTTTATGATCAGTCCAAAAGGATTGAGCATATTTTTCTGAGTAGAGTTGGTTATTTTGTGTTTCTATGAGCTTGTAGGCTATTGTAACTCTCTTTGTAACCTCATGATAGTCAATACAAATGAACAATTTTCCTTTACCTATTGTGTTTTTTTTGGGTGTATTTATTTCGGGGATTAAGATATGGTTGTTTCTAGTTCTTCTTCTTTATTTGGAAATGTTCTCTTTTTATTTCCTTCATCCTTCTACTATTTGGATCTAGGGAAACCTCTATATTTGTTTCCATCAATGAGCTATTTTGCACCACATGTAATCTTGAAATCATACCCTGACATTAATTTATGAGGTTGCTAATCCAGAAGTTTTTACTCATCGTTGGTGTGCATGAACTAGTGTGGTTGATGTGTGTGCTTTAAGTCTTTTTATTGTTGATTATGATATCATGAGTTGTTAAGCTCTGGTCAAATGGTGGTAGTATCCTACTCTTGGATTATGGACTTTCTGTTGGCAATATGTGTTGTCATTAATGTTAACATAGCAGATGTAAATGTATAGACATACTTGTACAAAGAAATAGATAGTATGGTCAAGGCAAACTAGTTTAGGAGGAGAGAAAATAGTCTAAGTATGGGGAGATGATTAGTTTTGGGTTTGAGAATAATGTGGAGGAAAACACTTATGTCCCTGCATGGTTCCTACATCCACACATACATATCTGATTAGTTGGGAGTATTGCACTTAATGGTAAGTAGCAAAAAATTGACTAAGGCATTCGCACTGCACATCCTAAGGATTGGTTTGCACTTCTCCACAAAGAAAGATTTGATCTTGCAATTATAAACATAGATTCTTGTATGTATTGACATGATATATCCAAGTTTCAGCCCCTCACATCTTCAGCATGAAAAGTTACAAGGAACAGTGTATCGACCATCACCTAGACAGAGCAATGCAGTAGTAGGGAGATAATGGAATGCTCCGCATTCCTCCAGAAGAGATATGTTTATCATGCAGTTCTGAATAATGACTAAGATATGTATGAGACATGTTATGATGGAGTTTCAAGTGCTCTGGTGGTCCGCAAAGACAATACTTAAGTGACAGAGGCAATACAGCCTGTTTTGGAACCTTGGTTATCTAAGTCACTTTTTGAATTCCTCCAAAAACATCAGATAAAGGTGTGGGGATTTGATAAGTAGCATATATTGATGTCTAAGTTCATTCCCAAAAGGCTTCAGACCCTGCACTTCACTGCAACATCATATCTTGAGATGTGAAGTATCACACAAGGTCTGGAATGCTATGTTTTCTACAGAGTCATGTTTATTGTCTTGCGGATGCATAGTTTGATATGATAGTTCTTCAGGAAGGTGTATAGATGTTGTTGAGCTCATGTATGAATGAATTCTTGGTTGGCATTGAGTTTTTGGCTTCTCCCTTTTAGAAAGATGGTTGTCGTTGCACCAAAATATCAACATGTTAGTGCCCGATACAACTGTTGGAGTTAATGAATCCATAGGAGGCTGTTAAACCTTGTCACGAACCCAAGTGCTGCACTGCATAGTACAAGGTGACCAAGGGAGCACACCTTGCAACAATCCCCCCTAGCACAAGTAAGGGGTTCAAATCTGTGACCCAAGATCTGATACCAATTGTTAGCATGACAGATGTTGTTGCACCAAAAGATCAACCTGTTAATGCCTGATACAACCGCCAAAGTTAATGCATTGATGGGAAGCTATTAAACCTTGTCATGAACCCAAGTGTTGCACTACATAGCACAAGGAGACCAAGGGTGCACACCTTGCAACAATCCTCAACAATAGAAGGATGAACAATTGACTGTCTTGAGCAGTATGAGCAGAACAGTTAACTATCAAAATATTCAGAGGCTCCTGATTAATTTTCTCAAGTCTGGAAGGTATGTAAGGATGTACCTTGATCCTTTTCATAAAACTCTAAGGTCTGTAACAAGTTTTCTTATCATTTTGCATGTGTTGAGGCCAACCAGTGAGAAGTTACACATTTCATCCAATATTGATCATGATGCCGACCTAATCAATGTTTTAATGTGTTGCGGAGGATATTGATAGAAAATAAATTTCATTTGTAAAGAAAAAATGGGAATGTGAACATAGTAGAGCAGAGAGAAAGATATGAAGTGTGCAAAATCAGTTTGAGGATATATATTGAGTAGAAAAAGTAGACTGCACCATCAACATATGACAGATGCATTCTCCATAGCAGTCCATATACTTGTACTATAATTGTAAATCCAATTACAGTATATAAGGAGTAGAAGCTTCCTTGGGTTGTAGCCCTAAATCAAAGTTGTAAATTAGGGAGTAGTAGCTTCCTTGGGTTGAATCCCAAAAACAAAGTTGTAACATTTTTGTAGTGAGTATATTATATTGTGAGCTAGCACTCACCATGGTTTTTCCCTATTTTAGGGTTTTCCACATAAAAATACTGGTGTCATGTGTTGATTCTTGTGTTGCATGATTTGCTTTCTATTCTATATGTTATTCAATTTTATTTTTTGATATTTGGTTAAGTTTTACTATGTGTTGATTCACCCCCCTCTCAACACTTCATTGTGTTCAACAATTGGTATCAGAGCTAAGTACATTTGAGAATCCTAACATCTAAGGTAAATTCTACACTTGAACACATGGAATCTGAAGCTATGGACAATGATGTATTTGTATTAGAACCAGATCTAGAAGCAATGGAACCTGAAGGTTGGGACCTTGATGGGACTGAAGTAGACCTTGAGGAAGAACTCAAGTCAGCCCTTACTGAACTAGATGAAGTAAGATGACTGAATGTAGAATATGAAGACATGCTTGAATTAGCAAAAGAAATAATTAACAAGTTGAAAATAAAGGCCAAAGAGTCAAAGGAAGAAATTGGCAAGTTGAAAACTCTAGTAGAAGGAGATAAAGGGGGTGACACAAAGCTCAAAGAGGTTGAAGATATGATCTCAAATCTAGAAGTCATGGTTGAAGAAGAGAAAAGGATTGAAGACTGCTTAAACATCAAACTCAATGAGGAATCGACTAAATGTTCAAAACTTGAGGAAGAACTTGTCATTCTAAGGAAAGAATTGGAAAAGGCAAAAGAGCAGATTGATAAAGGACTAAAAATAAAATGAGGAACTGAAATTCTTGATGAAATAATTAACACTCAAGAACCACCAAAAGAAAAATCAAGTCTTGGTTTTGAAAAGGGAAAGAGTCCTATGATTAGTGCCTTTGCAAATTTATATGATAACTTTCATTTAGGAGGAAAGTCTAAAACTAAGAAGGAAGAGACCTACACTGAAGATTCTAAGAAGAATGCCTATAGAGATACAAAAGAAAATGAATTCACTCTTGTCCGAAGACAAAGGAAGAATGTGAAGAAGAATTTCAAAGATCCTTAACTTACAAGGCAACTAGCTCACATTAGGTACTTTCAAGGTTTCAATGGCAACTATTTTACTTGCAATAAGTTTGGTCACAAAGCTGTGGATTGTAGTCCAGCAAGATAAATCAAAATAATCTAAGATGTTACACTTGAAAAAAAATTGGTCATAAAACTGTTGATTGTAGAAGTAAGACAAATTAGAACTCAATTAGGTGTTATGCCTGCAATAAGATGGGACATAAGGCTAATGTGTGCAGAAGTAAAATGCCAAGAAATAATAGAGATAATGCTCAAACCTTTTATGGATACTGTTATAGTTGTAATAAGTTTGACTACAAAGCAGCTAACTACATATCAAAGGGAAGAAGAAATGGAAATCCTCAGCAAACAAAGTGCACCTTCCATGAGTGCAATCAAATAAGGCACTCTGGAAAGAATGTGAGGTCTGCTTCCTAAAAGAAAGTTGATATTGCTCAACAAAGGATGGAAAAGAACAAAGTATGGAAGAAGAAGGAAGTACGTGATGATTTGAGACCTCTACCTAGTGCAGGTGGATCCTCCGGTAATTAAAAGATGAAGTGCTAGTTCAAGGGGAGTTGCAACTGTAAAACTCTTCAAACCAATTTCTCAACATTTTGGTTAGTGTTGTCTTGTGCATGTTAAGATAATGTTTTAAAGAAGGATGGTCAAAACTCCAGAGAAAGATTTCCAAATGTGGTAAATTGTGGAAGGTTTTAAGGTTCACAGTGATAAGGGCATCTATCAAAAGGATACATGCACTCAGGGGGAGTTGTTACTGCAAATCCTTCATCTCCTCTTCATGATGCTAAGAACATTCAACACACAGATGTGATTGATCAAATTTCTAGAGCAATTGGTTGACTTGCGGAGGGTTTTTGAAGGTTTATAAGGTTTTGCATATGAAAAGAGGAAATTAGGTTATATCAAAGAATGAAATTAATGCAAAATAAAATTGTTTGGTGAAATGACTATATAGGTGATGCTCGACCAATTCTAATCACATTTGATTGAAGCAAAGTGAATTGAAGAGACTGACAAAAAGTAAAGGATTCTTAGCAAGTGTTGAAGCAAACCCTACTCTCCGCGTCTATAGGTATTTTCTGATTGCTCTGGTTAAAACCCTAATTTCTGAAGGTAGTATAATGGTGACATCGGTTGTGATTGATATGGTTTAGAGGCCAAGGCCAAGGTTCAAGAAACATCCTTTCAAATCCACTGTAACAGATGAAAATTGTGCCTTCTCACATGTTCTAACTAATGTTATACGTACTGAAGATGTGTGTATATATATTCACTCACTAATATGTGTTGTCATTGATGTTAACATAGCAGATGGAAATGTATAGACAGACTTGTACAAAGAAAGAGATAGTATGGTCAAGGCAAACCAGACTGGGAGAAGAGAAAATAGTATACTTGTATGGGGAGATGATTAGTTTTGGGTTTGAGCATAATTTGGAGGTAAACACTTATGGCCTTGCATGATTCCTGCATCCACACATACATATCTCATCAGTTGGGAGTATTGCACTTAATGGTAAGTAGCTAAAAACTGACTAAGGCATTCACAGTGCACATCCTAAGGATAGGTCCGCACTTCTCTGCAAAGAAAGATTTGATCTTGTGGTTCTAAAGATAGCTTCTTGTATGTATTGACATGATATATCCAAGTTTTCAGCCCCTCACATCTTCAACATGAAAAGTTACAAGGAACAGTGTATCGACCATCACCTAGACAGAGCAATGCAACAATAGGGAGATAATGGAATGCTCCACATTCCTCCGGAAGAGATCTGTTTGTCATGAGGTTTTGAATAATGACTAAGATATGTATGATACATTTTATGATGGATTTTCAAGTGCTCTGGTGGTCCGCAAAGACAATACTTAAGTGACAGAGGCAATACAACTTGTTTCAGAACCCTAGTTATCTAAGTCACTTTTTGAATTCCTTTGAAAACATCAAATAAAGGTGTGTGGATCTGATAAGTAGCATATATTGATGTCTAATTTCATTCCCAAAAGGCTTTAGGCCTTGCACTTCACCGCAACATCATATCTTGAGATGTGAAGTATCACACAAGGTCCAGAATGCTCTATTTTCTACATAGTCATGTTTCTTGTCTTGCGGATGCATAGTTTGATATGATACTTCTTTAGTAAGGTGTATGGATATTATTGAGCTCATGTATGAATGAATCCTTGGTTTGCATTGAGTTTTTGGCTTCTCCCTATTAGCAAGATGGTTGTCGTTGTACCAAAAGATTGACTTGTTAATGACTGATACAACTGCCAAAGTTAATGAATCCATGGGAGGTTGTTAAACCTTGTCACGAACCCAAGTGTTGCACTTCACAGCACAAGGAGACCAAGGGCGCACACCTTGCAACAATCCCCCCAGTGCAAGTTAGGGGTTCAAACCCGTGACCCAAACTCTGATACCAATTGTTAGCAAGATGATTGTTGTTGCACCAAAAGATCGACTTGTTAATACCTGATACAACCGCCAGAGTTAATGAATCCATGGGAGACTATTAAACCTTGTAACAAACCTAAGAACTATGTTTCACAACACAAGGAGACCAAGGGCACACACCTTGCAACACTCCCCAGCAGTAGAAGGATGAACAGTTGACTATCTTGAGTAGTATGAGCAGACTGGTTAAGTATCAAAATATGCGGAGGCTCTTGATTAATTTCCTCAAGTCTGGAAGGTATGTGAAGATGTGCCTTGATCCTTTTCATAAATCTCTAAGGTCTGCAACAAGTTTTCTTATCATTTTACATGTGTTGAGGCTGACTAGTGACAGGTTACACATTTCATCCAATATTGATCATGATGTCAACCTAATCAATGTTTTAATGTGTTATGGAGGATATTTATAGAAGATAAATTTCATTTGTAAAGGAAAAAAGGGGATGTGAACACAATATAGCAAAGGGCAAGATATGAAGTGTGTGAAATCAGTTTGAGGATATATTGAGCAGAAAAAGCATACTACACCATCAACATATGATAGATGTGTTCTCCATAGCAATCCATATACTTGTACTATCATTGTAAATCAATTACAATATACAAGGAGTAGAAGCTTCCTTGGGTTGTATCCCTAAATCAAATTTGTAAATCAAGGAGTAGTAGCTTCCTTGGGTTAAAGCCCAAAAACAAAGTTGTAACATTTTTGCAGTGAGCATATTGTATTGTGAGCTAACACTCACCATGGTTTTTCCCTATTTTAGGGTTTTCCATGTAAAAATACTAGTGTCATGTGTTGATTCTTGTGTTGCATGATTTCCTTTCTGTTCTATATGTTATTAAGTTTTATTTGTTGATATTTGGTTAAGTTTTAGTATGTGCTGATTCACCCCCCTCTTAGCACTTCATTGTGTTCAACACTTTCATACTTTCTATAGTTTACTTTCAACATGTTCCCCTCTTCCCTTTCCTTCCTTGGCTAGAGTTAGCTTAGAGTAAGCGAGATTCATCCCTAGCTTTGGAGATCGGTCTACAAGTCACATCCCACATCTACAAACCTTTCCATTATTGATGATCACACCTAGCAAAGTGCTTTTGTATGCCACAACTTGACCTGCATAAAAAGACCATCAACAACATCCTTACACTAAATGCAAATGAGACATTTTGCAAGAATGCATTCATTATCAACATGATCAAATAGTTTTAATTTGATGGAAACTAAGCTAGGATATTTTAGACAAACTTGACATCCACTTATAGGTGCAAACAAAACATTCCTTGGTGCCATGAATTCTGAGAATCACTGCACCAAATTTTGACACTTTTTTTTCTCTTAGAGCTCTTAAGAGACTTTGTTAGAACCATGTAGCATGGAAGGATCGAGAGACGCAAGGAATGAAATGAGGCCTCCACTAGCATTCACTCACTCACCCTAACATGTTGGTGCCATCAATTTGGTTCCATGAGGTGTAGAATGAAAAACATGACTATTGACACCCTTACACTGAATGTAAATGAGGTGTTTTGCAAGAATGCATTCGTTGTCAACATAATCAAATGGTTTGGGGTTGACATAAATTAAAATAAGATATTCTAGATGGATCTAAAATCCACTTGTAAGTGCAAAAGAAACATTTCCAGGTTCTATAAAGTTTGAGAATCACCACGTCAAAGTTTGACACTTTTTTACTCTTAGGGCTCTTAAAAGTTTTTGCTGGAATTGTTTAGCTCAAAAGGATTGGGACACTTGGGGAAAAAAATGAGGCCTCTAATAGCATTCACCCACCCATATTGATGTTCCGGAATAATTGGTTTGGTCCCATGAGGTGTAGAATGAGAAAAATGACTATTGACACCCTTACATTGAATGTAAATGAGGCATTTTGCAAAAATACATTCATTGTCAGCACAATCAAATGGTTTGGAGTTGAAAAAAACCAAGATAGGATATTGTAGATAGACCCAATATCCACCTATAGGTGTAAATAAAACATTCTTAGGTGCCATGGATTATAAGAATCACTATGTCAAAATTTGACACTTTTTTGTTCTTAAGGCTCTTAAGAGACTTTGCTGGAACTGTGTAACCTAGAAGGATTAGGTGTTGGGATAAGGTGCCACTAACCTTGTAAATCACAATATTGTATTATTCCATGTATTATTTGTAATTTGTAATTACCCATAAGAGATGTATAAGTTTCACCAATGGTAGTAAAAATTAATTACCGGGGGCAGTAATTACGGAGTTACTACATTGGTAAGTTCCGGAGTTACTGGTGGTAGTTATGGAGCAACATTTACAGTTGGTAATTGTAAAACTCATGCATAAATGAGGGTGGGCATCCCCCTTGGATAATCTACTATTTTTGGCATTTATGACAACTTGTCATAATGTGGTGTGAGTGGACTTATGGCAGCTGCAAGTTGTCATAAGATTCCATGCATGTATGGTGCATATGACACCCATTATTAGTTGTGGTTGCTATTATTAGTCCCAGGCACCCATATTGGGAAGATTTATTGTTGGTAGTATCTATGACGGTTATGATGCATCATAAGATGTTTTTACATTCTATTCTTGGACCTAGGCACCCCATGTTGCATGGGTAAGTATTTTCCACTTGGTGGTTGCATGTATGATGGCATTTAATGCTTGCATGTGGGGTAATTAGAGGAGAGAGAAAGTGGATGCTTAGAATGGAGGGAAAATACTTCTATAAGTACAATGCCATGTATGTGTTGCATATCTCAATTTTACAGGTACAGAGGTGTTGCTGGATTGAAGAGTGAAGAGGAGATTGGAAGTGGATGTATTGTAATCTTGTTTTGAAGATAATACAACTTGGGCCTATCTTCTTGGTGGATTTTTTTCCCACAAGGGTTTCTCCACATAAACACTGTGTTATGTGTTTGATCTTTTGTTCCATTGCTAACTTATGTTGTGAGATTTTGTATTCTTATGTTGTGGATTTGTGCCTCTTTGTTGTTGCTATTTTATGGTGATGTTATTGTTGTTATAAGTTCATCTAAAGTGGTTTTATCAAGCATGTTGAAGTGGCTGATTTTGGTGCAGTCACGGTAGGAGGGTTCACAGAATGAACTATCCAGACCGTGCAGCAAGAGTAAACACAACGGAAACAACTCAAGCAATGGAACAAATGCAGATTCACTCATTCAATATATCAAAGAATTCAAATACAATCTAGCCAACAGCATGTGGGCTTAGAATTAGGGCTCATAGAGCTGATTACATACATGCACAAGATAAAGCTTTGAAGCTCCTTCACACAAAATCTGAACTATCAGATCTTTCCTATGTGAATAGATACTTTCCTAAGGATCTATTACATCAATATATATCATCTCCAGACCAATAGATTCCTCTATGTCAGCCAAGGAAGGTCACAAACTCCAATGAAGAGTTGTAACGTGTTCATAGATAGGCCGGACCTAAATGCATAGAACACTTCCTCAAATGAATGAAACCATGTGCAGACCCTTGGGGAAGGTCGGCCATGAACCAAAGGACATTGAGTGATGTGTCATTGAGATCCACAAGTCAAGGAATGATCCGCAAGCCTTCTCCTTCAGCTGATTATCAGGAACTGTTAGAATGCTCTACTCTAAGAAAATAGTCAATTTCTGATAGCAATATCTTTTCGATGACTGATCCAAATGCTCTAAATTCTTGATATGATGTAGATGAATGAATATAGATGCTAAGTCTAGATCCGCAAGATGTGAAATGCCAAAACCGAACCACAAGATGAAAACTGCTACCAACTGAACTGCCTAAACTGAACTAGAAAATGAAAGAACTGAAATGCAAATAAACTAAAATGCAAATGTTTTTGGTTGATGCAAGATTACTCTTGAACCAGGGATGCTCCTGCATCAGACATCCAGGGTTATTGAAAAAGTGAGTCCCTTACTTTTTTAGGGCTAAGGGAGAACCAAGATGGTCTACCTCAGCCTGAGAAATCCATGATGAATCTTCTTCTGGTCTGCCTTTCCACTTCACAAGATATTCTTTGTATTGTCTTCCTCTAGTGCTGCATCCAACTCTGTTGTCCAAGATGTCTTCAATTTGTTCTGGTGCTTGTTGTGGTAACTGCTTCTTCAAGTCTTCTTCCATGTCATTGAACTCTGCTTCATGATACTGATATAGATCTGCAATGTTGAAAATAGGTGAAATACCCAATGTCTCCGGTAATTCCACTTCATATGCATTTCCTGAATCAAAATTCCCAAGTATCCTACAAGGTCCAAACTTCTTCATCTTCAACTTGTTATAAGTCCCAACTGGAAAACTTTCTCTTCTCAATTACACCATCACTTCATCTCCCACTTCAAATTCCTTATGTCTTCTCTTCTCATCAACCTTCTATTTGTACTTATTGTTCATATCCTCCAAATGCTTCTTCACCTGATTATGTACTATTTTCATATGATCTGCAAATTCTTCTGCTTCTGCACTCCTCTTTTCTTCTGTACTGATATCTCTCAATTCTACAACTCCTCTAGGATTCACTCTAGTAACAATCTCAAAAGGTGTCCTTCCGGTACTCCTATTCACTGAATTATTGTATGCAAACTCCACTTGTGAAAGAATCAAATCCTAACTTCTAGCTTTATCTCCAACCAAACATCTCAACAAGTTTCCCAAACTCCTATTCACTACCTCTGTCTATCCATCTGTCTATGGATGAAAAGTAGAACTGAACTTCAAATCTTTCTTCATCTTCTTCCAAAGTGTCTTCCAAAAATATCCAACAAACTTTGTATCTCTGTCTGAAACTATGCTCTTAGGTAATCCATGCAATATTACAATATCCTTGAAAAATAGGTCAGCTACATGCACTGCATCAGTTGTCTTCTTACAAGGTATGAATTGACCCATCTTTGAAAAACTATCAACCACTACAAATATTGAATCATGTCCTCTCTATGTCTTAGGCAATCCCATTACAAAATCCATGCTTATGTCTTCCCAAGGTCTCTCTGGAACTGTCAAAGGTTTATACAATCAAATGTTCTGACTACTCCCTTTTGCAACTTGACAAACTTGACAACTCTACACAAATCTCTGAACATCCTTATGTATCTGAGGCCAAAAGTAATTTTCACTCACCAAAGCCACTGTCTTGTCAATGCCAAAATGTCCTGCCAATCCACCACTGTGCTTCTCCTTGATCAAATTATCTCTCATTGAGCTTCTAGGTATGCACAACTGACTTCCTTTGAATAACATATCTTCTTGAATGAAATAGTCCAACCACTTACTTCTATCTATCACAACAGGTTCCTTGTATGCTTTCCAAGGTTCTGCAAAATTAGTGTCTTCCTCATACATGTTCTTCAATTCATCAAAACCCAATACTTCAACTCTCATCTTTGTCAACAAGTTTCTTCTTCTACACAAGGCATCAACAACTTTGTTTGATTTACCACTCCTATGCTTCAACACAAAGGTATAACTCTACACGAGCTCTACCCATCTCATATGTCTCTGATTCAACTTACCTTGACTATTCAAATACTGCAAAGCTTGATGATCTATATACAACACAAACTCCTTAGGCAAAAAGTAATGTCTCCACTTCTTCAAGGCTTGAATTATGGCATAGACCTCTTGATCATAAACTGAATATATTTTCCTTGCATCATTCAATTTCTCACTGAAATATGCTACAGGTCTATCTTCTTGACTTAACACTGCTCCAATTGCATTTCCACTAGCATCACAATCAACTTGAAATACCTTATTGAAATCCGGTAATGCCAA
This sequence comes from Cunninghamia lanceolata, assembly GCA_027924645.1. NCBI lineage: Eukaryota > Viridiplantae > Streptophyta > Pinopsida > Cupressales > Cupressaceae > Cunninghamia > Cunninghamia lanceolata. Next base: position 494,987 of record BSBN01000771.1, read on the forward strand.
AACAGGTTGCTCTGTCACTTTTTGCTTCAACAACTCAAAACTTTTGTCTGCTCCTAATGTCCACTTGAAATCATTTTTGTCACCTCTCATTGTCTTTGTCATAGGGTTTTAAACTAAACTAAAATTTCTAATGAACTTCTGGTAGAAACTAGCCAATCCATGAAATGATCTAACTTCTCCAATACTCTCCGGTGTAGGCCATTCAATAATTTCTCTTACCTTCTCAGGGTCCATCTTCAATCCTTCCACAAAAATTACAAATCTTAAATATACCAATTCTTCCTTCATGAAACTGCACTTCTTGATGTTTATCAGCAATTTCTCTTCTCTTAACCTCTGCAAAACTTGTCTAATATGCCACAAATGTTCTTCTTTTGTCTTACTAAAAATTAGAATGTCATCCAAGTATACAATAACAAACTTACCCAAGAATTTCTTCAGAACTTCATTCATCAACCTCATGAAAGTACTTGGTGCATTTGTCAATCCAAAGGGCATCACTAACCACTCATACAATCCTTCATTTGTCTTAAAAGTAGTCTTCCATTCATCACCTTCTTTGATTCTGATTTGATGGTATCCACTCTTCAAATCTATCTTTGTGAAATATCTTTCTCCACTCAAACAACCCATGATATCATCCATCCTGGGTAAAGGAAATCTATACTTAACTGTGATCTTGTTTATTGCTCTAGAGTTAGTACACATTCTCCATTCTCCATCCTTCTTCGATGCTAACACTGCAGGTACTGCACAAGGACTCAAACTTTCTCTGATCAAACATTTCCTCAACAACTCTTGTATCTGTCTATTCAATTCTTCATTCTCTATCGGTGTCATCCGATGTGCTACTTTGTTAGGCAAACTTGCTCCCAGTATAAGATCCATGTGATGACTGATACTCCTTATAGGTGGTAATCCTTCAGGTACATTATCTGATATGATGTCCTCATACTTTGTTAGCAACTCTTTTATCTCATCCAGTTCAGTTTCTTTCTTCACTACTTCAGGCATTTTAGGAATCAAGGCATAACACATACTTTCCTGTTTCAAACCATCCAAAAATTTCCTTCCATCTACCAAACAGATTCTAGCATTTCCACATACCACATCTTTAGGATCATCTTCCAAAGGAATCAAAGTAATTCTTTTCCCATTTGTTGTTATAGTATATGTATTCTTTCTCCTATCATGTATAGCTTTTATATCATATTACCAAGGTCTACCCAACAAGATATGACAAACATCCATAGGCATAATATCACACAAGACTTCATCATGATAAGATCCAATATGAAATTTTACCAAACATTGTTCACTCACCAGCACCTTATGATCATCCTAAATCCATGCTATCTGATAGGGCTTAGAGTGTTTCAATCTTTCCAATTTTAGCTTAGTCACCATCTCCTCTGAAACTAGGTTATCTGAACTACCACTATCAATTACAACTTTACAACACTTATCTCCAGATTTGCATCTAGTTTTGAATAGGCTTTTCCTCTGGGATGGTTCCTCATTTGTTTCTATTTGAAATAGTTCTATCCTCATCACCAATGATTCTCCTTTCTCGAGTTTACCAACAGAACTAGGTGATTCAACAGGTTCTTCTTCAACATAGGCTACTCTTCCACTATTCTTTGTCTTCTTGCTTGTACTACCCTGATTACATTCAAATGCTCTATTTCCTTCACCACCACACTTGAAACAAGTACCTCTGAATGTCCTCTTATCAAATCCTCTTCCTTCTCTTCTATATCCTTCATTCCAGTATGCACTAGGGTTTTCTCTCCGGTAAGCATTGTTATCTCTGTCATATTTCTTAAATGGGTTGTCAAACTCGTTCTACTCCACAAATGATCTATCACATCTAGAAAATACTCTACCTCTCTGAAATTTACCTCCTCTACCTATCTATCTCTGATCATGTCTCTTATTCTTCTTCTCCTCAACTTTCAGGGCAAACTGGTATGCTTCTTCTAAAGATGTCATCCTTACCAAGCTTAGTTCTTCTTGAATGTTCAATCTCAGTCCATTGATGTATCTTGCCACTTTCTCCTTGCTTGCTTCACTATGTCCTATCCTTATGATCATCTTATGAAATTCTTCAGTATGCTCCTTCATAGATTTCTCCTTTTGTCTTAGGTTCTACAATCTTTTCAACATCTCCAACCCATAGTCAGTAGGTATGAACTGATTCTTCAACTTTGTCACCATCTGGTCCCACTTTGTAATCTTTTCTTTTCCTCTTCTATTTCTTTCCAACTGAACTTCTTTCCACCATATAGCAGCATGTCCTTTCAACTTTGTCTTTACAAATTTCACCTTCTCTGGATCTTCAATTTCCTCATATTCAAAGTATTCTTCCATATCATTTATCTAGTCAATCAACTCTTCAGGATTCAAATTACCAGTATAGTTTGGTACATCAACTCTAGGTTTTTTCCCAATCTTTGAAATAGGTCGCAACATCTTTATCTAATCTGATTCTTCTTCTTCATTGCCTTCTAGGGTTTCGCCAATTTGTTCAGCTGATTGAAATTCTTCCTCATCATCACTTTCAACATTAGGTCTAGGTGTCAATCCTCTTTGCCTATCTTCCTCAATAGAATCCAAATGAATTCGCATTGTTCTCATCAATTCCATCATCTCATCCATTCTATTAGCCATTGTACCAACTTGAGGAACTCTTCGCGGCGGCATTCTTCCTAGGATCAAGTGTAAACCGCCTCTGGTTCAGCAATCGAGCTACAAATGACAACTACCTCTCAATCGGCGATCGGTTGTGCACAGGTAACCTTCCTCGGATTGATGATCTGTTCACAACAAGATCTTACGGAATTCCTTTGCCAACTTCACTCACTTCACTCTCCAAGATTTGAACTTTCGCTCTGATACCACTTGGTGCAGTCACGATAGGAGGGTTCACAAAATGAACTATTCAGACCATGCAGCAAGAGTAAACACAACGGAAACAACTCAAGAAATGGAACAAATGCAGATTTAGTCATTCAGTATATCAAAGAATTTAAATACAATATGGCTGGCAACATGTGGGCTTAGAATTAGGGCTCACAAGCCTGATTACATACATGCGCAAGATTTGAAGCTCCTTCGCACAAAATCTAAACTATCAAATCTTTCCTATGTGAATAGATACTTTCCTAATGATCTATTACATCAATATATATCATCTCTAGACCAATAGATTCCTCTGCATCAGCCAAGGACGGTCACAAACTCCAATGAAGAGTTGTAATGTGTTCACAGCTAGGTTGGACCTAAATGCATAGAACACTTCCTCAAATGAATGAAATCACGCGCGGACCCTTGGGGAAGTTTGGCCATGAACCAAAGGAAATTGAGTGATGTGTCATTGAGATATGCAAGTCAAGGAATGATCTGCAATCCTTCTCCTTCAGCTGATTATCAGGAACGGTTAGAATGCTCTGCTATGAGAAAACAGGTAGTTTCTGATAGCGATATCTTTTCGGTGACTAATCCAAATGCTCTAAATTCTTGATATGATGTAGATGAATGAATATAGATGCTAAGTCCAAATCCACAAGATGTGAAATGCCAAAACGGGACCACAAGCTGAAAACTGCTACCGACTGAACTGCCTGAACTGAACTGGAAAATGAAAGAACTAAAATGCAAATGTTTTTGGTTGATGCAAGATTACTCTTGAAACAGGGATGCTTCTGCATCAGATTTTAGCATCATAAAGAAGTTGAATCTCTTCATGGTATTTTAAAGACTAAGGCAACTTAATTTCAGATTTGCATACAATTTTCAAATTTCTATATTGTAGTAGTCAAAGCCTTGTATCTCACGAATTGGTATCATATCTTGGTGATTTGATGATTAACAATTGGATTAGAGATTGTTCATTTATTCCAACAATTATTATCAGAGCATATTGTTCATTTGATGATTAACAATTAACAATTGGGTTTATTGTCCATTTTTATCCCGCAAGGGTTTCTCCACGTAAACACTGTGTTATGTGTTTGATCTTCTGCTCCATTGTTACCTTGTGTTGTAAGATCTTGCATTCTTATGTTGTTGATTTGTGCCTCTTTGTTGTTTCTATCTTATGGTGATGTTATTGCTATTATAATTTCATCTAAAGTGGTTTTATTGAGCATGTTAGAGTGGTTGTTTTTAGCATCATATAGAAGTTGAATCTCTTCATGGTAATTCAAGGATTAAGAAAAGCTGTTTTCAGATTTGCATACAATTTTTAGATTTCTATATTGTAGTGGTTATAGCCTTGTATCTCACCAATTGGTATCATATATTGGTGATTTGATGATTAACAATTGGATTAGAGATTGTTCATTTATTCCAACAATTGGTATCAGAGCTTAAGGTTGTTCCATGGCTTTCATGTGCTTGTATGTTCTTGCATGTTCTTGCATGTGAGTTGCATGTTGTTTGAATGTGATTGCATGTGGTTGCATGTGAGTTGCATGTACTTGCATGGGCTTTCATGTACTTTCATGTGATGGATTCATGGTAATTTGGTTATGGGTATTCCTCCATTTTTTGAATTTATCTTGTAAATCTTGTGAATTTGTTGGAAGGAATTGTAGAATGTTGGAGGTTTTTGGGCTGCAGTGGATGTTCTATCAATGAGATCTACGGTGGGCTCTTGAGTCTCAGGGTTATGGATCTTCAAGGAGTTGGTCATGTGTTTATTCCTTACAGGATAGTGACCTGGAGCTCCAGTTTGGAAATATGTGAGTATCCTCTTGCATGGTGGTTATGTTCCTTTACCTTGTGGCTATGTGAAGTGAATGGATTTCCATGTTGGGTGGTTGATTTTGGTGCCCTGGTCACATGGAAGAACATTTATTTTTTGGACTATAGTATGGAGTGCTTATGTTGGATTCATGGTTTTAGTCCTTGGTTACATGAAAGCATTAGATGATTTTCCACCGGTTGCATGTGGGTTGTGGAGTTGGTATTTTAGTGATATGGAAACTCCTGAACAACTTGGTTCCTCCTTTTTCATATTCATGTTATTTTGGATATGTAGGTTTTACAGTTTTCTTGTTACAAAAAGCTGTGGATTCGTAGATCTATGATATTTCATTATTTTAGATGACATGTATGGTGTGAATATCTAGATGTTTAAGTGATTTCAGATTTACAGAGAGATGATTTTGTAGGTTTTACATGTTAACAAAAATTTATGGTTTGTAGATCTATGGAAAGATTGTATTCAAACTCTTAGAGTATTATGGATGGAAACAATTATAGATTTGCAGTGTTGATTGTTGGGTTCTTATGATCTATGGTTACTCTTATGTGGATTTTTTTGGAAAATTAGGTCCACCATTGATCCTGGTGTTTGAGTCTTGGAATTCTACATGTTATTCCTGGTTATCTTTGTTCTGCATGTTATTGATGTGGGTTTGAATCTTTTTTTTTCAATTATTTGAGATTGGAGCACTGACCATGTTTTTGTCCTTTGAGATGTTGCATGAGTGTAGATCTTGTAAAATATCTGATGAGGATTTTGTTTGGTTGGCCTCTTCTTGGTCACCTTGTTTACATTGGTATGTTTATTGCAGTGAGACAGAAGGATGGTTTAGAGTACCTGATATAGTTGTTCATTAAAATCTATAGCAGTAAGTTATGGTGCATGAGAAGCTCTTTTCACTTTTAGTGGAGTTTTTTGGTAATTATGTTGGTCATGATACCATGCATAGCTCAGTATCACTTTTAGTGGCAGTTTTGTGTAGTTATATAGTATGTTCTATCTTCTTTGTTTTCTGGATTTTGGTTCTAAGATGATGTTGTTGCAGTGTGTAGTGAACCATGGATAATCTTTGGTTAGAAGATGGATGATCTTTTGCAATAGTTGTTGGTGTCATAAGGAGCTCTTGGATTCTACCCTTAGGTTGCAATGAGGGTTTATTGACATCTTTGGTTCTATTGGCAAAGGATGCTTAATCTTCTTGGTTTGGAGATTATGGTTTACTTGAATTTTTGGGAGCTGTGTCATTTACAGTAGATTCTTTGATTGTGTTGAGGCCATGGATGATCTTCATTTAGGAGATGGTTATCACGATGTCATGGATATCTTGGTTACATGTTTCAATGAGAGCTTTTGACAGTGATGGTTTGATATCTTGTTTCCATGTATAGCTTAGTATCACAGTTCAGTGAGAACTTTGGCAAGATATGGTTATCTTCATGCATTTTTTGAAGAGGTTTTAACATCTTGTTTCATGGAGGACTCTTAGAGTCTTTGGTAAAGGTGTTATTGTTCTTCCTTTGGAGAGGATATAGTTCTCTTTGGTTTTGAGTATTAATAATTTTCTTGGAGCTTCATGATTTTACAGGTTGCATTTGAAGTTGACATGGATTGATTGGTGGGTGCTCATGGATACTAGAGAGACTTGGGTTAGGCTAGAAATCTCTTGTACTTAAGAGATATGTGTTGGAATGGTTACTTGTTATGAAAGTTTTTCAATAGTAAAGATCGAGGAGCCTACACCTGGAAATGGATGTGAGTCCATCATAGACCTGATTAGAATATTGTCTTTATTGAAAGCTTATATTGCTTAGTGTTGTATGCACAAGACAATCTTGTATCCCACTCTTGGTCTACTTGGTAGGTAAATGATCTAAGAGGTGTTGCCTGCCTAATTATTAGATGCATTCTTTATATGTATCTTGTCTTCTCTTGTGCATTAGTCTTAAAAGTTGAGTTTTGAGGGCTTGTTGAGAAGTAGATGCATGATTTTATATATTTCCATTGTTCTCCTTGTAATCTTGAACTTGGGTTAGTTCTAAGGATTTGTTAGGAGAGGTATAGGAGATGGTTAGTGGCTTTGGGCATACTCCCTTATGTTGCGGGAATGTTTGGTTAAGTTTGATCTACTTTCTATGAGAGGTTTACATCTATTGCTGCCATGTTTTTCATTTGAGTTGAGTGGTTAGATGTTGATATCCTTTCAGTTTGGAGTGTTGAAGGAAATCTTACTTTACACAGTTTGGCACATGTTAGTGTGGTATAAGGACATGGTTTGATTTGTAGGTTCTCTTTTTCCAGGTATATTGTCTTCTTCCTGAAGGTTCTTATGTATATGGAGTTGAGGTTTATGAATAGATTCATGTGCTATTGTTTGTATTTCATTGTTTTTTGGTAACAATTTGGTAGCTCCTTGATCTCTTTGTTCATTGGTTTGGAAGATCTGGGAGAGTTATTTGGATTGGTAATGAGAGATGTATTTTGCATATCATTATATGCTTCTTTGACACTATGATAGAGGAGTTAGCCACATCCTCTATGTGAGTGTTATAGGAGGACTTGTTAATGCTATGATCTTGATTTCATATTTGACATTACCTGTGCAGTGGGAGTTCCAGAAGGTATATGTGTTATGTATGAGAGGTGCACCTCTCTTGGACTAGTTACACTTTATTGCAGTGAGTTACTTTAGAGATTTTTTATTGCATGTGTATGTGTGTTGTTACCTTGGAGCCTTCTTTTGCAGGATGGTGGATATACAAGGACTAGTTTGCAGTTTTTGGGTTGTTATGTTAACAGCATGAAGTTCTACCTATGATAGTTTGCTTACCCTAGTTTGAGGTATGGATATTTTGGATGAGATAGCAACTTGCTGTGGTTGCTATTCCAATTTGGTATGAGTGTGAAATCACTCAGAGTCATTTGTTATTATTTGGATTTTATGCTTGTGTTCATGTATAGATTGGTGCAGGTTTCAGTGACAGTTGATATGTTTCACCTTGGCATGTTCCTTGTCCTATCATGGGTGACATGATGTGAGGAGTTCTTGCTTGAGATGGTGGTTATCATGATTGTTTTTGCAGGTATCTTGTTGGAGCACAAAAGCATGTTGAAGAATCAATGGTACATGATTGGCTAAGGGATGTTCATTCCCTTGTTGATTTCCTATGGGTTGATTTACAATATATAATGTTAAGTGGGAGAATGACTAGGGCACCAAAATCAACCACGTAATCCAATTGTTACCACAACAGAAGATCAAACACATAACACAATGTTTATGTGGAGAAACCCTTGCGGGAAAAAAATTCCACCAAGAAGAGAGGCTAAGGTTGTATTAGCTTCAAAACAAGATTACAATACATCCACTTCCAATCTCCTCTTCACTCTTCAATCCAGCAGCACCTCTCTACCTGTAAACTAAGATATGCAACTCATACATGGCATTGTACTTATAGGAGTACTTTCCCTCCATTCTAGGCGTCCACTTTCTCTCTCCTCCAATTACCCCACATGCAAGCATTAAATGTCATCATACATACAACCACCAAGTGGCAAATACTTACCCATGCAAGGTGGGGTACCCAGGTCCAAGAATAGCATGTAAAAGCATCTTATGAAGCATCATAACTGTCATAGATACCACCAACAATAAATCTTCCCAATATGGGCACCTGAGACTAATAATAGCAATCACAACTAGTAATGGGTGTCACATGCGTCATACATGCTTGGAATCTTATGACAACTTGCAGCTGCCATAAATCCACTTACACCACATTATGACAAGTTGTCATACATGCAAAAAATAGTAGATTCCTCAAGAGTGGTGCCTACACTCTTTTACTCATGAGTTTTACAATTACCAACCATAAATGTTGCTCCATAACTACCACCAGTAACTCTGGAACTTACCAATGTAGTAACTCCCTAATTATTGCCCCTAGTAATTAAATTTTACCACTACTGGTGAAACTTATACATCCCTTATGGGTAATTACAAATTACAAATAATACATGGAATAAATACAATATTGGGATTTACAAGGTTAATGGCACCTTATCCCAACATTAGGATGCTCCAATATCATTCACTTGACCACCCCAATGTGTTGGCATCATCAATTTGGTCTCATGAGGTGGAAAAAAACATGACTATTGGCACCCTTACATTGAATGAAATGAGGCATTTTACAAGAATGCATCATTGTCAGCATAGGAAAACAATATGGATTTGATAGAAACTAAGATATGATATTATAAATAGACCCAGCTTACACCTATAGGTGCAAAAAAAATATTCCTAGGTGCCACAAATTTTGAGAATTGTTGTATCAAAGTTTGACACTTTTTTCTCTTAGGACTATTAAGAGTCTTTGTCGAAACTGCATAGCTTGGAAGGATAAAGACACTTGGAGGATAAAATAAGGTCTCCAATAACATTCACCTACCCACCCCAATGTGTTGGCACCATTAGTTTGATCACATGAGGTGTAGAATGAAAAATATGACCATTGACACGCTTACACTAAACACAAATGAGACATTTTGCAAAAATGCATTCATTGTTGGTATGGTCAAACGATTTGGAGTTGAAAAAAATTGAGATAGGTTATTGTAGATAGACTCAACATCTACCTATAGGTATAAATGAAACATTCCTAGATATCATAGATTATGAGAATCATTGCATCAAAGTTTGGAACATTTTTTCTCTTAGGGCTCTTAAGAGATCTTATCAAAACCATATAGCCTAGAAGGATCAAGATTCTTGGACACAAAAAAGACACCTCTAATAGTAGTAACCCACTCACCTAGATGTGTTAGCATTGTCAATTCAGTGCCACGAGGTGTGGAATGCAAAATATCACTCCTAGAACCCTTTCACTAATTGAAACTAAAGCATTTTGGAACATTGCATTTGTCACCACAATGAGAAAACAAATTCAAGTTGACAAAAAATGAGATAGATATTTATAGTTGGAACCGAATTCCACTAGTAGGTGTAAACAAAACATTCCTAGGTGCCATGGTTTGAGAGAATAGTCATACTTAAGTTTGGCACTTTCTTGGTCTTAGGGCTCTTAAGATACTTTCTCAGTTTGATGTAGCCTAGAAGGATCATGATGCTTGGGCACAAAAAAGACACTTCTAGTAGTAGTAGCTTACCCACTTAGATGTGTTAGCATTGTCATTTCAGTGCCATGAGGTATGAAATGCAAAATATCACTCCTAGCACCCTTTCACTGAATGAAATTGAAGCATTTTGTAACATTGTGTTCATTGCCACTATGAGCAAACGAATTTGAGTTCATAAAAATAGACATAGTTATTTGTATTTGGACCAAATCTTCACTTGTAGGTGAAAACAAAACATTCCTAGGTTCCATGATTTGAGAGAATACTCATACCTAAACGTGACACTTTTTTGGTCTTAGGGCTCTTAAGAGACTTTCTCGGTCTGATGTAGCTCAGAAGGATCAAGATGCTTGGGCACAAAAAATACACCTCTAGTAGTAGTAACCCACCCAACTAGGCATGTCATTTTTGGTTTAGTGCCACAAGGTGTGGAATGCAAAATATCACTCCTAGCACCCTTTCACTAAACAAAACTAAAACATTTTGCAACATTGCATTCATTGCCACTATGAGAAAATGAATTTGAGTTGACAAAAATTGAGATAGGTATTTGTAGTCAGATCTGACATCCACTTGTCGATGCAACCAAAACATTCCTAGGTGCCATAATTTCAAACATTCATAGTCATACCTAAGTTTGACACTTTTTTCATCTTAGGGATCTTAAGAGACTTTCTTGGTTTGATGTAGCCCAAAAGGATCAAGACACTAAACCTCGCAGATTTTTAGCCAAACCTTCAACAAATAGGATTACAACTCTCTTTTCTAATATGTCAGGAACCAGAACATAAATTTTTTGAAACTCATTAATGTAATTATCAACATTGCCACTTTGTTTGATATGAGCTAGCTCATGGAAATACACTTCTACACACTTGCGATCAAATCTTGCAATCAATTTTCTGCTAAACTCATCATAAAAATGGATTAAGGCATGGTTTGTCCATGCTGCCACCAATCATATGCAACTCCTTCCAAGTGCATCATTGCAAACTTAATTGCTTCGTCCTTAGGCATGGGTTTGAGAGTCAAAAAGGTGTCTAACTTGTGTATCCAAGCACATGTGGTGCTTCTCCCACTACCATCAAAATTTGGAAGGGTTAACTTACCCAAGGCATGTTGATACTCCTGTTGTTTTTATGGTCTTTGTTCCTATTTTTCTCTCTTCTTGTATTTCCTTTGATTCATTAACTAATTTAAGGACAACTCATCCCTAATATTATCAGGGAGTGTATGGTACTCATCATAAACAACCACCACTTCATCAACCAACGGTATCTCTTCCTTGAGTTTAGGAGCTTCTTCTTCTTCTCTTTGTATGAAGGTTGGTTGAATTGGTCTATCAGATCCACTTGTATTAGTTCTCCATGTATTTTGATTACCTATATTGTTGCCTTCACCTATGTAATTCTGATCTACTCTAATGGTATTCATATTTTGGGACATCTGAGCAATCATTGTAATCAACTGTTGTTGTGATTGCATAAACTAGTTCATCATTTGTTGTTATCCTCGTGCAAGGTCATTCAAAATATTTTCCAAACTTGGGTGTTCATTTCTCCTTTCAATCCTATCTCGAGGACTTCCATTACCTAAACCACTTCATCTTGTATCCATTGATTCGACTTATGCTACAGTTGTAAGTGGTCACCTTGCTGCTAATGCTACTAAAAATGTGTCCTCTTCTGGATATGGGTCAACTAACTGAAATTATCTTCTTTTTTGTTCTCTCTAAATATCTCTTTGCCCTGTCACTAGTGTACATAACCCTCCAGGATGGCAAGAACTTTGGCTCTGATACCACTATTAAAATCCCTTCAAGATTTTTGCCCAAAAACCTTAAGATTTGTGATTTCTAATGTGTAGACATTTTGTCAAACAATTTCCAAAATGCTTGCAAATCTAATTTTCTGAGTTCAAATGTTATAGACCAGTTTGCAATAGATATTTTAACAACATGAAACATTCATAATGTTGTTCACTCATTGGCAATCGATAGGCATTTATACAAACAATTTGTAGCTTGAAATAGAATGATTCAAATTAAATATTTGAATGTATTTCCTCACTATATATATATATATATATATATATATATATATATATATATATATATATATAAGATTACAATAATCTTGGGACTGATAACATACCACAAAGATAACATATAATATAGTTGGATTGTTGTAGCTAGATAGCCAACTCCAACTTTGACAACTACTTAATGGATCCTCCACAATTCCTATCAATATGCCTTCCTTATGATGTGTGATGCATATATGCTACAGTTGATGATTAGACAACAAGTGACTATCATAAATACTTCCACGTTCCCTTCTATAAGCTAAGTCTTATCACAAAATGTGGCGGTGGTAGGAGTTTAGGGGCTGTGATCCCTTCTCAAGCATTCATGTCCCTTTATCACCTCTTACCCTTCATGTAAATAATCACTGAAGACCTTGAGGAGTGACACCTAGAGTAGTTGGGTCCCAGATGTATATAACTTGTAAAATATTAATATTTTTCCCTTTGTATATGCTAGGGTTGGTATTGGGAGAGTTGCGCTAATATTTTGTCTTCAAAAAATCTTGGTGCCAACTTCACACATCTCTCTAATATCAAGTGCTAGGGTTAAAACATAAACCCTTACCATATCAAATAAATCTTCAACATATGCCTTCATAATCTTCAATAAAATATCAAGAATTATCTTCAAGGGAAACTCAATGAAATTCCTATAATCTCCAAATTTATATTTTATACAAATCTCATAAATTTGAAAATGAACCCTCCTGAAGCCAAAAACACAAACCTACACACCTGAAAAATCTCCACAAAATAATAACAAAACACTACAGAATAAAATTTGGCACAAATCATTAACACCCAAATGTGAACTCTAAAATGAATTCACCTCAATACCTTTGAACCAGCTGTTCAAAGTCTTTTCCACAATGAAAAATATCAAAGAGAAAAAATCAGATGCATATCCCAACCTTTCCTCCAAGCCACTTTTTAAAACATCTCTTGGCTTCTTTGAGAATCCTCTTTTTTGGCCAACATTAAAAGCTTTTATTTTTTTCCACAAAAGTAACTTTTTTTAATTTTTTAATTTCTTTTTGATTAAAAGTTACCTTTTAAATAAAATAATTAAATAAATAAATGTTGCTTTTAAAATATTTCAAGACAACTTATTTTATTTATTTAATTAATTATTTAATTTATTTGCAAGAAAAAAGGGACATTACATAATAACACACAATATAGCAAATAGGAGAAGGCAAAACTAATTTTTTTATTGATAAAAAAAGATCTTATAGTTGTATACAAGTCTGAGATTGAATCTTTTCTTCCAAAATCTCTCACAAAATCTTGTTTTTTGAATAAAAACTAAGTTACAATGCTAAATCTCTATCAAAACAATGACTAGAAAGAACTACTAGAACTATCCTACGTGTCCCATTCTCATGCTCAACATGGAAGAGAAGATAGGAGGAAATCTAGGAAAGAAAATTGAATGTCTTTACTCAATCAAACCTCTTTTTGGGTGCCCAAGAAGACTCCAACTCAAATTTGACTTCTTTGGTGTTGTTGGAAGGAGTTGAGGAAGGCCATGTTGACTTCTTCCAAGTTTGCATGATGCTCTTTGTTGCTTGTTTGGATCCTAGATTCTTGAAAGGTGCTGGAACTACCTTCTAGATGCTTGGATGGTCTTCAAACTGCCCATAACTTCTTCAAATTGCTTCAACCTCCACCTTGCACAAACAAAGGGCATGTGCTTTTGTTGTTTTGATGCTGTTAGAACTATCATGGGTGTTTGGAAAGAGTTTTTCCTCATTTTGAGTCTTCAAACTACTCATAATTGTCCTTTATTTCTCTGAAAACACTCTTTGTTGCATTTATTACCCCTTTGGGGTCTTTGCCAAGTTTCAAAATGCCTCTAGGTGTCATTAGACTAAGTTTATAGCTCCTCCATGCAACAGGACACTTCATTTTCTCTTTGCTACTCTTTAGTTGAAATACACACATGATCCTTGAATGAGACCTTACTCAGCTGATGATAGACCTTTAGGATTTATGAAGGCTTAGTTTGTTGATGGTCTTCTTGCTAGTCAGGCAGAGCTTGAAAGTCACTTAACAATCCTTCTCCTATTCAATACACTTGTTAGGGTTTGGTAGGGTTTATGCCACATTCTTCACAACATTTGATTGTTCCTTGTTTCATACCTATACATCACCATCAAACACTTCACTATCTACTTTCACAATGCTTGTTCATTGTCTAGTGTTAGGGTTGGACCTGCATCTCTGTATTTTAGGCTCTTTGAGCTCTGACAGACTTGATAGATCTTAAGATCTTTGTGGTCCTATGCGTTCTAGGGCCTTGTACTGATGAGAATGATCCTTGAAGCCTATGATTATCATGTTTCCACCATATTCAAATGTAACATTTTATTCTCGGTTGTCTCTTCCTATTCTTTATGCAGGTTATAACATTTGATAGTCCTTGATCACTATTTTAACTCCCTCTAGCAGACCATTGTCTCAACAAGCTTCTCACACTATCTCTTTGTGCATATACAATATCTTTGTAGACTTTAGGGAACATTGTTCATCATTATCTCCTTGTATTGTTTATGCTAGACCTCATCATGTTAAACAATGTGACATCTGCATACTATATCCCCAAAATTGCATACATTTCTTGTTATCATGCAGACTTCAACAAGGACATTCAAAAAAACCACTTAGAATGTTGACACAAGTTTCCTTAACCTATGCAAAGGTTTATGAAATTGAACCTATCCTTGATAGGGAAACTATCCATGAGACCTTTCCATTCTTTCAATCAGGTCATACAATCTTTAAAAGACACCTTCATGAAGTGCAGGGCACACCTATAATCTCTATCCACTGCACTCTTTATGAACATCAAACTATGTTGTCATCGTGCATTATCCATGCATGCACTACCTGCAACTTTTGGTGTAGTCATGGTAGGAGGGTTCACGGAATGAACTATCTGGACCGTGCAGCAAGAGTAAACACAACAAAAACAACTCAAAGAAATAGAACAAATGTAGATTCAATCATTCAGTATATCATAGAATTCAAATAGAGATCGGCCGACAACATGCGGGCTTATAATTAAGGCTCTTGATTACATACATGCGCAAGATAAAGCTTTGAAGCTTCTTCACACAAAATCCAAAACTATAAGCTATCACTATGTTATGAACTGCTTTCCTAGGGATCTATTACATCAATATATATCATCTCCAGACCAATAGATTCCTCCGCGTCGGCCAAGGAAGATCACAAATTCCAAAGGAGAGATGTAACGTGTGTACACAGATAGGTCAGACCTAAATGCATAGAACACTTCTGGAAAATGAATGGAATGAGGTGTAGATCTCCTGGGAAGGTCAACCATGAACCAAAGATCATTGAATAATGTGTCATTAGGCTTCAAAGATTGGAAAATGCTTCTGCAAGTTTCTCCTTCAGCTGCTTGTCTGTGATTAACAGGATGATCTACTCTGAGAAACAGTCATCTTCTGATAATGATATCTTTCTGGTATTGAAGTGCGGATCCCTAAATTCTAGATATGATGTAGATGAATGAATGTAGATGCTAAGTCCAGCTCCAGAAAGTCTGAAAATGCTACTAGACCAAAATACAGAATCTGTTTCTAACTGAACTACCTGAACTGAACTAAACTACAAACAAAATGAAATGCAAATGTTTTTGGTTGATGCAAGATTGCTCTTGAATGAGGGATGCTCCTGCATCAGACATCTGGGTTTATTGAAAAAGTGAGTCCCTCACTTTGTTGGGGCTAGGGGAGTGTTGGATTCAGGACAGAAAACTGAGAGGGGGGGTGAATCAGTTGTCCAAAACTTGCTTACAATTCAAACACTTAAATCCACTTTGTTATTTAATAGCATATCAATTAATCACTCATGAAAGCATAAAGCATAAACACCAGAGCAGATACACATCAACACATGAGACACCAAGATTTTGACGTGGAAAACACAATCAAGGGAAAAACCACGGGGTGATTAACCCAAGGATTATTCTCTGTTAGAAGAATAAGAAAAATAGATGGCACATGCCAATTAGGGCTCACTGCCCGAGCACACTGCTCACAAGAGGCACACTGCCTACAAGAGACACACTGTCTACAAAGTAATAAGTATCACAAACTTGAACTAGAGATTGACATCTTTACCATGCCTGGATCAGTTCCATTTAAACCCAAAAACTCCTGCTTTGCCTTTCACTCTTCTTCTTCGCTATGCCACACTCATCTGCTCACCACACCCTTTGGAATGACTTCACAATCCTTTATTTATACAAGGCATCAACTTAGGAACAATCATCTAAGTCGGCAAACACTTTTAGATCGTCCTGAAGACGTGTAATACATCCAGTCGGCCTGTCTCAGGAAGAACACCAACATCCGGTGGTTTTTACATCAAATCCAAACTCTAACTTCAATGCGGACCACCAATAAGAATTGTACACGACCCAAAGATCACAAAAACCTTTCCTGAGTCACCAAGAACATCCGCACTTTATCAGCTTACTAGAATTCTTCTCTTCTTCATCTGGAACTTCAAGAACACAGTCTGTCATCATTGTCACAATGAAAAAGGTGCTTTCGGACCTCCAAACCATGAACAAATCTAGTTGTCACTTCACACGGACTTCTTCAACACTCCCTCCAATCCGCAGAATGAGATAATGCAATTCCGAAGCTCACCGGACCAATCTGTGACACTCTGTCACCACTAAACATCTGCCAGAACCGGTTCTACTAGAGCAGTCATAACTTCTTCAGGTCATTATGTGGACCTCTAAAAACTTGATTGGATCATCTCAAGACTCATATCTGCAAACCCTTTAAACCGCATTCTCTGATCTTCATCTTCTCTTGGACTTTTACCTTAATGTCATCACTGTTCTTCACTCTTCCTGATTGAGACTAATTTTCTCAATATCCTCAGCACACAGCTCATCCAATCCTTCTCATTAATGCAATATGAGTATGTTGACATTAATGTCAACACTGGTTATCCTCATACTTGGAACAATCTCCCTCTTTGTCATTGATGGCAACATATGATGTGAAAAACCATCAAGACAAGAACTTCTCCTTTCTATCACAGCTCGCCCTATCAGTAGCAACTCTTCACATGTCTTCTCTTTCTTTACTGCTCCCCCTTTGATCATCAACCACTTGTTTTTCACATGTCTTCTCTCCCCCTTTGACATCAATGGCAAAGGGCTCATACTTGCAACTTTAACACATCAGAATCATACCAACTGCTCCCCCTGAGTAGCAGCTCCCCATCACCAATCCGAATCACAAGATATGACTGTGATATCCACCGAACTGATGCACATCAGTGCATCCTAGTTCATCACCGGAGGGGCAATAACCCCTAACTTCTCCCGGAGATACTCAAAAGATTCCTTGGGAAGAGGTTTAGTAAAGATATCTGCAATCTGATCCTTTGAGGGCACAAACTTCAATCTGACTTCATCCTTGTTCACTTGTTCTCACAGAAAGTGAAATTTGATAAATATATGCTTAGTCTTAAAATGCAACACCAGATTCTTAGAAGTATTTATTGCACTTGAATTATCACAGAAAATTGTGATAGGCTCCTCATACTCTACTTTAATATCTCTTAGCATCTTCTTCATCCATAAAACTTGAGTGCAACTACCTGCTGCTACAATGTATTCTACTTCAGTTGTAGATAGAGATATTGCTTCTTATTTTTTTCTTACCCAAGAAACCAATCTCTTTCCTAAAAAGAATGCTCCACCACTGGTACTCTTCCGATCATCCACATCTCCTGCCCAATCTACATCTGTATATGCATGAAGAGAGAAATCATGATCTCTAGGATACCACAACCCATACTCCACTGTTCCTTTTAGATATCTAAAAATCTTCTTGATTGCCATGACATGAGATTCTCTGGGATCGGCCTGGAATCTAGCCACCAGACCAACAGCCTGCATTATATCTGGTCTAGTTTGAGTGAAATACAACAATCCTCCAATCATTGATCTGTACTTTGTCTGGTCTACTTTAGGAGAGTCATCATCTTTACTCAACTTACATCCGGTTGCCATGGGAGTATTCATTGGCTTTGAATCTTCCATCCCAAATTTCCTCAACAATTCTTTCACATATTTGGTCTGAGAAATAAAGATTCCTTTCTTTGATTGAGAAATTTGCAGACCCAAGAAGAAATTCATTTCACCAAGCATTGACATCTCAAACTCACTTTTCATTTGATTTGCAAAGGTTTTACACATACTGTCTCTTCCTCCAAAAATGATATCATCAACAAATACTTCAACAATCAAGATGTTTTCATGGTCAATTTTGAAATATAAGTTACTATCAGCAGTACCTTTGTTGAAACCAATCCTCAAAAGATGTTTGTCCAATCTTTCATACCATGCTCTTGGGGCTTGCTTTAGTCCATACAGTGCCTTCTTTAATTTGCAGACCATATCACTATCCTCAGATAATTGAAATCCATCCAGTTGTTCAATGTATGCTTCTTCTTCTAAGTCACTATTTAGGATGGTAGATTTGACATCCATCTGATACACCTTGAAATCCTTGAAGGTAGCAAATGCAAGAAATAATTTGACTACTTCAATTCTTGCCACCGGAGCAAAGGTTTCTTCAAAATCAATTCCTTCTATTTGAGAGTAGCCTTTGCAGACCAATCTGGCTTTATTTCTGATTACTTCACCAACTTCATTTAGTTTGTTCTGGAAGACCCATTTGGTTCCAATCACATTCTTGTTTCTAGGTCTGAGAACAAGATCCCAAGTGTGATTTTTCTCAATTTGCATCAACTCTTCCTCCATTGCTTTGGTCCAGTTTTCATCATTGCAGGCTTCATTTATTGTCTTAGGTTCAATCTTTGAAATCAGACAATATTCATCTGAATTTTGAGTAATTTTCCTTCTAGTTTGCACACCTTTTCTTTTGTCACCTATGATTTGATCTTCAAAGTGGTTCAGTCTTACATACCTTGGAACTTTGGGAGTTTCTTGCACTTCTGTTTCTTGATCAGGCTCATTCAGACCTATCTCTTCTTCCTGATTTACCGGATCAGTCTGAATCTGACTTTCAGAAGAGAATTGAGCTCCTTGAACCACAACACCATTCTGATCATCTTCATCCTATTCATCAAACCTTGAGGGTTTCTCAATTCCTTCATCAACCTTCACATTTGTACTTTCTATCATTTTTCTTAGTCTCTTATTGTAACATCGATATGCTTTGCTTTGAGTGGAGTAACCCAAGAAAATTCCTTCATCACTTCTAGCATCAAACTTTCCTAGATCTTCATCTCTTTTAATGTAACATTTGCTACCAAATACTCTGAAATATCTCACAGTAGGAGTGATGCCAAACCAAAGTTCATAAGGAGTCTTACCAGTATTGCTTCTGATTTGAACTCGATTTAGATTATAGACTGCAGTGCTGACAGCTTCTCTCCAAAACATCTGGGGAACATTTGCTTCCATCATCATTGTCTTGGATGCTTCTTGGATGGTTTGGTTCTTTCTCCCTACTACTCCATTCTACTGTGGAGTCCTAGGAGCAGACAATTATCTCTTTATACCATGCTTCTCACAAAAATTATGAATTCACCAGATGTGAATTCACCACCTCTATTGGACCTCAAACATTTCAGTTTTAATCCGGTTTGATTCTCTACCATAGCCTTGAAGATTTTGAACTTCTCAAAAGCTTCTAATTTCTCTTTCAGAATGGTAACCCACATCATCTGGGAATGGTCATCAATCAGTAACATGAAATATCTATCACCTTGCATACTCTTGATTCTTGTTGGACCACATAGATCAATATGAACTAATTCCAATAATTCGGTAGAGGACTGATCCTTGCTTTTGAATGAGACTCTGCTCTGTTTACCTAGATGACATTCTTTGCACAAACTATTTGTAGGTTTTACCAATTTTAGAAGATCTCTTACAGCCTGAGTATTGCTTATCTTGATGATGTTATCAAAATTTACATGACACATCCTTCTATGCCATAACCAACTTTGATCAACTTGAACAAACAAACAACTTTTATTAGTACCAACTAGATGAAAGATATTACCTTTTGTTTGAGTACCAGATGCAATCTCAGTTTCGGAGCTTTCAAAGATCCTGCATTTTCCATTCTTGAACCGGAGATCATAACCTTTGTTTACCAACTGTCCAACACTGAGAAGATTGTGCTTCAATCCTTCAACATATAGTACATTACCGGTTTTGTTCTTTCCATCAAAAGAAATAGTTCCCCTACCTCTGATTCTACCAGCAGAATTATCACCAAACTTTACCATTCCTCCTTCATACCTTTCCAAATCTAAGAACTTGTTCTTGTCACCTGTTATGGTGAGAGCATCCACTGTCAATAACCCAATCATCCTTTTCTTCAACTTGGGCTGCCAAAGCTCTTTCTACAACCTTATGATTGACAGATTCAGAGGACATTGGATCTTCTTCCTTGATGGCAATAAACACCCATTCATTTCCAGATTTGTTTCCTATCTCTGATTCATCATCTGTTACTCCTTCATTATCATCTTCTTCATGAACATAATAACAATTCTTTTGGAACTTTTGTCTATTAGAATTTGACCTTATAAATCTTTCCAGACATCTTGAGGCAAAATGACCAATCTTATTACAGTTGAAGCACTTAAAGGGTAATTTTCCTTCATACTTACCAGATCCTCTTGGCAGTCTCTTTGCAATGAGGGCTTCAAGTTGAGCTATTTCTGCTTCTTCCACTTCCATGTCTTTTCTTGCTTGATCATACCATGACAGTTTCCTTGAAGAGTTTTCTCCCAGATCAAATCTTTGTTTACCTTTTACAGAGGAACTGGCTTTGAATGCAGATTCAGTCTTGGGGGGATCATCTCTAAACTTGGTCATTTCAAATGTAGCCAGTTTACCAGCCAATTGATCTCTTGTGACAGTTGTATGGGCTCTGAATTCATCAATGGTAGCAACCTTGATTTTGTAGGCAACAGGAAGGGATCTAAGAATTCTGCCAACAATCTCATTTTCATCCAAGACTCCACTAGCATTCCTAATTCCACACACCAGCTTATTTACTCTTGGCATAAAGGTAGTAATATTTTCATCATCTCTCATCTTTAGTCTTTCAAATTTCCCTTTTAGACTTTGCAACTTTGCACACTTAACATACTGGGCTCCTTCATGCAATAGTTCTAGTTTGTTCCAAATCTCAAAAGCAATTGGTAGGTCAATAACATTTGAGAGCTCTGAGTTAGATAATGCACCTAGAAGAGCCTCTCTAGTTTGCAGATTGTTTTCAGCATCTGTGAGTTCATTTAGGGTTGTCGGACCACCCTGTAGAGGAACATATGCTTTTGTGACCATGGACCAGTACGCTATTCCCATACACTGCAAGTGACATTTCATGCGACCTTTCCAAAGTGTAAAGTTGGTTCCATCAAACTTCGGACTATTCTTCTTGTAGGATGACATCCTGGATCTCCTCAAGCGGTTAAGCTCTTTCTAGAAGAACTTGGCTCTGATACCAATTGTTGGATTCAGGACAGACAACTGAGAGGGGAGGGTGAATCAGTTGTCCAAAACTTGCTTATAATTCAAACACTTAAATCCACTTTGTTATTTAATAGCATATCAATTAATCACTCATGAAAGCATAAAGCATAAACACCAGAGCAGATACACATCAACACATGAGACACCAAGATTTTGATGTGGAAAACCCGGTCAAGGGAAAAACCATGGGGTGATTAACCCAAGGATTATTCTCTGTTAGAAGAATAAGAAAAATAGATGGCACATGCCAATTAGGGCTCACTGCCTGAGCACACTGCTCACAAGAGGCACACTACCTACAAGAGACACACTGTCTACAAAGTAATAAGTATCACAAACTTGAACTGGAGATTGACATCTTTACCATGCCTAGATCAGTTCCATTTAAGTCCAAAAACTCCTGCTTTGCCTTTCGCTCTTCTTCTTTGCTATGCCACACTCATCTGCTCACCACACCCTTTGGAATGACTTCACAATCCTTTATTTATACAAGGCATCGACTTAGGAACAATCATCTAAGTTGGCAAACACTTTTAGATCATCCGAAAGACGTGTAATACATCCGGTCGGCCTGTCTCAGGAAGAACACCAACATTCGGTGGTTTTTACATCAAATCTAAACTCTAACTTCAATGCAGACCACCAATAAGAATTGTACACGATCCAAAGATCACCAAAACCTTTCCTGAGTCACCAAGAACATCTGCACTTTATCAACTTACTGGAATTCTTCTCTTCTTCATCTGGAACTTCAAGAACACAGTCTGTCATCACTATCACAATGAAAAAGGTGCTTCCGAACCTCCAAACCATAAACAAATCTAGTTGTCACTTCACACGGACTTCTTCAACACTCCCTCCAATCCACAAAATGAGATAATGCAATTCCGGAGCTCACCGGACCAATCTGTGACACTCTGTCACCACTAAACATCTGCCGGAGCCGGTTCTACTAGAGTAGTCATAACTTCTTCAGATCGTTATGCGGACCTCTGAAAACTTGACTGGACCATCTCAAGACTCATATCTACAAACCCTTTAAACCACATCCTCTGTTCTTCATCTTATCTTAGACTTTTACCTTAATGTCATCACTGTTCTTCACTATTCTTGATTGAGACTAATTTTCTCAATATCCTCAGCACACAGCTCATCCAATCCTTCTCATTAATGCAATATGAGTATGTTGACATCAATGACAACATTGGTTATCCTCATACTTGCAACATGGAGAACCAAGATAGTCCACCTCAACCTGAGAAATCCATGATGAATCTTCTTTCAGTCTACCTTTCCACTTCACAAGATATTCTTTGTATTGTCTTCCTCTAGTGTTGCGTCCAATTCTGCTGTCCAAAATGTATTCAATCTACTCCAGTACTTGTTGTGGTAACTGCTTCTTCAAGTCTTCTTCCATGCTATCATTGAACTCTGCTTCATGATACTGATAAAGATTGGCAATGTTGAAAATAGGTGATATACCCAATGTCTTCAGTAACTCCACTTCATATGCATTTCTTGAATCAAATTTTCTGAGTATCCTACAAGGTCCAAACTTCTTCATCTTCAACTTGTTATATGTCCCCACTGGAAATCTTTCTTTTCTCAAGTACACCATCACTTCATCTCCATCTCCAACTTCAAATTTCTTATGTCTTCTTTGCTAATCAGCCTTCTCTTTGTACTTACTGTTCATATTCTTCAAATGCTTCTTAACCTGATTATGCTCTATCTTCATGTGATCTGTAAATTCTTCTGCTTCTGCACTCCTCTTTTCTTCTATATTGATGTCTCTTAGTTCTGCCACTCCTCTAAGATTCACTCTAGTAACAATCTCAAAAGGTGTTCTTCTAGTACTCCTGTTCACTAAATTATTGTATGCAAACTCTGCTTGTGAAAGAATCAAATCCCAACTTCCTGTCTTCTCTCCAACCAAACATCTCAACAAATTTTCCAAACTCCTATTCACTACCTCTGTTTGTCCATCTGTCTATGGATGAAAAGTAGATCTAAAATTCAAAGATGTCTTCATCTTCTTCCAAAGTGTTCTCCAAAAGTATCCAACAAACTATGTCTCTGTCTGAAATGATACTCTTAGGTAATCCATGCAATCTCACAATCTCCTTGAAAAATAAGTCAGCTACATGCACTGCATTGGTTGTCTTCTTACAAGGTATCAAATGAGCCATCTTTGAAAATCTGTCAACCAATACCAATATTGAATCATATCCTCTCTGTGTCTTAGGCAATCCCATCACAAAATCCATGCTTATGTCTTCCTAAGGTCTTTCCAGTACTGTCAAAGGTTTATACAATCCAATATTCTGACTACTCTCTTTTGCAACTTGACAAACTCTACAACTCTGCACAAATCTCCGAACATCCTTATGTATCTAGGGCCAAAATTAGTTTTCACTCACCAAAGACACTGTCTTATCAATGCCAAAATATCCTGCCAATCCACCACTATGCTTTTCCTTGATCAAATTATCTCTCATTGAACTTCTAGGTATACACAACTGACTTCCTCTGAACAACACATCTTCTTGAATGAAATAGTCCAACCACTTACTTCTATATGTCACAATAGGTTCCTTACATGCTTTCAAAGGTTCCACAAAATTAGTGTCTCCCTCATACATGTTCTTCAATTCATCAAAACCCAACACCTCAACTCTCATCTTTGTCAACAAGTTTCTTCTTCTACTCAATGCATCAACAACTTTGTTTGATTTTCCACTCCTATGCTTCAACACAAAAGTATAACTCTGCATGAACTCAACCCACCTCATATGTCTCTGATTCAACTTACCTTGACTATTCAAATACTGCAAAGCTTGATGATCTGTATACAACACAAACTCGTTAGGCAACAAGTAATGTCTCCACTTCTTCAAGGCTTGAATTATGGCATAGAACTCTGATCATAAACTAAATGTCTTCTCCTTGCATCATTCAACTTCTCACTAAAATATGCTATAGGTCTACCTTCTTAACTCAACAGTGCTCCAATCGCATTTCCACTTGCATCACAATCAACTTGAAATACCTTATTAAAATCTGGTAATGCCAAAATAGGTTGTTCTGTCACTTTTTGCTTTAACAAATCAACTTTTATCTCGTCTAGATGTCTACTTGAAATCCTTTCTATCACCTCTCGTTGTCTCTGTCATAGGGTTACAAACTAAACTGAAATTTCTGATGAACTTCCGATAGAAACTAGCCAATCCATGAAATGATCTAACCTCTCCAATGCTCTCCGATGTAGGCCATTCAACAATTGTTTTCACTTTCTTAGGGTCAATCTTCAATCCTTCCACAGAAATCACAAATCCCAAATATACTAACTCTTCCTTCATGAAACTACACTTTTTGATGTTTATCAACAATTTCTCTTCTCTCAACCGCTACAAAACTTGTCTAATATGCCACAAATGTTTCTCTTTTGTTTTACTGAAAATCAGAATGTCATCCAAATACACAATAATAAACTTACCCAAGAATTTCTTTAGAACTCCATTCATCAATCTAATGAAAGTACTCAGTGCATTTGTTAATCCAAAAGGCATCACTAACCACTCATATAATCCTTCATTTGTTTTAAAAGCAGTCTTCCATTCATCACCTTCTCTAATTCTGATCTGATGGTATCCACTCTTCAAGTCTATCTTTGTGAAATATCTTGCTCCACTCAAACAATCCATGATATCATCCATCCTAGGTAAAGAAAATCTATATTTAACTATGATCTTGTTTATTGCTCTAGAGTCATTGCACATTCTCCATTCTCCATCTTTATTCGATGCTAACACTACAAGTACTGCACAAGGACTCAAAATTTCTCTTATCAAACTTTTCTTCAACAATTCTTGTATCTGTCTATTCAATTCTTCATTCTCTATCGGTGTCATCTGTTGTGCTGCTTTATTAGGCAAACTTGCTCCTGGTATAAGATCCATGTGATGACTGATACTCCTTATAAGTGGGAATCCATCAGGCACATTATCTGATATGATGTCTTCATACTCTATTAGTAACTCCCTTATCTCCTCCGGTTTAGTTTCTTTCTTCAATGCTTCAGGCTTCTTAGGAATCAAGGCATAACACATATTCTCATGTCTTAAACCATCCAAAAATTTTCTTCCATCTACCAAATAGATTCTAGCATTCCCACATACCACATATTTAGGATCATCCTCCAAAGGAATCAAAGTAATTATTTTTCCATTTGTTGTTGTAGTATATGTATTCTTTCTCCATCATGTATAGCTTTTGTATCATACTGCCAAGGTCTACCCAACAAGATATGGCATACATCCATAGGCATAATATCCCACAAGAGTTCATCATGATAAGATCCAATATGAAATTTCACCAACATTGGTCACTCACCAGTACCTTATGATCATCATGAATCCATGCTATCTGATAGGGTTTAGAGTGTTTCAATCTTTCCAACTTTAGCTTAGTCACCATCACCTCTAAAACTAGGTTAGCTGAACTACCACTATCAATCACAACTTTACAACACTTACCTCTAGATTTGCATCTAGTTCTGAACAGACTCTTCCTCTATGGTGGTTCCTCATTTGTCTCTACTTGAAATAGTGCTCTTCTCATCACCAATGATTTTCCTCTCTCTGGTTTACCAACAGAACAGGGGTCCTCTAGTTCAATAGGTTCTTCTTCAACATAGGCTGCTCTTCCACTGTTTTTTGTCCTCTTACTTGTGCTACCATGATTACACTCAAATGCTCTATGTCCTTCACCTCCACACTTG
Source organism: Cunninghamia lanceolata (assembly GCA_027924645.1). Classification (NCBI taxonomy): domain Eukaryota; kingdom Viridiplantae; phylum Streptophyta; class Pinopsida; order Cupressales; family Cupressaceae; genus Cunninghamia; species Cunninghamia lanceolata. Next base: position 521,336 of record BSBN01000771.1, read on the forward strand.
AAACAAGTACTTCTGAATGTTCTCTTATCCAATCCTCTTCCTTCTCTCTTGTATCCTTCTTTCTGGTATGCACTAGGGTTTCCTCTCTGGTAAAAAATTCTGTCATCTTTTCGGTATGCATTAGTATCTCTGTCATCCTTCTTAAATGGGCCATCAAATTTGTTCTACTCCGGATATGATCTGTCTCCTCCAGAATAAGTCCTACCTCTCTAAAATTTACCTCCTCTTCCTCTCTGTCTCTAATCATGTCTCTTACTCAGCTTCTCCTCAACCTTCAGGGCAAACTGATATGTTTCTTCCAAAGATGTCATCCTCACCAAACTTAGTTCCACTTGAATGTTCAATCTTAGTCCATTGATGTATCTAGCCACTTTCTCCTTGCTTGCTTCAATATGTCATGTCCTTATGATCATTTTATGAAATTCTTTAGTGTACTCCTTCACATATTTCTCCTTTTGTCTCAGGTTTTGCAATCTTTTCAATAGCTCCAACTCATAGTCAACAGGTATAAACTGGTTCTTCAACTTTGTCACCATCCTATCCCATTTTGTAATGTTTTCTTTTCCTCTTCTATTTCTTTCCAACTGAACTTCTTTCCACCATATAGCAGCATGTCCTTTCAACTTTGTATTTGCAAATTTTGCCTTCTCTGGATCTTCAATTTCCTCATATTCAAAGTATTCTTCCATGTCATTTATCCAGTCAATCAATTCTTCAAGGTTCAAATTACCATTGTAATTCGGCACATCAACTCTAGGTCTCTTTCCAATCATTGAAATAGCTCGCAGCATCTTTACTTGATCTAATTCTTCTTCTTCATCACCTTCTAGGGTTTCGCCAGTTTGTTCAACAGATTGAAATTTCTCTTCATCATCGCTTTCAACATTAGGTCTCGGTGTCAATCCTCTTCCCCTATCTTCTTCAATAGCATCTAATCAAATTCACATTGTTCTCATTATCTCCATCATCTCATCTATTCTACTAGCCATTGTTCCAATAGTAGCAACTCTCCTCGGTGACATTCTTCCTAGGATTAGGTGTAAATTGCCTCAGGTTCAGAGAACGGGCTACAAGATGACAACTGCCTCACAATCAACAATCGGTTGCAACACAAGTAACCTACCTCAATTCGAAGGTCTTTCCACAAAAAGATCTTACAAAATTCCTTTGCCAACTTCACTCAATTCGCTCCCAAAGATTTAAACTTTCGCTCTGATACCACTTGGTGCAGTCACGATAGGAGGGTTCATAGAATGAACTATCCAGACTGTGCAGCAAGAGTAAACACAATGGAAACAACTCAAAGAAATAGAACAAATGTAGATTCAGTCATTCAGTATATCATAGAATTCAAATAGAGATCAGCTGGCAACATGCGGGCTTACAATTAGGGCTCACAGACCTGATTACATACATGCACAAGATAAAGCTTTGAAGCTCCTTCGCACAAAATCCAAAACTATCATCTATCACTATGTTATGAACTGCTTTCCTAGGGATCTATTACATCAATATATATCATCTCCGAACCAATAGATTCCTCCACGTCGGCCAAGGAAGATCACAAATTCCAAATGAGAGATGTAACATGTGTACACAAATAGGTCGGACCTAAATGTACAGAACATTTCTAGAAAATGAATGGAATGAGTTACGGATCTCCTGGGAAGGTCGGTCACAAACCAAAGATCATTGAATGATGTGTCATTAGGCTTCAAAGATCATAAAATGCTTCTGTAAGTTTCTCCTTCAGCTGCTTGTCTATGATTAACCTGATGCTCTGCTCTGAGAAACAATCATCTTCTGATAGCGATATCTTTCTGGTATTGAAGTACAGATCTCTGAATTCTGGATATGATGTAGATGAATGAATGTAGATACTAAGTCCAGCTCCAGAAAGTCTGAAAATGCTACTAGACCAAAATATAGAATCTGCTTCTAACTAAACTACCTGAACTGAACTAAAAAGAAACAAATTGAACTACAAACAAAATGAAATTCAAATGTTTTTGGTTGATACAAGATTGCTATTGATCCAGGGATGCTCTTGCATCAAATTTCCATACCCCTATGACCGTTATCATGCATTGTATCTTTTATGTCATAAAATGTCCCCCTGTGGCTATTTACCACCTAGTTTAGCTCCTAGGCCCCCTTAATTTAATCATGCATGTATAAAACTTATCCCTAAGCAATTTTCCCCAAAACCCATGTCAAATGGGGCTTAGGGGTCCACTTTAATGCTTAATCAAGACTCAAAATGTACCCCTAGACTTGGGCACCCATGCCCTAGTCCAAACCTATTTTGTGGGGGCCTAAATTTAAATGTTCGGCACTAGACCGTTAAAAAGGTTTCCCCTTGTCAGCCCTTTCAATTTGCATTACGAATGTTAGCAGGAATGCGTATATAAACATGTTTAAGACTTCATTTTACTCCTAGTTGATTAAGGTGAACTTATGATCATCAAACGAAGAGCATTCAAGCCATTCATTGTGTTGCAAAGCATAATTGTGTTGTGTTTGTATGTGTTTATTGCAGATTTGGCTTCATCAACTCATTTCCTCATGATTTGAAGGCTCTTCATCTCCGTGAGGGTTTCATCTCTAAGGTGATATCTATTTATGTTTCAATCAATTTATCTTATCATTTGATTTTGCCTCTGCCCATCAAGGACATGCACTCTATCTAACAACAATGTTGGAAGGCTTGAATGCCATTCTAGGGCTTGACCGAGGCACGCTACTAAACACCACAACCCCCAAACCCATCTCTTTGTGATTACAGATTATAGGTGTGGGAGTTTGCAAAGTGGAGTTGTAGAGAAGTTGAGCAGAGGATAAAGGTTCAAGATCTAAGTAGAAAGTGTGGAAAATCAGACCTACTGGACTAGGGTGCCCACTCCATAGTCCTCCTGATTGTCATCTCTGGAAACTCTAAAGTAGTTTGTTGTCTTCATCATCTCATTGTTCCAAATCTACAGAAAAAGTGGCTTGTTGGACTAGGGTGCCCGCCCCAATGTCCCTAAAGTTTTTGTCTTCAGAAATATGAATCATGGTATGTTTCTAATATGTATTTAGTGTCTTCCTGTGCGATCATTTGTCGTATCTTGTTTGTCTGTATCCGAAATCATATAATTAGGGTTTAAGGCTTTATTAGACTAGGGTTTGACAAATTCATCAATACATTCTATCTTTCCTTATCATTTCATAGTGACACCAAACCTATAGCTGAGTCCTCCTGCAACATTAGTGACTTAACTTAGTTTATGTCCTTGAATGTGTATGTGAAAGGAGGGTTTGATTGAATCTATCTTAACCACACTTCAACCTCATCTTCTTTTTATATATAACATTTTGGTGAACCCGTGTTTTTATTGAACTTGCATCTTGTTGAGTGTTGTAATCAGTTTTTCATTTATTCATATCATATTCATCATCATACATTTAAAAATCTTAAATTTGAAAATTTTCAAAAAAATAAGCATTCTAGGCTTGCCTCAAGACATAGTTTTACATATTTTGTGTTGCATATCATAAAAATATTTGATTTTCTGATATTTACATCATATCTAAGATAAATTACAGCATTTCATCATTTTATGATTTTTTACCTTGCATTTGCATATCTCATTTCCTAGGGTTTTACTTGAAATTTGCATTTTTTCATATAACCTAGTAATTCCAAAAACCAGGGTTTGTAGCTAAAATTTTATTTTAGATTTTACTACTCATTTAAACACTCTTTCAAATCTAATTTTTGACTATAATGTTGTTGCATTGTGTGTTTTTGCATTTACATTTGCATCATTAGCACATTTGCATTGAAAAAAGTGAAAAATTTGAGCATTTTAGGTTCATAAACAAGCATAGACTTGTATTATTTCATTGCATTTGTCATAAATATCTTTCAATTCAGGTCTTGCATTCATCTTAGGCATATTTTCATTGCTCATTTGAAAATTTTGCATCATTTCACACTCTTACTTGAAAATTTGCATATTTTTAATTACACAATGTGTATTTCAACATAGTCAATTTAACCTCTCTCTTAACATTTCTTTGCAAGAATGCTTAAAAGTGATCTACACTACCTTTTGTGCAACACTTTTACATCTTAAACACTCCATTTATAAGGACACTAGTGTGTTTTTGTTCTTGGTAACAAGCTTCAAAAACCCAGTTTTCCCAAACTAGTGTTGTGGTGTACAAAAGTCTCTTAATTAATAGCATTTGATAAATGAAAAGATCTCATTGTGCATTGTTATTGCAAGACATTCTATTATGGCATCTTCATCTCATTGCTCTTTGGTATCTGTACATGCATATATCAAAAACTTTGAGAATTTCTATACATTCCTTAACATGAATCCTCATGTTCTCACTCATATACAATCTATGTACCACAAGGATATCTTTAAATGCTTTTCATTTGAAATCCTTGATTATGTATCTAATTTTGATAACTTCATAGCTCTCATGAATGCATACCCTTCAACATTAGAAGATTTAACTGAATACATCTCCATGAATACTCATGAGAAAGATGATTGTGAAAGTTCTTCTTCTATTAGCACCATAATTCATGACAATGCCTTAGGCATAGTCTCTAATACATGTGACAGTGACCTAGCTTCGCCTATTTCATCCTATGATTCCTCTTCCAAAGTTGTTCCCACTTGTGAGGACATCTTGGCGCAAGAAGATGAAATCATTGATACATTCCTTAACATCACCCTACCCTCTCTCCATTCTAATGCCATCCATTTGGAAGAGAAAGTATTAGCGAATGAAGAATCTCCTCTCAAAAAGGATCCCCCATGGGTAGTTAATAGGTGTTCCTCTAATAATCACATGTTACATGAGGTTTCTAAGGCTAATATGATGGATCTCCCGAAAGTGAAGACCTTTGATCTTCCTCCTTTGGATGAATGTTCAAGAACCTTGGATATCTCTAAGGATGTGAAGACCTTGGGTAGCTCTCCTTTGGTTACATGTTCTATTCTATTGGATGTCACTAAAGATCAAACAATCAACAATTTCTTTAACAATACTTTAACTTCCCTTTGTTCCAATGCTCTCCCTAAGTTAAAAGATGAAGCATTGGTGGACAAAGAAAGGTCCTTCGCATTAAATTATTTAGGGATGAATGTCAAGATTAATTAAAATCAAAGCAATGTTAATTCAATTACCTTTAATAGGTTTTTTCCACCAAGTGTTGGAAACAAGGTAGATAACTAAGAGGGGGGGTGAATCAGTTATCTTAAATATTTAACTTTCTATTCTTTTTTAACAATTAGTGCAGCATCAAAAAATATAAGCATACATAACCATGAGAGCAGAAATAAAATCAACACACATAACACAATGATTTTGACATGGAAAACCCTGTTAAGGAAAAAACCACGGGGTGACTAACCCAAGATTGTATTCTCTATTAAAAGAATAAGAAGTACAAAATGACACTTGCCAATTAGGGCTCACTGCCCGAGCACACTGCTCACAAGAGGCACACTGCCTACAAGAGACTCATTGTCTACAATGTTTATGGAAGGTAACCAAGTGTTTGAACTGAGAAGAGGCATCCACATATGCTGAGGTTCAGTTCCGGTTATGCTCAATATATTGATCTACTGCACTTCATTCTTCCTCTGCTTTAGTGTTGTTGTTCTGTCACATACTGGACTTGTATTCCTACTTCCACTCTGCTCTCTACCTTTCTTCACATACACTATCAACACACACACCCCTTCATACTAAAATCCATCTGGTATATATATCCGCACCAAGGATTTCAACATCTTTCTAGTCGGCAACTAGAATACTTAAGATATTTTACTAAACACTGATCTATCGACTGGATACATGCTCAATATGTGATGTGTATCAAAAACATAGATATAGAAGTCATCAATCATGTTAGCCAACCATGTATAATTCCTTAAATAGCTTGACCATCATCAATTTCTCATCCGGATTAAGGTCTGATGCTCTACCAGTCAGTTCTTCCTCAGTCTGCTCTGTCTGTCAGGAACCCAACACTTAAATGCTCATATCTTTTCACTCTTTCATCACCGGAGGTTCAATCTCTGGAGTGTAGTAGTAATGGTACTCCTCTTGACTTTCCCAAATCCACACTTTGCTGAGATACATCCTCTGAGAAATCTGAACCTGATTATCAGACCTTGTTGCATGCTCTATTCTTGTTCACCGGACCAAAACACTCTTCAATCTGACCTCCGGTAAAGACATACTATGTGCTGCAGATGTGTGGGATGAACTTTGTTTCCATCAATGACAACAATCATGAAGCCACATAGTGTCTCTTGCCAACAATCTCCCCCTTTGGCATTGATGGCAACACTTAGTGAAAAATGACTAAGTGTCGTAGCAAACTCCCCCTTGGCTGATGCTCTCACTTTTACCAAAGCTCCCCCTTAGCTGGATTCCACATTTTTCACTACTCCTCACTCCCCCTTTGACATCAATGGCAAAGGGTGGTATCCGTACACCAAAATTTGCAAAAACCAACCTATACATAGCTGCACAAGTATATATACATGTTATACTTACATATACTTAAGTATATCTGTAAAAGTGGTTTTCAACTGGACAAATTTTGTTGCCCAACTCTGCTTCATCGTATCCAAAATTGAGATGTGACCACTCAACAAAAATGCAAAAGCTTCTACCCTCTTTAAGTCTGTCGGATCACTGGTCCAAGCTATGGTCTGAGCATCAGTTAGGGTCTCATGCATTGCCTCTAACTTAGGCATAATTATCCCTCTTAGTTCACTCATTCTGCTTATTCTATTCTTCTTCTCCTTCTCAAGCCTCTTTATCTCATTTATAGTGGCAATAGCCTGACACTCTTGATTCATTATGGATGAGGTGAGAGGATCAAAATTCTGAGATAAACTTGACAGTTTACCCTCTTGTTCTTCCACCTTCTTTGCAATGTATGTTGTCACTGTGGACCAAGATAGATAAAAATTGTATAATTCTCTGCCATCTTTAAGAGCATTTTCTTGGCTCTTTATCCCAATATTTAGATTTCTTCTATCATTTGCTATTAGTCCTTGTACTTCGGAGAATCTCTTTCCCAAAAACTCTTTCTGGACTTTCACTTCTGCCGATTTCTCCAAAGAATCAAAATGTGTGTTAACAAAATTAACAAGGGATTTCAAGTTACCAGATGAGGAGGCCAAAAAATCTTTTTGGAAGGATGGCATGATCTTCTCCAACACATCGGATGCAATCTCTATCAGCTCACAGTCTTCCATGTGAGACTTCAGAAGCTTTTCTTTTGCTTTAGCTTGAGTAAAAGATGCTACCTTCATTGTCTGAACCAGAGAGAGGGAGTCAAAATTGAGTGGTCCTTGAAATAGATCTGGTTCATCTATTTCCATCATCTCTTTGTTCAGGAAGTTCTTTACTGCCTCAGAAGTGTCTCTTGCCAGAGACAGAGTCTTCTTTCCTTTTCCCACCTCAGAACTATCATCTGGGATTTTCTCTGTTTGATCTTCTTCTCTTCCCTTTACCTCTTCTTCTTGGCTAATTTTCTCTTCTTTTCTTTCTTCTCCTTTAGTTTTGGAGTCTGCTGGGGGATCCGGAAGAGAGATGTTTACTTCTTCATGGACTTCCTCTTCCAGAATAGAGGAATCCAAGTCCTTAGTCTTCTCTTCATCCATCTCTTTGGACTCTTCTATAATTTTCTCAGAAGATTCTTCTTTTGAAGTACTTAATCCCTCAACATCCATGGTAGAGGGTTCATCATCTAAGTCCTCTATAACAGGAAGATTGAATCTTTTAAATGCATTCCAGAGTATGTCTTCAGTCTCTTTTGCCACCTGATTAGTCTCTTCGAGCATAAGTTTGTTCATTCTTGCTTTGCTCCGGAACTCATCCTTGCAGTCCTTGAAGATCATGTTCATTTGTTTTGGAGTAATGGAAGGATAGAGCTGAATGGCAATCTGTTCTCGGATCTCAAAATCTTTTTTCTTGGCATTGTCTTTTCTCATTTCAAGTACTTGCTCTAGGCTTTTGGGAATTAGTAAGATAATTTCAATGAATGCTTTATTATAGATATTCAAATACTTGACTGTGGCTTCCTCCAAAATTCTTTTGTCAGTGTCATTATACTCATCATAAAATTCTGTTATGGGATGGAGATTTCCATCTACAGTGACTGCCTTGATGACATCATCAACATAAAGAGTAGGCATTTCAACAAATTCTTCTGCCTCTTCTTCCTTGTCTTTACCGGTAGAGGATTCCCTAGATGTCTTCTTCTTCTTCCTCATTTTCTTAACCTCCTCATCAGTCTTTGTCTCTTCATCATCTTTCTGGCTTGTGTATGACCTTGTGGCCTTTGTCTTTGTTCTCTTCTCTCCTTTTCTGGATGTCTTTGCTTCCAGTTTTGAGACTTTTGGGTTCTTAGAGGTGGCAGGTGCAGAGCTCTTTGAGGATCTAGTCCGAGAGGGGGCTTACACCAAAACACTTTCTTTTTCTGCTTCTTGTCTCTCTTTCTCTGCTCTTTCCACTTTCTCTCTGTTGGCATCAACTGCCTCCTTTGATATGCCATATTTCTTGGCAATTTCCTCTACTTCCTTCCTGACTTTTCTCTTTATTTCAGGTTGTCTCAATTCAACATGTATTGTCACACTTAATTCTTGAAAGGTTCCAAACCTTTCTACCTCAGGGTCCTTTGGCTGACTTAGCAGGTGTTGAATATGTAGCTCCAAAATTTTCTCATCTACCTCATAGCCCATTGGCATAATCCAGACTGTTCTGGGTTCCACTGCCTCCATTAGGCATTGATCAGTGTCTACCATGAAGCACACTGTATCCTTGTATTTTTCAACTAGAGATTGGGGGATTCTCTCTCTGGCCTACATCATGCCTTGGAAGTTTTTGAAGTATCCCCAGAGTGTTGTACTTTGTGCCTTGGCATCACCAAGCCCATACATATAATCTTTGATTTGTATGGCAACTGGTCTATCATTTTTCCATACCCATCCACTTGATCTGGGTAGCTCATTCATATAGTAAAAGAAGAGACATAGTATTAGGCCACCATACTCGAATGAGTTCTTCTTGTCCTTCTTGATCTTTTGCAATTTTTCTAACAGTTGGCTCAGAAGAAGTTTGTATAGATCATAGTCTGCATTTTCCCTTAGCATCTGATATGCAGTATAGATTGCAGTTCTGGATACAGAGTTTTCCCTGCTGGAATGATATATTTTGTAGCCAATAATCATAGAGGCAAATTTGATATCTGGATCATTGATATCTTCTATTGGCATTGCTCTCTTGTCAAACTTTGATCTGGTAGCCTTACTCACTGTCTGATTCTTGACAGATTTGAGAGCAGGCAACCCACCGGATGAGTGTAATCCAGTTGCTACCCTAATGGCATCTTTTGTTATCTTAAATGGCCTTATCAACCACATGAAGTTGTCATGTATCCTGCTAAGAACATACCGGACCCATTCATCTTCTGCAAAACAAGGAAAGTGGATGCAATGTCCAAAATGTTTGTCCCAAAGGGCCTTGTATTGAGGTTTAAGTTCAAACATATCATCAATTAATTGCTTGTGATAGATATCCATTAGCTTGGATTCCCCAAATTCTTCAATATTTGTATGGATGTATACCCTAACATCTTCTACATGCAGAACCCCATGCAGAATGCTAGAAAATGCGCCTAAAGGATCAACTTCTAGGGATTTGTAAGGATGTTTCTTGAACTTTGGGCGCAGCCTATCAGTGATCTTAACAACATTTGGAGTAGCCATCTTGCAAAAGATTCAGAGAGAGATATTCAAGAACAGAAATACCTTTTTACGCTTCTAGGGTTCACGATATCAGCCGGAAGAGATCACTAGTTGAATCAAATTCTATCGTTGATCTTTGAGAGGGTTGAAGCAATCTTGTTTGTAGAGCTCTTTCTTTCTTCTTCTTGAATGCAAATGTGCAAATGATGAGTAAAGGAACCCTTTTATCTTTGCGCAAACCCTAATTTCAAATTGCAATAAATACATAATTTAAGTTATTCCAGTTGCCTTGTTCTGAGAGAGATCTTTCCGGATCACTGAGATGCACTTAAAACTATTTTAGTGATAATTGAGAATGTATCTCCTTTCCTCGAATCATCCGATTTATCTGCAGATCAAGATATTTCAATTTAGAATCACACCAGATCTAATTGTGAAAATTATGCTTTTGCCGGATGGCTATCAAACCGGATCAATCTTGGATGATTAAACTCTTCAAAGCTTCTTGCGGATCTTTCATATTTTTACCGAGGGTTATTTAGATGTATCTCTTAGAACCCTTTAATCCGCAACATTCCATGTGCCAAATTCAGGCACCAATTGACTAGATGGGGGAATTTATTTTCCTTTGTGACTCCCCCTGAGCCAGAGCTCATCTAATTTAGTTTCCAGAAGGAATATCAGCACCAAATTCTGGTGTGGCTCCATTCCCAACATTTTCTATATTTCTCTTCACCCAAATCTTGTTCATCTCCTTTGAACTTCATCCGCATTCACTTTTTCCTTTCCTTTGTCTTGATTTTAGTTATGATGCACAAACCCTTTTTACCCTGATTCTTACTTCTGTAGAATTTGGCAATATGACCAGATCTATTGCAATTGTAGAAAACAACATTTCTTTGCATTTTTTACTGATATCCTCTTAATTTGCATTGATTAGTCATATGTCTCATTCTATTGTATACAAAGCATCTACCATTGAATGAATTGTTTATTTGCATATTTCTACATTCATGAGATTTATGACCATACTTTTTGTAGTTAAAACACTATCTGGAGAAGGATCAATTAGTCTGATTCATTCTTCTTCTGCACTAATTTGCTTTATGACCAAAGTTATTGTAGTTGTGGCAGTATCCATTGAAGGATGGATATCTTTGAGCATTTGGTTGCCTTACTGGAGATCTTCTAGGCATGTTCCTTAGATTTCCTGATCCAAAGTTCTTCTAACCGGATCCAGAGCTTTCACCTTCCTCATGCCCCGGGCCATGCTTGTCATCTACCCTCTTTTGGCTTTCAAGAAGAACTTCAAGTTGAGCAGAGCTTATCTTGAATTTCTCTTTGTATTCATTTGTTGTTTGAAGATCCTTTTTAAGAGTGTCTATCTGATTCTCAAGTTGCTCTTCATTATCTCTAGCTTCTTCAAGATCAGATTCTAGATGCCTGATTATTCTATCCATTTTGTGGCAGTCTTCTGACTTCTCCTTAAGAGATTGTTTTAGATTATCTTCAGTTTTTCTTTTCTCTTCAATTTCTTGGGTGAATTTCATAACCCCTGATTCCATTTCATGTCTTACCATAATGACCTCTTTTGATAGCTTCTCACATAACTTGTTTTTCTCATTTAGATCTTCATTAGTATCATTGGCTTCACTTTGACTTGCTAATTGTTGAAGTAGTTCCTTTCTCTTTTTCACAAAGATACTCAATTTTTCTTTGAGTTCATTTATGAAATCATCAGCTTGTTGAGTCTTTCCCTCAAGTTATTGACTTCAGAGTGAGATTGCTCAAGATCATCTAGGGCAGACTGAAGTTGTTCTCTCATACCATACATATCCATTGAGATTCCTAGATCTTCCTCAAGCTGTTAGGCTCTGTTTGGAGGAACTTGGCTCTGATACCAATTGTTGGAAACAAGGTAGATAACTAAGAGGGGGGTTGAATCAATTATCTTAAATATTTAACTTTATGTTCTTCTTTAACAATTAGTGCAGCATCAAAACATATAAGCATACATAACCATGAGAGCAGAAATAAAATCAACACACATAACACAATGATTTTGACGTGAAAAACCCTGTTAAGGGAAAGACCTTGGGGTGACTAACCCAAGATTGTATTCTCTGGTAAAAGAATAAGAAGTACAAAATGGCACTTGCCAATTAGGGCTCACTGCCCGAGCACACTGCTCACAAGAGGCACACTGCCTACAAGAGACTCATTGTCTACAATGTTTATGGAAGGTAACCAAGTTTTTGAACTGAGAAGAGGCATCCACATATGCTAAGGTTTAGTTCCAGTTAGGTTCAATATATTGATCTACTACACTTCATTCTTCCTCTGCTTTAGTGCTGTTGTTCTGTCACATACTGGACTTGTATTCCTACTTCCACTCTGCTCTCTACCTTTCTTCACATACACTATCAACACACACACCCCTTCATACCGAAATCCATCTGGTATATATATTCGCAACAAGGATTTCAACATCTTTCTAGTCGGCAATAGAAATACTCAAGATATTTACTAAACACTGATTTGTCAGCTGGATCCATGCTCAATATGTGATGTGTATCAAAAACATAGATATAGAAGTCATCAATCATGTCGGCCAACCATGTATGATTCCTTAAATAGCTTGACCATCATCAATTTCTCATCTAGATTAAGGTCTGATGCTCTATCGGTCAGTTCTTCCTCAGTCTGCTCTACCTGTCAGGAACCCAACACTTAGATTCTCATATCTTTTCACTCTTTCATCACCAGAGGCTCAATCTCTGGAATGTAGTAGTAATGGTACTCCTCTTGACTTTCCCAAATCTGTACTTTGTTGAGATACATCCTCTGAGAGATCCGGACCTGATTGTCGGACCTTGCTACATGCTTTGTTCTTGTTCACCAGACCAAAACACTCTTCAATTTGACTTCCGGTAAAGACATACTATGTGCTGCGAATGTGTGGGATGAACTTTGTTGCCATCAATGACAACAATCATGAAGCCACACAGTGTCTCTTGCCAACACTAAGAGGTTACTATAAAAGTGTATTAATATTCCTAAGATGATTGTGCAAGGGGCACCTAATGCACCTTCTTGCAAAAAACTGGTGATGACGGTTTAAGATGATCAAAAACCACCTCTAAATTATGCATGACAATCACTCAAAGGAATCAAGGTGTTCAAAATGTGTCGCAACAACCGCAATACAATGTGATTGTTCACACATACAACACCTGTAATAACAAGCAAAGAAAGCAAGCACCACATGTGCCTATCTCTCTTCCATCTTCTCAACCTATGCTTCCTCCACCACCTCGTCTTACTCATAAAGATGGTCAAGATTATAATCTTGTTGAGTAGTTTCATGCTACTCCTACTAAGATTTCTCTTTGGGAACTCATACAAACATCGCATACATACAACAGAATGCTCCAAGAATCTTTACAAAAGGTGATTGTACCACCTACTATTAAGCTAAATGATGTAGCATCTCTGTTAGATTGTATACATGCGACAAAAATAGATATTATGTTTCAACCATGTTATCCTTTGTGAGGTCGATTATTTTTCCTTCCTTATTTTGATCGTTATGCATTTCAGTTGATGACATTATTAGACTTTTAGAGACTATGGTTTCATTATGTAGACTTAATTATATCTCCTGATTTTGATATGACATTGATTAGACATATGGTTATTCGATTTGATCATATTTTGATGCTATTTTGTGATCTGACATACGAGATATATTAGATGATGTTTTGTGATGTGATTTCTAGTTATTTATGTAATGATGATTATTTGACATGTGATAGAAAAATGCAGTTCAATTCAGAATTATGTTATAGATGATTTTTGTTGTATTCGATGGCATGAATTTAATTCCAGTTGCTTCGGCTATGATTATTTATGATATGAGTGACACTTGATCGAGATGTGCAGGTTTTACATTCCCAGGCCACATGAAATTGGAGGTAGAATTCACACATAAGTTATTCCCTGTGAAACTGATCCATTCCCAAGAAGGATAAGGATCACGTTTGAAAATTGAGTGTTGATTTAAGTACTTGTTTTAATTTTATCATTTTGGCCTAGTACCCTTTATTTAAATTAATTAATATTAAGTGTTGTATAATTTTTTATTGACTTACACCACTTGGTAATTATTTTTATTTTTGAGGCCATTTAAAGTGGATTTATGACACCCTTGATGAACCTTAGTGTCCCAAAATTTACCCTAGGTGGTTACCCATGGGTCTAGGGTCAATTTTGACTAACTAACCCTTGGATTAACTCACTTTTGGTCACTCTAAACTAAGGTTTAGTCAAAGTGACGAAATTTGAATTAGATAAGGTGGGAGATGAGTCATGCTTTGGGAAAGACTCATCTCCCTTCCCAATGTTTGGGAATCCCTTCCCCAGGAAGATTTAGGAGGTCTCTAAGACTCCCAAGTGTGTGGGATTTTCCTCCAAGACTCTCACACATGGGTGAGAGCATCTTGGAGGGAGATAGCTCTCTTAGAGAATAAGAGGATGCCATATGGCATCCCTTATCCTCTTGGAGGTTTGAATGGGAATGCCACCTCACCACTTGTCCTCTCACACATGTGTGAGAGCACAAGTGGATAAGGTGAGGATTGAGATGGAATTGGAGGATGACACTTGTCACCCTTACACTTCCTCTCCCTTGCAAGTGGCATTTGAGGAGGAAGGAGAAGGTGACAAGTGTCACCTTCTCATTCCTCAAGGGCAAAATTGATGGCCTATATTACCTCCTCTTGTTGAGGAGTGCGGCGTTCTTGCATTTTAGGAGTTTCTTTCTATTTTTGAGCAATTTTGGGAAAGTTAGAGGAATTCTTGGAGGTAGGAAGGTTTGGAGAAGCTTGGAGCTCATCACCAAACGTGCTTCCATTATAGGGCTTTGAAGGTAAGTCTCATGACTATGTTCTTTACCTTTGCTTATTTATTGTGATGTGTTTGTAGTTTTGTTGGTTGTTGTTTCATTATGTTTGTGTGGGATGGGAGTATGGTGAGAGCACCACCATTTGGAGGTAAGGCTCAACTTGTTTGGGGTAGGGGAAAGGAACTTCCTTGAGGTCGCTCCCATATTTGTGTTATTTATGCCTTGAGGGCTTCTTATTGTTGTGGAGTTTATTTGAATGGCAAGAGTGCCATGGAAGTTCATTTTGATATATTGGAGGAGTTGATTATTTGGAGGTTTTGGCTTGAGGCCATGAGACTTGGTATTTTGGTATTTTTGTGTGGCCTTTGAAGTAGAGGGGTCCATTCCCTACCCTCATCAAACTCATTTTCATGAGTTGTGTTATGTGTTTATCCTTGGGGCTAATTTTTGGTGTTGCTTGTTGCTTTGCTTATTGTGGAGTGTTGCACCTGTGTGAATCCCTACCTCCCTAACTCGGGGGTGACCCACTTGTGGGTCTAAGGTAGGGAGGAGGGCATTTGGAAGTGGTTGGGTTTTCCTCCTTGTTGTGTATTTCTTGCAGGTGCCTATTTAAAGAAATGGAGTTAGAGAGGAGTCCATTTTTGTGTTCTAAAGTTCTTGTGTTGGCTGTTGGAGCCATGGCCTTTGTGGCCTTATTGTAATTTGTTTTGTTAAGTTATTCTACTCTGGGTGTTGGCTGTAAAAAGCTTTTGAAATGTAAACCTTCCTTATGTTTTATTAAATGTTGTTTTTCCCTATATTTGTGGTGTTGGTATGTGTCTAAAAAAAATGCATTGAATTCAAGTATATATATATATTTTCTGTCATTATTCTTCTTAACAAAAAAAATACATTATTTGTTATGTAAATTTTATTGTATTCAAAGAAAAGAAGAGAGAGATTTAAGAGAGTTATTTTCTGTAAAAATTGTTTGAAATGTTATGTTATTAAGTTGCTGTTCCAGAATATATGTTACTGAATATTTAGTGGAAATTGAAATATTTACCTTACAAACTCTTTCAAAAAAAAAAAAAATACATACCTCTATTTATATATGTTCAAAAAAAAAATTTAATACTAGGTTGTCTATCTATGATTCAGAAATGAATTGTTATTATTCAAAAAAAAGATTTGAGTTAAATGAGAAAGTTAGTATTCTATTAATTAGACCAATGTTTTGGGAAAATAAGTGCATGGGTATATATATATATTTATACATATATATATGGGTATATAAATATATAAATATATAAATATACCTGGTTGTTGTATTAGTTTAAAAAAAAAATCTAGTTGTTTATATTTTTATTTCTCTGTGTATATGCTGCAAATAGAAGAAAACTACATAAGTTTTATTTTGCTGTTCATATTAAAATATATACATATATATACACTTATATATATAAATATATATATAGAAGTGCATGTGTGTGTGTGTGTATATATATATATTTTAAAAAAAAACTACACCATTTATAAGTTCTATATATATCTAAGTATATACACACACATACATATATATATATACTTTTTTTTAAAGGGGGATTTAAACTGTATTATAATAACTAGACAGTGTATGTATGTATGTATGTATATATATATATATATATATATATATATATATATATATATATATATATATATATATGACAGTCAACACATATTTTATATATTTTATCAGAGTAAAGTTTTAGATAAAAAAAAGAGAGCAGAGGTCAATTGAGAGCAGACTGTTGTAATCCGTAGATAACATTTAAAAAAATAATGTTTGGGACCGAGATGGGTGATGGCGCCCATCCCAGCGCCATTGTTTTTGTTCCTACCGCGGTCTACAGTTTGTGCAGAGGGTGTGGGTGGAGGCGCAGCCTCCTCCCCACACCCTCCCTTTACCACGATCCCCCCCGCCGCTCCCCACACGGCCTCCCCGTCATTCTTGCGCCCTTCTCTGTGAACCCTCCCCTTCAGCCTTTAACCCTTGGACCCTGTAGCAGCGGCGGCGCTTGTGCCTCTCCCCTCAACCCTGCAACAAGAACTTCATCTTAACCTTTGCATTTTATATATATATATATATATATATCACTCTATAAAATAAAATAAAAAAATTACAGTTTGTATAAAGATATATAATAAACAAAGAAAGACTATTTATGCATCTTGAGCTTGAACAAACCTTTTACCTCTAGTTTTTTTTATCACATGGCAGCCATGGATCCTTTCTTCAAACCTTAACCTGCAAAATAAGAGGCAAAACAAAATAGAAAAAAAAAAGAATGAATGTGAAAGAGGATTAGGGCGACAAAAGGAAAATAATAGAATAGAGATTAGGGCTTTTCTATATTAGAGAACAATATTTTAATTATGAGGAGTGTGTGAGAATATTGTTTTATAATGATTTTTAAATCCTCTATTTTGTCTTGCCTTATTCCATTTCTTGTGCTTTTTTTTTAATTTGGTTTAATTTAAATGGGTTTTTTTTGCATTTTGTTTATTTGCCTTGTGATTTAGATTTTTTAAGGGAGGGGATTAATTTTGTTTAAGTTGGGAAGAGTATCCCCTTTGAATTTAATTTATTTCAGTTGGGATATTTACTTTTATTTTTCCCTAGTGGGATTGTATCATTTTTAATTATTTATCCATTTTATTATTATTTTACGGGAATGAGAATCTTGATCTCTTCCCTTCTCTATCATTTCTGAGTTCGTTAATAAATATAATGCCGAATTTATATTTATTAACGGACTTAAATTTGGAATCCAATTTGGCGTCTTGTTTTTGTTTTATTATTTTCATTTCAAAATTTTAACCCTTTTATGCAAGGTTGATTTATTCGACCTTGGAGGATATTTATTTTGTTATTTTAAATTGTTTTAAATTTGTTCGTAAGTTAAAATTTTTATTCTTAAATTTTATTTAATTTCTCATTGGTGATTTATTTTAAAATTTTCAAGTCGTTTATCGAAAACGCGTTATGCTGTCAAAATTTTCCTAAATTTCTAGGGTTTTTATTTTACGATATTTTATTAACTTTTATTTCACTATTCCACTTTAATCTTGCGTCCATCATACCATCATTCTTGATCTTTATTTCATTTTCATTTTTATCTGAGTTAGGGTTGAGTTTCGAGGCTGGCGAAATCATCTTCACACTTAAGAGACTTAGGGTTCGGATTAAAATCATTCTAACCCTAGAAGCGACACACTTCGTGTTGCATACCTGCTAGACAGCTATCATCACGCAGGGGACTGTGTGGGACAACGCACCTCCCTGAATTTTGTTGACATGTTTACGCCTTATGCGTATTGCCACCGAGCACGCAGACGCGTACAAGGGGGTTCCTAAGGATAGGAAGAAAAGTTTTTCATAATTTGTGTCATGACCATATGGCAAATGTGGACATGACACATGTGTTGTATGTCGTGACCGCATGGGAAATGCGGGCATGACATCCTTGAATTATAACTCGCTCAATTCGTAGGATAACCCCTATGAAACTTGTCTGTTTCGTATCCCACGTCCTCTAAGCATGCAAATCAAGACATTTATAGGTCGTCTCTAGCATGAATTGATCCCCTGAAGAATCTCTTCAATTTTCGATCAAGGTTCGTTTTGAGTATGTTGTCATTTTTAGTTTTTCCCAGTGTTAGCCATTTTTGCATACTGAGTTGCCCATGCAAAAATAAAATTTGCATTTGCACATATGATGTAATTGCGGAAAAAATTTCTGTAATTACACTTCTATGATGGCACACTCAGCATTAATGGCTTCTTTTAATGAAAGATTTTCTAAATCTTTCTTTGCTTTATATTTGTTTTTCTTCTTTCTTTCTTCACTTTCTGTTTCTTTGTTTCATTGCTCTTGCCTCTTTGTGCCCTAGACATTTGTGTACATTGTGTGTTCATTGTTTTTCAGATTTGTGTTAATTGCTTTGTAGTAGGTATGTTAACCTATTTTTTCTTTTGTGTTTTTCGTATAGCTCTACATGTTTCGCTTATGAAACCTAGTGTTTGTATAAACTGTGTTCTATTCTTTTCTTAAAGCTAGGGTTCATGTGTGTGTTGTAGCTTCATCTCTGTGTCGTGTATTTGTATGTATGTCGTGTTTTAAAGCTAGGGTTTGTTGAAGTTTTCTATGTGTCATTGTTTTCCTCTGTGTGTCGTATTTTATTAAATCCTAGGGTTTCCATTTTGTACACTCATATTGTTTACAATGATGTTGTTCAGAGTTTGACCTCCGAACAAAGCATCTATGTTTTGATACTATGTTTTCCTTTGCATTTTAAGACATTCCAAACTACAAATGGAATGCGGGATTCATTTCCCACACAACATCCATAGTTTGGGATGTTGTGCGGGAAATGAATCCAGCACACCATCCCCAAACAAACCTTGATCCCTATCAAGACTTAAAGACTTACATAACATCAAAGGATGTTAAGCAGGTTTTAAACTCTGCTTAACATCCATCGAAGGATGTTATGCAGAGTTCATAACCCGCTTAACATCCTTAATCCTTTGAATCATAACACAAAAACATTGTGTCATGCAAGATTTAAACTCCGCATGACACAAGTTCAAAATGTCATGCATAATTTAAATCCCACATGACACGTTTTGTTAAACCTACAATGCAAAGTGTAGGTCAGGTTTTAAAACCCAATCTACACCTTACCCCTTAGTCTAGTCTTACCTAAAATGTGTTGATGGCAATCGGAGTTCAAAGACCGATATACATTTTTGACATACACCTAAAATATGCATATCAAAATTTAAACTTCAATGTGCATATTCATTGTTTCAAGGCTTTTCCTCATATGTCAATCAGACTTTAAACTCCGATTGACATATTTACCTATACATTGAAAAATGCAGGTCAAAGTTTAAACTCCAACCTACATCTGAAAAAGTAATTTTTTTTTAACACTGGTAAAGTGAAAAATGATACTCTAAGGGAAGATTTTTCCCAGTCTGATAAGTGATTACTTTTGGTCATGGAGATGATGTGTTTTCCCAAGATTGTACAAAGGGAAGATTATATGAGGTCTTTCTAACTTGGAGAAGTTTCTTCAAAAATCATATTTTTGCAGTTCATTTGTCAAATGTCAGAATCCTCCCAAAAAAAGAAGATGAAATACAAGTTCCAAGGAGTTGCCTCGGCTACTTCAATCAAATCAAATGTGGATGAGATCAAAGACACATAGATCGAGCATGTTCACATGTCTAAATTTTTGGGAAGGCTGAACCAGCAACCATTTCCCTCAAACATGCAATGCATTCTAGATAGTGATATCCTCCTGGTGTCCACTTTTCTGGTGTCATCTTAGAACCTAGATTTCATCTTGGCCATGGCAAGAAAGTTTGATAAAGATACTTAGAGTATATCCGATGTTGATGGAAATGTAATCATTAAACTAGATGCCAACTTCTTTGACTTAGTATTCAAGTGCCCTGACATTGAGAATTATTCTAATCTTTCCATTAGAGAAGCACAGAAGTATTATGATGATCATACTGAGAAATGCAAAAAAGGTCATTAACACTAGATGGCTCAAAACTCCTCGTCCTACCATATCAAGATGGCCAAAGAACATCTTTAGGAGTGAATTCATCAAGGAGGTTGGTGATCGCATTACCCTTCTCAGTAGGGTAAAAGGCCTCTCAGCATCAAATGTTTTTCAAGACTGAATGTTTCAATACATTCGTGTCATTAGAAGGGGGGAACATAAAATATGGTGGGGTCAGCAAATCAGTGATGCCATATGTGAGAAGTTAGCTACAGTGTCAATGACATTGAGATTTTATATGACTTCTTATCTAGTATATGTTGTTACATCTAAGAAACATTTTCCAGGGTTAACATGTGAAGGTGATAGAAAGCTAATCCCTGTGTATCAATATTACCCTCAACTCACCCTGACAGAAAGAATCAAGCATTATCAGAGGGTGAATGATACCTTTTTTACCACTACATTTGCTTGAATGATTACTCTCTTAGAGGATTCAAAGAGAGTATTAGATCAAGCTTGGGAATAGGTAAAGAAGTTTGGGTGCATCTTCCTTCAATTCCCTACTTTCACATACCTCAAGGCATGTTGTTTCAGTTGGCAACCATATATGCTTCGCAAGTACCCAGGGGACAAGATGATCTTGATGGAGTTGTGTAGGCAGTTGATGGATGTTCATATTAAACAAGCTGGCTTGCATCAAGGAGGATTCAAATTCCAGTTCTAGATTGGGAGATATGGTATCTCTACAACTCCAAGAGTGAAAGCTATGGAGACTGAATTGCAATGAGTGACATTGAAGAGGTACAAGAGAAGAAAAGACTTCAATTATAGGGGCATGAAAAATAAGCTAAAAGGTAACTACACTCATGTATAGATGATTGAGGACATCTGGGCAGATTGTAGAACTGATGAAGATTTCATAAGGATGGATTACAGTAGGCTTACTCTAGATCAGGTAAGAAATTTTCAACTGGTCAATGTACCGGAAGATATGCAGGATGAAGGAAACATAGTAGATGTTGCATACATAGGCAACAATATTGTTGACAACCCTCTACCTCCTATCCAATGGTCTCAGAAAGAGCTTGACCTCTGTGAGACAAAGATTTCAATGAACTCTTACAAATACCAATGTGTGGCTAATAAGGAAAGGTATAAAATTGAAGCCTTTCTTAACATGCTCCTAAGAAGAACAAACAGAACAACCTCCAGGTAAAAAGGAGGAATTGAGGATGAAGAACAAGGAAGATACCACTCCTGGTAAGGAAAAGATGAAGTTTGTCTTCAAGACAGGAAGTAAGGGGAAAGGAAAGGAAAAAGAAGGAACATCTACACAGCAAGATGTTGAGCAAGAAGAGGCAATAGAAAAGAAGTCACAAGGACCAATTGACAATCCACAAGCCAAATCTACTCAAGTGACACCCCATCCTTCTAGAGTCATCTGACCTAATTGACCTAAAATCAAAGTCATTTGTATCGAAAGAAACAAAAAAGGCTAAGACTTTGTCAATGAAACAAGACACAAATATGCAGAAATTGTTGTACCTTCATCAGACAAAAGTATCATAGATTTTGAAAATCCTAGAGTTGATCTGGGAAAGCAAACCCATGAAAGTGCAAAAGAGGAGCTTCTAGCACAACTGAATGTTTTGCTAGAAAGATATGACAAGGACAAAGTCATAAAGGACCAACTCAAAATATAGGTTGACTAGTTGAAATCAGTGCTTCTCAAAATAACTCAGTCATCCGAACATGTTGAACCTGTTGGCACCAACAAAAGCAATGAAGCCTTTTTGAAAGTACAAAGAATTGGTGCAAAGGGTCAAGCAGTGGATACTTGGATAGATAGAGTGCTTGCCCAGGGTTCATTACTTATAAAGTCGACCATTGAACTTTATGACAACCTGGGCAAAGTTGGCAAAGAAATCAAACACTGGAGATTCTCTCACAAGACATGTAGCTGATTGAACAAGATTTTGATTCTTGGAACAAGCTGCAAGATTTCCAAATCGAAGTGTTGATTGAACATGGGGTCATCCCCAACAGGGGAAAGTATGTGGAGTATCAAGAGGCTATGCTACATAAAAAGGATATAATTGAAGGCCTGATACTCAATTTGAAAAAAGACCTTGAAAGAGGAGAAAACAAGGCTCAGGACATTTCTGATGAGCTGGTAGAGTTACCATGTCATATGCTAGATGACAACCAGTAGACACTCCCCAAGGATACAGTAATTCAAGAGTTCACCAACTTGGTGCAGACAGAAGTTGAAACAAAAGTCTTTTCATTGACTTCACTTGATAGTTGATAGAGTTCTAGACCATTTTGAATAGGATGTAGAAAATACTGAATAAGCACAAGAGTGTACCTGACACTCTCACCGATTCCATCACTTGGGTGCTTATTATCTCCAAGCATACACAAGGACCTGTCAACAATGAAGTCTAGGCCACTGTGAAAAGATATGAAGAATTCTTGGAGAAAGATCAAGATGATGAAGAAGTGTCCAAGGACACTTAGATATTTTTCATGTTTTAGTTTCCATGCTTTATAAATCATAATTGACAAAATCCATGTCATTTTGAAAAATAAGAATACATGGATTTGTGAGATAGAGTCATAAGTCAATTAGGACTCAGTTTTTGAATAGGTCAAAGTAGTTGTAGTTTTTCTATTTTTGCTCTTGGCCTCTCCCTATAAATAAAGAGGACCTCTTTTGTAAACATGACCTTTAATCTTTGAAGCAAAAACGTAGCCCATTTTGAGAAGCATACTTAAATCTTTGTGTTGAATGTGCATGTCAAAAATTGATCAACAAAAGAAGCATATGACATCCAACCTTTGCTTTGGAGCACGTTTGTTGTATGTAAGAATGTTCTTAAGTCTCTCTTGCCATATTATCTTGAAATTGATTTATGAGTGACATATTATTTCATTATTGAATGGAAATTCAAATTTGATAGTGATAGACTTTGTGTTATCATATTGTATTTGTAGCTATAAGTTTTGTGTAAGAATTTGGTTGAGAACTTGTAGTCTTTGTGCTGCAATTGTTAGTTATATTCTTGTGGATCTATGGTGTTGTTAGTTGATAGACTTTGAGCTACAACTTGCTGCATTTGTTATTCCTTGGAATCATCTTTGGGAATAACTTGGAGTCTTTGAGTTGTAAGTTGTTGTGGTTCGTGTGATCTTACCATGACATGAGTTGATAGACTTTGAGGCACAACACACATCATCTTTGTTACCTTTAGAACTATTGTGGAAAGTGGCAGAAGACTTTTTGTGCTTCTGTTGATTTTCTAAGTTACTATCATTTTTTGGTATCGTTCTTGTTATTCCTACGTCTAACAGAATTGGGTACCGGCTATTATTGCTCCAACTAGTGTTATTTAGTTTATTACTTGTTGTGAACATCAAGGTCATTATTGTAATTCGTTTCCCTTATTCTGAAAAAAGAGAATATGCCAATGGAGACACCCCTATGGATAGTTGTAGTGTACATAAGCATAGTTTAATTCTAGTTGATTTAGTTAGCAATAAGAAGGAAGCCTCCCCTTTTTGAGAGGAGAGATTTAATCTCATTGTACTATAGTTGATATAACCTTTTTGGTCTTAATTAGCTAATAACAAAATATTCACCCAACAAACCACATGAATTGTCATCAACTGAAGTTCAAAATGAATATGATCCACTTATAATATTTATCACTATAGATAAAAAGTTGATAAAGCGAGTTATGATTGACAATGGATCAGCTTTTAATGTTTGTGGCATTGACTTACTATGCAGAAGCAAGATTGACACTTCTTTAATCAAACCAGATAGGATTAGCATTCGTGGCTTTAATAATGCTGGTAGACAATGCATGGGTACTATAACTTTACCCGTAAAGGTTGGATCCGTGAAATTATCTACCCTTTTTCATGTCATGCCTAGTTCGCTTTCATATAATATGATTCTTGGTAGACCATGGATTTGTACCATGGGGGTAGTTTTGTCTACCCTTCATTGATCAATAAAGTTTATTTATTAAAACAAACTTTACACTGTTGAAGCCAATCCTGATCCAAATAGTTGTTTACATATTGAAACACAAAAACAAGGTAACAATCATACGAGTCTAAATAACTTACGAGTTGATTCATCAACACATCTTGCCACAGATAATGTTGTGCAAGAACCTAAACCATCGAATGCACTTTTTGGTGACAATTGGAGTTCATTAGATTTACTCCTTCCTGTGTAGGGAAATATAAACTTAATAACTCTGACACATCAAAAGTTGCATAGATCTCATCCAAGCAATCTTTGGAAACACCTAAGAAACCCAAAGTCTCCTTGGTAGAAAACAAAGACCATACTATTGTTTATACTACAGACTATGAAACCTATGAGGCCTCACCATCTTCTAAAGAGATGGACTCTCTCTATGGTCGCGGATTTCAAATCTTGTACAAAAATTGTGACTATGTAGGCAATGGTTGTGGTGTAAATAAACAAGGAATCGGAGTACCTTTACAAGGTGCTGGAATTAACTACACGACTGGTATTGGATACTGCTCTTTGAAGCCCGCCAAAGCCTACCATCGTCCTAAACTTAATGTCAACACAATATCAATAGGACCAAAACTACATGCGAGATATCCTAGGCTAATAGACATGGATTGTTCACAAGGAAATTTCCCATTGAATCAGGTAAGTATTTTCTCCCCCCTTTAGCCACACTCGATGTAGCACCTATTCTAGTTGCTCTCAAGGGTGGCCTCCCCTTAGATATATATTTTGTTCGCATTGTGTTGTGTTATGTGTTGTTTAGGTCTCCTAGGATGACCCCTGATACTCTTGTAAGGTCAAGGATACTGGGAGACCGCCTCTATTGTGACCATTCTTGTATTTGTTTCATCATTCCTCTCCTCTATTTTATTATTGTGTGTCATGCCTTGGGGGCATAGTGTTGAGATTGATGTCTTGGGGGCATCCTCCTATGTGGTGTTCCTAAGGCACTTGTTCTCTCTCATTTTTATTGTTTACCTTCTTCAGTGGTTCTACCTAGTTGGCGGATGACAAAAACAAATGAATACTGATAAGGACCGTGCATCCCTTAAGCGAGAAAGCAAAAATGGACCTAGTCCATATATGAAGATGGGGTGTATATATCCGATGCTTGACTAGTAGAATCACTCTGTATGATGTATCATCTTATGGCATTTCTTGTGACTAACATTTTACAATCCACTCAATCTACTCTTGTACAATTTGATTGGTATCTCACCTTGTTGCTATGCTCAGTTCTGAGGTACCTGCAGTATAGCTCAATGGTTATACTAAGCTCCAAACCCGTGAGTATAGCCTTGGTCCTTGATGTGACTATTTTCATGCATAGCTTTCATGATTTGATCTTGATGTTTATCTTAGCATATTATATCAATGTGTTTTGTGGGAACATTCAATGATTGTAAGCATGTCACCTTGGGGGCATGGGTTTTGCGAGAGCTCTTGTTCCCTTGCGTGTTTTCTCTCTACCTTAATGTGCTTGATATCGGTAAGAGACATCAACCACCTTAAGGTGGGCGCCTATATAATGGTATCTATCTGATTATTTTGGCAATAACGAAGCATGTTTGTAAGCCCTCTCTGCGAGTCAGGATGGTGTATCTCTTAAGCTAGTGCACATCCTTATCAAATTGTGATAAAAAAGCCCTCTCCACGAGACATGATAACGTATCTCTTGAGCTAGTGTGTATCATTTTATACAAAGCCCTTCTACGAAAGGCAGGATGGTGTATCTCTTGAGTTAGTGCACATCCTTGTATATAGTATATATCGGGAGGCAAGGTTAGATCTTGAGCTATCCTCCCTTAAGCGTGTCTTTAGTAGTTGTTGTAGCATAAGCTCAACCATCAGGTGTGTTTGGCACATTTTAGATGGTGGGATTTAGCAATAAGCTCCTTCCATCACTCGTGTTTGTTGTGTATAAAACACATAGTATGTCTATGGCATGCTATACAACGCTCGTGTATCTCATGTGTCTTCTTTATGTGTCTTCCCCCTTGTGTGGTTTCAAGGGCGCAGTGATGAGCTCCCCCCACACTCAGATTTTGTTTGGCGTGTCTTCCCCCTTGTGTGGTATCAAGGGCGTAGCGATGAGCTCCCCCCCACACTCGGGTTTTGTTTGGCGTGTCTTCCCC
The DNA here is from genome assembly GCA_027924645.1 of Cunninghamia lanceolata. Classification (NCBI taxonomy): domain Eukaryota; kingdom Viridiplantae; phylum Streptophyta; class Pinopsida; order Cupressales; family Cupressaceae; genus Cunninghamia; species Cunninghamia lanceolata. The sequence goes on from BSBN01000771.1 coordinate 547,748, forward strand.
CTAGTGTAGTATCAAGGGCATAGCGATAAGCCCCCCCTACATTTTGGGTTTTGTATTACGTGTTTTTGGCAGTTTCAAGGGTGTAGCGATGAGCTCCCCCCACCCCTTAGTTAGGATTTTACTTCATATATGAAAATGTTATATCAATGTATTCATCGTGTCTTGCGTGACTACTCTCATGTCTTCATCATGTACTGTGTGCTTCCACTGTACTCACCATGTTTTGCGTGCTTCCTACTGTATTCTGTCTTTTGTGTATTCAATATGTCTTCTAGTGCTCACCTAAGACTGGGGGCTAGAAATAGTTCCTCAATCTTTGTGTATGCCTTAGCTTCATGTGCTTGGCGTGTTTAATGTGTTTTCAACCGTACTTTAATGCATGTATAGATCATAAGATCATACATACATGTTGTGTGGTTACACAACACGCCCCATTTTGCCTTAGCAAAATAGGGACCCAACTTTTCTTTCTACTTTGGCTTGCTTGTTTCTTGCTTTGGGTAGTTTGGTAAAATCAGTCATGTGGGTCACCTTGCTAAGATAGATGCATCAAGATGAGGTCAGCTGCCAAAGTCAGCATTTGTTATCATAAACCTCATGGTTGGAAAGAGTACAAAATTCCAAGTGGGTTTGCTTTTTGGATCACCTGAATATTGTCTAAGGGTAGAGAGTTATGTTGAGTCAAAGTTTGGTCAACCCTAATATTATCCGGGGGGGTCATATTTCTAATATCAGTCATATTCGCTAACATCACCTGGAATTAGAAGAATCACCTGATGGACCTTTAGGTACCCGATACGCAAAACGTCACAATTAAGTAGGAACAATTATCTACCCGTCGAGAACATCATATATTCGCGGGGGGTCATATTTTCTTACATCAGTCATCTTACGAATATCACCCCTACACGAATGTCACCCTGCGCCAATATGACTATGACGTCATTTAGTTCCAACGAATGAAAGAAATCACACTAGTGATGATGTAATCATTACACCCGACCCACAGAGGGTCATATATCCAAATATCTATCATATTTCTCAATATGATGATGACATCACCAAAACCCAGTAACTAGAGAGCGTTGATGGCATGATGATGCCATCACGATTTAGTCAAAGGTGGGGTCATATTTTGAAGTATCCCTGATTTTAATTTCATGACCTGACTTAGTTCCTTGGTCAAAGGTTGACCATATCACCTCCTGGCATTAAATGCAATTAAAATGGTAGATGAAGCCCTGTAGATTTCAAATACAATTTCAACACTTGGCAGCATCTATGAGCTTCATGAAAATGATTGGCGGATCAGATTAGAACAGCACACTATGCCCTAATTTGTCATATTGATCCATTTAAAAATAAAATTCAAAGGTTATTCTCATTTACCTTGCGATTAATTGAGAATTACAGAGCTCCAGAAGTCAAACCCTGATCAGTCACCTGCTAGCAAATCGTGGCCCTTAACATAACGGAACGGAACGGGTGACCCACACACTTACAATCTTTCCTGTTATCAGTCATATTAAACAGAAAGGAAAGCGATATCAGGTAAGTAATTTTAAAACCCTCTCCGTTGTCATTTTCTACAATAATCAAGTAAATAAATCTTTATCAGGGTAAATCTGCATGATGCATGAAATAGTCAGAATGATAAATAATAGAGATTAGATGCTTGATATTGTTGAATGTTCATACAAAGCACCATAGGGTAAGACTTGCATGTCTATTGCAGGAGTCAATGGCAAAAGTTAGAAGAAATAGATCTGAGACCGAGTTCTTAAAGCCTATGTTTGTCCAACCTAAGGGAGTGGGATTTAGATATGGTGTTATCAATGACACACATCACAGAAAAAAAGAGTTAGATGCATGGTCGAGGAAATTGGATAATGACACTGACAATCCTATATTGGATAGGATATTTACAACAGGTATGTGGCATGCAACTGGATTCTCGTACACCATGGATGCCATAGAACTGGTGGTTGAATATGCCAGAAACTACAACCCAGAAATTAGGAGTAGAGAAACATGGCAGGGTATGTGCCTACTTTTCAGTCAAGGGGCTCACTGCCACTTTTAATCTACCAGTGGGAAACAAGGTCGTCAATGTGGACCTTAACAAACTAGAGAAAGAGTAAACAACAATAAGAAGGATGCTAGGAAGAGGATATATCAGTGGAGGGCAAAGAACAACACCTACACAGCCTCGGCTAAATTGCCCGTGTACCTATACAAATTTGATTTTGATGATGAATACTAGTACATAATTGCCTTATTGAGCAGGATGACCGACAAACCTCATGCTAGGAACTTTGAGAACTAGATGTTTGGAATCATCCAGATGGTACTATACTCTGATAACAAGCCTCACTGGGCCAAAATCATCAGTGATTGCTTAGATGAGGGGATGAAGAAGCCAGGTGGTCAAGCATGCATGTTCTACATGACTTCATATGTGGTTTATTCTTGTGCTATCCGAGGAACTTTTGATACCCTCCAAACAGTAGGCAAGGTAGGGAACAACACTAGTGATGTGCATAAATGGGATCATTATCCCCAATTATAGAAGAAGGCATACCTCCAAGATTACAAATTGGTGAATGATGCATTTTCAATGCATCTGGTCAGAACAATGGAAGAGCACCGAACTAAGAGACTAAGCATGGAAGCTCAGGAGGTTATTTACAAGTATGGAACTTGGTTTATCCAATTCTCCACTTTTTCATATATAAGGATTGAAGAATTTGAGGGACAACCCCTCATGTTGCCAAGATACCCCACTGATAGGGTCATCTTGATGGAGTTTGTCAAACAAGTGTCCACTTCAGTCAAAGCTCATATAGAACAAAAGAAAATCCCTCTAGTACTTTTCCTAGTATATATAGGATGGTACGTATGCCTAGACAGACAGAGCATCAAGCATGCTATTGGAGGGCTAAAACTCATGTACTTACAACCATTCCCCATTGCTAGGTCATATCACCCTTATGGCAGGATGCATAAGTTGATAGAAAATAGATACATCAAAGGCATCTAGAGGACTTCTGGACTGACTATGATGATGAGGCAGAGGTGAGAAGAAGAAAATATCAAAGGCTCACCTTGAATCAAATTAGGACCTTTGATTGTATCCCAATGCCTGCACAACTACACAAGGATGATGGAAAGATAATGTCCAATTAATATGAGGACAAGGTGTATAATGACACCATTTCGGCCCCTGACTTGACACAACAGGAGGATACCTCCTTGGACAAAATAATACAAGGGGTGATTAAGTTGACCCAAGGTTGGGTAAATGCAGAAATTGCCAAGTTGAAGAAAAAGGGCATGGCCCTTACTGTTGATAATAAAAAAAAGAGATAGGAATTATCGGATGAAGAGTATGACGATTTCCTTATTGAGAAGAGAAAATCCAATGGAGAGAGATTGCCCGCTAAAGAGAAGAAGATACCCTCCAAGGGTAAGAAGGTGGGAGATGAATCCAAGGGGGTGATCATTAAGAGACTTGCATCAAAAGGTGATGGGGCATCCACATCAGCCCATGCATCTACATCACAACCTCCCCCTGACAAACCAAAGACCAAAAGGATATTGAGGCCTATTACTGAAAGTACAGAGAGGCAGGTAGAGGATCGGGCTCTACAAGATGAATTAGAAGAGGGTGATCCCTTAGAGGAAGAACCATTGAACAAAGAACCTAGGGATGATGACCTATTAATAACAAGTCAGAAGAGGAAGAAAGTACTACAAACACCACCACCCAAGAAGCAAAGAACAACCATGAGGGGAGGTGTTAGCACTGACCCCATCATGTTAATGGGTATGGGTGGTGCAGCCTTCAGGAGGGAGCTACAACATGAAGTCCCCATTCTAGAGATAATTCAGTTTAAGACTGAGAAGGTTGAAGAACAGAAAGAAAAGGAAGTACTCATGGTTAGTAGGGAGTCTCCTTTCCCTCTAGATGATACTGTAGAACTATCAGATGATGAGGTAATCCAGGATGTGACTACCCAGCGCATGGAAACCTTGGTTGCTAACACCAAGATGACTCCTCATGGGACCCCATTGGCCCATATGAGGACATTACAGGAAGAAAAGAAAATGGATGAAACAAATCAGGATAGTCCTGAGAGGGTAGCCCAATAGATAGGGCTAGATGATTTGGTTGAGCAGGTTACAAGTCCTGCAACCATAGACCTAACATACATGGGTGGTATGAGCCCAAGTAAAGACAATAATCCACCTATAGAGCCTAAAAGGGCTAAGGATGCAGAGCATACCGAGAGGGGTGATGCTCCACTTGATCAAGATAAGGACCAAGATAAGGCACCCACATGATCAGAATAGTAAGAAACACAACAACAGAGTGGGGGTGATCAGAGTGAAGGCCCAGCATCAGAGGAAAAGTTAGCTTAAAAAGAAGTTAATACAGAAGAAGCTGATACATCTATGGGTGAGGAACAAACTTTGTCACACAGTGACGGTACAGAGAAGGAGGTAGAAAATGTGGCCAAGGGTGATCCCCAAGGTCAAAACACACAATTCTCAAGAGACCAATATGTTACAGGATGAACAAAATGAGAAAGCTAAAGAAGTTCCAGAGGAGAACTTACAAGAGGAGGCACAAGACCAAAGTGTTAAAGACTTCACAAGAGCCTCCTCCACAAAAGGAAGTCCTTGAACAGGAGGAACCCCAGCAAGATCCCCCTCATGATAAAGTACATGAGGAAGAAATTAGGAAAGAACAATCACCACTAAGGGCAGAATCCAATAGATCAGAACAGGACACCCAAGATAAAGGGGGTGATCATCAGGAGCCTAGGGGTGATGTACCTCATTGGTTGCAACGATAGATACATTTGCAATAGGTAGATGAGGTACAAGATTTCAATGTATCTACTTTGTTTGCTGGGAGCATAATGAAACCAAGAAGAAAAGCCAGGTTGACTTCAGCAATAAAAAGAGGCCCTACTACAGGTAGGAGAACTGCACAAATAGCCCTGCCTATAGTAGAAAAGGAGAAAGGCAAGATAGGCCTTGAGGATTTTCAAATCACAAATGTTGATCTAGGTTTTGCAAATGAGCACCAGGAAGGTCAAGAAGGAAAGGACATAATTGACTCTCCAACACAAAGGGTGAAGAGAGAAAAAGAGAAGAATAAAAAACACAAAGAGCACATTGCTCAACTACATTCTTTTATTAAAAGGTTAATTAATCTTGATTATGCACCTGCTGATCCTGCCACTCCATTATCCATTATATCTCAAGAAGAGGTTACTAGATTGGACCTGATGAATCATAAAGCAAAGGTAATGGAGAAGTGAATGATGTCATCAATTTTTGAAGCAGAGGATGTGGTGAAAACCTCGTTGGAGAGGTGGAATTCTTTGAGTACATTGAAGAGAAAGGTAGACAAATTGCAAAATGAAGTAGGAAGAAGATCCTTTAAACTGGGAAGTACCTGAGTGCATTAGGGGAAATGAAGAGGATAGACACACAGATCCTGATAAGTAACAGTATATTGGACAATAATGATGAAAGTAATTGTCATTGATGTCAAAAAGGTGTTGGAGATTGATTGTCATTGATGTCAAAAGGTGTTGCAGGTTCACAAGGTGTTGATATTGATCATACAGGGGTTCCATATGGCTTCATATATCTTCATGGTAAGGTGTTCTCAGTTGATGTTGTTCGTTCTCAGTGGTTAGTGGTTGCTTGAGACCTATTTGGTAAAGTTGTACATCACCAGGAGTTTGTTTCAGTTCATCAATCAAGATAAGTATGATGCAATGCATATGTCTTGTGATCAATCTTGGAATGCAGTGGTTTTCATATTCTTTCATAAAGTTGACAATAGTTTGAAGCTTGTGTTCAAAGAGGCTATTTATTTCATACTTATGGTAGATGGTCTAAGAAATGCAGGATGTAAGTGATGATACAAGGTTGGACACAAGAAGGTTTGAGGTTTGTTGAGTTGATGATAAAACTTGTTATAGTTCCATTAATTCATGGTCAGGACTAATAGGACGCAGATCATGGTCAGTTTGGTATAATAAGATCATCATTTTTTTAAAGGCTCAAGGTTTATTAAAGGTCTAAAATCTCAAAGTCTAAAACCCTTTACTTTTTGTTTTAATTTTAAAGTGACCTGCACTCACAGGTAATGTCGCTTAAAGTGACCTGCAGAAGGGGTTTTATAAGCATGAGCACCAAAAAGGAAAATCAAAGATTGCATTTAAAGATAAGATTTTATAAGACTATTTTTAGTCTTTTTAAAAGGAGATTTTTAAGGAGATTCTTATGGCCCACATTTAAACGACAAATTCTCCTCTTAGTGCATAAAGATTAATGTGCAATCAATTGTCTTTTTGATATGACTAAAGATGAAGTTTTATAGGCTATTTTTAGCCTTCCAAAAAAGGGGAGTTTTTTTTAGTGTTTTTAAATGCTCATATTTTTATAAGTTAAAAAAAAAAAAAAGATTTTTGGTGGGGAACGTGAATAAGCCATATTAATGGCTTTGTTTTAAGTTTAGAATTTTTGTTTTAAAATTCTAATTTGTGGGCCCTCAAAATGTCATATCTTTATGACATCAAATAAAGTGTTTTTTATAAGATATTTGTAAAGAGAATTTTTTGGATTTTAAAAGGAGATATAAGGCAATTTTTTTGTGAGATGTTTTTGGAAGATTATTTATGTTCTCCTAACTTGTGGGGGAGAATATTAAGAAAGAAATATTTATTGCATTTTTAAATTGGATTTTTTTTGAAGGCCATGTTATGTGGAGAAAATGTAGGGTCTTCTATAGGAAGGATACAAGAGCAAATTGAGACATTTTTTATGAAGATTATATTTTTTTTAGATGGATTTTATTTAATGAGGAAGTTGATTTTTGCAGAGGATTAATTTTTTTTAAGAGGATGAAGAAATGTTTTATTTTTCAAAGGCATATTGAGAGATTGTTTTATGCAGGGAAGATGAAGCATTGAAGCCATGAAAAAGATTTTTTTATTTCCTCTCACAAAGAGTGTTTAATAAAAAAATATATTATTGAAGTTTCTTTTTGCAAGAGGAATATGAAAAATATTTTTATAGGTGAATTAATTTTATTCTTCAAGATATTATTATTGCAGATTGAATTTATGAAGAAGAAGAAGAAACTGAAAAGGTCTTTGAAGTGCATAGAGGGAAATGAAAGATTTTTATTTATAACAATTTTGCAGAGAAGAGGAATATCAAGGGTCTTTTCATTCATAATAATATTTCAGGTGCATTGAATGGGTGTGTGTGAATTAATATATGCAGTGTAAAAGACATATTTTGTGAGATGTTCTTCATAGATGAATTACGGGTGTATCAGAGTGAATAAAGGCACTTGCAGAGGCTTCTAATGTTTTGATTGCAGGGAATTATGAAGCATTGATTGCAGAATATTGTAAATAAGTTGCATATGATTGGTGAAGGATTGTTTTGCAGTGATTGATAAAAGATTGTTTGCATAGATTGATAGAGACAATTTGCAGAGATAAGAGTGTTGTTGTGTGGATCAGCGTACAGGGTTGATTATATTTTGAATATCCTCTTGAAGAGAAAATACAAATGATAAGTTTCGTATATGATTTGAGTTGATGAGAAGTATGGTGATATGACAAACACATGTGAAAGAAGTGATTTGTATTGAAACAGAGAAACCCTCTAAATTCTTGGTTTTAATTTAAGTATGTATTAGGGGTTGGTGCTCCTTAAAGTTGGTGCTTCTAAACATTGTAACTGGTGAGGTTTTTACTTAAGCCAGTGAGGCATTTTGAGTGGTTTTTCTACCCTGAGAGGGTTTTCCACTCTATAATTTTCTTGTGTCATAATCTCATGTCTTGATGTCTTCCATAACTTCATTTACTATATGTGATTTATGTGATTGATCATTTTGTTGATTAATTGTTCAAATAATTAGTTCAAATTTGATAAACCTCATTGTCAATTTTGAAAATTGTAAAACTAATACAACACTGATTCACCCCCCCCCTCTTAGTGTTGTCCTGTTGTCCTGGACTCCTACAAATAATACCTCCTAGCTGCTGAGTATCTAGTATGAAGATACTGGATTTGAATGTGACGTATTGAAGAGATGCAGTGGGAAGCTTAGGGATATAAGTGTCAAACTGCATAACCTGATGGCACATGAAGTAGAGACCCTGGAGGCTTTGGAAGGAAAAGTAGAAGAGAAGATTGAAAATCAAGATGTAGATTTCGCTGTTAAGGCCTTCCATGATAATTTCAAGCAAGTTGCAGAGGACCCCCTGAACCACTTGATAGAGAAAGTAATGAACAAGGTCATGAGGGTAAAGGTTAGGGTAGAAAATTATAATGAGACATTGAGTAGTAGGAAAAGCAAGACAGAGGCCCTCCAGGCCAAATTCCATTCTCACAAGCATGCAGTAGTGAAAGCTAAAACTCAAGATGGAGGAGAAGTCGATAGGATAGTACAAGCATATGAGTCCATCAGGGCGACAATAAAGGTACATATAAGGGATGATCTACATCAAAGTGATAGTAATGATGAAGATGAAGATGATGTAGAGAGTGATGAAGAAGAACAAAGTGAAGAAGAAGGAGATAAAGAGTAAGCAGAGATGCATCATAAGGTAAACATATGCATAGGCTACTTATAAGCAGAAAGTTTTGCTAGATAGTTGCCAGCTGGTAACTTGTGCCACAGATAGACATGTTGACTAAGTCAATGAGGAAGTGTTGACCGTTGATCTGAATGAATGAATCTTGACCATTGGTCATGTGTAACCGCTTCCTCTCCTTATTCTATAAAAGGAGTAGGAGTGCATCTTTTTAGTTATTAGAAACTTAATTGAAATTTGATTGCTGAAGAATTCAAGACAGATTTCAAGGCTATTGTGAATGTACATGTTTTGCATACTTAATGAAAAAGAAAGTTGTTTGATTACAAATTATTGTAAATCTTAAGTAATTAGTGAGTGGAATCTGGATATGTGCATTGATTAATTGTGTCCCTTGGAGTGCTTGTCAATCTGCATATATTGTTTTCATTCCTTGTTCCTTTGAAGTTAGCATCAACCATACCTAACTGTGGAACAACCTGGTGAATTATGGTTTGATTTCTTCTCTTCATGATTGTATCTGGAATGTATGTGACTCAATAGCTAAAGGTTCACTAAAATTAGAAGTATTTCTTTAAATTTCTTTGAATTTCATTACAAATCACCTTCATAATTGCAAATAACATACAATCTAAAGCAAATGAACATGAAATATGCCTATATCTCGTAAATAATTGAAAATACAGAGCATATTTTGAGTGAAAGCATGTCAAATTAACAAATATCATGCAAATACACATTAATATTCATGATAAACATATAAATATCCACTCATAGGCACATCACTTTGAATGAATGCAAAGTGCAGAAGTATATTCAAGTTCCTGAAAGTAAATGATCATAAGAATTGATCAAACTTACAAACATAGTCATAATTTGTTGAGCATGATGAAAATAACATCATTTGTGAAATGAATTTACAACAGGCAGGAATACAACTAATCCTTCAAACAGTGTAAGACCCCTTGAAATGGAAAACAACAATGTCACATCAACCTCTGAGTAATGTCAAACGATCATGACATGATCAACGGAGCCTTGGAGTTATCAATTTATCTCGAATTGATCGTACTTTACAAGATAATAAAGGTTTGTTGTGCAAATTTTTATGAGTGTTGTTATGACTAACAATCATCATCAACAATACATTAAAGTGGGGGCTAAATGTTATGTCGTAAAATGTCCCTCTAGGACTTTTTACCACCTAGTTTAGCTCCTAGGTCCCCTTAATTTAATCATGCATTTATAAAACTTATCCCGGAGTAATTTTCCCGAAACCCATGTCAAATGGGGCTTAGGGGTGCACTTTAATGCTTAATCAAGACTCAAAATGTACCCCTAGACTTGGGCGCCCGCGCCCTAGTCTAGGCTTATCTTGCCGGGACCTAAATTTAAATTGTCGGCATTAGACCGTTAAAAAAGTTTCCCTTTGTCGGCCTTTTCAATTTGAATTACGAATGTTAGCACGAATGCATATATAAACATGTTTAAGACTTCATTTTACTCCTAATTGATTAAGGCAAACTTATGATCATCAAGCAAAGAGCATTCAAGGCATTCATTGTGTTGCAGAGCAGAATTGTGTTGTGTTTGTTGCAGATTTGGCTTCATCAAGGCTCTTCATCTTTGTGAGGGTTTCACTTCTAAGGTGATATCTATTTGTGTTTCAATCAATCTATCTTATCATTTGATTTTGCCTCTGTCCTTCAATGACAAACACTCTATCTAACAACGGCATTAGAAGGCTTGAATGCCATTCTGGGGCTCGACCGAGGCAAGCTCCTAAACACCACAACCCCCAAACCTGTCTCTTTGTGATTGCAGGTTACAGGTGTGGGAGTTTGCAAAGTGGAGTTGTAGAGAAGCTGATCAGAAGATAAAGCTTCGGGATCTAAGCAGAAAATGCGAAAAATCAGACCTACTGAACTAGGGCGCCCGCCTCATAGTCCTCTCGACTGTCATCTCTGCAAAACTCTGAAGCAGGTTGTTGTCTTCATCTCACTATTCTAGATCTCAAGAAAAAGTGGCATGTTGGACTAGGGCACCCACCCCAGTGTCCCCAAAGTTTCCGCCTTCGGAAATCTGAATCCTGGTATGTTTCTAATCTATATTTAGTGCCCTCTTGTGTGATGATTTGTTGTCTCTTGTTCGTCTGTATCCAAAATCATATAATTAGGGTTTAAGGCTTAATTAGACTAGTGTTTGACAAATTCATCAATACATTATATCTTTCCTTATCATTTCATAATGACACCAAACCTGTAGTTAAGTCCTCTTGCAACAATAGTGACTTAGTTCAGTTTATGTCCTTGAATGTGTATGTTAAAGGAGGGTTTGATTGAATATATCTTAACCACACTTCAACCTCATCCTCTTTTTATATATAATAGTATCCTTTTCAACATTGTATGTCTCTAGGCCTTCACAAACCTCATAAAAGACATACCTTGACTTGTACTCAAAACAATGAATGTATCTGTTGGCATCAGAGACTCAGAGACTTAGATCATGGCAACAAGATTTTTATTATTCCCTTTACAGGTTCGTCTTCTTTACATAGTATTAAGTGTAATGAAGAAAACCTAGGGTCTTATTGCAAACTTTCATAGATTTGATCCTCTTTGCATCTTGTTTTACCTTGCAGAGTTTGAAACTCCTCTACAGATCATACAACCTTATATTGCTAACAAAGCTCTTTTTCCACTTATATAGGGCCTTTGAAACTGTCTCTATCTTGGTAAGGTATACTGTGATCTCTTAACTGTTAGAAACCTTGAAAAGGTTTGACATTCTTGACTGAAATTGTGTGAAGGTTTTTTCCAAGATCCCACAAGCCCTTCATGGCTTATGCAGTTACATAGGTTCACATATATTCTCTAACCTTTCATTATTTAGACCCTCAAAAAGGCTTTGAAAACTAGTGTAGACCTCTGTTAGACCTTATTGTTTTGACCGAAACCACAATCAAGGCTTTCTTTTACCATAGTATGTTTGCCTTCACTCAAGATAGCTTAGGTATACTATCTCTTTTATTCACAGTCCTTTTCTAACACAGTTGCTTCATTAACTTAGACTTGTTCTCAGTATTCCTTCATTGTCTTGTGAGCAGGGGTAGTAGGGTACATCATTTCTTGACAAAAGAAACCCATGGTAAAATGAATACAAAACCTATTGATCAAGGAGATAACCCTAGATTCTGTCTTAGTTTGGTACATGGATGCATCAATGGTGACTAATACAGATCTCTAGCATGCACTATAAGCTATTCATACACTATCTTAACCCTCTAATAGGGTTTACTGACCTTTATAATAGACACACCACTATTGAATGAAGGCATACCTAAACTGTGTGTAGCCCTTAGATCATGATGCTGCTCCACACTTGATACCTCTACATCTAAGTTACCGAGTTCTTCTCAAATGCTCGCCATGCCCATATGGGTCCGGTTTGGGTACAGGTATGGTTCACCAGGGGGTTCACCCATGGTTCTGCCCAGGCACCCTGTGGGTTCTTGAAAGAAGAACCCTCAGAGAACCCAGGAACCCACAAGGAACCCAAGGTGCCCAAGCAGAACCCTGGAAGAACCCGGGCAGAACCTAGGAAAACCCAAAGGAGGGATGCCTAAAATGGTGTCAAAATCAACTTTTTAAAACATTTTTTTAATGTTTTTTTAACTTTAAAGAAATTTAAATGATTCTATTTCACCCTAAAAGTGAAATTTATCCTCCAAGTATGACTAGAAGTGGAATAAAGTTTTTAAATGAACATTTTAATGCTTTGGCACTCCAAAATAATGAAAATTTAATGGCTACATTCTTTTTATAAAGTGTTTTATTGTCAGGACATATAGTTTGTATAGCATGTAACATTGGTTTTTGGTTTGAATAAATTAGATATAGCTTTCATGCTTGAAAGGTAGTCCTCAATTAGATGGAACTTTTTTAATCAACAATACATATATTACATAATTGGAACTTGATTTCTACTACTTTGATGGTGGTACTTGGATTGAATTATGACTTTGAAATCATTGAATTATGAATTTCAATTCATGAGTATTTTTTTTTGTGTGTGTGTGTGTTGTCGTACTGTTCCTACGGCACAAAAAATTGCCGTATCCGCATACCCAAGACTCCTACCCGAACTCGAACCAGGACCGACAACTTACCTCTACCTTATGAACCTCAAAGCAAGAAATGTTTGGATCCTCCTCATTTATGATATACACACACCTACTCCCTGCTATCTCTGGGGCCTACGTAACTCTCCAAACTTGTGAAGGATGACAAACTCACATGAACACAGTAAGAGTCCCTTGACCACAAGACTCGGATAATACCAATCTCCATGATCTTCAAAATCTTGAAACAACTGTACAAAATGATCAAGACAACTTTTGGCATAAAAACTCCTCCAAAGCATTGTCCACATGTCTTGGTACCTTGTTGGAATGCAGAATGGAAATAGAAGTGTATGAAACTACTAAATCTTCCTCCTTGATAACTCTTCAAGATCTCCATTAACACCAATTGCACTTTCTTGTAGGTCTGCCTCGTAAGCCCAAGTCTTGCATGAAGCATAGACTTCATGACAAGATCCTCTGCAATGCCTTGGGATTCCAAGGCTAGACCATCAAATTCAAACAATGGAACCTGCAAAACTACATGTTGAAAACCCTAAAGAAAACTCTCATACCTAAGACAAAGACTTAACCTAACCTCCACAAGAAACCCTAACCCGCCTCAAATCACAAAAAGAAAAGATAAGACGCTACTTTCACATTCAAACAATCTTCCCTCCCTATTTGTACGGGTTCTAATGATGAAAAAACAAGGCTTGGACGTGCAGGAAAACACTTTAGACTTTTGATACCTCTAAACACATGCATGCAATGTGGGAAAATGTCTTTGGACGTGGAATAAAGCGATTTCCTTGACAAAATTAAGGTTTAAAACAACTCTTGATATCAACATGACCACCTAGGACACAAAAAGGCCTTGGAACGTATTGAGTGTGACTACAAGATCTCTTTAAAACCTGATGAACTGAGATAAAAACATGACAAGGCACCTTAAAACTTACAAAGTTATTACACAAGACAATTTCATGCACTCAAAAGATAACCAACAACAACAAAGTTCAACATCCATCTTTACCTATTTAACTGAGAGGCACGAAATAGGTAACAGGTCACTCATTCAAAAAATTGTTATTAATATGAACATGTCTTACCTATCTACCGATCAATGTTCAACTATAGGGTTCCTTTGTCTACCGGGATAAATTTCAAATTCAAATAGGAAAGCCATGAAATATTAAGTACAATTTGTTGAACAGGTTGCAATAATTGTTTCCTTGAGTACTTGTGTGGCATTTGCTTCGTTGAATACCAACTGCATACAATAGAAGCAACTACTAGTATGGAACTGAACTTTCTTTGGGAAATGCCGGCAAGATTGTCAGTTGCAACATTACCATATGTTGAAACAATGTTTCAAATTGGTTAATAATTATGCTTACAATATAACAAAAAGATGTTAATACTTACAATATAACAAAAAATACTAATAGTACATTAAATTATGGTTACATTCGGACAATCAAAATTCACACATAGAAGCGTAAGGTAAGGTCAAAATAACAGCCTAACAATCATACAAGGAATAGACATCTAAGCATGCGATGTAGGCCTGCAATGTATCGCTTGAATAATAAAGGAAGGAATAACAGTCTACTTTTGCTTTGCTGGCAGTATAACATTACACAACTGTGTGTCACAAATGTTATACTTGAACTGTTGGCTCCCATAGCCGAAGAATTCCATTACGACCACCACTGCAGATTCTTCCACGGTCAATATCAGAAGCCACACATCGGACCTGCATGGTTCAAGACTTCCATTAGAATGATACAATATTTTTTATTAAATCATAATCAACCTTAGAACAGATGCAACTGTATGTGCTGTAAAGTATGAGGTTATCTAAACATAGTTTCACAGGTCAGTCAACAGATACAATCACCAAATAAATACATTGAAAGCCAGCCGGTTCAACCGAGGAAGCAGGAATTGTCTTCATATTCAAAGCAACCTACTTGGTATTCACGAGAATACAAATATGATTCTGTTGGTTGCAAAGAATACAGTTGAGTAATGTTTATAGGCTCTCTAGAACAGGTTTTTGTTTGCCCTTGGACTTAAGTTTCAGATATAGAGTCATCAGGGGCATTCCTAGTAAACATAATACTACAAAGGATATGGGGACGACCTTTATGAGCCGGACAACCTTTTGTCTTTATGGGGATGAATCAAGCTTGCCTGATAGCAAAGTAGTAGTCCACTTGTTCAAATGGGAACAACACCAGTTGATGGAATGACACTAGCAGTTGAGATGGCTGTGAATAATACGGTGACAAGAAACTAGTTGGTCTAGGTTTTACCTGTGCGAAAAAACACAGCTCATATGTGAATAAAGCACAATAATGAGTTTAAAATAATAATACCATAGGGTTTACCAATCATCAAGAACTAGTTCTGTAGGATACTGCAGAGCTATGATATAATGATAGCACAGTTATCTCTGATGGCATATCGAAGAGAGCATGCCTGCCAATCCTAACAAACTGTTCCTGAGACAAGATAGTAGATTTCTTTCATCAAGCATAATCAGTTGGCATGAAACGCCATCACAAAGCAATGCTGAGGGATTTTATGCAATGATATGAGTGGTTGCCATGCTCTTTTAAAATATTCTCAATTAATGCTTATTTCTCTTCTTCACTTTATCTGCTCAAATGGCCTCCTGTGCTAACTATTCTCTTAATTCATTTCTCACAATCAACGGGACCAATTTTATTTCACATATCTCTAGCAAGTGATCAACTAGGTTTGAATTCAAAGTGAAACAGCTGGCATTGAAGCTCCATTTGCCTAAACTAGAGAACCCAGCTCTATGCCTTAAAGACAGGAAGAAATTACAAACATCATGGATGATCTCCTATCCAGAGCAACACCTACCAGCATTTATTTACTTTTAAAGGTTTCAATCAGCAACATGATATGAAAGTTCAAAGATGGAGAACAATGGAAAACTGAAGCTGCATACAAGTTCAAAAGATGGTGACTGGTTGGTCAATACAAACTCAAATGATCTCCTAGTCTTTCAAGTCCACGTCATGGCACAAACAAGTAGCAGCAAAGGTAGGACCCCTAGTTATTGTGCCACTCATATTTAGAACTCCCGAGGGGCTGACATCAAAACAATTACAGACACATCATTCCTTTGGCTACATGGTGGCAATGTTTATCTCAATATAAAGAAGATCCATAGTTACCAGACGAGACAAGGGTATGGGTACTGGTACTGGGATGCCAATCAATTTAGGGTACATGAGTAAATGAATAAGGAGACAGCTATATTATATATAAATGTAGTGACCAGAAATTGTGGCTACAACGATGGGGATGTGGTCCATGTTCCTATTATGGAGTTTCCTAGTAACTGAAAATCTCTGTACCCAATGCCAATACTAGGGATTTTTTCTGCTGGATAGTACTTGATTGCATCCTGGGTTGCTTGTCAGAAGGTGCGAAGTTCAGTTCAAGGTTGATCGAAAGAAAGGTAAATGGGAGTATTCACTACTGCCAATGCCTTCATACATAAAACAAGCCACTCAATGTTTATTAGAGGATAGAAAAATATTAGGAGATTGACAATGCAGCCTATAAATCTATTACCCAGCTAAAAGCAGCAAAGATGAGTTCCCCAGCTAGAAATGATGCCCTTTACAATCAATGATGAGAAACCCCTTTGGTCCTTCGACGGACTCAAGACATGCAACATCTGTAGATTCAACCTACAGGCATGCGGTGGGTTTGAGATCTTTCACAACAATCGGGTTATAACCAACATCCTCCTGGTGTTTTAATCATAGGGTTGCTTTACCCCTTTTGGTTCCTTGAATTTCACCACCCACCCAAGTTTATTCTGCTAATGACAATTATAACCTGTGCCTAACAAGAAATATCATCCTTATAGGCTCCCAAAGCCACCAAACCCCTCATGTCCCAAACTTTTCCCTCAGTAGTTCTCTCAGAAAATGATTTCTGGATATTATCCATGCACCAGTTATGTAAATTGGTCTGTGTATCTGTCCTTTGAGTTGATTACCATTCAAGCAAATAATATATACAAAGACCACTTTGTTGTCCATGCAAGCTCTAAAAAGGAAGTGATGAACCCAAGGGTTATTCTACCCTTATCAGAGCCTTGAAAGGCATAATGGCAAGTTTTTATATTGCATGGAAGCAATTGATGATAAAGGTTTGCAGATCACTCACTCTCCTAGAAAGATGCATTGCACATATGGTAACTTTAAGTCAACACCAGAAGGAATGCATCTAGCAGCAGAAATAATGTCTGGTTTAACTGGTTGAAATTTTCAAACATCAGAGATGAGTGGAGGCCACTGAACAAATCGTACTGGCTCTGTTAAGCACAGGCTAGCAGAAATTGTCCAGCAACAATGTGCTCTCCAGCCCATGACAAAGAAGCAGGAAACTCAGCTTGAGAGCTCCATTGACCATGGATCGAAAAGAGTTAATGCACACCTCCTTCGTGTCCAAGGCAAAGGCATGAAGTATGTGGGGAATTGTCACTCAAGCAAAGGGTTGAAATAAATAGATTGTTGGGTTGTGGTATAGATTGTTGGGTTGTGGTGAAGACCAAACTCTTACAGCTTCTACTCTACCACCAAAGGTCCTATTCCTACTAGTACTAGGACTTCCTAGGAGCCACAAATTCCTACTTTTCCATCTAGTTTAGGGGCAGCATAGCCTAAGGGGAAATGTAGAATGACTAGTAGTGATGCTGCAAACACAGTGGCAGAGTTATTCAATATACAAAATAAGGATGAGGCAGATGATGCGATTGGCAAATTCTTCTTTGCCAATGGTATTCCATTTTATGTGGCTCACTCTCCTTATTATAAGGAGGCTATGGCAAAGATAACAAGAGCAGGACCATCACATGTGCCACTAGGGGAGACAAAATTGAGGACAACAATCTTGGATACAAATTATCCAAGATTAATATTCTAATAGAGAAAATGAAGACTAATGGGTCACTACTAGATGCAACATAGTCATGGATGGGTGGATGAACATCAGGCATCGTCCACTAGTCCACCCATCAACATCATGGTCACATGTACAAAGGGCCCTTACTTCCTTAGGGTTATCAATTGTTCGTGACACCTTAGGGATGCCGATTTTCAATTCCAAATCCATAGAGATGCTATTGAAAAGGTTGGGCTAGAGAATGTGGCACAAGTAGTGACAAATGCAACATATATGTGCAAAGCTGCAAGGAAGTTGTTTTTGGCAACCTACAAGCATATTTGGTGGACTCCTTCTGTGCATGCCATAAATAATGCACTCAAGGACATGGGCAAAATCGATTGGACGAGAGAGGTAGTTAATGATGCTAGAGATGTGCAAATGTTTATCTACAACCACCATCCTTCACATGCACTCTTCAAGACCTTCTCCAAGGAGTTACTGAAACCTGTAGAGACTAGATATGCATCGTACTTCATTCTCTTGGAGAGGATGCTTAAGTTGCAAGAGGTATTGCAACTAATAATCATGATAATAGAGTAAAATCAGTGGCCCAATTCTAAGTCAAAGCAGGGGAAGAGGGTGAAGGAAGTGATGAAGAGTGGCACTGTTTGGGCTGATGTGAAATACATTGTCACCATCATTAGTCCAATCTTCAAAGTCATTAGATATGAGGACGTAATGCACCTAGCCTTGGAGAGGTGTATGAGTGCATTGACAATATACTCGGCCGGACAAAGGTCATTGTACAAGAGGAACACCCCACATTACAGTTTGACAATGAACATATTAAGCTAATCATTCGTCAGAGATGTAGAAAGCTCAGCACTCGCTTGCACATGGATGCCTATGCATTGAATTCGAAGTTGTACATGCCAAGGCCTACCAGAGTTACCCCTATACAAGATGCTACGATGAAGGCAAGTTTCATGAAGGCTATTCAGAAGATGTATGATACTATAGATGTTGGCATCATTTGTACTAAGTGGACAAAATTCATCACTATTAGGCAGAGTTGCACGATATGCCACCCCGCGTCCTCTGGTACGTGTATCGCCATACCTGGTACGATGCAGATACGGCTTGGATACCGTACCCAAAAGCCCTCGATTTTCCAGCTGTGCCGGATGCATAGAGATTCAGCTGCATCCCAAAAAATGACCTGAATCTTGCCATATTTGTTCAAAAAACTGAAATCTGTGGAAAAAACTCATTTTTGTTATAGATAAATTTTGAGTGTTGAGGTTCCTCTATAATGCAACCGTACAATCTCGGTTTTTCTGGGCATTTATTTTTTCGCCTTAGGGCTTTTTCAGATTTTGTCTACTCTGTGCATGATTGTTCCTTAACCTCGTGCGCACCTCCAAGTATGTTTTTATTTTTACGTTTCAAAAACTTTTAATATTTCAAGTATGTTTTTATTTTTACATTTCAAAAACTCTTAATATTTCAATTTAGTTTTTTTATGGATTTAAATTTTTATTTATTTTTCTCTTTTCAATATGAATAAGTATTTTAGA
Source organism: Cunninghamia lanceolata (assembly GCA_027924645.1). Taxonomy (NCBI): domain Eukaryota; kingdom Viridiplantae; phylum Streptophyta; class Pinopsida; order Cupressales; family Cupressaceae; genus Cunninghamia; species Cunninghamia lanceolata. Next base: position 567,025 of record BSBN01000771.1, read on the forward strand.
GTTTATTTAATGAATTAAAATTCTTTTGTTTCATATATTTAAATTTTAATATTTTTAATTTATATTTACTTTACACTTTACTTTATTATAATTTTTTATTTAAGATTTAAAAAATTATTCTTGTTTCAATTAGTATTTTACTTAATGAATTAAAATAAATTAATAAATTCCACAAAACCATTCTCAAGATGGAACGGGGACGTCATGAGGAGATGGGAAGACCTGAAAATTCTGACAAATTACACCACTGCCATGGGGGACTCTAAGCTCAAGAGGGCAAATGTCAAGTGGAGGAGGATGCCTCTAATGACGAAGAAGGAGAAGAAAGCGAGGATGAGGAATCAGATGAAGAGCAGGGCGACGACCTAGAGGAAGAGCTTGAATCCCAAAATGATCAATTGCGGAGGCTCTTTAAAACTGAGAAGGAAGGCACTGTCGAGGCTATCAAGCAACTATTGGTTCGAATCTACTCACAGATGATCATATCCACGATGGCACCCTTTATGAGGACTACCTGATGCCGGTTGTACTTATTTTCGGCAAAAAAAAGAGTGGCAAGACAATGACATACTCATATGTGAAGGATAAGATGTAGGAGGAAGCCTATAGAGCAATCTCTGCTTTCAACAAGAGACCAACTTATGGGATGATTGGAGGGATTTTCGAAGCTGCTGGTGTCAGAAAGAACAAGGTGGCTGCCACGGCCCTAAACCTTTTCCAAGAGGGAATCCGCAGAAACAATATGGAGGTCTTTACTTTCCATCTCAGCCAGCATGGAAATTTCCTGTCACCACATAGCGTGGATCGTGCCTTCGAACTTTCAGAAGGCTTGCGTTTCCTATGGCATAACTAAAGGATCCTATTACTACGTATTGTACTATAAGTTCAATAGAGCCTGCCTATGTATGTTCTTATTTTGCTTATAATATAATGGGCCCTACCCCCTAGGTAGCACTTATCTACCCAAAAAAAAATTATAAAATTTATAAAATATAAATAAAATTTATTCTTTCATTTCGCATTTTTTATTTAAATCATCTAAATTATTAATATTTAAACTTTAATATATTTTTTAATTATATTTACTTTACAATTTACTTTTTTTTTTTTAAAGATAATGCCCCTGGTAAACTTTGTAACGTGACCGGCAACGCTGGTGCAACACGCCCTCCGGCTCCACATGAATGCTTTTGCTCGGAGCAATGAACCGGTGAGCCAACGACACGGGGAACCTCATCCCCTAGCAAGAACACTTCAAACCCGCAAGCTCGTTGGCCCAGTGAAGGCGTAAAGCCTACAAGCTCGTTGGCCCAGCAGGGGTTTGAACTCTGGTGGCCGCCACTACAACCGAGCGACTTAACCACCCAACCACGCCCTTATCGGCTAGGGTTACTTTACAGTTTTCTTTATTATCATTTTTAATTTTAATTTTTTATTTAAGATTTAAAAATTAAATGTTAAGGTAAATTTTTAAATCTTATTTTTAAAGTTTTGAGTATTTTTTTTATTAAATTCTTTATATTTAAATTTTAAATGTTTAATATATTTTTAATTTCTAATTTTATATTTAATTTGATTTATTTTAATTAATATTTTAAAATTAAAATTTATATTTAATTTGACTTTATTTTACTCTAATAACTTATAAAATTGTGTTATATATATGTGTATGTGTTTTTTATGAATGTTGTATCTAACCATATCCATATTAGGGGTCTTGAAAAATGGCCATATCCGTGTCTGTGCAACTTTGCTATTAGGGGATATCTAGAAGAAGCCAAGCTAGATAGGAAGACTATGGCACACGAGGATCCAATCCTATGGTGGACTATGCATTGGCCTACTTCTTTGACAACCACATTAGCCATTCATCTGCTGTCACAAGTTTCTAGTTCTATTTTTGATAGGACCTAGTCTACTTATAGCTTCATCCACTCTATTAAGAGACAAACTTACCTCTAAGAAGGCACAGAAGCTTGTAGCTATACATAGTGTCTTGCATCTCATTGACCTCAACATGTTTACATATAAGGAGAGTCCAGAAATCTGATGGAATGTAGAGCTACAGAAGCCAACCTAGGTTGATGATGATGTGGCATAGACAGGGTTGGTTGGTATTGGTTTGGAGCTTGACCTTGAGGAATACAACACTTCGAGTGATTAGGTGTTTGGAGTGGACTTTGGGGATGATTAGAGGCATTGGGCCACTGGCCAATTGTATTTGAATTTTGAATGTAATTGGCATTTTTTAATTTTTATTTTTGATAGGTAAGTTGTTGTAATGTCCCCTCTTAGGAAGTACTAGATTTCTTCACCTTGCACACAAGTATAGCTTCTTAAAGAAAACATTAGTAATTAATAGATCAATAATAAAACCAATATCATTGATTGGGGTTAGTAACATCATAAACATAATCAATAACAATGATCAATTACATATACCCAATGTATATCATCCTCATTCTTTATCCTATTGAGATCTCATGATATATCTCAGGACAGTTATTCCTCATGCTTGATCGTTAATCTAATCTAATCAATAATCCATAGAGATGGTCAACTACTTGTTAGGGCGTTGGATAACAAGACCCCACTGCCGTAGGCCCAAGGGCTTCATGCTACGGCTGGCAATACTTCACCACTTGGCTCAAGGGGCTTCACGGTAACAGCCGGTGATACTTCACCCACTTGAGAGTCACCTACCGTGTAAGCCATTTTAACAATAATAATCCACGCAACCATAGGCCCAAGGGCTTCACGCTAACAGCCGGCAATACTTCACCACTTGGCTCAAGGGGCTTCACGCTAATAGCCGGCGATACTTCACCCACTTGAGAGTCACCTAGGTGCTAGATTACTAAACCGCCCTTCCCTAACAATCTACACGTTCTTGTAGGGTGATAGCTAAGATTAACGATGAGGCATACTTTCACTCATCCCTTGTATATCATGAGTAAGGTTAGGAAACATACCATTAAGGAGTTTGCCTTCTTGTTTCTAGTGATCCCATGGATCATAAAGGTAATGCTTCTTATGAATATATTCCTCTTTATAGGAATTGAACTTTGTCCCATCACTATATGATGGATAATCATATGGCACTTGATGGCCACTTAAATATCATCTTATTAATGCATGATTTGGATATATTGTTGAGATAATATTTATTAAAAAATGCATGAGTTATACCTTATTTGGATGTTGATCTGCTATTGCCAAATCGGTGACCAAATGCTATTGCAAGAGAGTAAGTCCTTTAGTTTGCTGCTGCTCTGATTTGTAAGACAGATATATGAATTGTGTGTTTTATGTATTGGATGAGATGGCTATTGTTATGAGGTGTAGATTGCTTTTTGGTGGAATGGTAGCTGATGAAATGATAATGAATTGATTGCTGAATTCCCCCTTTGATCGGTCTTTCTTACTCCTTAAATATCCTTCAAGCGGCACCTCATGCGATAGTTGCAACCTTTGGCAATCGCCTCTTTATGTTAGGATCAGCATTAACAAATCCTTTGCTCCTTAATGTAGCGCCACTTTGTCTTATACTAATTTTGTCTTTCATGGAATTTTGTCTTATTCATGTATGTAGTCTTATTGCTGATGCACCGATTACCATGGATTACTTAATCGCTAGTTTTAGAGGAGATCGCCGATTTAGGAGAAGGTTGGCCGAGTCAAACAATTTGTTTTTTGTTTGTTTTGTCTTATATCTCTCTTGTCTTATCTGCCACGTCTTTGCTTACCCATCCTTATCTATCCAATTCGCGGTTCCTTCAATCAGCGTATCTAATAGTCATTCTCATTCGCATGTATTTTCATCTATCTTGAATTCTGTTAGGAACAATCAGGCCTCGTCTTCAGAAGGAACATCACAACATACATCATATGCTATTCAAGATACTTGCTTTAGATGGTCTACAGCTATTCGCTACCCCTAAAACAAATATGCTTACCTTTATTTGCTTAAATCGTTTATATGATTAGCTGCCATCTTAATAAAGGTAGTCTTCTTTGATATTTATAACATTTATAATAAGTAATTTATAATATTTAATATATATATATATATATTAATTTATTATAATTAATTAAATGAACAATATTTATATTTGCTATTTATAAATATATTACATTTTAATTATATTAAAATATTCATATAATAATATTATTTTAATATGATATAATATATGTAATTATTTCTATTACACGAATTGATATTTTACGAGGGCAATTTCACTGTTTCTCACCGTTTTCTTTATCATGATGTTTAAATCTTTAATTTTAAATAGTGCCTTAATATCGGGACATGACAGTTGTAGGGTTAGGGCCCACTCCCGATTAAATACAAAATGGAAATGAAGAGAACTTCAGACCCAAAATAGGGGAGCACAAAGAATAAAGAAATTAACATATAGGAAAATAATAAGCCTAAAAAAACCAACAGAAGACTAGAAGCAAGTAGATAGGCCCTCTGAGAAAAAGATCTAAAAGAAGCACAAAGAGACAGCAACTGAACATAACCAATCATCCTCTAAAACCAAGAACAAGCCATCAGACACGTTTTGCTAAACCCTTCTACTCCTAGTAAGAAGAGCATCCATGGTCCACTGAGTGCCCTCCTCAACAGCATCCCTTCCTTCTAGCCAAAGTTTCTTTGCTTCAGATTTTCATCCTTTCTTCTTCTCTGATATGCCAATGTGTGGTTTTGAGATGCGGCTCGCAAACTGATCAATGGAGCACTTCTTACTAGGAACAACCACATCATCATTGTCAAAGAAATCAAGAATCTCATCATCTAAATCACCCATAAAAGGAAAAGTGCCCTGAGCATCAAAGCTATCACCCTCCCTTTGATTAAAACCATAGGGTTCATTTTGGTGGGGGCTATGAGATGGAGGGGGATCGACATAATTAGAGACATCCATAAGTCATATCATCAGACCTTATCTCCTTCTAAAGTTCCATTAACTTACTATGATATTGCGCCATATGAAATCAACATCCAGAGAACCTAACTTCTTAATCCACTTTTTGAGATTGATTGCCTTTAATCCAAATGATTTGTTTGCAATGCACCCAACAATTTTATGACCAATCATGTTGCAATGGAAGCATCTAAATGGTAAGCCTTCATAGTTTAAGAATTGAGTCCAAATTTCAAATGAGGAGTGGATTCTAATGAAATGATGCACAGGTTTCGAAATATCAATCATTGCACAAACCCTTGTGAATGTTTGTTGAAATTATTGAATCAAAGTCCCGCTTTACAAAAGAGCCCAGCTAATCTATCATATTCCTAATCAGATCTACATCTCGCATGATCAAGGGGAGGTTATACAATTGGATCCAAATAGGAATGAAGGTAATTTTAGTAGTTGCAGAATCAAAAATAGGGGATCATGAAGCAATGAAAGGCCCGATTGTTCATAGAACCGGGGGCCATTATGTTTCACAAAGTTGCAGTCATTTGTGGAATTAAAGTGAAGAAGAAAGAAGCCAAAATCCAAAATTTCAATTTTAGGAGTAACTAGGTTGCACCAGGTTGACATTGTCCATTCCACAAAAATCTCATAAGGCGGATATTTCCTCATAAATCTGAGGATGAGGGATCGATTCCCAACATCCGTTGATGCTGCATTAACACAGTCATTTGAGATGTGAAAATCAATGGGATCCTTCGCCAACACCACCTCAAAATCACCCAAGGAAAATGCATATTTGCCAAGTGGGGAAGGGGTGGGATCAGGTCCAAGACGATTCCAACGGCCTTAGCGTTACCTTCGATCAAAGTTCATGCCATCTTTTTGGGTGATAAATTAGGGCTCGCCAGAACAATTTGCTCCCTGCAAATCGCGCTACATTCATGGAAGAGATTCACACTATTCTTGCAATCCACGAAGATTTTACCATTTGGGGTTCAAGCGTTTCCAAGACAAGAGCTACAAAATCGTGGAGAACAAAAGGATGAGAATCCTTCTACAGTCCATCGACCTTTGAACCGAGAGGGTCGAATGCCAAACCTTGCACCTTTGTCTTTTCCTGTGTTGGAAACCATTCGAACCCCTCACCGCTTCAGATCACCTACCATTTCGCCATTTCTTCCTTCCTTTGCACCGTGCGCCTGCTTTTTCTCCTCACACCGCACTCCCACCACAGTACCTTTGCCCTGCAATGCACCCAACAATTTTATGACCAATCATGTTGCAATGGAAGCACCTAAATGGTAAGCCTTCATAGTTTAAGAATTGAGTCCAAATTTCAAAAGAGGAGTGGATTCTAACGGAATGATGCACAGGTTTCGAATCAATCATGGCACAAACCCTTGTGAATTTTTTTGTTGAAACTATTGAATTAGAGCCCCGCTTTACTAAAGAGCCCACCTAGTCTATCATATTCCTAATGAGATCCGCATCTCGCATGATCAAGGGGAGGTTATACAATTGGATCCAAATAGGAATGGAGGTAATTTTAGTAGTTGTGGGATCAAAAAAGGGGACCACGAAGCAATGAAAGTCCCGACTATTCATAGAACCAGGGGCCATTTTGTTTCACAAAGTTGTAGTCATTTGTGGAATTAAAGTGAAGAAGAAAGAAGCCAAAATCCAAAATTTCAATTTCAGGAGTAACTAGGTTGCACCAAGTTGACATTGTCGATTCCACAAAAATCTCATAAGGCGGATGTTTCCTCAAATCTGAGGGTGAGGGATTGATTCCCAACATCTGTTGATGCTGCATTAACACAACCATTCGAGATGTGAAAATCAATGGGATCCTTCACCAACACCACCTCAGAATCACCCAAGGAAAATGCATATTTGCCAAGTGGGGAAGGGGTGAGATCAGGATCTGAGCTGGTTCCAAGGGCCTTAGCGTTACCTTCGACCAAAGTTCATGCCATCTTTTTGGGTGATAAATTAGGTTTCGCCAGAACAATTTGCTCCCTACAAAATGCGTCGCATTCATGGAAGAGATTCACACTATTCTTGCAATCCACAAAGATTTGAGGTACCGTTTAGGGTTTAAGCACTGCCAAGATAGGAACTGCGGAATCATGGAGAACAGAAGGATGAGAATCCTTCTGTAGTCCATCCGCCTTTGAACCGAGAGGGTCAAAGCCAAAACCTTGCTCCTTTGCCTTTTCCTGCAAACCGTTCGAACCCCTCGCCGCTTCAGGCACCTACCATTTTGCCTCCCTTCACCATTTCTTCCTTTGCACCACACACCTGCTTCTGCTCCTCACACCGCACTCCAACCACAGTACTTTTGCCCTACAATGCACCCAACAATTTTATGACCAATCATGCTGCAACAAAAGCACCTAAATGGTAAGCCTTCATAGTTTAAGAATTGAGTGCAAATTTCAAAAGAGTGGATTCAATGGAATGATGCATAGGTTTCGAAATATCAATCATGGCACAAACCCTCGTGAATTTGTTTGTTGAAATTATTGAATCAGAGCCCCTCTTTACAAAAGAGCCCACCTAATCTATCATATTCCTTAATGAGATCTGCATCTCACATAATCAAGGGGAGGTTATACAATCAAATCCAAAGAGGAATGGAGGTAATTTTAGTAGTTGCGGGATCAAAAAAGGGGGACCACGAAGCAATGAAAGGCCCGACTGTTCATAGAACCCGGGGCCATTTTGTTTCACAAAGTTGTAGTCATTTGTGGAAATAAAGTGAAGAAGAAAGAAGCCAAAATCCAAAATTTCAATTTCAGGAGTAACTAGGTTGCACCAAGTTGACATTGTCCATTCCACAAAAATCTCATAAGGCAGATGTTTCCTCATAAATCTGAGGATGACGGATACAAAAATCTCATAAGGCAGATGTTTCCTCATAAATCTAAGGATGAGGGATCAATTCCCAACATTCGTTGATGCTGCACTAACACAGTCATTTGAGATGTGAAAATCAATGGGATCCTCCGCCAACACCACCTCAAAATCACCCAAGGAAAATGCATATTTGCCAAGTGGGAAGGGGTGGGATCAGGATCCGAGAAGGTTCTAGGGGCCTTAGCATTACCTTCGACCAAAGTTCATGCAATCTTTTTGGGTGATAAATTAGGGTTCGCCAGAACAATTTGCTCCCTGCAAAACATGCCACATTCATGGAAGGGATTCGCACTATTCTTGCAATCCACAAAGATTTGAGGTACCGTTTGGGGTTTAAGCGCTGCCAAGATAGGAGCTGCGTAATCGCGGAGAACAGAAGGATGAGAATCCTTCCGCAGTCCATCCGCCTTTGAACCGAGAGGGTGAAAGCCCAAACCTTGCACCTTTATCTTTTCTTGCAAATCGTTTGAACCCCTCGCCGCTTCAGATCACCTACCATTTTGCCTCCCTTCGCCATTTCTTCCTTTGCACCGCCCGCCTGCTTCTGCTCCTCACACTGCACTTCCGCCATAGTACCTTTCCACATACTTGTTTTTTTAATGTAATCATCATTTTGAATTTAATATAAATATACTAATATTTAGCATTTTCATTGTTCAATGCAATATGTTTAGTATTTCAAAGTTGCATTTGTTATTCCTTATACAAAAATTTATAATTATTTTTTTAAGTACTATATATATTTGTACCATAGAAGCATATATCTTTAAAATATCCCGATATATTCTGATATATCTTTTCTCGGCAGGGTTCCCGACATTTTCTTGAAAATATCGCGAGTTTTTCAAAATATCTTTGACCATGACTTTGACCAAAATTTTCACCAATATATTGCAAAATTATCGGTGATATACCACTCGAATATCACAATAAATTAGTTTTTTTTCTATATAAGCATCAAACCTGCAATTTTTGGATCATTCTTCTCTTGAACTTTTATAAACGGGTTATACACCTTGAATGGTGTAAGTAGTTGTTAAGATTTCGAGGTGTCATTACTTATGGCAGTTAGATTTGTTGCAAAGGGGCAATGACAATTATTGTTGTTGTTATTTCAAAAATGAACATAGTTATCTGCAATTGTGAAGACACTTGGTATAATCATGTTTGAAAACATTGTGAATAGGGAATGTGACTATCACTTTTGTTATTGTGATTAGTGATAATCATTGTTGCCTTTGACAACAACAAACACTTATGTCACTATTTATGATTCATGGGCATAGTCATTACTAGACAAAACTGTCAAATGATTTTGCTATCTTTTGACTTGTCATTATTATTGCATCACAGATGTTAGTGCTGTCATTTGTACTTATCAGTGGATATTGTTGTCATTATTTCATTTGTAAAATAGTTGTATTATTGAGGTAATTGTTTGGCAATTTTCATAATTGCATTGCTGTTGTTAATAATGTTATACCAGTTATGATTGTTGTCGTCGTCATTGTCTTTTGACAACTATCCTTTTGTGATTAGTAATCTTCTTATGATCACTGATTAGTAGTATTCTATCATTATTGTGACCTATACATTCTTGATCAATACAGTGTTTAGTAGCATCCTTATTAGTACTGTGGTCAATTAATATGGGCATCAATACTGCAGTCAACATTATAGGAAATATTATTGATGAAAATGATTAATATGAAACGTTGTTGAGATAGGAGATTGCTATCCTGAAATGCTTGCCGCTGTTGTAAATTTAAGAGGTATTTGAAGAGGTTAGGGAGATTGTTGTTATGAACTGTATTTATCATTTTGTGTATAGATTAGTCTCATTGACTTGATAGTTAAGGAGAACAGTAGGGTTAACATGTTGTATTGACACTAGTTGTGTTCTATTTCATTAAGGGTTCATTATCATTCTGGCAGTCATTTACTAACATGGGTAAAGAGATTTATATTACATTATCTGTAATCAACGATCTCAAAATTAATGAGAAAAATCCATATTTCAAAATTCATGTTGTACACTCTCATTTACTTTCATGCTCACTCTCTATGCCAGTATGACTTTAAATGTAAAAAACATCAATTATTTCTCTCTTTTTTAAAAAAAAATTTACTGCAATTTTTGGGTTTCCCAAATTGAAAATATCTTCTTTTGGGATGCCGAGAAATTCTCGAGAACGATATTTGCTTCTATGATTTGTACCACCATCTGCCCGCCATCCCTAGTTCTAGGCTCTTGGTCCCCCTATCCCTAAGACCCGTCCCCACTTTCCAAGACTCCATGGAACATAGGAATACACACAAATTTACCATCAGACATGCACAAGTTGTGCAACAACAACAGGAGCAGCAGCAATAAAAGAGGCAATCATCCAAGTGTTGTTACCTTAAAAAATTATTTAAAACTAGCATGGAGAAGGGTATGCTTTATTTTACTAGGCCATTTTGAGGTGAAAGGTATGATGAGGGATGGATAAAAAATTGCAGGTACATTCTGAGCGACAGTTGATGGTATGTTGACCATTATGTTTCTGGGCACATGACAACAATTTACATCCAAGACTGATCAAGAATGAGGTGATCTCAATTCCCTGTTTTTTTTATAGATATTACAGTTACTTGGTGCAATGAAAATAAACGAATGTTCTTCTCAAAAAGGAAATGCAATTTGTTATTGAAATCAAAGAATTTATGTTACAAAGACAACATGAAAAGAGATATGACAACAAGAACATTCATAAAAAAACAGTTCTCATGTGCATACTTACACAAAAGCAAGAGAGGGATAAACAGCTATTTTGGGTAAAGCTGTAGAGCAGACTACCAAAGAGAAAATAAAGGCAAAGCCGCAGATGTAAAGTAACAATGACACAAAGAGCATACCAAAGCAGCAGTTCGTTGTGGAGTCCGATACAGTTGCCATCCTGCCATTTTGCTAGCCATGTTAGAGTGAACACCTGGTCTCTGTTCAATTCGATGGAACAGAGACATGGAATTATCTGCAGCACCAATAGCTAACCACTGTTCTCCAGCCTTGACTGATAATACTTCTGATGAATGAATGCTTACAGTCTTCACACATTGCAATGAGCCTGCGAGAAAATATTATGGTAAAATACCAAGGAAAAATTCACTGATTTGTATAGCAATTATGTCTTTAAAAGTTTTCTAATGATAATTTACATAACTAGAACATAAAAACAAGATTTCCATGTACATTTACAAGAGCAATGAATCTGAAATTTAACATAGATACTAGTAATTTAGCATAGATACTAGTAATTAGATTCAATGTAGTGCATGCTTACCAGAATGCATCATGTAGAAGTGAACAAATGTTGAACGAAAACTGAATGCTACAGAAGGGTTCCACTCTCATAAGCATTGATGTCAGATAAGTTGTTAAATAGTAATGGACATGAAATGCACAACCAACCACGGTATAGTCTCAGTGCCATGTTAATGATATACATTTTTCTCAATGAGCCAGTGATTGGTATGATGATAAAAGGCAGTGGACAGGAAGAGAAACAAACTTTTTTTCAGGTGATGGCCCGCTGCCAATTTGTCACCACCAAAAACTGAATGCTGCAGAAGGGTTCCACTCTCATAAGCATTGATGTCAGCTAAGTTGTTGAATAGGAATGGACACGAAACGCACAACCAACCACAGTTGGTATAGTCTCAGTGCCATGTTAATAAGATACATTTTTCTCAATGAGCCAGTGATTGTTATGATGATAGAAGGCAGTGGAACAGGAAGAGAAACAAACGTTTTTCAGGTGATGGCCCACTGCCAATTTGTCACCACCAAATTCATACTTTATTGAAATGAACTCATGAAATATACCTTAATTTAAACATTGAAGTTATTCAAATTGTGCTGAATCACTGAACTATCATGCTATTGCCCACCAAACTTCATCCCACACCAAGATGGGCTGGTGGCTATCTTTTGGAAAATATACAAATAATTAAAACTGGATTTTGTATTCTTGCCATTGACAACTGAACGGCAGTGAACAACAAATATTAGTTTGTTTTATACAGTTTTTGTTCTCAAACTTACATTCTAGGGATACATAATATATATAGTATGAGCATGTAGCCTTTTGTATACACGTGGTGGAAAGGTAACATCTTCACAAAGAAAATTGCTAGTTTGTCATACAATTAATGATTAATCTAAGAGATTAATTTGGATTCAACATTACTTCTTACAAAGAAAAATCCACCTATCACTCCCAAATGAACTAAATGGACTTCCAATAAGTCAACATTGACATACATCAATGTTGTTGCATGTTGTACCCACACAAAAAATTTCGTCATGTGTCAACTTTCAAGCCAAACTTTGGTCTTTTTGTTAAAAGCAGAGTCATGTTCATAGCTTGGTTTTATTCGTCTATGTGGTTTGTGTCTTTTCTTGAATATATCTTTGCAGAATCAGTGATCAAAGTTTTTAAAAGCACCTCATGTTGAATAACAGAAGGAAATCAATGAACAAGAGAGCAAATCTTGAGGTTAAACGCTGCATTTGCATATAGAGGTGCACACCACATTATGGATTCAATTACTTCTAAAAATTTCATTCATTCAGCTGCACATGGAGATGTGCACCTATGAATGGGATAAGATTTCCATTTTGCAAACGCATGAAACATTGATGTTAGGTGCACACCTATTAATGGAAACCAACAAGGATTGATGACTTACTGCAAACATTTATGAGGTGTGCACTTGATTAAGGAAACATATATTCAAAATTCAAAACCCTACATTTGTATTTTCAAGGGCACACCTGTATAAGGCAAAATAAGTTTGACTTTTCAGAAAGTGGAATTGCATTGTGAGGTGCAGACCTATGAAGGTAGCTGATAGCTTGAAGAGTTTAAAGATTGATTTCTTATGTTAGATGTACACTTGTTTAACGACACTATCAAAATCATACAAAGACACTATTAGATGCACAACAATAAGTGTAAAAGTCAAAGGTTTGAAATTACATTGCAAGGTGCGCACCTAGAAGTGTGGAAGACAAACTTTGATTTTTCAAAAAAGCATGCAACCCATGTATAGGCATGCACCTATGAGTGGATAATATGGATTTCAAGTTTCAAAGTGAAGTATTATCATTCAATAGAATTTAGTATGCCTATTTTGCTGCTCAAATTGCTATTTAAGTGTTGTGTCTTATGTGTTATTGTGCTTTTATGAGTCAAATATCGCTTGATTGTTGTTGGAAGCTTTGTATTACAATAATTGTTAGGTTAGTGGTTGTGGCTTTGAATGCAATTGTTATGTTTATCTCATAACATCTTTTGTATGTGTAGATGAAGTGAATCAAAGTGCTTTTACCATTAACTACAAGCTTTGTATTGCAGGTCTGAGTGAAGTGGGTCTATGTAATGTCGCCTTCTCGTATGTGAGCAGTTTGATAGCCATTAGCCTATTTTCCTAAATTTTCCTATAGGCTAATTGGTTTGGTAAAAGGAAAATGAATTAAATAATTATTTTAAGTTGTCAAAAAGTAAATTTATTTTATATTTCTATTTGACAACTTATTTAATTATTTAATAAGAGGTACTTTAAGTTGTGCAGTTAAGTGGTGCTAGGCTCAAGGGGACATAAAGGGGACTTTTGCACACAATAAAATGTTTTATTTATTATTTTAAGGAGAATATGGGGGAATAAGGAAATTAATATTTTACTCTCCAAAAAAGTTATAAAAGGAGGAGTTTAGCTCAGAAAGAAGGTTAGACATGATATTGCTTTTGTTATTTGTTCTGTGAGGATGAAAACCCTCTTGGAATACCAGTTTTGAGGATGAAAACCCTGCTAGATGGAGAGAGTGATTTCACTCCGAAATCACCTGTGTTGCAAGTAGAGTTTTACAAATTGTTGAAAATGGATAATTTTGATGTGTTTTAATGAGATTTTGGAGTGCAGGTTTCAGAAGATTATTTGTCTGAGTTTTGTAGTTTTACTGTGATGGCTTTACAGTTGAAAGTTTATTTGATATAAATTTTGGGGTGACATGCTGAAAGGGTCGTACCATGGAGGAAGGTCGTACTTATTACCGAGCTAGGTGTTGAAGATTTGTATAAGTTTAAAGCCAATTTATGACGGTTGAATATTCTTTAGTGGAGGTGACTTATGAGACAAGGTGAAATCGTGGTTCAAACTTCCGTACCTTTCTTTCCTTTTGGTGCCATACACGGAGTTGCCATACATGTCTTAGCTGGGATGTGGGAAAGTTAAAGAGGGGCACTACCTTTTTGTGTCCTCTTGTGAGTGCTTGGCGGGGGCCGCCACTCACCCACAAGGAATTTGGTTCAAGTTTGATGTTTGAAAAATTGGTTGTAATAATCTTTGGGTGTTGTACATGCTGCAGGGTGGCGTACACCTGCAAGAAGAAGTCTGCAATATTTCTTTGTTGTTCAGCAGTCCCTACTCACCATTATGGGACTATACTGCATCATTTAGTGTCTGATTTTAATATTTGGAAGTGCCGGATAATGGTAGAGTCAGTGTTAATCAGTGTTTAGGTAGTGAAAACCTCAGTGCAGACCTGTTATATCAGTTTTACAGCAGTCTTTCAGTGGTCTGAATTGCATTCAAAATTAGTTTTCAGCCTCTCAAAAGAGCCTCCAACAACCTTCAGACATCTATCAATGATATGCTTCAATGTGCTACAGTTTGTTGCCTTGTAAGCATGAATATCTTTGATTTTATGGACTAATATTGTGGTTGCAGCTGTGTATCAGTCTGATATAAATTAATTTATGTGAGTTGCAGTAGTTAGCTTTACCTTATTGTAATGCATTTCATGCAACCCCGGATGGTAGTACCGCTGGTGGCTTATCATTATTTGCATCTCATATTGTAAAAATTGGATGCATTACTGCCAGTTTGTATAGCATTTCATTTAGCCCATTTGGCATTGAACAAGCTTACTTGCTATCGACCATTTTGGACTGATCAAGCTTAGACATTCTACCAGTGGCTTTGCATCTATGTACACGTGTCCGCCGAAGAAGTGTAGATTTGGGTCGGCTTTGCCACTAGCGTGCTTTAATTTTTGTAATTACATTTACACACGCTTGTCCGCTGAAGAAGTGTAAGATTTGGGTTGGCTCTAGCACCTACGTGCTCTAGTTGGCTTGCCGCCTTCATTTTGTGATTGCATACATCCTAGATAGTTGTGTGGTCCAAAGCACCATATGCTCTCACCTTTCCCACATTGGGATCTTGATGATCAGAACATGTTCGGACGTTGCATTTACATTTTCTTATTTGCCAAAAATAAAAAAAATGGGTGTGGTTACTACAGTCTAGTAGCTTTATATGTCATTCCCCTCTTCTGATTTATTGAATCTTGTATGTTGTTTAAACCTATCATAACTTTATGTGTAGTTGCACCACTCAATCTCTATCTTTAGATGAATAGCATAAGTGTGGTGTTTTAGGGTTTAGTTTTAGTCAAAAACAAAAAAACCTTTAGCCTTGAGTTGAAGTGCGTGTTAGCCCTTTTCCCTAGGTGAATCCAAAAAGACACGCCTCTAGTTTTGTTTAGCATGAGCGTAAACCACCTAGAAAACACTATATAGATTGTAAATAGCAAGTACATGTTTAGATTAGGTTAGTTTTTGTGATAGGGAGCTTCCCCTTCTAATTTGAAGAATGGTTTTACCATACATGCTGTTTTGTTTTCTGTTGTACTAAAAGGTGCAAATTAAAACACTAACATTGCATAATTTTTTAAAGCTAGAGGTATTTCCATAGTTTATTTTGATTGATAGAAGACATTTGTGAGTTTTTCAAAGTTCGACATTTGTGAGTTTTTCAAAGTTCGTTTCAAAAAAATTTTAATTTTGTTGAGGTATGTACTTCTAAATTTTTAGACAATAAAGTGGAAATTTCAACTGGATTAAAATTAGATACATTGTGTTGGTATTTGCATCCATGTTTAAGTTTTATGGGCTAACATAGAAAACATTTATCACCTTTATACATTGTTTGTAGTGAAGTGAATGGCCTTTCCAGTTGCTTTACTCTAGTGTTCCATAGAAAACATCTTAGGGATGCCCTGCAGAAGTAGGGGACATCTTTAAGATGCCTCCTATTGGGGATGGTTGGGAGATGCCGTGACATCTCCAAAACAACTAGGGCTTTGCATAAAACTCTTAATTGCAAAAGAAAAAATAAGATTTTTTATACTTGCAAAAACCCTAAATTCGTTTTTAAATCACAAAGGCATGCAAAAGGAGGAAGGGCATGTTTTTTCTATATAGTCTCATTTTTTCTAGTTTAGAGAAAAGATGGCAGAAGGGTTTCATTTTGTCACAATTTATAGTCACAAATAGAGTTTAGTCATAGACAAATTCATGGTTACTCTATCACATGAAGTTGCAATTTGTCTATGCACGACAAACAAATCATAGGAGTCTGTGTCAGGAGTTGCAAACAGAGGTGTTGCATTAGTCATGAGAAAAGGCAAAGGAAATCATAAATTAAAACATCTAGTCAAGCATCATAAATATTTTGTTCTATTTACTTGCATTATTTTGTTAACCTATTAATATATTAAATACATTATATATATTAAACTTTAATATACTATAAATATTAATATGTTTATAATTATTATCATTTATTGTGTGTCACCCCCCCTGCCATCACCAGTAGTTGCACTTGTATCATCCACAATCTTGGTTATATGTGACAAGTTAAGAAGTGACCAAAAAAAGATGCATTCTAATTCATGATGGTTGGGGGTCCTTGGTGCACAAAGGGGCACCTCAAACACTTGTATAAGTAGTAGACAAAACTCAATCAGAAAGGCATGTGTATAGGAAATCAATGGCAAGTTATTCAATTGTTTGTATAGTGATGGGGCCACCGTGCCTTTGAAAGCCAAAAATTGCATATGTGTCACAAGTGGTTAAAGAAGTGTTAGCGGTAGTCCTATTACATGTGGTGGTTGCATAAGTGTAACAGCAGTATACTTGTGTCACCAATGACTGTGCTTGTGTCATCCACAGTCTTGGTCATATGTGATAAGCTAAGAAATGACTAAAAAAGCAATGTATTACAATTCATTATGGTTGGGGGCACTTGGCACACAAAATGACACCTACAACACTTGTATAAGAAACAAAACCCAATTTCTAAGGCATGAGTATAGGAAATAAATAGTAACTGATTCAATTGTTTGTAAGAAGAGATGTAAAAGTAGAAAAGATTTGAGATAAGTTTAGTTGCAGTGAATTGAAGTAAGCACACTCCAAACTTTGGTTTTTGTAGAATGCCCAAGTTGAAGGAAGGAGATGTGGTGATCAGCTCACACTACCAAATTAGTTTTCCCTACAATGGGGCTTTAGGGTAAATTTCCTGTCTTATGATGTTGTGCCCATTTGAAATTTTTGTTATTAATTGTGTTTCTTTTCCAAAAACAAATTCACACCAATTCAAGGATAATCTACACTCAAGCATTGCCATTTAAAGTTCAGTTTAAGTGCAACCATATTCTCAAATTTGTGAATAATTTGCAGCAAGTAGGAACAAGAGAAATTACAAATCATATTGATAGCATACAAGTTTGATCTTTAGTCATTGTGGAAGTCATTGTTTACTCTTCCATCTGATAAAACTAGTACTTGAAATAATGAACAAAAATAACACTGCATACCAGATAGAGTAGTGGAAATATATCTTTACTCACATGTAGTTCTTATAGAAGTAGACCAAAGATGATCAGCCAAGGATCAAACTACTTGCCCTGACTATGCAAAGTTTATTTAAAGAACCCGACGGTTGCCAAGCAAAACACAACTATCTACCAACTAACTCTTATAACTAGCCAAGCATTGTACACTAACTACATCGCCACGTCCCCCCCCCCCCAAAGAAAAGTCATCTTCCAGACAACAAAGAAGAACAAGTAATTAGGTAAGGTCTTCCAAACTTGAGATGACACTGTAGAGGAAGGAGGACCTTTGTGTTGATGCTTCCCACTAGCAACCAAAACAACCTAATCATAACCCAATCATTCCATGACTAGTGAGTGTTCCATGACGAAATATGGACGAATATCCAAAGTGATTATTTCAGCTAACAATAGAAAGGAAAATTGACTCAGGAAACCTCGAAGTACATGCAAAGAATTAGTAGAACTAGCATATCCAGAACGTAGGCCAATGTATGGAGAATGTAGTTGCTAGTGGCCATATAATTTAATAAATTGTGGCTAAGGACCAAACAAACAAGTAGTCAAATCTAACTGCACACTAGATTCCAAAAACGTTGTAGCAAGTTGATCACTAGACGGGACTTCAAGCACTTCAGAATGAATCCCACCATGAAAATAGTGTTCAATTTCCCCAGAGGCCCTGGATGTGCCTTCTCCCAATTCACCAACTTGTTGGAAGAATTCCCTATTTTTACCAACATCATAGTTTGAGGAATAACCAATTGCAAAATGCTATAGAGTTGCAACAAAAGAACTACATATTGTTTTAATAAGATACCGTACATCAAAAGTAGCAAATTGATTAACATGGGCAACAAAAGATGGTATGGTCAAGTGAGAAGGAGAACAAGGCTGTATGGTTAGTGCAAATCATAAATGTAATGTCCCTTTTTTGGCACATAGATTTTTGTGCCTATTATGCTTGTTCTTAGTCTTCCGGAGGCTATCTGACATGTTTGGGAGGACTCCAATGTTCTTGGAGTAGTCATGGTTCAGTTTGCTGATCGGTTATATGGGTTTCCCTTGTGTTAATGGACTAATTCTCTATGGCTTTGAGCTCAATGGATGTCCAGGGTGACAATGTTTTCAAAAGTTGGATTGGGCTCCTGGTTTGCTCTCCAAAATTCTTGGAGGAACCGTCTATTTTTGGAAAGTCACTCGGAAGGCATCGTTTCGAATCCCAAACCCTACAGAGCATATTGGTTCAGTTTATTTTGCATTTGGAGGCAGTTTGGGTTTTTCCGCAAAAAGTACAATTTAATGAGCTATTTTAATTATTATTTTCACTTAAGTTCCTAAGGGTGAAAATAATTTAAAAAGTGATTAGTGTTATAGGTCATTTGAAAGGGGAAAACATATTCTTTCATTTAGGCACTTAAAAGTGAGCACTTAAATGGAGAAAAAAAATTATTTAAGTTGGAGAGACAAAGTTTTTATTTTCAAGAAATAATTCATTTTCCTTGTAACTCCTAAGTGCCTTAAAAAAAGGGGATGTGAGCTCATTTGAAGGGTTATGCTTTGGAATTGATTTTTGTTTGCAGATGGATTGAACCTGTGAGTTCTTTCATATTCTCTTGAGGACGGAAACCCTCTTGTAGAATGCTCTTGAGGACAAAAACCCTCTTGAGCATTGGGTGTGGTTTCAATACAGGAATCACCATTGAGCTGATCTTGGATTGATTTGTTTTGAAGCTTTGATCTAAGTTTTTGTTACTCTTTGTAGTTGTTGATTGAAGATGATTTCTGAGCAGACGATACAGATTTTTTAGGAGTTTTGAAGTGTTTATGAGGCTGGCCGTACCCTCATGGCCGCACCATGTTGAGGGGACAAAATTCCATTTGTGGATTTCAATGAATGACTCAATAAATTTTGATGTTTGGGCTTTCTTCTTAATACTTTGGCGCTGCCTTTCTATATGATTGCAGATTTTTTTGAGGTTAGAAATCATTCTCAAGTGCAGATCTGTACATCCTCCATAGAGGCCGCCGTACAGCAGAAACTGGGGTTTTTTGGAGTTTGTTTGAATTGTTTTCTGAGCTGTAGAAACTGTCTTATGGGCGCCTAGGAATGTTGATTCAGAACTACAAGTTTGAATGGGGTTGATATTATTATTTGCATGTTATGTGATTTTCTCCCCTGCTGGGATGTCCGTACATTCAAGAAGGGATGATTTTGGCATGGTTTAATAATGTTTGTTTGAATGCAAAGTTGTTCGAGTATCCTTTCTTATGTTTAGGCGTCTATCACAGGCCAATCTTCATTGCTTAATGAGCAGTCTTTTGAGGTGTATTGATGAGTTTGTTTCCCACAAGGCCGTATGGAACTATGTAGAAATGTGTGTTCTTAGTGCAGATTGATCACTTTTTGGTTGTCTTCTTCTTTCAGTGATATTATATGTTGGTTATCATCAGTCATATTGCAGTTTTAAGGAATAATTCATATGATCATCATTGTGAATGTTTTACAACTCCAAAGCTGCCATACTACAACAGGAAGGTCTGAAAATACAGAGCAATCTTGATCAGCAGAGAAAATCTGAATGTTATCAGTCTTGGACAGATTTAAGTCTGTATGTTTGATGATGTTGTTTGATATGCAAGGTGAACTTCAATGAATTTCCAAACTTCATGATGCCAAACAAGTCCTAATCTATTTATCTGACTAGTGTTGTATCTGTGAATCCATTGTAATATCTCTTTATGTTGCAAACACTTATTGTAACCCCTGGATGGTTTCTGCCAGTGTGGGCAAACTGAAACTTTATCTTTTTTACTACCCACTGGATAAGTGGTGAATACCCACTGAACAAGTGGATAGCTTTGTAATCTTCCATTCTTGCTTCATACCCACTTTAAGTGGTGAATTCCCACAGCATTGTGGATGCCTGCATATGCAGATGAATGTTTACTTATTTGCACAATGTTTTTAATTGTAATCCAAAACACATTATGCTCTCACCTCGCCCAGTTGGGATCTTGGTGATCAAAAGTGTAGAGGAGTTTTAATTGTGCTAACATAGGTTGTAATTGTTCAATATTTTGGAAAAAATGTGGGGGTTAGTTGTTACAATAAACTAGAGAGTGTAGACATAGCTGTGAGAACTTCAATGAACCGTACGATGGAAGAGGATGGATGTATGGTAGAGGTTGACTGATGAATGGGCAATTGTCTAGTTACAACAAAAGTTCCTTCATGCTTTTTAGGTTGTACGATGTAAAATGATGATTTTGAAATAGCTATTCCAATAGAAGCCATATGGTATGATGTTTCAGCAAGGGTCATGCAATGAGAAAAGGGCATTTTTTGTACCATATGGTTGGAAGGATCACTAGAGGGAGTCATATGACAAAAAATGAAAAATTATGTTTTGTGTAGACCATGCAATTGAAGCGCGATGTGCCGTACGATTGGAGGTTGAAACAACATATTCTTAGGTGAATTAAACCATATGGTAGAAGGAGCTAGTTGAATTAAACCGTATGATAATCTTTTTCAGCATGTTGTATGGTGAGAAAGGATGATTATTTTTAATATTATCTTCCCTTGATCATATAGGGAATATAAGAAATTTGGAAGGCCATATGGTAGCATAACTTTTAGAATGTATTATTATGTTTTTAATTTGTTTCACCCTTTTCTGTTGTATGGTGGGGCCTTTCTGAGTTTGTCATATGGTGGAAATTTTATTAAATTTAATTTCCTTCTCCTTTGATTGCCATACGAGAGTATAAAAATTTGGAACTTTATGATTTATTTTTTTAATTTTTAGTTTTTCCACCCATTTTAAAAGGCTTGTACTTTTATAATTATTTTTTTCATTTTCTTCCTATGGGGCCGACCTATTACTTTCTTCTCCAACTTCAATATTGTTCTATCTGACCCATTGTACGGTGATAGACATCAGATTTCCACAGTCCATAATGAATGTATCTTGCTCTTTATTCTCTTGATGATGGATCATGAAGTATGATCCGAAACGTTGGGGAAAAAACACGAACACAATTAAATCTTGAAGCATTGATACATCCATTGTACAGTACTTTTCCCTTTTTTCGTAGTTTTCCTATTAAGTCTTCTCTAATCTGACTTCGATGTCATGTCAAAATATACAACATGAATAGGATCCTTTATAGCATTCATTAGCCTAAAAAGTATTGGTAGGCTCCAAATCGAATAGTTTTTTAATATTATTATTGAATCGTAGCTTCATTTTTCATGATTGTTGGTTACCTCTAGTACTATGGCTGGAACATTGAAGTCAATCAAATGTAAAGCTTCTGGCCTTTGAGAATAAACTATTAACTCCAAACTATGTACTTCGTCTTAGCATAGATGAACTATTCAATGGTTCGGGATCACTCAGCCAAGTTTCTTCAACATGAATTGGTTGCTTCTTGTCACTTGTAAGCCTTGTTCTGCTTCATTAATTTCTATAGCTTCAAGAAAATTGTAGGTTGACGAAAATACTTCACAGTCCTCAATTTGCTATTGAAACAAGCCACGAAGGGAATTGTTTCATCTTCTGAACATGACTGTAATTCCAAAATTCCTTCAACATTTGGCTCCATTGGACCATAATTATGCTTCTCTATCTACTCTTCTTCGAACTTTGAATCTAAGGAAGTTGCTTCCTCACTTATTGCTTGATTCCTTAGATAGATTATGTATTTCCAACCCTTGTCTACAATGGAGAGTGTATTCCTTTTCCAGTTGTGATCGGCTTTGGCTACTCCCAGCTGTAATGTCCCCTTTTTGACCAAGGAATGTTTATTGGTTGAGCTAGGACCTTAGAGGCTTGAAAAACGGAATGTTGGCTCAACTAACTCTATTTCACTTGTATTTTTGGCTAATGATATTTTATAATATTTTTATAAAAAGCCAAAAATAATATAATATTCAGCCAAGGCCAAATTGAAGGATTGAAAGATGAAAAGTTGAACAAATTAAAGATAGAAATTGGGAAAGTTGGAGGAGCAAATAAAATATAATATTTTATTATTTATTTTGCCCAAGGAAAATCGACGCCCAAGTGAAGGAGAAAAATAATAAAAAAATATTGAAATATTTTCCCGCTAGAAAATCAGCGCTCAAGGGAGAAAATAATAAAATAAAATTATTTTATTATTATTTAATGTGGGACGCCAAGATGGAGGAAAATAAAATAAAATAAAAAGAAATAATTAAATATTATTTTCTTTTGGCGGTGGACTTCAAAAATAATAAAGTAATGCTTTATTTGGGCACCCAAGTTGAAAAATATAAAAGGACATCATTTGACATCATTTTTCATATCTTGATCATTTGGTATTTTGCATTGTGAGAGGTTTCTCTTGGCTGTAAGTGATTTTCAGCTTGTTCAAGAATGAAAACCCTTGAGTATTAGTGGTTTGGACGAAAACTCATCCCACCATGAGAGATGAATTCATCTAGAATTCATTATTGAACATATTTGCAGGTTATTGGAGGAGTTATGGTTTCATGAAGAATTCATTTTCAACTAGGGTTTGAGGGCTTTGTGTGCAGGTTTAATGGAAAATAAGGCAGATCGGAGGTCAATTTCATCATATTTTCATGTGTTGACATCATACAATGGTTTCTAGGTGATTCACCCATCAATTGGAGACATATTTGAGGCTTGGCATCATCATTTGTTGTTCTGAATTTTATGACAGCGGGCTGGAATTGTGTTTCAGGGGTTCCTATCATTATATTTTGTCATTATTTGGCATCTCTAAGCTTGCTGGGTCAAATCGCACCTCTCCTAGGCATAGGCGATTTCACTATTTGGCATAATTTGGCACATTTGGGCATGATTTGTGAAATCTGGGTTGTGATAAGCAAAATCAGTAATCTACAGATTCATGTCAGGGTCATATTTGAGGGTTTGAAGGCACATTTTGATAGCATTTGATGATATTTGGCATCTAGGATCAAATTGCTCATATCTAGACCAAGCAGCCAACATTTGGAGGCATTTTTGGTACTTTCCAGCTAGGGTTTTGATTTCAGACCTTGCATCAGCACCTACAGACCAGAAATCAGACTTATTTGGCTTTATTCATGCATGGGTTTTCATCATCTATTAGTTGGCACATGTGGTAACTTCATTGGGTATCTATTGTACATGATTTGAGTCATCTTTGGACTCCATTTGCATTGACTTTGTAGTCTGATTTTCATATCAGACCTTATCATTTTGTAACCAGCCAACTACAATTCAATAAAGGAGCCTATCTATTCATCCGGGTATGTCTTTGTTATGTTTGCATTGATTTTGGATGTATATGTGAGCTGATATAATTGCATGTGAAATCATCTTTAGTGAGTATTGGTCTATGATATTGCTATCTTTCCATCCTTGCTATATTGCAAACATACTTGTGAAAACGAAACCTCAAAATTCCAAACCAAACTCTCTAGAATCAAATCAGAATATTCAAGGCAGCAAAGGAAAAAATTTGGTTTAGATAAAACAGGGTTCTTACACCAGCCAACCCTAACCCAATAATGCATCATATGCTTCCTTCCGTAATGATATAACTATAAAATTTAATAAAAATGTTTGAATTCCAATAAATACCTTTTCGATCATTAAAACTCCTAGTACCTTGATTCCTTACTAATCTACACCCACCAGTTATAGGAGACCAAATGGTTAGGTTGCCTAGGCTTTTCCAAGTATCTTCAACAAGCACATTTATGCCCCATCCTGCATCGATGATTGTGTTAGTGATATTCCTTCCAAGGATCTCCATGTGCACCACTGCTAGTTTCTTTGCCATGTTAATCACCAATAACATGAGATCGATCACTTGGTCTCCTAACAATGGAGCTTCAATTATGGGGTTTTCATTATCTCTAGATTCTGAATGAGTAGTAGCATGCACCGTCTCATCCCTCTCAAATATAGTATTAGTTATAAAATTCTTGAGTTTGGGAATACTTTGTAATAAATCCACTACTTTAATTGTTATGATGGTTTGAAATACTTGCCTTGCAATAATTTTATCAAATAGCAATTGATTTGTCAACATAGGTGCATTTGCATTGAAGTGGTGGTGTTCGTTATCTATCACATGCTTCACCTCAGCTCTTGCGTCACAAAGTCTTTCTTTTTTTGTACGTGGGTCTAGGTACACAACTTTCATTTCTTGTGCTCAAGTAACAACCAATATTTTGTCGTTTCCTTCCATATCAATCATATTGATGCTAGCTTTTTGCTTTGGACATCCGACATCATTATGATCTCCAGGTCCACACTATTTGCATGGTAATCATGTATTGTTCTAGTTTTTGTGGTAGTCACTTGCGAAATGTCCCCATTCATCGCATTGTTGACATTATAATGGGATGACCTTTGGAGTTGTACAGTATTTGAATGACCTCCCCCTCTTTGATTTTGATAGCCGCCCGAATATGCATTCATGTTATTTTGTGGCTTCAATAGAGTGTTGGCTATAGTGGACTGCTCTCCTTGTTTGTGTAAAGAGTGTTGGAAATGTTGTCATTGATGTCAAGAAGGTGCATGAACAAGATTGTTATCCCTAATGTCAAAGCCCAAGATTATAGGTGAGATTGATGTGTAAGAGATTGTTGTGGAGATTGTTGGATTAAGATGTATAGACTAGAGTATGGAAATGATGTCAATGTAGCAATATCATTGAATGCAAGGTGTAAATATTGTCGTTGATGTCAAAAAAGCATGGACAAGATTGTTGTCAAAGACGAATGAAGGGATTGTTGGAATATGTAGTCATTAATGGCAAAGAGGTCAATAATCTATGTGGAATAAAAGAACTAACAGTAGAGTTGATAAAGCTATTTTGATCTTTGACTATATGTTTAAAAATGGGTGTTGACCTAACCAATTCACATTCTTTGTGCTTCTAGATGGTTTGGCAACAAAAGGCCAACTGAGCAAGTTAGATCAGGTTATAAATCTTTTTTTCCAGCAAGAAAGTAGATAAAGGTTTTGAAGAGAGCAGTTATGGAGAATGAGAATCAATAAGATCAAAAATATCCAGACTCGCAGGATTATCATGGTCTTAGCAAGACCAATTGTTGAGGGTATTGTTCCATTCAAAAGACTATTCTCAGCCTGCATGATGAGAATCTAATTTGGTGCAAAGGAAATCATTTGTTTAAAAATACATATAAGAATGGAAGTGTGTATTTTCGATAGGCATATCTTCATGGAAAATACCTGGCAGAATGGAGCCTTGCAGTTTGTTTTTATTAAAGTGGCTTCAACAATTTATCAAGGATGGCCAACTTTACTATTGGTGCTCAAGTCAAAGGCATAAATGTATACAAGACTTATGTCACCCAAGTTAGAGTGGAGTAAAGTATTTAAGGCAATGATTAAATAATACAGTGATCCATAAAGAAGGTGGCCAATTCAAATTGAAGAAGCACTTATGTTTTTGGAGCCACATTAAAGTTTGAATTAATATAAACATTTTGTTTATATGGCCGACCACTTTGGGATGGAGCGCAACACATATAAGTCTCTTGTAAATAAAAAGGTGCGATTTTGCTAAGTGCTTGAACAGTAATTAATATATCATATGGTGCGATTTGTTACGGAGATAAAAGGCAGTGATTAACATAGTATGTGGTGCGATTTAAGTAAAGAGAGTGATCTGCAGTTATGTATAATACAAATCTTATATGGTGGAGAGAATTTCTTACATGGAGTGTAATACACTACAAGACAAATTTGTTTAGGAGTGCGATCTAAAGTGATGTTGTTTCATTTGTGAAAGGATATGTCTCTTGGTTGAATTGCCTCCCATGAGAAGCTATATTAGAGGAACGAAATTTTTTTTTTTTTTGTTGGAGATACCTGAGTTTTTAACCTGGTTCGGGCCCAGAGAGAACCTTACGGGGCATCTCTTCCCATCGGCTTTATCGCCTGAGACCACAACTGGGGGGTCTCCGTCCCTAATGGGCATTATCACCCTTTGGTCAAACCCACAAGCTTGTTGGCCCAGCGAAGGTACACAACCTGCGAGCATGCCAGCACATCGAAGGCACACTTAGCCTATGAGCACGACAGCCCAACGAAGGCACGCATGACCTACGAGCTCATTGGCCCTACGGGGGTTTGAACCTTGGTCGCTGCCACAACAACCATGCAACTTGACCACCGAACCATGCCCTTATCGGCGGAATGAAAATATGTTTTGAACACAAGCAATTTAAATGAAATATATCTAATGTAAAAAGCAGATTTGAGAAAGGAGAAAGGGGCAGAAAATGAAGTGTCACACTGATTTGTTCTAAGAGAAAGAATGTGTGATTAAACGTAGAGAATATGAGCAAATTACATGAAGTATAAATGCAGAATTATACGAAGGATATGTGTAAGAATTAAGAGAAAGATATTGTCATGTTATGATCAATTTTATGTAAAGAAGTTGTGCATGAGTTAGATCAGTTTTGTGAGGAAAGAAAGTGTGATCAGATTTCTGAGAGAAGAAAGTATTTGTGTGTGTGAACCTGATTTGAAAGGAAAAGACTTACATCAAACAGAATCAGAAATAGTGATCAGATTTGTGAGAGAAGGTTATTGTGTGTATTGTGATCATATTTGGAAGAAGGATATTGTGTGAGTTGTAATCAGATTTATGAGACGAAGATCCTACGAAGAAGCATACTATATCAGCTATTTAAGGATTAATAGGTTGGAGCCTCTTGCTAGGTTGGAGCCCAGTTTGTGTGGGGGATGGAGCCTCCAATAGGTTGGAGCCTATCAAATAGAGGTTGCAGCCTCTTGCTGGGCCGGAGCTCAGTTTGTGTGGGGGTTGAAGCCTCCAATAGGTTGGAGCCTATAATTCTGTCAAGTGGAGATTGGAGTCTTTAATAGGTTGGAGCCTACAAGAAGAAGAAAGAAGATATATATATATATAAAAGCAATATTGTGTCGTGGTTTTCTCCCGAAAGGGTTTCCATGAAAATCGTGTGTTCTCATTGTGTACTTAATTGCTAGATCTTGCATATGTGTACTTGATGTAATTAATTGAGTTCGGAAAAGTAAAAGATTGTTAGATACTGATTCACCCCCCCCTCTCAGTATAACCGTGTGCTCATCAAAGAGTACTTGTGTACTCTTACACTTCAGATTGTACGAGCATTCCTTTGTTGAGTGGTCCATAATCTAACAAATATCGTAGAACGTTTTTCCGAACAATTAGCTTTAGTGTGACCTTCACTTTTGCAATCTATACACCATAAGTGTTCAAGTTCTTTGTTAGTTTCCTTCTATGCCTTCAATTCCTTCATCATTCAAAGCATGTCTCTCTGTAGTGCTTGTACTATTCCAAATCCACTATCACTGCTTCCATTCGAGCCATCATCTTCATTTGTTTTTCTTTTAGATCATGAAGACATCTTATCCTCACTTTCTATGTGATGCAGAGTGGCACAAGGGAAGCAACACACAAAGGTTTACTCTATTGTCCTTTGCCCACTCACCCACTTCAACTAGCCTTCAACCAACCAACCAACCAAAGGCACATACAAGGCATATGAAGGATTTGATGTCCAGACTATTGTCCAACCCCTAAGGCTTCTCCAACATCTTAAGACAAATCAACAAACACCTTCTATGCAGTTGGTTTGGTCTCCAACTTCCCAAAACTCTTCAACCTATACCTTGACTAGTAAGGCTACTAGCCCTCCAAACTAGGTTTTCTCAACAAAACTTGACAAAATCCCATATGACCAGCCAAGCAAATGATGGTTTTAGATACACTCTATGGAACCCTATCAAACTCCCAAGTCTCCTGTTCCAACTCTACTCTAGCAATCCATAACACTCATTTGGTCTTCTAGGCCTAATTGATCAATTTAGGCTAGGTTACAAAGCAAGTGCTCAAAATTGGGGTCATAAACCTGGGGCAGGAACTTGGATCTCTTCTATGACCTACAAACAACTCACAAACCAACTTTCATTCGCCCACCTATCAGATTTTGTCATCTACATCAATAAATTGCACAATTCTGGCCAAATACATAGGAATACTTGACCTAGGGCATCAAATTAAAAATAGAAGACTGCATTTTCAAACAAAAAGCTTTTGGAATCTTATAGTACATACCCCTAGCTTGCATTTCACCAGTTTTTGCAAATTTTCAATGGTGGGAATGCATTCTAGGGCCAGATTTCTATGGCTGCCCTAGAAAACAGGGTTTCTGGACCTGTTTTGAAAGAAAAATCTATAACTTTTGATCCTGACCACTTCAGGACCTCAAACCAGTTGCATTAGAACCCTGACTCCAAGAGCTTTCAGAAAAAGTACATTTGCACCCCTGAAAAATCCGTACAGGCCGTACACAGCAATAAAAACAGCGAAAAACAGTCAGTTTTCTTGATTTTTGTGCCCAAATTCCGTACAAAAACTTTCTCCTCCGTGCTGGAGCAATATTTCCTCCATATCAACCTATCCAAGTCAGTTTCTAACTTCCAAAAGGAGATTCAACCGCCCAAACTAAGTTTTGAACAGGCCAATGTGTCATTGGCAACATTGGCAACTTGTTACACTATGGAGTTTTTGCATTTTCAAGAGGATGGCGATTAGGTTTGCTTGTCAAATGGAATCAAACCGCCATCACACTCCTTAGACCATGCTAAAACACTAAGACAACTCAAACAAACTCAAAAAGCCAATAGTAGACCTTCTAGGCCTAAGTGGCACAACTAGGTCCAAGTGGACTAAGAAGGATATGAGGTTTATAAAGTTACCCCAGACCTCTTGACCACACAAGAATAGACCTTCCAACATGGCTATGAAAAGCCTTATTACAAAACACATTAAACAAAAATCACAACCTTTCAAAAAAATGCAAACAAAGTGACTTTAGGAACCAAGGTGCTCCTAGGTGCCCTGCACCATACACCCACTGTCAAACAGAACTCAAGTCTCTTGAGTTGGAATGCTGTCAAATGTGAAACCTGCCTTCTCAATGTCTTCCTTGCTCATCCAAGTGGCATCCTCCTGAGGTTTGTTTAGCCACTTCACCAAATAGTCATGATAGGTGTGCCTTCTAGTTTGTTTTGCAATCCTCTTGTCCAAAATGCACTCAATCTGATTTGGAGATGAAGGAATGAGTTCCTGGAGTGTGTGATCAGTTTGATCTTCTTCAACAACAATCTGAGGATCAGATCCTTTATAGGGATAAAGGTCGGAAACATTAAAAATTGGAGACAAAGCAATGCCATCCGGAAGTCTGATTTTGTAGGCATTGTCTCCACATTTCTTGAGCACTTCACAAGGCCCAATCTTCTTCATGAGTAGCTTAGTGTGTTTACCTGCAGGGAGCCTCTCCTTCTTCAGATGAACCATTACTAAATCACCTTCCTTGAACTGCAAATCCCTTCTTTTTCTGTCAGCAAATTGTTTATATTTCTGAGAAGTGGATAGCAATTTTTGTTGTACTTGTTCATGGACATCTTTCATGACTTGAACGAAGTCTTCAGCCAAGGCACTGCTGTTTTCCAGTCCTTTAACCTCCCTTAGTTCCAAAATACCCCTTGGGTGAGTGCCATAAACAATTTGGAAAGGAGACAGGCCGATGCTTCTATTGACAGTGTCATTGTATGAGAACTCTGCCTGAGCCAAAATTGAATCCCAACTAGCACCCTGCTCCTTTGTTAGGCATCTTAGGAGGTTGCCAAGTGACCTATTAATCACCTCTGTTTGTCCATCAGACTGAGGGTGATAGGCAGATGATAAAGACAAATTTGTACCTAGCCTCTTCCACAATGTCCTCCAGAAGTGTCCAATGAACTTGGGGTCTCTGTCTGAGATTATGGACAAAGGTAAACCATGTAACCTGACTATTTCCTTGAAGAAAAGACCTGCTATGTGTGAGGCATCATGTGTGGTTCGACATGGGATGAAGTGAGCCATTTTTGAGAGCCTATCTACAACCACAAAAATGCTGTCATGTCCATTCTTTGTCCTAGGCAAACCAAGTACAAAGTCCATACTTATGGAATCCCAAGGCTTTGAAGGAATAGGTAGAGGAGTGTATAAACCTGCATTGGATGTATGCCCCTTTGCTCTTTGGCAAATTTGACAAGTTTCAACAAACTTCCTTACATCGGTTGGCAATTTTGGCCAAAAATAGTACCTCCTAACCAATTCTAGGGTCTTATCAATACCAAAGTGCCTGACATGCTGCCACAATGCTTTTCCTTTATTATATTCTCTCTAACAGATCCTCTTGGGATACACAACATGCTACCCTTGAAAAGATATCCATCTTGCAACAAAAAATCAGAAAAATCAGTATTATACCTTCCTGTCATGGCCTTGCAAGATAGGTATGGCTCTTTGAAGTCTTCATCTGCTGTATACTGATCTTTAATGGCATGAATACCTGTGCTTTCCAACTGAATAGTTTGCACAACAAGATTTTTCCTGCTTAAGGCATCGGCTACCTTATTGGCCACTCCTTTCTTGTGTTTTATGGAGAAGGTGTATGCTTGGATGTACTCCATCCACTTGACATGTCTCTGATTCAACTTTTGCTGCCTGTTCAAGAAGCTTAATGCATGGTTGTCAGTAAAAACTATAAATTCCTTTGGCAATAAGTAGTGTCTCCATTTCCTCAATGACTGAACCATGGCATATAACTCTAGATCATAGGTGGAGTAGTTTTGTTTTGCCTCATTTAACTTCTTACTAAAGAATGCTACAAGCCTCCCATCTTGACTTAAGACTCCTCCAACAGCCCTCTTACTTGCATCACACTCTACCACAAAGACCTTGTCAAAATTAGGTAGCACTAGGACTGGTTTTTCTGAAATTTTTTTCTTTAACAGTTCAAAGGCTTGAGTGGCCTCATTTGTCCATACAAACACACATTTCTTGCCCCCTTTTATGGTGTCAACAAGTGGAGCACGAATGCCACTAAATCCTCTAATGAACTTTCTATAAAAGCTGCATAAACCATGGAAACTCCTTACCTCCGAGGCTGTTGTAGGTGTTGGCCAATTAAGAATGGCTGCAACCTTACTTGGATCCATTTTTAGACTGCCCTTGGAGATGACAAACCCCAAAAATATCAACTCTTCTTGTAGGAAGACACATTTGTCAAGATTGATTCTCAACTTCTCCTCTTGAAGCCTCCTGAGCACTTGATGGATATGCCTTATGTGGTCTTCCTTGCTGTCACTAAAAATCAGTATATCATCCAAATATACAACAATAAACTTGTTAAGGAAAGGTTTTAGCACTTCATTCATCAATCTTAGGAAGGTGCTTGGTGCATTTGACAAGCCAAAAGGCATGACAACCCATTCAAATAGTCCTTCATTGGTTTTGAAGGCAGTTTTCCACTCATCCCCCTCCCTTATCCTGATTTGGTGATAACCACTTTTTAGATCTATCTTGGTAAAATACTTAGCCTTACCCAAGCAATCCATTAAATCTTCTATTCTAGGCATTGGAAATCTATACCTGATAGTAATCTTGTTGATGGCCCTGGAATCAGTGCATAGTCTCCATGTTCCTTCCTTCTTGGGTGCAAGTACTGCAGGTACTGCACATGGACTAATACTCCTCCTGATAAGCCCTCTATCCAACAAGTCTTGGATTTGTCTTGCCACTTCAGCATTTTGCTCTAGGGTCAACTTGTAGCTTGCTTGGTTTGGTAGAGTGGATCTTGGGATGAGATCAATGCAATGACTAATCTCCCTCTTTGGTGGAAGAGCATCCTTGCCTTCATCGGCTATCACATCATGGAACCTTTCCAATAATTCTTCCACTTCCTTTGGTCCAATCCTCCTAAGAGGTTGCTGCACTTTGACCTTCTTGGGATTCACATCCTTGGGCTTGATGACTACTGCAAAACATGGCACTTTCTCTTCCTTGAGGTTAGCCAAAAACTCTTTTTCACCTACCAACATAACTGAACTAGAAATGACTTTCTCTTTGCAATCATCAATCAAAGGAGTCATTGTAAACTTTTCACCATTCTTGGACAAATGAATCACATTGTTCTTACCATCATGTTGGGCACTTGTGTCATGTTGCCAAGGCCTTCCAAGAAGAAGGTGGCATGCATCCATATCCACTATCTCACAAAGAACCTTATCATGATATTCACCTATCTTGAATTCAACCCAACATTGCTCTTTCACCACAATTTGTTGTTCCTTGGTTAGCCAAAAGACTCTATAGGGGTTAGGATGAGGCATTCTTTCCAATCCTAACTTAGTCACCATTTCATTAGAAGCCAAATTTTCAGAAGAACCTGAATCAACTATTACCTTGCACACTTTTCCTTTCACCTTGCAAGTGGTTCTGAACAAGTTGTTTCTTTGGGGCTGCTCCTTGGTGGCTGGCATGATGAGTGACCTGTTGAACATGATGCATTCTCCAATCTCAGGTGCTGCAGACTTGGAAGAGGCTGTTTGGTAACTTGTAGTGCTTTGACAGTCCTCTTCTTTAAGGAGTTGTACTCTTCTTTCTTTCTGATTTGCAGCAGTGTTTCCAATCTTCTCCGGGCACCTAAAGGACTGATGTCCAATCTGATTGCAAGAGAAACACCTTCCAGTAAACACATTGGGACCTCTGCCCCCACTTCTTCCTCTGCCATTACCTCTGCCCCTAAACTGACCCTTATCAGCACTGTTTTTATCAGCCTACCCTTGGCTGCCTTCTTGTGATCCGCCACCTTGGAATCTAGAGAAATTATCTCTGTTTTGAAATCTGCCCCTGCCCCTAAAATTCTGATTTCCTCTGCCTCTGCCGCTGCTGTATGAATCACCTTTTCTTCTTTGTTTATCCTCAATTCTCAATGCCATTTGAAAACACTTATGGACTGTCTCCAGGTTAAAGAGAGTTAATTCATCTTGAATGGAGAACTTGAGGCCATTAAGATACCTTGCAAGCTTCTGTTTTTCATTCTCAGGCATCTTGGCTTTCAATGTCATCTTGTGAAACTCCTCTGTGTAGGTGCTCACGTCCATGTCCTTTTGTCTCAAGTTGTGCAACTTCTTGTTCAAGTTGACCTCATAATCCTCAGGGACAAATTGCTTCTTGATTTCAAGTACCATCTTCCTCCATGTAGAGATAGGATTCCTATCATCTTCTATCCTTTCATTTTGAATAAAATTCCACCAACTCAAGGCTGGCCCTTTCATTCTTCATTTGGCAATCTTCACTTTCTGATTTTCTGCCACTTCTTCACATTCAAAATAGTTCTCCATTGCCTCAATCCAATCAAGGCACTCCTCTGGATTCATCTTACTAGGAAACATCGGTAAGTCTGCCTTAGTGTCCTTCCTACTCAACTTTCCAAGTGCATCTAGGAATTGTCTCTCTGACATGCCTCCTTGTGGCTCTTCCATAGGCACTTCTTCTTCCTCATCTTGATCCTCTTCATCTAAATCCAAGATGACCTCTGGCTTCTTCTTCTTGTCTTTGTCTTTCTTCAACTTTTCTATCTCAGCCTCCATCCTTTTGTTCTTGGCTGCTTGCTCTCTCTCACTATCTTTTCCAATTCGGCATTAGTCACCTTTGAAGGAATTTCCTCCTCTTCTCCTCTATCTCCCATCTCTTTGATGGCTCTGATACCACCTGATGCAGAGTGGCACAAGGGAAGCAACACAAAGGTTTACTCTATTGTCCTTTGCCCACTCACCCACTTCAACTAGCCTTCAACCAACCAACCAACCAAAGGCACATACAAGGCATATGAAGGATTTGATGTCCAGACTATTGTCCAACACCTAAGGCTTCTCCAACATCTTAAGACAGATCAACAAACACCTTCTATGCAGTTGGTTTGGTCTCCAACTTCCCAAAACTCTTCAACCTATACCTTGACTAGTAAGGCTACTAGCCCTCCAAACTAGGTTTTCTCAACAAAACTTGACAAAATCCCATATGACTAGGCAAGCAAATGATGGTTTTAGATACACTCTATGGAACCCTATCAAACTCCCAAGTCTCCTGTTCCAACTCTACTCCAGCAATCCAGAACACTCATTTGGTCTTCTAGGCCTAATTGATCAATTTAGGCTAGGTTACAAAGCAAGTGCTCAAAATTGGGGTCATAAACCTGGGGCAGGAACTTGGATCTCTTCTATGACCTACAAACAACTCACAAACCAACTTTCATTCGCCCACCTATCAGATTTTGTCATCTACATCAATAAATTGCACAATTCTGGCCAAATACATAGGAATACTTGACCTAGGGCATCAAATTAAAAATAGAAGACTGCATTTTCAAACAAAAAACTTTTGGAATCTTATAGTACATACCCCTAGCCTGCATTTCACCAGTTTTTGCAAATTTTCAACGGTGGGAATGCATTCTAGGGCCGGATTTCTATGGCTGCCCTAGAAAACAGGGTTTCTGGACCTGTTTTGAAAGAAAAATCTATAACTTTTGATCCTGACCACTTCAGGACCTCAAACCGGTTGCATTAGAACCCTGACTCTAAGAGCTTTCAGAAAAAGTACATTTGCACCCCTGAAAAATCCGTACAGGCCGTACACAGCAATAAAAACAGCGAAAAACAGTCAGTTTTCTTGATTTTTGTGCCCAAATTCCGTACAAAATCTCTCCTCCGTGCTGGAGCAATATTTCCTCCATATCAACCTATCCAAGTTAGTTTCTAACTTCCAAAAGGAGATTCAACCGCCCAAACTAAGTTTTGAACCGGCCAATGTGTCATTGGCAACATTGGCAACTTGTTACACTATGGAGTTTTTGCATTTTCAAGAGGATGGCGATTAGGTTTGCTTGTCAAATGGAATCAAACCGCCATCACACTCCTTAGACCATGCTAACACACTAAGACAACTCAAACAAAGTCAAAAAGCCAATTGTAGACCTTCTAGGCCTAAGTGGCACAACTAGGTCCAAGTGGACTAAGAAGGATATGAGGTTTATAAAGTTACCCAGACCTCTTGACCACACAAGAATAGACCTTCCAACATGGCTATGAAAAGCCTTATTACAAAACACATTAAACAAAAATCACAACCTTTCAAAAAAATGCAAACAAAGTGACTTTAGGAACCAAGGTGCTCCTAGGTGCCCTGCACCACTATGTCCATTGTCTACAATGAAGGTGGTATAACTTTCATCTTTTTCCTTAATTAAGGAATAAGGCCTTCAATGAACCATCTTTTCTTTAAACCATCTACAGGTTCTTTTTCTAATTTTACAAGTAATTCCTTGATCCTATGATTGTAAGCTCTTACACTTTCATGATTACCTTGCCCCCGACGATGTAGATTTTTGTTACAATTTCATTGTCATCTCGAAGTAGTTTGAATTCTTCTTTGAAAGCCTTTCATAATTTCTCCCATGTATTTCGGGAGGCTACTTCAAATTCTATGTACCAATCGATGGCCACATCTCTTAGGGTGGTTGGAAAGAAGCATAGCCAATATGCTTTGTCATCCTAGCCATTTGCTGCCCAAATAGTTTCACAAGTCTTATAGTGTCTTACTAGATCCTATGATCCATCTCCTATAAACTTAGGCAGCTTTTGCCTTCTTGCACTAGGGATTAACGATGGAATCACCATAGTTTTACCCTAATACAAACTTAGTGTCTAGAACCTGCTCCTCAAGGAGTTTTGATTCAAACGTACCAATGCTCCTCCAACACTCTCAGACATGTGCGAATCCTCAACTTTTTCTGCAACATTCCCCACACTTGTTTCGCCTTTTGGTTCTCTTTTGTACACTCCAAACCTTAGCCATACGGTTTTTGGCTCAGTTTCTTCTTCTATTAACAACTCTTTGATGCCTTGAAGGTTTCTCTCATATGCTTCCCTCTCTTTGCATGTGAAGGAGCCTTTGGACTCCATCTCCCAACGAAGACTTTCCTCATCTAGAGGAGGTTGTATTGATTCTTCATACCAAACTTGGTCTACAAAGGCGACGTATGCTTTGTCTGATAATGAAAGATGTCTTGCTATTTCCACCTACTCCACCTTCATATGGTTATTTGTAGTGGGTTGAATGTTTTGATATCTTCGCTCCCAACTATGTCTCCAACTAACACTTCAACTCCAACTTCTACTTCAAGATGTGCTTTAACTTCAAATTTGTACTACCGGAGTCTCTTTGGCTATCTCTCATAGTCGTCTTCTCCCTTTTCTTTGCTCTACCATCCTTAGAGATCATTTGATCTCTTGGTCCTAACCACGTTGTGGTCTCTTTCCGCCTTTATCAGGGTCTATGGGCATAAATATCTTAAATCGGACCCGATTTCCTTAAGCCAACAATACCAAATGTTTACTCTTCCCTTTGATAAAACTAGTATTTGATGTAATCAACAAAAACAACAATGCATTCCAAATAGAGTAGTAGAAGTATATCTTTATTCACCAAATAGAGTAGCAGAAGTATATCTTTATTCACATGTAATTCTTACAAAAATAGACCAAACATGATCAGCCAAGTACTAGACTACTTTCTCTAACTACACAAAGTCTATTTAAAAAATCTAATGGTTGCCAAGTACAACACAACTATCTACCAATTGATTCCTATAATGTGAGGTCCCCTTCCTAAGTCAGGACTTGGTCGTTGGGCTAGTCCATCATTCGGGTTCCTGTAGACAAGTGAGGTGGATAGGGGACCCACAGTGATGTGGTTCGATACAACTCAAACTACATTTTGGAGTGTAGTGATGCATTCCTTGCGACGAGGAGTTGCCAACTGGCCTTTACCGGAGTGAGTTTGGGCCATTTGGCCAAACTTGCTATTTATAGTAGGGGCACGAGACTCTGAGCGAGTCGATGCAAACGGTCCGAAAATGTGTTGGCATTTCATTGGTCAATTCAGAGGTACTACGGAGCGAAAAGGAGAACATTTGAATTAATAATTTAATAATAGACTTAAGTTAAATTAAATATATAACTTAATTAGTTTGTTACTAAAAATGACTTTATTGTATAGTTGCATTTTATGAAATATTTAAAATATTAAAGTCACTTTATGTATGGGCACCCAAGCTTGGGAAATGAAAAGAAAAGTAAAAAAATACATTATTCCTCAAAAGTGGCGTTGAGGCAAGAAGATTAAAAGAGACAAATGAAGTTCATTTTGTGTAATGTCCCTCTTATTTTTTTCTATTTATTTCAGATTATAATAGCAATGAAAACAACATAGGAACATTGATTTTTTCAAGCATAAACCAAGGATAAGCATATACTGGAACAAGAACTTTATTATTTCATTTTTCCCAATGAGTCTTTTACAAAATAGAAGTGCAAATACTGAAATATTTCAAAAGAACAGCAAACTGATATGTTTTCAGCCTGTCAAGATGAGTGCTAGGAGCCACTGGAATGCTTGCCAAATCCACTCCCGAACTCCGAATGATGTCAAAATGGTTGCAAATGACTCCTTTAGCCTGGACTCCCAAACTCCAATGATGAAACCCTGATGAAAGTTGCAGATTTATTTATGCACGAATCCCAATGCAAAAACAAGGCTGGCCGTATTTTCCCAAGAGGGCGAATTCTTCTAGAAAATTAAATACTTTCTCAAAACCTCTGAAAATGCAAACAAAGGGGCGCCCTGGGATGAGAAATAGATGGGTCAAATACCCAGAATGATATCTATCTCCGATTCTTCTCCACGAGTCAATCTTCGATTCAGCAATGTAAAAATCAGCAACACAAATGATGGAAATTCACTGAAAACACACTGAAATCTCCAATAAACACACATGCAAACCTCTGTATGATGTTGCTCCTGAAGAATTAGCTACGGATTATCTTTCAAATCCGAAACTAATGTCAACTATGAGGGTTTTCGTCCTCAACGCCCTGAGATCAATGGAAAATCCAATTGCATTTCATTATCAGCAATACTCAACCTAACCAAATGAAGAGCCTTCACATATTTTTATTATTTTCTTCCTTGAAAGGGAAACCTTCCTTTTTAAAAATTAGAAAAAAACATTTCTTTCCATCCTTTTCGAATCTTTTTTTTTTCACTTTTCCCTAGGATTAGAAAAAAACACTATTTCCTTTCTTTTTCTAACTTTCCCTAGGATTAGAAAAAAACACTTCATTTCCTTTCTTTTTCCCACTTTCCCTAGGTGTTCCCCATTTGGCATAATTTATTAATTTATTTAAATGCTCACATGGCCCCCTTTTATAAACAACTTTAAGTTGTGACTCCTAGGCGTAGGGGTACAACTTAACTTTATAACTTTATAATAATTAATTATGCCAAGGTTGCCTTTTTGTGAATATAATAATAAAATGCCCATAGTTTATTGTCCTAGTCCATTCCAACTAGAAACTGTCAAAGAAGAACTCCATGCTATACCCTGCCATAAATCATGCTACCAGAAATAGCACTTACTAAAAATAGTAAGCTCAAGAAAGTCCTTAGTTGCCAATGCAGAGCATATCACCCTGAGGCTCTCTGAAAACCCAGAAGGAATCCAACAACCAAACTGCCATACACGGACAAACAGATCCCTGAAAGCTCAAAAGAGATCACCACATAGTTGGAAACCTTAATTATTGCCTCCAATTAGCCTACGGGCCTCCAAAATAGGCTAACGGTCAACTCCGGATCTCACTAGCGAGAAGGGGACATTACATTTTGATTCATTCATGTTTTGGAAAAAAATATTGTCCAAGTTTGAGCTTGCTTGAGCAAGGGTTTCAAACCAACGTCAATCGGAAACGAAAACCTCCATTGATAGGAGCATCTACAGGGTTGCAAGACACTCTAAGGATGTTTTTTCAACGTAGCTTCATCCAGGGGTCACATTTGAGCTTTATTGAATATACTAGCTTTGTCGTGGAGCACTTTTCATAGTCATATCTTCCGATATTTGGTTTGATAATTGCAAGGAGACATTGAAGAACATATTGTAGGAGTTTGCCATGATTTTGGGAGGGTTTTGAGGTGCATTTTGCTTCCATAAACAAGTGGTACCTTGTTGTACTTGGCCGTACCATTCAAGAGGAGATTCTTGGTGTTTGGGAGGATATTTGGCAAGTATTCTTCTTCCCAACTGGGCGTATGAAGTCAGTGATATTGTGCAGAGATTTTGGAGGTTGTTTGGAAGGTTTTGTCATAGATTTAAGTCCATTTGCTGCTGTTAGGAGGCCGTACCAGCCTGTTGTGGGATGTGGAGCAGTTTATGCTTAAAGTTTGTTGTTCGGTATTGTTTCTAAGCCTCAGTTGAGGTGATTATACATTGTATTTGCTGTTCAATATCCCTTGATGTATCTGATATGATCTCGAGCTTCATTTGGGGAGTTGTGTATGTTCCTAATCTGATGTACCCTTCATTTCAGACTTGTACTTTCATTGACAGCGAAATGGGTATGTAAAGAAACTTCATATTTTGGCATTC
Organism: Cunninghamia lanceolata; assembly: GCA_027924645.1. NCBI lineage: Eukaryota > Viridiplantae > Streptophyta > Pinopsida > Cupressales > Cupressaceae > Cunninghamia > Cunninghamia lanceolata. The sequence goes on from BSBN01000771.1 coordinate 607,004, forward strand.
TACCTTGTGGGTATTGCTTATATATGCTTTGTAATGTATTTGCAATGAAATAAAGCATCTGGGTATCTCCATTCTATTGTATTTTCGAAAATATATGTATGCATGTGTTTTCCTATCAAATGCAAAAAAACCAAAACGCACCAAGTTTCGACTAAACATCAGAAAACGTAAGGAGTGGGTTATTACAGTGGTATCAGAGCTGGTTTTCCTACTAGTCTGTTATATTTCTACAGTTGCATGTCAGTTATGAGACTACCCACATAGTTGCATGTCAGTTTTCATGGCCAGACAGTGATTGCATGTGAATTTCTATGAGAAGCAGTGCCAAAGAATAGAGATACCTTGAAAGATTAAGAATAAAGGAAGCTGAATAGGAACAGTGGGAAGAGTGGCCTTCAAGGTTTGAGGAACAACCATTAGTTCTATACAGCGAACCTTCAGAGCTTGAGGAACAACAATTAGTACTCCACAGTGAAGAAGAAACCATTGCAGAAAACATGTGTGATCGAGAGGGCAAGTCTAGTAGAGACCATCATGATGAGGGAAGAGTGGATATGGCCAGTATATTGCATGCATTGAATGATTTAGCTAGAGGGCAGCGTGACATGTTTCAAAGGATGGATCGATCACAAACAGAACTGACCTAGATTCTTGCCCATTTAGTACCTGGTAATAACGGGAACAATGACAATAACAATGGTGGAGTTGATTAGAATGCGGGAGGAAACAATGGAAATAATAATAATAATGCAAACAATGGTAATAATGGAGAACACTCAATTAATAATTGGGTTACCCCGCAACGCACCTATGCTGGATAAGCTAGCACAAAGCCTCTAATGCCTCATTTATACATGAAAACAACCCATCGGAGGAGGTTCACGAGCCTACTGAACAGGTTCGTCATGCACAGTATTGGCGGGATTGGAGAGCTATGGATGCAGGGTTTCGTGCTGATATGCCTTTTCAGGCTTACTTGACTTTTCAGGAACATAGTAGACCTCAGGGAGAAGGAGTGAGGCAACAGAACCAGGACCAACAGAAGAAGGGTAAGATGAGCATTCCTTACTATGATGGCTCCAAAACTACAGCGAGAGCATGGGTTTAAAAGGTAGATACTTATTTGCGACTTAATCCTATGACCGAGCGGGATGCTATTGAGTATGTTTGTTTGCATTTGGATGGAAGTGCACACGAATGGTGGTACCATGCTCTTGTTACATTGGGCCACGATCAGATTGTTTCCTATGCAGAGTTTACTACCAGGTTGATAGACACATTCAACAAAGGGGTCCCGAGTTGCATTTCAAGGAGCTAGCCCAACTCAAATAGTTTGGAGGGGTAGATGAATACATTTATGAGTTTCAAAGGTTGTCAATCATGGTCACTGACATATCAGAGCAGAGGCTCATTGTACTGTTCATAGATGGACTATCTGAACTCTTGAGAAAATGGATTAAGGGGTTCGATCCGCCTACATTACAGGAAGCAATCAAAAAGGCCAAGGATATGGAGTTCTCTTCCTATAGGAGAAAATTTCAATCAAAGAGTGTCTTGCACAAGAAGGATAAGGACAAGAAGAATTCATCTCGAGATAATGTGCAGCAAAAGAAACCTTTTCCAAGACTTGATGATGATGCTCTTAATGAATATAGAAGGAAGAAATTGTGTTTTAAATGCAAAGGCCCATGGGATCCAAATCATAAGTGCCCAATGAAGGGGCAAGTGAAGCAACTAGAATACTATTCTACCAAAGAAATAGTTTCAGAGAAATCAGATCAACAGAGTGATCGAGAGGATAGTGATGAAGAGAGTGTAGCAGAAGAGGTCCAGGATGTACAAGATGATGATATACCTACAACACATCTTTCTGCCATTCAGAAAGAGGGTTCCTTCAGGATACGGGGAGTATTAGAGGGACAGAGAGTGACCACTTTGCCTGATACAGGGGCCACTCATAACTTCATCGATGAGGGGATTAGTGGCACGGAGGGGACTCAAGACTGAGGAATTCGAGGGATTCAAGGTGAGAGTTGCAGATGGCTTTGTTATTACCTGCAAACGAAGAATCACAAACTTAACCATTAGGTTAAGTGATTATGAGTTACAGGCCGAGTATTATGTGGTTAGTATGGGGGACATGGATGTAGTCCTCAGCATAAAGTGGCTTCATGCAATAGGAGAATTCTACCTCAATCTGCGGACCATGGAGATGAAATTTGAGGTGGATGGTCGTAAGCATGTGCTCAGGGGGATGTCGGATGGAGGACTCAAAGTGGTATCACTCAGGAGGATGGAGAGGTTGCTTAGGCATGATCAGGTGGAGTGGGCAGGTGAGTGTATTGTCATGCCGACAGCTACTGAGCAGCCCAAGCAAAGTTATCACCCAGATATACAGAAGGTGATCACTAAGCACACTAAGGTGTTCAGAAGCATGCCTCCAGGGAGGCCTCTAGATAGAGGCATTGAGCATGTGATTGAGCTTGAGGAGGGGGCCAAGCCAGTCATCATCACCCCTTACAGGCATCCTAAGAGGTTAAAGGATGAGATTGAGAAGACAATCAAAGAGCTTCTCGAGATGGGGCACATTCGTCCCAGTAAGAGCCCATTTCCATCCGCAGTGGTACTTGTGAAGAAGAAAGATCGCACACTAAGAATGTGTATAGACTACATGGCACTTAACAAGAAAACAATTAAGAACAGGTACCCCATTCTGCAGATAGATGAGCTCGTAGTTGAGCTACATGGGGCATGCTACTTCTCAAAGATAGATTTGAGATCTGGTTACCATCAGATTCAGTTGAGAGAGGAGGATGTGGCGAAGACAACATTTCGATGTCATTATGGGCATTTTGAATATCTAGTTATGCCTTTCAACCTAACCAATGCACCCGCCACTTTCCAGTCTTGCATGAACAAAGTTTTCAGAGAGCAGCTGAGGAAATTTGTCCTCATATTTTTCAATGATATATTGATGTTTAGCAGGACATGGGAGGAGCACCTCCAACATCTTGAGGAGGCATTGAGCATTCTGAAGAGGGAGTCTCTATATGCCAAGGAGTCGAAGTGTAAATTTGGCATGACCGAGCTCCTCTACTTGGGGCACATCATTAGTGCCAATGCTGCTAGAGTGGACCCTGAGAAGATCAAGGCAATTATTGATTGGCCACCACCCACGAATCTCTCACACCTCAAGGGATTCTTCGGGTTATGTGGGTTCTACCGCAGGTTCATCAAGGGATTTTCACAAAGTGCAGCACCTCTGCCAGACTTGACAAAGAAGGGAGCCTTCACTTGCTTAGATGAGGCACAACAGTGTTTCGATAGATTCAAACAAATCGTGAGCTCTTGCCCAGTCTTGGCCGTTCCAAATTTCACCAAGCCATTCGAGCTTGAGTGTGATGCCTTGGGAGAATGTATAGGAGTTGTCTTGATGCAGAATAAACACCCGATAGCTTTTGAGAAAAAGAAAATTCGGGGTGCTGAGAGGGGTTACAGCATTTATGATAAGGAAATATTAGCCATAATGCATGCCTTGGCTAAATTTAGACAGTATCTTGTGGGCAATAAATTTGTGGTTAAGACAGACCACAACAGTCTTCGACATTTCCTGAATCAACGTGACCTCAATGACAGACAACAGAAGTGGCTAAGCAAATTGCTAGCCTACGACTTTGACATAGTATATTTCAAAGGGAAGAAGAATGTTGTAGCTGATGCACTCTCACGGAGACCCCACTTGTGTTCCTTGGGTGAGATTACAACGGATTGGTGAGAGTGGATATCAGCAGAGTATGGAAAGGACAAGTGGGCCACAGGAATCATTGAGGGTACCATCCAGGATGGCAAATACACAATTGTAAATGACTTGATCATTTACAAGGGGAGGATATTATTGGTACCAGGATTTGGTATGAAGAAAAAGGTAATGAGATCTTTTCATGATGCACCTATAGTTGGTCACCCGGGTTATTTCAAGACATACAGGAAAATCCGAGAGAGGTTCACATGGAAGGGACTCAAGTCAGATGTGTTGCAGTATGTTCGTGAGTGCCCCACTTGCCAGTAGAACAAACAATTAAATACATTTCCAGCTGGTCTATTGCAGCCCCTACCCATTCCTAACAAGAATGCGAATACATTTTGATGGATTTTATCACGATCTTGCCCAAAGCCCAAGGGAGGGACTGTATCTTCGTTGTAGTTGACAGGTTGACGAAATTTGCACATTTCTTTACGATTTCAGCCACATTCACAGCAGCACAGGTTGCTGATTTGTTTTTTCAAGAGGTATTCCAATTACATGGCTAACCCAGGAGTATAGTCAGTGATAGAGATAGTAAGTTCATGAGTCACTTCTGGCAGGAGTTATTCAGGTTGAGTGGGACTGAGCTCACTCCTAGTACAACCTACCATCCACAAACTGATGGGCAAACAGAGATAGTCAACAAGTGGGTGGAAGGATACCTCCGGAATTACATAGCAGGACAGCAGATGGCATGGGTCAAGTGCCTACATCTAGGAGAGTATTGCTATAATACTACTTACCACATGTCTATCCGGATGTCACCTTTCATGGCCCTTTACGGGTATGAGGCTCCAAATTTCTTGGACTTAATTTTTGGGGACAGCAGAGTACCGAAGGCTAGGGATTTATTGCAGGAAAGTCAGGACATCATGAGGTCCTTGAAGGAGAATATCCAAAAGGCACAGAACCAGTAGAAGCAATATGCAGATCAGCACAGGGTTCAGACGTCTTTTGAGGTAGGTGACATGGTCTATTTGATGCTGCAGCCCTATAGACAATCCACTCTCAAGAGTGGCGCAGAGAAGCTCAAGCCACGATACTATGGACCATTCAGGGTATCCAGGAGAATAGGGGAGGTGGCTTATGAGTTGGAGTTACCGGTAGGGAGCAAAGTGCATAATGTGTTCCATGTATCTCGCCTCAAGAAAGCACTGGGACACAATGTGATACCCTCCACTGAGTTACCCCCCTCTGGATGAAGAGGGTAAGTTGATACTCATCCCTGAGGCCATCATTCACACTAAAGAGCGGACTTTGAGGAGGAGAGTTATAAGGGAATACTTAGTTAAGTGGAAGAATTTGTCGATGGAGGATGCTACTTGGGAAAGTGAACAAATACTTCAACATCCAGAATTGAAATTGCTTGTGGGAAGCAATTTTGGGGAGGGCGAACTGTAATGTCCCCCTCCTAAGTCAGGACTTGATCGTTGGGCTCGTCTATCATTCGGGTTCCCGTAAACTAGTGAGGTGGATACGAGACCCAAGGTGACATGGTTCGATACAACTCAGACTGCATTTTGGAGTGTAGTGATGGATTCCTTGTGACGAAGAGTTGCCAGCTGGCCTTTTCCAGAGTGAGTTTGGGCCATTTGGCCAAACTTGCTATTTATAGCAGGGGCACGGGACTCCAAGCGAGTCGATGCAAACAGTCCAAAAATGTGTTGGCATTTCATTGGTCAATTCTGAAGTACTACAGAGCGAGAAGGAGACCGTTTGAATTAATAATTTAATAATAGACTTAAATAAGTTAAATTAAATATATAACTTAATTAGTTTGTTTTTAAAAGTGACTTTATTGTATAGTTGCACTTTATGAAATATTTAAACTATTAAAGCCACTTTATGTATGGGCGCCCAAGCTTGGGAAATTAAAAGAAAAGTAAAAAAATATATTATTCCTCAAAAGTGGCGTTGAGGCAAGGAGATTAAAAGAGAGAAATGAAGTTCATTTTGATTCAATCATGTTTCGAAAAAAAATATTGTCTAAGTCTGAGCTTGCTTAAGCAAGGGTTTCAAACCAGCGTCAATCGGAGACGAAAACCTCCATTGATAGGAGCATCTACAGGGTTGCAAGACACTCTAAGGATGTTTTTTCAGCGTGGCTTCATCTAGAGGTCACATTTGAGCTTTATTGAATGAACCAACTTTGTCACGGAGCCTTTTCATAATTGCAAGGAGATATTGAAGAACATGTTGTAGGAGTTTGTCGTGATTTTGGGAGGGTTTTGAGGTGCATTTTGCTTCCATAAACAAGTCGTACCTTGTTGTACCTGGCCGTACCATTCAGGAGGAGATTCTTGGTGTTTGGGAGGATATTTGGCAAATATTCTTCTTCCCATCTGGGTGTATGAAGTCAGTGATATTGTGCAGAGATTTTAGAGGCTATTTGTAAGGTTTTGTCATAGATTTAAGTCCATTTGTTGTTGTTAGGAGGTCGTACCAACCTGCTGTGGGACGTGGAGCAGTTTATGCATAAAGTTTGTTGTTGGTGTTGATAGTAAGGAATACTGAGAGGGGGGGGTTGAATCAGTATTCCACAAAACCTCTTAATAACAAGTTTGTTAATTCAATCTTCAAAATTAATAATATGAAAGCAGAATAAACATAGGAATAGCAACCATAAAAACATAACACATGAACACCAAGATTTTTATGTGGAAAACCCAAAAAGGGAAAAACCATGGTAAGTGTTAGCTCACAATATATTAATATAGCGCAATACCGGATTTCAAGAAGGCTCACTGCCCAAAGAAATGCTCACTTCAAGAAAGGCTTACTACCAAAACAGGGTCACTGCCTAGAGAAAGAAAGAAGGAAGAATGGCTCACTGCCAAGTTGAACTGCTCAGATTGCATCTACACATGCATGGTTGCAGCTCCAATGAAGCACAAAAATACTATCTCAAAACTCTTCATGTCTGACTGCTCTATTTCACTGCTCTGCTTTTACATGGGAATAAGATCTCTCTACTTCTACTCTTTATTCCTTCCACAAAATCACCTTCCATTGTATGTCACACATATGTATGTATCACATTCACATAGCACACACCAAACACTGAATTCGATCGCTTATATATATATATCCGCAACACTTGAAATCTTCATATTAGGTCGGCCTAATAAAGTGAAGCATGCACTCATACTTTAAGTAGCTTGTCGGCCAAATTCATTTACCAAAACTCCCAGCATACCCAAACAATACTTGAATTCCATTCACATATGTCGGCCTCAACTATTTAACCACTTAAGATTAAGTCCTACATAATAGAACTTACCGCATACAATTCCAACTTATCATGTCAGCCTCTAACTCAGACTACCACTGATTTAGTTCATCTGTCAGACTACATCTTTCATTGCGGACCACAGGACTTGCTCAAAATCATGTCAAAGACTCCTCAGGTATCACAAATCATACCTTTAGAACCGCAAAGCAAAATATCCTTTAGCGGAAAAATGCGGACCACTAGAACTCAGACTCTGTCACAATCAAACTCTGTCAAACAGTGTAGCAATACTCAGCAGCTTGTAACTATCTTTCCGATAGACTTCAGACTCTGCAACTCTGGATTTAGACACTTCATACAAGTGTTTACAAAATTCCAACACCTCAAAACCGCATATCAAGATATGCAACACCGAAGGAATGCAGACCAAAACAACTGAGTGTACTACTCTGAATAGCACTGTATTCTGTTCTACTAGACTTAGGTCATTTGAAGATATACTTCTGGAACTGATCAAAAGCTAAAACCTTGAATATAAGATCATCTGAGAGTTAGGAACATCATACCAGAACCGCAAAGCTTGGTCTTCAACTGCGGACCAATGCCAATCCAAACACTGTTATCCTGTTGTTGCTTCTGTACATTGCCAACACTTAGCCAATATGACTAAGTCTTCTTCACCGGACCAAAATCTTTGTTCCAACCCTGTTCCTTTTCTTGTTGCCATCAATGACAACACTCAATTACCCAACATAGCAGTGTCTCTTGCCAACAATTGGGTATTGTTTCTAAGCCTCAGCTGAGGCGGTTATACATTGTATTTGCTGTTCAATATCCCTTGATATATCTGATATGATCCCGAGCTTCATTTGGGGAGCTGTGAATGTTCCTAATCTGCTGTACCCTTCATTTCAAACTTGTACTTTCACGGACAGCGAAATGGGTATGTAAAGAAACTTCATATTTTGGCATTCTACCTTGTGGGTATTGCTTATATATGCTTTATAATGTATTTGCAATGAAATAAAGCATCTGGGTATCTCCATTTTATTTTGTTTTTGAAAATATATGTATGCATGTGTTTTCCTGTCAAAAGCAAAAAACCCAAAACGCACCAGGTTTCAACTAAACATCAAAAAATATAAGGGGTGGGTTACTACATATAACTACTAGAAGATTTGGCTATAAAGCAACCTAAGAATGCAAATGAGTGAAAGGAAAGAAAAACAAAAAACCAGAAATGATAGAATAAACTATATTCTATTCAATAAGAAATACAAAGCATACAAGAATGAGATGCCCATATGAGAGCAAAAGGTGGGTATATATAGGATATTCCACCCAAGAGACTAAAAACACAACCAATATTGGACAAAGTGAAAAAGTCCCTAAGTAAACTTAACTATGTATGAGAAGGTCTTAAATGGAGAACATGATAGGTAAAGTACCATGTTCACACCAACACCCCCCCTTAAGTGCAACTTAGGCCGAAGTAAAGACATGCAAAGATGGATCCTGGCTACAAGGCCTAATGAGATATTGATATACAAAAGATCCCCTCAAACAGAAAAGGAGAAAATCCAGTGGGAACAACTCCCCCCATGAGAGGATGAAACAAGAAGAGCTAAGTGATCCCCACAGAAGAAATGTCCCGCACCCCCAAGAGAGCCCAAAGGTGGATGTACTTGCTCTCAATGAAGGGTTTGGTGAAGATATCCGCAACCTGCTCTGCTATCGAACGATAGCGCAAATCAAAGACTTGCTCTTGAAGCAACTCCCTAAGAAAATGCGTGTGGATCTCAATGTGTTTGGTTTGTTGATGACAGATTGGGATCTTTGAGATTCGGATGGTGCTCTGGTTGTCACAATAGATGACTGGTGGCTTTTGAAGAGTGATGCCAAATTCAATGAGGATATTCTGAAGCCAAATAGCCTTAGTGGCGGTATTGATAGCCCCCCGATACTCAACCTCAATCAAAGAAAGAGCAATGGCATGCTACTTCTTTCTCTGCCAACAAATGGGACTGAAATCATGGTGAAAATTGTAGCCAGATGTTGACTTGCAATCATGAAGATCACCAACCCGATCAGAATATGTGTATCCAACCAAATCCGAACCTATGACTGCTGCATAATGAATCCCATATGTATGAGTACCCTGACTGTAATGCAAAATGTGTTTGGCTACCTTCCAATGAATCTCATGTGGCTCCGTCATGAAGCGTGAAACCATGCTGACTGCAAAGGAAATGTCGGAGCGAGTATGAGTCAAATAGATGAGGCTACCAACAAGTTGACGATACAAGGTAGCATCAATAGTGGTGTGGAACACTTTGCCTCAAACTTTGACTCCTAACAGAAATGGAATCGGTGTAAGCTTACAATCAACCATATGAAAACGAGCTAGGAGATCAAGAGCGTACTTGTTTATACCAAAACAAACTTAGGAACATGTTGTCCCTGTCACTCACAATATTCTTAGGCAACCCATGGAGCCTAAACACTTCTCTAAAAAATAAATCAGCAACTAGTAGAGCTTTGAAATTTGAAGATATTGCAAAGAAGTGCACAAATCTTGTGAGTCTATCAACAACATAAATGCAATCCTTACCTTGAACTTTTGGTAACCCAATGATAAATCCATTGAAATACTTTTCCATTTCTGATTTGGAATAGGTAGGGGTTGCAACAAACCAACTAAAAAGGATTGTTCATTTTTTGTTCTATTGACAAACTAAACATTCTCTAATATACTTAAGACATCATCCTTCAACCCTTTCCATGTGAACCTCTCCCGAATCTGCTTGTAAGTCTTAAAATACCCTTGGTGAGCAGCCAAATGCGCATCATGAACAACCCTAAAATCTTTTCTTTTATCTTAGATTCAGCTACCAAAAAGATTCTATCTTTGTATAGAATCAATTCATTAACCACTACATACTTGTCATACTTCAAATTCCCTTCCAATATGTTAGTGGCAAAGGTGTTCTTGGCATATTCAAACAAAATTTGAACCTTCCAATCTGCTGAAATCTCCATCATAGAACATAAAGTGAGTCTTCTAGACAATGCATCAACCACCATGTTCTTTTTTCCTTTAAACATATTCAATATCAAAATCGTAATCTTGAAGTTTGCTTACTCATTTTTGTTCTCTCATTAAGATCTTTCTGACTTAAGAAGTATTTCAAACTATTATGATCAGTTTTTACCACAAACTTGCCACCAACAAGGTATTGTCTAAACTTGGCCAAGGTATGCATGATGGCCAACATTTCTTTGTCGAAGATTGAGAATCCTCTCTCAATCCCTCTTAGTTTGCGGCTCTCAAATGCAATAGGATGCTTATTTTGCATCAAGACAACTCCAATCCCTTCCCCAGAAGCATCACATTCAAGCCCAAAAGGAAGACAAAAATCAAGAATGGCTAAAACAAGGCAAGAACTCATCACTTTATTGAGCTAATCAAAAGTTTGCTGCACTGTAGTAAACCATGTGAAAGCCCCTTTCTTCGTCAAATCCATCAATGGGGCAGCCAATTGAGAAAAACCTTTCACAAATCTTCGGTAGAAGTTGCAAAGACCAAAAAAAACCCTCAACAGTGTCAAGGTTTTTGGTGGAGGCCAATCTAAGATGGCCTTAATCTTTCCTTGGTCAACTTGCACTCCTTGAGCACTGATTACATGTCCCAAATAAAAGATTTCACTCCTACCAAATTCACATTTGAACTCTTTTGCAAACAAAGGTTGTGCCTCCAAAATACCCAACACTTCATCCAAATGTCCCAGGTGATCTTCCCAAGTTTTACTATAAATGAGTAAATCATCAAAAAACACCAAAACAAACTTCCTTAACTACTAATTGAAAAGTTGGTTCATACAAGACTGAAAAGTGTCAAGAGCATTAGTCAAGCCAAAGTGCATGACTAAGAATTCATAGTGCCCATAATGACACCTGAAAGTTGTCTTAGGGACATCTTCACGAACTCTAATTTGATGGTACCCAAATCTAAGGTCTATTTTCAAAAAATAGACTGCACCATGTAACTCATCAATGAGTTTATCGATCCTAGGAATGGGATAACAGTTCTTGATGGTCTTCTTGTTTAGATCTCTATAATTAATACACATTCTCATGGTCTTATCTTTCTTATTAACCAACACAATTGAAGAAGCAAATGGGCTCTTACTTGGTCTCATATGGCCCGTGTCAAGGAGCTCGTTAATTACTTTTTTTACCTCTTCCTTATGCCTTCTATGATGGTGATAAGGAGCAGTGATAGCTGATTTAGCTCCTTCCTACAACTCAATAACATGCTCAATCCCTCTATCTGGTGGTCTCCCAAGAGGTATACCACTGAAAAATGTACTATGCTTGTCCAATAGAGATTGAAAATTTACATGGTAAACTCTCTTTCCCTTTGAAGAAGTGGTAGGAACGATCAAGCATTGGGCTGCCCAAGCAACTTGACCATGGAGAAAAATTTTCTCCATTCACTTGGCTGAAACAACATTTGGAGTATCATTGGACATTCCGCATAGCATCACCTTCTTACCATCTGAATAGAATTTGAGTTCCATTGTTTGGAAGTTATGAGTGATCTCTCCCAAAGAAGGCAGCCACCAAACTCCCAAAACTGCATCGGTATCTCCTATGCTAACAACATAGAAATTATCACTTACTTCATAGTTTCCCAACATGTGACTCATTTTGGGAATCTTTTTGGTACCTTGGATGGTGAAGCCTTGAATTACCATCACATTAAAGCCTTCAAATTCTTTAGTCTTCAAGCCTCTTCTTGCAACCACCTCTTCATCAATAAAATTATGAGTTGCTCCAGAATCAATGAGCACAATAATTTTTTGGCCACAAAGAACTCCATGAATTCTAAAGGGGTTATACTTAGGAGGACCTGTTGTGACCAAATCACACATCACCCCATTGCAAATTGGGACCCCCTTTTTTTTTGAGTTCTGATGCTTTGCATTTAGTTCTGGATGATGTCTTAGGTTCGTTTCCTCTGCCAATCCAATAATAAGTCTCTCTCCTAGAAGGTTTTGCTTTATAACTGGAGGTCTCATCTAGAACATGAACTTGCAGTAATGAAAGAGTCCTGATCAATTTCCATCCAAGTAATGAACACTGGGATCAACCCTGATGTATGTTTGAGATCCTGAAAACGGCCGAGTCTGGTACCCTAAAATCCTGAAAATTGGCTAAGTCTGAAATCCTGAAAAATTGACTAAGTCTGAAATCTGGTGGATCCTCCAAATCCTAAATTTTGAATGTTAAATCCGGTGGATTTGAGACCTATCTCAAACATCCTGAAAGGTATATTGAAAAATATTTAAAGTATATACTTAAATATATTTTTTAATATACCTTTACCCTGAGAGACCTGAAAAATGGCTAAGTTCCCCAAAGGATCCAAAATCCTTGACTAGTGCGACAAGACATAGGAGTGGCGCAAAATCTTGATGAAATGCACCATTTCATCCGGAGATCAAAAAACTGGATCCCATGCGACTCAACCAGTGCGCCCTTATAAAAGATGATAAGATCAAGGTTTTGAAAGCATTCAATAGAGGATCTAAAACTCCAACCAATGCGCCTAAGGAAGAATGGATAGTTTGGCGTTAACTTTGAACAAGAAGCATTCAAAATGTGGATCTAATGCACCTCATCTCATGCGCCATCATAAGGTAAAGTTCAAATCAGGTTTTAGAAAATCTTCAAGTAGACAACTAAATCTCCTATCTGCTGCGCCCTTATGAGAGAAGGTGAATTTGATCTTGAGAGCATTTCAATGAAGATATCAAAAGTGTCATCCAATGCGCCCTTTCAAGGGGAGGATAAGGTAAGCTTTTGAGTGATGCATAAGAAGGCTCATGATCTTAATCCAATGCGCCCATATAGTATGAGGAGAATTTCAAGTTTCAAGAGTGATTTGAAAAGGTAGAGTTTGTAAGGGTTAAGAGGAAATGTAGTTGAAAGTAAGAAGATTCAAAAAACTCTAAACCAAAGCGCCTCATCCAATCTGCCATGCTCATGAAGATGAAGGAGGGGTTTCAATGAGTTTGAAGGTGAGAAGAGGATACTGATTTCCTTATCTACTGCGCTGATGCTATGAAGAGCATGGAAGCCTGATCCAATGCGCTGATGGAAAGGAGAATCAAAAGTTCCATCTGCTGCGACAAGGGTAATGTGGAGTTTTCCAATTTCAAGGAGAATCTAAAACCATCAAGTGATGCGCCAAGGGTAAAGGGGGAAATTCAGTTGTAAAGTCTTTTAAGAAGAATCTAAATTTTCAAACCACAGCGCCCACCTATTGACTGTTTTGAGGATGATTTCAAATCTAAGTCATTATCAAGAAGGATCCTCAAGCTTCATCCAATATCCTCATTTTAGAAGGAGATCCCAAGAGTTTGATCTAATGCGCCACTAAGATGAAAGATCAAAATAGGCATCTAGTGTGCCAAGAGATGAGGGTGTTGAATCACGAAATTCAAGAGGCTAGAGGATTCAAATTCTTTAACCAAAGCGCCTATCATGATAAAGAAGTTAGGTTTATAAGTGTGATGGGATGAGGATCCAAATTCCCCAACTAAAGCGCCCTTATGATGATGAGTTCAAATTGGAATCTAAAATGTCTAAGCAATGCGCTTGAAGGGAAGGTTTAGTTACAAGTTTAGGCTAGCATCAAGAAGAACTCAATCCCTTCATCCAATGCGCCAAGATGGATGAGGTGGGATACAAGTATCAAAGTTCAGATTTCATGAAGTTTCAAGAAGAACTCAATTCCTCCATCCAATGCACCTGATATGTATGAGTTTTTAATTTTTTTTGACAAGTTTTAAGATAAAAAATCAAAATTGTCATCTGCTGCGCCATGTTTACAAGGAGAGAACTCGAATTTTTCAAGGGGAAATCAGAAGTCTCAACCAATGCGCCTTGATGAAAGATCCGATTTAAGAGAAGAGAAATGTTGTCAAGAAGATGTTAAAACAAGGAGAATCTAACATGATCATCTAATGCGCTATTATGAGGAGGAAGAGTTGTGATGAGGGAGAGATCAAGCACCTTGATCCTCGCGCCACATTCAAACTTTGAACATATTTCAAAGAGGATCCAAAGCGCCACCTTGTAGAGGAAGTTAAGCTTGAAGTTCTGTGATATCTTTTAGATCAGATATTAAAAATTCAATCTAATGCGCCATCATGGAAGGAGGAGTGAGTTTTGGTTAAGAAGTCAAGAGTTTCAATGAAAATCCAGAACTTGCTATCTAATGCGCCCATTCAGTGTGTAGTATTAATGTAGATTTTGTAAATTCTTTTAAAGAAGAGATTGAAATTCCCATCTAATGCGTTTAGCTTGAAGATGCATGTAATGATTCTTATGTGTTATAAAATCAAGTGTTTATCAAGAGGATTGATGTTGTCTCTTTCCTTGTGTGTTGCAGGAGCATGAATGGAGTTAAGGAATCATCAAAGGAGCTAAGGGCTGGAATCACTTTCATGTAGGAAGGGAAGTCAAGAAGCAGTCCACAAGAAGAAGGCATCAGAAGCTGCTCAAAGTGATCACTTCAAGTTCAAGATCAACATGCTTCATCAATTGCATCATGTTCAAAAGACAAGGCTTTCATCCACTTTACTTCAAGTTCTTTCAACCTTCAAGATCAGCATGTAGCTGCTCCAATGGAACCTTTCATCATCATTGTGTTGGAGCTCTTCATCAATGACATCATGTTAAGATTATCAAGTTGGAACACTTCATCAATCATGTCAAGGACACTCCATCCATTCAACTTCAAGTTTCTTTTACAATCTTCAAGTCTAAGAGAGATCTCCTACTTCAAGTCATGAAGGAAGCATCATTATCATCTTCTACTACTCACTCTTCAAGAAGATGCATCCAAAGAAGATCATCATGTATGTTACCTGCAAGAGGAGAAGAAGCATTACAAAAGTTAAACCAAATGAGCAACATCTATCATACATCCAGTTTACAAGAAGATGAGCAAGGCAAGATCAACAAGTTACATCCCAAATTCAAGTTCATTCAAGCAATCACATCGAAGACATCACATAGGATGATACAATTTGGGAATATGCTAAGGTGGCACCTACGTGGCAGACACTCATCATCAAGCCAATTACAGTCACCACATCATTTGACAAGCCAGAAGACAAAGAGGATGTCCATGTGGAAGATGCTTCGAAGATTCCATCTTATCTTATCACATTGGAAAGTGTGCCTTCATTGCCTCTCATATGTACTAAAAATAGTAATTTGTTGTAACTACCTGCAGAGGTGGCATGATCTGAGCCCTTGGCTATGTGAATTGATCCTAGCCCTGCATTGTAAATTTGGACCTCTATATAAGGGCCTTGTTGCCTCATTTGTAAATTAGTAGTGGGTAGTGATTAGATTTTAGAGGTAGAGTAGGAGACTCTCGAAATTCTCTGAGAGGACTTGAAATTGTTGTAAATATTTCTCAAGATTAATGCAAAGACATTGGAATCCATTTGGTGTTAAGTGTTGTCTTGTGGAGTAACATGGCTTCTTATATCTTGAATTGAATGAAGAGATGTTTCAATTAGATTAGAAGTAGACTAGAAGCTCATTGATGTAATGCTTGTTTCTATTGAATATTGGATCAACTCCTAGCTCATGCTTTTAACATTCATCGCTGGTGAAGTGTTGTGTAAAGCTAGTCTAAGCCTCATTTGCTTAAGTTCGATTGTGGATGCTTGTTTGAGCTGCGCCATTTAAAGGGTGCTTATATGAGCCTTCATGATTTGAAAACCATTCGCGTACCTTAGGAGATTGCACCAACTTCATGTAGTTGTAGGCATCCTTGGCGAAGTAGAGTTAGGTTTATCAATGAGTTTGTCTATTCGTACATCATTATTGCTTCATTGACCTTAGATTAGTCTCTTTAAACCTTACCTTTTGCCTTTTCTTTATCATTGAAGCTTTGTATATGAATCATCCACACTAAAGGAGAAATAAGCTAAGTATGAAGAAGTCTAATGTAAGTCCCTTTGTGATTATCAGCAAGATCACATGTAATCACTGAGTTAACCCATCATGAATCATAAATAAGGAACCTTGGAGTTACTTCACTGGATCACATAGTTCAGCCTTTGAAGAGCTTTATTCAAGAGAAAGTGGGATACTCTAGTGTTTTACTCTATTGTTGACTTGTCTAAAAACAATCATCAACAAGACCCAAAAGTTTGTCTAGAGTACTTCTTGAAATATTCTTTTCCTCTTGATCTTCTTGCATAGGCTCTTCTTCTTCTTTAGCTTGTTCCAAATCTTCAGCTCCTAATTCTTCATCAGATACTACTACAATATAGTGCACTTGTCCCTTCCCGAGACCTCTATGGTGTGGTACCCATGGCTCTTTGCATGTGAAGCAAAGTTTCTTCCTCAATTCATTTTTTGCCTCCTCATCAACTTTTGAAGGAAAATTTTTATTTTGATTAAAGCTCTTCTGAAAAGGCTTCTTGGGAGGGAAAGTCTTTTTTTTGAAATTTGCTCTTTGGGATGGAAGACTCAAGTGCCAAGGATCTTTTGATAGTCTCCTGAAGAGATGGAGGATCAAAAGCTTTGACTAACGCTTTGAGGGGTCCAAACAAGACTTCAACAAACAACATAATCAGCCTTCTTTCAATGATGTCAAATACCATGATAAAAATCTTATGAAAATCAGCAACATAGTTCTCAACACTTCCATATTGCTTAAGTTGTGCTAGCTCCCAAAAATGCACTTCGAGGTCTTTTCTATCAAATCTCTCAATTAGCCTTCTATTGAGTTCATCATAAGTGTTGATAAGACTATGTCCTTGAGTAATTAACCCATGATACCACCATTCATGCGTTGTTCCCTCAAGGTGGAGAGTGGCAAATTTTATGGCTTCATCTTCAGCTATAGGTCTTTGTGACAGGCTAAGTCACAGGGTTCACCGAATTTTGGCCGTGAAGTTCGAAATTCGACGAACTTCAAAACATTACTAAAAATTCGTTGAAATTCATCTAATGTTCATATGAATAAAGGATGTAGTTTCTTTTAATTAAATATCTTAAGAAAAAACATTTTTTAGGGGTTTTTTTTCGTTTTTTTTTTCCTTTAAAGGGAACACCCACGATGTTTTCTTTTATCACTGCTTTAGCGCCGTGACTATTTCCTCTCTGGCCTACATTATTAGTCGGAGACCATGAGACATGACTAGAGTCCGAGTTGCATTATCATCTCAAAGACGTTCTGATTTTCATCAACCCTCAAGAGTATGGTGAAATCTTTGCAATTGATATAATTTTTGAGTGGCTTGAGCTTTGTTTTAGGGCCTGTCTAGGCAACATATATTACTAGACATATATTATCCAGCTCAAGCAGAATAAGCTTTTATTACTTATATAACAATTACAATAAATTATCAAATTTGCAGACAATGAACTTTTATTTTTTATTGTAATTGTTTTGGTGAGCTTTTAATACTTATATTTTATTTGATAATTTTGTGGATATATTATTTATATTTTTAGAAAAATCAAATTTATAAATGCAAATTCAATCATGAATTTTTTTTTGAATTTTTTCTCCTTGTCGAACTTCATCTGAATTTTATTATTGCCGAACACAAACACGAACTCGGACCTTGTGACATAGATGATAGGTAAGTGTCTAGCTTTTGTATCCAAGCATGAGTTGTACACTTGTTGCCCCCATCAAATGAGGAAAGTGTCAACTTTCCCAAAGCATGTTGAGAATCCCTCTGATGTGCTTGAGGCCTATGCTAATGTCTAGATCCACTTCTAGAATTCTTTTGATTCATGAAGTTGTCGAGGGATAGTTCATTTTGGATCTCCTCTGGAAGAGCTCTATACTCTACATAACAAGTTGTAATTTCATCAACCATTGGAATTTAAGCCTCTGATTCATGTACTTCCATCCTACGAAGAAAGGTGAGTTGGAATGGCCTGGCAGCAGAACCAATAATGGTTCTAGGTGTATTGTTGTTGACCTCCTGATAATTATTCGCCTTTAAAGTGCCTCCTTCACCATTCAGATTTATGGGCATGTTCATGTGGTTGTCCATTTTATGAAGCATTTGGGCCACCACATCCAACATCAAATCAAATTTCCTTTCTCCTCTATCTGAAGGATTTTCTTCCGCATTAGTCCTCTTTTCTCTCTCTGCCATATTCAACTTTTCCGGAACAACTATTGGATTCTGATTTTCAACCCCAACTTATGAAAATGGAAACTCTATTGGATTCTATGGAATTTGAAATTTCTTTTTGAGTTCTCTCTAAAAATAATTTTTCACTGTCGCTTGGATGCATGTGAAAACAAGCTCTGCATGAAAAGGATTAGCTTCTTAAAATCGATTGGCAAGATCACCAACTCTGATACCAGAGTAATAGCCCATTCTAGTTTTTTTTAAATTTTTGCAATAGTAGAAGATGCAAATGCAATCCTCGCATTTTCTAATCGCCAGAACCCGATGTGGGCAAGGTGAGAGCATATAGTGTTTAGATAA
Source organism: Cunninghamia lanceolata (assembly GCA_027924645.1). Classification (NCBI taxonomy): domain Eukaryota; kingdom Viridiplantae; phylum Streptophyta; class Pinopsida; order Cupressales; family Cupressaceae; genus Cunninghamia; species Cunninghamia lanceolata. Next base: position 625,590 of record BSBN01000771.1, read on the forward strand.
CACACTAAACTATATGAATGCACTGCTGGAAAAGGAAAGGCGACATAACCAACTAGAGCATACAGGCGGCAAGGCAGACCCAAACCTATACCTCTTCGACGGACAAATATGTTTGAAATGTAAAAGCCACCGATAGATTCCAACAAGTTTGATAAAGCCAAATTGGTTGATAGCAATGCAGACTTGATAAATGCCAAAACGGGCTATACAAAATTCAAATGCAATTGGGTCTAGTGATGAACTAACGAAGACCTTACAATGATGAAATGCAAACTACTAGCGATATACCATCCATTTTTTATAATATGACCAGAATGCATCTACTATCTAGCAGATAACCATACAAATTAGTCCAGAAATGACTTGCAAACAATTAAACTCTAAAAACCAAGCTGAGATTGAAGATAATTGTTGTTCTAAATAATGAAACTGAACACATGAAGTTACCAGCTGACTGTACGACCCCCTATATACTGCTGAAATTGCATAGTACGGTCTGCTAGATGATATCACTCTGCTGCAAGCAAAAATAGAATAGTACAACCTCTTCCTAAAACTGTACAACCCTTTAGAAGTCCACAAAATGCTGCAAATTCGACTTAAAATTGTACAGCCAGTATGAATAATGGTACGGATGAAAGGTGGTCAAGGAAAAAAATCAAAAAGGGCAGCAACAGTCAGACTTCACACACCCCCTTGAAACAACAGTACGACCTTTAAATGTTGTATGACCCAGACAAGAGGTACGGCCAGCAAGGAGAATGAAGTACAACCAGGAAAATGTATGTAATCAGCATAAAGACTTCAATACGACCCTTCTGCAAGTGGTACGGTCACCACAAACTCCACAAAAAAGTAGTGACTGGGATTAGTCAGGAAAATATAATACTCATTCAATTAGCAACTCAAAACACATCAAAAATCTCCATAATCATACTGAAACTTCACACAATCACTCTAACTGCAAAGAAAAAATCTCACAATCAACACACATGTAATTCCTGGATAGAATCACTCAATCAGCTAGCAAAGTTTTCGTCCTCAGGGAAATAAGAACTCACGTCCATTCTCCAGAGCAAATAGAAATGAATAAGCAAGAAGAAGAATTATGCAGGGGTACACAGGGACGTGTCCCACCTCCTCCAGCCCCGTCCCCGTCCCCAGTGACGTTTCCGGGACGAAGGGATGGCTGGGGACGTCCCCTTGGCGTCCCCAGTAAAATACAATAAAATGAAACGTCTTGCGGATGCGCAGAAAATCCAAGGGATGGCAGTAAGTGGATCGGGGATGCCTGGCCATCCCTGGGACGGCCAGACGTCCCCCAACGTCTATACTTAACAATACAAGTTAAACAATATAATTTTAATTGGGGTGACGACTATATGACTATTCTGAGAACCCTAAAATGAAAAATCAAACAATACAATATTAAAAACAAAGCTTAAAAGTTAAAGTCGTATGAATCTATGGTATTTTTCATTTTTGTTTTTCTCACGCCACTGAAGCCAGAGCGTCGCCGACATCGACTCACTCAGAGCACACTCATAGGCCGCCATTGTTTGATTCAAAACGTCCACAGCCACAGGTCAAAAAATCACAGCCACAATTTGTCATTTGAACTTTGAAAACATCCAGACAGGGCTGCCATTGTTGCAGGTATCTGATTTTTTTTTTTTGAGGTTTTTTTTTGTTTTTTAAATTTTTATTTCACTGTTACTAGTTAGTGTTAGGCCTTAGGGAGATCTAGATTTTGAAAATGGAGTCTAGGCTGTTAGTGTTAGCCTTGAATCTGATTTTCACTTCGATTTTTTATTTCTGAGTTTAGACTCTAGAGTTATATTTATAACTAATTGTAACTTGTAATTTTTTTGTTTCAGTTCTTAGTTCTGAGTTCTCTCATTGTGCAACCTGAAATCTCTCAAATTCAAGACTCAACTGTGAAACAAATTAAAAAAAAATCAAAATGAGCAGCAATGAGGAAAATTTGAATGAAGTGAGCAGTGATGAAGTTGAAGTTCAAATGACACGTTCTGAAACCCAAAACACACCTGGAAGTTCTATTGGAAGTGGAACTCCAAAAGACCGTTTTAAATGCCCTTCAGCCTCTCTTCAAATACATGCAAAAGGACCCTTCAACCCCAAAAAACCTTTGTTTCAATTTGCCACCAATTTGACTGGTCCTAAGGCTAAATATTCAGGGGGCAGCAGGCATTGGATGTGTCATATTTGCAATACTGATTATCATGGGAGCTATAGCAGGGTTGAACATCATTTATTGGGTGAGAGTGGACATGGGGTTAGAGTTTGTGGAGGGATAAAATTGCAAGAATAGGTTGAAATGCTAAAGTTGGTAGGGGAAAGTGAGGAAAAACATGCAGCTACTTCTACTAAGAGGAAGTGTTCAGTGCAAATGCAATCTATTGATGAACATTCCAATCTATCAATTGGACAGGGACTTGGACAATATTGTGATAGTCATAGAGGCAAGAAGAAGGCCACTTCTACCACAGCCACAGGTGAAAAAAATGCAGTGATAGGGATGATGACTATGCAAAAGCATGAGCTAGCCGATGATTCAGTGGCAAAGTTTTTTTAAGCCCATGCCATCCCTTTTCGTTTGGCGAGGTCTCCTTATTTCAAAAACATGTTTGAAGATGTAATAACAATTGGACCCTCTTATGTTCCTCCTGGAGAACATAGATTGCGTACCTCCCTCCTTGACAAACAACATTCAAAGGTGAACATAGTAACGGAGGAGATGAGACAAACATGGATTAGGACTGGTTGTTCCATTGTGATGGATGCGTGGACTGATATTCGACATCAGCCGCTCATTAATATTATTGTTACATGTCCTTCTGGTTCATACTTTCTTAGAGCGATTGATTGCTCTAGGAAAGGTAAGGATGTTGATTTCCAGTTTGCCCTTTTGAAGGAGGCCATAGAGGAGGTTGGGTCTTCTAATGTTGTGCAGGTTGTGACAGATTCAGCTCGTGTTTGTAAGTTGGCTGGATTGATGGTTGAGAGTGCTTACAAACACATTTTTTGGACTCCATGTTGTGTACATGTTTTGAATAATGCTTTGAAGGACATTGGCAAAATAGAATGGGTGAAGGTAGCAATGGCCGAATCTAGAGCAATACAAATGTTTATATGCAATCATCAAACTTCACTTGCATTATTCCGATCCTATTGAAAGAAAGAATTCCTAAAACCAGTTGAGACTAGATATGCTAGCTATTTTATTTTACTGGAGAGGATGCTGGATGTGCAAGATGCTCTACAATCCATGGCGGTTGCTCGAGAGTGGAAAAGGTGGGCTCCATCAAATACAGAAGGAAAGAAGGTGAGAGACATGGTGCTTAATGAGAGTTGGTGGTCTAATATCAGGTAAGAAATTTTTACTCCATATTTTTCAATTTTTGAGTTTCTAACTTTCTACTTTGCTTTTTCTTTAAATTATTAGTATTACTATTACTTAGTTACTATATAATATTACTAGTGTTAAATTCAAATTGTTAATGTCTTACTATTTTTAAATGTTGTTTGCAGATATATTTGCTCTATCATATCACCTATTGTGAGGGTGATCAGGTATGCAGATACAGACTCTCCTAGCCTTGGAGAGATTTATGAGGCTTTTGATAGCATGCTTGATCAAATGAGGCAAGCAATTCGTGACAAGGATCCTCAATTACAATTATATGAGCAACATATCAGGCCTATTGTCACAAAGAGGTGGAACACAATGAACACCCCTCTTCATATGGCTGCCTATGCTCTTAATCCAAAGTGGTATGCACCTAGACCTAGCCGAATGCTTCCTTCTGAGGATGATGAGGTAATGGAGGGGCTTATGGCAGCCCTTCGTAAGATGTATGGCACTGAGGAGGCAACCATACTTAGAGAGCAGTGGCTTCAATTTTCCAAACTTCAGGGTCCTACATTTAGCAAACCAGAGGCTACGACGGATAGGGCCACTATTGCACAAAACAACCCCATTGGATGGTGGAAATTTCATGGGAAGGACATGCCAGAGTTGAAGCAACTTGTTATTCGTTTACTCTCACAGATTGCTAGTTCCTCTACTGCAGAGAGGAATTGGTCCACTATGGCTTCATCCACTCAATCAAGAGGAACTGGCTTACCTCGAAACGAGCAGAAAAGCTAGTTGCATTTCATAGTGCCTTGAGACTTCAGGATCAGTAGACTACTGAGTATCGACAGACTCCAGCAGCACGTTGGGATGTTGATCCTGAAGATGTTAGGCAGATTGACGAGAAGGAGGTGCAACTAGGAATGGTTGGAATTCCATTGGATGATCCACTTCAGGTAGAGAGTGGCAGTGACACAAATAGTTCTTTTGATATTGATAGCCCAAATGAGGCATGGATATTAGATTGTTGTATTTTGAAATTTGAGACTTTGGGTTTAACAGTTAACTTTAACTTTAATTTTGAAGTTTGAACTTTAATTTTAGAATTTGAACAACAGAATGCTTTAATATTGCTGTTATGAATCTTCAATCTCATGATTATCATTGTTGTTATACTAGTGTTTAATCATTAATGCTCATTGTTTATTATTTAAACATTATAGTTTATAGTTATACTGCTATTATACTACTTTATTGAAGTTTATACGACTGTTACACTACTGTTGTCGTGATTTATTCACATATTGATATTGTTGTTAACTTGTTATCAGTTATTGTCATTGACATATATGGTATCTCTATTTCATATTGATATTTTGAAAAATTCATATATATATATATATTATTTGGGGACGGCCAGGGGAGGTCCCCTTCTGCCCTGCCATACCTGAAATGCCATTGGGGACGGGGACAGGGATGGGGACGGGGGTTTGAGGGCCGGGGACATATCCTTGTGGAGCACATTTAATTATCTAAGGTTCGTAATCTTCTTGTAGGAACATTAATGTGACTCTTTGTTTGACACAGTCTACAATAAAAATGATGAGTAATTCTAAAGCTATCTTGTAATGTTATAACGAGTGAAGCTAACATTTCTAAGCGATTGTTTGGACCAAGCAGTCTAGATCTTGCATAATTATTTATAGGGGGGGCTTAGACATTATATCTGAGTAATTGGAGATTTTGTATGGGAAATTCATACCGACAAGAGCATTTTTCCTATGTTCCACGATGTTTCGAGGATGGGGACGAGGGACGTGTTTCGGGGACAGCAGTCCCAGGGCCAATTTTTGGGGATGGCGGGGGACGGCGATATATGAATTTTTCAATATATATATATATATATATATATATATATATATATATATATATATATATATTGAAAAATTCATATATCGCCGTCCCCCGCCATCCCCAAAAATATATATATATATATATATATATATTGAAAAATTCATATATCGCCGTCCCCCGCCGTCCCCAAAAATTGGCCCTGGGACTGCTGTCCCCGAAACACGTCCCTCGTCCCCATCCTCGAAACATCGTGGAACATAGGAAAAATGCTCTTGTCGGTATGAATTTCCCATACAAAATCTCCAATTACTCAGATATAATGTCTAAGCCCCCCCTATAAATAATTATGCAAGATCTAGACTGCTTGGTCCAAACAATCGCTTAGAAATGTTAGCTTCACTCGTTATAACATTACAAGATAGCTTTAGAATTACTCATCATTTTTATTGTAGACTGTGTCAAACAAAGAGTTACATTAATGTTCCTACAAGAAGATTACGAACCTTAGATAATTAAATGTGCTCCACAAGGATATGTCCCCGGCCCTCAAACCCCCGTCCCCATCCCTGTCCCCGTCCCCAATGGCATTTCAGGTATGGCAGGGCAGAAGGGGACCTCCCCTGGCCGTCCCCAAAAATCTTCAAATCTTCGAAACATTTCCGAAACATGTCGCAGAAATAGGAAATGCCACGGGGATGGCCAGGCATCCCCGACAAGAAGGCAAGTTTTTATAATGTTTTAAAAGAAAAATTATTTGAGACATTAAAAAAAACATCGTTAAATATATCATGACAGCACTATAACAGCAATAAAATTCATCATGACAGCAGTGACAGTAGTATAACAGCAATAAATATATCATGATTCAGATTCATAGCTAATGATATAAATTATATAACAGTTAACACTAACAGCAATAATTTGAATTTCTGATTTCATTACTCAAACTTTAACTCAAAGTCTCAAACTTCAAAATTTTCAATATGGTATTACAGTTAAATATTATTGTCAGTTGCAAAAGAGATTAAAGGTTCATTGGCCATGGTCTGGTACAGTGTGGTATTGTGTGAGAAGTGCAGCCAAACATTTTTTTTTGGAATGTGGTTGGCGTGCAGGCTTCTGCAGACATCGTCCAACATCATTTTAATTTGCTGTTATACTGCTGTCCATTAACTTGTAGAAATTTGACTCTCTCTCTCTCTCTCTCTCTCTCTCTCTCTCTCTCTCTCTCTATATATATATATATATATATATATAATTAAGGGGTGGTTTCACCAACATAATCCAAAATGTTATGGAATTCAAATACAAGATTTCAGGCATATAATCATTTGGCCTTTGAAGTGAATTATACAAGCATTGAGCCATTCACTACACATTTGAATTTGGAACACTCAACAACTATCTATATCTCCTAGACATTATCAAAACACTCTCAGTACTACTTGTGAGTTGTTATACTATCAATTAAAAACAGGATTACACTATGAGCTCTAATTACTGCTGTCTTAGACAATTCCCTTAATTTAATTACTCATTTCTCCAAGGCAAACTCTATTATCACGTCCTAAATTTTAAACAAGAATCTGAAAATTGACCTTCCAACAAAGATCTTGCGGTCTCTAGTTGCACTCTCCTAAGGAATCCAAGGTAGCCATAGGTGTCATCTATTCCTTGTCTCTAGAAGCATGCTAGGTCAATGCCAATTCAAGATTCATCGTAACATTCAGTCCTAACTATAACAAGATCATTATACCTTGAAATATTAGTCAAGCTTTCCTAATCACAATTAGAATTACATCTAGACTACCAAGTACAAGTTCAGATATCACCAATTCATTATCAGAGTGCAATTGGCTCTACTCAAACACCAACCCAAGTATCAGGCTTGCCTTTCCATCAAGCCACTCTTAATCGGGTGTTGGCGAGGAGCACAGCCATTACCAACTTCCATGACCAATTTGACAGAGCAGAATTTTGGGTATCCATGCAAACTGTAGAATCCCTCTGCTCAACCATTTTTAGACCAAACACTTGTTGGCTTCAATCAACACACACACACACACACACACATGACTCCACATCCAAACTAGTACTAGACTCACAAACACAAACTAGGAGGGTTGCAACCATTCCACTGTGCCCAAGCACAAGTGATCAAGGAAACATCTCACTACAACAAGGCAACATTATCAGAGTGCAATTGGCTCTACTCAAACACCAACCCAAGTATCAGGCTTGCCTTTCCATCAAGCCACTCTTAATCAGGTGTTGGCGAGGAGCACAGCCATTACCAACTTCCATGACCAATTTGACAGAGCAGAATTTTGGGTATCCATGCAAACACTAGAATCCCTCTGCTCAACCATTTTTAGACCAAACACTTGTTGGCTTCAATCAACACACACACACACACATGACTCCACATCCAAACTAGTACTAGACTCACAAACACAAACTAGGAGGGTTGCAACCATTCCACTGTGCCCAAGCACAAGTGATCAAGGAAACATCTCACTACAACAAGGCAACATCATCCTGCTACAACGAGGATGACCATCATCCTACTTCAACAAGTCTGCCCATTGTTTGACTACCAATTACCACCAAGGCAACCATTGTCCCGCTTTAACAAGGATGACCATGGAGCTCTACTCTCCACTTTAGTGGCGATTTCTAAACCAGTCCCACCAAGGCCTCTAGGCTGATCAACAATTATTTAGTTTCTCTTGTGCCACCTACAACCACAAGGTACTTAATTCACGAAGTCTTCCTTGTAACTGACTTACACAGATTTTGCACTATAATAGATTATACATGTATAGACACAGAGACTTAATTCTCTTTACATGCATATTGTGCAAAAATAGATTATACAGATACAAACACAAAGACTTTGTTTCCCATAATCTATGACACGTCTTTAACACCAGAAGTATACCTTTTCTAAAGTTTCTTCCCCTCTAACGCTGTCTTTGTTCCTTAACCTTTCCACCTTAGCTCCAATCTCATACTGATAATTTTAGTAGCTTTCATCCATCAATTTAACCTCAGACTTATACTAATTTCCGAGTTCTTCCTTCTTAGATCTTATTGGCCGATTTAAGTGCCATATTAACTCAAACTATTTGTCTGGGATTTTCCTTCTTTCCTAAAAGCACTTCATTCCTTGGACTTTCAATGCAATGCAACTTTTGGCTTCAGTCAATTGGTTTTACTTCCAATGGTGTGCTTAATTTGGTGCTTTCATCTTTTGCCATGCTCACAAATTTCCTTGATCATCTAGGCTCATTCACTCAAGGTGTGTTATCTTTGGGTTCTACATTTATTGCTTATATCATGCAACCCAATTTCTCTTGCTATCTTGATGATTGACACTTGAATTCTCAAATTTCCCTATTGTTGGTCTGCTCATGCACCATCCCCAAACACCAATGGTTTCCCATGAAACTGAACACCCCCCCTTCTACTTGGTTGGCCTGGTCACTGTCAACAAACTAGCTACACACTCAACTAGTCGTTAAGGCATCCATTTCTTAAAATATTTGCTGAATCAAACATTAGTTTAAATCATTATTCAAATGCCAATTAAGCTACTAAACATTGATTGGCACAAACAATAATCTAGATTATTCTTAGGATTACTCATTGGCCTAAATAAAAGTTATTCTAAATACATTTAATGTGGATACCTTTATCAAATATAAATCATGTCATTCATATTCATTACATGGTAAACACAAAGCCAAGGCTATAATTTTTTGAATCATGATTATCATAAACTATGTAGCAAAATTAAAAATTCATAATGATAATGTTTAACTAAGAGAAAAAAAACAAGTTGAGAGCGCAATGCCGAGCTTTGCTGAACTTCAGGTTTCTGCAAACAAGTATTTGCAGCTTGCTAGGCACATTTCAGATGGCGATGGTCTAGTTGGACATGCCATTCATCCCCTTTCTGTTAAAGGCGAAGACAAATATCTTGCAGCCATCATCAGAAACAAAGCATCATCCATCAATAGTTGTGTTTCTCTTGTGGGCAGCAATGAAACCCTAGATGATGTTGTGAAAGGCGTGCAATACTAGGCAACCATTGGTGGAGACAAGGAATCTCCTATGAAAAAGAATGCAGGCACGATCGTTAATGGAAATGCCTCGTGGCAAGCTCTGAACAAAACCAACAATCCATTCCCTTTGCAAAACTAGGGCTTTCTTTCAAGGAAGCGGTTGTAAAGGGAACTCCCAAAAGGCGCAGTACCATTGTTGATGACTCGTCATCCATTCCTAGGCCCTCCTCTAGCATCCTAATGCTAGAAAGGGTGGCACACAAATCTGCTGGTCGGTCATTTCTTGTGGCATTGAGTGAGAATACCCCATTGTTGATCTTCAGGATACTACACTGGTGGAGGAAGAATTACACAAAAAAACTTTCTCTGATCTGCCACTTCCACAACTTTTGGCCTAGTCTGGTAGAGTTGAATTGTCATGTCCCCGTTTCCGGCATGATCATCAAGTGTATAATGGATTAGCCTATTCCTCATTCCCAGAGGCTAATTCCAAATGATGAGGGAATGAATTGGTTTCTGACTAACTCTATCTGTTTGTTTTGCAGGGACAGAGTTAGAAACCTAAAATTTGACTAAGTCTGAGAGTCACTTCATCAACTCCATTGATCACATTGTCAAATAATGCTTTCATGGTGTTTAGGCGCATTTCTGGGAGATTCAAGCTTATTTTGGCACCTAATTCTCAAAGTCCACTTGTAGCACTCAGTAAGGGATTTAATGTGAGGCACTTCATGTGTTTAACCTCCTCCAACCTAGCGCCTAGTATTGAGATGAGTGGAGTGGGTATGAATGAGGCTTTCATGCTTGGGCGCCACTATCATGTTGAAGATCACTCAATGAGCGCCTTGGGCATTGAAGGTAAGAACCAAAAGATGAAGTCATCTATCAACCAGTTGAGCATTCACCAAACATGTGAACTTCATTTCTAGGAGATCAAGTGGGATTGTCAAGTAATAATGTCTTGAAGCCTAGGCGCACAATTCCTAAATTCTGGCATCTAGGATTCCAATCTATGTGAGGCGCACCTTTTGATGAAATGTCTCCATTTTTGGCGCCTAGTGTAAGAATTCACTCAAATGGCTTATAACACTGGACTTGATCAAGTTAGGTGAAGTTGAAGAAGGATAGAAGACTCCTAGATAAGTAAGGCGCTTGTTCCACCTGCCTAAGACTCCATTAGCGCCCTTGGTTGATGAGTTTTCCAAGACCCCTGAAATGGCGCCCAGTGGATCTTTCAAGAAAGAGAAACATTCTCAGTATTGTTCAGTAATCCAAGTTATAATGTTAACAAGAAATAGAGCCAAATGATAAAGGCGCACTTCTTGGTCTCCATCACCTCAAAGATGCGCCTAATGTAGTTTGGTGTCAACCTCCTTCTGTCCAACATACAAGTGGCGCCTAGAGTCAAAAAGGTTTCCAGCATATGGAGTCATTAAACTCACCTCCAAGATGTTAAGGCGCAATCTCATGACTCCTAAGCTTTGAATATGCGCCTAGAGGAAGACTGGGATTGTGAAGCTCCAATTGATCATTTACCCTGATTTGGAGATAGAATGTCATCCTAGGGACTCACTGAGCTACTATAGATCTTGATCAAATGTTGAGGCGCAATCTCTAGGCTCTGCCACCTTTAAGAAATGCCCTGTTTGGAAAGGTGCCCATTCTGGTCCTCTCCACCCTCAGTTGGCGCCTAACCCTAAGAGTCTGCACCTATGACATCAAATTGGCGCCTAAGAACTCATGGCATGAAATCAGCGCCTAGGTTCCAGAGAACTCATTTGGGCGCCTACTCTTGAATCAAAGTCCAAAAAGCTTTGTTGAACAATTGATAAGTGTTTGAAACACAATGGAATATCCAGTTTCTACTAGGCGCATCTCCATGCCTTTACACCTTCAGATTGCGCCTAGCACTTAAACACTTTCTCAATGATTGAATTTTGGCGCCTAACCTTGAAACCCATCTAGAGCATCTCTAAAACTCTAATTGGCGCCTAATGTTGGCCAGGCGCAACTTCAGGAGGAGATCACCTCAACTTGGCGCCCAAGTCAGAAGAACCTTGAATCTGCGCCTAAGGGTTTCTAGAAGGAGTTAAGGTTGTTACAACTACCTGAATGCTCATTGGTCAGAAGGATAGCATTTGGATCCGTGTCAGGGCCTCTGGATAAATTTGCCAACTCAGAATGAGTCATCAAATGGAATATTCCTTTGGATATGCTTCTTGGGAAACGTGCCTTGGTTCCTCTTTGCGCATTGAAAAACGTGCCTTCATTGCCTTTGGAAGGCCTATAAAAGGAGGAGCTCTCTCACTCATTTGTTATTTGTTCATTTGACAAAATTCTCTCTGCAAGGCTATTGAGCTTGTAATCTTGAGGCCTGCGAGTTTCAAGTGTTGGGGTGATGCTCCCTCAACAAGCAAGGTGATGCTCCCTTGTTATATTGTGAGGTGTTGACATTCAGTTGACATCATTGAGTTCAATTGAGTTGATCAAGTAAAGAAGACATTGTAAACATCAAGGCTTCAAGGCCTTCCCTTGTATTTCCATTTGAATAAGTTGTACATCATGCTATTTAAAGCATTATCCATGTAATAAGACATTGCAAGTTGATTGAATCAAGTAACAAGACAAGTACCCAACTCTAAGGTTGATTCATTCAAGTAGTTATCTTTGATGTATATCTTTATGTTGTTGAAGTAGTTGATGAATTGATAGCAAGTAAAATTGTTTAGGTAAGGAAAAATTTTCGTAGCACTAGTTGGGTATCTTACATGAATGAATGGATAATAAAACATTGGCAGCCTCTATTAGATGGGGAACTCTGCATTGGACCTTGTGCAAAAGGTTTCTTTTATATAGCATGTGAACTTCTTAAGGATAGAGATATATTGCTTCAGAAAGGTCCCTGAGCTTGGGACAAATCCCACCTAGGAATAAAACCGTGGGACACTGAATTTGAACCACTTACAGATACGTTTGTTGCTACTCCAATCTGGGTGAGACTCCCAAATTTGCCACTGCACTTCTAGGGTTTTTCTTGCCTTCGCTCCATTGAAAATTCTATCAACAAATTTATTTCAGGCCCTACATCTTTCAAAGTTCAATTTTCCTTCACTCTATGATCTTCCTTCACATTTGCTCGAATTTTAGTAGAAATGGACTTGTCAAAACCCCTACCGGCTGAGATAAGAATCAAGGCTGGTTCCAAAAGTTGGAACCAAATGGTGGATTACGAAGGCACTGTATTTAGATGCAGGCATTGTCACACCACAGCTCGTAATGCAAAGGAATGTTTAAAATTCTCTCCTCCAAACAAATCTCATCCCCCAAAACAAGCTACTTGGTGGAAAGGGGGCTAATCTTAGCAACCAACATATTTGTCCTACGAAGGAAAGATGGTGAGGTCAATGAGAATGTAGATTCGGAGAAGCCCAATGTTCTAGTTTCTAGTGGTGTGAAGGATAAAGTTGCGAAGACGACGAATGGACATAATCAGACCTTGGTGCCACCAATGGAGGAGTCAAGTAAAAAATCTGACATCAAAGATCCATGTAGGGATATAACAAATGATTGGACTCCTATCAAGAGGGGGAAGAAGGAAAAACTGGAAAATGCCAAGTTTCCAATGATGTTGTACTCCCATGATAAGATGGGAAAGCAAGAACCATAGGCAAAATTGCCATGATTTGCTAGGGTTATCATCGTTGCTGGCAGCTAGTTTCTCCCCGCCAGGGGTGGTTTCAAATTGTCTTTTTGTTAAATTGTGATGCACCCCTATTTATGGGTCTAATGCACTTTTATATTTTCTTATGTTATATATAAAAGGGATCAGTCCCCATGACTGCAATTTACAGATCAAAAAATAAAATTAAAATTAAAAATTCGTAATCTTTTATTAAAAGATCGTTACAATTTTTGCCTTAATTTCGGTCTTAACCAAAATAGGAAACTATGGGGTATTAAAGAGTGCTTTTGGATGTAACTGTGTAAGAATTTTTACCATCAACGTTTTGATCACAATTTGTGATCCATTCTGAGGAAAAGGAAAAAGGTGCATGATCATTATGTACCTTCATGTGCATTGAGTTCTGAAAACGAGTTCAAAAGAAGTTAGCTCGTAATATGATATGTATTTATGCATGATTTGAAACTGAGAAACTAATATCATACTGTATGTAAGAAAATGTTAGGTATAAGAGCATTGCACATGCCAAGTGGCTGCAAAACCCTGGGCTATAGCAAGGAATAAGCTCTAGAATCTGATTGTTTACTGCTTACAACTCTTGTCATAACTATATACAACTGCAAGGTTATTTTAGGGCTTCTACTTGGATAAACCTCAATTTGGAGTTTATTTTTGGTACAATAATAATGCCATCTATTAGTTCTCACAGAGTTGGCTACATTGGGTTGATCAGGTAGTTCTAGCATACTAAGCCAAGTCTAAGCCAAGTCCAATCTCAGCACCTGTTATGGAAGGCATGTTTTGGTACATATTGAATCAACATGTAATGTCATTGCATATGTCAAGCAACTATAGACACCTTGAATATCAGGAATGAACTATAAAAATTAATAATTTCTTATATAGAAATGAAAAATCTCTAACCAGAGTTTTCTGTTTGCATAATGACAAACATATGAGAACAATTTTTGAAATTGAAAAATCTATAATCAGAGTTTTCTGTTTGCATAAAATATCAAGGCCATTGACTTATATTCACCCATTTGCTCTTGACAAGTTAATGAATTGGTTCTAACTTCTTGCATACTAAGACAAGTGCACTGCATAACTTCAATAGTTGGCCTTGCACCAAAACAACTGCCGAGAGTTCAAAAATTGTATAAGGAAACCAACATCAATGTGGTGAAAGGTGAAAAAAAGGTTATTTTGGACATTGTTGACAAAGCAAGGATTTTTCAAAATTAACATCACAGTTGGATTATTAGTTAAGTAATATGGCATCTTGTTTGTGAACTCAGGATTTTGTAACCTAAGATTTCTGAAATTGTGTAATTATGGGTATTGCAAATGTGCACGTGATGTTTACCCAGATTTGTATGCCCAATTTTATTTGGAAAACTAACATTCACTATGGAGGATCGGTAGGTTACAAACAATTGGACTTCCTTTTTTATATGTCAATTGTTTATTTTAAGATTTTCTATCATATTGCAAAGTATTTGAATTGCAATTTTTACACAATGCAAGAATAGAATTCCATTAATAGATAGGTCGGGCAAAGGAAAATATATTCTTCACTCACCCTCTTCAGTTTCCCAAATTCGCACCATACCATCTGCTGAACCTGCACAAGAGATAAAATTATTGAATTGTGGATGAAGTACTTCACAAATCTGTCACTAAAATAGCAACAATAATGTAGCTGAAATACTATGTTAATTGAACTTTCTTTAAGAAGACAAGATATGTGTGGCACACCAGTGATTATCCCTTTGTCAAAAGTGGAGTATTCAACACAAGTGATTGGGCCAGCATGGCATGCTAGTACTGCATCACAAGTTCCACGAGAAACAGACCACAATCTAGCAGTCCAGTCATCACTCCCAGTAATAATAGCGTCTCCAACCATTCTCATCGATCTGAAATAGTCATATTTAAAACAACCACAAAGAGTCATATTCAAAATAACCATGAATCATAATTAAAATAATTGCAGCAGTAAGAAATTGTCATAAAGGAGATTTTATTCAAAAAATATTACTATATGTAAAGTCTTTAGACATATTATTCATCATCTCACCGAATCCATTTTGTATGCCCTAATAGCTTGTGCATTTGTCTTCCAGCTCGTATATCCCATATATTGCCAACCCTAAATATGAAAAAGTCAATACACACATAAAATTCACTCATTGAATTGATGATGCACAATCTTACAATCCATTATGCCAAAGATTTTGGGTTCCAAGATTGCTTAGATATACTCACCCATCCCTTCCAGCAGCAGCTAAAAGCCCCGTGGAGTCATCATATTCCATACATAGAATTGCACTTAAAGAACGACCAACAGTTGCTACACAAGTATCAGTTCTAACATCCCACATCTTAACAGATCCATCATGCGAAGCAGTAAGCACGCGCTCTCCAGAAAGCATTTTCACACAGCTAACCTATCAAAATACAACAGAAATGATCTCAATGTATCAATATGGTTGCACACTATTAATTTTTAAATGTATTTGTTACTAAATAGTAAATTATTTACCAGATTATCAAAAATAACAAAATGAAAAGACTAGATGCTTACTGCATAAAATAATATAACAAAAGAAAAATGCATTCACAATATTTTTGTTGTTCCCAATAAAAATTCCCTCTCATTTTCAATTTTATATTTGTTTCGTGATTATATCGAAAAATTCATATTGTTTTCTCTTTTTCTTTGTTTTGCTCTTTCTACAGGTTTCATTAAGAGGGCAACTATAAGGAAGAAACCAAAGCTCACACTATAAAGTTAACTCCATGTCATACTAAGCCATCTCATATAAAATCACACAAGGCAGAAAAACCTATGTTCCATAGCATTTTAGGGAGGGGGACAGCAGTCCGAGGACCATCTTTTGGGGACGGTGGGGGAACGGATATGTATATATATATAATTTAATAATTTACTATGTTCCACGGGGACACGTCCCCTACCCCAAAGCACCCTGTCCCCTATAGGGGACATTTCAGGGATGCGGGGATGAGTAGGAAATGTCCCCTACCCATCCCTTTTTTTTGAAATTTTTTAGAAACATCTTGGGGACGTCCCTGAAAATGCAGGGCACGACAGCCATCTTGGGCGACGGATGGCCAGGGGACGTCCAGGCGTCCCCTGACCGTCCCGAGGATGACTAACCATCTCCTACGGCCCAACAAAGTTTGACATGAATTTTTTTAAAACAAAACACAATTTTAAAAAAACGAAAGGATGGGGGACCCACAAGGACCCCCACATCCCGTTAAACACACCCTAAACCTAAAATATCCCTCAAAATAGCTAAAACCAAAGGCGAGGATGGATAGAGCTACATTTGCTCAAACCGACCTGTTGTGACCAAATCACACATCGCCCCATTGCAAATGGGGACCCCCCCTTTTTTTTTTTTTTTTTTTGAGCTCCTGTTTTGCATTTAGTTCTGACGATGCCTTGGGTTCGTTTCCTCTGTCAATCCAATAAGTCTCTCTTCTAGGAGATTTTTGCTTTATAACTGGAGGTCTTATCTGGAGGATGAACTTGCAATGATGAAGAATCTTGATCAAATCCCATCCAGATAATGAACGTTGAGATCAATCCTGAAGTATGTTTGAGACCCTGAAAAAGACTAAGTCTGGAGCCTGAAATCCTGAAAATCCTGAAAAAATGGCTAAGTCTGAAATCTGGTGAATCCTCCAAATTCTAGATTTTGCATGTTAAATCCGGTGGACTCGAGACCTATCTCAAACATCCTGAAAGGTATATTGAAAAATATTTAAAGTATAAGAAATTCATTTCTTATACTTAAATATATTTTTCAATATACCTTTACCCTCACGATCCTGAAAAACGCCCGACTCTTCCAGAGGATTCAAAAAGCTCATCTAGTGCGACGGGGCACCTAAATGGCGCAAAATCTTGGCGCAAAATCGTGATAAATCACGCCCAATTCTAGATGATTTCAAACACCTCAAGTGATGCGCCAATTCTAGAGGATTTAGAATACCTTAACCAACCCGCCACATGTGAAAGGAAATTCCAGAGGATTTTAAATCTTGAACTAATGCGAAACAACATGAGGATTTCGATCAATCATCTAGTGCGCCCAAACTAAAAGCATCATTTTGAAGGAGAAGATGAGGATCTCAAACACTTAACTAATGCGAAAATCAAAAGACAAGTATTGGAACGAATCTTGGAGCGAATTAAAAGATGATAAGTGTCAGAGGATTTCAAATCCTTAACCAATGCACAAATCTTAGAAAATCCTAACATCTCAAACCAATGCGACCTCTTCAAGAGGAATACAAAGTCAAGTCTCAGAGCAAATTTCTAGAGGAAATCAAAACGTTGATCCATTGCCACCTTGTAGATGAAAGTAAAGTCAAGTGTTGAAGGCAAACTTTAGAACCTTATCAAGGAGGAATCCAGGAAGAATTCACTTACCTCAACCAGCATGCCATCTTAGTGTGAAGTCTAGATAAAGTTTTCATATCATTCAAGTTAGACATCAAAGTCCTTAACTCATGTGCTTAGATTAGAAATGCTTGTAATGATTCTTATGTATTATATGTTATCGAAAGGGGATTGATGTTGTTTCTTTACTTGTGTTGCAGCAAAAGGAGGAATCATCTAAAGATCAAGTGATAAGAACCTTTGACAAGCAAGGAATGAGAAAGAGCAAGGCATCATGTAGCTGTTTCAAGGGTATCCTTCATCATCCTTGTGTTGGAATTCTTCATCAAGTGGCATCAAGTTAAGATTGTCTAGAAGACATCCATCCGAAGGACATCATCTTCATCAAGACTTTCCGAAGGCATCCACTCTACTTCAAGGAAACCTCATGTGGCTGCTCTAAGGAATCATTCAAGATCATCTTCCAAGAGGCATCATTCCAAGAGATCTACATCAAGCGAAGGCATTCATCCATCTAAACTTCAAGACTTTACAATTTCAAGTCCAAGAGAGTCTTCTACTCTACATGAAGAAAGCCACATCATTATCATCATCATCTACTCCACATGAAGAAGCATCAAGGAAGATCATCAACTTACCTACAAGAAGAAGAAAAAATCATGAAGTTAGACAAGTGAAGCATCAAGTATCATACATCCAGTTACAAGAAGAATGAATAAGGCAAAGATCTACAAGATGTATTCCTAAACATACAAGTTCAAACAATCACATTGAATACATCACACAAAGATGATACAATTTTCAAAGTATGCTCAATTGGCATCTATGTGGCGAGTACACATCATTCAATTTTGATTAGCCGCATTATTTAATGCATTCAATGTATCATTTAATGAAAGTAGCCAAAGGGATTCCTATGTGGAGGAATATTTTAAATGCTTTCGCCTTACCTTATCACATTGGAAAACGTGCCTTCATTGCCTCCCTCTTTTGTACTAAAAATAGAAAGTTGTTGTAACTACCTCTGAGGTGGCATGATCTGAGCCCTTGGCTATCAAATTGATCTAAGCCATTCATTGTAACCTGGGCTTCTATATAAAGGCCTTGTTGCCTCATTTGTAATTCAGTAGATCATTAGTAGCTAAGTGGTAGGAGAAATTAGAGTAGAATAGGAGAGACTCTCGAAAATTCTCTGAGAGGACTTGAAATTGTTGTATATATTTCTCAAGAGTAATGCAAAGGACATTGGAGCTACTTGTTTGGTGTTAAGTATTATCTTGTGGAGTAACATGGTTTCCTGAATCTTGATGGAATTAAGAGATGTTTCAAATAGCTTAGAAATAGATTAGAAGTGCATTGATGTAATGAATATGCGTAAAGATATTTGATGAATTCTTCTGGTTCATACTTTTTGTGTATTGTCGAAGGCAACCCACTTTCCAAAGTTAGACTAAACCTTCATTTTCTTTAGTTCGGTTGTGAATGCTTGTTCAAATTGCGCCAGCTGTGGGTGTTTGGATGGAGATTTATAACATGAAAATCCTTGAGTTTCCTTAGAAGATTGCACTGGCTTCGTGTAGTTGTTGGTTCTCATGGCAAAGCGAAGTCTGGTTTCATGAGGAATTTGTCTATCTTGACATGTTTCATTATCTCATTGTCCTTAGATTAGCCTTCTAAACCCTTACCCCTTTTTTATTTTCTTTATCATAGAAACCTTGTATATACATCATCCACATCAAAGGAGGAATAAGTCGAATGAAAGGAGAAGAGTCTATGTAAGTCCCTTTGTGTTTAACAGCAAAATCATACTTAATCGTTGAGCTGTCTCTTACCGAAAACATCAGAAAGAACCTTGGAGTCATCTCGTTTGATCACCTAGTTCAGCATCCGAGAGGCTTTGCTCAAGAGAGAGTCAGATACTCAGTATTTTACTCTAATTGTTGACTTGTCAAAAAACAATCATCAACACGACCCTATTGGATGGTGGATGTGGCATGGCATGGATGCACCAGAGTTGAGGATACTTGCCCGTCGCCTCCTTTCATAGATTGCCAATTCCTCTGCTACAGAGAGGAATTGGTCCACATATAGCTTCATTCAGTCGATGAAGAGGAACAACCTTACCTCTAGATGGTTAGAGAAGTTGGTGGCAGTGCATAGTGCCTTGTGGCTACAGGATCGACAGAGGCCTGAGTATCGTCAGACTCCAGCTGCACATTGGGATGTTGTATAATATGCACTATTCCGATAGGGTTTTATGACTTTTTTTTTGTTTCCTCACTATTTTCTGGTTTAGGGTTTATATGTTTTGCATGTGTTTGTTTTTGCATAATATCATTGAAATACGAGCATATAATGAAACCCAGAAAATATACAATAGATATGCATGAAAGAACAATGACCCAGATCATTAATAAAGCTAATTACAGTGACATACCAATTTCAATTTCTTCGACTTTGTATTTCTGTTGTAGGTGAACCAACTACATAGAAGTTGGAAAATCACATTCAATACATCATAAATGGAGTCTGGACAACAACAATATCAACACCTCCCATAGGCCAAATCGACCCCAAATACAAAAGGAAGACCTCCAACGAATCCCCAAATGATGCCTCCAAAGGGTACGGCCAGTTCTAGGTATGTACGGCCTTGCTGGTAGCATGAAACAGCAACAAACAAATACCAAAGGGCTCACAATAACTCTGTTCTGATCTGATCGCTATTACAGATAATAGAAGACCAAAATATGATAGATATATGCCATAAAACCACACAAATCCCCTTCCAATAGATGTACTGCCTGATATGCAAAGGTACGGCCAGCATAGAGAAAAGAACCGCTGCTAGAAAGTCCTCCACACACACAAATCTGTCCTTCATCTCTTCATTCCCAGCTGCACATAAACACTACAAAGATATATCCATTTCCGCTTCGAATCTTCACCAAAAGATATCAAACTAAAGCACAAATGAAGCCCATGGATGAGACTTCCCAAGACCCTTCTGATGTTGTCTTCCAAGCACGAAGAGAGTGATCCTGAAAAGGTTTTCGTCTTAGCAGAATCCAAGATCAAACTCTCAAAGCCAAAGCCTCAAAGTGTTGCACGACAATATCAAATTTGCAAGTGAAGTGAATAATGAAAAATGAGCTCTTCTTTTTCTTTTAACTCACTTCCTCTCCAACACCCAAGATGGGAATTATTTTATTATTTTTTGTTATTTCATTAAGTCCCCAATTCCTCATGAGGGCGCCCAACTCCTAGCACCAACACTTTAAGTTATAACTTGCACTTCATAAGTTAAGTCACTTCAATAAATTAAAGTCACTTTAGCCATATAAATATTATAATTTAAATATTTAATTTAACTTATACATCGACAAATAACTCCCCTGGCCATCTCAAAACCACAAACCAAGTGCTAGGTGCTCCAATACGGCAATGCTATAAATAGAAAGTCAGTCCACACTGCCCGTGAACCCTCATGCTTGACTTACTATAAATAGTAAGTCCTAGTGAAATGATCCAATTAGGCTCCCTAACCAAAGCCATTAGCCTACGGGAACCAGGTAATAGGCTAATCTCCTCGTCTGACTGGTCTAGGCCAAATAGAGGACATTACATGTTGATCCCGAAGATGTTATGAAGATTGATGAGGAGGAGGCACAGGAGGGATTGGTTGGGGTTCCACTGGATGAGGCAACCCCTCATGGTGGAAGTGACTCGGACTCAAACTCTGATTTTGATGCAGTCTTAGCAAAGGCAGATTAGGGGCAGCCATATATTCTCTATGTTTTTGTCATTTTGTTGTTGAAACTTGTAGCCTTTGGGCATTTTGATGTAATTTTGATATAATATATATGCACATTGTCATTGAAAACCATAGATGGAAGATTCTCAGCGAGTCTTGAAAAACTCGTGAGTTTTCTTAGGCGGCGAGTAGTAGCAGTGTTTACTCACCAGAAAACTCGCCGAGTTTTTGCCAAGTAATCACCACACAGACTCACTTGCGTCAAAAAGTATTGGAAGATTTTTATTCTATCTGTAGATCCATCTAATGCTTTAAAGATTACTATAAATCAAAGTAAATGTGTAGAGGAAAGGGATTAAAAAAAGATTTTACAAGGGGTCTACAGTTGTTTTTATTGAGTGCCAATTCATTTGTCAACCTTTTACATTTCTCACATTCAATGTGAGTTTAGTTGCCTTCTTTTGGGAGCTTCTAAACACATGGTATGAGGGATTTTTGTTTGCATTAGCTGGCCTTGCCAGCTTGTGGCTGCTTTGAATTGGTAGGATGTGAAGTTTGTTGCCTCTTTGAGATGTACAACTTCATAGCACCTGCTTTTCCTAAGGCTCTTATATCATTGTAAGAAAGTGGTTGAAATTCTCAAACAAAATGGCCACACCGAAGAGAAACAGATTTGCTTTTCTCATGAATGTCGAATGCAATCTCTTTTTGTCAACCTTCTCCTTACTAACGAGTGGCCTATAGATAGTAGGGCTTTGGTTGAGTTCATTTCCTGGTGTTCAATCTTTATCCGTTGGTGGGGGTAATTCCCATTCAATCTCATATCCTAAAAAGGTTGGGCTCTGGTGTCTGACCAATCTCGGTCATTGCCATCGACATTTTACCAATCATAAAAAGGGCAAGTACATTGGGATGGCTCATGTCTGACCTCCCACAATGACTTGTAGCACCAAACAAGAAAACAACTTTAGGAATAACTTCCCAACTAAAATTTACTATATCACATTTTATGATGAAGATTATCCAGACTAACACAAAATATTCAATCTAAGTTTATGGATCATATTCTATCAAAATTCACTCTGGTTTTATCTAGAATAGTATTTGAAGATGTAAAATATTGTATTTACTTTTAGTTTTACTATTTTCATTTTGTCAACTATCTATTGTATCAGGGTATTAGTCGTCAGGATTCTGCATGAGGATGCGATTTTGTACTCAGTTTGCATTCAAATCAATCAAATTTAATAGAAAACACTTTTGTACTCATTTATGGGCTTGTTGGATACATGTCATTGAATTTTGCAAAAAACATTTGTTTCTAATGAAATTTAAGCAATTTTTTAAGTTGCCGAGTCGAGTTTTTTGGGCCTGGTGGGGTTGGCTCTAAAGGTGGGAGGAAAAGGCCCCTCTTTTATATTATTGTAGGTGGGAGCATGTTACGTATAGAATCTAATGAGGCGAGGGGGCAACCTGCCAATCTATACGTAACATTCCCACCCCAAACTTGCCCCAACAACTAACAAATAGTGATTGGGGCACCTGGGGCACTAGAATTCCCCCCCCCACCCGCGGCCGAGAGAAGGCTTCATTGGATCGAAAAGAATATATCTGCCCGCATGTTCCCGTATGAATTCTTTGCCTTGCCGGGAGGTGGGGGAGGGCGAGTTGATAGGAAGGCCAACTAAAACCACTCTATCTCCCCAGCTATAGTGCCGGGAAGGGGTGGGCCCATCGGTGTATCTATTAGTCTATCTCCCTCGTCCCCACTCGACCTGATCATAGCAAGACTCTAGATAGTCAATGAATGCGCTGCTCCGCCCAGGCGCCATCCTATAGTTCCCTCCCACCCAGGGATTCTAGTTAGTTAGTTATAGTAGGGCCCCATTATAAAGTAGGGGACTTGATCAATTACTATCCCCACCCACCCCGATCGACCCCCCTACCTTTCTATAGTGGCAGGTGATGGGACTGTTAGTGTGAATAAGGTTACTTTGCTATCTAGCTCTTTCTTAGCTTGTTCTCCGCTTTAGCTCTCTTCACACTAGGTTAAGTTTACTTAGGGACTTTTTCACTTTATCCCATATTGGTTGTGTTTTTAGTCTCTTGGATGGAATATCCTATATATACCCACCTCTTGCTCTCATATGAGCATCTCATTCTATTGTATTGCTTTGCATTCTCTTGAGTTGAATACAGTTTATTTGGCACATATCTGATTTCTATTTTGCTTTCTCTCAATCACTTGCATTCTTGGGTAGAAATCTAACAAGGACCCACTTCAATGGCACTCGATCGACTACAGGTTATGCGATGGACCAACTCTAGGTGATGGATGCTAATTACTTACTCGATCGCCCCACCGGGAGGCCCTATCCTCTATAGTGGGGCTTTATGCGGGGGGGTAGAGAGGAATGGCATTTATGCTTCTCTCCCTAACCGAACAAACCCTACTGCCGGGTTTGTGTCCTCCCTCTCTGGGTTCGGTCCTTAGGGAGAATTTTTGCCGAGTCTGAGTTTTCCAACTATGTTGAAAACAATTAATTTTGTTTATTTGTTTGTCAATTCTTATGTGACAAGTTAAAACTTAGTTCAAGTGTAATGTTATTGTTATATATTCATTTTTTAAGCTTCTATAATGTCTATAACGAATGTCTTATCAATGTTATCATACAAATATTTGAAATTTCCCTATATTCTAAAAAAAATCTTTATTTTTGAGTAGCCGTCCCCTGCTGTCCCTTAAAAATGGCCCCAAAAAAAGGCATCCCGGAAACATGTCCCCCCATCCACTGTTGTCCCCGTCCCCGAAACTTGGGGGAGCATAGGATAATTTTAATTTTTCTATGGCTCCAGTCATAATAAGCTCATTAAAGGTACTTCTCAAGAAAATATTTTGTTCATTCGGAGTCTTGAGATGTTGCATCTTGGACGATCCAAGTAGTTCAACACACTTTATGTGTTTCTGCCTCTTCAGTTTCAACACCCTTTTTAAAATTATTATTTAGCCTTTTCAGAATAAAAACAAGTCAGAATGAAACAGCTTTGCACCTGAGCATCGTGACCCTTGAGTTCCTCTAAATGTTGTGAAGTATGTTTATCCCACACAAATACATTCTGATCATCCGAGCCTGAAACAACTCGTGTTCTGTCAGAGCTGATTGCTCGGATTGCTCTGCAAATAAACAAGAAAATGTATGTCAAAATACTATTACTATAATTGCCACCAGGTTGAATGACTGAAGTATTAGTCATGATCATACCTTAGTCGTACAAAATAAAAATGTATCTGCAATAGCAAGAACATGAGCCTTACAAAGATTGGAAATGCATTCTCTTGATAATATGATGCTTTTCCACATGGTTTGATCGAGTATTTAAATCAGCAACATAAAGCAATCTAACTAGACATTAGCAACAAAAAGATTATCTGTTATTAGAGTCTGCCACAGTTCTAAAATTCACAACTCGGAAACTCAGCAGTTACAATTTTGATTTGGACTAGGTGACTTGGCAAATTAAAAAAAATACAAAAACTCAGTGTAGGTGAGTTTCTCGGCTATGATATTTTCTGATGAGTACTCAGAGAGTTTTCAATCTAAAAAATATACTACTTTTATGAAGCTCATACATTAAATCTAGAGTTAATAAAACCTCATATCCTTTCATTATGCTTGTTAAATTATTCTGATATTAAAACCAGGTTGCAATTTGCATCACCTACATATGTTTTATTGTACTCACAAGATGTCATGGTCATTTCTAATGCTAGATAAGGTTAGTAAGTCAGCATTTGATGGGTCCATGTCAATACAAAAGTTATACATATTCTGGCAATGACAATAACAGGTATATATGCCAGAGTACTACACTTTTCAGGGCTGATTCAACTTTCATGTTCTTGTCAAGATTGCGCAACTATAAGCTATAAAACTATTTAAAGGTCTTTACAAGCTATCAATTTAGAAGAATTCCTCCACATGATTGTTACTATACAATCTAAATGATACACAAACTTTTGCAAGCATACAAGAATAGCTAATATTTCAAGGGACATTATATAAAGGGGCATCATTTACTGTTATCCTTGGGGAGAATGTAATGTCCCCATATTAGGCAGTTGTGGTTTTTGGGTGGTTTAGCCTATTCCTGGCCCTCATAGGCTAACGCAGGTGGTTAGAAGGACCTGTTGGGCGGTTATCAGTGTGGTTTCTTCTCCAGGGTTCAATGAGGTTCAGGCTTGGCCTTTGCAGAGGTTTCAGAACTCAGTTTCTCATACTTACTATTTATAGTAAGTCACTTAGACGGGTTTACTATTTATAGCAGGGCACCTGATTATGACATGTGGGCAGTGTCGATTCCGGTATTCAGTTGGATTGGAAAATTAAGAGAGATAATAATTAAATTAATTATTTGTAAGGTTATTAAATAAATAAATATTATAAAGTGACCTTATATTTAATTAATTTAATAAAGTGACTTAAATAAAATATTATAACATAAAGTCACTAAAATAAAATAATAATATTATTTTTCTAGAAGCTTCTTGGAGATGGATCAAAAAAGTATAAAAGAAGATCAAGCCAAGCTTCATATCATCCAGGAATTGATATTTGCTTTGATGTTGTTGTTTGGTGAGGAAGCCAGCTAGGGTTTCTGCCATTTCCAGCCATTGGGAACGAAAACTCTCATTGGTTATACAATTTTGAGGCTGTTGAACTATCAGCTGAGATTATTGCTAAAGTGTGGGCTTCATCTAGGAGTCCAATCTATGCTTAAATTGGAGAATACGTTAAGTTTCACAAGGGTTTCAAAGGTTAATCATTTGCAGAACTGAAATTGTTGATGACATGAACAGTGTCCTGAATAGTGTCGTGCTACAGTAAATGTTGCAGTGCACGTGAACAGTGATCGCTATAGTAATTGAAGCAATGTGAAAGGAATAAGCAGATTATTGAGGTTCACTTTGAAGGCATTTGGTGGCTTAAAATATTCATATTTATTGTGGGAAAAATCGTGGGTTTTAGAGGCACATTGGCAGCCATCGATTGGCATATCAGACCTCACATATTTGCAGATTGGGAGCTTAATACTCATCAATTTCTCCTATGACCTTGGGCGCTCCCTTCCTAAGGATGGGACAATGATATTTGATGCATATTTGGAGGTGAATAAGGTGTGAATATTCTTATTATCTGCAACTTCAGGTCTGAAACAGGGGCAGCACCATTAAGGGCTCGATTTGGCTTGTGAAGAGGACATTTGGTTCCATTTCATTGAGGCTGCACCTTCTCCAGCATAGCCGACTTCATGACCAGGTTCTAAAGTAGTTTGCATTCATTTTTAGGGGCATATATGTCATTGTTAGTTGCTGCAATTTAGTTTCAGATTTGCATAGCTTTGTATGCCAAGAGTCTTGGCCAACATTTTATATCAGCATTGTAATTGGAGTAGTTCATCAATAAAGGAGTGAATAGATGCATGCCAAGTGTTTGAATTAATGCCTAGCTGCTGTAGGTGCATATTGGTTTCTTAGGATACATGGGAAGTGTCAAATAACAATATGTCAAATAGCTGTACAAAGCAATTTCAGTCACTTATATGTATGAGAAAGGTCAAGAGCAATTAGTATATCATTGTCAATCAATCTTGCAATATTAGAAGCAATTCAGAGCATCATTTGCAACATACAAACTCATAACAAAACACACAAAAACTCAAAAACAGCAAAATCAAACATTGTGTGCAAAGTGTTTGACGATATTCCTTGAGCCTCTAATCAGCAAATTGAGGTCCGAATTGTCAAGGGCTATTACAGAGAAACCAATAGAGGCTTATGCATGACATCAATTGAAGCTCAGATTGCAAAACATACCATAAATAAAACACGGTCTTTCTTCGGATGTTTTTGTTTCTATTAAGGTAGAACCTCCCAAAAACACCAAATCAATCCTTTAAAGCCACTTTTAGGGCTGCTGCAAGAATTTTTCTACATTACCAGAAACAGCACGAATTGCACCTAATATAGGACCGGACGGGAGTGGGCGCAGAAGTGAGTATGGGACGAATAGGGTATGCCCCTGCTGCCCCGGGTACCCTATGAGGACGTACCCACAGGGTACCCAGGTGGCAAGGGTGTACCCTGGCCATCCCTAGATGTGCTCAGGCACTCCCAATTGCTCCCAAAGCCCAAGCGACATTTTAAAAGCCTACAAAACCTTAAAGCGTAAATAACAACCCTAAAAGTGACCAACAACATTCGTTTCACAATCACCAAGCACAAAAAGAACCAATATCGTTCCCCTTTGCCAATTTTGCATTTGTGAAGCTAGTTAGTTTTTTTGAAAGGTGAAGGATTACAAAGGTGCCAAAGACATTTGCTAAGTGCTACGGGAAGGAACTAGGTTGCACAATGGAGATTTATCGATCAAAGGTAAGTATTTTGTGAGATTCTTTCAAGCTTTTGAAGATTTTTTTTTTAGTTTTTGAGGAATTTTTCAACTTTTTTCCCAAAAATAAAAAAATAAAATAAATTTTATTTAACAATTTAATTGTTTTTTTTTTATTATGTTTATCTATATTGCAAGGGTTACATTTCATTTTGCTTTTTTAAATTTATTATAACAGAAATCTATTCAAAGTGGCTACTTGTTCGAGTTCAATGGCCCCAAAGATAGGTAGACACTTCAAATACGATCAAGCATCACCTCTATGGAAATATGTTATAGTGGTTGAACAACTTCTAGGAGTTGGGGCTTGTCTTTGGCATTGTAGTCACTGTGAGATTGAGTATAAGAGCTTGTATAGTCAAGTGAAAGCTCACATTTGTGCTATGACTGGCCTAGGAATTAGAGTTTGTCAAGAGGAAAACAAGAAGGGGTTGCCAAAGGAACATATTATGGCATATGTTAGAGAACAAGAAGAAGTTGATGTTGTGAATGAGAGAGCAAAATTAAATCTCATCGCTTAGTGAAGAAAGGATCAAGGAAGCCATCTATGTCTCCTTAAATGGTGGTTGCCCCACGTCCTTTCTTAGAGACACTGTCTACCCAAGAAGATCCCTCTATTTCTTTCTACAAAAGAGGCCCATTGGAGAAGGCATTTCACAATGAAGCGAGGGGCAATGCAAATGAACAAATTGCACATTGCATTTACACCAATTGTCTTCCTTTCAACTTGGTGAGATTACCATTTTGGCGGGAAAGGGTAACAGTAATCAATCAAACACCTTTTGGTTACACAGATCCTAGGTATGATAAGGCGCGCACCACCATATTGGCAAAAGAGTTTTTTTTTGTAGAGACATTACTAAAACCAATCAAGGATTCATGGGTTAAAAGATAAAACAAGTCCATCATTTTTGATGGATCGAAAGATTGTAAAAACCAACCTTTAATAAATGTCATTGCAGTGTCCCCTTAAGGGGCAATGTTTCTGAAGGTGATTGATTGTGATGGGCAAATAAAGAATGCAAACTTCATTTCAAATACCTCCATTGAGTCCATAGAGATGGTGGGTGCAGAGAACATTGTCCAAGTCATAACGGACAATGCAAAAAATTGTAGGGTAGCAAGTGCTTTGGTTGAGGAGAGGTACAAGCACATTTTTTGGACACCATGTACCATCCACTCCCTTAACTCGGTGATACAAAAACTTGGCACTCAAATAGAGTGAGTGAAAAATATATACACCGAGGGTGAAGAGATTTAGATGTTCATGACAAACCATCATATGTCACAAGGCATCTTCAAGACTTCCTCTAATATGGAATTGTTGAAGGTAAATTTATGAAATTTCAATATTTATTTTAAATTTAATTTATGGCATCTTTACTTATTTAAATTTTAATTTGTTACTAACTTATTTTTTTACACTGCATTAGGTTGCTAAAACTCATTTCGCATTGCACGCAATCATTTTGAGATGACTTGTGAAGGTGTAAGAAGTATTGAGCAACATGGTCATTAGCAACCAATAGAGTGTGTGGAGGCAATCAAATTCAAAGAGGGCCCAAAAGGTCAAACCATTGATCCTAGATGATGATTGGTGGGCTTGTGTGGACTACATCTTGAGTTTCATTGAGCCCATTATGAGTATGATCAGATTCATTGATACAGATCGACAGTGTTTGGGAGAAATCTAAGATGACATGGACTCCATGATAGAAAAAATAAGGGCCATGATAGAAGAGAAGGGGAATGACCCCAAGAAACATTTTTCCGAAGGGTGAAAAAGAACATTCTTGACCATTGGAACAAGATGGCCACACCCTTGCATCTTCTTGCATATGCATTATCTCCCAAATGTTATAGCATGGAAATGTTTTCTTTTTCTAGAAGAACGACAACATACAGACAATGAAGTTGTTGATGGGTACAAAAAGGCATTCTCAAGAATCCTCTCAGATCCAGAAGTGGTGCATAAGGTTAGGACTAAGTTTGGTAGGTTCATCACGAGACAAGATCATAGTAGTTGTACTCTTCGAGACAAGTACAAGACGGATGCTCATACATGGTAGTACCTCCATGGGCAAAGTTATATGTTCCTCCAATCTCTTGCAATCAAAATTCTATCATAGATAAGCATTTTTAATTTTTAATTTTTAACATTCTTACCATTCATTCGCATTTTAAAGTTGTATTGACTTTCCAATTTCAACGGGTTGCAAGTTCTTCTGCTAAGCAGAATTTGAGTACATACTCCTTTATTCACTCAATTAAGCACAACTACTTGGCTGCCAAAAAAAATAGAAGATTTGGTCTACACACATTCCAACTTGTGCCTCCTATCACATAAGGAAGTTGACAACAAGGGGTGACAAAGAATTGGGATATAGCCCTTGAATGTGCCAATTTGGATGCATTTGTTTTAGAGCTTGCTAGAGTCAATATAAATGACAACGAGGCTCCTACACATGATGTTCATGTAGCTAGTGGGAGTGGCACTGCAGTTTCTTGTGGTTCAAATGAAGTTGAACCAAGTGATGACTTAGATCTAGATGCTTTTGATGGAGAGGAAGATACCATTTTTTAACTGTATTTATTATTTTCAAGTGTTGTAATGATTCGACATATAGATATATAGTATATATGATATGATATAACATTGAATTATCAATTGTCTTTTCAATTTACAAAATTACATGTTATGAATTATGATTTGACATATAGATATATGAATGAATTATGAAATGTATTTTCAATTATGTTATTTAACTTATTTTTAGTATCAAGTATCAAATATATTTTAAGTTTTGTATAGTCACTAGTGTATTTTTTTTTTTGTATATATACATAGAGAGATTTGTGCTCGTACCCAAGGAAAAAAATTGTCGTACCAGCATACCCAAATCTCAAACCCAAGCCTGTTCCCATACTACTAACTTTGGAATTTTTAGGCCTCAAATTGTTGGTTCTTATATATATGCATGGTTACTAAAACTATGATTAGAATAAAACAGGCATGGTACGAAACTCATTAAATGGCAATAAAAACAACAAATGACCAAGAATAGGTCAAGCGTTCAAAGGGAATACAACATATTAAGCTACAATAACAAAGAATTAGGGCAAAAGGAGAAATAGACTAAGAAAATATAATAAAGCAAGAAAAGAAGGAAAAACCAAATACATAACATATATCAAACTACCTACCAACTATTTGTAGAGTGGTTCATCAACCATTGATAAATCATCATAAGCAAACGACATCAGCCTAATCTTCGTAGGTGTCTTGGAAGAAATACAAACAACTATAAGAAATCGTTCCATACGATTCATAGCAAAAGTTAACTTGAGACATTTTGCTAGAACTCTACAACTAAGAAAATATTGTAGGAGGTCTAGATCAGTCATGTCAGAAGCATAACATAGATTAGATTTCACACGTTGCAATGCAATGGCCCTACTACATGCGATGGTAAGATAACCAATATAGATAACAAGAATCACAATGTCATCACCATCTCTTTCAGCATAGAGATTTGGATCAAATAGACTTTGTTGGAATCCAAAATCTAAAAGAAGAGCAATCTTTTATATACTATGATCGCAGAGCCTACTTAAACTCGTGCAAAGACTTAAGAATTCAACAAACCAAATGATCACTACCATGCACCTAAACTCCTTCAAATTGTATCATGTAGACCTCCTTACCCAAATTTCCAATCATGGAGGTGCTCTTCACATCCATTTGATACACCTTCCAACCAAACTAGACTACTATGGTTAGAAACAACCGAAATGTGACCATCTTTGTTCTAGGAGCAAAATTCTCCTCGTAATCTATCCCCTCCTATTGTGAATAACTTTTCCAACAAAATGAACCTTTTCCTTGTCCAAAGAATCGTCAACTTCAAATTTGATCTTATATTCCCATTTGCATCGAATGGGATTTTTACCTAGGGGCTACTGGGAAAACTTCTAGGTATGATTTTTCATCAAGGCATCATATTCAACCTACATGCCAACCTTCCAATAAGGTTTACCTTTTCACTTTTGCATACTGTTGTGATCTAGGCACCTTGGAAATGTCAAATGAGAGCAAAATGAACATGCTCATATCAATATACAATTTATTTATCCACTCACTAGGATCAAGTAGGAAATCAACTTCCTACACATCATAAATAGTGGAATAATGCCACTTTGTTCTTCAATGTTGTTTGACCCGAGATTCCTATGGCAAAGCAACCACATATGAAGTTGAATTCCTCTCAAGTCTTCACCTCGGATAAACAATTTGTCTAAGAGAGACATCAGCATGAGGCTAACACATTGTTGACTAAGATGGAATATAAGAACTAGAGCTTTCATCTTTCAAAGGAATCACAAAATTAACTCGAATCATTGCTTACAACCTACTGGTTAGAGTAACAATCAAAGAAAGGTTGTGTTGCTTTTACATCAACATCCCAACTAACTATGAGTTTATTGTGGAAATATCAATGAATCTATATACCTTAGTGGAGTCACAGACCGGAGTTCTAAGTCCAAGAGTCTTGCATGTATTTATACCCCGATGATTACAGTAAGAGAATAATCAGAAGCATTCGCAGTAGGAAATATCATTGTGTGGTAACTTAATAGAATTGAGAAATATCTTACAAAAACTAAACATTCATTTTAGGCATCAGAACCACATATCATTCTATATTAATATCAACTTCATATATTACAACATCAGATAGATAGTCTCTTTTCACTGTTCTTCTTCTCTCTTGTCTACTTTTCTACTTCTATTTCTAGTTTACTATATACATATGGCTACAATGGGGACGTGTCCCTTGCAATAAATGTCTTTTCCTATTAGGTATAGTCAACCCCATGCTCTACATTCCTTTTGCAGCCATATGTGGTGGATTCTGGATCTTGTTGTTCGTGTGCTCTTTCCACTGCCAACACCTATATTGTTCATTATACCCAACAAAGAAATATCTAAAGCTCTTAGAAACTAGTTTACTCTTTTTTACTATCAAAAACCAAAACATATGCAACTAAACTGAAGACACGAAAAATGTGTTATTGTTGGTTTCAGATTGGACCAAGATTCTTTAGGTGTGACATCATGCAATTATTTAAATAAACTTCTATTTAGGAGATAACACATCATGTTCCCTACTTTGCCCTAGTATTTGTATGACACGTCTTTGTTGTGTATTATACACTAGGCTATCTCCATGATAGTTTTGTTTCTTCTCTCAACCACCCCATTTTGCTGAGAGATGTAAGGAGTTGTCAACTATCTCTAAATGCCTTCCTTCTTGTCAGAGTCTTGAAACTACATGGAAATGATGTCGCCCCATTATTAGACCTTATAGCCTTGATTTGCCTACATTTCTAATTTTCAACGAATGCTTTGAGCTTGACTAGGAATCCAAATAGTCAAACTTTTTCTTCAAAAAGCATACCCACATTTTCCTTAAGAAATTATCAACCAGCAATAGCAAGTATCTTGCACCAAGGATTGTTGATGATTTCCAAGATGGCTCACATAGATCTACATGAATGACATCTAAATCCCCCTTTGCATGCATGCCCCTTCAATTGGAAATGACTTTTGTTTTTGCTTACCATCCAAACACCACACGTCTTGCTTCTCCTAAATAGATGAAAATTCATGAACCATAGTAATTCTACTCAATTTGGCTAAGTATTAAAGATTGAAGTGTCCATCTCTCATGCCACAAAATAATATTGTTGCCCTCTACAACTAAGGGATGCAAATTAGTAGAACGGATCAACTAGTTTATATAAACTATTTTGCTTAAGGTCTAGGGAAACCATTCTATCCTACTTGATGTTAGTTCTAGTATACTTATTTCCACAAAGATTCACAAAAAAAGTTAGAATATTGTGTAAGCTAATTGATAGACAATATATTTTTGTTTATATCTGAGACAAACATATTATCCCTCACTATGAATTTAATTGCATTATTGAGAATAATCTGAGCATCCTCTATTCCTTCTATTGTGTGCATTCTACCATCGCCTAAAGAAATAGAATTTGTAGAATAAGAATCAACAATAAACTTGGCACACTAGTCTCTGCAACAAGTGAAATGTTGAGATGCACTAGAATCAAAGAACCAACAATTGATTGTATCACTATTATCTTGGAAAAATTCCATAGAAACACATTCTTATCAGAGTCTTACTTTGCCTCAACTACCACATTACCTTGAGTCTACAGCTTATGGGATAAATCATATTGTCATTTGCAACATTCTTTTTTGAAATTTTGATATACTCAAACTTATGACATTTGTAACACTTAACTTTGTGTTTGGACTATAAATCTCAAATTGAAGTCTTTTTTACTTTGCCCTTATACTAAGCAATAAATGCACTCTCAGATTGTCTAGAACTAGACTCAACCATTTGCATTTGTCTTCATTTCTTTTGCAATAAATATTAACTGACTTTTTCAAAGGTGAGAGTTTGACTCTCCCAACAAATACAAAGATTCCACAAAAGTTTCAAATGGCAACGACAAGCTATTGATGACAATGAGATTTGTCGTGTTTCTAGGATGACAACTACTCTAAAGATTGCAAAATAGAGGTTGAGGACATGGTCTCCTATCTCATGGTGGATCAAAGGTAGATATCATTATGCCCTGGATAACAAGGCTTATCTATACTATAATAGATACAAGAAACAAATATTACAATAGAGGTTTAGATGTAATATCCCTTGACTAATCTGCCCTTATGTTGCTGATTTAAACCTCAAGGAATATTGTCAAACACTTGTTGTGCAAACTGATATCAACTGATAATTGTCCTTTACTTGCTCAAACACGGTTTAGAATGATGCCAAAAGCTGATATGAGATCTTATCCACCAAGGCCAACTGATTACTAATGAAATAGGTATGCTTATGCAAGATATTTTGAAATTTCAATGCATATAGATATCAGAAACTAATTGCAAAAATGCTGCTACAGCAACTAAGAATTATGTCACACACTTTTGATGCAACCTCCGATGGTGAATGTGTTGCTACAGCCAAGTGGCATAAATACAAACACTTGGTATGCAATCCTAAAGCTAAACTTAAGCTAAAATTAGTACCTACAGCCCATAGACATTTTGTTAAACAATTGGCATTCAAACTAATGAACTAAGCATGAAGATTATAACCATGGGGCATTACCTCAAATATAGGACCTGCAACTTATCACTTCCATATCGGAGTATCAAGTTTATTACAAGCAAATATGATTGGCCAAGACTCTTGGCTCCCAATGCAATCACTACAAGTCTAAGTACAAATGACAACTATGAAACAATGCTGATATGAATATGCTAACTCATGAAAGCCCCTGGAAATGTAAACTGCTATGAATCGATGATGAAGATGAAGGAATGGCAGCCTCAAAACAGCCCATAAACATCCCTCTCCAATAATGACAACCCCGCACTGTAGCGGATCACTGTAGCGGGTACTGTAGCACGACACTATTCACGCACTGTTCACAACACTGTAGCATTTCACTGTTCACTGGTACTGTAGCACAACACTATTCATGCACTGTTCACGGCACTGTAGCGTTTCATTATTCACGGGTACTGTAGCAGCCAGCAATAATTGTGTTCACAATGAATCCTTAATACCCTTACAATCTGCAAATAGATATGCATCAACCCCTTGTATTCTTTCTATTTCTTCTCCAATTTAAGCACAGATTGGACTCCTTAATAAAGCCTACAATGAAGCAATAATTCA
This sequence comes from Cunninghamia lanceolata, assembly GCA_027924645.1. NCBI lineage: Eukaryota > Viridiplantae > Streptophyta > Pinopsida > Cupressales > Cupressaceae > Cunninghamia > Cunninghamia lanceolata. The sequence goes on from BSBN01000771.1 coordinate 660,988, forward strand.
GCTGATATTTCACAACCTCAAAATTGCATAACCAATGAGAGTTTTCGTTCCCAATGGCTGGAAATGGCAGAAACCCTAGCTGGCTCCTTCACCAACAATCACATCAAAGCAAATATCAATTCCTGGATGATATGAAGCTTGGCTTGATCTTCTTTTATACTTTTTCAATCCATCTCCAAGAAGCTTCTAGAAAAATAATATTATTATTTTATTTTAGTGACTTTATGTTATAATATTTTATTTAAGTCACTTTATTAAATTAATTAAATATAAGGTCACTTTATAATATTTATTTATTTAATAACCTTACAAATAATTAATTTAATTATTATCTCCCTTAATTTTCCAATTCAACTGAATACTGGAATCGACACTGCCCACATGTCATAATCAGGTGCCTTGCTATAAATAGTAAACCCGTCTAAGTGACTTACTATAAATAGAAAGTATGAGAAACTGAGTTCTGAAACCTCTGCAAAGGCCAAGCCTAAACCTCATTGAACCCTGGAGAAGAAACCACACTGATATCCGCCCAATAGGGCCCTCTAACCCCCTGCGTTAGCCTATGAGGGCCAGGAATAGGCTAAACCACCCAAAAGCCACAACTACCTAAAATGGGGACATTACATTAGACATGGGAGGATTATGGGTACAGAAAAACAGAAGATTAAATAGAAAATATAATTTTCTATTCATTTATAAGAATGTCTACAAGATAAGATTATTTGATATGAAAGGGTGTTAAGATGTTATATCCCTACAAAAATTTCATACGAAGTCATTCTTCAAGTAGAGGGAAAGTCATTTTTGTTTGGTGAGCTAGGGTTGACATTCAGACTAGTGGAGTATGCTGATGTGAGGCAGGGTCAAGAGTTTGTGAGAATGTCAAAGTGACCTCCTGACTATATTAGTGTGTGCCTTTGTGAAAGGGAGACAAAATTTGATCTGGGCAAATTTCGAGCTTTGTTGCAGGTAGTTATAGTAGGATTGTTGCAAATCTTTGAATGTTTTCATTGCCATTGCAGATTTTAGAGCATTTACATAGGGTTAACAACATGCATCAATCAGACCTAGAGAGTGCACCATTGATGGAGTGCCAAAGTTTCAACAAATGCAGAAAAATGGTCACAAAATATCTAGGCATGTGCCATAGCAAAGACTAGGCAAAATTGTTAAAAATACAAAACTGGCCACAAACCCTAGGCAAGCACTACAAGCAAATCACCCAAAAATTGAAGATCAAAAAAGTGGTCCACTCAAACCTGCAACAGGCACCATTAGGTGACTAACAAAATTTTGGAGAAACAAAAAAATAGGTCAAAAGACCCAATGGCATGTGCAGTTAGGGTTTCTGGGCATAAAAAGGAAGCCAGAAATGTTATAAGTGGCTGCCCTAATGCATTGGTGCATGCCAGTTTGAACTTGTTAAGGGTTATGGCATCAGTTTCTAAGCTTCTCCAGTAGGAATTTCAGCAAGCGTTTTGTGCAGTTCTAATAGATTGGATAAGGTTGCATCAACATCTTCACCAATTTTGTGGTAGTAAAACAGTGATCTTCAGGCACTTTCGGAGTTTTATCATAGGTGCCATTTACAAAGATTAAAAGCAGCTCTTCAACTGTTCTTAGTGGAGTTTCAGTCATCTCAAGGGCAATATATAGTGGGTTGGTAAGCCACTGAGATCATATCATTTCCTTCACTCTTCACTCAAGGTACTTCAAGATCAATGCTTCAATTTTCGTCAAAGGAGATCATGTGGAGGGTTTTGTCAAGTAGTTGAGCCAAAGGTAGATTGTCAAGCGTCATTTGTGAAGGAATCTAGGATCTCAAAACACTGAGATTTGCAAGTTTTCAAACACAAGAAAGGTATATGTGTGCATTCAAAGTTAGATATTAGATTCAAGACACCAAGATTGTTTCGTTAGTTCTTAATGATCATTGGGGTTTCATTTTTTTATCATGATTATAATGGAGTTGCATCAAAATCATTAATAGGAATTGTTCACACATTAGACTAGCTATTTTAGTTGTTATTATTGGAGGATCACTATTCTGACGTGATCTTCTAGAAAATCTATTCAGAAACATCCTATTTCAGGATATCTTGTTTTAGATGATGTATTTTGGAGCAATTTTGTATTTTGATTGCTTTAATTGCAAGTAAACTATTTTTAGCGTACAGATTTCACTATGCTTTTTCTTTATTAATTGCATGCAAAATTGCTAATAACTAAAAATAAATGTTTTATGCACTTAGAAGAGGAGAATGGGGATTTTTTGCATACTTATTTCTAAGATTATTGTTCAACATTTCTTTTATGCAATTTGTTGAATCTTGTGTTGAATCCAATCCAGGCTGTGTTCTGCTCATGCTTTCTAGTCTTTGTTTCTAGCTATTGCTAGCTTTCTAGGATATTTGCTTTATGCAAAAAGGCATATAATAATCTCATATTGTGTATAAGTGTTGATAAGCCTTGTGCGATAAGCCTTGTGCCCATACCCAAGGACAAAAAGAGAGGCGTTTGTTTCAAGTTTGTACTGCATAATAAAAATCCAAGATTGTTTAGAGTTCTAGGGTTTAGTTTGGTTACAAGGACCTTCGCCTTCTAATTTGGAGAAAGGTTAATCCTTATAAACTGTTCCGTTTTCTGTTGTTATAAAAGGGTAAAATTAAAATGCTAACATTCAATATAGACAACAAAAAGATGTGTCAAAGGGACAAGTTTTGAATTAAATAATTAATGATATTAGGTTCACAGCAGTTATCCAAGGTTTCAAAGAAAATTTGTTCTATTAGAGAAACACATTGATAGTAACTTAAAACAACAAGCCTGTCTCAATCCTTTCAATTATGGCTTGTGCAAGTATGCTTGCTTGGGGTATCTCATCCGACATGATGCAAACAACGAAAAAGCAATCCAAAGATTGTTGAATCTACAGGTTATTTTCTTTAATTAGAAGCAATAATATATGTTTTAATTTGATCTTAATGGACTGATATAAATCTAGGATATACTTAAACCAGACTGAAAATGCAATGAAAATCAGTAACAAGATAAGAAGAAAGGTGACACAACATATACCTTCAAAAAATGTTTCAGAAAAATCCCAACATCAAAAGGAGATCTAGCATTGTATTAATCCAACAAGCTGTCAAATACAATCCACTAATCCAAACATCTGAAGTAGCAACAACCTCTTCCTTCTCAAAGCATACAAGCAACCCAACAACACTCTGTCAACCTGTAATGCCAAAACTACTCACCCAAGCCTTCAATTTATACAATTTGGGCTTAAATAAAACCACAAGGTAGTATTCAAAACCATAGTAAGGCCCAAGAAACACGTCTGAATGCTCAACATGCAGGAGGGAGTACATGCAAAAGGATCCCACCTCACTAATGGTGTCATGCAAGAGAGAGAGTCCTTATGAGATATTGTGACTCTTCAACTTCCCAAAGTGGAGCGCCATTTTCAAGGAGACTAGTCAACTTTGTAACTCCCATTTTAATGCTCTTACAAACTCGTGTCAAGTGTCCAAAGGAATCTCATGGGTCCCCAAACGGACCATTATACATACAACATTAGAATATTAATATGTCTAAGACTCTAACCAATATCCCAACATTATTACTAGCACTTGCAAGGTGTACAACACACCTAGTCCTAACAAAGACTTGCTAGGTATTTTTGTTCAACTGGATTTCCTCAAATTTCCATACCCTATTTAGCTAAAAAGATGGGATAATAAACTGCTACTAATGAATTCTTATACTCCCAATATTCTATCATGCATCTTCATGCTAAAGAGATTTTAGAATGCAATGCAGTATGCATTTGTTTATTTGCATATTAGATACATATACGATAAACAGATGATGATAATCACATAGGACTTCTGATGGCAAGAATGTTGGTTTATTTTATACGCACACGTAACTCTAGACATTGCATAATTTAACAGACCGCTATGAAGGATAAGATTTGAAATAATTAAATGTTTAATATTCATTGACTATATCATGACGCACAGGCCTGTCTCAAAGTTGTTCATTATAGATTGCATGAATATGCTTGCATGTGGCATCTCATCCCACCCAATAGCAAACAACTCAAAAGAAATTCAAAGGCTGGTTGCATATTTCTTTTCAACTTGATTTTTTCAAGTTTCTATACTCTGGCATATCTGACTAAATGTGTGAGGGAAGCCAATTTGTATATAAAGGATGGCATTAGTGTGTGTCTGTGTTTGGGTGGGGTACGAGTGGCAGTGGGGTCCGGTGGGAATGATGATACCCAAATAGAATGTTTGATCTGAAGAAGGTATGAATATTATTTAAATGTACACATAGTTCTATACTTCAACTGCATTCAAACAAGCAGCTACCAAGGATAAGATTTGAAATATGAATGTTGATAATCCCACATTCATTTTGAACAGGTTCAAGAATGCATTCTAACAATTCTTTAATATAACTAAATCAAGTAATATAATTAAATGACTTGCTCATACCATAGATGCAGCATACTCTAATTACAATGACCCAGACTAAACGTAGGACTAACTTATAGTCTGATGGTTATTTTCAAACTTTATATTTTCCTAAGAAATAATGTTCTATACTATTGTACATGTACATAATTAAATGATTTTGTTCTACCCCAGAAAATGAATAAAGCTTTCAACCATACAAAGCATAGTCTAGAACCTTGTGTGGCCTGTTAATGTTGCTCTAGGCTCTGATCCACGATGATTTGGATCCCAAAGTTTAAGCTGCAACAAGAGTTAGAAAGGCAATGTCAAGTTACAACGATAAAGCAAAAACAATAGTTAACCATAAATCAGAACCTAAAAATCAAACAAAATAAAATAATAAAATTGTGAGGAATAACCCAAGTAAATGTTTGATAAATAGCATTGTCTTCGTATAAAAGTGTCATTATTTTATTGACAGATGTAAAGATTTAATCATAGTAGCAGAACTCAGGAATAACCTGATGCTAACTGTGGCCCAAGCTTGGGGCCATGCTAGTTTGAACTCAACGGATGTGTTTTGCTCAGACCTGGGTTTGTCAGTGAAAAAACTGGGGAAAAACTGCATTTTATCCAATAAAACATAGTATATTAAATAAACCACATTTTTTTGCTAGTGTTTTCTAAACACTGTGTCCTCTTTCTTATAAATCGTAGGTTTTACATTTTCAGTTCATTTTTTTCAACTTCTCACTCTAGAAACAAACTTTTTCAATCTTTCAAAGCAAAGCTGAATTGGTGATCAACAAATTAGGGCGCAACTCCGGCATTGCTGGTTTTACAGTCTTGCACACCAGGAACTTAGAAGTGAGTTGTAATGGGTACATGATTAGGAATTTGATATTCATTAAGAACTTGAGTGTAGTTGGCAACATTGAACAAATTCTTTATTTATCTCTTATGTTTGTTTCTCTTTCTACACACTATCTTTGGCATGAAATAACAACAGAAGTTATTTTTCCATATTTTAAATTAATCTATCAACCATGTTTATGGTGTGCGGATATATACAGCTTCGCTTCTTACTAATAGCATCCTCCTAAATTGTGAGTATATCATGGATATGAAAGGACCCTGCATATCATTTTATAAGTTTCTTCTTCACAATGTCGAATGGCCTGCATATGCACTTCTAAAGTCCATACAAACTTCCAATCTTTGATAATTTTGACCAAAAATTACAAGGAAAAGCAATTAGAATATGTAGAAATTTTGTGATAAGAGAATTGCTTTTGAAATTTACTGCATAATGCTCTTTGGAATCAACATTTCAAATCACAAAACCACTTAATGATGGCCCATGTCATGTGATCCAAAACCTCAATTCCATATATCATTTACACAGTTTTTTCCAAAAGTTATTCTCTTATGTTATGGAATGTGAAAGACTCAGATCTTCAATTTTTTAAGATCTTCTAGAAAGAGGTTTGGTCATAAATTGCCCAATAACATATCAAGTTAATGTTTGTACTTTGTATTTTCTAACAAGCCCTATAAGACTAATATACAACATGGAGCTAAGCCCAACAATTTTTTATGTTTTTGCTATCTGAAAATAAAATTCCCCAGTATGCAAAATTGTACCCAATCCATAATGTGGCTTTTGGTACTTGTGACTTCAAGATTTTCAACTGCATACACTGTTTTAGAATGTCAATACCATTAGATGATTTTCCTGCTTGGGAGTAGAACAAAAAACTTTGTATGTGTTAGGATTAAGTGTGTTGTACACATTGCAAATCCTGGTTATAATGTTCGGGCATTATTGTAATGTTGGGTTTCTAGGTTGTAATATTGGCATTTTAGTTAGACATTGCAATAAACTAATGCTGTATGTGTAAATGTGTTGGAAATATTGTCATTGACGTCAAAGGAAGCATGAAGAGATTGCTACATGTTGTCTTTGATTGTCCGAGATTGTCATTGATGTCAAAGGAAAGAATTGATGTCAAAGGTGCATGGATAAGACTATTGTCATTGATGTCAAAGAAGGTAATGTCAATGATGCCTGTATTGAAGCAATTTGGTGAAGGATACAAACAATAAATAAGGAAAGATGCATCATAGCCGACTTCATGGACAAGATTATATTTAAGTTTTAATTAAAAATTTGAACTTGGCGCTAATTTTATGGATGGATGAAACAAGCATTTAATGTCTACAGAAGCCAACATCTTGTGTTAGTACCAAAATCAGATTTCATTAGAAACCTGGCCGACACCAATTCGAGCGCCAAAATTTGAGAGTCTAAAGTTTAAAAATAAACTTTTATTTCTAGGGAGGTCGACCTCCCTCTATGGAGCACTCTCTATATAATAAGACAAAAGTCTTATTCATAATTAATGATGAGGTGTGATTTGCAAAGTGGTGCGATTAGTAAAGAGGTGCGATCAATGAAGAGAAGAGTTGCATTTTAGAAAGGTGTGATCTGCATCAAGGGTGATGTAGTTTCATTCTTGAAAGTATATGTCTCTAAAATAAGTTGCCTCCCTTGAGGTAGTATAAAAGGAAGATGGAGATGTGAATTTAAGACAAGCAATGCAAAACAAATTTGTTCTATTTTCAGCAGCATTGCAAGAGCAGATTTTTGAGGGAAGTTATTGATATATTTATGATCTGATTTTTGAAGAGAGATATTGGGACTTTTGTGATCAGATTAGCAAGAGAAGAGAGTATATCATTTTGGATCAGATTTGTGAAAGAAGAGAGTGCATTATTTAAATCAGACTTATGAAGGAAGAATATTACATTAATGTGATCAGATTTGTGAAAGAAGAACATTACACGATTGAATGAATGAATGAAGAATTTTAATAACGTCCACGAGGCCGTAGCAGCCTATGGGACCCAGCAGTCACACACAGCGCCGTCAAACGGACCGGCAGCTACAAAACAAAAGACTTACATCATTCAAAGTCAGATTTGCGAGGGAAAGTGTATCTACATTCAGATCTTGTGAAGACAATATCACTCATTGAAGAGTTCGTAGGTTGCTGCCTATCAAAGAAGAGATTGGTGTCTCTTGCTGAGTTGGTGCTCAGTTGTGGAGATTGGTGTCTCCAGTGGGTTGGTGCCTACAACTTCTACAAGCGGGGATTGGTGTCTCCAGTGGGTTGGTGCTCACAAAATCTGTAAGTGGGGATTGGTGTCTTCAGAAGGTTGGTGCCTACAAAAGAAGAATTGTAAGAGTAGGTTGGTGCCTACAAAGAAGATCAATATTTATAAGCAATATTTTGTCGTGGTTTTCTCCCACAAGGGTTTCCACGTAAATAGTGTGTTCTTTTTGTGTTCGTAATTGCTAGATCTTGCATGTGTGATATTAGTGTGGTTGATTAAAGTTATAAAAAGTAAAAGATTGTATTATACTGATTCAACCCCCCCCCCCCCTTCAATATAACCGTGTGCTCATCAAAATGGTCCCCTTGAGGACCCATATTTTCCCCCCCAACACTTGGCATGAAGTGTAAGAGCATTGAAAGGAGTTATAACTTTGACTAGTCCCCTTGAAAATGGTGCTCCAATCTAGGGAGTTGAAAGGCCACAACTTGCATAGGGCTTCTCTCTCTTGCATGGCACCCTTGGTATGGTGGGATCCTCTTGCATGTAACTCCTATTTTGCATGTTGAGCATTGGGACATGTCATTCGGATCCTTCCATGGTTTTGAATACCTATTGGTTGTTTTCCCAAGCCTAAATTCTATAATTGAAGGTTCAGGTTAGTAGTTTCATCATCATAGGTTTGGAGAGGGTGATTGGGCTGCTTGTTTACTCCGGGCTTGAAGAGGTTGCTGGAACATTGAATTGGTGGATCCCTTCATTGTATTTGTCATCTTGTTCTAAGATTAATATAGGAGAGATCTCTATTTGGTGTTAACCTCTTTTTGAGGATTTTATTGCTATTGCTGGTAATATCATTTTTAATCTGGTATCTCTATTATTTCATATCAGTCATTAAAATCAGATTTAAGATTAGTTTGTTGCTTCTACTCAAAGTTGGATTACCTCATATGGGAAGGGATGCCTTAGGTTGGAGTGGGAGAGTTTTATTTTTATCGTAGGTCTGATATAAAGATCAGAATTAATGGCAAACTCATCAAGAATCAAGATACAGAATTTCAACGAGCAAAATTTTGAACTTTGGAAACTGAAAACAGAGGATCTCTTGGTGGAAAGAAATCTATGAATTGTGGTAACTCCTCAATCAAGTTTCCTCCCTTCCAGAATAGATCGGGATAAATGATATAAGTTAGATAGGAAAGCAAGATCCAATCAAGTTTCCTCCCTTCTAGAATAGATTGGGATAAATGAGATAAGTTAGATAGGAAAGCAAGCTCTACAATTAGATTATCTTTCAAATTATGTCTTGATGATTGTTTCTTCGAAAAATATTGCTCAGAAATTGTGGGATAAGATTGGTCGTTTACATTAAACAAAGAGTTTACTTAACAAATAGTTTCTTAAGAGGAACCTATATTTACTTAAAATGAATGATGGGGACTCTATTGCTGATAGCTTAAATGCATTTAACATCATAGTGAGTCAACTTCCAAAGATGTTAAAATTGATGAAGAGGACAAATGCATTATTTACTTTGTCCACTACCTATTTTATGGGATAATTTAATCATGCTAATAGGTAGTACTGTATCTAAATTGAAATTTGAGGATGTAGTGTCGACTCTACTTAGTGAGGAATTACAAAGGAAATCCATTGATGATTTCTCTAACGTAAGATAGGTAGTTTATACCAGGCAAAGAATCTAATTAACAAATTGTTTCTTGACAGGAAACTATATTCAATTAAAATGAATGATGGGATTCTATTACTGATCACTCAAATGCATTTAACATCATAGTGAATCAACTAGCTTCTATAGATGCTAAAATTGATGAAAAGGATTATCAAAGAAATAAACTTATGGATTCTATATCTCCAAATGCCAAATGAAGTTACAAATATAGAGGCAAAGAATGATAAACCATGTGCATCAAAATAGCACTTCACGGGCAACAAATTACTAACCAAATTCCTAAATACACTATCAAACAATAACAAATCATAAACAAACAACAACAAACTATCTACGGGTGGACAATGGTGGAATATGCCAACATTCCCCCCTTATTACATCATTGTTCTAAAGTACTAATAAGAGAATCTTGAAAAGTTTCAAACTTCACACGTGCAAGAGGATTGGTGAAGATATCAGCACGTTCCTGAGTAGAGAAGAATTGAAGCTGAATATTGTTTTGTTGAACATGTTCTCGTATGAAGTGGCAGTCAACTTCAATATGCTTGGTCCGTTCATGAAACACTGGATTACGAACAAGCTTGAGTACACTCTGATTATCACAATAGAGGACTGTAGGTTGGTTTTGTGGTACCCCCAATCCTTCTAATATGCGACCTAGCCATACTGCTTCACAAACTGCTGCACTTGCTGCACGATATTCTACTTCTGTTGAGAAACGAGCAATTGTGGCTTGTTTCTTACTTCCCCAAGAAACAGGACCTAAACCTAAGAAGAAAAGAAATCCAGAAGTGGATTTCCTATCATCAACTGAACCTCCATAATCTGCATCTGTATACCCTGTCAAAAAGAACTGATCATTCCTTTTGTATTCCAAACCATGATTCACTGTACCTTAGTACCCATTTTGCTGCTTTCCAATGACACATTTTTGGTTCTTGCATGAATCTTGAGAGATAATTAACAGCAAAACTAATATCTGGTCTAGTATAAGTCAAGTAAATCAAACCTCCAATCATTTGCCGATAGAGTTGCATTCACCTGAGGAGATGAATCAGAAACAGATAACTGCAAACCTGATTCCATAGGTATAGACATGGGTTTGGAATCCAGCATTCTAAACTTCTCGACCAATGTCTTGGCATATTTTCTTTGAGATACAAAGATATGGCGATTTGTCTGCCATACCTCTAAACTGAGACAATAGTGAAGTAGCCCGAGATCTGTCATATCAAAGGCCTTCTTGAGATCATTCTTGGTTGTCTCAATCATTGCTTCTGAGCTGCCTGTGATAGCTAAGTCATCAACATATACATTAATGATCACAATATCCCCCCCTTGATCCTTGAGATAGAGATTTGGATCATATGGATGCCTAGTAAAACCATGTTTTAGCAAATGTTCATCAATTTTAATATACCAAGCTCTTGGAGCTTGTTTGAGACCATATAGGGACTTAACAAGTTTGCATACCTTTTCTTCTTTACAAGGTGCAATGTATCCCTCTAGTTGGGTCATATAGACCTCCTCCTTAAGGTCTGCATTGAGAAATGCACTTTTTACATCCATTTGATACAATTTCCATCCAAATTGTGCAACTTAAGCAAGAATCATTCTGATGGTTTTAATTTTTGTTGTGGGAGCAAATGTTTCCTCATAGTCTATCCCTTCTTTCTGGGCATAACCTTTGGCTACCAGTCTAGCCTTATGTTTATCTATACTACCATCTGCTTTATACTTAGTTTTGAATATCCATTTGCATCCAATTGCTTTCTTACCAGGTGGTAGTTCAACAAGCTCCCAAGTCTTGTTTTTCATGAGAGATTGATACTCTGCATCCATAGCCTCTTTCCAAGGCTTTGCTTCTAGTGTTTCCTGAACATTAGATGGTTCAAAATTATCAACAACTGAACTCATTAATGCTAGATTTACCTCATTGCGAGCCATGCTACGAGTCCTTGCTCCTAAAGTGGAAGTGTCTAGGACTCCATCTAGCTTTGCATCGCGAATGGTACTAGTATACCACTTAGGCAGAGGTCTTGTGATATTTGTAGGTGTTGAGTTAGTTTGATTCTCAACATCCCCATTATTTTTCCATCCATGTTGAAAATAGGAGCACTATCTAGATTAGGTGATGACGTGGAAGATGAACTTAACTCACTCTTCTCATCAAAAATGACATATCTACTGATGTATATCTTCTTTGTGGTAGGATCCATAAGACGATATGCCTTGGACTCACTACTATATCCAAGAAGAATACATTTCATAGATTTTTCATCAAGCTTCTTTCTTTGTTGCTTAGGAATGTGCATGTATGTTGTGCATCCAAATACACGAAGATGAGAAATAGATGGTTTTACCCTTGTCCATGCTTCTTCTGGTGTGATGCCATCAAGTGCTTTGGTTGGTGCACGATTCAGAAGATAAACTGTTGTATGGAGAGCTTCAGCCCAATATGCATGTCCCAAGTGAGAATCCTTCAACATGCTACGAACCATCTTCATGATGATGCGATTTCTCCGTTCAGCAACACCATTTTGCTGAGGTGTGTATGCTACAGTCAGTTGGCGCCGAATTCCATTTTCCTTCAAGTAGGTAGAGAATTCAATGCTAGTGTATTCCCCCCCGATCTGAGCGGAGGGCACGAATATGATCATTTGTGTCTTTCTCCACAAGAGTGCGAAACTCTTTGAAGTAGGAAAAGGCTTCATCTTTAGTCTGCAAACAATATACCCACATTTTTCTTGTGTGATCATCAACAAAAAGCCGAAAATACCTGAAGCCATTGTGACTAGCTGCCATGGGCCCGCATAGATCGATATGCACCAACTGCAAAGGTTGGCTTGCACAATGCTCACTAGAATGGAAGGGTGCTCGATGTTGTTTTCCAACAAGACAACTGGAACAAATAGCACTTGACTTCTCAAGTGACGTAAGCCCTTTAACCATGCCTTTCTTGCTAAGAGTAAGCAAATAGCTAGTGCTTAAGTGACCAAATCGGCAATGCCATTACATAGCAGGATCATTATGCTTAGTCACTAAGGCTTGATTATTTGCAATTGTATCAAGCCTAAACATTTTACCAATTTCAGTAGCACATGCAAAAATATTTGCCTTTTTAGACTTATCTCGAATGAGACATACCTTCTTATCCTGGTTTTTATCAAATTCAATCCTTAGATTGTGATCAAGAAATTGATAAACAGATAGGATATTTTTGGTAAGTCCAGGGACATATAAGACTTCAGTGAGCCTACACTTATGTATACCAAATTGCAAGGAGATGTCACCAATTCCTTGGATATCATAGGTTGTATCATCTCCAAGCGAGACTTTACCATGATGAGGTTTCAATGTGAAAAACCACTCCTTCTGTCCAGTCATGTGCCTGGTAGCACCTGAGTCCACATACCATTGGAATTGGATTGTGAACTATCCTCTGTTGTGTGGGCTGAAAACACGTACTCCTCGTCGACCTCTAGAGAGTCTTCTTCTTCAGCAATGTTGCCATGTTTTTGTTTGTTCTTCTGGTGCCATTGAGTATTAACACTTTGAAATGGCTTCTTTTGATGCGATTTGTTGGAGGATCCTTTGTTCAAGGAATTGTACCAACAATTTTTCACATCATGTCCAATCCTTTCACAAATTCGACACTTCTTCTACAATCTAGATGAATTACCATATCAGAGAATCAAACTTATGGATTCTATATCACCAAATGCCAAATGAAGTTACAAATATATAGCCAAAGAATGATGAACCCTGTGCATCAAAATAGCACTTCACGGGTTCAACAAATTACCACCTAAATTCCTAAATACACTATCAAACAATAACAAATCATAAACAAACAACAACAAACTATCTACGGGTGGACAATGGTGGAATATGCCAACAGGGACAAATGTGTTGCTTTACTTTCTCAGTACTATTGTGATGCTCACAACACGCCCCATTTTACTTCTTAGCAAAATGAGGACCCCTGTTGTGGCTGTGTTTTCTGCTTGTGTGTGTGGGTCTACTTGGTGGTAAAAGGGAAAAAGGGAGTGAAAGTTACAAACCCTGTTGAAAATAGAGAAAAATAGCATTAAGTGCCAAAGCATAATATGGGTGAATTCCTTGTCAAAAATGAGTGAGGGTTGTTTTTTGAACCATTTTAAAATTCCCAGTATTTTGCAAGATATGTGTTTTTGGTAAACTATATAAGGGAAGGGTTTGTATGTTGCATATACAAAGTCCTTCGTATATCGGGTCGCTCATATACAAGGTTGTTTGTATGTCAAGTCGTTATTGAGTCACATAAGGAAGAGTCGTCGAGTTATTCATCGTTATACTTGTATGCATTTTGTGACGCTTTATCCGGACATACAAGTCGGACCAGACAGAATTTAGAGTTTAAATGAATAATGGGTTAAGTCCGTTGAATGCATTTTATGTTTGTATGTTAGGCAAAGGGAGAACATACAAGACGATATACACAGCTATATGCATGTCGCGGAACTAAAAAAATATTAAGGTTGGTTTTATTGTTGTATGTTTCGCGCTTTGTATATGTATATGTTTCGAGACATACATTGCGATATATACAAGGCGGAACTCAGGAAATATTAAAATCGGGTTAAAGTGATGTATCACACCTAAAAGTATGTCGAAGGATGCATTTCATTTTATACATGTCGCGGAATCGAAGAGTAAGTAGACTATGGTTTGTAAAAGTTGAAATCCAAAGGATAGATACAAAAGGGTTTGTATGTGTTGGACTTGTATCTAAGGGTTTGATACAAGTGGTATATACATCGCGGAGATACAAGTGAAAAGTGAGGTAGGTCCCACCGCTTGTATGATTGGGCTTGTATCTAAACCATAGTTTAAAAACTCGCAACAAACTCGTGAGTAATCGCGAGTTCTCGCTGAGAAAATGCTCAAGCGAGTTATCGCCTGAATAACTCGCCCACGAGTTATTGCAAAAAACCACGGCGAATTTTTACCAGAACTCGCGATTTCCCGCACAAAATTCGCCAAAAACTCGTCCATGATTAGGTCAAACGCGTTTTATTTTGTTTTTAATTTTAGGTTTTGTGGGAGCGCAGGTTTTAGAGGACACGGGGATAAACAACGCCACCACCATTTGTGCTTGTGGACGCGTTTTGTGTGGAGTCGTGGGCGCAGTTTGTGTGCATATAATATCATGAGACAATCCTCCGCAACACTATCTACTCAGCTACCTGCAACAATTGGGAGTATTTAGGGTATGCCGCAATCCCAAGTTTAATAGCCACAACAACAATAGCGAAATTTAATACCAAATAACTATTAAGTATCGTATTATATTATGAATATTTATATATCTATGTATTAGAGTATTAATTAGACCACAAAAAAAATCGATTATCATTATAGTATTATATTATAGTGTTATGATATAATATATATTTTATTATAGTATAAAATTAATCTATTAATATTATATAGATTATTAAGTATCATATTATATTCTTAATATTTATATATTATAAATTTTATAGTATTATATTAAATTATTAATATGTATATTTTTAATATTTATATATATTATATTGTTTAATATTTTATATTATAATATATATTCATAATACATATTATTAATATATATTATATTATTAATACTTATACATTATAATATTATATTGTTATTTTTTTTTGGTACAAATGAACCCAACCACCAAAAAAATTTGCTAGATCCATGAATTCAAACCAAAACGGGCAATATATTTCATAAATTCAATAATATGTATGTTTGTAAAGCATATTTTTAAAAATTAATGTCTTTTTTAATGTTTGATAACTTTGCCGAGTTATTGCCGAGTCTCGAGTTTTTAAAAATTTTGGGTCCGCCGAGTAATTGCCGAGTCCGAGTTTTTAAACTATGATCTAAACAATGTATATCTTCGATATACAAGCCGATGTACAAGAACGGATGCAAACAGAAAATGCAAGTCGGATGTGAAAAGAAATTAAAAAACAGAAAAGTCTTTGTATGTTTAAATGTTTGTATGTTTATGATATGCATATCTGACATACAAAGAAATTAAACGCATCGCAAAAGATAAAGGTAAAGAAGAAGTTGGCATAAGATGGTTTGTATATGCGCTTATACAAAGATAATATACAAAAGCAATATACAAGCAAAGATACATGTATGGAAAAGAGAAAAGGAAAGAGCCTTAGTTTGATTGCTTGCATAAAATGCTTGTATGTTAAAAGAAATACAAAGGAAAACATACAAAGAAAAATACAAAGAGAACACAATGTATGTTAAAAGTAAACTAACGGTAAAAAGTTCAAAAAACGCAAACATTGAAATAGGGAAGCTGAACTTTGGGGCGCATTAATTATTGTAATTAATGCAGGTCTAACACTCAAAAAAGGGTAAAATTCAACGAGAGTTAGGGTAATTTTCATGTTATTTTGCTTCCGGATATACATTGTTGAGAGCTAAAAATTTGCAGAAGAAAGAATTGTTACACAGTGAATTCAAAAAAATTTACCAGAGCAAAAGAATTACAGCAGCTGGACGAGGGTAAAAAGGTAAAAGTAAGTCAACGGTTGAATTCAAGTGGTCAAGAATACAGGTATTTATCCCCAAAACGCCATTACATTTTAATGGTTGATTACATGTTAATTTCAGTAATTTCATTGTAAAAACGTAGGCATTTGTCAAATTACTGTTTTAACTGTTGATTAATTGGGTAGGGATTGACAAATTTAAAAGTCAAAAGCAAAAAAGACAAACTGGTTAGGGTAAAATGGTAAAAAACGGAAATTCATAGTAAAACCCTAGATTAGGAAAGTAAAACAAAAGTTAAAAGGCTGCATTTTTTATAGGATGGCCCCAAAACAAAAAAAGGTAGATACAGAGGGCGAGGTAAAAAAAGAAAGGAAACCACGGAAGGAGATAGAAAAAGAAGAGTTACCCTTGCACAGAGGATATCAGACGTTGATCAATTATAGTGGAGTGGGAACAGACACGAATATTGGAAATTATGATGCAGAGGATGTTCTACAGAAAATCGCGGCTGCAAATGCTTCTCCGGACATGAAATGTATTTGGGAGAGTGGACTATACAAGGCTGCAGGTTTCCCACTAGCTATGGAGGCCAGAGATTTGTGTCTAGATTGTGTAACTTTATATGATGTATCAACCAGGAAGATAATGCTCTATGACAGACTTATTGCTGATTTAACTACAGAGGGGATTGCCAGGACGTTTGGATTAAAAATCAATGAGAAAATGACAGATATTGATATTGATCAATACAATGAGGATTTCCAAATAAATGAAAGGGATTGCAAAAGTAAAATATTCCACAGTTGGTATAACCCAGAGAACAAACCCAAGGCTGTAGCCAGGGTACATAAGAATTTGATGAGGATATATTTCAAGGAAGAAATAAATTTGATGATCACAATGCTGAGTAGGTTGGTGGGACTAAGAGAGGGCACCAAATGTGAGCCCTGGATGTTTACTGTTATTGAATTCATCAGAAAAGCAGAAAAGGAACAAGGGCAAATCCATTGGGCCAAAGCAATAAGCACAGCCATTTGGAAACAGGGCATGCTAAGGAAGCAGAAATTACTTCCTTTCTATTTGTCTTCCTATGTATTATATTCATGTGCAGCAGAAATTAGACCTTTTATTCCTGGGATAGAAAGGATTGGGACCTTAGGAAGTGGTCCAGGACAGAAATTGGTGTATGAACATTACCTTGATCTGCAGGAAGACAATGCATTGAAGAAATTTGCTTTGGTGAATGATGTGTTTTATACCTACATGGTTAGAATTCTGAGGGAGGAACCTGACAAGAGATTTTCTAAGGATGCAGAAGATACAATTGGGTTGCACAGTTCGTGGTATATTCAATTTCCACATTTTACTTGTATGAGGACTAAGGGATTTGAAGGAAAACCTTTTATGTTACCCCGGTATCCTTCTGATAAATTGATTGTGTTGGAGTTTTCAAGGCAAAATCTGAATGCCTTCAGAATGTATAAAAGGAAGTTTAGCAGAGGAAACCTAAAGTTGCCTTGGGCTATTAGAAGACACTCCTGTTACAGTGAAGAGGTTGCTGAATATTCAGAGAAAGAATTAAGGTACTATGGTTTTGAAGAGTTTGATGTAGCTAGAAAGTTTGACCCTTTCCATAGGATCCAGAATACAATTGACAAGAAGTACAGACATCAGATACATATTGAGGATTTCTGGTCTGATTGCAAGAATGATAAAGAAGTGAGGAAAAGGGCCCATAAGAGATTAACAATTGAGCAAATGAGAACAATGGGTGATATATATGTTCCTCCGGAGGTTCAAGAAGATGGTAAACTATTGCATCACAGTTATGCAGAGGCAACGCTGGCTCCTATTACAGAACCTGATTGGTCACAGCCTTGGAATAAATCTTTGGACACATTGTCCAAACCAGTTATATTGTTTTCAAAGACATGGCTGAAGGACAGAATTGAAGAGCTCAAAGCTGAAGGAAAAGAAATTACTTATCCAAAGAAAGGAAGGAAAAGGAATTAAGAACCCAGTGAAGATCTTCAATGCTTTTATAAGAAGAAAAGAAAAATTGTATAAGCTAAGATTGTGGAGAAAGATAAGAACGCTACTTTAATGGATCCCTATGCACTAGGAATAACAGTAGCAGTGTCATCAGATACCTTTGTGGATGCCAAGTCAATAAGTCATGAGGTAAGTGCAGAAGAGGCACAGACTACCAATGGAGTTACAGGGCAGCAGGTTAGAAGGGCAATCCCAATAAGTTTATCAAAAGGGGAGACTTCTAAAACAGGTGATGTGATTGGAGCACAGGAAGTAGGTGCAAAACTGAGTAATATACCTAGTGCCTCCACCTCATCAGAACAAAGACAAGCATTTGTGCAAGTGAAGACAGAGTTGGCTGGAGAAAAGCAGCAAGAGTCAAAAATTCACAAAGCCAAACAAACTATTGAGACTGTGCACATCGTAAGTGACAGTAGTGAAGATGAGGAAAGGAGAATGTATGCTAGTAAGGAAATAGAAATAGAGGAGGGATCTAGTGATTTCCTAAGTGAAGAGGAAGAACAAGGAACTTGGGCAGAAATGGATATTGAACAAAGCCCAGAGCATCAAGAAGAAAGGGTACAGGAAGAGACAGGAGCAGTAGATCCATTTGGTACCCTAGTTCCCCCTGAAATCATCAAAGATGTGCAAGAAGAGGCACACAAACTTGAAGAGGCTGAAAAGGAAGTTGCAGTCGAGGACATAATTACAGAAGAACGTGCTCAAGCAGAAGGAGAAACAAAAGATGAAACCTCAGATGTGGATGCCTTGAATATGCTCAATATGTATGATGAGCAAAGTGAGGAAGAAAAGAACACAAAAAACAGACAAGAAGAAAAAGAAGCAAAAGAAGAAGATATAGTGGTAGGATCATTTGCACCTGCAGAACAAATTAATATGTCTGAAAAAGAAGAAGAAAAGGAAGTAAAAGAAGATGATATAAAGGTAAATTCCCCTGTACATACAGAACAGATACAGAAAAAGAACCATCAGAAAAAGAGGATCATGAAGAAGAGGCTGAGGATGGAGGAGACATAGAAATCGAGGAAGAAGAAAATGAGGGGGAATCCAAACAGCAAAATGACCCCATGGAACAAGAGCCTCCACCTCAACAGCAAATTCCACAACAACACCCTCAGCAAGATCAGCAACAGGCACAACAACAACAAGGACAAGTGAAAACAGAGAAACCTCATGAAGAGGTAGTTGATGAAGTTAAAACTGCAGAAGGCACCAAGGAGATTCCTGCATGGCTAGGAACAGAAGTAGGAAAGGAAAAGAAAGAGGTACAGTTGGTGCCAATTGACATCAAGAGTTTGTTAGGGGAGAAGACACCAAGGAAAGAAAGAAGAAAGGCTAGGACAATGTCAACTATCCAAAGAGGTCCAGGTGGATCTAGGGTGTTGAATCTAGCCATACCTCAAAAGGAGAAAACAAAAGGTGAAATAACCTTGGAAGATTATAAGATACTGAATCTTGACCTTGGGCATACTACAAGGGAACAGCACATTAATGCATGGGAGGATATGCACCAAGTGACAGCAGAGATGCTGAGAAAAGACAAGGATAAGCAAGAATATCTAAAGGGACATATAGTCCAGTTACAACAATTTATTAAAGGGATATTTGATCCCAATGCCACAGTCCCAGAACTACCCAGTGACATAGCAATTAT
This sequence comes from Cunninghamia lanceolata, assembly GCA_027924645.1. NCBI lineage: Eukaryota > Viridiplantae > Streptophyta > Pinopsida > Cupressales > Cupressaceae > Cunninghamia > Cunninghamia lanceolata. The sequence continues at coordinate 680,526 of BSBN01000771.1, forward strand.
ATCCAAAGAAGAAATAAGGGACAGAAAATAAAAAGCTCAAGGCTAACATTTTTGATGAATGGTTTAGAGATTTTATACAAGAAGGGGAACAAGTAATAAAGCAGGCAGTGGAAAGTTGGAAAGTAGTTGCGGAAGAAAGGAGTAAATGTAGTATACTCATACATAACTGCCAATTCAGAAAGAAAGAATGTAGGTCTGAACTGACACAGCTGACAGAAATTGAAGAAAGAACAGAAGAGTTAATTAATGAAGGAGTAATTACCCCTTCGCTGGCAAGTCAAGTGCCACAGACAAGATTGGAACTTAAGTTTGAGGAAGATAACCTCAGAAAATGTATAACAGTTGTCCAGGATTTAGAAGAGAAAGTAGATGAAATGATTAGAATGCACAAGAAGATAGTAGAGAAACTTTTAGAGCATGAATGTATGGAAGTGCCAGCATATGAGTTAGAAAGGGCATTAACAGAGTTTAATGCCATATTCACACCATGCATTGAAAATCCTGAAGCATACATGAGCAAACAGATAATCGACTCATGGGTAGAAGAAAGCGCTAAAGTGAGGAAATATAAGAAGAAGAGAGAAGGATCAGAAAACAGAGAGAAGAAATTAAAAGGAGTTGCAATGCAGGAGTACATATGGGCAAAGAGTCCAGGGGGGGATCGCGCTTTTGTAGAAGGTGTGATCAACAATTTCAAAACATATTTGAAAGAATGAGAAGACAAAGGCGAGCAATAGTTTTGGAGAGAATAAAGTAAAGAGTATCAGCAAGCAAGTCAAAGAAAAGGGGAATCTTATTTTTTGAAAGATTCCAACAGCATCCTTTGAGAGGGAAAAGATGCCATTTAGATATTTTGGCAAACGGTTAGAGATGAATATGCACCCTTGATTAATAATGGAAGGATCTCAACAGTAGATGAAGTCTGTAGCCGTAGCAATGAAAAGTTCAAAATCTATATAAGGAACTGAGCTACTTGTACATTACTTACACAAGGATTTGTAGAAAATAGCTAGCAATTGTAATTGGTATGAGCACTTTGAGTAGGAGTATTTAGTTTAGAGGAGGTCGCCTGTGTCTGCACTAAGGAATGCGTGGAAAATCTGGCTTCCTTATTGTATCTATAAAGCGTTGTAAGTTTTCTGTGAAGTTGATTAATGAAGCTAAGAGTCATTCATACATTGTAAATCATATATAACTGTGTGTTTTGAATACAAATGAATCTAGAATTCTGCGTCTATATTCAGAGTGTCTTCTGGCTCTTCTTTGTATTTGAAAAAATATCTCTTAAAGCTCGCAATCTTGAATGTATGTTCATGAAAACACTCAGAGCATTCACATTTAATGATTTAGTATGTTGATTTGATCAAATTTGTTGTAATTCTTATAACGTGCATAACAGAACGTTTAGATCCTGTAGCAGAATGAAGTTCAAGTTAAATTTCTCTAACTTTTCCCAAACAATTTGAAATACTTAGCTTAAACGCAGAAATCTAAAGGAAATTGTCTAACATTTGATAGAAGAGTGAACAATTGTTGTAACATTTGACAATTTTCATAATAATTGGAAGAAAAGCTTGTTTTATTGAAAATTATACAAAGCTTTTGTGATACAGTCACAGATTTATGCAAAGAAATGAATAAAATGTTGATATTTGTGATATTTTGCATACTTAAAAGTCCAGTAAGTCATAAATCACTTTGAATCAAGTAAGGCCCCTTGCATATTACAGTTTCACATTAACCTGCTAAATTGTCCATAAGGTCAAGACCTAACCATACAGAAACTTGGGATTAAGTAATCTTAATTGATTTCTTTATATCTTTCAAGACAGTTAGGTTCATTTTGTGAATTTTAACTTTTGTTATGAATGTGTAAAAATAGTCATCAACAAGTACTTGATTCATGGGACAATCTAATCAAGGAAATAAGTAGTACTAAATCTAAGTTGAAACTTGAGGATGTAGTGTCAGCTTAAGTTAGTGAAGAATTAAGAAGGAAATCCATGGATGATGTCTCTAAAGATGCTCTTTTTATAAGAGATTGCTCTTATAATAGAGGAGGAAAGAAAAAGATAGATAGGCAGAAACCTATGCCTAAGACTAGATCTAAATCTCCAGGTAAAAGTGACATGTTGGAATTGTGGTAAAAAGAATCGCAATCAAAAGAAATGCAAACTTAAGAAAAAGGAAAAAGAAGATGACTCCTCTGTTGAAAAGTCCTCTGATGATAATGTTAGTGGTTTTTATGACTTCTGTAAACATTTCTAGTGATTATTCATGGTTGATTGATTCAAGTGCCTCTTTTCATATAAATCTACACGGAGTGGGACATAGTACAAAAAATATGATGGTGGAGAGGTCTAGGTTGGTGACAACATTTCTCATAAGATCATTGGACAAGATAAGGTAACACTATTTTTCAGTGATGGTACAATGAAGACATTTTCTGATGTGTTCCATATTCCTGGTCTAGCCAGAAACCTTATTTCAATTTCTAAGATGAATGGCAATGGTGTGCATGTTGTTTTTGACAAGCATGGTTGTAAATTGCTTAGGGGAGCTTTGGTTTTGGCAAAGGGTATTAGGCATGGTACTTTGTTTAGACTGGATGCTACTACTTTGTGTAATTCTACCATGCCTTCTGATAAGGTTAATGAACCACCTGATATGCCGATGTTGTGGCATCAAAGATCAGGCCACATAGGTCAGAAAGGTTTGAAAACATTGAGGAACAAAAATATGGTTGTGGGTTTGTCTAGTTATTTTCTTGACTCTGATTTCTATGAGCATTGTGTTTGGTAAACAAAATAGGGTTAAATTCTCATCTTCAAGCACTAGAGCTAAAAGAATTTTAGAGTTAATTAGTACTGATGTGTTTGGTTCAATGGATGTTCCATCTCTTGGAAAATCTCTTTATTACATGTTACCTTCATTGATCATTTCTCAAGAAAAGCTTGAGTTTATTTTCTTGGGCGCATATTTGAAGCTTTAAGCAAATCTAAGAAATTTAAGTGCTTGTAGAAACTCAAAAGTAAAACAAAATAAAAGCTTTGAGATCAAATAGTGGGGGGAATATTGATGTAAAGAATTTGAAAAAATTTGCTAATACAATTTACACTACAACAAAATGGAGTAGTTGAGGAATGAATAGAACATTAATGGAATGAGCTAGAAGCATGTTAAGTAGTGTTCATTTGGAAAAAAAAAATTGGGCTGAAGTTGTTAGTACTGCTTTCTATTTGGTAAATAGGTCTCCTAGTTCTTTTCTTGTTAATAAGACACCATAGGAAGTGTGGACAAAAAGGAAGCCTTCTATTGCACATCTAAGAGTGTTTGGTTGTGAGGCTTATGTTTATGAGACTAAGGAAAAACAATCTAAGTTCAATTTCAAAACAAAAAATGTATTTTCATTGATTATGGTGAAAATATTAAATGTTATAAGCTTTGGAATCCTCTAACTTAGAAACTTGTTTACTCTAGAAATATGATTTTTAAGGAAGTATTTTTCCTAGATTTGAACAACCAAAGAAGAGGAGGACAAGTCGACTTTGAGACCAAGGAAGTGGTTGAAGATGCATCTAAACATGAACGGGTTGGACAATAAGGGGTTGGAGATAAAGAAGATTTAGAAGAAAGTTTAGAAGTAGAATAGGGAGTCTCTCACTCCCCCACCTTTGAGAAGGTCCACAAGACGATAGAAACAAGTTGAAAGGTATAGCCCATGAGATTTTTTCTGTATCTTTTCTTTATCTTGTACTCATGATGAACTTTGATTTATGAAAGAAGCTCTCTTCAAAGGATAGCAAGTCTTGGACAAAGCCCATGAAATAGGAGATAGTGGCCTTGCATAAATGTAAGACTTGGGATCTAGTTCATCTGCCTAAACAAACAAAGGCCATAGGTTGTAGACATTGTTCCAAGGAGTTTCAGAATGTGGGGACAAGGGGATAATGGGGATGGGTTTCAAGGATACAGAAACAATGGACCCAAATTTGGGCACAACAGCAGGCAGTGCAAATATACACACACACACACACACACACACACACATTGTTGGAATATTATGTTACAATGGTTACTGTTGTGTTGGTTTAATTGTTCTTTCAACCACCCCTTTGTATATATATGGCTCACATTGAATAATACATTTGCTCACTACTTTCCCGATTTTATTATGGTATCAAAGTGTTATACTTATAATATTATGTGCCCGTGTGTGTTGCAAATTACACTAAGGTGAAGGAGAAGACCAATGTGAGAAGGCATGAGATTGGAGGTAGAAATTTTCTGCTACAAAGGCATCTAAATGTCTCATCTACGCCATTCAAAATCTCTGCTACACACAGCAACTTACTATACAAGGCGCGTGCAAAAGGAAACTGCGTGTGAAGAAGGTCTAGCATAGAGAATCTATTGCTACATGTGAAGATTGCTGCAGATTTACACCTGCTACACCAAATGGAGAAGAAAACCACGTGGTATATAGTTTGCATTAAAGTTTTATGACATCATCTGCTGCAAATAAGCCATTTGAAGACATAATTTGTTGTGTAAGACATTTTGAGGCATCACTATATGTTGCACAAGTCAGGCTGCATGTGATAAATATGTTGTGCAAGGCAGGTTGCATGTGATAAATATGCAGAAGGTATGTCTAAAATCCATATGAAGGCATGAATGAATGCTGCATGTGCAGATACCAGTTTGTTTCAATGTATTCACTGACCATGATTAAAGACGTTGCTAAGTGTGGTACATTGTGAAGCAATAAGGCGTTCGAATTGTTGCAAAAGACATCTGCTGCCTATGGAGCGGGCATAGAAGGAGGACAAGTGCAGCAAAAGATAAATCTGACTCATAAAAGAAGCATCAGATTGTCATTTGCACAGGTGCAATTCTTGTTTGTCTCCATGTTTTTTCACAAATAAAACCTAAAATTTCTTGGAAGCTTTTACTTTAGGATTGAAAAGAGATTAAAACAATTTTAAAAATTTAATAAATTGTTTTTTAAATTATTTTCATATTCCAAAGCTAAGAACCAACAAAGTACAAATTATAACAAAGTGCATTTTAATATAGTTAATAGCAGCAAAACTTTATTATTTTATTGCACTTAATATTTCAGAGCAAAATTGAAACATTTTTTTTTTAAAGCCACTTTAAGTTTTGTAAACACAAACAAAACCAAACTAGCAGCGTTCGGTATTAACGGTGCCTTTGATTTGCATTTATGGGTAATCTCGTCATGTTGAATTACTGCAGCTAACGCCTAGTAAAGCTACAACAACAACATCTATGCCATTGACCCTGTAAAACATCAGGGAGATATAAGGTTACATTTCTTGTTGGAGAGATAAAGACCCCCAAAACTCTAAACAATGGTTGCCAATCCTCCCAAAATTATATTTCCTAACTCTCAGCTTTTGAGAGGAGATAATTATGCTGGCTAGAAAACAAAAGTCCAAACCCAACTTGACTTTGAAGACCTATGGGGCATAATTTTTGAACGTAGCACTAGACCTACACAAGCTAGTGCTAATCAAACCCAATTTGATAAGGCCAAACTCATAATTTTGTTTGGTGTTTCTAATGAGGTTCAACCTCATATCCGAAAAACCACTACTACCAAAGAGGCTTGAAATCGCCTCAAGACAATTTACGTGGTCAATGTAATATCCCCAATTTGGAGCTAGACAAGTTTTTCATTTTAGCTAAGTTTATTTTGCAATATTATTCATTTAGCAAAAATCTTGATATGAAGTGATGGAAATTGTCAATCTTTAATTGCAATTTCAAGTTTCTATTTCATCGATTCATTGTGGAATAGGTCTTGGCTTAATTGTGATTGAAAAATGTTTTTTGCATCGGCCTAATTTAGGTCCTTGCCAAGGAGTTGATCGACCTCAAATAGGTCCTATTCCATCGGTCATCTTGATAGGTCCACGCCAAGCAAAGTTTTAATGTACACGGTGGTTTTGGTCCATGCCCAAATGGTTATAAGGGTGGTCCTATAATTAAATCAGTGGAGATAGAGTGTACACGCCTCACATGGATTGATCGGTCCTATTTTAGGTCCAAGCTAAGTATTAAAGGAGATAGAGCTCAACTGGCCAAGGAATTTATGTACACAATGCAAACATTGGATCATGTACCATGGATAGGTCCTATTCAAGGTAAAAGTGTACAAGGTGGGAGTTATAGCATTGGATCATGTGTATTAACATTCAATGTTCATTGTTTTGCCAAAGATGAGCGCCGGCCAAGAGGAGACCCATTTCATGTTGGTCTTGATCGATCTAAGGTGGTTCGAATTAGAAGCACCAATTTATCGAGGAGACCTATTCTATATGTTTTGGAGACCACCGATCAAGGAGGAGGCCTAATTCAAACATCACAAAGGAAATATTTTCATTGGAGTGCCAAATTCAACGAAGGAGCTGATTGGTCTATGCTAGCCACCACCCATGTGCATTTGAAGATGGAATTTCAATGATCAAGTGATCTTTTTTGAACCGGCCCTTATGGTTGGAGCCATATTTCAAATTTAATAAAATAAACCTTGCCTTTAAAGAGCGCCGACTTGAATGGAGTATCTAGGATAATGGAATGGCAACAAAATTCCTATTGGTGGACTTCAAACAATCATTCAATCATGCTAATTGGATCGGCTTAAATAAAGTCTTCAACCTGGAATTCGATACTTTGGAATGTTTTTGGTAAGCTTTCATATTTGTTCTTGGCTGAGAATTCCATTTTCAGTTGTTTTATCAAGGTGATGGCCCCTTGATTATAGAATGGAGATGATCACATTCATTAGTGAGGTGATTTCATAAAAAATTCATCATTGTTTCAATTTGCAGGTTATTCATAGGAGCATTGGAGTAATTTTCAGTGATTGAAGACTTTGAAGTGGCTGGAAATTTCACGTCTGGGCATGCAAGTCTGCTACAGCAGTGATATCTTTTATTTGAAGGAACGGCAGTGATAAGGAGACAAGCAACATTCCTTCTTATATGGCCTTGACTGTCAATGTCATTCATTACGCATTGATTGGAGGAGTTTATAAGTCATTTGCTTGTTCATTTGTACCTTGTTAATAAGACTGATGTAAATCAGATATGGACTGATATACAGGACAGCAAGTTATCTTTTTGTAATCATTTCCAGTGAAGTCTATAATAAAGCATTTGTGGCCCAGTCATTCACTTGTTCAATTGTTGGTGTTAATTTGCATTGATCATTTGATGTTGGTTTATGTCTTTTGTCAAACGGTTGCAAGAAATCTAATAAACAAAAATCAGGACAGTAAAAAGAAATTTCAGTCATAAATAAGAAGGGATATTACAGTCAAAAACCATAATCAAATTCTTCCTTTGCAACATTAGTTACATTGTTTGCAAATGCAAAGTGGTAAAAATGTGGCAAAAAAATTTAGAAGAGTTGCAAAGATTAGGACATCACTACAAGCATTAGGGGAAGAGGTGTCAAATAACTCTCTTGTACTCATTGTCTTGAGAGCCCTACCCCTTCTTTTTGTGTATTTGTCACATGTCTCAATATGGCTAGGAAAACGTGATCTTTCGAGGAATTGGTGAATTTGCTTAAATAAGAAGAGGCAATTCATGATGAGACTACAGACTCCCAAGACAATCAGGCCCTCGCATCAAAATAGAAGGGAAACAACCTAATCGTCGGAGTGATCCATCAAGTTCATCAAAATCAAACCAAGAAAACTCTTCTACAAAGAAAAAGAAGTGTCTCATTTGTGGAAGGGACATGATCTCTAGGATTGCTGATACAATTCCTATGCCAATAGTGAATCCAGTCAACAATAGCCACAAAAGGCTTCTTAGAGGGGCAAGAAGAAGAATCCCTGTTGGAAGAAAAAGCCTAACAAGCAACATGGCAATGTTGCATCTACAAGTGATTCAAATGAAGAAATTTTCTGGTATCCTACAGAAACTTAGGCCTCCACTTCTTGCAATCCTGTCTAGTATGTTGATTATGGTGCATCCAAACAAATGATAGGAGAATGAGAGTGGGTTTTATGATCTCAGCCCATCAACTTCATATGGGCACGTTTCCCTTGGTAATGATACATCTTACGAAGTTCAAGGAATTGGAGATATTTTCTTGCCACTCAAAACTCACAAATGCAGACCTACTAAGGTTTTATGTGTTCTAGGGCTCACAAACAATCTTCTATCATTAAGTTAGTTGCTAGAGTACAACTTAAAGGTCGAATTTGACCATCATAATGGTGAGAAACTTTGTCTCATTTGAAACAAGACTCGCAATGGTGAAGTTGTTTCCCATGCTTCAAGGGTTGGAAAAATGGTTCAACTTGTTGATGCCACACATGAAGACAAGGCCCTTACTGTCAAAACTAATCCATCCACTACTCTTTGGCATCGAAGATTTGGCCATCTCAGTTTTGGCTATCTTCTTGCATTGAGTAAGTGAGATATGATGCGAGGATTTCCTCCCATGCAAAAAAACGAAAGTTCTTTGCTCCAATTGTCTTGCCAAGAAGCAACATCAAGCTCCTTTTCCTACTGCAAAAACATGAGCCTCTAGTCCCTTAGAGTTGGTCCACACTGATCTATACAGACCTATGCCATCAAGTCATAATAATACCCAAAATTTTCTCCATTGTGGATGTCTATTCCAAAAAAATGTGGAACAATTACTTGGCTCACAAAGATCAAGCTTTTGAGAAATTCAAGGAATTTCGAGCCCATGTAGAAAGGTCTTTAGATCAATCTCTCAGAGCCCTTTGCTCAAATTGAGTGGGGGAATTCACCAGTAAGAAGTTTTCACACTACCTACAAAAAAATGGGATCAAAAGACAGTTGACCACTACTTACACACCTCAACAAAATGGTGTTACAGAGAGGCGTAATCGTACTATTGTGGAAATTGTGTGATGTATGTTAAAGGATGCAAATCTTGCTATTGCATTCTGGGCTGAAGCAGTTCATACAGTTGTGTACTTGTTGAATCAGGCACCCATCAAAGTGTTTGAAAATCACACCTAAAGAATGTCATGTCCCCGTTTCCGGCTTGATCATCAAGTGATGAATGGATTAGCCTATTGCTCATTCCCGGAGGCTAATTCAGAATGATAAGGGAATGAATTGGTTTTTGACTAACTCTGTTTTATTGTTTTGCAGGAACAAAGTCAGAAACTTGAAATTTGGCTACGTCTAGAAGCCAAATAAACAGGAAGTTGACTCTTGAAGTCTGGGCGTCAATTTCACATCAGACTTCCTAGATGAGCGCCTAAGGACTTGAGGTTTGCTATCAGGGTTTGGAAGTGTAGTATGACAACCACATCATCATCAAAGCCGGTCAAAGATCAGAAGTTGTCTAAAAGAGATTAGGCGCACTTTCTTTCTCCTACTTCAAGTGGCGCCTAGCTCAAAAGCATTAGGTCATGAAGTTCATCCATTAGGTCATGAAGTTCATCCATTAGGGCGCCTTGGTAAGAAAGAATAGATGAGCTCCCAAGATGAATTTTGACTAAGTCAATTGAAACATTCCTCCACATCCAAAAATGCGCCTAAGGGTCAAGGCGCCATTTCCTGTTCAAATAATCCTCTGAGAGCGCCTAGGCATTAGATCAAGTCTCTGGCACCCTAGAAATGCGCCCTAGTCAAGAATTCATTTGAAAGGCTCTCTTGAAGCATCAAAAAGGTTAAAGGATCATCCACTCAGTTGGCAGTATCATTATTGACAAGGAATGATGTTCTAAGTTTACCTCAATGCCTCTAAAAGTGAACACTTGCATGCAAGATGAGCCATTCAAGGGAAAGCGCCAATTCTCCCTTCCTCAGTTACCTTGTTGCGCCCAAGGGATTTGTCACCCAAAAGTGCGCCTAAGCAAGAAAAGAGCTTTTAATCTACTTCATCTGATAGGCGCTTGAGAGAAGAAGGTGATTTGACTCAAACATGATTTGAGATGAAGATGTTCTAGCAAGGAAAGATCATTCTCATCTTAAGACGCCAAACTAGATCTTTGCCTACCAACAAGTGCGCCTAGATCAAGTTGGAGACCCGGACAGGATGTTGATACTCTAATGAGGGCGCTAGATTAAAAGGAGCATCAAAAGGATTGATTGCAAGTGTTTGAGAGTTTAAATAGTGTGGAACATCTTCACCAAGGTGCTAGGCGCAGATACCAGTCGAAACTACCTCAAATGTGCGCCTAAGGTGGGAGTAAGTCCTCAAGTCCAATCTAGATACAAGGCGCTCCATCAAGGAGGCAAGATCAATCCAATTGAAGTCAAGTTGCTTTCAATCTACTTTGAAAAGATGTTCAGTTGGAGCCTAAGCGCAACTTCCTAGCCAAACTGATGATAAGTGCGCCAAATTGGGAAAGAAGCATCTTCAAAGGAGGTAAGTCTTGGGCGCTCATTTCATAGGAGTTAATCTAACTCTTGGTTGTGATCCAAACTTGTGGAAATATGTTAAACTATTCATTGGCGCCAAAACTACTACAAATCTTCCATGTAAGCGCCTAAGTTGGAAAGAAGTTTCCAATCACTCCAAATAGACAAGGCGCTTGGTGAGTAAGTGTCTCACTTCACCACAAGATCTTCAAATATAAACCACTACCTGCATGAAGGTGAATCCAACATGAGGCGCTAGTATCCTCCTACACTCTCTCAGAAGAGCACCTCAAGCAGGTTGACTTGGCGTGGAGTTGGTAGAGTTCCCTAGAATGTGAAGGCAACACAAGGAAACATTTCCAAGTTGCATCATCCATTATTGTCACTAAGTCACAATCATCAGTTCAAAACAATCAAGATGTGCGCCTAAGACCCATAGGGCGCCATTTCATGGGCAAATCCTCCAAAGCTAGCGCCCTGTCTGAAAAACACTAGAACTGCGCCTAAGTTTAGGTGGTTAAGGTAGTTACATTTGGGATCCATGTCAGAGCCTCCGGATAAGATTGCCAACTCAGAATGAGTCATCAGATAGAATATTCCCTTGGATATGCTTCTTGGGAAACGTGCCTTGGTTCCTCTTTATGCATTGAAAAACATGCCTTCATTGCCTTTGGAAGGCCTATAAAAGGAGGAGCCCTCTCATTCATTTATCATCTATTCATTGTTGACAAAATTCTCTCTGCAAAGCTATTTAGCTTGTGATCATGAAGCCTGCAAGTTTCAAGTGTTGGGGTGATGTTCCCTCAACAAGCAAGGTGATGCTCCCTTGTCGTATTGTGAGGTGTTGACATTTAGTTAACACCATTGAGTTTGATTGAGTTGATCAAGTGTAGAAGTCATTGTAGATATCAAGGCTTCAAGGCCTCCTTTTGTAATTCCATTTAAATAAAGTTGTAACTTCATGCTACTAAAAGCATTATCTATGTAATCGACATTTGCAAGATGATTGAATCAAGCAATTCAACAAGTACCCAGCTTTCAGGTTGATTCATTCTTTGATGTTTGTCATTAAGTGTTAAGTAGTAGATAAGCTAAGTACAAGTAACTTTATCTAAGTTAAGGAAAAATTTTAGTAGAACTAGTTGGGTATCTTACAAAGAAGCATGGACCAGGAAGAAGACCTCCATATCACATCTCCAAGTGTTTGGGTGTACAACTTTCATGCATGTTCCCAAGGTACAAAGAACAAAGTTGGATGACAAGTCTTTGAAATGTATTTTTCTTGGGTACAGTTCAGAGTTGAAAGGATATTGGCTTATGTATGCAGTAACAAAGGTGTACATTAGTAGGGATGTTGTTTTTGATGAGGAAATAGGATGCAACACCTCTTCCTCACCATCAGTTGTCAGTTCTTAAACACCGAGCATTCTTGAACCTAAAGATGAGGAACTTGTTGAAGAAGCACAAGAAGAGGCTTTGTTTCCATTGGATCAATTCCCCCTCTTTCACTGTCTCTATCCTCATCTCTTGTGCACAAAAGGTTTCCTATGTGGTATCATGTCACAATGAAGTATGTCAAAGATGGTGCAATTGTAGATACATCTATCACTGGGCCCACAACTTGCAGCAAGTCTCGCGAGAAGGTAAACTTGGCCCTAATGTGTACAGTTATTCAGAGTTCTGAACCATAAATAGTAAAATATACTCTTGATTCACCACCTTGGAAAGATGTCAAGGATGCAAAATATCAAGCATTACTGAGGAACGACACATGGTAACTTGTTGATCTTCCACCAAGGAAGAAAGTTATTGGATGCAAATGGGTTTTCATAAGGAAGGTATTGGCTATGATGAATCTTTTGCCCCCGCAACAAAGATCAAGACTATTTGTATGGTTTTGGCAATGGCTACTCATTTTGGTAGGGATGTTCATCATTTGGATGTCACAAGTGCTTTTCTTAATGGAGATCTCAAAGAAGAAGTCTACATGACTCAACCTGAGGGGTATACTGCACTTGGCCAACAACAAAAAGTGTGCAGACTTGTGAAATCCCTCTACGATCTTAAACAGGCTCCTCAAGCCTAGTACATCAAGATTGATGGGCATCTCCTTCAACATGGATTCACCAAGAATCCATATGATCCAAATCTCTACCTCAAAGAGCAAGGGGGGGAGATTGTAATCTTGATTGTATATGTTGACAATCTGGTCATCACAAGGAGTTCTCCACATATGATTGATGCAACAAAGAATGATCTCAAGCGATTGTTCAACATGACACATCTCAGACTCCTGCATTAGTCTTGGACTTGAAGTGAGGCAACGTAAAAATTAGATCTATGCCAACACATTGCTTGAGAAATTCAAAATGGGAGATTGCAAGCCTATGTCGACCCCCATGGAGACAGGGTTGCAACTTTCCTACCATGATCCATTACCTCAAGTGAATGTTACTCTTTATCGTTAGTTATGCTTACAGCTATCTTTCTAGGCTTATGCAGAAAAGCATGTTTTGAGATACATCTGTGGTACAATGGCATATGGCCTAGAATGCAAACGGATTGCATATTTTTCTTTGTATGGATACACAAATGTGGGCTATGGAAATTTTGTAGATGATAGAAAGTCTACTTCAAGCTTCATTTTCCTTTTGGGATTTGATCCGATATCATGGGGGAGCAAAAAGCAAACCAGTGTTGCTCGCTCTTCCACAAAGGCATAATATCGTGCCGTAGGTGGAGCTATCTATGAGGTGGTATGTTTACGTCGCATTTTGACAGGCATGGGTGTTCCTGAGACACATCCCATCACTTTGTTTTGCAACAATTAGAGTGTGTTGAAGCTTCATCAAAATCCTCTTTTTCATGAGTGCACCAAACACATTGAGGTTCTTCCCCACCCCTTTGTATATATATGGCTCACCTTGAATAATACATTCGCTCACTACTTTCCTAATTTATTACACACACATATATTATATACATGGTACGTACATATATATACATATATACAAAACATGGGCCCAAAACAATTTTTAATTTTCCTTTTTAAAATCAGAGTAATGGTAGGGGTATCAGGATAGTGCTACTAGTGGAGTCAAGGGGTAATGCCCCTCACAGGGCCTAAGGGCAATGCACTTGGTGTGTTCCCTATCATGATATAGGATGAGGTCAAAGGGTGGAGCTTCTATGACCAAGCCCAAATTAAGGCCTTTGTGGCCATGCAGACCATCATCACGCATGTCATTTTTCATAATTTTATCAGTATGTTTTCTTCAACACCACATCTTCATTCTTCAAAGAACTAGCCATGAAGTTGAGAAATCTATCCAATCTAAATGATGAGGGTTGCACAATTTCTTTTCTTTCTTGTGAACAACCACCTTATGGGAATAGGAATTCCCAATTAATAAAGACAACCTAATTACAAATTACAACCATAAACATTAAATTTCTAACATAGAACTATAGGCTAAGATATAAGCTAAGTTCACACACAAGCCAAGTTGTTGGTTTGGGTACAAGTTTGGTGATCAAGGTTTGGGTTCGCCAATAGGACAGATTATTTCCCAAGTTCAATATGGCTACGTATGGGCATACTATATATATTTTTAAAATATATAAATATAATATATTTTATATAATATATAAAATAAATTTTAAAATACTAAAATTTAAATAAACTTAAATATTAAAAATTTAAAAATTTAAATCTATTGAAAAACTATATATATTAAGTATTAATAATAGTTTAACTTTAACTTATGTATAAAAAAAAATTTACTTTAAACTTAATAAAGTTTTAAATATTTATATATATGAATTTACTTTAAAAGATAATCAACATTAAACAATTAAAAGTTAAACCTAAAGATAAACAAATACTAAGTTATCGAGTTCTTTGCCCGGAGGCACTGGTCCCGTACCGGTCGGGGGCGACGACAGGAGCGGCCCTCCTGCCCCGGGTTCCCTGTGGTATCTCCGTCGGGAGCGACAACGGGAGCGGCCCTGCCGCCCCAGGGTCCCTGTGGGCTGCTCCCTGGCCGCTCCCAAGTGCGTTTTTGGCGGCAAACCCATAGGGAACCAGGGGCGGCATGGCCGCTCCCAAGCGCGTTTCTGGGATTTTTTTTTAAATTATAAATTTTCTTTTAAAAACCATAACTATATAAATATTATATACTATATATTATAAATTTATATATTATTATATTACATATTCTATATTATATTATATTATTATATATTATTATTTATTATATTATATTATATATTATACATTATTATCAATATTAAATTTTATATATATAGTACAGTCATACCCAACCTTACCCAAATCAAAGAAAAAAATCGTCGTACCGGCGTACCAAAACCCCGTTCCCATACTAGAACCAGCAACTTAGAAAAAATAGAAACAAAAACAAAACATAAACATCCTATTGCCATTGCCACTATTGTTGCACACCCTCCAGGTCGTTGCAACATGAATGAAACTAGAAGATCCAACTCTCATTGATCCTACCGTACTCGTACCTTCTACTACATACATATATCCTACAAGAGTTGTGTTTAGGCACTATGGTGAAGAGTGACTACATTGATGAATAGCTAAGGAGCAATGAGTCTAGACCATATACACTAGAAATCAACAAAAATGAGCAATGGCTGCTGAAAACAAACGAGATTTGTTTTGGAAACACAAAGGCACATTTTCTTCTCCTTCAGTGGCGATGATTGAGGAAATTTTTTGTAGGCATACTAGGTGCCCAAATGGACCCACAACAAACTCGGGATGCTTAGGCCGAACCCTAGATGAGCCTAGGGCCATCTAGCCCTATACCTAAACCCAAACTATATTCAACCAATTCATCCCCTATTTTTGATGAACCCAACTTTTTTAGCACATGAGCTAATACATACTAACACATAACCATGACTTTTGGACCACAAAAGCCAACATATTGCCCTTGATCCAAAGGTGACCAAAAGATAATCTGAGCATTAACTGTGAAGCTATTCAACAACACCTACTGCAACCTACTAACTAGTCCTCTATACATCTAGTACTAATCAACCTATGTCGACACTATCTACTAGAACCACAACCTAACCAATAGTGCCCTATTCCAACTACAAACCCTACAGCCTCTAACTTGACCCAAAAATGAGCATCATTCTATGTATACCCATCCCTCTAATCATCCTTACCTATACTACACTATGAGCATCCTCATGTGAACACTCGACCACCTTGATCCCTATCTAGATGATAATTCTATACCTTATGTATGGCACATCTTACCTAATGTCCAACAACTCTAACTACTTTGTAAACACCTAGCCTCTGACTTGACACGAAGATGAGCATCATCCTAGAAACACCCATCCCTCTAATCATCCTTACCTATACTACACTATGAGCATCATCATGTGAATACTCAACCACCTTGATCCATGTTTTGATGATAGTTTTGTACCTCATGTATGGCACATCTTACATGATGTCCAAAAACAATGACCACTTTATAAACACTTATAGTGCCTACAACCCCCTCTCAATGTACAATCATTCGAAGAGAGATTATTTAACCAAAGTAGTCTCTCCCACTATCAATCGAGACATGAGAAGCCTATGTAGCATAACACTAATAAATAACTCATCTACTCTTCATCAATGCTCAACAAACCAATACCAAAACTAAACACGCTAAAACACACTACAATGTGAAAACACAAAAACACAAACACACACTATTGAAACATACATTACACCATACTGAAAATAGGAAATGCAACTAATACTCCTACCAAAACTACCTCTCAAGCAGTGGACCCACTCTCCAAGCAAGAAGTTGATTGGAGATGAAAATTGTCCCTCAACCTTTGATGGGTCCTCCAAACTCCATTTTGACTCTTAGATTATGTCAACCAGGTTGATCTTGATGGACCTATAACTCACAAGACATCGCATTTTGACCTCCAATAGTACCAACAACATAAAATATGATACAAATTAAAACACCCATTTGCAAAAGATGGGGATGTCAATTTCAACAAATAATGCACCCTTACAATAAATTTCTCATATTACAATAAACCCTTATATTCCCATTTCAATTGTTTTTGATAAACGATTATTTTCAAAGGTATATAAAAGAAACTGTTACAAGCCCACCTTTATTTGACCAAAAGAAAACTAAATTTTCACCCACTATAGTAGGAAACTTCAAACTCTTAAACCTCCTAACTATCAAACCCCTTATTTAATATCGCTTTGCCACTTGATATATGGATCCATTTGACACCAGTTTTCTAGAACAAATATATGACTCTCACCATGTGCACTTCTTGCAAAAGAATAACAACCCTCTTTCAAACCCTAGCTTCTTCAAACACTATTACAGCCAACTCATCTATCACCCAGTTGCAATGTGATTTTCAAAGCTTGTAGATAAGCTAGATTTGTTTTGACCTCAAAAGTTTTTTAAAAGAAAGTAAAACATTTTCTCACTATACATCAATGCATAGTAGCCAAAATAAAAATGCAAGCCTTTTTTTAATTTTTCATACATTATACGTCTTTTTCCAGCAAACTTTTACAAAGTAAGATATTTTTCAACACCTTTTAAGGAGTTTCAACGCCACATGCCTCATTCTCATGCACAAAACATGCTTTTTTTTTTCCTGAAAACATCAGTTTTAACGCAGCCAATGCAAGGTCAACACCCTTTTCTCATGCTCCAGCAGCAGATTTCAACACTTTTGTGCAAGTATGAAAGGCCAAAACTATTTTTTTCAACATCTTTCAATGCCTAGTACGGTAGATACATGCCATAATCAGCACAAAAATCAAGAAATTGTGAATTGTAATGCCTCACAATGTTTTAAACGTCAAACTTTGATCCCTCCCAGATTTTAGTGCCTCCTCAAGTAGATAAACATCCTCTAGGCAAATTTAAAACAATATCAATGCTCCTAAAAACTAAATGAAATTTTACATAGATATCACACCATTCCTCATTGTGTCAGCACTTGCATGCCAACGAGCTATTCATCTCCATTGCTCCCCCATAGGCCTGGTGTAACAAAGGCTCTAATACCACTATCAAGAAATGAAAACACATCACTATAAATTAATAAAATGAACACTTAGGCAGGTATATTATGTCGGATATGATTACACCTTTTAAATTCGTTTATATATGCCATTTTTTATCTTCCCTATGAACAACTACTCCAAACAACTACCTTATAGGAATAGGAACTCCCAATTAGTAAAGACAAAACCTAATTACAAATTACAATCATAACATTAATTTAGTAACAAATAGAACTACAAGCTAGAATATAACCTAAGTTCACACACAAGCTAATACGTACTAACACAAAACTAAGACTCTTAGATTGTAAAAGCCAACGTTTTTTTATAATTTATTTTTTGTAAATGAACCTTGTTGCTGCCTAGTACGCGAGGACTTCTTGGCATCCCCAAGATGGTCAAAGGACTTCTAGAGGTCCCCAAGTTGTGTTGTCCGAGAGATGTCGAGTCATCCCCCCAATGTCCCCAACATGGGGGAACATCCCAAAAACATCCCCTACTTTTGAACAGTGTCCTAGAAATGTCTCCATGTCCATAAAACATCCCTATTTCCAAACCTTTGCATTTTCAAGGGGTGGGGGGTCCCCATGTAACTATGGTTGTAAATGGGTGTTAAAAATAAACTCAATGCAAATGGTAAGTTGGTAAACTACAAGGCTAGACTAGTGGCAAAAAGTTATTCCCAAATTGAAGGAATAGATTTTGGTGAAAAAAAATTTCTTGTTGCTAAATTGAATTGCATTAGATTTTTACTTTCTATTGTTGTTGCTTTTGATTTTGAAGTATAGCAAATGGATGTGAAAATTGCTTATCTATATGGGGATCTAGAAAAGGATACTTGTATGTCACAACTTGAAAATTCTGTTGTTATGGGAAAGGAAAATCTAGCTTCTAAATTTAAATGATCCTTCTATGGTTTGAAATAATCTCCTAGGATGTGGTACAAAAAGTTTGATGCCCATATTTTGGATCTTGGGTTTGTTCATTGCCAAGCTAGTCATTGTGTTTATTATAAGTAGGTTGATGGTCATCTTGCAATCAATCTTGTATGTTGATGATATGCTTCTCATTGGAAACACTAAAGATATGACTAGGGAACTAAAAACTCAATTATCATAAAATTTGATTTGAAAAATTTAGGGGTTGCTAAATATGTCTTAGGCACAGAAGGGACCATTCCAATTCTACTAAGATGCTTTGGTTGAACCAAAATAAGTATGATGAAACAATTTACCAGAGGTTTAATGCGATGGGCCAATTCTCCTTAGTTTATTTTTATATAGTTTTTATATACTCCAAAAAGGTTTAGGAATTCATTTTTACACTTTACAATATTTATACAAAGAAATCTAATAATATTGCAGTAAATATTAAATTATTAAAAACAGTGAATCAAATAACAAGAATATATTTATATTTTCATTTTATTCAAACAACAATAGAACCAATACTTATTTGAGGTGCTTCTTTGGAATGGCCACACACAACAATAGAAGACTCTAGTAGATAGACCCCTTAAGCTATGGTCGCAATCTAGGAGGTATTCATAATCAAATTCAATCCTTTCAATGCCTTGGCTAGGAACAATCTCAGGCATATTTTGTACTATGAGTTGGATACACTCTATGTGCCCCTTCTCCAATGCCCATTGCCTACCTATACACCATCTTCCGTAGGTGACCTAAGTTTTCCTCTACCCTCTTCCAAGCCTCTCATAAATGCTTTATATAATATTCCAAGGGGTGGTTTCCAAACCATCACACCCTCTCATAAAGAAATTCTTTTTTCTTTTTCTCTCAAGATTCTTATATTTCACCTAACGGTCAATTACTCAATATCTTTTTCCAAAGGTAATTAAATAGAAATCATTTTTACCCCTCTTTTAATTCTAGGGTAATTACATATAACTTTTATTTCATCTCCATTTTTTATGAAAGGATAAAATAATAATAGCTTTTATCAAATAATAATGATATCAATAGGTTCATAATATCTAAAGTTATCACACATAGAACTCAAACATACATCACCTTGTAATAGACTCACAGGTAATCAATGGTATGATATAACATTCCAAAGATACCTATCTTATACAATATGTCACAAAACACATGCACAAGGTTATCGGGCTGATCAAGGTCAATAAAAAAGTATAATAAAATAAAAGACAGTACAAAAAATCTCATAGGGCATCCTAAGCAACAAAAAATCAGCTAACTCTTACAATCTATAGAACACTTCATAGAGAAACACTACGTCTAATATCTCCTCCTTTTAAGTAATTGGGTTAACTGAGTTTTAATTTAATTTAAGAATGTAGACTGATTCTGATAGTTCAATTAACTTTTAGAAAAAATACCATTAAATTCATGCATAATAGGTTTATATTGATATTTAATTCTTGTTAAACTTCCATATCATAAATTTGTCCCTATGTCTCTATGTCTGCCTAAGAGAACCTATTTAACTGCAAATCCTATAAAAATATTATGTTATTCTAACCGACTTATTCCAATAGCATCATATTTTCCCAAGCCTAAGATATGGAAATGATCTTGGAACATGTGGGCTATGGGCCCACAATGTAACTTAGGTTAGGCTTATGTAATGAATTTAGATGTTGGTTTTACCAACAATAAGCATAGTATCATTACCTTATCCAACCAATTGACTAACTTCACATAAGTCAAGGAAAAAACTTGCAATAATCATGTATCATTATATTTCATTTTTCATTTTAACAAGATTCTTTATTTATAGATTTTCTCCGAATCACAATTTTCCCTAGTCCTAATCTTCTTTAAGTACAATTTTCAATTTGTTTACAAAGTGTAGGTTCATTGGTCAAGATTGTTAGGAAAGGTGTCTCAACCTTGCATCCTAATGTTAAGATCACAAAAAATGCAATTATCGAGGTATAGAACAAAAAAAATCAATTTTTGAAGTAAAGGGGTAATTTTTCCCCCCCAAAAATTATTGAAACAGATCAAAACTGAAGCAAGCAGGTTTTGATAACGTGGGTCTCTTTGAGATCTACAATTTTTTTAAAAATGGGCTCAATCAACTTCCCAAATCAAAAGTTATGGCCTCTAGAAGTTGGGCCTCCTACATCACAAATATAAAAAGTTATCAATGGGCTCAATCAACTTCCCGGATCAAAAGTTATGGCCTTTAGAAGTTGGGCCTCCTACATCAGAAATATAAAAAGTATCTATGACACATAAAAGAGGTGTGAGAAGGAGTTAGACTTGTTAACCAACTTATGACGCATGTTATGATACATCATAAGGCATCTTTGAATGGAGACGATGGAGCTGAAGTGGAGCACCCAAGTTGACAAGTGGTTTATGACGAGCTAATGGTAGATGTAAGGAATATGTTATTTTCAGCATGTGAATTCATTCTAGGATTTGGGCATTGAATTTTTTATTAGGGATTTTGGTGCCACATTTTGAGTGGTTTTAGCTTATGGTTTCCTAATTACCATTTGATGGTTTCATGTATTGCTTCTCATATTTATTGGGTACTTGAGATGGAAGTTTCAATAGCGAGTTTTGTAGATATTGTTATGCTACCAGAATTGCTCCATATCTCTTGCTGGTCATACTCCTGTAAAAGCTTAGACTTTACAAGTGTATTGTAAACATTCATTACTGAATAATACATTGAGTTGCTTTGGAGTGTGGGGTTTCTCTCCCAAAAGGGTTTTCCCCACATAAATTGGTTGTGTTTATTTCCTTGTAACTTTGTATGATTATTTTATTTTTTGCAAATACTTCCTCTCATAGATTAGTGTAGGAAGTGTATTCTGCACCTCTGCTTCCATTCATTTTTGTATCAGAGCCTAATCACATCAAATTCTAGGTGTTACGGATAATGGTTTTTTGTACTAATTTGGATTGAGTTGGAGCTTGTGCAAAAGGAGATCTTGTTGCAGGAAACATGACAAGCACTTCAAAGATAGAGATGGAGAAGTTCACGAGCACTAACTTTGAGCTTGGAAGCTCAAGATAGAGGATGTGCTTATAGATAGAGATCTATGGGCTACAATAACTAAATCCAAACCCACTGCAATAAATCAAGCCAAAGATCAAAAAGCAAAGGGCCTTATTAGGCTATGTTTGGCAGACTCTATGTTGTTAAATGTACATGAAGAAGCCACTGCAACAACGCTTTAGAAGAAGTTTAGAGAGATTTATCAAGCTAAATCCTTGGTAAATAATTTTTTTCTAACAAAGAAGTTGCATAGCCTTAGGATGGTGAATGGTGGTTCTATGGCCAAGCACCTCAATGTTTTAAACATGATTATTACCCAATTGCACTCTATTGGAGTGAAGATAGAGGAGGATTGTTGAATGACTTTCTTATATTATTTGCCAAACTTGTGGGATCACTTGGTGATGTCAACTAGGAGTACTACCTCTAAACTCAAGATGGATGAGGTAGTTGCATCATAACTTCTGAAAGAGATGCAAAGAAAAACTTTTGAATCTACCAAGGAGGCCATAGTTGTTCATAGAAGACCAAAGGAGAAAGGCAAGAATAAAAACAAGTCTAGATCCAAATCCTATGGGAGATCTAAATCTCTTGGAAAGACTAAGGCTAAGTGTTGGAACTACAACAAACTTAGGCATTGTAGAAGAGACTACAAGTTGCAAAAAAAGAATAAGAGAAATGATTCATATGATGAGTTTAAAAAGTCTTCTCAAGATAATGGTGACGCCTTTATCACAGCCTTGGCAACACATGCATCAAAAGCTGCATGGTTGATAAACTCTAGAGCTTCCTTCCATATGACCTGACATCAGAGTTGGTTTTCAAACTATGAAGAATATTATGGCAGGAAGATGTACATTGGAGATGACTCTCACCTAAAGGTTAGTAGTTGTGGAAGAGTCTTGATTTGATTTCTTGATGGATGTGTGAAGGGGATCAATGGTGCACTACATATACCTAGTTTGGCATGAAACCTACTATAAGTGAAGCTTGACGATGAGGGGAGCAAGTTATTTTCTCTAATGGAGGGTGTAAGATAGTGTGAGGAGCTATGGTGCTCGCCAAGGGTGTTCATGTGGGCACTCTATTTTAGTTAGATGCATGCACAATTCAATGCAATAGTTCTTTTGTTCTTGTAGTAGAGAGATCTACAGAATTTGCACCTTCAACATTAGAATCAGCAATAAAGAGAAATGCTGCATCTACTTCTAATGGTTGTCCTTTCTAGGTACCTAAGGGTGCTCTTGCTTCAAAGACCAAGCTACCTGTAGAGAATTTATTAAGTAAAATTGAGTACATTGAGAATAATAAATACAAGAGAATATTAAAATAAAGATCATATCTCCGTAACCTTTATTATTTCATCCAATGAGGAATCATAGGCATTGTAGGGAAAGGCGAGTGTAAATCCGATCATAAATCTCGTATTGACTCCAAGGGCTAGGGACCTAGTTTCTCAAGCTGGGTCAGCGATCTCGTATCGACCCCAAGGGCTAGGGACATAGTTCCCGATGCTGGGTCGGAGGTGCGTGAATAGACCCCAAGGGCTGGGATATAGGTTCCCAATGTTGGGTCGGAGATGGTCTCTATACGCCCAAGCTATGTAAGATCCTAATTCCTTGATGAATAATAAGAGGGGAGACTATGGATCTGAGTTATGTTTAATGTTCATCCTAATGTACTTATGGAATGTATTATATAATAGTCATGAATGACAAGAAAGAAATTAATAATCCTTGGATAAAAAACGAAATACATATTATCTTTGATCTTATCACTAAAGTTTATTGATCTCTAACGTTACTAATGTCTCTTTAAGAATCACTTTGAATGCAGATTCAGGTTTAAGTGTTACCTCTAGAAAGGGGACATTACATTATTACCGAATTGACAAGTCTCCTACATTAGCTCTTGTGGATAAGACTCCTATGGAGGCTTGGAAAGGCAAAAAAAAGCCCTCATTATAGCATCTTCGTGTTTTTGGTTGTGAGACATGTGCAGATGTGCCTATGGAGAAGTGGTCTAAATTGGAGAACAAGGCAATTAAGTGTATTTTCAGCGGCTATGATCTTGGTGTGAAAGGGTACAAGCTTTGGGACCCTATAGCCGAGAGAGTTATGTACAACCGAAGTGTTATTTTTAGAGAGAATAAGCATTCTATAGTCTTGCAGCTAGAAGAATGTGGGAAGAAAGATGTGGTTCAACTACCCCCTAAGACCGAGAAAGTTGAACCTAAAGCTCCTAAAGACCCTAGGGAGGAGAACTCAGATAGTTCTGAAGAGGAGGTAGAACCTCCACCTCAGCTCTTGAGGAAGTCTACTCAGCAGAGACAACAGCCAAACAAGTATACACCTCCTAATTGGAGATGTATTTTTGCTTTGATTATACAGATGAGCCTAGAACTGTGAAGGAGGCAATGGGTCTGAATGATTCTGGGTCCCAGAGAGTGGCAATGGATGAGAAGATGGATGTATTGAAGAAAAATGGCACATGGGACTTGGTACCAATGCTAGAAGGGAGAAACCCTATTGGATGTAAATGGGTGTTCAAGAAGAAGATCGGTTCAAATGGCGGTGTTGAAAAGTACCAAGGCAAAATTGGTTACAAAAAGATATTCCCAAGTTGAGGGATAGGCTTTAGTGAGATTTTTTCCCTAGTTGCTAAACTGACATCTATCAAGTTCCAATTATTTATAGCAATAGCTTTTGATTTAAAGATAGAACATATGGATGTGAATATAACATTCCTACATGGTGACTTGGAGGAAGAGATCTACATGACACAACTAGAGCACTTTGTTGTTAAAGGTAAGGAATCACTGGTTTGCAAATTAAAAAAGTCTTTGTATGGTCTAAAACAATCTCCTAAGATGTGGTACTAGAAGTTTCATTCTTTTGTGTTGGGTTTAAGATCTCTGATATCCAAATCGGATCATCGCATTTATTATAATATGGATGGTGATTAATTCCCTGTTATCGCATTGTACATTGATGATATGTTGTTCTTGATAACACTAAGAATGTGATTTGTGATTTGTTATTAATTCCCTGTTATCGCAAAGGTAATTTGTTAAAAAAAAAAAAAAACTTGGAAGCTAACTACACTTTATCAAACCTCTTACCCCTATAGATATTTGGATTTGGTCTTCAAATTATATGTAATCCTTTCTTGTGGGGAAAAAAAGAGTATTTATGACTATTTAATTGTCATGTAACTTAATAGAGATTAAATTAGAAAGGCTTATAGCATACAAGTAGACATACATCTACAGCGAAGAGAATAAAATATTTATGGAGGACTCTAAAAATTATTTGCAAGGCAACAAATATTATATGGGAAGTTTGGCTCAGATACCAAATGTGATGGGTCAGTTCTCCATAATTTATTTTTATATATTCCAAAAAAGTTTAGGGATTCATTTTTACACTTTATATAGTGAAATCTAATAACATTACAATAAATATTAAATTATTAAAAACAATTAATCAAATAACAAGAATATATTTATATTTTCATTTTATTCAAACAACAATAGAGCCAATACTTATCTAAGGCAAATCTTTGGAATGGTTACTCGCAGCCCTAGAAGGACTTAGTGGATAGACTCATTAAACTATGGCCACAATCTAGGAGATACTAATGATCAAATTAAATTATTTCAATGCCCTGGCTACCATCCTGGATGTACTATGTACCCCAAGTTGGACACACTCTTATGTGCCCTTTCTCCAATGCCCACCACCTGCCTATCCACCATCTTGCATGGATGACCTAAGTTCTCTTCTTCCCTCTTCCAAGCCTCTCATAAATGCTTTATATAATATTTCAATGGGTGTTTCCAGACCATCACACCCTCTCATAAAGAATTAATTTTACTAATTATTTTATCTTATTTTTCTCTTTGGGATTCTTTATTTTCACCCAATAATCAATTATTCAATACCTTTTTTCCATAGATAATTACATAGGAATTATTTTTAACCCTCTTTTAATTATACAGTAATTACATATAACTTTTATTTTTATCTCCATTTTTTTACCAAAGGGTCAACTACTAATAACTTTTATCCCTCTTAAAATTTCACAGGGTCATTTAAATGGAAAAAAATATTCCTTTTCACTTTGGAGAAAAAGTCCCATAACATTGAATATGCATGACACAAAACTATCTTTGGAACAACGTCCTAAGTCAAATGAATGTTTTAAAGACATATAATGT
Source organism: Cunninghamia lanceolata (assembly GCA_027924645.1). Classification (NCBI taxonomy): domain Eukaryota; kingdom Viridiplantae; phylum Streptophyta; class Pinopsida; order Cupressales; family Cupressaceae; genus Cunninghamia; species Cunninghamia lanceolata. The sequence goes on from BSBN01000771.1 coordinate 706,228, forward strand.
TCCTTATGCTAGTGTTGTAGGAAGTCTTATGTATGTAATGCCTTGTTCAAGACCAAATATTGCCCCAAGTAGTGGAAGTTTTGAGTAAATTCATGTCTAACTCTATCAAAAAACAATGGACCTATGTGAAAATGGCATTTAAGTTATTCTATTTGTTACCATGGAACAAATAATGTGGGCAGTTTATTGGACATACAAGGCTTTGTTGATGCAAATTGGGATTAAAACTTGGATAGCAGGAGGTCAATAAGTGGCTATGTATTCTACCTATTTGAGGGAGTTGTGAACTGGATGAGTAAGAAGCAAGAAGTTGTTACTCTTTCCACATTGAGGCAAAACATACGGATGCTAGATAAGCTTATAAGAAATAGTGTGATTACAGAGATTGTGCTTGAATATTTGCTTTGTAAGCAGGACAATGAACGTCAGTTGTGATGGTTAGAGTGCCATTAGTTTGGCCAACAAACCTACTTTCCATACTTGTACAAGGCATATTGATATTCAACATGACTTTGTTTGGTAAATGGTTGAAGACAAGAAGGTTATGATATAGAAAGTCATCAGCTTGATGAACACTGTACATTCTCTCAGTAATATGTCTATGTTAGTTTGATGCAAACAAATTATGGGGATCTCTCCCCTTGGCACTTTGTCCGTTTACTTTATTTTTACTCTTGCAATGTTAACAAGCGGGAGAATGTTAGGACTAACTGTGTTGTACACTTTGCAAGTCCTGGTTACAATGTTAGATCATTATTATAATGTCGGGTTTCTAGGTTGCAATATTGAGTATCTAGTTAAACGTTGCAAAAAATCTAATGTAGTATGTGTAAATGGTCCCCTTGAGAACCCATAAGATTCTTCCTGGCACTTGGTATGAGTTGTAGGAGCATTGAAAGGAGTAGTTACAACTTTGACTAGTCTTCATGAAAATGGTGCTCCAATTTGGGGAGCTTAAAGATCAAAATCTGCATAAGGATTCTCTATCTTCCATGGTGCCCTTGGTGTGGTAGGATCCTCTTGCATGTAACTCCTATTTACATGTTGAGCACTGAAACGTGTCATTTGGATACTTCCATGGTTTTGAATACCTCTTGATGGTTTTGCTCAAGCCTAAATTCTATAAATTGAAGTCTTGGGTAATTAGTTTCATCATTACAGGTTTGGAGAGTGTGGTTGCATTGCTTATTTACTCTTGGCTTAAAAAGGTTATTGCAAAATTAGATTGGCTGATCCCTTCATTGTATTTGTTATCTTGTTTTAAGAATAATATAGTGAGAGACCTCTATTTGGTGTTGGGTTTTTCCTGAAGGGTTTTCCCAGGATATATCTAGTGTTAAATTTCTTCGTATGGATTTTATTGCTACTGTTGTTAATATCATTTGCAGTCTGATATCTCTGTTATTTCTGATTTCTATCAGTCATTAAGATCAGATTTAAGACAGGTTTGTTGCTTCTAATCAAAGTTTCTAACGCCTAGATTCAACAATATCAACAAAATTGCTCAAACAGCTGCCTCACAGAAATTCAGTAGATCATAAGCACTGAGGTTCAACACAAATACATAAACATCATCATCTTGACTGACACACATATTATATGCAGTCTCTTTTTAAAAGTCATTTCAGACAAGCATTGATGTTGATGTACAATTCAATGCAATTTCCAAAGAAGCCCAAATAGGCCAATGCAATGGGAATTAAAGTAAACTTGAACCAATTGAAGAGTTTTGCACAAGGAATCAAAATAGAAGTAAATCTTACAGTGCAATCAACACTCCCACTAATGAAATATCCAGCATCCTCTTGATCATTTGTCAGGTCCCAAACTTCACTTCTTGTAATTGCGTGGAGAGCAGTGATAGACCCCTTATGACCCCTAAGTATACGGACACCTGAATGACCTCTCTTTGGCACAATCACAGGTATATCTAGTTTTCGTGATGCTGCATTATTTTTTGTGCTCTCATTTGGAACTGCCATAGAAAGACCAAGGAAAATCAATTAATTATACTTCTCTGTCTTAGTCAATGCTATAAATAATCCCTTTTTTACTATTAATATGTTATCAAATACTCAACGGCAGAATATACCTAAACCCCCACTATTAGATGCTTCCCTTTGTCCACGCCCAGCTGCATTTCCCCTTATAGATGGATCTCTACTAAACATGCTCTGTACCCAACTCCGTCCTAAACCTGATGCCTCAGCTGGCTGTTGACTCTCATCCACGGAATCCTGTGATTGTTGAGTGTGCTTCCCAGATGATAACAACTGTGAATGTCCTGGTAGAACACCCCAGTAGCCTTGTCGGACTTGTTGCATATATGATAATAAGCCCCTCAGCTTAATCTGCAAGACATTGAAACAAAATCAGCAAATTCGTAAATACAATGAATTTCCTTTAAATAAGAAGATTTCATAAGCAATGTTTTTCATATTTGATCATCCCCTTCATTCTACAATTTTTTGCATTTATATTAAAATATAACTCAATATGTCAGGAGAGGGATTCTTTAACTCATATTTGATATTCGTACTTTGCCTCTTCATCTCCACCAAGGCATGATAGAAGGTAAAAGAAAAATTTAAACAATCATTTAATATTATAAAATGAAACTAATGGGAAATATTCCAAGTTTTGAAATCAAAACAGAATTGGAATATGCAGTAAATATTTTCAAATTTACATCTTACAGGAGTACCATGCAAGTTCAGACATACAATTGAAATTTCTGCAGTTACATAGGATTCTCTGAACATACATAAACATGCACACATGCATGCACACACACATACACAAAAAGAAGAACACAGGAACATGCCTCAATTATCATTAGCATATCATCCTCATGAAGGTCAGAAAATCTTTCCATGAAAGATGAATGGGAGACTTGTGTGTGTGTGTGTGTGTGTGTGTGTGTAAGAGAGAGAGAGAGAGAGAGAGAGAGAGATGCACACAATAGTTATCAAGTCCAAGTGAATTTCAAAGATATTTGGTCCAGACAAAACTTTTCAGTTGTGCTGAACCAGATTGGCTTACTCTGGACTAAAATCTACTTAATTCAAAAAGCGATCATTTCTATAAAAGTAATTAAAAACAAAAACCCGCATAATTGAACCTAAGCCATGTAATCAGTGTACAATGCCGATTATTATGTTTCGATAATATGGTTTATCGGGCCGGGCCGGTCATAGCAGCAAAAATCTTTTGGGGAAAAAATCGGATTATAAAAAAATGTAGAAAAATATTAATAATATATATAATATTAAAAATATTAATATTAAATATATAATATATTCAATATTAATATTAATATAATATATAATATATATTCAATATATTCATAATATATATAATATTAAAAATATTCATAATTTACAAAATTTTAAAAATTAGAACTTTGTTTTAAATACTTTAATTTTTTTCTTTCAAACAAATAAAAAAATAAAAATAGGGGGTGCCGATACAACAGATGACTGATCGGACTATCTATAGCCCAGATGGAATAGAGATGGAATGATGCCCCATGGCATGGCAGGGGAATGAGTCGAGCCTACCATGACTGGAGCGGATCGGATCAAGGTTATGACATTTGGGGATTTAGAAATCATCCCTATCACCCTATCTATATAAGGGGTGCCGACTATTTATGCTATGCACAAACCCTAGCGCATGTATAATATATCCCGCCCAAAAAAGACAATTGAAACGCATCGAAAAAATATTGAAATCGTGCGTAAACCATACCCCGCAGAAGAAAACATTGCAATCGTATTTAATCGAAAACAAATCAGGTTAAAATTAGTCAAAATCGCCAGTTAAACCCGTGGAAAATCGTTGACCGATTTTTACCTTAGTCACGATTTAAACCAATGAAAAAATCAGGAAAAGGCCCAATTCACGATTTTTTCAAAAAATCGCAATTTAAACGCTATTTTGCTTCTATGGTTTATCCGGCTATGTATTAGTTGTTTGTCAACTTTCGAGTAGTTATAGCAGTCGGTTGGTCGACGATTGTGTTCTTCTTGGCAACCATCGCATCTTTTAAATAGTCTTTGTATCCTCAAGGAAAGGTAGTATGATCTAGTATGATCGACTCTGATCCTTGGCCGACCACCTCTAGTCTACTTCTGTAATAACTTCATGTGCGAATAAAGATATAATTTTACTCATTTGTCTGGTATGCATCGTTAATTCAGTTCATTATTTCAAGTATTCATTTTATCAAATAGGAGAGTAAACATTGGCGTCGTTGCCTTAAAGAACTCAGGTCTGATAGAAGATATTCATGCCCTTAGAACCAATAAAGGCAAGAAGAGACCACAACATGGTTAGAATCAAGAGATCAGATGATCTCTAAGGTTGGTAGAACAAAGAGAATGTAGAAGAAGCCTAAGAGAGATCAACGAAGCCAAAGTCTGAAGCTGAACTACATCCCAAAGAAGTCAAAGTCGAAGTGTAAGTAGGAGTCGTTGCCGGGAAAGACAACACATTTCCACTACAAATAATCACACGAAGGCAGAGTGGGAGGAGATACCAAGGCACCTTCCACTACCAAACGAAGCGTGGATTGATCTTTCAAATCAAGTTGAAAAGTCAAGACAAACTTCTCTAGACGAGGGAAGTTGGGAGACGGAGTAAGGTTCCTTCATAGAAGTGTACGAGAGCAACCTTCAAGGCATCGAAGGGTTGTCAATCAAAGGAGAACAAATTGAGCCAAGGGTGTATAAAAGAAAATCTAAAGGCAAAACAAATGCACTGAATGTTGAAGCTACAGGAAGAGTGGAGGATTCTCACGTGGCTGAAAGTGTGAGATAAGCACTGGAATGTCCAAATCTAAACTTCCTACTGAGTAGGTTCCAGGAACTAGGTTTGGATTAGAACAAAACCATGGTAAGCCCCAGTGTAGAAAAGCAAAAGTTGCCCAAGCTTACAAACAATGGATTAGAGGATCTTGTTAGGCACTATAAGAATTGTGAAACAATCTAGACAACAAATGGGCAAGATGATAAAGCAATTTGGCTACGGTCTTTTCCTACCACCTTGCAAGGTATAGCAATTGACTAGAATACAGAAATTGACCAAGCCTCGCAAAACACATGGGATAGATTAAAGAAGGCCTTCAAGGAAGAGTTTAAGTTGCTTTGAGATGATAATGAAATGCTAGCAGAAATTTACAATACTCGATAAGGTAAGCACAAAAATGTACAAGCTTATAATTATAGACTTAAAGAACTACTTGTAAAGTTAGAAAAAGAACCTATTGATGGTTTCCAGAAACGCTGGTTCATCAAAGGTCTAACTGCATCATTAAAAAAAATGAAGGTAGTACCAATCTCTTCCTATGCAGAAGGTTACAATCGGGCGATGGACATAAAGAGTGAAGATAAAATGTCCTCCCATAGTAAAAGAAAACTAGAGGAACATTGAAGTTCAAATGATAGCAACGATAGTGAATCAGGAATGGAGGGACATGCTCTGAATGACGAAAGAATTGAAGGCGAAGAAAGGAACCAACAAAGAAACTAAGGTTCTCATTAACAACTGTTCCTGTAATAACATTGAAAATCATCATAGGGGGCTCTACTAGGGTTTTTTTAGGTTTTTGGGTTCTTAGGGTTTTGATAGTCTGCTTTCTGTGTGCTAGTCGGGGATGGAGGGTGCTACAGCTGGCAGTACCTCTAGTCCTCTGCCCGGTTCGGACTCTGCCAATCCTGCTAACTGGAAAAATGCTCTGACGGGACAGGTGGACTCTCCTCATAATGGTCAGACAATGGTCTGTCACCAAAAGGAGACGGTTGAAGGGTCTTCCCTCGTGGTTCCTGACAATCTGGTGGATACAATTGTCACTTCTATGGATCTTGCTCTGGTTGGCAAGTTCTTCTCTCTCCGACCCAGCATTGAGATGGTTCGCAAATGGGTCTCCAATCGTTGCCGTGTTAAAGGCAGTGTGACTGTCGTGGGTATGGCGCGAGGGCTATTCCTATTTCGCTTCACCATCAAAGAAGACATGTTGGCGATTTTATCTGGAGGACCATGGATTTATGGTACCCATCCGCTTTCATTGGGTTGTTGGAGACCGGGGTTTGACCATGGTGCTGATCTTCATAAAACTACCCCGGTATGGGTTCGTTTGCCTGGCTTTCCCTTAGAATACTGCGATGAAACTATTTTTAATTCCATTGCTAATACTTTTGGTCATTTTGTTACCCTAGATAACTCCACACGCACCAAATCTCGCTTTGTTTATGCAAGATTCTGTGTAAAGGTGGAAATCAACAAGACTTTGCCCATGTTCATTGACATTAGCTCTAAATATGGAGTCTGGAGGCAGTCCATCACTTATGAGAATTCCACAACCTACTGCCAGAAATGCAAGAAGAAAGGACATCTCATTTCGCACTGTAAGTTCAAGAAAGCTGAGGAAAATAATAATAATGATGTGGATGACTTGAATAAGGGGAATACCAGTACTATCCATTCTGGCAAGGAGAATGATCAGGCAAAACTGGCTTCTGATGATTCACATGTTTCCAAGCCGGTTAGGGTTGTTGAGGAATAGATTCTTGAGGTTCCTCAACACAACTTGGAAGATGGCGAGATTCCTAATCAAGTTAACGAAACCTAGTTTGAGAATAATGAGGATAACATTGCTAATGAATCTACTCATTCTGGTAAGGAGAATGCTCAGGAAGAAACTGCGCTTGATGCTACACAGGTTTCCAAGCCAGTTAGGGATTTTGAGGATCAGATCCCCCATACTCATGAGATTTCACAACCAACTTTGGAAGTTGGCGAGATTCCGATTCAAGTTAAGGAAACTCAGTTGGAGATCGGTATTTTTGAAGAGGTTCAAGATGAAGTTGACAAAGTTAAGGAAACCCAGATAGGATGTTTTAAAGAGGAGAATAAATGTTCCTCTCTTTGCAACCCAGTGACTCAGGTTCATGTGCACCAGTCTGCTAAGATTGAGTCTATTCAAGGAGCTCAAGTGCAGTTAAATGATAATGATCATTCAGCAGCCCAAGAAGTGTCTTTCTCTTCCCCAGGGAAACCCATTTTGGGTTCTCTCAAAGGAGGATTATTTCCTCCTTCTCCAAGACAACAAACTAGTCTACTTTCTCCTGGAGCAGCTACTACTTCCCTAAGTGACCATGAGGAATGGACATCTCAAAAGAAAAAAGTTCGTAAATCAAAAAAGACTACTGATGTGGGTTTGGATCCTGGGAAGGGTAGACCTTCATTGAGAGAAACTAGACAAAGAGAAGTAGCTTGGGAGATTGCCAGTGGTAAGCAAAAGACACTGGAAAACTCCAGAAAAATATTTAAATGAAAATTCGTTCATGGAATATGAGGGGCCTTAATAACCCTTCAAAACAATTTGAGGTCAAAAACTGTATTTTTGACCACAAGGTGGATATTCTCTTACTTCAGGAAGTTAAAATGCCTGAAGAGACTTTTAAATTGATTGCTGATAGGATTTGGCCTAATGCTTCCTTCTACATTAGTCCTGCTGTTGGTGCCTCTGGGGGAATAGTGACTATGTGGAATGCCTCTAGAATTCGAGGTAAACTTTCTTTTTTGAACAAACATTGTTTGCTGATTGATTTTTCTTTGCCTTCCTTTAGATGGAGTCTGGTTAATGTTTATGCCCCTAACACTAGGGTGCAAAGAAAGAATCTTTGGGAGGACTTGGCTAAGCATCTTGATTCTCATCCTGATTCTTATTGGATGTTGGCGGGGGATTTTAATACCCCTCTATATCCTTCTGAAAAGACTAGGGGAATTTTGGACTACTCTGACAGTATGTTAGATTTTGCTGATTTTATAAATTCCTTTGGGCTCTTTGACATTGATTTGAAGAATCAAAATTTTACCTGGACCAATAGGAGGAAATGGGACCAATTGATTCAAGTGAAGTTGGACAAAAGTCTTATTTCCAATAATTGGCCTAATATTAGTTCCCTTAAGCTGGTTGCTTTGCCTAGGACTGTTTCTGATCATAATCCCATCATTCTGGACTAGGATAATCAAAAGAGGAAAGGCCCTTTTCCCTTTAGATTTGAGGCTATGTGGATTAAACATCATGATTTCAGAAATCTTCTTTCTAATTGGTGGCAACTTCCAATTTTGGGTACTCCCATGTTTAGACTCTTTAAAAAGTTGATGCATGTCAAGAAAGAAGTTTATGGTTGGAATAAATATAGTTTTGGTAATGTCTTTTTCCAGAAAAAGATCTTGTCTGAGAAGCTGGCAGATATTCAATACAAGATTCCTTAAGGGGATTCTTCTGATACTTCTATGCAATCAGAGAATGATCTTGTTACAGATTGGAAGAATTTAATGAACAGAGAAGAATTATTCTGGAAACAAAAATCTAGAGTGTAATGGCTTAAGGAAGGTGATTGTAATACAACTTTCTTTCATGTTTCTGCTCTAAAGCATAGGAAATCTAATTCTATTTCCAAAGTGAGATTGGAGGATGGTAGAATGATTGCTGAGGATGAGGAGATTGGAGATCATGCTGTCAGCTTCTTTCATAAACTGTTGTCTGAACAGGGTACTAGTGCTGATAATTCCCCGATTGTCAATCAGCTTTTGAACAATATTCCTTCACTGATTTCTAAAGAAGACAATGTTGATATTCTAAAACCTATCTCTAAGGAGAAGGTTCGTGCTGTGGTCTTTTCTATGAGGTCTTTTAAAGCTCCAGGTCCTAACGGCTTTCCCCCTTTATTTTTCCAAGAATTCTGGGACATTGTTGGATATGATGTCACTGCTCCTGTCAAAGATTTTTTCAAAACTGGGAAATTACTGAAACAACTGAATAATACCTTCATTGCCCTTGTTCCTAAGAAGCCTAATCCGGATATGCTTGCTGACTTCAAGCCTATTAGTCTCTGTAACACAATCTATAAAATCTGCACTAAGCTTTTGGTGGTTAGATTGCAACCTCTTCTTGACAAAATTATATCTCCTTCACAGAAGGGATTTGTTCCAGGGAGACAAATTTTTGATGTTGTGATTACTACTCATGAAACTATTCATTTTATGGACAAGAGTCATGTTGTGACCAAATCACACATCAGCCCCATTGGAGATGGGGACCCCCAATCTTATCTAATTGAGTTCCCATGCTTTGCTTGAGTCTTGGATGGTGTCTTGGGTTTTGATTCATGATGAAGTCAGTAGCAATGATAGAGTAAGTTGCATGATCAAGTTTAAATGTTGATGCCTTGATAACAATTGATGTTTTGATCTTTAATGGCTTAGACTTTGAAAATCTTGCAAGAAAACGGTATAAGTTGAGTTGGGCCCATTTTCCCTTTTGCAAAGACCCAAAATTGCGCCTAGCGTTAGATCTGATTGCTTGAGGAAGATGAGGTGCACTTTGTAACTTATTGACCCCCCAAACTTGCGCCTTGAAGAGCTACTCTACCTAAAGGCACCTTGCAATTGCCTAAGTTGCGCCCGGGGGTATTGAGGGAAAAGGACATCATGGAGGGACCCCATATTGCGCCTAGTGATGTGATAGGATGAATATGAAGAGTTTAACTTGGAAAATGATTGAAAGCATTAAAGGAAAGCAAGGCGCATTTTTCATCTCCAGAGCCTCTTTTGAGTGCCTAGGAGAAGAAGTCTTTACAAGAGGTTGAAATCACTTAAGGCTTAGGCGCACCTAATGTGGATTCTTGATCAATTTTGGCGCCCTTGTTTGGACATGTAATCACCCTTAGGCGCCTTAAACATAGGAAGCATGAGGAGGTTTGAGCTTCTTAAATAAGTACTTAGAATGATAAGGAGTTAGTTAGAGAGTGAGGTAAGATGAGGGCGCTATTTCCTTTTGTAATCATCTTGAGCACTTTGAATAAGCACATGATGAATGAAACAAGAAACTATATAAGTTTGGGCACTCCCTTTGTTTCTAATCATTCAAATCATCTGAAATAAGCGCCTAAGGTTAGAAGCCTTACAGTGGCCAAAACTCAAAATAAGTTCTAGGCGCTAAAACTATCCTAAATGAGCGCCCATAACTTGAAGTGCCAATCTATGTTTAAAGTACTCTCTTTTGGCACCCATTCTATACAAGAACATTTGAATAAAAGCGCCCTACATCAAAACAGACAAGTTTGTAGCAAGTAAACTTGGCGCCCTGAAGTGAATTGGTGATGGGAGTGACTTTGGGCGCCTTGGATGTAGGAGATTGGTAAAAGGTAAGATTTTAGCGCCTAGAGGTGAGATTGAAGTCCTTGTAGAGAGAAAGCATGAACCATTGGAGATGTCAAGAACCTATCTAGACTTTAGGCGCCTATTCAACTATGAACAAACCAAATGAGCGCCTAGCCATCTTTAAAGCTTGAGATCATCATAGAATGGCGCCTAGGGGAAATTGAACTAAGACATCTATTCTAGCACCTAGAGTGAAGATCCTCTAAATGACTAGATCCAATCTTAAAGACCTAAGGCGCTCCTAGACACTAGGACCATCTTTTTGGGCGCCCAATCACTTTGGCACACCTTATAGCTCACTCTGGCATTTTTCATGTGAAAATACATCCATTCTGGCGCCTAGGAAAATTTCATAGTTTGGGCGCTCTTGGCCATTAATTTCATTGTTTGGCGCCTTAGGTGCCTTTGTTTGGAGTATTAGGCGCCCCTTTGCAAAAAGCATGAAACTTCATAATTTGGCGCTCTTATGGGGGTTGTAGTAATTTTGGCGCCTAGCACCTAGGTAGCCTTTTATCTTCAAGGGACACTTATTGAAACCTCACAAGTGCTTAAGAACCCTCAAGAGAGAAACACTATTTTCATGAAAGCGCTAAGGGTCTTATACATCTAGAATGTTAAGTTGAGGATTGAATTAGTCCTATAGAGCAAGGCTCCTTTCCTTATTCAAATAGCCTCCAATAAGCGCCTAGAGGAAGGGTGGATCATAGAGATAATTTTGGGCGCCCTTGTGATTAAAGTTCATTAGTTTGAACATTATGAACCTAGCATGAAAATGATAAGTGTAAAATCCTGTAGAGCTGAGGCGCTTTTCCACCTCTCTGAAGACATGCCTTAGCGCCTAGAAGGGATATGGAGTAAAGTGTTCAAAACTTTGAGAATGGGTGCCTTGCAAAGGAGAGTTTCTGTGAGTGGTTCAGATCATCTGAATGACTAATGTAAAATCACTAAGACCCTAGGTGTTCTTTTTGTCCCTCTGAGTCCCTTGTAAGCGCCTAGGAAGTGGATGATCCAAGAGGTAATTTTGGTGCCTATCATACAAGTTCTGACCAATTTTGGCGCCCAAGTAGGTTTTGATTTTTTTTTTTTTAAATTGTATTAAGTGCATTTCAGGCCGACCTCCCTCTTAGCCGCTAGCATTAAATTTAGGCAAACTCACTATATAAGAGGAGCGCCCCCTCTTCATTTGTCATATTTCAATTCCAAGGGGCAGCGAATTTCTTCTAAGAGGAGCAGCGAATTTTCCAAAAGGATAGTGAATTCTTTAAGAGAGAAGTGAAATTTTAATGAGAGAAGTTAATTTTTTCAAGGCAGACCTGCATTTTAGAAGGCTGATTTGACATTTTACTTCTGATTTCTGCCATTTTTAAACTGATTTTCATCATTAAAGCCAGAAATCTGCCTTTTTCTAGATCAGAAATTGATACAAGGTATGTTCTAAATCACTTTTTTCTTCATAAAATTGCCTTCTAATGTATCTAATTTTGCAGAACTTCATGATCTTATCATCTAAAAATCAGGATTATGAGGGTAAAATTTATTATTTCAAGTTACTTATTCAAGTCTTGTTTGTAGATAAATGGGCATGACGGCAAAAGAGAGGCAAGTGATGATCAAGATGGATGCCAAGTCTAACATACCTAACTCCAAGATCGAAACTCACTGGAAGAACGTGGGAGACACTAACATGGGACACGTCAACCTCGAGGAGGTGAAGGATCTCTTGTTCGCCATCACAAGGAATGAAGACATCAAGGCCATTGCGAAGAGTGGAATTGTACAAGCAGCATGCTTCCCGCCTACATTGCCTAGTGCTGAGTTAGTGTTGGAATGTGTTCAACATTATGACAAACAGAAGAGATAGATTATAGCCAAAGATGGGATTGTTCTTGCCTATCTGCAAAGAGAGGCCATCCAGGAGATCTTCAACATCCCAAGCCGGAAGGGAGTCTTCATCTGTCCTACAACTGCTCAATGTACTTTTGAAGGCGATCCTAAGCACTACATGCAGGAAGTTAGAAAGAAGTGGATGACTGATCCATCAATCAAGATATACAACTCAGAAGATCCAAAGTTTCACAAGGCAGACTTCAAACAAGAGATAAGTTACTTCATCATGTTCCTGAATCGAGTAATAGGTAGGCCTCAATCATCTACTTTCGAAGAATGGATGTATACCTATTTTGATCATGTGTTTACAAAGAATAAGATGGTTGACTGGGCTGGCCTTATAAGCCATTGCCTTGATGAACAGTTTGAAAGGTTTGATGAAACAAAGTCCTTCTTCATGACTTCCTATCTTGTTTACATTCTAGCAAGAAATGTGGTTTATAAGGGATTAACAGCTAAAGGAGAAGTAGGTACAAAGTCTGGACAGATCTTATCAATCAGTGTTACCCTCAATTCCACCTGAAGAACATCAATCATTACAAGAGGTTCAATGATACCTTCGCCATGTTTATAGTGAGAAAATTACGAGGCGAACTGCATAGGAGACTAACAGGTGCTGCTAGAAACTTTATTGAACAATATGGAAGGTACTGCATCCAGTATGACAAGTTTACTTATATCAGGATTCAGGGTTTCACATCCTTTCCATACAGATTGCCTAGATATCCTACCAACAGGATGGTGTTGCTTGATGTTTCAAGACAGTTGTTAGAATTTCATAAGATGCAAAGGGCAAGAAAGAAAGCCGGAGTTCAGTTTCCTCTCCAGCTTGGTAGATTTTACTCCTGTCCATCACTTCAAGCAGCTGAGCATTCAGAGGTTGAGCTTCAAGCATATCATCTACATCCTCATGATTCAAGGAGGGAGAACTTCGATCCACATGGAGCCATTAAGCAGTCATATTCTTCTTACAGACATGTTGAGCAGCTAGAAGATCACTAGGCTAATGCTATTGATGATGATGATGTCAGGGTGCAAAAGTGTTCAAGATTGAAATGGGATCTAGTGAGGGCTACTAAGGTATTAAGGATTCCTGATCAGTTAGATAATGAAAGAACTCTTTTGGGTAATGAGTACAACAAGATCCGGAACTTACCTTATGAAATCAACTGGGCTGATAGAGAAAGGGTTCATGATGAAGGTTTAATAGAGCCTATCATCGCTATTACTGAAGAGCAAATAAAAGAGCAAGTACAGGGATTGTTAGATGAAGGAAAGAAACTTACCTACATCAAGATGGGAGAAGTAGAACAGCAGGAACAGCATAATGCACCTGGTAGAAGTCCACAAGGTAGAGACAATGAAAGAGATTCAGGTCAAGCAAAGAAAAGAAAACAACTTGAATCCGCACAAAGAGAATCAAGCAAAAAAAAAAGAAAAGGATAAGTATTGAAACCGCTTCTTCCAGACAGCCAGGTGATACTCCACTGAATCAAGACATACTGGTACGTGTTGATGATGCAATTCCAGAAACTCCAGTTGAAGAAGTGCCTTCGAGTCCACATGATACTGAGATCATTGATGAAGCTAACACCGAAGATAAGGGTGAAGCTGAAGAAGAGTCATTGCTTGCACAAGGAAAGCAAATACAACAGTTACAAGATCTTTCATCATTTCCGGAGTGGCTGCAGGATAGGATCAGGGAGAAATACGAAGTTGAGAAATGTCCTCTTCCAGTTGATGAGTTACTTTTGGACATGTCTAATGAAAAACCAAAGAAGAAGGCAACTATCCTTTCAAGGATCACTAAAGATGAAACAGGTGTAAGGAAAGTTCATGTAGCAGTTCCAAGGCTTGAGAAGAATATAGAAGATATAATGCCTGATGATTATGACATCAATACAATCAATTTGGGTCCATTGACTGGGATGCAAGTAGAAGAACTTCAGGGTTCAATTGATAATGCTCGAGCTATCATAAGGCAAGAAACAGAGCGTAGAATTAAAGTTGAGCAGAGGTGTCAAGCCTTAGAGCAGTATATTCAGCACTTGGCTCATCTTATTCATCAGCAGGACATAGTTCCTACACCCCCATCTCTTCTTCCTCCAAAAGCAGTTGTACATCTTGAGGAGTTGAAGTCTTCATCTCACAGGATGAGGGATTGGATGATCTTAAAGAAAGGGTACTTGCATTGTTGACAGTTTGTGTTGAATTCAAGGCTATCAAGGAACAATACCTGCCGCATTTGAAGAGCCTGATGGAGACATCAGTTGATGATTTGATACATGCTGAAGTGATTGAAGAAGGTAGAACATATGACTTCTCTTCTTGGTATTATGGCTTTCGCATTAAAGGACAGTTGCTAGATAAGATAGAAATAGATATGTCAAGAGTAAGGAGTGTACTTCAAAGGATTCAAGAGGGAATACATGCCTCCTTGATGAAGATATGTAATCCATTTGGAGAAGTGACTCTTGATAACATAAAAGAACAAGTTCAAGCTTTTTACTTCCAAGAGGATGATGTTTCTAATGAGAAGCTTGATAGTATTTTCTCACTTGGTGTCCACCTTGGCGCCAACAAAGCGAGGATGACTGATTGGGAGAAGACACTTGGCCTCTATTCAGATGATGTACTTGAAGCTGAAGGAACCACTCAAACCCAAGTGTACCTTTAGATGATGTCAAGCAGATAGTGTCTAGATTCATTGAATGTCAAGCTTCTAGTGATGGATATTCACATGGAGACTCCTCATAGGCTGATGTATGTTATCCTTATCTTCTTGCGAAGCGTGCCTTTATTGCCTCTTTCATTTAATAAAGATAGGAGTTTGTTATTACTACTTGTGATGTGGCATGATCTGGTCCATTGGCTTGGCCGATCGATCTTGACCCTTCATTCATTTTGAGGACTATAAAAGGACTCCTGCTCTCATTTGTACGATTGAAGACTCTGGAATTGTTGCAAGAGCTCTCTGAAATAATATAAGACTCATTGTTTTGGTGACTCTATATATGTTTCTAAATGTTGCATGGTTTGGATTTCTTCAAGCGAGTATTAAGATTAGATTAAGTTTTCTTCAAGTTTATGTTAGTTGGTGGAAGGCTTTATTATTGTTTGTGGTGAAATCTTTATGTTCACACCATTTGTAGTTTGTGGCTTGCAAATTACAGTGTATGGTTCGTCTGAACAAAACTGAGCTTAAATTTGATCTTTATGTTTGTTGAATCTTTCATGAGCATAAGTGATTTAAATATCCTGTATAACCATAGAAGATTGCATCAATCTTGTGTAGTTGTCTAACTCGGCAAAGCAAGATTTCGTTTTGATTTCACTTGAGCAGTAATTATCCTTGCATCTAGGATTAGATTAGTGTTACTGAACCCTTTCATCTTTTGTTCTTTTTTTTATAAATTTGATTAGAGATAGGATCAAAAACATCATTGCAACATCATACGCCATAAATTGTAGTACTTAGATATTCTAGTGTTTGCCTTCATAATCGTTGAATCAACAGCTTGTTTGAACAATTGTGTAAGTCCCTTTGTGTTTACCAACATAATCATACTTAGTCACTGAGCTATCTCTTACAAACAATCATGAGAAAGGAACCTTGGAGTCATCTTGTTTGATCACTTCATTCAGCATTCGAGAGGCTTTGCTCAAGAAAGAGTCAGATACTCTGTATTTTACTCTATTGTTGACTTGTCTAAAAACAAACATCAACAAGTCGCATCCTAGGTATGGTTCTCAAACTTGATATTTCTAAAGCCTATGATCGGGTCTCATGACAATTTTTATTTAAAATCATTCAGAAGCTTGGGTTTAATGATAAGGTGTCCCTTCTCATCAAGGAAGTTGTTTCTACTGCTAAATACTCTGTCCTTGTTAATGGGGTTCCTAGGGGTTTCTTTTCTCCTACTAGGGGAATAAGACAGGGAGATCCCTTGTCCCCCTATCTTTTTATTATGGTTGTTGAAGCTCTTGGTAGATCAGTCCTCAACAAGATCACCTCAAGAGAATTAATTGGGATTAAACCAGCTTCTTCTCTCTCTCCGATGCCCATTCAGCAGTTTGTGGATGATACCATTCTTTTTGGCATTTCCTTTGTTTTAGAAGCTTCTAGATGGAAATATATTCTCAATGATTATGCCATGGCTTCTAGACAGCATATTAATTTTCAAAAAAGCAATGTCTTCTTCTTTAATACTTCAAAGGATCTTCAAAGGAAAATTATCAATATCCTTGGATGTGCGGCTGCTGACCTACCCTCTGTCTACCTTGGTCTCCCTCTAACTACTAAGGAAGTTACTCCTGGTTTTTGGCATAACATTATTGAAAGAACTCAAAAGAAACTTCTGGGCTGGAAAGGCAAACTTTTAAGTAGTGCTGGTAAATTGTAGCTTCTAAGGGCTTCTCTGCAAGGTATACCTACTTATTTCTTATCTTTATTCAAAATGCCTAGATATCTGGCTGACAAACTGGAGCAAATTCAGAGTACTTTCTTGTGGACTAGTACGGAGGAGAAAAAGAGAATTTCTCTAGTGAAATGGTACAAAGTCTATCTTCCTAAATCTCATGGTGGACTCTAACATCAGAACCATTCAAAAAATGAATAAGGCTCTTTTGTCTAAGATTATTTGGATACTGACTGGGGAGGTATTATAAAGGCTAAGTATTTAAGAGACTCTGACAGAATTTCTTTTCTCACTCAGGAGGGTCTTCCTCAAGGATCTGTTATTTGGAACAAAATGATTAAATCAAAAAGTCTTGTTAAGAAGGGAATGAAATGGAAGCTTGGTGATGGATCTCTCATCAATTTTTGGGAGGATCCTTGGTTGGGGGATGGAACTCTCTCTAATCAAATGGGAAAAGAAGCTATTGTTGCTCTTGCTAAACAATTTTTTGGCACTAAAGTCAGCCATTATATTTCTCAAGACTATGGTGTTAAAAAATGGAAAAATCTGCTGGAATATTGTGCTAATTATCCCAACTTTATCATTGTGCTAATACCATACAGCAAATGCTTCTTAATACCCGGATCCCTTTGTTTCCTAGAAATGATCAACTTTTTTGGTCTGCTGATAAAAAAGGGTTTTTCTCTGTTAATTCGGCTTACCATTTGCTGTTTGGGAAGGATCTTATGGATGACATTTGGAGGAAAGTCTGGAATCATAAACTCATTCCTAAGGTTAACTTTTTTTGGTGGACTGTTGTTCATAACAAGATTCTGACTCAGGACAATCTTCAATGAAGGGGTCTTCAACTGGTTAATAGATGTGTCATGTGCTTGAAAGAGGAAGAATCTGTCTCTCATCTTGTTTTGCACTATGATTTTACAACTGATATTTGGAGCAAGGTCTTTTTGAATTTTGGCTTACAATGGGTTTGCAATAAGGAAATAAGAGAACTCATTCATAATTGGATTCCTTTTGTTTCCTATCCCTGGTTAGTAGAACTTTGGAACCAAACTATTCCTTTTGTTGCTTGGTTCCTTCAAAGAAACAATAGAATTTTCAGAGAAACTGCTAGAAATCCCTCACAGGTATTCTATTCTTTGTCTAAGGCCCTCCTGGAAAATATTTCTACTTCTAGCATCAAAACTACTGATAAACCTCTTACCCCGCATGAGGTCCTTGTGGCTGCAAACTGGGGGAATTACGAATCAAATTCTTGCATTTGATGATTCCAAACACCTTAAAAGGTTAAGTACTATTTGGACTCCCCCAAACCCAGGGTGGCTTAAACTGAATTTTGATGGTGATGTTAAGTCTAATGACAAGGCTAGTGGAGGAGTTATAAGGAATGACAAAGGTGGTTTAATTGTTGCTTATGCTGGAGGAATTGAGAACCAAACCAACAACTTTGTTGAAGCCTCAGCTCTTTTATGGGGTCTCAAGTTGGCTATATCCCTGGGAATTTGCCAACTTCATGTTCAAGGAGACTCTAAACTTATTATTGATGCCGTCACCAAGGTCTCGAAGTGTGGTTGGCAACTTCGGGACATTGTGTCTGATATTCAAACTCTTATTCGAGCTGTTCCTGTTATTTCCTTTTCCCATATATATAGAGAAGGGAATACTGTTGTTGATGGCCTGGCAAATTTTGGTCAGCAGCTTCAAAACTGGCGTTGTTGGCGCCATTTTCATAATATCCCGCGTCATATTGGGGATATTATTCAAAAACAGCAAGTTACCCTATGATGGTGCCACATCATTTCAATTGGCTTATCTACGTGGCTTGTATTTTAACTCAGCCCATGCTGATTAGACGCTTTGATGGTGATTGGAGTTGGATCAGAAAGCTAAGCACATGTGCGAAGGACGAACAGTTAATGAGAAATTATTGTATAAAAACTTGGGGTTATCGATATACTGATTGCCCTAATTCTGCTCGTATTTGCATTATTGCCTTTGTCATTATTATTCATTGCTCTATGATCGAAGTCTCTCGAATTCCTCACAATATTGTTCAAAGCCTTTGGGTCGGAATTTTTCAAACCTTTACTACTTCTTTCCTTCAGCTCTTTGGGGTTTGCTGGTTTTTCATTATGGGAGGGGACAAGATTCGAACTGAACCTAATAACTGCGGGGAATTTAAGGACAATGCCTTGGTCTGGCATTATTGCAAGGAAGGTGGTATCACTATGTTCCTCGAATGTTTGAATGGACATGATGAAAATTTGTCCATTCAATTTGCTCAGTCTTGGGATAACCGTAAAGTTCAAATTGGGAATATCAATTTTGAGGTTTCGAAGAATGACATTGCTATGGCTACGGGTTTATCTGCTAAGGGCACGAGGCATTATTGCAAGGAAGGTGGTATCACTATGTTCCTCGAATGTTTGAATGGACATGATGAAAATTTGTCCATTCAATTTGCTCAGTCTTGGGATAACCGTAAAGTTCAAATTGGGAATATCAATTTTGAGGTTTCGAAGAATGACATTGCTATGGCTACGGGTTTATCTGCTAAGGGCACGAAACTGCAAAAGAAGTCTAGGGTTTCAGATGCCCAGAACCAGAAATTGTTCCTTGGTGAAGGTGAGGAATTGGTGCCCTATCAAGGTGGTTTTGAGAGAGCCAGACTTCCTAAACCGTGGGCGGATATGTGCTATATGGTGATGAAATACTTCACATTGGAGGGTCGTTTTGTCAGGTTCTATTACTATCACCTTCCTTTGTTAAACCACTTCAGAAGGAATGCTACTATTAGTTTTCCTTTTTTTTTGCTTTCTTCTCTTGAGTGCTCTGTTAAACATGTTAAGAAGATGTTGCTTAAAAAGCCTGATGAAAAGCCTATTCCCCTCCATCAAGGGCTTATCCATAGGTTATACCAGTTCCATTTGTCTCTGTCTCCTGCTTCTCCTATTCAGCCCTCTGGTCTTGAACCTCCTACTGTTACCCCTACTGCTTCTATGAAAACTGATCTTACTTCTCTTAAGTTGTTTCTCGAAGGTGCTCCTTCCACGAGTACTCCTAAATCTTCTACTGGCAAAAATGTGCAAACCCCTTCTACTAAATCCAAACTGAAAGCTAAAAAATGCCTTTCTGATTCTGCTGTGGATTTCGAAGAAGACATTGGGGATTCTGGGACCCAAAATGAACAGGATTTGGTCAAGGAGGGACCCTCAAGGAATTTGAAAAAAGTCAAACTGGAGGGTAGATTTGTTGTTGTTAGGCGGTCTGGTCGTATTGCTGGCAAACCGGCTCCTAAGATGAAGCTGATAGACTACTCTGAAAGCAATTCTGAAGCCTCTACTCAAGAGGGTGTGGATAAGTCTAAAAGTGATGATGTTCAGGAGGTTGTTGTCGAAGATTCCGGTGGTGATGAGGAGATTGACAAGCAAGAAATTCCTGCGGAGACCTTTGATACTGAGGGTAATACAGGGTTTGTAAATTCTGCTCCCAGTGGTGACTGTATGGATGTGGAAGCTACTACTACTCATGAGGAGGCTACTGATACTGATGATAATAATGGGAAGGACACTCACTCCATTCCTACTAAGGTTCCTGTTGACCCTGATTTTATTCAGGAGGACTGCGACAATGCTGAAAATGGTATGGAGGAGGTTAATGAGGAAGGTAACCATTCTGATGTTCTGACTCAATTGAAGGAGCGTGTTGATTTTTTGGAAAAGAGGGTCTTTTCTCTTGGCAGACTCATTACTAGCATGCTCTATAGGCCGGCTATGGCTAATCTCTCTCTGCTGCAGGAACATGGAGTTCTCACTCATGGTGTTGATGATGACAGGGCTAAAGAATTCGACAAAATATCTGAGTTTCTTTTCAAGGATTGGGAAGACACACTCTCCTAGTCTTCTTTCTAAGCTTTCTGTTAGCTGGTTTTTTACTGATAGTTTCTTTTTGCTGTATATCGGCTGTATTTAAGCTGTCTGTGGTGGTTCTGGCTCTTTTTGTCTTCTGAGCCTTCTTTGCCCTTTTTGGGTTCTGCTTTGTAAGGGTTCGGCCAGTGGTTTTGCCGCCTTATACTATCAAAAACAAATAAACTAACAAACTATGGTGTACTAAGTGCAAAAGTGAAGGTCACACCAAAGGTAACTATCCTAGAAAAATGTTTTGTGAGATTTTCCAGGTTATGGGTCATTCAATAAAAGAGTGCCCTTATAAATTGAAGATCAAGAGTACATAAGTACTCTTTATGTAGGGAGAGCAGTCCACTCCATCGAAGCCACAGAATGCATCTCCAGGGGGTTACCGAAATCAAAGAGGGGGAAGTCAAAGTCAATTACAATACGACCCCAAAGGACGTCCAATCATGCAATGTCGACAATGTAACGAATGGGGACACTTTGCCAGAGACTGCCAGAACAAGCAAGACAAATTGCAACTATTGTGCAAATGGCGTGGACCTGAAGACCATGAAGATGTCAGATGTCTGAAGCAAAAGGCTAGCATCAACATGATTGATGTAGAGAGGCATAACGAAGTATTGGCCGTTACTCGAGCACAAGCAAAGAAGGTTGTGTACCCAGACCCACGTGCAAAACAAGAAAGACTTCATGAAACAAAAACCAAATTGGAGCAAGCTATGGATAACAAACGTTGCCACTCAAATGCAAATGCAAGTACGGTAACAAATCAATTACAATCCGAGAAAAATATTGCAAGGCAAGTACTTCAAACTACCGTACCAATTAAAGTAGTGGACTTATTACAAAGTATTCTCGAACTACAAAAAGTTTTGACTAATATTGTATCAGAGAAGAATGAGATGGTGTATGCGACAGCTCATTTGGAATCTAAGAAGAATGAAGACCCAATAACCGAACCTCCATTGTCAAGCAACCAAGTGATTGACCCCATGTTATTGACAATTAACACGGCAGAGAAACCAGCAGTGGTGAATATGAAGATCATTAGAAGGAACCCCACCAATACAATTGTTGATGGCGAGTCTAGCATGAACGTACATCTGGAAGACACTTGGAGAACTCTGGGCAAACCAACCATTTGGCACCCAACTTTTCAACCGATCGGTGCAAATCAACAAGGTATTAAAGTACTTGGAGTTTTAATAGGCCAAAAGGTAATATTGGAGCCTGTTGATGATGTTTTTGTGACAACAACAATAGAATAAAACACCAAGTGCTCTATCCTCTCTTGAACAAAGCCTCTCGACTGCTGAACTATGTGATCAAACAAGAGCGCTCCAAGGTTCCTTATACGTGATTTGCAACGGATAGACTCAGTGATTTGATGTGATCTTGCTGGTAATCACAAAGGGACTTACGCTAAACTCCTTCACGAACATGGATGAAATTCCTTACTCCTTGGATGTGAATGAATGGAACTTCTTCAATAAAACTTAAAAGAAAATGCAAAAGAGAGAGGGTTAAGAGATATCTATTCTAAGGTCAATGAAATAACGAATCATGTCAAGATAGACAAATTCCTCATGAAACTAAACTCTGCTTCACCATGAGAACCAACAATTACACAGAGTCAATGCAATCTTCTAAGGTCATTCAAGGATTTTCAAATTGTAAACCTTCATGTAATGTCCCCCATCTAGCCCATTGGATCAATGGACAGGGATTAGCCTATGATCAGACTCCCGTAGGCTAATGGAGGTGATTAGGGAGTTAGTTTGAGTGATTTACTATTTATAGTAAGTCGATATAGGGGGACCTATTTTTAGCAGGGCAGTTGTGGATGATCGGAGCACGAGGTTCATGGTCTCGATGTGACTAGAGTTCAATTTGATATAATATAAGTCAAATTAAATATTTAACTTATATTATTTTATGAGACCTCAAAGTGACTTTAAGTTATAAAGTGAAGTTTTTTTTATAAAGTGAAGTTGTAACTTAAAGTTGGGTCCCTAGGGATGGGCGCCCCTCATGGAGCAATAAGGGGGTTGAATAATAAATTAAAATAATTAAAAATTCTCTCATCTTGGGCGTTGGGTTTGGAGAGCAACAAAAAGGCCAAAAAGTGACTTCATTTGGTTATGCGAAGATTATTGATTTTGGCCCTCATATTGAGTTTTCCCGTGCTTTGGGTTTGAGCTTGGCTCTAGGGTTTATTCATGGCTGTGTTGGGACAAAAACCCCTGCATCAGTCCCTTTCTTCGTGCATGAAAGATTGCATCAGGAGAGGTTTGGAGGAGCTTCACACAGGAGTTCCATTTGGGCTTTCATTTGGATGATTTGGGAGAAGTTTTGAGCTGATATGAACATCTTTGACAGAGTTCTTGATATGCAGACTGAAAGACTGATTTCTATGAGCAGATTTGATAGTTTGTGAGGTAGTTTTATGGTTATTTTCACTTGTATCTGCTGGTCGTACCTATTCCAGCCAGCCGTACTGCAGTTTGGAAGAGTTTTGGTACTTGTTTGTGGACTTTCATCACCCAAATCTGGTCGCCTAGGTTGAGACATTTAGTGCAGACTGAAACAACATCATTGCATGAAGATTTGCAATAGTTGTGAGTTGATATGAGGTTCTAGTAGAGGCCGTACTGTCTAGGCTTGGATGTGGGATTCTTGTAGGTGATTTGGGTTCCATTATAGCGTGCTACATCTCCTTTTTGGTGGCGTCTAGAGCTAATTGGAGCACTACAGATTTGATGTTGTTCGCTGTACACTCTTTGTTCATGATTTCTTGATGAGTTGCCTTCATATGTATGCTGGTCCAGATTCGGCAATAAATGAAATTGAAGATTTTCATATGGGTATGTCTCTGTAATTAGTTTTATCACTTTCTACGATCTAGGTCTTTATCCATTTGTGCCAATACATTATATATTTTCTGGGTTTTTAGTTTATGTTTCATTTCCCATGTATTTCATGTCAAAACATACATGCAAGCAAAACTCATAAAACCCTAAACATCAAATAGCAAGAAAAACACATACAGAGCAAAACATATACCAGGGGTGTATGTTACAATGGTATCAGAGCAAAAGATTTTGCCATCCTGTGATACAGATACAAACATGCAATGAGATTTGAGTTATGTTACCTATGCAGTCATTGACACACCACTACAATACCAGGAGAAACAGGTTACAACAGGAAACACAAGTACCACGGTTAGAAGAACCAGAGAATCCAGTACCAATTACAGACCCATTTTCAGATGAAATTCCAATGCAAGTAGAAGAGATGGGTGACAGAGAAAATGAGGAACCTAGCATGCGTGAGATTTTAAATGCATTAACTAGAAATCAGCTGGCTATGGAAAGGGAAATGAGGGAGTCACGGGAAGAGTTGACAACTTGCTATTTTTAGCAAACAGTAAAAGTTGACACAACTTGTGTACATAAAAACCCAAAGGCAATAAAGGCACGTTTCCCAAAGTGATAAGCATGACATGTTGGAATCCCTAGGAATCTTCTAGATAGGGTCTCTTTCTCTTATACTTTATTGCATATACATTAAACATGAACAAGTGACGTGGTGAGCTCTGACCGATCAATGATGTCTAGACGCCAACTCAACATTTCTTGAGCACATTTGCTTGATTTTCAATATTTTTCCAATTTCTTGATGTATTTTCCCAAATTCTTCTTTTCTTGGCAAAGTCTTGAACTTGAATTTTCACTTTTCTAGAGCTTTTGTCATTGCCCGATAATTTCCAATTAAAGATTGGAAATTATTTCCATTATTCTCATTTGAAAACACTAAGGAGGCTTGCTTATGAAGAAAAGACAAAAAAGAAAGTGATTTGGCATATAGGACAAATAAGAACATGAGGTGGCACTAAAGGACAAAGACAAAAAAAAAAACTACACAAAGAACAAGAAATACTAAGGACAAAATAATATAAGACAAGAGAGATCGATTTTATTAAGGAAAGACCAAAGCTTATAAAGGAGCGTCGATTCTTGTTAAAGGCCGATCCTCATCAAATCACCTATGTTAAGACTTAATAAAGGGATGCGAATGCGGAAAAGACATGCCTCATGGAAGAAACCTACCCCAATCGGGGCTCTAAAAAGGGCCTTGGATCAGCGATAGAAGATCATCTCATCCACTAATTTAATACAAAAAAAAGGAGTCATCGGAGCAGATCAAGAACTCATCGGATCCAATATACATAAAGAAAATATATCTCAGCAGATCAGCCCTGCTTCTAATTGACATTGCAATCCATCAATGACTTAAAGCATTTCATCTAATCTCACGAATTGAAATCATCTTAAGCAGTTCAAGGAAGTCGATCATCTCTGCCATTGGATAGAAGCAGCCAAAGAACCTTATTCAGTAAATATCATTCAATATTTCATTGGGGAAGGCGGCAAAGATAAGAGGATCCTCACAAATCCTCACAGCCAAAAGTGAACAGTCATTCATCAAATCCAAAGGACGAACTTCCACATCAGTTCGTGGCACCCAATAAACTCAGAATCATATTCTTCTTTAGTGAATTGATCGGAGCCATTTGTAACAGCAGTAAAGGTATGAAATAATGCTCTTACCCTGATCTGAAATATATGTTTATACTCTGCATTTCATGAATAACATATGCTGATTGATGATAATTAGGAAATGTTTATTGCTGACTGTATATGAAGTTATAATTGCATTTTAGGATTTAATAATCTTAGAGGCTTTTCATGATATAAATATATATAGACTTATAAAGGTAAATGATTAGATAGTGATCATGAATAAATATGCAACGAATGAATAGAATTAATATGATCTAGATAAATGAAAGAATATGAGAATAGTGTGGTTTCATAGTTCAAGTACATATGGTTCATAACATGATTATATGTAGTAATCTGAAATAGACTAAAGGTAGAATATGATCGTCATTTAAGAATGCATAAACAAACAAAGATGAAACTAAGAATAATGGAAATGCTTCAATGTAAATTAGTGTCATCTATATTCAATATGCAAATGGACAATAGACAATCTTAATATATATAAATATATGGAACAATAAAGTTATATGAATGATCATAAGGATATGCATGAAGGCATAGGCCAATGAAAATGATAGGTTCCATTATGGAATAAGAAAGATCATGGCATCTTGTGATCCAAGGGGGATCACAAGATGATAACATCGGATAACTATGGGACACGACTCATGATCTAACCGAGAGAGGTGTTCGAGCCTCCTCATTAATCGTCTTGCCATCCATCGAAGCAAGGGGTTGGATTAGGGATGTATATTGGACCTAGGTGACCCTCAAGGGGATGAAGAACATTGTGTGGGTGTGAAGTCACTTGAGCCAAGTGATGAAGAACTCTATGTGGGAGTGAAGTACTTGGGCCTAAGGTAGTTATGAGCTCATAACAAATGTGCCCGACGAGAGGTGACCCTCGATGAGATGAAGAATGTTGTGTGGAGATGAAATTCCATCGAGCCAAATGGTGAAGAACATTGCATGTAGTGCAAAGCCTTTGGGCCTCCGTAGGGATGGATTGTGCCCTAATACATTCATACTTATGTGGAAGGTAAGAATGATTAATGAGAGGGCAACCAAGGACCCACTCAAGGTAGTGCATGGGAAGTGTGTGAATGTGAATATGAAATGATTATATTTTGAAAGCAATGCGACTAAGATCATAAGGTCATAAGCATAAGGATATAAGTATGAATTGGTATTAATTAGAAAACTAGACTGATAAAATGAAATGGAAATGGAACTCTAATGTTCTCTTTTGTAAGTTGAAATTATGCAAGGTCAAGAAAAAATTTTGGCTTACTAGAAGGGGGCATTACAACTTTCAACGTGAAACTTGGGAACTTGTCCTTGTTCTTCACTCCTTGTTGTTGTCTTTGCATTCCTTACATTTTGGATGTAATTTGTAGATTTTCTTGATGTACATGCTCATTTCTCATCTCATCTTCTTGTCCAAGATTCAACTCTGGATGTTGAAGTAGAGGAGATGACTTGGGCGTTCCTGGACTAGACTTCATGGTGCTCTCTCTTGATCTTCTGGTGCATGAAATGGAAGGCTCTTGAATTCTGACAGTGAACTTGATGAGGGATTGCTCTTGAATTTGTTGTACCTCTGGATTCCTGAACTTGCAAGGTGGATTGATGTTCATCTCCGGTGATGAAACCTTGATGCAATGAAGTGCATTTCCTCCGCCCTGGCAATGAAGTCTTTCTTTGTGGATGAAACTTGATAACATCTCCTTCATGTGGAATCTCCTTCGATGAAGTCTTCTCCCTTGAATGCCTTGGATCTTCCTTGAAGTGACCTCCTCTTAGCAAGTGTTCCTCACCTTCAATCCCTGCAAGAGAAAGGAAATTCTTTGAAAAGCAAAAGCAAGCCAAAATGTTAAAGTAAAACCATGATTAGAACCTTGCATGATCATGTTCATTAGAATGGAATAATGTCTTTTCAAACTTTGAACAAAATGAAAACAATGAAATAATGAATTTTGTTGCTTGCAAGAATGATGTAGGTAGTGGCGCATTCTCCTTATGGGTCTGGATTTTGCACCTATCTTGGGCACATTCTCCTTATACATGAGGAATTTCCACCTTTTTGACTTTGGCATTTTTCATTTCATTTCTCAAACTTCTACTCCTCCTTCGCAGATTTTCAAGATTTTACATGATTTTTCATTGGATCTTTGTGAAATTGAAGTCACTTTCAAAAGTTGTTGCTTTGAGCAGATTTTCTTCAAGATGGAAAGATACTAGGAGATGGCGCATTTTCCTTGTGTACAAGGAATTTCCCCCTTGCCTGGGCGCATTCTCCTTGTTGACAAGAAATTTGCGACTTTCATAATGTTGTGCAACTTTGAGATTTCTTCCATGGTGGCATTTTCTAGTCTTTCACAAAAACTTCAAGGTTTCCTTAATGATTTGAATGCAATTTCCATTTACCCTTTGATATTATGATTCTTCTCTTATGGATTTGGCGAAATGATGCAATTTCCTTGTCTCTGAGGATTCTCCTCTCTCTTGGAGCGCATATTCCTCATGCATGAGAACTTTCCACCTTTTAGAGCGCATTCTCCTCATGTATAAAAACTTTCCTCTTTTCACTTTCGACTCTTACTTCCTTAGGCAAATTTCTCAAAGTTTTCAAATGGATTTTCATGAATTTCAACTAAGGAGATAAAAATTTCATTGTTTTGATCCAAGAATCACCAACCCTAAATGGGTGCATATTGCATGATCGGAGGGAATTTCACTAGGGCGCATTGTCCTCATGGACAAGGAATTTGCACTCTTCCTAATCATGAATTTTTGAAGTATTTTGATGACCTTGTAGTGAGTTTTTAATGATTTACAATGATCAAATTTTCATCATATTGCAATTTTCATGTCTAGATGGATCTTCTCCTAGGGCGCATATTCCTTGTACAAGAGGATTTTCCCTTCTCTTGGAGCGCATATTCCTCATGCATGAGGAATTTCCGCTAAAGGTCCAAGACTTCAACTTTTTCAGCCAGATTTCGAAATGTCCTGGGTGGAACTAGATTTGAAAATATATTCATGTATATCCTATACTTTAAATATTTTGAAATATACTTCCAAGATGTTTGAGATAGGTCCCGGATCCATGAGATTTAACATGCAAATTCTAGATTTTTGAGGATCCACCAGATTTCAGACTTAGTCAATTTTTCAGGATCTCAGAACATCAGATTTCAAGACATCAGACTTAGTCAATTTCAGGAGTTCAGGACATGCTTTGCCTTCACTTGCTCCTTGATTGAATCACTTGATACATTTCATGTTGTCCAAGAGAAACAATGTCCAATTTGTGGAGGAGAATTGATCTAATGACACTTCCTAAAAGACCCGACAAGCTCAAAATTGCAAAAAAAAAGGGGGTCCCCATTTGCAATGGCGTGATGTGTGATTAGGTCACAACAGAACCCAAGCATTTTTGTTGAATTTCGTGGTCATTTCATTACAAAAGAAAGCATACGACACATTGTTGGGTTGGGGTTAGCAATTAGCAGCCAAAGCCGACCACAACTAGAAATGAAACACAATCTCCATTGAAAACAAGGGTCGGAAATATCAAGCAGTAAGTGAGGAAGCAACTTCCTCTAATTCGTCAGATTTGGACTCCGAAGAAGAATGGACGAAGAAACATGATCAGAGTCCGATGGAGCCAAATGACAAAGGGATTTTGGAATTGCAATTGTGATGTACCGATATTAAGGCGTTGTTTAAATTAAAGATTTAAACATCATGATAAACAGTAAAGTTGCACATGTTCCCTCAATCAATTTGAATAATAGAATGCCTCTTGTAATAATCGTATGTGTAAATAATATTAAATACGATTATTATATAAATAATTTTAATATAATCAAAATATAATATATTTATATTTATAAATAACAAACATAAATATAAATATCAATATATATATTACTATAAATATTAATAATTTAAATATTATTATAATTATAATTATCATAATATAAAATAAATACAATTATAAGAGACCAATTAAATGATTGAATAAGGCAAAGCTAAAGTTAAAGTAATTTAAGATTAAAGTCACTAAATAAGACAAAAGTAAATAGACCGAATCTTCTATATTTGAAAAGACATGTTTATGACTATAAGGTTGACCAAGGCAGCGATCAAGAATGGACAAAGCAGCGATTAAAATCAAATTAAATACAAGACAATGCATAAGCGATCAGTTATAGGGGGGTGCGATGAGGAATAAAAGAAGAACGGTTAGAAGTTTAGAGACAGCAATTAATTATTATGGCTGCGATCTGCAGTGATTAGGAAGAGGTATGATCAGCTGGGAGTCATCACCTTTTGAAAGGGGATGTATCCCTTCATAAAGATAATGATATATATATATATATATATATATATATATATATATATATATATATATATATTTGTTTGGCATTCGATGAGGAGTATCAAGGAATATATTGGAGTGGAGATTCATATACAGATCAGAGAGAATATTTCTGAGTTAGGAAAGCATACTTGGAAGCAGTGAAAGATAAAGACCATCAGATATACAAGGAGAGTAAAGTGTAAAGAATAAGAAGGATCTGATATATAGATATTTCTGAATAAGATCGAAAAAAAGATATAATGGGTTGCAGATAACATAGAAAAAAGATACATTCCTCTGATATATAGATATTTCTGAATAAGGAAAAATAAGAATATTATCTAAGTTTAATGTATATATATATCAGCAAGAACGAATACACTTCAAATTCTATCAAGCAGTATAAGAAAATAAGGAGGTTTAAGAAGAAATAAGACTGGAATATATGTCTAAATAAAATAGATATTCAGAACAGCAGAAGTATGGGAAGAATACAAGGAATATTATTGGGAATATAGAGCGGTTTATATATGCAGAATAGAAAACGAAGCATTGGCAGATCTATAAGAGTACAAGTGGATAAGGAAAGGTAGATTTGATGAAGGTATAGAAGATCATACAACCAACACTAAAGGAAACAATCATTAGATCGCCAAGGATACAAAGGCAAGACTTATATACTGGTATGATATATCTAACCCTCTGTCTATTATGATGAATGCCATGTGGTAAGTAATGAAAAATGCATATTATCATTAGTATCATAAGCATTGTGAAACTGACAATGAAATATAGATTATAATGAGATATCATATCTATTAGTATTCATAAATGAACCATACGTTTAGTAACTGATATTAGTATGTATAGTTAATCATTCATAAGTGCAGACCCAATATCTGCCCCATATCAATAATGATCAATTATATAAGAATAAGAACACCATATGATGGCATTACGATTTGATACATAAATGACTCTATTCATGCACTATGATGATAGATGGTATAATAGAATTCCATATGTAGTACAAGAAGATATTGAATAAGATCATATTTCCATAGCCTCTAGTACTTCATCCAAGAAGGAATGGTGGGTATTGTAGGGAGAAGCGGAGTAAAAGTTCATCCCACGGGGAGACCCAATGGCTAGGACATAGCTTCCCCAATGGCCGGGTCGGGATGGTCTCACGCGCCCTAGTCATGTAAAGCCTGATTCCTTGATGCAAGGATAGAGGGGAAGATGTGGTTATTGAATTATGTTTAATATCCGCCCTAATGTACCTATGGAATATATTATAGAACAATTATCAATAGTGAATGACAACAAGGAAATGAATGATCCTTTGACAAGAATGAAATATTTATATTATCTTTGATCTCATTAGATATTATCACTAAAATTTATTGATCTCTAATGTTACTAATGTCTCTTTGAGAATCACTTTTTGAATGCAAATTCAAGTTCAGTGCTTCCACTAGAAAGGGGACATTACACAATCGTGTTCAGAGGATGAAACAAATTCTCTCTGCGGCCTGTTTCACTGGGAAATGGACTGAGGTATTTTCGACAAACTATAATTTTATTGAAGCTACAAAAATCACCGAAAGAAGAGATGAAAAACAACTTTGAAAAGTTGGACAGTTTATGTGTGTGAGACATAGTTCAAGGTTTGCAAAAGATGGCAATTCTGATTCTAGCAGAGGCACCTGACTTTACCAAAAATTGAGAAATTAATGAAGGTACATCTTAAAGAAATAATATTAAAATATTTGATTTGCAGCGTCGTCAAGTCAGATCTACTTCAGAGGAAAATTATAGAAAGCGGAAAAGTATCGTATAGTATGCGGAATAGGAATTTTTGCAATCACAGCAAAAAGTAACAAGTGGGCCCCACTTGAGAAAAATGGAAAAAATAATAAAGAGAAATAATAGTTGGGCTCCGGGCCGGGGCCCTGGCTCGATTGGCTCAGTAATTCCGTTGCGGTAAAGATAGTCACGAGATCTAGTCTCCCCCCGTCCCCGTGGTACCGGAGGGCGTCGTGCCAACATCACCAGTCACGTGAAAAAAGTTTACCAGTCACAAAAAAAAATTAAAAAAAATAGTTGGGCTCCACATAAAAATAACAAAAAAATTAAAAAATAAAATGGAAAAAATATAAGTACAAAATTTTAAAGTGGATGAAAAAGAAAAAAATTTAAAAAACAATAAATAGAGATCTAATTACTCCAACCATATTGCAGTTTATTTTTACCATATGGCCACCTCTTGAAAACAAATTTACAAGGCGTAAACTTTTAAAAACTCCACCGTATACTCTTCAGCTACTCTCCTTGTATGACTTGATTTTTCATAAGAAGACATTCCCTTTGACGATCGTATGGCTTATGTATGCTATCATTGCTACCGTACAACCAAGGATATCTTCTTTGTTTGTTGTACAAACTCACATTTTTGTTAACACCGTACAATCTTTCTTTACCGTATGACTCGAAACTGTTGTCTTCATTTCCATCATACAACCTCATGTAATTCTTAGTTCTTCCATACGAACAATACTTATTTCCCTGCATCAGACGATCAAACCATCCAGTTTTCCTTGTACGGTCAACACTAAAGATTTCTATAATTATTGGTACCGGACAATCTTTTCATTCTTTGTTGTATCTACTACATATGTACGACCCTCCTCATTCTAGCCTACTACCATACATTCAAAGTTATCTTGTACGGCCAGTTCAATCAAAGGTATCTTCCATACAGTTTGTTTAAAATATTCTTTCTAGTCTATCGTACAGTTATCATCTCCTATTTCCTCTACTGATATTTAGAATGCAAGTGATATTGTATGGCCTTTACTGGAATTTGTTGTTGAAATCATCAATAGCTCTTCAGCTACAATTGTCCACCCTTCAGCATTTGGCATTTTCTCAGCTCCTGAATTTTGTAGAGACAAGAAACTATTGCTACAGGTTGTTGAATTGGGAGCAAATACATTCCTAGAAAATGGGGATACTAAACACTATTTTCATGAACATAATGTTTCTGAGATGCCTGCCATACTATTTGGGTTCAATGATCAATTGAGTGCAACACTTTTAGGGACTTCAATGTGCACCCAAATTGGGTTTCCTTGCTTGGTTGGTCTTTAGCATTCTCTATCTATTAGCATGCCTCTGGGATATGTTGGTTTTACTTCTACTCCGCGTGTACTTCCAGGGTTGCATATAGGTTCTTTGTCTACACCGTCATCACCAGTTTCTCCTTCTGAAGTGTCATCACCAGTTTGGAATACCTTACCTGATGTTACTTGATGCTTTATTGTTTTCTGCCATCTGAAAGACGACTTTTTCTTTTGGAGGGGATGATATAATCAATGTACAATGTCAATTATTATGATTTGATAATATGGTTTATCCGACTATGTATTAGTTGTTTGTCAGTTTTTGGGTACTTATAGGAGCCAATTGGTCGACGGTAGTGTTCTTGGCAACCGTCAGGTCTTTTAAATAGTGTTTGCATCGTCAAGAAAAGGTAGTATGATCTAGCCTAATTGAGTCTAATCCTTGGCTGACCATCCTTGGTCTACTTCTGTAATAACTTCATGTGCAAATTAAGATATACTTTTACTCTTTTGTCTGGTATGCATTGTTAATACTGTTCATTATTTCAATTATTCTTTTATCAAATAAGAGAGTAAACAAGCCATAGATCTAACTTTTAAGAATTATTCATACTTCTCTTACAATATGCCAACGCCATCCTCAAAAACCTAGGCATCAAAGAATGTTAATGATGTTAGAAATTCATAAAAATTCAAAATAGTAGGCTATGAAATCAAGAATTACAACAATGATGGATCACTCATCCTCGTCCTAATGATGAATCACAGAGTGTGATCCCAAACATCGATGATGCAAATATATATATACACACAATTGAATCCAAAAGAACTTTCAACCAACGTCATGGACTCTGGAAAACCCATGCCTACTCTTACAACAGTAATGCCATTTGTAATAGAATATGTTAGCATATTAATTCGCGTCTTTCAATGCAACACAAAACGGAAAAAATGTGCAGTAAAACCGCTCTTCGAATTAGAAGGGGAAGCTCCCTATAAATAACAATTCACCTACTATGAACAATATGTACTTGCCTTACAAACTTTACTGTGTTTTTGGGGGTGATTTCAGATTCATGTTGAATACAATTTTGATGTGTATCTTTTTGGGCTTGCCTAGTTTAAAAGATGAAACAATTTTTCAATACAAGGCAAAGGATTTTATGCATTTTTTTACTAAAACTAAATCCTACAACTAGATGCTTGCATTGTTTAGCAAAATGTAGAGACCAAACAATGCAAGTACACATTCAAATTGAATAGGTTAATACATAAAAACACGATGGCTTTGTTAAAGTAAATGAAAGACTAGGTACAAAGCCATGATATCTAAGTTCAGAAAGACCTGCAATACAAAGCTTGCAAATTTGGTAGAAGCTATTTAATTTACCTCAACACACAACAAAACATCTCAATAGACACTTAGAAGTAAGATATGTTGTACATGTTGTCATTGATGTCAAGAAGGTAGTCATTTTTGTTATCATTAATGAACAGACAAGAGTATAAGAAATGGTTGTCAATGATGTCAACATAGCAATATGATTGAATGCAAGGCAATATCATTGAAAGAGATTGTTGGAATATGTTGTCATTGATGTCAAAGGCACGGAGCCATGCACGAAACCATTAACGAAGTCATAGATCAGTTAGTTACACATTCTCATTAGAGAGATGATGAATATAATAAAGAAGTCAATTTTCATGGTTTAAATTAAAGATTTAAACCATTCTAGAGATGCTGGCCGACTCCAGTTTAAAATCTAAATAAATATAAAGAAGTGGCTGACTTACCTTAAAGTGGCCGACATTCCTCTATGGGCCGACTTGAAGGGAGCGCCAAAATTGTTGATTTAAACGTTTAAATCAGGCCGACCTCCCTATACTTGGAGCACCCAATATATAAGACAAAAGTTTATAATATATAAAGATAAGTGCATGCTATTTAAAATGTAGCAAATCATATTAAAAAGGACAGCGATTAATTTGTGAAAAGATGCGATTAAAGAAGACAAGAAGGGCTGCGATTTGATTTGTGAAGGGACACAATTTGTGAAGAGGTGTCATCTTGATGAAAAGACATATCTATTTGATAAAGTCACCTCCTTTGGAAGAGTATAGATGGTGAAAGAAAAGGTAAATTTGAATACAACAATTCCAATGATTTATTTATGAGTTAGAGCAAAGATAAAAAGAAGGAAGTGTAGAAATAAAAGATATATCAGATCTACACATTCAGATCTGCACATGGGAATCTAATAGAAGATCATCAAGGCAGATATAAAGAGGAATTGAAGGCAGACTTATGAGTATGAGAGTAGATTGAAGGTCGAATTATAAGCAGATTTGTGAAGAGGGTTCATGCAAGTTTAAAGAGGAATATATGCAGACATAATAAAAATATGAACATGCAGATTCAAAAGAGGTAAATGCAGAATTATGAAGGGAATGAATGAAGATTTGAAGAGAAGAATATATGCAAATTTGGTGAAGAAGATATCAGCGTGGAGCAATGAGCATGAGATATATAAGAGATGTATATGCAGATATAGAAGAGGAGCATATGCAGATGTAAAAGAGGAATATATGCCGATATAAAAGAGATGTATATGCCGATATAGTAGAGGAGGGTGTTAATGTTGATATAGACAAGAAGATTATGTTGATAAAGGAGAAGATTGTGCAGAGATAAAGGAGAAGTGTGAAGGCTTTTTACCCTTCTATTATGCTATTGGACAGCATGTTACTTCTTCTCCAGAGCTTCCACCATTGGATGAGGGGAAACTGATTCTTGTTCCTGATACTATTTTGGATGTTAGGGAGTGCAGATTGAAGAGTAGGGTGGTCAAGGAATATTTGGTGAGATGGAAGGACTTGCCCATTGAGGATGCTACTTGGGAAGGAGAACAAATTTTGCAGCATCCGGGTTTGCAATTGCTTGAGGGCAAGCAATTCCGGGAAGGGACGACTATAATGTCCTCTTTTTCCGAGTGATCACCCATTGGAGTCAACTAGCCTATTTTATTCTCGTGAGCTAAGTCGAAGAAGCAAGGGAATATTTTAATTAGTTAAATCATGTATTTAACTAATTTTGTTGAGCAATTTGATGATAAGAAATGACTTTGGATATTTTTGTGAGCCAAGGGAAAAAATAAAATAAATCAAAATAAATTTCCTTTGAGGTGGACGACCTAGGGAGAGGTCAAAAAGTGAAATAACATGTGCCAAAAAGGGTTCGCCCAAGGTAGGGAATTTTAAATAAAATAAAATGATTTAATTTTGGCGCCTAGCATGAAGTCGGCCAAGTGGGAGAAGGAAAAATAAAATAAAATATATTGCCAAGGTGAGGTCGGCTAGGGCTGGAGTTAGAGGAAAATTGGCTCTATACAAGGTCATTTGGAGTCATTTCATCATCCATTCATATCATATTTCTTCTTGAGATTTTCTCATTTGACTTTAACATTTGTTGGGCTATATTCCAAGGAGGAAAACCCTTGTGAATATCGGTGAGTTGGATGAAAACCTAGCTCATCTTGTGGAGGACTCATAACGGAGTTCTATTTGCACTTCATTGGAGATTTGGAGCATATTGCATATTCAGATTTTCAGATTAGAATTAGAGCAGCATTTGTGGTGGTATTTTGTGTTGATATTGCACTAGGGTTTCACCCTAGATTGGAGTGCCACCCTTGGAGAAGGGCGATTTGGCTTGTGGGAGGCAATTTTCATCATTGGAAGGTTTCCAAACCCTAAACCTAGCAGCTGCCATCATTCCTTGCAAGCGCGGCCATTTGGAGGGTTGTTTGAGCACCATTCATTATCATTTGGTATGTACAAACCTAGGGTTTAGGTCTGATTTGGACAGCAGCATTCCGGGCCATGTTTGAGCATGTTTAGCCCATGATTTTGATGTAGTTTTCAGTCTTCATATTCTGATTTGTAACAGCAGAGTTTAAATTCAGAAAATCAGACTTTATGATGCATTTGGATGGCTATACCTTGTGTATTTCATGATGGATTTAATGTTTGATATGATCAGCAATTAGTAGTATCAATTGGCATGTTTATTTGGCATTATTTGGCACTTGTATGTTCGCTGTTGTATTTGTTTGTATCTCATGATGGATTTAATGTTTGATATGATCAGCAATTAGTAGTATCAATTGGCATGTTTATTTGGCATTATTTGGCACTTGTATGCTCACTGTTGTATTTGTTTACAAATCAGAAAATAAAAATCAGAATTCTGAGTTAGGGTTTGGCAGAAATGAAAATCAAAATTTTAGGGCAGATACTATTGGGGTTATTACAACCACTCAAGAAGTTCACACCAAAACAATAACACACACACACACTGAAGTAAAATCAGGAACAGCAAACTTGTATTTTTCTGAAAATATAGAATCACACCACAAAGGAAATCTTCACACTAACAACAAACTAAAAGTACAATACAGATTTAGCTCATTGGAAATCCCTGTATGGAATTTCATGAAATATCCCTAACTGGATCTGCCCTAGAATTCTGATTTTAATTCTGATTTTTCTGCCTAGGTCTGAATTCTGGTTTTTATTTCTGAAGTATAAATAATCATGGACAGTAATTATACAAGTGTCAAACACTCAAATAAACATGCCAAACATGTATGCTTATAAAGATAACATCAAACATGAATCCAACCATGTAATATAACCATCCAAGTGCTTATAAATCTGATTTCTGAGTGTAAAACTCTGCTGCTACAAATCTGAATGTTCTGAATTGAACTTACAACAAATTCACGGGCTCAAACATGCCAAAACATAGCCCAGATTTCTGCCATTACAAATCAGACCTAAATATAGGTTCATACATACCAAATAATGAAGAATGATGTCTAAACTCCAAACCCTAGATGGGTTCGATCTGATTTGGTACTTGATGATGTCCCAAACGCATGATTCCTTCCAAATGAGTTAGGGTTTCCTTCCACAAGGTGGCGCTCCTTTGTAAGTGATGTTGGCAAGCAAGAATGAGGGCAGCGACTAGGGTTTTAGAACCTTCCAAAGTCTGAAATTCTGCTCCTTATGGACAGCACTCCTCTTAGGGTACAAACCCTCATAACACTCTTCAAGTAAACCTCCAATGTGAGGCTGACAACCTGCAATCAAATCTGCTCATAAATCTCCCTTGGTGATGGCTAGGTTATGATCTTCAAATGCTTTACAAATATGAACTCGCCTTCCTTGGAGATGGTGCTCACCCTTGGGTAAAACCCTAGCAGAAAACTCGCTGAAATATGATCACAAAACCCTCCAAATGATGGTGTAGTGCCCCTCCGTTTTCACCGGTGTTGTGTAGGAAGTCAGGTAAAGGAATCTGGAGATGAAGATGGAACATGAGCTTCTGTAAATAAAATGCATATCGTTATGTTAATATTACAGTCATATGATACAGTAGTATGTTGTTAGGATAGGTGGAAAGGGTGACATCGTACCATTGAACGTATGGACATACGGGAATGAGATACGAATGTCAGAGTTCCTTTCCTAGTGCTTCGGCTATTATGTGTACTCTAAATGGTATGTTTGAGTGAACAGGTATCAGGCATCGACTCCACCTGAATTAACAAGCTTGAGCGTGCCTTAACCAATGGAGATTGTTGAACGGAGATAATGTAAGGTTTTCCCTCAGCTTGTCATCAACCTCGAAGAGGATGATTTTCCAGTCCTGTGTCCAGTCTGTATGGTCGTGTTGTGAGTCTTTGATGTGCGATTTTGTTTGTCGTCGGGTTGCACCTGGTATGCAGCTTGTCATGTTATTTCTATGCAGTTAATTGTTTTATTAAAAAGAGTTACTGGTTTTCTTTTAATAAATAAATAATATTTATCGGTGGAAAATAAATAAAAAATTATTATTATTATTATGAGGATTTAATTATTAATCTAATATGAAAATAAATTTCTAATTAATAAACATTTTGTTAATAAATTTTATGGCGTGTGTGTGTAGTCAGATATTCTATTTTTATCATAAACTTTTAATTACGTCATTTATGAGTCGTTTTCATCAGAAATAGTATATTATAAAAAATATGGCAGCATTGTATAAGGTATTTAATGAGTTCTTTTGAGAGAGTGGAGGTGGGGCAGCATGGATAGTTATTTTCATTAAAGTTATTTTATGGCATTTGCTATCTGGATTCTGGAGAGTATTTATTTGGGGGATACTCTCTGGATAAGGGGGGGGAAAGGAAGAGATGTCCCAGCGCTCTTCAACAACTATGGGGGAGGTCACAGATCAGGTTGGGCGTTAATTCTCTCTACAGATCATAAT
This sequence comes from Cunninghamia lanceolata, assembly GCA_027924645.1. NCBI lineage: Eukaryota > Viridiplantae > Streptophyta > Pinopsida > Cupressales > Cupressaceae > Cunninghamia > Cunninghamia lanceolata. The sequence continues at coordinate 745,058 of BSBN01000771.1, forward strand.
ATCTTATTCTTAATAGGTCTTCACAGACCCCAGAGGCACAGGAAGTGGAGCACATTTTATAGAATCATTTCAGTACTCCAAGTTTGTAATGTGGCATCGAAATCCTTAGCAAAACTCTTCTGCTAGAATTATAAATCATGTTTTTATATAGAAAATGCTTTTATATCATCCTTATGGTCATTCAATTAAGATTTTGAGACCTGTGTAAAGTATGCAGTGTGGAGTTCACCGAGACTGTATTAGAAAATAATTTAAGATGTTTGTTTTTCTGTCAACTGTATGTTGGCGACTCCATGTTGAAATTTGGGGTGCCCTCGAGCTAGTCATCATTGTTGAAAGGTCCAACCATGCACTTAATCATCTGTAGCCAATTTTTCAAAAAGGTTTTTCATGTGATCGAGAGTATAAATAACCCCCCCCCATCTAATTCTACCTGCACTGCTGCTTTTGTAATAATAATCCATCGAGGGTAAGGCATTGATTCATGGATTCCAATTTGCTCTCTATTGTGCATTTAAGAGTGAATGTTGTTGTGGGATTATTGTGTTACAGTGGTGTCTAATGAAAGTTGATTCCAGAGGCTAGGAGGGGTAGTTGTGGGTTTGACCCTTGTGATATTGCAATCTTGTTCCAATCTTGTTAAAGATTGAACATGCTTTGGTCTTATGTAATATTGACTTTCCCTATTTATGGTTCACGTTGGTATGATTCTTGTGCAAGATGGGTAATGCCTTGCTCAGAGTACCTATTTTTGTAGTTTTTAACTCATATTGATGTCGTTTTCGTGATGTCGTGGCAGAGTCCTTCTTGAATGTTGGGGTTCATTATTGTTTTTGAGCTTGGAATAAAATATTCTGTGGTTTATATTTTCGGTTGAAATTTTTTGAGCAAGAGGACCCATGCCTTGCTCTAGATACTTTTTGTTGAGATTTGTATGCAAGAAGGTAAATGCCTTGCATGGTATATGGGTACTTGTTCTTATGTCTTGCTTGATGGATAGGGTATTCTAGATGCAGGTGGGGAAGTGGCTTTCAGTGAGGGGCCGGTGCCCAAAGTAGCTGCCAGGGTAACCCATTGAAAGTTATTAATCCAGTGATAAATTAATAATAAATTTGAAGGGTGGGAGAGCTTTCACACTAAACAAGATTAGTGGATGCCTCACTCACGGCTCAAGTGCTCGTTTAGGCTTGAGATGGGATGAGAAGGCCGTGGTTGGCAAGATCAACTTCTTTGTCTTCACGAAAGGAATGTTGGTTCCGCATGTGTCACCCTATGGGGCCGGCGTCTAGTGAGGGACTGCCAGAGTAACCATAGATGGGGGCTAGCGTCTAGTTAGAGACTGTCAGGGTAACCCATGTCTGGGCCATGCGATGACACTTTCCTTACTGCAGCCTAGCATTCCCTCTTTGGTGTTCATTCCTTATGTTGTGTGAATGCCTCTGGAAGTTCTGTTAAGTGTGGAAGTGATGTTTATGTTGCTTGTGTTGTCTTGTGACCCGTGTTGTACTTGATTCATGTGTAGTCCTTGCACCTGTTAGTCTTCTGTCTTCTTGTCTGTTGTTGCTTCGGAACCTTATGTTATCTCCTAGCACGGGGGGTGGACGTTAGGGTTCCACATGGTTGGGTGGTTGTGCTATTTTCTCCATTGGTTTTCCCTTGCTTCTGTTCATGTGCGAGCAGAATGGATCTCGTGATGCAGATTCCAGATCATGTTCCAGATTGATGAGACAGCTATTTATACTCGTGCTAGTTTTGTGTATCAGATATATCATATTGTAAGTATTCCAATGTAATCCGGAAAGTGATAGTGTGAATGATGTAATGATGTACCCTCTTGTAAAGAATTCGTGTATGTACTTATAGTTCTAATTATATGATCTTGTTGATTACTTATCTAATGTTATAACATGGAAATGTATGTGTTCATTCATGTGATCCAATAGATTAGAATTGTACTTTTGTTGTTAGTTAATTCTTGATCCTGTTAAAAGTTTAGTAAGTAATGCAACTGTGGAACCTTAGAGGACGAGTTAGTTTATTGATATGTATTGATGTGTTTAACATTACTTTGTTATTGCTATCCTTAACAAAAAAAAAAAATTGTCCTATTTATTTAGCATAGTTGTGTTGTCCTCTGGGGTTTCCCAGTGGGGCGTTACAAATGGCGCTCCAAGTCTGATCTGGAAATTGTATTTGGCACAAATCACACAATTTGGCCTTAGGGTTTCTGCAGAAACAAATATGACTTTGTTGCTCCTTTCCTTCCAAAACTCCAATGAAGCACAAATATGAACTCAGTATGAGTCCACCTCCAAGATGAGATTGGGTTTTCGTCCAATCCACCTATATTCCTAAGGGTTTTCGTCCTTGGAATATGCTGAACCAAAGTTGCAGCCAAAGAGATAAATCTCCAAATGAAAATGATATGAATGAATGATGCAAATGACCTCCAAAATGCATTCTTTTATAGCCATCCATAAAGACCTCATGATGGTCAACCTCCTTGCAAATATATTTTATTTTATTTTTTATTCCTTTCCCTCTTGGCCAACCTCCCTTGGCAACTTATTTTTATATTTTTTTAATCCTCAAATTGGTTGCGCACCTTCATAGCAATTTTCTTTATTATATTTTATTTCAGCAAGAGGCTCATAAAAATAATAGAAGTCATTCCACAGCACAAATTGGTCCAGCAAAATTAGTTAAATATAAATAACCCAAAATGATTAGGATTACTTAGTATTTAACTAATAGATTATTCCCTTGCACTTCCGACTTAGCCTACGAGAATAAAATAGGCTAGTTGACTCAGTTGGGTGATCACTCGAAAAAATGGGACATTACATTTCATCGTTGGAATGGAGGGTTTTCGTCCTCGATCTCATATGCTCTTAGAAATAACTCTTTGGAATTCTTGTCTACAAACTCACCGTTTCTTTCACCATATATATTCTTCCAAAAGAGATGACTTTATCAAATAGATATGTCTCTTCATTAAGATGACATCTCTTCATAAATTGTATCCCTTCTAAAACAAATACCTCTTCATGAATAATTGCTGCCTCTTGGTAATTAAATCGCTGCCTTTCCCTTGTTATTGATCGCTGTCTAAACAATGATCATCTTTTTAAATCATGTCTTTTATCTTTCTTTAAATAAGACTCTCTTATTTGTGGCGCTACCAAAAGAAAGTCGGCCACCTTTTTAAACCGCGCCTCTTTATATTTTTTAACAGACACGTCTTATTGGATGAGTCGGCCAGCATAGTTTTAGTGTTTGAATTCAAACATGGGCGCCATTATTTGAAATGACCAGCTTTTTTTAAATCTTTAAATTAAACAATAGTAATCAACTTCTTCAAAATGATAATCGAATGTATTTGGAACATTAGGCAATATGAGGTCGGCCTCCTTGGTCAATCTGCTCTTTGCATCTATCATGACATTCATTTGACAACCATTTCCTATATTCTCCCTTTGACATCAATGACTATATATTCTAACAGAAAGCATGCATGGCGACTAGACCATAAGAATGAAAACACTATTTATACAAACAAGTTACAAGATATTACCCAAAATGGTTGCATAAAACCAGAGGATGAAAATGCACTCCTAAAGCACAAAGAAAGACACTTCAAGAAAATGTAAGCAAAGATAATGAAGTATTATTCTTAGTTCAAGGTGCATTAAATCAAGCAATTTTTCCTAGGATTTGTGATGTTAACATTTCTAACTTCTAAGTTCTAAGCATGTGTGTGACACTTTTTCTAATGCATAAAAGGGTACTACTTTGCTACAGCCTACAAACACTAAGGAAAAGCTTTTGAATAACAAAAAATGAAATGGGAAGAATCGTCAACGAATATCCACTAGAATTCAAGATATTGTAAATCAAATAAAGTGTCTTGGTGAAATAAATAATGATATAATGGGTTTTGAGAAAATCTTAAGAACATTAATGCCCAAATTTGAAGAGCTTTTTGCAGCATTCCTGAATCCTAAGCGCACCTCTCCTCCACTCATTCCTGAGTTACCATGAAAAGCTCCAAAATTTAGCACTGAGAAAGGTGAGAGAGGTAACCTCCATCAGACATGCTAATGGATGATTTTGTGTGACGCACAACATAATTTCCAACAAAGCAAAATTTGTTGAGCCTCCACTAGAAGGGACTGTTATTTCTTGCTTGACACAATTGCACAAATGGATTTAGATATAACACTCCATATGTTGCTAACACTGAAAAAATATTGATCTCTGTTCTAACTAGACATTCCATCAAATGGATGATACAGCCGTTGCCTAAATACAATTTAAAATCACAAATTCAAAAAGATGCATGTCAACCAGACCTTAATGCAAATATTGCATGTGTTAAGTCAAACTTGATGCGCATTAAAATTTTGTTTACCTAGTTGTTCTAGCATATGATCACAATCCTTGATCACTCCCAAAATATAAGAAAATGTCTTTGAATTTGTCACCTATAACTGTGTCTAATTATGTTTCTCATCATCATACAACAAGACAAAAATATGGGTGATTAATTAACTAAAATACAACAGTATGAAACTTGAATAAGTAGCATACAAGTTGCTTGTATCCAAGATTGTTCTTTTGTGCAATTGACTCCATGATAAACCAAGCATCTGCATCAGGTATCCCTAAACCAGCCTGTATCAGAACACAAAAGGTTAACTGGAAATAGAAAAGATAAGAAAGTAATAGCCATCCCTTTACCTATCAATAACAAAGGTCTAAAAGCCTATCTTCTGAATAATGCTATCAGTTCAAATAGAAAAAGGATGTACCATATGGGATGCAATTACAATAAGTTGTTCAGTGATTAGTGTTGCATAGTTGGCCAACCTAAAGAAAATAAAAGACAAAAAGTAAGCACATATCCACCTCCTCCAAGATGATTGCAAGGAACTTAAAAATCAAAACAAGTAAATCTATGTTCTAAGATAATGAAACTGTCTTGAGTAAATTTTATTACAACATAAAAATAAATTTTCATTCAGAGATACTATTGCATCACTCAACCCCTCAAATACTGTGACCCGTCCATTTGTCTGTTCTTTAAATGAGGTGGATCAAAAGAATCTTATTTTCTATCACATAAAAAGCAGTGTTTAACGATATTTAATTGGTTAAGGTAGTTTCTAAGCTACACAAAAACAAATAATATTTGATCAAAATATACACAATTTGATGAAGAAAAATATGGTAGAAGAAGAAACTAGGCAAAATCATAGCTCCAGTTACTGTTTTTGTCTTATAACAGCATCATAGTCACTAACTGCAGACTTTTAAGTGATAATCACACTCATAAGGCACAGTATCAATAACTTGCCAATATATAAAACTCATTTTTTGTCAACTGCGAAGTAAACCTTGATAATCAAATTGATGCAAAATATTCAAACTCATGCACTGCAAAGATGCTAAGAACCTAAATATGAATGCATAGGACCTACATGCCTATATATATCATAGTCACAAGGAAACTCGGATTCAAGGATTAGGGTACCCTCCCCACATCTCCTGGTGACCGTGCACGTATAATATAGACAATACCCTTATTAATATACTCCCATACCACATTTTAAACTGATGACCCTGTTCTGGTCACCATATATGTACTTATATGAAAAATAAAGAGATAGATCGTAGCAACAACTACCACAATGTAAGTACAAGATTGAAATAATCACAAATATAAATCTTTCAGAACAAAGACCATTAGTTTAAAATGAGATCATTTTGATACATTTTAAAAGTGAACACAATTATACTAAATTATGCATACTTGTCTGCAGCTTTCTCCATTATGGTCTCAAAATACGCTTCCCAAAACCTGCAAGGGTAAAAAGCCTTGTTAGAGAGACATATATCCACATCCATAGAAGATCATAATAAGTCAGAAAGACAAGCTGCATGGATAAATAAATACATACTACGTCTGATAAGTAGTATGTATGGAAACAAAGATGTGAATTGTAGAAGACTAGCACTAACAGCATAAAATCATTGAGAAAAAACATTGTGCTAGAATGGTATATATGTTCATGTCTGTCCACAACAGCTAATAATTTAATGAAAGCATGTTCAAAGACAAGGGCATGTTTAGAGACTCAAACTAAAATTAACTATTTCTAATCAGGTTATATAAGGAAAGAGAAAATGTGGCTAAACACAGGAATCCGCATCGACTACTAACATTCAAAGCTGAAAGCAATCAATAATATAATCTCGTGAAGTGGTGTACTGTTATACTAAGATACTTGTGCCATTTATTGTTGGCCTGATGAACACAGTAATTGGTAGACAGATTATGGCAGAAGCATTCTAAAGGGATTACTAAAAAAGTGATAAGCAAGGTAATGCATCTCTACATTTGATCCTGTACTGTTCAGGCATATCCTTTGCAGAGTTAGCTCTGAAATGTGTAATTGTAAACCTCTGATCTGTAGAAGGCTCGTCAGGAAACATGTATCTCAAGAAGCAATGGTAGGTACTTTGAATCTTATAACAGCCCAAGCATTTTACGAAGAAATAATCACCCTCCCTCCTCTCTCTCTCTCTCTCTCTCTCTCTCTGTCTACTTCCATGTCACAAGCTCTTCAAATTCAGTAGCGTCTCGAAAGGTGATAGACAATCTCAATTGACACTAATAAGAAGAGAACCTACACAATAGCCCAAATTAAGCAAAGCAAATATCTATATGTGTCTCTTAAGTTATGATGCTAATTCTCATTTTATTATTATAAATTCACTTGTTTTGGTGACAAGATATTATGTAGTTCAATCAAAACCTTCTATAGATGTCTGGTTGCAAACAGACATGTCACTTTAAGCCAAAATATGATAAAATGGCAAGATATTGAACATATACTAAACCAGAAGCTTGGGCATATTGATTGTAACTGGAAACTTGGATCGTGTGCTCATAATGAACATATACAATAGAGTCTAATAAAGCATAATGATCATATGAAAGATGACCAAAGTTAGAATAAGAATTCTAAGAATAAGAATTCTAAACAACATAATAATCAATGTTTTTGGACCATTTCAAAAGTATTCATGGAGGCATTCCGAATCAAGTTTCATATACACTATGATTTTCATCATCATTTCAAGTACACACAGTCAAAACCACAGAGCCTAATTCGCTGATTCTAATGCCACATAACTAAGCCAGTGTCTTCTTTATTCAACAAACTTGTCCTTAAATATATTTAGAAAATCACACAATAGAAAATATGAACCAACAGAAGGAAAGCGGTTGCTCTTGTTGTAACTGATAATCCATCCCTTTTTCTCCGAAAGTTCTATAATTATGTGTATTAGCTATTCATTGAATAGAAACCTATTTATTCTAGCTTTGGTTGATACATCCTCATCTAAGCATTGAATAGAACTTTCAGATTCTTAAGTAATATAATCTTGCACTATAGTCCTAGCATGTTAATCTAATTTGTATATCTTCTTAGTATTCTCTTTGTCATATCACTTGGATGGTATTCTAAATGCAGTGTAAACAGTTTTTGCCCATAACACATTAGTAATCTGTTTAGAATGTTGCCCTCTGAATCTCCATTGGGCTCCAAATCAATGGTATCAGAGATTTAGTAAACTAATAAAATTTGAGAAAAAAATTTGTGATTAAATTCAAATAATATAAACCTACAAATTTTATTTCTAATATAAAACATAAATCTACAAGACTGGCAAAATAGGTAAACATTACTAATAGATTTGAAATCTATATAAAAAGATGCCCACACTTATAAACCATGGAAAGCTTATCAAAGTTAAAATATAAGAAACATATGATACCCAAGGTTCCTTAAAGTTTTCAGGACAGTGATGGCAGGGAACGGGGGGACCAATGATAACTTTAAGGAACCCCCCCTAAAAAAACTTATAAAATCCTAGCAAATCTTAGCTAAGTGCTATAATTTTCCTGGCAAAACTTTCCTTTTTTTTTTTTTTTTGAAAAAAATATTAATTTTCTTGGTGAATCTATGCACAGTATTAGAATTTTTTATAAAATCCTAGCGAATCGTAATGAATAATTGGTTAAAAAAATAATTACAATGGCGAATCCTAGCAAATAATCAGTAAAGAAATTAATTACAATGGCAAATCTTTCCTTTAAAAATTTGCATAGTTGGTTGGTGCAATCCCTCCATATATACTTTTATTTTTTGTAATGTTGAAGCGGGGGCCCGGGGGCAATAGCCACCGGCGGGGTCAAGGGGGCAGCATTAAGTATTTTTTTAATATTTCACTTTTTTTTAAAAAAAGACTAAAAGAAAAGTGAAATTATTACCATCAATTACCTTTTTAATCGAATGCCTGTAGTTGAATTCCGCGACCTATATGCATGTGCCTTTCAAAAGGCTTGTTGGGGCCTAGAATTTGTTTTGGGCCATAGGATCATAATCTTATCGTGCGGCCCAAAACAAATTCCGAGCCTCAAGTAGTCTTTTAAAAGGCACATGCATATAGGCCACGGAATTCAACTACAACGTTCCGATTAAAAGCATAATCGATGGCAACAAATAAAATCCCTATTCAAAGCAAAAATATCCCTAAATTAAGTGGGAATTTATTATTAATGGCAATATTGCCCCAAAATTAATGGCAAGAACATAATATTGCTGGCAAATATAATTAAGATTTGTAATTACATTATAAACTACTGGCGAATCAGCTCCAATGACTACTTGGCGAAAAATTCGATTTATCAATTTAAAAAAATAATGCATATGCGAATTAACCAAGACTAAATTAAATTTGCGTAAAAATCGAGCAATATAGTCTCCTTTATAGCTTGTACTAATTGCCATTTTTTGAGGTCCCGATTTCAACTATTCGCCACTAAAAAACCCCGTGGGGGAGACACATTTCGGGGATGGTTTGTTTGGGGCCATTTTTGGTGACGACAAGGGGCAGCACAGCGGACGACTATATAAAAAATAGGGAAAATTTTTAAAATATCGGGAAATTTCAAATATTCATATGATAACATTGATAAAGTATTCATCATATACATTATAGATCCTTAACACATAACATTTGAGTTGAATTGAAAGTTCACATGAGAGTCGAACAAATTAACAAATGTCAAAATTTAATTGCTTTCACAATTCATTGTCAATATGCATGTGATATTAAAAAATACAACAAAATACCCAAAGGCTACGAGTTTCAACTACAAAATGACAAAAACATAGAAAGTATGTTGCTGCCCCTAATCTGCATCTGCCAACACTACATCAAAACCGGAGTCTGACTCTAAGTCACTGTCACTATGAGGGATTGCCTCATCCAATGGAATCCCAACCAATCCCTCCTATGCCTCCTCCTCATCCACTTGGGTGGCATCTTCGGGTCAACATCCCACCATAAAGTTGGAGTCTATTGATACATTAGAGTCTAACAATCCTGAAGTCACAAAGCACTATGCACGGCCACCAACTTCTCTGCTTGTCTAGAGGTAAGCCTATTCCTCTTGATAGAGTGGATAACGTTGTATGTGGACCAATTCCTCTCTACAACAGAGGAACTAGCAACCAGTGTGAAAGGAGGCAAATGGCAAGCATCCTCAACTCTAGTGTATCCTTGTCGCACCATGTCCACCATCCAATACAGTAAGTTTGAGCTAATGTAGCTCCATCTTTCTTCGCCTTTGGTTTGTTGAATGTTGGATCATGAAGATTTTTGAAGGCAAGCCATTGTGTGCATGGTATACTCGACTCCTCATTTTAATACATCTTTCGAAAGGCCTTCATTATCCCTTCTTTCACCTCTTCATCATCACAAGGAAGCAGCCTCCCAACCTTTGGTGCATAACATTTGGGATTTAGAGCAAAGGTTGCCATATGAAGCAGGGTGCTCATAGTGTTCCACCTCTGCATCAAAATGGGCTTAATATGCTACTCATATAATCCCAAATTAGGCATATAATCCCAAATTAGGATCCTTAGCAAAAATTGATTGCTTCATCCGCCCAAGCATGTTGTCAAATGTCTCATAGATCTCTCTAAGACTAGGAGATTCCGTATCAGCATATCTAATGACCTCCACAATAGGTGAGAGGAAGGAGCAAACATATCTGCAAAGTGCAAACAAAAGTTTCAAAAAAGAAAAAGATTATATGACTCAAAGATAAATGACAAGTTAGAAACTTATAAACAATAAAATATTAAAATCAGAAATTTAATAATAAAATCAGCTATTTAATATTTAATATTTAATATTTATTAATAAAATCAGCAATTTCTTACCTCACAATGGACCACCAATCGTCATCAAGGATCTTTTGTTTGATAGCTTTTCCATCAGCAGAGCTTGAATTAGGCTAGCTACTCCACTTTGAATTCACCATCATCAACTATAGAGGCTCAGGCACCTCAAGCACCCTCTCTAACAAAATGAAATAACTGACATATCTTGTCTCCACAAGTTTGAGAAATTCCTTCTTCGAAAAAGGACTAAAGAGAGCGAGGTGTGGTGGTTGCAAATGAACATTTGAATATCTCTAGCTTTTACCACCACTTGCTTCACCCAATTTATCCTCCCTATGTCTTTCAATGCATGAACACAACATGGGTCCAAAAGATGTGCTTGTAAGCACCCTCCACCATCATACCAGCCAATTTGTACACGTGCTAAATCAATGACCACCTATACAACAGTTGAGGCCCCAACATTCTATATGGCCTCTCTCAAAATGTTAAATTGGAAGTTTGCATCCTTGCGCTTCCTTGAACAGTCAATAGCTCTAAAAAAATAAGAGCCAATTGTGCATGTGACCACGATGTTGATGAGTGACCAACGTCTAATATCGGTCCACCCATCCATGACAATAGAAACAACCCATCCTAATCCAAGTCTACCTCATGTCCTCCATCACCAAACTCACCTTAGAATATTCTTTGTCAAGGAGGGTAGTGTGTAGTTTATGTTCTCCAAGGGGGCAAATGAGGGACCAATAGAAGCTACATCTCTGATCATTTGTCTGAAGTAAGGAGAACATGCCACATGAAATGGGATAGCATGGGTATAAAAAAATTTGGCAGTGGAAGACTCTGTCACATCCTATGCTTACGTATTGAACATACTTGCAATTGTCTGCAACCTCTCACTAGCACTAGTCTTTCTTTTTCCTCTTGTGCTAACATCACTACTACCACTACCAACCATGGATGGTATAGGCATAGCTAATTGTGTAGACTATGCTTGCATTAGCACACCCTTGGACCTTGTTTCCGCCTCTGTAATGTTCCCTTTTTCTGCCTAGTCAGCTGTGGGTCCGATAGCCTATTTTCCAGAATCCTGATAGGCTATCTTGGTATGGTAAGAGGTTCCCCTTTTCAAAGAACTCTTGGTTCAGTTGTTTTGTTGATCTCTAATGTTGGTTTTGAGCTCCATGATGTATCAGGATGACTATGCAATTTTCAGAAGTTTGATCGGCCTTCCGGATTGCTCTCCAAGATTCTTGGAGAAGCCGTCTATTTCTAGAAAGTAACCTGGAAGACATTGTTTTGCATCCCAAACGCAACTGAGCATATTGGTTCAGTTTATTTAGCAGTTGGATGTAGTTTGAGATTTTCTGCAAAAAAGTTAAATGAGCTATTTTAATTATTATTTTCACTTAAGTTCCTAAGGGTGAAAATAATTAATAAGTAATTAAGTTTTATAGCTCATTCTTTTATTTAGGCACTTAAAAGTGAGCACTTAAGTAGAGAAAAAATAGAATTATTTAAGTTGGAGGAAAAAGTGATTATTTCCAAGAAATAATTCATTTCTTTTGTAACTCCTAAAGTGCCTTTATAAAGGGGATGTGAGCTCATTTTGAAGGTTATGCTTTGGATTTTGTACTATAATGCTGCCGGAATGAACGTGGAGTTCTTCCTACCTTCTTGAGGATGAAAACCCTCTAGAGGAAGTCCAGTTTCGGTGGTGGAAGATCCACCCTAGCTGGAAATCAGTGACTTCACCCTGGAGTTGCATAGAGCTGAACATGGATTCAATAAAATATATGAAGTTTTGTTTTGGTTTTTCAGATTATCAGTTTGGTGTTGGTTTTTAATGGAGTTTGTGAGTGAAGTGTGGTATTAATTTGATGTTCTTTTTGGCTATGCCCTTGCTGAGCCGTACACCCAGCCGTACCTTCCATGAAGGGCGATTTTTGTTGTGATCTTAGTCTTGTTTGTTTGAAGCATTTAATGTATGGAGAATCTTTGTTTGGGGTAGGCGTCAGCATTTGAGTTGATTCTGTGATGTTTGAGACTGTTTTGGATAATGAAATGTGTTGCCGTACCAGCAGAGATGCACCGTACAGCAGGAGTAATGTGGTCTATGTTTGGTGTGGGACTTCAATGAAGGTTTTGTGATCAGAAAATATGGTTTCTTGAGACTATTAAAGCATGTTTTGGAAATCAGTTAAGTCTGGGTGGTTCTAATATCAGTGGTGATCCATTTGTGAGGGTTTGTGTATGTTCATACAGTCCATACAGCAAGTATAACAGTCTGATTTTCTGGTTTTTTCTTCACCAGCAATGCATCAAGCTTCCATTCAGATTTGGGACAGAATTATCAAGTAAATCATAATGTTCTTTCTGATGCAGGTTGACCATCTTGATGACAAACAATCATAGTTGATGATTAATGCTCCAATTAATCTTTTTTGAGTAGTGTTGCATGTTATTTCCTCACTTGTATAAACTCAATTAATGTTGAACACACTCACTAACCCCTGGATGGTTTACTGCCAGTGTGGAGAAATTGTAATGGTTTATCTTTCTTGTTTATCTACCCACTGAATAAGTGGAGTATCCCCACTGAATAAGTGGATGCCTACTCATTAGCGGATGAATGTATTATTTTTGTTGCACAATCTTTATTTTGTAAACCAAAACACTATATGCTCTCACCTCGCCCAATTTGGGATCCTGGTGATCAGAAGTGTGGAGGTAATTTAGTTGGATGCATTCATTTTCCTAACCCTGTTGTTATGGTTTGCAAAAATTCAAAAAAAATTAGGGTAGCTTGTTATAGCCTCCATATGCAATCTATGAACCTCTACCTTCTCATCCTCTTTTATGTCTAAACACACCTTAACTCCATGACTTGTAATGCTCAAAAGATGAGAATATGTGATGTCCCGACCTAAATGTTGCGGTGGTGCAGATTCTTGTTAGGCGTGTACCCAGGGCTGGGACCTGTTGTGACCTAATCACACATCACCCCATGGCAAATGGGGACCCCCTTTTTTTTAATTTCTAATGCTTTGCATTAGGTTTTGGATGATGTCTTAGGTTCGTTTCCTCTGCTAATCCAACAATAAGTCTCTCTCCTAGAAGGTTTTGCTTTATAACTGGAGGTCTCATCTGGAACATGAACTTGTAGTAATGAAGAGTCTTGATCAAATCCCATCCAATTAATGAACATTGAGACCAATCCTGATGTATGTTTGAGATCCTGAAAATGACTAAGTCTGGTAGCCTGATATCCTGAAATCCTGAAAAATTAACTTAGTCTGAAATCTAGTAGATCCTCCAAATTCTAGATCTTGCATGTTAAATCCGATGGATTTGAGACCTATCTCAAACATCCTGAAAGGTATATCTTCCAACTTATACTTAAATATATTTTTCAATAGACCTTACCCTGAAGGACACTGAAAAAATAGCTAAGTACTCCAGAGCGCAAAATTCCCATCCAGTGCGACAAGAGATACGAGTGGCGCAAAATCTTGACGAAATGCATCACTATCAACCGAACAACAAAATCTTGAACTAATGCGCCCAAACCATAGCGCCATTTTAGAAGGTAAAGTGAGGCAAAAAGTTAAATTGCAAGAGGAGAACAAAATGCCTAACCATTGCGCCACATCTAATGCGCTCAAGGATGAGATGATTGGTTTCGAGTTTTAAAGAGATCGTTCAAGAGGATTCACAACTTCTATCTAATGCGCCCAAAGCCCAAAGATCTATGAAGTAGAGATCAAGGTTTGTGAGTAACTTCTAAAGAAGCCTTAACCCTTGCGCCAATCATGAAAGATATTAAAATCTGATTTTTTGAAAGCATTTCAATCAGAGGTCAAATTCCTGATCTAATGCGCCCCACAGATTGGTTGCCTTGAAGATGATATTGGATCTAAGTTCTAGAAATTATCAAACAAATGGCAAATTCTTGATCTCAAGTAGGTAAGTTGCAAACTTTTGAAATCTTTCAAGAGGAGAATCTTGAATGTTGATTTAGTGCGCCATGATCAAAGATCTGATTTAAGAGAAGAGATCCTAACATGAGCATCCAATGCGCCACCTTCCCAATGTGCTTACAAGGAGAATCTAACATGATCATCTAATGCGCCAAGGGTAAAGGGGAGATTTAGTTTGGAAATAGGATAATAAGAAATATGCAATAATCCCAACTGCTGCGCTGATATTGACAAGTTGTGAAGTCTTTTTAGAGAAGTCCAAATTCTCCAACCACTGCGCCCCTTCAAGGATGGAATGGATGTTGCTTGGAATCAAGTTTTAAAACCTTTTAAGAAGTAGCTAAAGTATCAATCTAATGCGCCATTATTGATAAGTTTCTTGACTTGTTTTCAAAGAGGATTTGAGTTCTTGATCTAATGCGCAAGGAGGAACAAGTTGATTTCAGTGTTATAAGATGAATTTCTGATCTAGTGCACCTTTTTGCTGAGTGTTAAGGAGAGATCATATCTGCTAACTAATGCACTCAAGATGGAGGTTGTTCTTTTGTTTATTAGAATGCAACTTTTATATGATTTAAAGAAGATTTAAGATCCCTATCTGCTGCGCCAGCCTTATAGAGGAGAGTTTCTGAGTAAGACATCTTTTAATCAGGATCAAAATTCTCCATCTAATGCGCCATTAAGAGGAAGAGGTTACAATCTTGATCTGTTGCGCCAGCAACAAATGATAGGTAAAAGCTGAAATCTTAAGAAGTGATCAAATTGCTAATCCAATGCGCCACTTTATAGAGGAAGTCAAACTTAAGTTTAGTTTTGGTTTCAAGTATGAGTTTTACCAAAGATCAAAATTGCAAACCAATGCGCCAAAACTAGGAAGTTTGAACTAGTTTACAGGAGGTAAAATTTTAAGAAGACAAATTGTGATCTGCTGCGCCTAGAAAGAGTTTGCATAGGATAGTCTTTTAAGTAGGTTTTTTTAGGAAATGTCATCATTTTATGTTTGAAGTCATTGAGATATCCAAAGTGAAATCAATTTGATGATAAGAATGTTGAATGATCCCTATGTATTATGAAATTAGTTAAAAGGATTGATGTTGTCTCCTTCCTTGTGTGTTGCAAGAGTGTGGATTGAGCTAAGGAATCAACAAAGGAGCTAACATCTGGAGTCACCTTCATGCTAGGAGTGAAGTCAATAAGTTGCCATGTGAAGAAGGTATCATGTAGCTGCTCCTAGTGATCACTTCAAGTTCAGCATGCCAACACCCTTCATTTTCATCACCATCAAGCCTCCCAAAGACATCCATAAAGTTTCAAGTTCCTCTGGTGCTCTCAATTTTCAAGCCTCCTTGAGAAGTTAGCTACTCCACATATAAGGAAGATGTCATCAATTTATAAGGACCACTTCAAGATCATCAACGAAGAAGCATTTCATCATCTACATCAAGTTCAAGTATACATCATCAAAGAAGACATCCATTAATCAAGCCTCAAGACCATTCCATCTTCAAGTCTCCAGAAGAAGTCTCTTACATGAAGGAAGCATCATCATCATCTCCTACTACACTCTTCAAGAAGATGCATCTAAAGAAGATCATCATGTATCTTACCTGCAAGAGGAGAAGAAGTATTACAAAAGTTAAACCAAATGAGCAACATCTATCATATATCCAGTTTACAAGAAGATGAACGAGGCAAGATCAACAAGTTACATCCTAAATTCAAGTTCATTCAAAGCAACCACATCAAAGACATCATATAAGATGATGCAATTTGGGAATATGCTAAGGTGGCACCTACGTGGCAGACACTCATCATCAAGCCAATCACAAGTCACCACATCATTTGACAAGCAAGAAGACAGAGAGGACATCCATGTGGAAGATGCTCCAAAGATTCCATCTTATCCTTATCTTCTTGGAAAGCGTGCCTTCATTGCCTCTCTTTTGTACTAAAAATAGCAATTTGTTGTAACTACCTATTGAGGTGGCATGATCTGAGCCCTTGGCTATCTAGATTGATCCAGGCCTTTCATTGTAATACTAGAGCTCTATATAAAGGCCTTGTTGCCTCATTTGTAAAATTATTAGAGAGTATTTATCAGATATTAATTTGTAGGAATAGAGTAGAGGAGACTCGAAATTCTCTGAGAGGACTTGAAGTTGTTGTAAATATTTCTCAAGATTAATGCAAAGACATTGGAACTCATTTGGTGTTAAGTGTTGTCTTGTGAAGTGACATGGTTTCTTGTACTTTGATGAAATGGAGAGATGTTTCCAGTAGATTAGAAGTAGATTAGAAGCTCTTTGATGTAATGTATGTATGTATTGAATATTTGATCAACTCCTAGCTCATGCTTTTAACATTCATCGCTGATGAAGTGTTGTGTAAAGCTAGTTTGAGCCTCATTTGCTTAAGTTCGATTGTGGATGCTTGTTCGAGCTACGCCGTTTAATGGGTGCTTGTGTAAGCCTTCATGATTTGAAAACCATTCATTTACCTTACGAGATTGCACCAACTCCATTTAGTTGTAGGCATCCTTGGCGAAGTGGAGTTAGGTTTATCAAGGAGTTTGTCTATTCGTACATCATCATTGCTTCATTGACCTTAGATTAATTTTCCTAAACCCTTACCTTTTTACTTTTCTTTATTATTGAAACCTTGTACATACATCATCCACACAAAAGGAGAGATAAGCTAAATGAAAGAAGAAGAATCTAATGTAAGTCCCTTTGTGATAATCATCAAGATCACATGTAATCACTGAGTTAACCCATCATGAATCATAAATAAGGAACCTTGGAGTTGTCTCAATTGATCACACAGTTTAGCATTCGAGAGGCTTTATTCAAGAGAGAGTGGCATACTCTAGTGTTTTACTCTATTGTTGACCTGTCTAAAAACAATCATCAACAGGACCCACCCAGGATCGGGCAGCCACGTGTCCACAAGGGGGTTCGCCTTTGTGGCGCTCTAGTGGGACGAAAACCTCACCCTTAACACCGGTGAGCACCATTCATTAACAGTCCGGGCTTTTGGCGCAGTGGTTGTCTAGCTTGGTATCAGAGTCGAGGTCTCGAGGTCAAGCCCTACAGAGCATCATGGGTTGTGATGTCCCGGCCTAAATGTTGCGGTGGTGCGGATTCCTACTGGATATGTACCCAGGGCTGGGACCCACCACGATCGGGAAGCCACATGTCCAGGAGGGGGTTCGCCTACGTGGCGCTCTGGTGAGACAAAAACCTCACCCTTAACACCGGTGGGCACCATTCACTAACAGTCTGAGCTTTTGTCGTAGTGGTTGTCTATCTTCTATAATGTCCCCTTTTTCCGAGTGATCACCCAATGGAGTCGGCTAGCCTATTTTATTCCCGTAAGCGAAGTCGGAAGTGCAAGGGAATAATCTAATTTGTTAAATACTATGTAATCCTAAGTCACTTTTGGATTATTTATATTTAATTAATTAGGCTGGACCTATTTGTAAGGTGAAATGGATATTATTTAAGTGAGCCACATGATAAATAAAATAAAATAAAATAAAGTGAATCGCCTAGAGGGAGGTCGGCCGAAAGGAGGATGAAATAAAGTGACCAAACGAGAGGTCGGCCAAGGTGAAGGTTAATTGGTGGCTATAAAAGAAGGCAAAAAGCAAGTCATTTTTATCATTCATTTTCATATCATTTCATTGGAGATTATCTCTTGTGGCTGCAACTTAGGTTCAGCATATTCCAAGGACGAAAACCCTTAGGAATATTGGTGGATTGGACGAAAACCCAATTCCATCTTGAGGTGGATTTATAGGGAGTTCACATTTGCACTCCATTGGTGATTTAAAGGAAAGGATTGCGCTTCAAAGACATCTATTTCTGCAGATTTGGAGAAGAAGACCTAGGGCCAAAATTGTGTGATTTGTGGCCAAATACAATTTTGAAGAGTGAAAGCTATATTCAGATTTTTAGATCAGATTTGGAGTGCCAACTTTGAGGGCTTTTGTTGAAGATATATTCAGATTTTCAGATAAGATTTGAGCACCTATTTTCGAGGATTGTTGCTAGGGTTTTACCCTAGGGTGAGCGCCACTTCCCAAGGAGGGTAATTTCACATTCATGCCATTCTTCATCTTCTAGGGAGTGCCACCTATCTTGGAGGATTCGCCCATCTAGGGTTTGCAAACAAGACACCATTTCCATCATTTTTTCGATATGTATGAGCTTTATTTGTCAATGTAAAGGTCTGATTTGTAACAGCAGAGATTTGGGCTATGTTTGGGCATGTTTGAGCCTATAAACTTGATGTAATTTTCATTCCAAATAATCTGATTTATAGCAGCAGTCATTCAGACACAGAAATCAGAATTATATGTCACTTGTTTGGGCATTTGAATGGTCATACGTTGTGGAAGAATTCATGGTTGATGTTATCTTCATAAGAGTACATAATCGGCATGTTTATTTGAGCAATGGTATACATTTATTCGCTGTCCAAATCCATTAATAATTCAGAAACAGAAAAATCAGATTTCAGACCTAAGGTTTGAAACATAAAAATCAGAAATTTAGGGCAGAAAAACAGGGTTGTAGTACCAAGGAAAGAAAAGCAGGAAAAGTAAAGGAGAAAAAAATAAAAAAGTTAAAACCTATTCACTTACAAAGTTACAATGACCTCTAAGACTCTAAAACCAGACTCGTTTCATTTAGAAGCATGAGGAGGAGAAAAAAAAAGAGTACTCAAGCCAAAATCACATGCCATAGAAGAAAAAACTAGCACACAAGTTGGGCAACAAACATTGATTGAATACCATTTGGGCACCTTTGTAGCAGCCCTCGATGTATCTAAAGGAGCCTACGATGCATTTGAAAGAGCCCACCGTTGTTTTGAAGTAGCACACCATTGATTTGAAGCAAATTTGAAGACGTATTTTTGTATTTTGAATCTTTTTTTTCTGTTTTCCTCTTAAATTTCATTTGTCATCTACATTTTTTTTTTCATTTTAGGTTCATGGAACAAAGTACAAACCCTAGCTATTTTTAATCTCTTTTTATAAACAAACCCTAGCTATTTTTGTATTTTTTTCTATTTTATAACAGAAAACCTAAGTTGTTGTGTCCTTTACATCTGGTCTGCATGCCCAGACCGGGACGTCCCAGGTACGGCTCCGGGTCCTGGACGCCCAGAAATTCGCAAGAACCCACAAGGTACCCAGGGCGCCCAGGCAGACCCGTGGGCAGACAGCGCTTTTCAGCGCTTAAGTTTTTTTTTAACTTTTTAAAAGTTTTTAAACATCTAAAAAACCCTAAAAAGGTCAATTTTGACCTATAACAACAAAACATAAGCTCTTTTCACTCCATTCATGCAAACAAAAGAGAGAAACTTCATTTTTTCTCTCCAAGCTGCCATTGTTGGTTATTGAAGGTTGCTACCTCTTTCTTTGAAGGTGAAGGCTAAGAGAGTGAAAGAACTACACCAAAAGGGAAGGAAAAGCTGCTCAAGGAAGATTTAGCTACAAAGGTGAGTGAATCTTGTAATTTTTTCCAAGTTTTCATGAATTTTTTCAAGATTTTTCAAATTTTTTTGTTTTTGTTTAAGTTTTAAATTTTTTTTGTAAACCTTATATGCATAATAAAGGGGTTATAATGCCCTTTTTTTTTTGTTTTTTTAAAGTTGTAGGGTTCTAAATTTATAATGTTTGTTTTGTTTTGTTGTATAATTTCATATAGAATGGCTCGTAGTTCTAGTTCAATTGATCCTATAGAGAAGTTGTTTAAAATTGATGCAACATCACCTCTTTGGCGACATACAACCATGATCCAACAATTATCTGGTGGTGGGGGTTATCTTTGGCATTGTGGCCAATGTTTGAAAGAATATAAGAGTTCATATAGTCGAGTGAAAGCTCGCTTATGTGCTATGCCCGGCACAGGTACAAGAGTTTGTCCAGGGCCGAATAAAAAAGGGTTGCCAAAGCAACAAATATTGGAATATATCAAGGAACAAGAGGATACTGACATGCTAAGTAACAGAGCAAAGGAAAGAGTACATCCTCTTTCCAAGAAAGGGGCACGAAAATCTCTTGGTGTCTTCACAGAACCGGCTGGTCCACATCCTTTCATGCCACCACCATCTTCTGGAGAAGACACTACTCAATCCCGTAAAAGAGGCCCATTGGAAAAAGCCTTCAAGAATGAGTCAAGGGATATTGCAGATGAAAGCATTGCTCATTGCATTTATGCCAATGGGCTTCCCTTCAACCTTGTTAGATCACCATATTGGCAGAATATGGTGACCGCAATTGCCAAGGAACCTAATGATTATGTTAGTCCTGGGTATGAAAAGGTGTGCACCACCTTATTGGCCAACGAAAAAGCTTCTGTAGAGTTGTCATTGAGAGCAATCAAGGATACATGGCCTGAAACAAGAGTGTCCATCATTTCTGATGGATGGAAGGATTGCAAAAATAGGCCACTAATTAATGTCATTGTAGTGTCCCCTAAAGGGGCTATGTTTTTGAAAGCAGTTGATTGTGAGGGGCAAGTGAAGGATGCAAGCTTCATTGTCAATATCCTCATACAAGCCACTAACATGGTGGGCCCTGAAAACATTTTCTAAGTAGTAACGGATAATGCTAAAAATTGTAGGGATGCTGGTCCAATAGTGGAGAGTAGATATGGGCATATTTTTTGGACACCATGTGTCGTTCACTCTCTCAACTTGATAATGCAAAAGATTGGCACACAAATTGAGTGGGTCAAGGAAATCTACACAGAGGCCGAGGAGATTCAAATGTTTGTGAAAAATCATATGTCACAAGCCATCTTCAGGACCTTCTCCAAATTGGAGTTGTTGAAGGTAATTTTATTTTTATTTTTTACTTTTAGCATATTTAATATTTTTAAATTTTTGCTAAGTTGCTACTTTTTATTATTTAAATTTTAATTTATTTTTTTTACATGATGTTAGGTTGCCGAAACTCGTTTCACATCACACACAATCGTTTTGAGACGACTTGTGAAGGTGAAAGTAGCATTGAGTGCCATGGTCATCGACACTCTTTGGAGTGTATGGAGGCAATCACAGATAGAGAAAGCCCAAAACATCAAAGCATTGATCCTTGATGATGAGTGTTGGGCTCGTTTGCAATATGTTTTGGATTTCACCGAGGCCATCATGAGTATGATTAGGTATGCAGATACGGATCGACCATGCTTGGGTGAGATCTATGATGGAATGGACTCCATGGTTGAAATAATGACCATAATAGAAGCCAAGGAGCAAGACCCCACAGAAGCATTTTTTTAAAAAGTGCAAAGGATCATTGTTAAGCGTTGGAACAAGATGACCACACCCATGCATCTCTTAGCATTTGCTTTGTCTCCAAAGTATTATAGAAAAGAGATACTTTCCCTACCGAGGAGGGTGGCACCATATAGAGATAAAGAGGTTGTTGTTGGGTACAAAACTGCATTCAAAAGACTGTCCAGATGGAGATTTAGAGAGAATTGTCTCAGGTGAGTTTGGCGAGTTCATATCTTCAAAGAATCAAGATGCTTTCGCTCTTCAAGACAAGTACAAGAAAGATGTTTAGGAATGGTGGTACCTACATGGCCAAGACGATTTGCACCTTCAACCTCTTGCAATAAAAATTCTATCTCAAGTCTGTATCTTTTTATTTTCTAAAATTAACTTCCTCATTTCTCTTTCCCTACTATATATTAATTTTATTAATTTATAATTTATGTTTTATAATTTTATAATTGTAAATGTTGTAAGTTTGTAACGCGTATGGTATGCAAATTTAACAGGTTGCAAGTTCAACTGAGCGGAATTGGAGTACATACTCCTTTATCCACTCAGTTAAACAGAACCGATTGAGTGCAAAAATGGCCGAGGATTTGGTCTTTGTGCACTCCAACTTGCGTCTCTTGTCACATAATAAACCTGATTACAACGAGGGGGTGACAAGAAATTGGGATCTAACTCCTGAGTGTTCCAATTTAGAAGCTACTACTACATAGCTTGCAGAAGTCTCTATTGATGAGGTCCATGAGGACCATGAGACAACTACACATGACACAGACATGGCTAGTGGGAGTGGTGTTCCAGCTGATTGTGGTTCAAATGAGGTTGAACCAAATGTTGACTATAATGCTTTTGATGAAGACCCATATGATGCTTATTGAACAACGAATATTGATTGTAATTTTCATTTTGTATTGACATTTGACTCTTTGAGAAATCACTAAATTATGAATTTAAATTCATGAGTATTTTGATTTTCCTTATTGCAAGTTATGAGGTATTTTGATATTTTATTATTTTGTTTATTGGGAATTATGAGTATTACTGTTTTTAAGTTTTAGTTTGAGTTTTAAATATAAATATAAATATTAAAATATTTATATATATTGTCGTATCGTACCCGGGCAAAAAAAATTGTCGTATCCGCGTACCCAAACCCCGTATTTGTACCCAAACCTGTCCCAGGAGCGGCAACTTAGCAAAAAAAACCCTAACTATTTTAACTATTTTTCTAATTTATTTTCCATTTATTTGTTATTGTAGCGTACTTTACATTTATAAATTGTTCTAATGTCAGCCCCAATTAGAAAAGACCCTTGTTGGAAATATGCCATCCCTAGGTCAAAGAAAGGGGAGCTGATTTGTACACATTGCAAGACAAATACTTGGGGGAGGCATTAACCAATTGAAATATCACCTCACATAAACACCATGCCGAGATGTTAAGCATGCACAAAGGCACCTCTTGAAGTTGTGTGCAAGGTACAAAGTCAATTAGGCCCCTTTGAGCAACAAAAGGAATTAAAAAAAAGACAAAGATAAGAGATGGCAGCCATTCATGGAGACTCTTCTTCTTCGGTTCCTCCATTTCCTAGATCTTTGAGTAGTGGCAACTGGAGTGATAGTGCTAGCATTGGGCCAAGAGTTCATAGATCTAAATTAGATTCATATATTGTACCACACAGTACTCCAGGTTCCCAACCATCACTTGAGAGCATGGTTTGGATCAAGGACAAGCATGATGCAACAAGGAGTGCAATCAGAGACTTTTAGTTTTATTGTACCATTCCATTTCACATAGCCAAGTAATTAATTATTATTTTTGCTTTGAAATATAGTGCTTGATTTCTGTCTCTTGAATTTTTGAATTTTGGGTCTAAATTTTATAATACTTATTTTGTTTATTTTATTTGTTTTAGGTCTCCTTATTGGCAAAATATGGTAGATGTCATTACGATTTGTGGGGCAGGATTCAAGGCCCCTAATGATGAGGAGTGAAGGGCTCCATTTTGCCTCAATTGACAAATAGAATGAGATATGGAAGAGGAAGGGTTGCACCATCACGACCAATGGTTGGATAGATAGGAGGAATAGCACATTGTTAATTTTCCTTGTTTCTTCATCAAGTGATTGTACTTTCTGAAATCTAGTGATTTAGTGATTAAGATTTCTAATTTTTACTTTATAATTAATATTAGCATTTCAAATTTCATTGTTTCTTTCTCAAGGAGCATAATTTTCCTAAAATCCATTGATCCTTTAGGAAACACAAAAAATGTTGAATTCCTTTGTGACGTTTTGGAGGGAGGAGTCTTGGCCAAGGTGGGTAAGGTGAATGTTGTGCAAATAGTTACAGATAATACAACAAATTGTGTTGTTGTAGGTAGGCTTCTCAAGGATAGGCACCTATCCTTATTCTAGACTCCTTGTGTTTGCTCATTGCCTTGACCTCATATTGGAGGATCATGGCAAAATCCCATGGATCAAAGCATGTGTGAAGCACGGTACGAACATTTTCAAATACATATACAACCATGCTTGGGTCCTCAACCTAATGATGAAATACACAGACAAGCAATTGGCTCGTCCCAGAATAACCCGCTTTGCAACAAACTTTATCACGTTGCAATTTTGCTTTAGTCAAAGGCTGCTTTGAGGCACATGTTTGTTAGCAAGGAGAGGTCTACATCTTCCTATGCTAAGACTAATGCAGGGATTGATGTGGTTGATTGGATTTTCAATGATCACAACTTCTAGCTTTCAGCGAAGAAGATTATAGAGATAAGTTCATATTTCTATTCTATTTTTCTTCATTTTTATTCATATTTCCATTCTATTTGTTTATTTTTGTTCACACTTATTATGTTAATGTTTACTAATAATTGCAGTTCACATAGCCTTTAGTTGTTCTCCTTCGAATTGTTGATGGGGAGAAGCACACAATGGGCTATACATATGAGGGCATGGATAGTGCCAAAGAGTCCATTACATCAATTTATGATGGGGTTGAATCCTCCTGTATGAGTCATCATTGATCGACGATGGCAATTTCATCTTCACAAGCCCTTACATGCAACTATCTATTTCTTGAATCCAACATTCCAATTCTACCCAGATTTCAACGTCAATGAAAAGGTTATGGGTGAGCTCTACACAATCATAGAGCAGATGGTACCTGATGCTTAGCTTGGAGAGAAGATAATCTTTGAGATTGAGATCTACAAATTTGCACAAAGGTACCTCTTTGTATGAGACATATGCAAGGCAACTCAGACGACATTGCAGCCAAGTAAAAGTCTATTAAGGATGTAATTTGAGTTTAAAATTAAAACTTTTCCTTTTCTTACCATTAATTTTGAAACTCAACGTTGAACAATGAGTTTTTTTTTCTTCTCATTTTAGATGCATGGTGGGAAAGGTTTGGTGTCAAGGTGCCAAATCTTCAAAGGATTGCAGTTCATGTCTTGAACCAACCATGAAGTGTTTCAGGATTCAAGTGCAATTGGTGTATGTTTGAGCACATACACTACAAGAAGTGCAACAAGTTGTCAGTGCAAAAGTTGAATAATCTTGTTTATGTTCATTATAACCTTTGTCACAAACAAATCTTGGGCACCGACTTATCTCCTATCACTCTAGAGAAGATCGATCCATAGTCAGATTGGATCACCAAGGTTAAGGATCGCGTCTTCAACAAGGATAACTTTGCATGGGTTGATCAAGTATATCTAGAGGCAGTGTTAAAACTTAATAGTCATGACAGAGAAGGATAGAGCACAAGTAGACCCCTTGAATGTTGGGGTCATTGATACACAGGTAGATATCATAGACGAATCATCAAGGAACTATCTTTGACGCCCACACAGGACCTGTCGTATAGCTATAGATGTTGGGACAAGTGATGCAGGCTCCTCTAAGTGATAGACTTATACTTTTAGTTTTGATATTTGTTTTGACACCATGGATTTCATAATCCATGAGTCTTGTATACACTTGACAATATTTATATATCTACAAATGTTGTTTCCTTTAGCTAAAATCTGCTTTTATATTCACGTGATCGATTTATACTTGTGTATGTGATCAAAGTAGCTTCTATTTGATTTGTTTGTCTTTAAAGTTTATTTACTGAAGGGTGAATGATAAAAGTTTTAAATCCTTTAAAATCTCTATATTTCATGGTTTTTTAAATTGCCAAGTCTTGGCTGAGTTTGAGCACCAAATCTAAGTCTAGGTCAAAAATCAGCTTGTCGAGTTTGAACCAAGTCCAAGTCTTGTAATACTGGTTGGCACAATATCATCATCACTAGATGCATTGCTCAATTCATCACCAGAAAAGTAGGATCACCTGCATCGGCTATGTCTTCTAGAATGTGTTGGAATTGTGAAGAAGAGTTGGAGTCTTTTGTTGTTTTGTTCATACACAGTTGTAAATTACTATAAATATAAACAAGATCTCCCAAACTTACAGACAACTTGTTCCATTTTTAGAATGAATGTGGTTAAAGCAGCTCCAATTCCTCTCACAAGCTAATGAACTTTCTCCTTGGCTGAATATTTGAATAGCAAAGCATTGTAGTTCAGGATTATCCACTCCATAGGAACTCCACCATCTATACCCAGTCATGTGAACATCTAAAAAGTCATTTATTTGTTGGAATTTCAAACATCCCTTCTTATGTCCTATATTTCCAATAGTGTTGTTCCAAATAAATAAATTCTTATATGAAAGTCTTCACAAGAACCCTCCAAAAAAATCTGAAAATCACCTTTAAAACCCTAGGGTTTTATACAACAAGCTCAAAAACTTGCAAAAATTTTCCACCAACCCTAAAGGCGCCTTGGCAAATGTTGAAATTGATGAAGACCTATTAAAAACTATTGTGGGGTGCCTTCTTTTCAATTGAAACCCTACAAACTCAGCATGCCCTAGCACTAAAAATCATTCAATGCTGCTCCAAGTCTTTGCCTTAAGTTCTTTAACTGTGAATGATACATGATGAAACACCACGCTCATATATAGGGCTGGGCACCTTTGAAACTTGCTTTTTACTTTGTGTTTTATGCTTTTAAAAATCATAAATATATACAAACTTGCAGCTAAAAACAGGAATTAAGTTCAAAATACCACATACAATGCATATGCTAAACAAAACTACCATAAACATTACAAATTTCAACTATAGTATACTAATTTGATATCAATTTGTCAAACTCATATGTAATGATAGATATTCATTGTTTAATATTAAAATAATACAATTAATAATCAACATTATATGGGTCTTCATCAAGGCCAACATATCAAGTCATAAATATATACACATTTGTAGCATAGAAACTAGAATTAAGTTCAAAATGCCACATACAATGCATATGCTAAACAAAACTACCATAAATATTACAATTGTGAAATATAGTATATTAATTTGATATCAATTTGTTAAACTCAAATGTCATCATAGATATTCATTGTTCAATATTAAAATAATACAATCAAGAATCAGCATCTTATGGGTCTTCATCAAGGCAAACATCATCATTGACATTAGGTGATGTAGGTAGATTAGAAGAACCATAAGCAGTCCCACCACCACTCATAGTAAAAGTATGTTGGCTTTCTAACTCCTCAAAAAGTATAAATGGTTGTAGAATCAAAGGAAATACACGGTGCTACTTATTGTGGCACTACTTACTCTAGCGACTGTGAATCTTATTGTGGCATTGCTTACTCATCAAACAAACCACAATGTATGCTTTTTTCCTTGTTACTAGTCAAACAAAATGCAAGTGAAAATGGCCGTCAATTTAAGGTTTAGGGTGCGGCTTTAATGACCAAAAGTCAAACAAAATGCATTGAAATTATCACCCACTGATGGAATCGCCCTGAAATCACCTCGACATAGCTAGAATTGCCCAAGTACACTTATGAACAATTCTAAACAAATCTGTACACAAAAAATTGAACATTAGATGAACCCACAAGAGAATCGAACCCAATTCTGATTCCAAAACGAATCATACCTGAGTATGCCTAGGTTTCTGGCCAATTCGATAACATAGACTCTAATAATAAATAAAATTTAACTCTATATTTATATGCTCTCACCCTAAACCCTATTTTTTCAAGGTTTAGGGTTAAGGTTTTTTAAATCAATATGTCATCTTTATGCTATAACCCTAACCCTAAATCCTAATTCCATTCAAGGTTCAGGGTTAGGATTTTTAAAATAAGTATGTTGCTTTTATGTCATGACCCTAACCCTAAATCTTTTTTTTAGGATTTATGTTTATGGTTAGGGGATTCCAACCCGAAAGAAAAACTGATCTTTATCAAATGTGTAACTGTAACACTATAAATGTTTATTTTGTTGTAAAGTACTAAGAACATTTGCAAATTTGCAAGAAATCCAATACACAGCACCAAAAATCTAGCTCTTGAGCCCCTCTATAGTGCACCGTACACATCATTCGGCAAGATTACCATCTTGTACCCTGAGAAATGATGCTCCAGAGGTATATTTGAGGGCTATAGAGGTTGGACCGATAAGAAAATTGTAGATATTTTTCCTGCAGTTATCTTCTCTAAATATTCTTCTCTCATTCTAGTTACGAAACAGATATATGCAGTTTCATGCTACACTACTTCAAACTACCTAAAAATGATACATATATGTTATTATTTAATGCAATTGTTGTTTATCACTTTCTAGTTACAGAAATGTACAAAACATTAAAAAAATTATAAATGATTTTAAACAATGTCCCCCTACTAACTCTATGAGAATTAAGTGCAAAATCCCATGATTGACACACAAAAAGATCCACACTAGCATAGATCACTGAAAAGAACACCAAGATAAGCGTCTTTTAGGACACCCAAACTCAAGAATTAGAATAGTCAATATATATAAAGAATAGATTCATAATGTGATGTGTTGTTTAGGTGGGCAAAACCTTTGTATTTATAAACCTAGACTTAAGATGACATTAGAGAATCAACGCTCCATAACCTACAACCCATGACAAATTACCTAAAGGTATACCACAAGATTGGCAACTTAAGTAGACCTTATGGGATGGGCTTTATTACTCATAATAATCCCCAAAAATACACCTTTCGGGGCCCAACAGAAGGTAGCATTTACTGTCCATCTCCCCTACCAATGACAACTTCTGCAAGCCCAGGTAAATCTCTAAACTTGACAAATTTTGCCTTAACAACTAGCTACCAAAAACTGTTAATCTGGTCATCAGTTCTACAGTATCAAACTTCCAGCATCCCATCCTGAATGCACTATCGAATATAATACTGATGAATCTCAATATGCTTGGCCGTGGCATCTATCATAAGTAATTGGAATAGCACCCTTGCTGTCACAAAATAGTATCGCTGACTGCTTGGAAGTCCAAGCTTGTTCAATAAATGACAGACCCTGGCTGCCCCATGCACTACATTCAATGTTCCTCTATGCTCCAACTAGGTAGTGGACAAAACAATCGCCTGTTGTTTTTTTGGCATGACCAAGAAACTAGACTGAATCCAAGATGAAACACCAATAATCTGCATCAGCCAGCTGATGAGGCCATGCTAATTAAATAATGACGTTTATTTGCATAATTGACAGATGGGCTCCATCTTGGCAACTAGAGAATAAATATCCCAATAACCAATGCCCTTCATTTGGGAGTAGCACTTGGCCAGCAAATGAACCTATATCTCTAAATATATCCATTGAATGTGACCATAATTTTAAAGATCCACTTGCATTTCACAATGTTCTTCCCCTTAAGATTTAGTACTTACTCTCAAGTCTAAGCACAGACTTATCCCATTTGTCTTTGTCCTTGGCCCATTGCATAGGATTCCGATTGAGGATCACACAGGTATCCATTTCCCTAGTCATGAGAATAAAATTGGTCATCTTACACTACAGGTCCTCCGTGGCCACTACACTCCTTAACCTCCTTGAGTGTTTTTATAGCTCACATGGACTGATCAATACCCACCCAAAAATAAGATAACACATGTCGAGACAACAACCATTGAAGGAATCTCACCCCCTGAACCTGCCTCAACAGCTAGAGCTACTACCTCAGCTAAAGCATCATCCACTGTCCCAATCAAACGCATTACATTATCCAAAGACATGTCATCTGCATCAATCCACAAAGAACTAGGAGAATCATCACAACTGCACTTTTGTGCTTCATCTTGTATCATCTCATCAAAGACCACATCCCTCCAAATGATAACCTCACTTAGTTAAATCCTACAACATCTAGGTTTTCGTCTTTTATAAGTAGGCCACCATGATAAACTTATGACTCTTCAAATAATTGCCATACTTTCCCACTTTAGGAACATTAAAATGTAAAGACACTTTTGTTTCCACCATGCCATGTAAGTGTTATGCTAGTATTGATATAAGAGAAGTCAAATTAATGGCTACTTACAAGGTTGTTTGTGTCTTGCATAATCTTGTAGCTGAAAATAGAATTTAATGAGCTTCATATTCTTAATCTGGATAGATTTATCACTGAGGAACCTTTGTGAATGATGTAGGCTTTCATAAATGAACAAGGGAAAGCAAATTGGATTTATTACTATATGGAATTCCTAAATTCTCTAAAGGCATGTACAACCAAAGTACAAAATAGGGAAAATGAAGAAAGGAACTGCAGGAAACATATAAAAATGTAAATTTATACTTCTGCAAGTGGAAAAAACTACAATTTGTTACAATGTCCCCCTTCCCGTTGATCAGGCATGTCTTGTAAAAATCTATCTACAAAAGTCAGCTATATGAGAATCTAGTCCATAAGGGCACCAGATTTTATCTTGGATATATGTCGAGAGAAATGTAAGATAGATGAGTACACCCTCAATTTTGAGGTTGAAATTTGAATGCCTCTCCAAAGGTGATGAAATGTAACATATCATCCCCATGCAAAGATAAAAATGCTATACAAGGAGCTCTATTAATCTATTTATCATATTAACAAATTTGTGCAAAAGAAAGTGGTTGTTAGTCACTAGAATTCCCAAGATATTCTAGAGTTAAGAAAGTGATGAGCACACGGTTATACTGAGTGGGGGGGGGGGATCAGTATAACACAAACTTTTACTTTTCAAACTTAATCAATCACATCAATAACACACATGCAAGATCTATCAATTAAGAACACACGATTTACGTGGAAACCCTTGCGGGAGAAAACCATGGCAAAATATTGCTTATAAATATATTGATCTTCTTATGTAGGCACCAACCTACTTCTCTTACAATTCTTCTTTTGTGAGCACCAACCTACTGGAGACACCAATCCCCGCTTGTAGAATCTGTAGGCACCAACCCACTGGAGACACCAATCCTCACAAACACCAACTCAGTAAGAGACACCAATCTCTAGGCACCAACCTACAAATTCTTCAATGGATGATATTGTTCTCACTTCCTCACAAATCTGATTACAACTTCTGATCTTGAATGATATGTCTTTCTTTTACAAATCAAATCACAACTCTAGCAACAATCTCTTTTCATAAATCTGATCATAAGTATGTCAATATGTTCACATAAATTTCTGCCTTTATATCTGCTCTAATTTCTTAATAATCTGCTCTTAATCTTCTCATATATTCTTCACATATATTTGCATTTATCCTTCATACATGGGCTGTATATACTCTTTCAAAACAGGTCTGAAATACACTTCATTTTTCTGCCCTTATATCTCTTCTAATTCTGCCCTCAAAACTCAGAAATATATCATTGATTGCTTGCTTTCAAAAGATATTTTCATTCCTTTAATATAGCTTCCTAGGGGAGGCGATTCAACCAAGAGACATATCCTTTCACAAATGAAACAACATCCCCCTTGATGCACCTTTTCAACAGCAGCTCTCCCTTAATTAATCACACATCTTTAATAATGATATTCCTTGAAAGATAATCGCACCACATGAAAATTACTAACTCAAATATTAAGCGCTCATTTCCTTTGATCGCATCACATACTTTTATGAATAAGACTTTTGTCTTATATAAGACTTTTGTCTTATATAAGACTTTTGTCTTATATAAGACTTTTTTCCTATATCAACGTATCACTTTATAGTTTTTAATGAATAAGACTTTTCTTCATAATCGTTGCCTTAATAACTTTTGGTCGGTGTCATCATAAACAAGTCGGCCATATCAAATTTAACAATAACCTTTACCGCGCCAATGTAGAAAGTTGGCCAGGATAAATAAGTTTAAATCTTTAATTTAAACTTTATCAAACATCTTTAAACTTTATCAATTGCCCTTAGAATATAATCTCTCTCTATATCATATATTTGCTGTCTTAGAATGTAATCTGCTCTTCATTTGTAAATGTAATCGCTGTTTTCCAATGTTTCTCCGAGTTTCCGGGACGGGGGGATGAGTTTCCGGAGATGGCAAAAATTTTCCAAAAATTTAGGGACGGCAAGGGGAAGGCTATTATAATATATTTTAATAAATATATATATAAGATCCAAAGGGTTTAAACATAACTAATGAGTCCAAATAAAAGATAAGTGGGGCCCACCAGCATGTATTATACTATTATGCCAATGAATAGAGACTCGATAGTTAATGTGGACCAATGGCAAGGCTTTATGACCAGATCTCCATTTACAATAGTAGAAAGTCCCGCAAACTGTTAGATCTCATCTTTCTCAACACATCTGACAAGGCGCGTGTGTCAATACCTAGAACTTTTGCTAGACAAAATGCAATAAAAATGCAAAATTGAAGAAAATGAGCAATCCACCATTGTTGTGAAGCATTATTCTTCAATCACAACTAAGGCAAAATGATTCTACCGCTTGTAGTGACTAATTCGCTACAATTGTTAAACAAGGTTGTAACAAAGATGAAATATTTCTTTCATGTAAATTTATAATTTTTAATAAATTTTAAATTTAAATTTTATTCTACTTTTCATACATCCTTTTGCAAAGATACTATTCATATAATTTTTTCCTTATATGCAGATACAAGGGCTAAAATTAAATACTTAGACCTTGTGTTATGAGACGAGGGGCTCAATAAAGGCTGTCTACTTTTGAAAGAAAAAAAGGTGTCACAC
Source organism: Cunninghamia lanceolata (assembly GCA_027924645.1). Classification (NCBI taxonomy): domain Eukaryota; kingdom Viridiplantae; phylum Streptophyta; class Pinopsida; order Cupressales; family Cupressaceae; genus Cunninghamia; species Cunninghamia lanceolata. The sequence goes on from BSBN01000771.1 coordinate 777,714, forward strand.
AGATCCAGAACCTTGCAAAATCTACACCAGCTAGGTAAGAATATCTCTCAGCTAACATCCCCATGAGATGTGCGAACTATGCCTTAAATTCCCAAGAAGCATCAGTTACAGTGCAGTCCCCAAAAGATAGGGCGTTCCCAAGGGACATTGCCCATGTCGAGGGGGTGTCCTTGGGACATCCTAAAAAACCAGGAAAAATGGGGTCTGCGAGGGGGCGTCCTGTCCCCATCCCCACGTCCCCGAGGCGTTCTGGCCGACGAGAGCAGGGAAAAAAAGGGGGGGGCACGTCCCCCCGTAACATTGTTGTTTTCTATATCTGTGAATGCATTCAATTAGACTCATTTTTGTATGTCTTTGTCTTGAATGCTAAACATGGAAGAAGTCGTCCATTGGCTTGGCTAGTATCATGTTTCAGATCTGCTACTGTGTCTTGTTCCTTGCCTTCTTTCTTTTCCTTTGAATCTCATTGTTTTCTATCTTCTCGCTGGTTAGTAATGTGAAACTGCAACCTTGTAACTCTTCAGATCTGAATAATTCACATTTGCTTAGTCTTTGGATTGGCTGCGAGTTTAATATGTTTGGACTTTCTTGCAATCTGGTGTTCAGCTCCAAGATGTAATTTTGTATTTGACTTATGAACACTAAAAAGTCAAGCTCTCTTCTCTTATCACATCAGACAGTTCATACACCTACTCAATGCTTATAAATCTCACTTCTTGTTATTCAGTGCATTCGTGCTAAAAGAACATTATCTGCAAAAGTTCAACGTGGGGATTCTATAGCTCGTTGTGTGTACCTTGGCTTTTCTTTGAGATCAATGACACCATGCAACAATCTCTTCATTCTTTATTTGACATCAATGACAACAATCTTGTCGCTAGTCTCGTCCATACACCTTTAACATTAACGACAATATTTACACTTTGACATTCTTGTCCATACATCTTGGACAACTAATCCAACAATCTCCACGACAAACTCTTTGACATCAATGACAATAATCTTGTTCATGCACCTTTGACATCAATGACAACATTTCCAACAGAAAGAAGATAAGGTTTAGGTGTTTCTAAGATCATTAAATTGATTTTAAGAAGCTTACTAGAATCAAATACTATTCAAAATTTAATTGATTTTGTGTAAATGAACCTACTGGATAACTGCACAGAAATCAAAAGCTGCAGTGATTCTATTAGGAAGAAGCCAGCACTCAAAATTGTGGCATCTCTTTCAAAATTAGGTTAGGAACAATAGCACCCACTCAAACTTCATGGCAGCATTTTTTCTCTCATATGAACAGCTACAACTGATAGATGGGATACTAGTCATCTATTAACATATCTAAATATTAAAAGTAAAAACCAAGTAGATCAAAATGGAGAACCTACTTCAAGAAGATTTCCAAATCCCTCCATTGTGTATAAGATACCACATATCCTTACTGAGATTTGGATAAACTCAAAAAATCACTCTTAAAGAGGCTTCATAAAGCTAAGGAAGCAACATCTCATAGTTTTCAATCAAAATTTCAAAAATAAATATTCCCAACACTTACATGGAACTCTTGCTTAATTCTAGAGGAAATTAAAGTATCTTTCTATACATCATAACAGAAATACAAAATTCTTTATATAACTTATGTTTTGAATAAACATCAATATAAGATTCTCCAAACATACCGCAGTTCATCCCAAGCAGGAAGCATGCCAAGATGACGTTGAACATAATCAGGTACATTATTATCATCTCTTTTATATATATCAGCAGAAATTTCCAGAGCATCCATGACAGTAATCATGTCGTTTCTTGATGTTGCACGACTAATTGCTGTCTTAAGCTGTAATGTCATATCAAACAGATGCCACAAAATATAAATTATAAAATTCCTTAACACAAATAAATACCAGATAACATCAAAAAAGGCTACCAACTTTTAAAACATGTTGATCATGCCAAAACAATGATCAAGCATCAAAACAATGCATTAACATAAACAAACAAAAATTAATCCAAGTTGTTTTAAAACTCTAACCATGACCTCTTAAGGTGGATGATATGAAATCATTTTTATAAAATTTTCAATTAGTGTCAACTTATGGCAAAAGATTGTCAAAGGGGTTGAGCTCAAATGGTTAAATCATTAGGTTTTCATTGTGGAGACCCATGCTCAAATCCCTATAGTGACATTTAAGTTCAATAAGTTGAATCTGTTGATTAAGTTAATTACTACATCCAATTTTGGGTGTGGCGTACCCCAACAAATGAGGCCAAATACAAGTCCGGGGTGAATTTGATGGAAGAGATACCCTTTGGTTGTGGCATCGAAGCCGAAGATCTTCTTGCAAGGGGAATTTACCAATCAAAAAAAAGGTTATGGCAAAAGAATAATTATTTAAAGTTTGGGACATCTACTTCTTTGAACCCTAACACATCCTTGTTCTTATGTATGTCAATATTTGCTCTCTTCAAACCTCAAATATAGTAAAAAATAGATCAATTCCATTTTCATGTTTATCAAATTTTACATAATAATATTTTTAAATTTGTATGATCAAGAGCAAGAGGAAGAACAAGTGCCAAGTCTTTGTGGATCACTGAAAAACTATGTAGCCCTCATCATTTAAATTAGTTGGATTCTTTTGCTTCACTATTAGTTTTCTGAAGAATGAAGATTTGGTTAGAAATAGTAACAACTTGGTGTTGCAGAAAACATAATGATAAAATTGTGAAAATGGTGTGCGCCATGAAGGTGCATGTGGTTTTGAAGACCTTAATTTGGGCTCGGGGGCAAGGGCTCCGCCCCTCGACCCTGCATTGTACCACGACAAGGAATGAGCCAGGGGCACTACGCATCGACCCTGCTAGCGGCTCCACCCACATACCCCCGCCCACCACTATCTCACTGCCATCCTACCACTGTCCCCAACATCTAGGCCCTCGGTCCCACCCCCCCTCCCTGACACCCGTCCCCGCATTCCCTCGTCCCAACACTCCGTGGAACATAGGCTAATACCCTACATGTCCATGTGCTACATTGGTATGAACAAAAAGAGGTGCATAGGGAAGTCACCTTCAAAGGTTTAGATTCACTGTGATCCAACGCTTGGTCTTGATTAGGCGTCGAAGAACATCAAAGAAGCCATCTTCAGTGATCAACCCAAGTATGTGTCTACAATGCATGTGTTGGTTGAAGGCTGGTCTAAATCTCTTAAGTGGTGCACCCTTGGTGCCTAAACATCAATGCAAGACGAGCAGTTGATGAAGAGTGATGCACTTCAAAAACTCCAAGTCCCCACCATTGAGGACAAGCACATAATTAAGGAGGCAATAGCCAAAAAAAATCTTTACTACAATGGGCCTCTTTAGTCAATTCATGTGAACATAGGAATGGAGGTGGCACTAAAAATTGCAAGTATTGGTGATTATTGGGGAGAGGAGACGCTAGAGCAGGTTGTCAATTTGTTGCATTAGTATGACAACCTTTCCCCATGAGGATATCACTAAATTAAAGGCCTACATCCATCATTAGGGAAAATGCAAATTCAATTGAAGCCAAAGGCAAAGCCAATAAAGAAGCGCCCATATCAGCTCAATCCTAATTTGTGTACTAGAGTAAAGGAGGAAATCAACAAAATGCTCGAATCTAGCATCATTTTTGTTGATGAATCTAAGTGGGTAAGCCCAATGGTGATATCCTTGAATAAGGATGGGCTCTCATTTGTTCATGGATCAATCTCATTGGGAAAGCAACAACTACTGCTCACCACTGCAAAAGGTCATATCTTGCATGGATTTATATGTGATTGAGAATGTCGGTCTCCAAGTGAACACTCAGAACCTGATATTCTATTGTAACTGTTGTTATTAAAAATACATTGGTTTCAATGCTTTGGAGGTTGGGTTTTTCTCGAAAGAGTTTTCCCAAGGTTTATTAGTGTCGCTCTATCTTGTTTGGTTATTCTTTCTTTCTTTCTTTCTTGTTGTGTGTGGCTATGTTGAAATGTTATTGGAATTAGATTAAGGAATACCCTGTGACATCTTTCCTTGTAGGATTAATGGTGGGAATTGTTTCGTATTTCATTTGGTATCAAAGCATAGATTTAAGTTTTGAGATTAGGGGTTTCTATATTTTCTTACATTTGGTATCAAAGCCTAATTTTGAGCTACATAGGAAGGGATGCATTCCTTTTGGTATTAATCCTTGTTTGAGTGGGAGTTGGTTGTAATTGATCTTGTTCCAGGATACAGTTATGGCAAGCACTTCTAGAGTGGAGGTGGAGAAATTCAAATGGAACACACTTTGATCTTCATATGCTTAGAATGGAGGACTTGCTTGATCATGACAAGTGGAACGCAAATCATGTTGCTAGTTTCCTTGCAATTCATCCTTACATTGTTGGAGCTAGTAATGCGGTGACTTTGACCTGGAGCTTATGTTTGGCAATATGGAATAAGTCCCTAGTTACGTGGACATTTTGGAGTTGGTTATATGGTGACTTGGAGCTCCTAGATAGTCCCCGAGGTACTTCGTTGCAAAGAGGTTGTGGAGTGGTCATGCAGTGACTTTGACTTGAAGCTCCTGGACAGCCCCCTAGACTTTTTGGTTGCATGTACTACATGTACTTAGAGAAGTTGGTCATGTGGTGACTTTGACCTAGAGCTCTTGGGTGCACGTACTTGGTAGAGGTTATGGAGTTGGTCATATGGTGACCTAGACCTCCTAGACATCCCCTTAGTCCTTTGGATGCATGTACTTGCATGTTGCAGATTCATGGTGTTTTGGATCTACATGTTGCAGATTTGTGATATTCTATCATTCAAAATGTGGGTCTCTCAGTCCTAGTATTTGCAAGTGTTTTGGATGTGTTGACGGATTCAAGTTTCCATGCATGCTTCTAGCATGGTTGGTTCTATAATTTTCCATTTGTAATCTTTGATCTTTTGCAGATTTGTGGGGAATTGTTTTTTCGATCATAATTTCTAAAGGTTGTCTAGATGGAGATAGTTTCAAACTTGCATGCATGCTTTTGAGCATGGTTAGTGTCTTGCTCATTAGTCTCCAATTCTTAACTTGTGGTTGTCCTATAGTTGTTTTTTTTCGCATTTTGGATCTAAGGATGTTTTGGATCTGATGTCCGTGCCATGGGAAGAATTTGCATCATGCATCAATTTTGTTGTCACCAATAGAGTTTGAATCTGCATGTTTTGGTGGATCTAAGTTGCATTGTTTTGAGATTTGCAAGTTTTACAATTTACTTTGGTCTTAGTTTTTGGTCTATGGCCACACTTCTATCACCTTTATTGTAGGCAACATATGTGCAATATGAGTTTGTGAGTGTCATGTTTGTGTACCTACATGTTGAATGAAGAACTCTGGAGTGTATCTGCAAAGTGTTGATGGTGTCATGTGTGAAATAAAGAGATCACCATCATGGTGGTAGTGACTTGCTGGTCTTTTTGAGCATTTTGGTTTTTTGTTGTAGACTATATGGATGCCATCTAGTTGCACATTTTGGCTATGCAACATGGGGACTTATCCCCCCCTCAAAAATCCCTGTCCTCATACCCATAGTCATTTCAGGGACTTTGAGACATTTGGGTATGTCCCCCTTTGATAAAGGGTTCCAGTAGCTTTGTGATTTTCCTCAGCCTCATTGCCATTGTGGTTTTACTCACTTTCTTGTGCATTGGCTTTTTTAGGTTCTTGTTTTATAATTGCTTGCTTAGACCTTTCACTTCTTCGTCGTGCTAGTTGCCCTTTGTTGAAGCTTTTGCAAACCCTAGAAACCCTTCCCAAGAATGTACAATGTTTCCATTGATGATTTACATGACAAATTTGAAGTAATGATGGGTTTACAAGGTTTTACTAATGACAAATTAACTAATTTGTATCTTTAAGTGGCATTAGGTGTGATTAAGGAAAATATGGTGAGATAAGTATGTTTTGTAAGGTAGTAATTCGAATCTTATACATGTTGACATGTGTGGTGGATATTTTTAGGGGGTTAGAACATCTATATTTGGCTAAGTTTGGCTATGGAAGGACTAGGGTATTGTATGGGAAAATATGTCACATAAACATTTACTAGGAATAAACAAAATAATTTAGAAAAAAGATTTGGGACTGATAAATATATTCAAATAAATCCACGAAATATAAATCTTAGAGCATAATGTTTATTAGGGGGACACATTTATTTATAAGTGGTCCCAATAACATTAAATATGGCTCTATTATCATACAAGGTTTAGCCTTATATAATATGGCATATAAAGGCCTTATAAATTTGGGTTTGATAATTAAGTAATAGATAATAGAAAACATTACTTTATTGATAAAATATCATATACCTTAATGAAAAAGTATACCCACCAATTGTGATGGATGATTGCATCCAGCCCTGTATTGAAGGGATTCTCATGTGGGAAAATATATCATTTTATGATACATTTGTATGAGAATTTGGCTTTACTACAAGAGGTATTGAGGCATTGGAAGAAGAGGAGGAGAGATTGTGAATATAACGACCCTTAGCTAAAATATTCATATAAATTGCTCAAAGATCTGGAATAATGCAATGAATATCAACCAAAACATTCACATGAAATACTTAGATTCGAAATGCCCACATAAAATAAATAGATCCGCACATATAAACTGGATGGAACAAAATATTTCATTCGAAATAGTTCATTCAATGATTATAAGTTTTTATGCTTCAATTGTTTGCTGATAACAAAGATTACAATGATCACAAATATATTCAAAAAATATTCAAAATGTTAAAATGCCTAAACACTGAAATCCACTAAGCTTGCAATGCAAATGCAACCTTCGTGTGAAGTTGCCCTCAAGAATCCAAAGGGTTTTTGTCCTCCTAACTCTAGGAAACCAATGGGGTTTTGTCCACTAATTTCCCAAACCTAAGGCTTTTTATCCTCAGATCCAACAAGTGAACACAAGTGCTCAACTCTACAATTTGGGTTTGTTGAGATGACATGAAAAAAATGATCCCAATCGATGAAGTTGCTCACCTTATATAAGAGTTTAAGGCCTGGCATAGGCCCAAACGTGCTGAGAGTTGTTTGAGAGTTACCTACCATTTTACATTCAAACTTGGGCCCATTAATTGCATCCCTCGTTAGCCTTGAAAATCGGTGACCTCTATTCGAACGATAGGGGTCCGAGAAAATGCTTCCCAATAAGTTGAGCAGATAACACTCCGTAGGCCCAACATCAGGGTTTCATGGAATGGGATTCTACAGTGCCAAGATGCAATATGGCAAGGGTTTGCATGCTGGCAGGGGCAATGCGGCAAGGGTTCAAGGATTTGCTTGCCTGAAGCATGTAATGCTTGGAGGGAGCGAGGATCGGGGGTTTCTGATATTGCGTGCACGGGGAAGCAAAAGTCCACAGGTCCACAAACAATAAGGGAACGGAAGGTCGAGGATCAAGGTTTGGGATATCTGATACCAATGGGAAAGCAAGGAATGGAAGATATGACAATATGCGCAAGACTGAAGTCCTACCCAAGGCTGGAAAGTGACTTCGACATCCTCATACTTAGGATAAGGGACATTACAAGTTCATCCTTCCAAAAATTGCTTGTCCTCAAGCAATGCAAATTTGGATGCTCCAAGATCTCTAGTCCTTCCCAAGTGGCATTATTGACAAGTAGATTCTTCTAGCGAACCAAATATGCTATAATGCTTCTATTCCTCAACTTCTTCACCCTAGTATCAATAATGGCATCAAGTTCCAATATGAGTTTTCCTCCATCATCCAAGAGTGGCAAATTCACTGATGGTGTGATATGTTGCCCAAGGGCCCTCTTGAGGCAAGACACATGAAAAACATTATGAATCCTACTATCTTCTAGTAATTCCAACTCATATGCAACTTCACCAACTCTCCTCAAGATCCTATAAGGCCCATAAAAGCATGATTTGAGCTATTTAGCCCCACTTCTTTTGATGGAAGTTTTCCTATAAGGCTACAACCTCAAAAAGACCATATCTCCAACTTCAAATGACCTCTCTGTGTGGTTTTGATCTGCACAAAATTTCTATTGATTTTGGGCTTGCTAGAGGTAGTCCTTGAGTGACCTCAATATGTCTTGGCTATGCTTCACCAAGTCACTAGTTGTTGGCACCTTGCTATCTATGAACACAAAATCAACAAAGGTTAATGCACCATAACCATATAATGCCATGAATGGCGACACATATGGTGGCTAGTGTTGTAGAAATACTCTCCCAAATGTAACCACTTAACCCAAAGTTGACTATTGATTTGAAACATAGTTCCTCAAATAGCCCTCAACTCATTTGTTTACTATCTATGTTTGTCCATCTAGGCACTCCTGAAAGAGTTGCAAGTGTGACATTGTCTATGCTTTCATCCTCCACGTTTTTAGGTGCATTTTCCTCTACAACTAGTTGTGGAACAAGTTCTTCTAGATCTAAATCATCATCAAATATTACTTCAATTTAATGGACTTGGCCCTTACGAAGGCATCTAAGGCCAAGCTCCCATGGCTCCTTGTAGGAGAAACCTAGCTTCCTTCATCTGAGTTCAATTTGTTGTAACCATCTGCCTTCTTCGTAGCAAATGGTTGAGGCATGATCTTCCTTGGTTGTGAATAAGATTCCCCTTTCTAAAAGTTCCCTTTATGTTGCACAAGCGTGGATGTCTTGGATTGGGATAGAAATTTTCCCTTAAACATAGATGGCTCAAGTGTTCAAGCTATTTTGATTGCTTCTTGCAGAGAAGTGGGTGCAAAAGCCTTAGCAATACCTTTGAGGGGTTCAAACATACCTTCAACAAATAGGAAAGTGATTCTTTATTCATAAATGTGGGGAACCATTATTGCAACTCACTAAAATTTGACAACATTGGATTCCACAAAGTGTTGTTGTTTGATACTAGCAAGTTCTCTGAAATACTCATCCTCATCATTTCACACAAAGTGGTCCAGAATCCTTCGACTGAAATCATCAAGTGTTTTCAGAAGGCTATGTCCTTGTGTGGCCAAACCATGGTGCCACCAATCATAAGCAACACCTTCTAAATATAATGTAGCAAACTGAATGGCATCTTACTCCTCCATAGGACTAAGAATAAAATAAGTTTACAATTTCTACAACAAAGCCCTAATAGAAATCTTGTCGCTGCCATCAAAGGTGGAAACATTCAACTTACTTTCTGCTGCAGCATCATCTTCCTATTATTTTTATTGTCATCTAGCATTCTTCTCTTAGAAGTTCTCCTATCAATGATGTCTAGGTAGCTAACAATAGATACTATATTATTTAAGGCTTCAGATTTACCTTGATATTCTTCAAAAACTTTGTCAATTCCCTCTACAGGGGAGTCTTCGGACACTTGTTCTTCATCTGCCTCTTTCTAGAAAAGCATGGGTTTTGATGGCTTTGGCACAGAGTTAACCCCAGATCTGTTATTTGCAGATGTACTCCCTTCTCCTTGAGGTGCCTTAGTAGGCTCTGAGCTTTTCAAATCTTTTATAGCATGCAGCATCTACACCATTAGATCTATCAATCCATCCTATCTTTGGTGCAATCTAACCATGTTCTCCTAGAAGAAGTCTTCTTTTTCTTCGGCTGTTAATTTGTACTTTTCTCTTCCTCCTTTTGCCATATCCTCTTCTAGATCTATTACTAGCAATTTCTTCTGCTCCCTTCTTTGATATATGATCTCTATTTCACTAGGTTGCATCCACAAATTGAGTTATCCTACAGGCTAGCAAGATCAAACCTCTGATACCACTATAATGACCCTTAGCTAAAATATCCACATAAATTGTTCAGATCTAGAATAATACAATTAAAATCAACCAAAACAGTCACACAAAATACTTAGTGTAGTTACGGTAAAATTGCAAATAGGGTAAATAAATAAACAACAATGATCAAACCCTAACAATGCACAATGAAGCACAAGACAACATGAAAATCAAAATAACAAATGTAAATGCAAACCGCTCTCCGTGCTATGCTCGATTTATCTCAATTGCTCTTCCCCACCTTGCATGAGCATGCAAGATTTTGAAGGATGATTGTTGGAGGAATGTTGGGTGCTCACTTCTGCAGCATAACGATAAAATAAAGATGATAGATGGAAGATGATGATAATGGATGATAGATGCAAAGGCTCTAATGTGATTTCAGTAGCATAAAGATACTCCAACTCAATGTTTTTTTGCAAATAGCTTATGAAGGGGTTGATTTATAGGAAAGGCTTAGTTCAAATGGATGGTTGAGATTAAAAGGCTAAATGATTGATGTGGATGGCTAGGATTGATTAGTTATTCCCACTCCTCAGGGGAGTTGTAGTCATGTGACAAGTGTACAAAGGAAGATAGGGCTTATGTGTGATTGTGTACACAAATACTAAAATTAAGTCCCATTAGTTGTGCATGTGAAGGATTTAAATGAAAGTTGTACTACAACACATGATTCAATTAAGAGGTGGACAAGTGTTGGAATGTGGTGAGAGGTGAGAACTTAATTTAAATATTTTATTTGAATTAGTTGGGATATGAGTTGGAAATTAATTAAATAAATAAAATTTATTTAATTAATTGGGAAGATGATTAGGATATGATGGGGATATGATGTGGAAATTAATTAAATAAATAAAATTTATTTAATTAATTGGAAAGTGGGATTATGAATGTGAAATTAATTAAATAAATAAAATTAATTGGCTAAGTGGGATAAGGATAGGATTAAGATGAGATTTTAATGGCTTAAGGATGGATTAAGAGTGGGATTAGGACAAAATGCTACATGATGTCTCTAATGATGTTTTTGACTAGGTGTTGTAAGACATGGACAAATTTGGGACAATTTTGGGTGTCTACACTTAGATCCAAAATGCCCACATAAAGTAAACAGGTATGCACATATAAACTAGATAGAATAGAATATTTCATTCAAAATAGTTCATTCAATGATTATGAGATTTGTTGCTTCAATTGTTTGTGGATAACAAAGATTACAATGATCACAAATATATTCAAAATGTTGAAATCCACTAAGCTTGAAGTGCAGGTGTGACCTCTGTGTGAAGGTGTCCTCAAGAAACCAAAGGGATTTCGTCCTCTAAACTTCAAGAAACCAATGGGATTTCATCCACTAATCTCCCGAACTTAAGGGTTTTTGTCCCCAGATGCAACAGATGAATACAAGTGCTCAACTCTACAATTTGGTTTTGTTGAGATGTAATGAAAAGATGATCCCAATTGATGAAGTTGCTTGCCTTATATAGAAGTTGAAGTCCTAGCATGGGCCCAAACGTGTTGGGAGCTATTTGAGAGTTTCCCATCATTTTATATTCAAATTTGGCCCCATTAATGGCATCCCTGATCGGCCTTGAAGATCGATGAGTTTCTCTATTCGAATGGTAGGGGTTTGAGGAAATGCTTACCAGCAGGTCAAGCAGACAATACTTTGTAGGCCCAACATTAGGGTTTTGTTGGATTGTTGTCATTGATGTCAAAGGAAATACATAAGCAGTGTTATTGAAGCAATTTGGTGAAGGTTAAATGAACGATCTGATTTCAAATTTAAGATCTGATTTCAAGTTTAATTTTTTATTAGAAACCTGGACGACCTAAAATGACCGCCATGATTCAAGTTTAAAATATTTTGAAACTAGTGTTGAGGCCGACTTCCTTCATGGGGCGATTTCCATTTAACAAGACAAAATGTCTTATTAATAATGTATGATGAGGTGCAATCTAAGTGACAAAGAAAAAGTGGTGCAATCAAGGAAGATATAAGGTGTGATTAGCATATATCAAGAAAAGCGATTTGGAATAAGACAAAAAGCATTGTCATAAGAGGTGCATTTAGAGTTGAAAGAGGTGCGATCAGCAAAAGAAGTGTCTACTCTTTGTGAAAGGGTGTGTCTATTGTTTGGATTACCTCCCTTGAAGATATATAAAAGCGAGAAAAGCGTTGGAGTTGGTAGCAAAAAGAGAATATGATATAATCTGATATTGAGCAGATCTAGGGCAGAATTCTATGAAGAGTATTTCAGACTTATTCTGAAATATATATGCAGCCCATGTGTGGAGAGTAAAAGGCAGATTTGTAAGAGTTTATGGCAGAGTTATAGAGAGGAAAGAGCAGATTGTAAAGGGAATTTAGAGCAGATGTCAAGGCAGAAATTTATGTGAAGACATTGCCACACTTATGATCAGTTTTGAAGAAAAACATAGAATGTGTGTGATCACTTTTTGAAGAAAGACATAGAATATGTGTAATCAGTTTTGAAGGAAGATATTGAAATATTGATATTCAGATTTGTGAAGGAAGAAAGTTCATTATTTGGATCAGATTTGTGAAAAGAGTTTGCGCATGATTTGGATCAAATTTGTGGAGAAAGGATATTGTGTGGGTTGTGATCAGATTTGTAAGAAGAAGTGTATCGACATTCAGATCGTGTGAAGACATATCATCCATTGAAGAATTCGTAGGTTGGTGCCTTGTTGAGTTGGTGCTCAATTACAGGGATTGGTGTCTCCAGTGGGTTGGTGCTCAAGCATTCTACAAACAGGGATTGGTGTCTCTAGTGGGTTGGTGCTCACAAATTGTACAAGACGGGATTGGAGTCTCCTGTAGGTTGGTGCGTACAAAGCTTGTAAGAGAATTATATATATAAGCAATATTTTGTCGTGGTTTTCTCCCGTAAGGGTTTCCACATAAATCTTGTCTTCTCCTTGTGTTGCATAATTTATAGATCTTGTGTGATTGATATTGCTATGGTTGTTAAGATTTGAAAAAGGTAAAAGATTGTATTATACTGATTCACCCCCCCCCCCTCTCAGTATAACTGTGTGCTCATCAGGTTTCATGAAATGGGATTTCGTCATGCCAAGATGCAATATGGCAAGGGTTCAAGGGTTGGCAATACCACATGCATGGGGAAACAAAAGTTCGCAGATCTGCACAACTAGGGAGCGAGAAGCTAGGGATCAGGGTTTTGGGATATCTAATACTAGCAAGGAAGCGGGGAATGGGAGGAAGTTATGATAGTATGTAAAAGTTCAAAGTCTCGCCTAACGCTTGAAAGTGGCTCTAACATCCTCATACTTAGGATAAGGGACATTACCACGAAAAGTTGTGTTCTTGAGTCTGGTTGGCAAACAACCTAATTTTCTCAAATAAAGAATGATGTTTTTGTGGGGTTTTTTACCATAAGGTTTTCTCCACATAAATTCTTGTGTGCTATGTTAATTTATCTCTATATGTCTCTACATATTTCATTATATATTGTTTAATTTAATATGGTTAATAGTATCATGGTTAACACTCTGATCTTGAATTCCTAACATGGTATTAGAGCCTCTTTAGGTTGTGTTAATCTTACCTACAAAAAACAGGAAAAGCATAGATGCAGATAAAAGGAAAAAACCAATTATTGGGTATTTATGGGTACCCCTATTACCTTGCTAGGGTTTATTATAAAAATACAATAATTCTTCTTTCTGTTGCTATGATTTTTTCCTCTAAGAAAGAATGGAAAAACTCTTTCTTTTTAATCTTGAAAAATCGTTCAAAATTGTTACTTGCCCAATTCGGGCTTCATGGAATCCAATACAAAGATATATACACAAGAAAATTGGTTGACCTCATTGGGCTGTATAACATACAGTATTTAATAAATTTTGCCATAATCAAGCCTCACAAAACTCAAGGGTTATAGGATATAAAAATACGCTATAAACACTGCAATCCATGAGACCATGATTTTCTTGAAACATTTCATTTATAAAATCACAGCCACAAAGGAGCCACGGTCAAGTAAAAGTTGTGGCCATATTCTAAAGATCTTGGCCCTCTCTAATACAAATGGTCTAGCCTCATTGCAAGGCCGATGAAACACTGTTACAGCCGCTTTAAAATCATTCATTGCCATTGTTATAATTCTTTGCCACGGGTCTTGTTATGGGATGCAACATACAAGCTATGGCCCTCCATTATGTGACTATCCTCATGGTGTGGGCACCATTGTTCATTACATAGCCTACATTCTTCTTTGTTTGGCCCCCTTCCTCTATCAACCGGCCCTGGTCTAATGGTTGCTAAACCTTATCATGGCCACCACCTTGGTCATCGCGTCATCGCCCTTGACATAAAGTATATTGAATGAAAAATTGGGCATTGTAATAAATCTTTTAGGATTTTTTCCCTACTACTAAAAGTGCCTTTAGAGCATTACTATTCTCAAAAGAATTTGATTACTCTGACTCGGCAAAAACTCAACAAGCCCAAAATTTGTGACTTGGCAAAAAACTCGAAACCTTAAAATTAAAAAATAACTTAAATTTCTTTAAAAACACAATTTTTTACACAATTCAATGACAAAATGTATCCATTGAGTCCATAAATGAGTACAAAAGTGTTTTCTACAAAGTTACACGGACACGGATACAGTATCAGATACGATATCAGATACGGATACGGCCATTTTTCAAGACCCCTAATATGGATACGACTAGATACGGCATTCATAAAAAACACATACACATATATAACACAATTTTATAAGTTATTAGAGTAAAATAAAGACAAATTAAATATAAATTTTAATTTTAAATATATTATTTATTAATTAAAATCAAATCAAATTAAATATAAAGTAAAAATATATTGAACATTTAAAATTTAAATATAAAGAATTTAATAAAGAATACTCATTTAACTTAAAAAATAAGATTTAACAATTTACCTTCACATTTAATTTTTAAATCTTAAATAAAAATTAAAATTAAAAATTATAATAAAGTAAACTCTAAAGTAAATATAATTCAAAAATATTATTAATTTAAATGATTGAAATTAAAAAATGCAAAACAAAAGAACAAATTTTATTTATATTTTATAAATTTATAATTTATTTTAATTTATTACGTGAAATTTATTAATTTATTTTAATTTATTACGTGAAATTTATTAATTTATTTTAATTCATTTAGTATATTACTAATTGAAACAAGAATAATTTTTTAAATCTTACATAAAAAATTAAAATTAAAAATGATATTAAAGTGTAAAGTAAATATAAATTAAAAATATTAAAATATAAATATAAATAATTTAGATGATTTAAATAAAAAATATGAAACAAAAGAATTTTAATTCATTAAATAAACTCTAAAATACTTATTCATATTGAAACGAGAATAAATCAATTAAAATTTAAATACATAAAAAACTAAATTGAAATATTACTAGTTTTTGAAACTCGCAAATAAAAACATACTTGAAAATTTGAAATATTAAAAGTTTTTGAAACATAAAAATAAAAACATACTTGGAGGTGTAGGCAAGGTTAAGAAACAGTCACACACAGAGTAGACAAAATCCGAAAAAGCCCTAAGGCGAAAAAAACGCCCATAAAAATGAAGATTGTACAGTTGCATTGCAGAGGAACCTCAGCACTCAAATTTATTTATAACAAAACAACAAGTGTTTTTCCACAAATTTCAGCTTTTTGACCGAATATGGCACGATTCGAGTCATTTTTTAGGATGCAACCAAATCTCTGTGCATCCGGCACGGCTATAAAAACGAGGGTTTTTGGGTCCGGGCGGGTACGATATCCGAGCTATATCTGTGTCGTACCATATTCGAATCTGTACCAAGTATAGCGATACACATACCACAGGACGCGGAGTGGCATACCCTGCAACTCTAGTTTTCTATTAGATTTGGTCTATGTTCCATGAAGTTTCTTGATGGGGAGATGGGGGGCAGGTTTCAGGATGAGGGGACCAAGGGCCTAAGTTTGGGGATGACAAGGGGACAGTGGTGGGTGGAGGTTTGGGGACAGAGCCCCCTTAAAGGTCGAGGGGCGGTGCCCCTCGCAAGGGTCTGGGGGCAGCCCCCCCAGTGGGGTCGAGGGGCAATGCCCCTCGCAAGGGTTTGGGGGCACGTCATTTTCACAATTTTATCACTATGTTTTCTGCAATACCAAGTCCTTACTTTTCCTATCCTAATACTCACTCTTGCAGCCTTAGCCTTTCTCAATTTTTCACTTTTGTGGCTGCTTAGGGTGTGGGTTGAGCTCATAAACCATTAGGGTTAGGGTTACTAGCATGAAGATCCAAAAAAATTCTAATTTTAAAATTAAAAAAATTGCCTTTGTTGCTGCGTCTGGTGAGTTTATCGCTAAGAATCGCCGAGTTTCTGGCGAGTTTTTGCCTAAAACTCAACGAGATTTTTTGCAAAAAGTTGCCAGAAAAACTCAGTAAGTCAACTGCTGAGTTACTCACTAGAACAAAATTTTGGCAAGTACTCACCAAGTCTGCCAACTATGTATATAAGTATAACATAAAAAATATATATTAACAGCAATTTGAGGAACTCAAAACTGTTCTGCAACTTATAAAGTCTTGTGTCACAACAACTAAAAAACCTTGTTGCACAGAAACTGAAAACATATTACGCAACAACTAAAATCTATAATATATACTGAATATTAGTATTAGGGAATGAAATTTATTTTATATACACTATGTTATATATACGAAAATGATCAAAATAATAATTTAATGTTTAAAAATAAAGGAGCATTCATTTTATTTTTTATAAGGAGAGGAAAATTTTATAAATAGTTACATATATTTTTTAATATATATACAAATTTTTTTTGCAAAAAGTAAATGAACAATTATTATGATTTAAATTTGATTTTAAATTTTAAATTACTATGTCTTGATTTTGATATTTCTAAAAACAAGAACCATTTTTTGTTGGCAATTTAAATTCTTTCAATTCAACGTTTTATTACGCATCCTTATCTAGATCTGATTGAATTTATTATGGCTTCCCATAGCAATTTTACGATTAATAAAACACATATGCTTAATGGGAACAATTACAATATATAGTCTCAGAACTGAAGATGCATAATATGGTACAATATATGCAGAAAAATGTGAACAATTACAATATATGGTACAATATGCATAATATCATTCACTATAAAATCATTCTAATGTAGGAGTTTAGTGAATAATTGATCACCACAGTTCCATGTTTACATCCCTATTAAATCCATCAAGAAGTCACTACTTGGGGTCAGACGCCCTCTCTTCTTATAGTATTCTTTTAAGATGCATCAAGAAATTTAACAGTGATTAGGAATTTAGATATTACCAACTCCTTAACTGCAATAAACTGTTCCTCCGTCAACCGGCACTGCCATCCCTGCAAAAAATGCAGATCCACCATTAGCATGTGAATAGAAAACAAGCATTATGCTTTACTTCTCCCAGTTCATACTTACCGAGTGAATATGCTCCCTAATGCATTCCACAAATCCACTTCCACCAATACCTTCTGCATCTGACTCAATTAGAGCTGAAATAAATAAGAAACGTGAGTCCTCCAGTGTAGACATGGATGTTAAGAATTTGCAGAAAAATGCATGCTCATACACCCATTGTTCATCAATGTAAAATTTTAAGCCTCAGAAAGGTCATGTTAGACATAAAATTAAATTTTAAAAAAAGGCTTTAAAATATAATTCACATATAATATCAGACATACCCAGGATTGTCCCGTACTCAAAAGAAGAAAGAGGATCGTCAGTTGCACCCAGCTTAAGGAGGCGCATCCACAGTCCCTATTAATATCATGAAGAAATTTGTATCCAGGTGTAAACTAGATAAAATGTAATTGCAAAATTCCATTTCACATCTACTTTAGAGAGAATACATTTTGCAAGTGCAAAACAATTCTAGAACTCCTTAAAAATCAGACAAGCACGTCAATCTGCAATGCCCACAAGCTTGAATTGGAGCAACAAGATTTATCCATCTCAATGCATCGGCATAACTTAAAAATGATAACTTAGAGAATGAATTGTGTTCTTTTGTAATGGTCACCATAAAAAAGAAGAAAACTACCTAAGCAAGACGGTGCACAAATGGATTTAAATGTTGAGAACTCGCCTATATTGAAGTATGCAAAAGAAAAATGAAATATGAAACTCTACAAATCAAATCAGGTTCTAAAGCTGCCAAATGTGTTCAGATACAAGCCGTCCATTTTATTTTTTTAAATCAAATGAAATCATGTATGCTGGAAGATGAAATGAAGGTGAAACTGGACCTGCAGCTTGACTTTTATGTCCAGAACCATGCGCTCTCTCTCTGCCTGCAAAGAATATTATTAATTAATCCATGGATGGTATAAAAAGATCAACAATCAGTGGATATGGAAAGATTCAAACCCAAAATGACAGGTCAATTTTTTAAAGAACAAGCTTACAGCTCTTTCCCTTGGGCTGAGACTCTCTGCTTTGGCAAAATCACGTCTGGTTAGGGATGGTGTTGGACTGAAAAGCATGGA
This sequence comes from Cunninghamia lanceolata, assembly GCA_027924645.1. NCBI lineage: Eukaryota > Viridiplantae > Streptophyta > Pinopsida > Cupressales > Cupressaceae > Cunninghamia > Cunninghamia lanceolata. Next base: position 796,101 of record BSBN01000771.1, read on the forward strand.
AAAGGAAAACAATTATCCTAAAATTTTGGAAAATCAATGAATGAAATTAAGTGTGTAACTGAAAAATAAATGCAAGAAAGAGACAAAAAAATTGCAGTCTCCATATGGCTAAAGAGTGGTGATGAGACTCTAAAATTCATTATATACAATATCTCAAGAAAGTACCTAAGGCATCTCCAAGGATAAGAAAATCTTTAAGCTACAAATTCAAAATATCGACCCTAGAAAGAACACCAGTTATCTACTATCAGAATTGATGACTTGAAAAACAGCACTTGTGCACTTAGCTGACTAAAATATAAATTATGCATTGTAGCCATGAAAAGCTATGAATACATACGTTAGCATGTGCCTTGCTGGATGTTCCAATGTAGCACTTGCAACAGCTAGAATCGTTTTACGTTTTTCTTCTTGCTCTTGAGTCCTAGAATTAACGGGAAATCGATCATAACAATATGGAGCCTTTGAATCTGCACACACAAAAATACTGAGCACAACTAGTTTTCATTTAAAACTATCTGTAACATTCCTGTTCAAATTCATGTCTGTCCTATGATAGCTAGAAAAAGTATATTCCTATAAAACCTCCAGATAGCAAGCCAAACAGTTTTTCATCATTGATGAACTAAAACATCATCAAGTAGGTCTTCTAATACATTTTAAACAGAAGCTTGAAATCAGTATATGAAATGTAGACAACAATTAAAGTGATGCCCTGGATTATGTTTATATCTTACATTATCCTTTGCCAGCCAATCTAGGATACTCCCCCAATTTTTAATAGACTATCTAGTATTCTATTCGTGGTAAGGATTGTTCTTAAGAAGGCTACATTATGCATAAAAATAGGTATAAGGACCATATCCTGAACATCATTTCTGGTAGAATAGAATACATGAATAATGCAGGACCCACACCAACCTGCATTTCCACTGGGTGAATCTGCTATTGTTAAAATCTCTAGTTCAGTTGTAGCAGCTGGTAGCACAGCAAAAGAGTCTTGGCCTCTAGCTATTGCATCTTGCAGCTTGTCCAGAAGATTGATCCCATGCTCTTCTGATCCATGGCCTCTCTCCAGGAATTCAAAGAAGCCCTGGGAATCTAGAAATTGCACTATCTGCCAGCAAAATCCAGGTATAGCATAATATTAAACAAAAATGTTTGACTGTGATATCTGTGTACCACAAATGTACACCAAATAAATGTCACCTTATGGTTTAATGGAGGGAAACAAAAACTAAGTAGCCTGACTTTCTCCTTACAACTAGGTTTGGGAAAACAAATACAGTCATTGCAGTCCAGAATAAATCCAATGTTTAAAACATTAAGGCCTCAAGAACCAAACATCTTGCAAGAATGAAAGCAATATATATCGCTAATTACATCCAACTTGTTAAAAAAAATCCTTCAAATGATTTTGCTTGCAAAAGATTGAGACGCCAAACATGAAATGTACACAACTATCACCCCATAACCCTCCTTCAAGAACTTCACTATTATCCAAACTTGAGGTCATATTTAACTGTCAATGATCACCATGGGTTCAGAAGGCTTGTTGGTCATTCGAGATCTCTTCTTCAGAAAAGCCTGTGTGTTGAACACTCGTGCTGCAGTATTTTCCTACAAAAGTATATCTAGATACACCATTAAAAGAACAAGTTATTTCTTCAAAGCAAAGGACATAGCATATCTGCTTTAAGTTTTGAGTTGGTTTTTAAAATAACTCACCACAAAGTTTCTATAACCGCCAAGAATTGAAGCAAAAAACTTCAGGAATATCAATCTGCAATGCAGCCACATGCTAATTCAGTTTCCACCTATTTATAAATAAATTTACAAAAAGAAAGCAGCATTGAAGACAATAATTAAACAATATCAAATTACTCAGCTAGTACAATCAAATGCTTCTTCCATATTGACTAAAAGATGATTGTAATATATTTCTTGTAACTGATCAAAATTGGAATCAGTGCATAGCGAGACATATTATTGATGCTATTGAGACATATTATTGATGCTATGGACTCAATTGCAAATGCAACTATTGTATTATTTTAAGGAGACACATAATAACATAACGACAAACTAGCAACAGTTGACCTCAGAAAAACAGAAGAGTAGGAGTCAGACTTAGACCAGGGAAGGAATGCATAAAATATTTGAAATTTCACAAATAATTGTTTTTAAAAAATCTGAGTTTGGAAGCATGAAAGCTGCCCCCATTCAGTAAAGCTATCTCCTACAGCAAATAATCCTTCCTATGCAGTTATATAAAGTGAAAATGAGGACTCTACTGTTTTTTCCCAACCTTACATAGGTTGTAGAACAAACTAGAGATGCTCGCAAATCAAGCATGGTAAACTCAGTGATCTTGCATATACATGTATGGTATTGCAAAGACATTGGATGTTGTAGAGACAATGGACCTTCATCCAGCCATCTTCAAATGCAAGTGGTTCATTCTCTCAAGTGCTAAAATTATTGAATTTAAAACAGAACAATATATTTACGGTAAAAAGTAAAAACTAATGACATGAACTTCAGAATGTTAACTTCAAGGGAGATGGCAATTTAATCAGTGTCCCTTCGCAGAAAAATCTGGATTATCTGCTTCAGCAGAAGTCAGGCATAGACTTGAAACAAGATAGATAGGGGTTTTCAGCCAACTGCTAATTCGCTATTTTGGGAACAGAAGATGGGGTGTCACTTATTTGATTTATGCTAGAGGATAAAAAAAAGATTACTCTCTCTCTAAGGTTTCATTCAAAAGAAAGATTACATAATGTTTTGAAAAAAAATATAACTGATAGAAGTTGCAGAATTCCCGAAATCGATGTGCACCAGTTGTGACTTGTCCAATGCTAAAGATGAAAGAATGCATCGGTTTGATATTCCTACCTTAGCCTCAGATAGTGACCTTAATTTATAAGTGTGGGCATCATAAATTTAGAGAGCCATGTATGGTTTCATACAGGTCATGCTCGGCAATGACAGGTAGATGAAGCACTGAAATTCTTTGCTTTACCAAAAACTATATTCAAGCTTTAACGAGGAGAATATATTGCATCTGAAAATCTTGAGAATGTTTCAATATGGATTTACAGGAATGGTTTCAAGTCTATTCTAATTGCTACTGTGCCAAATCCCAAACCAACGGAATACATTTGGAGCAAACTTAATGCAGTTGATAAAAGTAATAAGCTTAACAGTTTTGAGTTTTTGAAATCTATTCACCTCGATCCCTTGCCATTTGATATGGAAAGAGATTTGCTTGGTCCCACATTCAGAAAGAAGTGATTGCAAGTTGCACAAATTGAGACTGATCTCTACAAAAGCACAAATTGAGACTGATCTCTACAAAAGCATCAACCAAACTCAAGAGCACAAATTGTGAGGCTTTCATAAACAACATACATTTGAAAGACAATATAAAATCAAGACAAGCCACAATCCAATTGTCAAATATTTAGATTAGCTTCATGTATTGCTACATCTGACATTGAATAGCACGAGATGAGCCTGGCTGGAGTCTGTTAATTGCCTGTCACTTGTTCTTTTATCACAAAAACAAAAACAGACATTTTAAAAATTCACTACATTTCCCAGACCCACTACTTGGAAAGTACACTGTCACTTTGAAAAAGTGCTAAGTATTAAAAAAGCTCAACTTGCACACTGAATGCATGAAAAGAAAGAGTCACAGGGAATTCATACTTGGGGAGATTGCTTCACATGCTAAAGCGTTTAATGATCTATATTTAAGATGAGTTGGGCAGATCTCACCTCAACTAAGCCAACTCAAATTTTGAAACAATGTATAAAACAATCTTTTTTAATTTCCTAACAGTTTTTTTTATTTTAAGTTTGGATGCAAGAATGGTAAATTTTAAATTGTAATTTATTAAATTTAATATTTATTATTTATATATTTGAAATTTCACATTTTTTTGTTTTTAGAAAATTATATATATATATATATATATATATATATATATATATATATATATATATGATGTCTCCAAGTACCCCTACCAATACCCATCGCTTGCACCAGGACCAGTACCAGTCTACTGACAACCTTGGTTTTCATCCATTTAAAATTTACCAAATGATCTGTTAGTATCAACGAAGTGGAAATACCAATATAGCAGGGCACCAAGAACACTATACAAAACCAAGAAAAATTCATTTCCTTTTATGTTGGAATAATGAATACAGAATGCAAACCTAAAGCACACAACTTTCAGAGCATTTATTTTGTGTGACCAAAGGACAGACACTTAAGAAGCATTAGATCAACTAATAACTTGGCAAGATGAAAGTATTGAATTTTAGGTAAGGGTCAAAGCTATGGATTTTGTGCAAAAGTAGAGATAATCTATGAGATATGAATCCCATGAGGAAGTAATAGATCCAAATCTAGCAAAATTGAAATTTACAGATTGCCTTCTAATGAATCATTGAAATTTACAGAAATTTGCAGGTTGGTATTGTACTGCGGATACTGATTGCATTCTGTATTATAAAGATTAGAAAAAAAGTTTGCTCTAATATAATATCAAGAAAGTTGCTGGAGCAACAAATGTTGTCACTTCCAGTCAGAGTTGCTAAAGACTCAAATTTGCTCGCCATGATGAAGCCAACAATCAGTCCTCAGTGATGAAGATGACCTTGGGATGTTCTATAGCATTTCAGTGAAGTCAGCAAACAGGGGATCAGATAAAGAAATTTGAGTATTTAACAGCTGTCAATGCAACTGATGGATGCGGCAGGAAGCAATTTTGTAATTGCCCCAGCAGTTTCCACAACCACCAGATCATGCAGGGGGCAATTTCATAACAGCCCCGGTGGTTTTGTTTTTGCCCCACCAGTTATGTAACCGCTGGTCTGAGGGAACCAGCAGTTTTGTCATTTTGTCTTGTGGAAGCAGGGTAACAGCTGCAGATGTTGTTTATACTCTCTTCCATTTCCACATGACTGTTCACTGGAATCTGACCGATTCGAAGCATGAAAGACATAAAAACAAGGAAAAAGAATATTCTTGGGCTGGCACTTCAGGGATTTGATGCTTTGGTGTTGAAAACTTAGAGCTGCTAGTAGGAGAACAGGTTTTCCATAAAGTTACAGACATTTGGTGGACATGGAGCTTGGATTCAGAGGCCATGAGCTCAATTGTAGTCCTTTCTGGCAATTTTCCATTTGTACATGACTGAAAATAGTGATTGAGGAGTTGCATACTCGCTCTTGCTTGAGTTTTGACCCTTTTGAGGGTTTCTCTAGAGTAAAACATTGTTATAATCATTGTCTTGTTGCTTTATGGTGTGTTTCAGTTTTCCTTATGTGTTTTAGTTCCATTTGATGTTCTTGCAAGAAGATTTGAAAGTTTTCAAGCAATTTCCCCAATATTTACAGTCAAGATAGATTGTTTGGTGCTGCTATTTCATTTTTTCATTATTGAATAACTGTATAGTGGAATCTCCATATCAGTTTACAGATCACTGTACTGCAGATCCAGATTGCATTCTGCATTATAAAGATAAGAGAACGGTTTTCTTTAATATAATATTCGAAGATAATACAAAGGTTTACTCTAATATAGGATTAAGTTGTAAGGTAGGACTAGGTTCATTCCAGCAAGCAAACCCAGACATTATAGATATAATAATCATATAGAAATTGCCTTAAAGATTCCTTCTTCCATACCTTAGGATATCATACTCCATGAAAAAATATGAGGAAACAAAGAAAAAGAATCCAACAAACAATAAAATGCCTACTTACGTAAACTAGCAAAATGAACCTACCATCATCAGTGGCAAGAAAAAAGAAAATTGTTCTGTAGATAACAAGTATCAAATATCTGTTTGTTAAATATAAAGCATTTGATCTCATAAAAAGAACAAGGTAAATAAATCAAAGTTATTCATCAGAGCAGCAAATGACATTTCTGAGCCCAGAGAACTTCACCTTAGTTCCAAGTCATGTTGTTCACCCCAAGACTTGTTATGACGTCTTTGGAAGACTCCAAATAGCCCTCCAGCTGTTGTTTGCATATGATCTAACTCCATAAGATTTGGATACAACAATTGAACAATCTCTGTGCGCAGGATGCCCCGTTCTGGTTCAGGTATTGGGGGAATATCCTCCGATGTTGTTATGCGATTGTTGTCAAGGTCAACAACCACAACCTGTGATATAATCCATATAAGATGTGTGTATACGTGTGCATCAATATCTAATACATTAATTTTAGTTAAGAGAAGTGCTAGCATTAGACCCTTGAAAAATCATTTCAACAGAAAAAATATCTACGAAAGCATTTTTTCCAAAATTCATTGATGGCATGTCAATTCAGATATCTCTATATTCAGCTGTGTCTCCAATTAGATAATTTATTGGAAAATAATTTATAAAAGACATGAGAACCTGATGATTAGAGAAAAATCAATTTTGGCACAATTATTTAATTTTTTACCCCTTCAGACCAAGTACATTTCATGCACTGATCAAAGATATTGAATTTTCCACCTAGTTGGCTCTACAAATGCATATTAATGCTAACAGTAGTTCCAATTAGTCAACATTCTTACACTCACAAGGTCTATGTGTAAACAGGCTGATAGAATATTCTATATTTGTAGCAACCTTAGATCTATGGGTTTATAGGTCACATAATATGGATGTTCTGCTTCTAGCTGTTGAATTATGAAGAAGGGTTAATGCATTCCTATCGCCACAGAAATTAAGGCAGAGAGCTCTGTATGGGAATTTACCATCAGGAACCCCATAACAGAAAACAGTTTGTTAATGCTTATAGTCTCTCAAATTAACATTGTGGGAGATCTTTTCCTACTTTAGAGCTTAAAAGACAATCAAGACATAGATTTTCTAGAATTGCTTTTGAAAGGCTCGTCAGAATGTCTCATTAAGAATTCCATTATAGGCTTACTGCCTGACGATACATTTCTAGGAGAAGGATTTATAAATTCTAGATCAATGTCCATTCATGAACATTATGTTAGTAATAAAACCCATCTGATCAGGCCCATTGAATTACAGAGGGTTGATTCTCCCTACATCAATTTTGTTTATATATATATAAATAAAATGACTTTTCCCACCTAAACAACACATAACATTGTAATTCTATTATTTCTTGAGGATTCAAGTGCTTCAATGCCAATAAAGGCAATCAACATATATTTGTGTTCTTTGGTATGATCTTTGCCTATATGAAGTTTTGTTTTATGTTGATAATGGGATTATGTACTTCATTATTACATGGTACCAAAGCCTAGGGCTTAAAATTCCCCAAGATTTGGTCCTTTGCTAGCACTTTGTGTTTTGGAGGCTTGGCAATAACACAAGCTGGTGTTTGGATGCAACTTACGTTCTATGGAGATCAATTTTCTAGAGGAGATTCAGCAGGGTAGTGGAGCAAAGGACATTTCCAAAGAGCAGATCACATTTCACATTTTCTTGTTTATCTTTTTAAGGAGGGAAGTGCTTGTTCAGAATGCAGTGACTTTGCTTTGATCCTCTAGCATAAGAATTTGTTTGTAAAAAAAATTGTGGTTTATACTATAAACCCTATTATAGGTTGAAATTTTCTAGATGTAATTACACATTTGATTTCCTTAAGAAATTTAGTCACCGGTCACTTAATACACTTGGACATCACAAGCTTAAGAGGTACTGCCAGGTTAATTTTTCTCTCATGAGTAGGGTGATAGATACTTGTGATCCTCAATCCTATGCGAAGACCAAGAATAAAGAAGAGGTGGATGAGTACACCACTTTGATTTAGACTCAAGCTTGGGAGTTATCTTATCCTAAGGGGAAGAACATTGTGAATTGCAAGTAAATCTTCATGATGAAATTCACTTAGGATAGTTCAGTTGAGATATATAAGTTTCCCTTAGTTGCCAAGGGATACTCTCTAAAGGAGGGCATTGCTTATTGGCAGAGTTATGCCCCAGTTTCTCTAATAGAGTTCAACCATGACCTTTCACTGGCAACTAATTTTGCCAGTGAAGTGCACCAGATGGATGTGAAGTGTGCATTTCTCAATGATGATCTTCAGAAGGAGACTTACATTGAGCAGCCACCATATTTGCAGTGGCATGGTTATTCTCCCCTAATTTGTAGGTTTAAGAAGTCACCACATGGGTTAAAGCAGATCCCAGAAGGTACATTATGAGAAGATAGATAGATTATTTCTATCTTGTGGCTTTAACTAATGGCATTCTAATCATCATGTCTATATGACAAATATTGATGATCATGTTTTGATTGTAGTGCTTGATGTTGATAATTTGATATCCACTGGGACTAACCCAGCTTTGCTTTATGATTTTAAGGCTGAATTGAAAAAGACTTTTGAAATGACTGTTTTAGGCTTGTTAGATAACTTTGTTGGTAGCTAAGTATTGCAAGTGACGGGATCTTTGTTTCACGAGTCTAAGAATGCCCCTGACTTGTTGAAGAAGTTCAACATGGACAAGTGCAACACTTTTGCTCAAATTGCCAAGATAGCCTCCTATCACTAACACAAATATGTCATATAACTCAACCAATGCAGCCCAATCAACTAGTTATCTCGACAGAAATTATTGTGTTTTATTGCGAACCAGGTCTATTTCATTCATCATCCAAGAAACAGCAGTTGATTGCTTTGTCCTCTACTGAAGCAGAGTACAGAGGAGCACTAAATGCAACGCATAAGGTGGCATGGATTTGTTGGTTGTTTAGTGAGCTTGGAATTTCACAATGGCAGCCAGCCACACTCTTTTGTGCCAACCAAGGTGCTTGTCAGTTTGCTTATAATCAAGTTCCTCATACCAACACCAAGCATATTGAGACCTATTAGCATTATACTCACCAGTTAATTCAGAAGCAATGTTGGATTTCCAATATTGCACAACTGATGACTATATAGCAAATATATTCATAAAACCAATTTTTGAGGCAACGTTTCCTGATTTTAGAGATTTGCTCCAGCTCGCAGAAGCTGTCATCAAGGAAAATGGCAAGTAAATGCCTTCTTGAAGGTTTGCCAAGTTACTGTCACCTTCCTTTTGCACCCTCTAAGTTGTGTCTTAGAATGGATGTTACAAGTAATAAAACTCATCTTATCAGGCTCGCAGCATTACTAAATTTGTGGTATACCTTTGGATAATTTGTATTGGAATATCGGCTATAGAAGTTTTTTCCTGCATAAACTAGACAACATATTGTAATTCTTTTCTTTCTTTATATAGAGTATTATTGTGCTCAAGTGCCTAAAAGGTACCACATTTGTGGTGTTCTTTTCTGTGATCTTTGCTTGTGAGGAGTTTTGTTTGTTTCAATCATGAGATTCCTCAGTGACTCTCACACATCAACCATGAAGTTGAGTCTCTTTGCATAAGTAGCTCACTTATGTCAAGTTGCACATACAAATCTCATATACGAGTATAATAATGCATGCTTGATAACAACTGGAGCATGTGTAAGATGATATGTGTATGATGATTTAACTAACAGTTAAGGTTGTTTTTCAGGCCATGGCAAAGCCAAATGCTAGATAGGCATATGAGATTCACCTTGTTGAAGCCCAGATAAACAATATTTATACATTTACCTTATATATTGTCTAAATTTTGTACCTCTAGGTTTCTATCTCCCGTTTAATCTTGGGAGTAAACTGTACCTTTCTAATCCACTTCTAGAAGAAAAGAAAAATCTGCTTTCAGCTTAAGTTTGACAATCATTCACATAATCAGTTGGACAAACTCACTCATGAGGAGTTGAAAAGGTCCCATGCAGGGGGCTTTGAGATCTATAATTATGAAGCAACAGGTCCCATGATATGAAGAAAAAACTGCTACAGGATAAATTGGAATCTTATCCTAGCCCCTACCTTTTAGCTCTCAGATTTTACACGACTGCCTATCCCCCACTAGCTTAGAGGTTTTCTATCCACATGCATCATTAGAAGGCACCATGTAGATTTTGGGTAAAAAATTCTTTTTTATATTTACAATGTTCAGATGTAGTATTGCAGTTTTTTAACAAATCATAGGACCATCAGCTTCCTCAAAATTCTCAGCTAAAACTTTTATCATTAGATGCTCTTATAAAATTTATAGGACCTCTTGATTATAAAAAGCTCCAAAATTTTCTCAGCAGCACCAGCTGAAAAATTTTAGGCAGCCCCCCTCCATGGGACCATAGCCTTATACAGAATCACTTAATGAAATTCTTTGAAATTGAAACTACCATGAATGTATATTAAATAATTATCTTCAAGATGGAAAAAATTATTTCTCCTTTGCCAAAATTCAATATAGATTTTCACATTTTGCATAACTTTGAAAATCTCAGGGTTAGAAACAAAACGTGCATGCTATAATTAATAGGCTTGCAACCAATTCTTATAGTCCTTTGTTGCAGAAAAGGGTTTTTCAGTATGTTTTCCCCTTCTTACTTGTTATAAAGTCACAGAACGGCAGGTCAAGTAAATTCCTCCAAGCTTTTAAAATATGCTACAAAGTATAACAAAGTCACAGAACGGCAGGTCAAGTAAATTCCTCCAAGCTTTTAAAATATGCTACAAAGTATAACAAAGTCACAGTTTTCTTTATATAAACCAGATCTATATGGTTACGACATCTGCAAAAATAAGTCGTTTGCATTCACGTCATAAGTTAGAAACTAAGTTTTGCCACACATGTTGGAAACCAATTCAGATTGAGGGAAATGATAGACTCAGTGCTGAAAGCTTACACCATCCATAGCAAGTCCAGAAGTGTCAACTCCTGAGTGAAGACCCATCATATATGGAGTTGGAGCATCAATATAGTCTACTCCACTAAAAAAAAGCAACGGGATGTAAACATGCTGCCAAACAAAAAATGATTCATCATTTTAGATTAAATAACTCATGACCTCTGAGGGCAAGGGAATAAGCAGAAACACAAAATCCAACAGCTAAGACGGGATGCCCTTATCTAAAACGAAAAGATTAAAGAAGAATCGATTCCTTTATTCCAGAAGTAATTAGATCTATGCATCTCATCTATTCAAATTACCTGCCATTTAAATGGATAGATTAAGTGGCAAATAGCCTCTGATACAAGAGTCAGTAATGAGTACCTGCAAGATATTCACATACATTAGAAGAATCTTGAAAAAGAGCTTTGAAACATAAAAACACAGTGTTCCACGGGGACCCGTCCCCCCCCCTAAAACCACCCGTCCCCAAGTCCGGGACGTTTCCGAGACTTGGGGACGCCTGCGAGACATCCCCCCCGCCGTCCCCCCACCGCCGCCGGTACGTGAGATTCATCAAGGAAACTTCGGGGACTTCTAGACGTCCCCGAGCCGTCTCGGGGATTTCTGGACGTGGACGTCTGCTGTGCTGGGGGCAGCAAAAAGTCATTTTTTTTTAAATTTTTTTTTGTTTTGCCTTGGACTTAGAGCCAAGGTCCGAATCCTAAGGAGGTGTTTGACCATTTTAAAAGCTAAAAACTCTCATTAAACTCTCATTCTTCATTTTATTTGCTCAATATGCCATTTCATGTTTTGCAACAGCTAGGTGAAGAGAAAAACCAGTGAGAAGAGTGGGTGAAAGAGTGAGTTTGAGGTGTTGCAAGTGCAAGAGGGGTGAGAAGGAGAAAGAAGAAGAGGAGGAGCCTCCCTTCACTACATTTTGATTTTTACATTTTGTAGTTTGTACTTATTTTGATATCATCATATGCTACTCATTGTAACCATCTTTAAGACTTTATGATACATTGATATGATATTATGATGTGACATGTTATATTTTCCGTTTTCGATATAATAGAAATCTCAAATTCGACAATTTCATTTGTCTTTTAGTAATAGTATTCAAGTATTTAAAATGTTAGTATTTGCAATTTTGCTATTTTACTAATTTGCCAAAGTTTAATTTGAAATGTTATTCTTAAACATCTTTTTATAACTAGTTATTCAAGTACCATATGTATATCAGCGCCGCCCCCCCACCGCCGTCCCCAAACTTAGACCCTTTGTCCCCCTGTCCCCATCAGGAAACTCCATGGAACATTGTAAAAACACAAACCCTTCATGATTAAACTTTAATTTAATGCAGTTCAAAAACATACAGTAACATTTGCAATCACTAAGAGGACCTTGATGCCAGCACAGGTGTTATTTGCAATGTGTATGTAGCAAAAACTAAAAAATTACCAGACATGTGATCACAGACTTGGTTACTCTGAGAATTTGTAGAATAAAATTAAACTCATATAAACAAAAGTTTCATTAACACGTGTCCTAAGAAGTAGAAATAAAAGGTAAGTTCCTCAAAAGAAAAAATAACTAAAGAACAATGCAGAAAAAAGCAACAAGGAGATAATTAACACAATAACACATAATACATCTTTAGAACATTCTTTTACTAACATTTTGAAATCTCTGCAATAACACATAATAAGCAATGCCTTCTATGGCACTCACAGATGACCACCCATCCAGGTGACAGGAGGCAAAATCTTCACTTTTGAGACAGGTTATTTCAATTTAATGAGTATTCTAGCTATGTTTCACTTTTACAATACAGGTGCATGCTTCAGAAATTCTGTAATCTACTCATTAAAAAAGGTCATAGCTAGTGTACTTAATTTAGTCATAGTACCTCTCCTGCTTTCCAAATGTTCTTGTTAGTGCAGTCTCAAATATTCTGCAAAGTTTTTCTTCACACTGTACTGCCACTATTGTTGGTGCACTCAGCTTATCACTCATCTATGTAGATATGCATCATGCTTGATAGCTATAGTTTTGAAACCTTTGTAGCCTATACACAAGTACCAATGTTTCTAAAAGTTTTGACAGTTTGCAGGGATGAGGGGTTAAGTGGAGAGACAATAAACCCTAAATTTTTCTAGTTTTAAAAATTTATATTATTAAGTTTTTTTATTCAATTTACTTTTCAATTGGGTCTTTCTGTAGTTCACCAATCACTGTATTTTTCCTCTCAACATGAATAATAGTTTCATTTAAACAACCAAATCTATCCATAGTGTCCTTACATTCAAAAATGATTGAATTTTAAATTGAAATATGCCTTCAGAGTTCAAATTGTTAATTTTCAAGCCATGGTAAGCAGATGCTGCACTCAGAAATTTTGATCCTAAAACTAGATGGCTTAAAACACGAAACTTAAACCAAAACAATAATCTCTGAATATACTAATCTACAAACACATACTACTGAAAATATGAACAGTGAATAGAGAATATTGAACTCTCAAACCTGCAACTGTCTTCTCATTAAATCTGAAAAGAAATACTTTACGATGGACTGAAATTTTAGAAAAGAGACTATATGCATCATGATTAAAATTAGATTATGTGCCCTTTAAATAGACAAAAGCACTATGAATCTAACTAAGAGAAATTAGATGAGGTGTCAAGTAAAGCTCCAAATTAAGCTTACAACTCACTGGAGTGACACTCAGTTTGACTGAAGAATTAACTGACTAATCATCCAATAACTCCTAATCAAAGTAGTTGAGGCTAAGTTACGTCCATGAATCACTTAAGTCTCAAGTAGTTAACTAGGCACTAATCTCAAAGAATATTCCCTACATAGCTGGGCTTTATTCTCCCACATAAATATGTCCTCTCCATGCTGATCTCTCAGCTGCACAAAACCAAAGTGAACTCTGCCATCACTACTGCGCCACGCTGATGCTGCTATTGATTGTGTCTTCAATACACTTGCACACAGACCAAGGGGCATTGTCATCATGTTGACCCTCAATAAACTTGAAGAAATATAACCCTAGATCACTGCTCTCTTCTATACTCTAAAATCTCTTCAAAATCTTCAAGGTATAAATCCCTTGTACAAAGAAAACTTCATCAGCAACCTGCCAACCTCCTTTGTCCTTCATGTCAACTTCATGGGTCAAATTCTCCTCACACCACATTATGAGTTCTTCGAGACTTCCTACAATAATAAACTCATCTATATACATGGGCCATGATAAGTGGATCAAATCTATCAAATAAAGAATTAAAATCTAACTTAAACTTGGAAAATCCCAACTTCAGTAAACACTCATCAATCCTGAAAAATCAAACTCATGGCGAATGCATCAGCCCATGCAGGGCCTTCTTCAATCTGAATTGATGGTTATCTCAACCATGCACCTCAAAACCTCCGGCAACAGAAGCAAATTTGAGAAACCTCTACAAAATCAACTCCCTTGAGACAATCTTCTGCCAACTGAAATAAGAGTCTCATCAAGGTTAACTCCCTCTTTCTAAGAGAATCTGTCAACAATAAATTTGTCCTGGTATTCTCCAATACTCCTGCTAGTTGCAGGAATGGAATCAATCGATGATTCTATGATTGGTTTAGAAACTATCTCCATAAAGCTAGAAGGACACTCCTCAATCATGGCATCTTACCAAACCTACTGAACTAGATCGGCAAGTAGCTTGTAAAGGCCACCATCTTGAACTCCTCTAGCCAAAACTTGACCAAATTCAAGGCTGTGTTTTCTAATGATCACTTGCCGATCATCAAACTCAGTGATACACTATAGATCTGCCATTCAAGAAACTGAAAGCAGACTCTTCATTACACCAAGAGCATCTATAATCTACATGTGTAAAGTTGGAAGTGCCCTCTAGACGGCCACACTTTCTAGACTAGTCATGCCTATATCTCCTAGAACACTCTAAAAACAAACAAATTAGCCAGAAATAACTCAGATCAGCAGCATATCACAAATGCCGGTCAACACTCCAATCACTAGAGCACCTAGGGCATCCCACCCTACAACCTCTCACAGGTCCGGATCACTTCAATCAACAAAGCAAGGGCATCACAGCTGTTGAAATCCTCCAACTCCCTCTCACAAGTAGCAGCCCATTCAATACACAAATCTAGAAAACTTCAGATCGTGTGCTCTAATACAATGTTAAGTTTCATTCCATGGTAACCTGATTCTTCACTCAGAAATTTTAATCCTAAAACTAGGTAACTTAAAACACGAAAACTTTATTCAAAACAACAATCTCTGAATATGCTAATCTAGAAACAGATACTTCTAGAAAAATGAACAGCAAGTACATAATTTTGAACTCTCAAACCTACAACTACCCTTAACCATGAGAAAGACTGCAACAGCAGACGCAATTTCCTGAGTGCGTTACATTATTCCATGGTTTTCATTCATGTCAAATAAAACGACTGCTGCTCCCTCAGACCTGCTGGCTACTGTTAGATGTTTCAGTTTATTTCATAGTGTTGTAAATTGGCCAAAATTTGAAGCTCGAACCAGCAAAATATACGGCTTTTTTTCACATTTAAAATTTTAATTATTTAATACTAGTTCGAGAAGAATCCCAAAAAATCAGAAACTTGAAACAATGAAATTTATTAAATAAAACAGTAAACAGAATGACATTACACAGCTGCATCTTTTACCCAGCTGTATATTCAAAGAATACATTGAACAGTGAATACTATATGCTTGACTTGCAACTGTGTTTACTCAAAGCTGTGCTTGACTTGCATCTTCCCCTAACAACAGGTCTCCAGAGTCAATGAACATCACAAGACAAAGGTAACTTTCTATAAAATTAGTAAAAGTTTAAATGAACTATTACTATATTTCTGAATTTCATTAAAAAAAATTAAAATTTAAAATATTAAACTATTTATTTTCTATTTTAAATTTTATTTTTAATATAAACAAATACAAAATATCTAATTTATTACATACATGATACAAACTATCAAGTTAAACTAACTGACAACTGTTTGAGTCTCCGATTTTAAATTTATAAACTATTTCAGTTTGACTTTTTGATGTATAAACTCATTCGTTTGTTTGGATTCTTCATTCTAGAACATATTGTTCAATGTTTGTTTTTCGAAGTTCTTATTGTAGGCCTGTAGGAACTACAGTGTTACAGTGGCAGCCAGTTCTAGCTCCGTGGGCCAACCCTTATTCAAATTTGAACCAAGTTCACCTTTGTGGAGGCATGTACAAATGAGAATACCATGTGGCAAGACAAATGTTTGGATATGCAACGAGCGTGATCAGGGGTATACAAGTTCATACAATTGGGTGAAAGCCCATTTGTGTGCCATTCCTACAATGGGAATCAAAGCCTGTCCAAGAAAGAATGGTGCACCTATGCCAACTCATAGAACAGCAGAATTTATCAAGAGTGCGAGGAAGCAGATGCAAGAGTTGTCCTTAGAACAAGGCATTGTTTAAGTAGACAACAGGGGTCACAAGGCCACTTGCTTCTCCATCTCATAGTGATGTCCTTAATGTTATTGTAGAGAGTCAACCGATTTTGGGTAGGAATGAAGAAGAGCTCATTAATGTGACGAGATCAAGGGAACTATTAGAGAGGGCACTTAAAAATGATGCTAGAGAGATTGTTGATCAAACTATTGCAAGATGCCTCTACGCAAATGGTTTGTCCTTCAATGTTGTTCAATCACCATATTGGCAAGATACGATGGGAAAAGTAAATGAAGCTCCAAAGGGGTACACAGGCCTAGTTTATGAGAAGGTGTACAACACCTTATTGTCAAAGGAGGTCAAAAAAATAGAAACTTCATTGGCTCCCATTAAGGCCTCATGGAAACAAATAGGGGTGTCCATCATTTCTGATGGATGGAAGGATGGAAGGATGGAAGGATGCAAGAAATAGGCCGTTAATCAATGCGATTGGAGTGTGCCTTAAAGAGGCAATGTTTTTGAAAGTTGTGGATTGTGAGGGGCAAGTGAAGAATGCACAATTTATTGCTAACATCCTTATACAATGCATTCAAGAAGCGGTGTAAAGTGCTGGTCTAATTTTTTTCTCGGGGAATTTTGATAAATGTTTGACGAAATGCCAACACCAGGAAACACAATAATATTCCAAACTATTTGTGTATTTTGCAAGTGTTTAACAATTTGCCAATAGAGATAACAATGAACAATAGATATAGCATTCACAATATCACTTTAGGATTGACAAGTTTTTTCTATTGAAAAATCAGATAATGTACTAATCTTAAATTCTGATGCAAATCAAACATTAGCAACTGGAAGAATTACACACATATAAATAACTGAAAATGAATGCAAATTCTGACCTTTTTACAGTTGATTGAGACCCATGGAATAATTCCCTTAATATATATAAAATATGATAACTCAAAAATTGCAATATAAGCAACCTGTTGTGAGTTGTATGGTCACTAAGTTCTCTTCACAAAGCTGCGATCTCCACAACATATATTATAAACTCCTTGAAGAGAGGTGCGGCAGAAATAAAGTAGTTCAAAGTCTTCAATATGCATTGCTTCCCCTTCAAAACTCACGATCCCCTTTCTTTGGCTTGGTACGGCTGTAAGGTGTACAATCTGTTTTGGGTCCCACAAACTCTTTTAAAGGCAGTGCTCCAAATGCCTTTTCAAACTGCTCCAAATTCCTTGAAGCAGTTGTCTTGATCTTCATAAAGTATGACCAGCTAGGACCACTTTATGGTACGGCCTGCCTTGTTAACAATACCTTGGAATTGTACGGCAAGGTTTGGCTTATGTCAACAATAAAATTGGAAGGAATCTCTTCAGAAATCTCAATGAGCCCCAACAAAATCTCATAAACTGAAATCTTTAATTTCAGTTTAATCAAATACAAATCTAGAAATTATCTCAAATCTGAAAATTAACAACATTTAGCAAAACTCCAAAATACCAAACAATAAGCACACTTGTGAACCCTGTGTGAATCCACCTCAAATATTGGCTAGGAGAAAATTCCTTCCTCGAAACCAATCTACACCATAAGGTTTTCGTCCTAGGGCTGCAACTTGAACACATATTGTTCAAACTCCACAACTGGAATATTAGAATATGAAAATGCCAAAATATATGAGAATCTCTCTTCACAGCCACCTATTTATAACCCCTTTTGGATCTTATTAGAAATTACATTTTGTAACCACCTTAAGAACTTTCTAGAAAAATCATATTTTATTTCCTCATAAAGTGACTTTATATTTTATTTTACTTTTTGGACCAAATAAGTCACTTTATAATAAAATAATTAATTAAATATAAGTTGCCCATAAAGGATAACTTAAGACAACTTAATTTAATTAATCAACTATTCCCTCACCATAATCTCAAATAGCCTATGCGAAAAAAGAATAGGTTAGGGGTCATCACTGATCAATCATGCCTACAAAGGGGACATTACAAGTGGGTCCTAAAATGTTGTTCAAGTCATTACGGGCAATGCAAAGAATTGCAAAGCAACCAGTATGTTGGGTGAGACACAGTTCTCACATATATTTTGGCCACCTTATGCTATCCACTCGCTCAACCTCATGTTACAAACATGTTTATGCTAAGGTCAAAGAGATCCAAATGTTCATCACAGACCACCATGTCATAGGCCATTTTTAGATCATTCTCACAATTAGAGCTGTTGAAATTAATTGAAACAATGCAATTTTTAAATCTTATGTTTCACTTTAGTAATTTGTTTTTAAAAATTTAAGTATGCATTCTTCTTTATTTTTTATTTTTTTATTTTTATTTTCAAATAGGTTGTTGAGACTAGATTTGCATCCAACACAATCGTCTTGAAACGACTTGTGAAGGTGCAAGAGGCGCTTTCTAGCATGGTCATCAACCAATCTTGGTCCATATGGAGGTAATGCAACGACGAGAGGGCAGAAAATACAAAGCAAATGATCCTAGATGACACTTGGTGGGATGGTGGAGAATATCTTCTTAGTTTCATTGAACCCATCAAGAATATGATGCGCTTTACTAACATGGATAAGCCAAGTTTGGGAGAGGTTTACAATAGCATCAACTCAATGACTGAGAAGATGAAGTCCATCATAAATGAAAAAAAGCAAGATCTTGAAAAAACTTTCTTCAAAGAGGTGAAGTCAATTTGTGTTGAGTAGTGGAACAAAATGACCACCCCACTCCATCTTGCCTTTGCATCGACTCCCAAATATTACAGCAAAGAAATCCTTGCTATGCTGACAAGGGTGCCACCATACATGATGCAGAAGTCAGTGAAGGGTATAGGAAAGCACTTACTAAACTCTTCCTCGATCCTATGTAGAGAATGCAGTTACGAGTGAGTTTGTTGATTTTGCAGCCTCCACTAGTAAAAGTGTTTATGCTCTCCATGAAAAGTATAGGAAGGATGCTCACTCTTAGTGGTACCTCAATGGCAATAAATTGTCACCCCCAAACTCTTGCAACCAGATTTTATTGCAAGTAAGTTTATTAGTTTTTACCGCACTCTCTAAATTTGATTTTTTTGCATTTTAAAAATTACTATTTTCAAATTTGAAGTTTAAGTTACAATGTATTAATTTAACAACTATAAATCTCTCAATTTGCTTCAATAGGTTGCTAGTTCCTCTTCATCTAAATGGCATTGGAGTACATACTCCTTCATCCACTCAACGAAGCACAACCAATTGGCATCAAGTAAAGAAAAGGAGCTAGTTTACGTGCATTCCAACTTGTGCCTTCTTACTTACAAAGATAATGAGTACAAGGAAGGGGCAACAAAGTTGTGGGATGTATACCCCATAGTGAACTGACTTGGATATTTCTTCAATTGCACAATCTTCACTTTTTGAGGAGTTGAGTAGCCAACATACTTTTAGTCTGAGTAGTAGTGGGGTTCTATGTGGTTCTTCTAATCTATCTGCATTATCTAATGTTAAAGATGATGATGTTGGTCTTAATGATGACCCATATGATGTCGATTACTAATTGTGTTATTTTAATAGTGAACAATAGTTATCTATCATGATATTCAAGTTTGACAAATTGATATCGAATTAGTATATATTGTATTTCAAATTTTGAAATTTGTAATATTTATGGTGGTTTTGTTTAGCATATGCATGATTTATGGTATTCTGAACAAGGCTGCAAATATGTGTGTGTGTGTATTATATATATATATATATATATATATATATATATATATATATATATATATATGTATGTATGTATATATATGTATATATAACGCATACATACACATACATACATACATGTATATGTATGTATTTAATATATGTATACATACACGTACATATATGTATATGTATGTATATATGTATATATGTATGTATACATATATACATACATACATGTATGTGTATGTATGTATATATGTATATATGTACATACACATACATATATACATGCATACACATACATACATACATGTATACATATATACGTATATATATGTATGTGTATGTATATATGTATATATATGTACATACACATACATATGTACATATATACGTATATACATACATACTTGTATGTGTGTGTATATGTATGCGTATGTATATTATTAAGTTAATATTTAGAATATCTTAGATAATGGTCAATCTTAGTTGCTTAGTTGTAGTTTGTTTTTTTGCTTTTCTATCTTCTGCTTTGTAGCTGTTAGATTTGCTCACTTCTGTTATGCTTTGTTAGCTCCAACTTTTTGCTTTATGCAAAGCTTTCCGTCTATTGTTAGAACTCTCATTCTCTTTATAAGAGCTTTTGCTCCTCTATGTAATTCATTCGATTATATTCAATAAACTCATTGTTTCTGTAACATGGTATCAAGAGCTAGGTTCGAACCTGGCTAATTCTTTTTCTCCAGTCTTTTGTTTTTTTTCGTTCGTGGAGGCTTGGTTTCTGTTCGTGGGTGCATGGTCACCATTGACATCTCCTTCTAGTGTGATATCTAAAGGAGGTCATGTATTTAAAGTTCGATTTTTCTCTGATGGGTCATGATTCCTGATCCGATTTTTCTCTAGCGATTTGCTCCTGCATGAAGACTTCAGTCATTTCCCATTATTTGCTGAAGGGTGTCGGCCTTTCTATGTGAGTCATGTTTTTACAAGATCGCAATTCCTGGTGATCGTGCTTTCTTTGTCCCCCTGGATAGAGTGAGTTAAACGAAAGCGGTTGGTCTGCACCTTATATCTGTCTTCAAGGGCGTGTTGTGTATCTGCCACGATTCGCGTGGACTATTTGGCGGATTTCATGGTTTTGGTGGGTTTAGGTTAAACTCGTAATCTGGTAGCATCTTCTCTGGCGATTATTTGTTGTCCTAGTTTTTGATGCGACTTACACAAAATCTGGTTGGCGTTCTGATTTTTTTTCTTCAAAGTCGAGATTTCTGTTTTGGCGTCCTATTTCTCTGCAAATCTGTGGCGTCGGCGGGTCTTATGCAATTTTTACAGAAGGCAGTTCGTGGGTGTAATCCCTCCTATGTCGCGATTTTGTTCTGAGTAAAGATCGTGTGGAGGTCGTGTATAGATCATTGCGTTTCTCTTTCTCCTAAGGGTTCTTCGCTCCTCTCTGGTTTGCTCTAGACAGGACCCTCACGCTAGCTTTCGGCATCTCCATGGACGCGCGGGTTTGAATTCTTGGTTGCGGGCTCCTGAACTCGCATTTTGTTTGCTCTTGCCTTCTACTATACGCAAACGGAATCATTGGATTGGTCTGTTTAAAACCGGTTTGGGCGCCACCAGTTTTGGTGTTTTCTTTGTTTGTTTCGTCCTTGCAATCCACAATATTTTGTTTTTTCTAGTCATTGCAGACATTCAGCCAACAATGGAAATTTCTAGTTGGAAATTGACTTTGGTCGCATTGACTTCTGTGGTTGGTCCCTGTTGTGATGTAATCACACATCGCCCTATTGCAAATGGGGGCCCCTTTTTTTTTGCTTTCTCACTTCGTTTTGCTTTAAAGTTTAGTTTTTCTCTGAGCTTGTAGGATTTTGATAGTATTGTGTATCCAAGCCTCAATAATTTCTTGCCAAGAGGTCTATATGTCTTCATCCTGATGCATGTCACCAAAGTCCTAAAAATTGACTAAGTCTGGAATCTTGATGTTCTAAGATCCTAAAATTGGCTAAGTCTGAAATCTGGTGGATCCTCAAAAATCTAGAATCTGCATGTTAAACCCTATGGATCCAAGACCTATCTCAAACATCCTGGAAGTATATTTCAAAATATTTAAAGTATAGAGCATGTACTTAAAATATATTTTTAAATATACTTCCATCCACGACACTTCAAAATCGGGCGAAAAAGTTTTACTCTTGGACCATGAGCAGAAATTCCTTGCTTATGAGGACAATGCGCCCAGGATGAGCAAAAATTCCATGCCTATGAGGACAATGCACCCTAGGAGTAGAGTCATCTAAACATCAACATTGCATAATAATCAAGTTTGATCATTGAAAATCATTAGAAATTCCCTTGCAAAGATGATAACACTTAGAAAATTCATATCAAGGAAGAGCGCAAATTCCTTGCCCATGAGGAATATGCGCTCTTGGAAGGAAATTCCTCCTACAAAGGGATTATGCGCCCAAATTGGTTTAGTGATTGTGAGATCAAAACAAAGAAATGTTATTTTCCTTAGTCAAATTCACGAAAACGCATGTGAAGATCATGAGAAATCGCTTATGAAAGTTGAAAGAAATGGAAAGTCTTAAAAACTTGACTAAGGGAAAAAAGGTGGAAAATCCTCATTAATGAGGAATTTGCACTCCAAAAAGGTGGAAAATCCTCTCCAATGAGGAATATGCGCCTTTGCAAGAGGAGACAATCTTGTGAAGAATCAAGATCAAGAAGCTCGAAGAACTCACTAAGGGCATAAGAAAGTTGAATGGAGAGAAGGGACAAGTTTAATTTCAAATAGAGGAAAATCCTCACCAATTAGGATTATGCACCATATTATAGTCTCCTTCCATTCACCCTTGTTCATTTCAAAATCCATGGAGATCCAATGAAAATCATTTGAAACTTTTGATAACTTCGTCAAGGAAAAGAGAAAGTCTGAGAGAAAAAATCTAACTGCAAAAAGTGGAAAATCCTCATCAATGAGGATTATGCGCCAAGAAATGAGGGAAAATCCTCACTAATGAGGAAAATGCTTTATTTCTACTCCCTCTCCTTTTTGAAAGAAATCCACTCCATTCACTAATCTTTGAAAGAGTAGTCAATTTCATCAAGGTTTAATGAAGATCCAATGCAAAATTTTGAAAAACTTGCCAAGGAGTGGAAGTTTGAGAGATGAAATAAAAATGCCAAAGTTAAAGGAAATGGAAAATCCTCATACATGAGGAATTCCCGCCCTAGCAAGATGGAAAATCCTCATACATGAGGAATTCCCGCCCTAGCAAGATGGAAAATCCTCACTAGTAAGGAGAATGCGCCCTAATTGAGGTCCTTTTGATCATGCTCCCTAGTTGAATTTCAAGAGAATCCATTTGAAAATCTTGAAAAACTGCCTAAAGAAGTTAAAGTTGAGAGTGAAAGAGAGAGGATTCAGGGTAAGGAAGAGCGGAAATTCCTTGTTCACAAGGAATTTGTGCTCCAAAAAGGTGGAAAATGCTCTGCCTCAAGGAATTTCCGCCCTAGGTTGAAGGTCTCCATTTTAGATGCATGATTGCCTTTAGACAAATTCTTGGAAATACTTATAAAGAAACATGATGAATTGCTTTATGGAGTTGGAGAGTTAAAGATTGATGAAAACCTTCAAGTGCAACTTAGAGCGCAAAATGCTCTGCCTCATGCATTATGCGCCCTAAGGAGAAGGCGTTCAAGGTATGTCAAAGGATTCAATTTCACAAGTTTGAAAGAGGATTTCCAATGTCATTCGCCAAGAGAAGAGAAATTGAATTGGACAAGGTTTCAAAAATTGATCAAGTATGATGAATGCAAAGTGGGGAAAATGCTCTGCCTCAAGGAATTTCCACCCTAGCTAGAGGGTGAGTTGGAAATGAAAAAAAATGTTCTGCCTCATGCAATTTGCGCCCAAGGTTTGCACTAAGAATACTACACGTCCTCCAGTGGCGGGTAAGGATCAGGATAGATTCGATGAGCAAAATCGTGAAGCGGTAATGCTTATCAAGCTATTGATCACCGATGATCAGCTGCCTCAGGGTTCGTCTGGGAAAACAGCAAAAGAAATTTGGGAATCACTGAAGGACCTTCATGATACCTCTGACAAAAGCCGAGCATTCTTTCTCAAAAACGTGCTCTTCTCAATGATGATGGATGATCAGATGTCTCTATAGGAGCATCTCACAAAAATCAAGGACATCCGTGATCAGTTGACGGCGATTGGTTGAAAGATGGAAGAAGATATGGTAGTGATCACTCTGAAAAGTCTACCATCATCTTATGAGCACTTTATCGAAACTCTTAACATTACTTCATCTAATGTTAGTTTGACGTTTCCCGATCTGTGCAACAAACTCTTGCAGCAAGATCGATGGAAACAACAATTTGGTAGCAGTGCTTCTTTCCTCCTCAGAACAGGCATTTACTGCCAAGTCCTTCCAGCAGTATCAGGGTCCTAATCAGCCCTCTCAGCAGTTCAGTCAGGGTCAATCACAGGACCCATCCAAGAAATACAACATCCAGTGCAATCACTGTCACAAGTTTGGGCATATGAAAAAGGATTGCCGGAAACGCTTGGCTGCTGAGCAGTCCAAGTCTGAAGCTTCAACTCCATTAGCACACGTCGCAGAGCATACTGAGCAGAAGGAGTCTGCTTTCTACGCTTCCTAGGCCAATCTCCTCTGTCTATTTTGTCAGTTGCTCGTGGATCAGCCTATCTCTATTTTGGTTGTCATCTTTAGGAGGGACAACTCAGTTTTAGTTAGTGGATTGACCATTAAGGGGGGGTATTAAGTTAATATTTAGAATATCTTAGATAATGGTCAATCTTAGTTGCTTAGTTGTAGTTTGTTTTTTTGCTTTTCTACCTTCTGCTTTGTAGCTGTTAGATTTGCTCACTTCTGTTATGCTTTGTTAGCTCCAACTTTTTGCTTTATGCAAAGTTGTCTGTCTATTGTTAGAACTCTCATTCTCTTTATAAGAGCGTTTGCTCCTCTATGTAATTCATTCGATTATATTCAATAAACTCATATTGTTTTTGTAGCATATATATGTATATATATGTACATACACATACATACACATGCATGCATACATACATACACATGCATACATACTATACACATACATATACATACATACACATACATATATACATACATACACATGCATACACATACATATACATACATACACATACATATACATACATACTATACACATACATATATACATACATACACATGCATACATACATAGTATGCATGCATGTGTATGTATGTATATATGTATGTGTATGTACATATATATACATATATACATACATACATACATACCTATATATATACATATATGTATATATACATACATATATATGTATATATATATATATATATATTATGTATGTATATATTATTATATATGTATATATGTATGTATGTATACGCGTACATACATACATATTTGTATATATATGTATATATGTATGTATGTGTATATATATACATACATATAAACGTACATACACACATATATATATACACATAATACACACACACACACACACACACACACACATATATATATATGGTTTTTGTACAGACATACCAAGAACGTACACAGCCACCCCCTCCTCCCCCAAAAAATCTGTCGAACCGGCATATCGTGCCCATGTACCCATGCCCGATTCTGATTCGGCAACTTAGCTTACAACTCGTTGGGATGACACTCAATTTGACTAAACAATCAACTAGTCTGATTATTCAATAAACTTAGTCTAATAACGAATAGCTCCTAATCAAAGTAGTTGAGACTGAGTTACATCCACAAATCACTCAAGACTCAAGTAGTTAACTAGGCACTAATCTCAAAGAACACTCCTCCATAGCTGGATCTTTTTCTCCTATATAACAACAACTACTCCATGCTGATCTCTCAACTGCATAGAAACCAAGGTGAACTCTGCCATGCTGATGCTGCTCTTGATTGCATCTTCAACACACACAGACCAAGGCTGCTGCTGGGTATATTTCTGTGCTGAGAGGAAACTGCTGTGCTGCTGAAGAAAGAACACCTTCATAGCAACACGGGTAAAATTCCAACACAAATTCAAGAAAGAGATTTTTAACCTCCGAAGCACTGCTTCAATCAGTTAAAAATAAGTAATCATATAAAAATAAGTGTTAAATACAGAATTGCAGACATGGGAATCATCCACTATCACCCATGGCAAGAAGTGATACATAAAATTATAAATACTTAAGCCTCACATTTTATGGACGCTTATGCTCTTAATCTGTCAGCATTATAGTTATGAGACTTGAAAACTCTAGTCAAGTCTGTCAGAAACAGAAAAGTAAATTGAAAATATTAAAAACTATTAAAAGCAATTCTTATACATATTATATTTTCTTTTAAATTGTCATTTTTTCTTACTGAGTAATCAGCTTGCCAGGTTTTCACCAAGTCTGAATCTTGTGTCTATGGTCAGTGCCAAATATTAAACCTGTCTCTATGTTTCAGAGGTACATCCAGGTATGATAATTTTTTTAATTAGATACCAACTGAGCAATCTACAGTAATTCTGAGAAAAAAAACCTGAAACGCAAAAGACACTATTGCATCTCTATGCTGTGATATTAAACAATCAGTCTTGTCTAAAACAATTAAGTATTGATAAGCCATGACCCTGAATTGCTTAAGTTAATGTTAATAGTAAATACGTTATGAACACTCAGCAACTTTGGTTCATTTAACAAATATGCACTTATCTGTCTGCATCTTCTGCTGCAGTTCAGTCATAAATTCACTTCTAAACTCTACTTGATTCAGCAAATAAGAACATAGTTAGATCCTAACATAGCAAGGTTTCTGGGTGTCAGAGCTGAAACCAGAGGCTAAAAAGCTGAATGGATTGGGTAATGGTGAAACTCTTCGGTGTCTCACAGTTGTTGCTGAAACAAGATGCCTAGCTCCTTTAGATTACCAAGCAAAGCTAAAGCAGGAAGATGCCGCTGTATTTTCATTGTCCAAGTCTTCCACCATAACTCTGGATTTTACCTCTTTCCCCATTTCCATAGGCATGGTTTGGGAAAGATCCAATTAAAAATGGCATCAATTATAAACATGGAAATTTAGATTGAATGTATCAGTTCCTTATCAGCAATCCAGTGAAAACTGTCTCAAATTAATTCAACAGCAAAAACTTTCTGAAGTGCATGCTGTAAACCTGTCATTTTGCTGCTTGGCCAATACACTTGAACGCGTTTTAATCATGCTTCAATAAAATCTAATCCACAACAAATTAAATTTAGAAACATAAAATTCAGACTGAAGGCATCACTTGTTTCTAGGTGACAGCCTGGAATTTCAATCCATTGCACTATCACAAAGAAACATTCAGGCCCTATAATGTCCCCATTTTCAAGTTCTGTTGTAGCTCAGTCAGAGCTAACTTTCTGGGTTGGTGACAGCATAATCAGAGGAGTATTTCGAAGTCACCAGGGTGTTCGGGTGATCTAGTGGAGCCATATGACACTTTCCGGCGAGATTTCAGACAACTTGTCCGTACTTACTATTTATAGTAAGCGCTTGCATGGTGATTATCTTTCTGGGTTTTTCTAGGTTTGTTCTCTTTGGTCCTCGGAGAACACTGCTATTTATAGTAAGTGTCAGTCTAGCGCTGTTTTGGTGACTTGGCAGTCGATGACCATCCCTGATGTTGCACTAAGCTCAGTGGTATCAGATGGTTTGCAGTGATGCCTTTCCAAGTGATTTCAGACTTTGGGCCCGAACTTGCTGTTTTTGGCAAATTAGGGTTTTTGTCTATTTCGGGATTTTCAGTGTGGGAGATGGAGCGTCTCGTCAAGACCTTTCCGACGAGCTATAGATAACTAAATTCCGAGTTCATTTGGGCCTCCGTTTTAAAGTCCGTAAATTAATATTATTATTTAATATTGGACTTTGGGATTTAATGGTTAAGTGATGAAAAATAAAATATTTAAAAGTCACTTAAGTTATTTTATGGAGTGCTCACCTTGGGAAATATTAAAAGTGAAATTAAAAGAAATATTTCCCCCCAAAAGTGCATCCACCCTCTTGGAGAATTATGAAAGAGGGAAAAGTGTCTCATTTGTGATATGCTTGGAATTATTATTTTCTTCTCTTGTTTCTTGGAGCTTGGAGAGCTTTGAGGGTTTGGACTGAACTTGCTGAGATGAAAACCTCTGCAAGATAGGATTTGATCTTGGCTTCTGGGGACGAAAACCTCCATTAGCAAATACTAGTGAGGCAAATACATCCAGTGTTTGCAGTTGTGCATTCAAATGATACATTCCGGCGGAGATTCAAACATGTAATGAATATCTTTGTGAAGAATATTGACAGCAGAGTTATTGTGAGCAGATTTGAGCATTTTATCTGAGTTTTTATTGCTGCTACAGCTTCTACAAGGCAGGTCGTACTTCCTTATTGCTGGCCATACAACCTCAGCCCTGGCCGTACATTCCATAGCAGCTATTTGGTGATATTTTGAAGTTATTTCCTCTTGTCCCTGGGCGTAGAGGTTGGAATACTTTCTGCAGATGGAAAAAAGGTATTTTGGCAGGGTTTGTGAGTGTTTTCTGAATTGTTGAAGGCTGCCATTCATCACAGCAAGGCCGTACCACAGCAGCCTGGACGTGGGTACTTTTGGTGGGATTTTAACTTCACTTTGGTGACATCTTCTCTTTCATATTTGGCATTTTGGATCATTCTTGCTGCTGCAGCTTCATATTTAGTGGAGAACTTCATTATATGCATTTCTTGGTGATTTCTATATCATTGTATTGCTGGTCCAGCTATGACCCCGACATGAAGTTGTAAAACTTGACATGGGTATGTTCTTATAATTCATGTTTTGGCTGAATACCATCTAGGTCATTGTTATTTTGTTGATATATGTTATCCTTTTTCTGGGTTTGCAATGCATGCTCCATTTTACATGTATTCTGACAACAACACATTGCAAGAAACTAAAACCCCCTTCTGCAACTTCTG
Organism: Cunninghamia lanceolata; assembly: GCA_027924645.1. Taxonomy (NCBI): domain Eukaryota; kingdom Viridiplantae; phylum Streptophyta; class Pinopsida; order Cupressales; family Cupressaceae; genus Cunninghamia; species Cunninghamia lanceolata. The sequence continues at coordinate 825,095 of BSBN01000771.1, forward strand.
TCTAGTTCTGAAAGATCACAAAATTTAATAAAATAACACTATTAAGATTTTTTAAAAAAAGAACCAACAGGTGCGGCACATTACAGGCCCTGAGGGTATAAAATATGTTAAGAAACATCAAAGTAGCTACTCATTTTGGACATATTTTCAAAGCTTTTCTGGGAAAAAAGATTTAATTGCTTTCATGCAGTCTATTCAGAAAAGCTCGAACAGTTACATGCATGTCAAACCTGACAGATATCAAGCACACAATTTATACAGGTGATGCAGCATGAACCTCCAACCAAAACCAATAAAATATCCTAAGAAATCAACCTGTTTTAGAGATTCTCCTGGAAAGCAGCCAGGTCAGGTTGTGTCTCCCATGGGAATTTGGGTTTTCCAAGGTTTCAAGGTAATACTAAAACACATAAACAGAGAACCTAAATATAGAAGCAAGAGAGTTAAAAAGAAAACATATGAATTGGATAGCAAATAAAAAATTGAACAGTGAACCTTCTCTGTTACAATCACAGATGGAACGGATCGCTTTCCCAACATCTCCCCTACCACTCCTCTCCCTGCCCTAGTGCGAAAAAAAAAATAACAATCATATCACCCTAAAACAAAAACAATCCAAGTGACAGGCACACACACAGCAAAAGGAAAAGGTAGAATATGATGTTTTTATCCTACACACTGTCAATTGCACGACAGTGCAATAAACAATAATGGTCCAAAGTCAAGGATAAGATCATCAAATGGAATTATAATTATTAAAAAATATATCATATCTGTTACAATTTAGTAACAAATTACACAAACTTAATATTAACTTAGCAGAAAAAAATATTCAATGACTTAGATGAACAATCACATTGTTCAAACTAGAAGCTTCAAGACTGAAATTCATTCTTTAAGCACACACCATATTTACACTTACAAATTGACATATAGTATAAACATAGAAGGGTTACAAATGTAGCAAAGATATTGTGTGCATTATGAGTAAAGCATGATCAATAAATACTTGTTTGCCCGAAGTAGAATTCGCCTCTCAAGAAGAACAGCAGTAAAAAACTGGATCAGGTTGTCAACATCCAAGCTTTGAATCAATGGTTGAAAAGAAATCTGCATTCAAAATAGTCATTGAATAGAGCAGCATCATTTGAAAACAAAACAAACAAAGAAAGGCCATAAATAAACTCTAAAATAGAAACAACGAACCAAACGATTTATCAGAAAGGACAATTCAAGCAGACACTACTGCCTAACATCAAATGGTAATATAACTTGGTAAAGTAAGGTAACATACATCTGCATGAGGTAGTCCATCCTTGTGGGGTGCCTCCACAGAGAGAAGACAATGCTCTATAGAAAATAAAATCCGAGTCTTTCCTGGATTCGGCAAAGGAACATTGAGGACCATATACATCACAATCTCCCATAGTGGCTTGCTGAAACGTCAAAATTACAATTTACATCAAATGCACTCCACTCCCACAACAAAGCAAGGCATTCCTATATGAAGGAAATACCTTATAGCACAAATGAGTGATGTTCCAATTAATTCACATTTGAGACATAATCTATAACAGGCAATATAAAAGAGGGCCTAAATGCAATACTATGTAAGAAAGAAATAAGATTATATAGGTTGTACTGTCGAGTATGCATGAAGAAACCTGGGTCCTACACATGTTAAAGATGTAACTGTAACAAGATCAAATAAAAGGTTGAACTGAAGTGCTCCCTTGTGGTTTTTCTATAGCTTCATAATTCATTAAGAATGAATCCTTTAGTTAATTGCAATGTTTACTTTAATAAACCCATTTTCTACCTCTCAAGCTTTTCAGCTAAGACATCGGTTTGGGTATGAGATTGGGTATAGGTTCAAGGTTCAAGTTCACCAGATTCTTTCCCCTAGTACCCAGCCATACAATACACACGCGCGCACATGCACACACACACACATATATATATGAAATAGCCCCTGAGGGTCAGCTCAGTTGAGTAGGCCGGCTATTCTAAGTGCGGTGCATGCCAAGCAACCCAAGTTTGAATCTCGATTCAAACACAATACCAAGGCATGGGACCTCTCCATGCTTGGCCTGGAGGTTATAGTTATAGTGACTTACCTCACCTTTCAATGCCTTCTAAGTGGGTTTCGAGTTGTTGGGCCGCCCATTCCTCTTGTATCTGAAAAAATATGTTAATATATTGAATTGCAATGTCAGCACGTGGGGTATGGAGCCTCTTCAAGTACAGTGAGGAGGTCATAGTGGTTCACCCCACCTTTAAGCACCTTCTAAGTGGGTGGTCAAGTCAGTAGGTCACCCATTCCTCTTGCATCCAATATATATATATAACATAATATATAATATATAAATAATATATAGTATAACATGAAATAGGAGGACAATGTTGGAAAGAGACACTATATGGATTCATGTATGTTGTCATTGATGGCAACAAAGGTTATCCCACACATCCGCAAGACATGATGAGTCTCTACCGGAAGTCAGATTGAAGAAGTGTTATGATCCGGTAAGCAAGAACAGGGCAGTCAGCAAGGTCCGACAGTCAGGTCCGGATCTCTCAAAGGAAGTATCTCAGTGAAGTGCGGATTTGGGGAAGTCAAGAAGAGTACCTTGACTAATAGATTCCAAGGATTTAGCCTCCGGTGATGGAAGGGTGAAAAGATATGAGCACTTGAGTGTCGGATTCCTGTTTGGCAGAGTAGACAGAGGAAGAACTGTACCGACAGAGTGTCAGACCCAAATCCGGAAGAGATATTGCTGATGATTAAGTTTCTTGAGGTATCATTCATGATTGATGACTTCTTCAAGCATCTCCTAGATCCGCATCACTTGGTAAGCAAGGATCCAACCGACAGATCAAAGCTTGGGAAAATACTGACTATTCTGGATGTCGACTAGAAAGGTGGTAAGATTACTTGTACGGATATATATACCAGATGAATTTAGATATGAAGGTGTGTCGTGTTGTGTATGGTGTGCAAAGAAAAGTAGAAGAGCAGTGTGAAAGCAGTAAGACAGGTCCAGTATGTGAAAGGACAGCAACACTAAAGAAGAGAAAGGATGAAGTGCAGTAGATCAGTATACTGAGTCTAACCAGAACTGAACTCCAGCATATGTAGATGCTCCTTATCAGTTCAAGTACTGTATTACACTCTTTATAAATTGTAGACAGTGAGTCTCTTGTAGACAGTGAGTCTCTTGTGAGCAGTGTGCTCGGGCAGTGAGCCCTAATTGGCAAGTGTCATTTTGTATTTCTATTCTTCTAACAGAGAATACAATCTTGGGTTAATCACCCCGTGGTTTTCTCCCTTAACAGGGTTTCCACGTCGAAAATATTGTGTCGTGTATTTCCATTTCATGGTTATGTTTGTTTATTTGAATTAATGCAACATTAATTATTAAGAAAGTTCAGAAAGCTGAAATAATTAAGATAACTGATTCACCCCCCCGCCCTCTCAGTTATCAATAGACAATGCTGCTCCCAACAAACTCCTATGCTCTCATCATTCTCTGCTTGATTGCTGCATATCCCTTTCTCCTCAAGATCGCTCACAAAATAGATGATTCTGGAGGTCTTGGATCTTCATGATGGAGAGTGCAGATTTGGTGCCCAAAGGTTCAAAATGGCAGCCATTTCCTCACACTTCTGGACCGTGCATTCCTTTTCAGATGTTCTCCTTCAGTATGTTGGCACCTTTGTTCCCTCTTCTTCTCCTTTGGTGGCAATGGTTAAGGCATCTTTTTTGTGGGTACAGCCCAGATGGACCCACAGTGAACCCGAGGTGCCTGAGCTGGACCTTGGGCGAACCTAGGACTGCCCCAGCCCCGTACCTGGACCCAAACCATATCTGACCAATTTGCTCCCTATTTCTGCGAAACCCAGCTTCTTAGCTTTTCAGTAATGTTTCACAAAACTTTGGGGATAAGCGGATGTGTAGGTTGTAGGACACGTTTTGGAAATGGCTAGAGAGATGCACCAAATTTCATTGTATTGCATGAGGACACAAGCCTGAAAAAAAATAATTAATATCATACAGAAAAATGTTTCTTGTTTAAACTTATGACAGATCATGGATTCATTAGAAAAAAAAAATTCAATTAAACAAATTAAGCAATCTAGATCAGAACACATATAGCAATTGTTTACAAAATATCAAATTGCCTAAAGGTGTTCACAACGGACACCACTTCGGCATGATACAAAAATCTCCGACATATAGTATTGTCGGATAAAGTCCAAAAGCAATAATTACTGCAGCTCTCAGATACATACGGCAGTCAGACTTCAAATTTTGCCACTAAGAATGTTGATTTGCAACTAAGAATGTAATTTAAAAAGTATTTTTTAATACTTGGAGCGAAAAGTATTTTAAAATAAAAATAAAATAAATGGAGGGCCTGAAAAAGGCAACTATAAAAAACAGGCCAAGGCACAAAGCAAATCATCTGATTATGTCATTTTACTATTCCTTCCAATTTGGAGTTTTTCAGCATTCAAGGACAAAAACCCTTGGTACAGGTGGTTGAGGACAAAAACACTTCGATTTCCATTGCGGGCTTGAGGACAAAAACCCTCTTGCTTATCGGAAGTGATTCTACTCAAGGATCGCGGTTGTGCTGAATCGATTTGGATTTGCAAACAAATTTTCATATCAATTTTATATCAGCGATATTGTTGGAGGTTGCAAACAAATTTCTATATCAATTTTATAGCTTAATTGCATGAATACAAGCTTTGTTACAAATCATCTGGTGCACTAATTCCAATGCAACTATCAATTCAACTGACGTTTAAAATATTACAATTATCCCTTGAAAGCTCTCGACTCTCGCATGATGAGATAGACTCCGAGCTAAATAGAGAATGCTAAAAATAGCGGAAAGCTATATATAGCGAGATCCAACTAAAAATAGATTCAACTAAAATAGTTTTATAATTGAACATGCTCTTGTTCTCGAAAATGATAACAAGCTATTTTTAACATGGGTTAAAAATAGACTTCTGGAAGGCGGCTCTGGATAATTTTGATTTGACAATATTTTGTTCCAACAAAGTCTAGCAAACCGTTTGATGAAACTAAAAGTTTGACTATTCTATGAATCTTGGCGACTCGAATCAGAGACCCTAGATGAAGCTCTGAAAACTCACTTTGACGCTTTCCTTGTTGATGAAGTTGTAGCAAAGACTTGAGATTTTTGAAAGTTAATTATTTGATGAACACCCTACTCGTATATGAAAATCTTCTCATTCACTTTTTTTTTTAAATAACCATCTCCTCAGCTTGATCATTAAAATTGGATGTTGAATCCTTTGTGCAACTTCATTGCTGAAAATGTTTTTTTTTATGACTTAAATCTCCCAAAAACACCAAAGTGAGCATTTCTTTGCTGGAAAAAAAAAATCAGAATCTGAAAACTGGATTGATCAACAAGAAATAAACATTGAATGATGAAAAATAGAGAATATCAACTCAGAAAATCTTCAACCACTGCTGCTACAACTAAAAAATCTTTGTTACGATGTTTGAAATAATCTTTGAGACCATTGAAAAATTAGAAAATACACTGTATTTGTTCATGAACAGCAAAAATAAATTCGCTTGTGAATAATAGATGTTGGCTTCCTTATAAACATTCACTTTGCTTTCTTTTTTTTTGTAATCAATTTTGTGCAGTTTGTTTTTTTAATATCAATTATAATTTTTTTATAATAGTAATTACTAATTAATAATTAATATTATTAAAATAAAATAATAATGATGCCCATACTATAGGCGTGCTTTGGCTGCCTTGGATGCACCTTTTTTTTAAATTACAAAGGAATTTAGAAAATGTACCTGTTTTGGGCGCACTTTCTAAGGCTTTTCTGCAGTTTTTTTTTTTTCAAAAGTGTCATATGTCAACAAAACCTGCACCCAAGCTAAGGCACGGTTTCCCTTGATCTGCTGCACCTTTTAAGAAAGTGCAAAACTTCAAAAAAACCTGTGTCTCCTTTATTTTTGTTGCCTTTTGCTGATGATGTGGGTTATGTCTTTGAGCTGACTTCGCAAACTTTATTCTCCTTTTGTTTTCTTTGCCTCTTCTGATTTTCACGCACCTTTTAGACTTCATTTTCTTTGGTTGTTTGACTGCAGCTGCTGATTTAATCACAGCTTGTCCTCTTTTATCTTGTTTTTTCATCTTTTCTAACTTCTTTATTTTTAAATTTTTAATAATAATTATTAATAATAAATATTATTAAAAATATTTCTTAATTTTTTTATTTTTAAACAATAATAAATACTTTTAATATAATTAATAATTATTAATTAAAAATTAATAATTTAAAATTAAAATTGACCGACAATAATATTAATAAATTATTAATTAAAAATTAATATTATTAACAATAATTTTTTTTAACCATGTTTTTTTGGCAGCAACAAAGAGGGGCATGGATTCTATTTTGGCAACGACCAGAGAAAAGCTTGATCAGCAACTGTAACAAAGAATAGACCCCCCTTTGGCAAGCGAATCCAAGATTACAACATAAAGGCGCGATAAGGAGCAGAGCAGGAGCGAAGGAGAGGCGAGCAAGCACAGCGCCCAGCAAATTTCGAAGGCATTTGGCATCCAAGAAAATGGGCGAGGGAAGCAAAATTCGACATCCCAGCGGAGAGAATCAGACAACAGGCAACAAACGAACCATTGCAAAACCCTAGAAATCAAAATTTCAGAGGACGAAATCAGCCTCGATACCAAAATCAGGGATTTCAGAGACCAAGAAATCAGTGGCAAAGGCAAAACAATTTTAATTTTCGCAAGAATTTTGATGGTCCGCAAAGAGGTGGTCGAAACCCTAGAAGGGGTGATCATAGAGGTGGATTTGAAGGGCGAAATTCTCAATTCAGACACCATAATTTTCGAAGAAACGAAGAGAATAACAGCAATCAGCCGGAGGAAAATAGCAGGACTATAGAGCTAAATTCAAAAAGAATTCAGAAACAGATCCAAAAGATGGAAAATTTATCTCTGATGGTCAAATGGTATGGAAAAATTCTAAACTGGAACGGTCTTAAATCATGGTGGAGTGGAAAATGGGGCAAGGAGCTGGAATTTAAACTGCTAGCAAATGATTTCTTTGTGGTAATTTGTCCTTCACCAGAAATTAGAAACGAAATAGAAAGCAGGGTTTGGATCATGGATGGCTGCGGAGTCTATATCCAGCGATGGAAAGCGGTTTTCAATCCAGTACTGCATCAAATGGAATCAGTCCAAGATTGGTATATTCTCCCCAACCTACCTTTGGAATATTGGGATCCATTAATCTTGGAAGAAATAGGATATGGAATGGGGACATATTTGTGTGCAGAAGAAAGATCTAATCCCGAAGGGACGGAAACTCATGTAAGAATATGCATAGTTAATAACCCCGACAGAGAAATCTTAAAGGAGATTAAGTTATCCTCTGATCTTGGGGTCTGGACACAAATCCTTATTCCAAATCCCATCACCTCGGATCCTTTGGTTAAAACATTGGGATGGTCGAGACCCAAGGGGTCCTTGGAAAATTTGGAGCAGAGCAAATCTTCTCAATCCTCGAATCGACAAATTCTGAATCCAGAAATTCAAGATCAGCACTCAGATCATTTGGATCAACTGCAACACATGGATACGGAATTACAAGCCGAATCAAAAGCAGCTAAAATATTGGGGGACAAAGAAAGGGTAACATCCTTGGATCAAAAACCATCTGAAGCTATTGGATTGCTGGGGAATAAGGTGCAAGAAGAAGACTTAGATTCCCTCATAGAAGTGGGAAACGAACTACCAGATTTGGCAAGGGCGGCCAAATACGGAGATCTAAACATGGAAAATGAAGAATGTGGAGATTGGTTAGAAGTCAGGATTTAGATAATCTAAATCCTAATCATGTGAATGAAGAGGAGCAAATCCCAAGCAGGGTGTTGAACACACCCCTCCAACCAAATACAGATCAAGGAAAGCTAGGACTTGGGACCAAGGAGCCCACCAAGACATCCCCGGATTGTGGATATCACAGGGACAAAGGCAAAATTCCAAATAGGGAAAAATTGAAATGGGATGGAGAGGCTATTGGCCAATTGAAGATAAATTCAATGCTCAAAGTAGGGAAGGGAGACTCCCTTCCTGAACAACAATGAAAATCATATCTTGGAATGTTAGGGGCCTTAATGCCCCTAACAAACGATGCCTCTTAAGGCATCATTTGATCAATATTCAGCCTAATATTTGTCTGTTGCAAGAAACAAAACTAGGAGAATAGGAGAAGATCAATTTAGGTCTGAAATTAAAAATGTGGAAAATAATAGGAGTCAATTCCGATGGAGCCTCTAGCGGACTGTTGATTCTTTGGAAGCCGCAATCAGTCATTCTGGAAGAAACAACCTCAAGCAAATATTGGATAGCATGTAAGGTAAGAAGTCTTGCCTTGAATTTAAATTTTTCTCTAGTGAATGTTTATGGCCCAAATAACTGTATTCAAAAAAGATTGCTCTGGAGTAAATTGGACAAAATATGTAATATCCCTGCATCTGAATTCTGCATTTTGGGAGGGGACTTCAATGCAATTTTAAAATCTTCAAATAAGAAAGGTGGGGTTGGCAAAAAACTACAATCTCAGATAGATTTTGAAAGCTTTGTAGAGAGAAATTTGTTGTATGACATTCAGATAGGCGAAGGACAATTCACCTGGACAAATAGGAGGTTGGGTTATTGCAACATAGCTGAAAAACTCGACAGATTTCTCCTCAAAGGAGATCTACATTTGCTACCCTACACCTTAGAAAGTCAGATACTTCCATTATCTAGATCAGATCATTATCCAGTAAGTCTGGACATTGTAGGGGAAAGGGGCCATGTCAGATGTCCTTTTAAGTTTGAGAACATTTGGTTCAAGGATAAAAGTTTTTTTGATCTGATAAAAATCCTGGTGGGAAGACTGCCAAACAAATGGAACAAAAATGTTCTACATTGCCGCAAAGTTGAAAGTTATAAAACAAAACTTGAAAAGATGGAACAAGGAAAATTTCAAAAACATTTTTGAGGAAAAGCAGAAATGTGAAGCAGCCTTGAAAAGTCTCTCGGAAAAAATCATTGAGCGAGGGATGGGCAATGAAAGCTACATTGAAGAAAAGGAGCTTATGCAGAAAATGAATGATCTACTAGCAAAGGAGGAAATCTTCTGGAGGCAGAAGTCAAGAGAAGTATGGCTCAGATCAGGGGATAGGAATACAAAGTTTTTCCACAATTCAACAAAAATTCGAAGAGAAATCAATAGAATTTCCAGCATTAAAACCAATGATGGACGAATTTTGGACAAGGTAGAAGATGTTAAACAGGCAATGGTGGATTACTAAAGTTCTCTTTTAAATGACGGGTGGATCCAATCTTTCAGCACACAGAGGGATATCTTGGAAAGCATCCCAAGTATGCTCACGAATTCCCAGAATGATATGTTAAATAGACACTTCTCTGAAGAAGTCAAAACAGCTCTTTTTCAGCTTCACCCGGACAAAGCGCCAAGCCTAGACGGCTTTCCAGCGGGATTCTTTCAAAAATGCTGGCACATCATAGGTAAGGACATCACTGAGGCTCTTGAAGAATCTAGGAAAACGGGTCAGATTCTCAAGGAGATAAATAACACTTGCTTGGTTCTTATACCAAAAAAAGAAAAGCCTGAGTCTCTGGATGAATACAGACCCATTGTTCTATGCAATACTTTTTACAAAATCTTGGCAAAAACGATGGCAAACAGACTTAAAATCATTCTTTAGGATATCATATCAGAAGAACAGACAAGATTCGTGCTTGACAAGTCAATTCTTGATGGTGTTATTATTGCACAAGAAGCCATCCATTCAATCCAAAGAACGAACAAACAAGCCATGCTAATCAAGCTAGATGTCAAGAAAGCATATGATCGTGTCAACTGGCGCTTCCATTTCAAGGTTTTGGAAATATTTGGATTCAATAAAAAATGGCTAGATTGGATTTTCAACTGGATTGCTTGTCTAAGATACTCAGTGATTGTTAATGGATCCCCAGAAGGATTTTTCAATGCATCCCGTGGATTAAGACAAGGCAATCCAATTTCGCCCTTTCTCTTCATAATCATGGCAGAGGCTCTTGGAAGATCAATCACTAAAGCATGGCATACTAGAAAGATATCAGGAATTCAAATCACTAATGGAATCCCGAAAGCCACCTACCAGCAGTTCGCAAACGATACCATGCTCTTTGGTAAAGCTCAAGAAAGAGAAGCACGACAATTCAAAGAAATCCTCAAAAATTGTTCTCTGGCTTCAGGCCAGTAAGTTAGCTTGGAAAAATCAAAAGTCTTCTTTTTCAATACTCAAGCTAGATTGGAAACGCAGATCCTGAGAATTCTTGGCTTCAAGAAGGGAACTCTGCCTTGTAGGTATCTCGGCATCCCCCCTGGCCAAGGGTATTCGACCGGGAAACATTTGGGACAGCCTAATTGAAAAGGTAAGTATCAAAACAGCTTCATGGAGAAACAGATGGTTTTCGTGGGCTGGCCGCTTAACCAAACTCAAGTCACTAATTTCAGCACTTCCTACTAATTTGATATCTTGCCTTCCTCTCTCAATTAGTGCAAGCAAAGAACTAAATAAGAAAATGAAAAACTTCTTTTGGCGAAGCTCCTCGGAGCAATTTAAATATCCTTTGGTCAAATGGAGTCAAACATGTGAGAGCAAACAAAGGGATGGTACAAGACTGAAAAATCTCCTGATGCAGAATAAAGCTCTTGGGGCGAAGCTAGTTTGGGCTATATACTCCAAACAAGACTTAAAATGGGTTAAAGTGATCAAGGCGAAATACTTAGATGAAGGTGAGGACAGCATCTTTACCTCAAGATCGCTTCCAAATGGATCCAGAATCTGGAACTTCATCCGGAGCTACAGGGACTTGATATCAGACTATTTATCTTGGGAAATCGGAGATAGAAGGACAGCAAATTTCTGGGAAGATTCATGGCAGGCACCCTAAGTTGTCAGACAAAGAAGAGCTGGTAAACATCAAAAGAATAACTAAACAGACATGGCGGATAAGGTAAGAAACTATTTCATTTCTAACTTTCAGGATGGAATACCTACTTTTTAATGGAAAAGCCCACAAAACTTGGGGCTAAATCAAAGGGAAGTAGATTTGTATGTCAGGATGATGTCAGAACGAACAATTTGCTTGAGGGGCAAGACGTCCTCCGTTGGGTTGGCTCTCCATCCAGAGATTACAGCGTCAAAGAAGGCTACAAAAAACTCTCTGAGTCCCTACACTTTGAAGCAAAACTTCCAAGCAATTTATGTTGGAATCCAGATTGCCTTCCCAAGGCAGGAACCTTCTTATGGATAGCCTCTCAAGGTCGAGTTCTAACAACAGACAGATTAGCTAAATTGGGTTTTCAAGGCCCATCCAGATGCTGCTTATGCAAAGAAGCTGAAGAGAATGGTGATCATCTGTTCCTAAAGTGTTCTTTTACTCAAAGGTGTTGGTACTGGTTACTAGACAAGCTCCAATGGAGGACAGCGTTACCGAATTCTCTTTTAGATTGGCTTATGGGATGGCCAAGCCTTAACAAAAACACTTTGTATCACAATCTATGGACTTCTAGCCCTTCCCTTCTCATATGGGAATTGTGGAAAGAACGAAATAGGAGAATCCTTCGAGATAAGGAAATGTCCATTCAATCTCTCCAGAATAAGCTTGAAGCATGCAAAGTTGAAATCATAAATTCTAAACTGAGGGATATGTCTAATACAAATCCAACCTTTTCAGAATGGGACACAAAGATGAGGCAGAATTGGCATGGCTTAATCATTCCTCCCATTTGTGGGGAAGGGGGTGAAAAGACGGAAAGCAAGAGAAAAGAAGCCAAATGGTCTCCACCTGAGTTTGATTGGTTTAAACTAAACTTTGATGGTGCTTCCCATGGCAACCCAGGGATATCTGGAGCAGGTTGCATAATCAAAGATTGGAATGGCAGTTGCATAGGCAAATTAGCAGAGCCATTGCCGATGGGCACAAACAATTCAGCAAAGTTGGAAGCGCTTATTCTTGGATTAAGAATGTGCCTTGACCTAAAACTCAAAAAGGTGGCAATTGAAGGAGATTCCCTTTTAGTGATCAACGCTCTTTGTTCCCACAAAATGATTAATTGGATTCTGGTAGCAAAACTTGAAATAGCCCTCAGTCTGATGGATAGATGTGAAATGGTGACTATCTCTCATGCCTATAGAGAAGCTAACTCTGAAGCAGATTTTTTGTCCAATCTAGGAGCCAATGGGATAAAGTTAAAAGAGATAGGAAATTCTAATATCTAGAAATAGTGGGCGGAAGGGTGAGCACCCTATTCACTCATGTCAAGTGAAAGGGTCGACTTCGATGACATTAGAGTGGATTTCCTAGTCATCATTTCAAGTATTGGATCTTCAAGCATGTAGAGATAGATTATAAAGGTTGGCAGAGGCCTTACACGGGGAGAGCCAGACACAGGAAAGATAACCATCATCAATTTAACTCCTGCGGTGAAAACCGAGTAATCATAATTGCCTCTAGACTCTTCGACTAGTCAGTGGCTTCGAGATCCTTCTAGCGAGTATTCTCTCTCTCTCTCGCTAACCCTCATTTTCATTTCCTATCTCGAAGAGCTCATCTGGAGAATAGTCTGTGGATTCAATAGTGGGGAGCTCGAGATTCATAGCCCGCATTGCGTTTGAATGCATGGTGAACTTGGGAGTTGATACTCCAATTCAACTAGAAAGCTCAATGAGACAAATGGCTTTCAAAGGCGGAATTACGGATCAAAGATTGAAGAGAGTCTTGCGAATCCATTATAAAATCATCTTGGCAGTAGTAAAAATCATTCTGGGCAGTGGTTTCTTGGATTCAGGCGAAGCATACAGAGTAGACACCAGTATTTCCTCGAGGTTTCTCGCCTCTCTGTTGGATGCAGGGGTTCCCAAGGCTGAAGCTAAGGTAGTAATATCCAAGCTCTTCAAAGCAGAAATCCTTGGTGGTTTGGAGAAGACTCTCGGTGCTGTGTTCGCAAGGATTGTGGTTCCCCATCCAAGAGATATCCCTCTGCCTCAGGACTAGGGCGAAGTGATAAAAGTATTTCCCTTCATCCTCGACATGAAAGGTATGACATTGCTAGAACACAGAGAAAATGTGGAAAAATCGGTGTCCTTCCTCAAAAAGATGTTACAAATGGAGGCCATGAATGGTCAGTTTGAATGGGTGCAGTCTTTCCAGGTCTTGGCGCAGGAAATGAATCTCATGTGACTCCTTGGTTACCTCCCCTGGTATTTTTTGGTTTTGTTTTAAAATCTTTCAAGTTTTGTTCTCAGCTGGCTAGAAGGTAGATAGTATACTCTGCTATATAGAGGAGACATAGAAGCCATTAGGGCCAATTTTGGTTTACTATGGCCCTGCGTGGTCCTTATCCATCTTTTGTTGAGACTCTGCGTGGTCAGATAGGGATAGTATGCAGAAAATATAGACTGCAATTCAGGCTACAGAAGCCCTATTGTAAATTTCAAATTTCAAAATATATTTTAAATATCCTTTTTACGCAGCAAAAAAAAACAATAATTTTTTTTAAAATCATTAACTGATAATCAATTAATAATTAATAATTGAAGTTAAAATTGATGGACAAATTACAAACATTTGGTTAATTCAACATTTTTGGATTTTGACACGATAGTTTGACTTAGTCGAAAAACAGCCTTTCTGACTACAACACAATTTGTGATTCGGCCGAAAATGATTTTTTTTTACTTCGACGTTAACACGCAAACAACTTATTTTGATGCGAAGGAGTCTCTTGCAATACAATCAGATTTTGGATTGGGTACAACAGTTCTAACAAAATTTAATAATTCCTTCTTGAGGTGAAGCTTTCAATTATTTTTGTAAGAAATTGCCACAAAAACTTGACAAAACATTAATAGCAAACCATAAGAAAACAAAAGAATTGATCATATCCAAATATGAAAATTTGTACCAGATAAGCAGCATCAATCTAGTTATTATCAGACAAGAAAAATTAAGTCATTAATCAAATTGCTCTGTTAGGGCTCCTTGGACAAGAATTTTACCTGCAGCCAGAGGGGGAGAAACATAAACGAAACAATTCCTCTGATGCTTCTCGAAGGACTTGAAAACTAGGTGAATGTGAAATAAGACAGATACATTTGTCCACAAAAGAATTCACAGGAATCCGATAGGCTTCAGCAATATCATCACTTACTGGGTCACGAAAAGCAACACAGCTAACATAGATTTTGGATCCATCTCCCTCTGCAAGAAAATAAACTTGGATAAATCACTTTGTTAAAAGAAGCCTGGCTGCTGATAAAAATTAATGTCTAAAACAGCTTTTAAAAGCTTTATAATGAAGTGAGTTGGAGTATTGCACTGAGAAACAACTGATACTGGATGCTATTATTTCATGATGCTTGGCTCCTTGGCTTTCTGTATGTCAATAAATCTGTCCTTCCCTTGCCAGGGGGTTGAAATAGATATCGCTGAATTTTCTGCACTTTAAGAATGAGAATGAGTTGTGTGAGAAGAGGATGTATCCACTTTAAGGGGTAAAAATGTAAAAATTGAAAATGGGTGTAACATTGGATCACTGCACAGAGTTCACATGGTTCGGTGGCAAATGTGGGGGAGGCATAGCATTTATTTATTTGATAGGTTATTAGGATATGCTAAGAATAGATAATGTGGTAGATATGTTTGTTAGGGAGGGAAGTGGGCATGAGTAAAGCCATTAATGTCTAACTTTGTACCATGTGACCTCGTCAATTGTAATCATAGTTACCATATTCAAAAAAATTCAATTCGTTCAGGAAGTCAAAAAAAATCAGAAATCCAGAATTTTCAAAAAACAAAACAGTGAAATTTCTGTAGGAATTGATAAATCTGGACCAAATCCAGCAAATCCAAATGGTCCAAAAAATCTGGATCTGACCAAATTTGGTAACTATAATTGTAAAGTGTGCATCCAAACAAGCATGTTCGTTTTTATTTTTTCCTTGGGCCTGCCAAGTCATGGGGAACTTGGTTTGGAATTTGTTAGTCTCTAAGTCCTATAAGTGTGATTTACCCTTTTTGAACGGGGAGACTACTGAAAGGATGCAGCTCAACCACTGTTTTGGCAAGCAGATCTGCCACTTCACTCTGAATTCTTTTGTCATGTTTTATCCTAGTTTCCTAGAAATGCCTCATACATGCTATGATTTCTGATATTATGAGTTTCATTTTCCAGTGACTGTCAGGAGGGATTATCATTCAGCTCTTTTATGTGTTTATGCCTTTCTTGTCTGAGTGCCTCTCTTGCAATGCTTTGCCGGTGGCTTATGATTGCTTCTTCTCTAGTGTTTTTGATGATCCAACTAACCTCAGCTTTGCCCAAGTTGCCTTTGGCTTCTCAGTCAAAATATAATTTATGGATTCCAGGAGGAAGAAGTCCCACTTTGGCCTTTCTTTTAGTATGAGATGGCATCGTTTGGAGTTTAAAAAACAAACATTCAGTTGGTGGAAAATCTGAAGGTCTGTAATAATCAATGATTAATACCTATTACATGGGCTTCTTGTGTATATCATAGCAATAGGGTATCTGTGAGTCTGAATTAACCAGGATAGGGTTAGGATATCTTTATTACTATCCTCAAAGATTCTGTTGTTCCTTTTTAACCACAAGAACCAAAATACAAATCTTGGTATTAATCTGTGTATACATTGGATTATCACCATCCCTCTGTCCAGTTTTGACCAGCAAGATTTTTTTTGTTGTGTTCAGAATCAGGGTTGTGGTCCCAAGTGAATGTATGAGAATCTTCCAAATTACTTTGGCATAGGTGCAATCCAGAAGCTGATGAACAATGTTTTCAAAGCCCCTCTGACAATTTGAACACCAACATGAACCATTCCATCATTTGGTTAGATGTTATCAGTTGTTAGGATTTCACCATGTAACAGAAGTCATATGAAATTTTTTATCTTAGGCCAGGCTTTCTCTCTCCATAATTCCGGCTATTTTCTATTCAATTGCTAATCTGTTTGACAAATAGCAGCATATGCTGTGGATATCGTGCTTCTCCCTTTGTGGTGACTGGCCAAACTCTTTGGTCTGCTTTACGCAATAAGAAAACATGCTTTTGTTGGCAAGTTCCATTGTGTGTCTATTCCCTAATGATGATAAGTGTTCCCTACTTGCTCAATTACTTCTGTATTACAGCAACGCTGTCCTCCACAGTGGTTAACTAGTTTGTCTGCTATGTATTTGATGATTTGGTCTGACACTCCCTTCTAATGATCTTGGTTCATTAACAGTTGTTGTGCCCTTCCAAGCACAAAACTTTGTGAAATGGGGTCCACCACACTTGAAACAGGCTCCTAGTGCATTGCTCCAAATATTCATTAATTATTTGGCTTGAATTATTTGGGACCTCAGATGACTACATTGCTTTGGACAGTTCCCTTTGAAAATTTTAGCAATCCCTTCTTTCAAAACTACTCAATCCCACAACATTTTCTATTCAGCTTGAACTATTGAAGACCTCAGATGACTGAATTGTTCTGGACAGTTCCCTCTAGAAATTCTGGCAATCCCTTCTTTGGAATCTATCAAGCCTTCATACAAAATCTTGCTTTCTCCTTCGCCCAAATTGGCAAGATCCAAATCTAGAATTTGTCTATTGCCTTGGTATCAACCATCCTCCTTGCATTCCTTAAGATATCTCTGGCTGCTCTTGGGGTTTGCTTTTCCAATTACTTCTTCTTCAGCTAGTTGTCCTTGCGCATTGTGTCAAAGAGGGTTGCAAGCTCCAAGGTTCAAACCTTCCCTTTGATTTCTCAAGACAATCTGCTAATATACCGATTCACCTTAGCCCACTCATCTTGAATATAGCCAACATATTTCAAAAGATTTGGGAATTTGGAATTATATTTCACTATTGTCATGCCTTGTCGCTTCAGGTAGTGAAACTCATTCATCTAGGTAGCATAATATGTGTCAAATAACACTTATGGAATTGCTCCTCAAACAACTCCCACATCACAGTGTTGCTAGTTATGGCTAGCATGCTCTCCTAGTGATCCCATCATACTGTTGCTTCATCAGTGAGTTGATAAATAGCGAGTCAGGCCATCTACTTGCTAGTTCTCTTTTAGAGGTCAAAACATCCCTGCATACCAACCAATTCGACTTCTGTCCCAAATTTTTGCTCCGTAAACTTCAATGGCACTATCTTCTTGAGCTCTTGCATGAAAGATTCCAGCTTCTCTGAATTTCCCTAAGTTCTAGCTTCATTTTGTTGAGGACTTCATTGCATTCCTAGCCTTCTCTATGCTCCACTTCTTCCTTTCCTCAGTCTTGCCTTGGTGGCATTCGGTCTCTTAATTCTTGCAATGTGAGAAGTATCTCTTTTGCAATTGATTTGTGTGGTTCTTCATTCTGTCATAATCTCCTTGCTCCAAGTGCATGGGCTCTTCCTTCTCTATCTCAAGACCTTGTAATTCAATTGTTAAACGTCTAGGCTTTCCTCCTACCATCTTAGTTTCTTTTCTCTTCTAATCCAACCTTCAGACTTCGGCACCTTTACCTTCTGCATCAACAAGATAGTTGCATGGTCAATCTTACATCAATTTCTCATGTTAATTTCAATGTTGACAACCCATTAGGCCTTCAATTTTTGAACCATGCTTTGATACCATAATGTAACATACCAAAACGAGCTACAAGAAATCAAACAAAAAAAAATTATTTACAGTTTAATGCACTCAGCAAATATATCATGGTTCATAATATCAAATTTACCCTTAGCTTTATGACATGGCTTAATCGGACCCGAAAGATATTCTGATAAGATCCAAACATATAATAATGGAAATAATATAATGCAGAAGATAGATCTCACACAACATGAGATATTTGTGGGCCAATATGCCCTAATATCCAATGTATGCGGAAATAGAATAAACCCTTGAGGTAGGGTAACACCATACAACACTCCTTATGGAAGAAGCCACTCCACGCTATATCTCCAAGAGATCTCCAATACAATATCATACTCTACACCTATCCTTACAATGATAATCACCTCCTTTATATATACCTCCTCCTAATAATATAATGGAGGGGTAATCCTAAATTAAGGCCTACTCAACACTTGATATAATTAATTACACAAGTTATCCATAAGACCTAATATAACTAACTTAAGGGATGTGTGCCACATGTCTCCATCCACCTAAATACATTATAATATCATATCCCTAGGTACAAAAAATGCCATCCCTCCTTGACATGTTTCATCCCCGAAACATGAGAAGAAGCCAAATAGTTAAGACTGTCGCAAGTTGTTATGGATGTGCCACCATGACCAATCATCCAACCATCCATAGTTGATCTTTGCAATGGTTTTATCTTGACAGTACCTCGATCTCATCCTCGGTCCATATTTAGTTGCAGCCATTTGATTCCATACCTTATCAAAGTCAGTCCTCCTTTGCTGCCCTGAATAACCCTTACTTCTATGATACCATGGATCGTTGTAGTTGTTCCTTTGATTCCATGTAGGTCCATAGTGATTGGATTGTTGTTTCCATGTAGTATCATTCCTCCATGATGGTTTCCTCCATGATTCTTGTCTCTCACAATGATGTGGATGCCTATATATTGCACCCTTTGCTATCACTCGAGCCTTCACATGTTTTGTTGGCTCATGAAGAGAATTACTTATCTCCTCTTTCTTCTCTACATATTGCTCCTCTTGCATGTCCTTTGATTCATCGATGCAATCTTCAGTAGATTCTTGAACTTGTTCTTCCTTGACTTTCTTTTGGACTTCATTATGTGTAATATCCTCTAATGTAACTTTTTTTCTCCTATACCAAAGCTTCATGCACTTCTTTTTGTAAGATACCCAACTAGTTCTACTAAAATTTTTTCCTTAGATAAAGTTACTTGTACTTAGCTTATCTACTGCTTAACACTTAATGACAAACATCAAAGAATGAATCAACCTGAAAGCTGGGTACTTGTTGAATTGCTTGATTCAATCATCTTGCAAATGTCGATTACATAGATAATGCTTTTAATAGCATGAAGTTACAACTTTATTCAAATGGAATTACAAAAGGAGGCCTTGAAGCCTTGATGTCTACAATGACTTCTACACTTGCTCAACTCAATCAAACTCAATGATGTTAACTGAATGTCAACACCTCACAATACGACAAGGGAGCATCACCTTGCTTGTTGAGGGAACATTACCCCAACACTTGAAACTCGTAGGCCTCAAGATTACAAGCTCAATAGCTTTGCAGAGAGAATTTTGTCAAAATGAATAGATAACAAATGAATGAGAGAGCTCCTCCTTTTATAGGCCTTCCAAAGGCAATGAAGGCACGTTTTTCAATGCACAAAGAGGAACCAAGGCACGTTTCCCAAGAAGCATATCCAAAGGAATATTCTATCTGATGACTCATTCTGAGTTGGCAAATTTATCCAGAAGCCCTGACACGGATCCAAATGCTATCCTTCTAACCAATGAGCATTCAGGTAGTTGTAACAACCTTAACTCCTTCTAGGAACCCTTAGGCGCAGATTCAAGGTTTTTCTGACTTGGGCGCCAAGTTGAAGTGATCTCCTCCTAAAGTTGCGCCTGGCCAACTTTAGGCGCCAATTAGAGTTTATAGATGCTCTAGATTGTTTTTCAAGGTTAGGCGCCAAAACAAGGTCATTAAGAAAGTGTTTAAATGCTAGGCGCCAATCTGAAGGTGTGGAAGCATGGAGATGCGCCTAGTGTAATCTAGAGATTCCATTGTTTTTTTTTTTCAAACACTTATCAATTGTCCAACAAAGATTTTTGGACTTTGATTCAAGAGTAGGCGCCCAAATGAGCCCTCTGGAGTCTAGGCGCTCATTTCAAGCATCATGTGTTCTAGGCGCCAATTGAAGGGAGTGGAGAACAGGATAGGCGCCATCCTAAGTTGGGTGCTTCCTTGAGGTAGCAGAGACATGGATGAACTCCTGGTGGGGTTTGATGACTCTATATGCCCTTAGATCATTCATAAGTCAGTTGGAAAGATGGTGATTGACACTCAAACTCACTTAGGCGCAATATTAGTGTTCTTCTGACTAGGCGCCAGATAGGAAGATTCTCAAGGGTTTTGGCGCCTAGGTTACAACTTGTCAATTTCTCAAAGAATCTTTGAAACAACTTGACTTCCAATGATTATCATCTTACCCTCTAATGGAGTGCCTTGTTCCAAAACTGGTCTTGGGGACTTGTAACTCTCTTAGGCGCATGTTTGGAGTAATGTCAACTGGTATCAGCGCCTATTACCTCAATTCACACTTGAAATCAAACTTTTGAAGCTCTTTTACCCTAGCGCCTTTATCTTCTATCAAGCGCCTAACCTCATAAGTTCCCTCATGTGCTCTTCTTTTAAGGCGCCAAAACTGAGCTCCAGTGCCATGGGATTGCGCCTATCATCTAGGGTAAACTCTAGCTTCATTCAACCTACTAGGAGTTTCCAAGTCATATCCAAGTGCAAGTATTCTGTCTAGAAATGAAAGTAATTCATCATCCTTTCCTTAGGCACAAAATGGTCTTCTTGAAGGAAGTGCATCTGAGAAGTTAAAGAGGAGGGAAAGTGCGCCTCACTCTTACATCACTTTGATGATACAAATATCCTTACTATTCACTAGGCGCTATTCTAGGGTTGTTTCACCATGATCAAGTATCACTTCTAAATGAGGCGCCAATCTAGTGTCTCAGAACCTCATGCTAACGCCTTTGATAGTCTAGGCACTCAATCCAATGTGCAGGAACAGTGATAGGCGCCTAAGTGCTCAAAAGAAGTTTCTCCACCTTGTTGTATACTTTCAACACCCTAGGCGCATGTTGGAGTTAGTTTGGATCAAAAAGTGCGCCTAGTATCTGCTCAATCATGTTCTTGAAGATTTTGAAGAGTTGGAGTCACTTTGACGATCAGAACATTCATTCCTCCCAAAGCGCCCTAGTTGATATGTTTGAGGTGCTTCAAAATATGATATTTCTATGCTAGGCGCTCATCCAGGAAGTATGTTTTGAAATGGGCACCTAGACCACTTCCAGCTTATTTGGCCTCCAAACTTAACCAAAACTTGGTTTCTGACTTAGATCCTGCAAAATAATAAAACAGAGTTAGTCAAAAACCAATTCATTCCCTCATCGTTTAGAATTAGCCTCCGGGAATGAGGAATAGGCTAATCCATTATACACTTGATGATCAAGCCGGAAACGGGGACATGACAGTCTCCCCTTCTCGGGATTGCTTGTCCTCAAGCAATTGAAGGTTAGGATGCTCCAGAATCTTTTCACCTTCCCAAGTAGCATCCTCTATTGGCAACCTTTTCCACTTCACCAGATATTCTCTTATGCTTCGGTCGCGAAGTTTCTTCTCCCTTATATCCACCACATTTTCAGGTTCAAGTGCAAGCATTCCTTCTTCATCAAGTGGTGGTAGTTCATCAGTTGAAACCACATGTTTACCTAGTGCCTTTTTGAGACATGACACATGAAACACATTGTGGATGCGGCTTCCTGCTGGCAAGTCAAGTTCATATGCCACTTCCCCTACTCTTCTCAACACTTTGTAGGGCCCGTAGAACCTTGGTTTCAATTTCTCTGCACCTGACTTTTTCAAAGTACTTTGTCTATATGGTTGAAGGCGCAGAAACACCATGTCACCTACTTCAAAGTTCCGTTCAACCCGGTGTTTGTCGGCATACAACTTCTGTTGATTTTGGGCTCTTTGCAAGTTGTCTTTAAGGACTCTCAAAATAACCTGAGTATCCCTCATCAATTCACTTGCTCTGGGAGCTCTACTGTCATCCAATGCCAGATCAACAAATGAAATTGCTTCATATCCATACAGAGCTCGGAAGGGAGTCATGCCAATTGACATGTGAAAAGTGGTGTTGTAGCAGAATTCACCCAGATGTAGCCACTTAATCCAAGCACGTTGATGATCAGACACATAGTTTCTCAAATATCCCTCAAGCCATTTATTTATAATTTCAGTCTGTCCATCAGTTTGAGGATGATAACTAGTGCTTGGTGTCAGGTCAGTTCCAGCTAGTCGAAATAGCTCTCTCCAAAACACACTGATGAACCGGCTATCTCGATCACAGACTATGGTTTTAGGCAGGCCATGTAGTTGGAAGACTTCACGAAAGAATAACTCAGCTACTTGCAATGCTGATGACTCAACTGGGATTGCCAAGAAGTGAGCAAACTTGGTTAATCTGTCCACAACTACATAGATACAATCTCTTCCATTCACCTTCGGAAGACCTGTGATAAAGTCCATAGAGATACTTTCCCACTTATGTTCTGGAATTGGCAGTGGTTGGAGTAATCCTGCTGGAAATGTATGTTCTGACTTATTCTGTTGACAAGTAAAACACTCCCTGACATACTGTAGTACTTCTTCCTTCAGACCTTTCCAAGTGAATCTTTCCCTGATTTGTCTATATGTCTTGAAGTAGCCAGGGTGTCCTGCAAGTGGAGTATCATGGTAAGTCTACAAAATCTGTCGCTTCAGCTCCGATTCAGGAGTTAGATAGATTCTATCTTTATAATAGATGATATCATCAATCACCTTATATCTATCATCCTGAATGACTCCATCCATGATCTCACAAGCAAATTTAGATTTGGAATACTCAACTAGAAGCTGAGGCTTCCAATCCACTGAAACTTTGCTCAGGGCACAAACAGCAGGTCTTCTAGACAGGGCATCGGCAACCACATTCTTCTTGCCTTTCACATATTCAATGTCGAAATCATATGCCTGTATCTTCACAACCCACTTCTGCTGTCTTTCATTCAAATCTTTCTGCCCTAGAAAGTATTTCAAACTATTGTGATCAGTTTTGACCACAAACTTAGATCCAACTAGATACTGGCAGAATTTTGCCAAGGCATGCATGATTGCCAGCATTTCTTTGTCATAAGTTGAGTACAATCTTTCTGTATCCTTCAACTTCCTGCTCTCGAACGCGATGGGATGTCGATCTTGCATCAATACAGCTCCAATGCCTTCTCCTGAAGCATCACATTCTAGAACAAAGGACTTAGTAAAATCTGGCAAAGCCAGCACTGGTGTTGTACTCATTACTTCCTTCAATCTATCAAATGCAGCTTGAGCTTCTATTGACTAGATGAAAGCACCTTTCTTTGTCAGATTTGTTAGGGGTGCGGCAAGTTGCGAGAAACCTTTAACAAACCTTCTGTAATAGCTGCAGAGGCCTAGGAAACCTCTTAATTCTGACACATTCCTGGGAACTGGCCAGTTATGAATAGCTTCAATCTTCTCTTCTTGAACTTTCACACCATTTGCTCCTATCACATGACCCAGGTACAGAATTTCCTTTAAGCCAAAATCACACTTAGACATCTTTGCATACAAAGATTGATTCTCCATGACATTCAATACTTCATCTAAGTGTTGGAGATGTTCTTCCCATGTCTTGTTGTAGATCAAGATGTCGTCGAAGAAAACCAACAGGTACTTCCTCAACTGCTTGTTGAACACATGATTCATATAGGACTAGAAAGTGGCTGGTGCATTGGTCAGTCCAAACGGCATCACCATAAATTCATAATGTCCATAATGACATCTGAATGCTGTCTTTGGAATCTCTTCATCACGGACACGGATTTGATGGTAACCAGATCGAAGATCTATTTTTGAAAAATAGATTGCTCCATGCAATTCATCGAGTAGTTCATCAATCCTAGGAAGTGGATACCTATTCTTGATGGTCTTCTTGTTCAGTGCGCGATAGTCGATACACATGCGCATTGTTCCATCCTTCTTCTTTACTAG
This sequence comes from Cunninghamia lanceolata, assembly GCA_027924645.1. NCBI lineage: Eukaryota > Viridiplantae > Streptophyta > Pinopsida > Cupressales > Cupressaceae > Cunninghamia > Cunninghamia lanceolata. Next base: position 849,046 of record BSBN01000771.1, read on the forward strand.
CACCACAGATGATGCAAATGGACTTGATGATGGTCTTATATGCCCCATATCGATCAATTCTTTGATCGTCTTCTCAATTTCAATCTTGAAATGTCTCGGGTGCCGATAGGGAGCAATGTTTACAGGTTTAGCCCCATCCTCCAATTCAATTACATGTTCAAAACCTCTATCAGGAGGTATTCCTGGAGGTATATCCCTGAACACTTTACCATGCTTATCCAACATTGCCTGGATATCTGTAGGATAAATTTCTTCAACAAAGAGGATTTGATTGTCTTTGATGCAGACCTGTGCTGCCCATTCAATATCATTGTGTCTGAAAAGGGCTTCCATGCGTTTAGCAGAGGCAACTCTAGGGTTTCCATCTGATACTGACTTCAGTTTGATCTTCCTTCCTTCATGTATGAATTCTAACTCCATCTTCTGAAAGTCCTGGACAATTCTTCCAAGTGAATGCAACCATTGCACTCCAAGAACTACATCAATATGCCCAAGTCCCACTACATAGAAATCATCCTGTAAAGAATAATCTCCCATTTGAATTTGCAGTTGGGACACTTTTCTGGTACAACTCATTAGGAAGCCATCAGCAACAGCGATTTGAAATACTTCGAAGTCTTCAACTGTTAGACCCCGCCTCGCTACCAAACCTTCATCTATGAAGTTGTGAGTAGCACCACTGTCAATGAGACAAGTGACTCTCTGACCCTTCACAACTCCTCTAATGCGGAAGGCATGATACTTAGGTACTCCTGAGATAGTTGCTGATGTTATTTTATCAGATGGTTCTTCTGAAACAACATTAAGAGTTGGTTGTACCTCCTCTTCATCTTGAGTGGATTCTTCTTCACTTAGTGACTCTTCTTCACTTCCATCATCAGATACAACTTCAATCAGATGTGCTTTACCTTTAGCAAGGCATCTGTGTCCTGGTTCCCAAGGTTGCTTGCAAGAAAAGCAGAGTTTCTTCCTTCTTAGCTCATCACTTTCTGCCGCAAATGGACCTTGAGTTATCTTCTGAGGAAAAGAGGGTCTCCTCTGAGTAGAGCTCACTCCTTTATAGAACTTCTTCTTAGGCTGATATACAGGAGTAGTATCAAGATCTAGAGCAAAGTCAATTGCTTCTTCCAGGTTTGCTGGCCTTTGTACCTTTACCAATGGCTTGATCTGATTATTCAATCCCTCAATGAACAACATAGTGATTCTTCGGTCTGTCATATCAGGTACCATCACTGCTATCTTTTGAAACTCATTGACATATTGCACAACCCTTCCTTCTTGCTTGAGTTGAGCTAGTTCGCGATAGTACACCTCAGTGTCTTTTCTGTCAAACCTCTGAATCAGTTTCGTTACAAACTCATCATAGGAAGTTATCCTATCATGATGTTGAGAGACTAGGCCATGATGCCACCATTCATATGCCAATCCTTCAAGATGCATCGTAGCAAATTGAATTGCCTTCTTCTCTGTCAAAGGCTTAAGTGAAAGGTATGTATCCAGCTTGTTTACCCAAGCCCTAGCACTGAGCTTACCACTTCCATCAAAGGTAGGAATGGGAACTCGATTCAATGCTTCTTTATACTCCTTTGTATCATCATACCGTCTAGGACGAAAGCCTCTAGTTCTACCTCGCCTATCCCTATCTTCCCTCTTCTGTCGGCAATATTCATTGAAGGTCATCATATCCCGAACACATTCTGGAAATCTGGCATAAAGATCTGCAAAGAGAGCTATCTCATCTTCAAAATTATTTGGTTCTTCTTCGTCAAACTCTTCATCAGCTTCATTGTCCTGTTCAGGTGGTGGTGGAAGGAAAGTTGGTCTTAAAGGCAAGTTGGTCTTAAAGGCCTATCAACTGTAGGAGTTCGTGTGCGAACCCTTCTGCCTGTGGCACTAGCAGCATCATCATCAACTTGTCTTGCTTGCCTCTCAGGTCTAGCTGCATCTCGACGACCCTGTCCAGCTACTTCACCTTGGTTCATATTTTGAAGGGATTGTAGGACATGTTGCAATATTTGAGCGGTTTGTTGTTGTTCAGCAGCAATGTTCCTAAACATCTCCCTTGCTGCACGTTCACCATCAGCAAGTGGACTTCTACTTCTTCTTTCCTCAGCCATGTTAGCTGGAACTTCTGTATGATGTTGTTGCTGTTGTTCTTGTTGTTGTCTAACTCTTCTTGTATAATACCTGTGTGGACCTACTCAGGTGGTTGCATAACCCAGAGGCTGGCAGGATCCAGGCTCTGATACCACTGTAAGATACCCACCTAGTTCTACTAAAAATTTTTCCTTAACTTAGATAAAGTTACTTGTACTTAGCTTATCTACTACTTAACACTTAATGACAAACATCAAAGAATGAATCAACCTGAAAGCTAGGTACTTGTTGAATTGCTTGATTCAATCATCTTGCAAATGTCGATTACATAGATAATGCTTTTAATAGCATGAAGTTACAACTTTATTCAAATGGAATTACAAAAGGAGGCCTTGAAGCCTTGATGTCTACAATGACTTCTACACTTGCTCAACTCAATCAAACTCAATGATGTTAACTGAATGTCAACACCTCACAATACGACAAGGGAGCATCACCTTGCTTGTTGAGGGAACATCACCCCAACACTTGAAACTCGCAGGCCTCAAGATTACAAGCTCAATAGCTTTGCAGAGAGAATTTTGTCAATATGAATAGATAACAAATGAATGAGAGAGCTCCTCCTTTTATAGGCCTTCCAAAGGCAATGAAGGCATGTTTTTCAATGCACAAAGAGGAACCAAGGCACATTTCCCAAGAAGCATATCCAAAGGAATATTCTATCTGATGACTCATTCTGAGTTGGCAAATTTATCCAGAAGCCCTGACACGGATCCAAATGCTATCCTTCTAACCAATGAGCATTCAGGTAGTTGTAACAACCTTAACTCCTTCTAGGAACCCTTAGGCGCAAATTCAAGGTTTTTCTAACTTGGGCGCCAAGTTGAAGTGATCTCCTCCTAAAGTTGCGCCTGGCCAACTTTAGGCGCCAATTAGAGTTTATAGATGCTCTAGATTGTTTTTCAAGGTTAGGCGCCAAAACAAGGTCATTAAGAAAGTGTTTAAATGCTAGGCGCCAATCTGAAGGTGTGGAAGCATGGAGATGCGCCTAGTGTAATCTAGAGATTCCATTGTTTTTTTTTTCAAACACTTATCAATTGTCCAACAAAGATTTTTGGACTTTGATTCAAGAGTAGGCGCCCAAATGAGCCCTCTGGAGTCTAGGCGCTCATTTCAAGCATCATGTGTTCTAGGCGCCAATTGAAGGGAGTGGAGAACAGGATAGGCGCCATCCTAAGCTGGGCGCTTCCTTGAGGTAGCAGAGACATGGATGAACGCCTGGTGGGGTTTGATGACTCTATATGCCCTTAGATCATTCATAAGTCAGTTGGAAAGATGGTGATTGACACTCAAACTCACTTAGGTGCAATATTAGTGTTCTTTTGACTAGGCGCCAGATAGGAAGATTCTCAGGGATTTTGGCGCCTAGGTTACAACTTGTCAATTTCTCAAAGAATCTTTGAAACAACTTGACTTCCAATGATTATCATCTTACCCTCTAATGGAGTGCCTTGTTCCAAAACTGGTCTTGGGGACTTGTAACTCTCTTAGGCGCATGTTTGGAGTAATGTCAACTGGTATCAACGCCTATTACCTCAATTCACACTTGAAATCAAACTTTTGAAGCTCTTTTACCCTAGCACCTTTATCTTCTATCAAGCGCCTAACCTCATAAGTTCCCTCATGTGCTCTTCTTTTAAGGCGCCAAAACTGAGCTCCAGTGCCATGGGATTGCGCCTATCATCTAGGGTAAACTCTAGCTTCATTCAACCTACTAGGAGTTTCCAAGTCATATCCAAGTGCAAGTATTCTGTCTAGAAATGAAAGTAATTCATCATCCTTTCCTTAGGCGCAAAATGGTCTTCTTGAAGGAAGTGCATCTGAGAAGTTAAAGAGGAGGGAAAGTGCGCCTCACTCTTACATCACTTTGATGATACAAATATCCTTACTATTCACTAGGCGCTATTCCAGGGTTGTTTCACCATGATCAAGTATCACTTCTAAATGAGGCGCCAATCTAGTGTCTCAGAACCTCATGCTAACGCCTTTGATAGTCTAGGCGCTCAATCCAATGTGCAGGAACAGTGATAGGCGCCGAAGTGCTCAAAAGAAGTTTCTCCACCTTGTTGTATACTTTCAACACCCTAGGCGCATGTTGGAGTTAGTTTGGATCGAAAAGTGCGCCTAGTATCTGCTCAATCATGTTCTTGAAGATTTTGAAGAGTTGGAGTCACTTTGACGATCAGAACATTCATTCCTCCCAGAGCGCCCTAGTTGATATGTTTGAGGTGCTTCAAAATATGATATTTCTATGCTAGGCGCTCATCTAGGAAGTATGTTTTGAAATGGGCGCCTAGACCACTTCCAACTTATTTCGCCTCCAGACTTAACCAAAACTTGGTTTCTGACTTAGATCCTGCAAAATAATAAAACAGAGTTAGTCAAAAACCAATTCATTCCCTCATTGTTTAGAATTCGCCTCCGGGAATGAGGAATAGGCTAATCCATTATACACTTGATGATCAAGCCGGAAACGGGGACATGACACTTTTGCACATTGATATTTATTGTTCCCAAAGATTCTAACCAAGGATAACCAAGAACAATATCCAACCCATCCATATTCAAAGCATGAAAGTTTGAATGCAAAACATATTTATCCATATAGAGCTTTAATCTTCAAATATTTGAATCCTTACCCAATATTTGACTATTCTTGATGTGCTTTGCTTGTACCTATAGCTTCTTGGCTAATTCCATATGTTGATGAAGTTATATTTGCTGCTAGGAATTATGGAAACAATAACCTTTTAATTTTGAATTCATCCATGAAATTGAAGGATTAGATACTCCTTCCTTGGAGCTAAAGCACATGTACCTGTATCCTTCATCTTCTCTTCATCACCCTCTTTTACTTCTCCTACTTCTTCTTCTCCTTCTTCCTCTCCTTTTTCTTCTTCATCTTCTTGTTCTTGTCCTTCATTTTCTTCTTGAGCCCAACTATCTAAGAAAGTTTGTTCTAGTTCATCTAAAGAAGAAATATCCTTATGCAATGGTAAATACCATTTGTAAGCTTCACCCCTTAAATGTAAACTAAAATCTGCTTTCCATATTTTTCCTTGACCATTAACTCTTTTATATTGGTTCCACCATTCTAATGCATCTCCATTTCCATCAAAATAAGGAATCCTCACTGAAACTAGGGTTTCTAAATTTTTCCAGCATACCTGACTTTGACTGAATTATTTCATAATGTTGTCAGACTCAAAAATAAAATTATAAATAGACCCCTTCTAAAACTTGGCGAGCTTTCCAAAAATATAAAAATCTCAAAAAAATTCCATGATTTGCAGCCTATAAAGCAAAATTATGAAAAATCATAAAATTGCAATAACTCACTCAATATTGATGATAGAAACCTAATTTTTGGACTGTAGCATCCTTAGATGATCCTCCACCTTCAATAAAAAAAATTGTAGAAAAAATCGCAGTCGTTTGAAAAATATAGGTGAATCTCTAAAAATTAGGGTTTTGTCCACATTTGCCCAAATTGTACCTCTGATACCACTTAATAAGATCCAAACATATAATAACACAAAAGATAGATCTCACACAACACAAGATATGTTTGTGGGCCAATATGCCCTAATATCCAATATATGCGGAAATAGAATAAACCCTTGAGGTAGGGTAACACCATACAACACTCCTTATGGAAGAAGCCACTCCATGCTATATCTCCAAGAGATCTCCAATACAATATCATACTCTACACCTATCCTTACAATGATAATCACCTCCTTTATATGTACCTCCTAATAACATAATGGAGGGGTAAACCTAATGAAGGCCTACTCAACACTTGATATAATTAATTACACAAGTTATCCATAAGACCTAGTATAACTAACTTAAGGGATGTGTGCCACATGTCAACATCTCCATCCACCTAAATACATTATAATATCATATCCCTAGGTACATAACATATTCAACTAAGTTTAATACCATCTTGGCTCCATAAGGCATCAGGATCACTCAAGTAAATTACGAGGATTGTTACTACACCAAGAGCCCCGCAGACATGAGATAATTCTTTCCTCTAAATTGATTTGGACTCAATTCTGATGAGTCAACTTCTTCGGGAAAATCAAGGGCCTACACCTAGTTACATGACTTGCTCTAACCAAACTCTAACTTCTACAATGGACTTAACTAAAGTCGTACTCTTGATATGACATGTGGCATGATCCTACTTGACTAGTCCTTCAACGTCTAGCGCTTCTCAATTTAGACCCGAGAATTACTTAAACGACATACTCGGGCCTCTTGGTTCTAGAATTCACTTAGTGAATACTTTTGGAGGATCTGCAGACACAAATCATGCTTAAATCCTATTCATCCAAATTTGTATTCTCAGGACTAGGGTTATTATGCCAAGGACTTTAGCTATTTCAATGCAGACATGTGGCATGCTCCAATTGATCCAACCCACTAGGCTTCTTGAGGCATTCGAAGAGAACTATTTTGAGGCTTTATTGTCTAACAAACAAGAGACTTATTAGAGTCTAGCTTAACTCAGTCTCGATTCCGACCTTTACTAAGTATCAATTTGGGGAAACTATGTCCCCTTTTAGTTGTGGGCACATGTCAACCAAAAATTGGCCCCAATAAGTCAACAATTAGGATCTTCTCTGATAAATTGATGGATGAGAATTACTTAGATGATTCAAGAGTTATAATTCACAAAAAATAACTCAAACTTCATTGAAACAAATTTAGTCTCTAGGCAACACAACAAAACCTTATATCAACGTGTATCATCTAGAACAAGACCAAGAATTCTGGGATCTCCATCTAGGGATTCCCTAACTACTTCTCTTTGGAAATTCATTAATAGGATTCACATAATACACTACAATCACAAAAAACCATCAAGAGACTCATTTATCCCATAGAAGATTTACAATACTTAGATACTTAAGAAATTGGCTTCACCAATATGATCACTCTTTGGCTACCAATGCATGCTCTTTGACCTGTCCAATATCAACCAGTCGATACAATCCATGATCTTCTATGCCAACTGCAATAGTTTTCTTTGTCTCCTTGTCAACTATATAGCATTTATGTTTGCTAAAGATGACATCCAGATTGGGACAATGGTGCATAATCTGACTCACTGAGAGTAAATTAAGCTCCATTCCCGACACATAATACACATTGAGAAAAATTAAATATTTCCCTCTAGAGGATATTTGCACATTCCCTCTACCAACAACTGTGTACTCCTCATGATGCAGAGTGGCACAAGGGAAGCAACACACAAGGGTTTACTCTATTGTCCTTTGCCCACTCACCCACTTCAAACAGCCTTCAACCAAGCAACCAAAGGCACATTCAAGGGTGTATGAAGGATTTGGTATCCTAGTGATGGCTCCACCTTCTAGGCTTCTCCAACACCTCAGGACAGATCAACAAACACCTTCTATGCAGTTGGTTTGGTCTCCAACTTCCCAAAACTCTTCAACCTATACCTTGACTAGTAAGGCTACTAGCCCTCCAAACTAGGTTTTCTCAACAAAACTTGACAAAATCCCATATGACCAGGCAAGCAAATGATGGTTTTAGATACACTCTATGGAACCCTATCAAACTCCCAAGTCTCCTGTTCCAACTCTACTCCAGCAATCCAGAACACTCATTTGGTCTTCTAGGCCTAATTGATCAATTTAGGCTAGGTTACAAAGCAAGTGCTCAAAATTGGGGTCATAAACCTGGGGCAAGAACTTGGATCTCTTCTATGACCTACAAACAACTCACAAACCAACTTTCATTCGCCCACCTATCAGACTTTGTCATCTACATCAATAAATTGCACAATTCTGGCCAAATACATAGGAATACTTGACCTAGGGCATCAAATTAAAAATAGAAGACTGCATTTTCAAACAAAAAGCTTTTGGAATCTTATAGTACATACCCCTAGCCTGCATTTCACCAGTTCTTGCAAATTTTCAACGATGGGAATGCATTCTAGGGCCGGATTTCTATGGCTGCCCTAGAAAACAGGGTTTCTGGACCTGTTTTGAAAGAAAAATCTATAACTTTTGATCCCGACCACTTCAGGACCTCAAACCAGTTGCATTAGAACCCTGACTCCAAGAGCTTTCAGAAAAAGTACATTTGCACCTCTGAAAAATCCGTACAGGCCGTACACAGCAAGAAAAACAGCGAAAAACAGTCAGTTTTCTTGATTTTTGTGCCCAAATTCTGTATAAAAACTTTCTCCTCCATGCTGGAGCAATATTTCCTCCATATCAACCTATCCAAGTCGGTTTACAACCTCTACAAACAGTTTTAATAACCAAAATGAAGTTGCAACCGGTCAATGTATCATTAACACCATTGACAACACTTGACACTATGGAGTTTTTGCATTTTCCAAAGGATGGCGATTTGTTTTTCTTGTCCAATGGAATCAAAACATCCTCCATACTCCCAAAACATGATAAAACACACAAACAATCAAAAAAAACTCAAAAACCAATCCTATAGACCTTCTAGGCCTGATTGGCACAACAAGGATCCAAGTGGACTAAGGATGATTGAGGTTTATATGGTCACCTCAATCATCTTGACCACACAAAAAGGACCATATACTCATGGCTAAAGCCTTATTACAATCAAAACCACAACTTTCAAAAAAAATGCAAAGTGACTTTAGGAACCAAGGTGCTCCTAGGTGCCCTGCACCACCTCACCACCACCAAAGATCATTGAATCAGAGCAAGCCATGTAGTCCGTGAACCAATCTTTCCAGCGAGTAAAATGATGTGATGCTCATGAATCTATGTACCATGCAGATGACTGAGACTGATCTATTGGTCGTTTGGCCATGCATAGAAGGTTGATTCCTTCTTCGAATGCTCTGCGACATTAGCCTTTTGTTGAGGCCCTCCCTGGTTGGATTTTTGTTCAGCCAACCTCTTTCTGCAATGCTTCTTCATATGACCCATCTTACCACAATAATGACGTGATATTTTTAAGATTCTTTGAAGTATCCTCATTGTTACCATGTCCTTTCTTCTATGACCATTTGCCTTTGCCCTTGTCTTTGGCTACAAATGTTTGTTCTACACTCTGTGTGTCACAGCTACTACCAAACTATTTCTTCCATTTGTCCTGTTGTAGGAGCTTATTGCACAACTCTTCAAACTTCAAGTCAACACTAGTAGAGGTGATATTGAGTCTCAATAAAATGCTCATAAGCACGTGGTAAGCTTTTTAGCGTAATTACCACCATGTCCTCTTCTTTCATCTTTTGACCTATGGCTAACAACTAATCTCTAATATCCTTGATCTTGAGTAAATGCTCCTACAAGGACACTTTCTCATCCATCATGATCGAAAAGAGCATATTCTTCAAGAAGAAGGCCTTGCCTTTATCTGAAGTCTCGTGCAGTTCTCGCAAATGCTTCCAAATTTCCACAGAGGTCATACCTATTTGAACCTCCGAAAGCATTTCATTGGTCATTGATAATTTTATTAACATGACTACTTCTCTGTCACATTCGTCAAACTTGTCCCAATCTTTACCCACAGTCGCTGGCCGAGTATCAGTACCGAGGACAATCCTTTCGAGGCACCTATACTTGAAAATATTAACATTCGTTGTTTCCATGTGTTGTAATTTTTGCCAGTAAAACGTTGGCCACCTTCCAACATGTTGGGTAAAGAGGCTGCCTTCCCTCCCGCAACTCAGAATCACAAAGTAAGAAAAAAATTAACCCTCTACTATCGAAAATTAGCCTTTCCACATACCCTGGCAAATAAAAATGCTAAAACCTCATGCCCTAGTTGTGGGTTAAAAATAGTAAAATAATTGCTTAAATATTTGTGGAAAAATACCTAAATAGGTCGGCTAAAACCCTAGCCGCTAAAGAAATACCCACGCTTTTGTAAAAAAAAAAAATTGTCAAAACTACTCAATAACCTCACGATTTTATAAAAAACATCATCCAAAAACATCATCCAAAAACTTGAACAAATTCCTTTGCCAGTCGCGGCCTATCAAAAAAAATAGCCCAGAAAATGCAAATTAAGAGGCGCAATTTAACCTGAAGAAATCGCACGACCCTATTCTACCCTAGTCACCCATGATTTTTGTGAAAATTTGCCAAAAAGCTTACAAAAAATCACAGTAACCCTCACATTTTTTCTTCTTCTATAAGTGAGACGCCAAAAACCCACGATTCTGGCGGGATTTTTACAAAAAAATTGCAAACAAAAATGCTCGTGAATTTTTGTTTTAAAAAAATGTGTTTTGAATGCTTCATGGGCATGATTTTTTCAATAAACAAGATCTGTGATTTTTCAAAAGAAACCCACGATTTTAACTTCAGATGCCACAATTTCTTAAACCAAAAACCCTTGAATATTCCATACAATACTGTATTGTTTCATACTATTTCGTACGACATCCTTTTGGCATATAACGGTGCTTCGCAAGCGATTCCACGATCTGTCCCTACCAACAATAGTCCCTAGGACGATTCACTTTCTCAAATGCCGAAGCTCGTCTTGGGCTCTGATACCATATTATGAAAAACGAACACATAATGATTACCAAGATATTCGATAAATAAATAAGGTGCGAAAGCATCCTTATATAAGATTACAAACACTTTATCCAAGAGGATAAGAGCGACAGCTAATAAAGCGAAAAGAATAATATTCCTAAAGTCTATCCTAAACACTAATTGACCATTATAAATAAAACATTACTTTAATACTGACCATGTGCGACTCAACCTGTCACTCTTAACTGATCATGAGAACTGATCATGAGGTTGCCTTAAGTTGCTGAACAAATGACAAACTGCTTTGTGAATCCCAACTAGAAGGTGCAGGCGACTCCAACAACCACATTTTATTTGTTATGAGTGGCACCAAGATTGGAATGGGTTGTTGCGGGTGTATAAGCCCTCACACGATCATATTAACCCAAGCACTAATCCTCAATATCAGCCACAACCCCTCCTTGAGAGTAGGAGAGATGTGATTGGAGATTTGCTACGCAAATGTACTCTAGGACTTGAGCGAATCTTCTAGGGACTGATGGGAATCACGAGTATTAAATACCCCTTGTGATTTGAATATCCTTCAAGCAGATAATAGTTGTTGTTGCTCTGGTTCTGATTTGATTCCCTTGGTGATCTTGTTTGCCAAGTTAACCCTTACATTTGTGACCTGAAGCACCTAGAGCTCTGCTTGATGTTTCAACGCCCAAAAAGGGTTGCGGCCTAGGTGTTTGATTCCTACGATTTGCTTATGCGGCTAGTCAACACTCAAACTCTAACAATAGAAGATTAGATTTGCTCCACTAATGTCTTCAATGACTCAATAAGGGGTAGCAAGTGGGATGTCTTCTCAACCCGTTCACAACTATCCTCCTTCAATCTTGAAAAGCATACAATTTTCTCTAATTAGCATTGTTAGTGTCCATATTTTCCGACCCTAAATTTACAAAAAAATCTAAGTTTGGACCCTCCTTGTGCTCAAAATGTACCCCTAGTGTCTGCTTGTTTCCCCCTTTTTATTCCGGGGGCTTGCCCAAGTTGATGAAATGTCAAAATTTGTCTAAGTGTTGAACTTTTCGGGAGGTTCGCAGGTTCGCGAACCTACCAAAAGCCCAAAAGGCTTTGTGTTTTAGTCTTTTGGGAGGTTCACGAATGGGCGAACCTTACAAAAAGTTCGTAGGTTTTCAGTTCATCTGAAGGCCTAAAGGAAAAGTTGGAAGATTTAGTTTTATGGCTTTTCGGGTGGTTCACGAACTTGTGAACTACTCGAAAAGGTTCGTGGTTTCCCCAAAATGCCGAAAGAGAACAAGGCCGAGAAGATGAGTACGAAGAGATGAATGTTTCAGTGAGTTTGTGAGTTCACGAACTTGCCGAATCACCAAAAAAAGGAAAAAAAATATTAGAGAAAAGACAAGAAATTTCAGCACGCAAACTCGCCGAAATGCCAAAAAAGCTTTAAGAAAAATCTTATAAGGTTGGCATGGTAAAGAAAAGTAAGATTTAAAATTAAAAGCCCGCCAAGAATATAAAAGGCAACCCAACTAAAGGGAAAGGGGTAGCTGTAACAGTGTCAACAGGCATTCATGCTTTCAAACACCCCAACAACTTCATCAACTTCTAAGAATGCCATGAATACGGTAGGTGATTCTTAGTTACCTGTTGCACCTGTGCGCAACCCAGGCCATTCATTCCTAACGAGAAGATTGCAGATGCAGATGATCATTCAATGCAAATTAGGGCGCAACATCTGAAGGCTATAAAAAAACAAATATTGTCTTCATTTGAAGGGGTTGGTCACTGAACCAATTCATGATTGTATGTGCTTCAGCAAGTTCTAGGGTAACAAATAATGTAATGTCCAGCTCTATAAATGATGTTGCAAGCTTGTAAATCAGGGGAACGGGTAGTCTAGTGGGTTTTGCAAGTAGATGGTATGTCTCCATGGCAGACCTATAATATCTCAGGAGGGATTTTGAACCTAGTTGATATCTCTCACTTGCCACATTTGCTGGCATAATTGTAACAGAAGTTGTCATGTCCCTCCCATGTCTCCCAGCTAAGACCTATTTTAATTTATATAAAAAAAAGTGTTTAGTAACACTAAACTAATATAATATATATATATATATATATATATATATATATTATTATTATTTTTAATTAATAAGAATATTAGTTTTATTAAATTAAATTTAAATGTTCTCATGTCAACGCCAACTTGGGACCCTGAGTCCTATCACTCAAACAAGTATATAATCAAGGTCGCTGAAAGCATTTGATCATCATCGAAGAATTTTAAATGAGAATGTTGTTCACATTTTCCCTTTACTTCAGACGAAAACCTTAAGCGAGGGACTGCTAGGAGCTCATTGCACGTTGAAGGATATCATTCACGATTTCCATGAGTAGGGTGTCTACGACACCAAGACTATCTATTTGTCCATATTGGCAGAGAAGAAGGTGACATTCCAGGAGTCATGATTCATACTTGTGAGCACCAAATCACTCCAAAATCTTGTCGCGAGTGGAGGAAGCTGGGTGAAGATTGTAAACTCATTGCCGCCATCATACACTAGTGGCCAAGGAGATATCAATAGGTTGTAGGCCAATCATATCGTGAACTTTAGACGCAGCCTCGAGTGGGAGAATTAGGCAACTGGGAATCTCTTGTTGTTCGGGTCATAGATCTAAGGCGAGGCTCAATCTGTACAAGGCGGAGCAGGATTCAAGACTACTGAACTCATAAACTGCGATTTTTTTGTGATGTCAGGATTCCTGTTGTGTATTGGCTAAGAAAAAAAAATCATTGCATTTGAACTATATTTCTGAGTTTTCCAATCTAAATGTACTGTTATTATGTGCGAGCATAATTTCAATCTTTTGAATACTCTAATATGGTATCAGTAATAATGTTAGCTTGAGTCCATTGATTCTATGGTAAAACTGGGTCAACAAGGAATTATTTGTTTCATACATCTGTAGCATAATCACAACTATCAGGGATATTTCAGTGGTATCAGAGCAAGCTATCCTGGCAACCTGAGGGTCTATATAGTTTATGCAGCTAAGCCAAAGAGATCAAAGGGCCTTAGAAAGAGAAAAGAAGAGGCTAGAGGCAGAATCACAACAAAGGGGAGTTGGAATTGAAGGCAAAGGTAAGGAGAAGATGGCAGATCGGGATGATTGGAGAGCATTTATGCAAATACAACAGCAGATTGCAGAGAGACAAGAACAAATGGCAAATCAGAAAGAACAAACAACACAAATACTTCTCCAGATGTTGCAAAACATGAATAATCCTAACAGATCTACACAAAATAATGGAGTGGAAGGTAGTAATACAAATCAGAATGCAGTTGAAATTCACACAAATAACAGTAGGGCTCCACTTGGAACCACACCCCATCCCACATAGCCCACATTTTTTCCTAGAGTGGAGCCACCCCGAGGAAAAGAGGAACCAATTCCAACAGCGGATGACTTCAATGCATGCGTAGATGAGTATTCAAGGCTTGATCCAAATGTTAGATGCAATATCCCATCCATACAAATTCCATAATGCTAGGAATGGATTGAGGGGAAGGCAACCTATGCAGCAGAGCAGCAGAGATTGAGTAAGTTGACACTTCCAACTTTTGATGGTTCAGGGAAGGTCACTGTAAATGCTTGGGTTCAAATATTGGACACACATCTCTCACTCAACCCTATGACAGAAGATGAAGCTATCAAGTTTGTTATTCTTCATTTGGATGGTGTTGCACATGAGTGGTGGCATCATGGAATTATCACACAAGGGCATCTACATACTATGACATGTTGATTTTACGCAGAGGGTCATTGAGAGATTTGATAGGAAAAATTCGGAGATGTATTTCAGAGAATTGATATGATTGAGGCAACACGGTTCAATAGAGGATTATGTGATTATGTGATAGAATTCCAAAGGGTTTCAGTCATGTTGCCAGATGTTACTAAGGGAAAACTCGTGTTCTTGTTTATTGAAGGATTGACAAAGTCACTTCGGGGTTTGGTTAGCGCTTTTGAGCCTACATCTCTACAAGACGCGATTCAAAGGGCGTTAAGATTGGAGGTTACTACAACCAAGAACAAGTTCAATCCTAAGAATGCACCCACGAAGCAGCATAAGAAAGATATCCCTTCACCAATGGCACTACCTCCTAAACCAAACAAGGATGAAGAAACTAAGAATAAGCTTTAGAGGAAGAAGTTGTGCTTTTCTTGTAGAGAGCCATGGAAGCCAAGACATAGATGTTTGGGAAAAGGAAGAATACATTACATAGAGGTTATTCCCGAAGAAGATTCAAAGACTGAGGGAACCGCGCCTAAGGCGATGATTGATGAGATAGAGTCTGAGAGTATCCCCGGTGGCACTCTTGCTACTCTTTCCGAAGCACCCAAGTACCATGCTTTTAGAGTTCGGGGAGTTTTGTAGGGACACAAAGTGACAGTGCTGATTGATAGGGGGGCCACTCATAATTTCATAGATGCATATTTGGTTTTCAGGAAAGGTTTGGATGTGGAAGAGTTGATGGGTTTAATGTTATGCTCGCGGATGGCCACATTATTCCTTGTAAGGGGCGGATACAACAGCCCAACTTATCTTTGGGAATGTATCAAGTTAAGGATGATTTCTACGTTGTGGGATTGGGCGAAATGGACATAGTCTTGGGTGTGCAATGGTTACACTCCCTTGGAGGATTCTGGCAAAAACTACCAAACAATGGAGTTCCAATTCAAAGCAGATGGGAAGGATGTGACACTTTGAGGCATTACAAATGGAACCCCAAGCATGGTTGAACTGAAAAGAATGGAGATGTGTGTTCAGGAATACCAAGCCACTCAAGGCATGGAGCTAGTCAAGGAGTTCCTTCGAGGTAAGATACTCCACTACGATAATGTTTGGTCTATTTTGAATATGTTTACGGTGGAACACAAAAGATGGCCAACCTATGAAGTGTTAGCAAAACAGGATCTTTTAGGGAAGAGTCATCATCCTAGCATGGCTGTTTGGAACCTCGGAGACAAAGGCTATAATACATGGTTCCTTATGAGTGTGGTTTCCCATCTCAATATTATTGTTTTCTATACTCTCATCTTTTCCCCCACACTTGGGACAGCCACCAAGGAAAGTTTGATTTCAATAAGGATGCAATTCCCACCGTTTGTTTTCAAAGAGGTATTTAAGTTTTATGCAAGGAGGTTTCCAGCTATTGCAACTTTATTTTTGAGCAAGTAAAGGCATGAGGGCAGAAATGACAAGTTGTTACAGCTGATTGTATCATGTTTGGACAACATTAAACCTGCACGTGCTAAGGAGCTTTCTTGGTCATATGTGGGCACATCATGGGGAATCATGATCAGCAAATGTAAAGGTGAACTTCATAACGAGGTTTTGGAAGAGGCATTGGTTCATGATGCTGAAGCTTACACATATGATGATAAAGTCATTAAGGAAGCAAGAGCGATGAGGAAGCCGGGATTAGTGACTATTATTGCTAAAGAGGATAGTTTATTTGTTGCAATGCCCAAGATCGATGAGCATGAATCCATGTTATGCAATCTTGGCATGAAGAGGATAAAGTTTCAAGAGTTGCCATTGCTTGAGGACAAGCAAAATCTAAGAGGGGAGGACTGTCATGTCCCTCCCACGTGTCCTAGCTGAGACCTATTTTAATTTAAATGAAAAGTGTTTATTAACACTAAACCAATATATAATATATATATATAATTTTTAATTAATAAAGATATAAGTTTTATTAATTTAAAATTAAATCTTCTCATGCCAGCGCCAACTTGGGACCCCAAGTCCTATCACTCAAACAGGTATATAATCAAGTTCGTTGGAAGCATTTGATCATCATCAAAGAATTTTAAATGGGTGTTGTTCGCATTTTCCCTTTACTTAAGACGAAAACCTTAAATGAGGCACTGCCAAGAGCTCATCGCACGCTGAAGGATATCATTCACAATTTCCACGAGTAGGGTGTCTACGACACGAAGACTATCTATTTGTCCATATCGGTGAAGAAGAAGGTGCCATTCCAGGGGTCATGATTCATACTTGTGAGCACCAGATCACTACAGAATCTTGTCACGAGTGGAGGAAGTCGGGTGAAGACTGCAAACTCATTGCCACCATCATACACTAGTGGCGAAGGAGATATTGATAGGCCGCAATCCAATCATATTGTGAACTTTGGACGCAGCCTCGAGCAAGAGAATTAGGCAATTGGGAATTTCTTGTTCTTGTTCAGATCATTGATCTAAGGCAGAGGCTCAATCTGTACAAGGCGAAGCAGGATTCAAGACTACTGAACTCATAAACTGCAATTTTTCTGTGATGTTAGGATTCTTGTTGTGTATTGGCTGAGAACAGAAAAATCATTGCATTTGAACTATATTTTTGAGTTTTCCAATCTAAATGTACTGTTATTATTTGCGAGCATAATTTCAATCTTTTGAATGCTCTAATGTGGTAACAGTAATAATGTTAGCTTGAGTCCATTGATTCTATGGTAAAACTAGGTCAACAAGGAATTATCTGTTTCATACATATGTAGCATAATCACAACAACTATCAAGAATATTTCAGAAGTTGATTAATGATGACAGGCATTCTAATGCATTGCAAAGCTTTTGCAGTGGTCTTCTTTTGTTGCATGTGGGGTGTTGTTGATCAATTCTAGATAATTAAGAATGTCTATCTACAGGTTTCCTTATTTCATAAGTTTGTTTGAATGTGCAAGCATGGTCCCATTGCTGATTTGCAGATTTGTTATTCATCCTCGTTGCAAGTTTGGACTTTGTTGCCCATTAGAGTAGGCACCGGTCTGATTGGTGAAGGGCCAACACTTTTTTTAAATCATAAAAATCTCTCTCTGTTAGCGGTAGGAGTAGATTAGGTTTCACATGCTGCTCATGATTCATTATTATAACCAGGGATTCATCTTAAGCAACCTTCATTGTTTAAGTCATTAGAGAATCATGTCATGCATGCATGCAAGGTGCAGTAATCAGCTTTATAAGAGGTCTTACGCAGCCAGTTAGTCTTGGCCTAGTGACAAATATAGGGGTCTAAGCATGCATTGGGCATGGTGGTTGTTTTATTCATGCTTCATCTCAAATGATCCAAAACCCTGTTAAGGATACCTCTAGGAACACCCCCCTGGGTCTAGCTGAGCCCGAAGTACAGGTGAGCATACCTACTCTCGTCAATTGGCCTTTAACCATCCTCAATCTGTTGATGAGCCCCTGTTTCCCCTTCTTGATGACACCCCCTGGCCTTGAAGGAGTTATCATGCTCTAGGATTTTGGACTTGCCGTTTTGGGAACCAACAAGCACAATCTGCAACTCCTGAGTGGAATTGCCCAGAGTGACGTAAGGGTTTTCGTCCTAATCTCAAAGTTTGTTGTCAAGGAGTTTCGTCCTTGAAAACACAAGCACTCGAACTCGAATGAACAAATGCAAACATGAAAATTGGATGCTCAAAATGAACAACTGAGGCTTGTAAATATACCTTCCTTGACTAGGACTCATGGGCCCTATTTTGTCATCAAAATTTGAAATTACTTTTATTTTAACTTTTATCTTCATATTTTTATATATATATATATATATTTATTTTTATTTTTTCTTTTTTATTTTAACTAGTGTTTAAAAACACTTTTTATATTAATAATATTAATATATTTTAATTTGGGAGAACGGACATGACATTCAAGGTGCCCAATAGCCTATGGAATATAGCTGAATCTCTTATGCCTTGAATCTCTTATGCTCAAAATTGTACTTTTCAAGTTTGAGTTGGTAAGGTTCAAAGCTCAAACACACACCCATGCTTATTAGCAACCCAAATTTAAGTGTGGATGCTAGAGAAGATGTCCAAGATGAGGTACCTATTGGTTGCTATGGGTAGGTGATCCCAATGACCCAAGGATTGCACCTAATCACAAAAGGAATCAACCTAGTCCTACAAATTTCGATAGTCTCACCTATGCATACATAGAAAAAGAGTTTGCCCTGCCTAATTGGACATTGGGTCAAACCTAGAGCATAACTCAAAGGAAAATGAGGTGAAAATGATGTGTGCATGCAATGCCATAATGTAATGATTAAAATGTAATAAGTTTGTGAGAAAACTCAACACCTCTTTTTGGCTCTCTAAACCTACCTTGCTAAACGCATTAAGATGTTTTATATTCTAAGATACTTCAAACTAAAAAGTAAAAACATTTACATTGTGATCAAATTTAAGATTTTGCGTAATTCAGTGCACTTTAGTGAAATTTACTTATTCTTGACAACTGCAAAGAAGGCAAATATATAGTCTAATTGTGAGATAAATTCTCTGTCTGCTAATGAGATAAGACAGAGAAAGGAGAAGTACCTGTCAATACTATAGGATAGCTATGTGGATGGCTGGCTTTATCACTGGCATTGAAGCCTGAGGTATAGAACTCCACTCCTGCTGGTAAAACACACTGCATTCACAGCAATAAGAGGAGAGCGCTCAAGCTTCTCCAATCCGTAATTATTGTTTGAAAGATTTCAGAATAGAAATTGCATAGGAAAAGATTTAAATGGTGTCTCTGATCACTATTTATGACCCGTCATCAGGAAAAGTAATGGATCACATTAATATTAGAACGGAGTTCAAGCTTCCGCAAGCCATAGTAATTGTTTATAAGATTTTAAATAGAAATGGCAAAGGAAAGTCAACATTTTCTGGTCACTGTTCATGACCCAATATCAGGGAGAGTGATAGATCACAGCAACAGTAGAAGAGAGTTCAAGATTCCCCAATCCAGAACAGTTGTCAGCAAAGATTTCAAGATAGAAATTAGATAGGAAATATTTTCAAATTGTACACAAGATTTCAAAATAGAAATTGAAAAGGAAAATAGTATTGAATTGTTCAGAAGATTTCAGGACATAAATTGTGTAGGAAAAGATTATTGAATTGTTGTTTCAAAAGATTTCAGAATAGAAATTATATGGTAAATATTTTCGAATTGTTGCAAACATCCAAGGATTGAAATTTCAAACTTTCGGACCGGTACTTAAGAATCAGGAAAAGTGATAGGGTCATAAATAGTAGCCGAAACGCCAATTAAATATTTTCCTAACCGAATTTATAATGAAAATTTTAAAACAATAGTAGAAGAGAAAAAATGCATCCTACATTGCTTCAAGAAAGCGTAAGAATTTACATCAATATGTAAATTCTTGAAAAAGTGAATACAGAATGAAAGAAAACAGAAAATGCAAATGATTTAGCAATAGAAGAGCGTGAAAATATACATAGTTGCAGAAAATAGTATAGTGTACCGTGGAAAGTTGCGGTGGAGGAGGAGGGTAGTCGGAATCCTTGGAAGAAGGGAACTGATCAAGAAGGGAGGGCATGTATTTGACAAGAGTCCCATGAAAACCCTTCACGCCGTCCAGGGTTCGAAGCTCCGGCCCTAGCCCGCATACTGCAAAATACTCAAATATCCTCCCGCGACCTACCATTTCTATTGACTACAACCTTGAAATGATCTGCGCAATGGCTATCCGAATAATGGCAATGTAGATCGGCACAAGAAAAGATGTGGATGGAGCTTCCTTTCAGATCTTGTTTAAGGTTACCTCCAGGGCTGGCACTGCAATTATGTATAGATTGAAAGGAAACATCTCATATTAATGTGTATTTTCTGATGTATTTTCTTGCAGGTGACTTTGATATGGGGAGGATGTCCTGTAGCATTTTGAATCGTTATTTTCCTGGTCTTAAATTTGGTATTTTTGTATTTTTTTGGTTGATAGGTCATCTATATGCATACACATCTTGTAACTCTTTGTCCAAAAATTTAAAAACTAGTAAAAGCACCAAAGGTACTATCAAATGGCTGATAGGCACACATATTTATAGGCCTATCACTAGATAGTTTATATTTTTATTTTTATTGGAAATTTGGTGGCCAAGGCTATAAATACTATAAGAAATTTATTTTTTTTTTGGCAAATAAAAATAATGGAATGATATTAAATGAATAACAAGATGAACTAAATTGACAATGAACGTTAATACCAGTATTATGAGATTGGACACTGCAATTGTCTTCTTTTAAATTTCCACTACATGGCTTTGATAAGGAAAGTGCCCAACTCAGACTCCACTTTTCATATGAAGTCAGATAAAAGAGTTCTTAACATTGCAACCTCAGCCTCAAGAGCTTCTTGGCCTTGCAGCCTTCTCAGTAACTGCTAGTTCATCAAACGCAATTTCTACACTTCCTCTTCTAAATAAGTAGTGTGCACTTTCTTTTTCTCCTGGTACTTTCTTATAGCTTCACAGTTCCTGGAGGACCTTTTCTTATTCTCGTACATTGGTCTGATTTATTAACCAAACCCTTCTCTTCTTCTATAGAGATAATTTGGCCGATGTATTAATTGTTAGTGGAGCCTATTTTGGAGATGGCGGCTAAGGTGTCAAGGACAGTCGCCCACCTCCTCTATCTTTTTTTTCTATTGGCTAGAATAAAGGAAGATTCGGGAGTGGGATGGTATTAGCAGAGATATATCATTTTTTATCTATAAGTTTCGTTTGGAGCGTAGGTTTGGTGGATTTGGGGGTCTTGGAATTGTTTGCTTGTTGCTTGAATTGGAGAGATGACGCAGCCTCTAGGAAGTGAGCGGTTGGAGGAATTAGAAGGCATGTTCCTTTTTCTATACACTTCAGGTGACAAGATTTCTTTCATGCTTGTATATTAGCACTCTACTTAAATATCATCTAATTCAATGGTCAAACAATCAATAGCCATTTTACACATTCACACCAAAAAGTGGTATATATTTGTCCTATTTTTATTAGATGCAGGAGCCCTTAATTTTAATTTTCCTCCCAAAACGAGTATCCAGTTGTCGGCAGATGCTTCCTTTTCTAAGGACGGGATGTAGCTTACCAAGAGCCATGTCAATGCGAACATGACTTCGAGCCTCGGCTGGGCAACTTATCCTAACATTATTCTTTCTCAAGCTCTGGAAAAAATTTCTACACATTTCCATTTCAGCATCACCAGAGTTGTTGATAGAAATGACAGTGAAGATGGATTTACTTTCTTCCTCGCTCCATCCTCCTTTAAGTCCTCCAACGTTGATTCGGGCAAATGGGTTAGCCTGTTCAAATCTGAAATAGATGGGAACTCATTGAATTAGATTGTTGTTGTGGAGTTCGACACATACAAGAATGACTTTGATCTAGACAACAACCATGTGGGAATCGATATCAACAACGTTCACTCTAGGATAACCTTTTCAGTAAGTGATCTTTACGAAGACGTTGCTCTCAATAATAAGGAAAAATAGGAAGCATGGGAGGATTACAATGGCACATATATTCAAGTGTTCCTTTTATATAACCCCAACGATACCAGTCCATCTAAAATGAAAAGCCCGATGTTGGTGTATCCTATAGACCTGAGTCACTTCCTTTTCCCTAACGTCAAGGTTAGCTTTTCGATGTCCACTAGGGCTGCAATTGAGATTCACATGTTCATCACCTTTTCCTATCAAGAGCATCATTGCATCAGATAAGAAATATAGATAAAAACTAACAAGAAAATGTAGTAACGACATTTTGGAAACAAATGTGATCATCAGATTATCATTATAAATCATCCCAGGAGGAATGTATGAAAGGAATTATACAGTAGAGAAAAAGAGAAAAATAAATAAAAAATGTGATCAACAAAATTATCATTAGAAATCATTCGAGCAGGAATGTCTGAAATAGAAATAATTTCCGTGTAAAAACAGTTTTGGGAAAGAGCACTATCCTAATGATGAAAATTAAAATCTGAACTCAAAACAATGACCCACATAGCACAATGAACATAGACATCACAATGAGTACCATAAACTTGTAGATGAAATTTGCAGACAAATGAAAAAGAAAACACAAAAATTTTAAATCAGAATTGAATACATATACAAACACACAGAACGCACAAAGAACACACAGATTTTATAGTGGTTCGTCAGAATGACTACATTTACTTTCAAAGCAGGGGACTCTCTTTATTAAATTTGTTATAGATCATTTCAGCAGCTCTGTGCATCACCAGTATATATTATCATCTGTTGTCAATCTCCAAATAAAAGAGCATAAAGAATGTAATGCCCACTCAAGAAATTAACAATTAATAACAATATTTTACTAAATTATTCAAAAATAATGAAAATATAATATGATTATAGGAGAAAATTTCCTTGTTATAAATAATTAACATCCAAAATTTATTATAAATAAATTACAAGATACAAATGCTTCATATTAAATTATACACATTTAAAATAAATGTCTTAAGATCATCCTTTCACAAGGTGGAAAATACTTTCTCAGCCTCGGTATCCTGCACACTAAATGTAAACATTAGTTCTACACACTAAATGTAAACATTAGTTCTGCATTGGAGGAGCTCGATGTTTCATAGGTGTTCATGGAGACTCTACACATGTATTGCGATCTTTATTTCTAAATAATAGATGAGAGATGGATGCTTTTGGAGGCTGGGTTTTTCCCTCTTGAGGGTTTTCTCAGGGTATATCTTGTGTTATCTTGTTGTTTGTCTATTTATCTTTGCATTATGGCATTATGGTTACTTGCATGCATCATATTCTCCTTTTTGTATTATGTGGAATTGGTTTATTGAACTTGAAAATTTCTAAAATTTGGTATCAAAGCCATGTTTATGACTGAGGGAGGTGTGAGCTCCCTAGTTTGTTATAACCCTTGTGTCTGTAGATCTTATGCAAAGTGGATGCCATGGAAATGCATGAAAGATTCAAGACATTACAAGAGAGTTTTGTGTAGGTTTTTGTTTGTAGATTGAGGAATTTGAAAGTTGCAGATTGGCTGTGTATTTTGCAGATCTGGGTGTTGAAAAATCATGGCTAAAAAGGGTTTCTTGGATGGCTTCAATGAGGGTTTTGAGGGATTTTTCATAGATGACCTCCTGTGCAAAAATAGAGCTCGACATTAGATTCAGGAGGCCTAAGAGGTGAAAAAACATATTATTTGCCCTATTTTAGCCACTATGACCCGACACAAAAAAATGCCCCCCCCAAGTACGACCGTACGTTAGTCTGTAGAGGTACAAAAAAAAAATCCTACACATGTAATTTCTATAGTTTGGAAATTTTGGTTTATAAAAAAATAAAATTTGAACTATAGAAATGGTGAAAAGATTTTAAAAAGAAAAATAAAATAAAAAAAATTGGCAGGGGGGTACACAGACCCCCTCGTACCTTGGGCCTGTGCCTGGTATGGCATGACAGGGGCTTGTCGGCTCCCCGCCATCGACCGACAAGCCACATTAGCGAGGCCTTAAGCCCCCGGCCATGGTTGTCGGTCCAACAGGGCCAACTGGTTACCAGCATCCGGTGTCCGAGCCCAGGGTGGGGCCCAGTAGCACCTCATGAAATTTTGGCAGTTAAAACAAAAAAATTAAACCTTGTGAAATATGTTTTTGAAATCTACCATACATGCCACCTCAGCATCCGATGACATCACCTTACACCATCTAAGCCCACATCAATGTCATGTCAGTGGTTATGTCACCACCCAATCACTGATGATGTCAGTAGTATGAACATGGTCCCGCCAGGGGTCCCCTTTTAGCCGTCAAAGGGTATTTTTTATGGGAAGCATAACTTTCACCCATGGTGTCAGATTGTCAACTTCTTATACACGTCAGAAAGGTCTCTTTGAACACTATGCAATGGTATAGGTTTGGTGATCAGATTTTGTTGTTTGTGTCATAATTCGGTCCCTGAAGACAGGCATTGCTCCAAGACAGTCTTATGCTCATAACTTTTGCATACAAAATCATATTTCAATTTTGAATAGGCATTGGAGAGCTATTAGTATGTACTACAAATTGGATGATGTAGATTTTTAGTTTGTTGTGTAGAGAGAGATTGGTACTTGTTTGATCACTTGTGGGAGCCTGAGGTTCAGGGTGTGATTGTGAGAGCATTCAGATGGTTTTTTGGGCAAAAACTTGTGGTAGTGCATGTTGCTATGTGACTATCATCATGGTATAGAAAAATTTTAGATTTGGTGCTTCCAGGTATAGGTTTACATGTGTTTTTAGAGTTTGGACTTTGATGGAGATAGGTACACAGGTTGTCTTCTAGTTTGAGGACATGATTTATACATGTGTGAGACTAGGAGTCTCATTTCAATGGGATTTGAGTACAAGTACAGTGATGACAATGATTATGGTGTCATGGATATGCATGCACATTTTTGCATTGGCATGACATGATCACGTATGCGATTAACAAGTATGGGCTATGATGTTTGATTCATGATTACAAGTGGTGTTGTGGTGTAGTTTTAGGAGGTTGTTCTTATCTCCTGGATGCTTGATTAGTTCCTTGACTATGGTTACTTGTTTGTGGAGTTGTTTGGAAAATTGAATCTAGCATTGATTTGGTGTTTGAGTCTTGAAGTCTATAAGTTATCTTCTTTGATATCTCAGTTTGCATGTTACTAATGTGATTATGAGTTTGCATATTAGATTTGTTTTGGATCTTTGGGTTATGTAGTTTTGTGGATTAGATACCCCTTGGCTACAGTGGGATGACTTAGATGTGGATTGTCTTTACCCACGTGATTGATTCAATGTTTATGCAGAATTTTTTAGTTGGCATTATCTGTGGTCATTTGTACATTGGTATGTTGCATTGGGATGAGAGGATGGATGATTAGAGTGCATGGATAGTCAGTTATTGGGACTTGTAACATGTTTATCATGATGTCATGGATAGCTTGGATGCATGGTGTTATGTGAGCTTTTGACAATGATGGTTTTATCTTCTTGGTTTGGAGATCATGGTTTACTCGACCTTTTGGGAGTTGTTGATGTTATAGTGTGATTCCTTGATTGTGCTAGGGCCATGGATAATCTTCATTTAGGAGATAGTTATATTCATGTGATTGGAGATGTTGATCCTTGGTTTAGAGGTGTTGATATTGTGTCTTGATGGACTCTTGGTTGCACGCTAGATTGTTGACATGATACAGGTTGCGCTAGATTGTTGACATGATACAAGTTCTCTTGAGACCAAGATGTGTGCATTAGTGCATGTGATCTCCCTGGTGGAGGTGGTTAGATCATGATATCATGATGGGTTCCTTGATTATGCAGATGTGTAGTGGGAGCATTGATAATGATCATGGTAGTTCTCTTGGTATTGAGTACATTGGTCATTTGCTTAAGAGCTTCATGATAGTGTAGTGTTGCATTTGGAGTTTAGCATGGATTGATCATGGAGGTGCTCAAGGATACTTGAAGGCTTAGGTGAGGTTGGAGTTCTCTTCGAATAAGAGACATTGTTGAGACAATTACTCTTTGGAGATTTCGGTAGGAAGATTGAGGATCCTACACCTAGGTATGGACATGAGCTCATTATGGACATATAGGAGATTATTCTTTGAGAGAGTCATTGTGGCTTGGTGTATCTTGGAGGAGCATTCTCATTCCCCATTCTTGGTCTACTCGGCAGATTATCATCTACGAGGTATTGCCCATCCTTTTAGATGCATTTTGCTTTATGTTTTATCTTATCATGGATATGGATCTTGAGCTACATTTATTGGTTTTGGAGGGTTCATTTGAGGGATGTTGGCATGGTTATCTCCCTGTTCATATGGTTTGATTTAATATGCCCATTATGAGGAGTTTAGGAGATGTGATTGAGCTTATTCCTAGTTATGGAATGGTTATGATTTTGATCTACCTTGGTTAGAGAGGCTTACATCTATGTTGATTACATGATACATATGTCCATTTGAGCTATGGGATTGAATGATAGGGTGTTGTTGAAGTTTTTCATTTGGGGTTGTAAAGGAGATCATACTTGACACAACTTATCATTTTGAGGTGTTGATAGGACATTATGATTTACAAGTTTTCTCTCTTTGTCTTATGCCTACTTCCTGGAGGTTCATGTTGGTATGGTTGGACTTGGGAGAGTTATGGTGACATATTGTGAGAGACTGCAATGATTTATCTTGTATGTGTGGATCATTGTGATTGTTCTTGGTACTACATTAGCCACACCTTGGTTTGAGTGTTGATTGGTAGACTTGGTATGCTTTGATCTATTTTTAGATTTGACATTACCCATGCAGTGGGAGTTCCTAGATGTATGTGTGCTTCATTGACAGGTTTTATACATGGAGCTTGTGATTGCAGTATATGGGTTGGATATGTTGTTGGCATGAGTTTACTAATGTTGTTCATACCTATGAGGTATGGATGGTTGGATGTATTAGCACATGTTTTGGGTGTTCTTTCTGATCATGTGGGTTTTTTTACCTTTGACAACAACTTGGAGCCTTTATTATCACTTGGATTTGATGCTTGTGTTATTTGGATTGGTGCATCTTCACCTTGGCTTGCTCCTTTTCTTCCATAGGTGGCATGTTGGAGGATGAGAGGAGTTCTTGCTTGAGATGATTGTTACTTTGATTTTGTTGCAGGTATCTTCATGGAGCATGAGAGCATGTTGGAGATTCACATAGTTTCATGTTTGCCTATGATGATGTATTTAATTGATTGACCTTTATGTAATGCATACAACAAGTGGGAGAATGTTGGAATAGGTGTGTTGTACACCTTGCATAAGATTGATTATTTTATTTATGTAAAATAAATATTTATTCGTGGTGCATCCATGTGATGTGTTTAGCCACATTAGATATTTATTTGGGTGACACTTATAAACGTTGTATGTAACATTGGGTTAGTTATTTTATGTGTGGGACATAGAGTAATTATTTATTTGGGAAATTATTTAATATTGGGCATAAAGTGAAAACTTAGTTACAAATATTAAATGTGGGGTCGATGGTTTTGAGTATCCATGGTTTTGGAACACATGGTTTTCTCCATACTACATCTTGTATTTGTGTGAGCTTGATTCTATAAAAGCAAGCACATGGTTAGTAGTTGGGGTTGGCTAGTTGGCTATTTGGTTGTTGGTTTTGGCTATAGGTTGTGTGAGAGATTGTTGTTGTATTGAGTTTTCTCCTGTGAGTGTATTTTGTGAAGCATGGCATGGGATGTGTGGATTCATGCTTGGGCACATGGAGGATGCATTGGAGGAGCTTGATGTTTCAGAGGTGTTCATAGAGACTCTGCATATGTATTCTAATCTTTATTGGTGAATAATACATGGGAGATGGATGCTTTTGGAGGCTGGGTTTTTCCCTCTTGAGGGTTTTCCTAGGGTATATCTTATGTTATCTTGTTGATTGTATATTTATCTTTGCATTATGGCATTATGGTTACTTGCATGCATCATATTCTCCTTTTGGGTTATGTGGAACTAGTTTATTGAACCTACAAATTCCTAACAAACACCACTAACATCAAAAGCAAGCATTTTTTCTATATTATGTTTGTTCTTTAAAAAATTAAAAAAAATGACCATCTATCCTCCAATCATAGATAAATCATTCTATATCTTAGCTTATGATGCAGAGGGAAACAATAAGAAAACTTATGGATCACCAAGAACAAGAACAAAGTAGGGTCTTAATAGTCTTCACAAGATTCCACTGACTCTTCAAAATGATTTCAACCTATACCCAGCTCTACAAGCCTGTCTCTCTAGGCTTAAACCCTTAACAAGACCTAATTCAGATTTAGTATGGAAATATACATTCATTTTGTTTTCTTGGATTCTTTCCACCTTTCACACACCCTATAAGAGCTCACCAAACCCTCACTTTCCTGTGATGAACCCAACAAGAACAACTTTCACTAAACCCTCAATCTACTAGGGTTTTGACAATCTTTCTGGACAATGACACACACGGTCATGCATATCTCACATGTGTGGGGATGTCAAGAGCTGAAACTTGGAGGATATCTAGCACACAACCCAATGAAGAAGTTCACCAAGTTTTGTGATTTTTCACTAGTCCAAACTAAAGATATGGGTTTTTTTCTCTCGCTGGAAACCCTAGGTCAAGAACAGGGCAATGAAGGATTAAATTGGTTTACCTACACCAAAACACCATGAAACCTCAAAATAATAAATGCATTAGTACTGTAATATGGTACTCTCACTTCTCACACACTCTCAGACCATGACAAGTTCGTACATGTCCATACAAGGGTGTTTTTTGCCTGCAAATCAATAAAAACTTTCAAAATTGCTAGAAAGAACAGGGCACAACAAGTAAAACTGTCAAAAATCACTTCTTCTAGTGTTCTCCTTCCTGTCTTTGATGTGAATGATCCTCCAAAAGCAATTACAATCAAATATATGTGTGTCTTTTCCATCAAAACCTAACTATTATTGTCATAAAACCTTAAATTTTGCCCTTTTTGCCCCTAATTCACAACCTAGACTTGAAAACAACATGCAAAGAGACCCTACATGGTATTTCATGGTCTTTCAAGACCTTATTGGACCCAAAAAAACATTTCCAAGGCTGAGGAACAAACCCTGACTCTCCTACAAGCCAAAATCACCTAGGAAATTCAAATTTGCATTTTGGCAGGAAAATCAAAATTTGAATTTCTAAGCCTATTTACACAACCTAGGCCATTGGAAATGATCCCAATGGACCCCCTAAGACCTCTAAACACACAACTGGGACTCTTAACATCAAAATGACCTTAAAAGCATGACTATGAGTGATACTCCTACATCATACTCCCAAGGGAAAAAGAAAGAAACTCAGGTTCCACCTGAGAGGAGGTCTGCAACAGTCTTTCCATGGTTGATGATGTTTGCTTCAGTCATCCATGTGGTATCTTCATATGGTATCCCCTTCCATTTGACTAATTATTGGTAATAATGCTTGCCTATAGTCTTCTTGCTCTCCTTGGTGTCAAGAATACACTCTAACTCAATTGGTTTAGTGTGTGGTAGGTCCTCTATCCAATCAACATTTGACATGGACTGTATACCTACTCCTTCATCAGCACTTGCATCTCCTTTGTAAGGGTATAAGTCAACAACATTAAAAATTGGTGATATGCCTACTCCACTAGGCAATTCAATCTCATAGGCATTGTTGGCAAACTTCTTAACAACCCTACAAGGACCTATCTTCTTCATCTTCAACTTGGTATACTCACCTTTGGGAAACCTTTTCTTCCTAAGATGTGCTAGGACAAGATCTCCAACCTTAAAACTGACCTCTCTCCTTTTCAAATCTGCCTTTTGTTTGTACTTTTCCACACTAGCTTAGAGCTATTGTTTCACTTGTTGATGTATCTCTTGCATGGCAATTGCAAATTGTTCACTCTATGCACTTAGCTTCTTCATACCACTGATATCTCTTAGTTCAAACACTCCTCTTGGCTGCATGCCATAGACCACTTAAAATGGAATCTTGCCAATGCTCCTATTCACCGAGTCATTATAAGCAAACTCTTCTTGGGGTAACACAAGATCCCGTTATTTAGGATGATCCTTTGAAAGGCATCTTAGCAAATTACCTAAGCTCTTGTTGACTACCTCAGTTTGGCCATCTATCTGAGGGTGGTAAGCTGAGCTAAAACTAAGATTTGTACCAATCTTTCTACACAATGTCCTCCAAAAGTGTCCTAGGAATTTGCTATCCCTATCAAAGATTATGCTCAATGACAATCCATGAAGTCTAACAACCTCTTTGAAGAATAAACTTGCAACATATGAAGCGTCACTTGTACTTTTGCAAGGATTGAAGTGAGCAATCTTGGAAAACCTGTCAACTACATAAACTGAATCAAAACTCCTTTTAGTCTTTGGCAATCCCATAACAAAGTCCATGCTGATGCATTCCCAAGGCTTATTGGGAATGGGTAAAGGATGGTACAATCCTACATTAGTGTTGCTCCCTTTTTCTATTTGACACACAGTACACCTATCCACAAACATTCTTACATTTGTTTGCATCCTTGGCCAAAAGTAGTGCCTTCTTAGTTGTTCTAGTGTCTTATCAAGTCCAAAATGACTTGCCTTACTCCCACAATGCTTCTCCTTGATGAGATTTTCCCTCGTGGAACACTTGGGTACACAAAGTTGTGCTCCCCTAAATAGAAAACCACCTTGTATAAGATAGTCTAACCACTTCTCCCTATTGGTACTAGTAGGCTGCTTGTACAAACAACATATACTTCTTTGAAATCTTCATCACCCTCATACATCTCCTTGAGTGCTCTAATCCCAACACTCTCTAACTGAATTTCTTGCACCATTAATGCTCTCCTGCTCAAAGCATCAGCCACCTTGTTACTATGCCCCTTCTCGTGTTTGGTTGTGAAAGTGAAGTTTTGTAGGTATTCAGCCCACTTGATGTGCCTTGGACTGAGCTTTTCTTGGCTATTAATGAATTGAAGTACATGATTGTCTGTATAGACCATAAACTCCTTAGGTAGAAGGTAGTGTCTCCACTTTTTTAGGGATTGAACCATTGCATACATTTTGAAATCATATGAAGAGTACTTCTTTGTATCATTCAGTTTTGTTGGGAATTAAGGTGTTTCAACCTTGGTAATTCCTTACATTATTAATGTTTGTATTTATTATTTAATTGTTTATGTTGTAAATATTTGTAAATTCCATATTGTCATATTGTAGGATGTGGCATAGTGATGTGTCAATCCTACATGGAATATGACAACTTGTAATTTTGTCCTCACATAAGGAGATAGGCGTCCCACTTTATGGTAGGAGCATTTTGCCATGTGTCGGCATCTCCCATGTTGTGTAAGGGAATATTGACTGAAACGGTTATGACGGATTCCTATGACATGTAAGAGTCAGAAATAGAAGTTTGTAAGACAGGTGAGGACATGTGTCATGAAGCATGTTTGAAAAAGGCATATTTGGGCGCCCCAAGGTGGACTATGACATGTTGTAAGAGAATATGCTATTTATAGCATGTGTATGATAGATTCTCTTACAGCTATAAGTTGTAACTGCTATGATAGATTCTATGACGGTCGTAAGTGTCGTAAGAGTATCTGTTATAGCCCATTTTCGAAATAGGCAGCCTCTTTGGGATGGGAGCTGTCGACAAGTGTCAGGCACATTCTACAATGTGGACCAAGTGTCCCTAGGCATGGGTTTTGGGCCATGAGGCCAAGTTGGACGCCCATCCCAAGATAGGACCTATTTTTCCTTGTATTTTCTATATAACCAGGTACATGGAGATGGAGTTTGTATCACAAGTTTACAGGTACTGTTATGCTATCGAATTGACTCCAGATACGAGTGTTGAAGACCATTGAAGCTTGCATTGCAAGTGTATTGTAAACATTCTTTTAGATTTGTTAATACATTGTGTAGGTTTCTGAGTGGGGTTTTTCACTCGATAAGGGTTTTCCCCACCATATATCTTGTCTCTCTTCTTCTATCTTTTTTTGGTTCATGTGTATTGCTGCAATATTTCATTTAGATGTTCTATGTTGTTGTAGTTGTAAGGAATAATTTGAATTTGCATAGCCCTCTTCTCATTAGATTAGTGTAGGAAGTGATTTCCGCACACCTAGCTTCCTTTCAGTTGGTATCAGAGCTTGATCACCTTTGGTCCTAGTTGTTGGGTAGGGGTTTTTTGAGCTGATCTTAAGTTGAGTGGGAGTCTGTGCAGAGTATTTTGTTTTCTATTACAACAAGGAGATGGCAAGCACATCTGGAAGAATGGAAGTGGAGAAGTTCAATGGCACTAATTTCGAGCCATGGAAGCTCAAGATGGAAGACATGCTTGTTGACTGAGACCTTTGGGAAACCGTTACCGCAACTAAACCAGCTACAATGCAACAAGCTGATTGGGATCTCAAGGATCGGAAGGCTAAGGGTCTCATAAGACTTAGTCTTGCTAATTCTATGTTGTTAAATGTCCATGAGGAGAAGACTGCAACCTTGCTTTGGAAGAAGTTGGGAGATGTGTATCAAGCCAAATCCCTGGTTAATAAACTTTTTCTAAGAAAGAAGTTGTA
Source organism: Cunninghamia lanceolata (assembly GCA_027924645.1). Taxonomy (NCBI): domain Eukaryota; kingdom Viridiplantae; phylum Streptophyta; class Pinopsida; order Cupressales; family Cupressaceae; genus Cunninghamia; species Cunninghamia lanceolata. Next base: position 881,739 of record BSBN01000771.1, read on the forward strand.
TTCTCTTTGAATGGAGGATGAAGGATCCATTGCCAAACATATGAATGCTTTTAACATGCTGGTTGAACAATTGACATCTATTAGTGTAAAGATGGAGGAGGAGGATCGGTGTATGACCCTGCTTTGTTCTTTGCCAGACTCATGGGATCACCTTGTCATGGCTATTGGAAGCACCACATCTACATTCAAGATGGAAGATGTGGTATCTACATTGTTATCTGAAGAGATGGGGAGGAAGTCTTTTGATGCAGCCAAAGAGGCTCTTGCAATCTGTGGAAGACCCAAGGAGAAAGGGAAAAATAAGGACAAGAAAGCTGAGAAGGGTAGATCCAAATCCCATGGAAGATCCAAATCTCCTGGAAAGTCCAAGGCTATTTGTTGGAACTGTGGTAAATCTGGGCATTTCTGAAAGGAATACAAAGAGGAGAAGAAGAAGAAGAAGAAGAAAGGTCCTGATTCAGATTCCGACAAATCACAAGATGATGGTGATGCTTTCATCGCAACCCTGGCAACCCATGCATCTGATGATGTGTGGCTGATTGACTCTGGTGCATCATTCCACATGACCTCGCATCGATACTGGTTCACTAGGTATGAAGAGTTCGATGGTGGAAAGTTGTACTTGGGTGACGACTCTCATCTGAAGATTGTTGGTCATGGAAGAGTCTCTATCTGATTCCCTAATGGTCGAGTCAAGGGGATCTCTGGGGTTATGCATATCCCAGGCTTAGCACGGAACCTACTTTCTGTAAGTAGTTTGAATGATACAGGTGTGCAGGTTGTCTTTTCAAAAGAAGGATGCAAGATGACTAGAGGAGCTATGGTGCTTGCTAAGGGTACTAGGAGAGGTACTCTGTTTCAGTTGGAGGCATGGATTTCACAATGCAATAGTTTTTCTGATTCAAAGAAGAGGGCAATAGTCACTTCATCCCCACCATCTGAACGAGCAGTCAAGAGATCTATTGTTTCTAGTTCTGATGTTTGTAATCATGCCTTGGAAGTTAAACTTCCTGCTAAAAAGACAATGTTATGGCATAAGAGATTTGACCACATTGGTGAGAAGGGTCTGCGTACCCTAAAAAATAAAAACCTTGTTGAGGGATTAGATGATTGTAATCTTGAGTTCGACTTTTGTGAACATTGCATTTATGGAAAGCAAAACCGTGTTCAGTTTTATTCAAGTTCTCACAAGTCTTCTGGTGTGTTGGACCTTGTTCATTCTGATGTATTTGGTCCTGTTAATGTTCCTTCATTATCAAAATATGTATATTTTATATCTTTTATAGATGACTATAGTAGAAGGACATGGATTTATTTTCTCAGAAGCAAATATGAAGTTTATAGTAAGTTTAAGGAGTTTAAGGTCTTTGCTGAAAATCAGACTGGTAAGAAGATTAAGTGTTTGAGAATTGACAATGGTGGTGAGTTCTGTTCTACAGAATTCGATAAATATTGCAAGGAACTTGGGATTGAAAGACATAAGACAACTCCATAGACTCCACAACAAAATGGAATTGCAGAAAGGATGAACAGGACACTGATGGAGAAGGCTAGGAGTATGCTTAGTGGAGTTGGCCTAGAACAAAAGTTTTGGGCTAAAGTTGTTTGCCACTGTTTGCTCTCTTGTTAATAGATCTCCTACATCAGCTCTTGTTGGAAAGACACCCATGGAGGTGCGGTCTGGTAGAAAGCCTTCAATAGGGCATCTTCATGTTTTTGGTTGTGAGGCATATGCACATGTGCCTAGGAAGAACCGGTCAAAATTGGAGAACTAGGCTGTTAAGTGTATCTTCATTGGCTATGGTGTCGGTGTGAAAGGATACAAGCTTTGGGACCCTGTGGTTGAAAAAGTGTTGTATAGCAGAAGTGTCATCTTCAGAGAGCTTATACCTTCTTCCATTGTTTTACAACCAAAAGAAAAAGAAAAGAAAGAGGATGTTGTTCAGTTTCCTCTCATTCTGAGAAGACTGAACAGAAAGACAATGTTGGACTTGATGAAGAGGAGAGCTCTAGCAGCTCTAAAAGCTCAGATGAAGAAGCTGAACCTCAACCTCAGCTCTTGAGGAGGTCTACAAGGATAAGAAAGCAACCTAAAAGGTTTGGTTTTACATTACTTGATTCTAGTTGTGCTTTTGCTTTGCTTACTAACAGTGATGGACCTAGAATTGTATCAGAGGCTATGGACATGAAAGATGCAGGTTCCTAGAAGGAAGCCATGGAGGATGAAATGGCTTCTTTCGAAAAGAATCAAACTTGGGACTTGGTGCCTTTGCCTCTTGGACGGAAACCCATTGGATGCAAATGGGTGGTCAAGAAGAAATTTGGTGCAGATGGCAGTGTTGAGAAGTATAAGGCCAGATTGGTTGCGAAGGGGTATTCACAAGTGGAGGGTATAGATTATGGTGAGATCTTCCCTCCCATTGCAAAGCTGACATCCATTCGATTCCTGATGTCTCTCGCAGCGGCTTATGAATTGGAGGTAGAATAGATGGATGTGAAGATAACTTTACTTCATGGTGATTTGGAGGAAGAAATCTACATGTCACAACCAGAGCATCACATGGTGAAAGGTAAAGAAAATTTGGTTTACAAAATTAAGAAGTCTTTGTATGGTTTGAAGCAATCCCCTACGAGATGGTACTTGAAGTTTGATGCCTTTGTGTTGTCAATTGGATTTGTGAGATTGAAATCAGATCACTGTGTGTATTATAAGTTTGATGGTGATTGTATTCTCATTGTTGCACTGTATGTTGATGATATGTTGCTCATTGGGAAGGGTAAGAATATGATTTCTGATTTTAAATCTTAGTTGTCAGTACAGTTTGAAATGAAAGATTTAGGGGCAGCCAGGAACATTCTAGAAATAGAAATCAGAAGAGTCAGAACCAATAGAAAACTTTGGTTAAGCCAGAGTAAGTATGTGAAGACCGTGTTGGATAGGTTCAACATGGCAGATGGTAGACCACTGTGTGTTCCTGTTTCTTTGGGGACAAAATTGTCTGTTAAGGATTGTCCAAAATCTCCTAGTGAGGTGGAGGACATGAGCAAAGTACCTTATGTTAGTGTTGTTGGGAGTTTGATGTATGCAATGGTCTGCACAAGACCAGACATTTCGCAAGCAGTGGGAGTCCTTAGTCGACTTATGGCTAATCCTAGACAAGTTCATTGGGATGCAGTTAAGCGAGTGTTCAAATATTTGAGGGGTACTTCCGAGTATTCCATTTGCTATCATGGTAATGTTTCTAGACTTCTGCATTCTGTTGATATTTGTGGATTTGTGGATTTAGATTGGGCAGGTGACATTGACAATAGGAGATCCACCAATGCTTATGTGTTTACACTATTTGGTGGTGCTATTAGTTGGATGAGTAAGCAAAAACCTGTTGTTGCTTTGTCCATGACAGAAGCTGAGTATATGGCAGCAACTCATGCTTGTAAGGAAGCCATTTGGATTAAGAGATTGTGTTCCGATATTGGTGTTGATGCAGGTCAGATCACGATCAGTTGTGACAGTCAAAGTGCAATTTGCTTTGCAAAGAATCCAACTTTCCATGCTAGAACAAAGCACATTGATGTTCAGTTTCACTTCGTGCGAGACATGGTTGAGGATGAAAAGGTAAATTTGGAGAAGGTAGATACTTTGAAGAATGTTGCAGATGAATTGACAAAGCTAGTGGGCACAAAGAAGTTCAGATGGTGTTCGGAGTCTATGGGCCTCTAAGCCTATAGCAGTTAAATCCTATTTTTCTATTGGCTCTTACAAGGTGTTCGACAAGTGGGAGAATGTTGGGAATTAAGGTGTCTCAACGTTGGTAATTCCTTACATTATTAATGTTTGTATTTATTATTTAATTGCCTATGTTGTAAATATTTGTAAATTCCATATTGTCATATTGTAGGATGTGGCACGGTGATGTGTCAATCCTACATGGAATATGACAACTTGTAATTTTGTCCTCACATGAGGAGATAAATGTCCCACTTTGTGGTAGGAGCATTTTTCCATGTGTCAGCATCTTCCATGTTGTGTAAGGGAATATTGATTGAAACGGTTATGACGGATTCCTATGACAGAATCTATGACATGTAAGAGTCAGAAATAGAAGTTTGTAAGATAGGTGAGGACATGTGTCATGAAGCATCTTTGAAAAAGGCATATTTGGGCGCCCCAAGGTGGACTATGACATGTTGTAAGAGAATATGTTATTTATAGCATGTGTATGACAGATTCTCTTACAACTGTAAGTTGTAACTGCTATGACAGATTCTATGACAATCGTAAGTGTCATAAGAGCATCTATCATAGCCCATTTTGGAAATAGGCGACCTCTTTGGGATGGGAACTATGGACAAGTGTCAGGCACATTCTACAATGTTGACCAAGTGTCCCTAGGCATGGGTTTTGGGCCATGAGGCCAAGTTGGACGCCCATCCCAAGATAGGACCTATTTATTTGCCTTGTATTTTCTATATAACCAGGTGCTTGGAGATGGAGTTTGTATCACAGGTTTACAGGTACTGTTATGCTGTCAGATTGACTCCAGATACGAGTGTCGAAGACCATTGAAGCTTGCATTGCAAGTGTATTGTAAACATTCTTTCAGATTTGTTAATACACTGTGCAAGTTTCTGAGTGTGGGGTTTTTCACCTGATAAGGGTTTTCCCCACCGTATGTCTTTGTCTCTCTTCTTCTGTCTTATTTCTGGTTCATGTGTATTACTGCAATATCTTGTTTAGATGTTCTATGTTGTTGTAGTTGTAAGGAATAATTTGAATTTGCATAGCCCTCTCCTCATTAGATTAGTGTAGGAAGCGATTTTCGCACACCTAGCTTCCTTTCAAGTTTTTCACTAAAGTATGTTATTGGTTTGTTGTCTTGGCTTAAGACTACCCCTATTGCATGCCCACTAGCATCACATTATATTTGAAAGACCTTGTTGAAGTCGAGTAAGGCCAAGATAGGTTGTGTTAGGTCTCAAAAACACAGGTTGTAAACCTTAAGAGGATGCCAAGCTCTTTGGTAAAGTTTTTGGCTAATGAAACGTGGTTAATTGATATGGTTGAGAACCCCCTACACTTTAGGCTCTGCCAGACCTAGGCGGGTGAACCTTGATAACTGATGTAGATTTAAAGGTTGTGTGACTTAGTTGAACTTAGGGATCCATCCACAGTGACATGTAAATGTGAGATAGATGTAAACTTAACAATTACTCCTACTCCTAATGTTCGAATTTTGAATATGTGAATAAAGTTTAAATGAAGTATTGTTTTATACTGAATATGACTAGTGCTTTTTGAGCAACGAAGTCAAGATATATATGATAGATGTCTTCTCCCTCCTGGCTTAACTCAAATTATTTGGCACTTTTCAAATGTTTATACCTTGTATAAACATGTAAGGTTGTCAGTTACCAGGCTCTTCTTACAAATCCCAATGATATTTTCCTAGGTTACTGTGATCAATTAAACGAATTTAATCCTTCCTTGAAGGAGCCAGTTGTATTAATCACACAAGAATAACAAATGTGCCCTGATAAATCAAGTATATCCTTGATATATTCAATTTAAATAACAAAGGAAAACCACTCTGGAGACAACACATAACATATACGAATAAATATTAACAAATAATTGAACACCAAAATGTTGGACACCAGATTATAATATTCTTCTTCGTTAAATTGCTTCAAAAGATTTTGCAGTTTGTATTGGAAGTCTTCATTCACTGGTATATTCTACCTAATCTCTAATTCCTACTGCTGATGTTTGATCTTTTATTTTCATCTGTCATTTACACATCATATTTCCAAGGGTTATGACCCTTCACATATCCACTGCATGCAGCTCTTTATTATCTTGATTACCTTCGGCAAAATTTAATTTAACTTCTTTGTTCTCTGTGAAAATTAATCTTGATTGTTATAATCCTTAATTTGCTTGAGATTTTCATTTTGTATTTACTTGTCTGTATTTTCACACATAAAATGCTCTTTGGGTAAAAAATAACTACCCACTCCAAGATTTTATGCTCTCTTAATTCCTAGGGTAAAAATGTTTTACTTCTAAGGGGAAACATATTGCAATTGCATTTTACATTATTGACCAAATAATATGCCCCAAAGTAACATCAAATTCACCGTGATTATTTTAATAACACTTTACTTTGTACTTTATGCAATTAACACATTTTTTGTTTTCGTTCCATCAGATGGACTTAAATTTACTTACTCTGAACTTCCACAATCTCTTCGATTTACTTTATGCAAAATCATTTTATCGGAGGGACCCAAAAATACTTATTCAGATGTTTCAAACTCCTCCCGATATAACCTTTATTTAATACTCTTTGCAATTTTGGCAGGGAGTGACCTTTGCCACATTGAGGGGACCACAACTTGATTTTTACCGAATTTCACCCCTCCCTTCGATATGCTTAAATGTTATCGGGATATCGAGGGGAGCTTGGAATGACTTTTTCTAATATTAAGAGTCCTCTCGATATTAGGGTTTCATATGTGTTTTCATCTTTGCCCTAACTGCAACCATGTTCCAAAGCTCCTATTTTGGCACGGGTATGAGTGTGTTGACAAAGGTTGTGAAATCTAGCTATACATCTAAGATTCTGGATTTGCAGACATGGCTACGAGGGCACTTGTAGTTCAACAATGTTTGACATAAATGTGCTTTCCATTATGTTTTAATGGATGCCTCAAACCTATTGGAAAGCTCCCATTAGGGCACAAACCAGGAGGATACTGGCAATAATGGTGTTCGCTAAAACACATTTCATTTGAGACATTATGTGAAACACTTTTTGTGCCTTGTATAATAGGGCGATTTCTTCATTCCAATACCTTTAGGGGCCAATTCACCATATCTACTTTCACTCACAAAATTTTGAATAAAACCAAAGCAACGCACTGAAGACTTTTTTCATATCTTACAACACTTAAGTGACAGTAGTAATTATGTTGTATGACAGCCCAGGCATGGAGTTCGAAGCGGCTTCCATTGTCATTCTTGCTATAGCACTGGCTTCACTTTGGCTACTTGCAAACTTTGTCAGAAATAGAAATAATAACACGGCAAAGGCAAAGCCACCGCAGCCACCATTATGGCCAATAATTGGGCATTTTCTTCTTCTAAGTAGAAGAAAACAACTTATTCACAGAATTCTATCCTCGCTTTCAACTTGGCTTCCGCTTAGTTTTGGTTATCGCCTCATTAGATCTCACAAAAGAATGCCTTGCAACAAATGTCAGCTCTGGAAAGTATATTGGGTATGACTTCAATGTTGGAGGATATCATGTGTGGGCAATCATCATGTGTGGGCAATTTATCCCCACATTTCATGACAAGAACAACTTTGGAAGGGAACATTTTCATGATCTTTGTTTGAACCATTTCCTATGTTACAGACCCAAGAACCGCATAGAATTTTCAAGATCATTTCAACACATATATGAGTATAAGTGAATAGGGTTTTTGAGGAGTCACCTATGTGACTCATACAAACTGTCTCAAGGATTTTCTAATAATTTTTAGGAACATAAGGTCTTAGATATTCATCATATAGGTTATACAATATTACTCATAATGGCACTATTGAAACCATCTTTGTTTCCAGATTGAGAATGAAGTTCATGGTTGTATGTATGGTCTGGAGTTGTTGTAAAACCAAAGGTCTTCTGAATTACCAAAGATTATGAAGAAGCCTATAGACTTGATCCTTATTTCAAAGTCTAATGTGATTCTCCATTTTGAAGAAATCCATCTGCAAGGAGAGTCTATAGAAGGTCAACATCCCACCAATTTACAAACTAGTGCTTGCACTAACAGACTTGGCATTTGCACATTAATTCTCTTCTACCAATTTAATCACTGGATCTGTGTTTGCTATTTCCAAAACCCTGAAAGGGTGTTCTTTCAAACTTTTGTTTAGTGATTTGGAGGAGAAGACTTATGGACATATTGTATGTGAATATATCTTGGGAATTGTTCAATAAGAGATATGAGTTCATCAAAGCAACCTCTGTTTCGATAATAATAATTGACCCCTTCCGAGTCATCAATTTCCCATCATTTATACTTGAGTGGCATCAGTTAAGGCAGTGGCCATTTGTTTGCATTAGCAAGCTGCTAATTGTCCTTGAGGATATGATAGTCTATTTTCATTGGCAGGCGATGTTCTCCTTTTCCCTACAAAGCAAAGCTTAACACAAAATCCTATTGGGGCAAACCTTAACTATATCCTTAGGCCCCAACTTTACGTATCTCGGGCTATAGTTAGTCTCTCCACCCCTTGAAAGTTGTCTAGGTTTTGTGTATTTTAAATCATTCAAAAGCACATTATCTATATTTAGCCAACCAAGGTAATGAGTATTAGATGTACTACCGTAGTGCTCTGCATAAGTTTCATCAAAACTTAGGGGACCATTCTTTTGTGAGACTAAGTCTTTAGGAGTGATCACATGGAAACTACTTTGTTGGGATTTAGAAGAGAGACTGTTCATTTCTACACCCTTTATGACATGCTTTTCTACCATTACTTCTTCAATGCATATTTCCTTTTGAGCATAAACTAAATTGTATAAGCTCCAGAAGATTAAGCAATAGTTGGAAGCACTTCTTCTAACTTTCCATATTCACTTTGCAAATCCATCCCAACTGTGGCTGGTTTTTTCAATTGAAACAAGGCTGTCTTCAACTTAGTAACAATTTTGAGCAAGTTGGAGAACTAGGTCTTGACTCCATTAACATTACCCCACTGTAGAGATCCTTTCCCATCACCAACCTCATGCTTTCTAATCATGTTTAAACTTGGATTAACTTAGAGTGGAAGCAACCGGCCTTTATAGATCAAATTCTCTTATAACTTCATGACTGTGTGAGGTATATTGGGTCCCTTGTGGGCCCGACTAAATTTTTTTTCGTTTTGAAACAAGTTTTTGTCCTGAATTGACATGAGACTAGCTTGGTATGCTTCTGAGATGAAAAAATGCAATGGGTAGTCATTAGAAACCTCTTTCTAGCATCTTGCACAATGACCCAAAACAAGCCAGGTGACCTCCATAGTCACCCTAGAAAACTTGTCAAACCATCTCCTGGAGTCATGAAAATGCAAAGGTATGTAGATATTTGAACTGAGAATTCAGTGTAGCAAACGACTTGGCAAAACACATCTCGAGGTGGGAGATATTAACATTCAAAGTAGCCCACTTAGTTTTTCCTAAAACTGTATCTATCAAAAACCAATTAGGGCTCACCAACTTGCCATTTTGAAAAAGTATCAAATCTCTTCTTGGGGGGCTACCACTTGGGGGATTCATTCTTTTAGGTCAAATGAGCATGAGTGCAAAAGGGTTCTTCACCAATCCACTTCTATCATGAAATGTTAAAGACAAAAGTTCACCTCTGCAACTTTTTGAAAATGCAGATGTAAAAACAAAACAAATTGCATTTGCTTTTGATTTTGAAAAATTAGCAAATGAGATGTTGGGGTTTTATAAACTAGCATGAAAGTACATTAATATGGGGCAAATTTGGGACACCAATTAGTTTGCCATGAAAGTCATCCAGTTGCTAGATATTGGCTTCCAAAGTTGACCTCCTGGGCAGATTTAACACTGTGCAAACAACAAAACTTTCCATAACTCTTCAACTTGGTGCTTCAAATCCTTGTCAAATTAGATCATGGGGAGATGAAATCAAGTGGACACACTTACATATGGTAGATGAACATATTTTCAATGTGGTTTAGCATAAGAGCGAATAGGTCTCAAGCTGTGAATTTTCAAAGTGGGCTCCTGGGATAGACTTTATAGGTGCATTTCTAAGTGTTGTAATAAGTTTTTCATCATGGGCATGTAAAATTTTGCCAGAGTTTTACAGTGCCAATAGTGGCTCTTGATTGGGGATGTATGCCCCCCTACGGGCATAGTAAGAATCCAGATCTTTGGTGGAGTAGACCAAGTGCTTTGTCCATTGGGTAATATAGTCAAAACCCTCTTCTGCCCTAAACTGATATGGTTTGAAAATGACACTACAACTGATGGCTCAAGGCCACTAGAAGAAGAGAAGACTGAACTTATGTCTATCATCTACCTTATTCTGATCTGATTCCATCAAACTCCACTTGAAGACATTTATGAAATCATCATTCTGGTCACTGCCATGTATCATGAAATGATCTCTTAGCTGAGCTAAAAACTGAGAACATTTACTGTCCATCATGTAGCAAAGATCATCAAGTGTTATCTCATCATAAGTTTGTATAAGAAATCTAAAATCATTATAGAGCCATTGATGCAAACTAAGCAAAAAACAATCATAGTCATCCATGTTGTTCATTCCATCATTTGATTGCTTGTCACATGGGTTTGAGAACTCTGTTATATCAGCACATTCTGAGACAACTTGATATGAAATATTTCCATTATCCTTCATATTATTACTTGGTATTGATATCAACTTCTAATCCTTGCATTCATTACTATGCACTTCCGGACATACATCATCAACATAGTGATTCTCTTCATGAGTTGGTACAACACCCTGATCATCTGTAAATGCTTCATTTTCCTCATATACCGAATTTGAAAATACATGCACATTATGTTCTGATACACCTTGGCAAAACATCATTTGGTTTTCTTATGTTATTTCATCATACAAGGGGTTTGAACATATCTGAAAATCATTTTTAGATGTGCACATTTCTTCCTCAAACTACTGATTCTGATATACATTTTCAAGAGAGTTCACATCATCCTGAATATGGACAGCAGGGTCAACAATGTGTGCATTTTGCTAATAATGGATTTGGGGCTGACTGTGGTGTACAAGATATTGAAGTGGGTGGGCTTGGACAACATGAGCATTTATACTTTGAAGACTGCTCTCACCTTTTGATGTATCATATGTCATTTCATTGCTCATTGGATTATGCTGAGTGATGAGGTATAAATAACCTCATTTCTTGGATGGAACAAATAACCCTTTTTGCATTGCCCAATTCCCTAGCCTTGCCAATTTATTTATTTTTATAAGCAATAATAATCTATTTTTAATAAAATGTTGTACAAATCTTTATTTCCTAAATTGATTGAAATTAGCTTTTAAATGTTGATATAATGGCATGTAGAGATGGGTAATTGTGCAGGTTAATACATTGCCTACAAAAGAAGTGGACTTCATGCAGCTGAGGATGAGTGCGCCGGAAGTTGGGAGCACCAGAAATTTTAGGCGTGCATTAAGTGAAGGATATGTTTAAATTCTATTATTTCTGTTGGTTACCCAAAAGACATTATGGCTCCACTCGGAGTCCTTTTTATGTTTTAAAAGACATCAGTAGTAAAAGTTTCTATTTTTCAGTTATAAGACTTCTTCAAGTGGTATTTTCCCGCCATCTGAAATTCAGGTGTTTTGAATGTAGTTTAGTTTTAATTGTTGCTCAAAACATGGATATAAATATATACTATGGATGAATGAAAAAAAATCCCTTAGATTTTGAAATAATCAGAGCTGTGTACTTGCAATTTTCTCCATGAATGCAAATAGTGTTGTTCTGAGTAATTTCTTTTGAAGTATGGAGATCTGAATAGAGTTACCATGTTGCTGTGGAAATGATTGAATGTGACCTGAGTTAAAGATAATTTTCTCCCAAGAGCTAGCCACTCGTAGGACTGTAGGATAGATAAGTACTTTCATTTATGTGGATGTTTTCATTCAGCTGAAGTTAGTTTATGTTTAGTTTTCTGTCATGAACCTACAGGGTGTGTTGTTTAAAAGTTAAATTGTTGTGTACTTCTATTTTAGAACTCTCTGTGTTGTTTAAATGTTTCCAGTGCATCTGCCTTAGTTAAACTATTGTTTACTGATAGTTGGAAGTTAGAATGTTTGCAGCATAGCAAATTGCATTTGTGAATTTCTATTATAGAATTTATATGCTTTCTAGTATAGGATTTATATGCTTTCTAGTATAGAGTTTTCATGCTTTTTAGTATAAAATTTGAATGCTTTATGTAGAAGGATATAATTACTGTTTCATTCCATATGTTGTTTCAATCTTTTAAAGTGTTGGAATAAGGTGCCATTAACCTTGTAAATTCCAATATTGTATTTTATTCTATTTATTATTTGCTATTTGTAATTACCCATAAGGGAATGAGGTAGTCTCATTGACAGTTGTAATTTTGGAGTTACCGGCGATAGTTACGGAGTGACATTTATGGTTGGCAAATGTAAATAACTCAAAGTAAATGAGGATAGGTGTGCTCCCTTGAGGAATATACTATTTTTGGCATGTATGACAATTGTCATAATGTTTGGTGAGTGAATCTATGACAGCTGCAAGTTGTCATAAGATTCTGTGATTCTATGACTCATATGACAGATATGTTAGTTGTATATTTGCTATATTTAGCCCAAGCTTCCTATATTGGAAAGATACTCTTTTGCTGGAATCTATGATGGTTATGATGCGTCATAAGATGTTGTAAAAGGCCAGATTTAGTCTTGGGAGCCCAACCTTTGCATGGCTATTTTTGGACAAGTGTAAGATGCTTGTAAGATGGTAATTAATGTTTACAGGTTGGAGAATCTTAGGAGAGAGAAGGTGAACACTTAAGATGAGTTAGAAAATGTTTCTATAAGTATTTTCCATGTATTAGTTGCTATAATATAGATTTTAGGTACTCGGGTGCTGTCGGAATGCTATCAGATTGAAGACTGGTGGAGAGAGTTGAAGTGTTGTTGTATTGTAAATCATTTTAAGATTAATACAAACATTGGGACTCTTTCTTGTGTGGATTTTTTTACCCAAAAGGGTTTCTCCACATTAAACATTGTGTTATGTGTTCATATTTCTGATTTTGCATTTCTGTGAAGCATAGTTTTGTTTCTGTGTTACAATCTCCATTAATAACACATAGTTAAAGATTGAAGAAATTTATATTGAATTAGATTTCTATTGAAGTAGTGTTGCTTTCATTTCTAGCATTTGGTATCAGAGCCTGGCCAGCTTTGACTCTTGGGTGGTAGTGTGGAAGTTATAGTTACAGTGGGAGATTTGATTGCGTTTGTTTTGCAGATCTTGTGTTGTTATGATGGTTGCATCCATCGTTGCATCAACCTCTCGATTGGACATTGAGAAGTTCAATGGAACGGGGTATGAGTTGTGGAAGCTAAAAATGGAAGATTTGTTAGAAGAAAGAAACCAATGGTTGGCTATCTAAAAAGAGAAGAAACCTGACGATGTCTCTCAAGATGAGTGGGATAGACTGGATAAGAAGGCACGGGGAACCATCCGGTTGTGTCTTTCAAACTCTGTCCTATTGAATGTCGCAAAGGAAGAGACTGCACACAAGTTGTGGAAACAGTTGGGTGAGATCTATCAATCCAAGAGTATGGTAAATGAACTTTATTTGAAAAGAAAATTGTTTTCCATGAAAATGCGAGAAGGTGAATCAGTTGCAAAGCATTTAAATTCTTTTAATTTGTTAGTGTGTCAGCTTGATTCAGTAGATGTTGAGGTTAGTGAGGAAGATAAATGTATCTTACTTCTTTGTTCTTTACTCAAGTCTTGGGAGAATGTTATCCTTGCTATCACTGCTAACCTTGCGGATCCGACGTTGGATGCCCATGTTTTAATGCTAATGTCACATGAATTAAGGAAGAAGAGTTAGGATAGTTCAGGGGATGCTCTTAGTGTCAGGGGAAGGTCTAAGGAAAGAGGACCTCAAGGAGATCAGAAAGGGGCTAAGGACAAGTCCAAGGGCCGGTCTAAGACTCCTGGTAAAAAGAACAGAGTTAAGTATTGGAACTGTGGTAAAAGGGGACATGTGAAGGAGTGCAGAAACCCCAAGAAACAATGGGAGAGTGCTTCGGATAAGTCCTTGAATGCAGGTGAAGAAGTTTTACTTTCTGCATGTAATCTTGTTTCTAATGATCACTGGTTGGTTGACTCAGGATGCTCGTTTCATATGACTCCACATAAGGAATGGTTCTCCTCACATGAAGAATATGATGGAGGTAATATCTACCTTGGTGACAACTCTACATATCTGATTGTCAGGAAAGGAAAGGTATTGTTGTGTTTCAGTGATGGGAGGATTAAAACCCTCCCTGGTGTTTTGCATGTTCGTGGATTATCTAGAAATCTAATTTTAGTTTCGAAGTTGAATGATTTGGGAATGCATGTGACATTTGACAAGCATGGTTGCAGATTATTGAGAGGGAACTTGGTGGTAGCAAAGGGGAAGAGATTCGGAAGCCTATTCAAGCTTGAAGCCACTACAATTTATAATGCCTCCTATGTATCTGAGGCTTCTGAAAACACTTGTATGTTGTGGCACCGTAGATTGGGCCACACAAGTAATAATGTATTAAAAACTATTAAGAATAAAATTTTGTTGGATGGTTTCTCCTATTCTGATGAGCACTTTGATTTCTGTGAGCATTGTGTGTTTGGTAAATAAAATAGAAAATCATTTCCTTCAGGAAGCAATAGAGCAAAAGAGAAGTTAGAAATTATTCATACATATGTGTTTGGACCTATGGATAATGAATCTATCAGAAAATCTTGTTATTTTGTAACCTTCATTGATGGTGTATCCAGATTTATATGGATTTATTTTATGAAGCATAAATATGAAGTTTTCACTAAGTTTAAGGAATTCAAAGTCTTAGTAGAGAACCAATCAAGTTTAAAGATAAAAATATTAAGATCTGACAATGGAGGGGAATATTGCTCTAAGGAATTTGATGAGTTTTGCAAGCATGCAGGTATAATCAGACAAAAGACAACTCCGTATACAACACAGCAAAATGGTGTTGCAAAAAGGATGAACCGAACAATTATGGAAAGGGCCAGAAGTATGCTTAGTGATGCATAGTTAGATAAATGCTTTTGGGCAGAGGCTGTGTGTACTGCTTTCTACTTGATAAATAGATCTCCTTGTAAGGCTCTTGATTCAACACCTTATAAAGTGTGGACAGGTAGGAAACCTTCTGTTTCACATTTAAGGGTTTTTGGTTGTGAGGCTTTTCTTTATGTGCCTAAGGAAAAGTGATCTAAGTTGGATCCAAAGGCTGAAAAGTGTACATTCATTGGATATGGTGATAATGTCAAAGGTTATAAGCTTTGGAATCCACTAACCCGCAAGATTATCTTTTCTAGAGATGTTATTTTTAGGGAACTTAGAGCTATTTCTGAACCTGAGCAGCCAAAAGAAAAAGATGAAAAGGTAAAGAAGGTGCACTTTGATTTAGAGCAGCAAGATGCACCTTAGGAAGAATAGAATGATGGATTGGGCGTGAAGAAGATTTGAGTAGTTTTGAGGAAGATGAATTTGTTGTGACAGAAGACGTTGGTACAGATGATCATGCAGAAGAATGAGTAGAGTCTCTAACTCCACCCTTGAGTCCACAAGACAACAGAATCCAGTTGACAGGTATAGCCCACCTGATTTATGTTGTATATATGCTTTATTGAGTACTAATGATTAACCTAGATCCTACAGGGAAGCTATTTCTGCAGATGATAGTGAGTCTTGGCAGCTAGCCATGCAGGAGGAGATTATGGATTTAGACTCTTGTAAACACCTAGGATCTTGTTCGTTTGCCCAAAGGAAGAAAGGCCATAGGATGTAAGTGGGTCTTCAAGAAGAAGTTTGGAGCAGACGGGTCATTGGAGAAGTACAAGGCTAGACTGGTAGCTAAGGGCTACTCCCAGAGAGAGGGAGTTGATTTTGGTGATATATTCTCTCCTGTTGCTAAATTGACTTCTACTAGATTTCTCTTATCCATTGCTGCAGCTTATGATTGGGAGATTGAGCAAATGGATGTTAAGACTGCGTTCTTGCATGGAGATCTTGAAGAAGAAATTTATATACAACAACCTACAGGTTTTGAGGTAAAAGGAAAAGAACATTGGGTTTGCAGGTTAAAGAGGTCTCTTTATGGTTTAAAACAGTCCCCCAGAATGTGGTATCAAAAGTTTGATTCATTTGTTTTAAAATTTGGTTTTGTTAGAAGCGAGGAGGATCATTGTGTTTACATTCATTGTGTTGATGATTCTATACTGGTTATTGCTTTGTATGTTGATGGCATGTTTTTCAGCAATACTAAGGGTATGGTCAGTGAGCTTAAAACCCAACTTTCAGGTGCATTTGAGATGAAGGATCTTGGTGCTATAAGGTATATTTTGGGAATGGAGATCAGGAGGGACAGAGTTAACAGAAAGCTTTGGTTGTCACAAAGTAAGTATGTGAATACTATTGTGGAGAGGTTTAGTTTGCAAGACTATAACCTAGTTAGAGTTCCTTTACCCATTGGTACTAAGCTTTCATTAGATATGTGTCCAAAGACTGAGGATGATCTTAAGGATATGTCTAATGTGCCATATGTTAGTGCTGTAGGGAGTTTTATGTATGTAATGGTTTGCACTAGACTAGATATTGCCCGAGCAATGGGAGTTTTGAGCAGATTTATATCTAACCCTGGTAGATAGCATTGGAACTATGCGAAGATGGTGTTTAAATATCTTGCAGGTACTCCTGATCATTGTTTGGGTTATTCTGGTACTGATAGTGCTGATAAATATTTGGACATTTAGGGTTTTGTTGATTCAGATTGGGTAGGTGACTTGGATAGTCGAAGGTCCACTAGTGGCTATGTGTTTACTTTGTTTCGAGGTCTAGTGAGTTGGATGAGTAAGAGGTAGCCCACAGTTGCTTTGTCCACCACAGAAGCAGAGTATATGGCTGCTACTCATGTCTCTAAGGAGGTAGTTTGGTTGAGGAGACTATGTACAGGTATTAGTTTTGATTGTAGGATCATTCAGATTGGTTGTGATAACCAAAGTGCTATCTGTTTGGCAAAGAATCCCATGTATCATGCTCGGACTAAGCATGTTGATGTTCAGTATCACTTTGTTCAAGAGTTGGTTGCAAATGGAGAGACTGAGCTGAAGAAGATAGACACTCAGGAGAATGTTGTAGATTCATTGACCAAACCTGTGAGCATAGAGAAGTTCGTAGGGTGCAGAGAGGCCATGGGCCTTGTTTCTAGTGCCTGATTATTTTTCATTTGTTTTCTTATGGGTTGATTTACAATGTATAATGTCAAGTGGGAGAATGTTGGAATAAGGTGCCATTAACCTTCTAAATTCTAATATTGTATTTTATTCCATTTATTATTTGCTATTTGTAATTACCCATAAGGGAATGAGGTAGTCTCATTGACAGTTGTAATTTTGAAGTTACCAGTGGCAGTTACAGAGTGACATTTACGGTTGGCAAATGTAAATTGTATACACCTAAAATTGGCATGACTCTACTTAAATAAATATTTTAAATATTTATTTCATCGTCACATTCCTCTATCAATAAATAAATAAATTTATTTATTTACTTGATTCACTTCCTCCCATTTAATTAAATAAATTACATTTATTTAATTAATTAAATTCATCTACATCAACTACATTCTTCTAAATAATTAAATAATTTCAATTATTTAATTAAATTCCTTTATTCTTCCAAATTTAAATAAAATGCAAATTTTATTTAAATAAAATCTTAAATATCCACTAAATAAAATATATTTTTATATTTTATTTTATTCTTCAAAAATCTCCACAAAATAAAATATATTTCTATATTTTATTTATTCCTCTCAATTATCTACAAAATAATTAAATAAATCTTTTTATTTAATTATGTTTTCTTATCTTCAAAAATCATTCTTATCTTCTAAAAATACTTTCCTCTTGTCATACAAAAGCAAAAGCAGTTTTAAAGCATCTTTAAAACAAACTTGCTCTTAAATTAGAAAAATAAATTCTAATTTAAGAAAATCAAATCTCATCCTCATCGAGAGAGGAGTTAACTCAACAAAGCTACTTTTGAATGACACATGTCTCTCTTCCATTTGTTGCACGTTCCTCACCAATCCTCCTCCGTTGATCTTCTCTTTTCTTCTCAACCATTGATCTTCTTCTACACCTCTCTATAAATACAACCTTCTCCTTCTTCATTTCATCACCCATCGTTTGAGCAAACTTATGCTGCAGAGATACAGGCGCCCCTTTGGCACCCCCATCTTCATAAGCATTTCATATCTTTTATTACTAGTGTGTTGAAGCTCATCTTCAATCACATGAATATCTCAGCCATTCCATTCTTGTCACCTTCAACAAGCAAGGGAGCATTCTCTTCTGAGGGCTTCATCATCATCAAGGTTAAGAAGAGATAGACGAACTATGGAAGACACAAGGTAAAGGTGTAAGTATCATTGTTTGTTATTTTATTCTCCTTTTTATCTTCAAATTTCATAGATGTATTGGGTTTTATTATTCATTTTGATTAATCCATTTTCCCCTTCACATTTTGGCGCCCACCGTGGGGCCCTTCCCCCTCTAACTAATCAAAAGCTAAGTTTTTCCAAGTGACAGGTCCATACAGGTGCAAGTACAGGGTTCAGATAGAAGCTTCCGACGCATTTGACTTCTAAAACGATGCATTTACCTCCCGATCCGACACATATGAAACTTTGGTGCATCTGACCTCCCAGACGACGCATATACCTTTAGCTTCGACACATACAATATTTCAGCGCATCTGACCTCCTCAACGGTGGATCCAACCCTTGTTTCAGCGCCTGTGTTCTAGTTGCGCATATACCTTATTTTTCGATGCATTTACTCTGTAAAATGCTGCATCTGTCAATATTGCGCATATGCCTCTTGTTTTGGCACATTTACCTTCTGTCTTTGCGCATATGTAAAACACCGCATGCAATCTTTGTTTCTGCGCATTCAGACTGCAGTGCGGTGCATTTGATTTTGCTTTATGTTTTTAGGGTTTTTTTTCGATTTTGGGTGTTTGAGCTAACGGTCATTTTTGCAGAGTTAGTGGCTGGATTAGATCATTTAGATGCTTTGCCTAGGTCACTTAGACTAATTAAGGGAAAAGTAAATAAGTGCATTTGCATACAAACTTCACATAGTTCATAACTAGGAAGAAAGTAACTGAACCCATTGTTATCTTTGCATTGCTAATTTATTTTCCTAGTTAGACCACTGCTATCTTTACAAACGGAAAAATGAACATTGCTATGTCTTAAACACTTCGAAGTTAACAACTGCGTGTGTGCACAAGTAGAATAGCCCATTTAGTTTTTTTACTTTTAACTAGGTTGGATTAACTAGTGTATTCTGTGCTTGTGAATGACAATAGGCTTATGCTCTCCCCTTAACTGGGTGATCAAAGTGCTAGACTTGTCATTCGATTTGTTAAACCTTTAGGGGGGCCTACCCTTGGATGCACGCTTGTCCAAGTGGGAACGACCCTGAGTGGTAATAGGCTAAAGCGAAGCCCTACCAAGCCACTTAAAATAAATTGTGCTTGAGGTGAAAACTTCTTGCAACGAGTGCTGATGTGTTACACCGACGGCCAATCTCCCCCAAAACCCTCTAAGGCGTAACCCTTTGAGGTTGGGAGACTCCATAACGGAGAGTAGTGCCGCCGCACGTGTAACCACTCGAACGGTTGCCCTGACTAAGAACCAAATTGTGTAGCAAGCCAAAATCCCCTATTTGTTGATGCAAAGGGCGGAGTTCTTGAAGCGGCCTCAATTCATGTGACTCTTAGTAGAGGTAGCAGGGACAATCCTAAGGTTCGGTGTGGGTACGAGCCTAAGGAAACCTGAATCTGGTATGCGTGAGAAGTGAGTGCCGTGGAGGGGAGCCAGTGCTACCAGATTCTGGAGCTACATGCTTTGAGTAAGCACAGCTAGATTATTCAACAAATATTGTCATATCCAGCCTAGGGTGTACTTGTTTTGAGTCAAAATAGTCCAAAAAATACAAAAAAAATATAAAAAAGATAAAAATCATGAAAAACTTCTACGTGTTTGCTGTGTTTTTGCCATAATTAAACATCAGACTATCCGGAAACACCATGTTTTTCAAACCAAAAATAGAAAAATCCTGAAACTGTTCCAAAATCTTCCAAAATTCTGAGAAAACAAGACAAAGCCAGAGTTGTGCATTTGCCACGACCTGTGGCGCATCTGATTCGACTTATAGCGCATCTGAACTCTATTGTGGCTCATTCAAAAACCTTACCAGTATTGCGCATTTGACCTGACTTATGGTGAATTTGAGTTAGGTTGTGGCGCATTTGAAACTTTTCCAGTGTTACGCATTTGAACTGACTTCTGGCGCATTTGAATCGACTTCTAGCGCATTTGAATTCTGTTGTGGCGCATATAATTCTTCGCATCCAAACTAGAGAGTGAAACCATACCTTCCAAAAACTACATTTTCAACATTTTTCAAAGCCATTTCAAACCTGTTTCAGTTCCAAAAATCTAATTAAGACCTTACAAATCAACCATTTCTCCTTCTTTTCCATACCATATCTGCTTTCTCATCCAAAATCTCACCAAATCTGTCCAAATTCCTACAAGGTTAGAACCAAGTTATTCTAGATCACCATCAATACTCAAACAAACCTAGTGAGTGTCCAATATCAAGGGTTACTTATCCTTTTCTCTCGAAACTCTACTAGTGGCTTATATAAGACTAGTCAACACCAAGTAATTGGATTTCTAACATCCCCACTTTGACTATCACTTTTATATACCCAACTTGTTTGACATCACACAGATCTAAGAAGAAACTTTGCTAAAACCTTGTATCATCCTAGCATCTTGCTGAAGAATCTTTTTCACTCCATCCCATTTCTTTACCACCTTGCATGGTCTTAACTAGACTACAAAAGCAAAAACAAATAGAAATGCCCAAGAAAAATGTTCATGACGGTCACGAAAGTGACGAAGAAATTTCTATGGAAGAGATCCTTCAAACACAACATAATCCAAAATTTCAACGCCTATTAGAAGGGGTACTTGCACAAGACCCCACAAAATTCTTTTTACACCTAGCAAATCTAGGGGTCAAACTTCCTAAGGATTATGACGTAGAGACTCTCAAGGAAACTAAGGGAAGTAGACACGAGGAAGAAACACCTTCAAACAAAAGCAAAACCAACACTAATGCTACAGATGCCCTAAGTCTTGTTGACATTCTTTGAATCAGCATTAGGGTCTGCCACTTCTAATGCACAGGCAGATTCAGCAAACTGAATACAGGAGGTTACGTGAGCTCCTCCCCTTCACTTCTGGTTCTGCCGCACCAAGGGGGGTATCCCTATAACTCAAGATGTAACCTTGACTAGCTCAAAGATAGAAAGATCTAACTTGACAACAACAGGCAGAATACTCTCATGTATGGACCAAGATCTGCATGATAGATCACAAGGCTGGCAACATTCTTGGACATGATGTCTGGTTGGGTATGAGAGCATGCAGGGGATTCCTAATCCTACTCCTACAACTAACAGGTGGAAGTATGAAATGTTTTAGTTTGAAGTTTGGATGCAAAGCTGGACATGGTGTATAACACAAGAACACAGCATGATTGGTGCCTATCCAGGGCTTGGAGTCGGTAGACATACACCTGTGAATGATCAGCATGATTAGCTAAAACTGGATTTCAGGGGGATACACATGATATCTGCCCTACAGATATCTCCCAATGAAGAGTGTTGAGTTATCTCTACTTATGGCATCCCTACTGCAGTATACCCTTCCCAATGTTCAACCTGAAAACAGTTTAATCTACCCCTTGAGCAGAAGTTAAAAGGTCAGACATTCAACATAGGAATTCTATGCTCTAGAATCTAAACATTACCCAAATATCCAGATCCAGAAGAAGAATACATGCAATACTGGAGACAGAATTAACACAACACATGCTAAGATAGCATTACTCATACAAGATCAACCATGAAATCAGTGGATTCATGCCAAATCGTACAACAGGAGATACATAAACTCACAAGTTTAAGCTGTACAGAGCAACCAGATCAGCTGGTTTTGAATTACAGAGCCAAAAATCATCAACTTTCAACAACCTTGAATGAATAACACCATCTGCATTATATAGCAGGAGGGTGTATTCAGCATTAACTACCAGGTTGACCAAAAATCCCGCCAGATACACAGTATCATAAAAATGGCGCTCAAACACAACCAGATTGGCACCCAAACTTGAATGCAGCAGGTAGGGGAGGAGACAGGAAGATTTCTCGAGCCCTGCGCCACTGATGTACACCTTCAATCGGGTACCAGATCAGCCCACGCCATCGCCCATACCTCTGCAACAATCGCCATTGATGGCAAACCAACCCGCAGCCTCGGGAAGAACATCAATTCTGCATTCGCAAGCATTTCCCGCCGAGACTCATCATCATGATATTTGAAAATGCAGGATATCAATATCCCACATGCACCCCGCGATGACCTCAATAACACTTTATATACTAGGTCATGAGCATATATCATGTCGGTGCTTTTGCTCCTGACGACACTAGTATAAGACTTCATCATCATCATCCTCCAGCAGCATGATATCCTGTTGTTCGAAATATCACCCTGACGTCATCATGATATTTGAAATATAACCTGCATGGTAATCGGCACAACCTGATCCATCGGAGGAACATCCTCCTGCTGAGCCTATACCAAAAGTCTGGCCGATGAACATCCTGATGACGTCATCATCATATCCTGCTGACGTCATCATCATATCTGCCTACTGCGCACCTCCTCATATCCGGATGACGTCATAATCATGTTTGCAAATATCAGGGGATCTCCTTAAGATGATCAGTGTTAGAAATATGACCCCCCCGGGACCCTGATGACGTCATCATCATATTAACATCATCATGATATTCGGAAGACAACCGGATATTTGGAAATATCATCCTGATGTTCAAATATCAGGTTGCACTGTAGCTTCACTAAAAGATCGGGGCGATAGACGAATATGATGATGCTGGAAAAGATCACCCTCAGTAGATAATGCATGAAGCCGGCAGGCGGATATCTCCTTGATATCAGCATCATCATGATGCTGGAACAAACATATATCCGGGTGATATTGAAAGATGAAAATATCACCCCCTCCTTCAGAAATATCATGATGCAGATAGGTAGAGAACCGGATATCACCCTGACATAAGGATGACGTCAGCATCATCAGGATGAAGAAACAACGAACAACGAAGTGATACAACATCATCAGGATGATATTGACTAAGATCATCCTGACGTTCAAAATATGATGACCCTAGTGAATATCGGGTCGCACTTAGAACTCTTCAATAACATCATCAGGATGATATTAACCAAGATCACCCGATGATGAAAATATCACCCCGGCGAAATATCATGAAGGCAGAAAATATGATGACCCCTGCAAGCAGCACGGTGATAACTGGAAAAATGATGATGATGACGACGACCCTTAAGAAAAAACAAGTCAGGTCGAACAACTTTAGAGAATAACCCCTTCAGGATATCGGGGCAACATCATCATCATGTTTGGGCAAGGTGATATTCGTAAGATCACCGGATACTTGAAAAATCACCCCCGCAAGCAACTTAGGGCGCACTGTAGCTCATCAGCATCATCATCAGGATAAAAACCAAACATCACCCGATATTGAAATATGATGATGACGATGAGAAACCGGTCGACGGAGGACATGATGACGCTGACCACCATCGAAGAAAATATGATGATGATGACCTCCTCCTCAAAGAAAAAATGATGCTGTAGCTGAGAGATACTGAGGAGGTCCAACACTTAGAGCATTTTTTGGATTCTTAGGGAAAGTGCCTGCATGAAAATTGCTCAAAAATTGTCAGTCAATTCAGGCACTAACAGTGGCTCTGTCTGGGGACGTGCAGGTGCAAGACTGCAGCGAGAACCCCAGATCTCTGGGATGCAGACCAGTCCCTTGTCCATTGGGCACAGAGTCATGATGTTATATTGATCTGCATCACTAAACTCATTATTTTTAAACATCATTTTGGCGGCCCCGGGCAACCAAAAAGGAAGAACCATAATTTTTTCTTGTCAAATGCCTGATTCCAAACTGGAAGATCCCAATCCCAACTGAAAAGATTGGCATAATCTGCCCATAATGTCATCTGCTTAAAAAGATATTCCACCAGTTTTGAAAGCTTGCCACCATCATTTTCAGCTCTGTCATTTTGGATTTTAGAATTAGACATATAACCATACACATAATATTCTTCAACATTAGGCAACACATGTATGTCATGTCCCTCAGACAGTACATCATACTGCTCTTGGCATTCTTTATCATTTATCTGGCTGCTGCACATTATCAGGCACTCATCCAGCTGATCCAAAAATTCAAAATACTCAGAAAATATGAGACCCCTAATATCTACTGATATTGAAAACAAATCCTGATCCACACACCCAATGTTGCACATGTCTGAATCAGGTGATGATGAACATTCATTATTTACAGTTTGCAAATCAGTATCATCATCTTCAAACAAAGGGTTAATCCTGCACCAATGAAGGTCATGACTCACAACATCATATGCATCAGCAGGCTCATCATAAAGGGGATTAACATTCACTGCAAAGGCCTCTGCTTCTTCTTCATGACACTCCAATTCTTCTTCATTATCATCAGATCCAGAGTCATAAGAAGAACAAACCTGATCCATGAATTGGTCATGGATATCATTTTTATCATCTAATTGCCCCGCATACAAGATTTTTGCTGTCTCAATGTACTCTGAAGTTGAACAATCTGCATCATTTTCCAGCCCTCCAATGCTTCCTGAGGAAACTGATATTGATTCTTGATCCATATGATCACAACTCTGCACAACTGGATCATTTAAACATGAAGGCTCTTTGTTTAGGACTGGTATGCAAATTTTACTTGAAAATTTATTATTTTCAACTTCATTTGCTGGGCAAAAAAGGACATCCTCCTCTATGATATAAACATCATCCACTTGGAATGATGCAAAAACTGGGACAACAGGGGTGTGAGTGCTATGACATTCAATGTCAATACCTGAATTAAATCCTTCATTAACACTGGGGGCTGCAGGACAACAAAAATTTTCAGAGAAATAACCCTTTTGTATTCCATACCTCCAATTGTTTTCAATATCTAATGCAAACTGATGTGCCTGATGCAATGTGGTGGGCTCCTTGTCTCTTAATCTGTAACTCATTTTCCCATCAAAGGCTCCCAAATAGGTAACTAAGCACAGTGCATCATTAGGTCTCATGCATTCTGGAATTCTATTCAATGCCCTCATAAATCTGAGGTTAAAGGTTGGGATCAACTCGTCTTCTTCAATATGGATGTACATGAAGTCACTAATGGCTGCATATTCAGAAACTCTTTCACCATACTGTACTAGAAATGCAGATTTAAAACCATGCCAAGAGTTGACAGAGTGAGCTGGAAGGTAGGAAAACCAGTCCCTTGCATCTTCATCTAGAGATTGAACAAATAATCTCATAACCACATCCTCATGGTCAATCTCAAAGTCATCTATCACATTCATGAACTGCTGCAAGTGTCTCTCAGCTGATTCATCCTTTATACCATTGAATTTGGGCAAAAAATTTCTGATTTTAGGTGGAAAGGCATTTGGATAGCCACAAATGCCATTGAAATTTATGGGCTTATATCTATCTATGTTGAAACTTCTTTTATTACATGGTTGGGATTGACTGTTATATATTTTTGCATTTGACACTTCACAAGGGTGCATAGGCTGATAATACATCCTTTATGTTATGGCAACCCTCCTCTCTACTCAAATTTTCTACAAACAATGACTTTAGGCACTCAAAGTTTAGACTGTTTTTTCAAACTTCCCTAAAGTCCTTTAAATGAGTCTTTTGAACAACATTGCATGCCCTTTGAAATACAGGGTAGGTTCTAATAAAAGCATGCAAGCTCTGTTTTCACCAATGTTCCCTTTTAACCAGTGCTTTCTCACCAAATAGGGAATCTGTCAAATAATATGAAATACCTGGATATGTTGCAGAAGCTGCAAATTCTTCTCTGACTGATTTTGTTCTTTTATCAGGTTCTTTGATGCAGAGTCGCCACCTCCTTGAAGAGGAATGAGCTTCTAACAAGCTGAAGCTGCAAATTGATTTCTTTCTTTCTGGGTCATCCACCAGCAGAGTCACATATACAACCTTTTTTCTCTGCTGCAACAAACAGTTTCCAGGTCTAATTTTTTAATCTTGTAGACTCAAACTTTCATGGATATGACATTGATCTCCCCAGCGGAGTCGCCATTTTGTTGACTTTTCTTTCGCCGCCTTCTTACAGAGATGGAGATAGCTAGCAAGCAAGTGTCCACACCAAATGCCCAAAAAACAAATGCTAGAGATGTTCGTGCACAACTTACAAATGGACATGAGCTATCAAATTCAAATCCAATGTCCTACTTCCTTTAGCAAGGTCATTGAGATGGGTCTCATCATTGAAAAAGCTCTAATTGCCAAGGGAGAGATCAAACTATATAAAGACACTCCTAGTATCAACACCAACACAGACAAACCGAGATTCTGGACGAAAATCAAGAATATTGTGAATGATGGGGTGGTGGATGCCAAGAATGTGCCACCTAAACAACTGATTTTCAATTTATCAACACCTCAAAATAACCCCCCACAAAGCAAACCAAGAAACAACAAATCTTGATTTACCAACTTTCAGCCTAGGAGAAAATTCACCCCTTTGGGGGAATCCTTGGAAACAGCCTTACGGAAGATAATCACAAATAAGATCACAACACTTCCACCAGCATGAGAGTATGAACCAAAAGTCAAACTCCATTGGTGGAACGACAACGACTTCTGTGAATTTCACCAAAACAGGGGGCACAAGACTAACGACTGTATTGCGCTGAAACATACTATCCAAGACTTGATAGAACAAAATAAAAAATCAGTCAATGGACATACCTCTAACAATGATCATTAGGCATTCAAGGATCCTCTTCCAAACTACGAACAAGGAGGACCTTCCAATAGAAACAATAGTGGCTCTAATAATGCAAATTACACCAATGTCGGCTTCGACTATGTTGTTAACCATATATCAGAAGGTGATTCACACATCAATGTGATCACTATCAATAGGGATCTAGATTGCAATGTTACTACCCATAGTAACAGAGTCACCCTTAGGGGAACCTCCACCACACCATCTAATCAATACAGTATCGTGGATCAACTCCACAAAACGCCTGCACACATCTCCATCTTGGAACTTCTGCATCTATCTCCTTCTCATAGGTCCATACTTGACAAAGCCTTAGCGGAAGCCTCCGTTCCCACAAACCTTGCTGAAGAACAATTCCAAACCATGGTCGGTCATATTACCTCACCACATTCCCTATCATTCACTGAGAAGGATGACATGTCAATCACTCAACCCCATAACGCCTCCCTTCATATTGAAGCTTTCATACACAAGCACAAGATCAAAAGAGTCCTAATCGATGGAGGGGGTGGTTTGAATATTTGCATGTTGAAACTAATCCTTACATTGGGGTTTTCAGAAAAGGCTATAGATCCTAAAAGGAAAATCACCATAAAAGCCTATGATGAGGAGGAAAGAACGTCCAAAGGAATTGTTACCCTACCAATCAGAGTGGGCCCCATGGTAAAAGATGTAGCTTGTCAAGTCCTCGACATGGAGCTAGCATACAACATTCTTCTTGGACGACCATGGATACACGCTCTAAAAGCAGTACCTTCAACATATCATCAATATATCAGGTTCCCACATGAAGGTCAAGAGATCACCATCCAAGGTGACCCTAACCCCTATCAATACTGCAACTCCATTCATCCAAAACCTGAAGTTGTGATCCCCACCAACCGTGCTTCTGTAGCCTCTTCATCTCGTGTTGATCCGGCTTCACTTGCTTCCTCTTCAAAAGTTCTGCAACCTGGTCTCAGACTCATAGATAAGGGATTAGGTGAATACATGCTCTCTCAATCCCTCTGCTTGGCACAACTACCCCTATCTCCTAGGTCCTATGGGAGACCTATCCTAAAGACACCAAAAGCAGAGAGAACTACAAAAGGACCGTTTGTGAAATGGAGAAGCCTAGAAGATGAGAGTGATGAAAAAGACAGCTTACAATGGCTATATAAAGATGAATGCAGTTCGTCCACACAACATGACCATCCTACTATACAAACTACACAATATGGTCAAGGTTTCCAAATGCTACAGAGAATGGGATACAAAGGACATGATCCTCTCAGTTCAAGAAAGGATGGCATCACTGAACCCATCCAACCTCATACCCTAACAGCTCGAGACACTATAGGGCTAGGATACACTAGAGCACCAAGAAACAACCGAGCAAACAAGAAAAAGGACAAACAACCAGAAAAGTCTACTAGCAATCTGGTTGAGCAAATTCAGCAAATGCAACTGACAAGCGACATAGATTCTAATGAGTATGAATGGGATAGCCTCTCTGAGATGTCTTGCGATGAAAAAGATATCAACGTTGTCCATGAGTATGACCCAACCCATGCTAACGAGAGACAAGGTCCAAGGGCTAGACCGTTAGAGTTCGTTCCACATAATAACGATAGTGACAATCATGAGGAAATAATGATGCCTCCCTTGATGGATCCACTAATAGAGGGTACCATAGCAGACTTTGTCCGTGCTTTCAATAACTCTATCCTAACCATCAACGCCGTTGAACCAGACCAACCTAATGATCCCTTACCTTTGGTACACCCTGAACTCATCGACTGGGATCTAGAAGGCACCACCCCTGAACTTGATACCTTTGAAAACGATGACGCCATCATAGACTACCTTGAGCTTAGAGATCATATACCCGAAGGGGACCACAGAGCTGGCTATGCTATTGAACTCAACAAGAAGGCCTATTTTGGAGAGAGTGCCAAGCCTTTCAGTCATAAAAATATCAAAATAAAAGAACGATCTAATGGTGAAAACTGCTCCACGACAGTGTTAGATCATCAAAATAGTAAAAATAAAGATGTATCCAATGGTGAAAACCTCTCTGAGGCGTCGAAGGATGGAAGGCTTGACCCTCTACCCAATCTTACACATTAGGAGAGATCGTCGATCTTGATAGAACCGGCAGAACCAATCAATGTCAGCACAGGGGATGAGCCTAGAATGATCCATATGGCAAAAGCTCTAACAGAACACGAAAAACCAGCATTTACGGATTTCTTCAAGAGAAAACAAATCAACTTTGCTTGGACATATGCTGACATGCCAGGGCTAGATCCAAATCTTATCACGCATCATTTATCTTTAGCTCTGGGATCTAAACCAGTCAAACAAAAACTCAGAAAGATGCATCCACATGTGGCCCTGATGGTAAAGGAAGAGCTAAAGAAACTGTTGGACGTCAGATTTATCAGGCCTATAGACTATTCGAAATGGGTCTCGAACATAGTACCGGTGGCTAAGCCAGATGGCAGAGTCCAAATATGCAATGATTTCAGCGACCTGAACAAATCTTGTTTGGAAGATGACTTCCCCCTGGCAAACATAGACATGATTGTAGATCTCACAACAGGGCACACTATGCTGTCACTCATGGATGGTTTATCGGGATATAACCAGATAAAGATCACACTTGAAGACCAACACAAGACGGCATTTACATGTCCTTGGGGCACGTACTGTTGGTGTGTCATGCCATTTGGTTTGAAAAATGCTGGTGCAACATATCAGAGAGCCATGACGACAATCTTCCATGACATGATGCACACTATAATGGAAGACTACGTCGACGACATTCTGGCAAAATCACTTACAAGAGAAGGCCATCTAGTAGTACTAGACAAGATCTTCAACAGGTTGGAACAATTTAATGTGCGTCTCAACCCAAAGAAGTGTGTGTTCGGGGTTACATTAGGCAAACTACTGGGATACATCATGTCTGCAAATGGCATCGAAGTCAACCCGGCTAAGGTGAAGGCCATCATGGAGATGCCACCTCCTAAGAATCTGACTCAACTAAGATCCTTACAGGGAAAATTGCAATCTATTAGAAGATTCATCTCTCAATTGGCAGACAAGTGCCACCCATTTTCTCACCTTCTACACAAGAATGTCCCTTTCAAATGGAATGAGTCATGTGAACAGGCATTTTAGCAATTAAAGGAATATCTCATGAAACCAGCGGTATTAATGCCACCAATTCAGGGCAAGCCTCTAATATTGTATATCTCAGCTACACCCACAGCTCTGGGAGTTCTCCTTGCACAGAAAAACTATGACAGAAAAGAGCAGGCAATCTACTATATCAGTCGAACACTTGTTGGGTATGAATTACAATGCACACCTATTGAAAGAGCATGTCTAGCAGTGGTCTTTGCCTCACAAAAATGGAGACATTACATGCTGTCACATTTTGTCAAACTCGTTGCGAAGATCGATCCACTCAAATACCTACTTAACAAGGCAGCTTTAACAGGTAGATTGTCCAAATGGGTCATGCTTCTCAGCGAGTTTGATATAGAATATGTAGACAGGAAAGAAATAAAGGGACAAGTACTAGCAGATCAACTGGCAGATGCACCTCTAATGGATGACAACCCTCTAAGCTTTGAGTTTCTAGATGAATCTATTTTCTACATAAATACAACAACCTAGAAAATGTACTTCGATGGCTCATACACCCAACATGGATCGGGGGTAGGTATCTTATTGATCACACCTAACGGTGATACAATTCCTAAATCATACAGATTAATGTTTCCCTGCACTAACAACGTGGCAGAGTACGGAGCCCTAGTCATTGGTATCAATCTAGCAGTTGAATGGATTATCAAAGAACTGCAGGTGTATGGTGACTCACAGTTAGTCATAAATCAAGTGAATGACGACTACCAAACAAAAGATGAGAAACTAATCCCTTACAAGAGAATGGTAGATGACTTCAAAGAATACTTTGTCAAGATCTCTTTTGAGCAGATACCAAGGATTGAAAACAAAGCTGCAGATGTTATGGCCATGATCACCTCTCTCCTCGACATTCCAGAAAATCAATCACGTTATGAGTTCTTGGTAGAGCCAGTGTCCTGTCTGCATATGACACCCCTGAGTCCCATATCATTTGCCACATTGTTGGAGCTGATTCCCCCCTCTATGGAAAGATATTTGCCTATCTTAAAGAGAATACCCTCCCACCCGATCTCTCCAATAACCAAAAGAGAACCTTCATCCGTTAGGCATCCCGGTATGCCATTGTCGCCAATACCTTATATCACTGAAGTCTCGATGGTACTCTTTAGGTGTCTCGATAGTGAGGAATATCAAACTGCCCTGAGTGAAATACACAACGGTATATGTGGGACCCACTCTAGCGGCCCTACCCTAGCCAAGAAACTCATACGCATGGGGTACTACTGGCCAACTATGGAACAAGATTCCTATGATTTTGTAAAGAAGTGCAAGAAGTGCCAAATCCATGGGAACCTGATACATGCACCAGTACAGGAGCTGCAGCCATTAATGACTCCTTAGCCTTTCTGTCAATGGGGACTCGACTTAGTGGGTAAGATCCACCCTCCTTGCTCAAGCGGCCATAAATTCATAATCACTGCCACAGAGTACTTCACGAAGTGGATTGAAGCTGTGCCCTTAGCCAACATCACAGGCAAGCAGATTGCCTCTTTTATCCTGAACTATATCATTTGTCGTTATGGTGTCCCTTCGTCCATTATCACAGATAACGGGCAACCCTTCAAAAACTAAGATGTCAGGGAACTATGCGACAAATTCCATATCCAACACCACTTTTCAACCCCCTATTACCCACAAGGCAACGGCCAGGCTGAGGCATCAAATAAAAACATTCTGAAAATACTAAAGAAGACTGTCAATGATGAAGGCCGTGATTGGCATGTCCAACTGAATCCCGCACTGTGGGCCTACTGCACAAGCATCTGCACACCCACAGGTGTAACACCATAGTCCCTAGTCTATGGATCTGAAGCTATCTTGCCCATTGAAGTCGAGATCCCATCCTTACAAGTCTCATTAAAAGGCCTCATATCAGATGAAGAATATAGAGTAACCAGACTCCAAGAATTAGAGCTACTTGAAGAGAGAAGGCAATAGGCCTTTAACCACCTGAAAGCATATCAGCAACGCACGTCCAGAAGCTACAATCACAGAGTAAAGCCCTGAATCTTCCAAGTTGGTGACCTAGTCCTAAGAGAAAATCCCAGAAATCAGCAAGACAGAGAAAAGAAAGGAAAGTTTGGACCTAATTGGCTAGGTCCCTATGTCGCCATCACAGCTTATGGATCAGGGGCATATCAATTGGCTATGTCTGAAGGTGAATTATTCGATGATCCTATCAACAGCATGCACCTTCGCAAGTTCTATACTTAAAAACCCCAATGTAAGCGAGTCCTGAAAAAATCCCAAAAAATTGAAAAAGTGATTAAAAAAATAGAACAAAAAATCAAAAAAATGAGAAAATAACCAAAAAAATTGTCCTATGGTGAAAACCTGGCAAACAGGCGTCATGTGTACTTTTAGCTTCTCGTGCAAATAAAATCAAGTGGTGAAAACCTGGTAAATAGGCGTTATCTGCGACAAACAACTTCCTCCATCTATTGTGACCTCGTATCTCTTGTGTCCCTCATATCATTCATCTTGAACCAAGTCCTTTGAACCATTGTCGAACTATGTCACCTTTGAGTTATCACGTAGGCAAGGCCATTCTTAATGCACCCCCGAGGCTCCACTCCCCTTCTTTCTTGTACATTCCATCCAAGTGTCGTATGTGCTGATGCCCGATACCATTTCTACATCCTTACCATCACCTAGGTCTTAGGTCCATCAGGTTCACCCCGAACTACGTTGCCTCTGCTTCGTCACGTAGGCAAGGCCATTTAGCAATGAGCCCTCGAGGCACTAGGTTAGTCCCTTAGGGTCCGTCTTTCCATGTCTTTCTGTCGTCTCACCCATAATAAGTCGATCCTGATCTAAACTGGGGGCAACTCCTCGACCTAGTTACGGATTTGGATTCTTGAATGCTACACTTTCTAAGAGGATACCAATAAAGGATAGTGATACCTTTCACTAGGCAAACAAGCGCAACAACATTAGAGCTTTCCTAAACAACAAATCTTGACACAAAAACAATCAACTTGTCCAAAGCAGAGCACCGTACCGAAGCACTCAAACTGATTCTATATCAATTATGGCAAAAGACACATGTAATGCAAGAATGTTTTGTCAACAGGTTAATTTACAAGGTCTTGAATTTTTGTCATTATGTCTTCCTATGCTACTCAAGGATGCCGAAAGCTAGAGATGCTATGATGGGGGACATAATCATTTTCTTTGTCTGCTGCTTGTGGATTAAACTTTAGTAATGTGACGACTTTTGTCTAACGACATGATCAGCAAAAGATCATCGAGGACTCCGAGGTCTGAACATAAAAAGGAGCAATCCTTGTTTGTTGAAATGCAAGAAGTACTTAGGTCATCTAGATTCAAGTTTGACTAGATGCTTGTATCAACTTGCTATAGCAAAATCCATGTAAAGAATACTCAGGTCATCTCAGTCTAATTATGCCTAGATGCTTGTATTTCCTTACAACATTTCAAAAAAGAGAAAAATACCAAAAAGTGCCCAATGATGAAAGCAAAAACCTTGCAAAAATCTCAAGATGACAATCCGCATCCATATCCATCTCATATCCAGCAAAATCCATATCATCCATGCAATAAATAAAATCTTGCAGCATATCACCGTAAAATCCTCATTTCCTCCACCTCTTTTCTTCTACTTATCTATATCATCTCTGTGTCGATTGAGTACATTTGGACATATCAAAAACATATCATAGATAGCATATCATATCACATGAGATAGTCATTTACACGATTAAATCATTTGCATACATAATCAAGTGCATCACATCATTTTCATACATTGCTAGGACATCCACAATACATTTGCATCCATATATCATATCAAAAGAATAAAAAAAAAAACATAAACAAAAGCATATAGAACTGCATAATCATATCCATACACATTTGCATTTACATATCAAATCATCCTGACGTTCATCTAGTATGCATCACATATACAAATACATCACAAAATCGATTGTTTCCATAGCATATAAATGTAAGAACACATGCATGTAGACCATGAACAACTGCATCATCATATAATCATCAAAAACGTGTCCAAATGTACAACATATCGGAATCTCTGACCAATCTCTCATAGTCATATCATAAGTGTATACAAAACATAACAAATGGTGATTCATGTCTCAAGGCAAAATAAGTACATATATCAGCTATCTCAGCCATCCATAAAAAATGTGTACAAATCTGATAAAAAATGGTACAACTATCCAGGTATGCCTAACCCTACCACCAGGGAACACTACTCCCTGCACCGGCCTCTCCTCTGTCTCCCCCTGTCTACTGTGGGCCCCTCACTGAGCCTACAGACTGAGACCCACCTACCCATTGGAATGCCTCTGACTGGCTCCTGAAGCTAGGGGCACGCTGATCTGCTGCCATTGCCCCATGATATAACCCTCTATAGTACTGAGCCTGTGCCTGGGCTCTAGTAAGCTCACTCTGCAGCTGGACCACCTGTGCCTATGCCTACTGCACCTGTGAAACCAAAAAACTAGATGTCCCATCTGTGCCCATGGCCACCACAGCTGCATCTCTCTCTGCCCTCATAGCCCGCATGCTGGCTAAGGCTGCGTCTCTCTCTAGTCAACTCTGATAACCGAGTCGTATCTGACTCTCTTCGTGACTCTGCTGCTCTTAGATGAGCCCTCAACTGCCTAATTTGGCTCTTTAGTGCAACCATAACCTGCTGTTGCACATCAGGCTGTGGAGCCTGTTCTGCCTGTACCACCTGCTGCGCTGGCACCTATCCTTGTATCAGCTATGCCACCTGCTGTGGCGGTGACATCTGTCTTTGTGCCACCTCTAGCTGAACTGGCACCTGGACCTGTACTTGTCCCGTAGCCCGCTGACCCACAACTCCCTCTCCAAGCCTCTGCCTCTGTCTCGGTCTCCCATCATCTCCCTGATCTCTCCTCCTCCTCCCTCCTCCCCTCCTCCTGCCAACTGCACCCTCATCATCTGAATCGTCCTCGTCTATACGAGGAGCTCACTCTCCTAGCCCTTAATATCTTAGGAATGGGTGTGCCGCGAACCACTCCTCGTAGTCTGGCATTATGCCAGCGTCCACTATGTCCCTCCTCATGGGCCAAGCTGCGTAAGGAATCTACCGAAAGTCTGTCAAGGCCTCCTCATATGATGCCACAGGACCCCACCTATACCTCTCTACATGAGTCCTGGCAAAACGTGCCTCCCCCTGTGGTCTGCCCTGTACTCGGCCAAACTGTCTCTGCACTCTGCTAACAATCTACCTCTCTAGAATGTACCTAGTCCTGCTAATGAGCCACCGTGTCTGGAAACAATACGGAAGCTCGTCTACCTCATCATCCCACACCTCACAGTCTATGTAAGGGTGCTAGATAACTGCATCCACGCCATCAAAAGCATGTCTCCAGTACTCTAGCTTCCCTAGCCTATGCTAGGAAATCACACCTGCATAGCCTTAACTATAAGGCTCACCCCTCTGCCTGTGAAATACGCATATCAGCCGCGTGATAGCAATGTGCTCCCACAACCAAAACTATAAAAGCGACACACCCGCAGACAAACTAGCTCCTCTATGATAAACCACCTGGTGCATATCTCTATATAAGTGTGCAAGTACACACACACCCCACGCATACCGAGTCCTGTCTGTGATCATGCTCTCTAGCACCCTCCCCCAGCCAATCGGGAAGCTGTGAGACCTCCTATCGGGGCATATCATGCCACTGATTAGTCCAGCCACTATGCCCAGGAAGTAGTCATAGCAGTCATACATGTCCTGCCACGAAATCACCTCCCCCACCAACTCTGGGTCATTAAATATGCGTCTGCACTCCTCCAAGCCAGTATCTCGCTGTGACTCATACTCAACCAGCTCTCCCTGAATTGGGAGGTGCAAAATCTGGTACACATCCTCGAGAGTAACCGACATCTCCCCCGTCGGTAGATGGAATGTACCATCCTCGCTATGGAATCGCTCCACCGCTGCCATCATCATAGCCCAGTTCACGTGAACCTCAGGCATAAAACAAATATAGTGCAGACCCATAGCGCCTAGAGCCTCACGATCTATCTCGGTCAACATATACCGCTGCAACAACGGCAACGGGAACTGCTCTCGTGACATAAGGACATTCCGAATATCCTCCTACAGACCAAGCAAAGCATACCGTCAACAAAATCTATATCCAAGCAAGCCTACTCATAACAATCAAACTATCCTATCAATGACTTGTAATATCAAATTAATCAAAACAACATATCATCTCTCAACTAGATTCCTGGTAATCTCAGAGATCGCTTATCAATTGACGCATTGATCAAGGTGCCAATTGGGTTAATTTTGTTAAGTCATTTGATTTTTGAGTGCAAATGCACCAATCTAGGTAGCAGATGTGCCGATCCATATCACATGCGCCACTTCCCTGTGAATGCACCAATCCAGAGCTTGTATGCGCCATTCTGGCACATGTGCCAATCCTTATATCACATGCGCCACTTCCCTGTGAATGCTCCAATCCAGAGCTTGTATGCGTCATTCTGGCACATGCGCCAATCCTTATATCACATGCGCCACTTCCCCGTGAATGCGCCAATCCAGAGCTTGTATGCGTCATTTTGGCACATGCGCCAATCCTTATATCACATGCGCCACTTCCCCATGAATGCACCAATCCAGGGCTTGTATGCGTTGTTCTGGCACATGCGCCAATCCTTATGTTGTGAAAAATCTATTGCAGCTACTGATTATTAATTTCCTATCTTATGTTAGATTATTTGGCTGCCGAAAAATAACTTACAGCAAATATTAATTAATAACACAACTACAATTTCATGGAAAAATTACAGAGAGAAAAATAAAATCAACACAATATTTTGGACAAATTGTCCCTGGAAAAACCCCAAAGGGAAAACCAGTACTGTAGATGAGGAATTTTATTAAATCAAATCAAAAGATACATAAACTGCTTGCCTCTTACTGGTAGAGCTCCGGCAATGTTCTCCTCTGGAAATTCTTCTCCCAATTTCTCCTATAGAAATTCCACTACTGCTGTCTCGAACGCTATCGCTGCACCCTTGCTCTCACTGCAAATCAATTTGCTATTGATGCAAATTTATTTATTTGCTATCGCTGCAAATACTTCTCGGATCTGTCCTCTCCAAATGCCCATTGATCCTCTTTTATAATCCCCTCATTGAAAACCAATGGCCATGATTTAATCTAAATAAATGGCTAGGATTAATTAGACTCTAACAAACCCTAATATCTAGAAGTCTCTCGAGAAATCAATTTTCTAGGTATAGAGAAAAATATTCTGACTGTGTTTCTAGCCTCATAATCACCACTCGAGACTAGAACACCTGTCCAAGCTACATTTAAAATTAACATATGTCACATGCGCCGTTTCTTGACAAATGCGCCAATCCAGAGCTTAGATGC
Source organism: Cunninghamia lanceolata (assembly GCA_027924645.1). Lineage (NCBI taxonomy): Eukaryota > Viridiplantae > Streptophyta > Pinopsida > Cupressales > Cupressaceae > Cunninghamia > Cunninghamia lanceolata. The sequence continues at coordinate 919,300 of BSBN01000771.1, forward strand.
GCCCAACTAACAGATGCGCTGAAGTATACCTCAAATGCACCACTTCACGACATATGCACCACTTCGGAGTGCATATGCGCCGAACTATGGTTTGGCACATCTGTTCTAATTTTTTTCCTAGCCATTATTGAGCCTAATAATTGACTTTTAGCGGGTTTTGAAGAACTACATACTGGGGGTCCTGCCTCCACTAGCCGATCGAACCGTCGGATCTGTTCAAACCGGCGGTCCTCACGCGGAATATCCATCTGTCTAGCTGCCATGCTCTCCTAAGCTCTCCAGAGGACTAATCAACTATGGACAAGTGTACAAATGAATAAAACTTGTGGACCCAGCTCCTATATATAGCAAGTGAACCATATCAGACTGTATGACAACTATGGCTACTTCCCATGCCCGTTTCTTCCGAAATGTATCCCGTTTTTCTCCATCCTAACTTGTTTTTCACCTTCTTCGTGAGATTGTCCATCTCACACCTTCTGCCTTCTTCCCGTCCAATCTCCCGAGGGGGCATCCTGTCGTTAAACTTATACTAGGGGCAAACTGGGGCATGCATCACCGTCAAAAATTCTTTTTCTTTGAAACAACGTGATAAAACACATTGCATCAAAGAGGGGCAAAATGTATACACCTAAAATTGGCATGACTCTACTTAAATAAATATTTTAAATATTTATTTCATCATCACATTCCTCTATTAATAAATAAATAAATTTATTTATTTACTTGATTCACTTCCTCCCATTTAATTAAATATATTACATTTATTTAATTAATTAAATTCATCTGCATCAACTACATTCTTCTAAATAATTAAATAATTTCAATTATTTAATTAAAATCCTTTATTCTTCCAAATTTAAATAAAATGCAAATTTTATTTAAATAAAATCTTAAATATCCACTAAATAAAATATATTTTTATATTTTATTTTATTCTTCAAAAATCTCCACAAAATAAAATATATTTCTATATTTTATGTATTCCTCTTAATTATCTACAAAATAATTAAATAAATCTTTTTATTTAATTATGCTTTCTTATCTTCAAAAATCATTCTTATCTTCTAAAAATACTTTCCTCTTGTCATACAAAAGCAAAAGCAGTTTTAAAGCATCTTTAAAACAAACTTGCTCTTAAATTAGAAAAATAAATTCTAATTTAAGAAAATTAAATCTTATCCTCATCAAGAGAGGAGTTAACTCAACAAAGCTACTTTTCGAATGACACATGTCTCTCTTCCATTTGTTGCACGTTCCTCACCAATCCTCCTCCGTTGATCTTCTCTTTTCTTCTCAACCATTGATCTTCTTCTACACCTCTCTATAAATACAACCTTCTCCTTCTTCATTTCATCACCCATCGTTTGAGCAAACTTATGCTGCAGAGATACAGGCGCGCCTTTGGCACCCCCATCTTCATAAGCATTTCATATCCTTCATTACTAGTGTGTTGAAGCTCATCTTCAATCACATGAATATCTCAGCCATTCCATTCTTGTCACCTTCAACAAGAAAGGGAGCATTCGCTTCTGAGGGCTTCATCATTATCAAGGTCAAGAAGAGATAGGCGAACTATGGAAGACGCAAGGTAAAGGTGTAAGTATCATTGTTTGTTATTTTATTCTCCTTTTTATCTTTAGATTTCATAGATGTATTGGGTTTTATTATTCATTTTGATTAATCCATTTTTCCCTTCGCATAAATAACTCAAAGTAAATGAGGATAGGCATGCTCCCTTGAGGAATATACTATTTTTGGCATGTATGACAACTGTCATAATGTTTGGTGAGTGAATCTATGACAGCTGCAAGTTGTCATAAGATTATGTGATTCTATGATGCATATGACAAATATGTTAGTTGTATATTCGCTATATTTAGCCCAAGCTTCCTATCTTGGAAAGATACTCTTTTGCTGGAATCTATGATGGTTATGACACGTCATAAGATGTTGTAAGAGGCCAGATTTAGTCTTGGGAGCCCAACCTTTGCATGGCTATTTTTGGACAAGTGTAAGATGCTTGTAAGATGGTAATTAACGTTTACAGGTTGGAGAATCTTAGGAGAGAGAAGGTGAACGCCTAAGATGAGTTAGAAAATGTTTCTATAAGGATATGCCATGTATTAGTTGCTGCAATACATATTTTAGGTACTCGGGTGTTGCCGGAATGCTGTCAGATTGAAGACTGGTGGAGAGAGTTGAAGTGTTGTATTGTAAATCATTTTAAGATTAATACAAACATTGGGCCTCTTTCCTATGTGGAGTTTTTTTTACCTGAAAGAGTTTTTTGCACATTAAACATTATTTTATGTGTTCATATTTCTAATTTTGCATTTATGTGAAGTATAGTTTTATTTTTGTGTTACAATCTCCATTAATAACACATAGTTAAAGATTGTAGAAATTTATATTGAATCAGATTTCCATTGAAGTAGTGTTGCTTTCATTTCTAACATAAAGGAACTAGAAAACTATTTCTCAATGAGATATCCAAACTCCCTATTGCATACATCCTCGGACACTACCCCAGTCGATAAACTGATAATTTTCATCTAAAGTGTTAGGACCTTACGACAACCTATCACTGAGGCCCCAAGGCTCATGTAAAATTTTCATAATTGTCATCAAATTGATTAAGAAATGGCCTTTTAAAATATTCCCATGAAGATATACTTTGTATGGGTAAGTTTTTACTCCATTCTATTGCATTATCCCTCAATGATCTTGCAAAGAATTTCATAATAATATCTTCTGCATAGACCTCAAAGTCCTCAATAAATTCACAAAATAGTTGTACATGCCTATGAGCCGATTCATATTCTTCTCCATGTAATATAGGCACATGATTTATGAGCTCAATGGGATAACGATTTGCATAACCTTGGATATTATTGAAGTTGAATGGTTTATCAATGTCTCAGACATACACTTTTCATGGAAGTGGTTGACATTGCTGACTACTTTGGTGAAGGGCTTGATATTGATAATGCTCAGAATATTGATTGTATTCATGATCTTGGTAGCTTACTAGTCTTTGACCAGTAGGGGTTGGGTAAGCATTTATCAGATTTAAGGCTTGTGGTGAAAAAATGTCCTGCTATGTATGATATGCACTACACCCATTGCCAAGATTTTTTATTGTATCATGAGGTAATTGTGGGGTAAAATAATCACTTACATTCACATATCCATCCCCATTAAAGAGTGGTAGATTTTGTGATGTATTTGAAGCAAGTTTGGCTCTCAATTGTTGCAGTTGTTGAGTCAATTCTTCCTTTTTCTTTGTTGACTCGAGTCTTTCCACTTCTTCTGTCAATTGTTCTAATTTTTGTTCTATCTCTTTCCATGGTTTAGTTTATTTTCTTGTTGTATAATAAATTGTATATGGAAAAGAAGAATTGCAATACATACTTCAGCCTGACTGGAAATGTTGTAGTTTTGAGATGTCTTTTCTTCATTAAGTTTTTAACAAAGTCTCCACCTCTTGTCAAAAGAGGAATGATTGTATTTTCTAAATTTTTCTCTGCCAACAAAGTTATATTTTTTAATTCTTGACTCATTGACTGGTTAAACTGAAACCAAATTTTCTAAAATTGTCCCCAACATAGTCGCCAATTCTGTTAGGTCTCAAAACTGCAGGTTGTAAACCTTAAGAGGATGCCAAGCTCTTTGGTAACGTTTTTGGCTAACAAAACGAGGTTAATTGATATGGTTGAGAACCCCCTGTACTTTAGGCTCTGTCGGACCTAGGTAGGTGAACCTTGATAACTGATGTAGATTTAAAGGTTGTGTGATTTAGTTGAACTTAGGGATCCATCTACAGTGACATGTAAATGTGAGATAGATGTAAACTTAACAGTTACTCCTAATGTTCAAATTTTGAATATGTGAATAAAGTTTAAATGAAGTATTGTTTTATAATGAATATGACCAGTGCTTTTTGGGCAACATAGTCAAGATATATATGATAGATGCGTCCTCCTTCCTGGATTAAATTGAATTATTTGTCACTTTTCAAATGTTTATACCTTGTATAAATGTGCAAGGTTGTCAGTTACCAGGCTCTTCTTAAAAATCCCAATGATACTTTCCCAGGTTACTGTGATCAATTGAAATAGTTTAATCCTTCCTTGAAGGAGCCAGTCATATTAATCACACAAGAACAACAAATGTGCCCTGATAAATTAAGTATATCCTTGATATATTCAATTTAAATAACAAAGGAAAACCTCTTTGGAGACAACACAGATAGTATATATGAATAAATATCAACAAATAATTGAACACCAAAATGTTGGACACCAAATTATAATATTCTTCTCTGTTAAATTGCTTCAAAAGATTTTGTAGTTTGTATTGGAAGTATTCATTCATTGGTATACTCTACCTAATGTCTAATTCCTACTGCTGATGTTTGATCTTTGATTTTCATCTGTCATTTATACATCATATTTCCAAGGGTTATGACCCTTCACATATCTGCCACATGTAACTCTTCATTATCTTGATTACCTTCGGCAAAAATTAATTTAACTTCTTTGTTCTCCGTGAAAATTAATCTTGATTATTATAATCCTTCCTTTGCTGGCAATTTTCACTTCGTATTTACTTGTATGTATTTTCACCCGTAAAATGTTCTTTGGGTAAAAAATAACTACCCACTCCAAGATTTTATGCTCTCTTAATTCCTAGGGTAAAAATGTTTTACTTCTAAGGGGAAATATTTTGCAATTGCATTTTACATTATTGACCAAATAATATGCCCCAAAGTAACATCAAATTCGGCGTGATTATTTTAATAAAACTTTACTTTGTACTTTATGTAATTAACACATTTTCTATTTTCGTTCCATCGGGTGGACTTAAATTTACTTACTCTGAAATTCCACAATCTCTTCGATTTACTTATGCAAAATCATTTTATTGGAGGGACCCAAAAATACTTATTATGATGTTTAAAACTCCTCCCGATATAATCTTTACTTAATACTCTTTGCAGTTTTGGCAGGGAGTGACCTTTGCCACATCGAGGGGACCACAACTTGATTTTTACCGAATTTCACCTCTCCCTTCGATATGCTTAAGTGTTATCGGGATATCGATGGGAGCTTGGAATGACTCTTTCTGATATCAAGAGTTCTCTCGATATTAGGGTTTCATATGTGTTTTCATCTTTGCCCTAACTGCAGCCTTGTTCTAAAGCTCCTGTTTTAGCACAGGCATGAGTGTGCTGACAAAGGTTGTGAAATCTGGCTTTACATCTAAGCTTCCAAATTTACAGACATGGCTATGAGGGCACTTGCAGTTCAAAAATGTTTGACATAAATGTCCTTTCCATTCTGTTTTAATGGATGCCTCAAACCTATTGGAAAGCTCCCATTAGAGCACAAACCAAGAGGATACTGGCAATAATGGTGTTCGCTAAAACACATTTCATTTGAGGCATTATGTGAAACACTTTTCATGCCTTGTACGATAGGGCAATTTCTTCATTCCAATACCTTTAGGGGCCAATTCACTGTATCTACTTTCACTCAGAAAATTTTGAATAAAATTGAAGAAACGTACTGAAGACTTCTGTCATTCTTACAACACTTAAGTGACAGTAGTAATTATGTTGTATGACAGCTTGGGCATGGAGTTCGAAGTGGCTTCCATTGTCGTTCTTACTATAGCACTGGCTTCACTTTGGCTAATTGCAAACTTTGTTAGAAATAGAAATAATAAGATGACAAAGGCAAAACCACCGCAACCTCCATCATGGCCAATAATTGGGCATCTTCTTCTTCTAAGTAGAAGCAAACAACTTATTCATATAATTCTATCCTCACTTTCAACTTGGCTTCCGCTCAATTTTGGTTATCGCCTCATTAGATCTCGCAAAAGAATGCCTTGCAACAAATGTCAGCTAGAAAGTATATTGGGTATGACTTCAATGTTGGAGGATATCATGTGTGGGCAATCATCATATGTGGTCAATCATCATGTGTGGGCAATTTATCCCCACATTTCATGACAAGAACGACTTTGGAAGGAAACATTTTCATGATCTTTTTTTGAACCAATTCCTATGTTACAAACCCAAGAACAACACAGAATTTTCAAGATCATTTCAACACATATGTGAGCATAAGTACCTAGGGTTTTTTAGGAGTCACCTATGTGACTCATAAATTTTCTCAAGGATTTTCTAATATTTTTGAGGAACATAAGGGCTTAGATATTCATCAAATAGGTTATACAATATTACTCATACTAGCACTGTTGAAACCATCTTTGTTTCCAGATTAAGAATGAAGTTCATGGTTGTATGTATGGTCTGGAGCTGTTGTAAAACCAAAGGTCTTTTGAATTACCAAAGATTATGAAGAAGCCTATAGACTTGATCCTTATTTCAAAGTCTAACATGATTCTCCATTTTGAAGAAATCCATCTGCAAGGAGAGTCTATAGAAGGTAAACATCCCACCAATTTACAAACTAGTGCTTGCACTGATAGACTTGGCATTTGCATGTTAATTCTCTTCTACCAAATTAACTACTAGATTTGTGTTTGCTATTTCCAAAATCCTGAAAGGGTGTTCTTTCAAACTTTTGTTTGGTGATTTGGAGGAGAAGACTTATGGACATATTGTATGTGAATATATCTAGGGAATTGTTCAATAAGAGATGAGTTCATCAAAGTGACCTCTATTTCGATAATAATAATTGACCCCTTCCAAGTCATAAATTTCCCATCTTTTATACTTGAGTGGCATCAGTTAAGGCAACAGCCATTTGTTTGCATTAGCAAGCTACTTATTGTCCTTGAGGATATGATAGTCTATTTTCATTGGCAGGCAATGTTCTCCTTTTCCCTACAAGGCAAATCTCAACACAAATCCTATTGGGGCAAACCTTAACTATATCCTTAGGCTCCAACTTTAGGTCTCTTGGGCTATAGTTAGTCTCTCCACCCCTTGAAAGTTGTCTAGGTTTTGTGTATTTTAAATCAGTCAAAGGCACATTATTCGTATTTAGCCAACCAAGGTAATGAGTATTAGATGCACTACCCCAATGCTCTGCATAAGTTTCATCAAAACTTAGGGGACCATTATTTTGTGAGACTGAGTCTTTAGGAGTGATCATATGGAAACTTCTGTGTTGGGATTTAGAAGAGAGACTGTTCATTCTACACCCTTTATGACATGCTTTTCAACCATTACTTCTTTAATGTATATTTCCTTTTGAGCATAAACCAAACTGTATAATTTTCAAAAGATTAAGCAATAGCTAGAAGCACTTCTTCTGACTTTCCATATTCACTTTGCAAATCCATCCCAAATGTGGTTGGTTTTTTCAATTGAAACAAGGTTGTCTTCAACTTAGTAACAATTTTGAGCAAGTTGGAGAACTAGGTCTTGACCCCATTAACATTACCCCACTGTAGAGATCCTTTCCCATCACCAACCTCATTCTTTCTAATCATGTTTAAACTTTGATGAACTTAGAGTGGAAGCAACCAACCTTTATAGATCAATTTCTCTTATAACTTCATGACTGTGTGAGGTATGCCGGGTCCCCTTGTGGGCCCAGCTAAAAAACATTTCATTTTGTAACAAGTTTTCTCTCCTGAATTGACCTAAGACTACCTCAATATGCTTATGAGAGGAAAAACTGCAATGGGTAGTCATTAGAATCCTCTTTCTGGCATCTTGCATAGTGACCTAAAACAAGCTAGGTGAGCTCCAGAATCGCCCTGGAAAACTGGTCAAACCATCTCCTGGAGTCATGAAAATGCACAGGTATGTAGATATTTGAACCAAGAATTTAGTGTAGCAAATGGCTTGGCAAAACACGTCTCAAGGTGGGAGATATTAACATTCAAAGTAGCCCACTTAGTTTTTCCTGCAACTGTATCTATCAAAAACCAATTAGGGCTCACCAACTTGCCTTTTTGAAAAAGTATCAAATCTCTTATTGGGGGGCTGTCACTTGGGGGATTAGTTCTTTTAGGTCAAATGAGCATGTGTGCAAAAGGATTCTTCACCAATCCACTTATGCCATGAAATATTAAAGACCAAAGTTCAGCTCTCAAACTTTCTAGAAACACAGATGTAAAAATAGAACAAATTGCATTTGCTTTTGATTTTGAAAAATTAGCAAATGAGATGCTGGGGTTTTAAAAACTGGCATGAAAGTACATTAATATGGGTCAAATCTGGGACACCAATTAGTTTTCCATGAAAATTATCTAGTTGCTAGATATTGGCTTCCAAAGTTGAGCTCCTGGGCAGATTTAACACTGTGCAAACAACAAAACTTTCTAAAACTCTTCAACTTGGTACTTCAAATCCTTGTCAAATTAGATCATGGGGAGATGAACTCAGCTGGACACACTTACATATGGTAGATGAACATATTTGTAACATGGTTTAGCATAATAGTGAATAGGTTTCAAGCTATGAATTTTCAAAGTGGGCTCCTGGGATAGACTTTATAGGTGCATTTCTGAGTGTTGTAATCAGTTTTTTCATCATGGGCATGTAAAATTTTGCCAGAATTTTACAGTGCCAATAGGTTGCTCAGTCACTCTCTTTTTTAGATATTGGAAACTTTTATTAGCTTGGTCAGTCCACATAAACTTTTTCTTTTTATCCCCTTTAATATTGTCTATGCTAGGTGTACATATATGACTGAAACGTTTGATAAGTTTCCTATAAAAACTTGCAAGACCATGTAAACTTCTTACCTCTATGACTGATCTAGGTGTAGGCCACTCCAATATTGCCTTCACTTTGCTTGGATTCATCTTCAACATCCCCTTTGAGACCACAAAACCAAGGTACAATAGTTCTGTCTTCATGAATTCACACTTTTTAAGGTTGATCAACAGTTTTTCCTCTTGTAGCCTTCTCAACACCAAATTCAAGTGATACAAATGTTCTTCATTGTTAGAACTGAAAACCAATATGTCATCAAGATAAACAACAACAAACTCACCAATGTATGGCTTGAGGACCTCATTCACGAGCCTCATGAATGTACTAGGTGCATTTGAAAGACCAAATGGCATAACAAGCCACTCATATAGGCCCTCATTTGTTTTGAACACTATTTTCCATTCATCTCCTTGTCTGATCCTTATTTTATGGTATCCATTTTTGAGATCTATCTTTGAGAAATAGCTTGCTCCACTCAAATAATCCATTAAGTCCTCTATTCTTGGAAGTGAAAACCTATATCTGATTGTTATCTTGTTTATTGCCCTAGAGTCAGTGCAGATTCTCCACTCACCTCCTTTCTTAGGTGCCAAAATAGTTGGAACTGCACAAGGGCTAAGGCTCTCTCTAATTAACCTTTTGTCAAGCAACTCTTGTACTTGTTTTCTGATTTATTCATTTTGTTGGGTGTCATCTTATGGGCTGCCTTGTTTGGTAGACTAGCCCCTGATATGAAGTCTATATGATGACTGATATCTCTTATTGGAGGCAAAGAATTTGGAAATTCATCCACAACTATATCAACATAACCCTTCAACATGTCTTGAATCTCCCATGGCAACTCATCAATTCTTGTTGTTGTTGTGACAGTCCTAGGTTTGACCAGCACTGCAAAACCTATTTCTTCCCCCTCCATTGTCTTTAGAAACTCCTTTTCATCCTCTAACATTACACTTGATCCAACCTTTTGGTCTTTATCTTCCTCCTTCAAATGTGCTAAGGTATAGGTAACTCCATCATTCTCCAAAACATAGACATTCTTCCTACCATCATGCATTATTTTTCTATCATATTGCCAAGGCATACCAAATAGTACATGGCACACATCCATAGGGATGATATCACATAACACCATGTACCTTCCTATTTGAAACTCTACCCAACATTGTTCATTGACTAGTACTTGTTGTCCCTTATTCAACCATGAGACCTTGTATTGTGTAGGATGAGGTAATCTCTTCAAATTTAGTTTCTTTACCATTTCAACAACAACTAAATTATTAGTACTACCAGAATCTATAACAACTTGACAACACTTACCTTGACACTTGCAAATAGTCCTCAATAATGAGTTCCTTTGAGGTGGCTCCTTCTCCATTGTAACCTTGATCAATGTCCTTCTCATCAGCAAGGATTCTCCTTTCTTTGGTTCTTCTGGTTGTGGTGAGGAGTTAACACTTTCTTCATCTCCTCCTTGAGCAACTTGAGTTCTTCTTTCATTCCTAAAGGTGGTAGTTGATTGCTCTTCTGCACACTCCCAAGCTTGATGACCTGCAAACTTGTTGCACTTGTAGCATTTACCTGTCAAACCATTGAATCCTCTTCTTTTTCCAAATCTACCCCTGAAATTAGGCCTTCTTCCTCTAAAATCTCCTCTTGGATTTGGTGCTTGTTCTTGGGAGGTGCTTGACTCACCTTGACTTCTTTGTGTCTGTCCTCTACCAGCATATGCACCTGTACCTCTGAAAGTCCTTTCTCTACCTCTATTTTGTTTTTCTTGCTTCCTATTCAACTGCTCCTCAGCCTTTAAGGCTAGTTGATAACACTCTTCAAGTGTCTTGGGGCTTGTAAGGCTCAACTCATCTTGTAAGTTGTACTTCAATCCATTAAGGTATCTTGCAACCTTATCAGTGTCATCCTCCATGTGTCCTGATCTGATAGTCAACTTATAAAACTCTTTAATGTACTCTTTCACTTCCATATCTTTTTGTTTCAAGTTCTACAACTTCCTATACAACTAAATCATGTAGTCACTAGGAATGAATTTTCCCTTCAACTTGGTAATTATCCTATCCCAAGAAGTAATCTTGGATTTGCCTTTCTTTCTCCTTTCTTCCTGAACATAATCCCACCATAGGGATGCATGACCTTTCAACTTGGTCCTATCCAACTTTACTTGTTGCTCTTCAGGTACATCCTCAAACTCAAAATATTTATCCAACTCCCCTATCAAATCAAGGAGTTCTTCACCATTCAAACTACCCGCATATACTGGAAGTTTCATCCTCACCTTGGTTCCTTCACCTTTGACTGTCCTCAACAATCTTTCCATCCTCACATAATCAATATCCCTCTCTTCTTGAGGTTCTTCTTGAGGTGCTTCATCCACCACTTCATCTTGGTCACTCACATCTCCTGTAATCACTCCTCTTCTTTGGTTAGCTTCAACTATAGTGAGTCTTGCTGATGCAGAAACTTCCAGAGGTCATAACTTTTGACTCGGATGTGGGTTTTCTATGAAATTTTACAGGTGGATGCGTTATGAGGTAGCATGTGGTTTCCCAACCCACCCTAATTGGTTGGACCTCATCTTGGCCCTCAAAATGGCAATTTAGTGTTTTTTCCTAGTTTTTTATAAGTTGTTTTTTTTAATAACTCGAAACTCATGTTTTGAATTTAGGATGTTAGTTGGCTTTTTGTCCTACCTTAGCTTTAGGATGTTTTTGCAAAAAAACTGGATTCTCAAGATATGAATGTAAAATTACCTAAAACGGCAATTGACAATTGTCAAAATCTACCAAAAAAGGTAATTTTCTAATTTTTTTTGTTTTCTTGGATTAAGAGAGTTTTCTCTCATTGTAGTAGTAGAGTTGGTGAATAGAAGTTTTTTTCCAGTTTTCCAAATCTTTGGCTCTTACATATGATTAATGGCACAATTTTATTGAGTGTATGTTGTTGGCTACATCATCTGGTATCAGAGTAGGAAGATGGTTGGGAGAGGAAGAGGAAGAGGCAGTCTTGCCTAGATGCATAGAGAAAGGCAAAATCTGCAAAGGTACATAGTAGAACTTACAATACGGATGGAAAACCAAAGACGGGTAGAGGAGGAGATGAATCTGATGAAGAGAGGTCGAGGAGGTGCAGATCAAGATACATAACATGAAGAAGACGAATTAGAAGGCATGAGTTTTGAAGAGAGGATGCTCAGAGCATTAGAGGGAAATAATGATGGGATCAAAATTGAAGTTTTAGAGTATGCAGGTAGTCTCAAACTAGAGGAGTTGATAGATTGGTTGAATAACATGGGGAAATTCTTTGAATGGAAGACTATGACAGAGGAAAAGAAGGTGAAATTTACATGCACCAAGTTAAAGGGTCATCCAACGATCTGGTGGGATCATCTGCAAAAGGCAAGAACTAGAAAGGGAAAGACTAAAATCAAGACCTAGAGCAAAATGAAGAAGAAGCTGAGAGAGAAATGTTTGCCTATGGATTATGCACAAACTCTTTTTCGTAGATTTCAAAATTTGAGACAAAATCTATCTATTGTGCAAAACTACACAGATGAATTTTACAAACTATCTATTCGCATGGAGCATCAAGAAACCGATGAACATATGGCTACAAGGTATGTAAACGGTCTAAAATTCTCTATTCAAGATGAATTAAGCATGCACAGGGTTAGCAGTATGGAATAAGCATACCAATTAGCTTTAAAGGCTGAAGAAAAACAAAGTAGACAATATTTTCAAAAGAATGGAGGAGCAAGGAGGGGACATCATCTCCATTGCGAGGTAACATAAGTTATAATAAGGGAGAATCATCCCAAAGAATAGAGAAACTAGAAGATATCTAGCAAGATCCTGAAAGTCAACAAAGAGGAAGAGGATTTCAGAGGGGCAGAGGTTACAATGGTGGCAGTGGATGGGAAAACCCACGGAAACCTTTCATTTGTTTTAGGTGTGGTGAGGAGGGTCATAAGGCATTTGAGTATCCAGATTGTCACATGCATGAAAGGAGACAAGGAGAAAAACCCAGGTTGAACTTGGTTCAACCTGGGAATAAAGGAGAAGGAACAGAACTAGAGGTTCTGCCAAATATGGGTGAGAGTCTCATGATGAGAAGAATAATGGTCATTCCAAAAAAAGAACAAGTACAAATTAAAGGTCATGATGATTCTTGGCTTCGAACCAATATTTTTTGAACCAGGTGCACCTCAGGAGGAAAGGTATGTCAAGTTATTATTGACAGTGGCAGTTGTGAAAATATGGTTTCTAGAGAAATGGTAGATAAACTGAACCTGCACTATGAAAAGCATCCCCATCCTTATCGTATTGCATGGTTTAAAAAGGGAAATGAAGTCACTGTTGATAAGAGGTGTTTAGTTAAGTTTTCCATAGGAAAGAATTATAAGGATGAAATATGGTGTGATGTCATTCCAATGGATGCATGCCATGTGTTGTTGGGAAGGCCATGACAATATGATAGGAAGGCAATGCATGATGGAGAAAGGAATTCATACACTTTTTGGAAAGACGATTATAAAGTGATTTTATTACCCCTTAAGGATGAAAGGATAGTTGAGAGTATGTTGTCCACAAAAGAACTTGTTAGCGAAATGAAGGTGACAGGATTCTGTTATGCACTAATGGTACATAAAGAAGATGGTAAGGAAATACAAGTACCAATAGAAGCACCCAAGGTACTAGAAGAACATGTTGATGGTGTGCTTGAGGGTCTATCACCAAAGAGAGATATTCAGCCACATATTGATTTGATCCCAGGAGCATCCATACCTAATCAGGCAACTTACACAATGAGTCCTACCAACCATACAGAACTCAATCGACAAGTGACATGTCTCATAAGGAAAGGTGTGGTAACGGAGATCCTGAGCCCATGTGTTGTACCTACATTATTAACTCCAAAGAAGGATTTTAAGCCCATTAGGACTTACAACAATTTGAAATACAAGAAAATTGAAGGTGAGGCGGAAGTAGACTGGCAACAACAACAAGTTCCAAGTGAGAAAAGAGAAAAGATTGCACAGATTCTAGACAAGCAAGCTATATGCATGCAACAAGATCAAGACAACAAGTTTCTAGTACAGTGGGAAGGGCTAACACAAGTAGATAATACATGTATTCTAGAGTGGAAATTGAAAAAGATGGATTTGGATAAGTGGCACAAGTTCCATAAAACAACTTGCAGGAGCTGCGTTCTTTTCAACCAGAGGAGAATGATGCAAAAACTTCCAGAGGTCATAACTTTTGACTTGGATGTGGGTTTTCTATGAAATTTTACAGGTGGATGTGTTATGAGGTTGCATGTGGTTTTCCAACCCATCCTAGTTAGTTGGACCTCGTCTTGGCACTTTTTTGGGGCTTGAAACTTTCATCTTGGCCCTCAAAATGGCAATTTAGTGTTTTTTCCTAGTTTTTTAAAAGTTGCTTTTTTTAATAACTCGAAACTCATGTTTCGAATTTAATATGTTAGTTGGATTTTCATCCTACCTTAGCTTTAGGAATTTTTTGCAAAAAAATTGGATTCTCAAGATATGAATGTAAAATTACCTAAAATGGCAAAATCTGACAATTGTTAAAATATGCCAAAAAAGGTAATTTTTTGATTTTTTTTTGTTTTCTTGGATATAAGAGAGTTTTCTCTCATTGTAGCAGCAGAGTTGGTGAATAGAAGTTTTTTTCCAGTTTTCCAAATCTTTGGCTCTCACATATGATTAATGGCACAATTTTATTTAGTGTATGTTATTGGCTACATCATTTGGTATCAGAGCAGGAAGATGGCTGAGAGAGGAAGAGGAAGAGGCAGTCTTGCCCAGAGGCATAGAGAAATGCAAAATCTGCAAAGGCAAATAGAAGAACTTACAACACGGATGGAAAACCAAAGACTGGGTAGAGAAAGAGACGAATCTGATGAAGAGATAGGTCGAGGAGGTGCAGATCAAGATACAAAACATGAAGAAGAAGAATTAGAAGGCATGAGTTTTGAAGAGAGGATGCTCAGAGCATTAGAGGGAAACAATGATGGGATCAAAATTGAAGTTTCAGAGTATGCAAGTAGTCTCAAACTAGAGGAGTTGATAGATTGGTTGAATAACATGGGAAAATTCTATGAATGGAAGACTATGACAGAGGAAAAGAAGGTGAAATTTGCATGCACCAAGTTAAAGGGTCATGCCATGATTTGGTGGGATCATCTACAAAAGGAAAGAACTAGAAAGGGAAAGACTAAAATTAGGACCTAGAGCAAAATGAAGAAGTTGAGAGAAATTTTTGCCTATGGTTTATGCACAAACTCTTTTTCATAGATTTCAAAATTTGAGACAAAATCTATCTACTGTGCAAGACTACACAGATGAATTTTACAAACTATGCATCAAGAAATTGATGAACAGATGGTTGCAAGGTATGTAAATGGTCTAAAATTCTCCATTCAAGATGAATTGAGCATGCATAGGGTTAGCAGTATGGAAGAAGCATACCAATTAGCTTTAAAGGCTAAAGAAAAACAAAGTAGACTATATTTTCAAAAGAATGGAGGAGCAAGGAAGGGGACATCATCTCCATTGCGAGGTAACATAAGTTCTAGTCAGGGAGAATCATCCCAAGGAATAGCTAGAAGATATTTGGCAAGATTCTAAAAGTCAACAAAGAGGAAGAGGATTTTAGAGGGGCAGAGATTACAGTGGTGGTAGAGGATGGGAAAACCCACAGAAACCTTTCATTTGTTTTAGGTGTGGTGAGGAGGGTCATAAGGCATTTGAGTGTCCAGACTATCACATGCATGAACGGAGACAAGGAGAACAACTCAGGTTGAACTTGGTTCAACCTGAGAATGAAGGAGAAGGAAGAGAACTAGAGGTTTTGCCAGATATGGGTGAGAGTCTCCTGATGAGAAGAGCAATGGTCATTCCAGAAAAAAGAACAAGTACAAATTAAAGGTCATGATGATTCTTGGCTTCGAACCAATATTTTTTGAACCAAGTGCACCTCAGGAGGAAAGGTATGTCAAGTTATTATTGACAGTGGTGGTTGTGAAAATATGGTTTCTAGAGAAACTGTAGATAAACTGAACCTGCACTGTGAAAAGTATCCCCATCCTTATCGTATTGCATGGTTTAAAAAGGGAAATGAAGTCACTGTTGATAAGAGGTGTTTAGTTAAGTTTTCCATAGGAAAGAATTATAAGGATGAAATATGGTGTGATGTCATTCCAATGGATGCATGCCATGTGTTGTTGGGAAGGCCATGGCAATATGATAGGAAGGTAATGCATGATGGAGAAAGGAATACATACACTTTTTGGAAAGATGGTTCTAAAATGATTTTATTACCCCTTGAGGATGAAAGGATAGTTGAGAGTATGTTGTCCATGAAAGAACTTGTTAGGGAAATGAAGGTGATAGGGTTTTGTTAGGCACTAATGGCACAGAAAGAAGATGGTAAGGAAATACCAGTACTAGCAGAAGCACCCAAGGTACTAGAAGAACATGTTGATGGTGTGCCTGAGGGTCTATCACCAAAGAGAGATATTCAACCACATATTGATTTGATCCCAGGAGCATCCATACCTAATTAGACAACTTACACGATGAGTCCTACCAACCATACAGAACTCAATCGACAAGTGACATGTCTCATAAGGAAAGGTGTGGTAACGAAGAGCCTAAGCCCATGTGTTGTACCTACATTATTAACTCCAAAGAAGGATTTTGAGCCCATTAGGACTTACAACAAGTTGAAATACAAGAAAATTGAAGGTGAGGCAGAAGTAGACTAGCAACAACAACAAGTTCCAAGTGAGAAAAGAGAAAAGATTGCACAGATTCTAGACAAGCAGGCTATATGCATGCAACAGGGTCAAGACAACAAGTTTCTAGTACAGTGGGAAGGGCTAACACAAGAAGATAATACATGTATTCTAGAGTGGGAATTAAAAAAGATGGATTTGGACAAGTGGCACAAGTTCCATAAAACAACTTGTAGGAGTTGCGTTCTTTTCAACCAGAGGAGAATGATGTAGAAACTTCCAGAGGTCATAACTTTTGACTTGGATGTGGGTTTTCTATGAAATTTTCTAGGTGGATGCGTTATGAGGTGGCATGTGATTTCCCAACCTACCCTAATTGGTTGGACCTTGTCTTGGCACTTTTTTGGGGCTTGAAACTTTCATCTTGGCCCTCAAAATGACAATTTAGTGTTTTTTCGTAGTTTTTTAAAAGTTGCTTTTTTTAATAATTCGAAACTCATGTTTCAAATTTAGGATGCTTTTTGTCCTGGAGCTTTAGGACGTTTTTAGAAAAAAACTGGATTCTCAAGTTATGAATGTAAAATTACCTAAAATGGCAAAATCTGACAATTGTCGAAATCTGCCAAAAAAGGTAATTTTCTAATTTTTTTTGTTTTCTTGGATATAAGAGAGTTTTCTCTCATTGTAGTAGCAGAGTTGATGAATAGATGTTTTTTTCCATTTTTCCAAATCTTTGGCTCACATATGATTAATGGCACAATTTTATTGAGGGTGGGTGCAAAAAGTTGGGGGGCCAAAAAGTGGCCAACTTTAAAAAAATAGTTATAACGCGCTTGTGTTATGGCTTGGTGTTGCTGAGCCTACACCAAGCCATAACGTGCTCACATTATAACGCGAGCGCATTATGTGCTGCTATATATATAAAAGTAGCATTCTATTTCGTTATTTCACAACAAATTGCAAGAAACCCATGGCTTAAAAAAAGAAACTAGCGCACTCACATTATTTGAGGTCCAATCGTCAGCTATTTCTGGCTGATTCATCATCAAAATGCCACCATGACGTCGGGGAAATTGAACAAGTATGTTTTATTTGCTTTCTTGTGTGAATTTGTTGCTAAATAGGTAGGTTAAAATAGTTTTTGATGTAAATTTCTTAAATTTACAAGAGTTGATAATGCACCTCCTCCTCCTCCTGAAAATCTACAAAATCCTCCAGCAAATGAACAACAAATACATGCTGAAGAAGAATCCCAACCACAAACACCTCCATTTATTCCTGAATATGCCCCTGGAACACAAGAAAATCTAATGGGTCAAATTGAAAATAATAATAAACAAATTGAGGACATAATTGTAAGGTTGAAATAACCTACAACTTCAACCTTGCATAGATCCATGCTTGCTCAATCCTTTGAATCTATGTTATCAAATGTAGATTCAATAGGCAAGCAAATCACTAGTTGGATAGAAAAGAGGAGAGAATTTAGAGAGTATTATGTTGACAAATTATCATATGAACAAGTGAAAAAGAAACAAATTACAAAACTCGACTTGTGTTCTATTTTCACGGACCCACGAACAAATGAATCTCTACCCCTTACATGCAAAAGGTTCCCTATGTTAGAAATGAAAGCAACACTACTTCAATGGAAATCTGATTCAATATAAATTTCTGCAATCTTTAACTGTGTGTTATTAATGGAGATTGTAACAAAAAATAAACCCACAATACATAAATATACTAGAAGCAGAATGAAGCACATAACACAATTGTTTAACGTGGAGAAAACCCTTTCGGGTAAAAAACTCCACCAAGAAAAGAGGCCAAGTTGTATTATCTTCACAAAAGGAGATTACAAATACATTCACTTCCTCTATCCTCCAACCTTCACTCTGACAGAACCTGGGTACCTATAAACTGTTATATTATTCTCATCTACTATGCTATGGTTTTATAGAATTTACACAACCTCAAGACATTAAATGACTTCTTACAAGCTCATAACACTTGTCAAGAGTCAACCATACAACCTTGGGCATCCATGGCCTAGAATAGGCTCTTACGGGGTCATAAATGTTGTCATACATGTATCCTACACTTGGGAAAAAGTGGGAAAAAGTGCCCATGCAAGCTTGAACGCCTTGGGGTTAAAAATAGCCACTTACAGTATCTTATGATGTATCATATGCTATTATTAGTGTCATAGATTCTTATGACAACTTACAGTTGTCATAGAATCTTTTACGCCTTCTTACAGCATCTATGACGTGCGTCATAACACTAAAAATAGATTATTCCTCCACATGTGCAGCCCACTTTGACCAATTACCATTTACCATAGTAAATGACATCCCGTAACTACCGCCGATAACTCCAGGACTTACTGTGTAGTAACTCCGGGACTTACTGTGCAGTAACTCCGTAATTACTGTGGACAGTAAATAATTTTACCACTGCCGGTGAAACTTGTACATCCCTTGTGGGTAATTACAAATTACAAATAATAAATGGAATAAATACAATATTATGATTTACAAGGTTAATGGCACCTTATCCCAACATTCTCCCATTTGACATTATACATTGTAAATCAACCCATAGAAAATCAAATGAAAATTAATCAGGCACTAGAAACAAGGCCCATGGCCTCTCTTCACCACATGAACTTCTCTGTGCTCATAGGCTTGGTCAATGAATCTGCAACATTCTCTTGAGTGTTTATCTTCTTCAACTCAATCTCTCCATTTGCAACCAACTCTCAAACAAAGTGATACTAAACATCAACATGCTTAGTCTGAGCATGATACATGGGATTCTTAGACAAACAAATAGCACTTTGGCTATCACAACCAATTTGAATATTCCTGCAATCAAAACCAATACCTGTGCACAGTCTCCTCAACCAAACTACCTCCTTAAAGACATGAGTTGCAGCCATATACTCTGCTTCTGTGGTGGACAAAGCAACTGTGGGCTACCTCTTACTCATCCAACTCATTGCACCTCCAAACAGAGTAAACACAAAGCCACTAGTGGACCTTTGACTATCCAAGTCACCTGCCCAATCTGCATCAACAAAACCCTGTATGTCCAAAGATTTATCAACACTATCAGTACCAAAAAGAAACCAAACAATGATCAAGAGTACCTGCAAGATATTTAAACACCCTCTTCGCATAGTTCCAATGTTAGACATAAATCTTCTCAAAACTCCCACTACTTGGGCAATATCTGGTCTAGTGCAAACCATTACATACATCAAACTCCCTACAACACTAGCATATGGCACATTAGATATATCCTCAAGATCATCCTCATTATTTGGACATATATCTAATGAAAGCTTAGTACTAATGGGTAAAGGAACTCTAACTGGGTTACAGTCCTGCAAACTAAACCTCTACACAATAGTATTCACATACTTTGTGACAACCAAAGCTTTTTGTTAACTCTATCCCTCTTGATCTCCATTCCCAGAATATACCTTGCAGCACCAAGATCCTTCATCTCAAATGTACCTAAAAGTTGGGCTTTAAGCTCACTGACCATACCCTTAGTATTGCTGAAAAACAACATGTCATCAACATACAAAGCAATAACCAGTATAGAATCATCAACATAATAAATGTAAACACAATGATCCTCCTCACTTCTAAAAAAACCTAATTTCAAAACAAATGAATCAAATTTTTGATACCACATTCTGGGGGATTGTTTCAGACCATAAAGAGACCTCTTTAATCTGCAAACCCAATGTTCTTTTCCTTTTACCTCAAAATCTGTAGGCTATTGCATATAAATTTCTTCTTCAAGATCTCCATGCAAGAACATAGTCTTAACATCCATTTGCTTAATCTCCCAATCATAAGTTGCAGCAATAGATAAGAGAAATCTACTAGAAGTTAATTTAGCAATAGGAGAGAATATCTCACCAAAATCAACTCCCTCTCTGTGGGAGTAGCCCTTGGCTACCAGTCTAGCCTTGTACTTCTCCAATGACCTGTCTGCTCCAAACTTTTTCTTGAAGACCCACTTACATCCTATGGCCTTTCTTCCTTTGGGTAAACAAACAAGATCCCAGGTGTTACAAGAGTCTAAAGCCATCATCTCCTCCTACATGGCTAGCTGCCAAGACTCACTATCATCTGCAGAAATAGCTTCCCATGTAGAATCTAGGTTCATCGTTAGTACTTAATAAAGCATATACACAATAGAAATCTGGTGGGCTATACCTATCAACTGGATTCCATTGTCTTGTGGATCTCCTCAAGGGTGGAGTAAGAGACTCTACTCATTCTTCTCCATGATCATCTGCAACAACTTCTTCAGTAACAACAGACTCATCTTCATCAGAACTACTCGAATCTTCTTCTTCTTCACCCCCCAATCCATCATTCTATTCTTCCTGAGGTGCACCTTTCTACTCTAAATCAAAGTGCACCTTCTTTACCTTTTCATCTTTTTCTTTTGGCTGCTTAGGTTCAGAAATAGCTCTAAGTTCCCTAAAAATAACATCTCTAGAAAAGATAATCCTGTGGGTTAGTGGATTCCAAAGCTTATAACCTTTGACATTATCACCATATCCAATGAATGTACACTTTTCAACCTTTGGATCCAACTTAGATCGCTTTTCCTTAGGCACATGAACAAAAGCCTCACAACCAAAAACCCTTAAATGTGAAACATAAGGTTTCTTACCTGTCCACACTTCATAAGGTGTCAAATCAAGAGCCTTACAAGGAGATCTATTTATCAAGTAGCAAGCAGTACACATAGCCTCTGCCCAAAATCATTTATCCAACTGTGCATCACTAAGCATACTTCTGGCCCTTTCCATAATTGTTCGGTTCATCCTTTCTGCAACACCATTCTGTTGTGGTGTATACAAAGTTGTCTTTTGTCTGATTATACCTACATGCTTACAAAACTCATCAAATTCCTTAGAACAATATTCCCCTCCATTGTCAGATCTTAATATTTTTATCTTTAAACCTGATTGGTTCTCTACTAAGACTTTGAATTCCTTAAACTTAGTGAAAACTTTAGATTTATGCTTCATAAAATAAATCCATGTAAATCTAGACACATCATCAATGAAGGTTACAAAATAATGAGATTTTCTGATAGATTCATTATCCACAGGTCCAAACACATTCGTATGAATAATTTCTAACTTCTCTTTTGCTCTATTGCTTCCTAAAGGAAATGACTTTATGTTTTGTCCAAACACACAATGCTCACAGAAATCAAAGTGCTCATCAGAATAAGAGAAACCATCCAACAAAATTTTTTTCTTAATAGTTTTTAATACATTATTGCTTGTGTGGCCCAATCTATGATGCCACAACATACATGTATTTTTAGTAGTGGCCTCAGATACATAGGTGGCATTATAAACTGTAGTGGTTTCAAGTTTGAACAAGCTTCCGAATCTCTTCCCCTTCGCCACCACCAAGTTCCCTTTCACTAATCTGCAGCCATGCTTGTCAAATGTCACATGCATTCCTAAATCATTCAACTTTGAAACTGAAATCAAATTTCTAGCTAATCTAGGGACATGCAAAACACCAGGGAGGGTTTTAATCCTCCCATCACTGAAACACAACAATACCTTTCCTTTCCCAATAATCGGATATGTAGAGTTGTCACCAAGGTAGATATTACCTCCATCATATTCTTCATATGTGGAGAACCATTCCTTATGCGGGGTCAAATGAAACGAGCATCCTGAGTCAACCAACCAATTTTCATCAAAAACAAGATTACATGCAGAAAGTAAAACTTCTTCACCTCCATTCGAGGACGTATCCGAAGCACTCTCCCACTATTTCTTGGGGTTTTTGCACTCCTCCTTCACATGTCCCTTTTTACCACAGTTCCAACACTTAACTCTATTATTTTTACCAGGAGTCTTAGACTGGCCCTTGGACTTGTCCTTAGCCCCTTTCTAATCTCCTTTAGGTCCCCTTTCCTTAGACCTTCCCCTAACACTGAGAGCATCCCCTGAACTATCCAAACTCTTCTTCCTCAATTCCTGTGATAGTGGCACTGAAACAAGAGCATCCAACTTTGGATCCGCAAGGTTAGAAGTGATAGCAAGGATAACATTCTCCCAAGACTCAGGTAAAGAACAAAGAAGTAAGATACATTTATCTTCCTCACTAACCTCAACATCTACTGAATCAAGCTGACTCAGTAACAAATTAAAATAATTTAAATGCTTTGCAACTAATTCACCTTCTCGCATTTTCATGGAAAACAATTTTCTTTTTAAATAAAGTTTATTTACCATACTCTTGGCTTGATAGATCTCACCAACCGTTTCCACAACTTGTATGCAGTCTCTTCCTTTGCGACATTCAACAGGACAGAGTCTAAAAGACACAACCGGATGGTTCCCTGTGCCTTCTTATCCAGTCTATCCCACTCATCTTGAGAGACATCATCGAGTTTCTTCTCTTTTTGTGTAGCCAACCAATGGTTTCTTTCTTCCAACAAATCTTCTATTTTTAGCTTCCAAAACTCATACCCCATTCCATTGAACTTCTCAATGTCCAATTGAGAGGTTGATGCAATGGTGGATGCAGCCATAATAACAACACAAGATCTGCAAAAAAAACACAACCAAATCTCCCACTGTAGCTACAGCTTCCACACTACCACCCAAGAGTCAAAGTTGGCCAGGCTCTGATACCAAAATGTTAGAAATGAAAGCAACACTACTTCAATGGAAATCTGATTCAATATAAATTTCTGCAATCTTTAACTGTGTGTTATTAATGGAGATTGTAACAAAACATAAACCCACAATACAAAAATATACCAGAAGTAGAATGAAGCACATAACACAAGTGTTTAACGTGGAGAAAACCCTTTTGGGTAAAAAACTCCACCAAGAAAAGAGGCCAAATTGTATTATCTTCACAAAAGGAGATTACAAATACATTCACTTCCTCTGTCCTCTAACCTTCACTCCGACAGAACCTGAGTACTTGTAAACTGTTATATTCTTCTCATCTACTATGCTATGGTTTTATAGAATTTACACAACCTCAAGACATTAAATGACTTCTTACAAGCTCATAACACTTGTCAAGAGTCAACCATACAACCTTGGGCATCCATGGCCAAGAATAGGCTCTTACGGGGTCATAAATGCTATCATACATGCATCCTACACTTGGGAAAAAGTGCCCATGCAAGCTTGAATGCCTTAGGGCTAAAAATAGCAACTTACAGCATCTTATAAAGTGTCATATGCTATTATTAGTGTCATAGATTCTTATGACAACTTATAGTTGTCATAGAATCTCTTACACCTTACAACATCTATGACATGTGTCATAACACTAAAAATAGATTATTCCTCCACATGTGCAGCCCACTTTGACCAATTACCATTTACCATAGTAAATGACATCCTGTAACTACTGCCTGTAACTCTGGGACTTACCATGCAGTAACTCCGTAATTACCATGGACAGTAAATAATTTTTACCATTGCCGGTGAAACTTGTACATCCCTTATGGGTAATTACAAATTACAAATAATAAATAGAATAAATACAATATTGGGATTTACAAGGTTAATGGCACCTTATCCTAACATCCTATCCATTGGTGTAACAACCAAGCGATAAAGGACAATTTTGCGCAGAGGTGGTGGATAGTTTTTGACCATCCTCCATGCAACAATAATGAGGCCCCGCAATACTTTTTGAGAAAACTCTACTGCGAGTTTGTCAAAAATAAAGTGCCAAATTATTTTGATATGCAGTAGTTCCATGGTAGAGGTAGGGGGTTAGCACAAGATAGACTAGGGGCACATGTTGACCCACAGCGGCCAGCGAGACGAGCACTCGTTAGACCGGCCCATGAGCACGTTTCTATCCCTTCCATTGTGAAGGAGAGTGTTGAGGTCGAGGCACTTCAGTCCATTAGTGCCTTGACCCAGAGCATCTTACAAAATGCTAGTCCTGCAGCACAGCATGGGCCGGGGGAGAGTTCGAGTATGGTTCCACCCCATACTTGTCAGACTTGAGGGTCAACATGTGGTTATGACCCCACAGATAGTCATGATGCAGGTGTGCAGGCTACATCTGTAGCTGAGCAGATGGTGTTGATAGATGCCCTCCTGTGTGAGACTTTCGGGCTTGATACTCAGGTAAATCTTAGCAAGTTCATTGAATTTAATTTATTAAATTTTATTTTTGAAATGCAAGATTAACTAATTTAGTTTGATGATTTTAATAAAATTTCAGGGTCATAGCATTGATACAGTTTTCAGTGGTTCTCCACCTGCATATTACACTACATCATCTACTGTCGGGGTATGTAACTAGTAAACAATTATAAATATTACATGTGAATAGCATCGTTATATGAATGGTATTCTAATATCTGATTTTGGATGTTGAATAGGTTAATATTAGAGATTTCACGACAACACCTGCCAGCGGTGGTGGACTTCAAAGCTTCATGGATGTAATAAAATAAATAATTTAATGAATGAATTGTACTTACTAGATTTTTGTATGTGACTTGTGTGCTTTATTGTGTGTACTTCCATGTTTAGGTGAACATGTGTGTATGTTAGGAGCCATGATTTGCATCACTATTATAGTTTTTGTAATTGAATAATGTTGTTTTATTTCTAGATGATGCAGGCTGCAGAGACACCTCCCAATGTTCATAGGGTAATGGAGCATGGTGTGTCCTCTGCGATTCATAGCTCCATGCCATTGACGGGGGTATGAGGCAGATTAGTAAATTTTAATTTACATTCATTGTTATAGTTGTTTATTTTTAAAAATTTAAAAGATTATTGATTTGAGGTTTAATTTCTATTTGGATGGTTTCTGATGAGTGCCAAGTTGCACCCATGAAATACATCTTTTTTCTTGATTCCATCTTTCCTAATGTCTGCACTCAGATAAGCTAGCAAGATCGCTCTATTTAATGATTAATTGAGATAGATTACTTAAGATTATAATTTTTGATTGAGTGACTAATGTGCATGGAATTGATGGAAAAATGCAGAAACTTCTCTCTTTTTGAATCAATAGGTGTAGATGCCAAGAACAACAATTTTGTGCATCTCCAGAGATAGTCTTCAATGATCTCTGGAGACAATACCGAAGTACCATGACACCTGAATCTTTGAAGAAATGAGGAAAGCCTCTTTGGAGCTCTATGGGAGTTTGGAGCATTTTCAGAGCTGAACAAAGAAGTCACAATGGTATCTCCGGAGCTACAGACATATCTCTGGAGCTGCAGACAGGGACAAACATCTCTGGCGCCTCCTGAGAGCAGGGCATATTTCCAGCATAAGCTACCGATCAGGCACTCTCAGCAGTGATCTTAATACCCCTCATTTCACTCAAATCATCACCTAAGTGGTGAAGGGTAATCTTTAGTTAAACTACTGGAGTTTTTATCTTTTCAAAGTTTTTGCATGAGTTACGGATGGAACTGATTCAATATCCACATTTTCAGGGCCTCGCTGCCCAAATGTATTAAGACTCAAACTTAGATTTTGAGTGGACTTCTGTTCCACTCAAGTCTACTTTTAGTGCATGACTATTTTCCATAGTTAGACAGTTAAGTACAATAAAGAGATGGATGCCATCTCATAGAAGAATTGGTAGATAAGATCAGTGATATGTCATCACTCATTTTCATATATACTTATAGAAACAACAGAAGAAATATACAGGGATTGAATTATTTTGATTCTCGGTAATCGCTGTTCTATGATATCAATATCTTTCATGAATGCAAAGCGTATGGAATTGGTTTGAATTTAGTTGTGATCTTCTTTTGTGCTAATTCTCTATTGTAGCCTTTAGCCCCAAGGGTGTGGAGCAAGGGCCCACTCTCACCACCAAGGCAGAAGGCTAGTATCATTGTTTTATTACTTTAGATTTTGTTGTGAAAAATATTTACTGATTTTAATAGATAGATGCATGTTACTGTTTTTAAGATTTCTTTGAGTGAATTTCCTGTTTAATTCTGTTTTAGCATTCCTTAAATTCATTCAGTAAGTAGACAGATTAATCTTTTCAAATTAGTAGAATCTGTTAAGATTAGCTAGGAAAACTGGTAACTGTAGAATCCCTAGTTGCAAATAGTCGAGGACACAACCCCTGGCTTTTTGACATCTGAAAATAGATTAAATGATGAGGTACAATGACACCTTGTCAGTTTCTATAGGACATGACATTACCATAGCCTAATCTTGCTACTAAGGCAAGTGAGGACACAGATTATATGGTAGCGGTAAGTGATTATTTTGTTAAATGTTTCAGTTTTTATAACATGTAATTTCTATATATTAACGTCTATACTTTTTATTGTAACAACTATAGATGCATGAAGAACTAAATAGGAGCAGCCCTCGGGTTTGTAGTAGACCACCCACATACGTGTTTCCATCCCCTAGAAGATCAAAGGCTGCCCGTAATCTATTCTCTTCACCAGCTAGAGGGGAACGACTTTTTATTGTGTTCTTTTGTTGAATGCCTATATGGCATTTGTGGTCACATATTTTGTATTGCATATAGTTGACATTGTATGCCTATATGGCATTCTTGTAAGCCTATATGGCTATTTTATATATATGTTATACTTATATCGACAGATATTGATGTATGCCTATATGGATATTTGGTTAATACAAATCTTTTTTATTGATGGCATCCATACTTGCATTATAAATCCACGTTTGAATGGATATTTGTAGATGGCTACTTCAAATATTTAAAGTCCAATTGTATTACATAAGATGTTTGTTGATCCCATAAGCCAGCTATTGTTATTCAAGTATCACTTAAACCTCATTTTGAAACTAAAAGATAAAAGTTGTATTTAAAATAAAAATGAATCATCATGTTGAACATAAAATATTCATATTCTTTATGAGTTAGTCAATTGAAAATATTTCTTAATTTCTTGTTATTATACCATATTGGGATGCAAAGAGTATGTTTGTTGTTTTGAATAAGATAGTCAAAATCATATGCTTATGAGCACTTGATGACCATTGTGGTTATTAAATGTAATTCCTCTTGCGTATAAGGCGAGGTTATGAGATTACATTGAGTCTTACCTAATTTTAGTATGCAACATAACATTGGGGCTATAGGCTTCCATAAGTCATCAACAATCAAGGTTCAAGGTTGTCATTGAAGTCAAAGGGTCAAGGTTGTTTGTCATTGATGTCAAGGTTGATGCCATGATGTTGATAAGGTGATACAGTGATTCAAGGTAGGTGATGGTCATGAGGTGCATGATGTTGTGAATATGATTTTTATGATAAGGTCTCTCAATTCATGTTGATGTTGCACAAGACAAATATGGTTCATATGATGCAAGGTTCATGTTCATGGTGGATGTGGTTTTGTTCATGCAAGGTTTTCTTATGAATATAGTTTTCATGATAAGGTCTATCTTGGAAGGTTGATATGATGCAAGGTTCATATTCATGGTGGATGTGGTTTTGTTCATGCAATAAGAAGTTAGAGAAGACACAAGATTTCATAATCACAATCTTATTGATAGTTAGGGTTTGCATATTAGGCACTAAACCCTAAAAATAATCTACTTTTCTTAAGACTTTAAAACCCTCAATTGCCTGTCGTGTGTAAAGTGCACTTTTGTTTTAATTTAATATCGGCTTATAATCAGAAGTTACTATCACTTAAATCAACCTACTAAAGGGTCTTTAAGTCATTAGTTCACTGGCCCTTCAACCTAACTCAACCGGCGTCTCTGGTAAACTCTCATAAGGTCGAGCGCCAATCATAATTGAAGGTCATATTTAATTGATATGAGGGTGGGAAAAAGGATTGGAAGGTCAGTATTTAAAAGGAATTTGGAATACAAAGAATCATCTCTATGTGGTTGAATTTGATGGGCATGCCTTTATAAAAGGCTAAAAGATAGCTTTATGCAGGATATCATGGTATTTGTAGTGCTTGAAGATTGAAGACTAGTTAGTGTTTGTAGCCCAGACTGTTTCGGTATGTTTGGGTGTGAAATAGGACCATGCCTAGCCTAAACGTACCCATCCAAATGCGTTGGAATTGTCAGTTTGGCCGCACAAGGAGAAGAAAAAAAGTTACACCACTTTGCAACTTTACACTGCCTCCTTTTGACAATTTTTAGGGCAGCAGAAAACCTTTCACCATGGGCAAATGCCTCAGAGATATAAAAAACTAACAGAGGTTATTATAGAAGGACCCTACGTGATTGCATTGCCTCAGACATAATATATCTAAGTGATTCAGTTTCTAAGTAATAGCTCGTCAAAGATTGCTGCTTTTTTGCACTTTGGACTCTTCAGGGATATCATCGGTACAATGTAGCTCAGACTGTTTCAGCATGTTTGGGTGTAAAACATGACCATGCCTAGCCTAAATGTATCCATCAAGATGCGTTGGAACTGTCAGTTTGGCCACACGAGGAGAAGAACAAAAGTTACACCCCTTCGCAACTTTACACTGCCTCCTTCTAATGATTTTTGGGGCAGTAGAAAACCTTTCACCACGGGCAAACGCCTTAGAGATATAAAAAAATGAGAGAGTTTATTCTAGAGGGACCCTCGTGATCACGTTGCCTCAGACGGATGTATCTAAGTGACACAGTTTTCAAGTAACAGCTCGTCAAAGATTGCTGCCTTTTTGCTCTTTGGACTCTTCAGGGATAGCGCCGGTACAACGTAGGTTAGACTGTTTCGACATGTTTGGGTGCAAAACATGACCATGCCTAGCCTAAACATATCCTTCCAGACGCGTTGGAACTATCAGTTTGGCCACACGAGGAGAAGAACAAAAGTTACACCCCTTTGCAACTTTACACTGCCTCCTTCTGATGATTTTTGGGGCAGCAGAAAACCTTTCACCACGGACAAACGCCTCAAAGATATAAAAATTTGAGAGAGGTTATTGTAGAGGGACCCTACGTGATCACATTTCCTTAGACAGAATGTATCTAAGTGATACGGTTTCTTAGTAA
The DNA here is from genome assembly GCA_027924645.1 of Cunninghamia lanceolata. Lineage (NCBI taxonomy): Eukaryota > Viridiplantae > Streptophyta > Pinopsida > Cupressales > Cupressaceae > Cunninghamia > Cunninghamia lanceolata. The sequence goes on from BSBN01000771.1 coordinate 948,791, forward strand.
CAACTCGTCAAAGATTTCTACCTTTTTGCACTTTGGACTCTTTAGGGATATTGCTGGTACAATGTAGCTCGGACTGTTTCGACATGTTTGGGTGCAAAACAAGACCATGCCTAGCCTAAACGTACCCATACTGATGCATTGGAACTATCAGTTTGGTCGCATCAGGAGCAGGACGAAAGTTACACCCCTTTGCAACTTTACACTGCCTCCTTCTGATGACTTGGGGCAGCAAAAAACCTTTCACCACGAGCAAACGCCTTAGATATATAAAAAAAATGAGAGAGGTTATTGTAGAGGGACTCTACATGATCATGTTTCCTGAGACGGAATGTTTCTAAGTGACACGATTTTTAAGTAACATCTCGTCAAAGATTGCTGCCTTTTTGCACTTTGGACTCTTCAGGGATATCATCGGTACAATGTAGCTCAGACTGTTTCGACATGTTTGGGTGAAAAATAGGACCATGCCTAGCATAAATGTACCCATCTAGACACGTTGGAATAGTCAGTTTGGTTGCATCAGGAGCAGGACGAAAGTTACACCCCTTTGCAACTTTACACTACCTCCTTCTGATGATTTTTGGGACAGTAGAAAACCTTTCACCATGGGCAAACGCCTTAGAGATATAAAAAATTGAGAGAGGTTATTGTAGAGGGACTCTACGTGATCGCTTTGCCTTAGATGGAATGTTTCTAAGTGATGCAGTTTTCGAGTAACATCTTGTCAAAGATTGCTGTCGTTTTGCACTTTGGACTCTTCAGGGATATCGTCGGTACAATGTAGCTCGGACTGTTTTGGCATGTTTGGGTGAAAAATAGGACAATGCCTAGCATAAATGTACCCATCTAGACGTGTTGGAATAGTCATTTTGGTCGCATCAGGAGTAGGATGAAAGTTACACCTCTTTGCAACTTTACACTACCTCCTTCTGACAATTTTTGGGGCGGCAGAAAACCTTTCACCACGGGAAAACGCCTCAGAGATATAAAAAACTAGGAGAGGTTATTGTAGAGGAAACCTACATGATCACGTTGCCTTAGACAAAATGTTTCTAAGTGACACAGTTTTTGAGTAATATCTCGTCAAAAATTGCTACCTTTTTGCACTTTGGACTCTTTAGGGATATCGTCGGTACAATGTAGCTCAGACTGTTTCGACATGTTTGGGTGAAAAACATGGCCATGCCTAGTGTAAATGTACCCATCCAAACATGTTGGAACAATCAGTTTGGTCGCATTAGGAGCAGGACAAAAGCTACACCCCTTTGCAACTTTACACTACCTCCTTCTGATAATTTTTGGGGCAACAGAAAACCTTTTAGCACGGGAAAATGCCTTAGAGATATAAAAAATGAGACGTTATTGTAGAGGAACCCTATGTGATCATGTTTCCTCAGATGGAATGTTTCTAAGTGACATGGTTTTTGAGTAACAACTCGTCAAAAATTGTTGTCTTTTTGCACTTTGGACTCTTCAGGGATATCGTCGGTACAATGTAGCTCGGACTGTTTCGGCATGTTTGGGTGAAAAACAAGACCATGCCTAGCCTAAACGTACCCATCTGGATGCGTTGGAACTGTCAGTTTGGTCGCATCAGAAGCAGGACACCAAAAATACAAAAGTTATTTTGTGCAACTTGACAACATTGACACTTTTTTGCAATAGGACTCAAAGACTCAAACTGACCCTCAATGACTTAAAGTGACTCAAAAACAAATGAAATGGTCTTAGAAGACCTTATTACATACAATTGACTCAATCAAAAATAAAATTTTATTTTTTGACCCCTCTTGGAGGCATGACAATTTGGGTGCCCCTGCACCATTAGTGCAACTGAAGTAGATAAAGTTTTCCTATTAAGAAAAAGAGCTTCCCTTAGCTTCAAGAAATATAAATATTCTATACTGACAAGGCCAACCATGTGAAGGTGGAAGCTCATGTGGCCTCACCTAAGACCTAAGACACATGTAGTCTAGTAGACATAGGACACCTAAGACACCTATTATATAGTATGTACATTTAGATTTTATAGACATAGTAGACCTAAGACACCTAGTCTTTATACCTTATCGTAGTCTAGACCTAAGTCAACTAGACACCTAGATTATAGTTCTACCTAAGACACCTATTATGGTAGACTTAGTTGACATGTAGTACCTACCTAAGACACCTAGATTAAATTATAGAAGACACCTACCTAGAAGACACGTAGATCATTCTATATTATACCTTATTCTAGTGTCTAGACAGGTCTTTGATATATAGTATCTACCTAAGACACTTAGATTAGATTAAATACCTTTTTTCTAGTCTCTATCTACCTAGTTGACATATCGTATATACCTAAGACAACAATATATAAAGGGGTGCCAGAGGTCTATATTCTGTGATGCCTGGGTAGTTAGTGCTCTGGGCAGGTAAGTTGGGTAGCCTGACACTATAGTGGGGGTTTAGGTGGCCTATAGATGGTAGGGCCCCCCCCCACCAACTATAGAAAGGAGGGGGCTGAGAGGAAGATGATTCAACCACCAGGAGCACCTTCCCAAGTATTGAGAGAGAGGGGCAACCAGCCTTAACAAGGAGATCCTCCTTCAACCTTAAGCGTACAAACTCCCCTCCCTAACAACAAGCCTCGGGGGCCCCATAACACCCTGCTATAGAGGTAGGGCCCAAAGGACACAACCCCAAGGGGATACCTCCTTCACACTTAAGGATAGACTTGGGGGCCCCATGGATCGGACAAGGACCCCAAAACCCCTAGTATCTATAGGCCCCCCTACTGGAGAAAGGTGTAGGAACCAAATATGAGAGGGAAGAACCATTTCTCTATAGACATAACCCAGGGACGTTATCGGACAAGGACCCCAAAACCCTGGGCACTGCCCATTGATAGGTATGAATTCAGGGGATTAATCTTGAATTCATCTGATAGGACGTTGCCTGAACTCGTCGCCCTCTTCGACGCAGTAGCTGACCCTTCCTGACATCAAGAGCCAACTCTCCACCAACGATGATTCCAGAGACTAGGTATTCTGCTTCCCTCCATCAGTTTCGATCAGGATAAGGTTGGTGGAGCATCGTACGGTGCCCCGCCCCATTGATTGATGCAGCCTCTACTATAGACAGACGTAATATAGTGAGTGATGAGGTCCATGAGGAAGGTTGGGAGTCCATTCACTTCCATTTCCCCTACGACTGAGCCTGTTAAGCCTAACTAGTGATCGCGGGCGGAGAAGGCCTACGGGCTAGTTGGGCCGTTCATCACATCGCCATATCCCCTATTTTAGTGGGGGTGGGGTGGGGTCCATTCATCCTAGAACAAGGGACTGGGCTAACTGGAACGAGGAGCCATTAGAGCTGGTCCATCTAGGCACAGGGCCTTTCGTCGGTGTAGTGTAAGCACCCTCTAAGCTAGATTGTTCTAAACCTCTATTCCGAGTACAGGGCGCAGGGCCCGACCTCTCCAATTCTGATCGGGATCGGATCAATTGAAAGTATTCCTCAGGATCGATCCATCTGCTCGATCGACTATTTGTGATTGAACCTACAGAAGGTGGGGGTGGGCCCTATCCCTATGGCATGCTCCTTATCCAGCCCCTACGGGAGAGAGTGATTAAACGGTCTCTCAACCTACTATCCAAACTCTCCAAACCATCTATAGTAGGGGGTGGGGGGGCTGGTCTAGTTTGGGTGGCAAACTCGGTATAGATGCCAAAACCTAGATTCTTGTGGGTCGCCCCCCCTCGCAAGGATGCATTGACAATTCACCTTGCTCACCCTGAACCAGCTTGGAACAACCCAAGCCGGTGTAGGAATGGTTGGGTCTGGTCTCCATGAGAGTGGGGGCGATTGATGAATGGAGGGACTTGAGCTCTCGCAGAGGCCCACCCCCACCCCTACTCTAAAATGGGAGGATAGGGCCTCCTATCTAGAGTAGGGCCGGCCCTACTATCTATAGGCGGATTGCCCTACGAGACTAGCTAAGAAATGGAGAGCTCCTCTTATGATTGGTTGATAGAAGGCACAGACTACTCAAAAATGGTCGGAGTCACTTAGGAGATATGAGAGAGGGGGCCCTACTCTCCCTACTCTATAATGGCGGGTGGGTGGGGGGTGGGAGTCACTTCGCTCCTAAGCCGTTACAATTTGATATGAAAGGGTGACAAACCCATCCGTTCCCACAAGCCTATCCATTATGCGGCGCAGGTGAAGTTGAGTTACCCAGCGCTAACCCAACTGACAATTCCCTCCCCCCCGGTGGAGAATGAAGCAGTGCCAATAGCAGGTGGAGCCCCCTACCTTTGTATTGGTCTATAGTTCACTACACCCCTACTATTCCCCCCCACCTGGTGGATAGGGCATTGGGGGGACGAAGGAGGTGGAGAGGGCCCCTACCTATATAATTGGGGGTCAGAGAAACTGAAGCTGAAGAGGGTCCATGCCTGGGCCCCTACTATATATAACTCGGCGGGGTGGAATGGGAACTTTCTTCTTTTGCTCCTACTTTATTGAATGGTAATGAAATAAAGGGAGTGGTCGTGCTGGTTCTTCGAAGCCACAACTTCCGCTCACTATATTGAATGGTAATGAAATAAAGGGAGCTATGAGGCCAGCCTAGTTTCGTCCCTACTATCTATAGGCCTCACCGCCCCCCTAAGGAGCACGGGAGAAAGAATGGGGTAGCTGCGACAGCAAAGTGAGCCCCTATAGATAGTAGGGGGCAGATAGATGGTGGCATCACTACTCTCTACGTAATACCCCTAAAGTGCCCCAATGGTATGGAGGTCGAGCCATATAGATAGTAGGGTTGATAAAGAATGGAGCCAGGAGAGGGAGGTGGGTTATTCAAGGGATCAGGCACCTCAAGGCAGGCCTATGCCTATCGTAATGAGTCAACCTATCAGGCCCTACCCTACAACTACTATAGTAGCTATAATTCCCCCCCACCCGGGGGCCCTATCCTCTATAGTGGGTGTAGGGTGAATCCTTCACTATAACGAGTAGTCTTTATGAGTGAAGCAGGTCTGTAACCAAGATTCACCTGGGCGGCCCTATCTATCTATAGTGGGGTGTGCCCAGTAGGGCGGTGTAGTTGAAGGGGTGGGGCCCCAACCTTCTATAGTTGGGGTCGTAGAGCATTATCCGGCGGGTGTATCTGAAAGTGTAGTTGAACTTCATTACACCCCCTGCTTAAGAGCGCTTCTTCTTCTTGGCCCGTGCCCTACCTTGAATCTAATCAAAGTCCCCAGGTCGACCCAGAGCAAACATATCCTGCCCATCTTCTTTCCAATCTTTGGCCCACGACCCCTATTCAACCTATCTCAAGAGGAATCCAAACTATCACAGAAGGAAAAGATGTATATATATTGTTTGTTGGGGGGGCCCAAGGGTTCGCCGACAAACCCTTGGTATAACCTCCTGGGGGGTACATTAATATAGGGTGGGGGGTTATGTTCCCCAGATATAGGGTAAGCTAGGTTAGTTCAAGATCGATCTTTACTAAAGGCAAGATCGATCTTACCTAGCAGCCGAGATCGATCTTGACTTGTAATTCTCCTGGGAACTTTCTTTATTTATTCCCCCCTAACTATACTAGCAGCCGGGGTGGGAGGCTATAGTTGGAGGGAATTCTAGTTCTGGGTGGGAGGAAGACCCTTTTGTCCTCCCACCCACCCCCGATCGATCTTGAGGAGAAGTGGAGATCGATCTTGAGTATAAGCTGAGATTGATGGGTACATTGGAAAGATCGATTCTACCATGGAGCTGGATTCGATGGATCCTACTACTCTATGGGAATGGCTTGGGACATGGGTTGGGTGAACTACACCCAACCCAGTAGTGGTGGGCATGTTACATATAGAATCTGGCCAAGAATTGAAATAATCAATTTCTTGAACTTGAATTATATAGAGGGGAGTGGGGGGTCGACTAAGAGTTAAAGGTCCCTAGAAAAATCTATATATTGGGTGAGTGCCATTATATGAGGTGCCCGGCTCAGTCTTCAGTTCGGAAGTCGAGTTCGCCTTGTTATAGTTATAGGGTCTCCCCTTCGGACAAATAGGTTCTCTCCCAACGGCCTACTTTGCTCTATATAGCTTAGCTCATATAGTTGGTAGAATAGATAGGGATCCCTCGGCCGGCCTATATAGTTGGCTACATATGGCGATGAATCGAGGTGTGAGCGTAGTTGGATATAGTTTGATTGGCGCTCTCCCGATAGCTAGCTATCATCCCTTCAATAGGTTTCTCATTCCGACCAATATAGAGATAGGGCTTCGTTCCCCACTGACCTTCAAGGAATTGCCACACTACAGACTGCTCCTCTAATGAACGGGTCCATAATTGAATAGGTAGGGCTTGATCCTAAGCCCAGGATGGGTGGGAGAATGAGGAACTTGGTAGGGCTTGATCCGGAGCCCGCTCTTAATCGAATATGGCGAATAGGGCTTGATCTAGAGCCCGGGGTGGGTGGGAGGATGAAGGTGGATGGGTGGGAGTTATATGCATCGAATAGGGCTTTGGGACTTGATTCCAGCAGGTGAGACTGACAAGTATAGCAACTAATGGAGCTAGAAACTGATCTTTCAGAGAACTAACTGAAACATCGGTTGGAGCTGAGCTATGATATATACCTACATTGGTTTCTCTCTAGTCTGTAGTCAAATGCCCTTCAAGTGAGTACCCACCTGGATGTAGAGGAGCTAAGCTATAGATAGTTGGTTGAGTCCTGGGTGCTAGAGGTGACCACATATAGTCCGGAGGGTCCCCTATCTATATATGGGGAGCTACCGCTACTATTAGGCAGGGCAAGGGGCTAGGCTAGGCTCTTTAGATAGAAGGATCTTAATTACCAGATGTTGGAGGTGACCATATATAGTCCAGAGGGTCCTCGAGGAGCTACCGCCCCATATATAGATAGGGGGCAAGGGGCTGGGCTAGCTCTTTAGACGGAAGGATCCTTAGCTGCAAAGGAAAAGTACGCGGGGTGGGTGGGGGGTAGAGAAGGGCTGGGCCCTCGACCAAAGAGCCCCATTTCTAGATAGGCCCCTCGGAGAGGGTGGGTGGATATAGTTGAGCGGAAATGCCAACTATAGATAGTCAGTCCCCCTCCCCTCCCCTCGTATATAGAACTCCATGGGTGGGGGGGATTAGGCGTCGGGAGAGTGCTGCCTACTATCTACTATGCGTAGTTGGTACATATAGTACAGAGGGCGCCGACCATCTATAGTTCTCTTGGGAGGGGCCCCTATCCTATCCTATCTATCTTCCTGCCGACAATAAGCTATAGTCTTTGAATGAGAGTGTTGCTTCGGTCGGAATAAAAACAAGAGCGTTGCTTCAGTTGAGCGCTACTTGTTCGCCGAGCCGATAGAGTGTTGTCCCTTCCCATATATCCATTCATCATCTATCGATGGATGCACTGCTTCACCCCTTCCAAATAGAGTTGGGAATGAGCACTTTCTCCAATAAAAGAGATTCTATTCATGCAATTCAATCCGATGTGATGGCTAGCTCCGAATCTCCTCTTTTCTTGGAGAAAGGGGTGAAATCCATTCACTTTTTTTCCTTTCCGTGAACAGATGAGATGTCTAGAATAATAGAAAAGAGGGGCCCACCCAACTATCCTCCTCCCACCCACCCCGGGCCTCCTCCCACCCACCCACAATAATCTATTTAAGGGGGGCTCCGCTTACCACGGGGGAACTATAGTTGGGGTTGGGTGGTTAATCCGGGGTTTTGAACGATGGGGTGGGTGGGAGGCTATAGTTGGCCCCCAAGAACCATTATAGCAAGGGAGGTTTCCCCAATTAGTGCTAGGGAGGCCCCCCCTTTCCATGGTTGTGACGGGAGGTTTCTTTAATGCCGTGTGTGGGGATGGGTGGGGGGTTATACGCTTCAGTAGATGCCGAACTATACTAGCAGCCGGCAGGTGGTGGGTTTTCGACCATATCTGTGTGAGGTTGTGGCTCTCACAATGAAGTGGGCTCTACCACAACAGGGATTTCTAATGCTACTGTTACTGGTGTTTCTACCACAAAAATGCCCACTCCCTCCCCCGCCCCTACCAAATCAAGTTGTTTGAATGGAAGGGATGAGAAATAGGAAGTAGTTGATCCTGGCGAGAAGTGCTTTCCTGATCTGGATCCAGTGATCCCAAAATATGAAGATGAGATTGAAAAAATGGAAAAGACTCTCTCCATCGAACAACTGATATTCCGCTCTCTTAGTTGTTAGCCCCTCCTCGGATGAGTGAAGAGAGGAAGGGAAAGGGAAGAGATAGATGCCTTAATCATGGATCTCTATCACCGTTGATTGGCTACTCCCCTCCAAAAAGAATGAACTGGTAGAAATACTATCTAGACACTCTGGGTAAGGATTAGAGGCCTCCACTTCTGTCTTGATTTCAATTGATCTCTTCTATCAATCTGTTCTGTCATATACGTCATAACAACTCCTAGGTGGGGAGGGACATCAGAGGGACAAGCAGGGGTGCAGATTCTCTAGCGCCAGATTGAGAAGCAGATCCAGTTGTTGCGAATTGGGAGTTCCATATCTGAGTACTGAGTGGGTCATTGACCCAGTTCTGTATCTGTGGGATCTGGCACCACTAATGTAGTAGTAGTGAAGTCGGAGCAATTATATCCTCCCACCCACCCCCTCGGGTAGTAGGAACAATGGTGGGGAGAGCCGATGTGGAGCCAGAGCAGATTCAGATGATTCCCAAATCAAGAGAAGCGGTGCAGATTGTATTCAAGAGTTAGTTGAATCGGTGGGACCTATCTATGCTAGTACCCATGAATTACTCGGTTGACCGAGGGAGCCATCACCTCACCCAAGATCCCTTCTAGTCTCAGGTGGAGATCGATACCCAATTCCCATTCCTGAGTCACCACCTCCAGCGTCTCTCCCATCCTAGTGAGGATGCCCCTTTCTCTCCTATAGTCGGGGTTAACTACCAGGGCAGGCATAAGCTACTTCTCTGCACTTGCTAAGGTTCGAGCTCTTGTTTCTCCCACCTATAATTGATGTTCCCACATTTACATATGCCCCCACTTCGAAAACAACCTCCTTATTGATAGATAGCTGGGGTGGAGTGGGACTGAACCGCTTATCCTGTCCAGCCCAATTGAAGTGAATCCGCCCAGAGATGCTCCGTCCATCCTTCCCCTAGCCATTGGAATGGGGTTCAACCTCAATTGCGGTAGGTGGATTGGAAATGAAGGGTTCCAGCCTTCATTCAGAGGTAGGGAGGCCCAAGGCTATCGAGGTTGGGGAGAAAGGGCCCAACCCCATTCATAGTATCGATGAATCCAATACGGTCAATCGCCAGCAATGGCCTAAATGCTGGAGAGGTTGGGTCGAGTCGCATTCCATCAATCATGGGTGAACATATTTGGCCCCTAGCCACTTGGAATCTCACCGTTTATCCGTCCAAAGAATATACTTCTTCCCCATCTCGCAGCTCTCATCTTCATTAACTAGGTTAGTTGGCTACTTTCAAACAAGCAATGATACCAGGGCTCTCACCACGATACTATAGACGTCTTAACAACTGCACCTATTGGAGATGGGAACATGGGATAGCAATCTGGGGTTACAAAAGTGGTATGGCACATCGAAGTAGTGGAAATGGCAACCGGGCACCTTAACTAATCTACCTGCCTTGCTATAATTTCTTGGGCCCCCCCTCCCAACTATAGCCGAGTGGAGGGGAATTATAGGGGTTGGTGGGTGGCTATAGTTGGATGGGAGGACTAAAGGTTGCCTGGGCCCCCGAGAAACCATTATAGCAAGGGAGGTAGATTAGAACCATATGCCGCAGCTGGGGTGGGCCGAGGGAGATAGTTGGTGGGAGGCTAATATTGGTGGGGGGCCGACAAGAAACAATAGGCTGAAGGCAAATTCTATATGTAACATGCCCCCACCTATCTATAGTAGGGGGGCCACCCCCAGATAGATTCTAGGCCCCCCCAACTTTTCCACCACAATAATAGAAAAGAGGGGCTTCTGCTAGTTCTTCATCAGAATAAACCACTGGAGGTTCATCAGATTCTTCAAGCCTAACACTTTGTAGTTTTCCATATCATTCTACTTATAGGCCAACAAGTCAACTCTATAATATGAAAACTCCTCGCCTCGCCTCGCCCCCAGCTGCTAGTAGAATTCAGAAAGGTTTCTTTAGGGCCTATGCAGCTTAGGTTCTTTGTGGAGCCCTACTGCATCTATAGTGCTGACTGCCCATGGGATGGTTGCATATGCTAAATCCATTTGTATTGAACCACCGGGTGGGTGGGAGTTATAGTACCCAAACTAGAGTGTCAGGTACAACTACATCCATCAGTATTGGCTTTTGAGGGTGGGCTTATAATTGAAGCACTAGGTCCTTAATCAGACGTATCATCAGGACCAAGCCCTAGGGCAGAAAGATGTATTTGTATTTGCTTGTAGTCGTCAAGCCTAGCTGTTCCATAACCCCCCTAGGCATTACATTGTTGGATGCACCAGAATACCGCGGTTATGCAAGATCTTCTTATTGACTAGAAAAGAGATTTAAAATGAACTCTAGATGCGGAGAGGGTGGATTTCCAGGCACTTTATTCGACAAATCGGTACCTAAGCAGACCTTAGGTTCATCATCCATCTGATCCGGCAAAACCTTCAACCTTCGCTATTGTGGCCATGGTCAATATCTCTTGTTTCTCATCTAGATGCTTCATCAATCCAACCTATGGTTCTCCCTTCCCCCTTTATATATTGTTCTCCCTTTAAACAACAACGAAGGTATTATCCAGTTCAACTCCCAAATTGGAGCAGTTTCAAGAAGTACCTGGAAATCGGATGTTGCAGCTGATTCGATTGAGGGGCTGCATCACTAGAGTATGGAATGGGTTGTAGTGCTTACTCAAGCTTTCTTCCTCTAGAAGCCTTATAATCAACAATTTTGCTTGGACTAGCTGCTGGCTGCCTATAGTAGTGAATCTTCATATTACATCTTTGCCTTCGGTTGGACCTTTTGGACTGCCTGCTCCCGTAGGGACTTGTCGGTTGTGGAGATTGGTCAAATAAGGGTCCAAATTTCTATCTGCTCCCACCCATTTTAGAAGGCCCTCGAACCTGAATCTCCCACCCAACCTATGGTGGGGGGTGTGGGCCAACCCTATCTCCCCTCACCCACCCCAGGTGGGTGAAAGGGCCATCCCCTCTATCACGCTGATTTGCTCATCCGTTGGCCTGCTCTTGCTTTGTCTAATGAGGTAAAACCTCGAGACTAGATCGTTATGCAGGTCCATTCCATAACTAAGGAAGCCTCATCCAACCATCCCCAGTAAGCAAACATTCTCTTCTTTGGCCCAATATTTCAATTGAACAAGAAAGTGAAGCCTTATATCTCCATTTGTCGAACATAGCACATCCCTATGCTAGATGAGGAGCAGAACATGCTCTACACCAAGATGTAGCATTATTGTTCAAGGGACAACTATATTAGTAGCCGGGTGGAGCCTCCTGTTGCACTGCTCTCTGATTGGGATAGCCCTATTGATTCTTAGGCCGTCCTCTGATGATCTTGCCAGAGGTGCATTCTTGGTAGGCCGGGACCGAGGCTTATTTTTCTCCAACCTTGTTACCCAACTTTGTTACAATAGTGGTGGTGAGCATACTAATCAGATCTATCATCTTCTTTAGTTGCCCTGATGAGCACCTTTATGCCATAGAGACCTGGGCCTTAGGTTTCCTGATGGGCTCGTAATTCCACATGTTGGTCTCAAGATTGATGACTATAGTGTAAACTAAACTAGGGAGTAACAATAATTGGGGTGGGGGGGAACTTTCTAGTGGGGGGAGTGGGGGGGGCGGGGGGCGCTTAGGCCCCTTTTCTATTATTGGCAGTGGGGGCGTCTATTTGAGGAGGCCGAATCACCTATCTTCTATAGTAGGGGGGCGGGAATGATCAGCCCTTGATCAACTAGAATCCCCCCCAGAGGATATCGAAGCGGTTTGGAGAGAGTTGTTCGGCCCCTATTCTTGTGATGGGATGCCGGGTCCATGCCATAGTCATGATGCATGAAGTCCTTGCCATAGTGATGCCATGCTATCTATAGATAGGCCATGCCATAGCCCCCCTCTAGAAGAATGGGCAATGATGGGATGCCGGATCCATGCCATCCTCTAGTGAAGTGATGGGATCAGGATGAATTGTTGCAATAATATGCAACTGGCAATTCTTGGGGGCCTATATCTCCCCCGCACCTCGGCCTATACAAGTGGGTGGGAAATAATAGTTCTGGGTGGGTGGCCTATGGCCCCCACCCAACCCCACACACGAGGCACGCACCCACCCCCTTTCATATTAAATACTTGGCCCAATATGCAACTGTCGATTTATATGCCGCAGTTGCCCCCCCCCCCCTCTATATAATTGGAGGAAGGTAGGGGGCCCCCCACCCAACCCCACACATGAGGGAATGTAGCCTAGGAGGGGAGATATAGAGTTGGGTGGGAGATTCAGGTTTGAGGGCTCCGCCCCCCCCCCCCCCCCCCCCTCTATATAAATTGGGTGGGAATAGAAGGTGAGTTGGGATAAGGAAGGATAGAGACAAGATAGACAAATGGAGGCCCTGACCTGAACAACCAGTCGAGCTGGGGGTGGGTGGGAGGAGGAGAACTTGTACCCAGCCCCAGGTGTGGAAAACAAGGGGCTTTCTTGAGACCTACCTTGAATATCTATCCCCTATGGGAATCGAACCTGTGTCTCCGACATAAAAAGACGATGTCCTAACCACTAGACGAAAGGGACCGGCACGGAAAGACTTGAACATTGGAGTGGCCCCGGCCGAACCAATGTGTATAGATTCTATCATACCGAACCCCTATCCTTCCTATAGGGAATCAAGATCTATCATACCAAACCCCTATCCAAACCGCTATTATAGTAGCGAGGTGGGGGGAATCGAGATCTATCATACCGAACCCCTATCCTTCCTATCCCCTACTTTCCAAACTAGAATTATAGAGAGCTATAGTTCCCTATAATTCCCCCCTTTCTATAGTTGTTTCTGAAGGTAGATTCTATACGTAACATGCCCCCCTGAACTAAAGGGTCTTTAGTTGGGATGGTAAACTGTCTAGATTCTATATGTAACATGCCAACGAGAGGGTGGGAAATGAATCCGAAAGGAAGTGCTGATCAGCAGCACCAGAGTGTTACATATAGAATCGGGGTGGAGGTTCCTGGCCAATTAGAGTTTCCAAAACTATGGAAGGCCCGGGCCCAACTATCACCCTCCCACCCACCCCTACTATCCATAGAAGTTGAGTCGATCGTCTCAAACCGATCCGGTAGAGATCGATCTTGGACACAACATTAGCCCCCCACCCATCCCCACACACAATCGATCTTGGACGCTATACCCCCCGGAGGCAATAGTTTCCCCACACACATGCTCAATATCGATCCCTAGAATTCGGGGGGATTGTTAATACTGACGGATAGATCGATCTTGGAGGCGAACGCGACTCCGAGGGTTTACCTAGAACCTTCGGATAGTTCTATGCTGAGCTCCAGATTAGGCTATCATTTGTCTAGTTTGGCAAGAATGGTTATACTAGATCCAGTTGGAATAGACCCAAGTGGTCTATTCTCCACTGGGGCCGACCAGAGGTGAAGGAGAGTGATGGGACCCACGCTGCAGGAAGACTAGAGTGAGAGCCCCCCCCAAAGGGGATCCCACTATGGACAACCTACAGTGGGGGGACGACCTCGAACCTGAGGGAAGGTTACTAGGTAACCTGGACATTGCTAAACCGTGGGGGGCCCCATTGGCAGATATGGAAGGGGGCTAGGCTTAGCGAGATTAGCCGGGGGACCCGCACTAAATAGTGGTTTAGTAGAGTGGGCTTCCCTACATGTAGTTGAGTAGTATAGTGAATGGGTGGAGTAGTTGTTGAATAGTCCAAGTGGGATAGTTCAAGTGGTATAGGAGAGTGTAGTGATGATGGGTTGAGGTGGACTATAGTTGTTGGGAGGTTGGAAGGAGGATAGTAATGTGGGTGGAAAGATGAGAAGTAGTTGGAGGCCTCCATGTAGGAGAACTATAATACATTCCTCCCACCAACTACTATAGTATCCTCCTATCAATCTTATTCCTCCCACTTCACCTCTGATAGATAGATATTTATTTTAGTCGGTCATTAATATAACAGAGGGCAGTTGACTCGCAGATAGCTTCTTCATTCATCCACGACCCACCGTACGACTGACCACGTCTCTTCGAGCGGCAAAGGAAAGGATGCAATGGATGTGACGACTGAATGAACGGTTCCACCATCAGTACTTCTTATCCCCACCCACCCGGCTCTAACTTCCCACGTAGGTGGAGGGGGAGGAGATAGTTGGAGGAATGAATGGATCGACCAATTAGAGGAATGGATAGATCCACTAGCTGAGGTGGGATTCGATGCTGGCTCCTATCTGATGCTCCACATTCGGGGCCCTGTAGTTTCTTTAGGCGGATAGATAAGCTATATCTACCCGCCCACCGCCCACCCATCCTGGTAAACAAATTGAAATGCCTGCATGGATGGCCCTTCTACTCCATTTGCAAGTGGTTCTGTCATCTTTCTCTCTCCTCTCTATTACTAATGTATCGGATTCATCCCCGGAAGGTAGGGATAGTTCCTTCATCCCTTCTTCTTGTGTAGGGATAGAAGGAAGGATGGCTCGAGGGGCAGCGAATGGGGCGGCATAAGAGTGTCCAGCTAAATCAAGCATTGGGAGACTCGTGATGCGGGTGGGATGCTCGCATCTAGTGGAATCTGTTCCATCAAGACAACTTAGTTGATAAGCAATAGATTGAATGTCAGTCCATGGGGGCGTGGAAACCCATTCTTGAGACGGCTTGGATGGAATCCGATAATACCCTCCTCTTTACTTCGTTCAGAAGAGTGTCTGTCCGGAATCAAAGTTTAGATTCTGGTCAAATCGAGGGTGAACGAACCTGAATCTCCCACCCAATGCTATATCTCCCCCTTGTTCCCCCGGTCTCTCTGAGGATGAACTGTGTGTGGGGATGGGTGGGGGGTTCTGTCCCCCGGTCTCTCTGGGGGTGAACTTCAAACCCTCGGTCTCTCCTCGGGTGGGAGAAGAACTCTTAAGCTTCATCCATCGCGTTTAATATATATGCAAAAGTTGCCCCTAGGATCTTGGGGTGGGTGGGAGGCGGGGGGAGGAAATTTTAGGCCATTGTTTAGTAGGCATCTAAACTTTCATTTTCACTCATATACATGGGTTGCTGAACCCATTTCTGGCCTGTCCTACCATCTCCTC
This sequence comes from Cunninghamia lanceolata, assembly GCA_027924645.1. Taxonomy (NCBI): domain Eukaryota; kingdom Viridiplantae; phylum Streptophyta; class Pinopsida; order Cupressales; family Cupressaceae; genus Cunninghamia; species Cunninghamia lanceolata. The sequence goes on from BSBN01000771.1 coordinate 964,116, forward strand.
GTCCTCAACTATTAGCCATTTCATATAACTAGAAAAGTTGATTGAAGGAGGGACGGGGCTAAGCGCCTACTAAATCAAAGCCTCGGATCCACCAACCAGTTCCGAATGATTGCATTTGTAGCATGCATCATTTATAGAATATCAATCAATGAATCAACAATGGGGTCCTCTTGACCAAGTTAGGGCACTTCACAATAATATATTTGAGGGACTCTTCAGACCAAAGCCCCTTAACTCCATCCATCCAAGAGAAGATGGGTTGGTTGGCTTCTACATCTTGAAATGACTTATTTATCGATTCATCCCACCTTCCCCTTCAATTAGAGAACACCTGCCAACCAGAGGGAGATGAAGTTGAACCAACCCCGAACATTCCAAGCCGAACCCGACCCAACCGACCTAGAAGATAGAAGCCCATCCATGCTGGGATCGGCTGTGGGAGGGAGATAGGGTGGTGACTCGACATCCATCTATCCCGCAAAAGATTGGGACGGAGGGAACTTACTTGCTTTCAAATTCAACCCACGGGAAAACTCAGGGGCCCCCCACAATTAATCTACCTCTTGGCTGCTAGTTTAGTTGGGGGGCCCACACATGGGAATTAGCAGGAGAGGCTCGGTTGGACAGAGATTCCTTTCAATCAGGTAGGGATGGTGGGCCACCCTTCTGGGGCTGTGGAATTGCCAGGCTTTCTCTGGTCTGACTCGACTAAACGCGGGTAAGGGATCTAGCAAAGGATGTTTCAGCCAACCCACTAATAGATCTTTTTTCTCCCCTTGGCGATGAACCGATCAGGAATCAAACAGGTACTCACCCACCAGGTCATATATCAGGGGAAGCCATTCAACTTGAGGTAGCTAGTAGCAAGGGAGGAAGATAGTTAACGGGATGTTCTGTTTCAGAAACTCTCTGACATCTCTCGTGCACATACGACCCCCCCATATATAGTTGCGGGGAGATAAGCAACGATCTTTTCGTTATAGCAAGAAATAATGCAATGCTTTCCTCGACAACCATGTTCGCACTTGGGCATCTCCCGTTCCCCACTCCCCCTCCTTGGAACCTTGTCGAAATGCGAGAACAAGGATATGATTCTTCTCCTAATGCGTTTCAAAGGGGCAGACGAAGGTTCCCCTCCTCCCCGATTGATTTTTTTGAGTGCCAGGAATGACTTGCCCCGACCATAGACCTTGGCTTTCAATTCCAACCCAGGGTCATTCATGAACCTGATTGTATCAGAGATAACATACTCGATAGTCCCTCCATGCCCCAGTAATAGAGTTGTCGAGAGGTCATCAGCATAACGAGCACATCGGAGGAATGAGGCGGCTGGGTGTGTGGGAGGCAATAGTTGCTTCAGTAGATTAATTGAAATGAGTGAAGGCCAATCGCTTCTGAAAGGTGAAAGCCTTCTTAAGCCTGAGTGAGGAGAATCAGAATTCATTAGTCTAGTCAACCTCTTGATCTGCGCTTGAAAGATCTCCTACTCGCTCGGTCAGTTGGGAGTCAACCGATTCATCAATTGGTCGAGCCCGGGGAAGCAAGCTTGGTTGTTTCATGCCTCGTCTGAGGATAAGGCTAGCTTCTTTTCCACCCACCTAGCATGGGCCCAAATTCCATGCCGGTTGGTTTGAGGTGATTAATGAATTCATATCAGTTGCTGGAAGCAGCCGGTTCGGATCTATTCATTCTAGAAAAAGGTGATGGGAACAGAGACACTTGACCCTAGACAAAATCAGTAGTTGATCCACTAGACCAATGTAGCTTGTTATGAACCCGGCCACTGAACCCGTGATCAAAATGAATAGTAGGGGCACTAATCTATTGTTCCCATGCCTAGTTTCATGTAGGAGCCAGCCATTCTTTTCTATTATTGGGAAGTAGTTGGATCAACCGGATAGGATAGAGAGTCTTAGTATTGATGAATGCAATCTGGTTCAAGCCGGCTAGGATGCATGACTCCACCCCAACTACATCTAATTGATCGACTGAACCCATTGATGCTGGCTGAGACCGATTGGATCCCAATGAATAATATGCCTGGGTGGGAGGAACAGTGCCGAACTAAACGTTTCTACCTCCCAGTTGCAAACTCCACGTACCCACCCACAATAATCTACCTCCTGAGGGGGGCTCTTGGTTTGGCATCCTATATTCAAGGGTTTGCCTATAACCCTCGGCAATAGTTGGGGGGGCCGAAGAGCCGCGCCGGCTCCGAGGTGGGTGTGAGGTATTTATGGAACTGGGGGTTCACAAACCTGAATCTCCCACCCTTAGCTATATCTCCCCCCTGTTCCCCTGGGCTCCACTCAGAAAAGTAGAGATTGATCTTTCTCCGGCTTGAGCTGATCAGCAGCACAAGAATAGATAAAGAGGCGGAGATGCACCAATCTACCGATCGATCAAGAATATCCGCCTCTCGATATCTTGAGATCTGCCGATCAATGTTCAATATCCTAGATCTTAGAGAAATATCTACTGATCAATCGAAATATCCGTCGATCCACCGATCTCAAGATCCTCTGATCCGCCGATTATAAGAGAGATCGATGAAAGATCCACTGATCGATTGATTCAACGATCCGAGGGTGGGAGGCCCTGACAGGGGTGGGTGGGAGGGTGATGGTAGCCCCACACACAGTTTTCTAAAGGGCATTCCATTACTTTCCATTCCAAGAATTTGTTATCGGTATGGCAGGTTGGCTTAGGGATAGTTCTGTGCCGTTGACCGGCCAGATTCTATACGTAACATGCCCTACTATTTGACTGCTTGCCTCCTGGCCTAACTATTAATGGGTGGGGAATCTGGAGTATTTCATTCTATTACTTTCCATCCCAGTCACGGTCTTTCATTATTGGCTTTGGATACCATTTTGTTCCTACCAGAAAGAACTATCCTCCAACTATAGGCGAGAAAGGGTGAACGGCTAGCCGGCTAACATATTATTCCAAGAATTCATTCTCAGTATGGCCCCCCAGCTACTAGTGTAATGAATAGTACGGTCCATAGAATTGTAGGGGCCCTCCCAACCCCCCACCCCCCATTATAGTTGAATAGTAGGGCTATAGTTGTTGAATTCCTCCCACCCTGCATTGAGACTATTTGTGGAAAGTGGACTGGTCACTCACAGCTTCCCAAAAAAGGCATGGCCTTATTCGATCCCTACTTGCCCCCCCAGCTGCTAGTATAGTTTAGAGGATATGGCTTATCTTATGTTGGGTGGAGTGACATGCTTCCCATCTAACTGGCTCATTCCAAACTAGGGTGGGCAGGCCCCGACCGAGTCTATGGGCTTCCCATCCTTTCCTCCATATCATTCCATTGCTTCCCATCCGGCAGTAGACCAAACCATCCAACAAGGTTGAGGAAGGGGCATTGCTTCCCATCTAGAAAACAATGAAATAGATTGAGATGGGGGCAAACCATCCATCAAGAATTGCAAACCATCCATGGCCATTAATTGTAGGGGTAGGGCCAGATTCTATACGTAACATGCCATTCCCACCCACCTGTTGGACTCCCACCCTACTATAGATTTTTTATTATTGTATTGTTGGGCCTCCCACAACAAGAGAGGCAGGAGAAGAACATGTTGGAATGGCCTACGGGTAATATCTCCCTCCCACCCATTATAGTATGGGCCTTTCCTAGCTGTTTCCCACCCACCCGATTGGAATGAGAGTTTTGGGTTGGGTGGGTGGGAGGTAATTGAGGGAAGGGAAAACAAATTATCTTGTCCTTCCACCTACTATATCCGAAAAGGGAGAGGCCGTTACTTGTGCCCTACTCCTAAGAAAGTTGGGTGGACTTGCACACTTTATATTATTTGCTGTTGTTGCTGGGTGGGAGGGATTATAGTCGTTGTCGGTTCTCTATCTGACCCAGAGACAGTTCAGGATGAGTTCCCATCCATTGTTATCGATCCTCCGCTACTACTATATTAATGCTCGACTGGCATCCTTCATTGGAATTATGGAACATCCTTCATTGGGATACCCTTCCATAATGGAGAATACCCCTACGGTCGGGTGGGAGGGCGAATCGAGTTGCCCTATTGAGTTGAGGGTGGGAGGGATATACATTGAGTTATATCAGGTTGCCCTTCATTGAGTTATATCAGTGCCTACCGCTACTATAATAGTCGAATGGGAATCTATAGTTCACTTCCCTCCCACCCAATTCTAATTCGAAGAATGGGAGGGAATGTTATAGAGTTTGATTCATTAATCATTTCATTCCCGAGTGCCAGTAATATAGTTGAGGGAATGACTGGCTCGGTCCAGCTATAATCTTCCCTCCCACCCACAACTTTATCGGTATAATTTGGACCTAACAACAACTACTGTAATGTTCACTGCCCTCAACTATATTATTGTGGGAGGCAATATATATTTGTTCGGCTTTCCCTTTCAAGTTGGGTCATGCAAATTTCCACAAGTAGTTGGCTTCGACTACCACTATAGCCTCCCACCCGGGTTGGGTGGGAATTGATAGCCGTAGCCCTGGCACAGCTAGAGTTTCACTGCTTATATTATTTATCGAGGGAAGGGTCATCAAGTCTAAACTCTATTACTCCCTCCCACTCTATTATTCCCTCCCACTTGGGTGAACTCTAGTCATCAAGCACTGGCACTTCATTGAGCGAAAGCTCAACTAACGGCAAATAATATAAAGTGCACCGAACCAACTTTCTCTAGTTGTTAGGTGAGTGAAAGCGATTTTCTCTACTCATCTTCCCTCCCACTATTTTGAGAACCGACCTCTGTTCCTGACTCTATAATTATTGCATCGAAACTTGATGGTGAGTTCCTAGAACTTGATGGTGAGAGCAAAGCGAACGAAGCTATAATCGGTAGTTAAGTCGAACGAAGTGTTCTCAGCCCACCCACTATAATCAATCCCAGGGTGGGTGGGTGGTACCATTATGGAAGGGAAAGGATAGAGGAGGGCCCACTAGAGATAGTTCCCTCCTCCAACCACCAATTATAAGAGATAGTTCCCCTTTATTGTTGGTAATTCTGGAACTTTCTTGGCATTAGTTCCTTCCCAATTATAATATAGTAGTGGGAGGGTCAGCAAGGAACTCCAGTTATCTGGGCAAGGGCCTCACCCCCATTGTCTTAGCTCCGACCCTTCCTTTATAGTTCTCTAGTAGTTCAGCCTTCCCTGGGTGAACCTAACTTGCCCGAGGAACAACTATTAAATGATCTGAGAAAAGTAGCAGTGCTTCTCTGAATCCAATTATAGTTTTTTGTTTGGCCTGCTTCTCCACCTCCAACCACAATTATAGTTGTTTCTCATTCCACGGTACTTTCCATTCTATTCTTTTGGGGGTGGCCAACTCCTCCGTAGGCATGTGACGTAGATAATCATCTTTTCATGATCTATATCAACGTTGATTCTCCTCATTGGCGAAGAAGAACGAAGAAGGGAGGGAAGTAGTTATAGATGTAATACCAATTATGGCCTCCTCCAACTAGCCCAACAATAAATGCTACAATATAAATTGAACTTTCTTGATCTGATCTCATTCTTCTCCTACTCGACCGGCATCCTTCAGTCGCTTTCACCACCCCACCGTTCCAATTAGACGAGGGATGATATTAGATGAACCGGGAGGTAGAAAGATGATCAATGAATTGAGGTGATCAAGAAAGTTCTTACCAACGTCGAGTAGGTTCCAACACCCATAAGAAACTATAGGGGCTCCTTTCTTGAATCGGATCGATTCGATAATTATAGATAGGGTTCTCAACTGGCATCCTTTCTCTATCCCATAATAAGCGAAAGCTCTCTTCAAATTAGAATTCCAAACTTCAACTATAAAGGAAGGGCCTCCCACTAAGCCCACCCCTTGATCTTGAGTTACCAATTCATTAATTTTCCAAAGTGGAATGAGAGTTTGGAATGGGTGCTTCATTAAGTAGGTAGGGAGCTAGCTAGCGCTAGCGGGGTGGGTGGGAGGAGAACTCTACCCTACTCCGCAAAAGCTCAATGAAGTGGAGAGCGAAAGCAAAGTATAGTTAGTTAAGTGAAAGCTCAATTATATCCCTCCCACCCTTCAACTTGATTCATTGATTATCTATGTCACATGCCTACGGCAATCCGATTTATATTATTTAAATAATAACTTTAGGCCATGGGTAGGGAGAATGAAGCACCCCTCCCAAATAATATAAACCATCCCATATAGGGGTGGGGGGGACACTTTCCTTTTCTTCAACCCAAAAGTCTCATTCCAACCAGGTGGGTGGGTGGTATTATAAAGGAGGGGGTGGGCATGTTACGTATAGAATTGATCCGCCTCAAGATTTGTCTCTCATTCGTCTATCCGTCTCTTTATCCGTCTATCCATCTCTGTATCCGTCTCAAGATCCGTCTCTCGATTCGACGATCTGTCTCTCGATTCGACGATCTGCCTATCCGCTATCGAGATCCGCCAATCATATTACGTATAGAATCAGGATTATTACTTTAGAGATCAAGACCCATACCTTCGTGAGCAAGATCTAGATCCATCTCGAGAGCTCAAAGCATGGCCCATTGAAGCACACGTTTATCCAAGACTAGTAGCTTCAGTCAAAGATCCATACCCCACATGAGTAGTGACAGTATAAGATCTAGTACATCCAGAAGCATCCGTAGAAGCACCCATAGTTGACCCACTATAGAGGATAGGGGAAGTAGATCCGGTTGACCCAGTTCCTTATGATCGAGACCCATATGCATCCCCACTATAGTTGATAGTAGGGCCGTCTCTAGGTGCATCTCTTCCAATTCCAGAAGCATTCTAAGAAGTAGATGATTCAGTCATTTATCCAGCCATTGATAGAGCAGATCCATACCTTCCAGATAGAGATTCATCCCTTCTAGCTTTGGATGCGGATGCCTATCCAGTTCCATATTCATAGCCAGAAACATCTATAGCAGATCCTATGGTTGACCCATAAGCATCTATAGATGCATAGCCTGATCCAACACCAGTAGCTTCGAGAGTATCCCTTCCATACCCATAGCTAGCAGCCCTTTCTATAGATCCTACAGTAGCAAGACCAGGTCCAGGTAGTTAAGAAGCATACGTTGATCCTGTTAACCGTAAAGATCCAGATCAATACTCATACCCTGCAGCTTCCCTTCGCTCTATTCCATACCCATAACCACCAAGAGCATCAAAGCCATAAGCAAGGGTAGGTGTATCATAAGTGGATACAGTTGGTCCAGTCGATGATCCAGATCTAGATGTTTGTGAGTGAGATACAGAGCTAGTAGCATCACTAGCAAAAACAACAACTTACTCACCAGCAATGGATTCTAGCCCAGTTGCTTCTGGTGATTAAGCCATTGACGCAGTAGCTGTAGACCCATACCCATACCCACCAGTTTACTTAGTTGACCCAGTAGCAAAGGCTACGATACCTAAAGTCATCATAGAGGCAGTAGCCGTGGTTCCATTGGTTCATAGTGACGTAGATAATATAGAGATCCAGATCCCCCTACAATTCTATGGGCTGATCGAGATCCAATAGCATCAGCAGCGTAAGAGGCAAAGCCATAAAAAGCATAGGTACCCATATATATACCTATATAACTAGATAGTTGAAATCCTAGGATAGACATTTACTTTCTCCATCCAGTTTGAGTTGCCTTCCATCCTTAGCCCCTACTGCCTAAAGGAGTGAGGCCCCAAACATCCATTTCCCACCCAACCTATATCTCCCCTCCATAGGCCAATGGAAAGAAACTAGTTGAACTCGAGATCCTAACATTCTTTCTTTCCTGCTTTGGCCTAACGGGTTGACCGTTGGATTGGTCAAGGGCCTGCTAACATTCTTTCTTCCATCCGGTGAGAGTAGTTGAGTTTATGTAGTTGCTTATCTGGGGTGGGTGGGTGGATATTAGTTGGGGTGTTTGAAAGGAAGGTGAACTGAATTAATGAGGAGCTAGGAAGGAAGGCAGTTTGGAAGCTAGCCCATCAAGGATGGCAAGATGCCCATCCATTCACCCCCAGGTAGTTCCTCTAGTCGGTCAAGTTGCTAATCTCCTAGTTGAGCATGCTTTCATTTGGATGTCTTGCCTCCACTTCTGAACCCAGGCCAACATTAACTATTGATCGCTTCACTCTCGATCGAAGGTTCAATCAGCAGGAAGAAAGTAGTTTATTAGTTCTGCTAGCTCTGCTGGTCCTCCTCATTTCACAATGAAATTTGAGGGGTGGGGAGGATTAGTTCAATCAACAGGCTAAACTCTAGCTTTCTCTTTGCTAGCTCTAGAGATATCTGGTCTAGGGAGATCTCACTGAACAATGGACGACTGCCTTCCTTCCCTCAGGTTCGAGCATGCGACACATTTTCTTTGGTCCCAAGGAATTGGTTTCTTTCCCATCGCCATCCATCCATCCGGAAGGTCTTGCCTCCCAGAGTGGGTGGGTGGTTTAAGCAGTCTACAATTCTCTATCGAAGGTGGAGGCTGTAAGGAGGATCCTCTCCCTCAACAACTATGATGGAAGATGCTCAGCTCTCCCGCTCATCATAGTAATATAGGGATAATGTATCAATCTAGTTTAGCAAGCTGGATGATTGAAAGGAAGGAAGGAAGGTTCAATCAGTAGGAAGGTCGATCCATAGCTCCAAGGATAGAGTCCCATTACCTAGTAGTTGAGAAAGAAAGTTCTTCCCCATGGCCATCCTCCCCATGCAAGTGTTCCCATCCAAACGAAATAGTAGCATCCGATAGCTATAGCTAGTCCTCAGCTGGACCATCAGTGAAGTTGACCCCCACCCACTTAGTTTAGCACAATTAAGTGAAGTTGACTTGGTAGATTAGTTGAGTTTCCTTGCAGGGTGGGAGTTAGGCTGGATTGAATGTGGGAGGAAGATAAAGGTGCCATCCTGACAGACTAGTTCAAGAAGCTATTATGGGCCCCGGTTGCATTGTTCGGAAGGAAGGTCCATGCTTTCACCCCCTCCTACTAATACCTAACCAATCTTGAGCCTGCCGAATCAATCTTGAGCCTAAGATGCCCACCCTACCCTGACAACTACCCTTCCTAACCAGGGGTGGGGGTCCTAAGAGAAGGCTAACCAGGGGTGTGGGAAGGGGAATGATTTATCTGGTTTCTTTCGGGAAGGAAGGAAGGGACTAACCTGAACTGAACACCCGATGGGTTAGGCCATCTTGAACCAGGGGTTACGGATAGCCAGAAGGATTGTTCAGAAGGAAGCCCCAGGTAATATCGCTCAGTGGTGCTCCATCTCCCACCCCCTGTGGGAATTCACAAGGGAGTAGACTTACTAGCTAGACCATCCAACCCAGCCAGAAAGAAGGATTGTTTTCTATCTGGTTACCCGGCCACCCACCCAGAGGTTGTAATTGGATAGGGATACTCTACCCCAGAGGTTGTAATTGGATAGGGAGGGATACTCTACTCTTCGACGAGCTTCCATCCGGACCACCCTTTCTTAACTAATGAACGAGCTTCATTCTCTCAGGGCAGTAAACATGATCGATGCTTTGTTTCGATATCCTCCCTCCCACTAAAAAGAAAGCTATTAGGTAGCATCGGTAGCAGCTCCCCAAAGAAAATAGAATTCAATATGGTTTTTAGCTGGACCATCCTTTATCACCCCCACATGATAATTCTAGTTTGTATCCGGAAGAGGTTCTTCAACTATCCCTTCACCCTGCCCGGGTTGGATTGATTGGTCGGTGCGTGTTACCATCCAGCTATCAGAAAGTGAGGAGTCTCTACTACCTGAATTGAACAGGAGAATGAATGTTTTGGCCCAGAGAATGAAACTAGGCCGGATAGAGAATAGGCCCAGCCAATAGAGGCCGGTGGCACAGATGGCCTAGCTATAGTTGCCTTGGGCAGGATGGCCTAATTAACTAGTTGCCTAACGAGACTACCCGGGGGATGGAGCCTAACTAGCCTAGACTAGCTATTACGGATGGATGGGAAGACTTTATCTCCCATATGGCTATCTAGTAAACGAGGAGAATGAACAAGTACTAGAGGTGTGGGATGGAGCCTAGCCTATTCATTAACTATAGTTGGAGCCCTAGAAAGAGGAGGTTTATTAGTTTAACCAGACCATCCATCATTAGTTTAACCGAACCATCCAGACTGTTTCTCATGCTATTACCATAGGGGTGAGGAACTATCTCTTCCAACCTATCTTGCCCAGGGGGTGCTCCTCTCCTCCAGCTCATTCTCCCACAAAACCCTCTTACCTTCTCTATCTCTTACCTTCGGGATGGAATTAGTCCTTAATTAACTCCTTCAACAACTATCCTTCATCCTAAGCTTTCATTGAACAGAGCCCTCAACTAATCTAGCTGACCAGCTAACTCCCTAGCCCTCAACTAATCAGGGAGCTGAGAATACAATATTAATTCTGGGAGTGGTAAGGACACACCCCTGGTAGTTCTCCTTGCATGGTAAGAGAGCCCGGTCAAGGGAAGGCCAGCCCACTGAATTAACTCGCTGGGGAGGGAGGGAATTCTAGTTGGGAGGACTAGCTCAAGTTGCTACTAATCGAAATTCCCCTTCCATAGATAGTTCAAGTTGTTGCTAATCCACCGAGGATTCAATCTAGCCTAACACGATAGGAGATTGAGAGATGGGTGAGAATTTGGCACCATCGACTAGGTATACTGTTACTAGGGGGTGTGGGTAGGAACAACGTTGAACGATTATAGTTGAGCGCACTGGCCAATCGATAAAAGTAGGGAGGAAGCTACATTGGTTAGGCTGGGCACTTCTAGTCCCACCCAACCCCAGCTATAGTGGGGTTGGGTGGGAATGGTTATTGTCTTGCCTCCAGGATGCAGGGAGACTAAAGCTGGATCCCAGAGAGATCAAGGAGAGCCCTCAACGGCATCTAATCAGAGAGTTATAGCCCTCTGTCCTTCATTGCCACTGAGGCCAGCCTTACCCCTGAGTTGGATTTCTGCTCATATGGGTGTAAAACCTACCGGGGGTGGGAAGGAAGGTAGGAATTTCTCTTTGGTCCTAGGAACTAAAATTCTTCTACTGTTACTAGACCATCCAAATTAGTTGATTAGTTTGGCCCATGCTTTCTCTAACCGGACCATCCTTTATACCTGGATGTTTGGCTCCTACCCTGTCCTACACCCCTAGTGAGGGCAAGCAAGATAGAGCTAACCTCAGTAACTTCCTCAACCAACTTAGAAAGTATCAGAGTCAAGATAGAGCTATCGGAGCTAGTTGATGCATCTCCTCCTCCGTTCATTGGAACCAGAATCTTCGTTCAGATGTAGGTCTCCCCTCATTATTGACATATGGGGCAAAAGCAGTTCAAAAGCTAGACTACCTATTTGCGAGAAAATCCTTCACCCCTGATTGAAAATGACTAATAGTTGCTTCTCTGCGGATGGATAAATGTTGCAACCTCCATCATTAATTGACTAGTTGTTGGCAATTCAGGATGGTTTTGAGCTCGAGCTAACTACTTTGGGCTGAACTCCCTTCCTGTGGAATTCAACTAGTTCGTTCAACTAGTGGGTTCTGGCTGGCCATCCATTCTTTCTTTCCTGCTCTAGCTTAACAAACTATAATAAGGAGGGCAATCGAAAGGAATTCAACTACCTGGAAGATAAAGGTAACTTTCCCAATTGGCTGGTACGTCAAGACGGAGAAAGATCCATCTATTCATGGCAAAAACGGATAGATGAGACAAATAGACAGATAAAGGTCCATCTGATTTCATTGGATAAAGATCCATCGATAAGTGAAGTTCATCGGATCCTCAGATCGATCTCGACTTTTATGTTGATTGATCGATTTGGATTAGCCGATCATAGGGGGATTCAAACCCCCATCTCTTCTATGCCCAGGGGGCACAACCTTTGTTTGAATGAACGATTTTAAGGAAGGAAAGGGTTTCTAGTTGGCTGTTAGGTAAGGGATTCCTCCGCCCCTGTCAGGGTTTCGGCCCATTATTGCAACTAAACTAGTGATAAGATATTCTTTTCAATTGGAATGGGATGGTAGCATAATGAATTGGTGAACTATCCAATTCTGGCTCTCCCTACCAATATTGATTATTGGGACCCCCCCACATGAAGGTAGCTTTGAAGGAAAGGGAAACTACGTTTGGGGTTCGAGTTGCATGCTTGGTACAGGACACCTTCGCCCCTATCGGGGCTTCGGTCCATTATTGCAACTAGACTAGCTTTCCCATTAATTCATACCTACCCTTAGAATAGTAGGGGCCCTCCCACGTTATCCTAGCAGGCTGATTAATTACTCCCACCCAACAACTAATCTACCTCCCGGGGGGCCACCTGAGGCAAATAGGATGGTGGAGTTGGTAACTATAGCTAAGGGTTTGCCCGGGGTGGGTGGGAGAATGAAGGTTGGGGTGGGGAGGAGATAGTCAGGTGGGGGGTATTGTCCCTCAGATATAGTTGAAGTTGGGCATGTTACGTATAGAATCGAGAAAGGTAAACTATCTGAAGAGTTCTAGTTGGTGGGAGAAATATCCCATGGTAGGAGTGGATAGATGCTCCTAATCAATTCCACACAGTTCTGGCCCTCCTCCTTAGCATTCTATAGTTGATGCTGGTAGGACTAGATTATATACGTAACATGCCCGGTCAGGTGGGAGGAACCAGCATTCTAGACGTAATACTCGGACAGATCGATCGATCGACGGATCTTGCTAGCGTTGAGACAGATCTTGAGATCAATCTCTCTCTTCCTTTCCTTTCTCCACTCCCTCCCTCCCTCGTTAATTAAGTCAGTGGGGTCCGATAGTGCCTTCCTTACGAACAATCTAATGAGGGGCTCCATCCCCCACCCCCAGGTTCTATTTCTTGATCTTCGAGAAGGTAGTTATTATGGAGTTCCATCCTCCACCAGGTGTCGTGGATCAGTTCATTGATTACATTACAGTATGGTATAGTATGGAATGGATCGGTTCGTTTCAATCCGATGGAATTCCCATTCCATAGTAGTAGTTGTTAACTCGTTAAAACAACTAAACTAATCGGGGTGGGTGGGAGACTATATTGCCCCCCCATCCCAGACAATCAATCAAAAAGGATGGAATGGGGGTTCAGGATGGACAAAGTAGGACCTTCCCAAACAATCAATTGGGTGGGCCAGCCAAACAATCTCTGGGTGTCAACTCGTGTGGATGGAGGGAAATTAAAAGTCCCATCCACCCATGGTTGGAAGAGCTACTTCCTTTCGGTTGAGTTAACACCTTTCGACATTGACAAATGAAAGCATGCTCATCCATCCAAATTAGTTCTAGTCAGAGTGGCAAGCAACTCCCTTCCTAGCTTTCAACCATCCAGCTTGCCTTCCGTAAGACCTGATTCAATCACCCTACCCGGCCGACAAAGTAAGGAGTGGTGGGAAGAATGTACATTATTTTGCTAATAGGTGAGAAGGAAGTAATTTTGGGCGGCTAACTCCCTGGCTATATTGGATTGATGCTTGGATTAAGGAGGGAGCAAACAACTGTCTTGCCTAGGCAGGTTCATCGCTCCTCCCATTCGTTAATCAACTATACTATAACTATTCTAGCAGATCCCAGGGAAATCTATCTCAGTTGGCTCCCTAGCTAGAGGAAAGAAAGTTCCTTCTGGGGGTTACAGCTTAGGCTCATTGGCTCAACTTGCTTGCCTGCTCATTTCAACTTGGAGGTGTGGGAAGGGACCTACTCATTGGCTCAACCAGGGCCATCCTTTCACCGAGCTCCCATCGTGAAATGAAACATCCAGCTTGCCTTCTAGCATGTTATGTAAATAATCTATTTACCCATCCAGATAGTTGAATGAAACTTTGTCCTCCCATTAAAATTCTAGCATAGCTATTTGAGCCCAACAAAGATAGCCTCTGAGCTAAAGTAGTTACGAGAGCAAGCTCAAACTGTATGAAGGTCCAACAAGGTTGAATTTGTCAAATGCATGGAGGTATCGGCTTCCCCATCCCCAGCTAGCCTACACCCCCTATGGGCTAACTCCCTCCCACCCAACGGCTAGCTATACCCCGTGGGGCCTCAATGTTAGAATGGCTCAGAGGGGAGGACAAGAAACTACATGTTATAGTTCCCTAGGGCCCTAACTTCCTACCTGAACAAGGATCCCGGACCAGGAGAGCTAGCAGAGAGAAAGAAGAGCTAGCAGGGAGAAAGAAAGCATGGGCCAAACTAAGAAACTAATTCGGATTCGGTCGAATGAAAGTAACTTTGGATGGCCACCCACCCTTTACACAGAGTTATCCTCCCACTCAGATGCTCCCACATGAAAACAAATAGGAGATGGTTCTCCCACACCCCTGGGAGTTTATTCTCTACTCGATTAATTGTTGGGTGGGAATAAGAAATCATTCTGAAGAACCAACCAACCCACTATATGAGTGTTACCCTATTTAATTTTGAGATCTTGGTAAAGAGCTCGTGGGATCGGTTGGGCACGAGAAAGCGATGAATAAACCAACATGTTGTACCCTCCCCCTCATTGGAGGTGGGTACATGCCTATAAACAATGATAGGATGGCATGCTCCCCGCTATCCGTTTCTCTATCATTCAGCCCTGATTCCAACTATAGTTGGATGGACACGATATCTATATGGGCACGTACACTTTACTGTAACTATGCCACTACCAGATCTCGGGAAACTACCCATAATGAGACTGAATGGTCAAACCCTAAAAATTCTAATGATTGAACAAGTAGGTAATGGCCGCCAGTTGGACCATTAAAGAATGCGTCTGCTACCCTATTAACCTCGCTATTACTGAATCAGTCATTTATGTGATGATGCAATTGCCTTCCTCCCACCCTGCGATTGCTGCTACTTGGTCTCAATCTGGTGGTAAACTGTATATGTGGTAATTCAAAAGTGGTAGGAGGGAGGATATAGTTCTAGCTCTGCTTCTGTTTTGGCAAGGTAAACTACCTTTGCCTTTGTCTGGGCTCAGAACTAGTGTTGCTCGACCTGCCGAATCAATATCAGTGGTCTTTATGCCTTTGACTAGGGTGTTTCCTTGCTTGCTGGCCTTTGTGCCGACTGCTGGCCCTGGGTCAAAGGCATCTCAAACGAAGATGCTCCACATATGCGGTCACCACACCTCCATATACCTACAGATGAAAGCATAAACGCCTACCATACAATCATAAAGAGAATCCCGCAAGAAACTTAGTAGCGTACGCTACACCCCCTGGATGTACACCCATGAAAATGCGTTGTCAACCAATCAACAAACAAGCGCAATGCCCCGATTGAATATGCAACTCTCGGGGAGATCTACTCTTCTTCATGAAGTGAAGATGAGGATCAATGTGCATAGAAAGAGAGCCTCTAGAGAATGCGTATATTAGGTCAATCGATAATGAAGACAATGCGATCCCCGGACCATATTAGCAAGCATGACGTGCCGTACTAACCCATAACTAGTTGATTCCCCAGCAACAGAACATGCACAAGTAATACCAGTAGTTTTAGTAGCACCACCAATTTCAATAGCATCAATGACCGCCCTTTATATTAATTTGATGTTGATTGATTCAGTTGAAGAATCCGTTGATCTACTAGCATCAGAGGAAGAAGCAGAGTCAGGAGCAGGAGTAAAGGTGAGAAAGACAACAATAGGAAGAGGCAGTTGTTTTATCCATTGAGTCGATTGAATTCAAAGTGATTGACTCGGTTATGGATACAGCCCCATTATAAGAGGCAGAGGAAGCAGAAACAAGGGTGGTGGGAGCTGAGTTAGCTAGAGAAGAGACAATAGATGTGGGAGCAAGGCTAGGACCAGAGCCCATTGATTGAGTTGATGGAGTTTCTCATCCCCCAGTGGTTGACCCACTGACATCATTAGCGGGGAGGCATTCAAACCCTTCCATTCAATACCTAGTTGGAATTCAAGAGTTGATAGTCGGGGGTGGACCATAACTTGTTGATCCTACAAAAGTCAATCCAAAGGCATAGCTGAATCCAAAGGCAAAGGCATCCTTCCTCCTCCCACCCACCTTGGCAGAGGTTTGAGCTCAAGTATTAATAGCAGATCATCCAGTTGAACTAGTGCCAGTTTACTGAAAGAAAATGCATCTATAATTCCCCCCAGGGAATTTGCACATAATTTGAATTGTAGCAAGCTCCATCACTGCTGCCTAATGAAGGAACATTGGTTGTAGGGTCTGAAACCAGAACCCCTTCTCCTCCTGCTTGTGTCCCATTGCCGCTGATTGAACTTGAACTGGATATGGAATGGATCGGGTCTTTGTCTCGCTTTGCTGTGGGTGAGACTCAGTTCATAGGCTCTACTGATTCACCAATAGGAGATGTCCCCCTGCCTTTGTTCCTGAATGTGGGTAAACTCGGGGCGGGCTATGGAGCTGGAACAATATATCGATCTTGTTTCGAAGGGCTTATTATTTTTCTGAAAGAGATGCGTACATGCTCATGCTACTGATGCTTTTGTTTGGTCAACTCCTGCACCCATGCTTAAATGGGATATGATTCAACTCCACTTGTGGACTAGCTTTAATGGTTTATCAGCTGGATCAACAACAATTGGTTCCCGGGTGGGGGGGAATTATAGTGCTGGAACTGGAATAGATTCTAGGGAACTGCTATTTCCCCCCACCCACCCCTATGAAATTTGTAATGTTCTTTATGTTCCCTAGGCGATGAAGAATTTTCTTTCAGTTAGCTAGATGCTTGATAGTGAATTGAAACTTGAGTTCAACATGAGAAATGCTAGACAAATTTATTTGTAGAAAAGACAGGCCCTACCTTTATATTGCAAAGTGGTTGCCCCGGAGGGGATAGTTGCGGATCGACCCTACATCTATAGGCGGGAGGCATGTTCATAAATAATGCCAGTCCTACCCGACACCCTGCTCTATCTACTACAGCCGTAAACTTGTGCAACTACTCTCAAGACTTGTGGTATGCTTTGGAAACTTGTCTCTTGCTTACCTCATAGCGAGTAGGCAAAAGATGGTTCATGGGTTCATCAGGGAAACTGCTTCAACTATAGATATAGGGCTCCAGTTGTGTCATTGGAAAGCAACATAGAATGAGGTTTGAGAGTGATAGGTCAACTCGAGCCACAATCATTCTCGACTTAGTCCACAGGCGGACCTCTTGAAGAATCCTACAGTGGTACCAAGTACTTCCTGTTGTTCATGGATGATGACAAGGTGTATTTACTGAAGCGCAAGTCAGAGACTTGTAGGCACTTAAACACTTTCAGGGCTATCCTACCATTATATCGAGACAGAGACTGGCCGACACATCAAAATCCTCCACACAGATCGGTGCATGTCCAATGAGTTGGCACTATAAAGGTAGGGCTCTACGCTCGACATGGCATTGAGAGATAATTGACAACTGCTTATACTCTACAACCTCAAGGAGTAGCTGGGAGAAAGAATATAACCTTCCAGTATATGATGCGTTCCATGCTGGCCTATCTCAGCCAGATATGTCTAGCTCTATACCACCAGGAAGTGATTGCTCTTAAATGTTAGAAGATGCAGGGGTGCGGACCACTAGGCTCATTACCCCCTTTCGTGCTCTTTCGGGGCACTGAACGTCCACTAGAGTAGTCAACTCTGTAGATGGTGTAAGATGTGTGAGATCATGCCTTCCTAAACAAGCAATTATCCAAGGGCTTCTCATCACATTGATAGATTTAGTCCCCTTCGACATGCTGGGTCTGCCAACTAGAATTGGGCAGGGAGAGTAGTTGCAACGACTAAAACAAACATGCACGGATTCCTAACTATACCTGAAGGATTGTCGACCCAACTATCATCCACCCGCCCACCACTAGAATTCCCCCCCACCCGAGAATACTTGGAAGATATCTTGGGTGGGGGGATTATAGTTGGAGTAGGGCCCCGCCAGTTATATAGATAGGGGGACCTACTATAACTACTATAGGATGTAGGAACTACAATTCCCCCCTGCTCGGCCTCAAACAGATAGATAGATAGTTCTACTCTATATGTAACATGAGTGGAGACCCTTCTAGAGAATAGTTCGGCCTCTACTATCACTACTATTACTCCTCGACCTTACTCGACAGGATCAGAAGCACCTCAAAACTGAAGGCCCTGGCTTCCTCCTCGTGATCAACTATGGTTCGAATCTTTGCTAAAATCTCATAAGAGACGGGCGGGAAAATTGAGCGGATCTTACTGAGGAGCTTAGGTTTGATTTCGCAGTGAAAGGAACTATAATCGGTTTCATAACTTAGTTGCTTTCCTTGTCCATACGGGTTTTTCTATAATATGGATGTAGCTTTCATTTCGATTTATTGATTCCCCCTATCTTCTAAGGGGTAGGTTGTCGCCCAAGCTCAATGGGGCCAACTGGGCTCGGCTAGTTTCTTGCCGACACGATATTAGGTTGTCACTAGGCTACTGGAGATGGAGAGGTGGGTTGGTAGGGTTAGGCTACCGGGCGGGCTCATAACCCGATTAATACGTAATAGAGGGGGAAGGTCTCGATGAAAACTGTCACTTGCCGGGGGGATAGTGGTAATTCATGGCCCTCTTTTGAGATTCCTTATGGCAACCCAATCTAACCTTGATAAGCCCTTTCCCGACCTAATTTATTGCCATCGTGAACTAGTTCCATTTCCTGTAGAATGATATATGATGGGAACCCGATCTAAGCTATCTAGATTTGTCCTTGCCTATTGGGTCCCTTGTTTAGAATTGCGTCTTATTCCTTCCCATTGTAACCCTGTGCACCTAAGTGATCTGATGGCTTCTCGTGATGGAGAATGCCTCATTATGCAGGCTAGACCTAATTCCTTGGGCTGGCGTCCTGACCTGATAGCGTCAGAATATTCTTGGCTTGAATTTGACCAACCCGTCCTGAGACCTCTCCTTCCATTATTTAAGAAATCAAGTTTCTTATTGGCTGTGATGGTGAACTTCCTGTAAATTGGGCCCTCACTAGGCTGGAGAATGGGGCCTGTAGAAGGCCTTCCTTTAGAAAGAATGGTTGCTATTTGTTCCCCGCGGACGGAATAGAATCCTTGGTAGGTTATTGCAAATGAGAAGCCTTGCAAGGTTATTACAATTGAATCTTAGCATGGACCCCTCGACTTAATGTAACTTTGATCGAAGCGTACCGAATGCGGCTTACGGAGCTAATTCAGAGCTTTTCCAGCAAAATGCTTCCTGACGAGACCAGATTGGAACTAATGCGTGGGCACTTGACCTGAGGTGCACTGGGACCCCAATTGGTTGGGATCTAAGCTTTTTGTATAGTGATGCCTGCTGTGGAGAATCTTTCCTTATGGCCTTTATGACTGATTGCAGTAGAGCGTCCTAACTTGCACCCTGATCTAATGGGCACTGTCTGTACTATATAAAATAATAGTTCCCGAATAATAGGGCTACAATTCAATGGTAGCACCTTCTATTTCCTACCACCCACCCCTACGATGGCATTTGTGGGTCCAACTAGAATTCCCACCACCTATCATCTGAGGGTTTACTTAGAACCCTCAGATATAGGATGGGAGGCAACCCTGGCATGTCCTCCCACCCACCCCTACTTTCCTATCGTTGTGTACAGATTTGTACAGAAAATGCCTATTTTTGGTACCCCGGCCCCCGTGGACAAAGTGTACAGATTTTTGTACAAAAGTGTACACCTATTCAGTTCCGAAAGGTGTTACCATCCAATCTCCTCCTCTCCAATTCAATTAGTGAGCATGCTTTATTTTCTTTCCTATCCTTCACCGGGGGTTCAGGATGGATCGGTCCGAGTATCCCCATGGCAATAAATTTGTTTTGATTGGCCTGAAAAAAAGACAGTTGTTTTAGGGAGTGCCCGGTTTCAATAATAGCTAGTCATTGGGCAACCAAATAGAAAGTAACGAGTGTCGGAAGGTAGGAGTGGATTAGTCTACTGTTACTAGGGGGTGTGGGCAGGCCTTCATTGGATTGTTTGGAAGGAAGGGTTCTTGCATTAATGAAGGAAGGTTACCTGGCTAGCCCACCAACTATTACCTCCCACCCACCCCGATTAATTGGAAGTAAAATTCCTACCTGGACTAGCTATAGCTATTCGAGATAGGGCCTCCATCCTGTCTATTTTGTTTGGATGGAAGGCAAGTAGGATAGTTACTGTTACTAGACCGTGGGCTAGGCAAGCTTTGTTTCCATCCGTGGGTTCTATCCAATCCTGTGCTTTCTAGAAGTTAGGATCATCGTCCATCATTTAGTTTCTCCATTCGAAAGTAGTGACAAGGTGTCACTGTACCTCATCATTTAATCTATTTTAGATGTCAAAAACCAGGGTTGTGCCCATGACTATCTACAACTATGGATTCTACAGTTACTAGTTTATAGCTAATCCTAATAGTTTCTACAATTTGAAAAGAGATTAATCTATCTGCTTGCTGAATAAATTTAATGGATGCTGGAAAACAAAATAGAACAGGAAATTTACTCAAAGCAAAAAAATTGTGACTTGCATTTATCTATTAGAAGTAGTAAAGACTTTCATAAAAAAAATTGAAGCAATAAAACAGTGGTACTAGCCTCCTACCTTAGTGGTGAGAGTGGGCACCCTTGGGGTTGAAGGCTACAGTGGGAAATCAACACAAAAGATGATCACAACTAGATTCAATCCAATTCATTCACTCTGCATTCATGAAAATATTACTAACACAGAACTGAGATCTCCGAGAGTAAGAATTATTCAATCATTCTCCATTTCTTCTACTGTTTTTGAAAGTATATAAAAAAATGAGTGATGATATATCACTGAACTTACCTACCAGTCCTTCTATGAGATGACACCATCTCTTTATTGTACTTAACTGTCTAACTATGAAAATAACCATGCGATAAAGGTAGACTTGAGTGGAACAAAAGTCCACTCAGAAGTCTAAGTTTGAGTCTTAATACACTTGGGCATCGAGGCCCTGAAAATAAGGATATTGGATTAGTTCCATTCGTAACTCATGCAAAAACTTTGAAAAGATAAAACTCCAACAGTTTAAATAAAGTTGACCCTTCACCACTCAGGTGATGATTTGAGTGAAGTGAGGGGTATTAAGATCACTGCTGAGAGTGTCTGGTCATTAGCTCTACTAGAAATATGCCCTGCTCTTAGGAGGCGCCGGAGATAATTGTTCTTGTCTGTAGCTCTGGAGATATGTTTGTAGCTCCGGAGATATGTTTGTAGCTCCAGAGATTATCTGTAGCTTCTTGTTCAGTTCTGGAGATACTCCAGACTCTTGTAGAGCTCCGGAGAGGCATTCCTCATTTCTTCAAAACTTCAGGTGTCATGGTTCTTTGGTATTGTCTTTGGAGATCATTGAAGACTATCTCCGGAGATGCACGAAATTGCTGTTCCTGGCATCTACACCTGTTGATTCAAAAAGAGAGAAGTTTCTGCATTTTTCCATCAATTCCATGCACATTAGTCACTCAATCAAAAATTCTAATTTTAAGTAATCTATCTCAATTAATCATAAAATAGAATGATCTTGCTAGCTTATTTGGGTGCAGACACTAGGAAAGATGAACTCAGAAAGGGGAAAAAGAGAGGCAAAAAGATGTATTTCATGAGTGCAACTTGGCACTCATCATCCCCCCATACCTAAGGTTTGGCAAGTCCTCTTGCTTCTCACATTCTGGATTTATTTTGGTGAAGCAGCTTGACAATCAGGCTATAATCCTGGATATAGGTGGTCCAAGTTGTCCTGTTGGTATTACCATTGCCTCTGTACTCATCAACCTGCTTCAACCAGTCCTGCAATTTTTCATCTTCTATTTGTTCTGCCCAGACAGGGAGTGGTTCAATTATTAGAGGGGGCCTGAACCCCGTCCACCTATCCATTCTTGCTTATGTGTATCCATCAGTTTGGATATCAACTTTGCCTTTCTCATGAATAATCTCAAGTTTGCAGGGGTGACTACCTCTCTAAGTTTCTACTCCGGGGTCAAAATATTCTATCTCCTCTTTGCTACAACAAGTACTGGATTTGCTGAATTGACCATAAAAAGACCAAAGTCGATGGAGCATTCCTACAAACTTTTTAGGTATAATGGCAACATTCTGGTTGTATTATCAGGATGATAGATAAGGGACCTAAATTGGGTCTGAAAAGCAAAATGATTGAGACATTCCTTCCTGATGAAGAGATCTATTTTTAAATCTTTCTAAAGATGATCTTCCATCCTTTCATTCCAGATCTGGTGGTTTCTCATTAGGGACATGAATGCCTTAAGATGGCATTCCCCCACAAAATGATTGAGAATGAAGGTTATATCATTAACACAGAACCCATGCAGGTATAATTCACATAGGAAGTTTTTGTCCTCATCATTACTTCTTGTGTAAGCTGTCATGAATCCTTCTGCAGTTTCTGTATCCTTAGTTAGGTCAGACAGGACTAAGGAGAGTTTCCTTTGCATTACCCTTTCCTATAAGAACATTGAATAGCTGGCACTTGGAGGCCTACAGGATAGAATTTCTGAAGAAAGGGAGGCCATTTTAATGATTTTGCCTTCCAAAGTTGCTATTCTTTCTGTTCTGGCAGTGACTGCCCTTTGTAACTGCAACATAGGCTTGGAGGCCTCAAATTCTCTACACCTTTTCTCCCAATGAAACAAGGCTTTGGGAATGTAAATGGGGATTGGACCCACATAGGCATCTGTTTAGATTTCCTGCTCATTGGTTGCCCTTGGGCCAGCCAATTCTTGAATATATTCTTCTTGGTCATCCAGTCTGTTATTGGCCCAAGTTAACTGTCTATCTTGGCTTTGTACTTTCTCAATTAGTGCTGCCATTATTGTGAGGCCATTGTCTCTGGCCATGGTCAGCTCAGAAACACTCTGTGCTGCTTGTTTCTCTCTTTCTTCCACCAATTTGGCTGCTTCACTTTTCTGTGCCTCCAACTTTGCCTCTTTCTCCTGGATGATTTTATCCTTGCTTTGGAGTTCTATTTGGAGATTTGCAATGGTTTATTTTTGCTCCATCTCCACCTCTACTTTGACCTTCTTGATGTTAGTAATAATCAAATTCTTTCCCCAGAGCAATCTCTTTAAATTTTCAATTTCTTTCATCAATTGCTATTCTTTTGAAATTTCTACATCCTCTTGATCAGAGGGATGAGAGAGGGTTTTTGCTTCTGGTTCTGTTTCTATGGCTGTTGGATGATCATCAAGGTTTTCCATGGCCATCTGCCCTGTTTCTTCTTCTTTAGACTGCCTGTCCTGAGGATCCTCTTGGGATTCCTCTGCTTCTGCTGGCACCGATGAAGGCCCAGCCTTATCCTCACATGTTCTTAATTCTAGGAGTACCTCAGCGAGCAGGGCAGTATCCTTTTCAGCTTGTGAGAGTTGTCTCTTCCTTTTGCTTCTCCGGAGCAAAGGTGGGGCAGGTGCCTCTAGAGCAGGTCTCTCTTCCTTAGAATATGAGGAAATAGTAAAAGTTTGTATGTTTTCTGTCTCCGGAGCACATGGTGGTGTTGAAACTGGGCTTGACTCCAGATGAACAGATGGTGCTAGAGGATTTTCACTTTGTTTCCTCTTCCTGACTAGAGGGATCTCATCTGAATCATGAGATGGTTCTTGAGCCCGCCAAGTTTCCTCTATTTCCTGACCTGACCTTCCTTCTGTTAATTTTTTAGGGCCAGATTCCTTAGTTAGAGTCATCTTTCTCCTAACTAATCAAGTCATATATAGGGTTTGTGTAGGAGTAGGTTTTGCAATTTGTTTGCCTTTCCTCTTTTTGTCAGGAACATGGGCTGCAAATGAAGTGGCCTCCTGTGAGGGTAACTTCCCTTTGTGAACAACTGTGGAGGAGGCTGAAGGATCAGTTTCCTCATCTTGGTGAGAAGGAGAACCATCACCTCCTGGATGTGCCATCTCAAGTTCTCTAACCTTGGGGCTCTGCTCAAGAAAGTTTTGCAATAGTTCTTCCCCATTGGCCTGAGATAGGAAGTGGTGCTTGACTACCAGAAAGATGAGGCCATGATGTTTCATGGGTCCCTTATTCTGCTGATATTTCTCTGCAGTTGCTTTGATGGCAGAATACAGGAAATTGGGGATATTTATGCTATACTAAGGGTGTCTATTTCCATGTCTAAGAAAAATCAGCATTTTCATGATTGACCCTAAAACTATAGAGAATTGGCCATCACAAGTAAAGTCTTTCATTAACTAGGTGGCAATAGATGCCCAAGGGTTTGGGAGTGTGGACCTCAAAATTCCTTTGACTTCATTTTTATTCGAATGTAATTGAATAGCAGGTTCACCACGAACAGAGAAATTTCTAATTAAATCAGTGTATAAGGTTTTCAAGTGGTAAAACCTCTCACCTTATTCGGGAAGTCTAGAAATGTGGCTGATAGTGGCTGAGGAGAAATTGATTTGGACTCCTCTCACAGTCGTCTGGTTGTCCCTTAAATTTCTGAGGAATTCATCCACAATATCTTCTTGAAATCCTTCGAATTTGTCTAGGAAATCTAACCATCCAGCAGCCCTTAGAATGTTTGTTGCAGCTACATCCTGCAGAAGACCCGCAGTATTTTCTGGCTCAGACTTCTTCTTGACTCCCATTGCTGAATTGATTCCACCTTCTGTGTTTATTCTTCACCTCCCCAATCTGCAGTCTATCTTTTCCTCCTATCTCAGTAGGCTCCAGATTACTGTTCAAATTGCTCTGTAGACTCCGGAGGGCTGTTCAATTGCTCTATTGTTCATTGAATTCTGGAAGTTTGAATGAGGGTTAGGACATTTCTGTGTTTTGGCTTATGCAGATTGGTTAGAGGACCAAGGCAGTCATAAATGTAGCAGACTGACAAGGCACTCCGGAGGTAATGTGGCATTAAGGCACAGATGGCGACATGCTTGGATGTGGAGAAGGAAATGATGGCAGAAGGACGTGTCATCGTGGCGGCACCCAAAATAGAAGGACAAGACAATTACGAATAATGATTAATTAAAGACAGATTTACTTGGATCAGTTTTAATGATGAGGGTGATGTACATGGGAGAGATGCCGCGTCATTTTGGAGACTACACACGTCATGGCAATTGAGCAACGACTTGAGATGATGTCCACTATCCCATTTATACGCGACCTGCAATCATTGCGCTGAGTGGTTCAAAAATCCACGCGCCTTGGGTGATGTTAGTGCCAGCTTGTTGCAAGTATGGGTCCAACAGGTGTTCTCATTGATGTCAACATACTCATGTTGCATTAATGAGAAGGATTGGATGAGCTATGTGCTGAGGATATTGAGAAAATTAGTCTCAAACGAAACAGTGAAGAACAGTGATGACAAGAAGGTGAAAGTCCACAATAGGTTGAGGATCAGAGGATGCGGTTTAAAGGGTTTGTAGATATAAGTCTTGAGAGTCTCCAGTCAGGTTTTCAGAGGTCTGCATGAAGATCTAAAGAAGTTATGGCTACTCAAGTAGAACCAGTTTTGGCAAGTGTTCAGAGGTGACAGGGTGTCACAGATAGGTCTGGTGAGCTCCAGAAGTGCATCATCCCATTCTACAGATTGGAGGGCGTATTGAAGAAGTCCTTGAGAAGTGTCAACTAGATTGGCTCGTGGTTTGAAGGTCTGAAAGAGCCTGTTCATTTGTGACAGTGATGAGAGACTATGTTCTTGAAGCTCCGGATGAAGGAGAGGAGAATTCCAGTAAGCTGATAAAGTGCGGATGTTCTTGGTGGCTCAGGAAAGGCTGTGGTGATCTTTGGATCATGTCTAGTTCATGTTGGTGGTCCACATTGAAGTTAGAGTCTGGATTTGATGAATAACCACTGGATGTTGGTGTTCTTCCTGTGACTGGTCGACCAGATGTATTACACGTCTTTTGAAGGATCTATAAATGTTTGCCGACTTAGATGAGTGTTCCGAAGTCTATGCCTTGTATAAATAAAGGATTGTGAAGTCATTCCTAGGGTTGTGCCGAGATGAGTGTGTGGTAGCAAAGAAGAGAGTGAAAGATAGAGCAGAAGCTTTTTGGGCTTTAATGGAACTGATTTAAGCATGGTGAAGATGCTATTCTCTAGTTCATGTATGTAATACTTATTTCTTTGTAGACAGTGTGTCTCTTGTAGGTAGTGAGCCTCTTGTGAGCAGTGTGCTTGGGCAGTGAGCCCTAATTGGCATGTGCCAGTTGTTCTTTCTATTCTTCTAATAGAGAATACATTCTTGGGTTAATCACCCTATGGTTTTTCCCTTAACCAGGTTTTCCACGTCAAAATCTTGGTGTCTTATGTGTTGTTGAGTTTTTGCTTTTGATTTGAATGTATTATGTTTCATGTTTAATATACTGCTAATCACCAAGAAGTTTTAAGAGTGTGAATTGGAGAAAGTTTAACACAACTGATTCACCCCCCTCTTAGTTGTGTGCCCTAAATCTAACAATTGGTATCAAAGCCAAGTTCCTCTGAAAGGATCTTAACCGCTTGAGGAGATCCAGGATGTCGTCCTATAAGAAGGATAGTCCAAAGTTTGATGGAACCAACTTTGCTCTTTGGAAAGGTCGCATGAAATGTCACTTGCAGTGTATGGGAATGGCATATTGGTCCATGGTTACAAAGGTGTACGTACCTCCAAAGGGTGGTCCGATAACCCTAAATGAACTCACAGATGTTGAAAACAATCTGAGAACTAAAGAGGCTCTTCTAAGCGCTTTATCCGACTTAGAGCTCTCAAATGTTATTGACCTGCCAACTGCTTTTGAGATTTGGAATAAACTAGAACTTTTGCATGAAGGAGACCAGTATGTTAAATGTGCAAGGTTACAGAGTCTAAAAGGGAAATTTGAAAGGCTGAAGATAAGAGATGATGAAAATATTACTACTTTTATGCTAAGAGTAAATGAGCTAGTTTGTGGAATCAGAAATGCTGGTGGAGTCTTGGATGAGAATGAGATTGTTGGTAAAATCCTCAGATCCCTTCCTGCGTCTTACAAAATCAAGGTTGCTACCATTGATGAATTCAGAGCCCATACAACTGTCACAAGAGACCAATTGGCTGGCAAACTGGCTGCATTTGAAATGACTGAGTTTGGAGATGATCCCCCCAAGACTGAATCTGCATTCAAAGCCAGTGCCTCTGTGAAAGGTAAACAAAGATTTGATCCGGGAGAGAACTCATTAAGGAAACTGTCATGGTATGAAAAAGCAAGAAAAGACCTGGAAGAAGAAGAAGTAGAAACTGCTCAACTTGAAGCCCTCATTGCAAAGAGACTACCAAGAGGATCCGGTAAGTATGAAGGAAAATTGTCTTTCAAGTGTTTTAACTGCAATAAGATTGGTCATTTTGCCTCAAGATGTTCGGAAATATTTTCAAATCCAAATCCTAACAGATCAAGGTTCCAAAAGAATTGTTACTATGTTCATGAAGAAGATGATAATGAAGGAGTAACAGATGATGAATCAGAGACATGAAACAAATTCGGAAGTGAATGGGTGTTCATTGCCATCAAGGAAGAAGAACCAATATCCTCTGTATCTGTCAATCATAAAGTTGTAGAAAGAGCTCTGGCTGCCCAAGTTGAAGAAAATGATGATTGGGTCATTGATAGTGGTTGCTCTCACCATATGACAGTTGACAAAAATAAGTTCATAGATTTGGAAAGGTATGAAGGAGGAGTGGTGAAGTTTGGTGATAATTCTACTGGTAGAATCAAAGGAAGAGGAACTATTTATTTTGATGGAAGAAACAAAACTGGTAATGTTCTATATGTTGAAGGCTTGAAGCACAATCTTCTCAGTGTTGGACAGTTGGTGGACAAATGCTATGATCTCTGGTTCAAGGATGGAAAATGTAAAATCTTTGAAAGTTCCGGAACAGAGATTGCATCCGGTGCTCAAACTAAAGGTAATATCTTCCACTTGGTTGGTACTGGTAAAAGTTGCCTATTTGTTCAAGTTGATTAGAGTTGGTTATGGCATAGAAGGATGTGTCATGTGAATTTTGATAATATCATCAAGATAAGCAATACTTAGGCTATAAGAGATCTTCCAAAATTGGTGAAACCTACTAACAGCTTGTGCAAGGAATGTCAGATGGGGAAACAGAGCAGAGTCTCATTCAAAAGCAAGGATCAATCCTGCACCAGATTATTGGAATTAGTTCATACCGATCTGTGTGGTCCGACAAGAATTAGGAGTATGCAAGGTGACAGATATTTCATGTTACTGATTGATGACCATTCCCAGATGATGTGAGTTACCTTTCTGAAAGAGAAATCAGAAGCTTTTGAGAAGTTCAAAATCTTCAAGGCTATGGTAGAGAAACAAACCGGATTGAAACTGAAATGTTTGAGGTCTGATAGAGGTGTTGAATTCACATCCGGTGAGTTCATAGATTTTTGTGAGAAGCATGGCATAAAGAGACAGTTGTCTGCTCCTAGGACTTCACAGCAGAATGGAGTAGTAGAGAGAAAGAACTGAACCATCCAGGAAGCATCCAGGACAATGATGATGGAAGCAAATGTTCCTTAGATGTTTTGGAGAGAAGCTGTCAGCACTGCAGTCTATACACTCAATTGAGTTCAAATCAGAAGCAATACCGATAAGACTCCTTATGAACTTTGGTTTGGCATCACTCCTACTGTAAGGTATTTTAGAGTTTTTGGTAGCAAATGTTACATTAAAAGAGATGAAGATCTAGGAAAGTTTAATGCTAGAAGTGATGAAGGAATTTTCTTGGGTTACTCCACTCAAAGTAAAGCATACCGGTGTTACAATAAGAGACTGAGAAAGATGATAGAAAGTACAAATGTGAAGGTTGATGAAGGAATTGAGAAACCTTCAAGGTTTTATGAATATGATGATGATGATCAGAATGGTGTTCTGATTCAAGGAGCCCAAACCCCTTCTGGTACTCAGAATCAAACAGATCCGATAATTCAGGAAGAAGAGATGAATCATAATGAGCCTGATCAAGAATTAGAAGTGCAGGAAACTCCCAAAGTTTCTAGGTATGTAAGACTGAACCACTCTGAAGATCAGATCATAGGTGATAAAAGCAAAGGAGTTCTAACAAGAAGGAGAATTGCTCAAGATTCAGAAGAGTATTGTTTGATCTCTAAAATTGAACCTAAGACAGTGAATGAAGCTTGCAATGATGAAAACTGGACTAAAGCAATGGAGGAAGAGCTGGTGCAAATAGAGAAAAATCACACTTGGGATCTTGTTTCCAGATCTAGAAACAAGAATGTGATTGGAACCAAATGGGTCTTCTGGAACAAATTGAATGAAGTTGGTGAAGTAGTCAGAAATAAAGCCAGATTGGTCTGCAAGGGCTACTCTCAAATAGAAGGAATTGATTTTGAAGAAACTTTTGCTCCGGTGGCAAGAATTGAAGTAGTTAGATTATTTCTTGCCTTTGCTTCCTTCAAGGATTTCAAAGTATATCAGATGGATGTCAAGTTTACCTTTCTAAATGGTGATTTGGAAGAAGAAGTGTATATAGAGCAACCAGATGGATTTCAATTGTCTGATCATGGTGATATGGTCTGCAAATTGAAAAAGGCACTTTATGGTTTAAAGAAAGCCCCAAGAGCTTGGTATGAAAGATTAGATAAGCATCTTCTGAACATTGGATTCAACAAAGGTACTACTGACAGTAACTTATATTTCAAAATTGATCATGAAAACATCTTGATTGTTGAAGTATTTGTTGATGATATCATCTTTGGAGGAAGAGATAGTATGTGTCAAACTTTTGCAAACCAAATGAAAAGTGAGTTTGAGATGTGTATGCTTGGTGAAATGAATTTCTTCTTGGGTCTATAAATTACTCAAACAAAGAAAGGAATCTTCATTTCTCAGACCAAATATGTGAAAGAATTGTTGTGAAAATTTGGGATGGAAGATTCAAAACCAATGAATACTCCCATGGCAACCGGATGTAAGTTGAGCAAAGATGATGACTCTCCTAAGGTAGACCAGACAAAGTATAGATCAATGATTGGTGGATTGTTGTATCTCACTCAAACTAGACCAGATATAATGCAGGTTGTTGGTCTTGTGGCTAGATTCCAGGCTGATCCTAGAGAATCTCATGTCATGGCAATCAAAAGGATTTTTAGATATCTAAAAGGGATAGTTGAGTATGGGTTGTGGTATCCTAGAGATCATGATTTCTCTCTTCATGTATATACAGATGCAGATTGGGCAGGAGATGTGGATGACTGGAAGAGTACCAGTGGTGGAGCATTCTTTTTGGGAAAGAGATTGGTTTCTTGGCTAAGCAAGAAACAAGAGGCAATATCTCTGTCTATAACTAAAGCAGAATACATTGCAGCAGCAGGTAGTTGCACTCAAGTTTTGTGGATGAAGTAGATGCTAAGAGACATCAAAGTAGAGTATGAGGAGCCTATCACAATCTTCTGTGATAATTCAAGTGCAATAAACATTTTTAAGAATCTGGTGTTGCATTCTAAGACTAAGCATATATCTATCAAATTTCACTTTCTAAGAGAGTAAGTGAACAAAGATGAAGTCAGACTAGAGTTTGTGCCCTTAAAGGATCATATTGCAGATATCTTTACTAAACCTCTTCCCAAGGACTCTTTTGAGTATCTCTGGGAGAAGTTAGGGGTTATTGCCCCTCCGGTGATGAACTAGGATGCACTGATGTGCATTAGTCCGGTGGATATCATAGTCATATCTTGTAATCCGGATTGGTGATGGGGAGCTGCTACTCAGGGGGAGTAGCTGGTATGATTCTGATGTGTTGGAGTTACAAGTATGAGCCCTTTGCCATTGATGTCAAAGGGGGAGAGAAGACATGTGAAAAACAAGTGGTTGCTGATCAAAGGGGGAGCAATAAAGGAAGAAAAGACATGTGAATGGTTGTTGCTGATAGGGGGAGTTGTGACAGTAAGGAGAAGTTCTTGTCTTGATGGTTTTTCACATCATATGTTGCCATCAATGACAAAGGGGGAGATTGTTGCAAGTATAGGCCTAACAGGTGTTGTCATTGATGTCAACATACTCATGTTGCATTAATGAGAAGGATTGGATGAGCTGTGTGCTGAGGATATTGAGAAAATTAGTCTCAATTAGGAACAGTGAAGAACAGTGATGACAAGAAGGTGAAAGTCCACAATAGGTTGAGGATTAGAGGATGCGGTTTAAAGGGTTTGTAGATATAAGTCTTGAGAGTCTCCAGTCAGGTTTTCAGAGGTCCGCATGAAGATCTGAAGAAGTTATGGCTGCTCAAGTAGAACCGGTTCTGGCAGGTGTTTAGAGGTGACAAGGTGTCACAGATAGGTCCGGTGAGCTCCGGAAGTGCATCATCCCATTCTGTGGATTGGAGGGCATATTGAATAAGTCCTTGAGAAGTGTCAACTAGATTGGCTCATGGTTTGAAGGTCTAGAAGAGCCTGTTCATTGTGACAGTGATGACAGACTGTGTTCTTGAAGCTCCGGATGAAGGAGAGGAGAATTCTAGTAAGCTGATAAAGTGCGGATGTTCTTGGTGGCTCAGGAAAGGCTGTGGTGATCTTTGGATCATGTCTAGTTCATGTTGGTGGTTTGCATTGAAGTTAGAGTCTGGATTTGATGAATAACCACCAGATGTTGGTGTTCTTCTTGTGACTGGCCGACTGGATGTATTACACATCTTCTGGAGGATCTATAAGTGTTTACCGACTTAGATGACTGTTCCTAAGTTGATGCCTTGTATAAATAAAGGATTGTGAAGTCATTCCTAGTAGGGTTGTGCTGAGAGAGTGTGTGGTAGCAAAGAAGAGAGAGAAAGGCAGAGCAGAAGCTTTTTGGGCTTTAATGGAACTGATTCAAGCATGGTGAAGATGCTATTCTCTAGTTCATGTATGTAATACTTATTTCTTTGTAGACAGTGTGTCTCTTGTAGGAAGTGAGCCTCTTGTGAGCAGTGTGCTCGGGCAGTGAGCCCTATTTGGCATGTGCCATTTATTCTTTCTATTCTTCTAATAGAGAATACATTCTTGGGTTAATCACCCCATGGTTTTTCCCTTAACCGGGTTTTCCACGTCAAAATCTTGGTGTCTTATGTGTTGTTGAGTTTCTGCTTTTGATTTGAATGCATTATGTTTCATGTTTAATATACTGCTAATTACCAAGAAGTTTTAAGTGTGTGAATTGGAGAAAGTTTGGCACAACTGATTCACCCCCCTCTCAGTTGTGTGCCCTAAATCTAACACAGATTTGTAAACACTCCTGCAAATGATTATTATTCTAATTTAATTATTCTTTGTGATAAAGTAGAGGATGAGTCATGATGACCTTATCATGTGATGTGTCTACTTTACCCCCTGGAGAGGTGGGTCCCCCCCTTATTATTGAGATTGACGGCATTATTGACAGAGTGCTGGAGGTGCTCCTAGTTGAAAAGTGCCGGAGGTGCTTTAGTTTGAGAAGTGCCAGAGGTGCATTTAACCAACTCCTGGCAACTGATCATCTCCGGAGCTCAATTATTTCAACTGTCCTGAAGAAGGGAACTGCCATTTTACTAATTTTCAACTCCCTTGGTCGAGAAAGACATCCATTTGCTGGTTTTCCATCTTTCTCTTTTTTTAGAAGGCAGCCATTACTGGTTTTCAACCTTCCTTTTTTTTTAGAAGGCAGCCATTGCTGGTTTTCAACCTTCCTTTTTTTTTAATCCAACACTGTGATAGAGGAGGTATCCCCTGTATCAAAACACAAATTATTCAGAAACTCCTCTTTAGTAGATGGTCTTTTGTAGAGCCTGATTCAGTGACCATTTACTAGAAATGTGTCTGTGCTTCCATCAATAGGTTGCAATAATACAGTTCCATTTCCAAGCACTTCTTTTATTTGATAAGGACCCAGCTAGTGAGTTTGCAATTTCCCCCTGAATTCCTTGAATTTAAAATCATAAAGAAGAACCCAATCACCTTGTTGAAATGTCCTCCTCTTGATGTGTTGGTCATGCCATTGCTTCCTTTGGTACTGAACCAGTTTTGTTTGCTGAATGGCTTCTATCTAAATTTCATCCAACTCATTGAGTTGAAGAATTCTGTTTTGCTGAGTTATAGACAATGGCAGACCAACATCCAATACAGTTTTAAGTGTCTGGAGTTCAAATTCTATAGATAATATAGGCTTTTTCCCATAAACCAATTCATATGGTGAGAACTTTGTTGTGGACTTCCAAGTGGTATTGTAAGCCCAAACTGCTTCAGGTAATCTACTAGCCCAATCTTTTCTCTTCATTACTACTGTTCTTGTTAGAATATTCTCAAGTTCCCTATTAGTCACTTCCACCTGTCCATTTGCTTGAGGATGGTAAGGTGAAGATTTCCTGTGCTTGACTTGATATAAATCTATGAATGCCTTGATTACCTGTGAAGTAAACTAAGGTCCTTTGTTTGAAACTATTGATCTTGGGGCTCCAAATCTTAAGAAAATTTTATTGTAGAGGAAATCAGCAACTTTTTCTTCTCTTGCAAACTGTAATGCTTGAACCTCAGCCCACTTAGTAACATAGTCTGTGCATACTAGAATGTACTCCTTGCCTGATGATGGTGGTGAAATTGGTCTCACAAAGTCTAGACCCCACTGCTCAAATGGTTCCATCATGACTTGAGGATGTAGTAACATCTCTTGGGTAAAGGTTGGCTTTCCCATTCTTTGGCACTGGTCACAGTGCTGCACATACTTCTTTGTATCTTTATGAAGAGAGGGCCGGTAGTAACCAGCTCCAAGGATCTTGTGGACTGTCCGATGGAAAGAGTAATGGCCACTAGATGGTTCATCATGACATGCTCTCAACACATCAAAAGTCTCATCAGCCTTTAAACACCTGCGTAGAATGAAATTAGGACCACATTTAAATAGTAAACCATTCAACCATTTGTAAGATAAACTTTCCTTAACTAAACATTTTCTTTGTTTTGAAGTAAAATGCAATGGATACAAGCCTGTAGCTAAAAGATTAGCTATGTCAACAAACCAAGGTGCAGTAGAGGATATAGCAAAAAGATGTTCATCTGGGAACTTGTCCTCCATTGGTTGGTTTTCTCCTCCTGTATGCAATCTTGACAGAAAATCAACAACCAAATTAAACTTTCCTAGATTATCAACTATGGTAATATCAAATTCCTGCAATAGCAATAACCACCTGATGATCCTTGCACCTACTACTGGGTTATTCATTAGGTACTTGATGGTTGCATGATCAGTGTGTACAAATATCTTATATCCAGTGATATAATGC
Source organism: Cunninghamia lanceolata (assembly GCA_027924645.1). NCBI lineage: Eukaryota > Viridiplantae > Streptophyta > Pinopsida > Cupressales > Cupressaceae > Cunninghamia > Cunninghamia lanceolata. The sequence goes on from BSBN01000771.1 coordinate 998,332, forward strand.
TTGAATTTGTTTATAGCATAGATGAATGCTAAGAATTCTTTTTCAGTTGTTGTGTAGTTCCTTTCTGCAGAGGTAAGGTTTTTGCTGATGTAATAAATGGCATGCATACTTTCTCCTTCCTCCTTTTGTCCTAAAACTAGCCCAATGGACTCATTTGAAGCATCAGTCTGTATGTGAAATGGTAAAGTGCAATTAGGTCCTCTTAAGATTGGTGTGACAGTAAGTTTCTCTTTCAAAGTTTCAAATACTGATTGACATTCTTCTATCCACAGAAATTCTATGTCTTTGTTAAGTAGGGTAAACAGGGGGCAGCTATTCTGCTGAAATTTTCTATGAACCTCCTATAGTAGCCTGCATGACCCAGAAAACTTCTGACGTCTGTCTGATTTTTGGGTGAAGGCAACTATGTGATTACTTCTATCTTGTTCTAATCCACTTTGATTCCTTTCTCTGAAATATGGTGTCCCAAAACAATTCCTTCCTCCACCATCATAAAACACTGTTCATGGCTAAGGGACAATTGATTTTTCTCACAGAATTTTAGTACTTTTTCAAAGTTTGTGAGAGCTTCCTCAAAATTATCCCCATACACAGTAAAGTTATCCATGTAGACCTCTATGCATTCATTAGCTAGTTCAACAAAAATAGCTAGAACCAGTCTCTAAAATGTAGTTGGGGCATTGCATAGCCCAAAGGGAAGAACTTTGTAAGCAAAGGTTCCCCAAGAGCATGTGAAGGTGGTTTTGTCTTGGTCTTTAGGTGCTATTTGAATTTGATTATACCGACTGAATCCATCTAGAAAAGAAAAATATTTTCTCCCAGCAAGGTTGTCCAGAACTTGGTCAATGAATGGTAAGGGAAAGTAGTCTTTTTTTGTGGCCTTGTTGAGTTCTCTATAATCAATACACACCCTTCATTTCTCATTCTTTTTAGGCACAATGACAAGGGGTGAGACCCATTGACTATCTGAGATTGGATATATGAACCCTACTTGAAGTTGGATAAGTTTTTCTTCCTGATTTGTTGTTAACTGAGTATTGATATTAAGTGTTTTCCCTGGTAGAATCATGACCTGTTTTGTGATTTGATCCATAGATGTAGTTAATCCATACATTGGAGTCATGGTGTTGAGAGGACAAGAATGTGGAAGCAACATGTGGAAAGTGGCTAAGTCCCTGTAAAAGGTTTCCCCACAAGGAATGATGTTAGCAAGGGTACAATGAGAAGAAGTAAGAAGTTCTCTATGAGAATCTTGGGCGAGTTCCATCACATCCTTATTGATTAGGATGTGAGTGAGGTCTTCTGTTGTATCATAGTATACTTCTTCTTCTAATTCTCCCAGATGTTCCTTGATGGTTACCATAGCTACTGAGGCACTGTTTTCATTGTTCTCTGGTTCATCCACCCATACTCTTCCTGTATAATGCACTGATGGTTTAGTTGGAGGATACAGAGATATTTTCTTTAGATCTATCCCATTAGAAATGACCATATCTCCAGTTCGACAATCAATAGATGCTACTGCAGTAGCCAACCATGGTCTTCCTAAAATCAGCGGATAAACATTTCTCTGGTTTCTGGGTTCTAGTATTAAGAAGTCCACTGGGAATTCCCATGAATCTATCTCAACTGGTACATCAGTGATTACTCCTTTTGGAACAGCTACTGACTTTTCAACAAGTTGAAGAATCGTAGTTGTGGATTGGATACCTGATAGAGCTAATTTGTCCATTGTATGAACTGTCATCACATTAATTGCTGCTCCTAAATCAACCAGAACATTTAAAATTTCTACCCCTGAGATGAAAATAGTTATGACAGGATTTCCAGGGTCTCCATATTTTGGGAGGAGAATTTCTCCCATCAATAGATCCACTACTTTTCCTTCCACCTGTATTATGGAGGGGAAGTTTTTCTTTCTGCCCTGCGTTTTGATACAACACTGTTTAATGAACTGATTTAGTTTCGGTACATCTCTAATTGCCTGGAGAAGAGGAATTTCAATGTTTAGCTGCTTGATTTCTTGTAAAAGTTCTGATTCTAGGTTGGTTTGGATTTGTTTTTGTAGGATCTTTTTCTAGGGAGCATTCTGTTTAAGCCGTTCTGGGTATGGTGCTAGTTTTTCCATCTCCGGAGCTCTTGTCAGAATTGTGTTCAAGACTGTTCTCTAGAGCTGGTCTTTTAGGAGTAACTCTGGAGTTGTCCATGGATGATTCTTCTAGCACTTTTTCGTTAGTAATCTCCACTGGGGGTTGATTGGATGGATTTTCAAGTTCCTCATCATTGGTTACTTCAACTATAGTTGGAGGAGATGGTCTTGGGAATGCTTTCCCAGAACGCAGCTGGAGATTATTTGAATATATAGCATTAATTCCAGCTAGATTTTCTTGCTTTGTCATGTAGACAACTGCTCCCTGTTTATTCCGTGGGTTTGGTATAGGCTGAGCTGGTAAAGGTGGTTGGCTAACTAGTTCATTTTGTGTTTGACCTTGTGTGTTGGAGGGTCTAGTTAGTAAAGCCTGTTGTTGAGGTTGGAAACGTCTAGGTTGTCCCTGGTATTGTTGATTATATCCCCGTTGAGAACCCCATTGAGGTTGCATGTTTTGTGATCCAAACTGTGGTGGCCACTGTTGATTTCCCCAAGGCTGGTTTTGCCAGTTTTGGTTTTACCAATGTTGACTTGGCCAATCCTACTATCCCCAAGGAGGATTATTTTGAGGGCCATGCCAAGTTGGATTCCACTGATTATTTCCCCAACTAGGACCCCTGTAAGAAGGCTGGTTTGGATACTGATTATAAGGGAAATTTCCAGTTTGTTTTTGTCCCACATAGTTCAACTCCTCTTCTATTACAACATTCTTTTTACTCAATCTTTTCAAGGCTGGAAGTTAACTACACTGACTGGTAGGATGTTCCCTATCATAGATCTGACAAATCTTTGATTTATCCAAAGAGCATTCTCTCAACAGATGTTTGTTTCTACACCTAGGACAATAGATGGAGAGTGGTTCAGTTGTTCTGTTTTGGTCAGTTGTTCTAGTTTTTGCTTGAATCCCATCCAATGTGGTATTTAATTGGACCAGAATGTATGTTTTTAAATTTGCAATCTCCTCCATCAACTGTCCTATTTCATTCTTCGCTTTAAAAGTTTTGGATGACCTTACTCCATTTTGGTATCTGGAATAGTTCCTACAGAGTTCTTCTATATCAGGTATTTCCATTTTGTTAATGTTCCCTTTTCCCATTAGGTCCAGTGCCTGTTTTGATTCTTTATCTAATCCTTTTATTAACAGGGTTCTGGCCAAGGAGTGATCCACTGGATTGCCATACCTTCTCAAGGCAAAATTAAACCTATCCACATAGTCCTCTAAGGATTCTTCCTCCCCCTGCCTAATTTTAAACAATTCTTCATTTTTATTACTAGATCTGTAGTAATCTTGGTATTTTTCCAAAAACTCTGTTTCCATTTGATCCCAAGAACGGATAGAATTTTGGGTTAAACCCATAAACCATCTCATCGCAGAATCTTTCAGGGTTGAAGGGAATAGTTTGAGTTTCTGGTTATCTGATCCATAATCATAAGTTTGGTAGATTACTTTGAATTCAAACAAGAATTGATCTAAATCCTCAAAAGAAAGTCCTCTGAAATTTGGCAGGTGTGCTGGTGAGATATTCTTCATAGGAGCATTATCTCCAGTAGCCAAGACAATAGGATAAGAGAAGGTTCTTGGAGCTAGATTTTCCTCTTCCCCATGATTATCATTTTCCATGTTTAGTACTGGTTCTTCTCCCTGAGGTTCTAGGAAATTAGGTTCTAACAAAGGATCTACCTGAAACTTTTGCTATAATTCCTAGATATAATTGGCAAGTGGAATATTCAGAGGATTTAAGGGATTGTTGTTTTGAGGTGCAGGTTCCAAATTAGGCTCTAGGTTTCTCTCCTCAATAAGATTTTGTACCACCCCACTGCTTTCCCCTATGGTTTGTTGTTGGGGTGTATGCTTAATATATCTTTCTTTTAGATCTCTAGCTCTAACCATACATATCTATCCTAAAAATTGTTTTAACTCAGTTTCCCTAATTAACACAAGATTATCCCCGGCAACGACGCCAAAAATGACAAGGTGTCACTGTACCTCATCATTTAATCTATTTTCAAATGTCAAAAACTAGGGCTGTGTCCATGGCTGTCTACAACTAGGGATTCTATAGTTACCAGTTTATAGCAAATCCTAACAGTTTCTACAATTTGAAAAGAGATTAATCTATCTGCTTGCTGAATAAATTTAATGGATGCTGGAAAATAGAATAGAACAGGAAATTTACTCAAAGCAAAAAAATAGTAACTTGCATTTATCTATTAGAAGCAGTAAAGACTTTCATAAAAAAAACTGAAGCAATAAAACAATGGTACTAGCCTCCTACCTTAGTGGTGTGAGTGGGCCCTTGCTCCACACCCTTGGGGCTGAAGGCTACAGTAGGAAATCAACACAAAAGATGATCACAACTAGATTCAATCCAATTCATTCACTCTGCATTCATGAAAATATTGCTAACACAGAACTGAGATCTCCAAGAGTCAGAATAATTCAATCATTCTCCATTTCTTCTACTGTTTCTGAGAGTATATATAAAAATGAGTGATGATATATCACTGAACTTATCTACCAGTCCTTTAATGAGATGACACCATCTCTTTATTGTACTTAACTATCTAACTATGAAAAATAACCATACGATAAAGGTAGACTTGAGTGGAATAGAAGTCCACTCAGAAGTCTAAGTTTGAGTCTTAATACACTTGGGCATCGAGGCCCTGAAAATAAGGATATTGGATCAGTTCCATCCGTAACTCATGCAAAAACTTTGAAAAGATAAAACTCCAGTAGTTTAACTAAAGTTGACCCTTCACCACTCAAGTGATGATTTGAGTGAAGTGAGGGGTATTAAGATCACTGCTGAGAGTGTCTGGTCGGTAGCTCTGCTGGAAATATGCTCTACTCTTAGGAGGCGCCAGAGATAACTGTTCCTATCTGCAGCTCCGGAGATATGTTTGTAGCTCCAGAGATTATCTGTAGCTTCTTGTTCAGCTTCAGAGATACTCTAGACTCTCACAGATCTCCGGAGAGGCATTCCTCATTTCTTCAAAACTTCAGGTGTCATGGTTCATTTGTATTGTCTCCGGAGATCATTGAAGACTATCTCCAGAGATGCACAAAATTGCTGTTCCTGGCATCTACACCTGTTGATTCAAAAAGAGAGAAGTTTCTGCATTTTTTCATCAATTCCAAGCACATTAGTCACTCAATCAGAAATTCTAATTTTAAGTAATCTATCTCAATTAATCATAAAATAGAACGATCTTGCTAGCTTATTTGGGTGCAGGCACTAGGAAAGATGAACTCAGAAAGGGGAAAAAGAGAGGCAAAAAGATGTATTTCATGAGTGCAACTTGGCACTCATCAAGTAGTTTATTATCCAAATGGCCCATGCTTCAAGATAGAGCTATCAGAGCTAGTTGAGGCATCTCCTCCCACTGAGTAATAGCTAGTCGTTGGTAGCTAGCTGGACCAGTAGAACTCTAGGTAGTTAACAGAAGGAAGGGCAGGGATTCAATCCAGCCTAAGATTAGACTCCATCTAAAACTGGAGTAATGCTTAGTTTCTCCATCCTAGTTTCCATCCCATCAATCCTAACTTTCATCAATCTTAACTAACTAAACTTTGGATGGCAACCGGACCACCCATGTTACGTACATAACATTAGATATAGAAATTAGTACTTTCGGTTGTCATTACTTCCTTCCAGCTAGTGAGATGGTCTTCGCCTCCCCACTGAGGGATGGAGCGTAACTCTTCATCCTCTTGGGTGGGTGGGAAATATAGTCTCCCACCCACCCCGAGGGTTTACCTAGAACCCTCAGGATGCTCAGTCTTGCCTCCCAACAGTAATGTAATATCCAAGCTGTAAGGAACGAACTAGGCCTAAACGTTATCCAGCTGAACAATCTAACTTCTCTAGGACTACCAGCCGCAGTATTCCTATCTAGCCAAACTACAATATTCAGTATAGTTCCCCCCTTCTCTTGTCGAATGAGAACAAGGAGGTGTAGGCAAGAATAAATCTCTCTACTCGATTTCTCCTTGCCCTCACCAGGGGTGTAGGGTAGTTTCGGTAAACTATGCTTTATAGACCGGCCAGATATCCTACCTATTGCCTGGGGGTCATCGACTAGCTATCAATCCAATGAGGGGCAGGCTCCATTGACTAGCGCATGCTTTCATTTTATCGTTGAGGCGGGGACCCCACTGACAGTCAAGGACCCACTAAGGGAGGTTGGGAGTTCATTAATTCTAGCAAGCGACCCACCCCATTGAATTGGCGCTAACCTCGTTAATGATGATATTTGTAAACTACTATCTATGAAAGGGGAATTTCGATGAGATTCCAATGATGATAGTTCCTGGGATTCTGATAGCCTCGATCAGCATAGCTTGGTTAGTGGAAAGAGTTAGGCCTTTGGGTAGGTAGATGCCACTGGTTGCCCCATAGGAAGAGGAAGTTGGATATAGAGGAAGAGGAAGTTGGATATAGAAGTTAGTACCAAACCCATGGATTCTGACTCAAGGTGAAGTTCTGCAAGATAATATACCTCCTGGGGGGCCACCCACCCGGAACTACAATAATATACCTCCCGCCAATAAAAATATATATTGCCCACCCACCCGCTAAAGTTCCATCGGACCTAAAGCTTGCCTCTCACCGATTGCCCTTCTTATTCTAGTTGCTAGTTGACTTCCTTCCTGAATTAGTCCCTTCGGTAGTTTAGGTTCTGAACTGCCTTCTTTCCAGTTGCCCTCCTAAAAGTCCATTGGTCGGGGGTAACATCTAGCTTGCCGTAGGGATAGAGGCTGATTGAACCTTCCAACAAGAAATCATGGGTGTGGGCCCTATCCTCCCACCCACGGTTGAACCCAGACTAGATATAGAAAGTGAACTCCCTACTTGGAGCTTCCTCTATAACGGTGACTAGATTCGAGGTACCCGAACTTCAGGGGTGCGCCTCGCCACCTTCCTTCCGACAATAACTTGGGTTCCCTCCCTCCTATTTTATTGTCTTAGCTCCTCAATGAGGAGTGGAGCTACTACTCCTATTGGCACCCACGGATGGCCTATCGATTAATTGATTCTATAATGAACTCGATTAAGTCGTTGATTCTAGACTGAACTCCTTTCCGGTCCCTAATGTCGTTACTCCCTGATGAACTTAGTTGAGGGCATGGTGATCAGTTCTAGCCAGCTTTCAACTCCATCCAAACATCCAACTTGCCAGGACTGGCGAGATGAAAGAATATTGATTGTTCGGCAGCTTCGATGGCAACTATACTACCTTTTTTGGCTAGCCAATCTCCAATTCCCAAGGAAGGAGCAACGAAGGATGGACATAGAAGCTCACCCCTAACTAATCAACTACAGCCTAACTGGGCGGGGGTGAAGAACATGAACTTGCCTAACTTCCTACTTGGATGGATGGTCTCAAAAGAGAATCTAGTCAATGGCCAGCTGGACCTAACTACTTCTATTTTGTTTAGGCTGGGGGTGTGGTAGGATGTTGACCGGAGGACCTTCCAGATGCATGCATGGTTCCATCCAACCACCACCTTCATTTGTTAAATCACTATACTGGGGGGTTAAGGAAGGTTACCCATCCTAACATATTGTGCTTTGGGTGGGAGGGAATTATAGATGGGCTGGGAGTTAAAGAAAGTAAGCTATGGCCCGATATAACGTATGTAACCTAGTTAGGGAGGGAGGGCCAGCCAATAGAAAATAAAAATTACAGGATGGAATTACCCAACTTTGATGGTCGGATGCTCGAACTTGAGGGAAGGAAGGCTTAACCAGCAAGATCTAGACCAATGAGTCGAGTATGGAAAGTAGTTGCAGCAAAGAGTATTCATCAAGGAGCCAGCCTAGTTTCATTCTCTGGGTGAAGACTACTTTCTCTAGGCAGGGACGGATCTAATTTCTAATTGCCCATCCCCACCAGTTGAACTCCTTTCTTTCCGGGTGGCTAATGGCTATAGTCTATCCATCCATCCAACTTTCAGGTCTTTCCTTCCTCCACCGGGGCCATCCTTCCATAGGGGGTGTAATAGGCTAGCCTCTAAAATGTCACGTACTTCCTCTGAGATGGGGTTGAGGGTACTCATTCATTAAGTATGGGTCCCTATTGATGGGCTAGTCGAGGTAACTAGTCTTTGAATTCTCCTCGTTGAGTTCCATCCTTCTGGTTGCCCTCCTTATTATAGTTGTTGAACTCATTACTCCCTTTCGAAAGTAGGAGCCCATGGTTAGGTGTTGATAGCATGAGCTCAATTTCCCTCCTGGGGGTGTGGGCTGGTTTACTACCTTTATCTTCCTGGGGGTGAAGATCAAATGGATGGTCTAGCTAGGCTATAGTTGTTGAATTCTGATTATCCAAACTAATCTTCCTTCCGAAAGCATGCAATAAATCAGGGAGGGGCCTAGCTTCCATCCATCCTTCACCCCCAGAGGAGAGTTCTAGTGCTCTTTTTGTTACTCCATCCTTCACCGGTGAATTGTGGGAGGCCCAGAGATAGTTTCATCACCGTGGGGGGCAATTCATTCCCGTGTTAACTTCTGGGCACCTTCCGGTTGCCCTCCTTATTATAGTTCGTTAGGCCAGAGTAGGAAATATACGAATGTTAGACTTTCTACCGTACCTCCCAGAACTACAGTTTCCCACCCAGCCCCTGGTATGTTACTAACTATATCCTCCCACCCACCCCTATTTGGCTATCCAATACAACTAGACTAACACTACAATTCCCACCCAACGCTACAATTGTATTATAGTTGTTGGAAACCTCCCTTCCATTCTTAACGAATTGCCCTATCAGCTAACCGCCCTACTATGGATGGATGCATGGCTCTAGTTTCGTCGTTCGATGTTACTTACATAGAGAGGCACTTTCTATTCCTTGGGAGAAGGAGATGATGGGAGGGAGGGAGAAAGAGATATATTACCATCCTTAACTCGTTTAGCTAGAGCTACTTCCTAACTAATTTCTCTGGTCCAATTGTCGTTACTTGATTTGGCTGTCGATGGCAAGTTCTTTCTTTCTCCTACCTAACTTTTGAAGCTAGATTAATTGAACGGGTGGGAGGGAACTATAGGGCTAACACGTCACGACTAACCAATGCCAATGTATTCTAGTTGGGAGTACAATATAGTAGTTGAGTTCAGAAGGAGATAACGAGGGTGTTACCATCGACTAGCTATCCTCCCATCCTAGCCTACAGGGGGTGCCGCCCTTCACCCCCGGTGGTTGGTGAAGGATAGTGCTTCTGGAATTCCCTTCCATAGTAGTTGTTGGAAACCTCCCGGATAGAAACTTTGGCTAGAATTCTCCAGGATGGGTGGGATGGTAGTCCATCTAACAGAAAGAAACTTTGGATGGTTGGATGCTCCTTCACTCCAGGCAGGAACTTCAGAATGCTTAACAACAACAATCACCCTCCCACCCACCCTAGCCTCCCAAAAATTAATCTACCCTCTCGGGAGGGGCCAGGAGTTCTGACAGATTCGATAACTACTTGATTGACCTATCCAGCCAAACAATAAAGTATTCCGGTCAATCAAAAATGGATGAGGGCAATGGATGAGGGCTCAATAAAAAATGGATGAGGGAGTGGATAGCCTAATATTGGGGAGGGATGCAGGGAAACTAGTTGAATTCTATCCAGCCATACTTAATTAAATGACTGGGCTTGTTTGACAATCATATGGGAGGATGAACTTTCTTTGCCCATCCTGAACCGGGGGTGGAGAGTAGTTAGCCATCCTTTGAACTGTGTGTAAAGGATGGGTAGGGGTAGTAAGGGTAATGCTTTGTTACTTTATTTCATCCAGGAGGCTAGCCAACTAGTTAGGGGGGGAGGGAGTAGACTAGTTCAATCCAATGAAGGCCTACCGAGGGTGAAGGACTAACCCCCGGTTTTCTCTCCTCATCTCCACATCCACAATCAGATAAGGGAAGGGCACAGACAATCTCTGTAACTTGTTAATTACCATCCGGCCTATCAACAAGTAATAATCCCCCGTCCGGTAGCTCCTTGTTAATTGATTTTCTGTTGGCTGGCCATCCTAACTAGTTATCCATCAGAGCCGAACAATCAAGATTATTTCTGGGTGGCCTCCGGTTAAGGCTTTACACCCAAAAAACAATGGCATCTAGTTGGAGCATGCTTTCTACCTTCCTTCCTTAACTATATCCGGGTGGGCATCCATCCTTCCTTACACTGCTATATGAAACTCTTTGTTCTCTGGTCCGTCCTCGTAGGACAACCAAGAAAATCAATCTCTTGCTCACGGAAGTTAGTCCCTTCCTTCTGGTTGAACTAGTAGGAGCCCAACCAACTCCCTTCCTTCTAAACAATGCAACCTTATACTATCCTTACACCCTACACTATAGTTGATTGTCTCCCGTCCTAACTACAGGTAGGTGTTAACTTCTGGGAGGGCACCTTCCTGGGAGTGATGATCCAATGGTCTTGAGCTGGAGCCCCCTAAACTCCCACCTTCTAGTAAGATTTCTCTGGGCTTGCCTAACTAACTAACTTTCCCTCCCTTGGATGGCCTTCTTTCCTACCTTTTTGTTCTCTAGGCTTGCCTGTGGGAGGAAGGGAGTTCTAGTTATCCGGTTGAACAATGACATCTAGTCTTGGAATTCCATCCGATAGTCATTCATTTCCTAGTCCATCCATCACCGGGGGTGTAGGAAGGAGTAGCTCCTCTAACTGTGGGTGTGGTCCTCCAACCAGTATACATTACTTTCCCTCTATCCTTCACCGGAGCCATAACCATAACTTCATTTATGTGGGGTCAGGGTAGTGATAGCTAGTCAATGGTAACCTCGGCTTCTGTAATTCTAGTTGCTCTAGAACAACTAGAATTGCATCCCTTCTAAGGCAAGCCCAGAGAACTTAGTTAGGCAAGCCCCAGGTAAGATTTTCCTTCATTAGCTGGACTGAGATTAGCTGCTGGACCATCCTTGCCGGTTGGAAGATATGTTGGCAGTGATGGAAGGAAGGAAGTAATGTCATTGTTCAAAATTCCCTTATTAATTCTAGTTGTTCGTTCAACCGGTATACACCCGTAGCCTTCACCTCCTGTAGGCGAGTAATGGGCTTCACCCCCTCCTCCTTGATCCTTCACTTCCGGTTGGTAGGACTTCACCCAGGATCCCTTCAACTTCCGTGGGTCGGGGTGTTCCATTCCTACCTTTTGTTTTCTCTGGACCGAGATGGAGGAGCTTTCTTTCCTGCAATTCATGCCTAACATTAACATTCTTGGAAGATTAGCCGACCGTGTCTAGCATATGTTTGCTGTACACCATCGAGAGAAGGATGTTGGATTGTTAGGAAGGGAAAATGATCCTCCTCCATGTGGGCAAGTTAGGTTCACCCAGGAAAGGCTTCACTACTGGAGTTGCTGGTTCTCCATCCTGAACTGCTGGAGCGGCCACCCATCCTGCTGAATATTGATTGTTCGGCTCCCAGTCCATGCCTGAACCCCCGGTAGGAAGTTAGAGCCTTCAGGGAGATCTCTAGGTAGTTAACTTCTTGATCTCCATCCCTCCGTAGCTCCATTTTCTGTGAGAAAGGGCAAGGACCATCCTTCATTTTGATTGGCTTAAAGGTATAACATCAATCGTTCAACAACTGATAATAAGGAAGGCGAGAAGGATAGGCTCAAATTCAACGAGAAGGATAGGCTTGAATTCAACAACTATCAATAAGGAGGGCATTCAACTGGACCATCCAGCCCCAGGGAATCAACTATAGCTTAAGTGGGAATCAACTATATAGCTGGACTCCAACACTCCCTCCCTGAAGACGAGGACCCGGTGGTGGCTGGCTAGGTGGCCTAACATTCTTTCTTAACTGCTAACAGAGTAGAGCTTTCCTGCTAATAGAGTAAGGTAGCTTCTCCATCCTCACCCCTGGGTTGGACCTAACATCCAAATAGTCCATCAGCCAAACAATAAAGTATTCTGGATGGCCAACATTAACTAGTCGAGGAGTGCCAAGTATTCCGGATGGTCCGGGTGTTCACCCTCAGTCTCAACAACTAGAATAAGGGAGGGTAAACTCTATGTTGCTAAGGTCGCATGGGAGTCAAACTATATGTTGCTTTCTTTCCTCCCATCCTTCATTTTGATGGAATACACCCAGGTCCCATCCTTTGTAGCAGATGCCTTCCCACCGAAGGATGGAGTTTCCTACCCACACCCCCGGTTGAGTCCCTGTTCGAGCATGCTTTCATTTTCTCAGCATCGGTAGCATAAATTAGCCCTTCATTACAACTATCCCTCATCTAGAGGATGTTAACCCCACTATCTAATTCCAGTAGGGAGGAAGGCAAGCCCAGAGAAGGTAGTTCAGTTCAAGTTACCAGCTTACCAGAAGGCCATCCTTCCCCAGTTGCATATGTAGTTTCTAGTATTACGTGAAGATTGTACGTTGCTAGATAGATTTATTCAAGTTCCCGCCATTTCAACTAGATGGCCGATCTAGCGAGGAGTAATGTATCTATAGATATCCATCCCTGGACCAAGGTCAGGTCGGGATAGTTCTCTAATGTTTAATTTTCTGTTGGCTGGCTAGTTATAGTTTGTTGGCTGGATAGGAGGGATAGCTCCAGAAGGAAGGTCGATCCATCTAATCATTAACGAGAAAGGAGTTCCATCCAGTGGGTGGGGAAGGTGATACCTCCCGTGTGTGGGGATGGGTGGGGGGTATAGGCCTCAATTTAACTGGGCAGGCTCTTGATTGGCCCATAATGTTAGATGCCAAGGCCTACAGGGGGTTCAAGATGGCCTATTGATTTTCTGTTGGCTGGAGCTTCGGTGGGAAGAAAGAAAGGGCTAGTTGGAAGGTAGGCTAAGATAGCAGGTTAGTTTAAGGAGTTCAACCGGCTCAGCTGTGTTCTGGTTTAGGATCGATCCAAAGTTTCTATCCTGTGGGAAGGTGCTGTAGAACCCGGGGGTGTAGGCTAGCCTAGAGTTGGAGGTAAGACAGTTTGTTCCCATCCATCTGGAAGGAAGCAGTAACTATGCATGGAAGCAGCGACTCTAGAATTCTATGGGCCATATCCTTCCACCCATGGTCCAGCCAAACAAAATAGAAGTTCAGGATGGATGTCCCTCCCTATAGTTGTTCAACCGGTTAAGGGAATTGCTAGTCCTCAGCTGGGTTACCCGGCCAGACCAATGTAGAAGAAAGGAAGGTTACCTAGCCAGAAGTCTATTACGTGAAGGATGGGCCTAGGGAATCAATTATATCCACCCACCCCGCTGCAAGGACTTGACCAATAAAACAAGAAAGAACCGAGGGTGTAGGAAGGGTAGCCCTCGGTCTAGCTTGCCTTCCTTCCAGTTGCCCTCCTGGAGCTAGATTAGTTGGAAGGTATGGCCCCCATGGGTTCAGGATGGAGTAAACTTCTGGATAAATTTCTTCTCAAGGTCCTTGATCAGATTCCATTGAGTCTGGATAAAATTATCTGGGAAACTTAATCTCTTGCCATCTCACTCCTAGTAGAAATGTCTAGCTTCTCGGGAGGACATCCTTCAAGAAATGTCTAGCTTCCCACCGGCCTACCTACACAGACATCCTAAACTTCTATTTTGTTTGGACCTTCCAGTTGATTGAACTAGAGCTAGATGCCATTGAACTTTAGGGAGGGAGCAAAGCGTCAACAATAAAACCCTTTCCCTTAGATAACTAAAAAAGCTTGCCCGATCAGAGGATAGTAGGAGCCCAACTCATTTGGATTGATTACCTGAACTAAACACCATCTATATCCTCCCACCCACCCCGGTCTATAATGGTGGGCCCCCCTAACTCGCCCCCCCAACAACTAATCTACCTCCAACTATCATCCACCCCGCCACCCGTTTACCTAGAACCCTCGAAGGAGACGACAAGCGCGTTTAGGCCAATAGTTTGGAAAGATAGTTGACCGGCCAGGCCCCCCTCTTTTCAACAATTATGGTTGGGTGGAAAGTAAGCGGCAAACCCTTGGCATAACCTACACATGAAACTATAGATAGTTTCCATGAACTATAATTCCCAATGGCTAGCTCTATAGTTCCCACAGGGAACCCTATGATTCCCTCCCACCCGGCAATAGTTAACCATTCGCAGGGGTTCTAGCCATTTATCAACTACTTATCCCACCCAGGGTGGGTGGGAGGAGATAGGCTAGAACCCCTGGGAAACTAGCCATTCTATCGGGAGGGAGGGAATTTGCCATTCATTGGAAAGTTCTGGGAACAGACCCTTTTGTCCGGGTGGGTGGGAATCATAGGGTTCCCAAGAAGCTGGGTCAGGTCGTCTAATAAATAATGGAACCGGATATGCTACTACATCTACTGGTCTTAGGTATGCTTTTGGATCTACTTCAATCTCTCGACCTGGTCAAGATGCTGCCCTTGCTTCTACCACTAGAGGATCTGCACCTAAACTTTTGGAACCGGATGTCACTAGTAAATCTACGTATGGAACTAGGTGAAGGGATGCTAAAAGGTATGGCTCTAGATCACGAAGGTATGAATCTGCCTATCGATTTAGCTAAGATGATGCCTATGATACTACTGGTACTAGTGCTGCTACCTATGCTGTTGTACGCTATTGGTCTAGATTCATAGGTTCTGGATATTGATCAACCTACTCTGGGTCTCGGTCCCGATCACCTCCATCTCGATCATGAACAACGTAAACTAGGTATAAGTATATAACTACTCCTGCTACTAGATAAACTACTCTATGATCTACTACAACTGAGTATGGATTTGGTCGTGCAACTGGATCGACTCAGTCAACCGATGAACCAACCTCACCAACTGCATAACCAACTGGGTCAACGGGCTAAGCTGCAGTAGATGCACTTGGGACTGGGTATGTATCTGGATCATAACCCTCACTAACTGTAGAACCCACTGTTGAACTAACGAAATAATCTACTGAATCAATGGAATGACCTAGAAGGTGTGCTGCTAGGTATTGATCCGTATCTGCCCTTACCCATGATGCACCACCTACCCTTGCTTATGCACCTACCCCGACTAGGTATGGGTATGGTTTTTCCACAACTGTATTACGTATATAATCTAGTTGAAGGCTGAAGGCCAAACCCCAACCAACCTTTCTTTACTGGAAATAATAGAACCTAACCCCTTAATAACTATGCCCCCTGGGAACCCTATGATTCCCTCCCTCCTGAACCTTAGCCCCCTGGGCCCCTAAAATTCTATGCACCGAGGGGGAGGGAATCTGCCATTCAAGGCCAGTTGGGTGGGCCTAACGGCTTATACCCGGGTGGGAGGGGCTTGATAATGGTGGGTGCTTATGTTGCCATTCTCCTGCGGTAACTATGGGCCCATCCCCGGGACTCGATAGTTCTGGGTGGGTGGGAAACTATAGTTTGGAAACAATAGTGTAGGGAATTATAGTTCACTTTTATTCCACCTGGGGTGGGTGGGTGGCTATAGTTGGTGGGAAGATATAGTTGGCTAGTTTCCCACCCACCCGTTATCCTATATCCACCCACCCTCCCATCGCTCGCCCCACCCCCTGGTGGGTGGGAGAATAGAATTGTCCTGATAGAAAGGATAAGTGGTCACTAAAGAGGAAGTGGTTGAGTGTTCATCTGATCCTTACCTCTCAAACTCTGCTGGGGGATATAGGCAATCATAATAGACTAGTTGTCCCACCCTCGATGAGATTCCCACCCTCGCTATCTTTCTCTCGCTGCTATAACCGCTGATGGCTAGCCCAAACTATCAAATTCATTGGTTGGTTTCCATCCTCTTCTATTCACTAGCTCCACTACCTCATCGGCGGAGACGGAGGGACGAGCCCCTTTTCTATTGTTGGCGGTGGGGAGAAATAAGAGATGGCATGCAATCGACTGTCATAACCCAATCTCCTAAAGATGCCAATTCTTTCACCTCCAATTAGAGTTCTGCTTCTCCTTCTGCTTCATTAAGTGGTTGGACTCGACTGGATCGACTGTCACAAATAGGTGGAATTGTTAGCCAGCCCTCCTCCCAATGCACCGGTTCAGTCAGAGAAATTGATACTAAGACAACTATCTACTCCCTCCATATGAACCATCCCCAGTAATGAGAGAGAGGTGGGTGTGGGAGAGAAACAACATTTGGTGCTGGTGGGTTGGGTCAATCCTTCCTGAAACATCCTTTTCCGTGAAGTTGATGGCTAGCTTGTGTTGGATTAATCGAGTGTTGGTCAGAATAATGAGACACCTAGAGACACCTATATTTTATACATTATTCTTAGGATCAAATTCATCCATCACTTAGGTCTAACCCCATGAAGCATAACATGATGATGTAAAAATGTGTATATGTATAAAAATGTAGCAGCAAATAAAAAAAGACAAACCTTACAAATTAATGTGCATACTTACAAATCAATGTAACATGGCTTTACAAAATCAATGTGAATACTTACAAATTAATCCAATGAACCATTTGGGTTTTCTCTACTCTTTATTGTGTCAAGTATTGTTTCATGGTCAGACTCACGCACCTTCCACAAGGTCTTGTTCAAAGGTCTACCCCGATACTATATCAAATGAACATTGGATGCCACGACAAGGTTTGAGTAATGAAGAATCTTCCGATGCGTGTCAAAGTCCTAAAATATTCAAACATTAACACGCTTATGTGGGTACCTTCTAAGCCATGTTCTAATAATAACCACTGAGCCTGTAGGGTGTTCGATGTTTTCTCCATCTGTAACTGGGGCCTCCAATTTCTTTTTAGCCTCAACACAACGACGTAAGTAATAATCTGTTCCCTCTATGTTATCTTCATCTGCAATAACTACATATACATTCCCTACATTGATATGTGTAGCAAATTAGATGAAATTAGTCAACATTACAAAAACACTACAAAGTAAGATGACATTAGGAATTTCAAAAACTATGCAAATAGGTATATTACCTAGTTGAACTAGATTTGATATGTGGTCAAAGTCAACTGATGATTCCATCTGTGTTAGTTCCAGTGCCGTCGGGGGTCGATACGTGTCAAGTGGGCTAAGATAACTTAACTGCCATTCATCAACCCACTCCTTTGACTCGCACTCATCCCAGGCTTGAATTATACAGGAAGAACAAAAGCATGACATCTTTCGCGTATGGATACTCCATGAACCTGCAATTGAGCTTCTGAAAAAGTGCATCTCACTTGATCCTGTCAGTGTAGAATAGTCCTTATATGGTGAATGTTAGTATCATCTATTAACCAAAAAAATCTACGAGCTGAAGACTTACCTTCATTACCTGGACCCATGGAAGCATTACACCACTCGACGATCAATTTTACATCTGTCAACTTTGCATTGTCTTTATACTTTAACTCTTCTCATGCTATGGCTCTTTTGATACATGCTCCTGCACCATCATGCTCCCCCTTTCCATGCCCAGCCTCACAAAAGTTCCACATATGCTAAATACCTATAAAATTATGCCTCTTACTCAGCCAATAGAAATTCTGCGAGTTCTTGAATTGTGATGCACAATTATCTGACCATATGATATGCTGACTGAACGATATGCCCCTTCTAGCCAAATCATTGTAGAACACTTGAAAGCAACCTTGAACAAACTTCATAGAATGTGTGCGATCATCACTGATATAGAAATTATACTCCCTTATGATCTTTCTATCATCCTCTGTACTATCATTCGCATGAATGAATGTGATGTGCAAAAATATAGAAACCTGTGTGGAGTTGTAATATTGTGATTGCACTTGACGCTGTGGCTGTAGACTGTAGTTTTGTGCAAAGTTACAATGCTACCAACTAGAAATGTGTCCTTGCATAACTTGAATTGCAAGTCCAACCATCGAGCTCTATGGGCATGTCTTGCATACTCATACACTATGCTGTCACGAAATATAGGCATAAATTGATACAGTGGAATCTTTTCAATAACCAATTCACATCTCTTGTCATGTGCATACTTGTATGATCTTGGCACCTATTCATTTGTATTTTAACTTATTAATATCAAAAGATAATAGTGGGATTGTATTTTTATTATGTTGTAAGGATTTATTCTTGTATAGTTTGACATCATGGTATGTTAAGGTCTGTTTATTACACATAATTATTAAAGACCCCAAGTGTAGAAAATATACATGGCATCATATGAGATTGTAGGCTGCTTTCTTGATTGGGAATGTGTCTATTTTAAAATGTATGATAAAGCATGATAAAGTAATTCAAATAGAATTAAGGAAAATGTAAAGAACATGCATGTAAAGACTTGACATACCTAAAAAATGGAGATTCGAATGGAGAGAGTACCCAATTATGTAGTGTTTCTTTCTTCTTGCATCAAACTCCTCAACAATTTGAGTTTTTCACCACTTGCTTCCTTTTCAATGTTAAATTGAATAACACTCAAATATAATTAGTAACAATACTATGAACCAATCTATAATGTTAAATTCCTAAAATTGAATCACAATTAACATTGCAACACTACAAAAATTGAAACTTGAATAGATATATATCAAATTTGGTGTGAAAACTATGTTATTTCCTCCTTCTCAAGTTGGCAAAGAAGAAAAGGTGGTGGAAAGATCATGAAAAGGTGGTAGAATGTGTAAAATGTGCATGTGAACTTCTCAACAGCATGAAAGCACTTCTTTTTTGTCAAAACATGTGCATAATCAGCATGAAAATAGAGCATGTGGACCTGAATCACGGGGGTCAATGCTTTTTTACCATTTCTAAAGCAGGACAATGCAAGCACATTATAATGTGCTCGTGTTATAATGTGCTCGCGTTATAATGCGCTCACGTTTTGTCCTGCTATAGATTGATCCATAAATATTTCTGCCTATCTCACCTTCGATAGCACCTTTACATTATCTCACCTCAACCCTGAACCCTCAACCCTCAAAATCAAATCCTAATCCCTCAACTCTTCACTCTAATCCCTCAACCCTCAACCCTATCCCTAAACCCTCAACACTATACCTTAAACCCTAATCCCTCAACCCTCAACCCTAAACCTTATCCCTAAACCCTAATCCCTCAACCCTCAACCCTAATCCCTCAACCCTCAACTCTAATCCCTCATCCGTAAACCCTAAACACTATCCCTATTCCTAAACCCTCAACGGGCTCGATACTATACCTTAAAACCTAATCCCTTATCCCTAAAACCTCCAACCCTATCCCTAATCCTTATACCCTCGACACTCTACTTTAACCCTAATCCCTCGACCCTCAACCCTATCTCTAAACCCTCAACCCTTGAACCTCAACACTCAACCCTTAATGTCAAACCCTAATCCCTCAACCCTTAACTCTAATCCCTCGACCCTCAACCCTATCCCTAAACCCTAAACCCTAAAACCTCAACCCTCAACCCTCAACATTAAATCCTAATCCCTCAACCCTAAACCCTATCCCTAAACCCTTAACACTATACCTTAAATCCTAATCCCTCAACCCTAAACCCTAGTCCCTCAACCCTCAACCCTAATCTCTCAACCCTTAAATCTAAGCCCTCATCCCTTTACCCTCATCCCTAAACCCTAAACGCTATCCCTATTCCTAAACCCTCAACGGGCTTGATACTATACCTTAAACCCTAATCCCTTATCCCTAAACCCTCCAACCCTATCCCTAATCCTTATACCCTCAACACTCTACTTTAACCCTAATCCCTTGACCCTCAACCCTATCCCTAAACCCTCAACCCTCAAACCTCAACACTCAACCCTCAACATTAAACCCTAATCCCTCAACCCTTAACTCTAATCCCTCGACCCTCAACCCTATCCCTAAACCCTCAACCCTAAAACCTCAACCCTCAACCCTCAACATCAAACCCTAATCCCTCAACCCTTAACTCTAATCCCTCAACCCTCAACCCTATCCCTAAAACCTCAACCCTAAAACCTCAACCCTCAACGCTAAACCCTAAACCCTATCCCAAAACCCTAATCCCTTAACCATCAACCCTAATCCCTCAACCCTCAACTCTAATCCCTCATCCTTAAACCCTAAACTCTATCCCTATTCCTAAACCCTCAACAAGCTTGATACTATACCTTAAACCCTAATCCCTTATCCCTAAATCCTCCAACACTATCCCTAATCCTTATACCCTTGACACTCTACTATAACCCTAATCCCTTGACCCTTAACCCTATCCCTAAACCCTCAACCCTCGAACCTCAACACTCAACCCTCAACGTCAAACCCTAATCCGTCAACCCTTAACTCTAATCCCTCGACCCTCAACCCTATCCATAAACCCTCAACTCTAAAACCTCAACCCTCAACCCTCAACGTCAAACCCTAATCCTTCAACCCTTAACTCTAATCCCTCAACCCTAAACCTTATCCTTAAAACCTCAACACTATACCTTAAACCCTAATCCCTCAACCCTAAACCCTAAACCCCATCCCTAAGCCCTAATCCGTCAACCCTCAACCCTAATCCGTCAACCCTCAACCCTAATCCCTCATCCCTAAACCCTAAATGCTATCCCTATTTCTAAACCCTCAACGAGCTTGATACTATACCTTAAACCCTAATCCCTTATCCCTAAATCCTCCAACCCTATCCCTAATCCTTATACCATCGACACTCTACTTTAACCCTAATCCCTCGACCCTCAACCCTATCCCTAAACCATCGATCCTCGAACCTCAACCCTCAATGTCAAACCCTAATCCCTCAACCCTTAACTCTAATCCATCAACCCTCAACCCTCAACCCTATCCTTAAACCCTTAGCCCTCAACGTCAAACCCTAATCCCTCAACCCTTAACTCTAATCCCTAAACCCTAAACCCTATCCCTAAACCCTCAACAGTATACCTTAAACCCTAATCCCTCAACCCTAAACCCTATCCCTAAACCCTCAACAGTATACCTTAAACCCTAATCCCTCAACCCTAAACCCTAAACCTTATCCCTAAGCCCTAATCTGTCAACCCTCAACCCTAATCCATAAAACCTTAACCCTAATCCCTCATCCCTAAACCCTAAACACTATCCCTATTCCTAAACCCTCAATAGGCTTGATACTATCCCTCAACCCTTAACCCTTAAAACTTGAACCCTAAAACCTATCCGTACACCCTCGACACTCGACACTATATCTTAAACCCTAATCCCTTAACCCTCATCCCTAAAGCCTCAACCCTAAACCCTTAAGCCTTCAACCCTAAACCCTATCCCTAATCACTCTACCCTTGACACTCTACTTTAACCCTAATCCCTTGACCATCAACCCTATCCCTCAACCCTCAACCCTCAACCCTCAACCCTCAACATTAAACCCTAATTCATCAACCCTAAACCCTAATCCCTCAAACCTAAACCCTATCCCTAAACCATCAATCCTCAACACTATACCTTAAACCCTAATCCCTATCCCTCAAACCTTAACCCTTAAAACCTAAACCCTATCCCTACACCATCAACACTCGACACTATATCTTAATCCTTAAACCCTCATCCCTAAAGCCTCAAGCCTCAATCCTTAAACCTTCAACCCTAAACCCTATCCCTAATCGCTCTACCCTTGATACTCTAACCCTAACCTCGACATTAAATGCTAATCTGTCAACCCTAAACCATCAACCCTAAACCCTATCCCTAAACCATCAACCATCAACACTATACCTTAAACCCTAATCCATAAACCCTAAAACCTAATCCCTCAACCCTCAACCCTAAACCCAATCACTAAACCCTCAACCCTCGACACTATACCTTAAACCCTAATCCCTCAACCCTCAAACTTAATCCCTCATCCCTAAACCCTAAACGCTATCCCTATTCCTAAACCCTCAACCCTCGACACTATACCTTAAACCCTAATCCCTTATCCCTAAACCCTAAACCCTATTCCTCAACCCTTAACCCTTAAAACTTAAACCCTAAAACCTATCCCTAAACCCTTGATGCTAAACACTATATCTTAAACCCCAATCCCTTAACCCTTAGCCCTAAAGCCTCAACCCTCAATCGTTAAACCATCAACCCTAAACCCTATCCCTAATCCCTCTACCCTCAACACTGTACTTTAACCCTAATCCCTTGACCATCAACCCTATCCCTAAACCCTAAACCCTAAACCCTCAACTCTCAACATTAAACCCTAATCCGTAAACCCTAAACCCTAATCCCTCAACCCTAAACCCTATTCCTAAACCCTCAACCCTCAACACTATTCCTTAAACCCTAATCCATCAACCCTAAACCCTAATCCCTCAACCCTAAACCTTATCCCTAAACCCTCAACCCTCAACACTATTCCTTAAACCCTAATCCCTCAACTCTAAACCCTAATCCCTCAACCCTAAACCCTAAACCCTATCCCCAAACACTCAACCCTCAGCAAGTTATACCTTAAACCTTAATCCCTCAACCCTCAACCCTAATCCCTCATCCCTAAACCCTAAATGCTATCCCTATTCCTAAACCCTCAACCTAAGACACTATACCTTAAACCCTAATCCCTTACCCCTAAACCTTAAACCCTATCCCTCAACCCTTAACCCTTAAACCTTAAACCCTAAAACCTATCCCTAAACCCTCAACCCTATACCCTCAACAATATACTTAAGCCCTAATCCCTCAATCATCAACCCTATCCCTTAAACCCTGAAGCCTACACCCTCAAACCCTCATCCCTAGACCTTATAACCTCACCCTTATATCCTAAACCTCGAATGTTATGCCTCAACCCTATACTTAAATAAAACCTAAACCATACATGCTCTCAACCCAAGTCACCCTATGCCTTATATACCCTCAATCCATATCGTAAACCCTAAACCCTAATCCCCGCGCCTTACACACTTAATCTTATACACTCAAGAACCTGAATATTAACCCTCAACTGTAACCCTCAACCCTCTAATCTCTACCCTCTACCCTCTACCTATTACTTAAGCCCTGATCCCTCAACCCTCAAAACTATACAGGCTTAGGTCCTTATATACACTAAACCCAAAACACTTACATACATACATGCATACATGCATACATACAAACAAACATACATACATACAAAGATGCATACGTACAATCATGCATACATGTACATACATACAAGCATGCATACATACCTACAAGAATAGATATAAAAATCCATGAAACATACTTATGAAAGTTGAACATATCTCATTCAAAGGAAGAGCGTTATGTCGAACTGGGAAAACACCGGCAAACATGCAAAAAAGCAAAAAAAACACAACATAACGCGCTCTCGTTATAACGTGCTCACGTTATATTTTGCTTTGGGAATCCCAAGCCTTGGGCTTGGGATTTGCTTTGGATTTCCATCCCAAAGGCTTGGAGTGCCTTTTGAACATCCACAGACATGTTTTTACAAATTCTACAAGATTTCACATAATTTTTTTCATGTTAACCCTTAGATTTGCACATGTTTCAAGGTCAAACAAATTGAACAGCTGGGTAATGTTAGGATTTCTCTTAGCTATTTAACGATGTAATTTTTTTCACATTTTGACAATGTTAATCCTTTCATCTTTAATTTCTTTTGTTTGTGTGTCCAGTTTTGGGCAAAAACCACTGTTTGGTATTTTTTTC
Organism: Cunninghamia lanceolata; assembly: GCA_027924645.1. Taxonomy (NCBI): domain Eukaryota; kingdom Viridiplantae; phylum Streptophyta; class Pinopsida; order Cupressales; family Cupressaceae; genus Cunninghamia; species Cunninghamia lanceolata. Next base: position 1,022,041 of record BSBN01000771.1, read on the forward strand.
ATTGTAAATTAACCATTCATTGAAATTTCAAAAAAATTACATATTTAGAAACTAGACTCCATTCTACACATATTAAAGAAAAGAAAAAATGATTTTCAATTAGTTTTCAAAATTTATAGGGGTAGCATGGCCAAAATTCTATTTCTTAGGATGTTTCCACTTTGAAAATTAGTAAAAAATCAAATATTCATAAAATAATTATCAGAAAAATCAGGCATAAACTACATGCTGATAGTTAATTTCTCAGTGAAGCGATTTTAAAAATACCAAAAAAAATTTAACCTTTTGAGGGAGCCACAAAACATGCTATGTTATGTTTTTTTGACAGAAACAACACCAATTTTCTGTGGCTCCCTCTTTTGAACCCCTTAATCTATACCATTAAAAAAAAAATTAGTAGTTTAGAAAGTAGACTCAGAGCACTACAAACATTGTTTTGGTTGCATCTCCAAATTTTGAGTGTAACTATGCTCAATTTCTCATCCAAGGCCAACATTTCCTAATTTTAGAAAAAAAGTGGCCACTTAAGACCCCTTTTTGGCCCACCATCTTCTTGTACTTACCCTTGAGTGTATGTTGTTGGCTACATCATTTGGTATCAGAGCAGGAAGATGGCTGGGAGAGGAAGAGGAAAAGGAGGTCTTGCCCAGATGCATAGAGAAATGCAAAATCTGCAAAGGCAAATAGCAAAACTTACAATACAGATGGAAAACCAAAGACTAGGTAGAGGAGGACACGAATCTGATGAAGAGATAGATCAAGGAGGTGCAGATCAAGATACATAACATGAAGAAGAAGAATTAGAAGGCATGAGTTTTGACGAGAGGATGCTCAGAGCATTAGAGGGAAACAATGATGGGATCAAAATTGAAGTTTCAGAGTATGCAGGTAGTCTCAAACTAGAGGAGTTGATAGATTGGCTGAATAACATGAGGAAATTCTTTGAATGGAAGACTATGACAGAGGAAAAAAAGGTGAAATTTGCATGCACCAAGTTAAAGGGTCATGCCATGATCTGGTGGGATCATCGGCAAAATGAAAGAAATAGAAAGGGAAAGACTAAAATCAGGACCTAGAGCAAAATGAAGAAGCCGAGAGAAATTTTTGCCTATGGATTATGCACAAACTCTTTTTCATAGATTTCAAAATTTGAGACAAAATCTATCTACTGTGCTAGACTACACAAATGAATTTTACAAACTATGCATCAAGAAACTCATGAACAGATGGATGCAAGGTATGTAAACGGTCTAAAAATCTCTATTCAAGATGAATTGAGCATGCACAGGGTTAGCAGTATGGAAGAAGCATACCAATTAGCTTTAAAGGTTGAAGAAAAACAAAGTAGACAGTATTTTCAAAAGAATGGAGGAGCAAGGAAGGGGACATCATCTCCATTGCGAGGTAACATAAGTTATAATCAGGGAGAATCATCCCAAGGAATAGAGAAACTAGAAGATATTTGGCAAGATCCTGAAAGTCAACAAAGAGGAAGAGGATTTCAGAGGGGCAGAGGTTACAGTGGTGGCAGAGGATGGGAAAACCCACAGAAACCTTTCATTTGTTTTAGGTGTGGTGAGGAGGGCCACAAGGCATTTGAGTATCCATACTATCACATGCATGAAAGGAGACAAGGAGAACAACCCAGGTTGAACTTGGTTCAACTTGAGAATGAAGGAGAAGGAACAGAACTAGAGGTTTTACCATATATGGGTGAGAGTCTCATGATGAGAAGAGCAATGGTCATTCCAGAAAAAGAACAAGTATAAATTAAAGGTCGTGATGATTCTTGGCTTCGAACCAATATTTTTTGAACCAGGTGCACCTCAGGAGGAAAGGTATGTCAAGTTATTATTGACAGTGGCAGTTGTGAAAATATGGTTTCTAGAGAAATGATAGATAAATTGAACCTGCACTGTGAAAAGCATCCCCATCCTTATCGTATTGCATGGTTTAAAAAGGGAAATGAAGTCACTGTTGATAAGAGGTGTTTAGTTAAGTTTTCCATAGGAAAGAATTATAAGGATGAAATATGGTGTGATGTCATTCCAATGGATGCATGCCATGTGTTGTTGGGAAGGCCATGGCAATATGATAGGAAGGTAATGAATGATGGAGAAAGGAATACATACACTTTTTGGAAAGACAATTCTAAAGTGATTTTATTACCCCTTAAGGATGAAAGGATAGTTGAGAGTATGTTGTCCACGAAAGAACTTGTTAGGGAAATGAAGGTGACCAGGTTCTGTTATGCACTAATGGCACAGAAAGAAGATGGTAAGGAAATACCAGTACCAGTAGAAGCACCCAAGGTACTAGAAGAACATGTTGATGGTGTGCCTGAGGGTCTATCACCAAAGAGAGATATTCAACCACATATTGATTTGATCCTAGGAGCATCCATACCTAATCAGGCAACTTGCACAATGAGTCCTACCAACCATATAGAACTCAATCAACAAGTGATAGGTCTCATAAGGAAAGGTGTGGTAACGGAGAGCCTGAGCCCATGTGTTGTACCTACATTATTAACTCCAAAGAAGGATTTTGAGCCCATCAGGACTTACAACAAGTTGAAATACAAGAAAATTGAAGGTGAGGTGGAAGGAGACTGGCAACAACAACAAGTTCCAAGTGAGAAAAGAGAAAAGATTGCACAGATTCTAGATAAGCAGGCTATATGCATGCAACAGGGTGAAGACAACAAGTTTCTAGTACAGTGGGAAGGGCTAACACAAGAAGATAATTCATGTATTCTAGAGTGGGAATTGAAGAAGATGGATTTGGATAAGTGGCACAAGTTCCATAAAACAACTTGCAAGAGCTGCGTTCTTTTCAATCAGAGGAGAATGATGCAGAAACTTCCAGAGGTCATAACTTTTGACTCGAATGTGGGTTTTCTATGAAATTTTACAGGTGGATGCATTATGAGGTGGCATGTGGTTTCCCAACTGACCCTAGTGGTTGGACCCTGTCTTGGTACTTTTTGAGGGATTGAAACTTTCATCTTGGCCCTCAAAATGGCAATTTAGTGTTTTTTCCTAATTTTTTAAAAGTTGCTTTTTTTAATACCTCAAAACTCATGTTTCAAATTTAGGATGTTAGTTTGCTTTTTGTCCCACGTTAGCTTTAGGAAGTTTTTGCAAAAAAATTGGATTCTCAAGATATGAATGTAAAATGACCTAAAATGGCAAAATTTGACAATTGTCGAAATCTGCTAAAAAAGGTAATTTTTTGATTTCTTTTGTTTTCTTGGATATAAGAGAGTTTTCTCTCATTATAGAAGCAGAGTTGGTGAATAGAAGTTTTTTTCCAATTTTCCAAATCTTTGGCTCTCACATATGATTAATGGCACAATTTTATTGAGTGTATGTTGTTGGCTACATCACTTGCATCCAAATTGACTCTTATTTCCCTCATTTCTTTGGCAAGGGCTTCTCCCAACTGTGTTGCTATTCTCTCTGCCACCCTTTCAACAGCATTGATTCTTGGAGGCATCTTTCTCCTTTTGGATTGTTAACTCCTATATGGACTTTCTTGGCTTAACCTGACTTTGATACCAATAATGATGCAGAGTGAAACAATAATAAAACCTATGGATCGCCAAGAACAAGAACAAAGTAGGGTCTCAACAGTATTCACAAGATTCCACCAACTCTTCAATGAGATTTCAACCTATAGCCTTCTCTACAAGCCTATCTCTCTAGGCTTAAACCCTTAACAAGACCTAATTGGTATTTAGTATGGTAAAATGCATTCTTTTTACTTTCTTGGATTCTTTCCACCTTTCACACACCCTGTAAGACCTCACCAAACCCTCACTTTCCTGTGATGAACCCAACAAGAACAAATTTCACTAAACCCTCAATCTACTAGGGTTTTGACAGTCTTTCTGGATAGTGACACACACAGTAATTCATATCTCACACACGTGTGTGTCAAGAGTTGAAACTTAGAGAATATCTAGCACACAACCTAATGAATAAGTTCACCAAGTTTTGTGATTTTTCACTGGTCCAAACTAAAGATATGAGTTTTTTCTCTCGCTGAAAACCCTAGGTCAAGAACATGGCAGTGAAGGATTAAATTATTTTACTTGCACCAAAACACCATAAAACCTCAAAATAATAAATCAATTAGTACTGTAATATGGTACTCTCACTTCTCACACACTCTCAGACCATGACAAGTCTGTATAGGGGTGTTTTCTGCCTACAAATCAATAAAAATTGTCAAAATTGCTAGAAAGAGCAAGGTACAACAAGTAAGACTATCCAAAATCACTTCTTCCAGTGTTCTCCTTCTCGTCTTCAATGTGAATGATCCTCCAAAATTAGTTATAATCATATATGTGAGTCTTTTCCGTCAAAACCTAACTATTATTGTCATAAAACCTTAATTTTTTCCCTTTTTGCCCGTAATTCACAACCTAAACTTGAAAACAACATGCAAAGAGACACTACATGGAGAGACCCTACATGGTCTTCCATGGTCTTTCAAGACCTTCTTGAACCCAACAAACCCATTTCCAAGGCTAAGGAACAAACCCCAGCTCTCGTACAAGCCAAAATCACCTAGGAAATTCAAATTTGCATTTTGGCGAGAAAATCAAAATTTGAATTTCTAGGCCTATTTACACAACCTAGGCCATTGGAAATGATTCAAATGGACGCCCTAAGATCTCTGAACACACAACTGAGACTCTTACAATCAAAATGACCTTGAAAACATGACTATGAGTGATTCTCCTACATTAGCTTAGCACCTCTAGAGTTATAAAAGAGATCACACCTAATATTTTTCTTAACAAGCATGGCTTACTTTTAGAGGCTCACATCAAATGGAGCCACTTGAAGCTTATTTTTAACCTCAATTAAGTCTTCCTACACACTCATGCACATTTTTTCCCTTATTTTATCTTTGTCCTCACCAAAAATTCTTATAAATAATCATAGCTTTATTCCATCTACAAATGTTAGAGCATTTATAAAATTTCAAAGTTAAATGACTAGATGTTGAACAAGGTATTATTGTAGGATGAGTCTCTTAAATCACATACATTTAATTTATAAATACCTTTAAATATAGAAGGAGGCTTAGGAGGGATTGACAAAGGATGAAAACCCATCTTGATAGGATGGTGACATGATAAAGTAGACATGATCTAGGAAGATTCACCATATAGGATATCTACGATAAACCTAGGCCATGCTAATGGCTTGCGGAAACTATGGGGCTACTTCTTAGGTCTGTGGTGTACTAGAGCATCTCTAAGATGTTCTAGGGAAGAAACGGTACACATGCTCTAGTAGTAGGACAACACATTTTGTAGAGAGACAAACATTTTTGTAGTATTTACATACTTAAATCAATAAACCTACATTTCCTACTAAAGCTCTAGTAGGGTCTAATAAACCTACTGACAAAAATATAATGACTAACTTGCAAGTATGCTCACTACATCATCCTAAGAGTGATTGCATAATCATAGACAAAATTGTCAACATGACAACCAAGTTGGCACCCATGGCATTTATGGTATGCCAAGTCATTTGATCAATCATCAAAGACACATCAACAATTGGCTACATTCCAAACTCATTGGGGTGGGAACCAATTAAAGAAATTGTTCCACATCTCAAGGAGATCATTCAACTTCCTAATGGATTTTGATCTCCACAACATGATTCTTTGTAAACTATATATACACTAGTCTATAACATAGTTTAGTAGATTGCTATAACCATGAAAATGTAGAAAATAAGCAACCATACACCTTTCGCAAGGGTATGCCATGTATAGGATAGATAATAAAATAATAATACAATCTCTATTTAGTTTTATATCTCTTTGTCTATATGTAGATCAATTTTGTAGTTAGTTGCCATACACACTATAACTTATCTAGATTTTGGTTTGGAAATATGTCCACCAAGATCAATAACCTAGGGCATTGGATCAAGATTATATCTAGTTTTAACAACATTGATATCTAAAACAAATGAGACACTAGAAAATCATTTATCCAATGGGAATCTATTTAACCTTGAATTACTTATTTGTTACTTTTTGGAAAATTTGACCAAGTGAACTAAATTACTTTGCTATCCTACTTACAACCATATAAGGGAACAATAAGCTTTCTTTTCATTTTTAATTTATCCCAAAAGAATTTTCCATTACCTCTCTAACCAAATTTTCATCCACCTTTTTTTATCTTCACTGGATTCAACCATGTATTAAAATTGCCTCCAACCACCTAGAGGATATCTTTAAGATTATTAGACATACAATTCCACAAGTTAATTTTTTCTCTATAATCATTAGATGCATACACATAACATATTCCAAATTTATTATCTTGAATACTGGGCTCAATCCAAATTACCCTATTCCAAGGAGAAATACTAGAGAAGACCACATTGGAAGCAAGTTGAGGGTTTAATAATATAGAGACCTCCCCTTTCCCTTTAATGTGGTTTGATGAAAAATGTTAGCTTTAGGCCAAATTACCTTACAAGCATGTTTCAAATTAAAACCAACATATTTAATTTCTTGCAATAATGAACAATTTCCAACCTTGGTTTGGACTTACACAAAGCCTTCACCAAATATTTTATGTCCAAGGCTTTAAGCCCTCTTATATTCCAACTTATAATTTTCACCAAAGCAAGAAAGGAATTCTAAAGCACTCATTGAGTAGAATGGGGAATACCATCCCCCTTATAGAATCTTTTAAAACATGACGGGAGAGTAGGTTTATTACTCTTATTCCCATTTATACCAATATTAACCTAAATGACATACCTCATTTAGCATTACTACAACTTTGAAACAATAGATCCAACTCCCAACCCTTCAGCCTAAGGGTTAGTTTTCGTCTTTTATAACTTTTTGGGCCCTTAGAACTAAACTCTAATCCTTTACCAACAATCCCTTTTTGCATGCTCTGCAAAGAATGCCCATGTTTGCTCCATTTTACTAAAGGATTATCAAGCAAATCAATGCATTAAAGACACCTTTTATTATTATTGTAAGCATATAATTTAGAGCAATAAATAAATCAAACATAACATTAAACTCCTTACTCTAAATCAAACACAAACCTCATAATGAGCAAACAACTCTTTTGATTAAGTGGATTTCCTCATGCTTGCAGTTGATTATGGTTGCTCAATGATTGTGCAAGACTTTTGCAATGTGTACTTGTGAGTGATTTGATGATTGATTTCTAATAATAATTTATTTCATGATGAGTTTTGTTGCATATGTATTTGAGGAAGAAGAGTGGATTTATATATTTTCAAATAGAACGACAAATGGTTGAGATTAACTCACTTGATCATGCACTTTGATTTTTGATTTTATTCGAAAACTAATTTGATCACCTTTTGATTTATTTGATTTAAAGATGATTTGATTAACTTTTGATTTATTTGATTTAAAACTAATTTTAGAATGTGCAAGTGTAAATCCAGGAGTTAACAACATGCATTATTTGATGAGTGGATAAGATCGATCTTTTATAATGAGACAAAGATGAGGGTAATTAATTTAATAATTATGTGTGCATGAATTAATTAGAAGCTAATTAACTATTTAATAATGATTAATTAATTAATTAATCATGGGGTGATGTTAGCAGATTAAATGAGTTTAATTAATTAATGTGTAGAATTAATTAATCGACATGTATTTAATTAGGAATTAGCATGGTGATTTCAGGGCCTTGTGATATTAAAGCGATAAATGATAACAGGTTAGTGATGAAACTAGTGTGGTGGAATTGGGGTGTCTACAATTATCATTCAAATCTTTTAACTCAACTAATTGAGAAGGCGTGATAGATTCATTAGACACTTATCCTCAACAAGAACACAGTCCTGGTTGTCATTATCCTAAATAACAATATATTCATCTTGATCTTGAACATCATTTTGACAAGCCAAACTACAATCAACTTCATACTCCCCAAACACTTAATTATCAATGTTTTGATAAAAGTAACCGGGAAGGGACCGAACCCATATACAGAGGCCAAAAAAGGCAAAAGAGATGAGTTTTAGAAGTAAAACAAGAGAAACACAACAAAACAACAAAAAAGATGGACGGGCCAGTAGGGCCAGCCAAACCAAGAAGAACCAGCAATAGACCAGCCTACTGCCTGGCCATGGTTTTAAGGCTACTTATAACTTTCCATTCTTTGCTCAAAAACTCCAGCTTCTCTAAGAAAGAGTTCTCCTTGTCACGATCCTGCCTAGCCTGGATCATCTGTTTGCCTTTTGCCTCGCTCTCAGTGTCTTGGCTCTAAAAAGTCACCCTTTTATCCTTGTTTCTACTGTCCTTGGCCTGTACCACCTTCCCCTGTTTCAGGTCCTGAAGCTTCTTCTTTCCCGCAGACCCCTCAGTCATAGATTTCCTTCTTTCCAGCTCCTCTTTGAGCACATAAAGAGTAGTGGATGAGTTTTTGACCGTCTCTTTGCTATAGTTGACCAGTTCAAAAAATTTCCTATCTAGGTTATCCTAAATTACTTTTATCTACCCTATTTCCTCTTCCATCCTTTCCCATTTATCAAACTTTCTAGCCATATTTTCAACCTGCTCCCATAGCTCATCGTGACTTTCCTTAGGCCACTCCTCAGTATCCAGCTGGGTGATGGCTTCAAGCTACTGGATTTTCTTCTTTGCATGATGGAGATGAGTGAGTTTCCACTTAAGCACATGATTTTGAAGGTCCATGGCTTGATACAAAGTGGCCACTCTGTCCGTAAGTTTGATACACTAGTTACATTCTTCTTTCTGATCCTCCTGGGTTTTATCCATAGACTACTTCTCCCTCTTACGTGGGGAGTCCTCCATGTTGACATGGTTAGTACGTTTAGAGCCTTTGAGAATGTTTTTACCCTTGTCCATTTGAATAGGACTCCTCAAACTACCTTTGCTGTTATCTTCTTTCTCAACAAGCACAATATCAATTTTAGTATCAAGAATAATGACTTCATCCTCAAAACTTTCTTCTCTGTTGCCCTTCCCTATTTTGCTGGTAGGATGGTGATTCTTGACACCATGTGTTTGGAGGACCCCTCCCCAATAGACCCCTTATGGTACTTGCAATGGGGTTTACTGTCTTTCTCTTCCACTTCTGGATTAGCAGAGTGGGCATAATAGGGAATGTTCATGCTATGAAGAATCATTTTTCCCATTTTCACTATTACAGTTTGGGAAGGGTTATCCTTATGAGCCTTGGTGGCTTCCTTGTTGGTCATAGTGTGGGTGGGTTCACCCAAATGAGTGGAGGAAGCATCTCTTTCTTTCCCCTTCCCCTTCCTAGCCAACTTCCTGACCTGATGACCTTTGTTCAGATTTTCCTTACCCTGAGAACCCTCACCCCGAGAACCCTCATCTAAATGTTTGTTTCTCCTCTGAGATCCCTCACCACTGATAGGGGTATTGTCCTCATTGAACTTGCCAGGGGTGTCAAGAAAGTTTTTGATAAGCTGAGGGTTATAAATCCTTGGGCTAAACCCTAGGGCAGGGGTTAAAGCCAACTTGAATTTGTACAGAGTGTAGATTAGGCTCTGGTGCAGGGGAAGAGTTTTTTCACCAAGCAAGACTTTCTGCACCGAATCTTCAAGGGAAGTGTAAAGCCAGAAGGGGAAATTGATTCTAATACCATGGCGAAAATGATTCAACAGAGGAAATAGATAAGCGTGGAGTCTTTTGTACCTACCTTCCAACGTGACATATCTCATGAGCACCTCTTCCACATCACTCCAAATGCCAGGTAGGTCTTCTCTGTTAAAGCCATTCTGCAACCTAGTGATAGTCTCGTCCTCAAGTAGGAATTTTAGCATATCCTCATTGTAATTCCCCTTAACTCTTTTGGCAATCAACTCCTCAGAGACTCTAAAAGTGATCCCTCTGATATAAACTTGTCCAGCTTTCCAAGTATCCGCAAACTCCCTTGACAGAATTGTATCATACCCGTTCATAGACTCTATGTTAGAGGTAAGGTCACCTCTCTGTAATATCTCCCACAACTCACCATTTTCCCTGAGTCTGTCATGTTGGGTCGGTTCCATTTGGTTGATATCTCCACCCATCCTACTTCTGTTGCTAGCTTGGACTCTGTAATTCGCTCTGCAAATGAGATAGAGAAGAGTCGAGAAGAGAATGGCATTTTCCAACATGGTAGCAGGCTTGAGGTGTGTCTGATCATGATTGAGATTCTTAGTATGTGTACTCTGGTTCATGTGAGAAGTCTCACGCTCCTCCAAAACATGCTCAACATTAAATTTGTGGGCTTTAGTCATTAATAATGAAGTTTGAGATACTACTAGGGATGTCATCACCCCTTTTCCATGATATGAAATCATTGTTGGTGCAACTAATATTAGCTATCGCATCAGCTCTCAAGTTGCCTTCTCTATAGATGTGTTGCACAACCACTCTATCCATATGCCTAAGTTCCTCCTAACTAAGGGTTATTATGTCCTTGATGTTCCAGCTAGGTATGGCTTTATCCTTGATCATGTCTAATATATTTTTAGAATCCCCTTCAACTATTAGCTTCTTGATACCAAGGTCCTTAGATAGGCATATGCCTTGGTAGGCTGCATAGGCCTCAGCAAAATTGTTAGATTGGATTCCAAGGTTCCCAACATAGATTCCCATGACATTTCCCTTGTCGTCTCTTACCACTGCTCCCCCTCCTGCCTGACCCAGGTTTCCCTTAGAAGCTCCATCAAAGTTGAGTTTTGACTGGCCCGTTTCAGGGGGGCCCATTTGGTGTTCTTCCTTTTTATTTTCCTACTGAAATCTAAGAGAGAAAGCTTATCTGTCAGGCCCCAGGTCAAAGCTATCTTGTTTTCTAATTGGGTAGGATTCTGATCGGGGCCTTTTATGTTTGAGGATTTAATATTTTTAGTTATTCTTTGTTTGATCATTTCAGCAGTGGCTCTCCTATCCCTTCTTTTCTCCCTAAAGATCCTGTTGTTCCTCTCCCCCCAGACACCCCAACTAATGTAAAGCAAGGATTTCCACCAGAGTTCTTTAATTAAAGGATGTTTGTGATAAGTGCCACAACATTCTATGTTGTTGCTGAGACTTCTGTGCCAGGACCATTGGATTTGGAAAAGGCCCATGACAAATTGTCTTATATTCCAAGCATAATCACAATGGAAGAGCATGTGATCAATGCTTTCCTCGGCCTTCTCACAGAGAATGCATCTATTCGGCATTTGAAATCGACACTTTTGGAGGTTATCTATAGTGAGAATCCTTTGGTGGTTAGCCGTCCAATTGAAGAATTTGACCTTGGGGATAACATCATTGTTCCAAATATGATTCCAGTTGAAACCTTCCCAGTTAACCTTATCCATGTTCTTGTACCCTAATTTCACTGAGTACCTTCCCAATTTGTCATCTTTCCACACCAGTTGATCCGGCATGGGTTTTCTGTGAAATTTATGGTTTTCAAGAATTTCAAGAAGAGTATTCAAAGCAGTGATCAAAGGTTGTGAAAGCCCTTCTGTGCTGAGGTTCCACTTCGTCCCTCCATTGTAGGAACTCCAATAGTTGCAAACTCTCTCTCCCAACTTAGTCTTAAGGTGATTCATGATAGCAAAACATATAGGATGGAACTCCAAGGGGGGTGTGCTTATCCACTAGTCCTTCCAGAATCTAACAATGTTCCCTTTTCCTACATTACATTGGACGCCAGTGTGCAAGAGACCTTTGGATTTCACTATGTTATTCCATATGGAGGAGCCCTGGGGGAGGTAGTTACTTGTCATAAGCTTGGCTCCTTCACCATTGTTTAGATATTTGGCTCTCATGATGCTGGTCCAATCATTGTCATCAGACATTAGTCTCCAACCAACCTTAGCCAGCAAAGCCTTATTTAGCCTAGTGATCCTTCTGATCCCTAAATCCCCTCTATTCTTGGGTGAGCATACCACATCCCAAGACACCAAAGAGATCTTGTCTTTCTCTTCTGAGCAGCTCTAAAGAAATCTTCTCTGAATTTGCTCAATCTTGTCAGCTATTAATTTTGGGAGTTTGAATAGGGAGAGGATGTAGACCGGAGTGCTTTGAAGTGAAGAATGAAGTAGGAGTAATTTATCAGCATTGCTGAGAAGAGATCCCTTCTAAGAAGCAAGTTTCCTTTGCATTTTTTCAATCATTAAATTCTAGTAGGTTTTAGGGAGCTTACTTGCTGTGAGAGTCATTCTGAGATAGGTATCTGGCATCTCTTTGATTTTACACCCCAGAATATCAGCAATCTTACTTTGAAGTCTCACATTGGTGTTGAATAAGTATAATCCACTCTTCTCAAAGTTTATCTTCTGCCCAGATCCTGTAGCAAAAGAATTGAGGATACGCTTCCATTTTCCAGCTTCCTTGGAAGTAGCTTCCCCTATGAGAATATTATCATCCATGAATTTCTGGTGGGAAGAGGGGGTTAACCCAGAAGCAGGGGCAAAACCTTTGAGTTTACTAGTGATGATACTCCTATTTATCACTCTGCCTAGCACATCCACTATAATTATAAACAAACAAGGAGAAAGGGGGTCTCCCTGTCTTAGTCCTCTGTTGGCTCTAAAGTGACCTTTGGGGAGCCATCGATAAGAATTGAGTAAGTAGGATTGGAGTAACAGTGCTTCATCATGTTTATTATTCTCTCATTGAATCCAAACCTCTGGAGGACTTTCTCAAGGAACTGCCAAGACACCATGTCATAGGCTTTGGAGATGTTGAGTTTCAAGATCATGCTTTCCTTCTTGCTTTTCACCATGGAGTGTATATTTTAGCGGATAGTAATGATAGCATCAATAATTTGCCTGCTTGGGACAAATCCCTTTTGGTTGGGGTGAATGATTTTATCAAGGAGAGATTGAATGTGAAGTACTAGAAGTTTGGTAAAAATCTTATAGAGAGTGTTGCACAGACTTATGGGTCTGAATTCTGCCATTTTGTTAGCTCCTTCTCTTTTGGGTATAAGCACTATGAAAGTATTGTTGATCTCCTTCAAAACTCTCCCTCTTTTGATGAATTTTTTAGCAGCAACCGTGATATCCTTCCCAACAATTTCCCAAAAGGTCTAGTAGAAGACAAGAGGGAAACCATCAGGTCCTGAGGCTTTGAAGGGATTGAGTGAAAAAACAATACCTTTCACCTCCTCGACAGTGACCTCCTTGAGCAGTCCAAGATTATCTTCCTCATTCAAGGTGTTTGGTATGACCTCTAAAAGATTGTGGATTGATAGGGAGGACTCTAGGCTGCCTGCTTCTGCATCCTGTAGGTGTACAAGACCATTTGACAACTCTAGCCTTCCTACCAATTCAAAGTGCTAAAAGACATACTCTTTGCAGAGATGGAAAACTCTACTTCACTACTTGGTGTGGGACACATACCTTGTCCTCACTGCTTTCCAAGATGCTGCCTCAATGGCACATAACTTTCTGAGCCCGTTGCCCACCCTTCTCACTTTGTTCAAGGGTCTGGACTGCTTGGTACTCACTTTCCTTCTCTCTATTTTTCCACCCCTGCAAATCTATTTTCCTACTTGTTTATCTAGCCGGACTCCTCACTGAGCTCGCCTAGAACAAGCATGCATCGCCTCTAGCCGGCAATCCGACCACCCCACAAAAGAAAAACAAACAAAAATCATGGCTCTGTTTGATGATCTCCATACTGTACATTGGGATTTGAAGAATCATCAAAACAGAGTCATGGTTTGCAAAAGAAAACAAAATTTCAGAAACAGAAAGACTAATCTACTGTAGAATGGTAAACTGAAAACAGAAAAGAAAATACACAGATGATTGAACTGCTATACTTTATTTCTCTTTAAAATTCTAATTACATCAAAATGCTTTACACATCAAAATTCCCTTCTTCGATTCTTCTCCTCCACTCCCTACAGAAAGAATGCTATATCATTTATACTTGCTCATGTCCATTACAGGACGATTTAGTTACCAGACGGTTCGTATTCTAACTGCTGGTTGAATTCTGCATTTTCTTGACAGTCGGCAAGACTTACCATGATGTCTCTCCGACACATTGTATCGGCAAAACGGATGACTATTGGCCTGGCCTAAGTCCCTTCCGCCGATGGACCATTTCTCTCCGACGGCTTTAAGCATTCATCGCTTAGACATTACATTGCCGGCGTAGCTTTTCCTTGGTTAGCCGATATGCATTTTTACTCTGACGGTCCTAAAAACTGCCTTCAGTGAGACCACATTCTATCGGCAACCTTCACATTCATCCCACCGATATCTTTGGTCATGCCGATGTGCTTCCTTCATTCCTTTCTGTCGGTGCAAGAAAAGAAGCTTGTGCCGATGCCTTTTATCACCGCGATACATACTCCTTCGCTGAACCATTGAACCACAACAGCGGTTCAATCGCCAGGTTCAACCGTGAGGTTCAACCTCCAACAAAATGATCGGCGTTTTCAACTCCACCATCCTCTATGAATGAACCCGTTGAACCTTTGAACCTCAATAGCGGGGTTCAATCTCAAGGTTCAACCGTGGGGTTCAACGCAGAGGTTCAACGGCGCGGTTCAGCTGTTGAACAAAATGACCAATGAACCATTTAACCTTGGTGCGGGTTCAACCGTGGGGTTCAACAAAGAGGTTCAATTGATAGGTTCAACGGCGTGGTTCAACCGTTGAACAAATACCGAACACCTTCAACTTGAACTTGCACTTGGCTCAAAAACCCATCAAAAACAAAATGCTTCTCCCGCCATTGCATCTTCAGAAAACTCGAAGAAAACACACAAAAACAAAACACAAGCTGCAAACTAAAAATTGACAAACCAAAACTATGTACGGCTGCATTGAGCCTTGGTGCTCCTGCACCATACTCCCCCTGTGCGGGAAGAAGCTAAGTCACCTCCAGTGACAATGAGGCAAAATCAATGCCCCTCTTTTTGAATTCTGACTCTGCAACCCAGGTAGCTTCTGCTTCAGGCAACTGCTTCCACTTGACCAAATGCTCCATGTAGACACCATGTCTAGTTTGCTTCTGTACTCTGGAATCCAGTATTCGCTCTGCCTGTAGTTTGGGTTTGAGTGGCAAAGTCACATCTATTTCTGTCTGTTCCTTCTCTAAAATGGATCCATCTGCTGCTGACTGAGGACCCCTGTATTGCACCAGGTCTTGGACATTAAACACTGGTGAGATTGCCAAATCTTTTGGCAATTCAATTTTGTATGCATTATTTCCATACTTGTTCAGGATTCTGCAAGGACCAATTCTCCTCATCTGCAGTTTGGTTGGCATTCCTTTCTACATTCTGGCTTTGTTCAAGTGCACCATAACCAGATCACCAACCTCAAACTGAATATCCCTTCTGTGGGCATCTACTCTGTCCTTGATCTTCTGTGTGTTCTCTGTCAAGGTTTTCTTCACCTGCTCATGCACTTCTTTCATGGATTGTGCAAAATCCTCTGCATGTCCACTTCTGTTCTCCATGTTTCCCATAATTCTGAGCTCACATATACCTCTGGGATGCATTCCATAGACTATTTCGAATGGACTCTTACCAGTAGTCCTATTCACACTGTCATTATAGGCAAATTCTGCCTGATGAATGACAAGATCCCAACTCTGTCCATATTCTTTGGTTATACACCTTAACAGGTTGCCCAATGTCCTGTTTACCACCTCTGTCTGACCATCTGTCTGTGGGTGATATGCTGAACTGAAAGACAAATTTGTTCCCAATCTCTGCCACAATGTTTTCCAGAAATGCCCCATGAATTTAGCATCTCTGTCAGACACAATGCTTGCTGGAAGTCCATGAATTCTGATCACTTCTCTGAAAAACAAGTGTGCTATATGACTGGCATCATGAGTCACTTTACAGGGAATGAAATGGCTCATCTTGCTAAACCTGTCCACTACTACATATATGCTATCATAACCAGTCTTAGTCTTAGGCAAACCAACTACAAAATCCATGCTTACACATTCCCATGGCCTGGAAGGAATGGGTAAGGGTTGGTACAGTCCTGCATTAGAAGTGGTTCCCTTGGCCTTCTGACATACGGTACACTGCTCTACATACCTTCTGATGTCTCTGTGCATCCGTGGCCAATGATAGAACCTTTGGACTAGCTCCAGTATCTTGTTCAGACCAAAATGGCCGCTCAGACTGCCATTATGCTTCTCCTGTATGAGATTTTCTCTCATAGATCCTCTTGGCACACATAATTGTCCACCTTTGAATAGCAATCCCTGCTGTAAGGTGAAATCTACAAATTCACTGTGAAAGTGATTCTCAAAATCTTGACATACCTTGTATGCCTCAGCAAAATCTTCATCATCTTGGTAAAGATTCTTGAAATCTTCAATCCCAATGCTCTTCAATTGCACTTCCTGCACTGTGAGCAATCTTCTGCTCAAAGCATCTGCAACTCTGTTCAGCTGCCCCTTCTTATGCTTAATTGTAAAGGTATAAGACTGCAGGTACTCCATCCATTTGATATGCCTGCTGCTTAACTTATCCTGTGAGTTCAGAAAACTCAGAGCTTGGTTATCTGTGTAGACCACAAATTCTTTAGGTAGGAGATAATGTCTCCACTTCCTTAATGCTTGGACTAGAGCATACAACTCTAAGTCATATGAAGAGTACTTACTCTTTGCTTCATTCAGCCTCTCACTGAAAAAGGCTACAGGTCTATTTTCCTGATTTAGCACTGCTCCTACAGCTATATTACTTGCATCACATTCAATAGTAAATAGCTTATCAAAACTAGGCAACAACAAAATAGGTTGTGTTGCTACCTCTTTCTTCAACCTTTCAAAACTTCTATCTGCAGCTGGTGTCCATCTGAATTTTGCTTACATTCCACCCTTAATTGTATCCAACATAGGTACACATATTCCACTGAAATTTCTGATAAACTTTCTGTAAAACTGGGCTAAGCCATGAAAACTTCTCACCTCTGTGGCTACTCTGGGAGTAGGCCAGCTCAATATGGCTTCTACTTTGGACTTGTCCATCTTCAACTCTCCCTGGGACACCACAAAACCAAGGTATACCAATTCCTGCTTTATGAATTCACACTTCTCCAGATTGATGGTTAGTTGTTCATCATGTAATTTTTGCAAAACAGTATTTACATGTTCTAGATGTTCTTCCTTGGTCTGACTAAAAATTAGAATATCATCTAGAAAAACAACAACAAATTTACCAATGTAATCCTTTAGGACTTCATTCATGAGTCTCATAAAGGTGCTGGGTGCATTTGATAGACCAAATGGCATAACAAGCCATTCATACAGTCCTTCTGTGGTCTTGAAGGCTGTCTTCCACTCGTCACCTTCCTTGATTCTTATTTGGTGGTAACCACTCTTCAGGTCTATCTTGGTGAAATACTTTGCTTTTCCAATACAGTCCATGAGATCTTCAATTCTGGGAATTGGGAATCTATACCTTATAGTTATCTTGTTTATGGCTCTGGCATCTGTACACAATCTCCATGATCCTCCTTTCTTGGGTGCCAACACTGTGGGCACTGCACAAGGACTAATACTCTTCCTGATCAATCCTTGATCTAGCAATTCCTGCACTTGCCTGGAAATCTCTTTGTGCTGATCTGGAGTCATCTTGTAAGGTGCCTTGTTTGGCAAAGATGCTCCTGGAATCAGGTCTATCTAATGGCTTATTGCTCTCTGTGGAGGCAATGTGGTTGGTGTACCATCACTGATTATGCCTTTATACTTCTCCAGTATAGGCTGCACTTCTTTGGGAATCTCTGTCTTCTTACCCTGCTGTCCTTCTTTTGGTTTCACTATGATGGCATAACCAATACCATCTTCCTTAAGAGTATTCAGAAACTCTTTTCCACTCACAACCAAGATATTAGGACTCTTTGTCTGAACTGCATCTTCATCCTCCAATGACTGAATCTTATAGGTGACACCATCCTTCTGAAAAGAATAGGCATTCTTCTCATCATCATGTACTGCTTTTCGGTCATACTGCCATGGTCTGCCCAATAAGAGATGGCATGCATCCATGGGTAGTATATCACATAATACCTTATCCTTGTAGCCACCTATACTAAACTCTACCCAACTTTGTTCATTTACTACCACATGTTGACCCTTATTCAACCATGTGACTCTATATGGGTTTGCATGAGTAATTCTTTTCAAATTCAGTTTCTTAACTGCCTCATCAGAAATAATATTATCAGTGGATCTTGAGTCTATGATAATTTTACATACCTTATTCAAAATCTTGCACTTGATTCTGAATAGTGCTCTCCTCTGGCTTGGTTCAGACTTTACTGGTTCTTTGATCAATGTTCTCCTTATCATCAGGTTCTCTCCATCTTCTGAGTTTAGATTGACCTCAGGTGACTGGCTGCTGGATGCATTATCTTGGACATAGTGATTTCTCTTATCACCTCCTTGAGAAGAGGATGTGGCCTTTTCTGGACACCTATATGCTGGATGACCTAGATTGCCACAGTTGTAACACTTCATGTTGGTGAAATAGGATCCTCTGCCTGATCCTCCTGACCTTCCTCTGTTAGACCCTCTTCCTCTGTGGTTTCCTCTACCACTTGACTCCCCACTCTGCTCTGTGAGTTTGGATTCTGCTTGGGATCTATTGTCAGTATTTCTTCCACCAAAACCTCCTCTGTGTCCTCTGTTATCTCTACCTCTTCCTCTTCCTCTGCTATTTGAGTCTTGTTTCCTCTTATTCTTTTCCTCCACTTTCAGTGCTAGCTGATAGCATTTTTGCACTGTGGTAGGGCACAATAAACTGATTTCTTCTTGTATATTCCACTTCAGACCATTAAGGTACCTTGCTACCTTTATGCTTTCATCCTCCATTACTTTGGACCTTAAGCATAGCTTTTGGAATTCTTCAGTGTATGCACTGACATCTAATTCCTTTTGTCTCAGATTCTGTCTCTTCCTGTGCAGCTGTATTTCATAATCTTCTGGCATATATGCTTCTTTGATTTTAGCTACCATTCCGTTCCAAGTAGCTATGGGCTTCTTATCTTCTTTTGCTCTTTCAGTCTGCACAAATTTCCACCAGGTTAAGGCAGCTCCCTTGAGTCTGGATTTGGCCACCTTTACTTTCTGTGCCTCGCTTACACCATCACATTCAAAGTGATTTTCAAGTCCTTCTATCCACTCCATGACCAAATCTGGGTCCATTTTCCCACTGAAAAGTGGTACTCCTTCCAATGTTTTACCACTCATTGCTTTCAAAGCTTTCAAGAATGGTTCTTCTTCCAATTTAGGATCAGGTGTGGGCTCTTCATCTTCTACAGATACACCTTTTCCCTTATCCTCAGAATTTTTAACTCTCTGGCTGACTTCTTCAGTTTTTTGCAACATTACACCTAGCTTACTCTCCATTTCTGCTAGTCTTTCTTGTAGGAGTCTATTCTCCTCTTCTTGATCTTCAACCTTCTTTGCTAACTCTACATTAGTCACCATTTTCTTGGATGAACTAACAGACTCACTTGAACTCAGTGATGACATACAACTCTTCTATTCCTATCTAGGAATAACCCAAATCTTACTGCTCTGATACCAATTTGATAGGGAGGACTCTAGGCTGCCTGCTTCTGCATCCTGTAGGTGTACAAGACCATTTGACAACTCTAGCCTTCCTACCAATTCAAAGTGCTAAAAGACATACTCTTTGTAGAGATGGAAAACTCTACTTCACTACTTGGTGTGGGACACATACCTTGTCCTCACTGCTTTCCAAGATGCTGCCTCAATGGCACATAACTTTCTGAGCCCGTTGCCCACCCTTCTCACTCTGTTCAAGGGTCTGGACTGCTTGGTACTCACTTTCCTTCTCTCTATTTTTCCACCCCTGCAAATCTATTTTCCTATTTGTTTATCTAGCTGGACTCCTCACTGAGCTCGCCTAGAACAAGCATGCATCGCCTCTAGCCGGCAATCCGACCACCCCACAAAAGAAAAACAAACAAAAATCATGGCTCTGTTTGATGATCTCCATACTGTACATTGGGATTTGAAGAATCATCAAAACAGAGTCATGGTTTGCAAAAGAAAACAAAATTTCAGAAACAGAAAGACTAATCTACTGTAGAATGGTAAACTGAAAACAGAAAAGAAAATACACAGATGATCGAACTGCTGTACTTTATTTCTCTTTAAAATTCTAATTACATCAAAATGCTTTACACATCAAAATTCCCTTCTTCGATTCTTCTCCTCCACTCCCTACAGAAAGAATGCTATATCATTTATACTTGCTCATGTCCATTACAGGACGATTCAGTTACCAGACGGTTCGTATTCTAACTGCTGGTTGAATTCTGCATTTTCTTGACAGTCGGCAAGACTTACCATGATGTCTCTCCGACACATTGTATCGGCAAAATGGATGACTATTGGCCTGGCCTAAGTCCCTTCCGCCGATGGACCATTTCTCTCTGACGGCTTTAAGCATTCATCACTCAGACATTACATTGCCGGCGTAGCTTTTCCTTGGTTAGCCGATATGCATTTTTACTCCGATGGTCCTAACAACCGCCTTCAGTGAGACCACATTCTATCAGCAACCTTCACATTCATCCCACCGATATCTTTGGTCATGCCGATGTGCTTCCTTCATTCCTTTCTATCGGTGTGACAATACTTTGTCGGTGCAAGAAAAGAAGCTTGTGCCGATGCCTTTTATCACCGCGATACATACTCCTTCGCTGAACCATTGAACCACAACAGCGGTTCAATCGCCAGGTTCAACCGTGAGGTTCAACCTCCAACAAAATGATCGGCGTTTTCAACTCCACCATCCTCTATGCATGAACCCGTTGAACCTTCGAACCTCAATAGCGGGGTTCAATCTCAAGGTTCAACCGCGGGGTTCAACGAAGAGGTTCAACGGCGCGGTTCAGCCATTGAACAAAATGACCAATGAACCATTTAACCTTGGTGCGGGTTCAACCGCGGGGTTCAACAAAGAGGTTCAACTGATAGGTTCAACGGCGTGGTTCAACCGTTGAACAAATACCGAACACCTTCAACTTGAACTTGCACTTGGCTCAAAAACCCATCAAAAACAAAACGCTTCTCCCGCCATTGTATCTTCAGAAAACTCGAAGAAAACACACAAAAACAAAACACAAGCTGCAAACTAAAAATTGACAAACCAAAACTATGTACGGCTGCATTGAGCCTTGGTGCTCCTGCACCATGGATTTCCTGGTTTCCCTCCTCAAGTTGAGGGCCTGTGCTATTCAGGATGTTTTCAAAATACTTAACCCGTTCCAATCTGATCTAGTTTTCATTCTGGACCACCTCTCCATCTTCAAGGATAATTTCATTGATCCTGTTCCTTGTCCTATGTTTCATGGCCGATTGGTGGAAGAATTTCATGTTTGTATCTCCTTCTTTGAGCCACTTGACTCTGGATCTTTGTTTCCAATATATTTCTTCACTCTCCACTAAATTGTGAAGCTCTGACAATAGAATTTTCTCCCTTTCATTGTCACCCCTTGATATGATGCCTTTATCCATGTCTCCTTGGATCTTGAGTAGGCTATTTCTGATATCTATTTTTTTCTTGAAGATGTTGCCAAAGGAGTTCCTATTCCAGCCTTTTAGTTGATATTTGACCTCCTTAAGTTTTTGAACCACAATGAACATGCTCAAACCATCCACTTTTATGTTCCACTAGCCAGAGACCAGCTGGTAGAGGTCAGGATGCTTGGCCCACATGGCTTCAAATCTAAAAGGGGGACTTTCTCTCTCCAAGTTAGGATTCCAGGTAAGGATTAGGGGAGTGTGATCTGATCCCACTCTTAGAAGGTTCTCTAGTTTTATTCTTTCAACTATGTCCCATCTAGATGAGACCAGGACCCAGTCAAGTTTGACCTAGATCAGATTGCTACCTTCCCTCCTATTGGACCAAGTGAAATTGAAGCCTTCTAATTCAAGGTCCACCAAACCAGCTGAGTGTAAGAAATTGTCTAGGTCCATCATGCTTTCAAGGGGGAATTGAAGTCTCCAGCAACCATCCATTTGGTAGTCTCCCATATATCTTTAGGTTATTTCAAATTAGTCCAGTGTTTTCTTCTCTGAGCCGCATTGTTAGGGGCATAGACATTGGTTAAGGTCCAGTTGAGAGTACTGTTGATAAGATTGAGCTTAATACTTATGTAGTTTCTACTAGAGCTAATAACAGTACTTTTAAGGGAGTGGGGCTTCCACATCATGGCCAAACCCCCCTGAGGCCCCTTCCGCACTGACAGCCTCAGTGCAAGAGAAGGGCCAAATATAGTTGCTGATTTTCTTGAAATCTTACTCTTTCATTTTAGTTTCTTGGAGAAGTAAAATATTAGGTCTCATTTCTTTTATTAAGTTCTTCAGCATAAGCTGCTTATGGGGGCTATTGAGCCCTCTTATGTTCCAAGATATGACAATAATTTCTTGGCTCTCCTAGAGCCCATTAGCTCCAAATTTTTCTGCTTTCCTTCAACCAAGTCCTTGACTATTTCCTTTCTTCTAGTCTCTTTCAGAGGTTTTCTACCTCTCTTGGAGTTTCCCACATCCGCCATTTTTCTGGCAGTCTTCTCTGAAGGAGGAGAAAGAGGGGACATAGGATGCTCGTGGAGAGAAAGTTAAGACCAGACTGAATCCAACCCCTTCAGAGAGCTCATCAATTGCTCCATCCCTAACCACTACCGCATGAGTCTCAAGCTCACCAAGCCCTCCTTGCCTAGATTCAACACCTTCTTCAGCAGAACCAACCACCTACACCTGGGGAGAGACTAGCAGCTCACTATCCTAAATATTCCCCATCACCAATCCCACAACCTTGTTAATGAGCTACTTTGGGACTAATTCAATAGTGTTTAGTTCCTCCCTGCTTGAAGCTTCTAGCTCTGTTACCACCCGGGACTCCACATCCACTCTACCAACAAGACCCAGGTCATCAACCTACATGGTAACTTGCTGTTCAGATTCTGAAGACACCCCAAGGGTATCCAGATCAGCTTGAGAAAGGCTATTGGACTTAGGAGGTAAGAAACCCTCCTTACTGACCCCTTTCCCTTTACTATCTGGAACCGGAACATCATTAGGTTTTCTGTAGGCATTAATGAGATGCCCAGTGTTACCACATTTTTGATAGAAGAGCACTGAGTTCTTGCAGACAATCTCCTGAGTCCATTCCCCAAACTTAGAGTCCATTCCCCTTGATATGTTGCCTTTATCCATGTCTCCTTGGATCTTGAGTAGGCTATTTCTGATATCTCTGATCCAATTTTCCTGATAAGGCTATTTCTGATATTTTTGATATCTATGACCTCTAAAATATTATGGATTTCCTTGGATCTTGAGTAGGTTATTTCTAATATCTCTGATCTGGTTTTCCTGAGTAGGCTATTTCTGATATTTCTGATATCTATGACCTCTAAAAGATTGTGGATTTCCTGGTTTCCCTCCTCAAGTTGAGGGCCTACGCTATTCAAGATGTTTTCAAAATACTTAACCCCTTCCAATCTGATCTAGTTTTCATTCTGGACCACCTCTCCATCTTCAAGGATAATTTCATTGATCCTGTTCCTTTTGTTGTGTTTCATGGCTGATTGGTGGAAGAATTTCATGTTCCTATCTCCTTCTTTGAGCCATTGGACTCTGGATCTTTGCTTCCAATATATCTCTTCACTCTCCACTAAATTGTGAATCTCTAACAGTAAAATTTTCTCCCTTTCATTGTCTCCCCTTGATATGATGCCTTTATCCATGTCTCCTTGGATCTTGAGTAGGCTATTTCTAATATCTCTTTTTTTCTTGAAGATGTTACCAAAGGAGTTCCTATTCCTATTTCTGATATCTCTTTTTTTCTTGAAGATATAAACCACCTAAACCTTTAAATTTGCATGTAAACACTAAACCATGAAACAAAATAGCATTATATTCAAGAAAATAAATATTATGCTTTAAGGAAATGAATAGACTTGCATTGATATGAGGCAATGAATATCCTGTATCTTCCATTTTGATAATTTCTCCTAATGGTTTGAGAATTTGGGGTCACAAAAAATAGAAGTTGGGTGGTACATCACATATCATCTTCAATCCACTTAGGAGAAGACTTCAAAATCACATCATCAAGGTTTAAAATGAGGTCCCAAGTAAATACTCTCTTGGTAGGATTAGGGGAGTGTGATCTGATCCCACTCTTAGAAGGTTCTCCAGTTTGCTTCTTTCAACTATGTCCCATCTAGATGAGACCAAGACCCGGTCAAGTTTGACCTAGATTAGATTGCTACCTTCACTCCTATTGGACCAAGTGAAATTGAAGCCTTCTAATTCAAGGTCCACCAGACCAGCTGAGTGTAAGAAATTGTCCAGGTCCATCATGCTTTTAGTAAAGTCCATAATTCCTCCTAGCTTTTCAGAAGGGTAGAGGGGGGAATTGAAGTCTCCAACAACCATCCATTTGGTAGTCTCCCACATATCTTTAGCTGCTTTCAAATCAGTCCAGTGTTTTCTTCTCTGAGCCGCATTGTTAGGGGCATAGACATTGGTTAAGGTCCAGTTGAGAGTACTGTTATTAAGATTGAGCTTAATACTTATGTAGTTTCTGCTAGAGCTAATAACAGTACCTTTAAGGGAGTGGGGCTTCCACATCATGGCCAAACCCTCTGAGGCCCCTT
Organism: Cunninghamia lanceolata; assembly: GCA_027924645.1. Lineage (NCBI taxonomy): Eukaryota > Viridiplantae > Streptophyta > Pinopsida > Cupressales > Cupressaceae > Cunninghamia > Cunninghamia lanceolata. Next base: position 1,046,736 of record BSBN01000771.1, read on the forward strand.
CCGCACTGACAACCTCAGTGCAAGAGAAGGGCCAAATATAGTTGCTGATTTTCTTGAAATCTCCCTCTTTCATTTTAGTTTCTTGGATAAGTAAAATATCAAGTCTCATTTCTTTTATGAAGTTCTTTAGCATAAGCTGTTTATGGGGACTGTTGAGCCCTCTTATGTTCCAAGATATGACAATCATTTCTTGGCTCTCCTGGAGCCCATTAGTTCCATAGTTTTCTGCTTTCCTTCAGCCAAGTCCTTGATTGTTTCCTTTCTTCTGGTCTCTTTCAGAGGTTTTCTACCTCTCTTGGAGTTTCCTTGAAGAAATATATTAGAAGGTAGGTTCATAGTGTGACCCATGTTCCAAAATATTTTGTGTTCCTATCTCCTTTGAGCCACTGGACTCTGGATCTTTGCTTCCAATATATTTCTTCACTCTCCACTAAATTGTTAAGCTCTGACAGAAAAATTTTCTCCCTTTCATTGTCTCCCCTTGATATGATGCCTTTATCCATGTCTCCTTGGATCTTGAGTAGGCTATTTCTGATATCTCTGATCTAGTTTTCCTGATAAGGCTATTTCTAATATTTCTGATATCTATAACCTCTAAAAGATTCTGGATTTCCTTGGATCTTGAGTAGGCTATTTCTAATATCTCTGATCTAGTTTTCCTAAGTAGGCTATTTTTGATATTTTTGATATCTATGACCTCTAAAAGATTGTGGATTTCCTGGTTTCCCTCCTCAAGTTGAGGGCCTGCACTATTCATGATGTTTTCAAAATACTTAACCCCTTCCAATCTGATCTGGTTTTCATTTTGGACCACCTCTCCATCTTCAAGGATAATTTCATTGACCTTGTTCCTTTTCCTATGTTTCATGGCCAATTGGTGGAAGAATTTCGTGTTCCTATCTCCTTATTTGAGCCATTGGACTCTGGATCTTTGCTTCCAATATATTTCTTCAGTCTCCACTAAATTGTGAAGCTCTAACAGCAAAATTTTCTACCTTTCATTGTCTCCCCTTGATATGATGCCTTTATCCATGTCTCCTTAGATCTTGAGTAGGCTATTTCTGATATCTCTTTTTTTCTTGAAGATGTTGCCAAAGGAGTTCCTATTCCTATTTCTGATATCTTTTTTTCTTGAAGATGTAAACCACCTAAACCTTTAAATTTGCATGTAAACAATAAACCATGAAACAAAATAGGTTTATATTCAAGAAAATAAATATTATGCTTTAAGGAAATGAATAGCCTTGCATTGATATGAGGCAATGAATATCTTGTATCTTCCATTTTGATAATTTCTCCTAATGGTTTGAGAATTTGGGGTCACAAAAAATAGAAGTTGGGTGGTACATCACATATCATCTTCAATCCACTTAGGAGAAGACTTCAAAATCACATCATCAAGGTTTAAAATGGGGTCCCAAGTAAATACTCTGAACATAGTGTGACCCATGTTCCAAAATATTTTATAAATCTCTTTTCTACATGCTATTGCTCTTCAGACACAAAAGACAAACTTTTTAAAACATTCAATAGAAAGTGACATAAAACCTAAGTTTTTTACCCAAGACTAAAGCAATCCAGTCATTGAAGAATTTTCACAAGGGCAAAGCCTCAAGGGCTAGGCATGCAAAAAATCACTAATAATTTGAGTATAAATTCTTCATTTTCAATCACAAAGACCATTTCCTTATTAGGTGTAAGGAAAAGATACGAGGTTCCTAACCTTGTAGGCCATTTGCTTGTTCCTATGATTGAACATCCCCTCCATTAAAATCTACAACAAACTTACCTCCTTCGCATAGTCATTTTCTCTCCATAAATAAAGGCTTCTTTGAAAGTTTTTGAGTTATCACTTCTAAATGCACCCTTATCCCCATCACTTCTAGATTCCATAACAATAGGGTAATGATAACATTCATGCTACCTCCAATACACTCCTTCCAAGATAAGTGAATTCTTTGTAGGGGCATATCACATGGGTGATAGGGGAAGAAAAGACCATTAATCTCAAGGAAGCAAGCACAAACACAAAGAGAAATAAAATGTAAAGAGAAGCCCAATACAAAAAAATAACTGCCAAGAAAAATACAAACACCAAAATATCACAAAATTTTACAAAGATCAAATTGAAAAATAAGGGAAACAAATATCAAGATAAGCAACAGAGAAAGGAGAACAATGGATGACAACTTTTTATCTCTCACACTAGAGCTTTCTCCTTGTTTATTATTATAGAGAGTGAAAAAGGGGGAGAGACTACATAGGAGAGGCCATGATCCTTTATCAGGGGTATGATCTATAAACTCTTCAAAATAGAACTCAAGAATACAAAAATATTTATTACTACTTGTTTGAAACAAATGAAGTTTTGTTTAAGAGAAGACAACATTGTGAGAAAAATTGAAATAAACTTGAATGAAACTCACAAAACATAGATTTTATCTTGGAAAGCTCTAATGTGGAGGAAAACCAATATGATGGTAGTGGCGTTGACATTACTACCTTTGTTATTAACTTGGGAAGACAATTACAACAAGTAGGATTTCAATATTCTCCCCTCTACTTTTGTTTATATCCTCTAATGAACAACTGAATTCTCTTACAATATTCTTACTATCCTCTTAACAACAAATCATCCTCTAAAACTCAAGTTTAAACCTCCTTTTAGAGATTTTTGTGAGTAGGAAGGTTCTCTTGGGTCTTAGAATAATTTGTACACATGAAAGAAGCTAAAATTATTTATGTTTGTTTCAATTTCTAAATTTGGAGTGCTCATTGTTGATGACCAATATTATGGTCATAGTCCTAACTAGGTTAACATTTTAGTCATTGTCCTGTCTGGTTATATTTTTTTTGTTAGTTTCATATTCTAAATTTGTTTTTATGTCTGAATTCAATTTAATGTTGAAGTTTTGTTTCTCATATATTTTCTAGATCCAATATGGATTGTACTAGTACAAGATTTGAATGATTCAAAGACACATAAGGAAGCCAAGGGTAATCTACATGAGGAAAGAGAAATACAAGATGAATATGGTTCTATCATGAAGAATCAGACTTAGGAGTTGTGTTAGTTATTAAAAGGCAAGACCTCATTGGTTGCAAGTCAGTCTGTAGGACCAAGTTTACCTTTAAAGAGGAAGTTGGGATGTACAAATTTGAACTTGTACGAAGGGGATACTCACATAATAAAGGAATAGAGTCATTTACTCAAGTTGCAAGTTCATTGTGATGATGATAGTTATTTTAGTTGCAACAAAGTATAACTAACAGGTGCATCGATTGGATGCAAAGAGTGTATTTATTCACAATGATTTGAAGGAAGAGTTCTTCATGTAGCAACCTATAGAATTTTTGAAGAAAGGAGAAGAACATTTGGTTTTTTAACTAAAGAAGTCTTTATATGGATTTAAGTAGAAACCTCATGCATGGAATGAGAAGATTGGTTGATTTACTGAGTTGGGTTCCAAAAACTTTGTCAAGGAGCCCAATCTATATGTTAAAATATTGATTAGGATAATCTTATAATTGTTCTATATTTGATTATCTAATTCTAAATGAGAACAATGTAGATTTGATTATTGGTATGAAGAAGAAGTTAGCTTCACAATTCAAGATGATAGATTTGGAATTGCTTCATTAATTTGTGGCTTTTCAAGTTTGGAAAGAACATGATAGGTTTGTTTTCTCTCACTTTAAGTATGCCAAAAAATTGTTGACAAAATTCAAGATGGAGCATGTGAAGTTACTAAACTCTATGTGATCCTAATATTAAGTTGACAAAGGATATGTAAGGACAAAAGAGGTAGATCATGTATGAAATATAAGAACCTAGTGGAAAGTTTGTTATAACCTATAAATATTTTCCTTGAAATTTCTTTTGATGATGGATTGGGGGCCAAGTTCATGTAGGCACCATAGAGTATATTCAAATGAAAGTTGTAAGGCATGTATTGAGAATGTGAAGGGGACTCTAGATTTTAGTCTTGAGTTCAAGACAAGATGTCATTGTATTCTCCATGGCTACATAGATTAAAATTGGGTAGGAGATCACGATGACAAGAGTTATACTTCTAGCAATGTCTTCTTGTTGGGAAATTTATAGATCTCATGGTCTATTAAGAAACATAATAGTGTTTCAATATCCACAATCGAGGAAAAGTACATTTAACTAGCTTAAATGTTGAATGAAGAAGTGTGGTTGTGAGAGATTCTTGATCCCTTACATGTGTTGAAAGACATGCTAATGATTTTTTGTGACAATTAGAGCTCTCTTTTATTTTCCAAGAATCCAATATTTTATGCGAGGACTTGGCATATCGAGATCAAGTACAAAAAGGTTTATGAGTTGTTAAAGATTTAAAAGATTGTTATTTGATATATTTGAACAAAGGACCAAGTAGAAAATATCTTCACAAATCCTTTGCTAGTGAGTGAGATCATCAAGTTTTGACAATAGTTACATCTCAAAGAGCTTGTCATGAAGGGGGTATTTTTGTCATGGACATTCTCTTGCTTTCCAATATACCAAATGTATTACAATGAATGCGTTGTAAATCCTCATATTTATATCAAGGGGCGATGTTGGAATATGTCAATATTTCATTGTGTGAATTTATCCCACATGATTATACAAGGTTGTAATATTATAATGTGTTCATATTTAATTATGGATTTATCCCACATGTGTTGTACATCATAGGCCACTCTTCAAGTGACACTATAGAAGAATTAGGATTCTTGTACAAAATGTAAATAAGATAGACCTAAATCAAGTATATGATCAATGAAGTAAAGGGTACTCAATTTACCTATTTTAATCATAAATGTTTATTTTCTTTCATCTTTTTGTTCAACTATGAACTTGTTGTATGTGTAATATTATTTCCAACACCTCTCTAGGAGTAGAGAAAGTAGATACTAGATTCTAATCATCAACTAACACCTATAAAAGAATATAAAGGTCTCAGATTTCAATAATCAACTATATTCTATAGTTGATCATCCTTGACTAGCTCCCTAAGATCAACAAAACTAAGGTAAACTACAATAACTGTCTCATTTTGAGTTTCATTTATAGTATTAGCTCCTTTGTTTAAATTTGATTATATTTTTCTCTTTGTATCAATTTATTAGACCTAAATAATTAATGGGGTGTATTTTATATCCCTATATATTGGGGAATGAGACTAGATACAAAATACTACTTATTGTAATGAACATAGTATTACCACATAAATAAATCTAAGCTAATTAAATAAATGCAATTAGAAGGCATATAATTAAGCTAGATTAATTAGTTGGGTCAATAATTACAATATATATTCAAGAAATAATTGTGAGGGTAAGGTGAACTTAGCTATAGGACCAATAAAGGAAAAATGAAGTAGATGTGATGTTGAGTTGATTCACCTTTGTCCAAAAATTAATGTCCTCAATCTGGTGACTATCTTTGAATCTCTACAACCTCAAAAAACTTGATGATTCATATTTTAGTGTCATGGGGTCTATCTTGATCTATGCAGATTTGATTTGATGTGTAGCACTGGTTTCTGATGCAAGGGATTAGTTTGTTAGTTTGTGTGCCTAAAAACCTATTCAATTTCATTGTCTTGCTAATTGAGTGTGTCAAGGTGGTTCCATGGACATCATTAGGGAGAATGTCGACTTGATAGGTGATAGTGTTCTCCCAGGTCAACCCCCCTTGACGGGTCAAAATAATAACAATGAGAAATATCAAAGACTATTCACCAACATATGATGTCCTGTATGTAGAGGATGTGGATCTAATTCTTTGTCCCTTAGAAATCAAAATGAGCTCTAATGATTCTCCTTATAATTGTCTTATTATTAAATGTTTATTAATGATGTGTTGGATGTCTTTAAATATAATGACATAGAAAAATGGCACACAAACTTGTGCCAAGTCAACTCATAACAACTGATGTAGGGACTTCCAGAGGTCATAACTTTTGACTCGGATGTGGGTTTTCTACGAAATTTTACAGGTGGATGCATTATGAGGTGGAAAATGGTTTCCCAACCCACCCTAGTCAATTGGACCTCCTCTTGGCACTTTTTTGAGGCTTGAAACTTTCATCTTGGCCCTCAAAATGATAATTTAGTGTTTTTTTCTAGTTTTTTAAAAGTTGCTTTTTTAATAACTCGAAACTCATGTTTCAAATTTAGGATGTTAGTTGGTTTTTCGTTGTACCTTAGCTTTAGGAAGTTTTTGTGAAAAAACTAGATTCTCAAGATATGATTGTAAAATTACCTAAAATGGCAAAATCTGGCAATTGTCAAAATCTGCCAAAAAATGTAATTTTTTTATTTTTTTGTTTTCTTGGATATAAGAGAGTTTTCTCTCATTGTAGCAGCAGAGTTGATGAATAGAAGTTTTTTTTTGTTCCAATCTTTAAATCTTTGTCTCTCACATGATTAATGGCAAAATTGTATTGAGTGTATGTTGTGTGTTGCATCATCTGGTATCAGAGTAGGAAGATGGCTGGGAGAGGAAGAGGAAGAGGCGGTCTTGCCCAGATGCATAGAGAAATACAAAATCTGCAAAGGCAAATAGCAGAACTTACAACATGGATGGAAAACCAAAGATTGGGTAGAGGAGGAGACGAATCTGATGAAGAGATAGGTTGAGGAGGTGCAAATCAAGATACAAAACATGAAGAAGAAGAATTAGAAGGCCTGAGTTTTGAAGAGAGGATGCTCAGGGCCTTAGAAGGGAAACATGAAGGGATCAAGGTAGATGTTTTAGATTATGCAGGTAGTCTTAAACCAGAGGAGTTGATAGATTGGTTGAATGACATGAGAATTTTTTTTGAATGGAAATCCATGATAGAGGAAAAGAAGGTGAAATTTGCATGCACTAAATTAAAGGGTCATGCAATGATTTGGTGGGATCATCTTCAAAAGGAACGAACAAGGAAAGGCAAGGATAAGATCAGGACATGGAATAAAATAGAGAAGTTGAGAGAAATTTTTTTGCCCATAGATTATGCGCAAACACTTTTTCGTAGGTTTCAAAATTTAAAGCAGAACCTCTCTTTTGTGCAAGATTATACAAATGAGTTTTATACGCTATCTATACATATAGAGCATCATCTAGATATGTGAATGGCTTGAAATTCTCTATTCAAGATGAATTGAACATGCATCAACTCAACAATATGGAAGAGGCTTACCAATTGGCTCTAAAAGCTGAAGAAAAACAAAATAGATAGTACCATCAGAGGAATAGAGGAGGAAGAAGGGGTACATCAACCCCATTTTGAGGAGGTTCAAATTATGGCAGGGGAGAGTCATCCCATGGATTGGAAAAATAAGTAGAAACTTGACAAGATCCTTCGAATCAAGAACGAGGAAGGGGATTTCAAAGTGGTAGAGGTTATGGTAGCGGTAGAGGATGGGAAAACCAAAGAAGGCCTTTCACTTGTTTTAGATGTGGAGAAGAAGGTCATAGGGCATTTGAATGCTCAAATTATAACATGCAAGAAAGAAATCAAGGAGGAAAACCTAGGGTGAACCTGATTCAAATGCAGCATGAAGTGGAAGGGACGGAACTAGAGGTTCCAGTAGATGTGGGATAAAGTCTCATGATGAGAAGAGCAACGGCGATTCCAGAGAAGGAGAAAACACAAGCCAAAAGCTCTGATGGTTCATGGCTTCAAACCAATATCTTTAGAACCAGATGCACTTCAGGTGGCAAGGTATGTCAAGTTATTATGGATGGAGGTAGTTGTGAAAATATGGTTTCTAAAGAAATGATAGAAAAATTGAATTTACACTGTGAAAAACATCCTCATCTGTACGGCATTGCATGGTTTAAAAAGGGAAATGAAGTCACTGTTGATAAAAGATGCCTAATTAAGTTTAGCATAGGGAAGATCTATCAGGATGAGATATGGTGTGATGTTGTCCCAATGGATCCCTGTCATGTGTTATTGGGAAGGCCATGGTAGTATGATAGAAAAGTTATGCATGATGGAGAGAAAAATACATACACCTTTTGGAAAGATGGATCTAAGGTGATTTTATTGCCTCTCAAGGATGAAGGAAAAGGTGAGACCATGTTGTCTGAAAGAGATCTTGTTAAAAAAATGAAGGTGACAGGGTGTTGCTATGCATTAGTAGTGAAAAAAGGTGAAGAGGAAGACATTTCAATTCCCCCAGAAGTAGCAGAGCTATTGGAAGAATTTGTTGATGTTTTGCCTGATGAATTACCTGATGGTCTACCACTAAAGAGAGATATTCAGCATCATATTGATTTGATTCCAGGAGCAACTCTACCCAACCAAGCAGCTTATAGGATGAATCCAACACAACATGCAGAGATGAATAAGCAAGTAATAGAACTCATAAGTAAAGGTGTGGTGAGAGAGAGCATGAGCCCATGTGCTGTACTTGCATTGTTGACCCCAAAAAAAGATGGAACATGGATGATGTGCACTGATAGTAGAGCAATTAATAAGATTACCATCAAGTATCAGTTTCCTATACCTCGTATGGAGGACATGATGGATGTCCTTGCAGGGGCCAAATATTTCAGCAAGATTGACCTATGAAGTGGCTACCACCAAATCTAGATCCGAGAAGGGGATGAGTGGAAGACAACCTTTAAGACTGGAGACAGATTATATGAGTGGATGGTTATGCCATTCAGGTTATCAAATGCACCTAGTACATTTATGAGATTGATGAACACTATACTACGACCTTACATTGGTAAGTTTGTGGTAGTTTATTTTGATGATATTTTGGTATTTAGTAACAGCAAAGAAAAGCACCTACAACACTTGAGGATCATCTTTGGCGTGTTAAGGAAGGAGAAGCTCTATGCCAATTTGAAGAAGTGTAGGTTCATGTAGGATAGTTTGGTTTTTTTAGGCTTTGTCATTTCTAAAGATGGAGTTAGAATGGATCCAGAAAAGGTTAGGGTAATTCTAGAATGGCCTAGTCTAAGCAGCATCACAAAGGTAAAAAGTTTTCATGGCTTGGCCACTTTCTATCGAAAGTTCATTCAAAATTTCAGTAGTATTGTAGCTCCTATAACAAATTGCACCAAAGGAAGGGAGTTTGTATGGACCAAGGATGCTGAGGAGAGCTTTAAGTACTTGAAGCAAAAGGTAATAGAAGCACCTATACTTGCATTGCCAAATTTTGATAAGGTATTTGAAGTAGAATGTGATGCCTCCCATGTGGGAATAGGTGCTGTGATTAGCCAAGATGGAAAACCTATAGCTTTCTTTAGTGAAAAGATGAATGATGTGAGAAAGAATTATTCTACTTATGATTTGGAATTTTATACAATTGTTCAAGCATTGAGGCATTGGAGACATTATCTAGTTCCCCAGGAGTTTGTATTGTTTACAGATCATCTTGCACTGAGATACTTGAACACACAGAAAAAGTTGAATAGTAGGCATGCCAAGTGGGTCTCTTTCTTGCAGGGTTACAATTTTGTGTTGAAGCATAAGTCTAGAAAACAAAATCAGGTTGCAAAAGCGTTAAGTAGGCATGTTGCACTTTTGACCACAATGGAAACTGAGGTGATTGGTTTTGATGCCATGAAAAATTTGTATGAGTTTGATGATGATTTTTGGGAGATTGTGGAACAATTGAAGGCACCAGTATTTGGTAACTTGGATCACTTTAGGGGTGAATATTTTATGCAAGATGGGTATCTATTTAAAGGAAAACAACTATGCATACCAACTGGCTCTATGAGGGAAAACATTATCAGAGAATTTCATAGTAGTAGGTTAGCTAGACATTTTGGCAAGGACAAGACAATAGCCTTGATAGAAGATAAATATTACTAGCCAAAGATGAAAAGGGATATAACTAAGTATGTAACAAGGTGTAGAATCTGCCAAGTGGCTAAGGGACATTCACAGAATACAGGGTTGTATATGCCATTACTGGTACCAACTGCACCATGGACAGATTTGAGCATGGAATTTGTGTTGGGACTTCCACATACTCAACGAGGTAATGACTCCATTTTTGTAGTTGTTGATCGGTTCTCCAAGATGGTTCATTTTATTTCCTGTAAGAAAACTAATGATGCAACGAGGGTAGCAGAGTTATTTTTTCAGAAGTTGTTCGACTACATGGTGTTCCAAAGACTATTACCTCTGATAGGGTACCAAATTCCTTAGTCATTTCTGGAGGACTTTATGGAAGAAGATGGGGACTAAGTTACAATTTAGTAGTGCTTATCATCCTCAAACGGATGGGCAAATAGAGGTAGTCAATCAGAGTCTGGGAAATTTGTTGAGGTGTATTGTTGGAGAAAAGCCAAAACAATGGGACGTGGCATTACCCCAGACCGAATTTACCTATAATAGTTCTGTCAACAGATCAACGGGAAAGTCCCCTTTTCAGATTGTATATGGCAAGAATCCTCAGGGTGTTCTAGATTTGGTACAACTATCAATGAAAGATAGGGTCAGTGATGATGAGGAAGCATTTGCAGAACACCTTCAACAGTTGCAGAAAGAAGTGAGATAGAAGTTGCAAGACAGTAATGAGAGGAAAAAGAATACAGTGGATACTAGTAGGAAACATCAGACATTCAGTGAAGGTGACTTAGTGATGGTATATTTGAGAAAAGAGCGGTTTCCTACTAGAACATACCACAAGTTGAAGTACAGGAAAATTGGTCCTTGCAGAATTACAAAGAAGATCAATGATAATGCATATGACGTTAGTTTACTAGATGATCTCGATATTTCTCCTATGTTTAATATTTCTAATTTATATGCATTCCATGGTGAGGATGATGTTGAAGATAGTCAACCAGAAGTGGCATGGCACCACCACATTCCCCATAAGAAGAAGAGAAAGATTGCACAGGTCTTGATAAGAAAACTATCTACACTCGGCAAGGGCATTACAACAAGTATTTAGTACAGTGGGAAGGATTGCCACCAACAGACAACACGTGGATTATAGAGTGGGAAGTGCAGAGGTTAGATCTAGTCAAATGGCAGCAGTTTGAAGACACTCACTTGTAGGAGCTGCGTTCTTTTCAACCAGAGGAGAATGATGCAGGGACTTCCGGAGGTCATAACTTTTGACTCAGAGCATGGTTATCCGTGAAGACAATGAATTCATTGGGAAAGAGGTAATGTCTCCACTTCCTTAGGGACTGCACTAATGCATAGAGCTCCAAGTCATATGAAGAATACCTTCTTTTGGCCTCATTGAGATTTTCATTGAAGAAGGCCACTGGTCTGCCCTCTTGGCTCAAGACTGCTCCAACTGCAAATCCACTAGCATCACACTCCACTGTGAAGACCTTGTTGAAATTAGTTAAGGCAAGGATAGGTTGTTGAACCACTCTGCTTTTTAGGTATTGAAAACTTCTTTTTGGCTTATCAATCCACTGAAATCTTTTCCTTTTATCTCCCTTAATGGTGTCAATGATGGGTGAATAGATATGACTGAAATTCTTAATAAATTTCCTATAGAAAGTAGTAAGCCCATGGAAGATTTTACCTCTCCAACTAATTTTGGAGTTGGCCAAGTGATTATGGCCTCAACTTTGGTGGGATCCATCTTCAATGAACCCTTGGAGATGACAAAACCAAGGTACACTAGCTCTTCCTTCATAAACTCACACTTTTTGAGATTTATCATCAATTTCTCTTCATGTAATCTCTGCAAAACCATATCAAGGTGTTGTAAGTGCTCTTCCCTTGTTTTGCTAAACATAAGTATGTCATCTAAATACACAACAACAAATTTCCCAATAAAAGGCTTCAACACTTCATTCATTAGCCTCATGAATGTACTTGAGGCATTAGAGAGGCCAAATGGCATCACCATCCATTTATAGAGACCTTCATTGGTTTTAAATTTTGTTTTCCATTCATCTCCTTCCCTTATCCTAATCTGATGATACCCACTTTTCAAGTCAATTTTTGAGAAATAGCATGCACCACCCAAGCAATCCATTAGAACATCCATCCTAGGTATAGGAAACCTATATCTGATTGTAATTTTGTTTATGGCTCTTGAATTAGTACACATTCTCCAATTCCCATCCTTTTTAGGTGTTAAAACAGTAGGGACAGCACAAGGGCTCAAACTCTCCCTTATTAGGCCTTTATCTAACAATTCTTAGACCTGCCTTCTTATTTTCTCATTCTGTTTGGGTGTCATTTTTTAAGCAGCTTTATTAGGCAAATTTGCACCAGGAATCAGGTCTACATGATGACTTACATCTCTCATGGGAGGCAAAGAACTAGGCAACTCATCAACTGCAATATCCTTATACTTATCTAGCAATTCTTGAACCTCACTAGGTATGCTCTCAACCTTGTTTGCTGTCAAAACAGATTTGGGTCTGATTACTAAGGCAAATCCTTGACCACCTTCATCCTTCAATGTTTTCAAAACTCTTTCTATCCCACTACCATAACACTAGACCCAACTTGTTTGTCAAACTCTTCATCTTGTAGGGGTGTCAATGTGAATGAGGTGTCATCTTTATCTATCACATATATGTTTTTGTGCCCATCATATTTAACTTTTCTATCATACTATCAGGGTCTTCCTAGCAGCAAATGGCAAACATCCATGGGGATGATGTCACAAAGGATTTGTCTCTATAACCCCCAATGTTAAACTCTACCCATGTCTGCTCATTTACCAAGACTTGTTGACCTTTGTTCAACCATGACACTCTATATGGTGTGGGATGAAGAATTCTCTTCATATTCAATTTTTCTACCATTTCTAAGGAAACCAAATTATCAGTAGAGCCTGAATCAACAACTACTTTTCATACCTTTCCAAGTGACTTACAAGTGGTTCTAAACAAGGATTTCCTTTGGGGAGGTTCTTTGGTTTTTGGCACCTTAATGAGAGTTCTCCTTATCATCAAAGTCTCACCTACCTCAAGAGTAGCCTATTGAGATGGTGAGTTGACACTCTCTTTGTCTTCTTCTTTCACCAATTGTATTCTTCTTTCACTACCTTGTGATGTAGAAGCTTGTTTCTCTGGGCACTTCCATGCTTGATGGCCAAATTGGTTGCAATTATAGCATCTCCCTGAGAGGGTATTTGTCCCTCTTCCTTGCCCTCCAAATCTGCCTCTACCATTTGGTCTTCTACCCCTGAAACCACCTCTTTGATCTGCCTCTTGTTCTTGAGGGCTGCTTGTTTCACCTTGTTGTTTTTGTGACTGTCCTCTTGCACCAAAGTTGCCTCTACCTCTGGAATTCCTTCCCCTGCCACTTCCTTTCTGCTCTTGTCTTCTTTTTATCCTTTCTTCTGCCTTGACAGCCAATTGAAAACACTCTTCAACTATCCTAGGTGTAGAGAGGTTGATTTCATCTTGGATGGTGTACCTTAGGCCATTTAGGTACCTTGCTACCTTTTCTCTTTCATCCTCAACATGTCATGTTCTAATGCTTAACTTATGGAACTCCTCAGTGTATGCCATAACATCCAACTCCTTTTGCTTTAAACTCTGCAACTTCCTAAAGGTCTGAATTTCATAATCTACAAGTAGAAATTGTCCTTTCACCTTAACTACCATTCTATCCCATGAATTTATCTTTGTTTTTCCCTTCTTTGCTCTCTCCTCTTGAACATAGTTCCACCATGTTAGGGCATGGCCTTTCAACTTGGTTTTTGTATACTTCACCTTCTTATCATCTTCTACCTCCTCAAATTCAAAGAAATTGTCAAGAGCATCTATCCAACCCAACACTTCCTCACTGTCCATCTTCCCACCGTACATGGGCACTTCCACTTTCAATTTAGGAGTACTTTCTCCCTTGACAGCCTTTAGTATCCTAAATATTCTTGCTTCATCAGGGTCTATTTCTTCTTCATCTTGGACTCCTACTTGAGGCTTCTCACTCTCACCCTCTTCTTCCTCTTGGTCAATTAGGTCACCACCAACCATTCCTCTTCTTTGGTTAGATTCTAAAATTGCAAGTTTGGCTAGGATAGCCTCTTGGGATTCCTTTACCCTTCTCATTTCCTTAGCATGCCGCTCTTTCAATTCTCTGACCTCTCTGGATGTTAGATTGCTCTTAGGAGGCATCTTGCTTCTTCAAACTTCAACCTCTTTTCAATTTTTCAATCAAAACCTAAGATCTGATACCATTATGATGTCAAGCAAGGTAATAAGAACTTCAACCCTCCAATGTACCAATTGGCAAGTTCCAAGACCCTATGATTATTGATATCCTTCACTAGCCTTCATTATGCCTTGTATTACTCCTAATTAGGTTTTTTCAACATATCTTTCAAATAAGGCCTCTAACCCGCAACTCAATGACCTTTCTGAGTACCCTTAATGCCTTTATTTAACATATCAAGAACTTGGTTATTGTTGTTTCAAACTAGCCCACTCATTAATTCACTGATATTGTTGCACCTAGGCCTAATTAGGCCACTTTTCCAAAGCAAGTGTGTGGTTTTCACCCTCCAAACTTTCAAATTCTACTTGAGGGCTTTCAACACATCACTAATGGCCTGATTATGTAGGTTTCACCATCAGAATCCATCACAAGTTCACTAAGTTTCAAGAAATCAAGTCTAAAAACTTATAAAGCCTAAATCATAGGAAAATCAGGATAGGTTTGGTCAAATTCCATTCCAACTTCATACCCTACTCTGAAAACCACAAAATAATTTAAAATACATTGCATGCTTCCATTCTACCAGGTTTCAAAGGATTTCACCAATGGAAAGACTCACAAATTCACTTTGTTTGCACAAAACCCTAAACCCTAGTCTTACCAACTGTTTTCAATCAAATGCCAATAAGATCCTTCTACTATGATGAAATCACACCAAACCAGCTACAATCGAAAGTAAACTCATAGTATCACCATTTTAAATGAATTTTAGAACATGATTGGGTCGTACATGACCGTACAGTCGTAGGAACAACAGAAAAATGCAGAATTTGATCGTAAAATAGGGTAAATTTGTATTGTTTTGATCCTTATTCACCTTCAATAGTCAGCCTCAAAGTTTTTGAGGCCTTTTTAACATGCTCCAACTGAATCCCAATGATTTCCAACCAAAAATCAAAATTATGACCCTTCAACTTCCAAGTGACAACACTTTGCAATGCAATATTTGATAAAAATGCACACTTAGACCCTATGTGACACAAATACATCAAATATGGTCTTATTTAGACCTTATTACATCAAAAATATGTTTGGACACACAAAACTCAACTAAGGACACCTATTTACAACATTTGACCAAAAATTGTCAAGGTGCTCTTGCACCACTCGGGCAGAGTTGAGGAGGGATCTCAGCCCGAGTGGGGGGCTTGATGAGAGTTGTGAGAGAGTAGAAGAAAGAGCAGAGTTTCTAAACTTTGAGAGGCCATTGAGAGGTCAATGTTGTAAATAAAATTGTTGCATATTTGTAGCTTCTTTGTGGTTACAATAAAACTTAATTTTGTGTTTTGCAATCAGTTAATTTTTCTTGCACATTGTGAGTTAGAGTTTGTAGCCGGAGGGAGTCCCTCTTACGTCATTTGGTATCAGAGCCAGGTTGTTCCTGAGCATGGAGAGTATCCACCAGGACCTATGGAGCAGTAGAGAAGGTGGTTGAGGGAGCTCGAAAGGATCGTTGTAGGTGTGTGAAGTCCTGATCGGTTGAGAGTTTGAAGCCGCGAAGATGAGAGTTAAGATGTGTGAAAGGTTGCAGCAGTAAAGTGCTTGAGAGAAGCTCGAAAGCCTGGGGTAGGTATGGAGGAGTCCTACAATAGTGAGAGTGTGAGGAGACATTATTGTGAAGAGAAAAAAAACAAGAGGAAAAAGTGAAGTTTTGTGATTGGTTGGGTGTTGACTATTCATGTGTTGAAAAGGGGAAGAAAGAAAAGATTGATGGCTACAGTTGAAAGAGAGGTAGAAAAGTTTCGAGAAGAACTGAGGCATGAGCTGAAGGACATCATTAGAGAAATCATTGCAGAGGAGAAAGTGGGTAGGAAGGAGTCCCATGTTTCTTCTGATGAGCGTTTGTTTGCAGGTGAATGTGCATGTATAGAAGGTGATGAGAAAGCTATAGCAGCAGTGGAAGAAAGTCCTTTAGAGGACGAGAATATAGTAGTAGATGAAAGTATGGTTGAAGAAGATGAGAAGGTGAAAGAAAGTCTAGAGGTTGAAGCAGATAACAAAGATCGAGATGATCTATTGTCAAAGATTTTAGTAGTGGAAGAGGAATGGCTTGAAAATATTGTTGATGGAGGTGCGAAGACAAACATTGTAGCTAA
Source organism: Cunninghamia lanceolata (assembly GCA_027924645.1). NCBI lineage: Eukaryota > Viridiplantae > Streptophyta > Pinopsida > Cupressales > Cupressaceae > Cunninghamia > Cunninghamia lanceolata. Next base: position 1,063,006 of record BSBN01000771.1, read on the forward strand.
AGATGAAAGTAAAGAAGATGTTGGAGTAGTGAAGGAGAATGAGGTAAACCATGAAAAATTTGAGATTAATTTACCTTTATTTGCAAGGGTTAAGGTTGGAGAGGATGTTGGATGTTTGTGTGTAGAGCGTGTAGAGGATGTGATAGGATATTGGTGGAGGTGGACGGTTAAAGGTGGGTTTGAACCCATGAAGGAGGAGAGGAGTGAGGAAACAATTTGGTGGAGGAGGTCAGGCTTTGGTGGACATGAGTCCATGAGGGGAAAGAGGAGGAAGAAGTGGTGTTACTAGAGGAAGGTGGTGCATGTTCCGGCATGATGCTAGAAAAGGTGAAAGAAAGATTGATTTCCAACTCTTGGACAGCGAAGGAGTTCGCTACAGGTTGATGGCAACCTAGAAGAGTAGTGCAACTACTCAACTCCATGTTTGTGAGCCAATGCTCACAGAATTTCTACCTGACGTGTCTAATGCAGGAGCATCCTGGGAAAACCAACTATCCTGCATCAACCAAAAATATTTTTTAGTTTTATTTGGTTTTTGTGATGGTTTTGTGTTTTATTTTGGTTAATGTTCTCTACAAGTGACTTGAAACTGTAATTGCATCTTTACAATGTTTGACTCCTTTCTCCTTATTGTAAATCTGAAGGCAACAAATAGAGAGGATAATATTTATATTCTTTCAAATGTTTGGATCATAGAACCAAAGGATAAATGAACCAGTTGGTTGTGACATATAACACTACTTCCAAGTCATTTGTGACTCACCTCAATGAAAATTTTGATGGAGTGACCATCATCCAACTTGATGCTTATGATGAACATAAATCAAAACATTGAAGCCTATGAATTTAGTGATTCTAAGTTGACCTTTGTGGTATGCGGAGCACCAAGTTTTAAATCTTTGATGAAGACAAGAATCAACCTTTAATTAAGGGTCTATGAATAATGATCATCAAGGCACCATCGCATATGGTCATAGAGTTCATATTTTATTTACAAGCTTAGCTTGGCAGATCACCGTCTGAGTGGGAAGTATAAGTAGCATAAATAATTGTTTTATTGATATGAATGCAACATATGGGTTGTGAAACCGCATTCTTGGTAATACGTCGTCTATATCTATACCAATGCATGCGAAGGGTGAAAATGGTACTTTCCAATATGAAATGAAAGGTCATGCAACCCACGTGATCCACAAAGCTTACACTTAATAACATATGGGAAACTTCTAATTACATGGATAGAACAGAGGCATAGCAAGAAGGCATCAAAGTGAGGAATGGAATGTCAAGCGTCAAAGGGAAAAGGAGACGCTATGATGTCTCATGTAGATGAAAAGAGCTCTCTATTGCAGATTGAAAAGAAGATAGAGGACTGGTGTAAAGGGAGATCCCAACGCAGAAAAGGAATTTGAAGCACCATATTATTGCTTTTAATGCCCTAAGTATATCTTTGCAATAAATTTATAAAATACAAAAATGAAAAGAGAAGTTTTATTGAAGCTCGTACATCCTGGCAGAGAGAGAGTCGCCTTACATTCTAGCCTGATGGAATAGAAATTGGATACAAAGAAGTTAAAACACCTCAGCTAGAGGTTGACAGCCAGAGAAAAGGAGGAACAACTGCAAGGGAATGAGGAAGTTCATTCTCATCGATAGGGAGAAAATGAAAGATCAAAGGTTGCAAATGGAATGTTATTTAAAAGCGTTGTTTTGCACAGAGGAGGGAGATTTCTCAGGCAAAGTTGAGCAGGGATCTCAACTTGAGTGAGGGGCTTGATGAGAGTTGTGAGAGGGTAGAAGAAAGAGCAGATTTTTTGAACATTGAGAGGCCATTGAGAGGCCAATGTTGTAAATAAAATTGTTGCAGATTTGCAGCTTCATTGTGGTTACAATAAAACTTAACTTTGTGTTTTGCAATCAGTTAATTTTTCTTGTGTTGTGAGTTTGAGTTTGCAGCTAGAGGGAGTCCCTATTGCGTCACACACTTTATCATTCTTAATTGTTAGTTGTGTTTAATCTGAATTAAGTGTGACTAATTTACTTGTAGTTATTTAATTAAACTAGACAATGAATTTTTTCTTTACAGTGATATCATTTGGATCTTAGATGGACCTCTCATTTTCTTCTTACTTTAATTCCCCTCTATTATGAATATAATATACCTCAATAACCTTAATTTCTCTTAATCTCCAATAACTAAATGTTTAAAATTAAAACTATAATCACTATAAATCTTGGAGTGTTTTGTACTTATATATTAAAAAAATCAAAAATAGTAGAAGTAAACATTGACCACATTGTTTTTCACATGAAACTTTTCTATTTTATAAAGAAACCAAATATTTTATAGAAATGAATAAAAAATTCTCTCACTAGTCACCCCCTAACACCTAGAAACTGAAAGGAGTGTCCTTTTCTGACTCCCTGGAGGAAAATACTATGAAAGATAGTCATACTCCTTCTAAAGGTAGTATGAAAGTGAAGAAAAGGAAATTCAAGGAGGTGGTGTCTACTGTGGAGATCACCGAATCGGAGGATAAAATGGGGGCCTATAAAAATCAAAACTATGACAGTGAGGGACCATAGAAAAAAGCCAAAACTAAAACGGCAGCCAAAGCTAAGAATGAGGGTCACTCTTCGGGTGTTAGAAGGTCTGGTAGAATTGCAGGCAAACCTGCACCTCCGGCTAAATTGAATGATTACTCTAAAAGTGACTCTGAGTTGTCTACTGAGGAGGGTGAGCAGTCTAAAGATGAAGACATTGAGGTTCAGGAGATCTCGAAGGAGACTAAAGGGATGGAGGAAAAGGAGACGCAAGTCGAGGATACTGATGGAGGGGATTTTGGTCTTGTTGATCATGCTCAAGCTGGGGATGGTATGACTATTGAGGAGGATGAAGAGGATGCCAAGGAGGAAGGCAACATGCAGGAGAATGAAATTACTGTTCTCAGAGGCTGTGTGGATTCCCTGGAGTAGAAGGTTCGCTCCATTGGATGTTTCATAAACAGTATGCTTTGTCATTCGGCTATGCTTAATTTGACTCTGCTGCAGGAACAGGGTACCCTTGCCCATGGTGCGGATGAAGAGAAAATCAAAGAGTTTGATAAAATCTATGAATTTCTGTCTAAAGGCTAGGAGGATGTTTCTCCCTATCTTTGTTTATTTGCTTTCTGTTTATCTGTTGTCTATCTACTACTTTTTACTTTCTATTGTTAATCAGTTGTTAATGTTGTAGTTGTTGTTGGTGGCTTCTTTTGTTCATGAGCCTTTGCTGTTCCTTTTTGGGCTTCTGTTGTAAGGGTTCAGCCACTGGTTTTTGTCGCCTTATATTATCAAAAACATTATAATTAAAAAGCAAAAACAACAACAAATAATCCATAGAGATATTGTTGTGTGGGTCAAATGATGAAAGACTTATCAATTCAAGCTGAGATGAATCGAACCAAGAGAAATATAAAGCTTTCTCCATTTTTTTGCTCAATGGACAACACTGTTAATTAAGCAATTCATGTCCATTAAACGGTAACAATTCGTGTCCATTAAACTAGTTACCATTTAATGGGACACATGAAAACCAAATTATGAACTAAGTAAAGAAAGAGATCGTGACTTAATAAATACTAATATTTTTTTAATAAGATTATTATAAAATATATTTAATAGTGTAAAAAATATTTAATGTTTGGGTATATTGTTATAAGTCATTTTTGAGATATTTGTGTATTGATTATTTTTGTTTTAAGACAAATAATAGTAGCAAAGATGGTAAGAAGATTTTAATGAGTCTTTTTTATTTGTTGCTCTCTTGTCTATAAATAGGAGGTTTGTGATAGAGTCATTCATTGCTTGTTGATCATTCATTTGATCATTTTGTACTTGTTCGTTGTGAGTGGAGCTTCGAGCTTGGAGCTTGGCTTTAGTTGTTTGTTGAGGAGATCTTGAGGAGCACAGACTGAGATGTGTGACTCTCATTTCTTTTTGAATTGGTCTTATGGAGATAATAATAATGGTTTCTCATTATTGCAGTAGCAAATTGAATCTTGCATGGTTTCATTCTTAGTTGAGAGTGTTGACCTCCATGTTAAAGCTCAAGCTTGATATTGTATTATAATTGTCAAGTAGTTAAAAGTCAGTAGTTTCAATTCTTTAGAGGCTGGATTTTTGTGGAAAAGGTTTCCCTAATATCTCTTTTATGTAATTAATTTTCTTTCATTCTTATTATAATTTATGCTGAAATACCACTAAAATATATAAATTAATAATACCGCTAAAACATTTTTTTCTGATTAATATAAAAATTGTTTCATAAAATCTATATTTCCCTACATTTAATATTAAAAAAAAATCCTTTCACAATTCTTGAATAGAGAAAAAAAACAACTAATATACACAAGCCTGGCGAAGGTGTGACTTTTTCTTGTCTAACAGAGATTGTAAAATATTAACTCAACTTGATTTACACAAAAGTGTATATTACTGCAATCTATAAAAAAAATGTTGTTTCTATTAATATAATAAAAAAGGGTTTTGATTTTGTATCCTAAAATATGCTGACATAGAATTGAAGCTTGCCCAACATATGTATCTTTTTAGCCATATCCATCTACAATCTCTTTCTTTTCCTATCATTTGAAACTTGTCAGTCTTTTTGTATACTCTTTAAAATGCTAACCGATTCTTGGATTCTGCAGGATTTCTATCAACAGCATAAGGAATTTCCACGACATTTAAGCTCACTAAATTTACAGTCTGAATGCATTGAAATCTGTAAACAGTCGATTTAAAAACTTGAACTGAATAAACACTCCAAGACCTAAAGTAGCTCCAATCACAGAAGAATTCATGAACATGGAAAAATAGTGTCATTTTTGCCCAGTCTACATCAAAATAATGCAACCCAATCATAATATCTGGCATCAGCTAACATTTTCCAGTATTGTGTTCTCTCGTTACCTTAGCGACCATTTCACCGACTTTTAACCTGCCCAGCTTTGCTTGATCAGAAAACAAAAATGGTAAACAAACAGTGCTTAGAGAAGTGAATTTAAATACATACCTTCCATTTGCCATCAATCCTTATGAGCACAAATTTCAAGGGATTATAAGACTGATGAGGAGAATCATGTTTGTGATGAACAGATGGGTTGTGGGCACGACGAGTATGAAGAAAACTGGGCTTGGCTGCAGCTATTAATTCTGTAGCAATCATTTCAGGCTGAAGCTTCCCACCATTTCTTTCCTTGCCTGCTTCGTCGGACATGAACTTCTGGTAGCTCCACATAAGATGACAACTTCAACATAAGATGACAACATAAGACACAACATAAGATGACAACTTCAAGATTTTCGTGCTTCTGTAGACTAATGATTGGGTGGTTTGTTAGTTACACATTTTATTGAAGATGGTCGGGCCACGTGAACCTTCATTACACAAATGTATGTAAGGAATGGCTGGCTTTTAGTGTGACCAAGGCTTAAATTTGACAGTTGACCTTGCCTATCAAGCGATTTTTTTATGACAGCTATATATTCAATGTTGCCTTTAAATACTATGACATATCTTAGTATAAGTAGATTATATAAAAACCAAATATATATCAGCATAATCCTATGTAAATTTTGACAGTTTGTCCAAAATCTTTCCTCTCATATGATACAGTCTTTTTAAAATTTTGATTGTATTTTACAGCAAAAATGGCTAAATACAGCTATACAACTGTTAAATTTAAGCCCTGAGTGTGACCAGTATTATATTATAATATTATAATTATATTATTATATTATAATTATATTATTATATTATAATTATTTTGATATTATTATATAATTATTATAATTTTTTTTTAAAAAATGCGCCTGGTAAACTTTTTAACGTGACCGGTGACCCTGGTGCAACATGCCCTCTGGCTCCATGCGAATGCTTTTGTCCAGAGCAATGAACTGGTGAGGCCACAACACGAGGGACCTCATCCCCTAGTAAGAACACTTCAAACCTGTGAGCTCGTTGGCCCAACAAAGGCGTAAAACCTGTGAGCTTGTTGGCCCACCTGGGGTTTGAACTCTGATGGCTGCCACTACAACCGAACGACTTAACCACCGAACCACGCCCTTATCGGCTATTATAATTATTATAATTATATTATATTATAATATATAATTAATTTAAATAATTATAATAATATAATAATATAATTATTTTGATATTATTATATTATTATTATAATTATTCATATTATTATAATATAATATAATAATTATATTAAATTAAAATATAATATTATAATAATATAATAATTATAATAAATTTATAATAATATTATAATTATAATTAAATAATTTTATTTATTGTATTTATTACTATATTTATTATTATAAATATTCTTTCTCTAATTATGTAATAATATAATCTAATAATATAATGATATAAATATAATATTATTATATTTAATAATGTTATATTATATTATTATATATTGATTTAATTAATGTCTTACATGTTATATGATATAATTATATATCAATTTAATTAATTTAAATAACTTTTTCTAATAATGTAATAAAAATATAAATTTAATATTATTATGTTTAATAATGTTATGCTATATAATTTTGATTTAAAATAATTAGGGTTTTTAATAATGAGTACTATAAATTAGTTAGGGTTTATAATAATTAATATTATATTAATAATATTATTATTGGTATATAATATAATATAATTATATATTATATTATATATCAATAATAATATTATTGTTATAATATTATAATAATTTGTAATACTATATTAATATTATATTATTATATTTTATAATGTTATACGATACATATCAAAGGATAAGTCATTTCAACATTTATATGGATGGATTTTTCAAAGGACTTATCCTTGGATGGATTTAATTTCCTTTGAAAAATCTATCCAGATAAATGTTGAAATGACTTATCCTTTGATATCTATTGTATAACATTATCAAATATAATAATATAATATTAATATAGTATTAAATTATTATAATATTATAATAAAATTATATATATAATATAATTAAATTATATATTATATTATATATCAATAATAATATTTTTTTTGGCAAAAGGCTAATAGCCTATATATTATATTAATAATAATAGTAAATAGTTACAAAAGTGCCCAAGAGGGCCTAATTACAAAAGTTCCATGTGTCAAGACACCACAAACCAAGTCAACTGATGCCCGAAGCACTACCAATGCCCGATGCACTACATATCTCTAATGTTTTCTTGCCTCACTCAGACATATCTTCGATGTCCAATGCCCGATGCACCACCCATACTCGATCTCTGAAAAAAGACCCCCTCAAACATCAAGTAGGTTTACAACTATTTCAATCTGCATTGTGTTAGATCTCTTGACCCTTTTTCTGATTTACAAATGAAATTAAGAAGAGCAATCTCTGTTTATTATTTCCCATAGATATGGGAAGGTTTTAATATTATTGTCATTTTCCATGAGATAAACTTCCTCCTTATCACACCCCATATTGGCTAAACGATCTGCAAGCATATTACCCTCCCGATACGTATGTGAAATCTGATAAGCATTAAATTCGTCTAATAGGTACTACACATTCTGCAAGATATATTTCAAATGCCAACTAAAACATTCTCTTTCTTTGCACACATTTACCACTATCAAAGAGTCACCTTCTATATGTATTGCACTGATTTGGAGTTGTCTTGCAAGCTACGAACCATAGAGGATAGCCATTGACTTTTCTATGTTATTTGTTCTTAATGGTAAAATTATTGATCTAGCTGCCTTCACAATGCCTCGTGCATCCCTGACACAAACTCTTGCCCTTGAAGTGTCTGGATTTCCTCTGGAAGCTCCATCAAAATTTAGTTTATAGAAGCCTTCCATTGGCGGGATCCATTTAATTGTACTCCTATCCACTTTTACCTTATGAGGTTGCTTTAAGCTTCCTTTAAAGACAAACTTATTCCCTGCCAACTTTTTAGCATGCTATTATCCCAGGATGTAAATATAGAATCAACATTCTTGTGATCTTGGACCCAAGCATTTACTCCCTCTATGACTGATTTTTCAATAATTGCATGGACAATTTGATTAGAGGCAGATGTTTTTCTAAAGATGCATTTATTGCTCTCCCACCAAATAGCCCACACCACTATTGTTGGTATGACCCACCAAATGCATGCAAAAAATGTGTTTATGAATAATAATATTATTAATATAATGTTGATTATTATAAACCCTAACTATTTTATACTACTCATTATTAAAAACCCTAATTATTTTAAATCAAAATTATATAGCATAACGTTATTAAATATAATAATATTAAATTTATATTATTATTACATTATTAGAAAAAGTTATTTAAATTAATTAAATTAATATATAATTATATCATATAACATGTAAAAGAGATTAATTAAATCCATATATAATAATATAGTATAACATTATTATTTTTTTGGTTCGTAATAGTAATGTATATATTTAGAAAAGAAATATTTACAAACTGAGTGTTTGTTTTGCTTTGAAAGCATCCAACTGCCAACCCTATCAGCTACTTGACCATGCAGGGTCTATCAGACTTGAGAAAGGCCATGCAGGGCCATACTAATATCAAAGGAAACCCCCAAAAAAAGAGTAACTATTGAAAGAGATGTTTGTAGGGAAGAGAAAAAACCTACACAAACATCTACCCCTACCATCTACCTCCAAAAGCATAACCAGACTATCACCAGAAGAGAGCCGATACATAGAAGACATTACACTTCAAAGCCAAGGTTGGTTGCCCTTGCCCTAAAATTCTCCATCCATTTGAAAGAACCACTGTGGGGAGAAATTTGCAACAGATTGCAAAGGAACTCAACACCTACCACCACATGCTCTATGTGAAGGATAAGCGGCCACCCTTTGGGATTGAGGAGGAAAGGGAAATAGCACACCATCGCATCCTCATTTTGCATAGACTGGAAATCCAACGGCTTGGGAATCCTGACCCCTGGCTCTGCCACCCAAACAATATACTCTAAACCCACCAAAAGATTACTGATGAACAGGCGACACATCAAAAGAAGGCATCTATCTTTCGCAATGCCTGCATCTAGCATCGAGGCTAGGAATCGTGAGATGATGGAAGTATCTACCTTGTAGAACTCTTCCTCTTCGATAAAGTCCTTGTCCAATATGACCTTGACTACCAGAAGAACTAATTCATTAATGTGGCACAACACTCTTTTCAGCCTGTGCTCCATCACTGGGCCCTTGAAGGTCATCTGCCTCACAGAGCTTTCAAGCTGAATAGGAGTGCTTAACCCCAAACACACTAGCCCCTCTATGGATATCTGCATAATAAAATTGGACCCTCTTACCATTTGGAACTAGGCAAAATCAACACAGAGCCAAACCAACCCCTGCAATTAGCTTCCTTCAAAACCCCTGCTTGGACTTCTCAAAGAATTCAAACAAGGCAAATGAAAGGAAAGGCAGCTGTCTTCCTTATGAAATTAGATGGAGAGTGTAATCAATGTCGAGCATGTTAATGAACCACCATTTCCTACAAAGAGGAGATTCACATGCTCGACCGCCACTCCAACTCATGCCCAAATCACGACGTCTCCTGCACCCGCCAGCTCAGCCAAAGGTGTTGTCAAATCATTTGACAACACATGTCCCTAGTCCTTCCTTATGAAAGGTAGGATGCCCACCCTTGCACCCTCTGGGATGATTTCTACTCTAACTTATCTCATCTAAATTTACTAAATCTTTGAACTGACTGCCATCTGCTCCTAAATTGGAGAGTTCACCAGCTTCTTTATTTCCTTCTCTTAAAACATGCTTAACCTGAACCAATTCAAAGGAATCCAAGAGGGAGATTGCCTAATCCAACATAGAATTTAGTCTCCAGTTGATCATCTTTCTAGTTCTAAGCCCATTTATAATTAGAAGAGAGTCCCCTTCGACTTCTAATTTTCTTATTCTAAGATCTTTACAAAGTCTGAGACCTAGAATGACAACTTGCAATTTTGCCTGATTGTTGATGCCTTCTGGAAGACTCTCTGCCAGTCTCCCAACTGTCCTCTCTCTCTAATCCCTAACAATACAACCTGCACCTGAAATCCCAGGGTTTCCTCTAGAAGCTCCATCGAAGTTGAGCTTGAACTAACCTTCTTCCAGAGGGGTCCAATGGACGACCTCTCTTTCTGATCTTTTGGAAGCCAAAGGAGCCTGAGGAATGGGGGGAGTAAGTAGTCCATTCCAAATTTTCTTCATCTTTGCATCCCATGAGGAGAAATTCTTTTTACCACCTTCACCCTCTGACAATCGCGCATTCAAAACTTCCACTATTTTTGCCTCAATCTTATTAAGGAAGGTGTGAAGAGGGATTTCCTTTTCCTAAAAAATTCTCCAGTTTCTCTCCTTCCACAATTCCCACAAAAGAAACAAGGGGCAGATTATCCAACGGCCCCCAAATGTTGATTCTTTAAAAAGAAGAGGCCAAGCCACCAAAGTTTCCTGAAGAGAATTAGGAAAAGCTAAAACCCAATGAAAGTTTTGTCTCAACCACTCCCAACAACTTGCTGAAAACACACAATTAAGGAGAAGGTGATACACTGATTCTTCCTCCATTTTACACAAAGGACATCTAGAGGGGCCCTCAAAACCCATTCTTTTGAATCTATTTGCTGTTAGAATTTTGCCCTTTGCCATTGCCTAGGTAAATAGTCCTGCCTTAGGAAGACATAATTTATTCCAACAAAGTGGGATTGGAAGGTTCCTCTCAATCACTGGCTCACCTTTAAGAGATTTGTAACCCTCCTTAACACTATAACTACCTAAAGGGGCCGCATCCCACCTTAATTCATCTGAACCAATCCTAAAGAACACTTTACAGAGCCTTAATTCTTCCTCCAAAGCCCTCGCAACTGCCTCTTCTATCCCCACATATCTAAAGTCTTTCCATCTGAAGTCACCTCCCGAGCCCAAATTTGAGGTCTTAACATAGTCACAAACTTTCTCCCCCCATCTCTGTTTGGTGTTTACTCTAGTTGCCACAAAGTCTTCCTTCTCTGCTAAACTGGGAAATCCATTCCATGAATCTTTCCAGAAAAGGGCTGAATGACCATCCCTAATCTCCCAAGTAAGATATTTAAGAATAAGTTCTCTATAACTACTTATGAAGTTCCAAATTCTTGAGCCCTTAGGAAGTTGCCTCATGGTGAAAATACTATTTTTTGAATCTTCTAAATATTTTGCTTTCACAATCTTGACCTATTTTAACTCTTGCTTTGAGTAGAGAGCCCAAACCAACTTAGCACCTAAGGTGATGTTCTGCTCTGTCAAGTTCTTAAGGCCAGTTCCATTTGCTTCAATGGGCTCACAAACATTTGCCCATTTTACCAAAGAGTATTTGTTCTAATTTGAGTTCCCTTGCCAAAAACATTTTCTCATTTTTTGGTTGAGATCTGCCAGAGCTAATTTTGCCAATGGGAAGCAGGACATCATATAGGTGGGAATTGCAGAGATGACAGCCTTTAGTAAAGTCAATCTACTTGTCCAAGAGATCCATTTGTTCTTCCATGAAGCTAATATGAGTTTTGTCCTTTTAATAAGTCCATCCCAAAGCTTGCCAGGCCTGACCCCCTTGGCCAAGGGCAAACCTAAGTATTTACAGGGCAGTTCTCCTTTTCTAAACTTCAAAATTCTTAGAATCCTGCTTTCAATTCTACTACTAGTATTAAAAAAGAAGACTTCCAATTTCAAATTACTAACCTCTTGTCCTGAGGCTGAAGAGTATAGATCTAGGATTTGAGTTAGATGATAGGCTTCCCTCTCCTTGGCTACTGCAAAAAGCATGATGTCATCCGCGAATTGCTGGTGGGTAACCTCTTGAATATTTTGGGAAATTTGAATCCCTTGAATACGTCCTTCTTTCGTCTTCAAATAGTGCCTACCCAAAGCGTCTGGCAGAAGGATAAATAAAAAGGGGGACAGTGGGTCTCCCTGCCTCAGACCCCTTGAAGAGCCAAAGAAGCCCTCCGGAGAGCCGTTGATCGAATCTAAAAACCTGGGACAGGCTACCCATTCGAAGATCTAATTCAACCATGAGATATCAAACCCGAAGGCTTCTAAGACTTTGAAGAGAAACCTCCAATTCACTCTATCGTAGGCCTTTTTCATGTCAAGTTTGATGAGCATTGTTGGGTTTTTGTTTCTTTGAAGTGAATGAATTACTTCCTGGGTGATTATCACCCCATCCAAAATTGACCTTCTTGGAACAAATCCTGTTTGTTCCTCAGCAATGACATCAGGAAGGATTAACTTTAACCTGTTGGCTACTGCCTTCACTAAGATTTTATAAAGAGTATTGCTCAAAGCTATGGGTCTGAAGTCTTCTAAAGAAGATGGCTTCTCCTTTTTTGGGATTAGATCCAAAAAGGTGTTGTTCAGCTCTTTTAGGACTTTTCCTGAGGACCTGGAATCCTCAATTGCCTTCGAGATTTCTTTGCCCAGAAAACCTTAGAACTTTTGGAAGAAGGCAGCCGGGAAGTCATCTGGACCCGGAGCTTTATTTGGGTGAAGACCAAAAAGGGCCTCCTTTATTTCAGCTTCCAAAAATTTGCTTGTTAAATATTTTTTCTGATCCTCTGTAACTAATTTCAAAATACTTTGAAGTAGAACCTGTTGACTCTCCAGCAGAGATCCTTCTCTTTTATTCAGTAAATTCCCAAAGAAGGATACCACCTCTTTACTAATTTCTTCTAGCTTGACTAAAAGATTTCCATCCATAGATTAGATCAAGGAAATTCTATTGATTTCCCTTCTAGCCCTCGTGGAGTTATGGAAGAATTTGGAGTTTTTATCCCCTGCTCTAAGCCAGACCTCCCTTGATTTTTGCCTCCAGAAGACCTCTTCTTTGGAAATCACCCCTTCCAATCTTCCCAAAAGGTTCTTCTCAAGTAGAAAACTATTCGCATCCATCCCTTCTCTAAAGACCTTTTCATTAAGAGTCCTTAAATCTCCTTCGATCTTTCTTTTTTCTTCAAAGATGTTCTTAAAGCATTCTTTGTTCCAGGATCTGATTTTTTTTTTCACATATTTAAGCTTGGTTACAACATTAAAGAGTTTGACTCCATCCAAATTTATTTCTGTCCACCATTGCTTTACCAAATCCTTAAAGTCTGGGTCCTTAAACCACATGTTTTCAAATTTGAAGGGGCACCTTACTAGTCTTCTTTCCCCTACAATTTCTAAAAGGATTGGAAAATGATCTGATCCTGAGATTGGCAAAATTTGGCATTCCAAACTAAAAGGGAAGTTGCCCAAGTTTCCTTTAAAGAAGAATTTGTCCAATTTTTCTGCTATTTTGCTAAAACCCATTCTTCTATTAGTCCAAGTGAAAGCTCCATTTCCCATAGGGATTTCAAACAAGGAATTTCTATCTACAAAGCTTTCAAAATCAATATGGGACTGTAGCTTCCTTCTAACCCTTCCTTGCTTGTCTTCTGATCTCAGTATGGCATTGAATTCACCTCCTAGAATGAAAAATTGCTTGTTCCAAATTTCCTTCTTTTCTAAACAAGAATTCGACCCATAAATGTTGATCAATAGGAAACACAAGTCTGAAGCTAAGCTTGTTACCTTTGAAGCAATCTAGCATCTACTTTTAACTACCTCTTCAACTAAAACTGATTGAGGGCACCAAAGGTTAATAAGACCACCTGAAGCTCCTGTGGAGTTCACTCCTAATGAGTTCCATCTTCCCATTTTTCTGCAGAATTTATCTCTCTCCTCCTGATTTAACTTAGTTTCTTGTAAAAGCCATAAATCTGAGAAGTTTGATTCAGAGAAATGCCTAACCAGGCATTTCATGGAATGTTAGGGGCGTTTAACCCCTAACATTCCATGAGATGAGTTTCATGGCTCTTCAGGAAGGGGAACCCCCCTTCCCTACTTTAAGAAGATCCAAGATCTTCAATTGACCGAAAGCTTCCCCATCCAACTTCAGTTTCTCCCTGTTGGGAGTGTGTCCCTTGTTTCTACTCTCACCGCAATCTGGCACCAATTTAATTGATTCTTTCTAGCAAATTCCAAGTCTCTTGGTGGGTTTATGAAGAAGGCCTTCCCAAGCTTCTCCTTGCAGATCAACATTCATATGAGCGAACATGGCTTTATCCTTATCCAAAATCAAGTCGTCAAGCCAATCATCCTCTTGGACATCCTCACCAATCCTCAGGGATCCAGCTTTAGCAGCCTCAGCAACTTCTACCAATTCTCTACCAACCTCTATCAGGGAGTTTAAATCTTTTTCTTCAATGGGGGGTTGCATGCGATCCAGAGTTTTCAAAATATTTTTTTCCAATAGGCCAATCTGCTCCTAGGCAAATCATCCACACTGACTTGAGGTTGTGCATCCTCTACCCTTTGAGAAATAAGGGTAGGGTCCTTTGGGATCTCAGGTTCTGCACCCTCTCTACCGCTCTTTCTGTCTTCTGACAGAAGCTTATTTAAATCTTTCTGGGCAGACACACCATCTCCTAGGCCTCCCTGAGGATCATGATTCCTTGATGCCTCCTGGTTCACAGGGGCAGATCTAGAATGCCAACCTATTGTTTCCCTTAAAATCCCTAAGGGGGCAGGTTCTAGAAATAAAGCTTGTCTTAGAGATCCCCAATCGGAGAAGATCTCGATTTCTCTCCATTTTGCGAGATCCAGCTTGTTCTCAACATAAATTCGAACATAGGACCCAACACCATTTCCTTCCCTTCTTTCCTCTGCACACACAAAATTTCCCAAAGACTTGCCAATCTCCTCCAGGATCTCCTATGTCCAAAATTCTATTGGAAGATTAGGAAGCTTATACCAATCCTAAACAATATCCAGGGAGTGGTTGTAAGGGTTAAAACCTACCACCCATTCTTTGAAATAGAAACCGAAATCCTTCCAGATCCAAATCCCTTCCAAAATTTGCTTCCTAACATCCTCAGACAAGAAAATAAAAATAAAGAAGCCATTGACTAAAGATTTTATCTTGAGATCCTGGCCCCAACGCTCCAGCCACCAGTTCAACATTGCTTCATAGTTAGGTTTTGCCCCAAACCATTTAACAATCAAGCCCTGGGTCATTAATTTTTCTATAGACGGTCCAAGCAAAACCTATGGCATTACCATCGTTTTTATATTTCCTTCAAAGAGAGGTTGATTATGCACTCCATTTCTTCTTTTACTGAAACCTCCCCTTCTCGCCGGCCTAAGGTTTCTATCTTGAAATCTTTGAAAGCTTCTAAATCCTCCTCTATTGCAAAAGTGAGGGGGATTTGCCCTTCGATTATTATGCCATCTGAAGTCGCCATTGTTGGGGGCATTGTTAGGAGGTCTTTCAGTCGCTGCCTCTGTCTTCCCTAGGGCAGAATTGGCTTTTTTCCATCGGCCCAAAGGGAGCTCTTTCTCTGCTTCAGCCGCCCAAGATGTTGATCCGTGTCCTTCCTCCACAGATTCCCTTTCCTCTTGGAACCTCCCAAGAAGCCTGAGTCTGTACCCATCGCCGTGAGCCTCCTTTTCGCTTCTCCCCTGCTGCATTTTCGCTAATCACGAATGCTGGAATTCCACCATAATATGAATATATTTGTATGTATAATATAGTATAACATTATTAAATATAATAATATTATATTTATATTACTATATTATTATAATATTATTACATAATTATAAATAATGTTTATAATAATAAATATATAGTAATAAATACAATAAATAAAATTATTTAGTTATAATTATAATATTATTATAAATTAATTATAATTGTTGTATTATTATAAGTTTATTATAATTATTATATTATTATAATATTATATTTTAATTATAATTATTATATTATTATTATATTATTATATTATTATTATTATTATAATATAATATAATAATTATAGTATTATAATTATTTTGATATTATTATATTATTGTTATAATTATTTATATTATTATAATATTTAATATAATATAATAATATCAAAATAATTATAATATAATTATATTATAGTATTATATAATTATATTAAAATAATTATAATATAATAATATAATTATAATATTATAATATAATTATATAAATAGAAATCCCATTGTATGACACAATTTTTTTGGTAGCATGAGAACAACTGACGAGTTTAGAAAATTTTCGGTGTGAATTTTTTTATCGCGTGAGACAACATTTTCGGTCATTTTGGCAACGACGGTCACACTAAAAACTGGCCATTCCTTACATGCATTTGTGTAACGGAGATTCACGTGGCCTGATCATCTTCAATAAAACGTGTAACTAACGGACCACCTAGTCATTAGTCTACGGAAGCACATAAATCTTGAAGTTGCCGTCTTATGTAGCATGGATGGGGGGTGGCAGCGACATCCATGCCTTGGTGCAAATACAGGGTTGGATAGCCACTGCCATACCGACAAGCATCACTCCTTGTGCATAAATGTAATCAATCATAGTACCCTTTATTGCCTTGAGTTTATAAATTTGATCCACTATACCAACATTCTAGAAAATATGGGTGTACTTCTTGTTGCCAATTGTGAGGTCCACCATTTTTTGCAAGGCACATAAACAATCTATTGTAATCATAGGCTCTGTAGGTGAAAGACGATCATAGAGGACCTTCACACAACCCGTTTCAACAAAATATTGTATACGCCCTTCTCTGACACCAGAGATTACATTATCGAGAGCCCTAGCAATTTCATTCTTTAAAGGACCATTTGCTTTTGTAAGAAACTCCACAAATGTAGGACCCAGATCTGCGTCAATTATATGCTCAATACCAACCTGCCTTCTTCCTCCTGTGAGAATGGAAAGTATCTTGCTTGCCTCCACCTCCACTTCTATCCTCTTGTTATGCCCACTCGACATAATTGATAGGATGTGTAAAAGGGCTCTCTAGTTGATAATGTCCTCATAATTCTCTATAATGTTTGCAATTGTTTTCAGTACAAGTAGCACAATATCTTGACAAGGATGAAGGAGAAGATACACAAGATTTGGACAAATGCTAGCTTCAACAATAGCTGCAATTCCTTCACACCCTCCTTCAGAAAGTGATTCAATTGCTCTGTAACCATCTTTAACTATACTCTGCCTTTCCTCCATTTTAAGAAGCCCCTTAATAAAGGAAGGAATTTTTTTGTGCTTGCAATGGGTTTGTGCTGTAGAATTCTCAACATTATGAAAATGGCATGCTCCATACACTTGGACCGTTGCAAATGAGCTAGCAGATCATCCACAACTATATCAAGGATGCACTCCATTGAGTGTAGATGTGAAACCATTGCCAGGGTGCAAACTA
The DNA here is from genome assembly GCA_027924645.1 of Cunninghamia lanceolata. NCBI lineage: Eukaryota > Viridiplantae > Streptophyta > Pinopsida > Cupressales > Cupressaceae > Cunninghamia > Cunninghamia lanceolata. The sequence continues at coordinate 1,080,367 of BSBN01000771.1, forward strand.
CCTGATCTTTTAGATGCTCGTTTGAAGAGCACAAAAGCTTCACAAACTCTGGTAGTACTCTGGCATTGATCAAAATCAAAACGTCCTTTTTACCAAGATGACGAAATATTTGAGCAGCCAGAATCTAAAAATCTGGGTAAACTGCCATTTTCAGAATACCAACCAAAATAGGCACAATTCCTGTGTGGTTGATGATGCCCACATCCTCTTTGGAATAGAGTACCCTTTTCCTAGATAATTCAGACCTCTATGCTGAGTTTCTTGATTTTCAAACTTAACTTGCTCCGCAGCCCATTGTAACGAGCAAGTTCTGTCTATTATTGGTGTGCTAGGGCTTCTTTTACTTGCTCATGATGATTTTGACATATTTGTAGAAAGAATGCCTCACATTTCACAAGTGCCCAAATCCTTACATCACAAGAATAGATAGATTAGACACTATTATTCAAAGAGAGCTACAGTTTCAAGTATCTACAGTTGGCATGCCCGCTTCATTAACAAGATACATAGACCTCTACAAAGCCTTCAAACACAAAGATCTCCAACCATAACAAGAATCAAACTATTTTGAAACAAAAATAAAGTGTTTGTTTGCTTACAGTACACAACTTGGGCATTTCGTTTTCCCAATTATTGTAGCTCCACATATCAGACCATGTACAATTGACATAGAATCAAGAAATAATATTTTATTCACCCTCCAACTTCAAGAAATCAAACAGATAAGTGATGAAATGGAGGAGTTATGGGCAAACAAGAAGCACATAAATACATCCCAGTTGCATAGCCATACTTGTTATGGTACATCCAACATCCTTCTCTTTATTGGATTGAATATAAAGTCAGTTGGCACGTGTAACAACCTATCACTATCACGGTAGTATCTTCAACGCTTTTGGAGACCTCCTATGTACGTTGGCGCATGGCTTTTTGAAAAGAACAACTAGTTGAATGACCAATTTTTTTAATTTTTTTTTTTATAATATTAATATTAATAATATTTATTATAACACTTGTTGATATATTATATTAATTGATATTATAGTATTATAATTATATAATAATATAATAATAAACAAACATAAATATAATATAATATTATAATATAATAATAAACATAAATATAATATAATAATATATAATATTATTATAATAATATATAATATTATAATAATGTAATAATATAAATATAATATTATATTATAATTATAATTAAAATATAATATTATAATAAATTTATAATAATATTATAATTATAATTAAATAGTTTTACTTATTGTATTTATTGCTATATTTATTATTATAAACATTCTTTCTCTAATTATGTAATAATATAATATAATAATATAAATATAGTATTATTATATTTAATAATTCTTTTGATTAAAATGGTCAAACAGATTTTGAAGGGGCCCCGAAACCCTTTACAAATGAACTTCAACCTCAACAGAGGTTGACCATCAACATAACAAAAGCCCAGCTGCCAAGAGAACAAGTGTCAAACTAAAATAGAGCATCCAAAATATAGCACTCCACAAAATAGAGAATCAACCTAGGCTATGCCAACAATAGATCTAGCCTTTCGCACACCCTTAATCCGAGTGTAGGAAAGAGAGATAGATTGCGGCAAGCCCTTCTTCCTATGATGCACTAATGTCTAAGAGACATCATCATCCAGGTCCATCGAGCAAGGGGAGGGGGGAGGGGAAACCTCCAAAGAAACCCTACCCACAAGAGAGGCCCAAGAGGGAGACCCAACTAATGAGGAAGACTGTTGAGGAACCGCAACATGAGCCCTAGCAAAAGAAGTTGCTCTAGTAGGAACAGAGGAAACAACTAAGCCGTCCCCACCACCACAAGCCAAACTACCACCAGTAGAAGAGACACCAACATCAGCAGCCAAACCACCACAAGAGGGAACAACAGAGCTGGCTCCAATATCAACAACCACACAGCCACCAGAAAGCAACAAAGTTGGAGCGAGCCCAGAATAGGGAACCATGGAAGCTACAGGATCAGAAATTTTCGTAGCCTCAAAAGAAGACTTGGAAGACTCTGAAGAAGAGTCTTTGACATCTACAGTAAAATGATCAGGAGCAACATCGTTCCACCAAGAAGATCTAACAACCTTAAGGCAAGGGCAATTTGATGCACTATGTCCAGTAATAAAGCATCTATGACATCGGAAGGGAATACCTTCATAATCAAGAGATTGAGTCCACGACAGATTTGCAACCTGTAAAATAATCTCAGCAGGAAGGGGCTTGGACATATCCATATTAACTAACATTCGAGCATAGGTGGTATGAGTGAAAGAAGTAGTTGAATCCACCATCCGAAAACAACCCAGAGAGTTTCCAATCGCTGAAAAATTTGAATCACACCAGAAATGAAGGGGAAGATTTGGGAGGCAAATCCACACCGGTTTATTATGGAAAGATTTAGAAAGAGGGTTAAAAGAAGGATACCATGGCTTCACCAAGAGAGGATTCTTGCCCAAAAACCATGAATGCCCTTCAATAAATTTTTGATTACAAATGGAAATAAAAGTTACCACAAAGAATCCCGTTGCAAAGGGGTAAATTTCAACTTTCCCATCTAAATGGGGAAGCCAAAGAAGTCGAATCCATTTATTAATAGCAGAGAGAGGAGACCACGAGCCTTCAAACTTGCAGATCAAACCATTTTCAGAATAAAACTTGACTTTCTCTAAAACATCCTCACCCAAAACCACCACAGGAGGGGTTAGGGAACTTGGGTCCACAACAGAGTTCACCATCAGAGAGGTATTCCCAATACTAGTGTGCACCACACTTGCAAAAGAATTACCACCATTTGAGTTGGGAGAAGAAGCCAAAATGCCACCGCCGCCCATAGCCAAATCACAGCCAATGGGCATAGAAGCAGCAGAACCACCACAACCAGATGCCACGTAACCATTAGCAAATCCACCACAACCAATAGCCACATTGCCGCCAGAGAGCGGCAGAAAAACCTCCTTCAAATTCAAATCAACACCATAAGCCAAAACGCCCCCGCTACCATTAGCCAAGCCATAGCCAACCGACAATGAAATAGTAGAACCAACCGCCACACTACCGCCAGAGAGCAGCAGAAAATCCCCCTTCAAGTCTCCAGGTAGCATTTCAGAAATGAGTGGGAGAGGTATTTTGAAATTTTTTTACTATAATTAAATGTTATGTCTTTGAATTCCACTAATTAATAGAACACAAAATTAGGATTTAAGATTTGAGAATGGTGTAAGCAAATAATTATATTATATTTAATAATGTTATACTATATTATTATATATTGATTTAATTAATGTCTTACATGTTATATGATATAATTATATATTAATTTAAATAACTTTTTCTAATAATGTAATAAAATATAAATTTAATATTATTATAATATTTAATAATGTTATGCTATATAATTTTGATTTAAAATAATTAGGTTTTTTAATAATGAGTACTATAAATTAGTTAGGGTTTATAATAATTAATATTATATTAATAATATTATTATTGATATATAATATTGTTATAATATTATAATAATGTAATACAATATTAATATTATATTTGATAATGTTATACGATACATATCAAAGGATAAGTCATTTCAACGTTTATTTAGATGGATTTTTCAAAGGACTTATCCTTGGATGGATTTAATTTCCTTTGAAAAATCCATTTGGATAAATGTTGAAATGACTTATCCTTTGATATCTATTGTATAACATTATCAAATATTATATATATATATATATATTTGATTGGTAAAAGGCCGAGGCCATTAATATATAAAATTAGTTATAAAATACAGCTCTGTTCAGTGCGGGCACCGGTAGGAAAGAACAGAGCGAAGAAAACCTCCGGTCTAGCCTGGGACTTTAGCAGTCCATACATATTGTTTATTTATATGGGGACAAGCCCAACAAGGAAACATATTTTCTTATATAATTACTGAGATACAAATACAGACAACGCCCTTATCCAAGGCCTTTCTATTGATATCCTCTTGCTGAATGTCTTTTGGTTCTTCGACTCCTAGGAAGACCCCCATGGCTTATAACATTAAAAGGGCTTCTTCTATCTTGCTCCTGCCAGTATACCTGTCTAACCTGAAACCACATGAAGACTACCACTTCTTTTCGCATTTAGCTAAATAAAAATCATAAAATTCATTCTCCTGCTAACATCTGTTAGTACTTTAAAACCTTTGCCTGAGAAGAAAGAATAAAATACTTGATGTTGCCAAGCTTATCAAAATTAATCAAACAAACTTGTTTCACTGTAAACTAAAATTTGGATTATGAGGGACATCCCATTTTGGTTGGCTGATCCACTGCAAATGTCAACAACTAGATATATAAACTGTATAAAATATATATATCTACTTGTGGGCACAAGTGAGAGATCAATCAATTCATTTAATAATTTTGATAAACCAAAATATCCTATTCCAACTAAATTCTAACCCATCATAGAAAACATTGTTGCCTATCAAATCATATCAATTAGATCGACATAAGGAACCACTATCAGCGATAAATCTACAGGCCCTCTCGACAATGTAAGTCATGCCGAAGGTGGAGATCGGTATGACTCTCACTGAAGCACCAATGGAACGAAGGGAACTAGCATTCATCGGCGGGAGATTTTCATCAGAAAGAAAAAACAAGGAGTTTCCAATACTCTAAGGTCTCCCCGATTGAAGAAATATGCTTCGGCGAGGCTTACACCAATACGCATGGAGAGCTAGACCAGAAGATTCTTCATAGAACCAGACCCAACCAAGTTAAAGGTTTAAATAAATAGTTGGTCAAGTCAGAAGAATGAATTTTGAGTTTGGTAGAGGGAAACATACAGGATGGTATACAAAGCTAAATGCATATCACGGAACCAAACGATTATGAAATGAGGTTTTAATGTTGTATGTTTCAAGCATTTTAAGTGTGGTTATACATTTCATACATACAAAGCGGAACTCAAGAAAGGTTGAAAATTGGTTAAGATGATGCATCATGATTAGATGCATTGCACTATGTATCCAACGCGGAGCGGAAAATAAGTAGACTGTGGTTAATATAATATGAAGAGGTGATGCGAATTAGAAGGTACACTTAGAAAAGTGAAGTGGGCTCCACCAAACGCCTATCGGGCTTGCATAAATAAGCCGATATGCAAATGAGAGATACAAACTAGATTCGAAAAGAAAGTTAAATCTTGAAAAGTCTTTGTATGTTCAGGGAGCTCGTATGTTTATAATATAAAAGGCATTAATATGCTTTGTATGTGCGCTTTATACAAGATAACATACAAATGGCCATATACAAAGAAGTTTGTATAAGATGCTTTGTATGTGCGCTTATACAAGAACACATACAAACCGGATGTGAAGGGAAAGTTAAATCTTGAGAAGACTTTGTATGGTCAGGGTGCTTGTATATTTATAATATACATACCCGATATACAAAGGAGTAAAAACATCATGGGGGAAGACATGCTTTGTATGTGCGCTTGACCTAGAACACATACAAACGACAGTATACAAAGAAAAGAGAGGGTTTGTATAAGAACCTTTGTATGTGCGCTTATACAAGATAACATACAAATGCCAAAATACAAAGAAAATGCTTTGTATGTGCGCTTATACAACGGCAATATACAAAAAAAAATACAAGAGAAAAATATATGAAACCCGACATCATTGGAGATATAAATAACAGGTGGGGGCCACGTATGTATATTGGAGACAAATGAATCCAGCAAGATACATACAATGGGGGATCCCAAAAAGATTCCAATTCGTTACACAAATCCAATGAAGTCCGTGATTGTATAAAAGTGTATGCATGTGATATAAAAGAGATACAAACGGATGCAAACAAGTCTGGACCCAGATAGAAAGTTTTAAATTCTAAGAACTTTATTTGAATTCTGTGCTTTGTATATTGCAATGTATCTATACAAGATACAAAGACAAATGTATATATAAGGTGTTTACTTGTGATAAGACAAGGTGGTACCAACGGAACATGTCGGGAAGACCTAAAGCATCGGGAAGCCACGTTAATCTTACAACGTTGAAGAAAGTCATGCTGAAAATAACTATGCCCACTTCCACATTGGGTGAGGCTAGGAAATCTCTTGCCGATACGATATCACAAATGAAAAGAAAGGTGGGTCCCACCGCTTGCATATCGGATTTACATAATAACAATGTATGTCATCAAGATACAAGCCGATGTACAAGTGGAGATACAAGCCGGATGTCAAAAGAAATTCAAAATAGAAAGGTCTTTGTATGTTTAAATGCTTGTATGTTTATTCGAGATACAAAGACAAATGCATATGTGAAACAAAAAATGAATATACAAGGTGAACGCGTGTGATATAACAAGGTGGTACCAACGGAACATGTCGAGAGGACCTAAAGCATCGGGATGCCACGTTAATCTTATAGTGAAGAAGAAAGTCACGCCAATAATAACTATGCCCACTTCCACATCAGGTGAGGTAAGGAAATCTCTTGCCGATACGATATCACAAATGAAAAGTAAGGTGGGTCCCACTGCTTGCATATCGGATTTGCATAATAACAATGTATGTCTTCAAGATGCAAGCCGAAGTACAAGCGAAGATACAAGCCGAATGTCAAAAGAAATTCAAAATAGAAAAGTCTTTGTATGTTTAAATGCTTGTATGTTTATTCAAGATACAAAGACAAATGCATATGAGAAACAAAATAAATGTATAAACAAGGTGAATACGTGTAATGTAACAAGGTGGTACCAACGAAACATGTCAGGAAGACCTAAAGCATCAGGGTGCCACATTAATCTTACAGCGATGAAGAAAGTCACGCGGAAAATAACTAAGCCCACTTCCACATCGGGTGAGGTGAGGAAATCTCTTGCTGATACAATACCACAAATGAAAAGTAAGGTGGGTCCCACCGCTTGCATATCAAATTTGCATAATAACAATGTATGTCTTCAAGATGCAAGCCGATGTACAAGCAAAGATACAAGTCGGATGTCCAAAGAAGTTCAAAATAGAAAAGTCTTTGTGTGTTTAAATGCTTGTATGTTTATTCAAGATACAAAGACAAATGCATATGAGAAACAAAGGAAATGTGTATACAAATGCACAAAACACCAAAGATACAAATGTGGACTCCATCTCCAATGGATATACAAGTTTATACAAACCCGGATTTGAATGACAGATTAAACAATGTGAATTTTAGCTGGGGTCTGCTATTATATATAAAACACATGCATATGATATAGATGCGGATTCGAAGGTGTTTTCAAACATTTCATAAAACTAGTCGAGCCCACTCTTGTATACATAAGAAAATGTATCTAATATACATAAGATATGTATGTGATATACAAAAGGAGGATGCAGGAAAATCTTAATTGCTTTATTATACTCCCTTGTTGTCTAAAGGGTAGAAAATCTGAAGATGCTTAGAGTTTGTTCACCCTTTGTGGTATGTTATTAGACCAAGTGATGAACTGATTGGCCTCAAAATAACTTTCCTCCAGAGTTTCAGCTTGATTCTGATAATACCTCAGCGGTGTTAACTCTAGTAGATAAGTAGAGACCATCAGCCCCTTTGTTGGCAAGGGAGTCTACTTTGCTATTACCCTCTCTGAAAGTGCGATTGAATATGCACCTCCTTAAAGAAGCAATGATGTCGAGGGCATTAGCCAGCAGGGAATTAAGTCTCCAATTAGGCATGTTCCCTTTCTGTAAGCCATTAATGACGATTGCGGAGTCTCCTTCGACCTTTAATTTTTCAATTTTCATGTCTTTGCAGATTCTCAGACCTTCAATCAGGGCAGTTAATTCTGCTGTATTATTTGTTGTTTCTCCTAGGAGTTTGGCTAAGGTTGCCATTTCTCTAGATTCAGAATTGTGGATTACACAACCTATTCCTGCTACTCCCGGGTTGTCCCTAGAAGCCCCGTCAAAATTTAGCTTGAACCACCCTTCTTTAGGAGGTTGCCACCTACATTCCTTTCTCTTGTTGGTGGAGTTGTGGTTGCCTGGTCCCACAAAGGAGGGAAGTTTTAGTCCTGCCCATCGCCCCCGCATCTTTTCATCCTAGTGCGTCATTGTTGATTCTTTTTTGGAGTTATATAGAATCCTACTATTGACTATTTCTATTATAACGGCCTCAATTTTAATGATTAGCTAACCAAAAGTCATTTTCCTATCTTTAAAGATTCTTCTATTTCTTTCTTTCCACAGCTCCCAAACCATGATCGAAGGGGAAATTGTCCATAGCATATGGTAGATGCTTTGTTTGTGAGTATCATGCCAGCATTGGAAAAGGTTCAAAATGTTATTAGGCATGGCAGTAATCCATCCCATCTTGTTACTTAGGCAATTCCAACATTTATTAGAAAATTGACAATTGAGGAGAATATGGTCTGTTGTTTCTTGATCCTCTTCACAAAGGGGACATCTGCTAGGCTCCTCATATCCCATCTTGGCAAACCTATCCACCGTTAGGATTTTTTTCTGCAAGGCCATCCAGGTAAACAACCCAGCCTTTGGGAGACAATTCTTATCCCAACATAGTCTCAGTGGTAACTCTGATTTTGGTCTTAGTTGCTGTCTGATTAAAGTTTTGTAACCATCCTTGGTTTTATAATTTCCTGATTTAGCCCCATCCCAAACTAATATGTCTAAGTCTCCTTTGAGAGATACCCTCCTTTTGTTAAGGATATCAAGTAGTTTCTCTTTCTCATTACCTGGAATGTTCATATTATCCAGGGGTTTCCATTTCCACCCCCTATTCTCCTCATGATTGGGAAATTCTATATAATCTTTTACATATTTCCCCCAGTGGGATTCTAGTATCCTTTTGGCATTCTCTAAATTATCCAAGCTTCTTATCGCCTCATACCCACCCCATGAGTCGTCCCAAAAAAGTGCTTGGTTCCTAACTCCTAAACTCCAATTCAGTTTGTCCATTATGAGCTTTCTATAGTCCATCATAAAATTCCAGAGGCGAGATCCTTTAGGTGGGTTGGCCATTCTAAAAAGGAATGCTGGTTCCTCCCCTCTAAGATATTTGTTTCTAATAATTTTAACCCACTTTGAATCGGGTTGCTGATACATTTTCCATACAAGTTTAGCACCTAAAGCCTTACTCTATTCTCTGAAGTTTTTTAACCATGCCACCTTCCTCTTTTGGTCTACGAATCTTGTCCCAAGCCACAAGTGCCATTTTCTTTTTATCCTCCGAACCTTGCCATAGGAAAGTTCTTAGAATTTTGTAGATTTCATCACATTTACCTATTGGAAGACTCATACATGATAATTGGTATATTGGGATAGCTGAGAGAACTGATTGTAACATTGTCACTTTACCTGCTGAGGAGTACCACTTGCCTTTCCAAGATTCTGCTCTATTCCTGATCTTGGAAGTGATATGGTCCCAAAGAGCATTAGTCATGTTGCTTATACTCAAAGGTATACCGAAATATTTATAGGGCATCTCCCCTCTTTTAAAAGACAGAATTCTGTAGATTTCCCTTTCAGTTTCCAGCTCTGTATTGAAAAAATAAATTGTTGATTTATTAGAATTAACCTCTTGTCCAGAGGCCATACAGTAAGAGTCCAAAATTTCTTTGAACGCCTTAGCTTCTTCGATGGATCCCATACCAAAGAGCATAGTATCATCAACAAACTATTGATGTGTTGTAGGATCTACACCCGAAGTGATTTTGATTCCTTGAATCTTACCCTCTACCCTTGCCTTGGTGATCATCCTCCCTAGAACTTCTGCCATTATAATAAAGAGAAAAGGGGAGATAGGGTCCCCTTGTCTCAATCCTCTTGATATACTAAAAAAACCTTCAGGGGTCCCATTGACTAAAACTGAAAACTTGGGGTTAGAAATGCATGCATAAATGAGGTTTATCCATTGTTTAGAAAATCCAAAAACTTCTAAAGTTTTGCAAAGGAAACGCCAGTCAACCTTGTCGTGGGCTTTACTGATATTTAATTTAATTATCATACTAAACTTTTTATTTTGCTGTAAGGTGTGAATGGCTTCTTGGGCTATAATAATTCCGTCAAATATGGATCTTCCTGGGACAAACCCTGTTTTCTCTTCACTTATGATGGCTGGTAGAACTGTCTGAATCCTATTAGCTAAGGTTTTAGTGAGGATCTTGTATATAGTATTACAAAGAGAAATAGGCCGCAGATCCCCCAGATTTTTTGGCTTCTCTTTTTTTGGTATGAGAGAGAGAAAAGTATTATTTACTTCTTTTAGAAGGCTGCCTGAATTTCTTACCCCTTCTAAAGCATCAACTATTTCATCTCCTAAGAAGTGCCAGCATTTTTGAAAGAAGAAGGCTGGGAAACCATCTGGTCCTGGAGCTTTATCCGGTTGCATAAGAGAGATTGCTAGTTCAATCTCGGTTTTGGTAAATTTTCCATTAAGGTCTTTGTTTTGATCCTCTGAGATAATCCTTGGAATATCTTTCAGTATGGCTTGTTGGTGCAGCCCATTAGATCCTTCCTGATTGTTAAGAATATCCTCAAAGTACCTAACTGTTTCATAAGCAATTTGTTGAGGATCTTCGATCCAAGCATTATTCACATCTTTAATTTTAAAGATTCTATTTACATTTCTGCATGCCCTAGTACTATTATGGAAGAACTTAGTGTTCTTGTCACCTGCTTCTAGCCATGTCTCTCTGGACTTTTGTCGCCAAAAGATTTCTTCTTTGGCTAGGATATCTTCATATTCAATTTTTAGTTGTTTCTCTTTTACATATGATTCTGCGTCCATGCCTTTAGTTATCACACTTCTATTGAGGTTTTCAAGTTCCTCTTCTAGCTTAGATTTGATTTCGAAGATATTACCAAAGTTGGTTTTATTCCAACTAAGAAGCTTACATTTGATAGTTTTTAATTTGGATACTACACAGAAAAGCTTAGAACCAGAAACTCTAGTTTCTTTCCACCATTGCTTAATTAGGGTTAAAAGTTTATTATCTTTGACCCACATTTGCTCAAATTTGAAGGGGCACCATTTAGGTTGGCAATCTTCTGATATACTTAGCTAGACTGGGTAGTGATCGGAGCCCGAGTATGGTAAGATCTCAGCCGTTAGAATAGAAGAGAGTTGAACCCAATTGCCCTTGACTAGGAATCTATTCAATTTTTCTGCACTGTTGCTAAAGCCCTTCCTTCTGTTGTTCCACGTAAAACCTTCCTATGTAGTTTTGATTTCCATTAAATTGTTCATGTGAACCCAGTCCTTAAAGTCAATTGTTGCTGTGGACAACCTGACCGATCCTCCCGACTTTTCTTTGGGGTCTAAGATCACATTGAAATCTCTGCCTAGAATGCAAACCTGATCTTGTAAAGTTCACAAGAATAGATGTATTTCTGTCCAGACTAATCTCTTGTCCTGGTTCTGGGAAGGGCCATAAATGTTAATAAGAAGGAAGTGTAGATTGCTTCTAATGCTTTTGACGATCCCCACGATCTAGTTCTTATTACAACTTATAACTGAAAATGAAACCATTCTAGGATCCTAGATTACCCCAAGACCTCCCAAGGCACCTTCTTCTGGGACTCCTACTAGTTCCCATATTCCTAGCTTCTTATTTAGAGTGTCTATCTCATCTTTATTTAGTTTGGTTTCTTGGATCATTAGTATGTTTGGTTTTGTGTTGGTTATATAGCATTTTATGATTCGCTGTTTGTTAGGGGCGTTGAGACCCCTAACATTCCAAGTATGTACTCTCATGGTGCCGTGGGAAGGCCCTTCCCCTTCACTGCACTAAACAGTGTGGTGATCTTAGTCTGATCTATTGCCTCGCCTGCTTTCTCTCTTAGTACCAGTAGTGATTTTCTACCCCTTTATTATTACTTTTGGCACAGTCTGGGGTTTCTTTACTAAAATTAGTTATGGCGATTCCCAGTTGAGGGTCTGCTTCCTCCACCTCTCTATCTCCCTGCTCTATTGGGACCTCTTTACCATTCTCCTGTCTTGACTCCAGTTCTTCTAGTTCCATGATCTTGGAGATAAGTATCTCCTTTTCTTTGTTCATCTCTTCAATTACTACTTCCTCTATTGCCTTGTCTAGGATCTCATTACAGATCTCCTCTAGGTCCCTATGACTGACCTTATCTATGGGTTTCTTATGATTCCCATTCTCTTTATGTTTCTCCTCTATTTCATAAGTGTTTGGGACCCATTCTGGTGTTTCTAAAACCTCTGGATTTGTACTTCCTCCCCCTGCTTGGGGATTATTATTAAAAATCTCTTCTACGGGAACTTCCCCCTCCTCAAGCTCCATCCTGACCTTACCTATCTGGGGTTCAAAACTTTTCTTTGTAGTCTCAGCCGCTACCGGAGTTCCTTTATCTGATATTCCCTAGGTGGGGTTCATATTCTATGTAGTAAGTTCCTGACTCTACCTCTATGTGATCCTTTTGGACTTTTGAGAGGGTTTGGGGCATTTACTGTGTTGAGCTGTTACCTTACTCGGGTTTTGATTTTGACCGGTTAACTCTCTTCTACCACTATGGTGCTGTTTGAGGGAAGGAGGGCTAGTCCTTTGGTATTCCACTATAAATCCACCTTTGCTTTCATTGAGTTTGATGTTTACCTCTGCTGGCTGAGGTTTGGGATTCTTATTTGTATGTGTTTTTGGTGTACTGTTGATACAAATCCTTTGGGGGGGATCCTTCTAAAATACTAGCTTAATACAGTAATTGGCCCAGTTAGTTTTAATTTCAAGAGGTTCGAGGGTTTCCATACCTATATCCAATTTTACTAACAAGAGAACATCTGAATTGGATATGAAATCCTCTTCTAATCCCATGAACTCTCCCAGGTGATTCCCTATCTCCCTTAAGATTTTACTATGGATAAGCTCGACCGAGAGATTTGGTAACTTGATCCACCTAGCTACTTTATGTTTTAGTTTACTGGGGTTGAAATTAGGTATCCAGTCTAAGTACTCAAAATTATGCCCTTTGTAAAACAAGCTTCTACTATTTAAAATTTCTTTTTTTAGGTTTGCACTCTTGCAGACAATGAAAATGAATTCTTCAAAAGTGATAGTGATACTTACCTGGTCTTTGTAGAGGGTTTGGACCCATTCTACAATTTCCTTCATAGGCTGCCCTATCCCACACCATCGAATAAAAAAACCGTGGGTTTTACAATGCATCCCCAGACCATCTGTGTAGATATTTTTGATATCGATAGATACTTTCTTTTCCATGGCCTCAGATTTTTGATGATATATTGAGATTATTTTTGGTCTCGACCCAGGGGTTCTAGGGTTTGTCCGTTCACGGAGTGTTGCCTGGTCTAAGCCCTTCCAAAGAGTGTTAGGAGCCGAGTTGCCAAATTTAGGGTTTTTAGAGATTTACCAATGGTGGGGAGCCCTGAAATTCGATACGTTGCCTGAATGAGAATTTTCCTTTGCATGAATGAACCTGGGGGCCAGTTTTGAAAAACCCTCCGTGTATCCTTATCTTGGATAGGAAGGATAGGAGACAATAGGGGGTTCTCGAGCACTTCAGCTTCTTTCTTGGCCTAGAGTGGTGCAGTTTGCTCCAGTTACAAATGCTGGGGTTGCTAATGTTATTGGGATAGCCCACATTCCTGCCTCCCTGGCTTGAGCTGTTACTCTTGCTGTTGCCGCTGCCCTAGCTCCCCTCTGCTGCCTCCTACTCTTCACAGTTTGCCAGCCTTGTTCATCCTGAGAATGCGGAGGGGGAGCCCCCACCCCCAAAGAAAACCTTCTGCTTCCCCTGTATAATGCTGTAAGGGTGCTCTGCCCTTGATTCATTTTTTGCATTCTTAAAAATATTGCTTTGTCGTTGACTACCTACTTTTTTTTGCATTTTGTCTTTTTTTTTCTTGACTGTATAATATTAATTCTTGTATATATTTTAACATTCTTGAATTTATTTATATAATAATATAATATTAATATAGTATTAAATTATTGTAATAATATTATATATTATTATATATAATATAATATAATTAAATTATATATTATATTATATATCAATAATAATATTATTAATATAATATTAATTATTATAAACCCTAACTATTTTATAGTACTCATTATTAAAAATCCTAATTATTTTAAATCAAAATTATATAGCATAACATTATTAAATATAATAATATTAAATTTATATTATTATTACATTATTAGAAAAAGTTATTTAAATTAATTAAATTAATATATAATTATATCATATAACATGTAAAAGACATTAATTAAATCCATATATAATAATATAGTATAACTATATATATATACTAGAGCCACACTTCTTCGGTTTAATCCGAGCAGCATGAGTCGATCTCGAGACCTATATGGGACGAACCCAAAGCCCTTAACCAACCATACTACTCGTGCGGGGTAATATTATATTTATATTATTATAATATTATTACATAATTATAAAGAATATTTATAATAATAAATACAATAAATAAAATTATTTAGTTATAATTATAATATTATTATAAATTAATTATAATTGTTGTATTATTATAAATTTATTATAATTATTATATTATAATTATAATTATAATTATTATATTATTATAATATTATATTATAATTATTATATTATTATATTATATAATTGTAATTATATTATTATATTATTATTATAATATAATATTATAATTATTTTGATATTATTATATTATTATTATAATTATTTATATTATCATAATATTTAATATAATATAATTATATCAAAATAATTATAATATAATAATATAATTATAATATTATAATATAATAATATAATATAATAATATAATAATATTATAATATAATTATATAAATAGAAATCATAGAGTATGACACGATTTTTTTGGCAGCATGAGAACAACTGACGAGTTTAGAAAATTTTTGGTGTGAATTTTTTTTATGGCATGAGACAACATTTTCGGTCATTTTGGCAACGAAGGTCACACTAAAAGCTGGCCATTCCTTACATGCATTTGTGTAATGAAGATTCACGTGGCCCGACCGTCTTCAATAAAATGTGTAACTAATGGACCATCCAATCATTAGTCTACGGAAGCACGAAAATCTTGAAGTTACCATCTTATGTAGCATTGATGGGAGATGGCAGCCGCATCCATGCCCCGGTGCAAATACGGGGTTGGATAACTGCTGCCATACTGATAAGCATCACTCCTTGTGCGTAAATGTAATCAATCGTAGTACCCTTTATTGCCTTGAGTTTATAAATTTGATCCACTATACCAGCATTTTGGAAAATATGGGTGTACTTGTTGTTGCCAATTGTGAGGTCCACCATTTGTTGCAAGGCACGTAGACAATCTATTGTAATCATAGGCTTTGCAGGTGAAAGAAGACCACAGAGGACCTTCACACAACCTGTTTCAACAAAATACTATATATGCCCTTCTCTGACACCAGAGACTACATTACAACGAGTCTTAGCAATTTCATTCTTTAAAGGACCATTTGCCTTTGCAAGAAACTCCACAAATGTAGGACCCAGATCTGCGTCAATTATATGCCCAATACCAACTTGCCTTCTTCCTTCTGTGAGAATGGAAAGTATCTTGCTTGCCTCCACCTCCACTTCTATCCTTGTGTTATGCCCACTCGACAAAATTGATAGGACGCGTAAAAGGGATCTCCAATTGATAATGTCCTCATAATTGTCGATAATGTTTGCAGTTATTTTCAGTACAAGCAACATAATATCTTAACAAGGATGAAGGAGAAGATCCACAAGATTTGGACAAATGTTAGCTTCAACAATAGCTGTAATGCCCTTACGCCCTCCTTCAAAAAGTGATTCAATTGCTCTGCAACCATCTTTAACTATACTTTACCTTTCCTCCATTTTAAGAAGCCCCTTCAAGAAAGGAAGGAATTTTTTTGTGGTTGCAATGGGTTTGTGCTGTACAATTCTCAACATTATGAAAATGGCATGCTCCATACACTTGGGCTGCTACAAATGAGGTATACTGATCATCCGCAGCTATATCAGGGATGCACTCCACTGAGTGTAGATGTGAAACCATTACCGAGGTGCAAACTGCCTGCTCTTTCAGATGCTCATTCAGAAAGCACAAAAGCTTCACAAACTCTGGCAGTACTCTGGCATTGATCAAAATTAGAACATCCTTTTTACCAAGATGACTTAATATTTGAGCAGCCAGAATCTGAAAATCTGGGTAAACTACCATTTTCAGAATACCAACCAAAATAGGCACAATTCCTGTGTGGGTGATGATGTCCACATCCTCTTTGGAATAGTACCCTTTTCCTAGATAATTCAGACCTCTATGCCGAGTTTCTTGATTTTCAGACTTAACTTGCTTCACAGCCCATTGTAACGAGCAAGTTTTGTTTGTTACTGGTGTGTTAGGGCTGCTTTTACATGCTCTTGATGATTTGGACATGTTTGCAAAAAGAATGCCTCACATTCCACAAGTGCCCAAATCCTTACATCACAAGCATAGATAGATTAGACACTGTTATTCAAAGAGAGCTACAATTTCAAGTATCTATAGTTGGCATGCCCGCTTCATTAACAAGATACATAGACCTCTACAAAGCCTTCAAACACAAAGATCTCCAACCATAACAAGAATCAAATTATTTTGAAACAAAAATAAAGTGTCTGTTCACTTACAATACATGACTTGGGCATTTCGTTTTCCCAATTATTGCAGCTCCACATATTAGACCAGGTACAATTGACATAGAATCAAGAAACAAGATTTTGTTCACCCTACAACTTCAAGAAGTCAAACAAATAAGTGATGAAATGGAGGAGTTATTGGCAACCAAGAAGCACATAAATACATCCTAGTTGCACAACCATACTTGTTACGGTACATCCTACATTCTTCTCTTTATTGGATTGAATATAAAGTCAGTTAGCATGTGTAACAACCTATCATCGTGGACATGGTAGTATCTTTAACGGTTTTGGAGACCTCCTATGTACGTTGGCACATGGCTTTTTTAAAAGAACAACTAGTTCAACGACCAATTTTTTTTAATTTTTTTTATAATATTAATAATATTAGTAATATTTATTATAACGCTTGTTGATATATTATATTAATTGATATTATAGTATTATAATTATATAATAATATAATAATAAACATAAACATATATATCTAATAGAAGAAGGGGCGACCAGTTGATCCAGGTAGAGTTAGATAGAATGTTGGTTTCTCCTAACTGGGATATGATTCAGTATGCTAAATTATCTGCTCTTCCTCGCACCATTTTGGATCACAATGCCCTCCTACTTGACTGGACTGAGAATTACCGTAAGGGCCCCTTCCCATTTAGGTATGAAATTATGTGGGCCTCCCACCCAGATTTTAAAAATTGCAATGCTAATTGGTGGAATGTCCCGATTCATGGATCCCCTATGTACATGATCACCCAAAAACTGATACATGTCAAAAATCAAGTTAAGGGTTGGAATAAATTTTATTTTGGAAATGTAATGAACACCAAGAAAAACCTCTTGGATTGTCTCCTGGAGGTCCAATATAAGATGGCCAAAGGAGATGGGAGTGAGAGCACTTATAAAATTGAAGATGATTTAGTCAAAAACCTGAAGGATGTTACCAGTAAGGAAGAAATTTTTTGGAAGCAGAAGTCTAGGGTTCAATGGTTGAAAGAGGGAGATAGGAACATGACCTCCTTCCATCAATTTGGCCATGAAAAATAGAAAGAGGAATAGTATCACCAAATTGCTAAATGAACAAAACAGAGAGGTGAAGGATGATAGGGAATTGGGTAGACTAGCCTCCAATTACTTCAAAAACTTCCTGGTAGAGCAAAACATCAGAACTGACAGTGTTAAGGAAAATATTCTTCTTAATTGTATTCCTCCTATCCTTTCTGAGGAAAACAATGAAGGCTTGCTAAAGCCTATAACGGAAGAGGAAGTCAGGGTAATAGTGTTCTCGATGGGGACCTTCAAAGTGCTTGGGCTAGATGGGTTCCCTCCTGCTTTTTTCCAAGAATTTTGGGATATAGTGGGCTATGATGTCATGAATGATGTTAAAGACTTCTTCAAGATGGGCAAGTTCCTCTGGCAAATCAATGCCACATTCATTGCGCTGATTCCCAAGAAAAACAACACGGAAGTCATGGCTGATTTCCACCCCATTAGTTTGTGCAATACTATTTATAAAATCATTACCAAAACTTTGGTCCTTAGAATCCAACCGCTTCTGGACAACCTTATCTTTGATAGCTAGAAAGGCTTTGTCCCTGGGAGATAGATTTTGGATGTGGCTATCTCAACTCATGAGATCATTCACTTAATGGATAAAAGCAATAAACCGAGTATGGCCCTTAAGTTGGACATATCAAAATCTTACGATAGAGTCTCTTGGGACTTCCTGTTCAAATTTCTTAGGAAGTTGGGTTTCAAAGACATAATGCTCAATCTGATATTTGTGTGTGTCACCACTGTCAAGTATTCGGTGTTGGTTAATGGCACTCTCCGGGGGTTCTTTAAGGCTGGTAGGGGCCTAAGACAGGGGGACCCCCTGTCCCCTTATTCATTATTATGGCCAAAGTCTTGGGAAGAAATATTTTTTCCCACCTAGACAATCAATCCCTCTTTGGTGTCAAAGCAGCGTCCTCCCTAAGACGGTCAGTTGTCCAACAGTTTGTTGATGATACCATGTTGTTTGGAGCGGCTTCAGTGGTGGAGGCCACGAGATGGAAGAATTTGCTCAATATGTATCCAGAGGTGTTTGGCCAATGCATCAATTATGAAAAGAGTAACGTGTTTTTCTTTAACACTAAGATAGACCTGCAAGTGAAGGTTAGAAATATTCTCCAATGCAATCGGGCAACTCTCTCGGCCACCTACCTGGGTCTGCCACTAACGGTCAAAGATGTGACCTCGACTTTCAAGAATACAGTTTTGGAGCGTATCCATAAGAAAATGGAGGGTTGGAAAGGTAAACTCTTAAGCCAAGTGGGCAAGCATCAACTTCTGAAGGCTTCCTTACAAGGCATCCCCACCTATTTCCTTTCTCTATTTAAAATTCCCAGATATATGACAGAAAAATTAGAAAGGATCCAGAGAACCTTCCTTTGGATGGGAGTGGAGGAAAAGAAGAGGATCTCATTGGTGGGATGGGATAGAGTCTGTCAGCTCAAGGCGATTGGAGGTCTAGGAATCAGAAAAATTTAGGGAATGAACAAAGCCTTACTAACCAAAATTGGTTGGACTTTTATAAAAGAGGAAAAGGACTGGGTTCAAATCATGAAAGCCAAATACCTGCAGAATGAATCCAACTCTGATATTCTTGATAGAGATTCCCTTCCCAAAGGTTCTATCATTTGGAACAAAATGACCAAAACCAGGAACTCTCTCTCACAAGGCATCAAATGGAAACTAGGTAGAGGAGATAATCAGGTTCTGGGAGGATAATTAGCTGCGGGATGATCCCTTATTGAAAGGTTTCAGTTTTATTAAGGAAAGAGTAGTGAGATTTTTTGGTAACAAGGTGAGCAACTATATTACTTGCCATCCCCATAGTCAAAGAAGGTGGAAAAATTTATCGAACTGCTGTAACAACCAACCTGACAAGCTAGAGTGTCAGATTTTGCAATAGGAGTTAGAAAGGTATAGAATTCTGGTTTTCCAAAGGGTTGAAGAGATGTTTTGGGGTCAAGACCAAAAAGGAAAGTTCACGGTCAAGTCAGCTTACCATCTGCTGACTAACAGTGGTTAGCTGAATCAGTTCTGGAAGAAAGTCTAGAATAGAAAATTACTACCTAAAGTTAACTTTTTCTAGTGGGCTGTGGCACACAACAAAGTTCTTTCCATTGATAACCTTAATAAGAGGGGTTTCCAACTGGTTAACAGATGTGTGCTATACTGTAAAGATCAAGAGACCATACAACACCTGCTCCTTCATTGCAAGTTCTCTAAACAAATTTGGGAGAAACCTCTTCAGAAGCTTAACATGGAGTGGGTTTTACATGAAAACATGGAGGATTTTGCCCAAAGTTGGATCTCCCTCTTCACTTACCCTAGGATAAGGGAACTCTGGAGATAGATTCCCCCTCACCTTGGGTGGAGTGTGTGGAAAGAAAGAAATAATTGCATTTTCAGAGAAATTGCTCGTCCTGCTAACGAGGTTGTCTTCTCTTTTTGCAGAGCCATCGTTGAGAACACTTCTTCCTATACCCTGTAAGTTGCTGAGTACCCCCCTTCCCTGGTAGAAATTTAGATTGCCAAGAACTAGTGCCTAAAGGAGGATATGAGCAAGGATGACATATCAAAAAAGATGGCCAGACTTAACACTAGCTGGAAACCTCCCCCTAGTGGCTGGATCAAACTTAACTTTGACAGGGCGAAAAAAAAAATACTGGCCTAGCTAGTGGGGGAGGGATCTTCAGAGACTGTCATGGCATCTTCATTACTGCTTATGCTAGGGGCATCGGTCAAGAGTCTAATAATGTTGCTGAAGGCATGGTGCTTCTTAAAGGCTTAGGATTGCCCACTCCTTGGGAATTGACAACCTGCAAGTGGAAGGAGATTCTAAATTAGTGATTGATGCGGCCCTAGGAATGTCCAATAGTGGTTGGAAATTGAAGAGTTTAATTGAGGATATCATCGACTTACTATCCGGTTTCAATCAGATGGTTATCAGTCATGTTTATCGTGAAGGCAATAAAGCAGCTGATGCGATGACTAACTTGGGTCAAAGCTTGGACACTTGGCGGTGTTGGAGATTAGTTAATAACCTTCTGCGTCATATACAAACCCTCATTGAGAAGGAGATAAGCCCTGCTCTCAGTCCCTCATGAGGATAAAACCTAAGCTTTGGAGGGGATTAGGGGGCCAGCAGAGATCTAGAAACTTCTGCCAGCTGGACTCCAGGTATAGTTTGTTGGAGGCCACGAAGGTTAAGTGCCAACTTGTCAATACTCAGACTTGTCTTTTCATAAGCTGTTGCATTTATTACATGCTGAGATGGTGTCTCGAGGGGGTTTCTCACATGCCTAGCCACATGAAATTCTGCCTTGACATTTTGAAGACGCTCAACATGAGATTTAATGATGATTTTATAGGGCTCTTTAATTATGATATGAAAGACATTAAATGTTCTCGCATATTGAGAAATAGCAAGTACGCTAACTTCAATAAAGGATATAAACATCATTGCTATCAGTTTAAATACTAAAGCTGGGGATTCAGAGGTTATAGAGTTATCTGAGAGTTACATTGTGTTTGCTTTTTGCTGCATTGCGCTTGTTTTGTCTGCTGCTTGCATTGTCAACCCACTTGAGTCTAGTAAAATGGGTGGGGATAGGTTGCGCACAGAGCTTGAGACTTGTGAGGAATTCAAAAAGAACGAGACTATTTGGTACATTTGCCATGACGGTGGAGTTATCTCATATTTGGAGTGTCTGCAAGGCCATGATGAAAACCTCTCGGCTCAGTTTCTGCCGTCCTATGATGGTAGAAGGGTTAAGGTTGGTAATGTGGAGTTTGAGATTTTAGAGGAGGTGATTGGGATGGCTATTAGGATGTCTACTAATGGCATGAAGCACCCCAGGAAGAGCAAGGTGTCAGATCCTGATGGTATGAAGTTGTTTCTCAATAAAGATGAGGTTCTGAATAGTCTGCAAGGGGGTTTTGATCGACAACTCTTACCTTTGCCCTAGGATGAGGTATGTTACATGATAATGAAGTATTTTACTTTAGAGGGAAGGTTTAGGAGGTTTTTTCATTATCACTTCATGCTGCTAAATCATTTTAGGCATAGTAAGCATATCAGCTTCCCTTTCTATCTTCTCTCATCGCTGGAATCCTTCATTGTTGCGGCTAAAGAACAACATGCCTTTGACTCTAGTAAACCTGAGATTCTACTCTACCAGGGCTTAATCTTAAGGTTGTATAAGTTCCATCTTGCCCTCTGCCCCCCTAAAGCCCTCAGTCTCATCAGGATTGAGCCTCAGCCCCATAATCCCACCCTGGTGAAGGATCGCCCGGTCATTATTATTGAAATCACCCCTGATTCCTATGCTAAGTCCTTAAAAAGTGGCAAGAAGAAACCCACTGTGAGCATTAGCCCCAAACCCACCACTGAAGATATCACCCCTGTTTCTCCAGCGACAACCCCTGCTAAAAGAAAAATCATCCTAGGGAGCCCATCCCTGCCCAATAAGAAGAAGCGGGGAACCCTGGAAGAAGATTTAGATACTGTTAATGAGATTAAGACCTCTAAGTCTACCTCGGTGGTTGAGGAAGTTAGTACTGAAGGGGGAAGTGGGGATTCAAACAGTGTTGAGGATGAGGTCTACATGCCCACTAACAGCAAAACTCGTAAGCCGATGACTAGGAGGTCGTCTAGGCTTGCTGCCAAATCAGCCTTCATGCACAAAGGAAAAGCTGCCTTGTTGGTTAAGGAGGATGTTGATGAGATGCAGGAAGAGGAACAATCTAAGGAAAAGAACAAAGGGGTTTCTGAGAAAAAGCAGGAAGAAGAAGACTCCCAAGAAGATAACAAGAAGGGTTTTGCTGAGCTGCAGGGTTTGGAGTCTGAGGGCAACATCAAGACGGACACGGTTGTGGAGGAAACTGAACAACTTGGTGGTGATGTTTCAGTTAACAAAGGTAACAAAATTGAGATGCAGGAAGTGGATGTTGAGGGTCCCAACAACTTCCCCGATTTGAATGTGTAGGGCTCGAATACTATCAACTCTAAGAAAAAGAAAAAAAGGTACTGGTAAGAAGAAAAAAGGTGACATGAACAAAAAACACAAGGAAAATGAAACTCTGGAGGCTAGGCTCACTCATCTGGAGTAGAAAATTAACACACTGGCTAAATTCTCGGCTAGAGTTATGCACAGATCTGCCACTACTTTGGTGGCTCTCCAGAACGTGGTTCCCAAGGGGCAAGAGAAGAAAGACAAAAAGTTGAAGAAGTATGAGGATGTGCTGTAGTTTCTTGTGGATGATTGGGACAAGATGTTCACATAGCCTTTAAAGGCTTGGGTCTACTCTGTTGACGGTCCGGTGTCAGTCTATTGTCTCTGTGGTGCCCAGTTTCTTTTATTTTTTGTTATGTTGCAAAAATTTTAATGGTCTAATCGTTACTGTTTATGTTTTTTGGTGAGCCTCTATTGGCTGTTTTATCATGGGATCGGCACCCTTTTGTACCGCTTATCTAATAAAAAACATAAACATAAATATAATATAATAATATATAATATTATTATAATATTATAATAATGTAATAATATAAATATAATATTATATTATAATTATAATTAAAATATAATATTATAATAAATTTATAATAATATTATAATTATAATTAAATAATTTTTTTTGTTGTATTTATTACTACATTTATTATTATAAACATTCTTTCTCTAATTATGTAATAATATAATATAATAATATAAATATAATATTATTATTATATTTAATAATGTTATATATTGATTTAATTAATGTCTTACATGTTATATGATATAATTATATATTAATTTAAATAACTTTTTCTAATAATGTAATAAAAATATAAAATTTTAATATTATTATAATATTTAATAATGTTATGCTATATAATTTCGATTTAAAATAATTAGAATTTTTAATAATGAGTACTATAAATTAGTTAGTTAGGGTTTATAATAATTAATATTATATTAATAATATTATTATTGATATATAATAATATATAATATTGTTATAATATTATAATAATGTAATACTATATTAATATTATATTATTATATTTGATAATGTTATATGATACATATCAAAGGATAAGTCATATCAACATTTATCTGGATGGATTTCTCAAAGGACTTATACTTGGATGGATTTAATTTCCTTTGAAAAGTCCATCTGGATAAATGTTGAAATGACTTATCCTTTGATATCTATTGTATAAGATTATCAAATATAATAATATAATATTAATATAGTATTAAATTATTATAATATTATAATAATATTATATATTATTATATATAATATAATATAATTAAATTATATATTATATTATATATCAATAATGATATTATTAATATAATATTAATTATTATAAACCCTAACTATTTTATAGTACTCATTATTAAAAACCCTAATTATCTTAAATCAAAATTATATAGCATAACATTATTAAATATAATAATATTAAATTTATATTATTATTACATTATTAGAAAAAGTTATTTAAATTAATATATAATTATATCATATAACATGTAAAAGACATTAATTAAATCCATATCTAATAATATAGTATAACATTATTAAATATAATAATATTATATTTATATTATTATATTATTATAATATTATTACATAATTATAAAGAATGTTTATAATAATAAATATAGTAATAAATATAATAAATAAAATTATTTAGTTATAATTATAATATTATTATAAATTAATTATAATTGTTGTATTATATAACTTTATTATAATTAAATTATATTATTATAATATTTTTTTTTGATATGTAATGTAGGCATAAGGGAGCCGTACCCCATAAGAGAAAATAAAAATAAAATTAAGTGAAGTGCATGCCCTAAGAAAAGGGGTGCAATAAGCAAGCATCAATGCTTGCATCAAACCAAAGACAGTCATGAACAAACCCAGCTCATTAACACTTGGGTTCGAATACAAATTATGAATTTGAAACTACTGCATTCTAGACATCCTATTATTAACCCAGGGTTCCTAAGTGCTACCATCTTGCTTATTCATTTTTGCAAAAGAGTGTTGAATCATGTTGCATTTCTCACTTTCAGTAATTTTCTTTTTCCATTTTACCTCTGTCCAGCTCTTGTCCTCCCCAAAATCCTCTTTTGGAATTGATGTTTCCTCTATGACCTTCACTCTTGAAGGCGAAACAGGTGATTTTGTAGTCTCTGGTGGGGAAGGAAATTTGTTTCCTAATTTTGTTTCTTCCATATCTGAAATGTGAGCACTTCTTGCCTGCAGAGTGGGGGATGAGGGAGATTTCTTTGCCTCTGTTGATGAATTTTCTTTGCAATCATGAGACTGCGGGGAAGCCTTCTTTTCCACAGAATAGTGATGAACTGAGGAATCTTTCCACCAAGATGCATTACTATCAAATTTAGGTTTGAGGCACTTTGCTGCTAAGTGGCCAGTGCTGAAGCATCTATGGCATTTGAAAGGAAGGCCCTCATAATCCAAAACCTGGGTCCAGTTATAATTTATTGTTTTTAAAGAGATCTCAGCTGGCAGGTCTTTGTTGGTATCAATATCCACCAGAATGCGAGCAAAGGTTGTGTGGTAGAAATCAGAGGAGCTTTTGTCCACAAGTAGAAATTTCCCCAGCTTGTTGCCTATAGCTTCAAAACATTCTTCAAACCAAAACTGAAGCAGGAGGTTCGGAAGTCAGATCCAAGTAGGAGTAAATGCAAATGATTCAGAATTTGGATTAAATTCAGGGTGCTAGGGTTTGAGCATGAGTAGATGATCATTGCAGCTCCACTTATAATCACAAAGAACAGTCTTCCTATCCTAGATATTATCAAAAACAACAATGAAAAAACCTTGGCTGCAGGGGTAGATTTGGAGATCTGCTTTCAGAATTGGACCCCAAGTATCGATGATCCACTTGTGCAGCACACCAAGGCTTGGCCAGAACTTGACAAATCGCCCAATTAAGCCCTTCTCAGCAAAAGAATTTTTCATTTTCTTTGACTTCCCTTCCAAGCACATCACCAAACTTGACGATTGGATTGTCCACTGCATTTTGCAGGGGTTTGACTAGTGAAACTTGGTCTTTAGCATTTACCGAATTGGAGAAAAGTGAGTCCTTACCAGAATTTGCGCCTGCACTTGCCTTGGGCTGTGGGTTTGATCTTGTCTGAATGCCCTCTTTTTGTTTGCCCTGCACCTCAAAAACTTTCTCTACTCCAATTTTCTCCTTCCCCCGCCGAGGGATCTCTGTGGCCATCCTCTGCGCAATGTTCTTCCTCTCACCATATTCACATGGATTTGGTCGCCCTGCGCCGTGAGAAAAAAAGGTGAGATCTTTGAAAGCATGTTCATCAGAACCCTTGTCCGCTGCATGGCAATTCTCCTCCAGCACTGCGAAAGAATTTGAAACCCTAACCGCTGTAAACTTCGGCAGCGAGCTCATTTTCACTCTATTTTATATTATTATAATATTATATTATAATTATTATATTATTATATATTTTTTTGATTCATAATAATGATTTTATATTGAACTAGAAAAGGGAATTACATAGTTCGGTGCCAAGAAATGGCTCTTCTGAATATAACTGTTGCTTAATTTGCTATTGACAAAGGACTTACTATCTCCCTGAAACTACCAAAACGACCTTGTAGGGTCAGAAAAAACTATACACCGCATAGGGTCAATCCTTGACTGTTAGCTATTTACATATACTATAGGCTTCCATTAACAAAAAGGAGCCATAAACTAAAAGCAGAAAAGCCAGAAGACAAAAGATTAACAGAACCAAGTTTAATTAGCCTCCACCTTAGCGAAGTCCAGTAGTTGCAAGTTGAAATCTGCCACCCAGTCGAATCCATCCACTGGCAGAATGCCCAACACCTTCTTGATGAAGTCAACAACGGTCTGAGAAATGTCCTTTGCCACCAACAATTTGAAACCCTTTAAATCCTGGATGAAAGGATACAGTTTTACCACTGCATCTGGGTCTTCCAGAAGGGCCATGTCCTTGGGTCGTGGGACTCCAACTCCCAGATTAACCGCTTACAGGATAGTATCCAAATCCCCCAAATGCTCTGCATAAAAAAATCCTCTCATGATGGCTTCCATTGCTTCCTTGGGATTTTCCAACTGCAAGAGCATGGCCAGGACCCTTGATGAGATATCGGTGTCTACCCTGTATCGTTCGTCATTCTGCAGAAAGTGTTTCCCCACGATCATCCTCACAGCTCCTACCATCAACTCATCTGATCTATGCAACATCCTCTGCAACTGGAGATCAGAAACACGGCCAAGAAAGGCCATCTAGCGCTTACTACTCACCAACCTTACTAGAGTTTCCATACCATCATAGCAAATTGCTTCGGTGGAGAAGACAACTGTGAAACAATACGACATTGAGACAAAACTAGGTGTTTTCCTGTAACTATCGACATATCTCCTTATAATAATTTCCATCCCTCTGAAACTTCTTGAAACACCTCAAAATACCTGCCTTCTGGAGAGTTCCACTCCTCACACGATCATTGCGAAGCAAGGTAAGGGACCTGCACTTGCACGTTGCCCCGACCTTGCCACCTCATAAGATGAGGTGGTAAGGCTCCCTTCCAACCTCCCACAAAGTAGCTTTTACACCTCTAAGAGATCCCCCTGTCATCAAGAGGAGAAAATTCTTTAATCATCATCCCAGTTGCGCCCAAGTTAGACAAATTGTCCGCATCTTGATTCCCTTCCCTGGGAATATGGTTAAAAGTAACCTTATCAAAATCCCCCAGCATCTTTAGAGCCAATTCCAATTCAGCCTGAAGCCTCCAGCTAATGAGTTTTCTAGTTCTCAGTCCATTGATTACCAACAAAAAATCTCCCTCAATGGCTAAATTTCTAACATTAATCTCTTTGCACAAACTCAACCCTAGGATAAGCGCCTGGATCTCTACATCATTATTGGTCCCGGGCAGAAGAGGTGCTACTAATTTACCTACCACTTTACTATTGGAGGAATGAATGATACACCCTGCTCTCGAGGGGCCCAGGTTCCCTTTGGAAGCCCCGTCAAAGTTTAATTTGTACCATCCTTCTTCCAGTGGAGACCATTGAATGTTTTTCCTTTCCAATAATGTAGATTGCCCACCAGACCTTGAAATAGGAACTATTTTGAGCCTTGACCACTTTTTGATCATTTCTGCATCCCAACCAGTGAAATGATGTTGAAAAGCTTCGACCTCAGTCTACCTTGAGTTTACTATTTCTACTATGTTGGACTCAATCTTGCTAAGCAATGAGAGGATTGATATTTCTTTCTTATGGAAATTCCTCCTATTGTGCTCCTTCCACATCTCCCAAATAAGGATAGAGGGACCTGCTATCCAGAGATTGCCAAACATAGCCTTCTGATGCAAAACGGGCCACGCTGAGAGCTAATCCAAAAGATTGCTTGGGGGGCGGAATACCACCCCAACTTATTCATGAGCCAATACCAGCCTCTGAGCACAAAAGAGAAACGAAGGAATAAATGATTACCATCTTCCTCTGCTTCTTTGCATAAGATACACCTAGAAGGACCTTCGAAACCTAGCCTTCTAAACCTGTCCGTGGTGAGAGCTCTACCCTAAACAACCAGGTAAGTGAAGACCCCTACTTTGGGTAAGCAATGTTTGTTCCAGCATAGCTTAATAGGGATCTTACCATCTACTGCACCAATCCCCTTAAGAACCTTGTATCCATCTTTGACAGAATACTCCCCAGTAAGAGAAGCACACCATCTGAGGACATTTCTATCCACCCGATTGCAAATCAACCGGTTTGCCATTATTTATTCAAAAGCTTCCACTTCCCTATCGCTGAAACCCAAGTTTCTCACACTCTTTCAATTTGGAAAGGCAGCCTCCTCTACTTGCTGAAAGCAAAGATAGTCCCTAACTCTGTCTCCCCACAACTGCTTTGATCTTATCATAACTGTGGCTAAGTCTTCTCTGCCTACTAGAGCTGGAAATCCTTCCCAAGAGCCTTCCCAAAATCTTGCATTCCTTCCATCCCTAATTTCCCATGAAAGGTGATTACAAATAAGGCCATGGCAACTTTTGATGAAGTTCCATATTCTAGACCCATCTGGGAGAACTCTTGAAGAAAATATGTTGTTTTCTTCTTCGTCCAAATACTTTGCCTTTATTAATCTAACCCATTTCAATTCTGATTTAGCATAAATCAACCAAGCTAACTTTTCTCCTAAAGCTTTATTTTACAGCAAAAGATCCTTAATTCCTGCTCCATCCCTCTCTTTCTTCTCGCAAACTTGATTCCAGCTGATAAGAGGATACTTAAACTGATCTGAGGAACCTTGCCAAAAAATTTCTCATCTTCTGTGTCAATTCTTTACTGGTCTTACTTGCTAAAGGAAGACACGACATCATATAAATTGGGATAGCTGAAAGAACTAATTTAATCAAAGTTAGTCTTCCTATCCAAGACAACCATTTTCTTTTCCAAGATTCTAATTTGTTTTTCACCCGATCCAGCAAAGCATCCCAAGTATTGTCAGTGTGGATACCTTTAACCAAAGGCACCCCAGATAAATAAAACTTCTAATTTATCCTTGCTTACCTCTTGACCTGAGGCAATAGAATAAAGTTCCAGAATGTCTATAATTCTTTGCCTCACCCTCACATGCAGAACCAAACAAGAGGGTATTGTTTGCAAATTGCTGGTGAGTGAACCTTGGCAATGTTCCTGTAATTTGAATCCCTGAAATGTTTCCTTCTAGATAAGCCTTGGCCAGAGATCTCCCTAGAGCATCTACCATTATAATGAATAGGAAGGGTGACAAAGGGTCACCTTGCCTTAAACCCCTTGAAGTGTTGAAAAATCCTTCTGGTGAGCTATTAATAAGAACTGAGTATTTTGGGCTTGAAACCCATTCAAAAATCCAATTAAGCCAATTCTGATTAAAACCAAAGGCTGCCAAAACTTTAAAGAGGAATCTCCAATTCACCTTATCATATGCCTTCCGGATGTCCAATTTAACAAGCGTCGAGGGATGTCTGTTCCTTTGAACTGAGTGAATAGCCTCTTGAGCTATAATTACTCCATCTAGAATCAATCTTTTAGGCACAAACCTGGTTTGCTCTTCTGCTACAACAACTGGTAGAATCTTTTTGATTCTATTGGCTACGACTTTGGCTAAGATTTTATAAACCGTATTGTAGAGGGAAATTGGCCTATATTCATCAAAGGATTCTGATTTCTCTTTCTTAGGAATCAAAGCTATAAAGGTGTTGTTCATCTCCTTGAGGATCTTTCCTAAGTTTCTTGAATCTTCAAAGGCTTCAGTCAATTCCTTGCCCACTATGTCCCAACATCTTTGGAAGAAAGTAGCTGGGAACCCATCAGGTCCTGGAGCCTTATCCGGGGCAAGCTGAGCCAAGGCTCTCGTGATTTCTTCCTTTGAGAATCTACTATTTAACATCTTATTCTGCTCTATCGAGACCAGTCTAGGGATGTTCTCAATGAATTTTTGTTGTGCCGCAAGATTTGAGCCTTCCTCCTCATTTAAAATTTTTTGGAAGAAATCCACAGCTGCTTTGTTAATTTCCTCCAAATCTTTTGTTAACCTGCCATCGTTGGATTTAATTGCTGAGATCTTATTGATATTTCTTCGAACTCTTGTAGAATTATACAAGAATTTTGTATTCCTGTCTCCTTCCTTAAGCCATAATTCCCGCGACTTCTACCTCCAGAAGATTTCTTCTTTGGCAAGAATGTCCTCCAATTTTCCCATCAAATCTTTCTATTGAAGATAAGAGGCATTGTCCATACCTTCCTTGATGATTTTTTCATTTAAAGATTGAATTTCTTCCTCTATCTACCTCTTAGATTCAAAGATATTCTTGAAGTGATCTATGTTCCATTGTTTCAAGTTAGCTTTGATCAATTTTAGCTTCGTTGATATATTGAATAAACCTACTCCGCCTGGCTTGCAGCTGCTCCACCAATCTCTGATCAGGTCCAGAAAAGAGGGATCCTTAAACCAAATGTTTTCAAATTTGAAGGGACATCTAATGGGTCTCCTTTCTCCCAGAATTTCTAAAGAGATTGGGTAATGATCTGATCTTGAAAGGGCCATGATCTTACTTTCAAGACTGAAAGGAAACTTGCTTAGATCTCCTTTGAAAAGAAACCTATCCAATTTTTCTACAATGTTACAAAAGCCAGCCCTTTTGTTTGTCTAGGTAAAGCTTCCATTGCTCAGAGGCAAATCTAACATCTCATTTAGGTCTACCAAATTCTCAAAATCCAATTGAGATTGCAACTTCCTACCAACCCCTCCCATTTTATCTTCAGATCTCAAGATGGCATTAAAGTCTCCTCCCAAAATGATGAAATCCAAGGGATTGTTGTTGCAGACAAGGTCCAGTTCAGCCCAGAGCTCCCTCTTTAGGATATAGGAGTTTGGACCATACACATTAATTAACAAGAAACTTAAATTTGAGGCTAAGCTTTGTACCTTAAACACCATCCACCCTTTGCTCAACGCAGTGGCCTCTACCAAAACTGTTTGAGGCCACCAAAGAGTCATTAACCCTCCAGAGGGGCCGGTAGCATTAACCCACAACAAATTCCACTGCTTCAAAATTCTAGCAAAACTCTGATTCTCCTTTTCTTCTAACTTGGTTTCCTGAAGAAGGCAAACATCTGGTTGAATTATGTTCAGCCTATGCCTTATCAGGCATTTTTTGTTAGGGGCATTCATGTCCCTAACATTCCAAGAAAAGATTTTTATTGTCCTTCGGGAAGGGAGCCTCCCTTCCCTACTTTCAATAAGTCATGCAACTTAAGCTACCCACTAGCTTCCCCATCCCATTTAAGTTTCTCCTTATTTGGAATACGCCCCTTGGACCTGTGCTCCCCACAATTTGGAGAGGATCTTAAGGCCTCTTTTTACCCTAGACCCAGTTGATCTAAAAATAGTTGTAAATCCCCATCTTTACCAGAGTTGATCAGAGGGAAATTAACTTCATCTACGCAACCAGAGGCTTCATAATCCTTCCTAGTTTCAATCATCCAATCCTCAACCCCTACTTCTTCCTCCATAAAAAAGGATCCTGCCTTAGCTACCTTGGCTATTTCTACCAGCTTGCTCCCTACTTCTATTAGGGAGTCAAAATCCTCCTTGATCATATTTTGTTTTATTGCCGCTATTGTCTCAGAAATTTTAGTGTTTAAGTCCTGAGTGAGGCCAGTCTCCAATTCTGGCTCTAGACAATTCCTCTCCCCTTTCTCTTTACTAACTGTCACCTTTGTAGTGAGGGGGATTTCCCTAACTTTCTGGGATTCAAAATGAGAAATTTGATGATCACAACCTTTGGTTGCCTTGACAACTTTTATTGGACTCTTCTTGGGATTATCCCCAGGGCTAGTCTCTTCTGATTTTTCCTTTGCAATCTCCTTTGCTTTTTCTCTATCTGTGGTTTGCAGACAATCCCAAGACCTCCATCCAAGCATGCCCACCCAATTCCCTTGAGGCTTCGGATAAAAAATTAAAGGCTGCTTCAGAATACCCCAATCCATGAAAATTTCTATCTCCCTCCTTTAGTAATCCTCAGGGTGGTTTTCTACACAAATCCTTACAAAAGAACCTTCCTTCTTATTCTCCCATTCTTCTGCGCAAACAAATTTACCCAAATGATTGCCTATAACTTCTAGAATATTCTGATCCCAAAATTTGTAGGGAAGATTGGGCATTTTGTACCAATCCTAAACATAACTAATCCTGTGTTTTTTAGGGTCAAAACCAATTTGCCATTCGCAAAAATAAAAACCATATCCTTCCATAAGCCAGATACCTTCCAAAATCTCTGATCGAATGTTGCTCGAAGGGAAAATTACTATGAAGTAGTTATTTGCAAGAGGTTTTATTAACAGCTCCATTCCCCATCTTTCCTGTCACCAATTCTTTAATTCTTTCTAATCCAGATTAACTCCAAACCATTTACCAATGAGCCCTAAATTCTTTAACCGCTTAATCGAAGGTTCCAAAACCCTAGCTCCAAGAACCATGGTTTTCTTATTCCCTGAAGGGATCGTTGCTCCCCTTTCTCTTTGGTTTTTCTTACCAATACCTTCCTCTCCAAAATTTCTCTTGTGCCATTGTGGTCAATCCATCTTCCTCCTCCAAGCCTGAAAATTATGCCCTCTTTGTCTTTGAAAAGAGTTGTTGCCCTTGAATCCTTCATTCTAAAAATTTCTCCTTTGGAAGCCTGAGAAAGATCTCCATGCCTCTCTAGTGGCTCTATCTTGGATCTTCTTTAACGTAATTTCTCTATCCACTTCTTTTACCCAACCTTCCAAATTTTGTCAGACCTTTGAAGAACCAACCACAAGGAAATCCCTAAAATCTTCATTGAGATCTACCTTTTCCTTGGCGCTTTCGTGCTCTGCCGTCTGCTCCTTTTCGCACTCTTCGCTCTGCTCCATTTTTTTGAAAGTCCTAATTATATTATTATTATAATATAATATAATAATTATACTATAATAATTATTTTTATATTATTATATTATTATTATAATTATTTATATTATTATAGCATTTAATATAATATAATAGCATCAAAATAATTATAATATAATAATATAATTATAATATTGCCGATAAGGGCGTGGCTTGGTGGTTAAGTTGCTCGGTTGTAGTGGCGGCCACCAGAGTTCAAACCCCTACCGGGCCAACGAGCTCGTAGGTTTGAAGTGTTCTTGCTAGGGGATGAGGTACCCTCGTGTTGTGGCCTCACTAGTTCATTGCTCCGGGCAAAAGCATTCACGTGGAGTCGGAGGGCGTGTCGCACCAGCGTCGCTGGTCACATTAAAAAGTTTACCAGGCGCATTTTAAAAAAAAAATATATATATATATAATATTATAATATAATAATATAATTATATAAATAGAAATCCTACAGTATGACATGATTTTTTTGGCAACATGAGAACAACTGACGAGTTTAGAAAATTTTTGATGTGAATTTTTTTATGGCGTGAGACAACATTTTCAGTCGTTTTGGCAACGAAGGTCACACTAAACACTGAAAATTCCTTACTTGCGTTTGTGTAATATAGATTCACATGGCCCGACCATCTTCAATAAAATGTGTAACTAGCGGACCACCCAGTTATTAGTCTACAAAAGTACGGAAATCTCGAAGTTGCTGTCTTATGTAGCATGGATGGGGGATGGCAGTGGCATCCATGCCCCGGTGCAAATACAGGGTTGGATAGCCGCTGCCATACTGACAAGCATCACTCCTTGTACATAAATGTAATCAATTATAGTACCCTTTATTGCCTTGAGTTTATAAATTTGATCCAATATACTAGCATTTTGGAAAATATGGGTGTACTTATTGCCAATTGCGAGGTCCACCATTTTTTGCAAGGCACATAGACAATCTATTGTAATCATAGGCTCTGTAGGTGAAAGAAGATCACAGAGGACCTTCACACAACCTGTTTCAACAAAATACTATATACGCCCTTCTTTGACACTAGAGATTACATTACAGAGAGCCCTATCAATTTTGTTCTTTAAAGGACCATTTGCCTTTGCAAGAAACTCCACAAATGTAGGACCCAGATCTGTGTCAATTATATGCTCAATACCAACCTACCTTCTTCCTCATGTGAGAGTGGAAAGTATCCTGCTTGCCTCCACCTCCACTTCTATCCTCGTGTTATGCCCACCCAACAAAATTGATAGGATGCGTAAAAGGGCTCTCCAATTGATAATGTCCTCATAATTTTCTATAATGTTTGCAATTGTTTTTAGTACAAGTAGCACAATATCTTGACAAGGATGAAGGAGAAGATCCACAAGATTTGGACAAATGCTGGCTTCAACAATAGTTGTAATGCCCTCACTCCCTCTTTCAGAAAGTGATTCAATTGCTTTGCAACCATCTTTAACTATACTTTGCCTTTCCTCTGTTTTAAGAAGCCCCTTCAAGAAAGGAAGGAATTTTTTTGTGGCTACAATGGGTTTGTGCTGTACAATTCTCAACATTATGAAAATGGCATGCTCCATACACTTGGGCTGCTGGAAAAGAGGTAGTAGACCATCCATAGCTATATCAGGGATGTACTCCACTGAGTGTAGACATGAAACCATTGCCAGGGTGCAAACTGCTTGCTCTTTCAGATGCTCATTCGGAGAGCACAAAAGCTTCACAAACTCTGGCATTGATCAAAATCAAAACATCCTTTTTACCAAGATGACGTAATATTTGAGTAGCTAGAATCTGAAAATCTGGGTAAACTACCATTTTCAGAATGCCAACCAAAATAGGCACAATTCTTGTGTGGGTGATGATGCCCACATCCTCTTTGGAATAGTACCCTTTTCCTAGATAATTTAGACATCTATGCTGAGTTTCTTGATTTTTAGACTTAACTGGCTCCGTAACCCATTGTATTGAGCAAGTTCTGTCTGTTACTAGTGTGCTAGGGCTACTTTTATCTGCTCCTGATGATTTTGACATATTTGCAGAAAGAATGCCTCACATTCCACAAGTGCCCAAATCCTTACATCACAAGCATAGATAGATTATACATTGTTATTCAAAGAGAGCTACAATTTCAAATATCTACAGTTGGCATGCCCGCTTCATTAACAAGATACATAGACCTCTACAAAGCCTTCAAACACAAAGATCTCCAACCATAACAAGAATCAAATTGTTTTGAAACAAAAATAAAGTGTCTGTTTGCTTACAGTACACGACTTGGGCATTTCATTTTCCCAATTATTGCAGCTCCACATATCAGAGCAGGTACAATTGACATAGAATCAAGAAACAAGATTTTGTTCACCCTCCAACTTTAAGAAATCAAACAGATAAGTGATGAAATGGAGGAGTTATGGGCAAACAAGGAGCACATAAATACATCCTAGTTGCACAACCATACTTGTTACGGTACATCCAACATCCTTCTCTTTATTAGATTGAATATAAAGTCAGCTAGCGTGTTTAACAACCTATCACCGTGGACACAGTAGTATCTTCAATGCTTTTGGAGACCTCCTATGTACGTTGGAGCATGAATTTTTTAAAAGAACAACTAATTCAACGACCAATTTTTTTTAAAATTTTTTTATAATATTAATAATATTAGTAATATTTATTATAACGCTTGTTTTTTATTATGGTCAGCTGCAAACAAGGGTGCATATCCCTATTACAAAACAACCCAGAGGATAAAGCAAAGCCTCATATAGGCCAGAAACAACGTTCTAACAGTAGAACGACATCAAAGCCCAAAAAGGCAAGACAAGAAGGCAACAGGGTTGTGAGGAACAATAGACTAAACAATTTTAAACCCTGATCTAGTAGGTCTAAAAATCAACATTATCACCATCTGCAGAAATAGGAGAAGCAGGGGGTGAAAATCTCACCAAATCCAAGGAAGGGGGCAGATCCTGGGGCACAACAATACCATCCCCAGTAGCCAAATGAGCACCAATAGTAGCAGTCAGAGGCACAACAACATCAGTAGGTGAGAACCCTACAGCAGACCCATTGATAGCTGCAACAGTAGGGGATGTCCCAGTAGCAGTCACAGGAACAACAACAATAGAAGGGAAGGACCCTTCAGTAGTCCTAGTAGTAACAACAAAAGAAGGGAAGGTCCCTGCAGCGGACCTAGGAGCAACAATTGCAACAGAGGAGTTCCCTACAACAATCCTATCAACAATAGCATTAGTAGTCCCAGCAATAGCAACATCAACTGTCTTAGCAGCAACAACAATAGGAGAAGACCCTGACAACATAGAAAGAACCACACCAACAGACGGTGCCCCAGCAGTAACAAAAGAAAAACCACCAACACCAGCCCCAGTAGCAGCCGAAACAGGAACTAGTGAATTTGGAACCTTCTCAACATCAGGGGCAGACCCGTCATCATTAGAGGAGGAAGCAACAACATCAATTGTGAGTTGCACATGTGAAGTATCTTCCATGAGGAGGGAGGACGAGTGGTTTTTAAACGAGGACACCCATAAGCCAGATGACCCATAGCAAAACACCTGTGACACCGGAAGGGGAGACCTTCATAGTCTAACACCTGCCTCCATGTGCTATCAACAACCTGCAACTCAATCTCTGTAGGGAGAGGCTTAGAGAGATCCAAATCCACAAGCACACAAGCACAAGTAGTATGAGAGAACATGGTAGTAACATGATCCACCATAATAAATGAACCCAATGAATTACCAATACCTGCATAACAAGAATTGCACCAAAGATGCAGCAAAAGGTTCGGAAGGTGAATCCAAAAGGCATTCTATTGAAGGACTTGGTTAAAGGGTTAAAAGATGGGACCCAAGGCTTGAGAAGGAGGGCATGTTGGCCCCAGAACCAAGCATGAGTATCAAGGACAACATTCTGATCAGAAACAGTATCAAAACCAACTACAAAGAAACACTTTACACAAGGGTAAATTTCTATTTTCCCCTCCGTGATAGGGCGTCAATGCTTCGTAATCTAGAGGTTCAAATCCCACAGCTGAGGCCACCAACGGTCAAATATGCAGATCAACCCCTTCTTAGAATAATATTCCACATTTTTCAAAACCTCATCCCCTAAGACCACTACAGGGGGAGGCAAGTCAGACTAAAAAATAAATCTCTTAGAAACTAGAGAAGCGACATCCTTAGCAGGCTCCCCATGACTATGCAGAGAACCATTCACAACGTTTGCATATGAGACAGCAGCAATAGTAGCAGCCTTAGTCACGGGTGGCACTTCAATGATCATAGCTTCAGGGGAACCCTGCAAGCGCCCCACTATAGAAACCACACCATCAGCCTTATCTCCAGCGGCTAAGCCCACAGACCTAAAGGGCGCATCAGTAGCCATACCCACACTAGCAGCAGAGGATATCCCAGCTATGAACTAAGCAACAGATGAAGCCTATGCACTAGGCACATGGGCAGGAAGAGGAGCGGGAGAGCCCATTTCAAAATTATACTATTGTAAATTATATTGTTCATTCAAAATAAAAATATATGTTTTAATGCTTGTTGATATATTATATTAATTGATATTATAGTATTATAATTATATAATAATATAATAATAAACATAAACATAAATATAATATGATATAATAATATAATAATAAACATAAATATAATATAATAATATATAATATATATATTTTTTGATGGGTAAAAGGCTGAAGCCATTAATATATTAAATTAGTAAAATTTCAAAAGTACAGCTCTGTTCAGTGCAGGCACCAGTAGGAAAGAACAGAGCGAAGAAAACCTCCAGTCTAGCCCAAGACTTATGCAGTCCAGTACATAATGTTTATTTACAAATCTTATACGGGGTAATGCCCTAAAAGGATAAATCCTTTCTTACAATATTTCTGAAATACAAGTACAATCC
This sequence comes from Cunninghamia lanceolata, assembly GCA_027924645.1. Lineage (NCBI taxonomy): Eukaryota > Viridiplantae > Streptophyta > Pinopsida > Cupressales > Cupressaceae > Cunninghamia > Cunninghamia lanceolata. The sequence goes on from BSBN01000771.1 coordinate 1,118,580, forward strand.
TTGCCCTTATCATGGGCCTTTCTTCTGATATATCCTTGTTGTTTGTCTTTTTGGTTCTTCGGCCCATGGGATGTCTACTGGGGCATCTTTCATTAGATCAACTATCTTTTATCCATGAGGGAGAGCTTCTTCTGAATTGCTCATAACAGTATACCTGTCTTGCCTGAAAACACACAGACATACTTCCAACTCTTTTTCGCATGTTAGCCAAACAAAAAGGAGTAAATAATTATTCATTTTCCTGCATAAACCTGTTAGAGTTCTTTATCAAATTGCCTACAAGGGAAGAATAAAATAGTTACACTTTCCATGCTTATCAAAAGTGTCAACATGCACTTGTTTCAATGATAATATCAAATCGGGTTGAGAGGGGAAATCCCTGGCTTGTTGACTGATCAAATATATATACAAACATCTATATATATATACTTGTATAAATACACACATATATATATATATATCTATATGTGTGTATATGTATGTGATCAAACAATTAACTAAATAATAATATTCTTCCAAGAAAGGTTCAATTAGATCTTAATAACTCAATCTTGACATAGAGAAAGTTATTACCTATCAAATCATACCACTTATAAAGCTCAAATGAGCTGATATGAGAGTGGAGCAGGCCAAAGATATACTCGAGACCTCATTATTACATTTCTAGTTTCCTGCCTTCTCACATCTCACTTGTAATTCAAGCTTCAAGTTTAACATCATTATTTCTAACCTCTTTACCGAGACAATCTACTTCAAGCATAAAATCATTATAATTCATTTATGGAGATCAAATCATAACACTATCTCATCCTATTTGGGTACTGAGCCCAACACTAAGAAGAGGATCACCATGCAAGATTTGAAAAATGCCTATTGAGATACTTTGACAGCTCTTAAGCCCTGTTTCTAAATATATACATCTATCTATATATATTATATATATATATATATATAGATATATATATTAGAGAAAAGAAAGGTGGTACCTTTGAAGCGTGTTAATAGGGAAGGAACTCGAGCTTAAAAAGACATGATTGATACTGCGTGCTCCATTTAATGCTATTCACTGGGTGAGGCTATACATGATGGTTCTTATTTTATAACACTCTAGTTTCCTCTTCCATCATTCCCAATGCCATTTCAATTTTCAGTTATCTTTATAGTGGAAGCCATTAGTTGTGGAGGGATGGAGATCCCTGTGAGGTTGGTTAGTTCCAAATGCCAAATGGCCTTTCTAGGACCTGTTACTTTGCTTCGATTGCAGCGTATGCTGTGCCGGTCTGATGAACTAATGGTTGGAGCCATTAGAATGATTGTTGGAAGAAAGTTTAAGGGGAGGCTGAAAGGTATCGAGTTAATACTGATATCTCTTCTAGGGTGCTAGCGATGTTTCTAGAGATGGAGATTGACAAAGGAACAATAGAGCAGATGATGAGGGGCTTGTTCAATCCTGAACACTTGGGGGATTTGGAAGTAACCCTGGGAGCTGCAAGTATAGGTGTTGGAATGCCATGACCAAGGGATATGGACACTTTAGATGATCTTGATGCTATGCTGAAGCTCTATCCTTTCATTTTAGATCTCGAAGGACCAGACCTCATGATGGTCAAAGAGAAGGCATTAATAGTAGTAGGATTCATCCAAAGGGTCCTTGGCCTGGTGGTGGAAGAAGGGTTTGAGTGGGTAGCAACTTTCAACCTTCAATTGCTTGAGTATGATTAGGAGTAAGTCAAAGAAAAACCTAAATTTTGTTATCTTTATGTAAGTTACCGTGTAGTAGGCTTATTATTAGCTTCATAATGGATGCCTTTTGAATATAGAAACAGAAAGTGGTCCCTGTGTGGACAAGAAAATATAATCAATGTAGATATTATAAGTAGACCCTGCGAGGTCCCTAAATCTTCCTCTGTTGTAGCAATTTCTGACAGACTTTAATTATATATATAGCCAGAAACTTAAATCCTTGATTCTGATAGAATTTAATAGATTGGAATGAATATATGATATTAGATACAAGTAAAGATCTTATTGGTTTAATGAGAGGAATATATATCTAGGAGAATGTATGTAGAAATGTTCCTAAATTGAGAGATAAAGCAAACATTACTTCTCTAATGTTTCAGATAGAATTTAATATTGCTTCATTAGAGCTAAATTCAGTAGAAAGGCATCAACCCCTTTGTTAGCAAAGGAATCAGCTTTATTATGAACGTACAGTAGGCTTATTATAAGCTTCATAATAGCTACCTTTTGATTATATAAATAGAAGAAAATATAATCAATGTAGATATTATGAATAGACCCTGTGAGGCCCCTAAACCTTCCTTTGCTGTAGCAATTTCTGACAAACTTTTATTAGACATATAGCCAGAAACTTAAGTCCCTGATTCTAATAGAATTTAATGGTTTGGAATGGACATATGACATTAGAAACAAGTAAAGATCTTATTGGCTTAATGAGAGGAATATATATCTAAGAGAATGAATGCAGAAATGTTCTTAAATAGAGAGATAAACAACACTTTTCTAATGTTTCAAATAGAGTTTAATATTGCTTCATTAGGGCTAAATTTAGTAGAAAGGCAGATGCCATCAGCCCCTTTGTTAGCCAGGGAGTCAGCTTTACTATTACCTTCTCTGAAGATGTGATTAAATGTGCACCTTCTAAAAGAAGCAGTGATGTTGAGGGCATTAGCCAGAAGGGAATTTAGTCTCCAATTAGGCATGCTTCCTTTTCGTAAGGCATTGATGTTGATCATAGAGTCTCCTTCAACCTCTAATTTTTTAATTTTCAAATCTTTGCAAATTCTCAGACCTTCAATCAGGGCAGTTAATTTGGCTATGTTGTTTGATGCTTCTCCTAGGGGTTTGGCTAAAGTTGAAATTTCTCTCATTTTAGAATCATGGATTACACAGCCTATACCTGCGACTCCCGGGTTACCCCTAGACGCCCCGTCAAAATTTAACTTGAACCAACCTTCTTTAGGAGGTTACCACTTACACTCCTGTCTCTTATTGGTGGTATTATGGTTACCTAGTCCCACAAAGGAGGGCAGTTTTAGTCCTACCCATTTGCCACGCATCTTTTCATCCCAGTGAGTCATTATAGTTTCTTTTTTGGAGTTATTTAGAACCCTACTGTTGACAATTTCTATGATAACGGCTTCAAACTTAATAATTAGCTGCTCAAAAGTCAATTTTCTATCTTTAAAGATTCTTCTATTTCTTTCTTTCCAAAGCTCCCATAGCATGATCGAAGGGGTAATTGTCCATAACATATGGTAAATGCTTTGTCTGTGTGTATCAGGCTAGCATTGGAATAGGTTCAAAATGTTATTAGCAAGGGTAGTAATCCAGCCCAACTTATTACTTAGCCAGTTCCAACATTTATGAGAAAAATGACAGTTGAGTAGGATATGGTTTGCTATTTCTTGATCCTTTTCACAAAGGGGGCATCTGCTAGGCCTCTCATATCCCATCTTAGTGAACCTATCTGCAGTTAGATTTTTCTTTTGTAGGGCCATCCATGCAAACATCCCAGCTTTTGGGAGACAGTTCTTATCTTAGCAGAGTCTCAGCGGTATCTTCGATTTTGGTCTGAGCTGCTATTTGATTAAAATTTTATAACCATCCTTTGTTTTATAGTTTCCTGGTTTGGACCCATCCCAAACTAATCTGTCTATGTCTCCTTTGAGGGATACCTTCCTTTTGTTGAGGATGTCAAGTAGTTTCATTTTTTCATTATTCGGGATGTTCCTATTTTCCAGGGATTTCCATTTCCATCCCTGATTCTCCCCATGATTGGGGAAATCTATGTAATCTTTTACATGTTTCCCCCATTGGGATTCTAGGATTCTTTTGGCATTTTCTAAGTTATCCAAGCTACTTATCATCTCAAACCCCCCCATGAGTCATCCCCAAAAAGTGCTTGATTCCCATCACCAAGACTCCAAGTAAGTTTGTCCATTATGAGCTTTCTGCAATCCATCATAAAATTCCAAAGGCGCGAGCCTTTAGGGGGATTAGCCATTCTGAATAGGAAGGCTGGTTCCTCACCTCTAAGATATTTGTTTCTGAGGATTTTTACCCACTTTAAATTAGGCTGCTGGTACATTTTCCATACAAGTTTGGTGCCTAATGCCTTACTCTATTCCCTGATATTTTTCAAACCCAAGCCACCTTCCTCTTTTGGTCTACAAATCTTGTCCCAAGATACAAGTGCCATTTTCTTTTTATCCTCTGAACCTTGCCATAAGAAAGTTCTTAGGGATTTGTTGATTTCTTCACGTTTTTCTACTGGAAGATTCATACAAGATAATTGGTATATTGGGATAGCTAAGAGAACCAATTTTAACATTGTCACTTTACCAACTGAGGATAGCCATTTCTCTTTCCATGATTCTGCTTTTTTCTTGATCTTAGAAGTGATATGGTCCTAGAGATCATTAGTCTTATTACTTTTACCCAAAGGTATGCCTAAATATTTACATGGCATTACCCCTCTTTTAAAAGACAAGATTCTACAAATTTCCCTTTCAGTTTCAGGGTCTGTGTTGAAAAAATAAATTGCTGATTTATCAGCATTAACCTCCTATCCAGAGGCCCTACAGTAGGAATCCATGATTTCTTTGAACGCCTTAGCTTCTTTGATGTACCCCATACCAAAGAGCATAGAATCATCTACAAACTGTTGATGAGTTGTAGGATCTACACCTGAAGTGATTTTGATTCCCTGAATCTTTCCTTCTTCCCTAGCCTTGGTGATCATTCTCCCTAAAACTTCTGCCATTATAATAAAGAGAAAAGGGGAGATGGGGTCCCCTTGTATCAATCCTCTTGATATATTAAAAAAGCCTTCTGGGGTCCCATTGATTAAGACTGAGATCTTAGGGTTAGAAATACATGCATACATGAGGTTTATCTAGTGCTTAGTAAAACCAAAAGCCTCTAAGGTTTTGTAAAGGAAACGCCAGTCAACCTTGTCATAGGATTTACTAATATCTAATTTAATTAGCATACTAGGTTTTTTATTATGCTGTATGGTGTGAATGGCTTCTTGGGCTGTAATAACTCCATCATATATGGATCTTCCCGAAACAAACCCTGTTTGCTTATCACTTATGATGTCTGGTAGAACTATCTGAATCCTATTAGCTAGGGTTTTAGTGAGGATTTTATAAATAGTGTTGCAAAGAGAAATAGGCCACAAATCCCCCAAGCTTTCTGGCTTCTCTTTTTTTGGGATGAGTGTGAGAAAAGCATTATTTACCTCTTTTAGAAGGCTGCCTGAATTTCTTACCCCTTCTAATGCATCAACCACTTCATCTCCTATGAAGTGCCAACATTTTTTAAAGAAAAAGGCTGGGAAGCCATCTGGTCCCGAAGCTTTATCCGGTTGCATTTGAGAGATCGCCAGTTCAACCTTTGTCTTGGTGAATTTACCATTGAGATCTTTATTTTGATCCTCTGAGATAATCCTTGGAATATCTTTTAATATGGCTTGTTGGTGTAACCAATTAGATCCCTCTTGATTGTTAAGAATATTCTCAAAATACCTAATCGATTCACATGCAATTTGTTGAGGATCTTTGATCCAGACATTGTTCGCATCTTTAATTTTAAAGATTATGTTTACATTTCTGCGTCCTCTGGTGCTGTTATGAAAGAACTTAGTGTTCTTATCTCTAGCTTCAAGTCAAGTCTCTTTGGACTTTTGATACCAGAAGATTTCCTCTTTGGCTAGGATATCTTCATATTCAATTTTTAGCTATTTTTCTTTTAAATACGATTCTGCATCCATGCCTTTAGTAATAACACTTGTGTTGAGGTTTTCAAGTTCCTCTTCTAGCTTAGTTTTGATCTCGAAGATATTACCAAAGTTAGTTTTGTTCCAACTAAGAAGCTTACATTTGATAGTTTTCAGTTTGGACACTAAACAAAAAAGCTTAGAACCAGATACTCTAGTTTCTTTCCACCATTGCTCAATTAGGGTTATAAGGTTATTATAATTGAGCCACATTTGTTCAAATTTAAAGGGGCACTGTTTGGGTTGGCAGTCTTCTGAGATACTTAGCTGGACTAGGTAATGATCAGAGCCCGAGTATGGTAAGATCTCAATCATCAGAATATAAGAGAGTTGAGCCCAATTACCCCTGATCATGAATCTATCTAGTTTTTTTGTAATATTGCTAAAGCCCTTTCTTCTGTTATTCCATGTAAATCCTTCCTGTGCAGTTTTAATTTCCAATAGATTGTTCTTCTGAACCCAATCTTTAAAGTCATTTGCTGCTATGGATAGCCTTCCAGAGCCTCCCGACTTTTCTTTAGGGTCTAGGATCGCATTGAAGTCTCCACCCAAAATACATGCCTAATCTTGTAAAGTTCCCATGAATTGTTCTATTTCTGTCCAACTTGATCTCTTATCCTAGTTTTGGGAAGGACCATAAATGTTAAAAAGAATAAAGTGTAGATTGCTTTTGATGCTTTTGACGTTCCCAACCATCTAGTTCTTCTTACAAGTTATCACTAAAAATGAAAGCACTCTAGGGTCCCAGATTACCCCAAGGCCTCCCGAAGCACCCTCAGTTGGAACTCCAACTAGCTCCCATATTCCTAACTTCTTATTTAGAGTGTCTATCTCATCTTTATTGAGTTTAGTTTCTTGGATCATTAGTATATCTGGTTTTGTGTTGGTTATACAGCATTTTATGATTCGCTGTTTGTTAGGGGCATTGAGACCCCTAACATTCCAAGTGTAGACTCTCATGGCACCGAGGGAAGGCACTTCCCCTTCCCTACACTAAATAGTGTGGTGATCTTAGTTTGATTAGTCGCCTCACCTACTTTCTCTCTTAGTTCCAGTAGTGATTTCCTACCCCTTTTTATTACTTTTGGCACAATCTGGGGTATCCTTACTAAAATCGGTTATAGCAATTCCTAGCCGTAGGTCTGCTTCCTCCAACTCTCTATCTTCCTGATCTTTTGGGTCCTCTTTATTACTATCCTACCTTTTCTCTCATTCTTCAAGTTCTAGGATCTTGGTGATAAGCTTTTCCTTCTCTTTGATAGCTTCCTCAATTACCACTTCCTTTATTGCCTTGTCAAGGATCTCATTACAGATCTCTTCTAGATCCCCATGGCTGATCTTATATGTAGGTATCTTTTGATTCCTGGTTTCTTTATGTTTTTCCTCTGGTTAATATGTGTTTGGACCCATTATGGGGTCTCTAAAACCTCTAGATCTGTGCTTCCTTCCACTGCTGGGGGGTTATTATTTCTGGTCTCTTCTAAAGGAACTTCCCCCTCCTCAGGTTCCATCCTTTCTTTGTCTATCTAAGGTTCATACATAGCCGCTACGGGTGTTTCTTTACCTGAGATTTCCTGTGCGTGGTTCATAATCTATATAATAAGATCATGACTATGACTCTGGGTATTTCCTTTGGTATTTTGAGTAGATTTAGGGCATTTTCTGGGCTGAGTTGATACCATACTCGGGTTCTGATTTTGTCCAGACAACTCCCTACTACCACTGTGGTGCTTCTTAAGGGAAGGAAGGCTAGCCCTCTGATATTCTATTGTAAATCCCGCCTTTGTTATCATTAAATCTGATGTTAACATCTAAAGCCTAGGGATTGGAGTTCTTTTTAGTATGTATTTTTGAAACTCTATTGATAATATTACTATGGGAAGGACCCCAGTGAAAACTGGCTTGATACAGTAACTAGTCCAATTAGTATTGATTTCAAGAGGTTCGAGGTCTTTAATGCTTATATCCATTTTTACTAATAGGTAAACATCTGAATGAGATAAGAAATCCCTCTCCATTCCAATGAATTCTCCCAGATTATTACCTATCTCCCTTAAGATTTCACTATGGATAAGCTCGACCGGGAGATTTGGTAATTTGACCCATCTAGCTAATTTCAGTTTCATTTTACTGGGGTCAAAATTTGGTTGCCAGTTTATATATTTGAAATTATGCCCTTTATAGAACAAGCTTCTACTATTTAATATTTCTTTTTTAAGGTCTGTACTTTTGCAATCAATGAATATGAAATCTTCAGAAGTGATAGTGATACTTAGCTGATCTTTGTGGAGAACTTGGACCCAATCTGTGATTTCCTTCACAGGCTGCCTTATCCCACACCATCGGATAAAAAAATAGTGAGTTCTACAATGATTACCCAAACCATCTAAGTAAATATTGTTAATATTTATTGATGCTTTTTTCCCCATGGCCTCAGATTTTTGATAATGCATTGAACTCATTTGTAGCCTTGACCAAGGGGGTCTGGGGTTTGCCTGCTCTTGAATTGCTAACTGATTGTTTCCCCTCCCAAGAGTGTTAGATGTTGTGTTTCTGAGTTTAAGGTTTTGAGAGATTGGCCGATGGTGGGGTGCTCTGGAATTTCACATGTTGCTTATAAAGGGCTTTTCCTCTGAATGGATGATCTTGGGGGCCAGTTTTGAAAAACTCTCTGCAACTCTTTGCCTTGAAAGGAAAGGATGGGAGACATCAGGGGGTTGTTGAGCGTTACGACTTCTTTCCCTACCTAATGAAGTGTGATTTTCTCTAGTTGCAAATGCAGGGGTTGCTGAGGTAATTGGGATAGCCCAAATCCCTGAAACCCTGGCTAGGGTATTCTCTCCTAAAGCAACATCTGCCCTAATTCCCCTCTGTGATTTCCTACTCTTCACGGTTTGCCAGCCCTGTTCCTCGTGATGTTGTGGAGGGGGAGCCCAGCCCCCATAAAAAACCTTTTCCTTCCACTGCATATCGCTGTGAGGGTGCTCTGCCCTAGTTTCATTCCTTGCCTTATTGTTAATGTAGCTTTGTTGTGATAATTCTACTTTTTTTCGCATTTTCACATTTGAAGAATTGAAAGTTTTGATAATAATATATAATATTATAATAATGTTATACTATATTATTATATATTGATTTAATTAATGTCTTACATGTTATATGATATAATTATATTTTAATTTAATTAATTTAAATAACTTTTTCTAATAATGTAATAATAATATAAATTTAATATTATTATATTTAATAATGTTATGGTATATAATTTTGATTTAAAAGTCATTAGGGTTTAAATTAATAATGAGTTCTATAAAATAGTTAGGGTTTATAATAATTAATATTATATTAATAATATTATTATTGATATATAATATAATATATAATTATATTATATTATATATAATAATATATAATATTATTATGTGAAAGGGGTTGTGCTTAAATGGCAAGGCAATATGGTTCTCAAGATGGAGATCCAAGTTTGAATCCCCCAAATAACATGTGACTCTTAAGTTGAATTGAGTTGATTAAGTGGCTTCTAGTCTCTAAGTTGAATATGTGGATGGACCTTCGCTGGTCACAAAGATTTCCAACCAATATCCTCACACTTACCGAACAAAAAAATAAAATATATATAATATTATTATATTTGATAATGTTATATGCTATAATTATATATAATTAACAAGATACATAGATCTCTACAAATCCTTCAAACACAAAGATCTCCAACCAATATCCTCACACAAAAAAATAAAATTATTATATTTGATAATGTTATACGATATAATTATATATAATTAACAAGATACATAGATCTCTACAAAGCCTTCAAACACAAAGATCTCCAACCATAACAAGAATCAAACTATTTTGAAACAAAAATAAAGTCTCTATCCGCTTATAGTACATGACTTGGGCCTTTCATTTTCCCAATTGTTGCAGCTCCTTTCATTTTCCCAATTGTTGTAGCTCCACATATCAGACTAGGTATAATTGACACAGAATCAAGAAACAAGATTTTTTTCACCCTCCAACTTCAAGAAATCAAATAGATAAGTGATGAAATGGAGGAGTTATGGGCAAACATGAAGCACACAAATACATCACAGTTGCATAGCCATGGTTGTTACAGTACATCCAACATCCTTCTCTTTATTGGATTGAATTTAAAGTCGGTTGGCGCATATAACAACCTATCATCGTGGACACGGTAGTATCTTCAATGCTTTTGGAGACCTCCTAGGTATGTACATTGGGCAGCGGCTATCTAGTCCCATATTTTCATCAGGCCTGGATGCCGCTACCATCCCCCATCCATCCATGCTACAAGATTCATATATAGGAAAAATTAAAGGCACAGTGTACTTACCTAGTTTGACGTGCTGCACACATTTTCTTATTGCAGAGGTTTCAAATAACAAGATACATAGATCTCTACAAAGCCTTCAAACACAAAGATCTCCAACCATAACAAGAATCAAATTGTTTTGAAACAAAAGTAAAGTCTCTGTCTACTTACAATACATGACTTGGGCTCAAATAGATAAGTTATGAAATGGAGGAGTTATGGGAAAACATGAAGCACACAAATAAATCCCAGTTGCACAACCATGGTTGTTATAGTACATCCAACATCCTTCTCTTTATTGGATTGAATTTAAAGTCAACTGGTGCATGTAACAATCTATCATTGTGGACATGGTAGTATCTTCAATGCTTTTGGAGACCTCCTAGGTATGTACATTGGGCAGCAGCTATCCAACCCCATATTTGCATCGGGCATGGATGCCGCTGCCACCCCCCATCCATCCATGCTATGAGATTCATACATAGAAAAATTAAGGGTGCAGTGTACTTACCTAGTTTGACGCACTGCACACATTTTCTTACTGCAGAGGCTTCAAATAACAAGATACATAGATTTCTACAAAGCCTTCAAACACAAAGATCTCCAACCATAACAAGAATCAAACTATTTTGAAACAAAAATAAAGTCTCTGTTTGCTTATAGTACATGACTTGGGCCTTTCATTTTCCCAATTGTTGCAGCTCCACATATCAGACTAGGTACAATTGACACAGAATCAAGAAACAAGATTTTGTTCACCCTCCAACTTCAAGAAATCAAACAGATAAGTGATGAAATGGAGGAGTTATGGGCAAACAAGAAGCACACAAATACATCCTAGTTGCATAGCCATGGTTGCTACAGTACATCCAACATCCTTCTCTTTATTGGATTGAATTTAAAGTCGGCTGGCGAATGTAACAACCTATCACCATGGACATGGTAGTATCTTCAACGCTTTTGGAGACCTCCTAGATATGTACGTTGGGCAGTGGCTATCGAGCCCCATATTTGCACTGGGCATGAATGTCGCGGCCATCCCCCATCCATCCATGCTACGAGATTCATACATAGGAAAAGTAAGGGTACAGTGTACTTACCTAGTTTGACATGTTGCACACGTTTTCTTATGCAGAGGCTTCAAATAACAGTTTGCTAAATTGCCAATTCCCATAAAATAGGTGAATTAATTGCCATAGTACGCAGATATGGGTAGTATGTGAAGGTTTTCCAAATTTATATTAATTAAATTATGTTTATATAATATAATAATACTAATTATTTATAGTTATAATATTAATAATAATATTAATTATATTATTAATATTTATTATAACACTTGTTGATATATTATATTAATTGATATTATAGTAATATAATAATATAATAATAAACATAAACATGAATATAATATAATATAATAATATAATAATAAACATAAATATAATATAATAATATATAATATTATAATAATGCAATAATATAAATATAATATAATATTATAATCATAATCATAATTAAATAATTTTATTTATTGTATTTATTACTATATTTATTTTTTGTTTATATATACCTGGTTGGGGACCAGGGACCCATTAAAAAACTGGGCATAACCCACATGTCTGAAAAAGTCTTAAAAACTGTATCATAGATAGTTATACATGCCGAGAGGGTGACAAATTACATAGCTAACCCTATACCACCTAACAAAAAAACATCTATCTAAACTGACACAGACATACTGGGATCGTCTAATTTCCTTCCTGACCTGTGAGGTCCACGAAGGCAACATCCTGGTCACAGCTACAAGTATAATCCGCCTTTTCCTTGTCTATGATCTTGACCCCCATCTTGACAAGTTATTCCACGATCTTTCTCAACTAGATTTGTCCAAGCAGGAGTTCATGCATATGATCTATCAGCTCTTTGTGGTTAATTTCTGGCTCCATGGAGATTTCTGTCATGTCCTCATGAGACATAATGGACGTGGCTTCTATAGAGGACATTAAGGATAATATAAGGGACCTTGTCGTCCCAAAAACATTCCACCTGGCTCGAGTGGTGCCAGGATCCAAAATGAAATTTGCCAGACTCCCTCATCTTCCCGCCATCCTCCCCATCCACCACTTTAGCCATAGATAAAATTCTACTCACCCATTTCTGAAGCATTGGATGCTTAATCTCAAAGTCCAAAGCTAAAATGGTATCGGCTAGAGCCTCCTCACCTGAAAACTTAACCTTCCGCTTGTTGGATTTAATTTTGCCTTTCATCACACCACCTACAGATTTGTTTGCCACTCGTTTAATGCATTGTCTTTGTTGCAGAGGAGGAGGAAAACAACAGAGGAAGAAGCTATGAAATGCTCTATAACATGAACCCGAGAATAGCAATATGAAATCTATCAATGTGTCTAGATGTTTCCTTTCGCATAACTCTAAGTAATGATGACAAGACTGCCTATTCTTTCACCACGGCTTGCGCCACACACTCAAAGGAACTCATTAAATGGTAATCTTGCTCAAAACGTCTTGTTTGATCTTCTCACGAGCCTTTCAAGTGATCGAAGATTTCAATCCTGACAATAGGATCTGATAGATGCCATGTCCCCCCACCCTCTGAACACTTGTCTCCATCTAGCTGTCTAAGGTGCTAGCCCATTATCAGGGGTTTATTACTATATTTATTATTAAACATTCTTTATAATAATAATGTAATAAGATTATAATAATATAATAATATAAATATAATATTATTATATTTAATAATGTTATACTATATTATTATATTAATTTAATTAATGTCTTACATGTTATATGATATAATTATATATTAATTTAAATTACTTTTTCTAATTATGTAATACTAATATAAATTTAATATTATTATATTTAATAATGTTATGCTATATACTTTTGATTTAAAATTATTAGGGTTTTTAATAATGAGTACTATGGGTTTATAATTATATATATATATATATATATATATATATAATATAATATAATATAATACTATAAATATAATATTATTATATTTGATAATGTTATACCATATAATTATATATTAATTAAATTAATATCTTACATATATACTAAAAAATAATATATTTAAAATACACTAGAGATATCCTTCTAAAGGAGCCTTTTAATCAATTTATCAAAAAAAAGTGTAGTAGGCGCCTCCACAAGGATATTTCTAGGCCTATTTTATATATATTATTTTTTAATATATATAAGCAAGTGTATATATATTATTTAAAAACTACTATGTCCTAATTGTAAACCAATCAAAACAAAGTATTATTTTTCATGTTAGACAAATTTTAATTTTTCCTATGATTTATCTCTCTTGCTAACAAGAGATAAATCATTTTCCCAAAAATTTTGTTAAAATTTTCTCATATAACTTAGGAAAAAATAAAATTTGTCCAACATAAAAAATAATATTTTGTTTTGATTGGTTTAGTATAGATAGATTAATCACTAGATAAAAAACTCATTGCAATGGTACTACCAATACTAATAATGATAAATCATTTTCCGCCAATCGTAAGAGGGATAAATTATTTTTCCAATAATTTATTGTTAAAATTTTCTCATGTAGACTTAGGAAAATTTATATATTATTATATATTATTATATAATAATATATAAAAATATTATAGATAATATAATATAATTATATATTATATTATATATCAATAATAATATTATTAATATAATATTAATTATTATAAACCCTAACTATTTTATAGTACTCATTATTAAGAACCCTAATTATTTTAAATCAAAATTATATAGCATAACATTATTAAATATCATAATATTAAATTTATATTATTATTACATTATTAGAAAAAGTTATTTAAATTTTAATATATAATTATATCATATAATAGACATTAATTAAATCAATATATTAATTTAGTATAACATTATTAAATATAATAATATTATATTTATATTATTATATTATTATAATATTATTACATTATTATAAAGAATGTTTATAATAATAAAATATAATAATAAATATAGTAATAAATACAATAAATAAAAGTATTTAATTATAATTATAATATAATATAATATTTATATTATTACAATATTAAATATAATAATATTATATTTATATTATTACATTATTATAATATTATAATAATACTATATATTATTATATTATATTTATGTTTATTATTATATTATTATATTATATATTTTTTTGGGTACGTAAAAGGATATATATATATAATTAAAATTTACATGGGTTGCTATAGTCAGATTACTAGAAGAGACAACACTACCCCTATCTGACCACGCAGGGTCTCAAAAATTTGAGAGAGGTGTCATGCAGGGCCATAGTGAACCAAAACTGCCCTAATGCCCTTTATGCCTTATCTATGGTGCATATATGCCTATCAATTTTTCTAGCCAGTCGATAGCATAAACCTGAAAACCTATATACATTGCCAAAAATTTACTAGAAGAAGGGCCAACAGAGTCACATTAGATTCATTTCTTGTGTGAGAACCTGGAAAGACTGCACCCATTCAAACTGACCATTCACCGCCTCCATCTGCAACAACTTTTTGAGGAAGGAGACTACTTTTTCCACCCTTTCTCTGTGTTCTAGCAGCACCATGCCTTTCATTTCAAGAATAAAAGGAAAGACCTTTACCACTTCACCATGGTCCTGAGGCAGAGGAATATCTCTTGGGCGAGGAACCCCAATCCATGTGAAAACTACACTAAGAATCTTCTCAAGACTGCCAAGGAGGTCGGCTTTGATGAGCCTAGTGATTAGCACTCTGGCTTCGGCCTTGGGAACCCCTGCATCCAATAGTGAAGCAAGAAATCTCGAGGAGATGCTAGTGTCTACTCTATAAGCTTCCCTTGCGTCCATGAACCCATTGCCTAAAATGATTTTGACTGATGTTAGGATGAGATCATCGTGGAGGCACAAGACTCTCTTCAGTCTCTGATCAATAATCTCGCCTTTAAAGGCCATTTGTCTCACTGAACTCTCCAATTGAATTGGAGTATCTACTCCCAAATTCACCATGCCTTCAATTGCAATGTGGGCTATGAATCTTGAGTTACCTACAATTGAAGCGTAGGGCTTATCTCAAGCTGAACCTGTGAGAGGAAGGAAAGAAGAATGGGGATTTACATAGGAATGAGAAGTGATAATGTTGCTGGAAGGTTCTCGATGCCAATGCCTTGTCAAAGAAGCTAGAAACAAATTATAGCTACGCTATGCTCTCCGCAATGTGATCAATGATGATGGTGAATCATGGCTGAGTCTGGCCTTCCCCTTGTGAGGCTAAGATTAAAACATTTGCCACCCTAATAAAATTTATTCTGCATGCTTTGAATATCCAGTCATTCAGTTCTATGATGACTTGGATAACATTCAATTTTCATTGAGATCGTCGACCCTTCCACTTGTTGTTTGTGGATAGGGTGCCCGCCCTTCTGCCCACATTATATTATATTTATGTTTATGTTTATTATTATATTATTATATAATATTATTATAATACTATAATATCAATTAATATAATATCAACAAGTGTATTTTGTAATATAAGTGGCAAAACAAGGGTGCCAAGCCCATTACATTATAGCCCCATGGGCACGCTAAAGAGTCAACAAAAAGAGACCATCACATCAAAAAGATACCACCAGCAACAAAAAGACACAAGTCCACATCTAATTACTAGTAGATAGACAACACACTAAACATAAAACATAGAAGAGCCCCTAGGGCTGATTGAATAATTGTTCCCAATCATCGATGATAAACTTGTACATATCCTCATACTCTTTCAGCTCTTTGTCCTTCATACCATGCCTGGTGAGCTCAATGTCTTACATGATAGCCAGAGTCATCACCAACTTGTGCATGACCTTGGAAGTGAACCTAGCTAGGATCATGAATTTCTTCTCCAGCTCTGCCATCCTGTTGTTGAGGTCCTCAGCCCCTTTGCCTTTTTGGTTTTCTTATTACCCTTATTACTCTTACTAGTGTCCTGTTTCTTCTTCTCAGAATTCTCAGTCTTCAATCCCTGAACGTTCAGTTCAGGGAAGTTACTCAAGCCGTCCTCCTTGACTTCCACAACCACAGTCTCCTCTTGATTATTAGTCTTGACCTCTCCATCCAGTTTTTCCTCACAGTCTTTCGACTCAATAGAAATCACATGCTCCTTACACGTGGAGGTTGGTTTAGCAGCCAGTCTGGTCGACCTTCTAGTCAACAGCACTTGGGTCTTACCCTGAGGCATGACATACTCCACATATTTCATGTTTTCACTGCCATCCACACCTCTCAGAACCATCAGTATCAATCTCTAGGTTACGCACTTCCATCTTGGGCTTGTCCCCGCAATTCTCAGAAAAGCTACCCCCATCCTTCCCCTCCTTAAACTTCTTTTGGGGGGTGTCACCCTTAGAATCGCCAGCCACAAGCTTCCTTTTGGTGGCCAGTTTAGGGATGGTGGCCTTAGGGTTTATTTGGTTGACAATTCGAGTCTTGGGGCTATTCACCGCAATGGGTTTCTTCTTAGAAGTTTGTTAGGAAAAATGTCTCAACCTTGCAACTTTGAAAGATTACTATTCTTCCCAGTTTTGGTCTTTTTGAATACCCTTTATCTTGGAAAATGGTCTAGAACCTTCAAAGTTTCCAAAAGTTTCCAAACGAGCTTAAAATAGCAAGACTTACTATTTTTAGTAAGTCCTTCAAATGACCTCAGGTTGACCGAAATTTTTCCCAGAAGGTGCAGAATAGCTAAGTAAACATCTTGGGTGAGTTTCATCTCACGATATATCTGGATTGTGAGATATTAAAGTTTCTATTTTTTGAAATTGTCAGAAAACTTTTAAACTCAATTTTCAAGTATCAAACCTTCTCTAAATGTCCTAAAAATTATCTAACTAGTATAGCAGGTTACAGGGAGATAGAGCACTTCATGAGCTTTCTGACGCATAAAACAGTTTGTTAATTGGACACCCAGATCAAAAGTTATGGCCTCAGGAAGTTGGACCTTCGGTTTTGGGAAATGTAAAAATGTGTTGGACACATAAAAGAGCTGTAAAGGGGAGAGTTACATGTGTTGGTGTGTGGTTTGACACATCACAAGGCATCTTTGATTGGAGATAATTTGGGCGCCATGTTTGGGTGGTTTTAGCTCATGGTTTTATAATTACCATTGGCAATGTACTGTATTGTATCTCCTATATATCAGGAACTTGAGATGGAGGTTGTATGTAAGAATCTTATAGATGTTGAGTTACTTCCTGGATCTCTGGTTGGATATACTCTT
The DNA here is from genome assembly GCA_027924645.1 of Cunninghamia lanceolata. NCBI lineage: Eukaryota > Viridiplantae > Streptophyta > Pinopsida > Cupressales > Cupressaceae > Cunninghamia > Cunninghamia lanceolata. Next base: position 1,136,059 of record BSBN01000771.1, read on the forward strand.
GCAAAAGCTTGCTCTGCAAGTATATTGTAATCTTTGTGATTTCTGAATAATCTATTGGGCGGCTTTGGAGTGTGGGGTTTTTTACTTGAAAGGGTTTTCCCCACGTATATCTTGTGTTGTGAGTTTTGTGTTTGCATTTGGAAGTTGTTATTATCTTTTTGTTAATGTGCATCTTAATCTGTAACTATAAAAGTAAAAATTTTCATAAGTCTTTCCTCATTAGATCAGTGTAGGAAGCATTTTCCACATAACTTGCTTCCTTTCAGTTGGTATCATAGCCTGATCACCTTTGGTTCTAGTTGTTGGGTAGAGGGTTTTCTGAGATGATCTTCATTTGAATGGGAGCTTGTGCAGAGGATTTTAAAATATTTGTTGCAGGTAAGAGATGGCGAGCACATCTAGGAGGTTTGAGATAGAGAAGTTTAATGGTAGTAATTTTGAGTTGTGGAAACTCAAAATGGAGGACATGTTTGTAGATCAGGATTTATGGGAAGCCGTATTTGGTACAAAACCAACAGCAATGTCTCAAGAAGACTGGGATCTCAAAGATCAAAAATCCAAGGGTTTGATAAGACTCTGTTTGGCTAATTCAGGGCTCCTGAATATCCATGAAGAGAAGACTGCAAAGGATCTTTGGAAGAAGCTTAGAGATGTTTATCAGGCTAAATCCCTGGTGAACAAGTTATTCTTGCAAAAGAAATTGTATTCTCTGAGGATGGAAGATGGAGGATCTGTTGCTGATCACCGGAATACATTCAATATGCTTGTTGCCCAGTTGACTTCTGTTGGTGTGAAGATGGAGGAGGAGGATCGATGTATGACATTACTATGTTTCTTACCAGATTCGTGGGACCACCTTATTATGGCCATTGAGAGTACCACTACCACCTTCAAGATGGATGAAGTGGTTTCTTCGCTGTTGTTTGAAGAGACGCAGAGAAAATCTTCTGAATCAGCTAAGGAGGCTCTTGCGGTCCGTAGTAGATCTAAATAGAAGGGAAAGAAAAAGGATAAGAAGAAGGAAGAAAAAGGAAGATCCAAATCCCGTGGGAGATCTAAGTCTCCCGGAAAGTCCAAGGCCTTGTGTTGGAACTGCAGCAAACCTGGTCACTTCCGCAAGGAGTGCAAGGAGGAGAAAAAGAAAAAGAAGAAGAATCATGATTTAGATTCTGACAAGTCCTCTCAGGATGAAGGAGAAGCATTTGTTGCTGCCTTGGAAATGCATGTATCTGAGGATGTGTGGCTTATTGACTCTAGTGCATCTTTTCACATGACCTCACATCGGGGCTAGTTTTTGAAGTATGAAGAATATGATGGTGGAAAGGTGTACTTAGGTGATGATTCTCACTTAGATATTGTTGGCCGTAGAAGAGTCTTGATTCGATTCCATGATGGATGAGTAAAGGGAATCAATGGTGTTCTGTATATCCTTAGTTTGACATGGAACCTTCTTTCTGTAAGTAAATTGAATGATGTGGGTATGTAGGTTGTTTTCTTGAATGGGGGATGCAAGATGACTAGAGGATCTATGGTGTTGGCTATGGGTGTTTGGATTGGCACTCTATTTCAGCTTGATGCATGCACAGTTCAGTGCAATAGTGCCTCTGTTTCGAAGAAGAGATCTTTAGAGTCTTCATCCTCACCATTGGAACCAGCAGCGAAAAAGACCGTTGCATCTACTTCCGATTGTCATTCTTTTTGGGTACCTAAGGGTGTTCATTCTATGGAGATGAAACTCCCAGCTAAGAAGACAATGTTATGGCACCAAAGGCTTAGTCACATTGGTGAAAAGGGTTTGAGGACCCTGAAGAATAAAAATCTTGTTGAGGGTATGAATGATTGTAACCTTGAGTTTGATTTTTGTGAACATTGCATTTATGGAAAATAAAACCATGTTTAGTTTTATTCTAGTTCTCACAAATCTTTTGAGGTGTTGGACTTGATTCATTTTGATGTGTTTGGTCCTATTAATGTTCCTTCGATTTCAAAATCTGTTTACTTTGTTTCATTCATTGATGATTATAGTAGAAGGACATGGGTGTATTTCCTTAGAAGTAAATCTGAAGTCTTTAATAGATTCAAAGAGTTCAAAGCTCTTGTAGAGAATCAGAAGGATAGAAAGATTAAGTGTTTGAGGACTGACAATGGTGGTGAGTTCCGCTCGGCAGATTTTGACAAGTTCTATAAAGAATAGGGGATTGAGAGGCAGAAGACAACTCTATATACCCCTCAACAGAATGGAGTTGCAGAGAGGATGAATAGAATGTTGATGGAGAGGGCAAGGAGTATAATAAGTGGAGCTGGTCTTGAACAAAAGTTTTGGGCTGAAGCTATTGCTACCGCTTGTTATCTGGTTAATAGGTCTCCTACATTAGCACTTGTTGATAAGACACCTATGGAGGTATGGTCTGGTAAAAATCCTTCATTAAGACACATTCGAGTATTTGGTTGTGAGGCATATGCGCATGTGCCTAAGGAGAAGAGGTCTAAATTGGAGAACAAGGCTGTAAAGTGTATCTTCATCAGTTATGGTATCGGTGTGAAAGGGTACAAGCTTTGGGATCCAGTAGCTGAGAGAGTTCTGTATAGCAGAAGCATGATCTTCAGAGAGCTCAATCCTTCTTCTGTTGTCTTACAACAAAAGAAAGAAGAGAAGAAAGATGATGTGGTTCAGCTTCCTTCCACCCTAGAGAAAGTTGAAGCAAAAACATCTATTGGACCTGATAATGAGGAGAGCTCTAGTAGCTTTGAAAGTTTAGAAGAAGATGAAGAACCTCAACCTCAACCTTTGAGGAGGTCCATGCAGATAAGGCAACAACTTGATAGGTTTGGTTATTCATTGAATGATTCCAATTATATTTTTGCTTTGATTTCTAACACTGATGAGCCTAAAACTGTGAAAGAGGCTATGGGTATGAAAGATGCAGGTTTCTGGAAGGAGGCCATGGAGGAGGAGATGGCTTTTTTGGAAAAGAATAATACTTGGGACTTGGTGCCTTTGCCTGAAGGACAAAAACCTGTTGGATGCAAATGGGTGTTCAAAAAAAAATTTGGTGTAGATGATAGTGTTGAGAAATATAAGGCTAGATTGGTTGCGAAGGGGTATTCTCATGTAGAGGGAATTGACTGTGGTGAGATTTTCTCTCCTGTTGCAAAGCTAACATCTATTCGGTTCTTGTTATCTCTTGTGGAAACATATGATCTAGAAGTGGAACAAATGGATGTGAAGACAACATTCCTTCATGGTGACTTGGAGGAGGAAATTTATATGTCACAGCCAAAGCACTACATGGTGAAAGATAAAGAAAATCTAGTTTGCAAGTTGAAAAAGTCTTTGTATGGTTTGAAATAGTCTCCTAGGATGTGGTACCAGAAGTTTGATACTTTTGTGTTGAGTATTAGATTTTAGAGATCGAAATCAGATCATTATGTTTACTACAAGTTTGACAATGATCGCATTCTCATTATTGCATTGTATGTCGATGATATGTTACTCATTGGGAATGGTAAAAGTTTGATTTCTGATTTGAAGTCTCAGTTGTCAGCACAGTTTGAGATGAAAAATCTAGGGGTAGATTGGTACATTCTGGGATAATTAGAAGAGATAGAGCAAACATAAAACTTTGGTCAGGCCAGAGTAAGTATGTTAACACTGTGTTGGAGAGATTCAACATGATGGATTGTAGACCTTTGATTGTTCTTGTTACAATGGGGACAAAGTTATTTGTTGAAGATTGTCCAAAGTCTCCTTCTAAGATAGGGGATATGAGCAGAGTTCCTTATGCTAGTGCAGTTGGTAGTTTGATGTATGTGATGGTCTGCACAAGGCCAGGCATTGCCCAAGCAGTGGGAGTCCTTAGTTGATTTCTGGCTAATCCTAGACGGGTACATTGGGATGCAGTGAAGAGAGTGTTTAGATATTTGTGGTGTACTTCTAAGTAATCCTTATGTTATCATGGTTATCCTATAGAACATCGGCATTCACTTTGTATTCATGGATTTGTGGATTCAGATTAGGCAGGTGACATTGACAGCAGGAGATCCACCAGTACTTATGTGTTCACTATGTTTGGTGGTACTATTAGTTGGATGAGTAAGCAACAACTTGTGGTCATTTTGTCTACTACTGAAGTTGAGTACATGGTAGCAACTCACTTGTAAAGAAGCAATTTGGCTTGAGATTGTGTTCTGATGTTGGGTTTGATGCAGGGATGATTACTATTTGTTGTGATAGTCAGAGTGCCATATGTTTGGCGAAGAATCCTACTTTCCATGCAAGGACTAAGCATATTGATGTCCAGTACCATTTTGTTCATGACATGGTAGAGGATGGGAAGGTAAACTTAGAAAAAGTTGAAACTTTGATGAATGTCGCAGATTCCTTGACAAAACCTGTGAGGATAGAGAATTTCAGATGGTGTTCAGAGTCTATGGGCCTCACGGCCCCTAGCAATTAAATCATGGTGTTGATGCTCCTTTTGCTCTTGCAAGGTGTTCGACAAGTGGGAGAATGTTAGGAAAAGTGTCTCAACCTTGCAACTTTGAAAGATTACTATTCTTCTTAGTTTTGGTCTTTTTGAATACCCTTTATCTTAGAAAATGGTCTGGAACCTTCAAAGTTTCCAAAAGTTTCCAAATGAGCTTAAAATAGCGAGACTTACTATTTTTAGTAAGTCCTTCAATTGACCTCAGGTTGACCTAAAATTTTCCCAGAAGGTGCGGAATAGCTAAGTAAACATCTCGGGTGAGTTTCATCTCAAGATCATATCTGGATTGTGGGATATTAAAGTTTCTATTTTTTTGAAACTGCCAGAAAAGTTCTGAACTCAATTTTTAGGTATCAAACCTTCTCTAAATGTCCCAAAAATTGTTGTAACTGATGTATCTAATTACAGGGTGATGGAGCACTTCACAATCTTTCCAACGCATAAAATGGTTCATCAATCAGACACCCGGATCAAAAGTTATGGCCTCCGGAAGTTGGACCTTTGGTTTTGGGAAATGTAAAAATGTGTTGGACACATAAAAGAGCTGTAAAGAGGAGAGTTACACATGTTGGTGTGTGGTTTGACACATCACAAGGCATCTTTGATTGGAGATAATTTGGGTAGGTGACATTGATAGCAAAAGATCCACTAGTGCTAATGTGTTCACTATGTTTGGTGGTGCTATTAGTTGGATGAGTAAGTGGCAACCTGTGGTCGCTTTGTCCACTACTAAAAGCTGAGTACATGGCAGCAACTCACACTTGTAAATAAGCCATTTGGCTTAAGAGATTGTGTTCTGATGTTGGGTTTGATGCAGGGAAGATTACTATTTGTTGTGACAATCAAATTGCCATATGTTTGGCGAAGAATCCTACTTTCCATGCAAGGACTAAGCATATTGATGTCCAGTACCATTTTTTAGTGACATGGTAGAGGATGGGAAGGTAAACTTAGAAAAAGTTGAAACTTTGATGAATGTTGCAGATTCCTTGACAAAACCTGTGAGCATAGAGAAGTTCAGATGGTGTTTAGAGTCTATGGGCCTTACAGCCCCTAGCAATTAAATCATGGTGTTCATGCTCCCTTTTCTCTTGCAAGGTGTTCGACAAGTGGGAGAATGTTAGGAAAAGTGTCTCAACCTTGCAACTTCAAAAGATTACTATTCTTCCCAGTTTTGGTCTTTTTGAATACCCTTTATCTTGGAAAATGATCTGGAACCTTCAAAGTTTCCAAAAGTTTCCAAACGAGGTTAAAAGAGCAAGACTTACTATTTTTAGTAAGTCCTTCAATTAACCTTAGGTTGACCTAAAATTTTCCTAGAAGGTGCGGAACAGCTAAGTAAACATCTCGGGTGAGTTTCGTCTCAAGATCATATCTGGATTGTGGGATATTAAAGTTTCTATTTTTTTTGAAACTGTCAGAAAAGTTCTGAACTTAATGTTTGGGTATCAAACCTTCTCTAAACATCCTAAAACTTGTCGTAATTGACGTAGCCGATTACAAGGTGATGGAGCACTTCACGAGCTTTCCGACACATAAAACGGTTCGTCAATGGGACACCTAGATCAAAAGTTATGGCCTCCAGAAGTTGGACCTTTAGTTTTGAGAAATGTAAAAACGTGTTGGACACATAAAAGAGCTGTAAAGGGGAGAGTTACATGTGTTGGTGTGTGGTTTGACACATCACAAGGCATCTTTGATTGAAGATAATTTGGGCACCATGTTTTGGTGGTTTTAGCTCATGGTTTTGTAATTAGCATTAGCGGTGTACTGTATTGTATCTCCTATATATCAGGAACTTGAGATAGAGGTTGTATGTAAGAATCTTATAGATGTCAAGTTACCTCTTGGATCTTTGGTTGGATATACTCCTATAAAAGCTTTCTCTGCAAGTATATTGTAATCTTTATGATTTCTGAATAATTTATTGGGCGGCTTTGGAGTGTGGGGTTTTTTACTTGAAAGGGTTTTCCCCACGTATATCTTATGTTGTGAGTTTTGTGTTTGCATTTGGAAGTTGTTATTATCTTTCTGTTAATGTGCATCTTAATCTGTAACTGTAAAAGTAAAAATTTACATTAGTCTTTCCTCATTAGATTAGTGTAGGAAGCGTTTTCTACATACCTGGCTTCCTTTCAAAGATGAGGCCTTAGTAGTTTTGTGGGACTGGGTATACTTTTTAGGGGTAACTTCTGTGATAATCACAAGATTGCACTTGACAAGGTTCAACTTGGGTGCCATAGGGGAGCTGTCAACAAGGGTAGCAGTGATAGCCTTGGGAGGATAGAGGGTTAGATGAAACTTATACAATCTGTAAATAAGCCCCTGGTGGAGTGGAATGAGGGGTTTCTCAGGATCAATAGAGTGTTGTTCAATGGTCGCCTCCACTAAGGCTTCTAGGGAAGAAAGCAAGTAAAAAGGAAATTTTATGTACTGGCTTCTCCTAAAATGATTCAACAACATGAAATGGTATTGAAAGAAGTGGCGAAACCTACCTTTGAGCGTAAAGTACTTGATGAGAATATGGCAGACATCATCCTAAGGTTTAGGTAGCTTCAATCCTCATTTGATTGTTACCTATGCACATACAATCCATGCCTCTATCCCCATCTAGGATACTTGGATACTTATGTGGTTAAGAATTTAAGATCTAGAGACCTTACTTATTAGGAGATTGGCCAACCCACTCTTGCAAATCCTACCTTAGATTATGAACATGATCTAAGTGACCTATGGACTTCCCTATTTAGGAAGTCATTCTTTAGGTTTTTGATCCTAGGTGGCTTTACCCAATACTTGATTGGTTAGACTCATTGAGCCCTAGTAGACCATTTATATGACACAAATTTTATTGTTTCTACATATTAGAGGTAAAAAGAATATGTTAGTTGCATAACATACATATATTATTACTCAATAGAATTTAATTTTGATACATCTGCTTTTGGATACATCTCTTCCTTGAGATGATTTTAGGCTATGTGGTTTCCCATTCTAAATATCTAGCACACCCATTCTTAAATCCCACTAGCATTGCTCTAGGAACATTATTGATTCTAGTCTACGTTCACACTATCCCTTATTTTCTCCCTGTCATATATTTAAGCCGATAGTCCATGTCCTAGAAGCTAATTGGTAGATTCATCATTTTGCATCTAGACATGAGTAGTCCCAAAGAGTTAGCCTTGTGTTGAGATAAGTTGACAAAATGAGCATCACTAAAATCCATTCAAGTCAAATAATTTGATACTAAAAATGTGTCTACTGATGAGATGTTGTTAAACCTCGTACTTTAATAGATAATCATCTTGTCAACCTGGGTGGTGTCCGGAGGCTATCTACAAAAAGGAAGTTAGAAGTCATATTCTAGGAGTCATTCTACTCTAATTGAAGGGAAATTACACACACACTAAACTAATTGATTGAATTGAAAAGACTGTCTATATTTTAACTAAGGAATTGAAATGTTTATGCTAAAAGTAAAGAACTAACCATTGATTTAAAATGCTTATTCGTTTCAAAATAAAAGATGCAGGAAAATTATCCGTCCTAACTAGAATAAAACCATAACTATTTAAGATCTCTTTTGGGGTAATTTATGGAGCATAAACAACAAATTGGAATAATGAGACTCATAATGTTCTTTCTTTTTTTATTATTTTGTTGATTTTTTCTCTTTTAACAATTGATAATGCAAATACAAATTTTCACACACACAGTCAATGATAACTAACACAACAGACTTGAAATTAACAAAAATGTACACCAATAATAATCAATTCAACATACTTATGCAATAAACATTGAAATAATTAGCTACCAAAATAAATGTTCTTTCTCTCCAATGAGTGGCCAGTTCTTTGAATATTAAAATTGTTATCACTAGGAATTGCACCCGTATGCAAAGTTGGTTAAAGCACTACAATTCCGTGTAACATGGGACTAATCTTAGGTTGTGGGTGCCCTATGACAAGATTAGACCTCCAGATTGTGGGTTGGTTCCCTTCAAATGTTCTATTGAGATGTATGTTTTTACTTTTTGGGAAAAGGGGAGAAAGAAACTAAATGAACTCTAACTGTAAAAAATGGTGATGCACCTGATATAGATAAAAATAATGCAATTTGATTCACAATGCTTACTCAGAAATCTGACTTTTACACAATCCAGACTTGGCATAAATATCACAAAAATGATTCTAAGGAAGGTTGAAAATAGGTTTTTATGAAGGAAAATGGTTTTTCACAGCATAACAAGACTATTTTTGGTTAACACAACCTAAGACCTATGATGAATTTATGCTTTAATGCTGTAAACAATGAGGTGAGACAATAATTTTGAAGGTTTGATAAAAACACAGCAAAATTTCATCAAAATCACTTTAGCATTCCACACTAAAAGGAAAGGTAATTCAACTGATCTGAAATAACAAAGGAAAGCTTTGCAAAAAGACAAAAAGATAACCTCTAACCTGTCGATCTCTCAATAAAACTGTAATAGTGAGCTACAAGAATTCTCCAATTTGTCTGAATCAGAATGAGAATCAAGAACTAGCAAAAACATACTTTTGCTTTACAATAAATAGGATTGCTCTCTTCAAGAGGCATGCAAAAAATATAGACTTGCAGATAACTGTCTCTAAAAATACTCATTCCTGAGAAACCTCAAAAATCCTCAAAATTAGGGTCTAAAACTGCCTCAAATTGAGCAAAAAATAGCTTCAATTTGGGCTTCTCCATGTGTTTGACCAAAATTTTGACTAAGGACCCTAAAAATACTCCTAAAAGTCATGCAAAACCTCCTAGGTGGCCTAGTTAACTCAACTAATCAATTTGCATGATTTTGCATGAGCAAAATTGATTGTGAGTAAATAATAAAGTAATAAAATATTACTCTATTATTGGTTACAACTTGTCTATTTTTGATTTTACAATTTGTGGAAAATAATAAAGTAATTTATAGAATATTACTTTATTATTTATTTACAATTAATTAATGTGTAAAATCATGCATGATTAGAAAAAGAAGAAATACTCCTTATCACTCCAATACATTTGCCTATTTTACAAAAATAGGACTTAGGAATAAATACACATTTCCTTATCACTACAATACATTTGTGAAAAAAATAATCTCCCTCTGCAAGGAAAATAAAAGGATCAGTCACTCCTGTAACACTCCATGCACAAGACAAAATTTGCATAAATATCCATTTATCAAATCTCCTTATAACCCCATATGCAATATTTGAAGTTAACAAAAGAAAATAACTCCACTATGCAACTTGACCCCATGCATAAAAATCCATTATATGCTGCCTTTATCAATGGTGCCACCATGCAATTTCCACATCACCTATCATCCATATGCTATATCTCCACCATGCATAAAGAAATTTACCCTTGAACTTCCATGTATTTCATATGCATAAAATATTGCATCATTATAGATGCTCACCTCACCTTATCTGTCACCTTTGTAAACTCTATATCCATGCATATCATGTCTTAAAACATCCATCTCCTTCGCTGTTAGCCACCATTCATAATATTGAGATCCATCCTTGGATGCTTGGGCATAGAAAAAGGACCTAAGGATGTGTCTTGTTATGTCTCCACCATTCGACCACCAAGGAATTCCATCATGCATAATATGTCATAAAGCTTGGAGCCTCCCACATGTTATATCAGCCTCTTGACTTAGAAGGAATGAACCTCCAAAGGGTTGCTATCGGCCACTATGTGTTATGATTGCTAGAAAGGTCTTGACCCCGACGACAGATTTGGATAAGGTAATAATTTAGTTTTTTCTAAGTCAAAAAACACACTTGAGTGAAAAGAACCTTCGCTCAAAATAGGGAACCAACCTTAATTTTTTCTCATTCACTCATCTTTTTGATTTCTTCCTTTTGGAAAAATGTTGGCCGAGGGTTTGAAGTTGCTCCATGGTGGCTCTGGTTTTCTCCTTCACTGTTTTTAATGCATCATTGTTGCCATGAACTCCTCATGAGCTAGAAAGAAGGTAACCTTTCTCTTTTATTTGTTACAAAGCATTTGAATGTTGTAGCTTCTTTCATCTGTATGGCCATGACCTTTTCACTTGTTATAACAGTCTTTACTATTGTGCATTCTTTTAATGCCTTCATTCTTTCACTTTGTGATTTCCTTCTCAATGGTCTCCTCCTTCATATTTGGAAATTTGAGGCCATTGTGAAGCTGTGAAGATCCTTCTTTCTTGACAACAATGAGGTGAGCACTTGCTATCCTCTCTGTAGTTTCATTCTTTTGATGTCTCACTCCTTTTTGCATGATAAGCTGTAGATGGTTGTGGGTATTGCATTTTTTGACAAGAAGTGTTGAGTCTCTGTTGGCCATGGCTAAATCTTTCTTTTTTATCTTGATGTGTCTTCATAATGCAGAAACTTGAGGCTTTTGGAGTTTTGAGTTAGGGTTTCAAATTCTCTTGCATACCCAGAACTTCTACCTGCCATGGCTATGCTTGTCTTTATCAATAGGCATAAAATTGTAACTCACCTAGAGGGTTTGTAAGTTATGAAGTTAGGGTTTTGACTTCATTATGCACAAAATTTCTTATAATGCTACAACCACTGTTTTACTTGATCTCCCCCTCTTCTTTGTAAGAAATAAAAGAACAAGTGTATCTATGAAGAAATCCTGTGAATTTGGCATATGGGTATACATTCTTTCTCATTTATTGCTCTTCTTTGTAGGTTATGAATGTATTATGGCATCCTCTTTGAAATCTCTCTTTGAGCCTGCAAGAACATCACTAGGGTTTGATTTCTTGAACACTGATGGTATATTGCTTGTGTAGCATCACCCTGACTGTGCTTCGATCTCTTACTGTTGGCAAGAGTTAAGGGTTTTGAAGTTTTGGAAATGGGTTTTCTTGCTCCACTTCTCTTAATATTTTTCACCTCCTTATGAATGCCTCATACACATTTGCTGATGATTTACTTGCTTTACATCTCACTGTGGCTGATGGGTAGAAGCATGTGTTAAGCTCTGTCATGACAGTAGTCTTTTGATTTTCTATATAATGGTTTGACATTTTACCTCCATCTGCACCATTATAGCATAGCTTGTATCATACTGTAAGGCTCCTCTGTAGACTATCTTTTCGGATTGCATGAGTGCAAGGTTGATGAACTATGTGGCTGTATCATCATTTTTTGAATGTAGGACTGCCTCAGCTATAAATGGATGTATATCATGGCATAGAGATTAGTTGTCTTCTTCTTCATTGTTATCTCTCAATCGTGTCTTGGATAACATGCTTTCTTGTTTGTTTCTTGTTGTTTTTTCAAGGCTTACTATAGCATAGATATATTTCTTTATCTCATCTCCTGTGATATGCCTTCATGCATCCTTATATCTATAGCTATCTTTTTACATATTGTAATCCCTACCTGTAGCTTTTTCATGCATCTTCATACCTGTTCCAGCTGTTCATGTCTTTATCATTACTCATACTTCTCTGTAGGTGGGAAATGATCATTACTGTGTATCATAAATGTTTCCTGCTCACTTAAACCACTTCATAGGTCACTGCTATGATTGTTATGGTGATGGTGACTGTATTGGTGATGGTGACTGTACTTTGGTAGCATAACTGTCATTTAGAAGGAAAAGATGCCTTTTTCTTGACTGTTTGTTTTATCATTGATATTCCTTTGTAGGTGAGCACTAATTATTATGATATATCAAACTACTTCATGATCATTGTCATGACTATCTACCATGATGATGAATGTCTTGTCTTTGCAATGTGTTTTTCTTTATGTTATCATTATATCTTTAGATTGCACCTACTCTTTGACTGCATCTTGCATGAATGCACTGTGTGCATCTACTTCTATGTGGCACTTCTTCTTGACTCCATGTGTTCCCTGTTACTGTGTTGCATACATTTTTGTGTGGTATCCTCTGTAGCTTGTAACTCCATTCATAACTGTTGGCCGTGTCTTCTTGTAGCTTGCAACTTGCATACTATATTGTATTTATCTTCTGTAGCTTGTAAATACATTTATAATTTTCTTTCATTTGATCTTGAAGGTTGACTTGACTGTCATGTTGGAGGCCCATTCACTGTGTTGGGATATATACTTGTATTACATACTTCATCCTTCGATGCTTGATTGTTTGAACATGTTACTCCATTTTGAATGCAACATTTGATCTTCATGTATCTCTTGATGGTTTGAAAATTCTGAGGCAATGGTGGCAGTCTTTAACAAAGTTTATATCTTCTCTTTCAGATGACTGCACATCCATCTCATACATATTGTGGAGTCTTATTTAATGGCAGTCAAGTTGGCATAGAGATTAAGCTATGTGTCTCCCACTGTTCTATCTGCTGTTCATGTGGCATTTACTTGACTACTACTTATGAAACACCTGTAGCTTTGAATGTGATATAGCTGTTTTAAACTTGATCATCTTTAGATAGTATGAAAACAACATGAAAAATCCCTGGTATGCAATGCTGTTAGATCTCTCCTTTGTCATAATGAGATGACTCTTCATGAGACCTGTTCTGCAACTTTTACACAAGTTCTTGCATCTTCCTTGCTCTGTTTCTCTTCTTCTTTATCAGGCACATAATCTGAAAACTTGTCTCACTCTTGAGATGACTATAATATGATTTTTTCTGAATTTGTCTTTTGTCAATCTTGATTCAGTCATATAGTTCTGATTTGTTTCAATCAACTGTAATGATGTCATGATGACATTCTCCTTATGTAAGTTGATTAGATGATGCATGATGTAGCATAGAATGATGCATCCTATCTTTTTCTTTGAAAAAAAAAATGAAAAGAAACATGCTGGGCTCAACCCTTGTGGGAGCCACATTTAATCCACATGTTTATTTGTGTTTAAATCAGCAACAAAATTTGTCCTATACCTGCACAGTGAACAAACAAGTTAGCATAAAAAAGTACTTGATAGCATTGATTGATCTCCTTTATCTGATCTGAATTCTTATTGGAATGCATGATGTGAAAATTAGATGTCTCTATTTGATAAAAGCATGTGATAACTGTAAACATCGAAAGCACTAACGGGGCTGTCCCAAAATTTTTTGCAGGTTTCAACTGGATGGTGGCTTGGATTGAAGCGTGAAGACTGAAGACCTTGAAGACCAACTTCAACAACAACCTCCATCATCAGGCAATGATGGATGTTTAGATTTATCATATGTTCTTTCTCTTTTCTTTTATCAAATAGATACATTGCTTGCCTGTTTGTAATTGCTTAGTTTAGTTATTCTCACGGCTTGTGTGGGACATATTCAAACATTTCTTTAAAACATGATCAGTTAGTTTCTTTGATGCATATGATGTATATGTATTTCCTTTTAAATTAATGCATGAGATAAAGTAATAGATACCTGGATGTATGTTCAAAACATGAGATGAAATAATAGTGTAATACAACATCTTTCTCTCTTTTATTCAAAATTGATTAATCTGAATAATCAATTTAACTTATAACTCCTGAAAAATCAAACTTTGTAGAACAACTGTATCTCTTGAATGATTGAGCCTTTGATGATCAATTCTTTTGTCATGATAACTTATCAGTCCTGATTGGACTGATGAGTTATCCTGACAACTGGATCCTCTTTTCAGCTTTGTCAAAGTGTCAACCATTCAAGAATGTATAACCTTGAAGTTTTCTATTATTCATTCTGAATAATTACACCTAGGTCCAACTAATTTTCAGTGTGAACAAAAAATTAGTAACAAAAACAATGTTCAAACAATCACATTCACAACTCCAAACTTGCAAGAATCATAAACAAGATTGTCTCCATTCATAGTTCATAACATATACCACACAATTTTCTTCTAGTCTCTTGAAACTATATTGCACTAAAAATATCATAAGTTTTTCTTGCATGCTAAAAGATTTAAAATATAGCAACTAATACTTCTATAATACAATGATGTGCTCATCATGTAGTGCATTGTCTAAGTCTTAACATGAGTCTTAACTAAAATTAAAATGCATAAGTTTGTTATGAAATTAATACAAATAGAGTTCTTAAACATGAAATGAGTAACATGTCTTCAAAGATGACTCCTATTAGGAGTCTACTACATATAGAATTTATTTTTGTTATCAATAAATTAGGGGGGAATCACTAGGTTTATCAATCATCTACCACACATGTGAGAAAGCTAGGAATTCATTGCTAGGTGTACACTTAGTTTGGAGCTTAGAGGGTTTGTGCTAGTGTCATCCTCTTCAAATCCTAGGCCTTTTAGAGCTTACAAGACCTTCCCCACCTTGATCGAAGCACAAAGTTCCAAGAGTTAGTGAGATTGTCTCGAATGCTTGGAACTTATAGAGATCATGGTAACATCTAGAAAAACAATTATGGAACTAGGGATAATCCTTTAAAAATCACTAAAGTAACTTATCCAACCAAAAACATATTTTTTGTACAACATTATCAACACTTTGATCTTAATAATCAAAAATTACTAAACCACAAATATGTAATCTATTTTATTTCAAAGAAATTAATAAGTTCCTATGCAAACACTAATTCAACATGAAAAGGGTGTGAATAGGGAAAAAGAGGTACTTTGTTTATGGGATTGATGAGGTTAGAATTAGCCTTATTACCTACCTAGTCTTGGTATTCAATGGTGAGCCGTTACATCTACCTCATTGTGTGGGACCTAAAATAGGGGGAATGATCTCACCTCTCACACACACTTCCACTCATCTCACCTTCCTTAGCCATTAGTGGTGAAGCCTCACATATGTCTTATTAGATGGTGCTAAGGATGTGGGTGTAGTGCCCTCACTTACCTTTATCTAAAACTAGGTGGTAAGCCCTTGCATCCTCCATGTTACATGGGATAGGAATAAGGTTCACACTATTAAAAGAAAAATTGAAAGAAAGAGTCAAAAGAAAAGAAGAACCTTGATGTCATAAATATCAATGCATTCCTTATCTATGACAGTCTCATTAGGAAATTCTTCTTATCAAGCTTCCCATTCCCCTTGATAATTGGACCAGTTGGCCATCCTCTAGATCTAAGTTGAGTTATTAGGATGAAAGATAAAGATGGCATACCCCCTTTTCTCCTAGAATAGTTTTGAATAGAGTCAATTCTTTGCCTATTGCAAAGGTTTCCCTTCATTCTTTCTATTACTTGTAGTTGATCTTTCTTATGCCATAAAAACTTAGAAAATATTTCAAGCAAACATGCTATTTGATCTCCTAGAGTAGATAACATCATCTAACATAATATACATAATAGAATCACCTAACGTAATATACATAATAGAATCATAGAGCATTCATCTCATGTAGATCATTTTATATATTATATCACAATTAAACATAATTACATGTGCATAAGTAGAGAAAGAAACATCATATAAATAACATCATTATATAGGAGTCATAATCAAAATGAGAGAAAAGTGCTTATATCATCATAATAGTTTATACAATAGCTCCCCACATATCCAAAATTAGGGACATGATGGTAAAAATATTCATCTACATTGTGCTTTAATTCCAAGAGTTGTAAGCTCTTTATTGTTAGGCATTTTGGCTCCTCTCCCTCTAGTGGTTAGGATCTAGTTGCTAGTGGCTAGGACCTAGTTGCTATTGGCTAGATTTTGGTTGTTGGGAAACCCCATGTGACTACGTTCTCCTGTACTATCCTATTTATGTGTGGAGCTTGTTCTATGCCTTTGTAATCTCCTAAATTTAGTGATGTCTAACCTTAGGTATATGATCTCTATGTGAGCATGTCTCAACTCTCCTTTCACATAATACATTAGAGAGGTGGTGTTTGTGTGTCTCTAAACATATATAGGGAGTTGGGTATCAGCTAAAAGTGTGACCCTCATAAAGTAGGAATCCTTTCTCATGATGGATAGGAGGCTATTGTGGATGAAAGTTTGCCACTCATTGACAGACCTTACATATGTATGAGATCTAGTAAGTTCCTATCAAAATAAGTGGGTTATTTCTAAAGGAAATGACAAAAAAATCAAAGCAAATAACTTACTAGGGTCTCTAAAGTTTATTATTTGGGCTCTTTACCACTATTCCCTCCTATTGGGTAGGATCTTCCATGGGCGAGTCCTCCCCTACCCCACCTACTACTACCAATACATGGACTATATGATGTTGTGGATTTTGTGGCTATTGTGCCCATAGTAGAGGTGTTGATGCCTATGCTTATGCCTATGGGGTGGCATAAAACCTTTCCCTCTCCGTCTACCCTACCTTTGCAAGCTAGTGCTTGGGAATGAATGATGGGTGTCCCTAGAGTCATGGGTGTCCATAGCAACTTGTTCAAGGCTATGTCTCAAGTCTTCCTTTGGCCTCATTATACCATGTTTATTGGGGAACTTACACTACTTAAGCCCCTCCAAACTCTTGAGAAATCTTGTCAACTAGGCGTATATTTGTCACTACCACTTTTATGTGAGAAAGACCATCCAATTTCATGCTATTAGGGAGATATCATCTCCCTTCCATAAACTAACAATGTCTCCATAGGGCTATACAATCATTTGGATTGTCATAAGATAGGAACCTCTAGTGAACTATGCTAAAAATTGAGGAAGGTATCTACACCTTATAGCCCTAGAAGCACCTTTTCTATATCACCTACTCTCTTCAATAAGGGAACACACACTCAAGTAGCTATCCCATGATAATAATGGGGAAGCTCAATGACTCTTCCACTAGCCATTCAATCCTCTATAGACCCTTGTATGTGTGGGCTAATATATCAACTGCCTAGTTGCACCTTCATCCATGTGCCTCTATCTCAATGATGATAGGAGCCTATTGGAAAAAGGGAGAGAGAACAAGGTAAAGTTGCAGCTGTGTAGCTTTAAAATGTTTTCAAATCTAAAATAAAAGCATGTGTAAATATGAAAATTACTTTCAATTTAGGTGGTATAGTATTTCTCCAATTTAATCAGTGTAGTAGAAGAAGAAAGCATGATAGAAGACACAATATTTACATGGAGAAACCCTTGCAGGAA
This sequence comes from Cunninghamia lanceolata, assembly GCA_027924645.1. Classification (NCBI taxonomy): domain Eukaryota; kingdom Viridiplantae; phylum Streptophyta; class Pinopsida; order Cupressales; family Cupressaceae; genus Cunninghamia; species Cunninghamia lanceolata. The sequence goes on from BSBN01000771.1 coordinate 1,153,596, forward strand.
AAAACTCCATACCCAAAGGTGTTTATTTTGGTATTAAATATCTTCAAGAAAGATTACATTCAATATTGAAGCTTCTTTGAATCATAATGCACACCTCAAGCTTCTTCAATCTTCTAAAAACTATTATGCTATAATTCCTGTAATGCTTTTTCCTACAACTTCAAAGCTTCTATATTGAAAGCTTCAAATCTTGATCTTTGAAAAAACTATTATGCTTTTTAATTACAACTTTAAAGCTTCTTAATTCACAAGCTTGAAACTCAAACTACAATAAATTATATTTGATAACATGAGACAAATCCTCATGCAAAACCCAAGCGCTCTAAATAGAGAAGACTAAAGTCAAACTGTACCAAGCACCCTGTTAACTACCAGTCCTGATTATGGATGCCCAAGTTGTCCCACTCAAACTTAGTCAACAGAAATTACATTTTCAAATAAAAGAAACAATTGAAAGTCTCTAGGTTGGATGCCCAAGTTGTCTCAATCTATTTCTATCAACTGAAGTGATCAACACACATAAATTCTCATGCAGTAACCTGCATGATTGATGTCCCCAATATTATTCTGAATTAACCTATCCTGTACATGCAAGTGACATGCAAACACATGTAGCACCATGCAAGAGTTACCCATAACTGATCTAGAGATGGAGTGTTCTGCAAGTTACTTAAGTTGGAGTGTTCTGCAAGCAACATCATAAAATTGACATGCAACAACATGCAAGTCCATATAACCGACATGCAACAACATGCAAGTCCATAGAAGCAACATACAACAACATGCAAGTCCATATAACTGGCATGCAACAACATGCAAGCACATGTAAGTTCATATAAGCAACATGCAACAACATGCAAGCACATGCAAGTTCATATAAGCAACATGCAACAACATGCAAGCACATGCAAGTGACATGCAAGTACATGCAAACACATGCAAGCACATGTAAGTGACATGTAACATCATGTAAGCACATGCAAGAGACATGCATCAACATGCAACCACATACAAAAACATGCAAGTCCATGCAACCTTTTATGAACTCATGCAAGCAATATTCCAATATCATGCATCTCTAACACTTTCATTAACTCCAACATTATATCCATGCAAAGTGTATCAACAAAATCCACTCATGTACATAAAAAAGCAAACTCCCAGTCTAAATATAAGACACCTCCATAGTGGGTGCTCAAGTTAACTCCCACTCACTAGGAGTTGTCAAACACCCAAAATAGACTTCAAGGAGTTGTCAACAAGTCTTCATGGACCCCACTCCAAAAGTGGACGCCCAAGTTTGACCCTACCATTTAGGAGTTAATTACAATAAGCCAAGTGTTATAATTAAATATTAATTTATCTCTCCAAGTCCTTATGTGTTGGGGAACACATTCCAAGAACTTTGGAGAGACATGAAATTGGTTAGGGTTGCAAAGTTAATGACAACTTATCCCAACATTCTCCCACTTGATAGTATACATTGTAATTACTCTTATAAGGTAATAAAATTGTAATCACAGGGAAAAACATCCCTAGCCATCAATGTACCTTGATTCTTCAACATGCTTTTGTGCTCCAACAAGATACCTGCAAAAACAACCATGATAACCATCATCTCAAACAAGAACCCATCACATCATAACCATGATAAGCTAAGGAACATGCCAAATTGAAACATATCAACTGTCACTGAAACCTACACCAATCTCAACATGAATACAAGCATCAAATCACATGATAACATAAGACTCTGAGTGCCTGCCACACTCATACCAAATGGAAAAGCAACCACAATAAGTTGCTAGCTCATCCAAAATATTCATACCTCAAAACTAGGGTAAACAAACCATCATAGGTAGAACTCCATGCCATCAACATACCAACCCAAAATTGCAATCAAGTCCTTGTAAATCAATCCTAATAATCATCCATCCTCCCATCTCAATGCAACATACCAATATACAAATGACCAAAGATAAGGCCAACAAACAAAATCTGCAATAACATTGAATGGATCTGTGGATATTGACAGTCTACATCCAAGTCTTCAATGCAACCAATGGGAAAAGACAACCCACTAAATTGCACAACTTGTAGATCCCAATAGTAAAACATGTAAAATCATCTTCACATCAATAACCTGCAAACTCAGACAACCAAGAACATATTGTGACAATAAAGAGCATACATATCTAGGAACTCCCACTGCATTGGTAATGTCAAATCTGAAAATAATATCAAGGCATTAATAAATCCTCCTATAGCACTTCTCTTAGAGGATGTGGCTAACTCCTCTATCAGATAGTGTCAAAATGTATAATGATATGCATAAAACATCTCTCATTACTAATATTTGAATAACTCTCCCAAGTCCTCTAAACCAATGAAGAAAGATATCAAGGAGCTACCAAATTATTGTTAACATCTATTTAATAGTAAAAGGAGAAGGGAGATGAATGCATGTAGGTGGGTACACTAGATCAAACCCTCCTTTCACTACAACATTCAAAGACAAAACCAAACTTAAGTCACTACAAGATGGAAGAGGAATCAACTACTGATTCTGTGCCCTTGTTTGTCAAGGAAAGATGAGATTCAACCAAGCCTTTTATCAAACCCTAGGTTAAGCATGAGTGAAACCCTAGTTATGAGATAATCATCTTGAAACAAATGATCACCAATAGAAATCTAGAAACTAAAAGTACAGAGATGAGTAGAAAGATGTCAAAACCTATCTCTTGGAAGCTGAGGTGTCGAAGGACAAATTTGGTAACTACCCAAGTCTAGAAGTGAGATCCTTCTGGAGGTCAAAACTGGGAATATGCTGCAAATGATGCTAAGAAACTAGATCCAAAACTTGGAAGCCCTATAGACTAGGGCGCCAACTACCCAACCCTTTTCGGGAAGATAATCTAGAATTGTTTTAGGATCCTGAAACCTTAATTCTTGCACTGCCTTCCTGTAGCTCCACTTTTCTCAAAATTTGTACTTGTACCTTGCACATAAAACAAGAGAGGGGTTTAGGGGTTGTAGTGTTTAGGAATTTGCCTTAGTCAAATCTTAGGTTAGCATTCAAGCTTTACCAACACCGTTGTTAGAGAGAGTGTGCCCTTGCAAGGAAGAGGCTAAAGATAATCCAAATGATGAAATGATTCAAATAACAATGATGTCACCTCGAAGGTGAAGTCCTTAGGAGGATGAAGATGCTTCAACTCATAAGGAGATGGATGATGATGCCAAATCTGCAACAAACACACACATACAAACACAAATCTGCAACAATAACACGATGAATGCCTTGAATGTTCTTTGCTCCAATATCATAAGTTCGCAATATCTATCTAGGTTCAAAATAAATTCATAAACTCACTTATATATGCTTTCCCACTAGCATTCATGAAATTAAATCACAAAAGCTGACAAGGAGGAACATTTTAAAGGTTCCAGGTTGACATAACATTTATTAGCCCTGACCAATTAGGGGAGACTTGGGCGGTTGGTGCCCAAGTCCAAGGGCCCAAATTACGTCAGGGGTAAGTTAAATGAAGGGCTCAAGGACCCAAATTCTCATGGGTGTTGGGCTCTTTTCTTCAGGATGCTCAAATTAGAATGTATAATAAAGTAAATAGGACCTAGGAGCTAAACTATGAGGTAAAAAGTCATGTGTCCACTTTTTACTCGATAACATTTAGTCCCCACTTTAATGTGTGTATGAACTTATGATCCATACATGCATTAAAGTACAGTCAAAGCACATCAAAAACACCCTAAGTTTGAAGACTATCGCTAGCCCCCAAGCTTAGGCAAACATAGGAAACACTTAACAGTCACATAAGACACAATGAATATAGTAAGGAAGCACACAATACACGGAGAGTACATGAACACAGTCATGCAATTCAAGAAGTATGTACATGGAGAGAAGAAATGATTAAGCAATTATATATATATAATGCTAACTAAAGTAAACAAAATACACATGCAAAAGACACACAAAACACATACAACGTGAGGAGGGGCTCATCATCGTACAACTTTTTACCATGCCACAAACATGCAAGACATGCAAGGAAGACACATAAAACACATAGAAGACACATAGAATACATGAGTGCCACATAGCATGCCATGGACACACTATACGTCTTATACATGACAAACACATGTGATAGGGAGGAGCTCATCGCTACACTCCACTATCTAAAACACGCCAAACACACATGACGGTTGAGCTACTCTACCACAACCGCCAAAGACACACTTAAGAGTGAATGACTCAAGATCCAACCCTGCCTTGTGATGAGGACTTTGTATAAAAGGGTGTACACTAGCTCAAGAGATACACCATCCTACCTCACGATGAGGGCTTTGTATAAAAGGATGCACACTAGCTCAAGAGATATGCCATCCCACCTCGCGATGAGAGCTTTTTGCTTAAAAGGATGTGCACTAGCTCAAGAGATACACCATCCCGCCTCGTGATGAGGGATTTGTATAAAAGGATGTGCACTAGCTCAAGAGATATGCCATCTCAGCTCATTATGAGGGCTTTCAAACATGCTTTGTCAGTGTCAAAAGTAATTAGACAGATACCATTATATATGCCCCCACCTTAAGGTGTTTGATCCTTCTTTCCAGTATCAAGCACATTAAGGTAGAGTTAAAACACACAAGGGAATGAGATCTTTTGCAAAGCCCATTCCCCAAAGTGACATGTGCCACGATCACCAAATGTTTCCACAAACACATTGATATCATTTGCTAATATAATCAACAAGGTATAAGCTTTGGTTAGAAAATCTTACTGTAAGATAATAACCAAATAAATTCATGAAATCTATACATAAACGTATCACATAATAGACCAAGGCTATACTTGTGGGTTTGGAACCAAGTATAGCCGTAAGGTTATATTGCAGGTATCTCAGAATTGAGTGCAACAACAAGGTGAGTTACAAAACAATCCAAAGTGTGTTGAAGCAGATATAGAGTATTGTAAAGGTTTGTTACAACAAATATCACAATACGAATCACAACACGGAGTGATTCTATTAGTCAAGCCTCAAATATATATATATCAACCCCATCTTCATATATGGACTAGGTCTAATTTTTCTTTTTTGCTGAAGGCACACATGGTCCTTATCAATATTTATTTGTTTTCATCATCTGCTGACTTAGTAGAGTCACTGAAGAATGTAAACTATAAAATGAAAGAGGAGACAAGAGTGACTTGGGTTTACAACATGAGAAGATGCCCCCAAGACATCCTCCTTAATGTTATGCCCCCAAGGCACAACACACAACAATGAAATAGATGAGAGGATAATAGAAGAATAGAGGAACACATAGAAGAATGGTCATGATAGAGGCAGTCTCCTTGTATCCTTGACCTTACAAGAGTATCAAGGATCATCCAAAGATACCTAAACAACATTTAACACAACACGAGGGAATACTACACATAAGAGGAAGCCATGTAAGTGAGCAACTCAAAGAGGTGCTACATAAAAGGTGGCTATGAAGGGTTAGAAATATTTAACTATTGCACAACCGTACTAGTGATTGTCATCAAGCAAATCATCTTCCTCCCAGTATTGAATGCAAGAGGAAATAGGTACATAAGGTACAATTGTCCAACTTGAATTATTGTCCTTTAACTCTTCAACCCTATTATCTTCCTTGTTTGATTCAATAGTAATTGGTGGAATATTTTCTTGTTGAGGTGTTGCTTGTCGAGCTAAGGCTTGTCTCTTCCTCCTTCTTTCTCTTTCTTGCCTATTCCTTCATGTTTTATTAGTGTTGTTTGCCAAAGGATTCTCATGATTTTACATGGTCTTTGACATTTCAGAGGAGGAAGCTGGTACAAAACTGATCTTTTGTGATAAACTGCTTTGTTCTTTACAGGTATCTCTCGATCCTTGTAAGGATGGCAGAGGAGGAACCTCAGAAAATACTCCTTTATCTCATGGTCAAGGGGGTTATTTTAATTCAGGATTCTCTTTACTTTCTACTTGTTCAATAGGAGGTCCAGCCAATTTTGTTATTAACTTTTCTTTGTATCTTTGGTATCCCAGGAAGAACTGATCTTCTCTTGGTTGAGGAGGCTTGGTAGGTTGTGGCCAAAAGTAGTCTAGGATGAAATTTCCATGAGTAACCATAGGATTCCATCCACTATGGTGAAAAACACACACTCTCCCTTAGTAAGGAAATTTTAGACATTTATGAATTGTAGAGGGGACCGTTTTCATGGACTTGAGCCATGGATGGCCTAGTTTCACAAGAAATAGGTCAGATGTAGGAATGATGTCAAATGATTGTTCCAGGGCTTTCTCCACTACTTTAATCAATAATGTAATCTTTGCTATAGCTAGGAGGAAAGCTCCAGTAAGTGTCTTAATCATCATATGTGTGGGTTCATAAGATTCTTATATCAAATCATGCACATAGAGGAACTCTTTAGTAATCACATTCGTCATACAATTAGGATTGATGGGAACCCTCTTGTAGGATTTCCACTTATACGTGAGGTGATGTAAAGAGGTCCCTTAATGTCTCCAATTGTTCTATCATGTGGTGTAAATGTTATTTCAAGTTTAGGAGTCTTCCTCTTCCTATAAACTCGAGGAGGGACCATAGCATTATTGTTGTGATGAGAAGCCATGTATGTGAGACTGTTTCACACCAAAGCACTTGTTTGAGGAAATCAAGTTTTTTTAAATAAGAGCCAAAAACACACAGATTTCATGAAAAACAAAGTAAGTATGATAGAAATAGTGCTACACAAGAAGGAAAGATAAATGATCTAAAAGTTTGTTGAAAGAAGTATGAAGAAAGTGTGTAAAACCCTCAATGTTGAAATACACACTGTGTAATTGCAAAAATTAAAATTTAAATACAAGAACACACAATGAAGCAACACTACAACTCAAAATCAGATTTTAATGAGTGTTTAAAGGAGCAGAAAAATCTAAAATAATATTTTGATTATTGATGCTAGCTTTTAAAAGAACTAGGTGATATGAAAAATGCAAAATTTCAACAAAACCCTAACAAATGAGATATGCAAATGCAAGGTGTGAGATCATGAAATGATTAATTGTTGTAATTTGATTCAAATATGATGTGAAAATTACAAAATTAAATTCTTTCAATGATATGCAATGAAATAATGCAAAACTATGCCTTTATGCAAGCCTAAAATGTTTATTTTTTCACTTTTTCCATATTTATGCAAGCTTTTTCAATGTAGAATGATAGACTTGATATGAATTAATGCAAAGAATGATTTCAACACTCAGTAAGATGCAAATGTTTGCTGCTATGGGTTCACCAAAATGTTTAATAGTAAAAGGTGAAGGGAGATAAATGCATGTAGGTGAGTATACTAGATAAAACCCTCCTTTCACTACAACATTCAAGGACAAAACTAAGCTTAAGTCACTACAAGATAGAAGAGGACTCAACTACTAATTTTGTGCTCTTGTTTGTCAAGGAAAGATGAGATTCAACCAAGCCTTTTATCAAACCCTAGGTTAAGCATGAGTGAAACCCTAGTTATGAGATAATCAACTTGAAATAGATAATCGACAATAGAAATCTAGAAACTAAAAGTATAGAGATGATCAATAAGATGTCAGAACCTGTCTCCGAGAAGTTGTGGTCTTAAAGGACAAATTCGGTAACTGCCCAAGTCTTGAAGTGAGATTCTGTCAGATGTCAAAACTGGGAATATGCTGCAAATGATGCTCAAAAACCATATCTAGAATTTGGAAGCCTTGTAGACTAGGGCGCTAACTACCCATGTCTTTTTGAGAAGATAATCCAGAACTATTTTCAGATCCTGAAACCTTAATTCCTGCACTGCCTTCCTGTAGCTCCACTTTTCCTAAAATCTATACTTGTAACCTACACACAAGATGACAAGAGAGGGGTTTGGGGGTTGTGGTGTTTAGGGATGTCAAGCTTTCCCAACACCGTTGTTAGAGAGAGTGTGCCCCCTTGTAGGGCAGAGGCTAAAGATAATCCAAATGATGAAATGATTCAAATAAAAATGATGTCACCTCAAAGGTGAAGTACTTAGGAGGATGAAGAATCTTCAACTCATAAGAACATGGATGATGATGCCAAATTTGAAACAAACACACACATACTGATGCAGGGGCATCCTGATGCACTCTTTTTGATGCAAATTTTTGTCATGTTATAAGCTTTTGAGTTTTGATTTTTTTGGTGTCAATAAGGTCATGTAAGACCATTTGGAGTCATTTAAATCCATTATGTAATGTTTTGGAGTCAAAAGTTTCAAAATATGTAAAAGTTGTCAAAGTTGTCAAAAAGTTGCAAAGTTGGTTTGGGAAGTTAGGAAGTAGTTTTGAGTGATGGAAATGGATGTAATTATATAAATATGTCATGTAAACATGAACACAGGGGTTGTAGAAGGTTGGTTAAGGTGGGAGAGAAGTTGGAAGAAAATATACCTCATTTTACATGTTCAAATCTATGTTTTTTCTGTGAACAGAGACTGTAATTCAATTGGTATAGACTGGTACAGATAGTTATGGTTCTAAAACTTGTTGGAAAAGTTAGAGGAAAGAGTTAGCTTTCAAATTCAATTGGTTTGGTGAATTTTCATTAGGTTTTGTGGAAGTTATGCCATTTTTTGTCTTGACAGGTCTGAAAAGTTTATTTTCTGAAAGTTTGTAGTTTGAAAACGTGTTAGTACGGACATGCATGGAATTATGGAGGCCTAAAACTAATTGGGAAAGTTATCTCTATGTTTTAAGAGATGAATTTTTTTTGTTTGAATCAATTTCATTGAGGTTTGTGTGAGTTATGACATTTTTACTGACAGCAGGTCTAAACCCTACCTAGGGTTTCCAACAAACTAGAATATTTCATATCTTTGATTCCAACCATCAAAAAGTCATGAAAATTGGTGGAAAGTTCTATTTTAATATGTTCTATAAACCCTTTAAAGAAAAATCCATGATTGACATTTTTGGAGGAGTTATATAAGTCTGTGTGTTTCCATTAATGAGAAAATAGTCATAAAACCCTAGTTCCATGAGGGTTTGATAAGATCTATACTTTGTGTGAACATGTTTGGTTGGAAATAATGAGATTGAAATACCAAGTAATTCATGCATCATTCTAGTTTTCCCTTGTTGAATGCACATTAGGCTACCATGGCAATGTTTCCAATGTGATCTAGAATGCATTTAATCATTGTTTGAGATAAATCAGTTTATGAAAGTTGTCGAGTGAATCAAGTTTGTTGCATTTTTTCATTGTTGGTAATGGATCATTATTTCACTTGTGTCAAGTTGTGCTAAGTGAAGGTTTCTCTGCATTATTTTGGTATCAAAGCTAGAAGCTCTTTGGGAAGTGATTTAATTATTTCAGATAATGTGGTTCAATGAGATTTGATGTTTAAGGATGGCTCTTAATAAGAAGAAATATGGGAAAAGGGCATCGTAATTATTAAATACTTTATTCAAAGTGGTAGAGAGGCCCCATGAGGAAGAAATGGCAGCCAAGAAAGAAAGCAAGTTGGAAAAGGAAAGATTATTTCAGACTACCTGCAAGTCCAAAGGTAAATGTTGGCAAGTTGTGATTTTTGATAACTGCATGGATAATATTGTTTTTGAATATATGGTAGATAAGTTGGGTTTGAAATAATACAACACCCCACACCCTATTTTGTGAGTTGGCTTCAAACAGGTACCCAAGCAACTGTAAATGAGCAATGCAAAGTTGAGTTCCAAATTGGCAATTATAAGGATGAAATAGTTTGTGATATTATACATTTGGATGTATGTCACATTGTGTTTGGAAGGTTGTGGCATTATAGAAGGGCAGGGAAGTATAACAGGAAAAATAACACATATGAGTTGGACAAAGATGGGAAGAAATATGCATTAACAACCTTGAAGAGTAAGTGCACCAGAATTGAAAGCTTGTTGTTAAGTGAGAAGATACAATATAAAGCAAAGACAAATGAGGTAATGGATGAGGTAACAAATTTTGAAAATAACATGTTGTTTGAAAAACCAGTTGAACAAGAAATGGAAGAAATTTCTTTTGAATTTTCTCAAACTAATGAAAGTAATAGTGACGTTGATGTTGAAGTTGGTGATGTTCAAGAAGAAGAAGAAGAGACAGTAAAAGAAGTTGTAGAGGACTCACAAATAGTCCAAAAAGAGAAGATAGTCATGGAGGATAAGGAGATAGCATAGTTCTCAAGAGAAGAACCAAGAGATGAGAATGTTGATGTCAAGGAGAGTAAAAGAATGGATTAGCAATTCAAAAATAACAATGATTGGTTGAGTATGGTTGAGGTTAAACCAAAGATTTTGGAGAATAATGAAGAGAAAAGAATGTATGGCAAACAACATGAGGTGGATGAAGAAGTGAAGTATGAAGAGGAAGAATATGATTTCTTTAATATTGTTTCTTGTGTAGGTGAAAAAGACAAAGTGGATGATAGCAAAAATAAATTTATAATTGCAGTCCAAGATCAAGTTAGAACGAAAAAACAAAGGCACATGGCTACATTGTACCAAGTTGGCCTTGGCTCAAGAAGCATGTTGATGGACTGAAAAGCACAAGTGAACCAGATGAAACAAATGTAGTTGAGATCCAACAAAAAGAAAACAACACACACATGCAAAGGAATTGGAAGACAAGAAAGAAGATTCCTATTTGAGGTAGAACTCAATTTTTTCTCTGGGGAGTATGATGCAGGGGCATCCTGATGCACTCTTTTTGATGCAAATTTTTGTCATGTGCTAATCTTTTGAGTTTTGATTTTTTTGGTGTCAATAAGGTCATGTAAGACCATTTGGAGTCATTTAAATCCATTATGTAATGTTTTGGAGTCAAAAGTTGCAAAATATGTAAAAGTTGTCAAAAGGTTGCAAAGTTGGTTTGGGAAGTTAGGAAGTAGTTTTGGGTGATGGAAATGGATATAATTATATAAATATGTCATATAAACATGAACACAAGGGTTGGAGAAGCTTGGAGAAGGTGGGAGAGAAGTTGGAGTAAAATATACCTCATTTTGCATGTTTAAATCTATATATTTTTCTGTGAACATCGACTGTAATTCACATGGTATGGACTAGTACAGATAGGTACAGTCCTGAAACTAGTTGGAAAATTTATAGGAAAGAATTATCTTTCAAATTCAATTGGTTTGGTGAATTTTCATTAGGTTTTTTGGAAGTTATGCCATTTTTTGTCTTGACAGGTCTGAAAAGTTTATTTTTGAAAGTTTACAGTCTGAAAATGTGTTAGTACGGACATGTATGGAATGATGGAGGCCTAAAACCAATTGGAAAAGTTATACCTATGTTTTAAGAGATGAATAATTTTTGTTTGAATCAATTTCATTGAGTTATGTGTGAGTAATGGCATTTTTACTAACAACGGTCTAAACCCTGCCTAGGGTTTCCAACGAATTAGAATATTTCATATATTTGATTCAAACAATCAAAAAGTCATGGAAATTGGTGGAAAGTTCTTTTTTGATAGGTTCTAAAAACCCTTTAAAGGAAAATCCATGACTGACATTTTTGGAGGAGTTATATAAGTCTGTGTGTTTCCATTTATGAGAAAACAATCATAAAACCCTAGTTCCATGAGGGTTTGATAAGATCTATACTTTGTGTGAACATGATTGGTTCGGAATCAATAGAATATGTTGCAATGAGATTGAAATACTAAGAAACTCATGCATCATGCTAGTTTTCCCTTGTTGAATGCACATTAGGCTACCATGGCAATGTTTCCAATGTGATCTAGAATGCATTTAATCATTGTTTGAGATGAATTAGTTTATGAAAGTTGTCAAGTGAATCAAGTTTGTTGCATTTTTTCATTGTTGGTGATGGATCATTATTTCACTTGTGTCAAGTTGTGCTAAGTGAAAGTTTCTCTGCATCACATACAAACACAAATATGCAACAATAACATGATGAATGCCTTGAATGCTCTTTGCTCCAATATCATAAGTTCACAATATCCATCTAGGTTCAAAATAAAGTCATAAACTCACTTATATATTCTTTTCTACTAACATTCATGAAATTAAATCATAAAATCCAACGAGAAACATTTTTAAAGGTCCCAGGCTGACATAACATTTATTAGCCCCGACCAATCAGGGGAGACTTGGGCAGTTGGCACCCAAGTATAGGGGCCCAAATTAGGTCAGGGGTAAGTTAAATGAAGGGTCCAAGGACCCAAATTCACATGGGTGTTGGGATCTTTTCTTCGGGATGCTCAATTAGAATGTATAATAAAGCAAATAGGACCTAGGAGCTAAACTAGGAGGTAAAAAGGCATGTGTCCACTTTTTACTCCATAACAACAACACTAACACTAGACTCCAATATAAACCTCAACTCCATAAACATGAGAACCTTTAAGAAGAAGACAATATACCAGGAAAGAGAGAAACGACAAAATCATACCATGTCTTTATACCACACTAGCCTGTGCCAAACTGTGTAACGTAAGATCTCTTTCAACACTCCCAAATTGAAAGGTATCAACATCGAACATCCAAATTATGATGAAAACATGGCAGAAATAGATGTTAACCTCTCATTGAAAGTAGATCAAACTGGCCAAACATTCCCATGACAAAGAAGTAATCCCAAAAACCACAAACCATTTCTGTACCTCTCCAAAACAAATCCTCAGAACTAGTTCCATAGCTCAAGATCAAATAATAATGAGAACAATAGAAATCCATAAACCCATGCATCTACTTCTCAACAATCCTTTTCAAGACTAGTGTAAAAGAGAAGACAAGATACATATAAAGAATGCATCTAATAATCAGGTGGACAACACCTATTATATCATTTACCTGTCGAGTAGACTAAGAGTGGGATACAAGATTGTCCTTTCATATAACAATAAGGAATAAAAGCTTATAATAAAGACAACCTTCTCATAGGGTCTATAATGGATTCACATCCATTGCCAAGTGTAGGCTTCTCGGTCCTTTTGTTGACATCTCATAATGAAAAATCTTTCCAGCACCTATCTTTAGGTTCAAGAGATATCAAGCCTCACCCAAGTCTCTCTAGTATACATGAATGCCAACTTCAAATGCAATATGCACAATCATGAAGCTCCAAGAAAATGATTAATACTTCAAAACCAAAGATAACTAACTAAACCATTGTCAAAGTTCCAACTATAGAATCACAAACATATCATGACATCATAATCTAACATCTTCTTAAAAGATCATATGCTCCAATGAACATATCTTGCTCCCAAGAGCACCTATATCATGCCAAAAAAATCTAACTCATGATCAAGAGTGCATCATGACATAATACTATACATCCTCTAAACCAAGGATCATATATCAAAAACTGATAAGTTATAAACTCAACACCTCACCAAAAACTCCAAGAGTCCTCCATGGAAAACAAAGATGTCAACACCTCTTCAAAAAACATGAAGATCTAGCATCCTTTGTCAATAGAACCAAAAATGTCAATGAACCCTCTTTGCAAACTAAAGGCATAATCCAAGAGCTCCTTATGACACCAACAACCATTGCAAAAGATCATCCATCTTCTAATCAAAGATTATGCATGGATCACAACACTGCAACAACAACAGTTTAGAACCAATATCTTGAAAAAAAGAAGATTGAACACTTTATGTAACTGCACAAAACTCCCACTGAAAGTGATACCAGTTATGCAAGGTATCATGATCAACATCATTACCAAAACTCTATTAAAAGTGAAAAAAGATTCTGATGCACCATAATTTAACTACTATAGATTCCAATGAATAACAAACTCTGGTACTCCATACTACCCTTTTGTCTCACTACAAAAATACCAATGTAATCAAGGTGACCAGGAAGAAGCCTACCAAATAGAATCCACCTCAACTAATTCACAAGATCTGCACACATGCAACATATCATAGGAGAAAAAACATGATTAGTGCTTCAACCTCTAATAATTGAAAAAATAGATTCAACCCCATATCAGTAACATGTAGAACAAATGTAACTAGGTATAACATGTAGATTTCCAAGACTTAAACACTAGAATCAATTCTAGATCTATTTTTCAAAACAAATCCACATAGAAGAAACCATAGATCATAAGAACCTAACAAGCAGCCTTGCAAATTTGAAATTGTTTCCATCCAGAAAGTGTTTGAACACAATTTTATACAAATCTAAAAAAACCTCAAATTTTGGTTAACATGTAAAACCTACAAAACCATATCTCTGTAAATCTTGAAACCACTTAAAAATCCAAACATTCACACCAATGAACACCATCAAATATGTCATCTAAAAATAATGGAATACCACAGATCTACAAACTCACAATCTTTTGAAACAGAAAAACTGTGAAAACCTACATATTCAAAATAACATGAATATGAGAAAGGAGAAAACTAGGTTGTTCAAGAGTGTCCATATCATAAAAATACCAACTCTACAACCAACATACAACCAGTGATAAATCATCCAGTGCTTTCATGTAACCATGGACTAAAACCATGAACCCAACATAAGCACTCCAAACTATAGCCCAAAAAGTGAGTGTTTTTCCATGTGATTAAGTTACCAGAAGTAACCATCCAACATAAACACCCTTTCACTGCACATGACCACAAGGTAATGGAATAAAACTACCAAACAAGAGAATATACAGATATTGTCAAAATGGAGCTCCAAATCACTATCACAGGATCAAATCCATAAAGATCCATAACCTTGAGCCTCAAGTGCCCAACAAAGATTCTTTTGACAATATCCATTTGAGAGTTAAATACCATGGCTTCCAAACTCATAGATATGCAAAACAATGTTAACAAATAGAACTTCTCCTGCAACCAAAATTCCTTCAATACATAAAAAAAAGCATCCCTCTCTCACTACAACCATTGGCTCTGATAACATGTTGAAAAAAGGGAGAGAGAACAAGCTAAAGTTGTAGTTATGTAGCTTTAAAATGTTTTCAAATCTGAAATAAAAGCATGTGTAAATCTGAAAATTACTTTCAATTTAGATGTTATAGTATTTCTCCAATTTAATCAGTGTAGTAGAAGAAGAAAGCATGATAGAAGAAGACACAATATTTAAGCGAAGAAACCCTTGCGGAAAAACACTTCACACCCAAAGGTGTTTATTCTTGTATTAAATATTTTCAAGAAAGATTACATTCAATACTGAAACTTCTCTGAATCCTGATGCACACCTCAAGCTTCTTCAATCTTCTAAAACCTATTATGCTGTAATTCTTGTAATGCTTTTTCCTACAACTTCAAAGCTTCTATATTGAAAGCTTTAAATCTTACTCTTTGGAAAAAATTTTATGATTTTTAATTACAACTTCAAAGATTCTTAATTCAAAAGCTTGAAACTCAAACTATAATAAATTGTATTTGATAACTGTTGTGTAATTCTTGCACGCCATTTCAAAACTTCTAATTTGAATGAGATTCAATGAATTTCACAAAGTTTCAAGGAAGTTCTAATAATGACTCATATAAGAGGTCAGCAGTGAGGGTGATTGTTTACTTGACCATACAGTTCAACATCAACAACATTGAAGCTATTCATACCATCAATATATCTAATGAAGGATACAATCTCTCTCTGTTGATAGGAGCATTTCTTGTATAGGCATACTATTCTCAATTTCTAGAAATGGTCTACAATACAACCTTTGTTTTAGTTGATGTAAGTGTGAAATTGGCATAGAGCATTATCAAGTTTAGGGTAAAAGTCACATAAAACATGGTGCAAATGTTCAATTTTCAAGGCACACAAGTATTACTCCAAACAAAATGGCGCAAGCTGTTCAATCATATGGCACCAATATTTAAATAAATGCAGGCTAGAGATCAATAGCGTGAACATTTTCAAAAGATGGCATAGTCAAAAGGAGTGTCTGGGCCTATTCTTTCAAAGCACTACCAATAAAGGAAAACTCATACAAGTGTTTGGGCCTGACTATGTTACATAAACTAAGAGCCCAATATGGTCAATCAAAATCCAAAGGGGATCATCTAAACTTCTCTAACAAAAATGGACGATGCATATAGAGAAAGCTTTCAAACTTGGTGTAGCTTGTTCCAATGATGGAGCGGCTTATCTAAAGTGCTCAGCTTCATAAAAGAAACACTCTAACATTCAAAATTGTATATCTCATGAAGCACTCAGCATAATGATGGTGAGGCCAACACGAGCTTGCAAATAGAAATGAGAAGTGGCTGACTATTTAGAAACAGAGGTGCAACGTTTCTAAAGGAAAACATAGTTTTAAACCATTTAACATGGTGCCAGCATAATCAAGAGCATCATTAAATGATGAAGTGATTAGAGATCAGCAAAGTTGAGGGCCACCATACATATATCAAAGGTGGTAATAGGAAGATCGGTCATATTATGCAAGACATAAGTATCTATTGAGGGTACCAAATCATATGAAGCCACTAAAGAATCATGGTCAACACTATAGAGGCACACATCAAATGAAAGAAACTACAACTAGTTCCATGGATGCCACTATCTACATAGCTCGAAGTGCGGCCAACATTCATAAAGTGGCATTGATCATAGAGAGAGGCTATGCCCATGGACTTGAAGTGCACCCTTTAGCAGTCTTAGCTCAAATCTCATTCAATAAAGAAACGACTCACCAAATCACAGACACCACGTGTCGGGTGAGGAGATAAAGGAGAAGTAGTAAAGGAAAGCTCCCGGAGTGATGCACGTGGAAGCTACTATGAAGAGGAACAAAATAAAGAAGTGGATGAGAGCACGTGGTAGCTGCGAAAGGAGGAAAAATACATTTTTATTTCATTTTCTATAAATACATTAAATGGGGGCAAAGTCACGGTGGGTCTTTTATTTTAATAAGAGATGTAATGTGGTGGGCCCGTTATATTAAGCTAGCTGCCTTATTATTTTTATGAGTTTCATTTAAAGTGTTGTAGGTAAATGGAAATATAATAAGACTCTTTCATTACATCGTGGGCCCCAGTAGTTGATTAAATTGAAACTTTATGAAATAAGGATTCACTTTTAATTCTTTATGCTTCACGGGAAATGAGACAAGAGGTGAAACCCTAAAATCACACACATCCACTTTTTTATGGCAAGTAAAGAGACGGCAGGAAATAAGTTTTTCATTCCGCAGGCCAAAGAGGACAGAGGTGCATATTTTTAGCCATGGAAATAGAACAGCCAGTTCAGTTGCTGATACAGTTATTTTGCTTGATTTTGTGCCAGATTTTGTGGGCAGTTGTAGAGATTTTTGGAGTCAGTTGAGGATATTTCTTGGGTTACAAATAGGCAGATCCAGGTCAGATATAGGGAGTTCTACAAATCAGATTTTTAGAGCAGCAAGTAGATGTTTTCTTTTGCCTTAGCAGTGCCTTTTCAAAGGAGAATGTAATATGTTATTTTGTGCAAATCTCAAAGCCTCTATAACCTGTTACCATTCAAATAATGAGAATACTGTTCTGTGCATATCTGAGTATCTCTGTTTTCTCATTCTTTAAATCCCCGTTTCTTTGCCTTTGATGGATCTATTTATAAACTGGGTATCAATCATGCATTTTGCTCTTTGATTTTAGTTAAATCATATAAGGTTTAATCACTGTGCACTCGGTAGTTATTTTAATTTGGCGCATCGCCTTAGGGCTAGATTCTATTTCATATTGTATCTGTAATCTTGTCTTTTCCTTCTAACCTTTTTCTCAAACCCCCTTTGAATACAGAAGAGCCAACTTCCTTAAAATCTGGAGGTCACTCTGAGAAGCAATCCCACATTTCAGAGTTTCCCATGTTGTTGCTAGAGTAGACCCACAAATTTATGCTTCAACAATTTTTGGCACACTCGGTAGGACTAGAATCAAAGACTTGGGTCTTTGTTTTCACTAATCTTTGCCTTGTACTTTGTGGTTTTGATGGAAAATCATAGAAATATCTGCTCATAGGAGCATCAATCTTCCATCTAGCAACTCTATTGGAAGTTCTTTCTTGAATTTTTTCTTCTGTAGACCATGGCAACCCCTGGAATCTATGTGCATCTGAAAATTCAAAGAGATCTACCTTTTGTGACTTGGGATTCAAGTCCTCTTGTTCTTCAGCATCAGGGTCAAGTTCCTGACATAGCTTGGAAGGCACTGCCTCACTTTCTTGGAGATGGCTCTGTTTGCCCTGTAGATCACATTCAAGATGTTGTAAGTTTATGCTCCATCCACAATGTCACAACTAAGAATCATGCTCTCCTATTGCTAGCATCCTCCCTAAAAGGCAAAGCAAAAGAATGGTACAGAAGTTTGCAGCTCGGTTCAATCATTGGATGGGATCAACTTGGAGGACTCATCTACAATCAGTTAAAAGAGAGGACAGATGTTAGCACTCTCACCCAGAATCTCATCACCATCAAGAGTCATTCAAGGGAAAACATGTGTGACTTCAACTCAAGATTTGATAAGGTATGGAAGAAATTCTCTATTGACATGAGGCCTCCTCCAATCTTTGCATTTCTTTATTATTTGAAAGCTTTAGACCCTAAAATATCAGTTATGATTCAAGCCTTAGGAGGAGAAATTCTGCCCCAATCATATGATCTGGCTATTAGAGCCGAAAATAACATCATAGATGCTGGTAGACTACCTCCTTTGCCTTTAAAACCACTTATGCCTCATACAAACATCCTATCCCAAGCTCTTTCTTGCAACCAAATGCATAATGGTTTGAATCCACCCACCCTCCCTACTGATTTGCCAAATCATAAGGAGATGATGGAGGTAAAAGAACTCATAAAATCTTTTGCCCAAGAGCTTAATGACTTAAGAAATCAAGGCATGTATCAGGTTGATCCTAGTTTCATGCCTCAAAGTCTATATGAACAGCAATATCAATCTAATTAGTTTATTGAAGAGATCCTCCCTCAGGTTCAGTACATACTTATCTTGAAAATTGTGTTTTGCAAACCTCTATAGCTGCAAATCAACCAATAGAAGCTATAGATCAGGTTCTCTGTCATTTTGACATTAAGGAGGATTTGAGTCTCAAAAATCAAAATGCAAGCAAGAAGGTGGCTCCTATCTATTTACTGGGTCCTGATTATCATCATCATGCACATGTGGTAGCATGTAACTCAGAAACCCAGTCAAGTCATGAATATGATTTAGAAGATGCTTGAGGTGACACTTCTAGAAGCTGAAAGGTACTTCAAGAAGGGCTTTAAAGCTAAAAGTACTGGGATAATAGTAGTGCATCATCTGTATCGCATCTAGAGGTAGCAGTTGCAAAAAAAGTTACTACTGAACCTACAAATGAAGGGCAATATTTCTGTAAAAAAAATTCACATCTTGAAGGAAATGATCTAGAGATGCAGTCACATAAGGGAGAGGATGAGGCAGTTGATAATGGCTTGGTTCTCTTAGAAGCTGAAAAGTACTGGCCATCAGAGTATACAAGTTCTTTACCTCAGCTTGTAGAAAAACAAAAGGTTCATTCTCTTATGCAAAATGGTGAAGATGAGTCTGAGAATGATTATTTTTGGGATGATCTCGAAGATTTTTGTTCAAAATTGGGTGACCATAATAAAATGAAGGGTGACCTCCATCAAAATGTATCAGGAGACATAAGTGGCAAAGAGTCAAACATAGAGTCTCATCATACTCCGTTCTTCATTCAAGAAGAAGTGTCAATCAGATTCAAGACAGTTCTCGCCAGCTCTGTCACATTCCAGCCAAAGTTTCAAGCTACTATGGATTATGAGCATACAAAGACACAGATAGGATGAGTTGTTGGGAAGTTCAAGATCATAAATACTCTCACATACAACCAGAGAAGTGAGCTCCATCACTTGATTTTCCCTTCCCACCATCTGCTCAAGCAAGCACAACATACAGATCAGCCTGACTGGTATTTTCGTACAAATGCTGAACCTTCAGAATGTAGAAAGGTGAAAAGGTACAAATTCTAGTTATTTTTCTTCATGCATTTTGTTTGGACAATTCTTAGTGCAATGTGGAGCCACTGGAGCAATGTCATCAAATTAGGCAGTTATTTCTCCATTCCAATGAATGGACATGTCCCTATGTGTTTTAGTTGCCAGTAATTTAGTTTCAGTTTTTAAAATAAGCTACAATAGTAGCATTAGTTTTCAAATTTCAATTAGTTTTCTTTCAATAAATCTCAACTACAATAGAGTATGAGGGTAGATCTATGTGGTTCAGTCATGTCTCAGAATCAGTAGTCAGTGATCAGTCAGTTTCAGTTGTGGGTATGTTCATATCAGCAGTGTTTCAATTTTAGCTTCATGCATCTTCAGATTCAGATGTGTCTTCAGTTTCATGAAAGTTTCAGATTTTTGGGTAGTGTGACTCTATGCCCTGAATAAGGCTGGTCTGCGAAACCAAAGATTTTGGGATTCGGCATGTGCAAGCACATTTTTCCAGAAAGTCACCAAGAAATGTTGTGCAATTCTTGCACGCCATTTCAAAACTTCTAATTTCAATGAGATTTAATGAATTTCACAAAGTTTTAGGGAAGTTCCAATAATGACTCATATAAGAGGTCGGCAGGGAGGGTGATTGTTTACTTGACCATACAGTTTAACATCAACAACATTGAAGCCACTCATACCATCAATATATCTAATGAAGGATACAATCTCTCTCCATTGATAGGAGCATTTCTTGTAGAGGCATACTATTCTCAATTTCTAGAAATGGTCTATAATACGACCTTTGTTTTAGTTGATGTAAGTGTGAAATTGGCACAGAGCATTATCAAGTTTAGGGTAAAAGTCACATAAAACATGGTGCAAATGTTCAAGTTTCAAGGCACACAAGTATTGCTCCAAACAAAATGGTGCAATTTGTTCAATCATATGACACCCAATATATAAATAAATACAGGCCATGGATCAATAGTGTGAACATTTTCAAAAGATGGCATAGTCAAAAGGAGTGTCCGGGCCTATTCTTTCAAAGCACTGCCAATAAAGAAAAAATCATACAAGTGTTTGGGCATGACTATGTTGCACAAACTAAGAGCCCAATATGGTCAATCAAAATCCAAAGGGGATCATCTAAACTTCTCTCACAAAAATGGACGATGCATATAGAGAAAGCTTTCAAACTTGGTGTAGCTCATTCCAATGATGGAGTGGCCTATCTAAAGTGCTCAACTTCATAAAAGAAACACTCTAACATTCAAAATTGTATATCTCATGAAGCACTCAGCATAATGATGGTGCGGCTAGCACGATCTTGCAAATAGAAATGAGAAGCGGCCGACTATTCAGAAATAGAGGTGCAACGCTTCTAAAGGAAAACACAGTTTTAAACCATTTAAAATGGTGCCAGCATAATCATGAGAATCATTCAATGATGAAGTGATTAGAGATTAGAAAAGTTGAAGGCCACCATACATATATCAAAGGTGGTAATGGGAGGATTGACCATATTATGCAAGACATAAGTATCTATTGAGGGTACCAAATCATATGCAACCACTGAAGAATCATGGTCAACACTATAGAGGCACACATCAAACGAAAGAAACTACAACTAGTTCCATGGATGTTGCTATCTACATAGCTCAAAGTGTGCCCAACATTCATAAAGTGGCATCGATCATAGAGAGAGGCTATGCCCATGGACTCAAACTATGCCCTTTAGCAGTCTTAGCTCAAATCTCATTCAATAAAGAAATGGCTCACCAAATCACATACACCACATGTCGGGCGAGGAGATAAAGGAGTAGTAAAGGAAAGCTCCCAGAGTGATGCACATGGAAGCTGCTATGAAGAGGAGCAAAACAAAGAAGTGGATGAGAGCATGTAGCAGCTGTGGAAGGAGGAAAAATACATTTTTATTTCATTTTCTATAAATGCATTAAATGGGGGCAAAGCCACGGTGGGTCTTTTATTTTAATAAGAGATGTAATGTGGCGGGCCCGTTATATTAAGCTAGTTGCCTTATTATTTTTATGAGTTTCATTTAAAGGGTTGCAGGTAAATGGAAATATAATAAGACTCTTTCATTACATCATGGGCCCCAATAGTTGATTAAATTGAAACTTTATGAAATAAGGATTCACTTTTAATTCTTTATGCTTCACGGGAAATGAGACAAGAGGTGAAATCCTAAAATCACACACAACCACTTTTTTATGGCAAGTAAAGAGACGACAGGAAATAAGTTTTTCATTCTGTGGGCCAAAGAGGGCAGAGGTGCATATTTTTGCCATGGAAACATAACAGCCAGTTCAATTGCTGATACAATTATTTTGCCTGATTTCATGTCAGATTTTGTGGGGAGTTGCAGAGATTTCTGGAGTAAGTTGAGGATATTTCCTGGGTTACAAATAGGCAGATCTGGGTCAGATATAGGGAGTTCTATAGATCAAATTTTTAGAGCAGAAAGTAGATGTTTTCTTTTGCCTTAGCAGTGCCTTTTCAAAGGAGAATGTAATATGTTAATTTGTGCAAATCTCAAAGCCTCTATAACCTGTTACCATTTAAATAATGAGAATACTGTTCTGTACATATATGTGTATCTCTATTTTCTCATTCTTTAAATCTTTGTTTCTTTGCCTCTGATAGATCTATTTATAAACTGGGTATCAATCATGCATTTTGCTCTTTGATTTTAGTTAAATCATATAAGGTTTAATCATTGTGCACTGGGTAGTTATTTTAATCCAGCGCATCACCTTAGGGCTAGATTCTATTTCATATTGTATTTGTAATCTAGTCTTTTCCTTCTAACCTTTTTCTCAAACCCCCTTTGAATATGGAAGAGCCAGCTTCCTTAAAATTTGGAGGTCACTTTGAGAAGCAATCCCACATTTTAGAGTTTCCCATGTTGTTACTAGATTAGACCCACAAATTTATGCTTCAACAATAACATAAGACAAGTCCTCATGCAAAACCCAAGCACTCCAAATAGAGAAGACTAAAGTCAAATTGTACCAAGCACCCTGTTAACTGCCAATCCTGATTGTGGGCACCCAAGTTGTCCCACTCAAACTTAGTCAACAGAAATTACATTTTCAAATAAAAGCAATAATTGAATGTCTCTAGATTGGACGCCCAAGTTGTCTCAATCTATTTCAGTCAACTGAAGTGATCAACAAATACCAATTCTCATGCAACAATTTGCATGATTGATGTCCTCAATGTTTTTCTGAATTAACTTGTCCTGTACATGAAAGTGACATGCAAACACCTATAGCACCATGCAAGAGTTACCCATAACTGATATGGATATGGAGTTTTCTACAAGTTACTTGAGTTGGAGTGTTTTGCAAGAAACATCATAAAATTGACATGCAACAACATGCAAGTCCATATAACTGACATGCAAGTCAAAATAACTGACATGCAAGAAGATGGAAGCACATGCAAGTCCATAGCAGCAACATGTAACAACATGCAAGTCCATATAATTGGCATGCACCAACACACAAGCACATGCAAGTTCATATAAGCAACACACAATCACATGCAAGCTTTTATGAACTCATGCAACCATATGCAAAAACATGCAAGTCCATGCAAGCGTTTATGAACTCATGCAAGCAATATACCAATATCATGCATCTCTAACACTTTTGTTAACTCCAACATTATATCCATGCAAAATGTATCAACAAAATCCACTCATGTACATAAAAAGGTAAACTCCCAATCTAAATATAAGACACCTCCAAAGTGGGCGCCCAAGTTAACTCCCACTCACTAGGAGTGTTCAAACACCTAAAATAGACTTCAAGGAGTTTTCAACAAGTCTTCATGGACCCCACTCCAAAAGTGGATGCCCAAGTTTGACCCTACCATTTAGGAGTTAATTACAATAAGCCAAGTGTTATAATTAAATATTAATTTATCTCTCAAAGTCCTTATGTGTTGGGAAGCACATTCCAAGAACTTTGGAGACATATGAAATTGGTTAGGATTGCAAAGTTAATGGCAACTTATCCCAACAGAACCTAACTATATAATATGTCTGATACCTTGTTACCTATGAGATGGGTAGAAAGGATTCCCTAATAGCTTTTCAAAGGGTCAAAATAGCCTCAATACCTACTAATCTAATGCCAAAGTTTCTTGAAGAGAGATCTTGTCTAACCTAATACTCAAAGTATGTGACCTAGCAATCATACTCTACTTTGGTCCTTAGATCACAAAGGGCTAGTCTTAATCTTGTGACATACATGTTAATATGGTCCACTCCTATACCTGTGTAAATCAAAACATGTTTTAGTTAGGGTACCACTAAGTAAAGATATCACAGAGAATGATGCTCAAAGGTGGCATTAGTAGTACTCTAGCCACTTGTCTTAATCCAACCCTATCCAAGATGGACCACTCTATATTGTTGAGTTGATATAGGACCCTATAAGAATCCATTTCTATTCCCTTGCCTTCCTCCATCATGTTATCCACCCTACATCAAACTAAAACAAACCTCAAACAACCCTCCATTCCTAAAATTTGTAAAACTTGACTCAAAATTAATCACTTTCTATCTCTAGTTCAAAATTGCATGTTGCAACAAGTTGCAGTTTTAAAATTGTCGGTGTGATTTTAAAACTATAATGATGATTTAACAATTGTTGTTAGCAATCTTAGATAATTGTTGTAGTTTGGTAATCACCATAATGAATTCATAACCATGCCTTGTGTTGAACCTGTTTCGACACACAACCTTATAAAATACAAAAATAAATGCTAAGTAAAAACTATGTCAAAATGTGAAATTTAAAACACCTACCTAATCTAAAATATATTACAATCATTTTGATCCTAAATTCATTTGATTTAATGGCCTAATTAGCTAGATTAGAGTATTTTTATATTTCAAAGGGAAAATTGTTTTTTCATGTATAACTAACATATGTAGGTCCAAATCCACTTGCCACTACCATCTCTACAATCTTGGTCTTGTGCTCATCAATTTGACTACAAGGTTGCACATGGTCATTGGTTAACTAGAGCTCAATGTTTCTCCAACTCATGTAGGTAAAAACGAATAGTAATTTGAGTCAAATTTGAATATATTTACCATTTGGGCAATGCTAATTAACATATTTTTGTAGGTTTTGGATGTAAAATTGACTTTAGGTTGAAAGATATAAAAAACATTATTTCTAATATGTTGTTAGGTAATAATGTAAGGGGTGAATTAAGTGTTTTAAATCACACAAACACCTAACAAACTAAGAGATGAGTCTAATTTGTGGTCCAACACAAATATAAGTGCAACATAAATTAGAAAACTTACTTGTTAATCTATGAACACCAAAATAGAAAATGAGTTGGAGTAAATGCACCTTTCTCTAGACTAATGCACATTGGGGCTAGGTTGGAAACTAGTTGAGGAGGTTGTAAACCAAATTTCATGAAATTTGGAGCTTAGGTCTTGGTTGCAAGGAAGGGGTGCGCCCAAGGTGGGGCCTAGGACTAGGGAGAAGTCCTTTAGGTCCTAGAGTCTCCAAACTTTTAGGGACTATTCAAGACTTGATAGTGATCATTTCTTAGTATGGGCACTTCTTATGATAGTGAATAGAGCATGGAGTAAAACTACAAAAAAAGTGTCAATTTGGTAAAATTACACTACAGAAAGAGCAAAACATGAACTAGCAAAAATACACCAAGAATCTTACTTAGTGATCACATAACTAGAATTAGGAGGCTACTCATCTTGGAGACCAATTACTTAAGAGTTGTGATATGAAATATTGTGCTAGTAATTGAAATGCAAAAAATATAAATAGAAATAAATGTACTTAGCTCGATAATTGAAGAATGGAATAATTCTGATGTGGAATTAAATTTGATACGCCTTGGTCTTAAGAGAAGTGAATAATAGACTAGTAATCACCTTACAATCAGAATAATCTATTGACATTATGAAGGGATGAATTTAATGGTTGGGTACAAATCCATAATCATGAACTTGTCCTCCACCTGAGAACTTGTCCCATGTGATTTGTAGATTACTTTTCTTCACTTCATCAAATGTATCTTGATTTATTATACACTTTTTAATTTTGGATTGACAATATTTATAAATTATACCTTTGTAAGGATGCTAGTATGTCACAAGGGGGCATGTTCTCCTAGGTCAACCCATGAAAATGTCTATGAAAATTGAAAACAACAATCTTCAATCATACAAATCCTCCTAGAATATTTATGCAAAAGTAAATTCCTTTTGGTGCACCAATTAAAGTGTTTTTACTCCTTAGAATGAGAGAGGATATAAATATTTGATGTTGCTTGATTATTAAAATGAATGCATTGAATGCCTTTAAATATAAGGAAATCACAATAAGTCACCCAAAACTATATTTAGTTGGCCCTTGTAGGTAAAGGACCCCATTTGAATGTTCAATATTGAGAATAAAAATTTGTGCATAAGTCAATGCAGTTGAAACCATGATAGGGATAATGTATAAGAATGTATAATCATAGGGATGAGGTAAGGGGTAGGTGTGTAGTAATGTGTGAATCATAAGATTGGGGTTGGAGGTAAATACATAGGTGGATGCGATAAATGCTAGGACAAGGTGAATGTATAGAGGTGTGTGTGTTTAAGGATATGGTAGGGATAAGTGTATAGGGATATGTGTGTGAATGGATGGATAAAATTCTAGAGGAACAAGCCTAACTTTGAAAAAGATCATGTCATTTGACACTATGTACATGTATCAAGACATTTCCCTGAAATAGGTAACGAAAGGGGAAATCCATGGGTATGCATATTTCATCATTACATTTCCCCCCCACTTTGAGGTGCATGTGAATCCTAAAATGATCATGTATTTAAAAGTATGTAGAACTTACAAAAATGCACGCAAAATAAATATAAACACTAAAAGGAGGGTCCATATAAAATAATAGACCCTAAGAGGATATGATCATGTGTGTTCACCTTTTGTGTATGTATTCTCTATAAGATAAGTCTCTAGAAGAACCTATAATTATCTACATATATAAACATGGAAACATTAGTGATAAGATATGCCTCCTTCGACAATTGGTTTTATCCACAGAATATGATGAATTATCAAAAGAGGGGAAATATTACATATAAAAGAATGTAATCTAAGCATGTAATCATGTAAGTGTTTAGTCATCTAATCATGTAATTTCATAAGATCTAAAGCAATGAATTTCAATGATGCATTCTCTAAGAACATGGGATGGATATGGTAATGGTGAATAATAATGTTGTCCCTCGTATTTATGTGGCCCTTAATGGCCAAAAAACATGCATGTAAGAGCATAAGGCACTAGGATAGGAATATGCCCCCAATGCAACATTCAAGAGCACAAGTACACAATGGTATAGGTAAGGCAATAGGTCCCTAGCGGTGAAGGAAATGTAAAAGATGGAATGGATCCAGAATTATGGGGCAAGGGCCCAAGATAAGGCATAAAGTTGAAATAGAAGGCATAAAGCCACAAGAATAGGGCAGATGCCCAAAATATAGAAATAGTAGGCATACTGTGTAAAAGAGGGAAGCATGATGCCCCAAATGTAAAGGTGTGGCCATGAAGTAGTGACATATAGAAAAGGTGAAGGCATGGTGCCCCCAATTGTATGGATTTGGCAATAAAAGTATAAGATATAAGGAGAAGGCATGTTCCACCCTAGTATAAAGATATGGAAAGAAATATCTGTGTAAATGGGGGTACGCATGATACTCCCCTTAAAGTAATAGGTACTCAAGGACTGGGACATGAAAATAAAGGAATAAGATGTAAAGCTCAAGAAGCATGAAATAGCAAGGTAATTCAAGAAGTAACTCTAGAGCGTAAGATGCATCAATATCGATTCAATATATAAAGCTTTAAGAAGCAAGATGTATTGATGTTAGACCAAAGTGTAGTCTCTAATAAGAATAATATTTACTTGCACAATAAATACAACATGATGTGTCAAAGAATGATCAATATTTAAGTGCTAGCAAGTATGATAAAATAGTGGGCACAATATAAAATAAGTAATCTCTAAGAACAATACATGATAAAATAATGTAGGAAAATAAGTAAGCTCTAAGAAGCATGATATAACGATATAAGATAAATGGGTCATAGGCATAAATGTAATATTTATAAAAAAAATATGGGAAATAAAGATGATACAAATATAGACAAGGGAAAATAATAAGTAGTCAAACCAATTGGGGAGTAAAAATAAAATCAATAGTAAGACATAATAAAATATCGAAAGATTTAGTGAAAATAAAAATGCCCCCTAAGTGGGGAAAGGATGTAAGTAAACAACTATAGAAGGTGAAATGGGTATGAAAAACATAAAATGAGTAAAGCAAGGCCAAAGCAGAAAAATAAATATGAAAAATCAAAGGGTGAAGTTAAAATCCAAGCTATAGATATATGTGGATATGTACTATAGTGATGCTCATATATCAAGTGACAAACTTCTTCTTAGGTATCACCAAATTAGAATCTCTATCGATGACTCATCTATTAGATCAACATTGTTCTAAAAGGCACTATCCAATTTATCTTTATAATTTTGTGTTTCATCCTCTTCTTTGTTTGCTTTGACTATTTTTTTGTGTCTTTTGTTGCACACTAAGTGGTTTATCTTTTATTTTATTCATAATCTCAGTATTAGGATCAACCTCTTGATGTTCTTCATAAGTATGTTTCATGTTTATCTCCCCTTTATCCATGGGATCTTGAACTTTATGTTTGAATGCAATACATCTATCTATAGAATTTCGATGTATATGATGATAAGAACAAAAATATTGAGCTCTATGTGTTGCAAGCTTAGACATATCCATTGGCTTAATTAAAGGTAAAGTACAATAAGATTATGTTGCAACAATTGTTCCAATACAATATGTGGAGACTCTTTCAATCTATTAAATTTTGTAAACTACTTTGGTTTAAAAATTACATCATGATGATGGAACAACAAAAAATTACATCATGATGAATATCAAATTAGGCACTTCCTCATTTCACCCTATTTTCAAAATGTGATAATTATGTTGACCCATGCAAAAAAGGAGAAGTGCTATAAATACATTGATATAAAAGGGGACCTTCTAATAAGGCACACTTACATTTACATATGGTAGAACATGAATCTAAAAATGAATTATGAGGCATAGAAAACACTTGGCTTTTAAATATTGGAAGTAAACTATCCATTAATATTCATTGAAGCTCATCATTGCATAATGGAGACAACATATTATCAACCAAAACTTGAAATATGCAAATATGATCTTTAAGTGGCTCTTGTTCCTTTTGTTTGTGGTGCATGAGTTGACAAATAAATATCACAGGATCAATATTGTAAAGAAAATATTTCACAAAAGCAATTAAATCCTCAAATGAAGTGATAGAAGCATATGGTAATGAACAAAACCATGTACGTGCATAATCTCTCAAACTTGATGGGAACACTGTACAACATGCAATTTATGCCCATGCAAATAAGGGAGGCACATAAATTGGAAGTCTTATAAATGTTGTAATGGATCACCTTTACCATCATATTTTGTGAAACAAGGTGCAAAAAATCCACTTGGTGTAGGATAAGTCAAAATGTCACATGCTAAGGGAATGTGTAGTATTGTCTTGATAAGATCCTTTTGTTCTAAAGATGTTTTATCTTGATCATTAATGCACTTTATCAGATAGAAAATATCACTAATGAGGTAATTTAAATAAGGGGAAATATCATTCTCAACATGTCCCATATACATATGTGTATACATATAATGTGTAATAGCGGGAGATGTGTTATCAAATAGTGTCGTTTTATCCTCATGTTTCTCTTTGTCCTTATGTATGTATAGTTATGTGTTTGTTCAAGAGAGAATGCAAAAAAATGTAGTCCACAATCACTCAAAGATATATCCAAGGAAAATATGTGTGAGCTAATGAATCATCATGAGATAATGAGTTATCATATTTATCATGAGTTCATACAAAAAACTATACTATGCTCATCATTAAACATATCATTAATAGATCATGAGCCACAAGATAGGAAGGACTAACAACCTCATGTGAAGGTGAGAAAGAGGCATCATGTATAGGAATATCACTAGTGATAAAATAAGTACAATCATCATGAATCTCAACACTAAAGTAATCATCATATATAGGAAATCCTAAATCAACAAATGTATAACTAGGAATGGAAGAATGAAAATGTGTATTTGTCAAGTGCACAACATTAGGATTCTCAAGAACTAATGAATCAAAAGAGGCACATGGAGGAGAATCCATAATGTAAAATAAAATCTATCATGCTTTCTAGGTACAACATCACATGAGTCAAGATCCCTAGTTGTATCAAGTGCATATAGGGATGAAGTAGTAGCTCCTAGGTCACTATTGTGGGCCACAAAAGATGTATGATTGTTAAGCATTGCGACATAAGAAGTGAACTTGGTAGGGGAGGGGGAAAGATATCCAAGATAATATAATGTAAACAATAATGCAATGAAGGGTAATGAATCAAATAAAAAAATAGAAAAAATAAAAAATTAGAAGTAAATCAGATCTTAAAATATGTGTAAAATGTAAACACTAAGGCCAATGTAAGGGTGGGTGGGGTAGGTGATAGACAGGAAATACAAATAAGCATAAAAAAACCTAAAATAAAGATATATCAATGAGGCACAAGAACATAAAAGGTATATAAGATTTGAAATAAGTCGTGAGATTAGAAAAATATAGATCTAAAAACCCTAATGGTAATAAAACCCTAGAAAGAAAACTAGGTCGTGTACGACTAGGCAGGTTTGCCAAAATATAAAGTAAAATATACTTTCCTTAGGCCCAATCTAGGATAATCCAAGAAAATGCATACTGCATAAGCAAAATTAACCTAGACTAATTAATTAAGAGTTGGGATCTAAAATATTATGCTAGTAATTAAAATGTAGGAAAATATAGATAGAAACAAATGTGCTTATCTCAATAACCAAAGAATGTAATAAGTTTTATGTGGATTTGAATTTGATGTACCTCAGTATCATGAGATGTAAATAATAGATAGAAATTGCCTCAAAATCAAAATATTATGTTGACACTATGCAAGGATGAATCCAGTCAATTATGAATCCACAATGGTGAATATGTCTTACACATATGAACTTGTCATGTGTGGTCTACAAACACTTTTCTTCACTTTGCCCAATGCATCTTGATTTCTTATGTTCTTCCTAATATTTGTGGATTGGTGGTATTTATAAATACCTTTGTAGGTCTTCCAATATGTCATAAGGGGAAATGTTCTCCTAGGTCAACTGATGGAAATGTGTACAAATAATTGAGAACTGTTAGTATTTATTACATCATTAGTATAGTTTATAGACTAAATATATTAGGCACAAAATAAAATAATATTTAATAATAATTTAGTTAGTTAATAGTTTAAATAAATATTTGGGAGTTGTCTTCCCATCGAGGTAGTTGAAGAAGTTATTTACAGAAGAATAATGGCTTTATAAATCCAATGTACCAATGTATTGAATTGTAATATTATCCAAAAATCTGAAATCAATATAATATATAGTATTTTATATTTGTAACAATGGTTTAGTTTTTGCAATTAGTGTTTTTTTTGCATATACTCTACCATTTATTCAATGTGGTATCAGAGTCAAAGAGATGGGTTGCATAAGAAGGTGGAGAAGAAGGTGTTGGTAGTTATTAATGTGTATTTAAAGTTTTAAACCAGATTGAAAGTTTGTTTCCAAGTGCATGAAAGAGGTATTTATTGGTTTAAAATTGTTTTAGATGTATTTGCTGGTTGCCCAAATCATGTCAATGATGAAGAGTTTGTTTGAAGGATCTCCCTAAATTCTACTACTGTCATTTTTGCCATTTCAAACCCTAGCATCGCCCTTTCTATTATCTTCAAAGGCAAACTTCTTGTATTGAATGTTGTCTAAGGCAAAGAAGTTGACTGTAAGCACCAATGGGAAATAGCAGGTGCCATATGTAGCATCTGATTAAAGAAAAATAAAAATGTTGTGGGCCCATAATATCAATAGGATCTGTACATTGTTAATAGTGGTCTCTAGCATAGAAGATTGTGAATAGTGATCTCCACAAAGGCTCTAGAGGATAAATATTTGCAGTAAACCTTTAAAAGTCATGGGTGTTGGAACAATAAAAATCAAAGTTCTATTTCTGTGATAGAAGCCATGAGGATTTATAAGGTGCATTATTTTTTTTATATAAATTCCTATTTTCTCAACTTTCAAAAGGAGAATAGAATAAACCATTTTTCCTGCTACACTTAAAGATGATCTACTAAGGTGAGATGAGATAGTTTATAGAGTTTTGTTTTTCTTTTTTCATAAGGCGTGAAATAGTAGGCTTTGGTGATCCAGCAACAACTTATGAAAATAATCACAAACAATAACTCTGATTTTGTTGGCATAAGTTTTTTTTAAATAACAAGGGGGCTCTTAAATGGGGGAGATAAGTGAGTAATTCATATTTATAAGTTTGAATGTAAGCCTTAGCAAGTATAAGTTTAAGGTTAGGGTGAGTAGTGTTTTATGGGGAAATAAGGTTTAATATTATATCGAAGATATTTTGGAGAAATAGATAGGACATTTTGTTAAAATTCAAATTGAATGTTTTGGAGTGATAAGGTTAATATGTCTTTTAAATAGATAATAAGGTGTTATAAGGATTAATTGATCACATTGTAAAAGGTGTATTTTTAGTTGAGCCTGACACCTTAAAATGATTTTTTAATCATGCCTCCTTATGCTTGGACTTTTGGTGCCATCCATATTACATTTGATGGGGCTTTCAAAGGCTCACATATGACATCAAGTGGATAGAGTGTAAGCACATCACATTGGAGGTTGGATGCACTAGAGGCAGGAGGATTTTTTTCAACTTGAGCTAGCTTCTTGCTCAGAGATGACACATTGCATGAGAAGCACCAGTTTCGATTTGTGTCCCTTCATGGAGCAAGGGGGCTTGACAATTTTTGACAGTACTTGTGGATAGTTTAATATTTAAAATAGTGTGAGATTAGCATATCTACATTGGTTTAGTTCCTTTTTTACACCAGAGGAGGGATTTGGTTCTCATCACATTGGAGGAGGGATATTGTCACTTTCGAAGGAGAGTTTTTCTCTCATATGCAACACTAGAGGAGAAATTTTGACACACTCAGAGGAGATGTGGACTCTCGGAGGAGAGTTGTTCTCTAATTTGTTAGTGTAGGTTTTATTTCCTAGTTGGGTTATTTATTTTTCCCTATATTCCTTGGTTTTTCCTACACTTCTATTAATCTCGCTTAGGTTAATAAAGCATGTCTTATTAGGTGAGTGGTTGTGAGGTGTCACCTTCCTACATGTGAGCATCCATTAGCTACCTTGGGAAGATACTTTGCTATCTTTAGTCTGATAGATGGTTGCTCCTCATTGGTCGGTGTTGCCACCTCCTCCCTCTTCCTAGTCTATATAAGCATGCTACCTGGGTTGTATTTTGTATCTTTTACTTTTGCATCCTCTTAATGCTATTTTGCTTCTAGCATTTGCATTACTCTCTTGGAGACTAACTCTATGTTGCTATTTTGATTTCGTATCATTTGCATTCATAGTTTAGATATCTATTCTTTGCACTAGTTTTCTAGGTTATTAATCTTTTCAGATTCTAACATGGTATCAGAGCTTTTCTATGTGCAAGAGTAGATTTTAGTTTCCATATTTGAGAGATTTGGGGGGCTAATAAATCTTATTGCAGTTTTTGAAGAACCCAATATGCTCTTCTCTTGCATCTTCAGATGATCTTGAGAATCAGAAAAGTTTGACGAAAACTTTTTTAATCTCTGGGGTTTGCACATGTGTTTTATGAAATCTGGGTGATTGCAGCATTTTTGGTTATACTAGCAGTATTTCTAGCTGTTCCAATGCGTCCAGGAGGCTTGAGAAAGTTAGATTTGGCTTTCGTTTCACCAAAATCAGAGATCGTCATACACAATTGCGGAACCGGGGTTTCAAGCTCAAATCTGACAACTAGCTTGCATATTTGGTCTTTTGAATTAGTGGAGATTCATGAGTTGCACAGTGGTTCTACAGTTGCAGTTAGGAGAGCAGATCATTAGTCATGGCTCTATCTATTTTCTCACTTTGTTCATGATCCTCCTTCGACTGTTTTGCTCACTCATTCTAATGATGTGAGTAGATTATGGCATGGGCGGTTTGGCCATCTTAACTTCTACTACTTGCAACAGCTCAACCAGCAGAGCATGGTCATAGGGTTGCCTTCAGTTTAGTTTTCAGGTGGTGTTTGCCAAGGTTGCATTCTTGGTAAGCATCCTAAGGAAAAGTTTGACAAAGGTAAGGCATGGAGAGCTTCACAGATACTAGAGTTAGTTCACAGTGATTTGGCTGGTCCATTTCAACATCCTTCTTTCAGCAGGGCTAGATATGTCCTCACATTCATTGATGACTTTTCTCGATATACTTGGGTATACTTTCTCAAACAGAAGTCTGAGGTATTTGATCACTTTCAGGACTTCAAGACTTTTGTAGAAAAGGAATCCAAGAAAGCCATCAAAGTTTTGAGCATTGACAATGGTGGTGAGTATGTCAACCATCGGTTTGATAGGTTTTGCACTTCAGAGGGGATTGATTTGCAGCATTCAGTTCCATACAATCCGCAGCATAACAGTGTAGTAGAACGGAAGAATAGGTCCTTGTAGGAAATGGTGAATTACATGATTCACTCCAGATCTCTTGCACCACAGTATTGGGTAGGGGCCATTAACTGTGCTTGTTATATCTAGAACCATGTTCCTCACCGAGCCTTGAAGGGAGTCACTCCTTTTGAAGCTTGGAGCGGTCAGAAACCATCAGTTAAGCACTTTCAAGTTTTTGGTTCTCCTGCATGGGCCCACATTCCTGCAGAGAAATGCAAGGCCTTGGATCCGCAGAACAGACCTTGCATATTTGTAGGTTATCCTGATGGTGTGAAGGGTTATCAGTTGCTCCACCCTACTACACATGAGTTGTTCATTGAGAGGAGTGTTCAGTTTGAGGAGGGCTCTTTGAGCTCACTTTCTATCACTTCTCCAACTCCTACTTTGACATTGGAGTCACTTGCGATACATGACAGATCTTCTGATGAGTCAGATTCACCTAAGCAGTCTTCTACCTCCACTTCCGATGCAGTGAGTGATTCAGAGCACTCACCTCCTTCCTCTCCTAGTCATCATTCAGAGGTTGATGATTCTCCTCCAGATTCTCCATCTTCCGGTCCACTTTGGGCTAGACAGACCTTGCAGTCTGCAGGTGATTGGGTTGGGGATCCATCAGACACTAGGTGGACTCGTTCACAATTCCAGGATGCTCCACATGTCTTCATTGCTACTGCCTCAGATCCATAGTCTTTTCATGAGGCTTCTGGTATTCCTGAGTGGGATACAACTATGCAGGAGGAGTATAGTTCCTTGATGAGGAACCACGCTTGGGATCTTGTCCCTCTTCCTAAGGGAAGAAAACTTGTTCGATGTAAGTGGATCTATCGGACAAAATTTGTAGTAGATGGGTCAGTTGACAAGCATAAGGCTCACTTGGTCGCCAAAGGATTCTCCCAGGTTCCTGGGATTGACTACTCTGAGACTTTTGCACCAGTTGCTCGAATGAATTCCATCCAACTTGTTCTTGCCATTGCTGCAGCCGATCGTTGGGAAGTACACCAGATGGATGTGAAGAGTTCTTTTCTTCATGGTGACCTTCAGGAGGAGATCTACATGGAGCAGCCACAGGGGTTCCTTCAGGGTTCTTCACTTGTGTGTCGTCTTTGGAAGTCTCTCTATGGCCTCAAACAGGCTCCTCGGACCTGGTATGGCAAGATGGACTCATTCCTTCTATCAGTTGGGTTCACTCGGTGCCAATTGGATCCCAATGTCTACATTCTGCAGCAGGATGATTCACTCCTATTTCTAGTTTTGTATGTTGATGACTTGCTGATCACAGGGAGTTCTTCATCCACCATTGGGGCTGTCAAAACTGCCCTTCATGACAGGTTTTTGATGACTGACTTGGGCTTGTTGCATTACTTTCTCAGGATTGAGATCTACCAGTCTGCTTCTGGGATCACCATCAACTAGTCCAAGTATGCTCTAGATTTTCTCTTGAGGTTTCATATGACTGACTGTAAGCCTGCTTCGACTCCCTTCTTTTCTAGAGTCAAACTTGAGGCTCAGTGTTCTTCTCCACTTGTTGATGGCACTTTGTACCGACAACTTGTTGGGAGTCTCATTTATATGACTCATACGAGACTTGACATTTCATATGCTGTAGGCATGGTCTCTCGATTCATGCAGGAGCCTCATGAGCTGCACTGGAAAGCAGCCAAGTGGATCCTTCATTACATTCAGGGTTCTCACAGTTTTGGGATTCACTACGTAGCGGGCATTGAGCTTGACTTAGTGGGCTACACAGATTCAGATTGGGTGGGCGATTCTTAAGATCACAATTCTACTTCAGGTTACAACTTCTCACTTGGTTCTGGTCCTATTTGTTGGTCGAGCAAGAAGTAGTTTGCTATTGCTCTATCTTCTACTAAGGCCAAGTATCGGGGGACTGTGAATGCCACCACTGAGGCCCTTTGGCTCCAAAATCTTCTCACTGAGTTTGGTATCCAGATCAGATGGCCATCCGTCATATTTTGTGACAACCAGAGTGCCATTCAAATCTCACGGAATCTGGTCCATCATTAGCGGACCAAACACATCGAGGTCCACATGCACTACATCCGGGAGCTCATCAATGGCCAGATCATCGACCTTCTCTACTGTCTAACTTCCGAGCAGGTTGCTGATATCTTCACCAAACCCTTCACTGAGAGCAAGATCCTTCATTTGCGAGCTTTGCTGGGGGTGCGGGATGCTTCATCTTCTGGGGGGCTTCTTCCTCTCACTCGGAGTCCTAACTCTCTCTATTTTGGGGGGGTCTCTTCTCTCTCTATTTTGGAGGGGGCACTTTTCTCTCTCTTTGGGGGGGAACTTTTTGTACATGGGTACCTCATCAAGCTTGATTTGTCAGGACCCATTTCTACATCCACCTAAGCTTCGCTTATGGGGGGTGTTAGTGTAGGTTTTATTTCCTAGTTGGGTTATTTATTTTCCCCTATATTCCTAGGTTTTTCCTACACTTCTATTAATCTCCTTAGGTTAATAAAGCATGTCTTATTAGGTGAGTGGTTGCGATGTGTCACCTTCTTAAATGTGAGCATCCATTAGCTATCTTGGGAAGATACTTTGCTATCTTTAGTCCGATAGATGGTTGCTCCTCATTGGTCGGTGTTGCCACCTCCTCCCTCTTCCTAGTCTATATAAGCATGCTACCTGGCTTGTATTTCGTATCTTTTGTTTTTGCATCCTCTTAATGCTATTTTGCTTCTAGCATTTGCATTACTCTCTTGGAGACTAACTCTGTGTTTCTATTTTGATTTCGTATCATTTGCATTCATAGTTTAGATATCTATTCTTCTAGTTTTCTGGGTTATTAATCTTTTTAGATTCTAACATAATTATGCATGGAGGATGGGAATATTTATGTTGTCATGTGGTATAGAGGATTTGTAGGTTTAATAGTTAGGAGATCCATTGATAGATTTAGTTTGGTGTTTCCTGGGTGAGTGAGGAAAATTGGTGGAGGTACTTCATCAAAGTTTCCAAAAGGGTTGTTGTGTTCAGTACTTGTAGTTTTCCATCCTTTGTTTGGATTGATGTAATAAGGGGAGGAATGTTGGTATTTATTACATATTTGGTATAGTTTATAGATTAAATATATTAGGTGAGATAAAATAATATTTAATAATAAGCTAGTTAGTTTATAGCTTAAATAAATATTTAGGAGTTGTCTTCTCATTGAGGTAGTTGAAGAAGTTATTTATAGGAGAATATTGGCTTTATAAATCCAATGTACCAATGTATTGAATTGTAGTATTATCCAAAAATCTAAAATCAATATAATATATAGTATTTTATATCTGCAACAATGGTTTAGTTTTTGTAGTTAGTTTTTCTACCAATGCTCTACCATTTATTCAATAAAAACAACAATCTTTAGTCATGCATGTGCTCCTAGAATGTTTTTATAGAACTAGATTTATTTTAGTGCACCAATTGAAGTGTTTCTACTCCTTAGAATGATACATGACTCATGAATATTCAATGCTTCTTTATTTTTAAAATGAATGCATTGAATGACTTTAAAAAAGGACAACAATAAGTCACAAAATTATACTTAGTTGGCCCTTGGAGGGAAAGGTTCCATTTTAAATTTTTAATCTCGACATGAAGAGAAATTGACATAATCCTCTATGTAAGTGTTTTTATATTTATTTGAGGAAGTATAAATAAATAATTATCTAAGAATAATATGATCTATATCAATATGTGTGTGTGTGTGTGTGTGTGTGTGTGTGTGTGTGTGTGTGTGTGTGTATGTATTTTCATATATGTGTACAATTATTATTTAGTTGTTGTTTTGAACTTGATTTGAATTTCAAAATTCTTGAGCTCGAGAAAGCTCCATGAAGTGGAGATAGTGATCAGTTAGTATGCATTAAATGCACTAAGTATGGAGTACTATGAATTAAAGAGGAGATAAAATCCATAGAATATCTTGGATGACAAAACCACTTCAGTTCATGGGGGATAATAGATGAAGTGGGGAAGTTAATTTAGAAAAAAAATCTAGAGTTTGGTTGAGTAATCTTAGGAGTCCTTGGGGGAATGGGGAGATAAGGAAAAGTGGGCAGTTAGAAGGAAAGAGGGAAGACAAAAGCGAACAAATGAGGAAGGAAAACTCTGCAACAATTAGAAGAACTTTGGATTGAATATTGGTATGTTACAATGTTTTTTAATGTAATGACTATGGAATACTCATTTCTTGTACCTCTGTGTCTTGAATGTGAATTCATTTCCTATTTCTTTCTCTATTAGATGATTATGGAATTTGCGTGAAGGGTTTTAATGAACCAATGTTTCTTTTGAATTTCATAGTCAAGATTGAGTAAAGAAATTTTACAATATTAGCCCCAAGACCAAAATAGGTTTGAGTTAGAATTCATAAAGTTGCTTCAGGACCTTTATTAGCTTGTATGAAGGTATCATATTTATGTACTAAATATCCCTTACGAGACTGACTTTTTGGTGAATTCGTGGTATACATATTTCTAGTTTATGATATACCCGTGTTTAAACTATATTGTGTTACACCATAAGATGATCTTTGCTGGTCTACGAATGGTATCTGTAGGCATAATATTGTCTCATTTTGGAATATTCTTAGGGAAACCCTTTAACAGACTGTTATATGAGCAATGTATTGAAAACAAAATCATTTACATTCGACCTAGTATGGGTATGCAATTAAATGATTACATGTTTAATGAGTTTGGTCATTCTTAGGTTTTAATTTTTATGATTTAAGATTGTGATACCCATCAACCATTTATTGGTCTGTCAATGTTTTGAAACTATTTTTTGTATACACATTTACATTGGTTAAATGTTTGTATACTCTTGAATTGTTATCAACTTTGAAACATGGTTGGGCAAGATGTACATGAGTATATTATTGTAACCCACAAAATAGATTGCATCTAATATAGGTTAGGATTTTTATACCTATTGATCATCTTTGGGTTTGTAAAATCTATGAAAATAGAGTTTAAAGATTTCTCGACCTTTATAGGTTTGACTGATTTCTAAATTATTTAGCATATACAAATATATAAATAGTTTGAGTTGTGAGTTATTTAGTATTTGATTATTATCAGGACTGTTTATAATATAATTTGAGTTAATGATGTTCACGATCTCATACAACAGTCTTTTTGTATATTAGGGTACACTCTTTTTGAGTTCGATCTTATATTGATCTTTACACTCCTATCTAGAAACAGGGGATGTACACTTTTGTTAAAAGCATTAAATAGGTCATTTTCGTATGTTGTATTAATAGTGGTATATATGATTTCTTTTAGCAAATTAGGAGATATGAACAGAGACAACAATCTCGTATAGATTTTAAATCTCTTGATATGTATTGTTTATGAGAAGAAATTGTGTTTGAGTTCTATTTCTTAAAAGATTACAATATTCTTTTATGTATATCATTACAGTATTAGGTATTAAACCCATGATCTCTTTAGAATGCAATATTATGACTCATTTAATGATTTCTAGATCTCTTCGTGAATAGAAGATACAATTTTCATTTGTTATTACTATTTTTAATCTATAATATAGAATTGTTTATTTATATGGGTATATATATGTAGGATACATATATACATACATAAATAAACATCTATATCTCTTGAAAGAGGATTATATTTTATTTTATTTAGTCTCAGCTATGCTCAAGATAGAGCAAAGTATGATTATGGGAATTATCACACATGAATAGTTCTTTGTGAAACTATATCTAGTTAATTTAGCGTAATGCTATGAGATTTTATTTTGAACAAGGATGTTTAATATATGCTTGAACTTATTTATTTTGAGGCAGACTTTTACATGCCTACATTTGGTAAAAACAAATTGAAAATGGGTCAGCAGAGAAGAATTAGCTCTGTGAATAACTGCTAAAACATGTTAGGTTAGTATTGATTATAAACTTGATTATTTGTTGATAAAAATATTTAAACCTCTATTATATTCAAGAGGTGATTTCCTTTGTATACGATTTTGAGATCATGAGTTTAGAACAATTTGATAAGATTGTTAGATTTACAAGAAGCCGAGAATGCAAGGAATGCACAATAGTATCAACCATATATAAATGTTCTAACTAGTGTTCTACCCTAAATTTGACTAGGTGAATTTATAGTTGGTGCCCACTCTTTAAATCATCTAGCCAAGCCTATGATAGAAGAACTATATTTTGAAATTGACATGCTTATATTTGGATATTATACTATTATATATGCTTGTATGCAAAATAATGTTTTATGTTAACAAGTTTGAGATAGAGGTGTGTGAACATACGACGCACATGTCTCCATTTTGGAATGTGTTATGAATTATCAAAACTTTGGCCAAAGTAATGCAAAAGTACTACTTACATTGTCAGTTTACAGTGTTTTTATTTGCAAAATAGTCGAATTACGTCATACTTAGCTAGAGGGATTCTAGAGTTGTATAACTAATTGTTTGTGATTAGACACAACACTAGTTCTCAGATGGCATGATGGATCTTGTTGATTCCCTTGATCTGTTACCCTTGTGAAGGGTAGGGCCACTTCTAGATGGAAGGTGTGCGAGGAACTGCTGGTCTATGGTTGGAGGAAAAGCACTCGGGTGATGCTCTCCCTCTTGTAGTTGAAGAATGCTGAAGACTTGGTTACTTAGAGACATCACTTGTATTCCACTTGAAATATATTATCATTGCAAACTTCTAAATTTGTAAATATAGCATCAAGATGAGGATGCAATCATGTAATATTTATTTGATGAAGGTTGATATATATATTCTTTCATTGTATATGATTTATAAAATGGAATAAATTGTTTTATGAATCTTGTTATTGTACTTGTAATTTAATTGAGTTCTATTCCTTTGTTAATAAAAAAAGTATGGTTTTATCTTGGAAAATATTTAGTATGTTTATATAACAGACAAGCATTTGTTACAGATAAGGGGTAGGTGTATTGTGTGAATTTCATTAGAATGGGGTAGGAGTTAAATGCATAGATGGATGTAATAAATGATAGGATAAAGTGAATTTGTATAGGTGTGTGCATAAGGATATGGTATAACTAAGTTTATAGGGATGTGTGTGTGCGTATGGATGGATAAAAGTCTAGAGGAATGAGCTCAACTTTGCACAAGATCGTGCTATTTTATCACTATGACATTTATCAAGACATTTTATCAAAATAGACACAAAACTAGATGGGAAATGGCACATGGTAATACAAATTGTACCGTTACAATTCTATTCCTTAACTAGTAAAAATATCAGTTTAAATGATTTGTAGAGAGAGACACAAAAGTATAGAGATGACCTTCCTTTTTGTCTATCTATTACATGAGATGGATAACATTATTTAGATTTTTAGCCTAGACTCCCTCTTTATTACCAAAGGCTTTTCTTCTATTGTTTCCCCTTGGTTTAACTTTTAGCTTCATTATTATATCAAACTCCTTATAATTAGAATAATGTTGATGATTCTTGTTATACCTTCTTATTAGGATTAAGGTGCCATCAACCTTGTAAATCCTATGTAATTAATTACTCCTAATATTGTTTGTAAATCATCCATAAGAGAAGATGTATTCACCAAGAAGCAGTCTTGTTTCATTCGCATTTTGGATCCTTGTACCCGACGGGGCAGGGGGGGCTTTCCCCCCACTACTGTTGCCAGGGGGTTTAGAAAATTGCCTTGTAAAATATTGTAATTTCATAGTCAATCTGGACCGTTCATCATTAGGTCATAGATCTGACGGTAGAGGGTATGTTAGGGTTTTTTTTCCTAGAAGGCAACACTCTTTTAATGAGGATATTGTATTACAACTGTGAATGAGTATTACATGCGCTATTGGATTGACAATTGAAGAGGAGATTGATAGTGTTGTATTGTAAACTCTATTGAAGTTAATACAAACTAGTGTATCTCTTCTTGTGTGGAGTTTTTTTTAAAGGGTTTCTCCACATAAATACTATATTATGTGTTTGATCTTTTGTTCCGTTATTTCTTTGTGTTGATTTCATACCATCTCCATTTAAGTTTTGTACAATTAAATATCTATATTACAATTGTAATTAGTTTTCCATTGATAGTTGTTTACCTTCATTTCTAACACTTCTTGATAGTTGCAAACTTATCTTTGATGTAGTAGCTAATTTTATGATTAAGATAATTAATATTAAGAGCTAATGTGATTTGATCAAGGGTCAAGATTCAACTAGATTATTTCTCTAGGATTTTCAAATCTTGAGATTAAACTCTATGACAACATAATTTTTTAATTTGTGTTTAAGAACTACATGGCTATCCTATCAAATTCACCCTACACACATGAACTAAGGACTCTTCTAGATTCTAGAATTAATTAGTTACATAATCATCAAATATATTTTAAATTAATATCTTCCAATAACTTTTTGACTTGTTCTTAAACAATGATCATGTTTCATTGTTGGAAATTTGGAAGGTTCTTATCTATCTTATAAGGGATTTTTTATCTTCTAAGGGAGAAATATCTTGCCTCCCCCTCTATTGCCCTTGCCCAAAAAATGCAAAAATCATGTTCTTTTGTTTTCCTTGTTGCTTTGGTTTACTCTACATTGATAACTATTCAAAGACTTGTACCTTAGAGTTTACATTTGCTTGTCTAGGGTTTAGTCTTAGTCCACTTGTTGTAGTCATGAAATCAAAGTTATGTCTTTTATGTTGTAGTTTCATGTGTTATCACTTTAGCCCCTACTTTTGTTATTTTTTCAATCTAATGAGCCCCATTAGATTGACTCCCAAGGCTCATATGGATTTCTTGATACATGCTTGTGCCTTGGTCCTGCCTTGCTCTCATGCTTATGCCTATGTTATTGAAGACCATATGGTTGCATGTGTGCTTTGATTGGCCCCTAATTTGAGCTCTACTTACTTGTGGCAATGACAATTTGCATTGGCCCTAATGCTCTATCCTCTGCATTACCCCATTAATATATCCCTTGGCTCTCATATTCATATTTCATGCATGTGCTTTATTTCTATTTTGTCATTGACTAAAAGTTGCCTGTGATTGAACAAATTAGATCATGGACAATATTCTTTACCTTTGCCTATTGGATAGACTTATGCCTAATACTATTTTCTATCGATCACCTTTGTTATGTTTCTATGTCACCTAGTGCCATGTGTCAAGTTTTTGTTGCATTGGGTGAAACCATAATGTTCGGCTATTAATGCCCTTGCATCTTCTCTCACCCATTGCTTTCTAACCATCGGATCTCATCTCTTGCCTCGTGTGAACCATCAGATCTTTGTAGGTGCATGAATTTTATCCCATATGTATAGGTATGACATTTTGACTTAATTAGATGGTGTGTGTTGCTCTCCTATTGGTCAATGCATTGTGGCATATACAACTTAGATGGGTTGGTTTGTGTGAATTCATTACTTTGTGCAATGTGTCTTGTGTATGAAGAGAGATGGAAAGGCCCAATATTTTTTGTCTATGGGTTCCTATATACATTGAATACCTAAGTTCCTATGTATACATTAGCTCACTAGGGATTTTTAAGTTCATTCACTAAGAGTTTGAAATCTATAAATAGTTGTATGTTTTATGTAGACCCAAATGGGTTTATATTGTAATGAAGCTTACAAGGAGACACATGTTTGGAAAGTATTTCTTTGAAGTCCACACACATGCTTTT
This sequence comes from Cunninghamia lanceolata, assembly GCA_027924645.1. Lineage (NCBI taxonomy): Eukaryota > Viridiplantae > Streptophyta > Pinopsida > Cupressales > Cupressaceae > Cunninghamia > Cunninghamia lanceolata. The sequence goes on from BSBN01000771.1 coordinate 1,198,073, forward strand.
CCTAGACCTAGACTTTATATATACTAAAGTTGATGCAGGATCCCACATTTAGGACATAGTGTATTCCATGCCCATGTGTTTCCCAAACCTAGAAAGCCTCATCAAATCTAGATAAGTAAATTTTTGAAGTCTAGTGTCCAATTTTAAGTTTGCATAAGTCCATGTAATGTCCTTATATGTTCCATCAAAGGTACAATGGCCAATCATGGTGTGCGACATGTGCTCAAGTTGGTGATATGGCAAGCCTTGTGTTCATAGTTATTAGTCCCAATGTTTTCCAAGGGGCTTAGTGATTTATTATGTAGTGAGAAATGTGTCATGTTACTATTGCATCAAAGGGATAGAGGGAATTGGGCTATTAAACTCTATGTAGGTTCTTTTTAGTTGACGCATGTTGGCCCTTGTTCTAGATGTTGTTTCCATGCCAATCATTGATCTCACTCAGTATTTGAATGTGTTAACTTCTCAGGCATGCCCAAAGGATTTTTAAAGGCAATGCACTAGGGGAGAGGAGCTAGTAGTTGACCAAGGTTTGATTGTTGATATAGTACTCATAGGTATAGGATTTAGTCTTGCAACATATTTATACTAAATATATTATCAATGATTATTCCACATGTGAATAAAAAATAACCAAATGTTGATCATAAGTACTTATAGTTAAATGAAATGTATTCTTTAGATATATAAAAAGAAACAAATCATGTGATGCCACATCAACACACCAACAAAACATAATTTAATGCACAACTGTTATAACTTAATGCAAAATTATGGTCTACCCTTTTTTTGGGGTCTTTTTGGACACCTCAACAAAAGCATGCTAATGTGGCATCATATTTGATGATGTGGACATGAAACCTTAGTTATAAGCAGGGATCTTGCCAAGTAAGATACTATATAAAATTTGGAGCAATTCAAAATTGCCACATATGATTTTGAGAGGCACAAAGTTAGGTTGTTCAACTACTGGGTCCTCTCCCTTAGTTTTAGGGATTTTTTCTTGGCACACATGAATCGATGGAATTTGTAGGTGTACAAGCCATTTTCTTGTGGCCATTGGTTGTGTATAGTGGTGCTCTAGGTGTCACACTCTTTTAGTGGCCTTGTGAGTGGGGTATGGGCTCCTAGATATTCAAATGAACCAAACCCTATGTACCTTAGTTTTTAGGATCTTTCTTGCATATGGGGCTTGTGATAGGGAAACCAATGTATAGGTGGGTCATTTCATACCTTTGATGCATTGTAATTGTGATAGCGATCTTTTACTCATTGGATATGTTGTTACTCGACCTAGAGAATGTGTAGGCTATTATGATGCCTTGTTGGGTTGTGTACAGGTGTTTCTTGGGTAGGCACTGAGATGACCTGACCTTTATATAGTGCATAAAATTATGTAATTTCATGTCCATATGCTATTGGTGAGTTTCCAATGTTTATTAAAGGTTAAGAACTAGTAAAGAAGAAATCTATGTAGGCTATTAGTGGTTTTAGGATTCAGTTGGCTAGCACATGAGGAGGCAAGTTATCAAGTATATAGGGGTGTATACATGGAGTTGTGGAACCAAAAAGTTGCCACATGAATTTTTGGTCCCATTTAGACTATAACATGAGGATTTCGGCCATTTCTGCAGTCATAGGAGGAAAAAAATAGTGCAAAACCGCAAGCGCATTGCAAGAAGGAGCAATCAACCAAGTGCTAAGGGTAATCAACATTTTTGCCATGCCACCTCCCCAATCCTACTCCTGAAGACATTGTGAAGGCAATGTAGAGGGTGCAACATCTGAAGAAGGTAGGGTTTGCTTTATTTTTGAGAGTTTAAAAAGATTTTTTACCTTTTCAATGTTTGATTTATTTTTTATATTGAATTTACAGTCAATGAGGCAACACAAAACACAAATCCAGCAGATGAGGGTCAAAACAACCCTGAAAACCTCAGACCTGCACGTTCTCACCATGAAAGAGATACACAAGAAAACTATTTAGGGCAAATAGAAGAAAATAAAAAACATCTTCAAATCCTAATTGAAATGTTAAACAATCCAAGTGCAAGCACCGATTGTAAGAGACCTCTTGCAAAGTTATTACAGATGATTATTTCTCACACTGAATCAATGACAAACCAAATCACCGAATTTCATGACTATAGGGAGAGGTGTTGGCAATACTATGCTAATAAATTGTCTTACGAACAAATGAAGGACCTAAAAATTACAAATTCTACATTATGTTCACACTTTATGAATCCTAAAACTGGCCAAAGATTAGAAGAGACTTGCAAACACTTCCCTATTCATTGGTGTAGGAACGAAGATATATCCCAAAACTTTTGGGATAGATGGTACTATTGATAACTGAGAGGGGGGGTGAATCAGTTATCCTAATTATTTCCCTTATTGAACTTTCCTTTTAATTGATGCAGCATAAAATCAAACACAAAAACATTAACCATGAAATAAGAAACACATGACACAGTATTTTTGACGTGGAAACCCTGTTAAGGGAGAAAACCACGGGGTGATTAACCCAAGAATTATTCTCTGTTAGAAGAATAGGAAATTACAAAAATGGCACTTGCCAATTAGGGCTCACTGCCCGAGCACACTGCTCACAAGAGGCCCACTGCCTACAAGAAGACACACTGTCTACAAAGTGATGAGAATCACAGTCTTGAACTGATTGGAAGCATCTGCATATGCTGGAGTTCAGTTCCGGTTAGGCTCAGTACACTGATCTGCTGCACTTCATCTTTCCTCTGTTCTTTATTCTGCTATCTTTCACATACCGGATCCTTTTTGCTACTTCTCCTCTTTATCTGGACTTATTCGCATATTTCTCCCTCTCAACAACAACCTTCACAACTAAATCCATCCTTTATATATATCCGCACAAGTAATTTCATCACCTTTCTAGTCGGCATCCGGAACAGTCTAGTTTCTTATAAACTTTCATTCTGTCGGCTGAATCCTTCCTCACCAAGCAATGCGGATCAAGCATATACTTGTAGATATCATTAATCATGTCGGCCAAACATGATTCATGCCTTCACAACTTCTGTCATCAGCAGTAACCCATCCGGAAAGCAGTCTGATACTCTGCCAGTCAGTTCTTCCTCTGTTTTCACTGTCTCTCAGGAATCCGGTACTCAACCATTCATATCTTTTTCTTTGTTCATCACCGGAGGCTAAATCCTTGGAATATACCACTCAGGGTAGTCCTCTTGACTTTCCCAAATCCGTACTGCACCAAGACACTTCCTCTGAGAGATCCGGACCAATCTGTCGGACCTTGCCACATGCTCTGTTCTTCTTCACCGGACCACAACATTCTTTATTCTGACTTCCGGTAGAGACACATTATGACTTGCGGATATGTGGGATGACCTTTGTTGCCATCAATGACAACAACCATGAATCCATATAGTGTCTCTTGCCAACAGGTACATGGTGTTTGACGAGCGTCTGTGCAACAACAATGAGGTGCCACAATATTTCTTGAAGAAACTCCATTGCAAGTTTATCCTCAAGAAGATTCCTAATTATTTTGACATTCAAGAGTTCTAGGGCAGAGGTGGTGGCTCTGCCCAAGATAGAGAGGGGGCACAGTGAGACGAAAACTGTCTACCTAGACCCCTATTGAGGCTAGAATATGTGTCACTCCCTTCGACTTTGAAGGACAGTGTTGAGGTGGAGACACTACATTCATTGAATGCTCTCACATAGTCTAGCGTAGCATGGCGATGATCTCACCCAGGCTTATGAGGGTGAGAGTAGCAGGCATCATTTGTCCCCATATCTGTGTCGTTCATGTGGGAACCTATGCAATTATGGGACATAGGACTCACGGCTGGACTCTCAGCAGGATGCTGCAATGTAGGGGCATCATCCAGTGATGGACATATCCATATTGGATGATCTTGTTCTCATAGATGATGTCTTACAACATACATTTGGTATTGACTTCTTCATAATTTTTTACAAGTTTCATCTTGATTTAATATATTCTTATTTGAAATTTGTAATTAAGTTTATATGACTATCTATATTATAATTCAAAATTAATGTATGTAATTGTCTGTGCAATGAAATTACAGATTCAAAGTCTTCATCCTGCCTCTATTAGCTATCCATTAGCGGGATATGAGAGGAGGTCGAGTCAGCAGGTATGTAATTTATCACATGATCGTAAATATAGTACATGTCAATGGTAATATTATTGAGTGACAATTTGATGATTTCAACAGAGAGCTTCACCAGCACCTTCACGGTTTCCTTGGTCCCCTGCATGCAAAACCACTTATACGGAGGTAAATTTAACCATTTGTAATCATTATACATTTAAAATAATACTATGTATCTATTTTGGTCGAATAACCTTGAACTCTATTTTCAGATGTTGAATATGGAGACTCATCCTCATCTTCGTGAGTCAGCGCAGGCAGGCATTGTTGCAGCCATGTTGTCTTCAAATCCTTTGACCGAGGTATGAGCCAATAACATGTAAATGCCACTTTGTATTTCTTGTTTTATCTCATGTCATTTGATTTACATAAATGATATTTATGTTTAGTCAATTTTGCTTCTTGATGCTTCACACAAGAGGTCACAACTCCAACCCTTCCAACTATAGACGAAGAGAGAAAAAAGATGATCAAGAGTGATCGATTACATATGTGATGTTATATATTTCATGTTTTCTATATTAATGTGCATATTGTTTGATTGTATTAACAGGTGGAGCTGCAAAAAGCTCTGTCAAGGAGGTCTACTCAACAGGAGAGAGAGGATGAGTCACTAAGTGGCTCTCCATTTTCACGGCCAAGCAAGGGCCGCCGATTATTTGATAGAAGTCCATAGGAAACTAGATTTTGGAAAATTTTTTGTATGCCTAGATGGTTTTGTATACATACTTTTGTATGTTACCGATGTATATTTTTGTATATGCCTGTATGGCTTTATTTGGACATGCCTATATGGCTTTATATATAGACTAGATGTTATGTTCATGACATTATGTATACGATAGTTTATATTAAATATTTAATATGATAATCAATTATCATTATAGGAATTTGGTTTTACACATGCCAATTGCATTTTCTTGAAAGTTTATAAATTATTTTCAAATAATCCATCTTGTGCATATCTTGCAATCATTGCATTCCATGAGACTGTGCATTTCTTTGAGGCATCATGTCAAATAGTTCACACGCCTTGTCTATGCTTCCATACTTTCCATACATGTCTACAAGGGCAGCTGTAAATACAATATGTGACAAAATTCCTATATCCTTTATGCTTTGATTGTTGTCTGCACCATGTTCCCCAAATCCCATTTTGGCATAGGCAAGGAGGATGTTAGATAAGGTTGTGCAATTTGGTTTTAGACGTGCTAATTGCATTTGGTTGAAAGTTTCTTTTGTGAATTTGCTTGAAAGTTTCTAAAGCCTTATGAAAAATCCATTTCGTACATATTTTGAAATCATTGCATTCCATGAGACAACATTTCTTTGAGGCATCGTGTCAAACAATTCACGTTCCTTGTATATGCTTCCACACTTTGCACACATGTCTCGCAGGGTAGTTGCAACTACAACATTTGACAAATTCTTATATCCTTTATGCTTTGATGGATGTCTATACTGTGTTCCAAATATACCATTTCTAAGGTTTTGGAATTTGGCTTTACACCTGCCAATTGCATTTGCTTGAAAGTTTCTAAAGCCTTATCAAAAGATCCATTTTTTTCATATCTTGCAATCATTGCATTCCATGAGGTGACATTTTTTTGAGGCATCATGCCAAATAGTTCACGTGCCTTGTCTATGCTTCCACACTTTGCATACATGTCTCTGAGGGCAGTTGCAACTACAACATCTAACAAAATTCCCATATCTTTTATCCTTTGATGGATGTCCATACCATGTTCCAAAGATCCCATTTTGTCATAGGCAAGGAGGAGGCTAAGGTTGTGGAATTTGGTTTTACACCTGCCAATTATATTTTCTTGAAAGTTTATAAAGCCTTATCAAAAAAATCCATTTTTTGCATATCTTGCAATCATTGTATTCCATGAAATGGCATTTCATTGAGGCATCATGTCAAATAGTTCATGTACCTTGTCTATGCTTCCACACTTTACATACATGTCTACTAGAGTAGTTGCAACGACAAGATTTGACAAAATTCCCATATCCTTTATGCTTTGATGGATGTCTATACCATGTTCCAAAGATCCCATTTTGGAATATGAAGGGAGGATGTTGGCTAAGGTTGTGGAATTTGTCTTTACACCCGCCAATTGCATTTGTTTGAAAGTTTCTAAAGCCTTATCAAAAAATCCATTTTTTTCATATCTTGCAATCATTGCATTCCATGTGACGACATTTCTTTGAGCCATCATGCCAAACAATTCACGTGCGTTGTCTATGCTTCCATACTTTGCATACATGTCTCTAAGGGCAGTTGCAACTACAACATCTAATAAAATTTACATATCTTTTATGCTTTCATGGATGTCCATACTGTGTTCCAAAGATCCCATTTTGGCATAGGCAAGGAGGATATTGGCTAAGGTTGTGGAATTTGATATACTTTGAGCTTAATTATTGCAAAAATATACACAGTAACAATTCCATAAATAAGGGTTTCCTTAAAAATCATTTTAGAGTTACAGTAAAGCCATAGGTCTATCCTATAGCCCTTGCAAATATTTCAAATTCTTTAAGGTAACATTTTTCTCATATGCACATACATAATTGTTATCCACATATTCAATCAAAGTAAAGCATTTTCACTTTGTTCTTAAGGGATAATAACAATACATCTTATCAACGAGACTATACACATGGAACTAACAACTACAATAATATTCAAGAGAAAACTAGTCACTTTAAAAGGCACTCTACTTTTGTCTTTATCATCTACAAATTCATTCCGAACACATTAATAAAGGGTGTAGGGACAAGTTGATCCCACCATAAGGTTTTTAACCCAAGATTGGCATTTTATATTTCTATTCCAACTTTATACTCCACATGAGAGAGAGAAGTTGAGTATAGGTATATCACACTGCATAGGCCTCTAGGGTTTATCACTATGACTAGCACAATACCATTGAACTTCACCATAATGCTCATAAGATAAAGTCCAAATGTATAATACTTCTCAAGACACCAAACCCTTTTCCACCATTCAAAATAAAACCTACATAATAATCATCACAGTCAACTTCACAAAAACCTACATAATATCCTTTATGCTTTGATGGCTATCTATACCCTATTCCAAAGATCCTAATTTGGTAGAGATAGGGAGAATGCTAGCAAAGGTTGTGGAATTTGGGTTTACACTTGCCAATTGCATTTGCTTGAAAGTTTCTAAAATCTTTTCAACAAATCCATTTTCTACATATCTTGCAATCATTACATTCCATGAGAGGACCTCTCTTTGTGGTGTTCTATCAGACAATCCACATGCCTTGTCTATGCTTCCACACTTTGCATACATGTCTACAAGGGCAGATGCAATTACAACATCTAAAAAAATTCCTATAACCTTTATTATCACTGAGATTGAATAATTATCATCTCAAATAGTCACAAAACATGACAACCAAAGAGATAGTCCTCAAGTCATGATTATGAGACAAGGAGTGTATGTGAAAAGGAGGTAGTCTAAGATAAACTATCAAATGACATATGACAAAATTCCTATATCCTTTATGCTTGGATGGTTGTCCATAACCTATTTGCACTATTGGTTGTGTTGGCAAGAGACACTGCTACGCATGACAGGTGTTGTCATTGATGGAAACTAAGTCCATCTTACATATCCGCATTACATAATTTGTTCATACCAGAAGTTAGAGTGAAGATTTGTCCAAGTCTGAGTAGTAAAAAATAGAGCATGTGACAGGGTCCAATAACTGGGTCCTGATTTCTCTGGTGGTAAATCACAGTATGCGGCGGATCTGAGGGAGTAATAAGGATTGTCAAGACTATCCAAATCTAGGAATGTAGCCTCTGGTGATGACGGATTCAAAAGTTATAAGTATCTAAGTATCAAGTTCCAATTAGTCAGTACAGTTAGAAGAAGAATAGGCTGACCTAGTAATTGATCTTGGTCCGGATGAAGAAAAGTTGTTGGTTAAGCAATTTATGATAACCAGTGGTATTGGCCAACATGATTGATGATTTGAGAATACATGTTTTTGGTCCACATTGTTGTTTATGTATGGATTTAGCTGACAGAGAAGAGTTCTTAATAAATGTTTTAAGTTTTCTTAATGTCAACTACAGTTGATTAAATCTCTTGATGCGGATATATATAGCTGATGGATTCGAATGTTTTGAAGAGTGATTGTGATGATATGATGGAGTAAGTGCAAAAAAGGAAGAAAGAAGTGCAAAGATAAAGATCTAAGCCCGTATTATGGATGAAAAGTGAAACAAGGCAGAGTAAGGATGAAGTGTGTAAGATCAATATTTTATGCTTAACCAGAACTAAATTTCTACATTGGTAGATGCTTTTCATCAGTTCAAACATTCTGTATTCTTCTTGTAATCATTTTTGTAGGTAGTGAGCCTCTTGGAGTAGTGAGCTCTAGCTAGTACACCTTGAAGGCATGTGCCTTCCCCATTTGTAATACTTTTAACAAAGTATAATTTCTTGTGGGTTAACCCCCACCATGGTTTTTCCCTTAACCAAGTTTCCACATAAAAATCTTAGTGTTATGTGTGTTGATTTTGTTTCTACTCATTTGTTATTGATTCATGATTTCATGGTTATATCATTCATCTATAAATAAATGGTAAAGAAGTTTAAATTGCAGCAAAGGATAAAAGTTTTTGAAACAACTGATTCACCCCCCCTCTTAGTTGTCTGCCCTTATTTCAACAATTGGTATCAGAGCGAGGTTCCTTGGAAGAAGTTTAATAGCTTGAGGAAGATATGGGAAGGTATCACAATGGATTCATACAGCCTCAATGAACAACTTCAACTTGCTTTAGAAGATCTTGATCAGTCTAGAGCAGAAGTCAAAAAACTGCAAGAGAACCTTAAAGATGTTGAAGACTTCATTGAGACCTTAAAAGAAAAATTGAGCAAATCTAATGGAAAGAGAAAGAAGCTACCTCTTCAACTAGGAAATCAGAATGAAGACAATAACATGGATGAGACCCTGAAAAAGAAGACAAAGGAATGCAAGAAGTTAGCAAAAGAAGTTGTTCTAAAATATGAGATGGAATCCGGGGTGATGAGGCTAACCAAGGAAATTGAAGAAAGGAAGAAGACTGAAGAAAAATTGAATCAATCTCTAAAAGAAATAACTGAAGAATGCTGCAGATTAGACAGAATAATTGGTCATCTAGAGTCTGATCTACAAGAAACCAGGGAAAATGAAGAACTTGAGAGGCAAATTGTTATTCTCAGACATGACCTAGAAATTGCAAGTGAATACAAGGACAAGTTCAAGATAAGATCAGCTAAACTTGAAGTGCTGCTTGAGAGTCAGAAGAAGGTTGATGATAAGCATGGTCTTGGGTATGAGAAAGGTGAAAGCTCTGGATCCAGACAAAGAAATTCTCAATCAAGGAATGGGAGACATAGACCTTGAAGAGCTCTGATAAGATAGCCTAATGCTCAAAGATATCCATCTTTCAATGGCAACTGTTTCAATTACAATAAATTTGGTCATAGACCTACTCAATGCAGAAGTAGAGTAAATTAAAGTGATCCATTCTTCCTCGGTCAATGCTTCAATTGTAAAAGGCATGGTCATAGATCTAATGATTGCAAAAGTATGATGATAAACTACTCTAACAGTAGAAGAAATGTCAATTCTTTCAATGGTTATTATTTTGCATGCAATGGATTTGGACACATGGCTAATCAGTGCAGATCAAGAAAAAATCAAGTAACTAAGCAAAGAAATGTCATGTGCTTTAATTGCAATAGATCTGGTCATAGTGCAAGATTCTACAGAAATAAGAATAATGAAAGAAGAGGTCGAGTAAACAAAAAACTGGATGAGCAGAGACAAGACAAAGGCAAGGGCAAAGTTGATGAGATCCAGAATGAAATGAACAAGACATGGGTGAAGAAAAGTGTAAGAAATGATGGTGATAGGTCCGCACCGAAATTCGGTGCTGAGAACTCCTTAGGGAACTAAAATGAGGACTCTGACTCAGGGGGAGTTGCATTGAAAATCAAATTCCCCTAGCTAGTAAGTGGGTGCCTGAATCTGGCATGATGAGAGAAGATAATTTAGGTTATTGCAGATCATTTGAAAGGATTTTTGGAAGAGAAGAAGTGCATATGGTGATTTACAGAGTGTTTCATGAGAAACTGCATCAAGAAACATAGTAACCGGATGAAGTTAGGGCAACACATTTATTACAATGGAGAATTAGATTTTGCGGAGCATAAAAGGTCATCCTTTCATCATTTGGATTACTTTACATTTGAAGAAAGCAAGCAGAAGAGCACCTGAGCTAAGATTTCAAGGATTTGAAGTACAACTGGTGAATTCATCAGCCAACCCTAATTCCATGAAAAAGGTATTTTTTCTGCGAAGCTTTGAACTTGTAATCTTTTACAATGGCTACACCTTTGGTTGTTGATATCACTAAAAGGCCCTGACCCAAATTCAAGAAGCAACACAAATCAATAGAAATCGACCCATTAGGTGCATTTTCAAGTGTCCCATATGGTATATTGCATGTTGAAGATATTAGGGTCTATATTCATGCGAGCATAGATGAATTTGGGGACTTAAAGTTTGTAGATTTGTTCAAGAATCATCTAAGGGATGAAATTCACAGTCTTAAACCTGAGTATAAGGCACTGCACGATAAACATTTCATTCAGATTATAGGGTTTCCATCTTTCAATAAAGATGAATGGGTCCGGTATGTTTTAAGCCGTATGCATGATGAGTTTATGTGGCTAATGAAACCTTTCAAGATCACCAAGGATGCCATCAAGGCCGTGACAGGGTTAAACTCATCCGATGGACTACCAATGTTGAAAGCAGTAAAGAATCAAACAATAACTGATGCTACTGGTTCAAGGTTCAATAAAAGGGCAATGACAATAAGTAACATCATTGATCCAGATGTCAAATTTGCTTTAATGGTGATTGGATACAAGATTTATCATTCCAGCAGGGAGAATTTTGTATCCGGTGCGGCTATCTATGCAGCTTAGAAGATGTTGAGAGAGAATGTTGATTATGACTTGTGTGAGTTGCTACAAAACTAGCTAATGGAAAATTTGAATAAGGTTAAGAAGGATAAAAAGAATACCTTCAAATATGGTACACTGGTCTTGTGTTTGTTCTTCTTTTTCATGAATGAGTTACTTGGCAAGAAAAGCATGTGTTGGACTGGTGATAAACTTGTTACAATACAGATAAGGGAGCAATTGAATAGTATTGGAGACTCCAATGCCAAAAGGACTGCTCTTTGGGGATTTTTAAAGAATTTTAAGAACATGATGCATTCAAGGGAGAGAATTCCTACATCTGTGGTTGAAAAATATAAGGATACAATCTGTTTTATGGTGGATACAAATCAATGTCTATGGAAGTTGTTGAACCAAGAACAATATGGATCATGCCCATGGGGTATGAGGTTGATGAGCAAGTGTTGGATATGTATGCTCAACACCTTCTAAGTAAACCAAAGGACACCACAGTTGAAAGATTTGGGACATATAGTGAACTCAGTGTGAAACTGTATGTTGAGCTTCAAAAGTTTGAATCTAAGAGAAAGATTCAAAGGCAAGTTGAAATGTATGCTAAAAGCATTGGCATATCTAAGGAAGTTGTGAAGTAGAATAGAGAAAGGATAGAAAAAGCTGAGAAGGAGAAGCAGGATAAGAAACAAGGAAGTGCACCGGTAGAATCCTCCTCCACATCAAGGACTACTAGGAGCTCTACTACTACCCTTGTTCCCATAAAACCTACCAAACCTGAGAAACTAAAGGCAAATCACCTAGAAAAGAAGAGAAAAGGGTGAAAACTAAGGCCTCTCGGACATATAAAAGCATGAAAAGTGATGAAGAAGAAACTGATTCTGATGTTGAGATCAAAGAGTTGAAGGCCTTAGGTACAAAAGTAGCCAAGGTATCCAAGGAGAAGACCTCCAGAGGCAAAAGGACAAGTAAGAGGCAAAAGACTGAAACATACATTGAAAAGCCTACTCTTTCTATGGATGACATCATCAAATTAGTCACTGTAGATGGGAACTTAAGGCTAATGACTAAATTTTATAATGATTATAGTGATGCTGATAAGAGGATTCTAGAGGAAGCAATAGTCAGATATCTAAATATCTACAATAAGGCTTTAATTGAAATAACTTCTTAAATTCCAAAACGTCTTGCAGATATTCTAGAGTTAAGAAAAGAAAATGCAAAAAGTAAAGACATTGAGCTTAGGGAGCATATACTGATAAAATTGTGCCCTTAGATTACTCCAAAACAAATGAACATGATATTCAAGGAAGTGAAAGATGACTTTAGGAGTAAGAAAAGAATGAATAAACTCATGCTTGGTGAAATCAATGAGATAGTCAAAGATACTCAGGAGATTCTTCTGAGTGCATTAAAAAGGCATAATCTTCCCATTGTTGAAGAAGAGATTGATGATGGGATTGGTTCCTCAATTTCGGATGTTGAAGAATTGAAGATCAATGAGCAGCAAACAGAGATAGATGACTCCTCTGTTCTGGAAGAGGAAGCAATAACCAAAGAAGATGAAAAGATGACAAATAAAACTAATGATGCAAAAGGTATTCAAACTCCTCTAGATCAATCTGGCAAAGAAGATATGGAGAAGAATGTTGAGCCAGATGCTCAAACTAAAGATGATTCATTGAAGAATAAAGAAGAAGATAAGGATCAAGAGGTAGAAAAGGCCAAGGACAAAAATGAAAAAGAAGAGATTTCAAAGGTTGATGAAGAGCCCAAGCAGGTCAATTCGGTTGACAGTACCAATAAGGATCAAATAGATACATCTGCATCTTGGGCAAGAGACACTGCAGAAGCAGTGAAAGGAATTTTGGAAAAAAGATAAAAAAAATTGAAGAAGATCAGGACATAATACAAGGTCCAATAAATTTTGACACCTTATCTTTGGTGCAAAAGATAAAATTGGCCTCCATTGCTCAATCCAAGGCCACAGAAGATATTCTAAAGTCTCACATAGAAGACAGTGAGCTACTTGGTCTTGCATCTAGGATTCTGGAGAAAATCATGCCAACATTCCAGAAGGATTCATATGTATCTCTCTCTGGCCAATTGAAAAGTCTAATAAACTCGGTAAGTTCTCATTTTGAATCTCTAGAGAGGTCTGCAGATGTGAAGATTCAAAATGAATTCAATGATAAAAGATTTGATGCTCTAAAAGGGATGATTGGACTAGATAGAATTGTGTTGGATACCAGTGTAAAGAGTATTCAAAATGCTCTTACATAAGGAGGAAATGTATATAAATTTTGCTTATCATGTCCTTAAGTTATAGAGGATATTGAAGATAAAATAAAGGAGTCTAAGCAAAAACTATCAAGTGTATCCAAATCTTTTGATCCTATGACAGCATCTGTGGCAAGAAAGGAGTGTCAGGCAATCAGCTTGATTGAAGAAATAAATAAATTGACAAAAGAGAAGGAGAGCATTGAGGCAAGGATGAGTGAGCTCCGGGGACTAATTTCCCCCAAATTGGAAGCAATGTTCAATGCTTTGACTGAAGACCAAGCTGCTGCTAAGTCAAGTAATCCTATTGACTTGCAGAAAGTAGAGTCTCAAGCATTCTTATTCAGTGGTAACATCTTAGTTTTGAATAGCATGAAGAAGGCTTGGGTGAGTTGGCGTTGTTGAGGAATGTCTTTGGTGATGTGTTCAAACTTATGTAAATAAGTCATAGGGCTATTTGTATATATGCCCATGTACATGAATTGTTTGGTGAATTTTGGTATGCATATTTTCTCGAGTTTGATGCTCAATTACAGATATTGGAATTACTAGATCACAAGGAAATATTCACTCCTGGCTATAAAGCTGTATTGCATATATACACACTCCATTGAGGAGGAATGTGAGATTATGGAATTGTTACATCCAAAAGGTTTAGCCTTTGCCATTGATGTCAAAGGGGGAGTGAAGAGCAGTGAAAAATGAGGAAACCGGCAAAGGGGGAGCACTGGAGAATAGTGAAAAGCATAAGTGTACAAAGTAAGGGGGAGTTGTTCCGACACTTAGTCATTTTTCACTAAGTGTTACCATCAATGCCAAAGGGGAAGATTGTTGGCAAGAGACACTGCTACACATGACAGGTGTTGTCATTGATGGCAACTAAGTCCATCTTACATATCTGCATTACATAATTTGTTCATATTGGAAGTCAGAGTGAAGATTTGTCCAAGTCCAGGTAAGCAGAAATAGAGCATGTGACAGGGTCCAATATCTAGGTTCAGATCTCTCCGGTGGTAAATCATAGTATGCAGCAAATCTGAGGGAGTAATAAGGATTTTCAGGACTATCTAAATCTAGGAATGTAGCCTCCGATGATGAAGGATTCAAAAGTTATAAGAATTTGAGTATCGGGTTCCAGGTAGTTAGAACAGTTAGAAGAAGAACATGCCGACCTAGTAATTGATCTTGGTCTGGATGAAGAAAAGTTGTTGGTTAAGCAATTTATGATAACTAGTGGTATTGGTCAACATGATTGATGATTTGAGAATACAATTTTTTGGTTCGCATTGTTGTTTGTGTATGGATTTAGCCAACAGAGTAGAATTCTTAATAAATGTTCTAAGTTTTCTTAATGTCGACTATAGTTGATTGAATCTCTTGATGTGGATATATATAGATGATGGATTCAAATGTTTTGAAGAGTGATTGTGATGATATAATGGAGTAAGTGTGAAAAAGGTAGAAAGAAGTGTGAAGATAAAGATCTAAGCCCAGATTATGGCTGAAAAGTGAAACAGGGCAGAGTAAGGATGAAGTGTGTAAGATCAGTATTCTGTGCTTAACCAAAACTAAATTTCTGCATTGGTAGATGCTATTCATAAGTTCAAACATTCTGTATTCTTCTTGTAATCATTTTTGTAGGTAGTGAGCCTCTTGGAGCAGTGAGCTCTGGGTAGTGCACCCTAAAGGCATGTGCCTTCCCCATTTGTAATACTTTTAACAGAGTATAATTTCTTGTGGGTTAACCCCCACCGTGGTTTTTCCCTTAACTGGGTTTCCACGTAAAAATCCTAGTGTTATGTGTGTTGATTTTGTTTTTGCTCATGTGTTATTGATTCATGCTTTCATGGTTATATTATTCATCTATAAATAAATGGTAAAGAAGTTTAAATTACAGCAAAGGATAAAAGTTTTTGAGACAACTGATTCACTCCCCCTCTTAGTTGTCTACCCTTATTTCAACAGGTTGTGCATACCTTGTCCAAGACTAGTGATGAAGTCCTTTTGCAAACTTGAGTTCATGCTAGGAGTTTTGATCAATAGTTTAAGCCTTATGATGTATGACATCAAAACTATCTCTTGCAGCATGGTCACATTTTTGGCACTACAACATGTCCTTGTTTTAGGCATGCATAACTAAAGATATCCTATATCTACATATAATACCATCTTGATGAGGGTTTCAAACAAGAAATGACTACATAACTGCCCCTAAAATTATGGCAGTTCTTGACTATGCTCCTATGACTGTCATAATAAGCATAATAAGCCTCTCCATGATAAATCCTCAAAAAGATAATAAAAGACAACCTCAAACTTGCATTATAAGCCTCTCCATGATAGTATTTGTGGATTTAAGGTTTAATATTTTTAACAGTTTAACACTACTAATTGTGACTTTAAGGTTGTTAGTATTGACTATAAGTACTTACAATTGAATGAAATGTGTTGTTTAGATCTAAAAAGCAACCAATCATGTAATGCCACATCATCACACTAACAAAACATGACTTAATCCACAACTATTAGAGGCGTGAAGTTAGGAGTGACATTTTGTAGACAATCTCTCAAATGCTTTAGTTTCATGCAGTGGAAAGGTGCTAGGAGTGACATTTTGCATTCCATATCCTGTGGAGCCAAACTGACTGCACTAATGTGTTAGGGTGGGTGGTTAAATGCTAGGGGAGGTCTCATTTCATGCACCAAGCATCCCAGTCATTCGAGGTAGCAGGCTACCGGTAAAGTACCTTAAGATCCCTAAGAGCAAAAAAATGCCAAACTATGATGGAGTAGTTCTTGGAATTCGTGATAGCTGGGAACATTCTATTTGGGCCTATAGGTGCGTGGGGTCCATCCACAATAATCTCTCTCAGTTTTGGTCAACTCCAGTCCATTTGATCGTTCCAAAATCAAATGCATTCTTGCAAAATGCTTCAATTTCATGTAGTGGAAAGGTTCTAGGAGTGACATTTTGCATTCCATAGCTCGTGGGGCCGAACTAACCACACCAAAACATTAGGGTGGGTGGGTGAATACTAGGGGAGGTCTTGTTTTGTGTGTCAAGCATCCCAGTCATTCAAAGCAATAGGCTACTGGCAAAGTCACTTAAGATCTTAAGAGCAAAAACTACCAAACAATGACAGAGAAGTTCTCAAAATTTGTAGCAGTTGGGAATGTTCCATTTGGACCTATAGGTGCATGTGGGGTCTGTCCACAATAACCTCTCTCAATTTTGGTCAATTCAAATCTGTTTGACCATGCCGAAATCAAATGCATTCTTGCAAAATGCTTTAGTTTCATGCAGTACAACCTTGCCAAGTGCCATATTTTTGTTATGCTCCTCATGACACCAAACTGGCTGCACCAACATGTCGGGGTGAGTAGGTAAATGCTAGGGGAGGTCTCGTTTCATGTGCCAAGTGTCTTAGTCGTTCGGGGTAGTAGGCTACCGACAAAGTCAAAAAGTGCTAGGATTGAAATTTTGCATTTCACAAGTCGTGGAGTCAAATCGGCTATGCCAGCATGTCAAGGTGGGTGGGTAAATGCTAGGGGAGGTCTCATTTCATGCACCAAGCATCCCAGTCATTTAGGGTAGTAGGCTACCAGCAAAGTCCCTTAAGATCCCTAAGAGCAAAAAACTACCAAACTATGACGGAGTAGTTCTCAGAATTCATGGTAGCTGGGAATGTTCCATTTGGACCTACAAGTGCATGTGGAGTCCTTCCACAATAACCTCTCTCAGTTTTGGTTAATTCCAGTCCATTTGACTGTGCCAAAATCAAATGCATTCTTGCAAAATGCTTCAGTTTCATGCAGTGGAAAGGTGCTAGGAGTGACATTTTGCATTCCATAGCTCGTGGGTCCGAATTGATTATGCCAACACATCGGGGTGGGTGACTAAATACTAGGAGAGGTCTCATTTCATGCGCCAAGCATCCCAGTCATTCAGAGCAACAGGCTACTGACAAAGTCACTTAAGATCGTAAGAGCAAAAACCACCAAACTATGACAGAGTAGTTCTCAGAATTCATGGTAGCTAGGAACATTCCATTTGAACCTACAGGTGCACGTGGCATCTATCCACAACAAGTTCTCTCAGTTTTGGTCAACTCAAATCCATTTGACCGTGCTGAAATCAAATGCATTCTTGCAAAATGCTTCAGTTTCATGCAGCACAACTTTGCAAGGAGCCATATTTTTTGTTCTGCTCCTCATGGGGTTGAATTGACTATGTCAATGCGTCATGGTGGGTGGGTAAATTCTAGGGGAGGTCTTGTTTCATGTGCCAAGTGTCCCAGTCATTTGGGGCAGCAGGCTACTGACAAAGTTGAAAGGTGCTAGGTATAAAATTTTGTATTCCACAGGTTGTGGGGTCAAACTGACTACGCCAACACGTCAAGGTGGGTAGGTAAATGCTAGGGGAGGTTTAGTTTCATATGCCAAGTGTCTCAGTCATTTCAGGCTGCAAGCTACACATAAATTTGAAAGGTTCTAGGAGTGAGATTTTGCATTCCACAGCTCGTGGGACTGAACTGACTGCACCAATGCATCAGGGTGGGTGGGTAAATGCTAGAAGAGGTCTCATTTCGTGTGCCAAGCGTCCCAGTCGTTCTGGGATGTAAGCTACCAGAAAAGTTGAAAGGTGCTAGGACTAAAATTTTGCATTCCATAGGTTGTGGGGTCGAACCGACTGCACCAACACGTCTAGGTGGGCAAGTAAATGCTAGGGGAGGTCTCATTTTGTGCACGAAGTGTCTCAATCATTCTAGGTTGTAAGCTACCAACAATGTAACTTTACCGGTAGCTTACAACCCAGAATGACTGGGATGCTTGGCACATGAAACGAACTTCCCCTAGCATTTACCCACCCACCCCAACATGTTGGCATAGTTGGTTTGGCCCCATGAACTATGGAATGAAAAATGTCACTCCTAGTTCCTTTCCACTACATGAAACTAAAGCATTTTGCAAGAATGCATTTGATTTTGGCATGGTCAAACGGACTGGAGTTGACCAAATCTAAGAGAGGTTATTGTGGATGGACCCCACGTGCACCCGTAGGTTCAAATGAAATATTCCCAGCTACCATGAATTCTGAGAATTGCTCTGTCATAGTTTGGCAGTTTTTTACTCTTAGGGATCTTAAGGGACTTTGCCAGTAGCCCGTTGCCCCAAACAACTGGGATGCTTGGTGCATGAAATGAGACCTCCCTAATAATTTACCCACTCACCTTGACACGTTGGCGCAATTAGTTTGGCCCCACGAGGAGCAGAACAAAAAATATGGCACCTAGGAAGGTTGTGTTGCAAGAAACTAAAGCATTTTACAAGAATGAATTTGATTTTGACATGGTCAAATGGATTTGAGTTGACAAAATACAAGAGAGGTTATTGTGGATTGACCCCATGTGCACCTATAGGTCCAAACAAAACATTCCTAGCTACCATGAATTATGAGAACTGCTCCGTCATAGTTTGGCAATTGTTTGCTCTTATAGATCTTAAGGGACTTTGTCGGTAGCTTGTTGCCCCAAATGACTGGGATGCTTGGTGCACAAAATGAGACCTCCCATAGAATTGACCTACCCACCCTGATGTGTTGGCATAGTCAGTTTGGCTCCATGAGCTGTGGAATGCAAAATGTCACTCCTAGCACCTTTCCACGACATGAAACTGAAGCATTTTGCAAGAATGCATTTGATTTCGGCACAGTCAAACGAACTGGAGTTGACCAAAACAAAGAGAGGTTATTGTGGATAGACCCCATGTGCACCTGTAGGTCCAAATAGAACATTTCCAGATGCCATGAATTCTAAGAACTGCTCTGTCATAGTTTGGCAGTTTTTTGCTCTTAGGGATCTTAAGGGACTTTGTCGGTAGCCTACTGTCTTGAATGACTGGGATGCTTGGTGCATGAAATAAAACCTCCCCTAGAATTTACCCACCCACCCTGATGCGTTGACGCAGTCAGTTTGTCCCCACAACCTGTGGAATGTAAAATTTCAATCCTACACTTTTCGACTTTACCGGTAGCCTATTGTCTCAAACGACTGGGACACTTGGGACATGAAATGAGACCTCCCCTAGAATTTACCCACCCACCTCAATGCATTGGCGCAGTTGGTTCAGCCCCACAAGGAGCAGAACAAAAAATATGGCACCTGGTAAGCTTGTGCTGCATGAAACTAAAGCATTTTACAAGAATGCATTTGATTTTGGCATGGTCAAACAAATTTGAGTTGACCAAAAGTGAGACAGGTTATTGTGGACAGACCCCATGTGCACCTATAGGTCCAAATAGAATGTTCCCAGCTATTACAAATTTTGAGATCTGCTCCGTCATAATTTGGCAGTTTTTTCTCTTAAGATTTTAAGTGACTTTGTTGGTAGCCTGCTGCTCCAAACGACTGGGACGCTTGGCGCATGAAACAAGACCTCCCCTAGCATTTACCTACCCACCCCGATGCATTGGCACAGTTAGTTCAGTCCCATGAGCTATGGAATGCAAAATGTCACTCCTAGCACCTTTCCACTACATGAAACTGAAGCATTTTGCAAGAATGCATTTGATTTTGGCACGATCAAACGGACTAGAGTTGACCAAAACTAAGAGAGTTTATTGTGGAAGGACCCCACGTGCACCTATAGATCCAAATAAAATGTTTCCAGTTGCCATGAATTTTGAGAACTACTCCATCATAGTTTGACAGTTTTTTTGCTCTTAGGGATCTTAAGGGACTTTACCGGTAGCCTGCTACCCTGAATGACTGGGGTGCTTGGTGCACGAAACGAGACCTCCCCTAGCATTTACCTACCCACCTCGATGCATTGGTGCAGTCGATTCGACCCCATGACCTATGGAATGCAAAATTTCACTCCTAGCACCTTTCCAATGCATGAAACTAAAGCATTTTGGGACAATAATTTCCTTGCCACCATAGGCAAACGAAATTGATTTAAAAAAAATCAAGGTAGGTGTTTGTAGGTGGACCTAACATCCACCTATACATGCAAAGAAGATACTCCTAGGTGTCACAGTTTGATGGAACAACCGGTCCAAAGTTTGTCACCTTTTATGTCTTAGGGCTCTTGAGAGATTGTTTGTGTCCAATATAGCCGAGAACGACCATGAGGTTTTGCCACAAAAAAGTCATCTCCCCTAGCATTTATCCGCCCACCTGGATGCATTGGCGACATCTGTTCAGCCCCAGGAGATGCTGAATGTAAAAATTTAGTCATAATACCTTTCTGGTAGATGAAAATTCAATACTATAAAGGTGTTCTCACTTGATCCAATGTCTTGTAAGACATCAATTGAGGCTGCCCTTACTGCTGTTATCAATTATTAGCACCAAATGTGAAGAAAAAAAGAGGGTTTATCATTAAAACTCATTATGAAATAGTAACACCATTAAAATGAATTAAAACTCATAGTAACATCATTAAAATGAATTAAAACTCGTTATGAAATAGTAAGTAAAGGACATATCATCATGAAATAATCACGAAAACCTACCTTGCTTTCCTTCCAAAGGCAACTTCATAAAGATTATGCCTACCTCCAACATACTAAAATCCTACATGCAAATGCATTGTACTATTTAGCTAAAATATAGAAGGTGAAATGAGGATAGCAAAGAAAAATAACATACCTTTCTGTCATTCCACTGATTCAATCCAATGAACCATCCAGGTTTGCTCTACTCTTTATTGTGTCGAGTATTGCCTCATGGTCAGACTCACGAACCTTCCACAAGGTCCTATTCAATGGTCTACCCCCATATTTGATCAAATGAATGTTTGATGCCATAACAAGGTTAGAATAATGAAGAATCTTCCTATGTGTGGCAAAGTCTTCGAACAATCACATATCAGACTTCTTCACTGGTTACCTTCTAAGCCATGTTCCAGTAACAACCATTGATCCTGTAGGGTACTCAATGTTTTCTCCATCTATAATGGGGGAATCTAATTCCTTTTTTGTCTCAACACAATGACACAAATAATAATTCATTCCTTCTTCATTGTCTCCAGTTGCAATAACTACATAAGCATGCCCTTCATTGATACGTGCATTCAGTTCAATGAATATAGTCAACAATACAAGAAAAACTATAAAATACGATGGAATATTGAATTTTATTAAATTTGAATGCTGATAATACCTAGTTGAACTAGATCTGAAACATAATCAAAGTCAACCGATGATTCAATATCTATAAGTTGTAGTGTTGTCGGTAGTCGATACATGTCAATTGGACTTAGGCTTCTTGTACGCCAATCATCGACCCACTCCTTTGACTCACAATCATACCAAGATTCATCTATACATAAAGAACAAAAGCATACCATTCGTTGTGTATGAATACTCTATGAACCTGCATTAGAGCTTCTAAAAGAGTGTAGCTCACTCAATCCTGTCAATGTACAATAGTCCTCATATTTTGTAATGTTAGTATCATCAACCAACCAAAAATATCTATGAATTGTTGACTTACCTTCATTACCTGGACCCATCGAAGCATTACACCATTTGACAATAGATCTTGCATCTGTCAACTTTGCATTTTCTTTGTACTTCAACTCTTCTCATACCAATGCTCTTTTGATACATGCTCAATGTAATGACACATCGTGTGGCATTACTATCCCTGGTACATGAGGTGTAACTCACACTCTCATATGCATTCATTAGATTCTTTACAATTAATTTTTCACTTGAGGCATCTGATGTTCTTAGGCAAAGAATCTTCATAATGGGCCTAAATTTTAGATTTCTCATCAATTCAACAAATAGTTGACATCTTCTGGTTTCATTTAAGTTCTCAAAGAATGATTTTCATATCTCATTGGCATATCTTTGGCAAGTATGCTTGGGAATATTATCTTGCATGGGCTTCAAAACATTCTCATCTATATCAATTAGAAACTTAGGCTTTCTATGCAAAATTCTAGGAGGCGTTTTCATTGTTAAAGTTGACTCAACGTTAGGAATTTCTTCAATATTTACTTGAGATGGGATAGATAATGTACCTCTAATTGGAGATGAAAAAGATGAAAAGGCTTGAAGTTGATATGAATAATATGGTGTACCTTCAACTTGACGTGTGAATGATGGCATGCCACCAACTTGAGAAGAGATTGAAGATGTACCTTCAACTTCACCTATGAAAGATGGAGTGCCTCCAATTTGAGAAGATAATGATGGTGTTCCTTCAACTTGACTTGTGGACGATGGAGTGCCTCCAACTTCGAGATTCAATTTTCTCATTGAATGAAGGTTTCGTATTCGTTCCCTTTGTGCCACCAATTCCATCTCTCTCTTAGCTTCATTAGATGTGTCATGTTCCTCTTCAATTGACAATGGTGGAATGTCTTCTTGTATGGTTGACAATTTCCTACTTTCATGAATTTGCCTCATTCTTTCTCTTTTCCTCTCATTCTCAGCTTCACGCTCTTCTGGTGTTAGAGTATTTGCTCGTTTCCTCGGCATGATGATGATTTCTATATGCATCATGAATAAGACATGGATAAATTAGTCCATCTTGGTATAATAGAGTAAAGTAATCTCATACACAAATCTCAAAATATATAATCATATATAACTAAAGTGAAATTCACATTTTTTTAACATATCTTCTCAAACACACTTTTTACAATCTCTAGGTTAATTTCACATTTTCTTAACATATCTTCTCAAACATGCTTTCTTAACCTCGCATGGATACACCTACTCAAGACAAGATACATGAAGTCACTAGCACTAAGGAGAGTTATGACAAGTAGATTGTGATGGATTCCAAATGGAGACTCACAAGGTAAAACTAGACCTACTTGCATGTTAAAGGACAGTCCAAATTCTTATATTGTAGGTGGTGAATTAGTTAGAGTAGCTCATGAAGACAAGTATGAAGTCATCTCAAATCAGCAATCTATTGTCAATCAAGGTCATGGGAGTAATGATCACAAAGGTAATTAAGAAAAAAACCAATGGATTTCATGACAAGGAACACAATGATGATGTTAGAAGCATAATGAATAATCAGCATGATGATTGTTATGAAAAACAAGCTAAGTATGGTGTACCCTTGTAAGCACTGAAAGTGTTGAATTATCACAATCAATGAATATAAATCAGTCAATTGGCAATAAAGAAGACATTGAGTATGATGGCACACCTAGTCGTAATGATGACATGAATTGAATGGTTTATATGTCACTATTGAGAGTGGAAATGAATAGGGTTTTTATGATTATGTTTGTCTAATAAATGACTCCAAACTTGTTGATTTTGACATGATTAGATTAGAAGTCGAATGTGTAATGACAATCTAGGCCTAGATGTTCTTGATGACATAGATGAGCACATGTTGATTTTTGTTCTCATATTCTACCATGATAAAACTCTTAAAGTTTTATCTCTTTTGTGTAATCCTAACTATGGTGCAATCTTCAAAAGTTAGGAGAATGTCCTTGGTTTGACTAGCAATGATGTGACAATTGGTCTAAGTGGTAAGACACTAATCAAGACTCCTTGCCTTCAATAGATATGTTTGAAATGTTAAGAGACAAAATACTAACTAACATTAGAAACTAGATTTATGATGTAAGACTTGAAGAAAATCATGGTGAACATGTAAAGAGTATCAATTATAGTTTGAATTAGCTATTCAAGATAGCCAAGGGGTGAAATCATCAAGAAAGGAGTAATTTTAAGGCTAATTATGATGATAGAGTTGTCGGTGATCTTTTGACTGAATTTTATGAAAAAAGACTAAAATATAGAGTTTATTGTAGCCTAACTAGTCTAATTTCTTGGAGAAACCTAGATGGAAGTCCAAAAAATTTAGAGGGTACCTGAAAACAACAAAGAACTTATCTAGTATAGGTCCAATAAACGAAACTCAAACTAATTTTTTGGAGGTAAATGGCCAAGAGGATGATAGTGAAAACTCATTACTATATGAGAACCAAATATATCAGATTTGTAGCATCAATAGCACTATATTTTAAATGTTGATACAACTAGTTACATTAGAGAGAATGATGATAATACTTTGTTATAGGGAGGTATCGATGACATAGTTCAAATTCAAGATACAACAAATTCTATTAATGATTCAAGATACAACAAATTCATGTATATATCATATTTTAATGATTCTAATTCTATTAATGCACATAATGATGACTTTTCTAACTTAGATAGTTCCACTTTTAGTGATTGTGAGTGTTCTAAAGAACATAAAGTGAAGTAAACAAATACATAAAGAACATACCTTAGAATTTGAGATTCGATTTGACCAATCCTCCAAAGTTTGGCTTCAAAATCCTCAAAAATTTGATCTTTTTGGCAAGTTCCTTCGTATTCAATATTGAATTCTATTTAACTCTAGAATAGGATTAGTGAAATTTATGAAAAAAACAAATATATATCATCAAATTCAATCTAAATACATGAAAATTAGCTTTGAAACAATATGAAACATGAAACTTTAAGTTTAAATAATAAAATTTTGTCCAAAAACATGCAAAACCAGTTCTTCTACGTTAAAAAACCAAAAAAGGTGGTGGATTGATCAAACAATGATTCTTAAAATGTCAAACACCGTGAAAAAGTGTTTTCTTGTCCAATAGCACACATGAAAAGTAGGGAATAACA
This sequence comes from Cunninghamia lanceolata, assembly GCA_027924645.1. Taxonomy (NCBI): domain Eukaryota; kingdom Viridiplantae; phylum Streptophyta; class Pinopsida; order Cupressales; family Cupressaceae; genus Cunninghamia; species Cunninghamia lanceolata. The sequence continues at coordinate 1,223,211 of BSBN01000771.1, forward strand.
GACATGTGGGGTCTGAATCACACATCCCACATGTTTTTTTCCCATTTTCTTGCTTCCCAAAATGCACTTGCTTTATAATGCGAACACATTTTGGGAAGCATGAAACCTTTGTGCTTTCATACATGCAAACAAATATAAGTGTTTTGAGTGTTTTTTAGTGTTTTAATTATTTAATGAGCCCAAAGGGAGAGAGATCAAGATAGAGAGACTAATTTTGACATGCGACCCTAAACCCTAAACCTAAGCGACCCTAAACCCCTATCTCCCTAGCTCTACCTAATCTCCATATATGTATCGTCCCTCTACATCTCTATCTCCCTCTCTCTCTCTAAACCTCTAAACCCTAAATAATTCCCCTAAACCCTAAACCCTAAACCTTTATCTCCCTATCTCTCCCTCTCTAAACTCCTAACCCCTAAACCCTAAACCTAATCAACCCTAAACCCCTATCTCCCTATCTCTATCATCCCACTACCTCTCAATCTCTACCTATATCTTTGGCCATGTTCCTCACCCTCTATCTCCCTATCTCTCCCCTCGGTCTCCTCTATATCTCCCTATCAATCCTCTCTCTCTAAACCCTAACCTAAACCTCCAAACCTTAACCCCTAACCCCTAAACCATAAACCCTAAATAATGCCCCTAAACCCTAAACCCTAACCCCTAAACTATAAACCCTGGAAGCAACCCTAAACCTCTATCTCCCTATCTCTTCCAATCTTTATCGGTCCCCTCTCTCTATCTCTCTAAACCCTAAACCCCTTAACCCTAACCCCTAAACCTGAGCAACCCTAAACCCTAAATAATTTCCCTAAACCCTAACCCTAAACCCTAAACCCTAAACTTGAGCAACCCTAAACTCATAAACCTCAAATAATGCCCCTGACCCCTAAACCCTAAACTCAAGAAACTAGGCTAAACCCCTAAACCATAAATAATTCCCCTTTAACTCTAACCCCTAAACCCTAAACTTGAGGAACCCTAAACTCATAAACCCTAAATAATGCCCCTAAATGTGAGCAACCCTAAACCTCTCTCTCTCTCTCAAAACCCTTAAACCCTAAATAATGCCCCCAAACCCTAACCCCTAAACCATAAACCATAAACTTGAGCAACCCTAAATTATTCCCCTAAACCCTAAACTCATAAACCCAACCAACTCTCTCTCTCTCCCAAAACCCCAAAACCCTAAATAATTCCCCTAAACCCTAACCCCTAACCCCTAAACCCTAAACCTCTATCTCCCTATCTCTCCCTTATCTCCCTATATCTATATCGTACCTCTACCTCTCAATCTCTCTCCCTATCTCTCTAGACATCTCGCTCACTCTCTATCTCGATATCTCCCCCCTCTATCTCCTCTATCTCCTCTATCTCTCCCTATCTATCTCCTCTAGATCTCTCTACCTATCTATCTCTCCATATCTCCCTATCTCTTTTCTCTCTCTCCCCTATCATTCCTCTATCTCCCTATCTCTCCCCTCTATCTCTCCCCCACCCTTATCAATGAAGGAAATGAAAACAAGTAAACTAGGACTCTCTATCTCTCCCTATTACCCTATCTCTCCCCTCCATCTCCACCCTCTCTCCCTCTTCCTCCCTCTCCCACTCCCTTATCGACAAAGAACATGGAAACAAGAAAACTAGGACATGTAAAGAGGGATGAGGATATAAATTAGGAGGATGAAATGGAAATAAGATAAAATGAAAGTTCATTGGATGGGAAGAATGATGAGGAGAGGTGGAAAATAGTAAAATAGGAGAAACTTGGAGGGAACTAAAGGAAAATAGGAAAGGAAAAGGAAAACTAGGAGGTAGATAGGTCAGAGAAAGAGAGGGGGGGAGGGAAGTAGAGAGTGAGAGAGATGGAAGGAGGTAGAGAGGGGAGGGAAGAAGAGAGTGAGAGAGAGGGTAGGAGGTAGAGAGGGGAGGGGAGTAGAGAGTGAGAGAGAGGGTAGGAGGTAGAGAGGGGAGGGAAGTAAGGAGTGAGAGAAAGGGTAGGAGGTACAGAGGGGAGGGAAGTAGAGAGTGAGAGAGGGAGGGTATGAGGTAGAAAGGGGAAGGAAGTAGAGAGTGAGAGAGAGGGTAGGAGGTAGAGAGGGGAGGGAAGAAGAGAGTGGGAGATAGGGTAGGAGGTAGAGAGGGGAGGGAAGTAGAGAGTGAGAGAGAGAGGGTGGGATGTAGAGAAGGGAGGGAAGAAGAGAGAGAGGGTAGGATGTAGAGAGGGGAGGGAAGTAGAAAGTGAGAGAGAGGGTAGGAGGTAGATAGGGGAGGGAAGAATAGAGTGACAGAGAGGGTAGGAGGTAGAGAGGGGAGGGAAGTAAAGACTTAGAGAGAGGGTAGGAGATAGAGAGGGAGGGAAGAAGAGAGTGAGAGAGAGGGTAGGAGGTAGAGAGGAGAGGGAAGTAGAGAGTGAGAGAGATGGTTGGAGGTAGAGAGGGGAGGGAAGTAGAGAGTGAGAAAGAGGGTAGGAGGTAGAGAGGAGAGGGAAGAAGAGAGTGAGAGAGAGGGTAGGAGGTAAAGAGGGGAGGGAAGTAGAGAGTGAGAGAGAGGGTAAAAGGTACAGAGGGGAAGGAAGAAGAGAGTGAGAGAGAGGGTAGGAGGTAGAGAGGGGAGGGAAGTAGAGAGTGAGAGAGAGGAGAGGAGGTAGAGATGGGAGGGAAGTAGAGACTTAGAGAGAGGGTAGGAGGTAGAGAGGGGTGTTGCAAGTATGTGCCTAATCGGTGTTGTCATTGGTGTCAACTGTATCTTATTCTATTACTTGTTTAGAAGACTTATATGTTGAGGATATTGAGAAAATTAGCCTTTCCGGAAGGAACAAGTGAGTTACAGAGAAGTGCAGTATAGACAGTGAGTTGTATGCTAAAGAATAGTCTGGTAAATTGCTCCGCATTTACTTGTTCTTGAAGATCATGGTCTATGGATTGGAAGCAAGTTAGAGGTATGACTAAGGATGCTACATTCTGGGTTTGAGCCCTTTGTATGAAGATCTGAGTGAGTTGTGTTCACCAAAGTAAAACCTACTTTTTCTGTAAGTTTAGTTGGGACAGGAAGAAAGTATTCTGCTCCGCATTCCTTCACAATAAAGTATTTTGCTCTACAGTTCTAGAAGGAAGTATGGGATGATGATAAGTGCATTTAGTTGCAATGGTTCGTCGTTTCATGGTCCGCAAGCTATCTTTCTTTTATGATAGTTGAAGACAGTGAAGTTCATGTGTTCTGGTGAGAAGATTCCTATGGATAAAGTGGTTAAGGTTCGTGCAATTGCTCCTAGTGATTATAACATGCTTGTGGATATCTCCTAATCATGTTCCTATCTGGACTTTGGTCTGCATTAAGAAATTGAGATTGTGTTTAAAGATTGTTCCCAAATAATGTAGCGTGTAACCAGTCTTGGCCGACCTGGTTAATCCCAGTGATTGCAGAGATCTCTAGAAGGTTGTAGAAGCGTGTTGTGGCATGGAAGATTATGTTTGAGTCCCAACTAAGGCATGGCATGATCCACATTTGATTTCCTTTGCACAATGTTGTAATAGGTCAGGACCTATTTTGTAAATGTTTGTAATACCGACCTTGGAGATTGTTCCAATGGTTGATGATTGTGATGCCGACCTTGATGATCATTCCAAGGTTGATGTAGTGTATAAATACTTGTAGTTGAGTCATGGAAAAAGTGTCCTTCAACAAAAATGGAAAGATATTAAGAAAGGTCCAAAAGGTAGAGTAGAGAAGAGGAATAGGAAAGAAGAGGAACAAGAAAGAAGAGGAAGAGCAAAATAGAGGCAGAGTAGAGTAGAGGAATTATTATACTTCAGTCATAAACATAAGAAGGTGTTGATCATGGAAGAGATCTTGGCAGTAAGCCACCAGTAGGGTTTAACAACCCTCAGGTTTTAACAACCCTTATTGTCATCTTGCTAGGTTTAGGGTTGAGGCAGTGAGCCTGCTAGACCTAGTTGTTCTACATGGCATTGAGCTAGTATGTTTAGGCCCATGGAGTGACCAAGCCTGAACATCATTATTTCAAGATTACAATATATATTGAGAGCTAATCCTCTCCGTGGCTTTTCCCCACCTTGGGGTTTTCCACGTGGTGTCTCTTATGTTTGATGTTATCTCTATGGTTAAGTCTCTGATTTCATGCATTCATTGTTAAATCATAATAATTATGGATAAGTGATGAATGTTTAATTGCAGTAAGTGTTTAAGTTTTTGAGACAACTGATTCACCCCCCTCTCAGTTGTCCAGCACATATCAACAATTGGTATCAGAGCCAAGTTCCTCTAAAGAAAGTTTAACATCTTGAGGAAGATCCAAAATTTCTTACAAGAAGGAAGCGCCACATTTTGATGGAACAAATTATGTTCTCTGGCAGGCTCAGATGAAAAGCCATCTTCTTTCTCTTGGTTACAAAATTTGGAAAGCTGTAGAAATAGAATACACCATACCTCCAAATGGTTTGACGACTAAAGATGAAATCAAAGAATATGAGATAGATATCAAGGCAAAGGATGCTCTGCTAAGGTCATTAACTGACTCAATATCGACGAAAGTTGTGGATCTTGAAACTGTAAATAAGGTATGGGAAAAGTTGAGAAATTTGTATGAAGGAAATGATTCTGTGAAGGAAGCCAAGTTACAAAGTCTAAAAGTGAAATATGAAAGCTTGAAGATGAATGGTGATGAAAACATATCAGCCTTTATGCAAAGAGTTGATGAACTTGTTACAGGGATAAAAGGCATAGGTGAAACTCTCAACGAAAAGGAAGTTGTTATGAAAATTCTTAGATCTCTACCCAAGTTCTAGTATCACAAGGTAGCCAAAATTGAAGAATTCATGCAAGTAAAAATAGTTAACATGGATCAGCTACTTGGTAAGCTTATTGCCTTTGAAATGAGGGAGTTTGATGATGCTCTGCCAAAAGTTGAGACGGCCTTCAAAGCCAGTACTCTTGGAAGTACTTCTAGATTAGAAAAGTACAAGGCAGAATCCGATGATGAGTTAGATGAAGTTGAAGCCAACTTTGTGAATAGACTGCAAAGAGGATCCAGTAAGTATAAAGGAAAATTACCTTTCAAATGTTTTTCTCATGGTAAAGTAGGTCATTTTGCTTCTAGATGTCCTAGAAGAAGATATGAGAATAGGCCTAGGACCCAAAAGAAGTGTTATTATGTTGAAGATTTTGATGATGATGAAGGAGTATCAAATAATGGTGAAGGAGATAATGCTAGTTCCTATGTAAATGAATGCTTGTTCATTGCTATTAAGGAAGATCTCGTGTCTACTAATTCTTCTAGCTATGTGAAGGAAGAAAAACCACTGGAAAGTGCTTTGGTTGCTTAGGTCATTAAGGACAAGGATGAATGGGTTATTGATAGTGGCTGCTCTCACCACATGACTGGTGACAAAAGTAAGTTTGTGAGTTTGGAAAGATATGATGGTGGACTGGTTAGGTTTGGAGATGATACAACTGGTAGGATTTATGGGAAAGGATCTATTTCTTTTGATGGCAAGCATAATACTAAAGATGTCTTGTATGTGAAAGGATTAAAGCACAATCTTTTGAGTGTGGGTCAAATGTGTGACAAGGGCTATGATTTAAGCTTCAAGGACAATCAATGCAAGGTTAGGGAAAGCTTCAGAATAGTCATTGCAACTGGTAAGAAGACTAGAGGTAATATCTATCACTTGAAAGGAACCGAGAACTATTGATTGTTGACTCATACTGATGAGAGTTGGTTATGGCATAGAAGGTTGTGTCACATAAATTTTGATAATATTATGAAGATAAGTACTGCACAGATTGTTAGAGATTTGCCTAAGCTTGTGAAGCCTGCTAATCCTATTTGCAAGGAGTGTCAATTTGGGAAATAGACAAGAACAAGTTTCAGAAGCAAGGACCAATTGATTGGAGGACTACTTGATCTTGTGCATACAAATTTGTGTGGACCTACCAGAGTAAGAAGTTTGCAAGGAGACATGTATTTCATGTTTCCTATTGATGATTATTCAAGAATGACTTGGGTCACCTTTTTGAAAGAGAAAACTAAAGCTCTAGATAAATTCAAGGCATTTAAGGCAATGGTTGAAAATGAGATGGATTTGAAAATTGAATGCTTGAGGTCTGATAGAGGAGGAGAGTTCACATCAAATGAGTTTAATTTATTTTGTGAAGAACATGGAATAAAGAGACAGTTATCTGCTCCCAAAACTCCATAACAAAATGGAGTTGTTGAAAGGAAAAACATAATAGTTCAAGAAGCTGCTAGAACCATGATGAAGGAAGCTCATCTTCTGGAAGCATATTGAAGAGAGGCAATTCACACCGCTGTATATATCCTAAATATATTTCAAGTAAAAGGTAACAGTTCAAAGACTCCTTATGAATTGTGGCATGGTAGAGTTCCTACTGTGAAATATTTCGAAGTTTTTTGGTAGCAAATGTTAATCAAAAGAGAAGAAGATTTAGGCAAGTTTGATGCTAGATGTGATGAAGTAATCTTCCTTGGTTATTCCATCAAGAGCAAGGCCTGCCGGTGCTATAATAAGAGGCTGAATAAGATCATTGAAAGTGCAAATGTTAAAGTTGATGAATGTAAGGAAAGGTTTCCAAAATCAAGTGAATATGAGTCAAATGATCTAGATGTTTCAGAGGTGGTGCAGCATGAAGACAACCCAGATGAAGAATAACAAGCTTTGGTAAGTGCTACCAAAACTCCAAGATATGTAAGAATCAGTCATTCTGAAGATCAAATCATAGGAGATAAGAGCAAAGGGATCTTAACTAGAAGAAAAGTTGTAGAGGAAGAAGTAAATTTCTCTCTGATTTCCAAGATTAAACCTAAAATTGTGGATGAGGCTTGCAAAGATGAGAATTGGATAGAGGCTATGGAAGAGGAATTGATGCAAATAGAGAAGAATTAGACTTGGGATCTTGTTCCCAGACCAGAAGACAAGAATGTAATTGGTACAAAGAGGGTCTTCAAAAATAAGATGAATGAGAATGGTGAAGTGGTAAGAAACAAAGCAAGGTTGGTATGCAAAGGATATGCTCAAGTTGAAGGAATAGACTTTGAAGAAACTTTTGCTCCAGTGGCAAGGATTGAAGCAATAAGGATGTTTTTGGATTTTGCAGCATACAAATATTTCAGGGTTTATCAAATGGATGTGAAGTCTGCTTTCTTAAATAGAGAGTTGGAAGAGGAAGTCTATATAGAACAACTGGAAGGATTGCAGTCATCAGATCAGGGTGACATAGTATGCAGATTGAAGAAAGCTTTGTATGGATTAAAACAAGCTCCCAGAGCATGGTATGCACAGTTGGATAGGTACATGCTACATATAGGGTTCAGTAAAGGTACTACAGATAGCAATCTCTACTTCAAGATCAATGATGAACAAACCCTGATTGTTGTAGTTTTTGTTGATGATATTATTTTTGGAGGCAATGAAGGTATGTACTCAATTTTTGCTGGAGAAATGCAAAGTGAATTTGAAATGTCTATGTTTGGAGAGATGAACTTCTTTTTAGGTCTGCAAATAAGTTAATTAGATAAAGGCATTTTCATTTCTTAGACTAAGTATGTGAAAGAGTTGTTAAAGAAATTTGGGATGGAAGACTATAAACCAGTATGCACACCTATGATAACTGGTTGTAAGTTGAGCAAAGATGATAACTCACCCATGGCAGACCAAAAAAAGTATAGATCTATGATTGGAGGATTACTTTATCTGACTCAAACCATACCTGCCATAATGCATGTAGTATGTCTTGTGGCAAGATTTCAGGCAAAACCCAAGGAATCACATGTGATGGTAGTCAAGAGAATTCTGAGATATTTAAAAGGTACAATAGATAATGGTTTGTGGTACCCTAAGGACTGTGACTTTACTCTCAGTGCATATACTGATGCAGATTGGGCCAAAGATGTGGATGACAGAAAAAGTAAAAGTGGAGGTACATTCTTCTTGGGAAAAAGATTAGTATCTTGGTTGACCAAGAAATAGGATTCAATATCCCTGTCTACTGCAGAAGCAGAATATATTGCAGCAGCATGCAGTTGCACTCAAGTGTTATGGATGAAGCAGACTTTGAAGGACATCAAAATTGTGTATGAAGATCCTATTACAATCTTTTGTGATAACACAAATGCCATAAACATATCAAAGAATCCAGTGATGTATTCAAGGACAAAGCACATATCCATCAGGTATCATTTTCTGAGAGAAAAGGTGACAGAGAATGAAGTCAAGTTGGAGTATGTTTCTACCAAGGATCAGATTGTAGACATTTTTACCAAGCCTCTGCCTAAGGATATTTTTGAGTATCTTAAAGAAAAGTTAGGGGTTATCACCCCTCCTTCTCTAAACTAAGATGAACAGTAGTGCATCAGTCCAGAGGTGCTCAGAGGTCTGGATTGATGCTTTTTAGGGCTACTTCTCAGGGGGAGTAGTCAGAGAGTTTAGAAGAGAGATTAGATCAGAGCAGATGAGTGCAAGTATGTGCCCTTTGCCATTGATGTCAAAGGGGGAGAGAAGTCATGTGAAAAACTTAGAGTGCAGATGTGTAAGAGAAAGGGGAAGAATTTTGCAGAAAGAAAGAATGTAGGTGGGTAAAGAGAAAGGGGGAGAATCTTATCTTGATGGTTGTTGTAGTTTTTCACATCATATGTTGCCATCAACGACAAAGGGGGAGATTGTTGCAAGTATGTACCTAATTAGTGTTGTCATTGATGTCAACATATCCTTGTTGTCATTGGTGTCAAATGTATCTTATTCTATTACTTGTTTAGAAGACTTGTATGTTGAGGATATTGAGAAAATTAGCCTCTCTGGAAGGAACAAGTGAGTTACAGAGAAGTGCAGTATAGATAGTGAGTTGTATGTTGAAGAATAGTCTGGTAAACTACTCCACATTTACTTCTTCTTGAAGATCATGGTCTGTGGATTGGAAGCAAGTTAGAGGTATGACTAAGGATGCTACATTCTAGGTTTGAGCCCTCCGCATGAAGATCTGAGTGAGTTGTGTTCACTGGAGTAAAACTTACTTTTTGTGTAAGTTCAATTGGGATAGGAAGAAAGTATTCTGCTCCACATTCCTCCACAATAAAATATTTTGCTCTGTGGTTCTAGAAGGAATTCTAGGATGATGATAAGTACCTTCAGTTGCAATGGTTCATGGTTTGATGGTTCGCAAGCTATCTTTCTTTTATGACAATTGAAGATAGTGAAGTTCATGTGTTCCAGTGAGAAGATTCCTATGTATAAAGTGGTTAAGGTTTGTGCAGTTGCTCTTGATGATTATAACGTGCTTGTGGATGTCTCCTAATCATGTTCCTATCTGGACTTTGGTCCACGTTAAGAAATTGAGATTGTGTTTGAAGATTGTTCCCAGATAATGTAGCGTGTAACTAGTCTTGGTTGACCTGGTTAATCCCAGTGATTGCAAAGATCTATGGAAGATTTTGGAAGTGTGTTGTGGCATGGAATATCATGTTTGAGTCCTAGCTAAGGCATGGCATGATCCACATTTCATTTCCTTTGCACAATGTTGTAATAGGTCAGGACCTATTTTGTAAATGTTTGTAATACCGACCTTGGATATTGTTCCAATGGTTGATGATTGTAATGCTGACCTTGATGATCATTCCAAGGTTGATGTAGTGTATAAATACTTGTAGTTGATTCATGGAAAAAGTGACCTTGAGAAAAAATGGAAATATATTAAGAAAGGTCCAAAAGGCAGAGTAGAGAAGAGGAAGAGGAAAGAAGAGGAAGAGCAGAATAGGGGTAGAGAAGATTAGAGGAATTGTTGTACTTCATTCATAAACATAAGAAGGTGTTGATTGTGGCAGAGATCTTGGCAGTAAGCTACCAGTAGGGTTTAACAACCCTTATTGTAATCTTGCTAGGTTTAGGGTTGAGGCAGTGAGCCTGCTAGACCTAGTTGTTCTTCATGGCAGTAAGCCAGTATGTTTAGGCCCATGGAGTGACCAAGCCTGAACATCATTATTTCAAGATTGCAATATATATTGAGAGCTAATCCTCTCCGTGGTTTTTCCCCACCTTGGGGTTTTCCACATAAAATTTGGTGTCTCTTATGTTTGATGTTATCTCTATGGTTAAGTCTTTGATCTCATGCATTCATTGTTAAATCATAATAATTGTGGATAAGTGATGAATGTTTAATTGCAATAAGTGTTTAAGTTTTTGAGACAACTAATTCACCCCCCCTCTCAGTTGTCTGACGCATATCAACAAGGGGAGGGAAGAAGAGAGTAAGAGACAGGGTATGAGGTAGAGAGGGGAGGAAAGTAGAGAATGAGAGAGAGGGTAGGAGGTAGAGAGGGGAGGGAAGAAGAGAGTGAGAGAGAGGGTAAGAGGTAGAGAGGAGAGGGAAGTAGAGAGTGAGAGAGAGGGTATGAGGTAGAGAGGGGAGGGAAGAAGAGAGTGAGAGAGAGGGTAGGAGGTAGAGAGGGGAGGGAAGTAGAGACTGAGAGAGGGTAGGAGGTAGAGAGGGGAGGGAAGTAGAGAGTGAGAGGGTAGGATGTAGAGAGGGGAGAGAAGTAGAGAGTGAGAGAGAGAGGAAGGAAGTAGAGGTGAGAAAGAGAGAGGAGGGGAGGGAGAATACCACCATAATCTTAAGCTCTTTGTTAGCTATCTAACCATATAATTTTTTTCACATTTTGAGTATGTTAAGGATTTCATCTTTAATTTCTTTTGTTAGTGTATCTATTTTTTGTCAAAAACCAGTGTTTGGTATTTTTGAATTTTTTTAACTATTCATCAAAATTTCAAATAAGTTACATTTTTAGAAACTCGACTCCATTCTACACGTATTAAAAAAAATTGATTTTTGATTAGTTTTCAAAAAATTTAGGGGGGAGCACGCTCAATTTTCTATTTTTCAGGATGTGTCCACTTTGAAAATTAGTTAAAAATCAATTATTCATGAAAAATTTATCAGAAAAATCAGGGATAAACTACATGGTGTTAGCTAATTTTTCACTAAAGTGATTTTTGAAATACTAAAAAAAAATTAACATTTTAGGGGGAGCACACCATATGTTATTTTATGTTCTTTTGAGAAAAACAAGACCAATTTGTGTGATTCCCCTTTTTGAACACCTTAATCTCAACCATTTTTGAAAAACATTAGTAGTTTAGAAACTAGATTCGGAGCACTACGACTCTTGTTTATGTTGTATCTTCAAATTTTGAGTGTAACTATCTTCAATTTCTCATCCAACATTAGTCTTTCCTGATATCAAAAAAAAAAGTGGCATCTTAAGACCCCCTTTTGGTCCCTCATCTTTGTGCACTTACCCATTATAGTACTTTGAAATTATGACAAGTGACCTTATCATTGTTCTTTGTAGACTAAAACTTTTATAATTTTTAGCACTTGTAGGCTATTATTTTCTCTTGTCCAGGTTTGCATTCTATTTTTACACATGAAGGTGGACTATTGTTACATTTGGACTATAATAAAGAAATGTAAATTGACTAGAGATCTTTCCCTAAATCAATTATTGTTTTGATTCTAATTGGATAGGATTGACATTACTAGTGTAATTATTAGGATCAAATCATTTTTGCATTGCCATTTTTGTGATTTGTTGACCTAAAGATGGTTCACAAAAGTTAGATGTTGCAAGTAATTCCTAAAACATGCCCTATGCTACTATAAATGTATCTCTCATGAAATTGGGCATGTACATGTGTTCTTTTCCTTTGTATTCATTGTGGCTTCCCTTTGTGTGCAAAGGTGGTGATCAAGATGTTTCAAGTATTTGTTCCAACCCAAGCCTATTGCAAAACATCAAAATCAAGTGCACAAAGGCTTGTACAGGGCATCTTGCAAGCTTAAAATTGAACTTGCTTGCTTGCATCAATATGGTAATCCTTCTCCCCTACATGTAATACTAAAAGGCTAGATCTTTGAAGGACTTCTAATGTTATGCAAGTGTCCATCTATTGCTTGCAAAGTGTGTGCTAATATGATCCATCCTTGAGATAATTTGACTTGAACCTAGTCTAAAATCACTTGTGTCTATGCCCTTGGAGCTAAAACTAAAATTGCAATGTTGTATATGCATGCTTGAAAGATATAAATGAGGGTTTTGGTTGGTATTTTGAGCCATCTATGTATAGGGATGCCTAAATGTAATGCAGGGCATCAAATGATGCAAGTCTATTCTATAAGGGCCGAGAGTGTTTGGTATTCATCTTAGGAACATGTAGTCTAGCAAGGGGAATCCATAGTTGACGTCTCCATGATTACTAGGGATATTTCAGCAAGTTCAATGAGTTTGCCATGGAGTTTCTCTAGCTACATTTACTGGCTTTATTCTATTGAGGGGGTAGTTAATGGTACAACATTGTAAAACACTACAAGGCATTTAAAGTGATCTAATTCTCAATAAAAATGGAATTTGATTGATAATGGATATTTGAAGCAAATTAAGTATATGCATGACTCTTGACTTTGTGATTTGTATGCATATGCAAGTCTTTATCTAATAGTAATTCATACATGTGGTCTCTTTTTTCCTTATGGTAATTGACTCTATTGTCCAATGGATAACCACTAGTCTGGATGGTGAGAATCTAAACAAACATTCAATTTCAATATATCTTTCTATCATGCCCACATTTTACATGTGGTCATGAAAACCAAAATAATAAAAAAAATTCCAACCCAACGCTAAAACCCCCTCGCACGCAACATGCGTGCTTGATAACATATGCACATAACATTGTATTTGCAACACACGTTAAGCACACCACACTATGGTGGGGAAGTCAACCATGATGTAGGAAAATGCGAAACTCCTTTTGCATCCCTTCGATGATGGTAGTAAACTAAGGGGGTGGGCGTCACATCTTGTGTCGCCAAGTGGGGTGGTCTCCATTGAGAAACCATCCCTAGGGTTTCCTAAGTGAAAGTGAGAAATTTGGTATCAGAGCTTGGTTTTAATTTTTTCAATATCATAGTTGACTAAAAGTTAAGTTTGTTTTCCCTCCAATGCTTTTTGAAATGAAAAGTTTAAAATAGATGGCATTACAAAGCATTTGTTTTTTCTTCTATAAAGCATTTAAAAATAGTTTCAAAAGTTTTCCCCCTTCTTTTTATAGTTTTAAAAAACATATATATATTAGTATTTATTTTTAATATAAATACTAACTATAATATTGTTTTTTGCATACAAGGGAGGGGTTTCTCACACACACACACACACACACACACACACACATATATATATATGTATGTATGTATGTATATATATGTATGTATGTATATATATGTATGTATGTATGTATATATATGTATGTATGTATATATATATGTATGTATATATATATTATACTGGAAAATTAAAAAAAATGGGGAAAAGCCCTCTGTATATACACATAATTGTGTATACACACATTAAAATATATATATATACTAAATATATGATATAGCAAAGATCATAGAGGCGAGATATTAAAAAACATAGAGGAAGGTTTTAATTTGTAGAGTTCTTTGTGTTTAAAAAAGATAATAGAGATAACAATGGCGCACAGGTTATGTCAGCCACAGACTACACAGTTTGCGGTGATCGTAGCTTATGTAGCCATGGCTAGCCCGTCCGGGGACCTTGCACCCATGGCCGCCCACGGCAGGGTAACACAGCGTTCAACAATTTTTTTTATTTTTTCAATACATAAAACCCTAACACGTTCGCACTACTAAATTCTTCACTTTGTATTATTTTTAAAAAGAAACTTTAACTTAACTTTTGACTACATATATATATATATATATATTCGGTAAGTGCTATCAGAGCGGGTAGCTCCCTATATTGCTTAAAAAGAAAAGAAGATTACAATGCATTGGAGATGGTATTAATACCATCAACTAGTTCATTAGCCCTCTCCAGTTGTTGAGCGGAGAGATCCCCATAGATACTAACAAAGTTTGCAAAAGCCTCCATGTCACATTTCTCTAGTCCCTCCCTAAAAAGATTTAGAGCCTCGGCCACCTTCCCTTTCTTCTTTACCACCTCTGCATCAAAGAACCCACAAATGAAGCCTTTCTTTGGATTTTTATTAGCGTGTTGACCTGCCTCCAAAATCCAATCGTGAATCTCATCTTTTTCCAGGAACCCAATGAATCTAGACGCATGATGCACAACGCCCGTGGCCTAAGTGACATTGTTAAAGAATCTTTCCAATAGCACCTTGTCATGAACATGAGAGCCCTAAGAAGACTGCATTCCAAGGATGTTCTTGATGGCATTTCTCAGCCTGTCCTCCTCTGTATTGAAAAGGTGCCCCAGGCTCTGTTGATCTAGATTACCATCTTCACACCGACAATTCACTCCAAAGTGCTTGCAACTTGCCATTGCTTCCTTTGAGAAAGTTGTGAAAATTGCCCATTTCTATCACTATTTAAAACGAATTGGGAAGTGAATCCATTTGCAGCATCCAAAAGATCTCTCTCCTGCTAGAAATCTGAATCGGATCCAATCTTGTACACACCTTACATCTTACCAATTCTCCACAGCATCTCGATTGTCAGTCTCAATTTGTTAACAAGGAAATATAGTGAGAAATCCTACGTCGTGTACTTCGCATGTCATGAGAAAGATATCATTTCATCTTTACCTGTGCTTTACTAATCTTCTCTGGAAGTTAGATATCAGATTTTGCTTGTGATTGTCTTTCCCTGGACCTAAGTTGATCGAGTTGTCCTTCTAAAATGATCTTCCATGTGAAGCGCTAAATCACATCATATTTTTCTTTGGAATGCTCGCATTATTTAACTGGTCGGACCACCGATGAAAAGATTCCTGCCGGCTGCTTTGGCATCCTGTGATGCTAGAGGGGCTTACAACCCCTTACTTCTTTGAGATCGAGGGTGCCTTCAGCACCCCACCAAAGACGCTCTTGAGGAAATTAGAAATCTTCATGTTAATTAAGTGATTGCCCATTTCTAATGGACTCCCTGTGGTCCCATGCTTTTTCATTTTTGTTCCCATTTTCGATCCCATTGGGGATCTAAAATCCTATCGTTCCAGAGATTTATTAGGATTGGGTAGGTTGGCCTGGGAGTTAGCAATTGGCAAGACTAGATCAGGAGTGATGTATAGTGATTTGGGCCGGGCTTTAGTGTTTAGTACGCTTGCTAGAGCTGATGTGTGCGTACCAACTTCCGTTGTATCTTCCCAAAGTGGGAGATCCATTTGCCCTTGTGAACCTCTAACTTTCACAACTGCGGGGACATCTTGATGAGGCTTGGCCTTTCCTGTTGTGTGCCCTCCTTTATTTGCATCCTCCAGCCTAAGCTTAGGGCATTTTTCTTGTGAATGCCTACGACTATGGCAATTTAGGCAAAAAAACATTTTTCTTCAATTTCCAATCTTTGCACTCTTTGGTATCCCTGGGTGTGCAGAATAATTTTAGTTGGAATCTTGTGAATGGTCACTACTTGAATTATGGAGAACAAAAATGAATCACTATTAAATAATTCTTCATCTATAGCTAGTATTGTACCTAAAGTACACCCAATTTTAAGAAAATAATGCTTCGTCTAGCATTATGGAGGAAGATTGTATAGACGGATCCACTTTGGTTCCTCATATGGCTCACATGAAGTTAGATCAAAGTTAGGTATCCATTTCCTCATGTATAGAGGTGACCTATTCCCGAACCAATTTTCCCCTCGAAGTATCAAATTCCTGTTAGTGGGGGAAACAAAAGCAACGATGAAAAACCCTTTGGGAAGCAATTTAAGGATGCATTGCACTTGCCAAATCTCCTCCACCCAAGTTTTGATCTGATTCTGGGTAAGCCTTGGTCCAATGAAGTGATAGATTAATGTCATCTCTGAAAGGGTTTCACTTTCTTTCTTGCTCTCTTCTGATATATCAATTCATATCTTGACCGGTGCATTTCATTCTTTTGGCCTTGCAAAATTTTTCTTAGTTGGGTGGTCACTTTCTCTGCATGCTTCCCCCTCTTGTCCTTCACTTACCTTTTTTGTCAAACTGAAATTTTGCAACCTACTAGTATATATTTTTGTTAAAAGTAACAAAATGTAATTATATATATATATATACACACCAAAACTATTTTTTTGATCAACATAAATAAGTATTCTCTTCAATACTAAACAAAAGAGCAAGGGTAAAAATAATGTGACTATATTTTTTTTGTTTAATAAACTAACTTATACAAATTTGAATAAATAGATGTAGGGTATAGACCTCTCTCTCTCTCTCTAATAAGAAAAAATACAAAATATAAAATATAAAGTAGAGAGAGAGAGATACTTTCATTTCTCAAATTACAACCATAGTATGAAAAACATTGCTTCTATTATACATTGTCATTTTGAACACAAGTACATATTACAAGGAACTTATTACAACACATAGGAACTCCCATGAGAGAGATTTTCTCTCTCACACACCCAACCATTACAATGCTCAAAGAGCCAAGGCATTTACATTGACTTACTTTTACAACTTATTCAAAGTCACAAAACCACTTCATGAAGACCTCTCTCAAAGCTCATATCCATAGAGTCAAGAAAAACCTGCAAGACAATAAACTTTCCCATGGCTAAGGGAAGCTCACCTCCCAACTATTGGCTTGTTTGCAAGACACCCCCAAGCTAGGAGGCCTACAAAATAACTCGGGTTCATTCACACACAAAAGGGATTTCAAGACATACACTCGTAATAAAACACATTAACACCCATCTAAGGGAACTTATCACACTACATCCATGAAAATGGATTTCAAGGGAGAGAGAGAGTGGACTCACTTAAGGGGAAAGACCAACAAAACATCATAGAACTCAAATCTCATTCCTCCAAAACCTCATAGCCTCTTGCTATCAATAAACATCTTATGACTCCAAAAGAACCAAGGCACTCATGCCACCCAAACTTATATCAAAACCTCACACAAACAAGGCCTTAGCCTACTAAATCTCCTTATTAAGGAGAATCTTTCCCCGAGGATTTTCACTCCCCTCTCACCCTACACAAGGCGAGCTCTCTCACATGGAGAGCTCACTCCTACAACCCTTTAACCCTTCACAACACATAAACCAAATACATAAACATATCTACAAGCATACATGAAATAAAATACAAGGTAAGAAGAACTTGAAGCCTTGAGAGGCTAACTCTCAAGTATCAAGTGAAGGAAGATATTTGGTGAAGCCTTCCAAGAGCCAACTCTAAATATCTTAGCACAATCTCCCTTCCAAGACCAAGATCCTTCCCAAATCCAATAACAAAAGCCAAAAGAAAGAACCTTTCTCACCTCAATAAGAGGAAGATAAATAGGGCTTAAAAAACCATCCCCATGAATGAGGAGATGACACTTGTCACCTTCTCATTCACTCTCACAAGTACAACTCCTCACATGTGCTCTCACACATTTGAGATATTGAGGAGTAGAGAGGTGACACTTGTCAACCTCTCATTCCTCCTCAATAACACATCTCCCCACACTCCTCACACATGTGTGAGGAATGGGAAAGAGGGAAGTACTTGGGGTTCTCTTCCTAAGGGCTCTTACATTGTGTGCTCACACATGAGACCCTTAGGATTCTCCCAAGCACTTACAAGAACCTTGGGTTGTGGGATTTGGATGTGACAAGTCACCCAACCCTCATCCCAAAAACCCTAATCTTGCCACTTAACCCCCATGGTCAAATATGAATTAAAACTCATGATTTGGGGTCTATAGGGTACCTTTAACCAATAGGTACTTGACCTAGGACCCTTAAACACATGAAATTAACATAAAAAAGCTCAAAAATCATCATTTAAAAAGCCCCTAAAACCCATGAACGAAAATGGACACATGGATGACACTCATCATCCACCTCATCCTAAGTCAACCTTAGGAGACTCAAATAAAACCAAAATAAATTATTGACACAGTACATTCATGCTCAAACAACTACTCTAACTAGGTTAGCATCATGGGGATAATTACTAGGGTTACTTATGAGATGTCCAGTTTCCATTAGCCATGGAAATAACCTACACACTTACACACACATCAATAGTCCAATATATATCATAGCCAAAGCAATTAAATTTACACACACACATGATCGCATGAGTTCATACATTTTCAATTAGGTCACTTCCATAACACATGATAAAATTCACTATATTCCCAAATCAAATTTACTTTTGACAACACAATCATGATCATGGAATCATAAATCAACATATTATTCCATCAATTCAATTAGCTCATTCTATAAATTCAATTGCATCATGTATTATAAAACATTCATCATCATAGAAGCAGAATATAACCTAGCATGTATAAATATAACATCATAATATAACGAGAGGTGCTCTGCTCAGGTTTTTTAGGTTTTTTTTAGGGTTTTACTTTTCTACTTTTTGTGTACTACTTGGGGATGGAGGGTGCTGCAGGCGGCAATACCCCTAATCCCCTACCCGTTACAGACACTGTCAAGATTGTAAATTGGAAAACAGTTCTGATGGGATAGGTGGAATCTCCTAAGAATGGATAGACAATGGTTTGTCAGCATAAAGAGATGGCTGAAGGGTCTTCCCTTGTGGTTCCTGACAATCTGGCAGATATGATTGTTGCTTCTATAGATCTTTCCCTGGTTGGCAAGTTTTTCTCTCTCCGTCCTAGCATTGAGATGGTCTGCAAATGGGTCTCTAATCGTTGGCATGTTAAAGGCAGTGTGACTGTCGTGGGTATGGCACGAGGGCTATTCCTTTTTCACTTTACCAACAAAGAAGACATGTTGGCTATCCTGTCTGGAGGACCATGGCTTTATCGTACACATTCGCTTTCTTTGGGCTATTGAAAACAGGGTTTGACCCTAGTACGGATCTCAATAAAACTGCCCCAGTTTGGGTACGTCTGCTTGGCTTCCCCTTAGAATACTGGGATGAATCTATTTTTAGCTCTATTGCTAATACCTTTGGTAATTTTGTTACTCTTGATAACTCCACATGCACCAAATCTCACTTTGTTTATGCAAGATTCTGTGTTAATGTGGAAATCAATAAGACTCTGCCTATGTTCATTGACATTAGTTCAAAATTTAGCGTCTGGAGACAGTCCATTTCATATGAGAATTCCACAACTTACTATCAAAACTATATGAGAAAGGGGCATCTCATCTCGCACTGTAAGTTCAAGAAAGCTGAGGAAAATAATAAGGAAAACACTATGAAGAATAAGGAGGCGACCTTAATTAATGCTGAGCACCCAAAAGAAGATCTTGCTCTTAATACTGATCAAGAGAAGGATTAGAACTTTCAAACTCAAGATGTTCCACAACCAACCCTGGAAGAAAGTGAGATTCAAGTTAAGAATATTCAGTTAGAGGTTGGTAACCTTGAAAAGCCCCGGATTGAAACTGATAAAGTTAAGGAGACCCAAATGGGTTTTGATGGAGTTGAGAAGGCTTAGATGGAAATTGATCAAGTTGAGGAGACTCAGTTGGGATATGATAGAGTTGAGGGGACCCAGATGGGATATGATAGAGTTGAGGAGACCCAGTTGGGCTTTCACAGATACGAGGAGACCCAAATAGGAGATGACAAAGTGAAGGAAACCCATATGAGTTTTGAGAAAGAGGTAGAGTCACGGATGGGATTTGTCAAAACTAAGGAGACCCAGATGGGTTTTGACAGAGTGGTGGAGACTCAAGATGATGAGGTAAACTTTGTGTCTATATAGTCTTCAGCCAAAAAATCTCAACCTTCTCTAGGGAAACTCACTTCGGGTTTTCTCCAAGGAGGGCTATTTCCTCCTCCAAAGAAGCACTCTAATCAGTCTATAGCTTCTTCGGGCGTAGCTACTACTTCATTAAGTGACCATGAAGAGTGGACATCTCAAAAGAAAAAGAGTCGCAAACCAAAAAAGACTGTTGATGTTGGTTTAGATACTTTGAAGGGTAGACCTTCGTTGAGAGAAACCAGACAAAGAGAAGCAGCTAGGGAGATTGCCAGTGGAAAACAAAAGACACTGGAGAATCACTCCAGAAAGTTATTTAAATGAAAATCCTTTCGTGGAATATGAGGGGACTCAATAACCCCTCAAAACAATTTGAGGTCAAAAACTATATTTTTGATCACAAAGTGGATATCCTTTTACTTCAGGAAGTTAAAATGTCTGAAGAAGGTTTCAAACTGATTGTTGATAGGATTTGGCCTAATGCTTCCTTCTGCATTAGCCTAGCTGTTGGTGCCTCTGGGGGAATTGTGACTATATGGAATGCTTCTAGATTTCATGGTAAACTTTCTTTCTTCAACAAAAATTGCTTGGTGATTGAATTCTTTTTGCCTTCCTTTAGATGGAGTCTGGTTAATGTTTATGCCACTAACACTAGGGTCATAAGAAAAAATCTTTGGGAGGATTTGGCTAATCAACTTTTTTCTTATCCTGATTCGTATTGGATGTTGGCGGGTGATTTTAATACCCCTCTTTATCTCTCTGAAAAGACGGAGAATTTTGGACTACTTTGATAGTATGTTGGACTTTGCTAATTTGATAAATACTTTTGGGCTTATTGATATTGATTTGATGAACCAAAATTTCACTTGGACAAATAGGAGGAACGAGGACCAAATGATTCAAGTGTAGCTTGACAAATTTCTTATTTCCAATAATTGGCCAAACTTTGCCTCTCTTAAACTAGCTACTCTGCCGAGGACTATTTCTGATCACAATCCTCTAATTCTGGAATGGGCTAATCAGAAGAGAAGAAGTCCCTTTCCTTTTAGATTTGAGGCTATGTGGATTAAACATCATGATTTCAGGAATCTTCTTTCTAGATGGTGGCAACTTCAGGTTGTGGGCACTCCTATGTTTAGACTTTTTAAAAAGTTGATGCATGTCAAAAGAGAAGTTTAGGGTTGGAACAAATACAACTTTGGTAACATTTTTTCTCAGAAAAAGATTTTATCCAATAAACTGGTAGATATCCAATACAAGACTGCCCAAGGAGATACTTTTGATATTTCTTTCCAATTAGAAAAAGACTTAATTAGAGATTGGAAGAATTTAATGAATAGAGAAGAGCTATTCTAGAAACAAAAATCTAGAGTTCAATGGCTTAAACAAGGTGACCGTAATACTGCTTTCTTTCATGTTTCTACTTTAAAGCATAGAAAATCTAACTCTATTTCTAGAATAAAATTGGAGGATGGTAGTATGATTACTGATGATGAGGAGATTGGAGATCATGTTGTCAGCTTCTTTCATAATTTGTTGTCTGAACAGGGATCAAGTGTTGATAACTCACAGGTTGTAAATTAGCTTCTGAATAATATCCCTTCTCTGATTTTTGAAGAAGATAATGTTGATATTTTAAAGCCTATTTATGAGGAAGAGGTTTGTACGGTGGTCTTTTCTATAGGCCCTTTCAAAGCTCCGGGGCCGGATGGGATTCCTCCCATTTTATTCCAAGAATTTTGGGACATCATAGGATATGATGTCACTGCTGCTATCAAAGATTTTTTCAAAACTGGTAAACTTCTAAAACAACTGAATAATACCTTTATTTCCATGGTTCCTAAGAAGCCCAACCTGGAGATGCTAGTTGACTTCAAGCCTATTAGCCTTTGTAATACCATTTACAAAATTTGCACCAAGCTTCTGGTAGTCAGAATCCAACCTCTTCTTGATAAAATTACATCTCCCTCACAAAAGGGTTTTGTTCCAGGGAGACAGATCTTGGATGTTGTGATTACTACTCATGAAACTATTCACTCAATGGATAAGAGTTGTATCCCATGTATGGTCTTCAAACTTGATATCTCTAAAGCTTATGATAGGGTGTCATGGCAATTTTTATTTAAAATCATTCAGAAGCTTGGGTTCAATGATAAGGTTTCTCTTCTCATTAAGGAAGCTGTTACTATTGCTAAATACTCATTCCTTGTTAATGGAGTTCCAAGGGGTTTCTTTTCTCCTTCTAGGGGAATAAGACAGGGAGATCCTTTGTCCCCTTATCTTTTTATTATGATAGCTGAAGCTCTTGGTAAATATGTTCACAACAAGATTAACTCTAAAGATTTAACTGGGATTAGACTTGCCTCTTCTCTGTCTCCTATGCCTATCCAACAGTTTGTTGATGATACTATTCTGTTTGGCATCTCCTCTATTTTAGAACCCTCCAGATGGAAATATTTATTGAATGATTATGCTATGGCTTCTGGTCAGCATATTAATTTTCAAAAAAGCAATGTGTTCTTTTTCAATACCCCAGGCGATCTCCAAAGAAAAATTATCAATATCCTTGGTTATGTGGTTGCTGACCTTCCTTCAGTCTATCTTGGTCTCCCTTTGACTACTAAGGAAGTTTCTCCAAGTTTTTGGCATAATATCCTTGAAGAACTCAAAAGACATTGTTGGGTTGGAAAGGAAAATTGTTAAGCAGTGTGGAAAAATTACAGCTTCTGAAGGCCTCTCTTCAGGGTATACCTACCTACTTTTTATCCTTATTTAATATACCTAGATATTTGGCTGATAAACTAGAGCAAATTCAGAGAACTTTCTTGTGGATTGGTACTAAAGAAAAAAAGAGAATTTCTTTGGTCAAATGGGATAAAGTCTACCTTCCTAAGTCTCATGGTGGGCTTAACATTATAACCATTCAAAATATGAATAAGGCTTTGTTGTCCAAGATTATTTGGAATTTCTTAAATAGGGATACTGACTGGGGTCTTATTATAAAGGCTAAATATTTAAGGGACATTGACAGATATTCTTTCCTTAATCAGGAGGGCCTTCCTCAAAGATCTGTTATTTGGAATAAAATTATTAATTCCAGAAGTCTTATCGACAAGGGTATCAAATGGAAACTTGGTGATGGATCTCTTACAAATTTTTGGGAAGATCCTTGGTTAGGTGATAGTCCTCTTTCTAAACAGTTGGGCAATGAAGTTATTAGTGTTCTTGCCAAATAATTTTTTGGCAACAAAGTTAGTCATTATATTCATCAAGACCAAGGGGTTAAAAGTTGAAAAAATCTATTGGAATGTTGTACCAATAATCTGAATCTCCTTCATAGGGCTAATAAAATACAACAAACTCTTCTTAATACCAGGATTCCTCTTTTCTCTAGAAATGATCAACTTTTTTGGTCTGCTGACAAAAAAGGGTTTTTTTCAATCAAATCTGCTTACCATCTGTTGATCGAGGAGGAATTTAAAGATGATGTCTGGAGGAAGGTCTGGAATTGTAAACTCCTTCCAAAGGTAAACTTTTTCTGGTGGACTATTGTTCATAATAAGATTTTGACTCAGGACAATCTTCAACGAAGGGGTATGCCACTGGTTAATAGATGTGTTATGTGCTTGAAAGAAGAGGAATTTTTCTCTCATCTTATTTTGCATTGTGAATTTACAACTGAGACATGGAGTAAACTCCTTTTGAATTTTGGTTTACAATGGGTCTGCAATAAGGAAATAAAAGATTTCATTCTCAATTGGATCCCTCCTCTATCCCATCCTTGGCTTGTTGAATTATGGAGTCAAGCTCTTCTTTTTGCTGCTTGGTTTCTTTGGCAAGAAAGAAATAATATAATTTTTAGAGAAACTGCTCGAAATTCTTCACAGGTTTTCTATTCTTTTTCTAAAGCTCTCCTAGAGAATGTTTCTAATTCCAACATCAAAATTACTGACGAACCTCTTACTCAACATGAAGTCCTTGTGGCTTCCAATTGGGGGATTATGAATCAAATTCCAGCTTTTGATGATTCTAAACGCATTAAAAGATTAAACACTATTTGGACTCCCCCTGACCCAGGTTGGTTTAAATTGAATTTTGATGGAGCTGCTAAGTCAAATGGAAAGGCTAGTTGTGGAGGAATTATAAGGAATGATAGAGGATCTCTAATTGCTTCTTATGGTGGAGGAATTAACCAGACTAATAACTTTACTGAAGCCTCTGCTCTTTTATGGGGCCTCAAGTTGGCTATATCACTTGGTATCCGCCAGCTTCATGTTTAGGGTGATTCTAAAATTATTATTGAGGCTGTGTCTAAAGCCTTAGAGTGTGGTTGGTAGCTTAAGGATATTGTGTTTGATATTCAAACTCTCTCAAAGGCTATTCCTGTCATTTCCTTCTCTCATATTTATAGAGAGGGCAATACTGTTGCTGACGGCCTGGCAAATTTTGGTCAGCAATTTCAAAATTGGAGTTGTTGGCACCAACTCCATAATATCCCGCATCAAATTAAGGATATCATTAAAAAAGAGCAAGTTACTATATGATGATTACTCATCATTTCACTTGGCTTATCTACGTGGCCAGTTCTTTAATTCAGGGCATGCTAATTAGACACTCTATAAATGATGAGAGTGTGATTGGACAGCTTTTCATGTGTGTGAAGGATAGCCATTTAATAAGGAAAGATTATGTAAGGACCTCGGGTTATTATCATAATGACTATAAAGGGTGAATTAGATTTGATCAATAAAGAACAATAAAACCCAAATACAACAATGAAATATGAAGGAAAAAGGATAAATAATCACAAAGAGATACTTACAACCTTTACTTTTCGACTTCCATTACTTGCCTATTCTTTCTTGATCTTGAATGATGAAGATTGGCCCTTAGGGAGCTTGCTTCCTTGCTTCGATTCCTCAAGATGACAAGGAGAAATGGCTATGATACTTGTTGTGTTGAAGATGAGCTTCCAACACAAAGATAATGGAGGATATTGGAATGGCTAGAATGTGGAGATTTGAGAAGAATGTGGGCATGATAAGGATGTCAGAATGAAGTTTCTAGAAGAAATTAGACATGGTAAGGATACCTGAAAGAAGTCCCCCTTAATTGCTTAGAGAAGGGTCTTATTTATAGATTTTCTAAAAAGACAATGGAGGGTGAGGATCAAAAGATGAGATCAATGGCTCTCATTTTTTGTGAATCTTTAATTCATAATAGATGAATTAAAAAAAAAAATTTGAGAAGAGTGGGTTATGACAATTGAATTAAGAATTCAATAGTGGAGGATAGTGGGTTATGACAATTGAATTAAGAATTCAATAGTGGAGGATAGTGGGGAACAATTGAAAATTCAATTGGTGAAGTATAGTGGGGAACAATTGAATTAAGAATTCAATAGTGGAGGATAGTGGGGAACAATTGAATTAAGAATTCAATAGTGGATGATAGTGGGGAACAATTGAATTAAAAATTCAATTGGTGGAGTATAGTGGGGAACAATTGAATTAACTATTCAATTGGTGAAGGCTAGTGGGGAACAATTGAATTAAATATTCAATTGGTGAAGGCTAGTGGGGAACAATTGAATTAAATATTCAATTGGTGGAGGATAGTGGGGAACAATTGAATTAAGAATTCAAGTGGGGAACAATTGAATTAAATATTCAATTGGTGGAGGATAGTGGGGGACAATTCAATTGGTGGAGGATAATTGAATTAAAGATTTATTTTGGATAATAGAGGATATTAGCTAATTAAATATTAAGAATATTTAATTATATGTGCAACATGGTGAGGTGGAAGAGATGAGGTGGATTGATGAAGTAGATTTTGTGAGGTGGATTTTAGGACTTAGGACATTAGAAAAATTTAGGGAATTTAATTAAATAAAATGATTTTATTTAATTGTAGGATAATGAACCAATCAAATAAACTTATAATATTTATTTAATTGACAGAAGAAAAATAAGAATTAAGATAAATATCAAAATATTTACTTAATTCAACCTGAGCTAATTTTAGGTGTATACATTTTGCCCCTCTTTGAAGTAATGTGTTTTATCACGTTGTTTCAAAGAATAAATAGTCTGATTATGATACATGCCCCAGTTTGCCCCTGGTACAGGTTATGATGATAGAATGCCCCCTCGAGAGATTGGACGGGAAGAAGGTAGAAGGCGTGAGACGGATAATCTCACGATGAGATAGGTTGATAGGAGATGAAATGGTTGGATGCAGAAGAAAGAGGTGAATGATACGCGATGCAAGATAAAATGATGACACACACAAGAAAGTAAGCAAGTATGCACAAATGATACAGGCACAAACAAGGTATTGCCCCTGTCAAGCAGTAAACCCAGGATAGATTAATGATGTCTGGTTTCAAGAATGAAGTATGTCGTATAAGACTCTGGGTCTAGTTTCGACAATACAACATCCTGTCTAAGACATTTGATATGATAACGATATACGACAGTGTTGTCATGGCGGGGAGTGATGTATCCCTAGAGCAACATGAAGGATAGTTATGACTGATTGATATGGTTTACGACCGAACAAGGATCAAGACCACTGATTGTGATTGAATCATTTGACAAGATTGACTTGACTTGATTGGCATGGATTAAGGATAGACTTGCAATTGGATATAGTATGGATATGGAAATGGATATGAACTGCAATTAGATACGGTATGGATATAGATATTTGTCACCTTGATATAGCAAGTATTTTGAAGTGCTTTCATCATTGGGCTTTATTATGTTGTAAGAAAATACAAGCATCTAGGTATAATTAAACCGAGATAACCTGAGTATTACTTACATGGATTTTGATATAGCAAGTTAATACAAGCATCTAGTCAAACTTGAATCTAGATGACCTGAGCACTTCGTGCATTTTTAACAGACAAGGATTGCCCCTTTTCATGTTTAGACCTCAGAGTCCTCGATGATCTTCTGTCGATCACATCTTTAGACATAAGTCATCACATTACTACAGTTTAATCCACAAGCAGCAGACAAAGAGAAATTATGTCCCCATCATAACATCTCTAGCTGTTGGCATCCTTGAGTAGCATAGGAAGACATAATTGATGAAAATTCAAGACCTTGTAAGTTAACCTATTGACAAAACATTCTTGCATTAGATGTGTCTTTTTGCCATAATTGAGATAGAATTGTTTTGAGTGTTTCGGTATGGTGCTCTATTTTGTTTTTGTTTTGGACAGGTGGATGTTATGCATCAAGAACTTTGTTCTAGGTGTCTAGTGAAAGTATCACAATCCTTTATTGGTATCTCCTTTCAGAACGATGGCATTCAAGAACCCAAATCCGCAACTAGGTCAAGGAGTTGCCCCCAGTTTAGACCAGGATCGACTTATTATGGATGAGATGACAACAGATGTGGAGAGACAGACCCTAAGGGATTGGCCTAATGCCTCGGGGGCTCATTGCTAAATGGCCTTGCCTATGTGACAACGCAGAGGCAACGTAGTTCAGGGTGAACCCTAATGGACCTAAGACCTAGGTGATGGTAGATCTGTAGAAGTGGTATGGACTTAGATAGATAGAAAGACCAGATATGGGACTGACGAGACAGCGGAGCCTCGGGGACGCATTGAGAATGGCCTTACCTACATGATAGCTCAGAGGCGACATAGTTCAGGGCTTGGACCATGGATGGACTAGAGGACAAACAACAAGATATGAGATGGACAGGGAAGCAGGGCCTCGGGGGAACATTGATAATGGCCTTGCCTACGTGATAGCTCAGAGGCGACGTAGTTCAGGGCTTGGACCATGGATGGACTAGAGGATAGACGACAAGATATGAGATGGACAGGGAAGCAGAGCCTCAGGGCCGCATTGATAATGGCCTTGCCTACGTGACAACGTAGTTCGACAAGAACCCTAATGGACTCAAGATATGGATCAGATGAGACATGATATGGAACATACATGGATCAGATATGGATCAAATAAGACACGATATGGATCAGATATGGATTAGATATGGAACAAAAGGAGACATGACATGGAATAGATATGGAACAAATAATACTGATGACAAGGAACCACCACGGATATGTAGATGGATGGAAGATAGTAGATACGGATGGTTTTGAGGATGGGCAATAGTGGATAGAAGGAAACAAGGATGTGATCTCCAAGGACTATGTCGCATAAGTGTAACATGCCCCATTGTAGGTAGAGTACGTAAGATTGTTCATGACAATGCTAATGATGATAGGAGGATGAGAGGATAATTAATGATTTGTATGGTATGGAGGGATAAGGTATGTCAAGAGCCATTCAAAACATTTGTCAACATTGTGCCCCCAATCTTTATCAAGACCAAAGAATAGAGGAAAGGAAGTTTGGATGGATGGACGGGACTGGATAGGTATGTAATGGATAAAGGATAGGATAGGAAATGGTACAGAAGGAAACTGGTAGGAGAAAAGTGATATGTCGATGAGACAAGGTGCCCCCAAGTGTAGGTGACATAGAAGATCAACTTACACATGATGCCTGTTTGCCAGGTTTTCATCATGGTACTTATCCAAGGCGCCTGTTTGCCTGGTTTTCACTATTGGACAAAGGGATTTTTCTTTACTTTTTTCTTTTTCATTTTTTTTTAAAAATATTTAGCTAGGAGAAGGTGGATATGGAAGGACTCAAGTATAGAGTTCCTTGAAAGGTGATAGTCCTGCTAGATAGATACTGTCGAATGGACAATATCAAGTGTTCTCACAGAGGTTGGTAGGGGATTGCATGAAAGTGATATGGCCTAGGTAGATAGTGGATTGTGATGCAGAATACAGAAGGACTTATCCAAAGATGGAAGGAAGGTTTATGCAACATCATGGACCATGGGCCTAGGATGAGGAAGATGTGTAGGATAATAGTGGAAGGAAGGTGAGATGGAGGTATATGAAAATGTTGTGGAATGGAAGGGAATCATGACCATCGATTGCACATACCATGGTAAACATTGAAGCTGGTGATGGGAAAGTAGTGTAGGAGGCAACGGAGACTTTTGCTTGTGGATGAATGATTTAGGTATTTATGGACCCACGTAGACTTAGTATTTTTCTGATTTTTGTTTGCCATGTGGGATGGAAGAATTTCAGACTTATGGATGGAACAGGAGAAAGTGGATGGTTGAGATTCTTGAGAGGTGGATGCCTCATGTATCTTGGGTGATTTTTTCTTAGGTACCCAAACCCTTTTGCTTTTAGATAGTACCTGTGGAGGTATGGGTTTGGGTGTATGTAGCTTTTGTGTAGGTTTTGGAGTAATCCTTTGTTGCTTGGGGATCCACACCTGTTTCAATTTGGCATTGAGGTGTATGGGTGTATGTAGTTGTGCAACTTTTGGAGTAATCATTTGTTGCTTGGGGGTCCACATCTTGTTCAGTTTGGCATTGAGGTGTATGCAACTTTTGATATGGATACTTCTTTGATTCTTGGCTTTTATATCCTAGGTCATGAGGACTCTTAGGATTTTTGACTTTATAGGTAGAGGCATCCACATATTTGTTATTGAATCCCCGTGGGATGGTAGAAGTAAGGTTGGTGAAAGCTCCTTGTTTAGACAATATGTGTGTTTGTCGGCCATGATTGGGATATTTAGAAGATTTATAGATGGATGGATAAGGTGTTGGAAGCAGTGGTGGTAAAAGGCATGGGGGGATATTAAGAGTTGGAAGTAGCGGAGGTAGATTGGATGGTGGGATATGAGGAGTTGGAAGTAGCGGAGGGAGATTGGATGGTGGAAGGTGTATGGTCACATGCTTTTGACAATTGTAGGATGATGGAGGTGGAATGGCGACATATGTTTTGGGGATATGATAAGGTTTGCGATGGAAAGTGGTAGACTTAGGAGGAGTGGAGGAAATACCAACATCTTGAGTTTGTGCACCTTGGGGTATGTATCCAAGGCCGTATGAAGGTGGAGGAATGTTGACATGGATAGGTTCCAAGATACCTTGTTGATGAAGGCCTAATCCTTTACCTTGATAGTTCATCTTCTGGAGTATGTGGTGGACAGCAGGATTATGTATAGGTGCACTAGCAGCGAGTTCTTTATTGGATGAGGAAGATGTGATAGCGGATAATGGTTGTTGGTGTTCTAAGAGAGAACATTCATGCATGAAGGTAGTAAGACCAAGGATATATGGTGGAGGCTTTGTAGCATGGTCAATAACAGATGGTGAAGGATCATTACTGGTTCGATCTTCTACGCTTGCTTGGGAGGCAAGTGTCTCATCAAGGGAAGTGGAAGTTGTTGGGTCATAGATGTGACTAGGTGGAATATGGATAGGAGTAATGGAGGTTTCTTGCTCATGGATGGGTATGGGATCAAGTTGTTCAAGGACATCCTCTTCATAGGGCATATCTTGATCATAGAACAGGTAAAGGTTATGGATGGGTTGGAATTGGATTTCCTTCTCATGTATAGTTGTGAGGATATGGATAGGATCAAGTGGCTCATGGAGAGGTTCATGATTATGGATATCATCTTGATCATAGAAAAGCCATTGGATCTCTAGCTCAGGCATAGGATCAAGTTTCTCATAGATAGCTTCTTCATCAACGGTAGTATCTTGATCAGGGAAAAGATGGAGGTTATGAATGGTTAGAAATTGGACGGGGGTGCTTTGATCTTGATTTGGACAAAGGGTGGATGTTTCCACATGCTCTAAGGTGTGCTCTTCACATAACTCATGGGTTGTTTGAATTGAAGTTGAGGTAGAAGACTCTTGGATAGGCTCTTGGTTGACGATATGGATGTTTGATGGACCTTGACTTTGGTTCATGGTAAGAGGTTCTTCAATAAGCTCAAGGGGTTGCGGATGACATGAAGGGGTTGTAGGATTTGACATGGCATTTGAAGAATCTTTGGTAAGGTCAAGGACTGGAGTTTGGGGATACGGTTGACTTTCTACTAGTAGCCCTTGGATCACATCCATCACAAGTGTATGGGTAGATTGATGAGTGGATTTGGCTTTCTCCCTAGCTTTTCTTGCATTGTATAAATCTGGAAAATATTTTTTCCACCACTCATCTGACTCTTTTTTGGTGTGCCATTTAAAGTTTGAGGAACTAGATGATGGTGTTGTTGTAGAACTGGTATGCTTTGGGATAGGTGTCTTAGAATATGGTGAAGGAGGATTAGGAGCCAAAGTGGTATACGATTTCCAACTTGAGGTGGTGCTTGCCTTGTCATGAGTATGGGAAAAAGATATACGATTTTTGGGTGAGGCATAGCTAGTACTGGCACGTTCAGCTTGCAAGCTTGTCAATTCTTGTTGTAAGACATTGATTTGTTGAATAATTGCTATACAATCTTGGGGCGAGGGACCTAAGTGTATTTGCAATCGCAGAGATTGGAGTTTTTGATCAAGATATTCTAATTTGTTTGCCATGGACACAAGACTGGAAAAACTTACTAGTTTGGATGCACAGCAGTAAATGCGTGGAAACAGAGGATAAAAGCTCTATAAGTTGAATCAAATGCATTAGTCTGATATTTGCTTGGTTTGGCAATGTTTTAATGATCACACATGTACAATCATGAGTCACTCACGCAAGACACATAAGCAACTTTAAATGTTGAATTTGAAGAATATGCTGATTAGTAAACAAGCACACATGGAAGACACATCAACATGCCCTAATGTTTAGTTTGATGTAGGGTATGGCCAATTAGGTTTGGGTAATGTTTACATGAGGTTGATTAGGGATTGAAACTAAAATCCTATCACACAGCCGAGAGAAGGGGGTAACCCACCCTTCACCTTCACTTCCCAAAGGTAGAAAGTTCTTTGGGGCTTAGCCAAGAGTGACAAGATTTTGATTTCAATGAGGGTGTCTTTCGATTCAGCCTCGGATGAGGTCATCCCTAGGGGTGATGAAATCCCCTAGTAGGTCTCCTAGGAAAGGGTAGACAACAGCAAATCAAGTGAGGTGTTTTTGATCTCCAAGGTCACCTTGTGGTGTGAGGAGAGAGCATACACACACACTTGATTCACACTTGTAGTTGTAAATTAACTCTTAAGAAATTGAAATGTGTGTGTGAAAATTGAATGGATAAGAGGTGCTTTTGATTCTCAAGATTGCACGAAGCGCATGAGAAGAGCATACACACCCCTAATCGCATACAAATTCACCAAACAATGAAGACACTAGTTCTCTTTATAGCCCAAGTCCAAATTTGAATGGAAGACACTAGTTGATTTTATGCCCCATTTGATATGTGATGATCAATCAATGTTCATTTTAGAAGCCCAAATCGAAGTGTGTGATGAAAACAAGATTGAAGATGAATAATTAGAATGAATGTACCTAGATTGTTTTCACTATCCAAGTTGTTGTATATGTTGTTCCAACCTTGTATGATCACCTGCAAGTCACTAGAACAAAAATGGAGCAAGTAGACTAGCCAAGAGGATCGTTATACAATAATCAAGAATCTATTAAAATATGATGCAAAATAAATTGTTATAGAAAAATAAGTTCATAAATAGATTCTACGTGAAATTTCATGCAATTTGAAAAAAAAATTCACTGAAAAAGGACCAAATTTGCAAAAGATATGAGCATGTGAAGTTTTGAAGTAGGTTTGACTTTGACTACGAAAAAAATGGTCAAAATAGTAGTCACCTAAAAATTTCTTCACAATTGTGAAGTACTCTGAATCCTCTTTCCGACGCCACCAATTTTGTGCGATTTCATTACCATATGCAAAAGTTGTGAGAATTTAAAAAAAACAGCCTCCTTTGGGATGTATGAGGCACAAGAGGTCAAGCTGATAGTTAATGTTATTGTTTTAACCACTGGGGGTTTGCAAGTTCTGGTCACATGCTCAACATTTTCTCACCGACGGTTACAGTTATGGTTAAGGGTTTTAAACAGACCCCTGGTCCTCCATGTGACCAGGGGCTGAGTGCCTTAAAAAAATTATTTTTTTATTTTTTTGTTTTGATTTTTTTGGCTTATTTAAATGTGTTGGGTGTGCAGAGAGGTGGTGGGTTGGATGTGGCAGCGGTGGTGGTTGGCAGGCAGTGGCTGGTGGTGGCGGTGCCTAGGCAGAAGTGTTGGTGGCAGGCGGTGTTAGGGTTACCCGGCAGAAGATACCAATTATATGCAAATAAAGATTAAACAGAGAAATGGAAATACATAGAAATAATAACAACAAGAGACAAGTTTTAACGTGGTTCACCCAAACTTGAGCTACATCCACCAAACAGAGAGTCCAATATTATTATCCAGTAAATCAAATCGATTACAATCAACAATTTGGGGGGGAAACCGCGCTGATAAAAGTGGGGTAAATATAACCTCTGAGTTTGATTAGGCTCCATATAAAAACAATCTCCCACTTGGAGATTGATCAGACTCCACACCATATCATCTCCCACTTGGAGACTGATCATAACACCACTGACCCTGTAGCTCCCACTGGAAGTAAGCACCCTGGACTCTGTTGTTCTATTTTTGGTTGTTTTCAGTCTAGAAGACCAACCGAAGCTGAAGAGGAGCTCAGCTTCTCCCTTGTTACTGCCTTTGTAAACATATCTGCTGGATTGTCATCTGTATGTATCTTTGCTAGCTGTAACTATCCATCATCCAACACCAACCGAATGAAGTGATACCTCAACTATATATGTTTGGTCTTTGAATGCAAGGCAGAATTCTTTGCAAGATGTATGGCACTCTGGCTGTCCGTAAACAAATAACTGTTAACCTGTTGTGTGCCCAATTCATTCATGAAATATTGCAGCCATATCATCTCCTTACTTGCCTCTGTTGCAGCTACATATTTTGCCTCTGTGGTGGATAAAGCAACCACCTTTTGTAACCTGGAAATCTAACTCACCGTTGTTCCACCTATAGTAAAGACATAACCTGTAGTACTCCACCTAGTATCAATATCCCCTGCCAAATCTGAGTCTACATAACCTGCTAAATCAGTAGTAGAGCCCCCAAAACATAAGTGTTTATTAGATGTACCTCTCAAATATCTGAGAATCTATTTTACGCATTCCAATGCTCTAATCTGGGATGACTCATATACCTGCTAACGACTCCTACAGCATGTGCAATATCTGATCTTGTGCATACCATGGCATACATTAAACTTCCTACAGCTGAAGCATAGGGTACCTTGGACATTTTCTCTTCCTCCTCTTGTGTCTTAGGACACATCTCCTTGGTCAATTTCAAATGACTAGGCAAAGGTGTGCTGACAGCTTTGGCATTCTCCATGTGGAATCTCTGCAACACCTTTTCAACATAAGTAGCTTGAGATAGAGTCAATTTTTTGTTCTTCCTATCTCTACAAATTTTCATACCAAGGATTTGTTTTGCTGCCCCCAAATCCTTTATAGCAAATGACTGTGCTAACTGCTGTTTTAACTCTCTTATGTGATCCATGTTAGACCTAACTACAAGCATGTCATCAACATATAAACATAAAATAATGTAACTGTCATTATCCAACCTCTTAAAATAAACACAATGGTCAGAATTACACCTGCTATAGCCTTTCTCAGCCATAAAACTGTCAAATTTCAAATACCATTGCCGAGGTGCTTGTTTCAGGCGATACAAACTCTTCTTCAATCTGCACACTAGTTTCTCCTTACCTTTGACCTCAAATCCTTGGGGCTGTTCCATATATATCTCCTCCTCCAAATCACCATGGAGAAAGACAGTTTTAACATCTAGCTATTTCAAATGTAAATCTTCAGCAGCCACAATACTTAAAATAGTACGAATAGAAGTCATCTTGACAACGGGAGAAAATATCTCATCAAAATCAATGCCCTTTTTCTGTGCAAATCCTTTTACAACTAACCTGGCCTTAAATCTTTTCTTACCTTCATCTTCCTCTTTCAGCCAGTAAACCCATTTATTTGGTAAAGCCTTTTTACTTGCATGTAACTTACATAATTCTCAAGTCTGATTGTTCAGCAAGGAGTCCATTTCTTCTTGCATTGCAAGCTCCCACTGAACCTGTGTATCCACCTGCATAGCTTCATCATACCCTTCTGGTTCACCAGCATCTGTTAACAAAATAGAATACAAAGAGGGAGAAAATCTTTCAGGAGGTCTACTTATCCTTGTTGACCGTCTAACATTCACTGGAGTTTGTGGTATTTCTAGTTGTTGTTGCGGAGCATGAGGAACCACTGGAACATCACTATTTGGAGTATCATCTAGCACCACATAATCTTTTTCTTTCTTCTCATGCTGCTGCAACTAATCTTTGTACAACACCTTTTCATTGAATATAACATCCCTGCTTCTCACAATTTTCTGATTTTTAAAATCCCAAAGCCTATAACCAAATTCATCAATGCCATATCCAACAAAGGTACACCTTTTTGATTTTGCATCAGCTTGGTTCTATTTTCAGAATCTATATGTGCAAATGCTTCACAACCGAAGGTTTTCAGAAAAGAATAACTCACCTTCTTGCCTGTCCATGCTTTCTCTGGAATACCACAGCCCAAAGGAACTGAAGGACCTCTATTAATTAAATATACAGCAGTGTTGACAGCCTCTGCCCACATGTTTAAAGGCAGCCCAGCATGCAATCTCATGGTCCTTGCACGCTCCATTATTGTCCTATTCATGCGTTCAGCCACTCCATTTTCCTGTGGAGTCCCTGGAACCATTTTCTACCTACAAATTCCATTAAAGGAACAATAATCTTCAAATTCTTTGCTGCAATACTCACCGCCATTATCAGATCTGAGACATTTTAATTTTTTACCTGTCTCATTCTCAACCAAGCTTCTCTATTTCTTAAATGTTTCAAATACATCAGATTTCTGTCTAAGGAAATAAATCCAGACCTTCCTAGTTGCATCATATATGAATGTAACATAATACCGAGAGCCACCGAGAGAAGATACCTGAGTTGGTCCCCATACATCTGTATGCACAAGCTCCAATTTTTTATTTTTCTTTTGCTTTCGATCCTTGAGAAAACTGACTCTCTTTTAATTTCCATATACACAACTTTCACAAAAATCTATATTAATACATTTCAGACCTGGTAAAACTTTCTTAGAATGAAGTACCTTCATACCTTTTTCACTCATATGCCTAAGTCTGTTATGCCACAGTGTTGTCTCAAAACCTGCAGCAACTTTTCCAGTCTCTTCCTGCAAACCTGTAGCAACTGTTCCTGAACCTATTTATTTTTTTTCTGTAACAGTTAAAGTAGAAGGAACAGTATGACCTGTACAAAGATATAAGGTGCCTACTTTCACACCTTTTGCTACTACTAAGGCACCTTTTGAAACCTTCCAATTTTTATCAGTAAATGTAACAGTGCAACCTTGTTCAGTTAGCTGCCCTGCTGAAATTAAATTCCTACTGAGCCTTGGAACATGCCTTACCTCTTGTAGTAGCTAATGATTCCCATTCTGCAACTTAATCTTGATTCTTCCCTTTCCAACAATCTGACAGGGTTCGTTATCTCCCAAATAAACCAGCCCAAAATCCCCTTGGACATAATCAAGAAAATAACTTCTATGGGGTGTAGCATGAAATGAGGCCCCTGAATCTAAAACCCATGAATCATCAGCATTATCTAGGATAAGAATCAAAGCGTCATCTTCAGATTTATTACTTACCACATTTGCTTCCTTATTGTCTTCTTGTTTGTCTCCTTCTTTGTTCTTCCGAGACTAGCAATCTTTCTTCAGATGACCTGGTTTTCCACAGTACCAGCAATCCTTTTGTCCTCTGGTTTGGGATCTTTTGTCCTTTGATTTTCCTCGTGACTTCCCATGACCTCCAAAACTTTTTCCTCTCTCCTTTGATCTGCCCCTGCTTTCTTCATTCAAAACACTGCCTGATTTGGATCCACCTGAGCTTTTCTTACAAATTTTCTCACTCAGAATAACACCAACAATATCATCAAATTTTAGGGTATTTGAACTAGAAATAGAGTTACTAACTGCCATTACCAAACTATCCCAGCTTTCAGGCAATAAACATAATATCAAGAGAGCTCTAACTTCATCAAATTTTACATTTACAGAAGTCTATTGACTGACAATCATATTAAATTCATTTAAATGACCTATCACAGATCCACCTTCAACCATTTTCAAATTAAACAACTGCTTCATGAGAAGTACCTTATTTGAGGCTGAGAGTTTTTCATACAATTTAGCCAAAGTTTTCATCAGACCATCTGTTGTCTTCGCTTCTGTTATATTGAATGCCACCGACGGTGCCAGGCACAACTGAATGGTTCCCAGTGTCTTTCTATCAAGAAGATTCTAATCCTCATCAGACATTATTGCCGGTTTCTTGGCTACTCCTTCCAACAGCCTCCATAAATCCTTTTGATAGAGGTAATTCTCCATCTGCATCTTCCATAATTGATAGTTCTGCCCATTGAATTTATCAACCTTCATTTTACCCTCATCCACCATTGCTCCCACTCAACCATGAGACTTTCCTGCAGATGATAATCGAACACAACCCGCTCTGATACCACTTGTTAGGGTTAGCCAGCAGAAGATATCAATTAAATGTAAATAAAGATTAAATAGAGAAATGGAAATACACAGAAATAATAACAATGAGAGACAAGTTTTAACGTGGTTCACCCAAACTTGAGCTACATCCACCAAACAGAGAGTCCAATATTATTATCCAGTAAATCAAACTGATTACAATCAGCAATCCCTGCAACTCAATACCGCGGCAAAATGCTACAATACAATATCAAAACCCTAACCCTTAGCTACTTTTATCATGCTTTTTTTCGGTTACAAAATAGGGTTTTCTTATGTCGATCAATGAAAAAATTAACTTCTGGTGCATAATGAAATAATAAAAAATCGTGTGAGGTTTCAGGGGCGTTTCCCCCGAGCCCCCACGGGGGCACTGCCCCCAAACCCCTGCAAGGGGCGCTGCCCCTTGACCCCGTAGGAATTTGGGGGGGAAACCGCGCTGATAAAAGTGGGGGTAAATATAACCTCCGAGTCTGATTAGGCTCCATATAACAACAGGCAGAGCTGTGTGTCGGTGGCGGGTGGAGGCGGATGGCGGAGGCGGGTGGTATGGGGCTGGGCGCGGGAGGCACGCAGGAGGAAGGGGAGGCGCAAGAGGTGGGGAGGAGTCTGAGGGGGAGCGGCGGGTGAAGCACACATAGGGCGACGAGCGGCGGGCGGGGTGGCGCACGGGAGAGGGGTGTACAGGCGGGGGACGGAGCGACGGATGGGCGACAGGGGTGGCGGGGTTTGGGAGGCTGTGCGGGGGCCGAGGTAAGGTTTGCAGGGGCGGCGTGGGGGGTGGGGAGTTGGTGGCTGCGCAGGGGTTGGGGAGCTGGTGGCTGCGGGAGGGTGGGGTAGGAGGGTGGGGCGGAAGGGAGCTGGGAAGTGGGGCGGGAGGGGGGATGGAGTTGGGAACTGCGGGGGGCACGCAGGGGGAGGGAAGGGGGTTCGCTTTGTGTTTTGTGTTTTGTGGTTTTTTGTTTTTGTTTTTTTTTATTTTTTTGTTTTCTTTTGTGATTTTTTACTTTTGTAAGAAAAAAGATCTAAAAAAAAAAAATGCTGGCTGTTTTTTTTTTGTTTTAAAAAAAAATTCTTTTTTTTTTTTTTGTTGTATATTTTTTTTTTGAGTTTTTGCAAAAAATATTTTGAAAAGTAAAAAAATTTTCAAAAAATTTCAAGTAACAAAATTGGAGAAGTTATAGGTGATTTCTTACCTTTGAGGCCTCTTGGACTCAACGGTGAGCTCGATTTGTGCGTAGGAGGTCGTTTGCGAGAGTTGATGCCCAAATGTGCTTTGAAACACCTAAATCCTGCAACGAAACTTTCAACAACAAACACTCACAAACAATGTGGATTAGATCACGGTGGGCGCCAAAATGTAAAGGGTGAAATAGATTTGATCAATAATGATACTAAAACCTAATACAACAATGAAATATTAAGGAAGAAGGATAAATAACCACAAAGAGATATTTACACCCTTTACCTTTTGACTTCCATTGCTCGCCTATCTGTTCTCGACTTTGATGATGAAGAAGATTGGCCCTCAGAGAGTTTGCTTCCTTGCTTGTTGACGGTGACAAGAACAGAATGGCTGAGATACTTTGTGTGATTGAAGATGAGCTTCAACACACTAATGATAGAGGATATGGGATGACTAGAATGAGGAGAAGAAGTTGGGCATTATGAGGATGTCAGAAGAAGATTCCCTAGAGGAAATTGGGCATGATAAGGATGCCAGAATGAAGTCTCTAGAAAAAATTAGACATGGTAAGGATACCTGAAAGAAGTCCCCCTTAATTGCTTAGAGAAGAGTCTTATTTATAGATTTTCTAAAAAGACAATGGAGGGTGAGGATCAAAAGATGAGATCAATGGCTCTCATTTTTTGTGAATCTTTAATTCATAATGGATGAATTAAAAAATTTTTTTTGAGAAGAGTGGGTCATGACAATTGAATTAAGAATTAATAGTGGAGGATAGTGGGTTATGACAATTGAATTAATAATTCAATAGTAGAGGATAGTGGGGAACAATTAAATTAAAAATTTAATTGGTGGAGTATAGTGGGGAATAATTAAATTAAGAATTCAATAGTGGAGGAGAGTGGGTTATGACAATTGAATTAAGAATTCAATAGTGGAGGATAGTGGGGAACAATTAAATTAAGAATTCAATAGTGGATGATAGTGGGAAACAAAATTCAATTGGTGGAGTATAGTGGGGAACAATTGAATTAACTATTCAATTGGTGAAGGCTAGTGGGGAATAATTGAATTAAATATTCAAGTAGTGAAGGCTAGTGGGGAACTATTGAATTAAGAATTCAATAGTAGAGGATAGTGGGGAACAATTTCAATTGGTGGAGTATAGTGGTGAACAATTGAATTAACTATTCAATTGGTGAAGGGTAGTGGGGAACAATTGATATTCAATTGGTGGAGGATAGTGGGGAATAATTGAATTAAATTCAATTGGTGGAGGATAATTGAATTAAAGATTTATTTTAGATAATAGAGGATATTAGCTAATTAAATATTAAGAATATTTAATTATATGTGCAACATGGTTAGGTGGAAGAGATGAGGTGGATTGATGAGGTGGATTGATGAAGTGGATTTTGTGAGGTGGATTTTAGGACTTAGGACATTAGAAGAATTTAGGGAATTTAATTAAATAAAATAATTTTATTTAATTGTAGGATAATGAACCAATTAAATAAACTTATAATATTTATTTAATTGACAGAAGAAAATAAGAATTAAGATAAGTATCAAAATATTTATTTAATTCAACCTGAGCCAATTTTAGGTGTATACAATGACAACCCTAATTTTGATCGTGTCCTCCTTGCCTTTCATACTCATTGTACTGTGATCAAAGTCTCAATTTTCCCACAGCATTGATAGAAGTTTTTTGGAAAATAACCCTGTGTATCCCTTCTCCAGGTTCATTCAATTTCACTAGTTTTTCATCATGGGTGGTGACATGATTAGAACTGAACCTAACAACTGCGGAGAATTCAAAGAGAATGCCTTGGTCTGGCATTACTGTAAAGAAGGAGGAGTCACCCCATTCCTTGAATGTCTGAATGGGTATGACAAAAATTTATCTATTCAATTTGCTTAGTCATGGGATAATCGCAAGGTGCAAATTGGGAATGTCAGTTTTGTGGTTTTAGAGAATGAAATTGCTATGGCTACAGGTCTTTCTTCAAAAGGTACGAAGATATAGAAAAATTCTAGGGTTTCAAATGCTCAGAATCAAAAACTATTTCTTGGTGAAGGTGAGGAGCTGGTGCCTTACCAGGGTGGTTTTAAGAGAGCTTATCTTCCTAAACCATGGGCTAACATGTGTTATATGGTGATGAAGTATTTCACCCTTGAGGGTTGTTTTACCAGGTTTTATCACTATCATCTCCCATTGTTGAATCATTTTAGAAGGAATGCCACCATTAGTTTTCCTTTTTATTTGCTTTCTTCTCTTGAGCACTCTATTCAACATGTTAAGAAGACTCTGCTAAAGAAGCCTGGTGAGAAACCTATTCCCTTACATCAAGGACTCATTCACAGACTATACTAGTTTCATTTAGCTCTGTCTCCTCCTTCTCTTCAGCCCTCTGGTCAGGATACCCCTACTGACTCGGTGAAAATTGGTTTGGCTACTCCTAAATGGCTTCTTAAAGGTGATCCTTGTTCTAGGACTTCTAAGTCTGTTACCAAAAATGTTCAAAACCCTCCCTCTAGATTTAAATTAAAATCTAAGAGACGTCTCTCAGATGTTGACACAGAGTCTAACCTTTTGAAAGATGATTTTGGGGTTTCTGGGACCCAGAGTGAGCACAATCAGGGTAGGGAGGGACCCTCATAGAATTTCAAAAAAGCTAAACTAGGTGGTAAATTTGTTGTTGTTAGGCGGTCTGGTTGCATTACTGGCAAACATGCTCCCAAGCTGAAGATGATTGACTATTCTGAAAGCAATTCTGAAACCTCTACCTGTGAGGAGGAAGATCCTAAAGATTTCAGTGATGTTCAGAAGATTGCTATTGAAGATTCCGGTGGTGAAGAAGAAATTGATGGGCAGGAAATTCCTGTGGAAACCTTTGATAAGGAAGATACTATTGGGGTTCATAATTCTGTCGCCACTGGTGACTGTGTGGATGTGGGCGATATTTCTACTCAAGTGGAGCTGACTGATACGGTTGATAACACTGGGAAGGATGCCCACTTTGTTCCCTCTATTGTTTATGTTGATCCTGATCTATTTCAAGAAGAAGGTAATAATGCTCAAGATGGTAGGAAGGAAAATAATAGTGAGGAATTAAATGGTGCTGATGATCTGTCTCAGCTAAAAGACCCGATGGAGTTCCTTGAAAAAAGAGTTGTCTCTTGGTAATTTCATTACTAGCATGTTATGCAGGATTGCTATGGCTAATCTCTCCCTGCTGAGGGAACATGAAGTTCTTATTCATGGTGCTGATAATGACAGGGTTAAAGAATTTGACAAAATGCTGGAGTTTCTTTCTAAGGGAGAGGAGGACATCCCTTCCTAGTTTTTCTATGCTTTCTATTAGCTGGCTTTTTGCTGTTAGTATCTTGTTACTGTATTTTGGTTGTATGTAGGTTATTGGTGGTGGTTCTGGCTCATTTTATTTTCTGAGCTTTTTTTCCCCTTTGTGGGCTAGATTTTGTAAGGGATTGGCCCCTGGTTTGCCACCTTATAATATCAAAAACCTCATAATATAACCACACATCTATCTACTTAAACACAAAATAAAGCCATTGAAAGTCTAATGTATGGAATCAACAGTCTCCAATAATGTCTAATGCCAAAATATAATCCATAGAAACAAGTCTCATAGTTGAATCAGGAGGTGTAATATGGGTGGGCCTCACATCCTCCCCCCTAAGATTAAACTTCCTCCTAGAAGTTAACAAAGAGGTGAGTGTAGAGTGCCCTCAAACATGTAGTATCCTCCCAAGTGGCTGAAACCTCATCATAGTGGTCCCATTGCACTCTGACCTGGTCCAGCTCTCGCCCTCGAAGGGCGAATGTCTGACGAGCCAAAATGTGAATGGGCTCCAATGCTAACTATCCGTCTGAATCTACATGTAATACACCCCAATCCAAAACATGAGCCACATCAAATACATAATGCCTTAACACATAAATATGAAACACATTGTGGATGTGTGACAGGCTAGGTGGCAAGGCTAAATGATAAGCTACAGGTCCTATATGTTCCAAAATATCAAAAGGTCCATCAAATCTCAGTGCAAGCTTAGAGCCTTTTCCATAACAGATTAGACTCCTATGCATTCGTACTCTCAAGAACACCTTATCACTAACCGAGAATCTCTGATCCAATCTCTTGGCATCAGCATACTTCTTCTGACGATCCTGTGCCTCCTGCAAATGTTGTCTAATCAAAGTAACCTACTGCTCCATGTCCTATACCAAATCTGGCCCAATCATAACTCTATCCTCAATCTGGTTCCAACTCAAGGGAGTCCTACAAGGCCTGCCATACAAGGCTTGATAAGGAGGCAAACCTAATGAGCTATGATGCTTATTATTGTAGGCAACTCAACAAGATACAGGTAGTCCTCCCATCTCGACTGGTGATCCATAACATACATGCGAAGTATGTCCTCTAAAACCTGATTCACCCTCTCAATCTATCCATCTTCCTCAGCGTGATATGGTGAACTGAAGTTGAGCTGAGTGCCCAATGCTTATTGTAGTGCTCTCCAAAATGTTGAAGTAAAAATTGAATCTCTATCTAAAATGATGTGACAAGGAATCCCATGAAGTCTCACTATCTCATTCAAGAAGATCCTTACCATTGTTGGTGCATTATACATAGTACGAACTGGTGAGAAATGTGCCACCTTGGTCAACTTGTCAACTATCACCATGATAGCATCATGGCGACGAGATGACAAAGGTAGACCAATAATAAAGTCCATGGAAATGGTGTCCCATTTCCACTCAAGTATCTCATCGGGATAAAGAAGTCCTGCTGGATGTTGATGCTCGACCTTGACCCTCTGACACTCAAGGCAATAAGCTACAAACATTGCTATGTCACACGTCTCATCCCTGCCCAATGATATAACTGTCTAAGGTTTGCATGCATCTTCTTCACTTTGGGATGTGCTACATAAGGTGCTCTATGAGCCTCTGTCAAATCCACTATGTCAAGATCTGCATACATCTTCTTCCTTGTAGTGTAGAAATAGATTAGGTCCTACCTGCTATCATGATTTAGTAGTTCAATTTATGCTAAATCTCTAGTGAGCTCAACTTGATAAACTATAAGAGAATCATGCTACTATGGTGTACAACTTGCACTTGTAAGAAAAGAATAAGTGGATACACATGAAAGAATATGAAACTATTTTCATCTTTTGTGGCATGCACAAGGATCTTATTATATGCTTAATTGAGGTCTTGTAGGTCTAGTTGGAGCGTATTGTGTTGTCATGAACTTAGTGACAAATCTTAGGAGTTGGTGAAGGGTTAAATAGGCAATAATGAGAGAAATAATAATGATGGAAGTAGGCAATAATTAGAGAACTAGTTCTATGTATTGATGTTGAATGGGTTACACTTTCTGGAACATCTTGATTTTTGTTGAAATCACATATTTTTAGAAAATATAATGATTTAAGCCTTGAAAGGTTCCATTTAAAGGATTTTAATTGAAAAGGGTTTGATCAAACCCCCTTAGATTCAAACCCCCTTGGATAGAACCCCGCTAGTTTTAAACCATACCTATAATGGAGTCTCCTCTACACCTATCAAAATGCTGATAAAAAACCACTTTTGATTTACCTTTTGAGGGATCAAATGAATTCATTTAAAATTTATGTTTTGTAAGTATGTAGTCTTTATTATAAGCTTCCCAAAAAGTATAATTTTAAATATATTTAATTTGATTATTATGTTTATTTTTTATTTCTTGTGAATGTAAGTTTTTCACTGAACATCAAGTTCTCTATTCTACACACATGGAAGATTAGTAAATTAGTGAAAAAAATTTCTGAAAAATATCTATGCCCTAGGTATTGATGTCCTTATTTCAACAAAAAAGAAAAAATTAAATTTTGATACATACAGAAAAAGTTATGTTTT
Source organism: Cunninghamia lanceolata (assembly GCA_027924645.1). Taxonomy (NCBI): domain Eukaryota; kingdom Viridiplantae; phylum Streptophyta; class Pinopsida; order Cupressales; family Cupressaceae; genus Cunninghamia; species Cunninghamia lanceolata. The sequence continues at coordinate 1,267,627 of BSBN01000771.1, forward strand.
ACAGAATACGCCTATGTCTAAATTATAATTGGTTTTACTTCAAAACATAATTAAAAAAAAAAGATTCAACAAAAATTATGAAACCAAATGCATCCCTTATATATCAATGTTACCAATCTAAATTCAAAAGAATCAAAATTTTATCCTTTGTAGAAAAAAAGTTATGTGCTACGGAATACACATCACTTTAAAAAAATGTTGTTTACTATTAAAAACCAATTATCAAAGGAGACATAAAAAATTTACAATTTAACTCCAATTTTTTAAAAATATATATATTTAGAATCTACAAACAAAATCTCACAAATCACTAGTTCGCATCATCTTCAAATTCCTAATGGTTTAGCAGCTATAGGTGTCAGAAAGTGAAGATTTAGTTCAAAATGTTGATTTCAATGTCAAGTTCGGCCAAAAAGTGTAACCCATTATTGTGGGATGAAGGATTGGTATCATAGATTTGGACAAGTAAATGCATAGTCACTTGAAGTTCTAATCAAATCTTGAAGCTCATAGAAGATACAAATCTTCAATTTCTAGTTAAGTTGAGAGCATGTGAAGGTTGTAACCTAGGCAAGAAGCACAAACGTTTTTTCTCAAATGGGGCAACAAGAGAAAAGAAGCGAATGGAGTTGGTGCATCCCAAAATATAAAAGCCAATACAAATTGCATCACATAAGAGAGTAAATCACCTCAATTAATAATTTTTCAAGATTGTCATTTATTTATTTCCATAAACTTAAGGGTACATGCACAAAGTTGTGGGACTAAAAAGTTGCCACTTTGGCTTTTTGGTCCCATGCAAGGGAAAATGTGAGCACGTTATAATGTGCACACGTTATATTGTTCTATAAAGTGAAGAAAACTAAAAGACAAACCTGTGGCCATTTCTGCATTTTTGCAAGCAAAAACTAGTTATAAGAGTGTGAGTGTGTTAGAGGAAGGAGAAATCAAGCAAGTTATAAGTGTAATCGATGTTTTCACCATGCCACCTCACCAATCTTGCTCCCAAGGACATCGTGAATGAAATGTAGAGAGTGTAGCAGCCGAAAAAGGTAGGGTTTGATTTATTTTTGTGAGTTTGAAAAGAATTTTTATGCTTTTGCAATGTTTGGTTGGTTTTTTATGTTGAATTTACAGTCAATGAGGTAGCACAAAACACAAATCCAACATAGGAGGGTCAAAACAACCTCGAAAACCATCAAAACCCCCCACCTTCATGTCTTCACCATGAAAGAGATACACATGAAACTATTTAGGGAAAATAGAAGAAAATAAAAAACATCTTCAAACCCTAATTGAAATGTTAAATAATCCAAGTGCAAGCACCAATCGTAGGAGCCCTTGCCAAGTCATTAAAGGTGATTGTTTCTCACATTGAATCAGTGACAAACCAAATTGCCAAATGGAATGACTATAGGGAGAGGTGTCGACAATACTATGCTAACAAATTATCTTACCAACAAGTGAAGGACAAAAAAATTATAAAATCTGCATTATGTTCACATTTTATCAATCCTATAACTGACCAAACATTAGAAGAGACTTGCAAATGCTTCCCAATTTATTGGTATAGGAATGAAGATATATCCCAAAACTTTTGGGATTTATGGTACATGGTCTTTGATGAGCATCCATCTAATAACAATGAGGTGACAATTTATTTATTGAGGAAACTCCATTGTGAGTTCATCCTCAAGGAGATTCCTAATTATTTCAACATTTGAGAGTTCGAGGGTAGAGGTGGTGGCTCTACCCAAGATAGAGAGGGGGCACAACGAGACCAGTATCGCATACCTAGACCCCTGATGAGGCCAACACATGTCTCACTCCCTTTGACTTTGAAGGAGAGTGTTGAGGTGGATACACTCCATTCATTGAGTTCTCTGACATAGTCTCTAGCACAACACGATGATTATCTCACCCAAGTCAATGAGGATGAGAGCAACGAGCATCATTTGTCCCCACATCTTTGCAGTTCGTGTGGGAACTTGTATGATTATGGGATGCAGGACTCTCAGTAGGATGTTGCTATGTAGGGGAAGCAACCAGTGATGGACACATCCATATTGGATGATCTTGTTCTCACAGATGATGTCTTACATCATACGTTTGGTATTGACTCCCAGATAATTTTTTACAATGTTCATCTTGATTTAATATATTTGTATTTGAAATTTGTAATTAATTTTATATGACTAGATCTATATTATAAGTCAAAATTAATGTATGTAATTATCTACACAATGAAATTCCATGGTCAGAGTCTTCATCATACCTTTGTTAGCCATCCATTGGCGGGTTATGAGAGGAGGTCGAGTCAACAGGTATATAATCTATCACATGATCGCAAATATAGTACATATATGATCAATGGTAATCTTATTTAGTGATAATTTGATAATTTCAATATGGAGCTTCACCAGCACCTCCACGATTTCCTTGATCCCCTGGACACAGAACCACTTTTACAGAGCTAAATTTAACCATTTGTAATCATTATGCATTTAAATAATGTTATGTATCTATTTTGACCAAATAACCCTGAACTCTATTTTTAGATGTTGAATACGGAGACTCCTCATCTTTGTCAGTCAATGAAGGCTAGCATTGTTGTAGCTGTGTTGTCTTCAAATCCTTTGACTGAGGTATGAGCTAATAACATGTAAATGTCATTTTGTATTTCTTGTTTTATCTCATGTCATTTAATGTACATAAATGATATTTATGTTTAGTCAATTTTGCTTCTTGATGCTTCTCACAGGAGGTCACAACTCCAACCCATCCAATTACAGACGAAGAGAGAAAAGATGATCGAGAGTGATCATCAGCTAGTGGTAAGTGATCAATTACATATGTGATGTTATATATTTCATGTTTTCTATATTAATATGCATATTGTTTGATTGTATTAACAGGTGGAGTTGCAAAAATCTCTATCGAGGAGGTCTAGTCGACAAGAGAGAGAGGATGAGTCACTGATTGGCTCGCCATCTTCATGGCCAAGCAAGGGCTACCGATTATTTCATAGCAGTTCATAGGAAACTAGATTTTGGACATACTTTTGTATGTTACTGATGTATATATTTGTATATGCATGTATGGCTTTGTTTGTACATGCCTATATGGCTTTATATATAGATTAGATGTTATGTTCATGACATTATGTATATGACAGTTTACATTAAATATTTAATATGATGATCATTTATCATTACAGGAATTTGGTTTTACACATGCCAATTACATTTACTTGAAAGTTTATAAATCATTTTCAAATAATCCATTTTGTGCATATCTTGCAATCATTGCATTCCATGAGACTATTCATTTCTTTAAGGCATCATGTCAAATAGTTCACATGCCTTGTCTATGCTTCCACACTTTGCATACATGTCTACAAGGGAAAATACAAGTACATGTGACAAAATTCCTATATCTGTCATGCTTTGATGGTTTTCCGCACCCTGTTCTTCAGATCCCATTTTGACATAGGAAAGAAGGATGTTGGATAAGGTTGTGCAATTTGGTTTTATATGTGCCAATTGCATTTGGTTGAAAGTTTCTTTTGTGCATTTGGTTGGGTTTCTAAAGCCTTATGAAAAATCCATTGTGTACATATCTTGCAATCATTGTATTCCATGAGACAACATTTCTTTGAGGCATTGTGTCAAATAGTTCATGTGCCTTGTATATACTTCCACACTTTGCATACATGTCTCACAGGGTAGTTGCAACTACAACATTTGACAAAATTCCTATATCCTTTATGCTTTGATGGATGTCCATACCGTGTTCCAAAGATACCATTTTGGCATAGGCAAGGAGGATGTTGGCTAAGGTTTTGGAATTTGGCTTTACACCTTCCAATTGCATTTGCTTGAAAGTTTCCAAAGGCTTATCAAAAAATCCATTTTATTCATATCTTGCAATCATTGAATTCCATGAGACGACATTTCTTTGAGGCATCATGCCAAACAGTTCATGTGCCTTGTCTATGCTTCCACATTTTGTATACATGTCTCTGAGGGCAATTGCAACTACAACATCTAAAAAAATTCCCATATCTTTTATGCTTTGATGGATGTCCATATCGTGTTCCAAAGATCCCATTTGGCATAGGCAAGGAGGATAATGGCTAAGGTTGTGGAATTTGGATTTACACATGTCAATTGTATTTGCTTGAAAGTTTATAAATCCTTATCAAAAAAATCCATTTTTTGCATATCTTGCAATCATTAAATTCCATGAGATGGCATTTCATTGAGTCATCATGTCAAACAGTTCACGTACCTTGTCTTTGCTTCCACACTTTGCATACATTTCTACTAGGGAAGTTGCAACTACAAGATCTGACAAAATTCTCATATCCTTTATGCTTTGATGGATGTCTATGCCATGTTCCAAAGATCCCATTTTGGCATATGAAGGGAAGATGTTGGCTAACGTTGTGGAATTTGGCTTTACACCTCTCAATTGCATTTGCTTGAAAGTTTCTAAAGACTTATTAACAAATCCATTTTGTGCATATCTTGCAATTATTGGATTCCATGAGATGACCTCTCTTTGAGGTGTTATATCAAACAATTCATGTGCCTTGTCTATGCTTCCACACTTTGCATACATGTCTACTAGGGTAGTTGCAACTACAACAGATTTGTCAAAATTCCCATATCCTATTCCAAAGATCCCATTTTGGCATAGGTAGGGAGGATGTTGGCTAAGGTTGTGTAATTTGGCTTTGCACCCACTAATTGCATTTTCTTGAAAGTTTCTAAAGCCTTATGAACAAATTTATTTTGTACATATCTTGCAATTATTGTATTGGACATGAGATGACATCTCTTTGAGGTGTTCTGTCAAATAATTCACGTGCCTTGTCTATGCTTCCTCACATTGCATACATGTCTACTAGGGTAGTTGCAACTACAACAGATCTGACAAAATTCCCATATCATTTATGCTTTGATGGATGTCCATACGGTGTTCCAAAGATCCCATTTTGGCATAGGTAGGGAGGATGTTGGTTAAGGTTGTGGAATTTGGATTTACACCTGCCAATCACATTTGCTTGAAAGTTTCAAAATCCTTATCAACAAATCCATTTTGTGCATATCTTGCAATTATTGCATTCCATGAGATGGCATCTCTTTGAGGTGTTCTGTCAAACAATTTACATGCCTTCTTTATGCTTCGACACTTTACATTATGAATATTGAAGCTAACTTTTATTTGGCTAATAAATAAATCTATTGTGAACCTATTTGCAACAACTTATGATATGGTTTTCATCTAATTAGTTTTGTATATAGATTGTTAGTTAAATTTTACACTTTTATGTTAAGAAAAATGTGGAATATGAAACATACAATAAAGTATTTTTGTTAATAGAATGGTGGGTACAAGGAAAGGTGCATCCAATCATAGGATTTATCATTTAGGCCTTTATAAGTTTTTTTAGATGAATCTAACAATTCATAGTTTGAATCATATAAGGAAATATAATTTGTTTATGCTAAATTATTAGATTGATGCTAAGTGTTAGTTAACATATTTTTTGTACTCTTCTTTTTGTATACATCTCATAACAATCATGATATTGAAACTACTAGATTTGATATGATAATCATAGATAATTTCTAATCTTACATGTTAGACATATCCTCATTTCACCTTCTATATGTTTGACATCATTCTCCTACCTTCATCTCACCTTAGATATATGTTTGACATTATTTATTTAGTTAGGGAGAGACTTAGAGAGAGACTGAGAGAGAGATGATATGTTTGACATTATATCCTCATTTCACCTTCTATAGGTCTAGCATACCCTCATTTCACCATCTATATAGGTTACATAAAGAGCAGAATGAGGAAGAGGGGAAGAGAAAGAGACATAGGGAGAGAGACATTTCTGACATGATTTGTATATCCTCATTTCACCTTCTATATGGTTTTTAGATGCTTTGCATATCCTCATTTCACCTTTCGACATTTTCTTTACACCTGCCAATTGCATTTGCTTGAAATTTTTTAAAGCCTTATCAAAAAAATTATTTTGTGCACATATCTTGCAATCATTGCATTCCATGAGATAACATTTCTTTGAGGTGTCATGCCAAACTATTCACATGCCTTGTTTATGCTTCCAAACTTTGCATACATGTCTAAAAGGGTAGCTGCAAATACAACATGTGACAAAATTCCTATATCCTTTATGCTTTGATGGTTGTCTATACCCTATTCCGAAGATCCCATTTTGGCATAGACAAGGAGGATGGTGGATAAGGTTGTGGAATTTGGATGTACATCCACCAATTGCATTCCATGAGACAACATTTCTTTGAGGCATCATGTCAAATAGTTCACTTTCCTTGTTGATGCAGGAGCATAGGCTCAAAACCAATCAAGTGACTTTAGGAGATGGCAAGGAGGACATTTTCATGTTTCCAAGTGGTCTTGCAGGTCAAGACATCCATTTAAGTCATTTAGATAAGGGTTTCCCATTTTCTGGCCAAAATGGACTATTTGAAAACTGTGATGATTCCATAAGGTGTAATATACGTGAACATACCTAATCCAATGAGTTAGACCCCTTGAAGTAACTCATTTTTCATTTTATAGCAAACTAAGTACTCTCAGCCATTAAGGGGGTAGTTTTAGTAAATTTTACAAATCAAGATTAAGCTAGGATAACATTCGAATTACAAGGCAAGATGACAAATATCATACCATTCTTGTACATCATGGAGTAACTAACATTCACCATTCAGATGATATTTAAGAATGTATCATAGCAATACTAAGTTTTTAGCAAATTACATCAATGACTAAGATATGGTCAACATTTACGAATGGTGGTAGGCACAATCTCTAGGTTAATTTTGAACATTTTCTTAACATATCTTCTCAAACATGTTGCTTGATCTTGTCTTAGGTTCTCTTTTAATACTTTCTTCCTCTATCATATTTTTGTTAAAATAGTGTATGTAGAGCAACCTCCTACTAGCTAGCAAAAAATTGAGATAAACAAAAAATGAAACACAAAGATTTTAATTAACAAAGTACTCTAGCAAGAAATGATTGAGTTGATTAACAAAGTACTTATTACACTTACCCTTGTCATTGGTGTCTTTGATGCTTCATAAATCATAGTTAACCCTAAAATGTGCAATAAGATGCTAGTGACAACTTGATGAAATTGTGACAGTCTAGGCTTTGATCATGACATTGACTTAGGGTAGCTTATACTAACTGTGGAAGGATTCTTAGCTCTGTGAAAACCATGAACTTGTTGTCCACTTTGATGGATTTAACATGCAATATCCATAGACCTCAATACCCCATACTCTAGAATGGCTTAAAGAGAAGTGATATGTAAAAGTTGCATGATCACTGTAAGAACCTCATATACAATAGTCTACCCTTGTTTATATATCCAAAAGATCTTCATGTTGTCTTCACTACTCACACCCCAGGTGTATGTTTTAACAATGTTTGAAATGGTGGGGAGGCTTATGTTGTATTCTTCACATGTCCAAATGATCCTTCCTGCTGTCCCTAAAGGTCAGTCATAAACAATGGGAATAACATCATGACTTCAATTGCTAACAATGGCTGCCAAATACTCCATTTAGGATCCTTATGAAAGGTAGCATCCAAACATGGAGTCATTACCAAGCACCATATATGTATTTTATGACAACACTTGTAGTGTGGATTATGCCTTCGAACAAAACCCTCAAGATATCTTATTACTGCTCTTCCCTAATCATCTTCTTTAAGATTGTTCAGATATGACTGTTTCAATGTTTAAGGCAATTTTTGGAATGTATAAGTCCCACCAACACATGATATACCTCTAGCAGTGTGTAGAATAGTGAAAACTATCTTGATAGACCCAAGGGTCTATTGACTGTCCCAAGTAGATACAAATATATCTTGTGATACTACCCCATCTATTGGAGGGTCTATATGGATGGCCTTGATCAATCTTCTCTCTAAAAGAGGATGTACTTTCTTATGGAGATCTTAAGGCTAAGAGCTTCCAAAATGACATGAAAACTAGTCTTCTATGATTGTTGATATTTTGAAGACCTTACAGACCCCCTTACCAAACCTATTTGACATGCTAGGATCTCAAAACGCAATCCTATTTACTGCAATTGCTCTTGGAGTACATACAGATCACAAAAGGACTAAATGCATTATAATGCATGGAGAATTCATGATTATCCTAGTGAACCTCCTCAATGCCTTGACTATACTAAGATAGTAGGTGACATTATGACACATTTGGATCACAACTTGAGGTTCTATAATAGTCCCATATTCAAGATGATTGTGCAATGTATAAGGGAACATGTGTAGATCATATGTATATTTCTGGATTGTCATAGTCTTGGGAACTTAAGACACTTATATTATCCTTCCTCCACCCTAAAACTCCATCACCCTCATAGAGATTCAAGTACATCACAAAGGACTAGTTATATTATCATGCAAGGAGACTCTACTCAAGACTTGTCCCAACAACATCATACCCTCCTTGATTGTACTATAGTACATGCACCCACCAATATCAATATTCTATCTTCCTTAACTATCTAATAACTACTTGACAAGTCACTATCTATTCAAGACAACCTCATGGTGATTATAATTTTCCTAATAACTATGCCAATGACATGTATGGTTATCTTATAGTTGATGGCAATCTTCCCTACCATATGAATATCCTTTCAAGACCACCTAGATATGTTTATATAGTATCATGGATATCTTTTTGCATGGATTTGAGATTAATTGACTTATCATTTAGTCTTGATTTCCACCTTGTGTATCAGTTGCTATCCTACCCATGGATGAGAGGTCATAATTATTTGTAGGGTTGCATGATAGCTATTGCAATATAATTTAGTCTTTAGGCCGATATGATAGTTCTTCCAAGTGAGTATGCTCAAGTGACAATCCTTAACTTGATTTTAGCATGATGATAATTCATTGACTAACATGATTTCCATTAGTATCCTTCTAATTGTTTAGGTTAGTGTTTGAATCAAGATAATGCCAACATGTGATAATTTTCACTTTCTCATGATAATTTAACTTGTCAAAATGAAAATCATCTCACTTCCCTAATGACTATCCTATAACATGACATTTCATGCCTTAACATGATCATAAAGTGAAGTAAATGAATAAATTTAAAGAACATACCTTAGATTTCAAGATTCGAGTTGCCCAATCCTCAAAAATTTGGCTTTAAAATCCTCAAAAATTTGATCTTTTTGGCAAGTTCCTTCGTATTCAATGTTGAATTCTATATAACTCTAATAGGATTAGTAAAAATTAATAAAAAAACAAGCATATATCATCAAATTCAATCTAAATACATTAAAATTAACATTGAAACAATATGAAACATGAAACTATTAGTTTAAACAATCAAATTATGTCTAAAAACATGCAATTTAGTTCTTCTACATTGAAAAACCAAAAAAAGGTGGTGGATTAAGCAAAGAATGATTGTCAAAATGTCAACTGGTTAAAAAAGCATTTTGTTGTCCAATTGTTCATGAAAAGCAGGGAATAATAGAGCATGTGGGACCGAAACACGGATCCCACATGCTTTTTATCCATTTTTTGGTTTACCAAAACACGTGAGCGCATTTTGTCAAGCATGGAAATTTTAAGTGCTTTCATGCATCAAAAGTCTTAAGTGTTGTCATGCATGGAAACTTATAAGTGTTTTAAGTGCATGGAAAGTGGGGAGGGAGGTACAGAAGTGAGAGAGAGAGGGTAGGAGGTATAGAGGGGATGGAGAGGGTAGGAGTTAAAGAGGGGAGAGAGAGAGAGAGAGAGAGAGAGAGAGAGAGAGAGAGAGAGAGAGAGAGAGACTGCTTTTAACATGCAACCCTAAACTCGACCAACCCTAAACATCTAAACCCTAAATAATGCCCCAAAATCCTAACCCCTAAACCCAACCAACCCTAAACCTCTATCTCTCTATCTCTATCGTCCCTCTACCTCTCAACCTCTCTCCCTATGTCTTTGGCCATGTCCCCTACTCTCTATCTCCCTATCTCTCCCCTCAATCTCATCTATATCTCCCTATTGATCCTCTTTCTCTCTCTAAATCCTAAACCCTATACCTTCAAACCCCTAACCCCTAAACCATAAACCCTAAATAATGCCCCTAAACCCTAACCTCTAACCCGTAACCCCTAAACCCTAAACCTAAGAAACCCTAAACCCCTAAACCCTAAACTTGAGCAACCATAAACTCATAAACCCTAAATAATGCCCCTGACCCTTGACCCCTAACTCCTAACCCCCTCTCTCTCTAAACCCCTAAACCCTAAATAATGCCTCTAAACCCTAACCCCTAAACCCTAAACCTCTATCTTCCTATCTCTCCCTAATCTCCCTATATCTATCGACCCTATACCTCTCAATCTCTCTCCATATGTCTCTGGCCATGTCCCTCACTCTCTATCTCCCTATCTCTCCCTTCATCTCCTTTATATCTCCCTATCGATCCTCTCTCTCTAAACCCTAAACCCTAAACCTCTAAACCTTAACCCCTAACCCATAAACCATAAACCCTAAACCCTAAACCCGAGCAACCCTAAACCCCAAACCCCTAAACCTTAAACCCAAGCAACCCTAAACCACTATCTCCCTATCTCTCCCCTATCTCCCTATATCTATCATCCCTCTACCTCTCAATCTATCTCCCTATGTCTCTGGACATGTCCCTCTCTCTCTATCTCCCTATCTCTATCATCCCTCTACCTCTCAATCTGTCTCCCTATGTCTGTGGACATGTCCCTCTCTCTCTATCTCCCTATCTCTCCCGTCTGTCTCTATCTCTCCCAATCTCCATTAGTCCCCTCTTTATCTCTCTAAACCCTAAACCCCTAAACCCTAACACCTAAACCCTAAACCCAAGAAACCCTAAACCCCTAATCCCTAAATCCTAACCCCTAAACCCTAAATAATTCCCCTAAACCCGAGCAACCCTAAACCTCTCTCTCTCTAAAAACCTAAACCCTAAATAATGCCCCTAAACCCTAACCCATAACCCCTAAACCCTAAACTCGAGAAACTATAAACCTCTATCTCCCTATATCTCCCTTATATCTTCCTATCTCTATCATCCCTCTACCTCTCAATCTCTCTCCCTATTTCTTTGGACATCTTGCTCACTCTCTATCTCCCTATCTCTCCCCTATGTCTCCTCTCTCTCTCTCTACCTATCTATCTCTCCCTATCTCTCTATCTCTTGCCTCTCTCTCCCCTATCATTCTTCTATCTCCCTATCTCTCCCTCTCACTTATCAATGAAGGAAATAGAAACAAGAAAACTCTCTCTCTCTCTCTCTCTCTCTCTCTCTCTCTCTCTCTCTCTCTCTCTCTCTCTCTCTCACACACACACACACACACACACACACACACAAAGCAAATGGAAACAAGAAAACTAGGACATGCAAAGAGGAACAAGGATATAAATTGGGAGGATGAAATGGAAACATGTAATGTCCCTTACCTGACTTGCCCTAGAATTCGCTTATGAATTAGGTTTAGGGTTTCTTCTCTTTTAAAGGGGTAACCTTGGGTTGAATAGATCACACATTATTTTGAATTAGTACCTGCAGCATCATGTATATTCAAGTCCATATTGTTGCATGTTAGTTTTAATATCTAGTAATCATCAGTCCAACATAAACACACTTACAATTTGAAACACATAGGTAAAAGAAAAATATTCATGCTGCCGGGGGAGGTAAACACATAAGCCCTTAGTAGCCAAAGGCCTACCACAATCCTATTGCCCAATCCCTTGACTCGGGCCTATGGTGGCTGGTCCTTTTGCCGAATCCCTCGTCTCGGGCCAAAGGGGCATGTTACAATGTGGGACCCCCATCCCTCCATGATCCAATCCCTTAACTCAGGCCAAAGGGGCATAACGCCCAATCTTGGTCTCGGGCCTATGGGGACGGAACCTAGATGGGGTTTTTAGGCAATCTACTAAGGTCTATGCATTCCCTCTCCTGGTTGAATTCATAAAATGCAATACATGCAATTTCCACACACATTTCAAAACATACAATTTGCCTTTATTATTATAGTGTCCCTTTTTGTCTGTTGTGACTCTTCTTGAGTCAGTCTCATGCCTATTCTTTAATATTTATATATTATAGTATTTGTTATAATATTAATAATATCTCTATATTATATTATTACATATGTTATTAATAATATATATATATATTTGATTGCTCGCCAGCACTTGAATTTTATTGTTATTCTATTATTAACATAACTATTTAATATATTACTTATTCATTATCATTATAATATTACAATTATATATATATATTATTGTTATTATCGGAGCATTATTATTATATTTTTATCATGAATATAAATTTTAATAATGTTTAATCGTACCGATCTCTATCAGGCCATCACATCCTTTATCTACTATATATATTATATTTATTTATTTATTTTTACTAGAATCATTCTTCTCATTTGCTGATGTAGATATCTCTATATATTAATTTATGTTGTCTTTCCTTTTATATTTTCTTTCCCTGATGATTTCCTTCTATCTCACAACCTTTATTTATTTCCCTTTCAAGGGATATGTTCGAAGAGGTATGTCTCTTATTATTTTTACCTCTTATTATTTTTATTACTTTATATTAATTCCTGGTAAAACTAGTTCTAACCATACGTAACTCTGTTATCATAAGAGGATAGGTTAAAAGATGTTTATTTATTTTATTTATATTTATTTATAATAAATGATATATTTTATATTTTATATTATTTATACTATATCATTTATATCATAATAAATGATATATGATTTATATTATACTATTTGTTTTTATATTATAAAGTAAGATAATTATAAGTATATTTGTATTTATATTATTATAATGTATGTAATTATTTCTATCATCCAAAATAATATTTTAGAAACCATCTTTATTATGTTCAAATCTGTACTTTAACAGTGTCTGGATATGGGGACATGACAACCCTCCCCACTCAAGATTGCTTGTCCTCAAGCAACTATAATTAGGTATCCTATAATATTTTATTAAGATTTATGTACACAATAAATATTTTGAGCTAGTTGTTTACATGTATTTTAATTTGTTTTTCTCATGCCATTTCAAGCTATAGGTTATAGAGATATTTTAACTATTTTATTTTACTATTTCATTTAGTATATTTACTTAATGTAAGTTTAAGAGTTATTTTATTCTTATTTATTTTTTACCTTATTTACTCATTACTTATTACATATTTGTAATTTTAATTTATTTATTTTTTGTTGCATCATAACATATTGAGTAACTTTTAATTTTTTAATGTTACACACACACACACACACACACACACACACACACACACATATATATTTAAAATATTTTAGCAATGTATTAAACACCATTATTTTTTTATTTTTATTTATTTTTAACTATTATTCACAGGATGGCAGGATCACTGCTTTGATACCGCTATAATGTCCCTTACCTGACTTGCCCTAGAATTTGCTTGTGAATTAGGTTTAGGGTTTCTTCTCTTTTAAAGGGGTAACCTTGGGTTGAATAGATCACACATTATTTTGAATTAGTACCTGCAGCATCATGTATATTCAAGTCCATATTGCTGCATGTTAGTTTTAATATCTAGTATTCATCAGTCCAACATAAACACACTTGCAATTTGAAACACATAGGTAAAAGAAAAACATTCATGCTGCCGGGGGAGGTAAACACATAAGCCCTTAGTAGCCAAAGGCCTACCACAATCCTATTGCCCAATCCCTTGACTCGGGCCTATGGTGGCTGGTCCTTTTGCCGAATCCCTCGTCTCAGGCCAAAGGGGCATGTTACAATGTGGGACCCCCATCCCTCCATGATCCAATCCCTTGACTCAGGCCAAAGGGGCATAACGCCCAATCCTGGTCTCGGGCCTATGGGGACGGAACCTAGATGGGGTTTTTAGGCAATCTACTAAGGTCTATGCATTCCCTCTCCTAGTTGAATTCATAAAATGCAATACATGCAGTTTCCACACACATTTCAAAACATACAATTTGCCTTTATTATTATAGTGTCCCTTTTTGTCTGTTGTGACTCTTCTTGAGTCAGTCTCATGCCTATTCTTTAATATTTATATATTATAGTATTTGTTATAATATTAATAATATCTCTATATTATATTATTACATATGTTATTAATAGTATTATATATATATATATATTTGATTGCTCGCCAACACTTGAATTTTATTGTTATTTTATTATTAACATAACTATTTAATATATTACTTATTCATTATCATTATAATATTACAATTATATATATATATATATATATATATATATATATATATATATATATATATATATATATATTATTGTTATTATCAAAGCATTATTATTATATTTTTATCATGAATATAAATTTTAATAATGTTTAATTGTACCGATCTCTATCAGGCCATCACATCCTTTATCTATTATATATATTATATTTATTTATTTATTTTTACTAGAATCATTCTTCTCATTTGCTACTGATGTAGATATCTCTATATATTAATTTATGTTGTCTTTCCTTTTATATTTTCTTCCCCTAATGATTTCCTTCTATCTCACAACCTTTATTTATTTCCCTTTCAAGGGATATGTTCAAAGAGGTATGTCTCTTATTATTTTTACCTCTTATTATTTTTATTACTTTATATTAATTCCCTTTTGTGGTAAAACTAGTTCTAACCATACGTAACTCTGTTATCATAAGAGGATAGGTTAAAAGATGTTTATTTATTTTATTTATATTTATTTATAATAAATGATATATTTTATATTTTATATTATTTATACTATATCATTTATATCATAATAAATGATATATGATTTATATTATATTATTTGTTTTTATATTATAAAGGAAGATAATTATAAGTATATTTGTATTTATATTATTATAATGTATGTAATTATTTCTATCATCCAAAATAATATTTTAGAAACCATCTTTATTATGTTCAAATCTGTACTTGTCTGGATATGGGGACATGACAAAACAAGATAAAATGAAAGTCTATTGGATGGGAAGAATGATGAAAGGAGAGGTGTAAAATAGTAAAATAGGAAAAAATTGGTGGGATCTAAAGGGAAATTGGAAAGGAAAAGGAAATCTAGGAAAGCTAGGAAAAGGAAAACTAGGAGGTAGATAGGTGAGAGAGAGAGGGTAGCAGGTAAAGAGAGAGAGAGAGAGAGAGAGAGAGAGAGAGAGAGAGAGAGAGAGAGAGAGAGAGAGAGGGGGGGGGGGAGGGAAGTAGAGAGTTTGAGAGAGGGTAGGAGGTAAAGAGGTGAGAGAGAGGGGAGGGAGAGAGAGAATAATAGAGAGGGGTAAGGAGGGAGGGAGAGATGATTTTATTTCACCATAACACGAGTGCAATATAATGCACTCGCGTTATGCTAAGTTGCTTTGGTAATTTCCAAGTATTTGGCTTGGATTTTCCTTGGGATTCCAAACCAAAGAGCGTGCTCCCCATCAGGTTTGCACATGTCTTAATGACAAGTTGAAAAAGGGAGAGGGAGAGAGTTTTCTTAAGCTCTCTCTTAGCTTTCTAACTATATATTTTTTCACATTTTGAGTATGTTAAGGATTTCATCTTTAATTTCTTTTGTTAGTGTATCTGTTTTGTGTGAAAAACTAGTGTGTGGTATTTTTTGGGTTTTTTTTAAACCATTCATCGAAATTTCAAATTAATTACATTTTTAGAAACTAGACTCCATTCTACACGTATTCAAAAAAAATTGGATTTTCAATTAGTTTTCAAAAAAATTAGGGGGGAGCATGCTCAAATTTCTATTTTTCAGGATGTGTCCACTTTGAAAATTAGTAAAAAACCAAATATTCATGAAAAAATTATCAGAAAAATTAGGGATAAACTACATGGTGTTAGCTAATTTCTCACGAAAGTGATTTTTAAAATAATAAAAAAAAGTTAACATTTTAGGGGGAGCAAACCAGATGCTATGTTATATTTTTCTAAAAAAACCATGACCAATTTTTGTGCTCCCCCTTTTTGAACCCCTTAATCTCAACCATTTTTGAAAAAAAATTAGTAGTTTAGAAACTAGATTCAGAGCACTACAACTCTTGTTTTTGTTGTATCTTCGAATTTTGAGTGTAACTATCTTCAATTTCTTATCCAACATCAGTCTTTCATGATTTCAGTAAAAAATTGCATCTTAAGACCCCCTTTTGGTCCACCATCTTTGTGCACTTACCCTTAAGTCAAATGCATTTATTACATTCAAGGCATTCAAATATTTCATTGAAAGATAGTTGGAGAGGCCATTGAAGTGGCTAAGGTGTGATAATGGGGGTGAATATGCCTCTAATACTATCAAGAGTTTGTGTATAAGAAGGGATCAAGATAGAGTATAGTATGCCTTAATCTCGACAATAGAATATCATCATAGAGAGGTGAAACTAGACTCCTATTGAGAGCACAAGATGCATGCTTACAAGTAGTGGGTTGTCAAATTCTTTTTGGGATGATGCAATCTCTATAGTAGCATATGTTTGAAATTGATTACCTATTGTTACATTACATAAGAAGACTCCTTATGAATGAGACCAAGACAAGTGTTGGACTCTTGAAACTTTTGGTTGAGATGCATATGCGCACATACCAAATAAAAAGTGAAAGAAACTAGATGGGAAAAGCTAAAAGTGCATATTGATTGGATATAGCTTATAGACTCAAAGGCATACAAATTATATGACCCTATAGAGCATGAGGTCATAGTCAGTTGAGATGTCATCTTTGATGAAAGTTTAGTCATACATAAGACAATGGAAGTGAAGAATGTGATGGTAACTGGTATCACCTAGAATTGCACCCTGCTTGAAGCATGTTCAAGCATTCCAATGACACAATAAGACTAATCTCAAGGTGTGGGACCTTCCAAATGAGATCAGACCTCCAGAGAAGGCTGGTTCCTTTTTCTGGACTTAAGGTCCAGAGAATTTAACTAAGCCTATGCTACTGATCACTGAGAAAAAGGGAGAAGAGGGAGGAACTAAAATTAAAAGGTGATGCACCAGATTTATAGTGTTAGTTGGGACTGACATAACATAATAATGATCTCAAATATTGATATGGATTCACACAGACTTACAACTTTAACAGAGGTTCAGAATAGAAAATTGTAACTACAGGAGGGACCATTTTATCCATAGAATAAGCCTACAGTTTTCAAGTAAACAGAAAGTAGAAGCATAAAGAGAGGCAAAATATCAGTGATTATATTGATCGTAGAGGCTAAATAGCCATTACAAAAGAAGAAGAATTCGCTACAGAAGAAATAGACACAAAATAACCAGTTACATTCATAGATGAACCATAATCAGAGACATCAAAGGCTTAGCTTCAAGCACAATGTATCAGATCCAACTAGTTCTTGTAATGCATTACAAGGTCTGAAACTGCAACAAAGTCTCCTTGCCCGTGGAATGACCCAAAAGAACAACTAACAACAATTACATCTTTTTTCATGTATATATAACTTTTCTAATCGTTGTGCATCTACAAGCACTAAATTTTGGTCAACCACTTTGTCCAAGTGCCCATGCTGCATTTAATTTGTCCCATGGCCCTGTCTAAGAAATCTGTAAATAGGGACGGAGGCCATGCCCTGTCAGGTCTGTAAAATCCTAGATTGCCCACATGCATAAATGTCAAGCGCATTAATGAGGGAAGGTCTAAAATCCTTCCATGGTACCTGTAAATTCATTTTGTCCCTTATTTGTACTGGCACATTAAAGAATTTAATTGTTTCAACCACCTAAATCTGAATGATTTGCAACATTGTCCTTCAAGCATTTAATGTGTTCTACAACAATGGCGTGATTTCAGGAAATCATGCCCTGTAAGCTTTTACAACACTTTAAAAGTGTTTATTTTCAATTTTGCCATGGCGCCCTTTGAATTTTTCTTTATTGGCAAATTTGCCCTCTAGCAAACTCCTTTTCCTTGGCTTCCTTCACTTTCCTTCTCATATCCCCCTTTGGTTGGCAAAAGCTTCATTTAGTGAACTATCGGGTCCTCTTGTTTTCTCCTTTTGGGCCTTTAGTCGGCAAATTACCTTATCAATGAACTTGAGAAGCCACGAACTGATCAGTGAGTTTGCAATTTAGCCAATTCCCTAATTTCTCCCTTTTGTTTGATCTTTTTCCTCCTTTTTCACCTTATTGGCAAATCTTCTTTCTCAAGAACTTTCCTTGCTTTGGCCTTCAGTCCGGCTTCTTTCCTTTGGTCGGAGCCTCTGTTCCTTTGTTGGTAAATTCATTGATCGATGAACTTAAGGTTCGCCAACCTTAAGTTATGCTAATAAAGGCAAACTCTTTATCTTTTCTTTCCTTTGGCACACTTCATTTTCTTTTACTTAATCACTTCCCGCTTGTCCATTCTTCCTTAGTCGGCGAATTCGTCGATTGGCAAACTTGTCGACTAAGGCAACCTTTCACCACTTTTGCCTACGTCTTTTACCTTGACCTCCTGTCGGGGATTTCTTCAATCAACAAACTCTCCGGTTGGAGAACTGGCGAGTTCGTGAACCAAACATTTCACCGACAAAAGCCTTCTTTGCTTCTTTCTTTTCCTTAAGAGAGTTTTTTTGGCTTTAGTCCCTTTAGTCGGTGAACCAGCCAATCGGCGAACTGGTTGGTTAACCAAACTTAAATTTTGCTGACTAAGGCAAAAGACAAAGGAAAAATACTTAGAATTTTTAGGAATTTTGAAGGAAGACTTTATTCTATTGAATCTTTCTCAAATTGAATATTTTTGATGGAAGAAGGGTGGGATTTTTAAGGGGGACTTTGGGCTATTTTGGCCTAGGCAAAAATATGACAATAGTAACACAAATAGACATTCTTGATGATAAATATGAAGAATAATTTGAGCAAGATGATTCAACATCAGAAGAACTAGTTATAAAATAAGATGAATTTGTACAAGAGCAACCACAACTTTGAAGGACAATAAGAGCATGAAAACCCACACAAAAGGTGTTAGAATCATATGCACTTTTTATTGAATTTGATGAACCACACAATGTTCAAGATGTGCTTGAGAGCCATGATGTGGTAGAATGGAAGTATACAATAGATATTGCATATAAATTACTCATGGAAAATTAGACATGGGAACTCACAAGTCTTCCACTAGAAAATAAAGTTGTTGAATGTAAATTTCTATTTAAATGGAAGTACACTTTTTCACCTATAGTGAAAATAACTTCCATTCTTGAGTTTTGCTAGCTATTGCATCAACATTAGAATCAATTTGATGTTAAAGAAACATTTTTAAATGGGTTGTTAAAAGAGGAGTTTTATATGCAACAACCAGAAGGAGTAATTGGTATATAAGTCAATGAAGACTTTGTATGGGTTGAAGCAATCCTCAAGGGAATGGTATGAAAGGTTTGATGGTTTTCTACAAGATAAAGGGTATCTTTGTTGCTATGTCGATTCAAATGCCTAGATATGGTGAGATGTAACAACATATATCTAAAAATATTACATGCTACTAGCTACAATAAGATTCATTATTACCTCTAGGCAAATTGTAAGAGACAAGCACAAAAAATAAATTCATCTTTATTAGGAAATATGTTGGAAGCTTGTTGGTGTTGTCATTGATGTCAACCTCTAGCAATTGGTTCACTTGGTCTCCAAGTGCTTTTGATAAAATTTGAATAAAAAGGTGTGCAGTGAGACAGAAGTATGTTTAGTATTGTGCTCCACATTTCTCCATAATTGAAGATATGCTTCTGCAGTTTGGAAGTGATGATCAGAGGTGTTTAGAGGTGTTATATGCAGAGTTTTAGGTTTTGGATCGTGCGGAAGTGGAAGATGTGTTTGACAGAGTGGTTGAATGTGAAGAAGGTTGTCTAGGAGAAATGAGATTGCTCCGCATTTCTAAGCATTAAGGTTTCTTGTCTTGCAAATCTGGGAATGTGTGTATACTATATTTATCTACCTTTCCTTGAAGTTTCTAGTGTTGGATCACTCCGCAAGTTTAGTTCTTGTGTTGGTGTTTAGTGGTAGTGTATCCTGATGTACAGAATGAAGACATTCTTTGTTTCAGGTGGTTGCGGTAGTGTTGCAGAAGATTATGATGATGCTAGAATACTCTGTCCAAAGATGTGTGGATGTTGTGGAATACTTCTTTGTGGTCTGCATGATGTTTTTGGACTTGAAGAGGCATGTATGTGGTCATTTGTTGTGTTTGTTCAGGTTTGGTCGACCTGGCTTGCTAGCGCTATTTGCGGAGGTACCTCGTGGATTGTGGATGTGATGAGTAGCATGGTGATACAGATTTGGGTCCTAGCTAACTCCTGACATGTTCCAACTTCACTTCTTTCCACTGCGGAAGTGTTTGGTGCCAACCTATTTTGGTGTTGCATGTTTGAGGTGCATACATTTCATTAGGACCGACCTAATTGAGATGGTTTTAGGTCGTGGATGGTATAAATGTAAGATGAAGTTGAGTGGAGCATTGTAGAGAAGATGATGTGAATGCAAATCAAGGGTGGTGAAGTGAGTGTGAGCTTAAATGCCTATGACTCCCTGATGTAGTGAGCGGAAGGTGTCTACATTTCAGTTTGCTTGAAGTTGCTGGAGGCAGTGAGCCGAAGGTTGCGGATGGCATAAAGTTGCAGTGGTGGATTTATCCTATTGCTTTGAGAAATTGAATCTCTCTATAACATTCCTCTTCTATTCTTCTCTCTTCTGGACAGTGAGTCCTTCTGGCAGTGAGCCTTTCTTTCAGGCAGTGAGTCTATTTGTTTTCAGTGTTGCTATTCATACATACATACATAAATACATACATACATACATACATATATGTGTGTGAGCTAATCCTCATCGTGTTTTTTCCCTTCTTGGGTTTTCCACGTAAATCTGGTGTTCTTATGTGTTTGAATATGCTTGCATTGATGCTTCATGTGTTTACATTCTGTTAATGCATAATAAGAGGTTGACGATTGGAATAACATTAATGGTTTAATGTTTTAGTATACAATTGATTCACACCCCCTTCTCAATTGTCCTGTGCATTCTAACAATTGGTATCAGAGCCGTGTTCCTTGAAGAAGCTTAACCACTTGAGGAAGATCCAAACGGTGCACAAGAAAGGTATTGAGATTCCCTTGTTTGATGGATCAAATTATGCTTTCTGGAAGATCAAGATGGAAAATTTTCTTGTCTCTTTAGGGTATAGTGTATGGAAGTTAGTTGAGAAGAAATATACTATACCTACAAATGATCCAAAGGATGATGATGAGATTAAAGACTATCAGAACAATGGCAAGGAAAGGAGTGCTCTTCTGAATAGTCTTTCTGATTCAGAATTGGTGAAGGTAATGAGCTACAAAAATACTCATGAAATCTAGAAGAAGCTAGAAAGTATCTATGAAGGAGATGACAAGGTCAAGCAAGCAAAGATGCAGAATTTGAAGACCAAGTTTGAAACACTAAAGATGTCAGAGGATGAAAATATTGCAAGCTACATGCAAAGAATGGATGAAGTTGTCAATTCCATCAGTGGTCTTGGTGGAAAAATGGAGGAAACTGAAGTGGTAAAGAAGGTACTAAGAACTCTTTCAAAATCTTATAGTGTTAAAGTTTCTACTATTGAGGAAGTTCAAAAATTGGATACTTACACTACGGATCAATCGTTTGGTACCTTAACTACTTTTGAATTAAGAGATTTTGGTCAAGATGATACAAGAAAAGAGATTGCATTTAAGGTTAGCAAAACATAAAAGAATGATGAATTAGATTCGGATGACTTTGATAAAATAGAAGCAAATTTTGTAAGCAAATTGAAAAAGGGGTCTGGAAAATACAGAGGTAAGTTACCCTTCAAATATTTCAGCTGTGGAAAGATAGGTCATTATGCTTCAAAATGTTCGGTTAAGAGTTCAAATGACAAATACAAGGATAACAAAGGTAAATCAACCAAGAGGAGTTATTATGTTAAAGAAGATGCTAGCATATATGATGATGAGTTTGACTATCCAGATGATGAAATTGATGAATGTTTGTTCATGGATTTGAATGTTGGAACTAATTCTGTTGACTTTAAAAGATGTATGAAGGAAACTAATTTGAAAATAGGGCACAATATCATAGGAGCTTTGGTAACTACTTTTCATGCAAGAGAAGAGGAAAACTAATGGATAATTGATAGTTGATGTTCAAATCATATGACAAGTGATAAGAACAAGTTTGTTAAGCTTGAGAAGTTTGATGGAGGTTTTGTTAAGTTTGGTGATGATGCATCTGCGAAGATATGTGGAAGAGGTTCAATTAGTTTTGATGGAAAGAACAATACAAATGATGTTCTCTACATTAAAGGGCTCAGGCATAATCTTCTAAGTGTAGGACAAATGTGTAGCAGAGGATATAACCTTGTGTTTTAGGATGGTGGATGTCAAATTAGAAAAGAAAGCTCCAGAAATCTGATTGTCACAGGAACAAGGATGAAAGGAAATGTATATCAGTTTAAAGGTGCTAATGGTATGTGCTTTATGACTCAAATCAATGAAAGTTGGCTATGGAATAGAAGAATGTGTCACATCAATTTTGATAATCGGGTGAGGATTAGCTCTACTCAAGCTGTGAGAGATCTGCCAAGAATTGCAAAGCCCATCAATGCAATTTGCAAGGAATGTCAGATTGGGAAGCAAACAAGGAATAATTTCAAAATCAAAGAATATTCTACCATAGGACCCTTGGAGTTGGTACATACAAATCTATGTGGACCCATAAGAATAGGAAGCTTTCAAGGTGACATGTATTTCATGTTGTTAATTGATGATTACTCTAGAATGACTTGGGTAACTTTTCTCAAAAAAAATCAGAAGCTCTAGATAAGTTTAAAGCATTTAAGATTATGGTTGAAAATGAAATTGATCTGAAAATCAAGTGTTTGAGGTTTGACAAAGGTGGTGAGTTCACCTACAATGAGTTTAACTATTTTTGTGAAGATCATGGAATAAAAAGGCATTTGTTAGCCCCTAGGACTCCTCAGGAGAATGGAGTTGTGGATAGAAAGAATATGACAGTTTAGGAAGCAGTGAGGACAATGTTGAAAGAAGCAAATCTACTGAATATCTATTGGAGAGAAGCTATTCACACTGTAGTCTACATACAAAACAAAGTGCAAGCAAGGGTCAACAGTTCAAAGACCCCATATGAACTATGGTATGGAAGATATCCTACTGTAAAATATTTTAGAGTGTTTGGAAGCAAGTGATACATTATGAGAAATGAAGAAAACCTGGGAAAGTTTGATGCAATATCAGATGAAGGAATCTTCCTTGGATATTCTACAAAGAGAAAGGCTTACATATGCTACAACAATAGGCTAAAGAAGGTAATTGAAAGTGCAAATGTCAAAGTAGATGAAGAACCACATCAAAGCTCAGTGTTGATAGAAGGATATGAATCTAATGAGCTCTCTTGCAGAGAAGAAGAAAGAGAAGATGAAAAGGAAAAGGAGATGCAAGTTGGTCAAGAAGGTGCTCCAGAAAGGATTCCTAAGACTCCCAAGTATGTGTAGAAGAATAATTCTGAAGATCAGATCATTGGAGATTAGAACAAAGGTATATTAACAAGAAGAAAAATTGCTATGGCAGATGAACAGGTACATTTGTGCTTACTGTCTAAAATAGAACCTAAAACAATGACTGAAGCATGCAAAGACAAGCACTGGATCAAAGCTATGGAAGAAGAATTGATGCAAATTGAGAAAAATCAGACTTGGTAAATTGTCCCAAGACCAACAAACAAAAATGTAATAGAAACTAAATGGGTATTTCAAAACAAATTGAATGAGAATGGAGAAGTAGTCAGGAATAAGGCTAGGCTTGTATGTAAAGGCTACTCACAAGTGGAAGGAATAGATTATGAGGAAACATATGCTCCAGTGGAAAGAATGAAGGCCATTAGAATGTGTTTGGCCTTTGCAGCTCATAAGAACTTCAAAGTTTATCAAATGGATGTGAAATCTGCATTCTTGAATGGGGAATTAGAAGAAGAGGTATACATTGAATAACCAGAAGGCTTTCAGTTATCAGATGATCCATATATGGTTTGCAAATTGAAGAAGACATTGTATAGACTCAAACAAGCTCCTAGAGCTTGGTATGCAAGGTTGGATAGGTACCTGCTGCAACAAGGATTCAAAAAGGGCATTGCAGACAACAATTTATACTTCAAAGTTGAAGAAAATCAAATCCTGATTGTGGAGGTATATGTTGATGATATAATCTTTGGAGAAAATGAAGGTATGTGTAAGAGATTTGCAAAAGAGATGATGAAAGAATTTGAAATGTCAATGTGTGGGGAAATGAATTTCTTTCTTGGATTACAAATCAGCCAATCAGAAAAAGGTATTTTTATTTCACAGTCAAGGTATGTTAAGGAAATGTTGAAGAAGTTTGGAATGGAAGACTCCAAACCGGTATGTACTCCCATGACTATTAGTTGTAAGTTAAGCAAAAATGATGAATCTCCTAAGGATGATCAGAGCAAGTACAAATCAATGATTGGTGGACTGGTATACCTAACCGTTACTAGACCGGACATCATGCATGCAATTTTCGTTGTGACTAGATTTCAAGCAGATCCCAGAGAAACATATGTTACAACAGTAAAAAGGATATTTAGATACTTGAAAGGCACTCTGGATTTTGGCCTATGGTATCCCAAGGATACTGATTTCTCTTTGAGTGCATATACAGATGTAGATTGGGTAAGATGTATAGATAATAGAAGACGTACAAGTGGTGGTGCTTTATTTCTTGGAAGCAGACTAGTCTCATGCTTGAGTAAGAAGCAAGATTCAATGTCATTATCTACTGTAGAAGTAGAGTACATTGCAGCAGCATCTTGTTGCACACAGGTGTTGTGGATGAAGAAGACATTGAAGGATATCAAAGTATAATATGATGAACCTATTCCTATCTTATGTGATAATATAAGTGCTATCAACATTTCAAAGAATCTGGTAATGCATTCAAGAACAAAGCATATTTCAATCCGGTATCACTTCCTAAGAGAGAAGGTTGCAGAGAATGAGGTGAAATTGGAATATGTGCATACTAAGGATCATGTTGCAGATATTTCTAGAAAAGCTCTTCCTAAGGATACTTTTGAGTATCTCTGGTAGAAGTTAGGGGTTATTGACTCTCCTTTTAATTAGATGCATAAGTGGCTGCATCTATCCAGGAAGCATTTCAAGATACATTCTTTGTCCTGGACTGATGTTGTAAGCTACCTCTTAGGGGGAGTAGGTAGTGGTTCTACTAGTTGGTGCAATCAGATGGAGCATATCTTATGACCCTAAGGGGGAGAGTGCAAAAAATTGAAAGTAGTGGAGAGAGAGCAAGTGCTCGCTGGTGTTGCAAGTGTTGCCCTTTGCCATTGATGTCAAAGGGGGAGAGAGTTGAAGTGACTAAAGAACCTTTGTGCAAGAAAGTGTGTGAAGAGTAAGAGTTACTCCAGTCAGGGGGAGTACTACTGATTGTTGATTGGTTGTTTTTGTTGTTGATAGTTTTTCAGAAAATTGGTGTTGCCATCAATGACAAAGGGGGAGATTGTTGGAAGCTTGCTAGTGTTGTCATTGATGTTAGTTGGTTTACTTGGTCTCTAAGTGCTTTTGATAAAATTTGAATAAAAAGGTGTGTAGTGTGACAAAAGTATGTTCAGTATTGTGCTCCACATTTCTTCATAATTAAAGATATGCTTATGCGGTTTGGAAGTGATGATCAAAGGTTTTAAAGGTGTTATATCCAGAGTTTCAGGTTCTAGATCATGCGGAAGTGGAAGATGTGTTTGACAAAGAGGTTGACTATGAAGAAGGTTGTCTGGGAGAAATGAGACTACTCCACATTTCTCTGCATTAAGGTTTCTTGTTTTGCAGATCTGGGAACGTGCTTATACTATCTTTATCTTCCTTTCCTTGAAGTTTCTAGTTATCGCTCCGCAAGTTTAGTTCTTGTGTTGGTTGTAGCATCCACGTTCGATTAACATAGTAAAACTAGAAGATTTACCATAAAGTAATTCAACAAGGTAAAAATGAGATAGAGAAAAAAATTTCTTTTATTTAACAAATAATCAAGTAACTACAATTACAAGATTTCTTTTTACAAAATACAATATACCCATATTGTCTTTTCATTTACAATGTTTACAAATGTAAAACCATTACATATACAATTTGGAATCAATACTGCATCTGAATATCTAACATCTTTATCACAAGTCTTGGCATGTTTCCTGCTTGGAGAGAGAGCATCTTTCTAGTGATTAACCTCCAACTACAAACCAACGGTCTCCCACACATCTTCCACATAGGAAGTGGCCCTACCCTTCACGAGGAATATAGACCTTAGGTGACCAGTGGTAATTTGCCTTTTCAAGTACATAGTGTTGTATTCTACTCAAATCTATCAACCATACACTCTAGATACCCTCTAGCTAAGTATGATTTCCGATAGGATGAGCAATCTGAATACAGTGAACTGACAATGCATGCAGAAAACAAATGCATTACTTTGGCCAAAGTTTTTAATATTATATCATTCGTACTGAACGTACTCGTTGTGTTCACCCACCCCTACTCGACATGGATGTTGTCGTATTTATGCAGTTTACACACATCGACTATAATTATGTAAATGGTCTAATCATCTTGTCAAGATAATAGTATTCTTGACTCAAATAAGTCTATATGACATAACCAATCATTTGGTTCATAATTGACTCTAGGGTTTTCATAACAACCCTCTGTATAATACGATATTTTAATTTATCCATTTCTCATATCTATGAGATTAAGGTTCATAATCGACTCTTGGTAATTATCCTAATATCTCTACAAGGTCATTCTCAGGAATATTTAACCTACTCCATTGAATTGGAACTTTTTATAAGAATAATAATAATTAATCTAAAATAGGATTCTCATATAACCTTATTCCATCTTCCATAATATCTATAAGATACTACCAATGTCATGCTACAAAGGTTTACCAATAGTTTTCAGGAATCTAATACTCTTAGTTAAATAATTTAATCCATTATGCAACTCTGTATAAAACCTATACAAGACAAAATGTTAAATCGTTATATCATTATTATTATATGGTTCAAAATGAGAGTAAGCAAGCATGGTTCCTCCTTTCAAAAATCTATCATATGGTTATTCTCATACTCTGTAATATCTGGTTTCAAATTCAATAAGAAGACTATATATTTAAGCTAACAACAGCTTATGACCTTCTCATATAGGGATAATCATTTACCCTTCAGTTCCTGATTGGGTATGGTCTACAGTTTAAAGACACTAGGTAAAAGATTGACTCAGTTTATTACAACAGTGACCTTACTGGCATGACCAAATATCAATCATATAAGTAACATTTGTCATCTTTTACGACTACAAGTAAATAACTCAAATAGCTTACTTAAAACGTTAAATGTGCTTCTAAGTTGATACAGAATAGTTATCGACTACCACATCAAAACTTCAGAAGATACAATCTTACCAGTGAGCTCGTTGATTTCCTATGATACTACATTATATAGTTTTAAAATGAACTCATCGTTTTCCCCATGAATCAATAACACATAAATGGAAGAATACCTATAGTTTACTAACTTGAACTGGCTAAGATAGGTGAATAATTCACAGGGTCGATGCCACCAATCTATGTATTCAGCTATTGTCACCTCTACTAAATTTTATTTCGTCTTTCTCCTCCTTTTCCCCCGTGTCTCTCTGTGTGTTTTTAAGTTCTAAACCTCCCTAATATATAACTACCACGACTCATTCGAATCGATAGTCATAATGAGGGTGGCACGACTCCTACAAAGTCACCTTATTCCATGCCTCCTCTACACTCAGTAATGTAAACTTAATCAAAGTTTTCACAGTCTAAAGTGGTTGATTCAAAACTGAAGACCAATATTTAAGCGCATATCCCCCATGACAATGAGAGTTTATCGCTCAAAGACTCGTCATTTGTGGCGGTTAAAAACCACAGTCCTCCTTCTTAGACATGGTTGACACATCATCTAAAACATAACTAATCTTAAATGCTGTCCAATGAGTGGTTCGATCGACCACTAACACTAATAAAGACTTGCCTACAAATAAGCCTTCGGCTTACTCAAACATTTTCCCATCGACTCAATATGAGGTATTATCCTCATTCGATGCCAAGGCATCTATATATATTGATTACATCAATAATAATTATATTGATTACATCAACTATAATTCTCATAACATCACCTATTACATAAAGTAGCTATGGTTTATTCAATATTAAGGTATTATTAAACCATGGTTCATGGATATTGTGATTGGGTTGAGCTTGTCTCCCCATCATAATCTGTTGATAATAATCACATAATAATAACTTCGACGAAAACGTCTTAACATTTACAAATCGTTATAACGCATCGAATATCTTAATAATAGTATTAGATAATCATTTTACGACAATAACGTTGTAATATTTACGTTGAACGTAAATAGTTATAAATCAAACTCAAACGACGTCGTTAACGTTATTAACGACTTAATACGACTTAGTGAGTTTTTGAAAACAATATCAATTGATTGTCAATTAGGTTCAAAAGTAAACTGACAAGACAAAGCTTACCTCTTACGACACATTGGTTCACATTTTCGTTAAACACTTATAACTTGGTTGGGCAAATAAACCACTCATAACCTGAGGTCTATATCTCTCTTCTGGAAAGATACCCTCTCTCTCTTTTCTCTGAGAGTCATCTGATAGCCTGTAATCATGTTTCGCTTGTCATCAAACAATACATGTGATCAGTGCATCATTATTCAATTAATTCAACTAATAAATCAAATCTCATAAAACAAATATTAAATCGATATTAACATAATCATTCCTATAATTTCAATAAATGACATTCAATATAATCCATATTTTTCCTTGTCATTAATCTAAATATCATAATGAATTTACTTATGTCCAAGTAAAAAGTAAAAGTAAAGACAAAATTGGGGATGTAACATTGGTGTTCGGTGGTAGTGCATCCTGATGTGCAAAATGAAGACATTCTTTGTTTCGAGTGGTTGCGGTAGTGTTGCAAAAGATTATGATGATGCTAGAATACTCTAGAAAGATGTGCGGATGCTATGGAATACTTCTTTGTGCTCCGCATGATGTTTTTGGACTTGGAGAGGCGTGTATGTGGCCGCTAGGTGTGTTTGTTTAGGTTTGGTCGACCTAGCTTGCTAGTGCTATTTGCGGAGGTACCTCGTGGATTGTGGATGTGATGAGTAGCATGGTGATACAGATTTGGGTCCTAGCTAACCCTTGACATGGTCCAACTTCACTTCTTTCCACCGCAAAAGTGTTTGGTGTTGACCTATTTTGGTTAGGACCGACCTAATTGAGATGGTTTTAGGTCATGGATGGTATAAATGCAAGATGAAGTTGAGTGGAGCAATGTAGAGAAGATGATGTGAATGTGAATCAAGGGTGGTGAAGTGAGTGCGATCTTAAATGCCTATGACTCCCTGATGCAGTGTGCAGAAGGTGTCTACATTTCAGTTTGCTTGAAGTTGCTAGAGGCAATGAGCCAAAGGTTGTGGATGGCATAAAGTTGCAGTGGTGGATTTATCCTGTTGCTTTGAGATATTGAATCTCTTTGTAACATTCCTCTTCTATTCTTCTCTCTTCTGGACAGTGAGTCCTTCTGGCAGGGAGCCTTTCTTCTGGACAGTGAGCCTATTTATTTTCGGTGTTGCTATATATGTGTGTGTGTGTGAGCTAATCCTCACCGTGGTTTTCCCTTCTTAGGTTTTCCACGTAAATCTAGTGTTCTTATGTGTTTGAATATGCTTGCATTGATGCTTCTTGTGTTTACATTATGTTAATGCATAATAAGAGGTTGAAGATGGGAATAATATTGAGGGTTTAATGTTTTAATATACAACTGATTCACCCCCTCTTAGTTGTCCTATGCATTCTAACAAAATATACATTGAGAATATCCTCAAGAAGCTTAAGATGGATGACTACAAGTCAACGGTTACATTGATAGAAGTTGGTTGGGAAAAAGTTATCACTGGAAATGTGTTTGAAGATGGGGAGAAGAAGATTACATGAAACAATTCCTTATTAAAGTGTCATAGGAAGCCTCATGTATGCAATGGCTTATAGTAGAATCTAACATAGCACATGCAGTAAGTGTTGTTAGTTAGTTTTCAAGTAACCCTAGACCATAACATTAGGTAGTAGTAAAGAGAAATTTTAGATAAATGCTAGAACAATTAAGCTTGGGATCATATTCGAAACCCCAGGAGCTTAAAAGGATATTGAGACACAAATTGGGCAAGAGACAATCATCAGGTTACTATTTCATTTTGAATAGTGGTGTAGTATCTTGGACGAGTAAGAAACAACCAACACTTCTACTTTCTAGTGTTGAAATTGAGCATATATCGACTTGTCAAATTGTAAAGAATCAATTTAGTTAAGTAAACTATTGAAGAATATTGAGCTTACTTAGATCCAATACACAAATTTTAAAATGTGATAGTCAAAGTTGCATTGTGATGAAAAAGAACTCAAAGTTTCAAACACACTAAAATGCAATAGCATTTTTTTAACAAATTAAAAATATAATAAAAATGAAATATTTTGCAACAAAGATAACAAAGATAATAGTAAGTTCAAGTTCTACAAAAGAGAATCAAGGCATTAACAAATCAGCTAAAATATATATTTTAAAACCAAAAATCTCTTATAGATTCAAGAAAAGCAAACATAGAAATAAAACATGCAATTAATTTTAAAGTATGTATATAAAGCGCATGTAACTAATATTAGAAAATAGAAAGCATACACTAAATACATGTTTAGGTTATTGAAGCTTAGTTTTAACAATTTTTTTATATCATGCATCAAGTGACAACTCATCTAATTCAAATATAAATATATTATATAAAAAATAAGAAAGCAAAAGAATACAAGCAAATTTGAGAGGAGTATTTTCCAAACTTTGCTCATAATTGCACATATAAGATGAAAAACAAATTGTCTATACTCAGTGCAAAAATGTCAATGTTCAGATCTGATGAAGGCCCAGAGTGTATGTTCCAACAAGCGTCACTCCCTGTGCGTAAATGTCATCATTGCTACCACCTTCCAGTGCCTTGAGTTTATAAATTTGACCCACTATATCAGCACTGCAGAAAATATGGGTGTATTATTTCTTGTTGTCAATTGTGAGGTCCATCATTCTCTGAAGGGCATTGAGACAAACTCTTGTAAGGATTGGCTCTGCAGGTGAAAGATCACAGAGAACCTTCACACAACCCTGTTCAACATAATACTCTACACACTCTTCCCTTGCACCCAAAATTGCATTACAAAGAGCCATAACTTGTTCCTTCTTTAGAGAACTGTGTGCCTCTAGAAGAAACCCCACAAGTGTAGGACACAGATCAATATTATCCATCTACACTTGTTGACGATGCCCTCACAATTCGGTCGCCCCTGCAAATACAGGCACATCGGCTCTTTGTAATGGTTTCAAGTTACAAAATTTGTTATTAAGGTTTCCTAAAAATAATTTGAAAATTTGCATGGCTCTCTAAAAGTTTGTCTCATTTTTTAAATTTTTTTAAGCTATCTATACTTACTTAAAGTTACTTTTTAAAATAATTTCAATGGAGAGTATTGCTTTATTTTTTTCTAACTTTCTATAATTAAATAAATTTACAATTACTACATTCTCCTTTATAAAATATCTTTGCACAACTTTATAATACTTCTAATTACTTGTACAAAGATTTTAAAAAATAGTTAAAAAAAAATTAAGTTAGAAAATAAATTTGCTTTTCTATTTTTAACCTATGTACTCTCACTTTTAAAATTTTTAAATTAATTAAAAAAAAAAAAAAAAAACTTGACTATTTTCACTTCTTTTTTAATTCTAGTAGACTGTATGGCTTTTTTAACTTGTTTTTAATTTTTTTAAAAATACTATTTATTATAGTTTTTATAGTTTGCCAATGACGGCATGGTTCAGTGGTTAAGTCGCTCGGTTGTAGTGGCGGCCACCAGAGTTTAAACCCCCGCTGGGCCAACGAACTCGCAAGGCTTTACGCCTTCGCTGGGCCAACGAGCTCGCGGGCTTGAAGTGTTCTTGAGCCGGAGGGCGTGTCGCACTAGCGTCACTAAAGCATTCGCATGGAGCCGGAGGGCGTGTCGCACCAGCGTCACCGGTCACGTTAAAAAGTTTACCAGGCGCATTAAAAAAAAAAAGTTTTATAGTTTAACTACAAATGGTAGCAATGGATTATATGAAGTGTCTAATAAAAACTCCTTACCATACATTTGACAGTCATTTACATGTCTAATTTTTATTACGTTTAGCTATAGGGGGTGATAGTTTATTTATAGCGAAGTTGGAAAGTTTGAAACCTAATAAACTAGCATAGCTATTTTAAATGCATATGTACCTAAAATACCAAGAGAGATCAATCTTGAGACTGAAGGGAAATACAAAACAATTTCCAACATTAATCCTATACCATGAGAGGTTTCACAAGTTATTTGATTTATACAAATTCTAATAGCATTCCAACATACTTGATGCCTTAGATTTAGGGCATTCTAAGAGAAACCCTAATCTAAAAGGGTTCCCATTAAAGAACCTTCTTTTAATTTCCCCTTTCATTTCTCTTGTAGGTTGGAAGATGGAGAGAAAGAGATGAGATGATACATGAGGATTGAAAGAGCAAACTTCTCTATTCTCATAGCATGGATGGACAAAATAATTTATGTATATATTCAGAAAATGTATTTTTATATTCCATTTTTGATGTGCATATATATATATAAATAAATAATTTATGTATATATTCAGAAAATGTATTTTTATATACCATTTGGAAGGGTCATATTATGTCCAAAGGTTAAAATTAGTTGGTCAAAAGGTCTCCAACCCATAGGTACTTACCCTAAGGGTCTAGTTTCATCCAAAACCAAGAAAAATGACTTTTTAACCCCATTTAAAATCCCTTACGAGTGCAAATCCAAGTTTGCAACTTAAGGACGAGGACTCTTATCCCTTAATACATACTTAAAACACCCTAAACACATGATTCCCAAATAAATTAATCCAACATTTAAAACTACAACTTATTACAAGGAGACCTTAGTCAAGTTAAATCACAACATTAATTCACTAAGGGACAAGGTAATGACATATAACTCCATCAAGTGAAGTGGTTCAATTTAGGGTTCTAATGATTCACACGTTATCCTATTGGCAATTTATTCGTGCACATTCATTCTAACATTAATATGTCCAATATACACATAGTCGAAGAACCTTAATTATAAATTATCATACTCATTTCTACTTGCATTAGAATCACCAATTCACATCTCAACTAGCAATAACTCATACAAGTCATGTCCTACTTAGATCACCATAGCAATTGAATCATTATTTCCAGAATAATATAGTCATAGGAGTTAAGTTTAAAATCACATTATTCTAAAACAAGCAACTGTTTGTATGCAGGTTTGAAATAAAAATAAATTCACTGCAAATTTCTTCAGAAAAATTATATAGATCACAAAAGAACAACAAAACTTTGTATTTCTATTAACAAGAATACCCAGAAATAATTTGAAATGGACTCTACGCGCGCTCCGAAGGAGAGGGAGTTTGAACGCGGGTCGAGTGAGAAGCCTACGCGCAGTCCTGCAGTGTCTGATTGCAGGTCGTGTGAGCTTCTAGGAGATTCTCACGATCTTTCGCTTCCTGGGCCTCTCGAGAACGTTGGGATTTCATCTGGTCGTGGGGTGGGGTCTTCTCCTGCTAGGCGGGAAAAACTCTCGTTAATGGATTTAAGCAGGACCACTCTATGTCAGGCTTTTAATTCAGTTGCTAGCCAGTTTGATGGAGTTTTAGGGAACATCGCTGCTAGGATAGCTTCTAGTCATCCTCCGAAGTCTTTTTTTAAAGCTGTCCTCAACCCTAGAGCTTAAAATTGCTCATCACAGGCAAGGGCTAGGCCTATGCCTTGCAACCGTTCCTCTCCTATGGTGGTTTGTGGCCTTGAGGTCTTTGAAAATGAGGGTTTTAGATGAGGCATGGAGTAATCTGCAGATTCAATGGGTTGTGGCCCTCTCTCCCCAACCTGCACAATTGAGTTACAGAACCCTGGAAACCTCTTGTTGCTGGAAAGATCGAGCTCTACCCCAGCACAAGAGGGTTCTTCATAGCGACTTTTGAGTCCTCTGAGGAGAGAGATTTAGTATTGGACAGAGGTTGGATGTCGGGTGATCATTCACTGTCCATCAAACCTTGGACTCGCTCCTTCAATCCTCTCACTGGGCCACTTAATACCAGACTAATATGGGTACGACTACCAAATCTTCCTATTCAGTTTTGGGAGGATTCTTGCTATGAAGCCATCGGCAACACGTTAGGGCATTTTTTAAGGTTGATGCTACAACCTTGGATATGGGGCATTCTATAGTTGCTCGCATATTAGTGGATATGGACATCTCCAAACTCCTCTATGGAGATGTTGTTTTGATGGTGGAAGATAGCCCATGGACGTAGTTGTTGGACTATGAGGGTCTCTCTTTTCGGTGCAAGCGTTGTTTCTCTATTGGTCACTTAGCCTCTGGTTGCCCTCATTCTCATCGTAAGGGTGTGGCAACTTGGTGGAAGGATGCTCTCCCATATCATTTGACTGTTTATGCTTCCTTGACAAATGATTCTTCTCAGGAGGGTGAGCCTTCCCAGGAGAGTGATTCTTCTCAGGAACTTGTTCTCTCCCAAGAGCCTACTAGGGAGCCCATGGAGACCACTTCTGTTGTTGCTACTGATGTTCCTGCTGGACCTATTTAGGCTGCCTCTGCTGGGTTGTTGGCTCCCTTATTGGACCCTATTGCTTTGTCGGTCCCTAATTCTTCATCTGCGTTGTCAGCGTCTCTCCCTTTGGCTGCGGTGTTAGGTGAGGGGCCCCTCCTCTCACCTCCCTCCGAGGATTTTGGCTCAGAGTTTTCTTGGATTGTTGTTCAAAGAAAGCAGAAAAGACTCCCTAAGTCTGTTACTGCTTCGTGACAGAAGGTCAAGGGAGTTAGATTTTTGCCTTCGGGATCTAGTGTTGTTTAGATCCCTTGTTTTAGTTTGTTACTTGGATGTTGCTCCTCTGTTGTTCCTGTTCTATTTTCTTGTGTCTGGCCTTTTTGTGGTCTGTTTTGCTTTGCCATGGGGGCCTTGTTTACGAAGGGTTCAGCCCCTAGTTAAGCTGTTTATCTTAATCAAAAACATCACATTGTTCTACCTAATTTATTCTCAAATAATTGCATAATATAAGGGTTATTACCAATAAAATACTCAATGTACATAACTTACCATATTCACTTACCTGAGTTTGTCCTTTTGCATGGCTAGCATTGACATCTCTCAAACCACTTCGATAATCCCAATGATTCTAATCCCCCTCCTGGGTGGTCCTCCTCAAGGAACATAAACACATTAGAAATTCATTAGAACAATCAATAATATAATTGTCATCCTTTGCATCTTGTTCGAATCAAGCTCACTTATTGAAAAAAACATTGCCTTGAAAATTAAACTCAATCACATGAGACTGAATGTCCAAACTTACTAAATTAGATAACCACCTTTTGAATCTGATAGAATAATCAACTAGTATGATCTAAGGTTAGAAAGTTAAGAGGTCCAATGCATAATTCTCATCCATTAGAGGTAACAACATTTTCAGATGAAATAATGTGATTAGTGTTAAAATAACAAAAGCTCTCCTATCATAAAACAACTCAAGGGACAACATTCGATTCATAGCATTAGCACACATATTTACAACATGGTGCTTAGAGGAGTTATCCATAGGGTTCACCAAGGCCGGTGATACTAACATCATACTAGAACCATAGTCATTGTAGACATCTAAAATTAATCATTACATTGTAATTGAATTCATACTATTAATCTATGTCCATTCATGCATTCATTAATTAAATAATTAATCAGGTTATCCTTCCCCCATTAGGTAATTAAATAAATTTTATCTAATTAGCCTATCCTAATGTCAGCTAAACATTAATTAAATCAATTATTTTATTTAATTAACTAGGCTAAATCCACATCATCAATCCTAACCCAAATCAACTTTTCATTTTAGCCCTCCATTCAATCTTTTAATCCCTACCCTCCATTTCACACATGACTCATGTGACTCTCACACGTGTGAGAAGTCCACATGTCACATTCACTCTTCCCTATGTCTCTCACACGTGTGAAAAGATCACTTGCCATATTCACTTTTCCCTATGTTTCTCACACGTGTGAGAAGATCACTTGTCATAATCACGTGTGAGAAATCTCATTATGTCTCTTCTCACACATGTGAGAGCTTGCACAAGATCCTAAAATGTACCTTTTCAATCCCCACCATTCACTTTATCCAAGACCATCCTCTACCCTTGATCTCTCCTTGATCCAAGGCCATCTTTATCCTCCAAGCCTATCATGCCACCTGGTGGCCTCTCATCAATCTAATTCTCTCAACAATCTTCAAGCAATGATCTTTCAAATTAATCTCATCCATCCAATCATCATCCTAAAAATCTATAAATGCAACTCCCCTCAAGCCATTTCTAAGCAAGTTTAGAATACAAGGGCATGGTGTTGGGATTTCAAGTAACCAACATATAATATCTTCATCAAATAATCAAGGAGCACATCTAGAAAAGCAAGGTTTGCATTTGGTGTTATTCATTTGATATCATTTTGTATTTTGCATTCCTTTATGCTCTAATCCTAAGTTCAGGTGAAAGTGAAATAGGAGCTTGTGTGTCATATTAAGTTCTTTAATATTTCATTTTCCTACTCTCCAGTCACAATTTTATTGAACAATTTGACTAACTGAGATATTAGGGTCCACCACAATGGACAAGGATATTATAGTAGCCATAGGCAAGGCTGGGCCTTACACAACCTCCCAAATATCTTGTTAACGGTCACTTTGTTGATGATTCCTTTTTAACTCTTCTAAAGGATGAATCGTCTATGCCCCCCTACCATGGAGTATTTGAGCATTTATTGATTACCCTCAAGTTTATCCATTCAATGGAACAAGACTTGATGCTACAAACCATCATTTTCTATTAAAAAGATGGGTATAATTGGAAATGTATTCAATCTAGGGAGATTTAGACTTCTTAGCAACCTCTTTTCTTTTTAGGCTTCACCTTGAAACTTGTAAAATTATGTTCTTCAAAGGGTGGGGGAAAAAATTGCTTATTGGATTACCAAAACCCTTTCCATAATTGATAAATTCCAAGTTTGCCTCAAGATTCTTGTAAATACCCATGTTCATTATTCTCCTATTGGGCTCCTTCAAAAAATTCATACCACAAATTGGAAAAGCTTCTAAGAGACTTCGTATGCAAATTTTCAAGGCTTCAAAGGCTTTCATAAGATTGCTTAGGATCTTTTTTGTTAGCCCAAAGGTGAGAGTAGACTTGGATTTCTTCACATCAGGAACCAAGAGATGGTTCTATGTGCCAAAGGATCATCAAAGTTTTGGAAGGAAAGTAAGGCTAGAAGTTACTTCTCAGGCATTGTATGAGTCAATTTAGGCTTAATGGTAGGAACAATGGAAAGGCTTAGTTTTCCAATCTCTTCTTATTACAATCCTATTAAAATTATTCTTGGAAGCCACTCAAACTTGGTTCATTTAGAAAGACAAATCATTTAGGTTTGGACTTTCTATCAATTCTTACTCTATCCAATAGTTCCTTATTCTTCACTTTCACAATGTGCCTTTAGTGAAGGTACCTTGGATTAAGGGTTTGAGAATTTTGAAGAATGTGGCTTGAATACCAAGTCTAGCTATCTTCGCAAGATTTAAAAGATATTTTTCATTTGAATTATAAGGACTTTGAACCCATTTTTTGGAGCATAAATGGCCATCCAAATGAAAAAATTTCATAAAATTGGTTTGTAAACCCCGACTTCCAGGTAGAGAGATTGGAATGGCCAATTGACATCCCTCTTCCTCAATACAAACCCCAACTTGCTAACCAATAAATTTCCCCTTATCATTTTTTTTTAAGACTTTAATTCTTCCTAGACTACTCAATCTACAACTATCACCTAGTCTCATTGCTTTGCCAAAATTTGAAAAATTGTCATTGAACCAAAGAAAAATTATTTTCTTTGGTGATTGCTCTGCCAAGCTATCTTGGCTAGTAGTAAGCTTAGGCACAGGGATTTGTCACCCTTTCTACCTTGTGTATTGTAAACATAAGAGCATTAAACATCTTGTTTGGTTTTGTAGCCATGCCCAATTGTCTTGGAAGTATATTCATGCCCTCTTTCATCCTTTCAAACAAAATACAATATAACCAAATTTGGCACATCTTCCATGTGGAATTATTTTTCACTTATGGGTAGAAAATAACAATGTGGTGTTTAATAATGAAGTTTTTGATTGCCCTTTTTTTGTGACCAACAAAGTTTAGGTGCTCTCAAATGTCACGCTTTATATACAATTTCAACTAGAGAAAGTTTGACTTACATATGAAACACCTCCAAACTCTTCTAGATCATTGGGTAATGCTTTGTGCATAATTAGTTGAATTTTATAAGACTCTTCTCACTACCATTTACATTTGCATGGATGCTTTAAAAACCTAGCAATCGCCTACACAACTTTCCATAGTTTTCACAATGTTCCATGTGGCCTTCCCAGCACCACAATAGCAGTGGTGATGAATTTAGCCATAACAATACAAAACCAAACAACTGGTGTCTTGTTTCTGACGGGGTTGTGTGCGGTTCTTGGTCCCATAGGCTCTTGTGGCCTTGTGGACGCTATTAAAATCTTTCATTCATTCATTTATTGCAAGAGAAATTCCTCGCATTAACTTTTAATCATCTCTTCTTCATAACATGACACTAAGGGCCAAATAAATAAATATGAAGAAAGTAAATGAAAAAGAACAAGCTCTTTGGTTGGGAAATGAAATGAAATGAAAGATTTTAATAACGTCCATGAGGCCACAGCAGCCTAAGGGACCCAGAACCGCACAACACAGACCAAAGAACAAGGCAGCAAAGCACTAAACAGTTTGAAGCTTCCTTTCTAGCTCGGATCTCCTACAGTGAATTTTGGTCAGAAGGTTTGCAGCTTTGTCCAATCTCGCTTCTTCAAACAAGGTGTTTAAACTGTTGATAATCAGAATGCCTTCATAGCTGTCACGGATGTCGCTGTAAGCCGAGCACTCCATGGGAGCCCATACCTAAAGATGTCGAGTTGAATGGTGAGAGGATAAGCCCAATCGTCTTGGGCCTCCACTATATTGGGGTGTAGTTCTTTTTATTCGCTTTATTGTGCCACAAACTTCATCATTATTATGTTTTTTAATATACTGAAAATATCTTTTATATTCATTGGGGTGCGCTAGGTGGTGAATCTCTTTCAATCCACAACACAAAAATTTGATGGTCTTCCAATGACAAAAGCATGAGAATAAGGCAGATAAGCAAATTTACTATTTTAATACATCATTGTTAGAGAACAGATTTCTTGGGAAATAAAAGTCTTCCCATTTTTTTAGGCAGGGGCCAAAGGTGATTATATGAACTTACGATCAGGCAAAGGCTGTGTTGCATTTACTGGTACAATTCATGTAGATCAAATCACTGGCCACTGCTTTTAAACTAAACTTACTATTGATCAAAATTCTTGCATAAATCTCTATTAAACCATATTGTTTTTACTTTTCTGCAATCCCATTCAACAAAAATGAAGTAAAAAAATAACAGCACTGCGAATTGCAACTCTGAAATGCTTTGTGGAAGTTGCCAATAAAATTTCAACGGCCAAATGTACTCTTTCGCTAATTTGATGAGAGCACAGATAGAAATACAATCATGGATATATGAAATTTTTTTATACTAATGCAAATGATAACGATTTTACTTAGGTCGAGAGGAATTCGGATATTTGACAGGAAAGGATAAGTGGGAACAAATTTAGATTTGATTGATCTTAATTGGGGCAACATTCCTAGGTGCAAAGACATTCTATTTTACTCTGATACATTCTTTAATTTACCCTCACTCCCAAAATAAATAAGTGAATGCTTCATACTGTAAAAAAACTGAAGCAAGATCTCAATATACATACACTGCTCCACAAATTTACCAGCAATTATCAACACAAGAAACTAAGTGCGTGGACGCTGTGTCCTGCGCCGCTTTCCACGAATAGATTTGGTCCATCCAACTGCGCCCCCCTGCACACCTGCCTTACTCCGTCTAGTGGAATTCTTTCTCTCATTTCTATGGCAAGTGCTATCTCTACTAGAATGACTTGAAGAAGGCCCAACACAAGCAACTTGGACGACACTTTCTTTTGTGACAGAGCTACTTCTTTCAGACATGCCCTTAACAAGGCTCAGAAGTATATTTGCTGCAAGGTTTTCACGTGCCTCTTCTTCTTCTTCAGAGCCTCCTTTGCTCTCTTGTACTTGTAATTTTATACCGCATTCCTTAGGTGTTTCAGTTGCCTCTGAGGATATGTCTTTGGATGGCATCCTCTCTGTTATGGGATGATCACCTTGCAAATCTAGGATTTGATTGGTACAGGAAGATTGTGTATTTAGTTGGGTATCACTCAGGCGTTCAATTTGGTCTCTGTGTTCCAAGCTGTCTGTCTGAATATTCTCCATATCCTTTTCACCAGACGGACATTCTTCTTTCTTGACACCATCCAGCTCACTTCTTGGACTGCCTTGGATTTTTACTCCATTGAACTGTTCTTTATCATCAGCCAGTGCACCCTCCGGTTCTTTTATTTGTACACATTCAGTTCTACTGTGGATCCCATTTGTTTCTATCTGCTGCTGATCCTCATTCCCTTCTCTTGTCTTACTTTCTGAGCACATACTTGTGTAAGCGTCTATGGGTTCCAGCTGTCGTACATCTTCCCCTCTATATTGTTTCCCCTCATGGGTTCCTACATTGTTGCTTCCATGGCCAGAGGAATCAAGGTCCTCTATCTTATTAGTTTCTTTCTGTGATAGCATTATTGATGCACAAATTTCACTCTTCTCAGTAGAAAGCCAATGCATCTTGTGGCGAGCATCTATTGACATTGTGTCCTCCAAATTCAACAATCCAGAAAGTTCTGGCTGCATCCCTTGTATCTTAAAACTAATTTGTAAGTTTTTGTCAGGGATATCAGGAGTCTTACAAAAGCAAACTTTGTTAGCGAAATTTTGCAGCTCCTTTGAGTCTTGAGATACCGCTTGCCCAGCAGAACATTCACTATGGGAAGTACCCCTCTTTTCTATCAGGGGATAATTTCCTTTACCAGATGAACTTGACTTAGGCCCGTCTTCGTCTTTGCTTTTACTCTCATTGACCAATATTCTACTCCGTGTTTTTTCAGTAGAAACTGGTTCAGTAGTACGAAGCTCAGATTTGCAATCTTTGCTAATTTCTTCTTCTTGCTGCCCTTCTATTTCCTGTGTATCTAGACTGTGGTTACTACATCTTGATACTTTAGCATTAATTTGCTGTTTCTCTGATGTATTGAAAGGCTTAGAAGGGTCTCCCAATAGCTCATTCCCCGTCGTAGAGATTCTTCTTTCTGAGTCATTGTATGTCTTGCTATCTCTTGAATCCAATGTACATCCAACAGTTCTATCAAAAGGTGGTTTGGCTGATGTAATACTAGAATGCTGAGGTCTAGGAAAGCCTTCAGGCCCATTAACACTGGAACTTTCCTCATGGCGTTGTTTTGTTTTAGCTTGCAAGGATGTAGCATTCTCTGCTTGTGATATAGGCTTTCCAGGAGTATAACTTTCTATGCGACCATCCCCCTGCATTGATGACTGATCAGCACTATGACATGGTGCCGAAAATCTGTGGTTATGTAAAACTTGCTGCTGATATGGATATAATTGAAAATATGCTCCCTGGGGACACCATGCAGCTGAGAGTGGATTTGGTAGAGGCCCCGCTTCACTGGTTTTATTAACTGCTGGGAAAACAAATCCCGGAGCTGCAAGGGCAGGGTGTCCTTCAAGACTCCATTGCATGCCAA
The DNA here is from genome assembly GCA_027924645.1 of Cunninghamia lanceolata. Lineage (NCBI taxonomy): Eukaryota > Viridiplantae > Streptophyta > Pinopsida > Cupressales > Cupressaceae > Cunninghamia > Cunninghamia lanceolata. Next base: position 1,309,915 of record BSBN01000771.1, read on the forward strand.
TTGCTGGGATAGCTGCTCCAACTGGATATCCCGTAGGGAAAACCACAGGAGTGAGCTGATTGGGACCTCCATAAGGATTGGATGCTAAAATAGTTTGGAATGATTCTTTTGGATGTCTCATGAAGTTCTCCTGTGTGCTTCCGTTCTCTTCACAATTCTGTGCTTCTTTGTTTACATTTTTCTTATCTATGTCTTGCATTGTGCCCGACATCTTGATGTCTGTCAGAAAGGGGAAAATTCCTTTCCCTGGTATGAAAGGGTCTTCGGAGCTACCAACAAAGTTCCATCCTTGCTGTTGAGAGAAAACGGGGGCTAGCATCCAGCTTGTCATTTGACTCGGAGAATCATTTTCTGGGTTTCTCGAACCTGTCACTGTTGCCTGAATATAATGCACCACACTAGTTAGTTTTGGTTTGTTGCACAGAAACATATTACAGTAGGATCTCCCTAGTCTCATTGCCCAAAAAAAAGGGAAGAAATAGGTGAAATTAACAAATAATTGTAATTTTCCTCCCCTAATTCTCATTAAAAAGGAAATGTCTAGTGGTATGATTGAACTCTTTTCATACCAAATGATATTTATTATATAGATGCTATGGCTATATTATGTGACCTTGCAAGTCTTGTCCAACTTTCTTCAAAAGCAACAGCGTTCGTAGTTTTTAAATTCATACTTTGACAGCAAATAACCATTTAGGAAAACAATGTCAATTGAAACCAAATGAAGTGGTGATTGCAAGATCTCTAACGTGGTTTTCTTGTAAGAAACGATGACCTTTAAAGTATAATTAAGATCATAGTATAAATATACGTATTCTTAAAAATGAGATTCAAGGAAACGTGAAATAAGTTTGAGCCAAAAACAGGAGAAAAAATGCCAGAGATTAGTTTTCAAATAAATATCCCAAACCGTGTATAACTCAATGCAGAGTTTTATAGTCAATTGAAGTCAGAGAGAATACGTCAATGTTGAGAAAGTCTCCCAAACATTAATGATTTATGTCTAGTCCAGAAAAAATGAAAATATCTTGTTATCATTCAATTTGGAGATTTTTGCTACCATGGTTAAGATGCATAATGACATTATAAATACTGCATAAGCTCTCTCTACCACTATCGCAAATCTAGCTATTTTATGTTTCGAAGTCTCTAAAGAAAAGCCAATGTGAAAACCAACGTAGGACATAACAGAAATGAAATTCATTTGATTACAATTGTCACCAACGATTAATACTTCAAGAGATGGGGCCATGCCTCCAATTTCATCTCTGAGATTGCTGAAGTGACCAAGATTGGAGAGATTATATGATACGGACATGAGGTACAGAAAATAGAGGTGAAAAATGGAACAAACAAAGCAGATGGAAGAAGCCTGATTTTTCCAGTCTCTCGGTATACAGACAATTTGTCGGGAATCACAGTGGAACCTAAATTTGATGTAGTTTGTTAGCTTCCTAGAGATCATCATATTAGTATGTTTTCAACGCAATCACACCATGTTTTTTATGTTTCTGCTATGCAACCAATGAACAGTTTCCCTGCAAACAGTCTCTCTTGTATGTAAACAAGCATGAAGCTTTTTATGAGAAATCTGCCGAACTAGTAGAAATGCCAATCCTGGTAAAAGTTCCAAGGTGCTTATGGAAAATGTTAATTTGTTGATAGATACAAAATATGATAAAGGTCGATAGGAGGTGTTTTCCAAGATAATTCAAACTTGGATGTAAATCAATTGTACATTCAAACCGAATCCCTAATTGTGACATTAAGATTTAGTGATGGGATATGTCTATATCACTTATCTAAATTTTGTGTATGCTTTAAATAAGGTTCCATGCATATTTACTGCTTGGCACTTCTTTGGAACATGGTTTTGGAGGCCTGTGGTGTTGGCCCCGAAGACTTGAACATATTTGTGTGAATAATTGTTTTGTGTTTTGCTAAGAATGCGTGAAGAGTAAAGGAAGAAAACAATTTGTATCAATTTCTTGTGTGTCGTTGTTAATAATTGTTTTTTTTTTTTCTTTTTTTCTTTGTTCTTCGTTCTTTTGTGTTTTTTGACATCTTTTCTTCTGCAGTTTCTTAAAATGGTATCTGAGTCAGTACAGATAAGCTTGGGCGGATATGTGGCCTGATAGGAGAGTGGATTGACTTTTTAATACCCTTATCAAGTCATATGACCCAGTTCTGGTACTATGTTGAGAACCTACATTAGTTAAAATTCCACAAGAGATTGGAACAAATTGTTATCTTCCTCTTTTCTCCACACCTCCTCAACGATCCAAGCCACATTTTTTGCACAAGTATGCACAGAAGTTTTCAAGGCCCAAAACTATTTGCTAAAATTATGTGCGTATGTAGCCATGTGTTTCAGAACCATGAGCCAAACCTATATTGCTTTAATGAATCTATATTTAAACTGTACACATTAAATATCCCGAAAATCTCCTGCTTGAAAATCACATCTAAAGCTCCATATCCATAGAAAAAATTCAAAACTCATAAGTTCCTACATCCATTGTACTTCTCTACAATGACAGGCTTCATCGATGCATATGCAGCATTGTCTGGAATGTTGCATTTGATCAATACACCTTTCCAAACTGCACCATCTATCAGACAAAATGCTAATATAGATTTATGCGCTTAGATCATGCATGATAAGTGGAATTCTTCACCAATACCACCTCAATCTGAATATCACATGTAATCATCACTGGTAACTGATCCAATCCAATGTCCTTACACAGTCTCTGCAAGCATATGCCACTTTACAAGCTTAAATAGCAACTATGTACTTGGCTTCAGTTTTGGATAATGCTACTGCTGTTTGTTTTTTGCCATCTAGCTCACAGCATCTCAAAGCAAGATAGTAGTGCAATCTAGGCAAGGGGTCCAATGAAGGACTACACCACCTAGCAACCACTCACCCTCAAACAAATCATATGCCAAGCACAAGCCTCAAATATTACTATTTTGTTAATTCAAAAGAAATTTGCCCTTACAGGCTACAATAGGCTGATAAGAAACCTATCTCACTACCTAAACAGAATCCCACATGCCCTGCCAACTATGGCTTACAACAAGGTACATGAACTTATTGGTTTCACGGTTCAGAAATAAACTACAAGACTTATTTTATCTTATACCTCTTGACTTCTCTCTATCTCTTGTTCCCTCTGAGTCTCGAGGAATTTTTGTGACTATCCTCTAGCCACCTCACCTCTATGACCAAACTTTGGCCGATCAACCTCTATCCTTTTCTCTATCGACTATCCTCAAGTCAATCCCTCTCTCTTCATCTTTCGCTAAGCGAATTATCTCTCTTTTCCCTCTCTTCTGTGCTTTGCGGCACCTTTTCTTCTGCAGTTTTCTTAAAATCGTATCTAAGTCAGTATAGATAAGCTTGGCAGATATGTGACCTGAAAGGAGAGTGGATTGACTTTTTAATGCCCCCATCAAGTCATATAACCTAGTTCTGCTATCATGTTGAGAACCTCCATTAGTTAAAATTCCACAAGAGATTGGAATAAATTTTTATCTTCCTCTTTTCTCCACACCTCCTCAACAATACAAAACACATTTTTTACACCAGTATGTACAGAAGCTTTTAAAGCCCAAAACTATTTGCTAAAATTGTGTGCTTCCGTAGCTATGTGTTTCAAAACCATGTGTCAGACCTATATTGCTTTAATGAATCTATATTTAAACTGTACACATTAAATGTCGATTAGTGATTGGCATAACATCTAAGCAACCTTGGTCAATATCTAAGCCATCTATAATTACAGCCCATTCATTAAATGTATGTAGATGTTTGACACACATCACAATAATCTCCTGCTTAGCAATCACATCTAATGCTTCATATCCATAGAAAAAAAATTGAAACTCCTAAGTTTCTACATCAATTGTACTTCTCTACAATGACAAGCTTCCTCGATGCATATGCTGCATTGTCTAGAGTGTTGCATTTGATCAATACCACCTTTCCAAACTACACCATCTCTTAGACAAAATGCTAATACAGATTGATGCACTTAGATCATGCATGATAAGTGGGATTCTTCACCAATGCCACCTCACTATGAGTATCAATCGTTGTTGGTTCTTGATTCAATCCAATGTCCTGACTCCTTACACAGTCTCTTCAAGCATACACCACTTTGCAAGCTTAAATAGCAACTCTGTACTTGGCTCCAGTTTTGGATAATGCTACCATTGTTTGCTTTCTGCCATCTAGCTCACAGCATCTCCAAACAGGATAGTGGTGCAGTCTAAGCAAGGGGGTCTAATTAAGGACTACCTTAACTAGCAACCATTCACATAGAACAAATCAAATGCCAAGCAAAAGTCTCAAAACAAATAGGCTAATAAGAAATCAAAAGAAATCTGCCATTACAGGCTACAATAGGCTGATAAGAAACCTATCTCACTACCTAAACACAATCCCACATCCCCTGCCAACTATGGCTTACAATAAGGCACATGAATTTAATGATTTCACGGTTCTGCATTAAACTACAAGACTGATTTTATCTTCTACCTCTTGACTTCCTTCTATCTCTTGTTCCCTCTCACTCTCAAGGAACTTCTGTGACTATCCTCTAGCCAACTCAACTCTATGATTAAACTCTAGCCAATCAACCTCTACCCTTTTCTCTATTGACTATCCTCAAGTCAATCCCTCTCTTCCTCCTTTCCTGAGCGAATAATCTCTCTTTTCCCTCTCATTATTTGCTTCGCTGCATAGGAAATGATTTATCATTTTAATTTTTTCATGGAGCTGCCACTAACTGCACAACCATTCATCTTCCTTCTTGATTGAATAAGTCTTTGCACTGTTGTAGGTAATTGCCCAACTGCTGCAACAATCAACCAAGAATTCATATGGTCACCAGAAGACAGGAATATTAGAAAAACGTCTGCCCAAAGGAATATTTAGTCACCATACCACGGAAAAGAATAATTGCCAAAGAATGACGACCTCGACCCAAGTGTCACCCAGGAACGAAAAGCCACCACCTCAAATTGAAGACCAGTCAGTCGCCAAAAATAGGAAAACACATCCACATCCTAGAATGAAGATAATCAGTCGCCAAGAAACAAGATCGCCAACATGCAATTCCGCCCAAAACACCTACAACATCCGATCTGCCCAACTTTTACACGAGTTAACAGTCAGTTAAATTGCCAACAAGGAAGACACACAATCTAGAAAATCTCACAATCCAATATTGATAGGCTGGACACATTAGGCAAGTTGATCTAGACAAATAAACGTTAAATGTCAGCTATTATTTCTAGTCTGTCACTCAATCATTCTACCATTGATGATATTATTGAAAGCACTGATAATTGCTCCAATAACACTCTCGACTTGATCCCCCACACCTTGATGTTAAAGTCATTCCATATGCTGTTGAAGTCATAGTTGTTGAAGTTGTCCCAATTGCTGACTAAGATATTAGTTGTTGATGAAGTCCTTTGATGTTGAAGTCGCACAAGTAGATGCTGACAAAGTCACACTAAGGCAGATGCTGACGAAGTGAGTTACCCTGTTGCAGAAGTCACACGCAAGCTTGTTGATGAAGACGACAATGCAAGTGAATAACCTTGCTATAGAAGAGAACTTGTATTGCTATAGAAGATAGCATTGTGTTTTCTTTTGATACCAAAGTCAACTAAAATGTTATTTCACCTCTAAACTCCTCCAAACATGTCCAAAACCCATACACAAAAGACAAAATTCTCAACTTCTTTTATTCTGTTTTTGTGATCCAAGATTGCTCGTGGACCTGGATGCTCCTCTGTCAGATAAACACAAAGCCACTATTGAATTGGGGACTTTTAACATCTACAGCCAACTCCGTGGCAATGAATCCATGTACATCAATCGATTTCGTAGAATCCTTCACCTGCCATTGTTACTAGCAACCCACTTGGTAGCATGTTGCATAATCCATTGTGCCACACATATAATTGAAACTCCTCTTAAATGCATTCCAATATTCCTTAACCATGTTCAATATAAACCTAATATGACTCCCATTATATGAGCAAGATCTAATCTCATGCAGAACATTGCATACAACAGACTTCCAACCATGCTAGCATAAGGAAAACAAGACATATCCTCTTCTCCATTGTTGCTCTTTGGACACAAATCTTAAAGATTCATTCCTATTGAAAATATTGTCTGACTAGGCTTGACACTCTGCATCGTAGGCCATCCAAAGTATTTCTTCCACATACATTCCTTGACTTGGATTTAAACATTTTGGACTATAATTCTTCCCGAAATCATAGGAAAGAAAGTGAATGAAATGCTCAGCCCCTAGCACTTCTATGTTTACACAATTAGAAAGTGAGGAATTTAATGTGCAATTTGTGTTTAATTAAAGCGCACCAAGAACAATTACTTCCAACTATGGATCCAAATTTCTCTCTGAAGGGTGTAACAATAATTAAGAGGCTGTAGGGAATGCCAAGTGTGGCTGCATACATATTACATATATTAACATTGTAGGAATCTTTCAATGCATTTTTATGAGTTGTTCAACTATAAAGGACCAATAGCCACTAGTACTAAGGTGCAAGAGGAAGATTACTTTCCTTGAAGCAAGTAGAATGGAGGGTTAATGTGAACTGGCAACAATTGACTGCATTCAGAATAAATAATTTTATGAAAAAATATTTATTAATTTATCTTTCAACTTCAATTTTCACGTCTTTCTTCATAAATTTGTGGAAGCAACAAAATATTGCAAGATATTAGCATTTTAATTTGTCACTCTCATGACAACACAAAAAAGAATGGTGTGTGAGGAAATCCTCTCTTCAAATTAGCAGGAGATGTTCCTTAATTTAATCTATTCCTAAAATCTAAGGCAAGTAAACTAGATTGCGGGTTATACACACTGTACAAATAATCTTCTAGGGGATTTGCATGTAAACAAAATGCTTGAAAGAAACAATCTAGACCTATCTTTTGATCTTGATGGTAGGTGCACAAGACTAAAAGTACTTATTTCACCATGACATTTTCTATTTTTGCAGCTAAACTATAACATGAATGTAAGTACCAATGCCATTCAATGATTAAAGTAGAGATCAATGGATACACATCAACATATGGATTGATTTGAACAAAAAACACAATACTTATAACAACATTTGACAAAGAACACAATTGAATGCAAGCAACAACTCTGATGCATACAAAGCTACTTTGCAAGGTAGATGATCAATGTCACACAAAGTTAAATAGGAACCTTCTTTATTGCTTGACTTGCCAAACTTGCACAATTACAACACAAAATTCCATCTTTGAAACTTGAACGGAAACTTCAGCAATATAAGCTTAACACAAACTCTCATTATTTTCCTGTGTGCTCAATGCACTTATTTATAAGCTCTCTTAGAGAAGCTTATAAGAAAAATAATAATAAAATAATGCTTTAAAACTGCTTTTAAAGTAACCCTAAACTCTATCTATTGCAAAGAGGCAACGAAACACTAAAATTGCCTAAAATAGGTTCTTTCCTTGCTTTAAATCAGTTTTCTCTTTATTCAAGCCATTTTTCCATTCTAATCCTTTATTTTGGATGCTAACATCACTTAAGTGACTTAGTCACTTTGTCACACTTTTTAGCCATTGTAACCAGTTGGGTTGCATATTTTGAGTGGCATTGCCACACAAAAGGTGCAATTTTCACTTAAATGAGTGAAGTTTTCCTTTGTCACACTTTTTAGCCACTTCAACCATCTTGGTCACTCTTTTTGATTGGCACAACCATTAGAAATGTGCGAAATTGTTTTATGTTGCACTTCTTGACCTCTATAACCACCCTTGTTGTGCCTTTTAACCATGGATGCCACTTGGATCACCACTTTTAAGTGGCAATGCTACTAAAAAAGTGCAATTTAACTTACCCCATGTCCCCATGTGGCTGCTTAAGTTATTTTTCTGCTTAAATTTAAGCAGTTGGAGTGGCCCCTTGGAAATTTACAATTATGGGAAAAGGATAATATAGAATATTTCCCTATTTTTGTGGAGCAGCTACTGTTTAGGACTTGCAAATAGGCTGTGAAAAAAAGGGGGCTGGAAATAAGCAGCCACTACATAATGAAAAATACACCAAGTGGCTGCATATATTTCCTTCCCTCGTTTTTTTATTTTCTACTAAATTAAGATAATTAAGATAATTTGTTTTTGTTTTTTTTATACAGTAAAAACTACAAATTAAAATAACTGCTTAAAATAAGAAGAAAAATAAAATATTCATGGGGTCACTAGCTCCACAAATATCTAAAAAAAAAATTGAGCAGTGGCTGGCTCCATGCCCTTAAATAAACAAGTCCTCAGCTGGTCACCTTTTTTAGCCATCATCTCCAGTACTTTCGCAGTTTTTAAGTGGCATCGCCATAGGAAATGTGCAATTATCCTAATGTCACGCTTTTCAACCATCATGATCATCCTTGTCACAGATTTGAGGTGGTATAGCCACCTAAAAGGGTGAAATTACTTATATTTCACTCAATTTCACTTTGTCTCACATTTTGACCACTACGACTAGTTTTCTCGCACCTTTTAAGATTCATAACCACTTTGAAATAACTTGAAATTGCAATGCCTAATGTTTGTCGCACTTTTCATCCACTCTGTCCATTTGTGTCGCAGTTTTAAAGTGGCATTTCCATCTCAAAAAGTGGATTTGTACTTATGTTTTGCCTTTCAATTAGCTTGTTGCGCATTTTGATCGCCTTCACCACTTTTGTCACAATTTTGAGGTGGTATAGCCACTCAACATGTGCAAAATGACTTAATCTTATTTCCTCTTCCCTTTGTCGCATTTCTCAGCCACTTGGTCGCTCTTTCTCCCTAGGATAGCCACCCAAATTGTGCGAAATTTGAACTCTTTGATAGTTGTTGCACATTTTAGCTACTATGGCCACTTGGATTGTTATTTTTGCCTTGTCGCACTTTCTTGCCATCATTGCCATTTAGAGTGCAATTTTCCCTTGGCTAAGCCATTGAAAAGGTGTGACATTTTCACTAAGACAGGTGTATCTCCTCCTGGATGCAGTTTCATGTCTTATTTTCCATTGTAGACATCCATCTTCTTCTTTGTCAAGCATACTTTACAGGGCACTTTATCACTTGATGCTTCTCTAACGTTGCCACTTGACCGGAGTGCTAGAATAGTTCTATTTGGCAATCTTGACAACTTCCGACCCCATCTTGTGATCTTCATCTTTTCATCTTGCTGCCAAATCCACCATGATACAAGAAACACTTTCATCTCTAGATTGGAAAGGATCAAACTTAAACAACCTGCAAGACTAGTTAGTTGAAAAAAAAAACTAGATTGAGACAAGACAACTTTAACTAGATTGAGACAAGACAACTTTGCAATTGGACAAGGTGGGAATCTAGTTGACTTTGATAACATGACAAGCAAGACCTGGTTCAAGGCTACAAATTTGAATGTAGGCAAAGTTTCACAGGGGTACCGATTTTGGTACTAAAACAAGATAAAATAATCTAGATGCTATTGTAAAATCAAATTTGTATAAATAAACTGAATAAAAAGAAAAGGAAAAAGGTTTAGATCTAAGATACTCATTTTATATCACTAAGGATTAAGGATAATATTTGCATCAGAACATAAAGGCAGCTTTAACTCCACTTATATAAAATAGCCCACAAACATTAGAACTTAATCAGATATTTTGGGGTTGATCAAAAGCCAATTAGTTTATTCTATAACTCATAAGATTTAGATTGGGAAGGCTTGAGGGAAATATTGGAAGGGGGTAGTAAATTCATTATCCAAGCCCAGGTGAGCATTTTTTGAAGCCTTAGACCCTATTTAAGAGGGCCGTCTGAGCAGTCGGTGTATATTTCAGTTCCATAGAGGAAGTTAATGTCGGGGGGTTAGGATGCATGGCAAACCCCATCGCTTTTGGCTTCTGAACTGGCTCCATATGCTACTACAGTTAATGTGTTCCATTTACTGGTATGTGTTTAGAGTTAAACAGTACTGAAATAGTTAGTAAGGAGCTCCTTTGGAGCTTAGTTGTAGCTGTCTATTTTGAACTTCCATTTCAGCTTAGCAGGTATTCAAGTAGTGTAGTGAGGGACTCCTTTGGAGCTTAGTTGTAATTGACTATTTTTGTATTTTATTTGAATTGGAACTTGCACTTCAGCCTAGGAAATATTTAAGTAAATTTGGTAAGGGTTCCCTTGTAGCTTAGTAGTTGTCTATTTTTCTTTTATGAGCTTGATCTTCCATTTCAACACAATTTGATCATGGAGCACAGTGCGCTCACAGTTTCTATCAGCGGATAGTTGTATGGTTGATGTTGTATAAGGAAGAATATTAAAGTACAAACCTGCATATTCAAACATAATTTGAAATCCTCTGTTGTGAGCGAGTGACCCTTAATTCAATCCTCTTTTCACCATCAAGAAAAATTACTTAGAGATCTTAAAAAATGTGCTACTTGCAGGTTTTGTTTGTATACACGATTAGGCTATTTTAATATCTTCAGAAAACATTATTCATGCCATCTTCAAGACCTGGAAGGATAGGAATACAACCTGAGGAAACCATGGTGGCAGTTTTGTGTTGATGTCTGAAGGTTTATCCTTAAGTTCCATATCAAATGACTGCTGCTTCTCCTTTTTATCCTGCTGGGCATGATTCATGTTATTGCTCTCCCATTGAGAACTTTTTTTGTCCATCTTGCCCTCTTTCTCAAGAAACATCACGGTTCCTGAAGTGCTTTGAACTCTAGTTGGTGTGGAAGTTTCTTGATCAATACTATCTTTTAAATCTGTTAGCAAGTCAGCATCATCTTGTGATCCTTTAAGCCTCTTTAATGCAACGCTTTCCCAATTATCTCTCTCTGCATGTCTTCCAATATCTGTTCTAAACCATTCTCTCTGCTTGGAAAATTGTTCTTCCATCTGCATTGTGATGCTGAATTTTTCACTGGCTCCAAGCCTTTTGTCTGTATCTAAGACGTTTCTAGGTGCTACAGAAACTTGATCAGGATTTCCAGCTTCCCTCATCTCTCTTTCCTGATTTTCTGAAAAGTCATCAATATCATCCAAATACTCCTCGGGAGGCCTTTCAAGGTCAATAGTTTTTCTTGCCCTTTTTCCTTTGACAGCTGAATTGATTGCATTTTTTTCACCATCCCAGAAAGAACTCTGGCCACTACTTTTTGCAATGTTCTCATCTGTAATTGTGAAATGTGCAGGAGACCTTGGTCTTGTAATGGAAATGGAATGGTTTTCTGCTTGCTTGAACGGAGAAACTTGATGTAGTTCCCCTTTAGTATCTGAGCGTTTTGATGCATCCTCTTGAAGATGAATAGAAGTTGTAGAAAATATAGACAGATTGGGTGGACTAAAAGAATGTTTTCTGCTCTCATGTTTTCTGATCTCATGCATTGCTGATCTCTGAATACCGTAGAGTCTGTGCAGTGCCTTAACCTGATACACAAGAAAGGTTGAACTATGTTATACACATGTTTCCAATGATGTCTACCACATGTGGGTGTGTATAAAATTCTTTATACCATTTTTTGAATCTCAGAGATTTCAGATGAATTTAATGGAAGTGTTATCTAGTTAGCTTTCTGTACTTTTCTGAGGCATACGTGAAAAGTGAAATGAGATAAATACTTTATTACGTTTTTTGAATTTAAGACATTTCAGATGAATTTAGTGGATATGTTATCTGGTTAGCTTTCTGTACTCTTTGGAGGCATATACGAAACATTAAAAAGTGAAATGAGATAAATACTTCGTACCATTTTTAAAAATTCAGATACAAAGATAAATACTGTTGCATCTTATGAGAAGAATACAAATAGAAGCTCTTAAAGTCACACTTAATTGTCGCCATGCTTGATTACTCATTTGATCCTATAAACCTTTTAGTCCAAGTTCAACCATTTCTTTATCTTCACCAATTTGTTGTTGATCCTACCATTGATAGTGTCTTGTCACATAATTGGTCTTTTGATTATAACTGCATTCATTCCTTTGCCATTTGTGAATTTCACTTTGGTGTCCTAATTGCCAATTTTCATGATAATAACGAGGTCTTGATGCCCATTCTCCTACAACACTGATTGTTGTCTTCCATGATAACAAGGATGCCAATGCAGCCCAAGCATCACTTCTATCTTTGTTATCTCATCAATGATCTTTGACTTTTCAAGTTTGTCATTGTTTTCCCTTTTCAAGTCTCTCAACATCAATTCAAAAGGTCAAGCAGGGGAGTCTTCTCCCCTTTCTGCTCTCTCTTATTACATAATCCTTTCTTGCTATTTCTTGTGTGAACTATTTGATATTTTTCACATGCTTTGCTAGTAGATTTTCTGTTTTTTCATCTTTGTCAAATATATCCCTAATCGTCTCTTCTGTCCAAGTAACCTTTTCTATGTAAGAGTTGTCTTTTACCTCAAGGCCACAATTTTTCTGACGCAAGTTTGATATAAGCTTTGCAGCCTTGCTACTTCATCATTCCTTTCTATATCGGCGTCGCTAAGTTGCTCGTTTCTCTGCTGCAGAAGTTCAACGACGGCAGGCGATAAGAGAATTCGTGCTGGCCACCCGACCTCTTCCGCACCATTTTCGACACATGCTATGACTTCGCCGGCCGTCAAATGGTTCGCGTTCCCACTGTAAGTTTTCATTTTCTCAACGGGGCCATTTCGACTCTCCCGGCTAAAAACTATCTGATTCCTGTGGATATCATAGGGACATTTTGCCTGGTTCTTGCAGCCACAACAGACAGTCTGTGTACCATAAGCAATATTCAGTAGCAAGGCGTGGAGTGTATTGATTATGTTAACTCTCCCTTTGGTCTGCTAGTGAAGTTGAAAAGGTTCTGAATGAGCCCACCAGGGATCAAGTCTTGTTGAGTGCAAGGTCCCGGACACCTATAAGAGATGAGGCCGAATGGATACCCCTCATACCTTGGCTCTAAACTAAAGGGGACCCCCTTAAGGGTATCTCCAACCCCAAAAAAAAAATTATATTATTTTAATATTGAATAATAAATATAAGTATATTATATTTATAATATTTATGGTAGTTTTCTTCACTGTGGTATTCTAAATTTAATTCCTGTTTTTAGATGGTAAATATATAAATTTATAATTTTTATATATTTTTATATGGAGAAAATTAAAATGAACCAACCCTAATTTTTTTTTTGGGGATCCACAAACCAAACCAGTGAACCTAAAATGGAACCCGAACCAAGATCAGTAACTTCGCTTAGAATTATACACTATTACTCCTTCCTCAGCTTTGAATCTCCACCAGTGTTAAATAAAGCGATAAATAATCTTATAGTGAGTAAATTCTCAGATGAACTACTTTTCTATCAAGTTTTCCATGGCCAGTTTTAAATACAGTAATAGTCAACCAAAATGGCATAGTTAAAATACTCTCGCAGAAATCAAACAAAATAAACTCTTTGCTGATGTTTTCGTACTCTTCGGCTTGCCTGGTTATTCTTAAACTGGAATTGCCTAACCATGCTTCATAAGCATCAAAATGAATAAACAAATGACTTTATATTGATGAGGTGAACTCAATTACAATGTTGTTTCCCACCTAATTATGTTTTTCTCCTCATTTTGATGTACATTGACTTACTCTCTTATGGAATGAGACTATGCAAGATAAGTGAATTAAGTTAGACCCACTTTTAGAACTCATTGTTGAAATCGAACCTACCAAATACTTAAATGAAAATAATGATCTGCAACAGCTATCTAGAAAGAAACAAATCATAGCATAAAGAGTAAATGAATGACCACTCCCTAAAGACTAGTCGAGCCCTTCTGTACGTTCAATCACACATAAGTGTACTCTTCCTAAAAGTCCTTAATTCGATAGAAAACTAAGACCTTGAAGTCGAGGTTGCAGTTGAGAATTCAACCAACAGCATAAGAGCTCAACCAGTAAGCAGACGAAGTGGAGTTAGTGACAGTGAACTAAGAATCATAGCCATGATGCACTCTTCTAGGGCACCTTGTGTTGTTTATAGCTGCAATTAATAAAAAAACATCTTCTTATTTATAAGGAAGAATTTGAGTTGTCGTACGGAGTTGGTATGATTTATTTTGCCATCTACCTTCATCTTGGCCACCTTTATAATTCCCAAGAGTATTCATTTGTATTGATTTCCTTGAGCCCTGTGCTCTACTTCTGAACTATCTACTAGCATATTTTTATTTAAAAAATATATCTACAGTACGCCGAGAGATATCTTCCAATTTTTTTTTTGCTAACTATCTATTATTTACTTATTAAAATGTAATATGTATCAGGTATTCTTTTAGTATGTGCGATTGGATCTTGTTTGATCAAAAGGCATATTTGTTCTAGTGCACTTTATTACAATTGATTATTTTGCAGGAAAGCACAGGCAGAGACGGAATAATTTTAAAATCAAATATATTATATATATCATGTAATTCAATTCAGGTCAAAAATAATTATTAATAATGGATGATTGGCCTAACTGCTGTCTTCATCCCCTATTTACAATTCGATTCAACTCTAAGTAACCTAACTGCTGTCTTTATCCTACAATCTTACCTCTTTGCAAACAATCTAAGAATTGTGTGGACATAATTTGCTTAAATATCTCAAAAGCTACTTAAGTTGAAATATTTCAAGTATACATTATAAAAAAAAAAACATCTCAAAGTAAAAAATATTCAGACCTGTTCCTTAAACATCTCTTCATGCCTTATCATAGTTTTCCTGATATGTTCCATTTTATCCTCCGATAGATTCTGGAGAAAATGCCTCTGGCCAAAAGCATGCACAACTTTGCTGCAACTGTTGTTGATGTTGGTGTGAGAGGTGGTGGGGTAGTTTAAAGATACATCTTTATAGATCATTCTGTTGCTCCTGCTTTCCAAGGAAGGAACATCCTGAACAGTTCTAATAGTCTGCAGATATAAACTAAAATAATTTAGTGACTCCAATTTCTAAAGGTACACAACATTCGACTACTGAATTTCATATATTTCAAATAGAAAACATGAATGTAGAAAAAACATTAAAAATGTCATCCAGAAATATATAACCGATGTACGTATCCTTTCTTACCATTAAAGGGGGGGACCATAGCAATTCAACATTATTGGAAAAAAAGAACCAAAAAAAATGGCGATCACATTCTAATAGGAGTTAATTGTAGCCAGCAGAGTTTATATTCTATTATAGAGAGAAACATATTAAGATTAAAAGCGAAATTTAGTGTAGTATGTCCTCAATTATTTCAGAATCAATCATAGGTCATTGCATGTATGAATTGAATCTTTAAGGCCCCCAATAAGGATAAGAGTAAGAGCTTTAAGTCCTAAAGTGACTCATGTAAGAATTGCCCCTAAGGAATAATGGATAATGGTTGAGTGTTGTAGCAAGTACACAATTCAATCATAGAGATAAGAGACATACTACTCAAAAGAAACACATTTGAGAAAGGATCGAATGACAGTGACCATGGTTGAGTGTTGTAGTAAACACCCAGCTATTTACCATAGATCCATACACCTCTCAACAAAAATCCAACCTAATAAGACCCCTGATAAGAATAAGAGTATAACACATAACCTTGGAGAATTCATAAGGGATTGGACTTAATGAACAAGTGATAATAGCTGTAAGGAAAAGGACCTAGCAATATTTACATAAACAGGCTGAATTATGAGTTTGAAACTTTCTTTACCTTTGGAGATCATCGTTGATGGTTGAAGGAATTAATGCATAAACATGTTGCTGGCAGTGTTAGTTTCAGTTCTAGCAGTTTGTTAGAGTAGGATTCTAAGAGGTGGCAAATTAGTTTCAGTTAGCTGTTAAGTTTAAATCTAGGTTTGTAGGATTGGTTGTGTTTTTTAAAGGCTTTGTAAAACATGTAATCTTCTTCAATAAAATAGACAGTTTTGTTTGTGTGTACTCTTATCTTTGTACTGCTGTTATCTCTCTAAATTTTAACACAGTAAGCCTACTCAGCTCAGACCTCCTATTGGAGAGGGGCTCGATCCCATAGGCTTCTATTATGCACCCTGCTCCCCTCACATTTTTGTCTAACACCGCAAGAGAATGCCCAATAGGATGTGCAATAGCAATGGCAGGACTGTTTTGAAGAGATGAAATCCAAGGGTTCCTTTATTCGGGTTTATTGGAGAGGGGCTTGATCCCATAGGCTTCTATTATGCACCCTGCTCTCCTCCTCACATTTTTGTCTAACACCCGCAAGAGGATACCAAATAGGATGTGCAATAGCAATGACAGGACTGTTTTGAAGAGATGAAATCCAAGGGTTCTTTTATTCGGGTATATCGGAGAGGGGCTGGATCCCATAGGCTTCTATTATGCACCCTGCTCCCCTCCTCACATTTTTGTCAACACCCACAAGAGAGTACCCAGTAGGATGTGCAATAGCAATGGCAGGACTTTTTTGAAGAGATGAAATCCAAGGGTTCTTTTATTCAGGTTTATTGGAAAAATGGTGATTGTGCAAAGAGGCTTTCTTCTATTCAGGTTTATTGGAAAAATGGTGATTGTGCAAAGAGGCTTTCTTCTTGTTCTGCTTCTGGAGGCAGGGGATTTTGTGAGGGGCCAGAATGCCACGTGGGATGTGAGGCCTGCATGGAGGCTGTATGGGAATCATCTTGTGTGGCTTCTTTTTGGGGTGTTTGCTTGTTGTTCAAACCTGAATCCTCCTGTACAGGCTGAGGTTGAAGGTCTTTTGGCAGATGAGAATAATGATGATGATGGTGCAATCCTTGCTTCTGCTTATAAGGCCTCACATGGAAAGAAAATTTATACCAATTACTCTGTTCATGGCTGTTGCAGCCATTGCTGTTGTTACTGCTGTCGATTGTGGCTCTCTTTTTATTCTCAAGAAGAATGAGAAGCCTGCTTTTGAAGTTGTCAAATCCAACTATTTTAATAACCATTAGATGTGTTGGGATCATCAAAGCACATTTTAAAAGGTTGTTTGAGGAAATATAAGTTCCTCAATATGTCTCTAATTTGTTGTTGGAGGAGAAGAGGTGCTTGAGGTCTCAAAGGGCAATGGTGTGCTCATTTGATAGTTTAGTGGAAGCTTTGCTGAAGGAAAGAAAGATTAAGTTTGTAATATGTAAGAATATACTAGATATCATAGAGAATTAATTTCTTAAAGGGTCAGTGTTGGACTTGGAATTAATGAATAGATGCATAAGCATGTTGCTGGCAGTCTGTTAGAGAGCTGACAGTGTTAGTTTCGGTTCTGGCAGTAAGACTCTAAGAGTTGACAAATTAGTTTCAGTTAGCTTTCGAGTTTAGATCCAAATTTGTAGGAATTGGTTGTGCCTCTTAAGACTATAAAGCATGTAATCTTCTTCAATAGAATAGATAGACAATTCCATTTATTTGTATCTCTTATCTTTGTACTGCTGCTCTCTCTAAGTTTTTAACAGAAGGTGGGTAGTGGCTAAGGGTTAACAACTTAACGTTAAAATAAAATAAAAAATAGGAGAAGATAGACACCTTTTCATTAGTACCAAAAACTCACCCCACCCTTTAGGAGAGCAAAAGGAGATCGTTTTTCTTGACAAGAAAAGAACTAAAACATTCTATATTATTTTTCAAAGTGAAATTTACATTGTTAGAAGAAAGGCATCATCTCATATTGGGAATAACAGACCTGCATATTACACCCTTTGTAAGAGATTATACCATTATCTGTAAAGCAGATTCCTTTCAAGAAACTGCTCAAAAATTGAATCCACAAGTATTATCATTGAAAAAATTATTTTGTGCATCTCAGCAATTGTTGAAGGTAGTTTGTATCCACATAACTCTTCCAAAAGCCAACATTGCTTGCTCCATCAACGTGATTGTAAATTACATAAATTTGATCAGCGCGCGCTTGTATGAGCTTTGAGAAATAATTCTTTGATGTGCAGGGGATTGGTTCACCCATAGATTAAACGCCAAGTACTCATCTAACTCGCGAGTTATTTTTGCAGCCGAATAAATCTCCCATTAACTTGCCTAGCTGAGTTTTGCCAAGTTTTTGGCAAGTTTTGGTGAGTACTCCTGAGTTTTTGCAAGTACTCCCAAGTTTTGTTGAATTAATGAACTTAAAAGGATTTTTTTAATTTGCCGAGTTTTGCCGAGTCCGATCAAAATTGGGCCTACCGAGTTTTGCCGAATCGCAAGGTTTGAAATTATGTCACCGTCTCTCATCATGCTTTGCCATATTTTTAACCACTGGGAGAATTTAGTAGTGCATGCTCTTCTATTGGGAGTCAAGGTGGATATTTAGCGTGCAATAACAGAGCCCAAAAGACAACAATTAAAGGTGTTTCAAAAATGTCAATTCAGGCTCTATGTAACGACAGTGGAAGCAATTGGATGATAACAGAGAAGAGTGAAACAATTCCCCAATTTGCAAAACTTTAAAGAGACGTGCCTTGACTCACACTCAGATAAGGAAATGAAACAGCCAACTTCCTTATAAATAGAGCAATGGGCCTCCATAAGCAAGGGCTGATAGATCTTCTTCGTAACCTAGGAAACAGAGATTCAGCAATTGGAGAGCTCAATTAGCAAAGGAGGCAATCAATTTATAAGTTGAACCCTGAAACGAGGATCACCAGGAGTAAAGCTAAAGAGCTCTCTTGCGTTTTAGGTATTTTTTATCAATTGATCTTTTGGAGCCTGACAATTTGAACTTGTATAGGCTGGTCTTAGACAGTGATCAACAGGCTTGCATTTTGATGGGTTTTCAATAAACCCCTGGTTTGTAAAAGTTTTATATAGTTGTAGTTGCATATATTGTTTTTCTTGTCTCCTCACTGTTTGAGCAGGTTAGCTGAAATACAACCGACTGTTTATAGAAATACACATCTAGTTCTACAAGTATACCAAATACAATGTTCCTTTTTAAGCTAAACTTCCTATAAGCTGTGATTATGGACATTACTATAAGCAATTTGCCAAGGCACATCCATTGCTAATTTCCAAATCCTGTGCAAGTGAACAATTGTGAGTGTGTTAGGGGAGAGCTCTATGAAATTCCACCTAACATTTACAGGCTGCTATAAAATATTTGCTGTATATCCTCGGTAATCTGGTGCTGCAGTGATGTCTTTTTTCCTTGGAAAAGAAGAGTTATTCTCCCTGGCTGTGAAGGACCACTTTTGTTGAGGATTTTCTCTTGTTTTGTGGGTGCATGTTTTGTATGCCTCAGGATAACCAAGCTATGTCCAGTGACACCAATATGGTATAATTGTTGTCCTTTCATAATAATTGTTTTTAAGATCCAAAATTAGGTATCGAGTTTCAAAAAATGTTTTCCTTTCCAAGTTCGATACACCTAAAAAAATTATGCGTTTTAAAATTAATTTGAATTAAAAAAAATTCCATATTTACATTTAAAATTAAGTTCATATTCGTTGAAAATTTTGATTTGTAATAATATATATAATTCAATACATTATGATTTTTATTATGTTAATTAAGTGTTGTTATGTTAAAAAAGTAGTCCTCTTACTAATATAAATGGGTGATTGATTGCAGATAAATATGTTCATTTGATAGGCCTCGTCTCTAATATAAATGGTTGGTTGATTGCAGATAAATATGTTTATTTGATAGGCCTCCTCTCTCCTCTTTGTGGCTAAGTAATCCAAAAAATAAAAATAAAAAAATAAAAAATAATCCTCCTCTTATAAGTTTTTTAAAAAAATGTATTCTTCTCAAATGAGATAGGCTTAAAAAATGTACATCTTGAAATTGACTCTTACCACTATAACAAATTTCATATTTATACCTCTAATTAATCTCATATTAAATGGTTTCTAATCTATTGTTGAAATAGCTCCTAAATAATCCACCAAAGATCCAATCTGACTTAAAAACCAAATAAGTGTACTTAAACATAAAGTAAAACATTAAATTCTTTAAAATTTATGTTAGGTTTCTTAATCAAATTGTATTTTTTTACTAATATAATTAAATATACTACAATAAATATAAAAATTAAAACAAAATATATAAAAATAATATTATTATAATGTAAAGATTGTTGGAATAGTCAAAAGATCAAAAAAATGGCGCAGACCGAAGGGCAGAGGCGAGAGGAGCCGCGATGTGAAGGTCAGCGGCGTGAGGAGCTTAATCGCCTCAACTGGCTAAGTAATAAGCGAGAAGCAGGATGGTATGGAAATGGAGAATGGAGGAGCAAGCCGGACTTCAAACCTCAAAATAGTTGGGGCGAAGAAGTGGAGCAAGCCTTCCCAATTGAAGACCTTCGTGCAAGATTCAAACGCAAAGGAGAGACTGGTGCAGAGGGAGGATTAGGGTTGGAAAACGATCTATCAAGACCCCAATGGGTTTTCGAAAACGGAAGATGGATCGACAAGCGGCATCCTTTCTTTGAAAATAGGTGTGATAGGGGATGGAGACAGCCAAACTGGAGTCAGAGTTATTTTGGATGGAACCACAGGGTGCCCAGGAAAGGTAGATTCGGATAGGGACCACCATGGATCAATCAAGGAAGAGGGAAGGGAAGGAATTTGGGGTGAGCGAATGGGTGGTTCGGGAAAAAAAGGAACAATGATGAAAACCAACAATGATGAGCCACGGATGTTCGAGAGGAGGAGCAAATTAGCAGCAAGAGAGGAGGCGAAAGGGATAAAACCCGGCATAACCGTATGTACCAAGAACCAAATCCTATTTCGGTTAAAGTTAAACCAAATAATAATACCACAGATGTGCTTAAAGAAAAGGGAGTTTTCATTAAATGGGGAGGGGTGTCACATTTGAGCAAGGAAGAAATCGCAAAATGGTGTTGGGAGAAATGGGGGCACCAGACTAGGATTTGGGCACTCAAAAACGATTATCACTTGGTAATCCTCCCCTCGAAGGCAGAAAAAAGAGATGCCCTAGGTTTGGGCCCCTTCTTAGGAGGCTCACAAATGCATATTGTAGACTGGAAACCAAATTTCGACCCAAGCATTCAAACCTTAGAAGAGAGCCATACCTGGGTTCGCCTATACAATCTCCCCTCAGAATATTGGGATGAGGAAGTTTTAAAAACGATAGGAAGAAAGCTAGGCAATTTCAAATTTCAAGATGGCATTCAGGAAGACAGGGAGTGGGGAGCGTATTTCAAGATCTGTATCGGAGTTGATCATGATGGTATATTGCAGGCAGAAATTAATCTAGAATCAGAAGGAGGAGCCTGGATTCAACAAGTAAGAAGGGAAGATGACTTGACTCTGTGCCCTAATTGCAAGTCTATGGCACATGGGAAGGATAAGTGCGATGCAGAGGTTGGAGAAAGGGGTCTCGGCTTATACGAAGTAGGTAGGCCTAAACCTTTGACAAAAGAAAAGAGGAAGGAGGAGGAAGGAAATTGGGAAGCAGACCTGGTGGATTCAATGTGGCGATAGGAGGGGGACATTGAGGCGGACAGAAAAGTTGATCAGAGGGACCTGATGAAGAATGATAAGGAAACCTCACTGGAAGAACTGGCCCTAGGTAAAAGAGATGAACTGACAATGGAAGATCGTCACAACCTAGAAGACATTCAGGCTGAAGGTCTGCAAGCAGAGAGTGAGATGGTAGGCAGTAGTTTGAAAGAAAAGGAAGGTGAACAGGAGAACACTAATTTGGATTCAGAGGAGGAAGTCAGCTTTGAAGATGGGCAAATTGGCAGCCTAGAGGAGAGGGGTCTGGAACAAACCCAATCAGAGCGGAAAACACCTAGAATTAGGTTTGCCTGTCAAAGGGGAAGGAAATTTAACAAGGAAAGGCTTTTGGTGGCTGGGGCTGCTAAGGGACAAACAAGAATTAACCCAACAATACTAAGAAACAGGAAGGAATTATCCCTTCCCGAGGGAGTATGAGGATTTTAAGTTGGAATGCTAGGGGCTTAAATGCCCCTAGCAAGTGGTGCCTATTTAGGCGCTTAGTGGAAACAAATAGACCTGATTTTGTCCTGGTCCAAGAAACAAAATGGAAAAGGGAAGAACAGATAAACAAACTGAGATTTTGGAGAGGGTGGAAGGGAGAGTTTGAGGAAGCGGAAGGGGCCTCTAGTGGTTTGGGTATTCTTTGGGACCCAGGAAAAGCAAGTTGCGAAGTCATAGAAGCAAGCCAAAGTTGGATAGCTGTGAAGGCAAACTTTTTTCAGAACAATAGGGACTTCTTATTGATCAATGTATATGGGCCGGTAAGTACAGTCAACAAAAGGAATGCTTGGGGAAGGCTTTCAATCTTTCTAGACCAAAACAGGCAGGAATGCATTTTGATAGGAGGGGACTTCAATGCTACACTAAATAATTAGGAGAAAAGGGGAGGAAGTAGGACCACAACAAAAGTACAGATGGACTTCCAAGAGTTTGTGGATAAGAATGAATTAAGAGAAATTCAGACTAAGAATGGTATTTTCACCTGGACTAATAGGAGAATGGGTTTTACAAATATTGCAGAGAAACTGGATAGATTTATGGTACACAGTAATTGGTCACTTATGGCAAGTTCATTAGAAGCCTCAATTCTCCCCTACAGCGGCTCAAATCATTTCCCGATCCAGGTTGAATTGGTCGATGACAGTTTCAGGGGAGGTGCCCCCTTTCGTTTTGAAAAAATGTGGCTACGGGATCCAGACTTGCTGAGTAAGATTGCTCTGTGGTGGAAGGAGTCTTGTGGGAGGAATCAATCTAATATGCTCAGCTTCCATAAAAAATTGACAGAGATGAAGGCTAAGTTAAAAGTTTGGAATAAGAAACATTTTAAAAACATTTTCGAAGAAAGGGAAAAAGTGGAAGAAGAGCTGAGAAAGCTAAATGAGAAAATCATAGGAGGCATGGGGCATGAGGAATTCTTTCTTGAAAAAAGGCTAAAAGGAAAAAAGGAAGAAATTCTAGCTAGAATAGAGTGCCATTGGAGACAAAAGTCTCGGGAAGTCTGGCTTAAGGAGGGGGATAGGAATACTAACTACTTTCACAATTCGGCCTTGGTCAATAGAAGCAGAAATAGAATTGGTGAGTTGGAAAAGGAGGATGGATTAGTAACTAATAAGGAAGAGGAGATTTCTCAGGAAGCTGTTCGCTATTTTGAAAAGCTCTTCTCAAAGGAAAATCTTGAGCAGGGAAGGGAAAGAGAAGATATTCTGGGGGAGATCCCAGCTCTGATATCAGAAGAGGAAAACAAGGAACTAGTTAAGGAAATCAGTATGGAAGAATTGAAGAAAGCCACATTTCAACTCGGAGCAGATAAGGCTCCGGGACCGGATGGATTCCCGGCCCTTTTTTACCAGAAGTGTTGGGAGATTATTAAAACCGACCTGTTGAAGGACCGGACGGATTCCCGGCCCTTTTTTACCAGAAGTGTTGGGAGATTATTAAAATCGACCTGTTGAAGGCAGTAGAAGAATCGAGGAGGAAATCTACCATGCTAGAAGTCTTCAACCACACCTTTATTGCATTAATACCCAAGAAGAAGGCAGCAAGAAAGATGATGGATTTCAGACCTATCTCGCTTTGCAATACCTTCTACAAGATAGTAACAAAAGTGATAGCTAATAGATTGAAGGCAGTAATTGATAAGCTTGTATCTGAAGAACAGAGTGGCTTCGTTTCGGGCAAGTCCATTGTGGAGGGAATAATTGTTACTCATGAAATCATACATACAGTCAGAAAACTCCGTGCTCCAAGTATGGTGGTGAAGCTTGATATCCTAAAAGCATATGATCGGGTGGATCGTCAGTTTCTGTTAAAAGTCTTAAAGAATTTTGGTTTTGACCCTAAGTGGCTAGATTGGATAAGTTCATGCATCAATGCTCCTAAATTCTTAGTTTTGATAAATGGAGTTGCCAAAGGCTTTTTTAGCTCTTCAAGAGGTATACATCAGGGGGACCCTCTCTCGCCCTTTCTATTTATATTAATGGCGGAAGCTCTGGGTAGAAGGATGTGCTGAGCTAGGCGAGAAGGTGTTTGGAGAGGTTTGGAGGCGGCCCTTGGTGTCAAAACTTGCACCCACCAACAATTTGTGGACGATACCATTCTCTTCGAACAAGCTACTAGGGCGGAAGCCAGTAGGATCAAGTTAATGTTAGACAGTTACAGAAGGGTTTCAGGTCAGGTCATAAACTGGAGAAAGTCAGAAGCTTTTTTCCTAAATGTCCAACCCAGCCTGCAAAGAGAGTTAGCAAGAATTTTAGAAGTAAAGGTGGCAAAATTTCCCGGAAGACTACTAGGAATGCCCATGTTTGCAGGAGCTAACAGGAAAAGTTATTGGGAGAAATTAGTCGTTAGTTGTAGGCAAAAAATGGAATTGTGGAAGGGCAAGTGGCTAACCTCGGCGGGTAGATTGCTTATGATAAAGGCAGTTCTGGCAGCTATACCCGTTTATTCTATGTCATGCTGGAAACTCCCAGCCAGCATTGAGGACCATCTCAATAAGATAATATGTAAATTTTTTTGGAATGGACCAAATGACACAAACAAAATTCCCCTCTTGGCTTGGGAGAATATTTGCAAGCCACAGCAAGTTGGAGGTATAGGGGTTCGACAGATAAGGATGATGAATTTGGCCATGGGGGCTAAATTAGTCTGGGCTATGTGCACAGGCGATCAAAAATGGGTAAGGATTCTAAGGAGCAAGTACCTGGACTTGAATGATCCAGAGGAAATAGTAAGAGTCAATAACCCTCCAAGGGGCTCAACAGTGTTGAATTTTATCTGTGAAAGCAGAGAGATCATTTCAAAATATTCCACATGGGAAATCCATAATGGGGGTAAGGCTCGTTTTTGGCAAGATTCTTGGGATGGCCACCCTAAGTTAGTTAACTCACCCAACTTGGAGGATATCAGAAGAGAATCTGTGAAGGTATGGGGCCCCAGAGTTTGTGACTTTAGGGATGTGGGAGATCAGTAGAGATGGAAGGACCTCAGGGATTTGGATGCCCCAGCCGAGCAGAAGGAAGCCCTTAGATTAATTCTAGAAGGAAGGAAAATCCCAGACTCAAGAGGAGAGGATGTGCTGAGATGGGCAACTTCAAAAGATGGGGAGTACAAGGTAAAGATTGGTTATCTGATTAAGGAAAGAGCCGAGACGATTCAGGAGTGGCCCAAACACTTGCTTTGGGGCAAAGACGTGCTCTCGAAGGCAGGAGTGTTCCTATGGCTGGCTATCCAAGACAGAATTCTGACGCAGGATAGGCTGGGAAAGCTGGGCTTTAGAGGCCCCAGTCGATGTAATCTCTGTAAAAATAAGGAGGAATCGGTGGACCATTTGTTACTCGGTTGCCCCTTTGCAGATTTTTGCTAGAAAGGGATTATGAGGAAGTTGGGATTGCAGACCCCAGTGTCGCAAAATTTGAAGGAGTGGATTTGCGCTTGGCCAAGTAAGAACTTCAAAGGGGCCCTGGGTAGCATCTGGCAAATTGTTCCTTCCACCATCTGCTGGGAATTATGGAAAGAGCGATACAGGAGAATTTTCAAGGAAAAGGCTTTAGACGGAGATGTGGTCCTAAGGAAAATTGAAAGGTCAATTGTGGAATTAACAAACACAGCCGCCAAAGGTAGACCATCGTCTAAAAGTGTCTTCAATAATTGAGATATCGACCTTACCAACAATTTTGAAGGCCTGGGCATTCCCTCGATGGTAGGTAACTTGGATCCTATTAAGAGATTGGAGGTTTGTAGGCAGACTGTGTGGCAGCTTCCAGATGAGGGGTGGGTCAAGATAAACTTTGATGGCGCAAGTTTAGGGAACCCAGGCAGAGCAGGGATCGGATGTGTAGCTCGGGATTCGGATGGGAGAACTTTGGATCAACGCTCAGCCTCCATAGGTGTTGCGACAAATAATGTGGCCGAGTTTCAGGCAGCTCTTGCAGGTCTGGAGATGAGTAAGGCGTTGGGTGGCTTGAGGGTTCACTTGGAAGGTGATTCACTCCTAACGGTTAACGCAATTAGGACCTTCCACACACCCAGCTGGACTCTGTGTCGCTGGCTTCCCTCAATCAAAAGGCTTGCAGAATCCTTCGAGGAGTTCAGAGTAAGCCACATATATCAAGAAGGCAACCAGAAGGCCGATGCTCTAGCGAAGCAGGGAGCCCTAGGCGATCGAGATCTCAGTTCTCTGGCCTGACACTGATCTAGCGGGTTGAGAGGGGCCGTGGGTGATCCAATACGATTCTCCCCCGGGGGACAAGTGTCAAAAGCCGACGGGTCGTAGGAATTTAAAAGGGCAGTGTGGGCAGGATCGCGGACGACCTTGGTGCCAAGATGGCAGCAGATGTCACTGCCAGGACGTGGAGCTCGTGATGTCGGATGCTGCAAGCTGGCAGAGTGCTCTCGTGGTGTGGCGGCAGGGTCGTACCCTCGACAAAGGTAGCGTTCATTTTTAGGCAAGTAGAGCTTTTAAGAGGCCGAAGGCGAAGTTATTTCGCGTCACTTGTGGTATGTGCGAAGTACAGGTTATTCTCTCTCGGGGAAGGGAGGATGTCCTGTCGCAGAGGATTTGTAGTTGGTTTGATACGTGCGACCACGGGCGTCTTTATTACTCCGTTCTTGATTAAAGAGATGCACTGGTGTTTCTACAGTTTTATCTCTTCAAGTCTTTTGTCGCAGCTGTGGAGGGCTAGGTGCTCTGGCGGAGCTAAGGGAGATAAGGGTGGCAGCTTAGCAGAATCAATGGAGACGCCGATATGTCTGGAATCGACAGTGGCTATGATGGCTTTCCATGGGGAAATTACAGATAAACGACTGAGACGTATCCTCTCGGTCAAGCATGAGCTGGTGGTAAATGCGGTGAAACAGGTGCTCAGCCCAGGCTTCATTTGGGACTACCATCGACTATGGGTGAATACTGACATTGCGGCAATGTTTATGGCTCTGGCACTCTACAGAGGAATGCCTAAAGAAAGAGTGAAGAACTTGTGCCAGAGACTCTTCAAGCATCATATCTGGGGGAAATTGATGCGGTTCTTGATAATATTGATGACAATGGCAGAATTCCCTGGGCGCATCAGTACTACATGTGAAAAGGAAGAGGTGGAAAGGAAATTCTGAAATTCCCCATAATCTTCGCTATCGACCCGGGGGATCTCGAGGATAGGGTGGTGGACATGGATCGTAATTTGGACTTTCTCCAGAGAGCAGCTGAAATCTCCCCCTTTCCATCGAAGGAGTGGATGGTCAGCTACATGGCGAGGGAAGGCTTTTGGGTTCCTGATGACAGCAACTCGGAGAAAGAAAACAAAGATGTGGAGTTTCCATTGCTCCCTGACTACGGCGAAGACTGGGTGCAGGAGGACGGGAGGGATGTGGAGGAGGTTGCAGAATGCCCGGCGCATAAGAATTGCAGGAAGGATTGTCCAGTCAAAATCTGGGCAGCCAAGGCTCGCCTGATGCGAAAGGAAGCAGAACGGGACGAGGCCTGGGAAGTGTGTGTTGGAGCGGGCGCCTCCAATTCTTCTCCCCGTGGATCCGAGGGAGCTGTTCAAGGTGGCGTGTTGTGAGGGGGGTCATAAGTTTCCAGTGTTTTGGTTTTACGTTAGGTGTTAGTTTTTCCTGCATTTTGTTCCAGCTAGTGCTTTGTTCTTGTTAGAATCCAGATTGGTTGGTGCATAGTAGGAGGTTGGTTTTGAATGGTGAAGCAGTTTTTGGCTGTCAAGCCTTTGTAATATTTTAAAAACTCAGGGGTCCCGTGTTATGTTTTCAGAACTTTAATTAAAGGGTGCTGGCCCATACCAGCTATTTACCTATCAAAAAAAAAATAATATTATAATGTAAATATATTTATTAATATAAAATTTAAAAAATTATATAAATTATACCATTTATAATAATTTATATTAAAATATTGTGAACGAGTTGCCCTTAAATGGCAAAGGCCATATGGCTCTCACTATCGAGATACAAATTCAAATCCCCTAAGTAACATGTGGTTTCTATATGGCTCCTAAAGTTGCTTAAATTGGTTTAAGTGGATATGTTGATGGGGAGGAGGTCCCCTTTATGACCTCCAACGGATCAAAAAATAAAAAATAAATAATTTATATTAAAATATTAAATTTTCACAACTTATAGTAAATATAAAAATAAAAATAAAAGTAATATTATAATGTAAATATATATCCAAGGGGTTGAGCTTAATTGGTTAAAATATTGGGTTCTCATCGTGGAGACCCAAGTTCAAATCCCATAGGGACATCTAATGTGGAATTCTAAGTTTTGACTCTTGATATGAGCAAAATATTTAGTACTATAATTATTACAAATATTTAAATAATTTATTAATAATTTAAATTATTTAAATTTTTATATTTAAATATTTTTTTTTATAATTTTTTTATTAGCTATAGGCTATATTAAACCATTTTCAAGTAAGAAATCTATAATCAATAATGTGAAAAATCACATCTTCCAACAAATCAAATCTTTGTCAGGGCATTAGAAATCATTAATGTGAAAAATCAAATCTTCCAATAAATCAAATCTTTGAACTCTAAAAATATCAAATCATAATTAATACATCTAAGTTACTAATATCATTATTTTCCTATTGGCCACACCCTTGCACCTTTAAAGATGCAAGTGCTAGTATTATAAATATATACATAAAAATGAAAAACATATTATAACACAAAATTTCTCACATTTTTTTATTTTTAATTATATTTTTATATTTTACAATTTTTTAATTTTAATAATAAATAATTTTAGCATGCTCATCATGACATAGTGCATTGGTTAAATCATGACATTATTATTGTCAAACTCTCACTAGACCATCGAGCTCACAAACTTTAAGCCCTCATTGGATGTTGAACTTGCATTCATCCTCTCACTAGACCAAAAATATAGCATATAAATCTAATAATATTAATTTTTTAATCCTTACCAAAAAAATATATATATCTTAATAAATTATATTCTACCTTAGCAACACATAAAACTCAACAGCTTAACTTTTACCTTTTTCTAGATTCTTCTAAAAAATACTAGTATTCACAAATTGGAAATCTATTCTCCTTGCCCCGCAGATACACTTAGAAAGATTTGTTAAAAGGGTTTAGCGATGTAAAATATAGGCTATAAATAAAGCTATCAGGTTTTTAAAATGGTGGGCCTGTCATTCCAGGCCCAACTTACTTCAATATTAATATATTTCATAATTCATATGATCTATAAGTAAATTAAAGTAAGGCCCAACTTGATTTAAAATTTAAAAAATTGACATAATTAAAAAAAAAATTAGATACATTCAGATTTGGTCAATTATTTTTAAATTATCTTTGACTTAATAAACTTTAAAAACTTTCTATTCTATGCTAAGATCATTATCTATAAATCACAACTGTTAATGCTAATTTGACTTGCATTGGCTTTTAACTCCCAAAAGATGCCAAAATTAAACCCAAGGAAAAAGACAGACACAAAACGTTAAGATCTAATTGATCGGTAATAATATTTGGTATCGAACAAACAATATCTTGTAATGGAGCGAATCCGCTGTTCCCTATTTGCGTGGACCAGGAAAAGAGTAGGAAAAACAAAATCCCTAATAATGTCCATCTCTCTCTCGGACAAATTTTTTAGAATGACGCGTGCAGAAGGGCCCATATCACGATCTCTTTAAAAAAACCCATTAAAATGGGGGCCTCCCAGTACCGATATCAATCAGTTTAATATTAGAAAGATCTCTCTCGAGGAATAGAAAATTTTATCGATCTTATCTTCATAATTTGTAAGTTTATAAGATTGCCCAACAGAGATGGACGAGCTGAAAACATACATGCGCATCGTGAAAAGTAAACAATGAATATTTGAGAAACAGTGGATAAGCAAGCTGTAAAGAAGAGATAAATCCCTACCAATCTTCTCCTGCTTGGACTTTTCTACGAGTTGGGAGGGAAATTCTCAATTTTTGTATATTTTATTCGGATTTTTTCAATTAGAAGAGTACCTGCTGTTGCGGAGATTCTTCTTTCCACCGACCCATGCTCCGAAACCAACCGGATTGACCTGTCTCTGTATAAACAAAAACCGTAATCTCTTTTAAAAAATGGGTTCTTCCGTATTTTATTGAAAAACAATTGGGTTTAATTCTATGGTTCTGAATGACTTTAGATTTTAAAGTTCTATCCACTTACCATACAGTGTTCAAGTACAAGTTATGAGCTATTATGGTACATTGAGGTGACACCCATGGCTCTCCATAAATAAGATCCTCTACAATGCCGAGGGCCAGTAAAATTCCCATGGCCTGTGGAAAACATTAAAGAATAAGGTCACCCAGTTGGAAATTTGAAATCTTGTGTGTATCTTTTCAGATTTCTAGCCTATATGTTTTACTTGGACCAAATAAAGAAAATTATGGAATCTGGTCCTTTCAGGACAAGAAATCTAGGACAATTGCCCTTGTAAAAAGTGGCCTAGAAACTGTTTAATACAAAGAGTCAAAGATTCTCTGATACTTGTACATCAAGATTTCCAATCGCACTATGTGATCCATCTTCTTCATCTTATGCTGGATTGAATATGTGAACTCAAATGTTTATTGAAAAATACTTTCTCAGATTTTTTGAGGACATTTTTTTTTTTTTAAATGGGGTGTGTAAGCTTAAAAAATCTAATAGAAGTTCTGCTACCACATAAGATCATGAAATATTTTAATATTGGGTTGGATTGATAAGATTAGCTATTAGATTTTTAAAAATTTAAACAATACATAAGGTAAGTAAAAAGAAATCCCCTTTTTAGAATTCCACAAGGTTTTACAAACCAAATTGGCCGTGACTTAAAAAAAACAAAAAAAACTCCACCCATTCTCTGGTTCAAGTAATCTCCAACAGCTTTGCTAGGCAGATGCAGCAAGAGAGAACGAATCTAGTGACAATCAGTTTAAAACTTTGAATAACTTAAGGCAACTAACACTAAATAACAGTCTGGAGGATAAGATTCCACAATTGGTACACAGTCAATCATAAAGGGCTTTTTCAAATATGATGCTTTTTAAAACATGTTGTTTCCTATCATATAAGTTCACAACTGAAAGCATCCATTACAGGCCTTTTTTTTTTCCCTTTCCCTTTTATTCTTGGTCACTTTTTCCACATCCCATCTATGATGAGAAAAATCATAAATTCCATTCCTGGAGGCATTCGACACAAGCAATTGGACTCATTGGTTCAAAGGCAACTGGATAAATTCAGAGTGAAAAAAATTCCTAAAGAGATGGAATCAGAAGGGAAATGCGATCAGTGTAGATCAAATAAAATATCAGTACAATGCCTGTAAGACTGCACCGCCACAAAATTGGTGTTTTGTCCATAAGAAAAACTACATAGAGGGGAGGCGATCAATTAACTGTGTATGCAATAATACCTAAGCAATAGGACCTTACAATGGTGAATGGGGCCAGGTCATCGACTGTAACTACAGAGGAATAAAATGAACCATAAATAGTTCAAATAGACACAACATGTGTGAAATGAAGAGACATGAAACATGAAACAAGAAGGTGAAAGTTTTCAACCAACCATGACCATGTCAGAGCAAGGGCTCAAAGAGGCTAGAAAGGCCCAGCCAAGACCATCAACATGGGTCACCATCTACAGTCAAGATATATCAGACCAAGGGTTACATGGCCCTGTGCTAGTAGTGAAAACAGCTTGGAGAACCAAAATTTAAGACTCGCACATTTCTAAAGCAACTGTATTGCTCGGAGGAAATGCAATTTATGAACATTCAAATTGAAACACTAAGAAAAACCAACTTCACATATAAGAGTTAAAAAAATTTACTGCACTGGGAACAAGTTATTTATTATTTGGTTCCAAATGTGAAGACCCAAACACCAATTAAAATCCATTAAAATCTCAGAAGGCTTCCAATATCTTAAACCTACAGTGCGAAAGCTGAGAAACTTCCAAGCATCGGAAGAAGCAAGGTTCACATATGCTAAACAGATTCTCTCAGGTTTGAATACCTGAGCAAGCATCAAAGTCCCTTATAAATTGGGATTGGTTTCGATAATTGTGCCTTCAAAAACTGTAATATGGAAGTAAAATGAAGAAAGAACAGAACTTTTTAGTTTTCCAGAAATGCTGTACCGAAAACAGATCTCCTTGGGATCAAAATTGAAAACCAGAGCACCCCTTCAAAACCTCTAAAAACCCCATAAAAACTACTCTTGAAACTGAAAACCCAAAACAAATTCTGAACGTTCAAATGAATTCACTGTCTGTACAATTTCAAGTTCAATTCTTTCATTTGCACGCATTTTTTGTGAACCACGGACTCCCAACTCTGCAGATACAGAAATATATTAAGAGAAACCCTCCTATTTTATAATTCATAGAACCCTGTCCTACACTAACAGTGCTTACCGCCAGAATGACCCAGGTTAAAGTCCGGAAGGATGTGATGCTCCCCTTAACAATACAATTGGAGTGATTTGAGGGTAGTTTTGCTGTATCCAGCACTTAAGAGGGGTTTGCCTGAACTCCACAATCAACCCTCTCCAGATGATGAGTATACTCAAAAGAACCCAATTGATATTGAATGGCATGGATCAGCTAGGAATTAGAAGTAGAACCACCCATAAGCATGCTGGGGCGTTTCACTGAGCTAAACAACCCTTCAGAGGTCCTATTTTTCCTGGAGTGTGAAACAACCTTCCAACAATTTAAGGAGCCAAATGCCCATCCAATCAATCTTGGTCAAACCTTTAAACACCCATTTCCTCCACAAATCACAGCAGGAACAATTTAGAGAGAGGCATTGCTGTCCTCAAGTCTAAAGCATTTATACTAACGCTAAATCTTAACCCCCATCGATTCCAATCCCCGCAATCAAGAATCCAACCATCCAGCAAATGCAACCCAAAAAGGAAAAAAAAGAAAATCCAAAAATCTCCCTCAACTTGTAATAGCACAGCAAGATTAGAATCCCAGCAAATTGTCTGAATTGAAACAACAAAAATGCGTAACAGAACGTACCTGAAGAAAACCATCAGCGCAAATCCTCCTGTTCGAAGAAAATCCGTCATCTACCATGGAAATCAGCAGGCAGGCAGTCAAAATCCTTGAAAGAAGGAAGAAAAATAAAATAAAAATTGACAATAGTGCTGCGAATCCTCCGTCGTGCGGACAAAGGACAAAAGTTTGTCCGACGAATGCCGTCAAAAACTGTCGTTATTTTGTTCGATTTTCCGAATCGAATCGCCACTAGATCAACCAAGATCGATCTCTCCCTCTCTCCCTCTCTCCGCAATCTCATCCTCCCAAAATCTAATCAAATTTTTCGCCCCCCTTCCTTTTCCTCAAAATTTGCTTCCACCAATATCTCGTTCCCCCGCCGGCAGCCCGCCCGGCCGCCGGGAACTTGACTTTCCCGTCAGCCGTGATTCTCCGATACGACCTGACAAAATATCTGTCTCCACGTGTCATCACTCCTTAGGTTTGATACCCAGGCACGTCGTGGCCGAAAGCAGATCAACATCGATCATCTGATTGGCCCGCCTTTTTCCTTCACGCGCGTGAAATCAGATGGAGCTTTCTCATTGGCTGCCACATATGCTTCTTCCAAACGCTGGGGCCCACCATGGCTGCGCGCCGAGCTATATCTAATGTCCATCGCCCATTGGTACAAAACAAACCAATCACTCTCTTACACGATACTTTTTTCCCTCCGTTCCATCTCCCCACACATTACACCTTCCATTATCTCTTATTTTTAATAAATATTTTTGAGATTAATGAAAGATTTTAATAAAGACAATCAAGAGCTGTATTAAATCTGTTTTACGTCAACATATCTTATTCCATTTAAGAAATTTTTACCCTATCCTTTTAACATTTAGATCTTTTTTGTCAATTTCTTTTAACTGTCCCTACCTCTAACAAAATGTCCACTCTCAAGTTATCTTCATACTTGATACAGATATTACTATATTGTACATTATCTTCATACTTTATACAGATCACTATAAACTGTGTATTGTACTGTACTGCATATGTTTTTTCCTATTAGTTTTCCTACAGTTCCATGGGACCCACTCATCCCTCTTCTATTGCATATTTGGGCTGTTTAAAAATTCTTACTCTAACCTTTTAACATTTAGATCTTTTTTGTCGATTTCATTTGTTTAACTCTCCCTTCCTCAAACAAAATGTCCACTTTCAAATTATCTTCATACTTGATACAGATATTACTATATTGTACATTATCTTCATACTTTTTACAGATATCACTGTAAACTGTGTATTGTATTGTACTGTACTGCATTTTTTTTATATTAATTTTTCTACAGTTCCCTGGGACCCACTCATCCCTCTTCTAACTCCCAAACCCACTTTTGGCACGTTAGGGTGTCAGAGTTGTTTTGTATTGCATGGCATGACTGGGATAAAAAGGTATATACTTTGTGTGTATACTGCAATTATGAATACATGTGTTGATTCGGAGGCAATCTGGTCCTGTACCCTCCACATCAATGATATGTTATATCTATTTCCAGATCCATCTAATTTCCACCTCGGGCCTGTTCCAATCATACTTTTCTAAGCCCCCAATCTCAATCTCCATCTAATCCTTTCATTTGTTGTTTCTTCTTCATCTTATTTCTTTGGCTGCCCTTTCCTCATTTAACCCCCAAGGGGACATTTTTGCCCTTTCGGACGAGGTGAGAATTGAAGCGACAAATTGTGGCGTGTGACAGTGACACTGTGCTTTTGCGATAAATTCTTTTGTTCTTTTTAATCTCTCTCCATAAAATCTCCCGTCCTTAATGCATTCTCTCTCTGCCACGCGCGTACCTTAGCCCTGAGAGCTACATTTATCTTTCTGATATTTGGAGATATTGTAGTGGTGGAAATTGCATATGAATTAACCAATGAAACCAAGCTTTTCATGATATTTACAACAAGATCAAGTGGGTTATGAGATTTAAAAATAGAAATAATATTGTTTTCTACACCATTTTGGGTATGCGTTGTGCCAATTATATTTTCCTTGTAATTTTGGATCATCTAATAGGTCAAAAAAAGTCTTTGTTTGAATCTATTGGTATTCATGTCTTTTTTTAATTTTTTGGGTTGTTTTTATTAGAGTGTTTTAGACTAGTATAGATATTTTAAATACATCTACCTAAAAAAAATGTTTATTAATATTAATATTATGTACATGATCACAATATGAGATTCCTTGTTTCACTTGTAGAATGCCTCGGAGTATAATAAAATATGTGTTGTATATCGATTAGTTTTTGTTGTTTAAGTTAAGGGATTTTTATGTACATGATCACGACATGCGACTCCTTATTTTCACTTGTCGAATGCCTCTCAATATAATAAAATAAGTATTGTATATTGATTAGTTTTTGTTGTTTAAGTTTAAGGGATTTTTATGTACATGATCACGACATGACACTCCTTAATGTCACTATAGAACGCCTCTCGATGTAATAAAAAAAGTTGGTGTGTAGCGGTTAGTTTTTGTTGTTGTAATGTGTAAAAATGTAGTTGAATACATCTAATTAAAAAACGTTTATTAATATTAGTATTATTTACATGATCATGACATGAGACTCCTTATTTTCACTTGTAGAATGCCTCTCAGTATAATGAAATAAGTGTTGTATATCGATTAGTTTTTGTTGTTTAAGTTAAGGGATTTTTATGTACATAATCACGACATGATACTCCTTGTTGTCACTATAGAACGCCTCTCGATGTAATAAAACAAGTTGGTGTGTAGCGGTTAGTTTTTATTGTTATAATGTGTAAAAATGTAGTTGAATACATTTGCTTAAAAAACGTTTATTAATATTAATATTATTTACATGATCGCGACATGAGACTCCTTATTTTTACTTGTAGAATGCGTCTCAGTATAATAAAATAAGTGTTGTATATTGATTAGTTTTTGTTGTTGAAGTTAAGGGATTTTTATGTACATAATCATGACATGACACTCCTTGTTGTCACTATAGAATGCCTCTCGATGTAATAAAACAAGTTGGTGTGTAGCGGTTAGTTTTTGTTGTTATAATATGTGTAAAAATGTACTTGATAATATACAGTAAAATGCAATTAAATGATTTTAATTACATCTATGACACTAAATAGTCTATGGTAAAAATATAGTTAAATGAAATTAAATATTAAAATTGCATCCATGAGACTAAACAGTCTATGGGACCACCGATTGCACTGATTACTTCAACTACTCAAAGGTTTATGGGACAAGTGGCATCCTTTAGAACACTAGCCCTTCTCTTGCTAATTTGAGTTAGCAACTCTACCAATCCTCTTAATTTATTTTCCTCAAATAACTCTACCATGGAACTAACTCTTAGTGTTTCATCATATTTGGCTCAAATGTCCATGTACCTTGGGCATTCAAGGATGAAATGTTCCTTTATTTCTATTGCACCTATGGCGCAAAAACTAGAAACTCTTTCTTCCCACTCTTCCTTGGGTGTCTCCCATCTACCTATCTCACATCTAAACCAATGGGAGCTAGTCCTTAGTTGAGCAATGAGGACATTTCCCTCCATTTCATTGCATCCTTTATATATGCTTTTTGGCAATGTTTGTAAGGGGTTGAATGATGTGATATAGTTTTGTTGTTTCCTATTTGTTTTCTTCCTCCATGTCACCATTCTAAACTTTTCATTCACATAATTTTTATGTTATTGTTAAGGTTTGGGGATTCATTTAGGATAATGTCCCATCTACTCATATTTTTGTGATTTTGTTTCATCCATGTGTTCTTTGTGTGTAATTCTTCATCTCTTATAGCCCTAGGCCACCTATCGATCTTCATTTTTTTGTTTTTTAGAATAACATAATAACCTAGTCATAATGGTTTCCTCTAAAGGGAAAGTTCTTGTCTTTGCAAGGATAATGTCATGGGGAATTTAAACCTTAAGTCTAAAGTTGTTTACGATTAGATGCTTTTGGATTATTTATATTTGCCTCCATTTCAAACTCAATGTTCCACTAGCCCATACCTCGCAACTAGACAACACCATTGGTGTGACAAGTAGCCCAAATAGGACCCTATGGTCTTCCAATCTCATCATCCTATATTCCTACATCTAATTTTAAGTGCATAAAGAGCTCTCTAACCTCCTTGTATTCTTTTCAACCTATATGTGTCCCAATTGAGTTTGTTGTGAAAGTAAAGGCCAAGATACTTGTATTCTAACACCACTTGAAGAGACTCTCCTTCAAACTAAAAGTTAAAATTCTTCTTCTTCCTTTTCTACAATGAGAAAATCATAATTTTGGTTTTGTTGATGTTCACCTACATCCCTACTTCTCCAAAAGAGCTCTAAAGTCTTGGTTGATCTCTTAAATCCTGGGTTGTATCTACCATTAGAGTTAGGTCATTGGCATAAAGCAAGAGTTTCACTGCATACTTAGCCAAGTGAACCCCTTCCCCTCTAAATTTGTTTATCCAATATTCTAGCTTGTCAATGTATAGCCCAAATAAAGTTGTGAATAGATGAAAATCTTGTTTGATGTCTATAAATTACCACTCTCGAAACCTTCAAACAACCCTACTTGCATTTTTTTATTTTAGCCTTGAGTTGCTCATACATTCTATGAATTATTGCCCTGTAATGAAATGGAACTCCTTGTTCCTTCATTTTTCTCTTTAGCACTATGTTTAATGCATATTTGAAGTCCACAAAATAAAAATATACATCCTTTTTTATCCTAAGCCTTTTCAACTAGGTGTCTAAGCATGGCATAGTGATGAATAGTTGAGTGTTTGGGACTAAAACATGCTTGCCCCTTTACTCTCTTTCTTTGTTCCTCAACCCAACTGGTATTCCTACATTCTATCATACTCCTAAAAAGCTTTGCAAAGAGATGATTGACCATGATAGTTCAATAATTTGAGGGATTATTTACATTTCCACTTTTAAACAAAAGTATGTTTAGGTTGGTTGTCCACTTTGTCAAGAAACCTTTTTGAATGACCTCATTAAAAATTGCTTTGATTTGAGGTGATAGGATTTTGGATCCCCATTTTAGATGCTCTGCTTGTAGGTTGTCTATGTCTTGAGCTTAACCTATTGCTAGCTTTTTAATCCCTCACATGATATCTATAATTATCCATTTGTTCTAAAATTTGCAATAAGAAATGAACAAATTTAATCCATAATGTTTCATATAATTTATTTTAAAATTTTGTGGTTTACAAATTTGCATGTCCACATTCAAAGAAAAAATGTTGATATTTTAAAAAAGAAAATCACATATTTTTTTTGTTTTTCAAGAATGAAATTATGTTTGTTTATATTGTTAGTTTAGAATGAGTTGCTAAAAACTAATAAATGTGTAAGACAACATTGTTGTGATCTTGAGTAAACGTACCTTGTATTAAAAAATTGCTTATAGCATGCACAATAACATATTTGTTTCTTAAATATTTTTCATATTTCATTTTTACATGTGTTGTCAACAATTACTTTAGAGGATGGTTTTCAAGAATGCATTATAAGCTCCATTGGTCTGTATTTTTAAAATACAAGAAAGTCAATGATTGTAGACATATACACATGATTGATGGTAATTTGCATTTAATGGGTAGTTTTGTCATGTTATTTTCTTTGGTTAAAGTAAAAAAATTAATGTGTGTGTGTG
This sequence comes from Cunninghamia lanceolata, assembly GCA_027924645.1. Classification (NCBI taxonomy): domain Eukaryota; kingdom Viridiplantae; phylum Streptophyta; class Pinopsida; order Cupressales; family Cupressaceae; genus Cunninghamia; species Cunninghamia lanceolata. The sequence continues at coordinate 1,348,638 of BSBN01000771.1, forward strand.
TAATCTTGAATTACATATCAACCATAATTGATGCTTTCATAACATTACTTCTAATTTTTATAACTTCTATTATTATATAATATAATTTGATTTCTCAAAAAAATATTTAAAGAAATAAGAACCTTTAGGTGTTGGAACATACCTCCTATTTCTAAGTATTGTGAATCTTCTAATCAATAACTTAAGAAAGGATATTCATCTCTAACTAATTAAAAAAAAAAGAAATTTACATAAATGACCACAAATGTTAAAAGTAAGTTAACGTCACTCAAGCTATAACTAATTTCAATAGATAATCATTAAGATTGAAGACTATAAAAGTAACTGAACATGAAAAGACCAAAACTAAAAGAAAAGAAAAATTGCAAATTCATTATTTATAAATATAATTAACCTAGTGAAAAAATACTTTTGATAAAGATTTTTTTTTAAAATATCACATTCAAATCTAAACATTGGAATGTACTATAATTAAATATAAAAAATATATCACATGTAATTACTGAAAAGTGGCATATTCTTATTTTAAATATCACATTCAAATCTAAATATTGGAATGCACTATAATTAAATATTAAAAAATTATCACATGTAATTTCCAAGAAGTGGAATATTCTTAAAATCTAATGATATTAAGGGTGCCTTAAAACAAGATATTAAACATCAATGAAGATAATTGACTTTAAATTTTAGTTTCAAATATTGATAAGTCAATACTTTTTTTTTATTATGAGATTTAAAATTCCAATTTTGTTGTCTTAATATTTTTTTAAATATTTTTTAAAAAATACTATAAAACATTTGTTCTCTATCTATAAAAGATTATTCAATTTAAATAAGAATTCATATTAAAAAATCCCAAGTACTAGGAGTATGATTACTACACTCCACATGTGTAATGCCTAAATTTTAATGAGGATAATGAGTCAAAACAAGGCTAACATATTTTTTGTGAACACAATTGCAACATAACCATGACACAATGCACACACATGCATAACCCAAAGACTTCAACCAATGTGACATAATTCATCATGAAGAATAATATGTAGGGTCTCACCCTATGCAAATGGTCAAGTACTTGTACCCTTTACCAAGGCACACAAACCTCTTGATAACAAAAGAACAATTCCCTAACTAATTACTTAGTTTGAACATAGAGAAGAAATAAGTAAAGTGAACAACATCATATTACAACACAATACCTTTAATTAAATCATTAATTAATCCAAGCAAAACATCATTCCATGTTAAGGTGAGTAGGATCTTGATGGGCCAAACAATACCTCTAAGTGGCAATGAAAATGGTAAAATCATACTTAAGTAACTTCACGTCAAAAGATGAATGAGTTATCTACACAATATGAAAATAAGATAGTAATAAAAGTTGTAGGAAATTGAATGTAATTTGTGGGCTACTATTTCTTTTTAAAAAATTAAAATTAGTTTGGTCAAAATTGGATATTTCAATGAAGCACTACTAAAACTTTCATAAAAATGTAAAAAGTAGGTGTAACTACGACCAACCTAAGTATGAGAAAATAAATTATTTTTCCTTCCAACTTTGGATCTAAGTAAAGGACACATGAGCAAATGTGACAAATATTTTTACAATTTTTTTGTAAATGAAATAATTACTTATGAAATTTTTACTGCGACTTTTTAAAAATATTAAAAATAATTTTTCGGTCAACCTAACATGGTAAAAAAAAATGAAATGAAATTTTTTTAACCTATAGCCAGTAAAGCCTAGAATGTGATGTGTCTTTTTAATTTAAAAAATTATAAATAGTTTGAAAGTTATGATTTTTTTAATATCTATATCTATTATGAAAATAGACATAGTGTATGTAGAAAATTAATAATAAATACCTATTAAAAGTATAATGACGCTTATATTATTTTTTTAAAATCTTTGATAGTTTACTTTAAAAACCCTTTTCATTTATTAAATTTAGTTACAAAAAGTATGTTATATTTAAGAATGAAGTCGTGGAAAATTTCAAAATGACACTAAACAAGTGGTGTTGCAAGTTTGTGTGGCAAGTTTTAGGACACCCACTTACCTAAATCTAAGGTAATCCCAAGGAGTTTTTGGAGGGAACTCATATTTGAGCTAAAAATATTAACACTTTTTCTATCAAAATCTAAATATAATTCTCAATATTAGCACTTTTTCATCCAATGTCTTTCTTCCCATTGTCATTGTTTGGCCCATCATGATCTCGCATTGACCTGTTAATCACTGTCTAGGGTTAGAATAACTAGAATTCACAAATCCTTCCAAAACTAAAGAAGAATGCAACCAATTATTACAAGATTCAAGAAAGTGATAGAGCATATCAATACCTTTCTAAAAATCTAAAGCAATCATTTACAACATCATTTTTAAATGTCTTATGACACATTTATAGTCTAGAGTAAAATGACCATAAGTCACTCAAATCTCACCAAATTTTCAACTTCCAAAATGAAAAAGAATGAGGAAGGAAAGTTATACAAAAAAATCTAGGCATTTTTTAAGATTTACTATAGAAAAGAAACGATAGGGGAAGGACAAATTCATAGCTAACAATATGCCTTCGTAATTGTTGGGATGAATTCATAATTGATAGGATGCCTCCATAATTTTTTGGAGCTAAAAATTTACACATGGATATTTAATATATTTATATAGTCCATCAAATTGACACATCCTAAAATTGAATACAAGACAATCAAAAAACAAGTTTCAAAAATTTATAGGACCTAGGGACATTCCTACAATTCCAAAAAATCTAAAAAAAGATGTATTCGTGGCTCCCAAACCTACAATCTAACATTCCAAGAGCTAGGTACATTCTACATACCTTCATTATAACTCATTGGATTATAAATTCTAATGACAATGAGGTATGACCCTCAAAATAATGAAATTACAATTTTCACATAGATTTCCCTCTTTCCACACATAGCAACAAACTATCAAATTGAACCAAATTCTTTTACCAATGTGATTTGAATATGATAACAATTATAATACTTATTTCATATCTTCATTTCAATACAAATTAGAGTTCAATTTCTCACAATTACAAATTTTCAACTTTCAATACAAAGTACAAAACTGAAATATATAAAACAATGAGTCCTTCAAACTTTCCAAATTGACTTCATCAAGGTTCCATCTACAAATAAATGGTGATGTCTACCACCCAACCATGTGATTCCCAAAGGAACCATCCTTCTTGAATTAGGAGAAGAACCCATGGTTACAAGCACATTCACATTAATCATGAAAAGATTAGCACCATACAATCATACTCAACCAAGGTTTCTCAAACACAATTGGGACACAACAAGGTCCAATTCATTAGAGGAAAATAAAGGTAGTCTCAGGTTGTAATGAACTATCATTCATATCCTAATAACTTCAAACAAATTCTACCATTTTTTAAAATTTACTTAGATATAAACAAGAGCACGTCATTCTCATTGAAGCAATGTAAATATCTTGAACATCATTTCTTTGAAGAAAATAAAGTTCTAAGCTATATTAATACAAGAGAACCAAATTACACTTATCATGATAAATAAATTCACTAAATATTCCAATTCCAACAATTTACAAGACAAGCATATGTAGGTCTATTTCTTTCGCTATTGTTCTTAATCAAAACTTCTCTAAATTCTATTCAATTCCAAATTAGGATTATACATTGTTTCTAATTTTCATATCAAACTACATTCATTTTCAAAGTAAGCATAATAACACTTTTTCATTCTTACAACATGACTTATCTAGTCTTTCATTTACATACAAGTACAATACACAATAATTAATATACAAGTCAAAATATCATTGTCTCAATAATCACATGTGTCTCTAAGTAACAAGTTTGTACCATACTAAGCTGATGTATGGAGGGAGAGCATCATCTAGGTGCTTTACCTCCATCCGTAGACTAGCAATTCTCCTCACACCTTCCTACTGGAAGTGGCCCTACCCTTCGTGAGAGTAGCAAATAGAGGAATCCATGTACGTATCATGCCAGTTGAGAACTGAGTGAGAGGTATTGACTCTATCACTTGCAACTTATCACACAATCATAGAAATCTTCTAGCTAAGTATAACATTTGGTTAACATGTAACCTATCAAGTATCGTGGACTGACAATGCTCTTTCAAAGGGGTACTCATAAAAGCGATCAAATGCTCATCTCCAGGGCCCTTTTTCTATGTGAGTATTGTTGCACAGGTGTGCTAGAAGCAAAATAATAGATATAAAATGACAGATCATAATCCAAACTGACCAAATTTGGGGCTTCAGAATTTGCCTACTTGATTTTTGAGAATTCTTTCTTGGCTTCAGGATTCTAGTTGATTTTGGCATCCTACTTCAACATAGCATTCAATGGTCGAATAATTTCTGCAAAACTAGTAATGAACTTGCACACAAAATTGATCTTCCCCAAATAGGACTTAAGCTCATTCTTGCTTGTTGGGGGAGGGATCTTGAGAATAGCCTAAACTTGCTTTGGATCTATTGAGATTCACTTCTTTGAAATGATATGGCCTAATAATTTACCCTTAGTAACTCCAAATATGCATTTTTTTGGATTAAGGGAGATACTGTAATCTCTACACCTTTGCAAGACTTTCCTTAACTCATAAACATGATCTCCTCTTTATTTGGAAAAAATAGTAAGATCATCCATATAAATGATAATACATTTGCCTACCAATCCCATAAATGCAATGTTCGTGGCTCGTTGGAAGGTTTCTCCTGCATTGATGAGCCCAAATGGCATTTTTCTATAAGCATATATACCCCATTTGCAAGTGAAGGCAGTTTTTAATCTATCCTCATATTCCACCATCACCTAATTATATCCTGAATAACCATCTAGAAATGACATCATTTGCAAACCATTGAGAATCTGAAGAACTTCATCTAATGATTGTAGAGGATAGTTTTCCTTTTCTGATGCATGATTCAAGTTCTGAAAATCAACACATAATCAGATTTCCCCATTCTATTTTCGTACTGGAACCAAGTTTGCAGCCCAAGTAGAGTGGCGAATAGGAAAAATAATTCTGGTTGATAACAATTTCTTCACCTCTTGAAATATTAAAGGCTCTAGCAAAGCATTGACTTGTCTTTGTCTTTGTCGAAAAGGCTTGACCCTAGGTTTTAAAGATATTGTATGAGTGATAATTGAGGTATCATATGTCTTGAGATATTCATAACTCCAAGCTATAACATCATGATAATCTTCTAGTACCTTTATTGTCCCTTCATTTTCTTCTGGTGTACATACTTTTCCAAGAAAAACATTCTTGACATCATCAGAGGTACCCATATTCTGAGGATCACACCTTCTGCCTTCAGATTCTACTCATTTTCTAGAGGACCTAATCGGATCCAAGTCAAAGATGCATTCTAGCTACACCATTCCTCTTGGAATTGTATTGGTCTTAAGATTTAGTACCCCTTCCATGTCACTTTCCACTTCTTTAGCATCAGCCTCACCAATGATCTGATTCATAAACACATTTGAACTAGTAATGAAGTTGAGTATGTGTTTTTCATCTTTGAATACTTGGAAATTGGTAACATTGTCTGGTACAAATGGAATAGGTGTGAGCTCCATGGTGAGTTTATTCAAATCAAACATAACCATAGGCTCCAAAGTACAAGTAGCTTGAGCTAATGCATTAGCAATATAATTATTCTTGCAAGGGACGAGTTGAATATCAAAACCATCAAAACTTTCTATTAAATCCTAGACCCTGTTTCTATAGGAATTGAGCCTTTTAGACATGGCAGTTATATTGCCTTCGAACTTGCTTGACTACCAACTCTAAGTCTTTGAATGCATGTACTATTTTATCTTTCTTTCTAATAGCCAGTAAGAGCCCATGTACTAATGTTTCATATTCTACAATGTTATTGGTGCACTGAAATTGAAGTCTATGAGCTACTAGGAAGGATTGTCCTTCAGAGCTGATTAACTCAAACCTTGCCCCTGCACCCTGATTAGACTAAGAGCTATCAAAACAAAGAGTCCATATATGATTTGCATCTTGATTTGTTTCTGGGGTCAAGTTGCTTAAACACTTAGGCAATTGCCTCTCTATCCCTTGTGACTTATCTAAACATGAAGTAAGGTTAGTAGGCTTCTTTTCACTTTTTGTGCTATAATTGACCTCTCCTTGTCTAGATTTTTGTTGTGTCTGAAGCCTTAAGCATTTCCTAACTTGATCTACTATTGTTTTACATAGTGAGCATGGAAATTTTGAGTGTGTAACTTTGTGAAATCTACACCAATTTGGTAGCAGTAGGTCCTCAAACATTACCTTCACTCCAATTCTCAACTAATCCTTAATATATTTAGTTACAACATCTCTGAAACCTTTGAATATTCCTCCTTCATCTTTTGAGGAAGATCCCTTATTTGATTCAACAATCATATCAATGTCGCCTTTGACAAGGTCTTCCGAAAAATGATCCTGTGAGTCACCTTGTAAAAATAATATTTCATCCATGGCATGAGATCTCTGGGAATATACCACAAGATCTACTTTATAGGACAATACCTTATTGTTGTAGTTATATTTTGTAATCATATGTTTCATCTTTGGTTTTCTTTTGATTTTGATCTAGTTAGCTATCCTTTTACAAGGCAACCACATATGTGAAAAATCTATAGCCATCTAGCCATTGAGTGTCTTGGACCAATCCTTGCTCAAGAGAATCCCATATGCTTTGGGGATATTAACCACTTGGATATCAATGCACGGTTGGATCTTGGGGTCAGAGGAAAGATGCATGTGAATGCGATTTAGCTCCCCTACAAGATCAACTTCAGTTTTATCCAATTGAGTTACTTTCCTTGAATATTTTGTAGGTGTGAGACCTAAAGCCTTACATATATAGTGGCATAGCATTGGTAGATGCTCCAGAATCAACCAGACAATTGTGAATATTCTTACCAAAGATCCTCAGCATAAGGAGAAAAGGAGGCGATTCTCTATTCTCTTTATAAATTGCCACAAGGGTATCCAACTCTAAGGCTTTATCCTTTCCTTTTCCAAGGACCTCTTTCTAGGGCACTTCTTTTGTAGAATTCTCCTTAGTGATGGGTTCACCAACATTTTTTAAAATAGCATATTTAACCTCGGGAATCCTCATAAGTTCAAATATAGATAAACTTACTTTCATTTTCTTGATCTCCTTAGCCACATATTATCCCATTTTGATCATGTCTAGATGAGGCACAAACTCAGCTATTGTTGGACTGACAAATGCCTTAGGAGGTTCTACATTGTTGCTTGCCTTTGGATCTAGGGGAACTTGATAATTTTTTGGAGGATTTTAAGTGGTTAATGGTCCCTTTTTCTTATCGATGTGCAAATTATAAACATTCCTATTGAACTACTGATAAGCTTGAACTTCATCAATTTCTTCTTCTGATTCATTAGCACCTTGCATAGGAAACACATAACTGTCTAAAACCATGGCTATATCATACCCTGTAGTGGGGATAATTTCATATCTTGAAGGTGGAGCAACACCTTGTGTTTCAACATTATGAACTTCTCTCTGGAATATACCAACAACAACTTGAAATTCGTGATAATTTAGCTCTGAGTGTTGATTAGTATTATACAACTTGCACCAACTGGATAGAGCAGCTTCAAACAAGAACATTTTTCTTGGAGGTCAACTCTCTGGCTGATTTTGAGATTCTAAAGGGGATGGAACTCCTCCATTATCAGGCTTGGTATTCCACGTTTGATTTATCCTCTAAAAACTTTGATTTTGATTTCACTATGGGTTATGCAAGTAAGCATTTTGGTTTTATGAGATATATTGCTCTACTATGAGCTTTATGATTTGCAAGTAGTGAGTTCCCTAATGTCATCTCTATCATCCTTTATTTTAGAAAGTGTAGTATCAATAGGCTACAAGAAGAGAGGTTGTGTTGGTGGAGCTTCTGGAATGGGGTTTCCTCTTTGCATCCTTGAAGAAGAGAGATGGTGGAATATGTGAGTACACTAGATCAAACCCTCCTTTCACTCTAACATTCAAGGACAAAGACTGAGCCAAGCCACTACAAGATGGAAGAGGGCTCAACTACTGATCTTTGTGCACTTGTTTATCAAGGAAAGATAAGATTCAACAAAGCTTTTTATCAAACCATAGGCCAGGTATGAAGGAAACCCTAGTTCTAAGATAATCAACTTGAAATAGAATAACGGTAATAGAAATCTAGAAGCCAAAAGTATAGAGAGGCTCAGTAAGATGTCAAAACCTATCTCCCGAAAGCAGAGGTATCAAAGGACAAATTCGGTAACCACCCAAGTCCATATGTTGGATTCTGCTGGAGGTCAGGACTAATGAAATGTTGCTAATGATGCTCAGAACTCAGATCCAAAATCTTGAGGCCCTGTAGACTACGGTGGTAACCGCCCAAGTCCAATTAGAGAAATATTTTAGAATTGTTTTTAGATCCTGAAACTATAATGTCTGTACTTCCTTCCTATAGCTCCACTTTTCCTAAAACTTGTACCTGTAACCTACACACAAGATGACAAGAGAGGGGTTTGGGGGTTGTGGTTTTTAGGAACTTGCCTCAATCAAGCTCCAGAAGGACATTCAAATCTTCCAACACAATTGTTAATGAGAGAGCATGCTCTTGCAGAGTAGAGGCTAAAGATAATCCAAATGATGAAATGATTCAAATGATTCAAAGAGTAATGGTGTCACCTTAGAGGTGAAGTCCTTAGGAGGATGAAATCTCTTCAACTCATAAGGAGATTGATGATGAAGCCATATTTACATCAAAGACATAAATACAAACACAAATCTACAACAATAACACAATGAATGCCTTGAATGCTCTTTGCTCCAATATCATAAGTTTGTTTTATCCATCTACATGTAAAATGAAGTAATAATCTCACTTATATATTCTTTCCTACTAACATTTACAAATTTAAATCACAAAAGCTGACAAGAGAAACATTTTGGAAGGGCCCAAGCCAACATACCAAAAGTTAGCCCTGACCAATTAGGAGAGACTTGGGCAGTTGGCGCCCAAGTCCAAGGGATTAAATTGGGTCAGGGATAAGCTAAAGGAGGCCCCAAGGATCCAAAATGTCATGGGTGTCAGGGAATTTCCTTTGGGATGATCAATTATAATATATAATGAAGCAAATAGGACCTGGGAGCTAAACTAGGAGGTAAAAAGGTATGTGGTTACTTTTTACTCCATAACATTTAGCCCGCACTTTAATGTGTGTATGCTCTTACGATCCATCCATGCATTAAAGTACAGTCAAAGCACATCAAACACAACAAACACACCCTAATTTTGAAGACTATCTCTAGCCCCCAATCCTAGGCAAACATAAGAAAACATGTTGCAAGTATGTGCTAATCAGTGTTGTCATTGATGTCAACATGTTTGTGTTATCATTGGTGTCAACTGTGCCTTCTGATGTAGTTGTTTGATTAAGTTGTTGTGTTAAAGTGATCTGAATTCCTTGTAGAGGTGTTGATGATGTTAGTAGAGTGTTCTTGTTGTTGAGTTTCCAAGTTCTTTTGAGAAAATTTGATTGATACTGGAAACAGTGTGTTGAAGAAGTCTTCTAACTTATAGAGTGATGTTTGAGCTTTTGCTCCGCATTTCTTCTTTGTTGAAGATATGAGTGTGTTGTTTGGATATGTTGTCAAAAAGTGTTTGAAGATATTAAATCTAGAATTTGGTGCTCTGGATTACTATGCAATGAAAGTTATGTTCACCAGTTTGAGAACGGTATTTGACAGTGTTTCTGAGTTGTGCAGAAGTGTCTGGGAGAAAGTATTTTGCTCCGCATTCCTCTACAGAAAGGTTTCAAGTGCTGTAGTTCTAGATATGTGTTCATAAGGATCTCACCTTTCTTCCTTCCAAAAGGTTTTTGATTTGGTGCTCCAGAAAGCAACTTATTATGTGGCAGAGTTCGACAGTGTTGTTGTGTTTAGGTGAAAGTTGTTGTGGCTGAATTTGTTGGTTTTCAGGTGACTTTAGGATGTTCATGGATGTTTCTATATTGTGTTAAAGCCCTATGTATGGTCCGCAAGTTATGGTTGTGATAGTGGAAGCATGTGATCAAGAATTCCTTATGTTTACACTATTTGGCTGATCTTGAATGTTTGTGCTGATTGAGGAGGTGATTTGGTGATTATGTGAGTATTGTGTAGCGTGCCTAGATAGATTTGGGTCTGAGCTAAGGCATAGAGGGGTTTTCTTTCATTCCTTTGTGTCGTTGAATGTTTAGGTCTAGACCTAATTCAAAAATTATGTTTGTCGACCTTGGAGATTGTGTTGCCAGCCTTGAAGATTGTTTCAAAGGTAATGATGGTATAAATAAGTGTTAAGGATTCATGGATGCATGGGTGTGAATGGAGGATATGATGTTGTGATGCGAATTTGATTAGGGCAGCAAGGGATTTCATGTGTTAGGCTACCAGATGTAGTGAGCAAAAGGTGTCTACAATTTTTGGTGATGTTGCGAAGGTGTTGTGTATGTTGTGGTGTATAATGAGCTTCATTGGAACTAAACTTCATGCATAGGTTAGATGCAACTATATCAGTTCAAGGTTTGGCAGTGAGCCATCCTTTTCTTCCTTCTTTCTTTTTTAGTGGGCAGTGAGTCCCCTATAGTGAGCATTCTCTCTATGGCAGTGAGCCTTTGTAATTTGGTATTGTTACTACATTATATTGAGAGGTAATCCTCACCATGGTTTTTCCCTTTTAGGGTTTTCCACGTAAAAATCTAGTCTTCTCTTATGAATGGTGTTGATGTGTTTAAGTTTCTGTTATCTATTTTTCATGTTTAAACTTCATAACAGATTAAGGGTTTAAGTGAACTGATGTGGATGTAATTATGTTTATGAGGATTTGATGTTTTTGATACAACCAATTCACCCACCCCTCTCAGTTGTCTTATGCCTTCAACAATTGGTATCAAAGCTATGTTCCTTTGAAGAAAGATTAACAACTTGAGGTAGATCTGGGATGACGCACAAGAAAGATATTCCCTTGTTTGATGGATTATAATATGCACTCTAGAAGGTAAGGATGGAAGCCTTTCTAATTTCTCTTGGTTATGAGGTATGGAAATGCATCAAGTCCAATTACATTATACATGAGAAAGGTGTAAATACTAAAGATGAAATCAAAGATGCCAAAATAGATGGTAAGGTAAAACATGCTCTCTTAAGGGGACTTACTAATTTTGATTTGGTGAAAGTTGTGAATTTGAAAACTACTAATGAGATTTGGAAAAGGTTGGAAAGTGTCTATGTAGGAGATGAGAAGGTTAAAAAGGCTAACATGCAAAGTTTGAAGTTCACTTATGAGACCATGCATATGTCTAAAGATGAAACATTACAAGCTACTTACAGAAGGTGGATGAAGTTGTCAATGGCATCAAGGGACTTGGTAGAAATAATGATGATCAAGAAGTAATATTGAAGGTACTAAGAACTCTTCCTAAAGCTTACAGTCATAAGGTTTCTTCTATTGAAGAATTACAAAACTTGAGTAAATTCACCAAAGATTAGTTGCTTGTCACACTAACCGCTTTTGAAATAAGAGAGTTTGGTACATCTAGTGGAACTGCAAAAGATGAGACTGCTTTTAAAGTTGGTAAAATAGAGAAGATTGTTGAATCTGAACTGGAAGACTTTGATGAAGTGGAAGCCAACTTTATGAGAAGGATGAAAAAGGGCACTGGTAAGTTCAGTGATAAGTTGCCTTTTAGATGTTTTAGTTGTGGAAAAATAGGTCACTATGCTTCAAGGTATCCAGATATAGCTTTGAGAATTAAGAATAAGGAAAACAAAGGAAGGATGCTCAAGAAAAATTACTATGCAAGCATTTCTGATTATGAATCTAACTTTGAGGGTGATAATGATGATGAATGCTTATTTATTGCCATAAGAGATGAAATTGGTTCTGCTAACTCTGGAAGCTGTGTGAAGGAAAAGAATTTGGAAGCATGCATTAACCCTAAAGGCACTGTAATATCTACTTTTCATGGTAGAAGTGAAAAGGATGATTGGGTCATTGATAGTGGATGCTCAAATCATATGATAGGTGATAAGAGTAAGTTTATTAAACTTGAAAAATTTGATGGTGGAGGAGTTAGGTTTGGTGATGATGAAGCTGCTAAGATTTGTGGAAAAGGTTCAATTAGTTTTGATGGAAAGCATAAAATTGATGATGTACTTTATGTCAAAGGTTTAAAGCATAATCTCTTGAGTGTTGGACAGATGTGTAGCAAGGGTTACAATCTTATGTTTCAGAATGATGGATGTGAGATCAGAAAAAGCTCCAAAATAGTAATTCCTGCTAGAAAGAAGACAGGTGGAAATGTTTATCATCTCAAAGGTGGTGTTAGTTATTGCATTATGACTCAGATCAGTAAGAGTTGGCTATGGCATAGGAGATTGTGTCACATCAACTTTGATATCCTGGTAAGAATAAGTTCAGTCCAAGCTGTGAGAGATCTACGAAAATTAACAAAGCTTTTTACTACCGTCTATAAGGAATGTTAGTTTGGAAAGCAAACAAGAAGAAGCTTCAAAAGCAAGGATAAGACATCTACCAGACTGTTGGAGTTTGTGCATACAAACCTGTGTGATCCTACCAGAGTAAGGAGTTTTCAAGGTGATAGGTATTTCATGCTATTTATTGATGATTGCTCTAGAATGACTTGGGTCACTTTTCTTAAGGAAAAATTAGAAGCCCTAGATAAGTTTAAATCTTTTAAAGCAATGGTTGAAAATGAATTGGATATGAAAATCAAATGTTTGAAGTCTGACAGAGGTGGAGAGTTTACTTCTAATGAGTTTAACATGTTTTGTGAGAATCATGGGATAAAGAGGCATCTATCTGCACCTAGAACTCATCAACAAAATGGAGTGGTTGAAAAAAAGAACAAGACTGTTCAAGAAGTTGCAAGGACAATGATAAAGGAAGCAAACCTACCGGAAGTCTACTGGAGAGAAGCAATTCATACTGCTATCTACATATAGAATAGAGTACATGTGAAATCAAATGACACAAAGACTCCCTATGAGCTATGGTATGGAAGGATTCCCATTGCTAAATATTTCAAAGTTTTTGGAAGCAAATGTTATATAAGAAGAGATGAAGAACTAGGAAAGTTTGACGCAAGATGTGATAAAGGTATTTTCCTTGGACACTCCAACAAAAGCAAAGCTTACCGTTACTAGAATAAGAGGCTAAGAAAGATTGTTGAAAGTGCTAATGTTAAGGTCGATGAAGATATACAGAAGTTTTCAAAGATTAATGAATATGAATCAGATGAGTCTTCTTATGGAGAAAACGAAGAAACTAAAGAAAAAGAAGTACATGTTGAAGAACACGAAGCTCCAAAAATACAAGTACAAGTTGAAGAACAAGAACCTCTGGAAAAAATTCCCAAAAATCCTAAATATGTGTAGAGGCATCACAATGAAGATCAGATCATTGGTGATAAGCGCAAAGGTGTATTGACAAGAAGTAGAGCTACTGAAGAACAGGTAAATCTATGTTTACTTTCCAAAGTTGAACCTAAAACAGTGGTTGAGGCATACAAGGATGAGTATTGGATTAAAGCTATGGAAGAAGAGCTAATGCAGATTGAGAAGAATCAGACTTGGGAGCTTGTCCCAAGACTAGAGAATAAGAATGTGATTAGAACTAAGTGGGTATACAGGAATAAGTTGAATGAGAATGGAGAAGTGGTAAGGAACAAGGAAAGACATGTGTGTAAGGGGTACTCACAAGTGGAAGGAATAGGCTATGAGGAAACTTTTGCCTCGGTAGCAAGAATGGAGGCTATTAGGCTGTTTTTGGCTTATGCAACACATAAGGATTTCAAGGTATATCAAATGGATGTGAAATCTACTTTTCTGAATGGTGAGTTGGAAGAGGAAGTATAGATAGAGAAACTAGATGGATTTAGTTGGCAGACAAACCAGATATGGTATGCAGATTGAAAAAGGCATTGTATGGACTGAAGCAAGCTCCCAGAGCTTGGTATGCAAGGTTAGACAAGTATTTGTTGCAACAGGGATTTAGTAAAGGGTCTGCAGATAATAATTTGTACATCAAGGTAAGAAAAGATCAAATCTTGATTGTTGAGGTCTATGTGGATGACCTAATCTTTGGTGGAAATGAAGGTATGTGTAAGATTTTGCAAATGAAATGCAAAAAGAATTTGAGATGTCAATGTGTGGAGAGATGAATTTCTTCCTTGGGCTACAAATTAGTCAGACAGATAAGGGCATTTTCATTTCATAATCAAAGTATGTCAAGGAACTATTAAAGAAGTTTGGAATGGAAGATTCTAAATTAACCAGTTTGACCCCCATGATAACTGGTTGCAAGATGAGCAAGAATGATGAATCCCCTAAGGCTAATCAGAGCAAATATAGATTAATGATTGGAGGATTGCTATACCTAACTGCTACCAGACCAGATATCATGCATGCAGTCTGTCTTGTGGCAAGATTTCAAGGAGATCCTAGAGAGTCATAAGTCATGGCAGTGAAGAGGATATTTAGGTATTTGAAGGGCACTCCAGATCATGGTTTGTGGTATCCTAAGAACAATGACTTTACCCTAAGTGCCTACACAGATGTAGATTGGGCTGGATGTGTAGATGACAGGAAAAGTACAAGTGGAGGTGCATTCTTTCTTAGAGATAGGGTTATATCGTGGCTAAGCAAGAAGTAGGATTTAGTGTATTTATCTACTGCAGAGGCAGAGTACATTACAGCTACATCTTGTTGTACATAGGTATTATGGATGAGACTAACCTTGAAGGATATCAAAGTTGAGTATGATGATCCAATTCCTATCTTCTGTGATAATACTAGTGCTATTAACATTTCAAAAAATTCGGTGATGCACTCAAGGACAAATCATATTTCAATTAGGTATCACTTTCTGAGAGAGAAGGTTGTAGAGAATGAAGTGAAGTTGGAGTATGTTCCTACAAAGGATCAGGTTGCTGACATATTCACTAAGGCTCTTCCTAAGGATACATCTGAATATATCTGAGAGAAGTTAGGGATTATTGCGCCTCCTTCTTTGAACTAGATGCATAAGGAAATGCATCAGTCTAGTGTGATTCAAGATTCATTCATTTTTGGACTGATAATGGAGGCTACCTCTCAGGGGAGCAGGTAGTGGCATTGATGATTGTTACAGTCAGGGGGAGTAAGAGTTGGTATAGGTTGGTGTGTATTCCTAAGGGGGAGTATTCAGAGAAGTTGAGAAGAGCGCAAGTATGTGCAGTATCATAGTTAGGGGGAGAAAGCTTGAGAAAGATATGCCACCCTTTGCCATTGATGTCAAAGGGGGAGACAGTTCATGTGAAAAACAAAGGAAGAGAAAGAGAGTAAGATGTATAAAGAAAGGGAGAGAGTGAGATTGGTGTAGAGTTGTGTCATGATGGTTTTTCACATCATATGTTGCCATCAATGACAAAGGGGGAGATTGTTGCAAGTGTGTACTAATAGCTGTTGTCATTGATGTCAACATGTTTGTGTTGTCATTGGTGTCAACTATGTCTTCTGATGTAGCTTTTGTTTTTTGGTTAAGTTGTGTTAAAGTGATCTAAATTCCTTGTAGAGGTGTTGATGATGTTAGTAGAGTGTTCTTGTTGCTGAGTTTCCAAGTGTTTTTGAGAAAATTTGATTAATACTGGAAACAGTGTGTTGAAGAAGTCTTTTGACTTACAGAGTGTTGTTCGAGATTTTGCTCCACATTTATTTTGTGTTAAAGATCTAAGTGTACGGTTTTGGATATGTGTTCATAAATATCTCACCTATCTTCCTTCCAAAAAGTTTGTGATTTGGTGCTCCTGAAAGCAACTTATTGTGTGGCAGAGCTTGACAGTGTTGTGTTCAAGTGAAAGTTGTTGTGGCTGAATTTGTTGGTTTCTAGGTGACTTCAAGATGTTCATGGATGTCTCTATATTGTGTTAAAGCCCTGTGTATGGTCCGCAAGTTATGGTTGTGATTGTGGAAGCATGTGATCAAGAATTCCTTATGTTTACACTATTTGGTCGATCTTGAATGTTTGTGCTGATTGAGGAGGTGATTTGGTGATTGTGTGAGTGTTGTGTAGCATGCCTAGATAGATTTGGGTTTGAGATAAGTCATAGAGTGGTTTTCCTTCATTCCTTTGTGTTGTGAAATGTTTAGGTCTAGACCTAATTCAAAAATTGTGTGTTTGCTGACCTTGGAGATTGTGTTGCCATCCTTGAAGATTGTTTCATAGGTAACGATGGTATAAATAAGTGTTAAGGATTCATGGATGCGTGGGTGTGAATGGGGGATATGATGTTGTGATGCAAATTTGATCAGGGCAGCAAGGGCTTTCATGTGTTAGGCTACCAGATGTAGCGAGTAGAAGGTGTTTAGAATTTTCGGTGATGTTGCAAAGGTGTTGTGTATGTTGTGGTGTATAATGAGCTTCATTGGAACTAAACTTCATGCATAGGTTAGATGCAACTATATCAGTTCAAAGTTTGGCAGTGAGCCATCCTTTTCTTCCTTCTTTCTTTTTCAGTGGGCAGTGAGTCCACTTGGACAGTGAGTCCCCTATAGCGAGAATTCTCTCTATGGCATTGTAATTTGGTATTGTTACTACATTATATTGTGAGCTAATCATCACCGTGGTTTTTCCCTTTTAGGGTTTTCCATGTAAAAATCTGGTGTTCTCTTGTGTATGGTGTTGATGTGTTTAAGTTTTGGTTATCTACTTTTCATGTTTAAACTTCATAACAGATTAAGGGTTTAAGTGAATTGATGTGGATGTAATTATGTTTATGAGGATTTGAAGTTTTTGATACAACTGATTCACCCCCCTCTCAGTTGTCTTGTGTCTTCAAAAAAAATTTAACAGTCACATAAGACACAATGAATACAATAAGGAAGCACACAATACATGGAGAAGATAGTGAAGCACACAATACACAGAGAAGACATGAATACAATCATGAAAAACACAAAGAAGACATGAATAGAAGACATGATTAAGCAATTACATATCCATATATATTAAAATGCTAACTAAAGTAAACAAAACACATATGTGAAGACACACAAAACACATACAGCGTAGGGAGGGAATGATCACCACACAACTTTAGACTATGCCACAAACACACAAGACATGCAGAGAAGACACATAAAACACGCGGAAGACACACGGAATACATGAGTGCCACATAGTATGCCATACACACACTATACGTATTATACATGACAAACACGAGCAATAGGAAGAAGCTCATCACTACTCCACTATCTAAAACATGCCAAACACACCTAACGATTGAGTTACGCTACCGTAACCACCAAAGACACGCTTAAGGGTTAATGACTCAAGATCTAACCCTACCTCCTGATGAGGAATTTGTATAAAAGGATGTGCACTAGCTCAAGAGATAGACCATCCCACCTCGTGATGAGGGATTTGTATAAAATGATACACACTAGCTCAAGATATACGTCATCCTGCCTTGCAATGAGGGCTTTTTGCTTTTAAAAGGATGTGCACTAGCTCAAGAGATACACCATCCCACCTCGTGATGAGGGCTTTCAAACATGCTTTGTCAGTGTCAAAATAATCAAGCAGATACCATTATATATGCCCCCACCTTAAGGTGGTTGATCCCGCTTACCGATATCAAGCACATTAAGGTAGAGTGAAAACACACAAGGGAACAAGAGCTTTTGCAAAGCCCATGCTCCCAAAGGTGACATGTGCCACAATCGCCGAATGTTCCCACAAACACATCAAGATTTACTGAGATACTCATCAAGATATAAGATTTGGTTAGAAAATCTTACCCTAAGATAACAACCAAATTAATTTATAGAAGCTATGCATGAAATTATTTATCAAGGACAAAGGCTACACTCACAGGTTCAGAACCGAGTATAGCCATTGGGCTATACTACAGATATCTCAGAACTGAGTGTAATGACAAGGTGAGATATAAAACCATCCAAAGTGTATTGAAGAAGATTGAGAGTATTGTAAAATGTTTGTTTCAAGATATTTCACAACATGAATCACAACACGAAGTGACTCTACTAGTCAAGCATTGGATATATATATCAACCCCATCTTCATATATGGACTAGGTATATTTTTTCTTTTCTTGTTGAAGGGACACACGATCCTAATCAATATTTATTTGTTTTCATCATCCGTCAGCTAGTAGAGCCATTAAAGAATGTAAAAAATGAGAGAGGAGACAAAGTGCCTTAGGAACACCACGTAGGAGGATGCCCCCAAAACACCCTCCACAACGTTATGCCCCCAAGGCACAACACACAACAATAAAATAGAGGAGAGGAAAGGTAGAAGAATGATGAAACAAATAGAAGAATGGTCACAATAGAGGTGGTCTCTTTGTATCCTTGACCTTACAAGAGTGTCAAGGGTCATCCAAAGAGACCTAAACGACATATAACACAACATAGGGGAACACAACACAATGCTAACAACATACATATCTAGGAGGAGGCCACCCTTGAGAGCAACTAGAGTAGGTAGCACTACATAGAGTGTGGCTAAAGGAGGGAGAAATACTTACCTGATTCAATGGAATATTTCCTGGCGAACAATCCATGTCCATCATCTCAGGATATGTCATATTTTTTGATATTGTATTAACATTAAGAGTAGGACGATGGTAGGCTTTGGTGGGCTTCAGAGAATGGTATCCAATATCATTCGTGTAATTAATTCCAACAACTTGTAAAGGTACTCTAATTCCTTGTTGTTTTACACCACAACTATTACCTACATAGTCACATTTTTTGTAAAGGATTTGAAATCCATGACCATAGAGAGACTCCATATTTTTAGAAGAAGGCGGGGCCTCATAAGGCTCATAGTCTGTAGTGTAAGTGAAAGTATTATCTTTATTTTCTTTAGTTTCTTAGGTAGTTCTGGAGATTACTTAGATGAGATCGATGCAATGTTTGATGTTTCAGCGTTATTAAGTTTATATTCCCCCATAAAGATAGGAGTAAAATCTAATGAACCCTAATTTTCACTAAAAGGTGCATTCGATGTTGAATCTCGCACAACATTCTCTACGCTAAGAGGTATTGACAAATCAACTTTTAAGTTATTTAAAGTCATATGATTGATGACTCATTTTTGTGTTTCAATTTGTAAACAACTCTCCAGCTCTAGATCAGCTTCGATGGCGTGAAGCTTATTTGCATAAATAAACTTTAATGATCGATGAAGGGAAGATAGAACTACCCCCATAGTATGAATCCATGGTCTTCCTAGGATCATATTATATGAAAAAACACTGGGCATGACATGAAAAAAGAGTAGACAATGTCATGGGCCCAACCTTCATAGGTAGAGTTATAGTACCCATGGATGGTCTACCAACATTATCAAATCCACGAATGTTCAACTTATCCGGCTTAATAAACTTTTTATCAACATTGATTTTGTGTAACAAATCAACACTACAAACATTAAGAGATGGTCCATTATCAATCATAACTCTCTTTATCAACTTTTTGTTTATAGTGATAAAGATTATAAGAGGATCATATTGTTTATGAACTTCCATAGAGGGTAACTCATGTTGTTGAAACATAATATATGTTTTTGTCACACGCATACAATCTAACAGGACTGCTACGTCATTAGGCTTAACAAATGGTGGTACAATCACCTTTTGTAAAGCTTCTTGGAGCATTTTGTGGTATGTAGGCGATGTTTGTATGAGTTACCAAAGAGAGATCTTAGTAGGAGTAGCACGAAGCTACTCAACAAGATCAAAATCTTGACCACCTTTATGAGTAAGACGAGGTGGTTGAGGAAGCATAGGTTGAGAAGTAGGTAAAGTGATTGGAATATTGGACTATTGTTTACTTTGTTTATTATTTCACATATTGTATGTGTGAGTAACCACATTGTGATAGGGTTGTTGCGATATATTTTGACACGCTTGATTTCCTTGAGTAATTTGTTTTGCAAAATTGAAAATGTAACCCAGGGGTCAGGTGGTGTTAGATCACCTTGAACCGTAATCATTGATTTTAAGCGAGGAGGCACATTATGTGCCCCATTCACAATGAGTTTTGGAATAGTAGTGTACTTATCCATTATTCCCTTAGTGAGTGGAACAAGTCTATTAGTGATGATGGAATTGACATTGTTTTTTCTTTGATTAAGCTCAGCATCCAACCCTAAAGGACTTAATGTGAGAGACCCTTCTTCATCCACCAATGCTTCATCTTTTGAAGGGAGAGTATTGGAGTGGAGAGAGGTTAAGGTGATATTAAGGAATGTATCAATGATTTCATCTTCTTGCGCCAAAATGTCCTCACAAGTGGGAATAACTTTGGGAGATATATCCAAATCATAAGGTGAAATAGGTGAGGCTAGGTTACCATTATGACTTGTAAAGGAGATGTATCACCATCATCCTTCTCATGACAATTCATGGAGATGAAATTAGTAAAGTCCTTTAATATTGAAGGATATCCATTTGTAAGAGTTATGAAGTTATTAAAATTAGAAACATAATCAAGGATTTCAAATGAAGAGCATTTAAAGATATCCTTACCATACATAGATTGTCTATGAGCTAAAACATAAGGATGCATATTAACGAATTTGAAAAAACTTTCAAAATATTTAATATATGCATGCAAAGATACCAAAGAGGAACAATTAGAAGGTGCCATAATGAAGTGTCTTTCATTTATCAAATGCCACCAATATGAGAGACTTTTGTACACCACAACACTAGTTTGAGGAAACTAGGTTTTTGAAGCTTTTTACAAAGGAAAAAAACACACTAGTGTCACTACAAATGAAGTGAATTTAATGTTAAAAGTGCTACACAAAAGGTGATAATGATAATTTGTTGATTTATTACAAATTATATGAAAAAATATGCTTGTTTGCTTATGTTGAAATACACATTGTGTAATTGTAAAATTTGAAAGTTAGATGCAAGAAAACATAATGAAGCAACACTACAACTCAAAATCAAATTTTTATGAGTGTTTAAAGGATCAAAAAAATCTGAAATAATATTTTGATCACTAACCCTAGCTTCTTGTGAAAACTAGGTTATAAGAAAAATGCAAAATTTCATCAAAACCCTAGCAAATGAGATATGCAAATGCAAGGTATGAGATCATGAAATGATTAATTATTGTTGCTTGTCTCAAATCTGATGTAAAAATAAGATTTTCAAATGTATCCAATGGTATGAAATGAAATAATGCAAAACTATGCCTTTATGCAAGCCTAGAATGCTTATTTTTTCAATGTTTTTCAAATGTATGCAAGATTTTTCAATGTAGGATGACAAATATGATATGAATGAATGCAAGGATTGATTACAACACTCAACAAGATGCAATTTCAGTAAAAACATGGGTTCACAAAAATGTTAAGAGGTAAAATGAGAGATGATGGAATATGTGAGTACACTAGATCAAACCCTCCTTTCACTCTAACATTCAAGGACAAAGACCGAGCCAAGCCACTACAAGATGAAACAGGGCTCAACTACTAATCTTTGTGCACTTATTTGTTAAGGAAAGATAAGATTCAACCAAGATTTTTATCAAACCCTAGGCCAAGTATGAAGGAAACCCTAGTTCTAAGATAATTAGCTTAAAACAGATGAATGATAACAGAAATCTAGAAACCAAAAGTACAGAAAGGATCAGTAAGATGTTGGAACCATCTCCCGAAAGCAGAGGTGTCAGAGGATAAATTTGGCAACTACCCAAGTCTAGATGTTGGATTTTGCCAGAGGCCGGGACTGATGAAATGTTGCTAATAATGCTTAGAACTCAGATCCAGAAGCTTGAGGCCCTGTAGACTAGGGTGGCAACTGCCCAAGTCTAATTAGAGGAATATTTTGGAACTATTTCTAGATCTTGAAACTATAATGTCTGCACTTCCTTCCTGTAGCTCCACTTTTCCCAAAACCTGTACCTATAATGTGCACACAAGATGAAAAGAGAGGGATTTGGGGGTTGTGGTGTTTAGGAGCTTGCCTCAGTGAATCCCTAGAAGGACATTCAAGTCTTCCAACACTGTTGTTAATGAGAGAGCGTGCTCTTGTAGAGCAAAGGCCAAAGATAATCCAAATGATGAAATGATTCAAATAGTAACAGTGTCACCTCAGAGGTGAAATCCTTAGGAGGATGAAAACTCTTCAACTCATAAGGAGATGGATGACGAAGCCATATCTGCATCAAACACACAAATGCAAACACAAATATGCAACAATAACACAATGAATGCCTTGAATGATTTTTGCTCCAATATCATAAGTTCATGTTATCCATCTAGGTGTAAAATGAAGTCATAAACTCACTTATATATGTTTTCCCGCTAATATTTACAAATTTAAATCACAAAAGACAACAAAGAGAAACATTTTGGAAGGGCCCAAGCCGACATACCAAAATTTAGCCCCAACCAATTAGGAGAGACTTGGGAGGTTGGCGCCCAAGTCCAGGCGCCTAAATTGGGTTAGGGATAAGCTAAAGGAGGTCCCAAGGGTCCAAAATGTCATGGGTGTTAGGGAATTTCCTTCAAGATGATCAATTATATTGTATAATAAATAAAATAGGACCTAGAAGCTAAACTAGGAGGTAAAAAGGCACGTGGTCACTTTTTACTCCATAACAGAATCAAATCCTGATAAATCAGAAAATGACTACCCCAAGGTCTATACTATTAGGTCTTGACTCTTGAGATAACTCATTAGGTTGATGTTCTTTGCTATTACAACAAGGGGCATTATGTTTCTCACAACCTAAGAAGTATTGGGTCTTAGAAAATGTTTGCCCAAATTATGAAAACCCATAAATGATTTCAGATCTAAAGTCTAAAAACATATGATAATCAGATATTCAATGTAAATGATGCTACTCCTAATCTAAAATATTTTTGTTTTCAAAAAAGTGAAAAGGAGGTGAGAAAGACAAGATTTATAAATACCTATGGACAACTATAGCTATGGTTTCTTAACCTAGATAGATAGATCTTATCAATAAACCGGTCCTTGCTTTGTCAGAAAGTTTCACAACTATGCAAAGATTGTGTAATCTTCTATGGAAATAAAGATTTTCAAATTGCAAGAATGCATCAAATACCCAGATAATGGTGTAAATTAACTAAATTCATGCAATTAAACTAAAATAAAATAGATGTTCAGACTAACCATACACGGTAACTCACAATCAACAAACTACCAATGGTATGAACACAAGATCTATCAAATATCACAAGTCATTAATCACAATTGCAACTGAACTTAATCTAATCAAGTGGAAAGGAACCATGAAATTAAATTTCCAAACCAGTGTAACATAGTATTTAAGACTCCAACAAATAACTTTTATTCTTTATTGATTTGAAATTTTGATAGATTTTCAACAACTCTTATCTTTCACTCTTGAATTACAAGGAAAGTGATTACATTTATATAGGAGAGGCAAGATCACTTAGTTTACAATGAATGGTGAGGATTAATCGAATACAAAGGGTTTAGATTCATCAACATTTAATAATTGTGGCAAGGTTGTTACAACTCATTTTTTAGTTTTATCCTTTAGGAAAAAGACAAAATTACAATTTTGAAGCTATTCAAATAAGACAAAATAGCACTTTTTCAAAGAGTTGACAAGAAAAAGCTAAAGTGACATGTTTTTGAGGGGAGGCACTCTATCTACAAGTCTCTTGAATTGAATTTTTGACTAGAATTGCTAAAAATTGAACCTTAAGGGGTTGGTGCATCTTCTTCAATGTTGATTGTTTCAATTTCATGTTCCCTCCTTATATAATCCATAAATGAATTAAGTATAGGATTCAAGGCTTCTAGAAGAGGATCTTTTGTATAGTTCAACATGAATCTCTAGGTGTCATAAGTTCTCCCAAAAACATTAAAGGAAGATTTTCTTCTATGTCCCTTTTTCAGAAAATTTGTGATTATTTGTTTGATTTTTGACACTGTGTTCATACCTGCCACATCAAAATCACAAGGATTTTCTTGTAGTCCACCTTGAAGGAGATATTTCCAAATTTGTTTGAATAGATCAGCATCCAATTTAACTTTATCATCAATGTATTGCCCAATAAAATCAGTCAACAATTATGTGCAATCAAATAGAATGTTCATAATTTGACCCTTTGCGAGTAATGCCTTATCCTTTACTTTATCAGTAGCTTCTCTTCTGTACTTCATTGACTTAGTCCAATATAAAGGCATTTTCAAAGTATCCTTGGTAACAATGTCTTCCTTCAATAAGATTTAAGGTGATAATTTAATGAACATTTCAATTCTAGGAAATATCTGAGCATGATATTCCTCATTCTCTTTACTATCCTCTATAAGAGACTTCATATCCTCTTTAATAAAATAGAACTGCTTATATGCTTTCACTGCCTCATATATGGCTTGGCACCTGTCATTATAGATTTGATCTAGCCAACCTTGAGTTGCCTTGGCCATGTGCTTCATCTTGTAAAACTCATCAATCTCTTTTTTGGATAGGATGGTAGGAGGAACTACAGTACTTATATAATGAAAAATTTGGATAAAATAAAAATGATAAAACAATACAATGCATTACCTCATCCAAATCTTCAATACCTCAGATAGATGCAATGATGGATGCATGCAAGATGAATTGTTTTATTAATTTGATATGATGGTTGCTTAATTCGGCAGCATAACGTTGAGATGAAGATGATAGATGGAAGATGATAGATAGAAGATAGATGGATGAAAGATGAATGATGCAAAGGTTCTAATGTTATTTCGACAACATAAGGATACTCAAACTCAATGCATATGCAAATGGCTTGTGAGGGGGTTGATTTATAGGCAAGGCTTGGTTCAAATGGATGGTTGAGATTAAAGGCTAAATGAACGATGTGGATGGCTAGGATTGATTAGTTGTTCCCACTCTTCAAAGGAGTTGTAGTCATGTGACAAGTGGAGGGAGGAGGATAAAACTCATGTGTGATCGTGTACACAAAAACCTTTATTTAATAAGTTTATGTGTGACTGTGTACACAAAAAGGATATTAAATGAAAAATGTACTACCACACATGATTCAAGTGAGAGGTGGACAAGTGTTGGAATGTGGTGAAAGGTGAGGACCTAATTCAAATATTTTATTTGAATTAGTTGGGATATTAGTTGGAAAATTAATTAAATAAATATGATTTATTTAATTAATTGGAAAGTGGGATAAGGAATGTGAAATTAATTAAATAAATAAAATTTATTTAATTAATTGGCTAAATGGGATAAGGATGGGATTAAGATGAGATTTGAATTAAATAAATAAAATTTATTTAATTAATTGGCTAAGTGGGATAAGGACAGGATTAAGAGTGGGATTATGACAAAATGCTACATGATGTCTAAATAATGTATTTGACTAGGTGTTGCAAGACATGGACAAATTTGGGACAATTTTAGGTGTCTACATTTTTCCCCTCTTTGAGATGATGTTCGAGATGATGAGATTTGTGTTGAGTAACATGATTTCAAAGAAGCTAAGATATGGATAAAGAAATGATAGGATGATGATGGAAAGGATAGAATGATGGTGGAAAGGATAGGATGATGATGTAAGGATAGGATGATGATGAGATAGGATGATGATTATGATGAAATTAAGGATAGGATGAGGATGCCCCCTCGAGAGGATATGCAGATTGGACAAACATGGGTAGGCTCTTGAAATGAAATGGAATGGTCAAGGAAGAAAGGATAAGGGAATGGATAGAAGAAATGAATGATGTGTTATGCTACAATGAAGGTGAGCAACCATGATGTTTGATATAGCACTAGACGTTATGCACCAAGGTATAAAGACCAAGGTGACGATGTTTCTTCTGCCCCAGCATAATACAACCTTGTCTAAACATATGAGGAAGAAAGCATTGAAGTCCTAATGCATAAAAGTTATGATATGACCTTAGATGCAAAGGATAATGCAAAAATCTATTCCAACATACACAAGATATGAATATTAGCTGGAATGATACATATGTGATACAAATGCAAGATAAATATGATAATACACACAAGCAAGCATGCACAAATGATACAAAAACAAACAAGGTATTGCCCATGTCCAGCTGTAAACCAATGATTGATTGAATGATTGATGATGATGATAAGAGTGTTGTCATTGTGGGGAACGATATATCCCTAGATCAACACAAGGATGTGGGAATGCTATATCCCATTGATGATGATGGTGATTGATTGATATGGTTTACGACAAGATTAGGATCAAGACCAGTGATTGTGATTGGATAATTTGACTTGATTGATTAACTTGATTGGTATGGATTACAGATGACTTGTATTTGGATCTATTGCTTGGAATGATGTGATAAGAATGATTGGAAGAAGTGATGGAAGAAATTGATTTGAAGTGATGATGATGATTTGAAGAATTGGACAATGTAATTGAATTGATTGGAAGGATTGATGATGATGATTTTGAATTTGATAGATTGATAGATGATGATGATTTGGATTTGGATTGGATGAATTGATTAGATTGATTGGATTTTTAGGTGTTTATTGATGATGTGGGAGATAGATGATAGAAGAAATGTGAGATGGATGAAGATGATGTTTTATGAAGATTAGAAGAATGATGAAAGATGGAAGAGATGTATCACTTATGCCTAAATCTAGGTACTTCCTTCGTATCCCAGATTGCCTACATACCCTGTATCCACGGGATCAAGGCACTTAACGATAAAGATGAGATGTAGTTTTGATTTTGTGTTTTATTGATGGTGGTGATGAACATAGATGGATTGATCAGGTTATGGATTGATTGGGATTTGTTGGATGATTAATGATATATGATGTTATTGATGGGATGATATGGATTAGATTGATAGATTGACTTGATTTGATGATTTGATTGGATTTGATGTGATGGATTGTTTGTTGATTATTGATCTTATTGGTTGGATTTTTGTTTTGATATTTGATTTTTTTGTGTTTTTGGGGAATATATATTTGGAATATTTAGTTTTTTTTGTGTTTTTTGAATGTTTTAATTTTTTTTGAATTTTTGAGAATATTTGATTTTTTTGGATTTTTGAGAATATTTGATTTTTTTGGATTTTTGAGAATATTTTGGGATGGCATTGGATTTACAATTTAGGTAGCCTTTGCGCTTGATACCAATGACAAGGGGAAAAACCAAGTCTAGGTGCAAGGAGGTAAATAGGATTGGATGAATGGATAAAAGGATGGGCAATTAGCAAATGGGATGGAAGGCTCATGATAGATGGATGGGTAAGAGGACTCATGATAGATGGATGGATAAAAGGATAAGCCATAGTGGAATGGATGTATTCCTCATAAGGGAGCTAGGATGTGATTTCCAAAGACTATGTCACATGAGAAGAATATGCCCCATCCTAGGTAAAATATTTAATGATTTTTCATGACAAAGCTTATGAAGAAAGGATGACATGATGGATTGGTTGGAAAGGATGAGATATATCAAGAGATATCCAAAACATGTTTCAACATTTTTCCCTCATATCTTCATCAAGATCAAAAGGAGGAAGGGAGAGATGAATGTGCTCAATATGATAGGTTTATGGGTGTAATGGATAAGGATGGTAGGATAGGATATGGCAATGGTATGATGGGATAGATTGTTTGGATGAGATAATGTGCCCCCAAGTGTAAGTGACATAGAAGATCAACCTACACATGATGCCTGTTTGCCAGGTTTTCATCATGGTACTTATCTAGGGCACCTGTTTACCAGGTTTTCACGGTTGGACAAAGGGATTTCTCTTTACTTTTTTTTTTATTTTTAATTTTTTTTATGGGATATTTGGATGGGATAGGTGGATGTGGAAGAGAGGATTTGGAAGATGGTGGGGACTCAAGTGTCTAGTGTTATGAATGGTGATAGTGTCCCACTAGAGAAGGATGTTATCGCATGGACCATGTCATTATGCTCATAGATGTTGGTAGGGGATTTCATGAAAAGGAGATGGATTAGGTAGATAATGGATTATGAAGGATTTTTGTAGGGAAGATGGTGGATTATGATGTGGATTATGCAAGGATAGATGGGGGATGATGGATTATGATGTGGATTATGTAAGGTTTATGCAAAAGCATGGATGGAGGCTTATGCAAAAGCATGGACCATATGAAGGTGATGGGGAAGATATGTAGGATAGTAGTTGAATGATGGGGAATTGGAGGTATGTGGGAATGTTGCAGGATGGAAGGGGATCATGACCAACGACTGCACACACCGTGATAAACATTGAAGATTTTGATTGGAAGGCGATGTAGGAAGCAATGGTGATGTTTGCTTAGTGGACGAATGATGGAGTGATTTAGGTACCCACATAGACTTAGTATTTTTATGATTTTTTCTTGACTTGTGGGATTTTTGGAATTTTTGAATGGAATGGCGATTTGGGATGGAAGGCGATGGTTGGGATTTTTTAGATGTGGATTCCTCATTTGACTTTGTGGATTCCTCATTTGACTTTCTTGGTTTGTGCTTAGGGACCCAAACTATTTTAGTTTTGGCCCTTTCTTTTGGAGGTATGGGATTAGATAGCTTTTTTAATGGACTTGGCTTTGAATCTTTGCATTGATGTCCTAAGGTATGAGGACCCTTATGATTTTTTACTTTATAGGTAGAGGCATCTAAATGTTTATTTTTGAATTCCATGGACATGATGGAAGTGAGGTTGGTGGAATGGGTGGAAGCTTCATGTTTAAACAATATGTGCATTTGTTGGTCATGATTAGGATTTTTAGGGAACTTATGGATAAATGGATAATTAGGCATTGGTAGAAGTGGTGGCAAAGTCGATGAAGGGATAGTAGGAGTTGGTAGTAATGGAGGTAAAGTGGATGGTGGAAGGTGTATGGTCACATGCTTTTGACATTTGTAGGATGGTGGAGGTGGAATGACAACATATGTTTTGGGTATATGATAGGATTTGTGGTGGAAAGTGGACTTAGGATGCATGGAGGAAGTACCAACATCATTATATTGCTTACCTTGGGGTGTGTATCCAAGGCCATATGAACATGGGGAACATTGATATCGATGGGCTCCAAAATACCTTGTTCATAAAGGCCTAAGCCTTTACCTTAATAGTTCATGTTTTGGAGGATGCGATGGACTATGGGACTAGGTGTAGTTTGAACACTAGACTTGAGCTCATTATTTGATGGATAAGGTGAGGTGGAGGACAAAGGTTGTTGTTGTCCTAAGGAAGAACATTCATGGATGAAGGTGGTAAGACCAAAGGGATATGATGGTGAACTTGAAATGGGATTGGTAGTGGATGTGGAAGGATCATTAGGATCTTGATTATGTTTGTTATGCTCACTAAGATCCAAGTTATTGGTTTGATCTTCTATGTGTGCTTGGGAGGCAATTGTCTCATCATGAAAAGTGGATGTTTGTGCATCATGGATAGGTGAATAAGTTTCTTTGCTTCGAATGAAGGCCATGAAACGGGGTGAATGTTCAAGTAAGTCAACAAGACTTTCATTAGATGGAGCATGTAGGTCTTGGGTGTCTTTCTCATGAATGTTTGTGGATGGATAAGATCAAGATTCACATGGATAGGTTCTTCATTATGGATATCATCTTGATCATGGAAAAGATATATGTTATGGATGGGGTGAATGAAATGGATTTGCTTTGATATTGACTTAGACAAGGGGTTGATGTTTTCACATGCTTGGGATACCCTCGACATACCTCTTGGGTCACTTGAATGGAAGTGGATGACTCTTGGATAGGCTCTTGGTCAACAACATGAAGGTATGATGGATCTTGACTTGGACTTATAAGGGGAGGTTCATGAATAGGCTTGATGGCTTGTGGGTCACATGATGGGCTTGAAGGGCTAGGGATGTTAATGGAAGACTCATGAATGGGCTCAAGGATATGTCGACCACATGATGTGATTGCATTAATAGGTAAGGTGTTTGAAGGTTCTTTGATAGGTTTATGAACAAGTTTTTGACATGGGGGTGTTCTATCCCTTGCTAGTAGCCAATGGATCACATCCTTTGCAAGTGCATGGGTGGATAAACAATATAGTGGATGGATGATAAGGGTAGATGGTGTTGTAGGCTTGGGATTAGGACTTGTTAGATAGATAATGAGATTAGATGGACTAGGACTTGGATTGGATGTAGGGATAGTAGGATTGGATGGATTGGGATTGGGATTGCATGGTAGATGGATAATGGGAGGAGATGTTGTAGGCACAACTTTACCACAATTTACTAGGTTTTTGATCAATCTCTTAAGTTTGGCACAATTGAATGTGGTATGGCGCCTAATCCTATGGTATGCACAATATTCGTCATCTTTATACCAAGGGGGTTTAAAGTAGATTTCTTCAAAGGGTTCTATCGATGGGAGCTCAATCAAATTTTCTTGGACCAATTGTTCTAAAAGTATCTCCATGGAATCTTTTAATGAAGGGTTAGTGGAACATGGGGATGAAGGTGATAAAGGTTGATGGACCAATGGACTATGATTGGGATCACATGAAGGTGTTAGGATAGGACTAGTTGGCTCATGTGTTGGCATGTGATTAGATGGTGAAGGCCACTCTAGATTGGTATCTCCCTTGTCAAAGGTAATTAAGTCTTGCATAGGATAACTTGGGCTTGCTTGATTTATGTACAAAGGGCCATTCGAACTTGCTTGTGCTTCTTGTTGCAAAGGTGAACTTAGGTCTATCAAGGGTGCTTCTTGTAAGGATACTTGGTTGCCTTGTGGATGGGTTTGGTGATATGTTGGAATGTTAGAATGAGGAATGGGATACTGTTGAGGTGGAGGTTGATAGGCTGATATAGATTTGACATGATAGATGGATAGATTAGGTTAGTGTGATGGTGAAGGTGACACATAGGATTGTGGTTGAATGTGTTGGAAATTGTGATGGTTTTGTTGTGGAGGGATTGCATAGGATAATGGTTGTTGAGATATAGATTGATATGGACAATGATTGAGATTAGAAGAGGTATGATAGGTTGATGAAGGGTTGATGTGACATGTGGATGGATTAGATTGGCATGGAATGGATGGGGATGACATATAAGGTTGAGGTGACATTGGTTGTTGATAATGAATTGATAGATGATGATGTGCTTGTTGGGCTTGACAAGTGGCCATGAGGTGTTGAGCTTGTGCTATGAGTTGTCACATTTGAGGTGATTGGCTTGTTTGAAATTTTTGGATCATGACATTGATGTCTTGAATGGTTTGTTGGCTTAGAGATGATTGGCTTGCTTGAGCTTGATGAAGTAGGTGAATGAGTTTTAGTTCTAGGTCTTCTAATGTTGACATGGTGTCTCAAATGTGTTTAGGATTAAGACCCTTTTGGCAAGTGCTTGATTAGGATTATAATGATGATGTGGGATGACTTGGATGTGCGATTAGGATGAAGGTGACTAGGATGAAATTGATTGGGGTATGATTAGGATGGAAATGATTAGGATTAATGTTGTTTGGATGTGACTAAGATATGTTTAGGATGAAATTGATTTGGATATGATTAGGATGTAATGTGGAATGACAAGATTGTATGATGTAGCTGAAGATATGTGTTGACTAGGATGAATGTTTAGATTGATTTGTTTATGTGTTTGGTGTTTATAGCTTGATTTGGCAATGTTCAAACAAATGATTATGTATATACACACATGAATCACTCACACAAGAAACATAAGCAATTTTAAATTTCAAATATCAAATGTGCTGATTAAGCAAGCACACGTGGAAGACACATCAACAAGCCCTATGACTAGTCAAGTGGGTATGGTCAATTAAGTGTCAAGCTAGATTGCAGAAGGTTGACTAAGGATGCAATGAAAGTGGAATCCTTCCACATAGCCGGGAGAAAGGGGTAACCCACCCTTCACCTTCACTTCCCAAAGGTATAAAGTTCTTTGGGGCTTAGCCAAGAGTGACAAGATTTCAACTCCTAAAGGAGGGTGTCTTTCGTTTCAGCCTTGGTTGAGGTTGTCCCTTGGAGTGGTGTGTCTCCAAGCAGGCCTCCTAAGATAGGGTATACAAAAGCAAACCAAGTGAGCTATCATTTGATTCACACTGGCAGTTGTTAATTGCTCTTTAGAAAATGAAATGTGTGGAAGACAATTCAAGCATTTATTCATTTTAGATCCCAAATCCAAATGTGTAGGAAGACAATGGTTCATTTTAACCCAATTTCAATGATGTGATTACAAGCAATGTTCATTTTAGACCCCAAAATCCAAATGTGTGATCAAACAAGATGTTCTTTTTAAGCCCAAAATTGAAATGTGTTGACAAACAGTGATAAGAGATGAAAGATGGAATGTGTGCACTTGATTATTTTTTGCTTTCCGATCTATTGTAGGTGATGATGCCAACGCTATTCTAGCTCCTTAGATAGCCCTGAAAGTCACCAAGACAAGAGAAAAATCAAATTGGCAAGCACCAAATCCAGATGTTCCTAAATTAGTGAAAAATATGATAAATCTTCAACCAATTGATCCTATAGCAAAGATGTTAGTAGTTTTAAATCCTCTGTTCTTTGGCAAATGGTAAAATGTTGCACAAATCTTTTTTCGATGCCTAAGAAAGTGAAACAACAACAGGATTAGCCAAATGTGTATCACAGAAACCAATTGTGACGATCTGAAATGTAAATGCACATGAAATTTTACCAAATTTGATAGACTAGGGCCCAATTGCGACCTACTGATGTGCAATTGTGACTGTCTACAGTGTAATTGCGATTGTCTGTGATGCAATTGCGCTCGTCTCTACAAACAAAACCCTAGTTAACCAAATGTGGTGGACAGAGTGCAATTGCAATGATCTACGACTCAATTGTGCTAAAAAATTGCACAAATGTGATGATTTGTGGTTCATTTGCACTCAGAAATTACACAAATGCGATGATCTGTGGTTTAATTGCATATGGATTTACTGTAAATGCGAGGATCTGATGTTCAATTGCAACTCAGGATGACCAAATGTGCATAAAGGGTGTTTTAGCAGGGGATTTTTTTAGGGCAGACCAATTGCGTATGGTTTTGACAAAATGTGACAAACTACAGTTCAATTGCGTATGGATTTGACCAAATGCGTGTTTATGCAAACCAATTGCTATTTTCTTCACCAAACGCTCTTTTCTTCATGAAATCTAGGCAAATTTGTACTCAAAATTTATGGAAATAGCCTCCCAGACGCAATGGTGAGGTTAGATTTGAGCTAGGAGATTACCTACATACATTTTCATCCAAATATTGACAAACCAAGGTTAGAAAAATGCAAATTTTTTCAATAAAAACTTGCAAAAACTAATGATTAGATCCAATAGGGCATGTTTCATGTCGGGTTCACCAAAATGTATAATGAAAAATTTGGATAGAATAAAAATGATAAAATAATACAATGCATTAACTCATCCAAATCTTCAATACCTCAGATAGATGCAATGATGGGTGCATGCAAGATGAATTGTTTGATTAATTTAATATGTTGGTTGCTCAATTTAGCAGCATAACATTGAGATGAAGATGATAGATGGAAGATGATAGATAGAAGATATATGGATGAAAGATGAATGATGCAAATGTTCTAATGTTATTTTGATAGCATAAGGATATCAGTGTAGAGCTTTTGGCAAAACTGTGTATTGCTTTTTTTTTGCATCGACGTTTCAGATCACACTCTGTGATCCATCATTAGGATGAGAAGAAGAGAATGAAAATGAGATATAATTGTAGAGAAGGTTTAATAAAAAGGAGAGACGGGGTGGGCACAAGTACCTGTTTGACCAAAGAGAGAAACATTTATAAAAATAAGAGGGAATATAAATATAATAAATTAGAAAAAAGGGGAGAGAAAATAAGAAAATAAAATAAAGAGAGAGGAAAGAGGAGTCAAAGAGGACGAGAGATAAGATCAACAAAAGAATAAAAAACCAATAAAGAAAATAAATGCATTAGAAATAAAAAGATACCTAATCAATGACCTAAAAAGAAGAACTAAGGAAGAGGAGATAAAGAGTGAAAAAATATAGAGAGGATAGATAAAACTGTGGAAATAGAATCAATGAATTAAAATTAAAACTACTAAAAAGTGTAAAAGTATATAAAAATATGAAAAAATAAAAATAAAAATAAGATATAAAAAAATAAAAAATAAAAATAAAATCAAAAATAAAATAAATGAAAGATATATATATATATATATATATATATATATATATATATATATATAAATAAAAAAGAAAAAGAAATAGATTAAAAAGAAATAAAATAAAAAGATATAGAAAGAGGATATCATAAAAAGATACTATAAATGTAAATACAAAATAAATAGAAATAACAATAAAAACTAAAAAATGAAAATCAAAGCAAGAGATGAAAAAGTAAAGACAACAACAAAAATGAGAAAAGAGAGAGAAAGAATAAAAAGACAATAAAATAAAAACAAGAACGAGAACAATAAATAACAATATCCTAAAAAAGACCAAAGGAAAAAAGATTCATGGGAATAAGGGAAAAAGGTTAACACAAAGAATAGATCTAAAGGGGGGATACAAAAAGATAAATAGAAATGAAATTGGAAAATAAATTAAATAAGAGGAGTGAAAGGTTAAAACAATAACTAAAAGGAAAAAAATAAGTAAAAGCAAGGCATTATATATATATATATATATATATATATATATATATATATATATATATATATATATATATATATATATATATATATATATATATATATATATATATATATATATAGAGAGAGAGAGAGAGAGAGAGAGAGAGAGAGAGAGAGAGAGAGAGAGAGAGAGAGAGAGAGAGAGAGAGAGAGAGAGAGAGAGAGAGAGAGAGAGAGAGAGAGAGAGAGAGAGAGAGAGAGAGAGAGAGAGAGAGAGAGAGTAATTAAAAATGAGAAATAATGAGAGTAGAGAGAAAAAAAATGACAATAAGATAAATTAAAAGATAAATGAAAGAAATAACAAAAGAAAGTAAAGTTAAATATAAATGAGAAACAAAAATTAATGAGAGAGTAAAAGAAACTAAAGATGCGAAAATGGTAAAAAGTATAAAGGCCTGAGAAGGAAATAAAAGGAAAGATGAAAGTAAAAATAGAAAACATGAACAAAAGCCAAGTGAAAACAAAAAGCTATCCTAAAAGAAGAAAGAGGACAAAAAAGAATGAACAAAAAGAAAGAGACCAAGGACCGTTGGGGGACACGAAAGAGAAAGAGCAAGGTCACAACTAGGGAGGGAGAAGGATGAAAGAAGGAGGGGGTTTAGAGAGAAAAATGAGGTGAGAAGATGTTAAGGGAGAGGATGAAAGGAAGGGGGCAAGGAAGAAGGGTTGGGGGGGCAGGGAGAGCTAAGAGGAAATAGGTGGAGGATGAGGGTGGCACGGTGTAAAGAAGGCCGAAAGGTAGGGTTGTGGAGAGGAGAGAAGAGAGGGAGAAGAAAGAGGGAAGAGTAAGAAGACAAGTAAGGAAGGGGGGATAGGCTAAGAAGAAACTAACAGAGAGGGAAGGAGGAGGTAGGATCAAGGGGGAGGGGGGGAACTTTTGAGGGAATTTAAAAGAGGATTCCATGTGTGGCTCAAGTTCCGCCCATCGTCCCTATTAAGGTTGGAAGGGTTAGTTCTGATGAAGATAGCCTCTTTAAGTTTTCTCTTAATGAAGTTATCTTCTTTGGCAGGGACTAGGGTATCCTCAAGGCAGATATGGTGCTCGGTGCTTAAGGAATGCTTAGCTAGGGCTGATTTTGTGACCCTTTCATGTCTGATATCTACACTATGTTCTTTGATTCTCGTGCATATGGATCTACCTATCTCTCCAATGTAAGGGGTCCCGCAAGAGTAGTCAATTTTGTAGACGCCAGAGTTTGAAAGAATCTCAAAAGGGTCTTTGGTGGAAGGGATAAGTTTTCTAATGGTGGAAAGAGGTTTGAAGGCACAGTTGATGCATTTCTTGCAAAAGATTTTGGCAATCTTATTAGAGATGCCTTCAATGAAAGGGAGGGTGGTACTAAAAACAATCTTAGAGTCATCCTTGCTAGGTTTAGAGTTAAGGCAGGTTTGGGCTTGTTTAAAGGCTCTTTTGATGCATTTGTTGCGGTAACCATTGAGCTTGAAAACTTTGGAGAGGTGGGACAACTCTTGGTTTAAGTGGTCATTGTCACATATGCAGAAAGCTCTTGTAGCCAAAGTTTTGAGGACACTGGCTTTATGGGTAGGATGGTGGTGTGAGGAAGCAAGAAGATAGAGGTCTATGTGAGTGGATTTCCTGAAGACTCGGTGGCCAAGAGAACCATCATCTTTTCTAAAGAGAAGGATGTCCAGGAAGGGGAGTTCATTGTTAGCTTCAAGTTCTTTGGTGAACTGTATGCAAGGGGCAATGCTATTAATGTGATTGTGGAAAATCTCAAGTTGTTCAGGGCCATGTGGCCAACATATGTTGGTGTCATCCGCATAGTTCTTCCACCAAGTAGGCTTAAGGGGGAAAGAGTTTAAGGAAAGCACTCCAAAATGCTCCATGTAAAGGTTGGTAATGACAGGGGAAAGAGGAGATCCCATGGCCACTCCATCAGATTACTCGTAGACTACATTTTGGAAGGTGAAGAAAGTGGATTTTAAGCATAATTCAACCAGGGAAGCAATTTATTCATTGATCTTCTGTCTAACAAGCACAATGGAGTCTTGAAGAGGAACTTTGGTGAAGAGGGAAACAACATCAAAACTAACAAGAATGTCATCCTCATTAACCTTTTTGTCTTTGATAAAGTCAGTAAAATCAGCCGAGTCTTTGATGAAGGAAGAGGATTGACCAATAAGGGGAGAAATTAACTTGGCTAGGTGGGCCACTAGTTTATAAGTGGGGGAATAGGTAGTATCGACAATCAGTCTCAAAGGAATCTTGGGCTTGTGAATTTTAGGTACACCATAGATGCAAGGTGTAATTTCCTTGTTGGGCATGAGACACTTTTGAGGATACTCAAATTCAATGCATATGCAAATGGCTTGTGAGGGGGTTGCTTTATAGGCACTTGTCTTGGTTCAAATGGATGGTTGAGATTAAAAGGCTAAATGAATGATGTGGACAGCTAGGATTGATTAGTTATTCCCACTCTTCAAGGGAGTTGTAGTCATGTGACAAGTGGAGGGAGGAGGATAAAGCTCATGTGTGATCGTGTACACAAAAACCTTTATTTAATAAGTTTATGTGTGATTGTGTACACAAAAAGGATATTAAATGAAAAATGTGCTACCACACATGATTCAAGTGAGAGGTGGACAAGTGTTGGAATGTGGTGAAAGGTGAGGACCTAATTCAAATATTTTATTTGAATTAGTTGGGATATTAGTTGGAAAATTAATTAAATAAATATGATTTATTTAATTAATTAGAAAGTGGGATAAGGAATATGAAATAAATTAAATAAATAAAATGTATTTAATTAATTGGCTAAATGGGATAAGGATGGGATTTTAATTAAATAAATAAAATTTATTTAATTAATTGGCTAAGTGGGATAAGGATGGGATTAAGAGTGGGATTAGGACAAAATGCTACATGATGTCTAAATAATGTATTTGACTAGGTGTTGCAAGACATGGACAAATTTGGGTGTTTACAATACCATCATCCTTCTACAACAGGCCTACCAAATACCTTATAAAATCTTGCAATTCTGCAATTTATTCTCTTAATTGCTTCTTAGTCATTTCATCCTTATGCATCCTTTAGACAATTATGGAGATTGACCCCTAAAATTTTTCAATCTCCTAGGTTCTTGTAGTTGGGTCCAAATGGGCAGTTGTAACATGCAAATACTCATCCTTGAGATCCTGATTATCTTTTTCAACCATAGGAGTTGCAATTTTTGTAATCCTAGAACCTGAAGCATCCTTTGTGATCTAGGATTGTATCTTGGCTTTCTTCTTTTCCTTGGGCTTCTCATTTTTTCTCAAAAAGTCTGCCAAGTCCAATGTAGGTATCTCTACAATTGTCTTCTATTTTATGTTGTCTTGTAGCCACTGAGGGGCTAAAGAATCATCAATTTTATTGTCCTTAGGGTGTGAAGAATCAAAGACTTCTTATCATGGATGAGAAGATGAAATTAGAACTTCTTATTGTTCTACCTCTTTATTTATTTCCTCTTCCCAAATGACTTGATCTTCAGGATCAACCTCTTTATTCATTTTGGAGACAAGTGGTTCTTGTGTTAACACTTTCTCAACCAACAAATCCTCTTCTTTTGTTAATAGTGTGAATTCACCACTTATTTCACCCTTAGGCAAGATCAGATTCTATAATATTGGTTTGTTCAATCACAACATCTTGATTAGCCCCTCCCATTTCAATTTCAGACTGTGTTGAAATTCCCACAAAATTTTTTTGTGTGGATTCATCACCCTTATTTTCTACTTCCTACTCCTCCAATTCCATAGTAGTATCATCTTGTAAGACCTAGGTAGCTTTAATATTCCTATCAAGAACCCCTTGGGTCATCAACTCCTTATATAATTTATCTATGCCTTCCGAGGATGAAAGCTTGGGAGACAAGGGAGCATTTAGACTGATATTGCCCTTAGACACGAGATTCTTATTCATCTCATAAAGAACTGAAGCAACCTCTTGCAATAGACAAACTTGAGTGAGTTGGGAGAAGGAGGAAGATGGAATGATAATGGGAATGAAAGATAAGGTGGATAAAATGGGTGTGGTGGTAGGAATGGGTGTATGCAACTGTTGTAGAGAGAAAGATGACAATGAAGTGGCAAGAGATGAAATGAGGGGTGGAAATGAATGTAGGTGTTGGTAAAATTGCTATAGGGATAGAGGAAATTTAGGGGCAGTCAAAGGAATGGAAGAAGACATAGATATGGAAGGTGTAGTTGAAGTGGTGATGGACGTGAGATTACGTGAGGAAATAGAAGGTGAAATGGGAACCTAGAGGGCAGAAGGGGAAGAAGTTGCAACAAAAGAAGATGAAGTGGAGATGGTGGAATAAATTGGGATGGATGAAGTGGAAAGAGTTGTAGAGGAAGAAATGGAAGGAGGGATAGACACTAGTAGAATTTGGCAAATAAATGACTAAGTGACTAAAACTTTTAGTCACAACAACTAAAAATGACTAAATTCTACTAATTTTTTGCAACTCAGCTATAAATGAGTAAATAAATGACTAATTTGGTCATTAACTAAAAAATTATTTAGTCACAGAAATAAAAATGAGTAAATAGTTAGTCACGCAAATACAAATTAGACAAAATTAAAAAAAAACTTTTCAAGAAATTATTGGCGAGATGTATTGGCACAATTCATTATTCGCGTCCATTGAATTCCTCCTTCGTTAGTTGGTTACTTGCAGCTCTATTGTAAAAATGGCCGACATAGGGTGGTGATCTGAAAGTCTACTCTTTGCCCTCTCATATGGCAATTGTTTCATTCCTTTCCCATACCAAAGTATCCAATCACACCTACAAAAGGAAAACAAAACAATGTGGGTCTATTGCTAGTATCTAAAAGGGGTGAAATTTGAAGAGACAAATTACATATAAATTACATTGTCCTACCAGGATGGAACGTGACATTTTCCCCCTGGTTTATCTTGGGTGCCATAGTATTGGTCTGAATTTGTAGCATATTGCACTGAGGTGTTTTGATTTATAGCAGCTACTTGTATGGGCGATAAAGATTGTTTGGAGAGGATCTGGAGACTTCTGAAAAGGTGGGCAAGGAATTCAGAGTTTACTGCAATGAATTTGAATACGGCGAGGCCCTCTGGAGCGAAGTTGGATTTGGGGACGCCATCTACAGCAAATTCAGAGGTAATTCAAAACCCTCATTACATTTATAAACACAAAATCTATAGCTTTGTGATTGGAAACTTACAGTAGTTACAATCTACTGCTCTTAATAATGTTCTTTTACAATCTTGCCATTGTTCTACTTCATAATGTGTTCGAGCTAAATATAATAAAATTTGGGTGTCAGTGCCCAATAAAATTTCCTCAAACAATTTTGATACATTTTCACTGCAAGCGCAAATTGTCCTTGTGCAAAGTAAACATGTTCTAGATTTACCCACACATCAGGCATCTGAACAAAGATGTTTCTTGCTGCAGCTTCTTGTACCTATGTAAAAATTTCCTTTGCAATATCAAATTGACCCCATTCAGCTAGCACAATGGCTGCCCCATTTGAAACATAAACATTTTGTGGTCTTTGTACCAACGCTTTACAGTACAGTTCTCTAGCCTTCTCAAGATGTTGTGCCTCCACCTTTGGATCCCTCCTCTCATTGTGAAAAGCTACAAAATAATTCCAATTTCCAAGTGAAATATCAACATAAGAATTCTTTGCATCTGATTCACTTTGTGCAGCTTTAATTGTTTCTTTCTCTTTAATCCAGTCACCTATTTTCAGTTCCATTTTGCCAAGCATAGGTAAAGCATTTGATGAGTTTTTATCCACCTTAAGTGCATCCCCAATCAATTCTGGATTTAGTTAGATCTCATTTCAAGCCTAATCCTTGGCTGCAAGATGTAGATATGCATCCACATAATCAGGAAACTTGAACAATATTAGGCTGTATAAAAGATTTTCTTTTTCAGTATCATGTAGATGTTCAAACAACCTAGCAAGATTAAATAGTGTTGTGACTTTATCCCATGGTAGCTCAAGTAAAACACCACCTTCTTCTAGTTGATGGAAGAATTCCATATCCTGAAAGAGCATAGGAAAAACTGTAGAATTGGCACTGGGGCTTTTATTTATGAATTCAACCCAAGTGCCATTTCCTAATGCCTCCATAAAAGTTTGTTGAGCCAACTCTAGTTCATCACGCTCAAAATGAAGAACCCCAATGTTGTTTAACAATTGAATGAGTACTTCTCTGCTCTTCTTTAGAAGAGACTTTGTTGTCTTAAGAGAATCTAAGGCTGCACTGGGGTCTGATGATATTAATAACTCACCCATCTTGATAAATGCATGGGCATCACGTGGATCTATGCGAGTTGTCTTTCTTAAAATTTCCAAAGCCTTCTCTACCTGCCCTTGCTGAGCATATATATGGCCTACAACTTTTAAGCTCTCACAGTTCTTAGGGTGGACCTCCAGAACCTTTTCAAAATTTGAGAGAGAACTCTTAAGATCTCCTAGCTTCAATTGAACCTAAACACAAAACCCTATGGCCTTTGGTTTTCCTTGACTGATGCCATGTAGTAGCAGCCAGTGGTGTCATAATCACCTTTACTATGATAAGATCGTGCAAGATTATAATGAATGAGATTTCATGAGAGGGTGGTCAGTTGAAACAAGAGCTATCTCAGTCAACTATTCCATAAGAAAATGCTACCCTGTGAAGAAAAAATGGTTTTGCTAAATGATTCAATGCCATTGCACAGTATGGGTATAATTCAAAGACTCTACGTAGCTTTTCCATTCCTTCATGAACACTACCTTTTTCACTAACTGTGAGAATCCTACAAGTAAAAAATGCACAAAACTTACCATAGAGATTTATGTAGAGGTAGAACATCATTTCCTAGTGCCTCCATAAAAGTTTGTTGATCCGATTCTAGTTCATCATGCTCAAAATGAAGAATCCCAATGTTGTTTAACAATTCAATGTGTACTTCTTCTTTGCTCTTCTTCAGAAGAGACTTTGTTGAAATACACCAGACAACTGAGAGGGGGGTGAATTAGTTGTCACAAAAACGTAGCTTCATATGAATATCAAACCATCACCAACTTAATTACTTATAATTAGATTTAACCATGAAAGCATGAAACCATAAACTTAATCACAATCACACATCCAACACAGTAGACACTGGATTTTTAGTTGGAAAACCCTAAAAGGGAAAAGCCACAGTGGGTGTTAGCCCACAGAAATATATGAGTTATAACAATACAAAAAAATAGAGGCTCACTGCCCAAATTGCTCACTGCAAAGAATGGCTCACTACCAAAGGGTGGCTCACTACTAAGGGGTGGCTCACTGCCAAAGTGGTGAACCGATTAAGTAGCATCTACTCCATGCCAGGATTTAGCTCCATTGAAGCACAATATAACATCTCTACTCTGCTCTTTCACACCTTCACACTTATCTCTTCATATTCGCACACACACTTCTTTTTCGCAACTCTATTACATGCTTTTATACAATTCATCAACCTTGGAATGTACAAGGTCGACATTACATTCATTAACCATTAGAACATTTTCTAAGGTCAGCATTACAAAAACATACACAAATAGGTCTAGAACTATTACAAAATTTAGCTAAGGAAAGATGTAGAGAAGTATGATGAACATGCCACGCCTTAGCTGGGACTCAAACACAATCCTCCATGCCACAACATGCTTCTACAATCTTCAATGAATCCCTGCAAATAGTGAAATCAACCAAGTTAGCCAAGACTGGAGTTAACACTAGGTCTTTTAAGATCATTCTTCTTTCATGATCCAAACTTCTCTTTGTGGATCAATCCAAAGATATGAACACGATTAGGAGACATCCACAAGCACATTGTAATCACTAGGGACAACCGCACGATCTCTAACCACTCTGTCAAGAAGATTCTTCAAACTGGAGCACAAGAACAACATTGTCAGCCACTGTTATAAAGAAAGGATAGCTTGCAGACCACCAAATCACAAACCATTAAATTTGAAAACACTTAACATCATCTCAGACTTAACTCTAGAACCGCAGATCAAAATACTTCAATGCGGAGGAATGTGGAGCAAAATACTTTCTCCCTGTCTTTGCCAAACATACAAAAAAAACTATTTTCACTTTGGTGAA
The DNA here is from genome assembly GCA_027924645.1 of Cunninghamia lanceolata. Lineage (NCBI taxonomy): Eukaryota > Viridiplantae > Streptophyta > Pinopsida > Cupressales > Cupressaceae > Cunninghamia > Cunninghamia lanceolata. The sequence continues at coordinate 1,391,617 of BSBN01000771.1, forward strand.
CATATCTCACTCATTTCTTCCTACTGAAGGCTCAAACTCAGAACATAGCATCTTCAGATGGACTTCTAATTAAATTCCAATCCACAAACAAAGATATTTATCCTTCAAGAAATGCGAACCAATCTCTTGGATTGTTCTTCTGTATGTAATACACTGTTTCTACCGGAAAAGCTAATTTTCTCAATATCCCCAACATCAAGATTGCTTACATAAGTAAATACAAAGCATCTTACTCATTATAAGCAAGCAACAAGATAGAAGTACAGTTGACATCAATGACAACACAGATATGTTGACATCAATGACAACACTGATTATGCACATACTTGAAATAATCTCCCCTTTTGTCATTAATGGAAACATATGATGTGAAAAACTGTAAAGACCATCAAGATATGATTCTCCCCCTTTCTCTTTACACATCTACACTCTTTTATTTTCTAAATTTTTCACATGATTTCTCTCCCCCTTCGACATTAATGGCAAAGGGTGCATACTTGCACTTTGTTGCTTTGATCAAATTTGAACTTCTGCAACCAACTCTTTTGTAATCATTCAACTACTTCCCCTGAGAGGTAGCTCTTAGAACATCAATCCAGATCAAAGAATGAATCTTTGGGTACCACTAGACTGATGCATTCCTTTGCATGTTAGTTCAGAGCTGGAGGGGTAATTACCCCTAATTTTTACCTGAGATACTCAAAGGTATCTTTAGGTAGAGGCTTAGTGAAAATATTTGTAATCTAATCCTTTGTGGACACATATTCCAACTTAACTTCATTCTCTGTCACCTTTTCCCTCAAAAAGTGATACCTTATAGATATATGCTTTGTTCTTGAGTGCATCACTAGATTCTTGGAAATATTTATGGCACTTGTATTGTCACACAAGATTACAATTGGATCTTCATAAACAACTCTTATATCCTTCAAAGTCTGCTTCATCCATAACACTTGAGTACAACAACATGCTGCTACAATATACTCTACTTCTTTTGTTGATAAAGAGATTGAATCTTGCTTCTTGCTCAGCCATGAAACCAATCTATTTCCCAAAAAGAAAGCACCTCCACTTGTACTTTTTCTGTCATCAACATCTCCTGCCCAATCAGCATTTGTATAAGCACTGAGAGTAAAATCATTATCCTTTGGATACCATAAGCCATGATCTAGAGTGCATTTTAAATACCCCAGGATTCTCTTTACTACCATCACATGTAATTCTCTTGGATCAGCTTCAAATCTTGCAACAAGACAAATGCATGCATAATATCAGGTCTGGTTTGAGTTAGATAAAGTAATCCTCCAATCATGGATCTGTACTTTTTCTGATCAGTCTTCGGTGATTCATCAGTTTTGCTCAATTTGTAGCCAGTCACCATGGGAGTACATACCAGTTTAGAGTCTTCCATCCCAAACTTCTTTAACAACTCTTTCACATACTTAGATTGAGATATGAAGATTCCTTTATATGATTGATTGATTTGCAGACCTAGAAAGAAATTCATCTTACCAAACATAGACATCTCAAACTCTTGCTGCATTTTACCAGTAAATTGCATACACATACCTTCATTTCCACCAAAGATGATATCATCAACAAGGACTTCAACAATTAAAATTTGATTATCATTAATCTTGAAATAAAGATTATTGTCAGCAGTGCCTTCACTGAATCCTAACTGCAATAAGTACTTATCCAACCTTGCATACCAGGCCCTAGGAGCTTGCTTGATTCCATACAATGCTTTCTTCAACCTACATACCATATCACCTTGATTTGATAGTTGGAATCCTTCCGGTTGCTTAATGTAGACTTCCTCTTCTAACTCCCCATTTAGGAATGCAGACTTCACATCCATCTGATACACTTTGAAATCTTTGTAAGCTGCAAATGTTAGAAACATTTTGATTGCTTCAATCCGAGCTACTGAAGCAAAAGTCTCTTCAAAGTGTATCCCTTCAATTTGAGAATATCCTTTGCACACAAGCCTTTTATTCCTTACAAGTTCTCCATTTTCATTCAACTTATTCTTGAAGACCCATTTGGTTCCAATAACATTTTTGTCAACAGGTCTAGGAACTAATTCCCAAGTTTCATTCTTCTCTATTTGTATTAGTTCTTCTTCCATTGCCTTAACCCAATTTTTATCATTACATGTTTTATTCATAATTTTTGGTTCAACTGTAGAGAGTAGACAATAATTCATTTGTTCTTCTACAGCTCTTTTCCTTGTCAGTACTCCTTTCTCTTTGTCTCCAATAATTTGATCTTTAGATTGATTGATTCTTACATACCTAGGAGTCTTAGCAATTACCGAAGCCTTTTCTTCTTCACTTTGATTGTCTTCTTGTTCAACTTTTTCTTCATAAGTTATACTAGCAGGTTCATCTGAGTCATAGCCACTATGATATGATGTTTTTCTTTTTCCTTCATCCACCTTCACATTTGCACTCTCCATAATCTTTTTCAACCTTTTGTTGTAGCATCGGTAGGCCTTACTCTTAGTAGAGTATCCAAGGAAGATTCCTTCATCACATTTTGCATCAAATTTCTCTAGGTCTTCATCTCTTCTGATATAGCATTTGCTTCCAAAGACTTTGAAGTATCTTACTATTGGAATTCTTCCATACCACAATTCATAGGGGGTTTTAGTGTCATTACCTTTCACTTGAAATCTATTTTGAATGTAGACATCAGTATGTATAGCTTCTTTCTAGAAGACTTCCGGTAGGCCTTCTTCCTTCATCATTGTTCTGGCATCTTCTTGAACTATCCTGTTCTTCCTTTCCACAACTCCATTTTGCTGAGGAGTTCTAGGTGCAGACAATTGTCTTTTTATTTCTTGTTCTTCACAAAAAATGTTGAATTCATTTGATGTGAACTCACCTCCTCTATCAAACTTCAAGCATTGGATTTTTAGTTCTATTTCATTTTCAACCATTTCTTTGAAGGATTTGAACTTCTCTAGGGCTTCTGATTTGTCTCTTAGAAAAGTAACCCAATTCATTCTAGAATAATCATCAATAAGCAACATGAAGTACCTGTCACCTTGTAGACTTCTTATTCTTGTAGGACCACATAGATTTGTATGAACTAAATCCAGCAAACCGGTAGAAAATTACTCTTTACTCTTGAAACTTGTTTGTGTATGCTTCCCCAACTGACATTCCTTGCAAATAGTATTGGAGGGTTTCACAAGTCTTGGTAAATCTCTTACAGTCTAACCTGAACTTATCTTTACCAGATTATCAAAATATATATGATATAACCTTCTATGCCACAACCAACTTTCATCTGCTTGGGCAAATAAACAATAATCATTAGTTCCTCTTAATTGATAGATGTTACCTCTGGTCTTCTTACCATTAGCAATCATAGTTCCAGAGCTTTCCATTATCTTGCATCCATTGTCTTTGAATTTCAAATCATAACCTTTGTCACACATTTAACCAACACTCAAAAGATTATGTTTTAAACCCTTCACATAGAGAACATTGTCTATGTTATGCTTTCCATCAAATGAAATAGATCCTTTTCCACAAATCTTACCAGTTGGATTGTCTCCAAACCTAACCAGTCCTCCATCATATTTTTCCAAACTTACAAACTTACTTTTGTTGTCGGTCATGTGATGTGAACATCCACTATCAATAATCCATTCATTCTTGTCTTTCTCAACCTTAAAAGCCAAAGCACTTTCTTCCGCTGGTTTTTCTTCCTTCACACAACTTGCAGGATTAGTAGACATAGGATCTTCTTTAATAGTAATAAATAGGCATTCATTTGCACTAGTACTAGCATCATCGGATTCATCATTAGTCACACCTTCATCATCAAAATCTCTAACATAGTAGCATTTCTTTGGAGCTCTAGGACTGTTCTCAAATCTTTTTCTATTCCTTTCAATTCTTTCAGGACATCTGGAAGCATAATGACCTACTTTACCACATGAGAAATATTTGAAAGGTAATTTTCCTTTGAACTTACTAGAACCTCTTTGCAGTCTATCAACAAAGTTGGCTTCAATTTCATCAAGCTCATCATCAGGTTCTACCTTGTACTTTTCCGCTCTAGAGATCTTTTCTGAAGTACTGGCTTTGAAAGTAATTTCTACTTTTGGCAGAGCATCACCAAAGTCTCTCATTTTAAAAGCAGTAATCTTACCAAGCATCTGATCCTTATTAATCTTTTTCATAGTCATTATTTCTTCAATTGCAGCTACCTTGTGAGCATAGGATTTAGGTAAGGACCTAAGAATTTTCATCACAACTTCAGTTTCATCAACAGTTCCTCCCATACCTTTGATTCCAATAACAAGTTCATCAACCTTTTGCATGAAGGATGTTATGTTTTCATCTTCTCCCATTTTAAGACCTTCATATTTGGCTTTCAGTCCCTACAATTTGGCCTCTTTACAGAATCATCTCCTTCATACATATTACTCAGCTTATCCCATACTTATTTAGCATACGCATAATCCATGACCTTTATTAAATCAAAGTCAGTTAATGCACTTAGTAGAGCATCTCTGGCTTTTATATTTAGCTCATATTATTTGACTTCATCTTCAGTTGTTAGACCATTCTCCGACATGGTATATTTAGTCTGTGTCACATGCCATACTTTATAACCAATACAAAGCAGATGGCTTTTCATGTGAATCTTCCAAGTTACACAATTCATCCCATCAAACTGCGGAGCCTCTTTTTTGTAAGACATCCTGGATCTACCTCAAGTTGTTAAGCTTACCACCGAGGAAACTTGCTCTGATACCAATTGTTGAAATACACTAGACAACTGAGAGGGGGGGTGAATCAGTTGTCACAAAACTTAGCTTAATATGAATATCAAACCATCAACAACTTAATTACTTATAATCATATTTAACCATGAAAGCATGAAACCATAAGCTTAATCACAATCACACATCCAACACAGTAGACACCAGATTTTTACGTGGAAAACCCTAAAATGGAAAAACCACGGTGGGTGTTAGCCCATAGAAATATATGAGTTATAACAATACTGAAAAATAGAGGCTCACTGCCTACAAGGCTCACTACCGAAATTGTTCACTACAAAGAATGAATCATTGTCAAAGGGTGGTTCACTGCCAAAGTGGTGAACTGATTAATTAGCATCTACTCCATGCCAGGATTCAGTTCTGTTGAAGCACAATATAACATCTCTGCTTTGCTCTTTCACACCTTCACCCTTATCTCTTCATATTCGCACACACACTTCTTTTTCACAACTCTATTACATGCTTTTATATAATTCATCAACCTTAGAATGTACATCAAGGTCTGCATTACATTCATCAACCATTGGAACATTCTCCAAGGTCAGCATTACAAAACATACACAAATAGGCTAGACCTATTACAAAATTTAGCTAAGGAAATATGTAGAGAAGTATGATGAACACACCATGCCTTAGCTAGGACACAAACTTAATACTCCACGCCACAACACACTTCTACAATCTTCAATGAATCTCTACAAATAGTGAAATCAACCAAGTCGGCCAAGACTGGAGTTAACACTAGGTCTTCTAAGAACATTCTTCTTTCATGATCCAAACTTATCTTTGAGGACCAATCCAAAGGTAGGAACATGATCAGGAGACATCCACAAGCACATTGTAATCACCAGGAACAACCACACGATCTCTAACCACTCTGTCAGCCACTATCATAAAGAAAGGATAGCTTGCAGACCGCCAAATCATGAACCATTGAAGTTGAAAGCACTTAACATCATCTCAGACTTAACTCTAGAACCACAGATCAAAATACTTCAATGCGTAGGAATGCGGAGCATAATAATTTCTCCTTGTCTTTGCCAAACATACAAGAAAAACTGTTTTCACTTTGGTGAACATATCTCATTCAATTCTTCATATTGGAGGCTCAAACTCAGAACATAGCATCTTCAGATGGACTTCTAAATAAATTCCAATCCACAGATAAAGATATTCATCCCACAATAAATGTAGAGCAATCTCTTGGACTATTCTTCTGTATGCAATACATTGTTTCTACTACAACTCACTATTTCTACTGGAGAAGCTAATTTTCTCAATATCCTCAACATCAATATTACTTACATAAGTAAATACAAAGCATCTTACTCATTACAAGAAAGCAACAAGATAGGAGTACAGTTGACATTAATGACAACACAGATATGTTGACATCAATGAAAATACTGATTAGGCACATACTTGCAACAACTTTGGCGTCTTAAGAGAATCTAAGGTTGCACTGGGGTCTGTTGTTATTAATAACTCACCCATCTTGATAAATGCATGGGCATCATGTGGATCTATGCGAGTTGCCTTTCTTAAAATTTCTAAAGCCTTCTTTGCCTGCCCTTGCTGAGCATATATATGGTCTACAACTTTTAAGCTCTCGCAGTTCTCAGGGTGGACCTCCAGAACCTTTTCAAAATTTGAGAGAGAACTCTTAAGATCTCCCAGCTTCAATTAAACTTGTCCACAAAATCCTTTGCCATATGGCTTTCCTTTACTGATGCCATGTAGTAGCGGCCAATGGTGTCATAATCACCTTTACTATGATAAGATCATGCAAGATTATAATATGAATGAGATTTCATGAGAGGGTGGTCAGTTGAAACAAGAGCTGTCTCAGTCAACTGTTCCACAAGAAAATGTTGCCCTGTGAAGAAAAAATGGTTTGCTAAATGATTCAATGCCATTGCACAGTACAGGTATAATTCAAAGGCTCTATGCATCTTTTCCATTCCTTCACGAACACTACCTTTTTCACTAACTATGAGAATCCTACAATTAAAAAATGCACAAAACTGATCACATAGATTTTTCCCCATTTCAAACAACAAAATTGCCAAAAAAATACGTTTAAAACCTGAAAAAAATGCAAATAAAATCACTCTGAATTTTGTGCCAAAAAAAAACCCTTGAGACCATAGCTTGTTGCTTACTATTATGCTTTGATAGATTTTTTCCAAGCATCCATAGCTTGTTTGAAATCACTTATTTTAGGCTTTTAGCCATAGTAGCAAGGCAGTGAACTGTTTGATAAAATGCTTTGGTAGACATGTATGAAAAATGTGGTAGTATAGACAAGGCAATGAACTTTAGAAAAAATACCTCAAAGAAATGCGGTCTCATGGTGATGAAATGCCAAGACGAATGCCATGACAAGAGAATTGTTATGGATTGTCATCCATGCATTCCATCACCATGAGACCACATTTTTTTGAGGCATTTTTTCAACCAGTTCACTGCCTTGTCTATGCTAGTGCTTACTAATATGCTTTGATATTTTTTTCCAAGCATCCATAGCTTGTTCGAAAGCACTTGTTTTAAGATTTTAGCCATAGAAACAAGGCAGTGAACTATTTGTTAAATGCTTTGGTAGACATGTATGAAAAATGTGGTAGCATAGACAAGGCAGTGAACTGTTTGAAAAAATGCCTCAAAGAAATGTAGTCTCATGGAATGCCATGACAAGCAAATGCAATTAGCAGCCGCTCCTAGTTATTAGTTATGCAATGTGAAGTAATTGCATAACTGCTTAGGTTGACTTTGTAAAAACTATACTGTAATTGAAATTTTGTCATCTATCAACATCTAGTTATTAGTTATGCAATGTGGAGTAATGCTTTGAGTTTGAAAGATGTGCAATGCAATGTAATCAACAATTTGAATATAAACTGCAAAAATCTATTTTTTACAATTCATTAGTTAAACTCCCTATTTTATTTGCTCTATATAACTCTATTGCTATGGAAATGCCTTTCAATTAAAAAATTAGTTTTTGTCTCTTCTTATTCTACAATTTTTTACATTTTTTTAAAAATCTGATTTTTTCAAAAAATCTTGAACTTTTTGTTTGTCGATTTCTTCCCCTAAAGATTTTTGTTGCTATGTGTAGAACATTATAGATGGATCAATGTTGAAGGTTGACAATGGATCAATATCATGCATATGATGGGAGAGTAGCCGATGATAGGCACATGAACAAATATCCATGTCCATGTAAGGACTATCTTGGTGGAAAGGTGAGAAAACAAAATGTGATTTATCAACATATGATAAGCTATGGGCATAGCGGTATAAGCCCTTGGGATTACAATTATTATGAAGATATGCTAGAATTGCGGAGTGTGAGAGATGAAGAGGCAACAGACATAGATGAAGTGGCACTGAACATAGATGAAGAGGCAACAATGTTAGACGAAGGGTTTGAAGTTGATAGAATGTTGAATGAGGGTCTAGATGATGATTGGGCCTAGTCGATGGAGAATGCTTTAAATCCTGTGTAGGTTAATTGCAAGTTAAGTCGTTTGACAACAATCCTTCAAATTCTTAACATGCAAGTGTGCATGATTGGACAAATGAGAGTATAGATCAGTTATTGGCATTATTAAGTTCATTGTTACCACCTAACTCCACATTGCCAACAAAATGAAGTCAATGTAAAAATCAAATCACTAAGATAGGCTTAGGGTATGAAAACATCCACACATGTGTGAATGGTTGTGTATTATTTCGCAATAATCTTGCAAGTGAGAGTGAATGTCTGAAATTTCATGAAGCGAGGTATAGATAAGGGCTGGAATCAGTTGTGGTTCCTAGAAAGGTTCTTCGCCACTTTCCAATAATCCCACAATTACTCTGAATGTATAGGTGTAGAGACATTGCTAAACCTATGCAATGGCATGCCCAAAATAAGAGCACCAATGGAAAACAATGACATGTGCTTGATTCTAAGACGTGGATGGAATTTGATAATAGATGGCCTGATTTTGCTCAAGATCCTTGTAATATAAGGTTAGGTTTGGCTCTAGATGGGGTGAACCCATTCTCAGATCAAAGTACTAAATGGTCAACTTGTCTAGTATTTTTAATAAATAATAACTTGCCTCCATGGTTAGCAACTAAACCATTTTTCTTAATGCCATCATTGATTATACCAGGAAAGAAAAGTGTGACCTCAAATACAATTGATGCTTATCTAGAGCCATTGTATGATGAGCTAATGGAATTGTGGAAAGGAATTGAAGCAATTCAATCTTTAAGGGATGGTCATTCAACGAAATTCACTTTAAGATCTTCCTTATTGTTTATGATTCATGATCTTCTTGCATATGGCACATTGTCTAGTCTTAGTGTTCATAGATACCATGGATGTCTTGCTTGCAACTTTAAGGATTTTGTGAGGCACTCAAGAAGTTTGTGTAAGTGTATTTATTGTGGACATTGTGCTTACCTTAAAATAGATCATCCATATCATCGATAAAAAAACATGTTTCAATGGTCAAGAAGAGAATCGTGAAGCACCATTGCTAATAACATGTGATTACATTGTTGAGAATGGACATAAAGGAATGTCATTTATTGAAAATGATGGGATTGCTGGTAGTAGATATGATCCATGTAGTGAAAGCAGTGTAAAACAATTGTGTATATTCTATAAGTTGCCATACTTTAAGGATATAGCCATTAGGCATACTATTAACTTTATGCATATTGAGAAAAATATGGCCTATTCTATTATAGAAAGTCTTTTTGGTGCTTTTGATACTATTTCATCACATGAAGACTTTCGACAACTAAAGATTCATCAAAATCTTTGGGTTGAAAAAAATGCTGATGAAAAATATAGAAAACCTAGTGCTCCTTATGTTTGGACAAAGGAACAACGTGCACAATTCTTACAGTTGTTGTCTCAGACTCGCTTTCCCACTAGATATGTAAGTAGTAGTATTAGAAGCCAAACTGAAATTAATGGCTTAAGAGGCCTCAAGACCCATAACTATCATGTCATAATCGAGAATATTTTACCTATTGTGGTAAATATATCAAGTTTGGAAAAGGGGCCAAGATTGGCAGTTATAAGGTTGGGCCTAATATTAAAGAGTATGAGTTTACATGTATTAGATCCTTCAAACTTTGATAGTTTGAGGGAGGAGGTTGTTGAAGTCCTTTGTCTATTGGAACGGGAATTTCCACCAACAATCTTTAACATTTCTATGCATCTTTTGATACATCTAGAATGTGAACTAGAGCATTGTCACCCAGTAAGAATGAGATGGATGTATCCTATAGAATGATATATGAAGGTTTTGAAAAAAAATGTTTGTACTAGGGTAAAATAGGAAGGCAACATGTCTGAGGGATATTCAATGCAAGAGGCCATGGGATTTTGCACAGAATATATGAAGGATTTTAAAAATGTCAATCGACGTGTATGGGATGATGACAAAGATGAAAGAGTTGTAGGTGAAGTATTAGAAGGTAATGGATGTCACTTCAAACTATCACATCAAGAAAGAAGTGTGATACATGCCTATATTCTTCAAAACACAACTTCGTTCGATAAGTGGTATATGTAAAAAAGATTTTACACAATAATTTATTTACTCAATTGCATTTACACATTTATATTATTAATCTTACTATTTGTAAGTTAATATTCTATGTACAAAATATGAAGAAGAGAATCAAACTTGGATGCAACATTGACCTCAAAAGTGCATACATCATGATTTGATTAGAGGTGATTCTTTTGCAAAATTTGAAGAATGGATTGCTAATGCAGTCAGTGATGCAAAAGAAGAAGGTCAAGATGTAACAACGGAGGAAAGTGAGCTTTGAAACTCTCCACATTGATGGCCTATGCGTTTTAGTGGAATGTGCGCCTATGGTAGTCATTTAAGAGTGGAAGAAAATAACAAAGGAAAGACAAATTGTGATTGTGTTGTCAGTGCTGAATTTCTTCACAAAACTGAGAAGAAATTTTATTTTGGATTCATCCAAGAAATTATTCAAGTGGATTTTAGTGAAAATAATCCTATATTATTAAAATGTAAGTGGATCTGACCATCCACAATACAATTTGATGAGTATGGATTTGTACATGCAAATACAAGGCAATTTTTATCAGAAATGGATGAGTCATATGTTTCCCCTCTTCAAACTAACCAATCAATTCTAATTGATGATGTAAGAAGCCTAGGATGGTTGTATGTCATTCAAATAGAGTCTCGTTCCAAATGAAAATTCATGGAAGTTGTCGATATAATGCCTGATGGGTAATATGTTAATTTACAAGAAACATTCGAAGAAGTGGATGAAGACGATGATGGAGTGTTTGAAGAAGAGATTTTGATTACCAATGAAGAGATTGGGAGAGAGAATGAGCAGTATGTCATAGATGAGGATGAGGAAGAAAATCAAGTAGATGTAGACATGAGTGATCAGGATTCTGATCTTGTTGGTAATCCAAATGATTATGATGATGTTTTGTCACCTTAACTAGCCTGTCACCTTAAGAGGTTAGCTTCTCACCTAAACTTTGGTTATATGTATGGTGTGATTTATTATTGAATGTAATAAAGATCTGAGTATAGGTATGCTTATTCATTGTTTTTTTACTGATACATTTATGAATGTAATCATCATTATTATGCTGGTACATTGTATACAAAACCTGAGATGTTCATTGCTGATTTGAAGTGCATTTAAAGTTAGGTTCAATCATTCTTGTTAGTTTTCTTACTTTGGTTGAAATTAATTTTGTTTAGTTAGAATATAATTTCTTGTATGTCCTATATGTTTTCTAGATGCTAGACTTTTCTTGTATGTCCTACATGATAGCTTTAGTTTGTAATACAGTTTCTAGCCTCCACATGCATTGAATATGCTGTGTGAAGGAAATAATAATGAACATCTGTGATTTAATAATACATATAGATATCTGTTATCCTCACGGTTTTGGTAGTAGGGAGGTAATTTTGGGATAGAACTCTAATCAACTCCATGGTGGTACCTTCCTAGGTCTAGGGTTTTAAGTGTTGCAAATATGTGCCTAAGCGGTGTTGTCATTGATGTCAACATATTCTTGTTGTCATTGGTGTCAACTGTGCCTTATTTTGTTGCTTGTTCAGGAGACTGGAATGTTGAGGGTATTGAGAAAATTAATGAAGACTCAATGTTCACGGACCTTATGACTATGTAGAGGATTGTCAGAGGTTGTTCAAGTTAAGAATTAAGAAGTCCACATGAAGATTTGAAGAAGTTATGGCCATATGAGTAGAACCAAATGTTACAGTATTTAGAAGAGACAGAGTGATAATAAGTTGGTCCAAATTGCTCCACAGTGAAATATTATGGTCTGCGGATCTGAAGGCATGTTTGGGAAGTCAGTGTGTATCATCAACTCTAATGGTTCATGGTTTGGAGGTCCGCAAGTAATCCTTCTAGTTTGACAGTCATGACAAACAATGTTCTTGAGGTTCCAGAGGAAGATACAAATGATTCTAGTAATTTGGTTTAGAGTGGATGTTATTGGTGAATTCAATGTGCTTGTGGAGGTCTCTAGATCATGTGGCTACTATGTTGGAGGTCCGCATTGGAGTTTGAGCTTGTTATTCAAGATTTCCTATTTGAAGTTGATGTTCTTCCTAGTCTTGGCTGACCGGATGTTCCTAGCGTGTTGTGGATGATCTAAAGACCATTTTATAAGCATGGCATGTTAGTTGAGGAAGATTCAAGTCTCAGCTATGTTTGGCTGACAGTGTAAAGATCCGCGTTAAGTTTGGCCGACCTTATTGATCATTCCAAGGTTGATGAAGTGTATAAATACTTGTTGAAGAGTTGTTGAAAATCATCCTTGAGCAAAATAGATTAAATTTGAATAAAGGATCAGAAGCAGAGTAGAGAAGAAAAGGAGCGAGAGTAGTGTAGAGTGAAAAGTTAGTGAAGAAGAATTTGGGGCAAAGCAGAAGTTTTTTGAGCATTCATTGAAACTGAACCAGGCATGAAGTAGATGCTATTTCTTAGTTAATTCTTTCTGTTCTAAATAAATTATGTAGGCAGTGAGCCCCTCTTTTGAGCAGTGAGATCTAGGCAGTGCGCCCGAAGGCATGTGCCTTCTATTTTTCTAAAGTACTTTTAAGATGGTACAAATCTTTGTGGGTTAACGCCCATTGTGGTTTTTCCCTTAACCGGGTTTCCATGTCAAAATCTTGGTGTCAAGTGTATTGATTATGTTTCTGCTCATATGTTGTTGATCTATGCTTTAATGTCTACATTAATCTGATAGTAAGTTAATAAAGATGGTTAAAAGTAGAGAAAGTATATTTTGTGTGACAACTGATTGACCCCCCCTCTCAGTTGTCCGGTCTAATTCAACAATTGGTATCAGAGCCAGATCCTCTTATAAAAGCTTGACCACTTGAGGAGATCTAGGATGCCGACCTATAAGAAGGATACTTTGAGATTTGATGGAACAAATTATTCTATTTGGAAGAATTGCATGGAGTGCCATTTACAATGCATGGGTGATGCCTATTGGGTGATAACCAGTGTCAAGTATAAACCTTCAGAGAAAGGTCCTTCAACTCCAGATCAAATCAAAGATGCTAAAAATAACCTTCAAGCTAAAGAAGCCTTGTTGAGTGCCCTGACTGATTCAGAAATGACAAATGTATTTGGTCTAAAAACTGCTCATGAAATCTGGAAAAAGTTGGAGAATCTATATGAAGGCGATAAATTTGTCAAATGTGCCAAGATGCAAAGTCTGAGAGGAAAATTTGAAACTCTGAGGATGAGTGAAGATGAAAACATCACAATCTACAGGCAAAAGATAAATGAACTTGTGTGTGCTATCAGGTGTGCTGGTGGAACTTTGGAAGAATCAGAGACTATATCAAAAGTGCTTAGATCTTTACCTGATTCATACAAACACAAGGTTGCTACTATAGAGGAGATCAGGACTATCTTAGAAGTTACAAGAGATCAACTGGTTGGCAAAATTTTAGCTTTTGAATTAAGTGAGTTTGGTGATTCTCTTCCCAAGTCTGAATCTACATTTAAGGCCAGTGTATATGGAAAACAAAGACATGATCCTGGTGAAAGCTCTTCTGCAAGATCAAATAGATTCATGAAGTCAAGGAAGGATCTTGAAGATGTTGAAATTGCAGATCTTGGAGCTCTTCTTGCCAAAAGATTGCCAAGAGGATCCGATAAGTATGAAGGAAAATTGCCACTCAAATGATTTGCTTGTAATAAGATTGGTCATTTTGCCTCAAGACGTTCGGAGAGGTTTTCAAAACCAAACCCTAACATATACAAAAATTAGAAAAAATGTTACTATGTCCAAGAAGCTGGAGAAGGAGTCACAAATGATGAATCTGATATGGAGGTTCCTCTGAAAATGATTGGGTGTTCATTGCCATCAAAGAAGAAGATTCGGTGTCTACTGAATCTGCTAGCTATACAAATATGGAAAGTACCTTGGCTACTTAGGTTATTGAGAAAGATGAATGGGTGATTGATAGTGGATGTTCTCATCATATGAATGGAGACAAGAGCAAGTTTGTGAATTTTGAAAATTATGAAGGAGGACTTGTGAAATTTGGAGATAACTCAGCTAGTAGAATCTGTGGCAGAGGATCCATCTCTTTTGATGGTAAGAATAGCACCAATGATGTTCTGTATGTGGAAGGTGTTAGGACAGTAAAATTTAAAAATTTCTTGTATTGTCACTTCTTCATATTTGACCAAATCATGAAACATTTCCCCCAAATCCTGATAAAATTGATACATCCAATAAAAGGTCCATGATAAAACAATATAAAGGGCTTAAATTTCATACTATCGGCAAGACTTTACATTACTTATGCCGATCCATGTAAAACAGTTGAAGTAACTATCGGCATGAAAACAAGGATTGGAGAGAAGTTTTCAAAGGTCACCGATGGAGGAAACTATACCGATGACCTTTCCTCAGAAAGAAAGTCTATTGGTCATACCGATCGGTATGACTAAAAGCTATCGGGTAGCACTTTGAAGATCATCCCGACGGTATACATCATACCGATAGAGTATTTTGGCGAAACTCTCACCGAGCATCCCACGGAATTAAAAGGAATGGTGGTCATCGACAAGAGATGAATATCGGAAAGAAAAGTTTATGAGTCCCCGATACCCCGATGTCTCAGTGAATAGAAAAAGGTACTTCGACATAGCTCACACCGATGTGTGTGATAAATAAGAACCATCGGCAAAACTAAAAGGGTCAGGACGAAACTTATATGTCTTACCAACTTACAAGTCATAACGATAAAAGTGTCGGTGACACTTCGTCAAGTTCTCACCGATGAAGGGTATAAAATGGCCATCAGAGAGATAACCATAATCGGGTGACTTGAAAAAGATTACCTCGATGACATATCTCACTTCGATAGAAGTAAGGATTACACTCACTAATCGGTAACATATTTTGGAAGTTTTTCCGATCTGGGATATAAAGGGCTATCGAGAAGATGATGATGATCGGGTAAACATAAATATGTTATCCCGATGGCATAATCACCCTGATAACAATTGTTGTCACACATATCGATGAGACTCTCACCGATAGTTATATCGGTAACACTTGATATGTCGGAAGAAAATATAAATCACACAGCGATGAAAGAAGTCATGCCGATGGTATTTGTGCCTGCTTTCACATCGGATAAAGGTATGGATATCTCCTACCGATATGATTTAATATAATGTTTGGGAAACAATTGAAGGGTTACACTAATTGATTGTTCGTGCCATGAGGAGATATTAAAATTGCCCGGACATTTTGAAAATCATACCGATGAATGGAGTTATGACGATGTGACATTTCACAACGATGAAGGACATTGAATTGCTCAAACAATTAAATGCAAATGGCAATGAAATCCTCTAAGATCATTGTAATTCAATTTAATAGAGTTGTTTGAGAAGAGAATACAGGGGAATCTTGAAGCACAAACAGAGGATTTCGTTCACAACCACAGACAACAAGTACATACATATGAACCATTGTGTTATAGCCTATATTTTGATTTTCTTTCAAAGATTGAAAATGGAGACTCCGGGAAAGGGAAAGAGTAGAAAATCACAAGGAGAAATAAGTAAACCTAAGAAATAAAAATTGATAAAACCCCTGAAGAAAAGATAAAAGACAGAAAGCTCAATCAAGATTTGATTGATCAATTGCTGAGGTCAACTCCCAAGGCTAGAAGATCTGCTCAACTTAGGGCAGAAGTGGAAAAATTCGAAAACAAATATAAACACTTAGGAAACATTTGGACCTCGATCAGAGGATATGAAACTTTCAGATTCCACTACAACAGAAGATTCAGGAATGCTCCAGTGTCAAACCCATGACATTTAAATTTGGGTAAATTAGTTGTGGCTGATGTATTCCTGAATGTTGAACTCCTTCAACTTCTTGCCAAACAATACAACCCAAGTCTGAAGGCTATATGCAACCCACAAGGGGAGCCTATTATACATTTGTCAAAAAATGCCATCTGTGAAGTGTTTGATTTAGATGATTTGTGCACTATCCCTATTGTTTATGAGGATCTAGAAAAGGAATACTAGAGAATGGATACAACCTACAATGGATGGAGGTTGCCTATTCATAGGCCCAGAGTTGAAGGAGAACTAGTGCCTCTAAACGAGAATGATGGTCCTCCTTTTCATGTGTCGATATTTGAACCATATATACAACATACTTATTATTCTGTGGGCCAGGTCCTAGGATCAGAGGTCCCTGAGTTCATGACAATCCCTTTGATGGTTATAGCCACTGACATCCAATGTCATAATGCTAGGCAGTTTGATTATGCTGCCTATATTGTTAATAGAATTGACTCCGCGCTGACTGCAATAAGAAACAATGCCCCAACTATTTCTTTTGAGCATTACTCACTTCTTATGCATATAGTGCTATATTATGGCTAGGAAGTGGGGTTATGGCCATGTGAATTTAAATTTGTTCCTACAGACCAGAAAGGACAGAGGTTACCAATACAGATATGGACTAGGGTTTGGGATAGCAGATATGCCCATTCTAGCTATGTACAATTTCAAGAGTATTTTGTAAAAGTGCTGTATAGATATTTCAACCACACTTGTGAATATTCAATTTCAACTGAGATAAAGAGGTTCCTCAGGCCTAAAGATTTTGGTGGTCCCCCTACTGTCATTCATAATTGGGGAGATTGGTATTGTTTTGAAGATGCCACCATGGTTAGAGTGTATGGTTTTGAAGACACCCCATTCATCTTACCTAAAACTGTCCTTGACAGAATTGCTTACTTAGAAATAGTTAGACAAATGCATTGTTCAAATGTAATGCATCTGAGTTCCCATGATAAGCAATCTTTCATGCCCAGCACTTTATGTTTTGGAGACGTCATTGTGGTGTCTAAAGAAGGTTAGAGTCTCATCCTGGATAAATTGATGCATTACAATATGAGGTGTGCTGAGGTGAGAAAAGGATTTGATCCAGAGGGTTTTTTTGACTCTGCTCAGAGAAGGCAAAATCTCAGTGGCTACATACATATCCCCTATCCACATGATGATGTCATCAGAAACCTAGAAGAGGCTGAGGTAGAATTGGTGGTAGAAAAATATAACAGAGATTTGAGTGAAAAAAGAAAACAGCTAGCAGAGATTGAGGTTGTATCCTTTGGAGATGAAGAACCAGCAGGGCAAGAGGAGCCACAGGACAAAACAGTAAAAATGTCCAAGAGAAAAATGCAACAATATCAGCCTCCTATCATAATACATGATGAGGAGGGGTCTGTTGATGAAGACCCACATCAAATAGCTTATGATTCTTTTATTTCTGATGACCAATTTATTCATTCAAAAGAGTTTAAGTCATTTTTGTACAAATGCAAAGGGAAGGAAATCAGAGAATCAGTGGATGATATCTCTGCTAATAATGAAAGACACTTACTAGATATGCTGAAAACAATAGTGGATGATGAGATTGACCCCTAGCAAGGGTAGACAGTTGTTTAAAGATGCAGGGGTAATGATTTTTCCTGGCCTTGATTTAAATTCTACTTTAGTTTTTGACAGTTTTCTAAATAATACAGATGATAATTATAAACTCACTCCAGAAGGTGTTAGTGAAGTGTATATGGGTACAAAATACAATAACGATGAAAATTCATTGATGATCTGGGCCCTATATCCTCCCCATAAGAAAACTGCTATTATAGACACTGAAAAAACTTTTGGTCATATCATGACTTTAAAGGCAGGAGAAACTGACCCTCTGATCATTGCAGACATTGGTATTAATGTTGCAAAGCTAAATAAAGCATAGGCTCAAATGTTGATTAAGGAAAGAGATGCATACAAATTGAGCTGTGAGAGATTGACAAAAGAAAATGATTATTTAAAGGATGCTGTTAAGAGCACCTTTGGGGAGTCAACAAGGAGGTTAACCCAGGGTGAAAGTTCACAGAGCACCCTAGCATTATCCATAGATCAGGCAGCACAAATCCAGATGGATACACTTGTCATAGTGCTACAAAGCAGGCATGCCAACATGGTACACTGGTTAAACTTATTTTGGGATAATTACTCTCAAAATTATAAAGCAATTTGAGAACATGAAAGGCTCGAACAGAGAATACAGGAGAAATTGAATGAGATACAATGTAAAGGTGCTTCTGACATTGCAGGTGTTTCCAATACAAAAGAATTGATCAAGCAACATCAGAAGTACTACAATCACCTTAAAACTGATGCTAAGGAATGTGCTGAAGCTTCAAAAGTAGGAGTGCCCACATTATTCAAAAGTGATGAAGAACTGAAAAGCAAAGAGGAATGGAGCATTGATTGTTAAGCTATATTGCACGAAGCTATGGCAGCTCTTAAAGACAAAGATTCTACATCTAGAGAAGCCTGCAAACACCTGGAAAAGATGGTCACAATGGATGTGATTACGAGGAATGCCATTGAACTTACTGATTTCCATCGTGATCAAGAGTACCCAGACCATGTGGCTAAAATTTACTTATGGTTGAATAGAGCCTAATCATGGTTGTGTTATGATTGTTAATCTTGTTAACTTGCCAAAAGACTTATTGAAGAGTTATGTCTCTTCACAAAAATATCCATATAAGTTCAAACAATTGGTGCTGAAAGATCATTAGCAGTAGAATATAATATATATAGTTTACAATGTTCTCAAAAGACCATGTTGCAAGTTTGTTATTGAAGAAGTAAATTAGAGTTCTCTGATCTTGTGGTTTTATTCTGGCATCAATTATTTGTTAAAATTACTCAATTGTGTGGTTGTATCCAGTTCTATATTTCCTGGTTATTGAAATTAATATATCAAGTATATATTTAATTTGTCAATACACATTTGCTGCAACTGTGTGGTTTGATTAATTGGTTTCCATAATAGGAATTAAAATCCTCTTGATCAGTCACAGTAACCTGAAATTATTAGTTTGGATTACTTAGAAGAACCATATAATTAGGATTGCCATTATGTCTCCAAGTTAATATTGTCATTTATTCTTACATATTCCACTCAATTGGTTCCTTCAAGAAAGGATTAAAATACCTTTTGGTGAATTACAATATATCTGATTATATAGGTTGGATAAATAAGAAGAGTGTGTCAGTCATCTCCCTGCATGTTTATACAAGTTATAAACTCAAATTGTGCCAAACAATTAGAATTACTACCCATTATAAGCCACTAATCTTAGTCCTTCATTTGACTCTGTTCACCCAACAAGGCATTGGTCTTATTTCTATTCATCATTTAAAAGTTACCTTGATATTGCTTATACAATTTATACCAACCACTCATTAGATATAAGAACTAGTTAGCAAGCTTTCATCTATCCTACACCATATGCCATTGTGGATAGATTTAATTAGTCAATACATTTACATTTAGTCTGCTTTAATTCCCAAGGTTCACCCACCTAGGTGTAGTAGGACCTAAAGTGTAGGAAATCATCAAACCCTACAGGTTGATTTAATTAAGTTAGTTAAAAAATGTTGCGAATCTAAGCATAGAGCCTGGCATGCTCTTAGGATTAGCAACCTGCATTTTTGAGACCTAACAGAAGGATTGAAACATAATCTTCTCAGTGTTGGACAGTTGGTTGACAAAAGTTATGATCTTTGATTCAAGGATGGAAAATGCAGAATCTTGGAGAGCTTCAGAACTGAAATTGCATCCGGTACTCAAACTAGAGGTAACATTTTTCATTTAAGCACTTCTGGCAAAAGTTGCTTGATTTCTCAGATAGATCAAAGTTGGTTATGGCATAGGAGGATGTGTCAAGTGAATTTTGATACCATTGTCAAAATAAGTACCACTCAGGCTGTAAGATATCTTCCAAAACTTGTGAAACCTAATAGCATGTGTAGAGAATATCAATTGGGGAAACAGAGCAAAATTTCATTCAAAAATAAGGAACAAGCTTCAAGTGGATGATTGGAACTAGTACATACTGATCTCTGTGGCCTTGCTAGAATTAGGAGTGTGCAACGAGATAGATATTTCATGTTGCTGATTGTTGATTACTCTAGGATGATGTGGGTACCTTTCCTAAAAGAAAAATTAGAAGCTCTTGACAAATTTAATGTGTTCAAAGTGATGGTGGAAAATGAGATTGGTGAAAAATTGAAATGTTTGAGATTCGATAGAGGTGGAAAATTTGCTTCCCGTGAGTTTGATGCTTTCTGTGAAAAGCATTGCATAAAAAGACAGTTATCTGCTCCTAGGACTCCCCAACAAAATGGAGTTGTGTAAAGAAAGAACCGGACCATTCAAGAAGCTTCCAGGACCATGATGATGGAAACAAATGTTCCTCAAGTTTATTGGAGAGAAGTTGTAAGTACTGCTATCTACACTCTTAACTGGGTACAAATCAAAAGCAATTCTGGTAAGACCCCTTATGAACTATGGTTTGGTCATCCTCCTATTGTGAGATATTTTAGAGTTTTTGGTAGTAAATGCTATATCAAAAGAGATGAGGATTTAGGCAAGTTTGATACAAGAAGTGATGAGGGAATATTTTTGGGGTACTCTACTCAAAGTAAGGCTTATCAGTGCTTTAACAAGAGGTTGAAAAAGATTGTTGAAAGTGCTAATGTTAGAGTTGATGAGAGCAAGGAAGGACATTCTAGGTTATGTAGATATGATTCAGATGATCAAGATGAAAGTCAAAGTCAAGGAAGGTTAGTTCAAACTCTGACTCAGATTCAGATTGATTTGGAAACTCTAGAAACTCAAGCAAATAGTACAGATGTTGAGGAACAAGCTCAAGAAACAAAAGTTCAAGCAATTCCCAAAACCCCCAAGTATGTAAGAATGAATCATTCTGAAGATGAAATCACCGGAGATAGAAATAAAGGTGTTTGAACTAGGAGAAGAGTTGTTGAAGATCAAGAAGAGATTTTTTTGATTTCAAAGATTGAACCTAAATTAGTAAGTGAAGCCTGCAATGATGAAAATTGGGCAAAAGCAATGGAAGAAGAATTGATACAAATTGAAAAGAACCACACTTGGGATCTTGTTCCTAGACTTGAGGACAAAAATGTGATTGGAACCAAATGGGTCTTCTGGAATAAACTAAATGAAGATGGTGAAGTCATAAGAAATAAAGCAAGGTTGGTATGCAAAGGCTATTCTCAAGTAGAAGGAATTGATTTTGAAGAAACTTTTGCTCCGGTGGCAAGAATAGAGGTAGTTAGATTGTTTCTTGCATTTGCTGCTTTCAAAGATTTTAAAGTGTATCAGATGGATGTCAAATCAGCATTCCTAAATGGAGATTTGGAGGAAGAAGTCTACATTGAGCAACCGGAAGGATTTCAGTTGTCTGATTAGGGAGATATGGTTTGTAGACTGAGAAAAGCCTTGTATGGACTCAAGCAAGCTCTAAGAGCCTGGTATGCAAGATTGGATAAATATTTTCTTGAGATAGGTTTTAGCAAAGGTACTGTTGATAGTAATCTTTACTTCAAGATTAATCATGAGGACACCCTGATTATTGAGGTCTTTGTTGATGATATCATTTTTGGCAGAAATGAATATATGTGCAAAGCATTTGCCGATTAGATGAAAAGTGAATTTGAGATGTCAATGTTTGGAGAAATGAATTTCTTCTTAGGTCTGCAAATTGTTCAGTCAGATAAAGGTATCTTTATATTTTAGTCCAAGTATGTGAAAGAATTACTGAAGAAGTTTGGAATGGAAGATTCAAAGCTAGTAGGTACACTTATGGTAACCAGATGCAAGTTAAGTAAAGATGATGACTCCCCCAAGGCAAATCGGAAACGGTATAGATCAATGATTGGAGGATTACTCTATTTGACTCAGACCACACCTAACATCATGAATGTTGTTGGACTTGTTGCTAGATTTCAAGCTGATCCAAAAGAATCTCACATTGTGGCAATCAAAAGAATTTTCAAATATCTCAAGGGGAGAATTGATTATGGATTGTGGTATCCAAAGGACAATGATTTCACTCTTCATGCATATACAGATACTGATTGGGCAGGAGATGTGGATGACAGAAAAAGCACTAGTGGTGGTGCATTTTTCTTGGGAAGAAGATTAGTCTCTTGGATGAGTAAAAAGCAAGAGGCAATATCTCTATCTACTGTAGAAGCAGAATATATAGCAATAGCAAATAATTGTACTTAGGTTCTGTGGATGAAGGAAATTTTAAAGGACATCAGAATTGTGTTTGAGGAGCCAGTCACAATATTTTGTGATAATTCTAGTGTAATAAGCATATCAAAGAATCTAGTGATGCATTCAAAGACAAGGTATATATCTATCAAGTTTCATTTCTTGAGAGAGAAGGTAAATGAGAATGAAGTCAAGTTGGAGTTTGTGTCTTCCAAAGATTAGATTGTAGATATCTTCACTAAGCCTCTTCCGAAGGATACCTTTGAGTATCTTAGAGAGAAGTTAGGGGTTATTACCCCTCCGAAACAGAACTAAGATGCACTGAGGTGCATCAGTCCGGTGGAATTCTCAGTCATATCTTGAGATCTAGATTGATGTTGAGAAAATACTACTCTAACGAGTAGTCAACATGCAAATGTTGGAGATCAGTCTAAAATAAAAGGGGGGAGTAAAGATTGCAAATATGTGCCCTTTGCCATTGATGTCAAAGGGGGAGAGAAGACATGTGAAAAACTAATTGTTGACGACAAGGGGAGCAATAAAGAAAGTGGTTGCAGAAGTCAGGGGGAGAAGTTCTTATCATGATGGTTGAATCATTTTTTCATAACATATGTTGCCATCAATGACAAAGGGGAAGATTGTTGCAAATATGTGCCTAAGCGGTGTTGTCATTGATGTCAACATATTCTTGTTGTCATTGGTGTCAACTGTGCCTTATTTTGTTGCCTCTTTAGGAGATTGGAATGTTGAGGGTATTGAAAAAATTAATGAAGACTCAATGTTCACGGACCTTATGACTATGTAGAGGATTATCAAAGGTTGTTCCAATTAAGAATTAAGAAGTCCGCATGAAGATTTGAAGAAGTTATGGCCATCTGAGTAGAACCGGATGTTGCAGTATTTAGAAGAGATAGAGTGACAGTAAGTTGGTCTGGATTGCTCCATAGTGAAATATTATGGTTTGTGGATCTGAAGGCATGTTTTAGAAGTCAGTGTGTATCATCAACTCTAGTGGTTCGTGGTTTGGAGGTCCGCAAGCAATCCTTCTAGTTTGACAGTGATGGCAGACAGTGTTCTTGAGGTTCTGGAGGAAGATACAAATGATTCTAGTAATTTGGTTTCAAGTGGATGTTATTGGTGAATTTAATGTGCTTGTGGAGGTCTCTGGATCATGTGGCTACTATGTTAGAGGTCTGCATTGGAGTTTGAGCTTGTTATTGAAGATTTCCTATTTGAAGTTGATGTTCTTCCTAGTCTTGGTTGACCAGATGTTCCTAGCGTGTTGCGGATGATCTAAAGATCATTTTATGAAGCATGGCATGTTAGTAGAGGAAGATTCAAGTCTCAGCTATGTTTGGCCGACAATGTAAAAATCCACGTTAAGTTTGGCTGACCTTGTTGATCATTCCAAGGTTGACAAAGTGTATAAATACTTGTTGAAGAGTTGTTAAAAATCATCCTTGAGAAAAATAGATTAAATTTGAATAAAGGATTAGAAGTAGAGTAGAGAAGAAAAGGAGCGAGAGCAGTGTAGAGTGAAAATTTAGTGAAGACAAATTTTTGGCAAAGCAGAAGTTTTTTGAGCATTCATTGAAACTGAACCAGGCATGAAGTAGATGCTTTTCTTAGTTAATTCTTTCTATTCTAAATAAATTATGTAGGCAGTGAGCCTCTCTTTTGAGCAGTGAGCTCTAGATAGTGCGCCCGAAGGCATGTGCCTTCTATTTTTCTAAAGTACTTTTAATAGGGTACAAATCTTTGTGGGTTAACCCCCACCGTGGTTTTTCCCTTAACCAGGTTTCCACGTCAAAATCTTGCTGCCAAGTGTGTTGATTATGTTTCTGCTCATATGTTGTTGATCTATGCTTTAATGTTTACATCATTAATTTAATAGTAAGTTAATAAAGAAGGTTAAAAGCAGAAAAAGTTTATTTTGTGTGACAACTGATTCACCCCCCCTCTCAATTGTCCAGTCTAATTCCAACATTAAGTCAGTTCTGCAAGTATTCATCTTTATTTCACCTTAAACCCTAAGTCCCACGGTCTTATTTTACTTTATCTTATAATTTGTCCTTGATCATTTAGCCTAGGTCACCAGTTACTTAAGTTATAACCTTAAGGCTTGTAAATTGTGAAGTGACTAGCCCCTTTTACCTAATGTTACCATTCGTAGCCCGTCATGTCAAAAAGTCTAAGTCTTAGGTCTTGTATGACCCGGAGGTACCACATGGCACGATATCGCAAGCCCACGGTGCTGTTGGTGCTGATGTCATATTCCTACTGTGGGGCTACAAGGTAAGGACAACTGTAAAGTGTGTCATGGCCTTTGGCCATATGGTTGATGACTCAGATGATTGGAGCAGATGGCGCCATGTGTTAGGAGATGGAGCAGTAAGTGGGTCTGCTAAAGATTAGATGATAATGTAGAGGTGCAGAAGAATCTTGATAGAAGGGAAGATCCTCCATGCGGCCGTGAGATGAGGACACATGGATTATTCTTCACAGGAATGAAAAGTCTTACGAAAGGTTGAACACATGGAGGCTTTAGTGCACTCAAGCAGAGCCAAAAGGTGGGGGCCCATTTCCCACCATGCCATTGAGAAATGAAGCCACGTGTCCATATCAGACAAAAGGTAGAGGAGTCAGCAGGAAAAGTATGTCCAACATGGAATAACATCATTGGTTGATGACTTTTCAATGAAAGAGCTCAGATTTTTAATTCTAGTGGGTAACTCATGACCATCGATCTCACAAAAAGAAGCTTGAATCAAGGACAAAAATTTGAACTTACCATAATGAATGTTGGAAGCACTTTGTAACACTAATTGTAGTAAAGGCCGAAGTGACGCGCATTAATGCTGCAGGCCCTAAATTGTAAGCTTCTTTAGGGATGAAAAATAGGGGTTTTCATATCATTTTCATGAGCACAAGAGTTCTGGCATACATCGAAGGTTGAACGAGAAAATACAGAAATTCAGAAGTGTCTACAGTAAAAGAGAACTAGTAAGTTGCCCTTACTAGCTGTGTGCATTTTAATTGAATTATTATTCTGTGAATAGTTTGAGCATCAATAGAGAAAGGAAAAATCCTAGTCTATTCAAAGTAATTTCAAAATGAGTCAAGTAAGTCAACCATCCACCTCAAAATGGAGCTTAGATGAGGACCTTATGGTTCAGCTGCCTGGGTCTTCATAGAGGCTTGCGATTGTATACGGTCTAGGTGGGCCTAATGAAATATTTTTGGACTTGTGCACTACATGCCGAGATACCAATTTGCCTGTGCTGGGATGGATTATGTTCAAGCACTGGTATGACAGAGGAGAATACAAGGCCCCAATCTGCAACGCCTAGAATTTAGACTTGGCAAAGCTAATGTGCCCAAATGTATTTGTCAATCTAGATTTTGTCAGGGTAGTGGCGCAAAGATATGATCTTGTGGCTAGAGCAGTTAGAGCAAGAAATAATACAGTCATGATCAAGACTACAAGGTCCTACATTTCAAAGGTGTTTGGTTTGAACCCTCTTTCTAGCAAGAAAATTGACCTCGATGCCTTGAAGGATGATTACAAGAGAGTTTGACATGGATATAGAGTTTTTAATCTACCCAAGCACAGACCAAAGGGCATTGATGGAAAACTGGTGAAAATATCAAACAATGAGGAAGAACCGTTTGACTTCTCCCAATTCATGCATTACTTTGTGAAAACCTATCACACTTTGTGCCAGGAGTTAGGGAAGGATGCATTAGATAAAATGCCTATAAATATGATGACGTTGGCTACAATTATGTAGGATATTGCAACTACAGAGGCTTATGACTATACAACCTACATATTAGAAAAGATGCATGAGAAACTTGTGAAGATAAAGAATAATTTGTTCACTGTGGAAGCCAAAGTGGAGTTCAAATGGTACTCAATGATATGCCACATGTTTTTGTATGCTACTTTGGGGTTGTGGCATCAAGAAATGTTACCAATTTTCACTTACAACTCAATTTGGTAGAGCTGAAATAGTTGATTGCATCAAAAAGTGAAAGGTATTCCAATAAATTTCTGCTAAAATCTTAACCATACTTATGAATGCTTTCAAATGGGATTTATTTTTTGTTATGCAATGTTTTACAATAGAAGAATATATAAAATATTGCATAAATGTTGCTATGTTATACATTGAGAGGAAAAGAATGCTCAAATGTCCCACACAAGCCGTGGGAGTAGTTGAACTAATGTAACATAAGGATTGTTGCAAGTATGTGCCTAATCGGTGTTGTCATTGATGTCAACATATCTTTGTTGTCATTGGTGTCAATTATATCCTATTTTCCTATTTGTTTAGAAGCTTGATATGTTAAGGATATTGAGAAAATTTGCCTCTCTGGAAGGAATAGAGAGTTGCAGTGAATTGTAGTGAAGACAACGCGTTGCATACTGAAGAACATTCCAGAAGATTGCTCCACATTTCTTGTTGATTGAAGATCTTGGTTTGTAGATTGGAAGTTATTTAGAGGAATGTCTAAAGATGCTAAATCCTGAGTTTGTGCCTTTGGTATAAAGATTTGAGGAAGTTACATTCACCAGAGTAAAACCTACTTTTTCTAATTATTCACTAGTGACAAGGAGAAAGTATTTTGCTCCGCGTTCCTCCGCATTAAAGTATTTTTATCTACGGTTCTAGAGGGAAGTCTGGGATGATGATAAGTGCCTACAATTACAATGGTTCATGTTTTGGTGGTCTGCAAGCTATCTTTCTTTTATGACAGTTGAATATAGTGAAGTTCATGTGCTCTGGTGTGAAGAATCTCATGGATAAAGTGGTTTAAGTTTGTGTGGTTGCTCCTGATGATTTCAATGTGCTTGTGGATGCCTCCTAATCATGTTCCTACCTTTACATTGGTCCACGTTAAGGAATTGAGATCATGTTTGAAGACTGTTCCCAGATAGCATAGTGTGCAACTAGTCTTAGCCGACTTGGTTAATTCCAGTGATTGCAGAGATCTATCGAAGATTGTAGAAGTGTGTCGTGGCATGGAAGATTGTGTTTGAGTCCCAGCTAGGCATGGCGTGACCCACATATATTCTTACATCATTTCCTTAGCATAATTTATATTGGGTCCAGACCTATTATGATGTAACGTATGTTTGCCAACCTTGGAGTTTCCTCCAACGGTTGATGATTCTAATGCTGACCTTGATGATTGTTCCAAGGTTGATGTAGTGTATAAATATTTGTAATTGAGTCGTGAAAAGGTGTGTGAGTGGCAAAGATGTGAAGATAAGATGGAAGTAAAGTAAAGAGCAGAGCAGAGGTGTTTGTGCTTCAATGTAACTGAACCTTGGCATGGAGTAGATGTTGTTATCTTAGTTCAACCCTTTAGTAGTGAGCCTTTTCTTGTAGTTAACATCCTGGGCATGAGCCCTATAGGTAGTGAGCCTCCTTTTGCAGTGAGAATTTTGGGTAGTGAGGCCTGTAGGCAGTGAGCCTCTGATTTTTGGTATTGATATAACATATACATTTATGTGGGCTAACACCCACCATGGTTTTTCCCTTTTAGGGTTTTCCACGTAAAAATCTGGTGTCATATGTGTTGTTTATGCTTATGTGTTATGTTTCTCATTCTATGCTTTCATGGTTATATTTGAACATAAGTGATTGATAAGTTAAGGATTGAAATTGGTTAAAAGTTTTAGGACAACTGATTCACCCCCCCTCTCAGTTGTCTAGTGTAGTTCAACAATTGCTATCAGAGCCAAGTTCCTCTGAAGAGAGCCTAATAGCTTGAGGAAGATCCAAGATGTCTTATAAGAAGGAAGCTCCGCACTTTGATGGGACAAATTATGCCCTCTGGAAGGCACAAATGAAAAGCCATCTTCTTTGTCTTGGTTATAGAGTATGGAAAGCTGCAGAAGTAAAATATACCATGCCTTAAAATGGTTTGACAACTGAAGATGAAATCAAAGAATATGAGGTAGATGTCAAAGAAAAGGATGCTTTTTTAAGTTCCTTAAATGACTCAGTGTTGACGAAAGTTGTGGACCTTGAAACTGCAAATGAAGTATGGGAGA
Source organism: Cunninghamia lanceolata (assembly GCA_027924645.1). NCBI lineage: Eukaryota > Viridiplantae > Streptophyta > Pinopsida > Cupressales > Cupressaceae > Cunninghamia > Cunninghamia lanceolata. The sequence goes on from BSBN01000771.1 coordinate 1,420,195, forward strand.
AGCTAAAAATCTGTATGAAGGAGATGATTCTGTAAAAGAAGGCAAGCTATAAAGCCTGAAAGTGAAATATGAAAGTTTGAAGATGAAAACATAACAACCTTTATGCAAAGAGTTGATGAACTTGTCACTGGGATAAAGGGTATGGAAGGAACTCTTGGTGATAAGGAAGTAGTGATGAAAATTCTTAGGTCATTACCAAAGTCATATAGTCACCAGGTAGGTGCAATTGAAGAAATCATGACTGTAAAAACTATTGACAGAGAGCAGTGAGTTGGAAAGCTTACAGCCTTTGAGATGAGAGATTTTAGTGATGCCTTGCCCAAAGTTGAATTAACCTTTAAAGCCAGTCCTTCAGTAGAGATCTCCAGAGCTGAGAAATATAAAGTGGATGATGACTTTGATGAAATTGAAGTTAAATTTGTTGACAGGATGCAAAGAGGTTCTCGTAAGTTCAAAGGTAAATTACCCTTCAAATGTTTCTCCTGTGGTAAAGTAGGTTATTATGCTTCGAGATGTCCTGAAAGAATTGAAAGAAATAGAAAGAAATATGAAAGAAAACCTAGAGTTCCAAAGAAATGCTACTATATCAGAGATTTTGATGATGAAGGCGTGACTGATGATGAATCTGATGATGCTAGTACTAGTGCAAATGAGTGTCTGTTTATTTCTATTAAAGAAAATCCTGTGTCTACTAATTCTGCTAACTGTGTGAAAGATAAAAAACTAGTAGAAGAGAGTGTTTTGGCTATTCAGGTTAAGAAAGATAAGGATGAATGGATTATTGATAGTGGATGCTCACATCACATGACTAGTGACAAGAGTAAGTTTGTAAGTTTGGAAAAGTATGATGGAGGACTGGTTAGGTTTGGAGATAATGCAGCTGGTAAGATTTGTGGAAAAGGATCTATTTCATTTGATAGAAAGCATAATACTGACAATGTTTTGTATGTGAAGGGTTTGAAGCATAATCTTTTGAGTGTTGATCAAATGTGTGAAAAAGGATATGATCTAAGATTCAAAGACAATGGGTGCAAGATCATGGAAAGCTTCAGAACTGTGATTGCTACTAGTAAGAAGACAAAAGGTAACATCTATCAATTGAAAGGAACTAATGATTATTGTTTATTATCTTAGGTAGATGAAAGTTGGCTGTGACATAGAAGGATGTGTCATATGAACTTTGATAAACAAAATTTATAAGGAATGTCAGATGGGAAAGAAGACAAGAACAAGTTTCAAAAGCAAAGAACAATTTTCTGTCAGATTGTTAGATCTAGTGCATACAGATCTCTGTGGTCCTACAAAAGTGAGAAGTCTACAAGGTAATAGGTATTTCATGCTACTTATTGATGATTATTCTAGAATGACTTGGGTTAATTTTCTAAGAGACAAATCAGAAGCCCTAGAGAAGTTCAAATCTTTCAAGGCAATGGTTGAAAATGAAATAGACTTGAAGATCAAATGCTTGAGGTCTGATAGAGAAGGTGAATTCACATCAAATGAATTCAACATGTTCTGTGATGAGCATGGGATAAAGAGACAACTGTCTGCACCTAGGACTCCTCAACAAAATGGAGTTGTGGAAAGGAAAAACAAGACAATTTAAGAGGCTGCTAGAACAATGATAAAGGAAGTAGATCTGTCAGAAGTGTTTTGGAAAGAGGCCATTCATACTGTTGTCTACATCCAAAATAGAGTTCAAGTGAAAGGTAATGGTACTAAATCTCCCTATGAATTGTGGTATGGAAGAATTCCCACAGTAAAATATTTCAAAGCTTTTGGAAGCAAATGTTATATCAGGAGAGATGAAGATCTAGGAAAGTTTGATGCAAGATGTGATGAAGGAATCTTTCTTGGATACTCTACCAAGAGTAAGGATTACTAGTGCTACAACAAGAGGCTCAAAAAGATTGAGAGTGCAAATGCGAAAGTAGATGAAGGAAAAGAAATAATATCAGACATAAATTGTTATGAACTAGATGAACCTGTGACTATAGAAATTAAAGAAAAAGGTGAGCAAGCAGACAATCAGGATGAAGAAGAGGCTCCGAAAAGTGTTGTCAAGACTCCTAGGTATGTAAGGATCAATTATTCTAAAGATTAGATTATAGGTGACAAGAACAAAGGTGTGATAATAAGAAAAAGAGTTGTAGAAGAACAAGTCAATTACTGTTTGCTTTCAAAGATTGAAACAAAAAATGTGAATGAAGCATGAAATGATGAAAATTGGGTAAAGGCAATGGAGGAAGAACTGCTGCAGATAAAGAAGAATGAAACTTGGGAATTAGTTCCCAGACTTGCTGACAAAAATGTTATTGGAACTAAATGGGTCTTCAAGAACAAGTTGAATGAAAATGGAGAAGTTGTAAGGAATAAAGGAAGACTTGTATGAAAAGGATATTCTTAAATTGAAGGGATAGATTTTGAAGAAACCTTTGCCCCAGTAGCTCAGATTGAAGCAATCAGAATGTTTCTAGCATTTGCAGCTTACAAAGATTTTAAGGTATATCAGATGGATGTGAAATCTACCTTCCTGAATGGTGAGTTAGAAGAGGAAGTATACATTAAGCAACCAGAGGGATTCAAATTGTTAGATCAAAGTGATATGCTATGCAGGTTGAAGAAAATGTTATATGGACTCAAACAAGCTCCTAGAGCTTGGTATGCAAGGTCAGATAGGTATTTTTTGCAATTGGGATTTAGTAAAGGCACTACAGATAGTAATCTGTACTTCAAAATCGATGATGATAAGATCTTGATTGTTGAGGTCTTTGTTGATGATATTATCTTTGAAGGAAATGAAGGTATGTGCATAAGGTTTTTCAGTGAGATGAAAAGTGAATTTGAAATGTCCATGTTTAGTGAAATGAATTTCTTTCTGGGTCTGCAAATTAATCAATCAGATAAAGGAATCTTCATGTCTTAGTCTAAGTATGTGAAAGAGTTGTTGAAGAAGTTTGGGATGGTAGACTCTAAACCAGTGTGTACTCCCATGGTGATTGGTTGCAAGTTGAGTAAAACTGATGAATCACCTAAGGTTGATCAGAAGAAATATAGATCCATGATTGGAGGATTGCTTTATCTAACTCAAACTAGACAAGATATTATGCATGCAGTCTGTCTTCTTGCAAGATTTCAAGCTGATCTAGAATCTTGAGATATTTGAAAGGTACTCTAGATTATGGCTTATGGCATCCAAAGGACAATGATTTCACTCTCAGTGCTTATATAGATGCAGATTGGGCTGAATATGTTGATGACATAAAGAGTACAAGTGGAGGTGCCTTCTTCTTAGGTAGCAGACTAGTTTCATGGCTGAGCAAGAAACAAGACTCAATCTCTTTATCAACTACAGAAGCATAATATATTGCAGTAACATGTTGTTGCACTCAAGTGCTATGGATGAAGCAGACATTCAAGGATATCAGAGTTGTGTATGTTGGTTTTAGGACAGACAACTGAGAGGGGGGGTGAATTAGTTGTCACCAAAATTTTTGTTCCTTAATCACTTAAAGTCTTCTTATATTTCAACAGCATAATAATGATTTAATCATGGAAGCATAAAGCAATAACTTAAGAGAAGAAACACATTCAACACATATAACACCAAGATTTTAACGTGGAAAACCCAGTTAAGGGAAAAACCATGGGGTGACTAACCCAAGATTGTATTCTTTGTTAAAAGATAAGAAAGAACAAAATGGCACTAGCCAATTAGGGCTCACTGCCCGAGCACACTGCTCACAAGAGGCCCACTTCCTATAGGAGACACACTGTCTATAGAGTAATATAAATATTACATACTTAAACTAGAGATTAGCATCTTCACTATGCTTGAGACAGTTCCATTTAAGCTCAACACCTCTACTCTGCTTTTCGCTCCTCTCCTCTCTACCACATTCTCATCACAACCCAAGACACTTTTGAATGACTTCGCAATTCTTATTTATACATGACATCAACTTTAAATGATCATCGAAGTCGGCACAACATACTTTATTTTATTACAGAGGAATTACAAAAATACAACTTGACTTGTTACAAAAATTTCATGTGTATCACTACACTATCAGCCACACATATCTGGGACTTCAATCTTCTTTGAGGAACACGCCATGCTTCGTAGAACATCTTCAGGATCATGTGCAAGTCATCTGATCAGCCAAGATTAGGAAGAACACCATCACCTGAAGATAAATCTTCAATTACGAGCTCAATCTTCAATGTGGACCGCCAACACAAACTGGACACTATCTAGAGACCCCCACAAGCTTGCTTGAATCACCAAGAACATCCACACCACTTCTGCTTACTATAATCATTCACATCTTCATCTAAAACCTCAAGAACACAGTCGGTCCTCACTGTCACATTAGAAAGATTGCTTGTGGACCTCCAAACCACGAGCCAATTGAGTTGTCAATTCACATTAGCTTCCCAAACATGCCACCAGATCTGTAGAACAAGATATTGCATTTCTGGATTTCATCGGACGTATTTGTGCCACTCTGTCACCTCTGAATAGCTGCTAGAACTAGTTTTACTCATATGGACATACCTTCTCCAAATCTTCATGCGGATCTCTAAAATATTGACTAGAGCACCTTCAGACACATATCTACAAACCCTTTGATGTGCATACTCTGATCTTCAACTGACTGGGATCTTTTCTTGATAGAACTTTATTGTCTTCACAGTCCTTCTCTATTTCTGATAGGGCTAATTTTCTTAATATCCTTAGCACACAGCTCATCCAATCCTTGACATCATTGCAATAGGAGTATGCTGACATCAATGACAACACTAGTTAGGCCCATACTTACAACAATCTCCCCCTTTGTCATTGATGGCAACATATGATGTGAAAAACTATTTTGACCATCAAGACAAGAACTTCTCCTCACTGGCTCCCCCTATCAACATCAACAATTCATATGTCTTTTCTTTCTTTATTGGTCCCCCTTTGATCGACAACCTCTTTTATTTTTCACATGTCTTCTCTGCCCCTTTGACATCAATGGCAAAGGGCACATACTTGTAACCACTTCTCATACTTCAGAATCATGCTGACTGCTCCCCCTCAGTAGCAGCTTCCTAACACCAATCTGGATCATAAAGATATGACTGTGGGATCCATCAGACTGATGCACATCAGTACATCTTAATTCAGAACCAGAGGGGTAATAACCCCTAACTTCTCCCTGAGATACTCAAAAGAGTCCTTAGGTAGAGGTTTAGTAAAAATGTCTGCAATTTGATCCTTTGAGGGCACAAACTCTAGTCTGACTTCATTCTTGTTCACTTTTACTCCCAAAAAGTGAAACTTGATGGACATATGTTTTGTCTTTGAATGCAACATTAGATTTTTTGATATGTTTATTGCACTTGAGTTGTCACAGAAGATTGTGATAGGTTCATCATACTCTATTCTGATGTCTCTTAACATTTGCTTCATCCATAGTACTTGAGTGCAACTACCTGCTATTGCAATATACTCTGCTTCTACAATGGACAGAGATATTGCCTCTTGTTTCTTGCTTAGCCAAGAAACCAATCTTTTCCCCAAAAAGAATACACCACCACTAGTACTCTTCTGGTCATCCACATCTCCTGCCCAATTAGCATCTGTATATGCATGGAGAGAGAAATCATGATCCTTGGGATACCATAAATCATACTCAATTTTTCCCTTCAAATATTTGAGAATTCTCTTGATTGCCATGACATGAGACTCTCTAGGATCAGCTTGGAATCTGGCAACAAGACCAACAACATTCATAATGTCAAGTCTAGTTTGAGTAAGGTAGAGTAGTCCACCAATCATTGACCTGTACTTTTTCTAATCATCCTTAGGAGATTCATCATCTTTGCTTAGTTTACATCTGGTTGCCATGTGAGTATTCATTGGCATTGAATCTTCCATCCCAAATTTCTTCAACAATTCTTTCACATATTTGGTCTGTGATATGAAGATTCCTTTCTTTGTTTGAGTGATTTGCAGACCCAAGAAGAAATTTATTTCCCCAAATGTAGACATCTCAAATTCACTTTTCATTTAATTTGCAAAAGTCTTGCACATACTGTCTTTTCCTCCAAAAATGATATCATCAACAAATACTTCAACAATCAAGATATTTTCATGATCAATCTTGAAATACAGATTACTGTCAGCAGTTCCTTTGTTGAAACCAATCTTCAAAAGATGTTTGTCCAATCTTTCATACTAGGCTCTTGGGGCTTGTTTGAGTCCATACAATGCCTTCTTCAGCTTGAAGACCATATTTTCATGATCAGATAATTGAAATCCATCAGGTTGCTCAATGTATACCTCTTCTTCCAGATCACCATTTAGGAAAGAAAACTTGACATCCATCTGATACACCTTGAAATCTTTGAAGGCAGCAAAGGCAAGAAATAATCTAACTGCTTCAATCCTTGCTACTGGAGAAAAATTTTCTTCAAAGTCAACTCCTTCTACTTGAGAATAACCCTTACAGACCAATCTGGCTTTGTTTCGTATTGCTTCACCATCTTCATTCAGTTTATTCCAGAAGACCCATTTAGTCCCAATCACATTTTTGTCCTTAAGTCTAGGAACAAGATCCCAAGTGTGATTCTTTTCAATCTGTATCAATTCCTTCTTCATTGTGTTAATCAAACTTTCATCATTGCATGCTTCACTTACTATTTTTGGTTTAATTTTTGAAATCAGACAATACTTTACTGAGTCTTGAGCAATATTTCTTCTTGTTTGAACACTTTTGCTTTTATCTCCTATGATTTGATCTTCAAAATGATTCAATCTTACATACCTGGGAGTTTTGGAATTCTCTTGCACTTCTAGTTCTTGGACAGGTTCATTCAAGTCAGTCCCCTCTTCTTGAATTTCTGGATTCTCAGGATCAGTCTAAATTTGAACTAGAGTTGGGACTTGTTCTTCTTGGTCTGAGATATCATTTAGGTCATCTCCTTCAAACTCAGAATCTTGAGGGATTCTCCATACCCTCATCAACCTTCACATTTCTACTTTCTACAATCTTTCTTAGTCTCTTGTTATAACATCGGTAAGCTTTGCTTTGAGTAGAATAACCCAAGAATATTTCTTCATCACTTCTAGCATCAAACTTGCCAAGGTCTTCATCTCTTTTGATATAACATTTACTACCAAAGACTCTGAAATACCTCATAGTACGAGTGATGCCAAACCAGAGTTCATAAGGGGTCTTACCAGTATTGCCTTGATTTGTACCTGATTGAGAGTATATACAGCAGTGCTTACAGCTTCTCTCCAATAGATCTGAGGAACATTTGCTTCCATCATCATGGTTCTAGATGCTTCGTGGATGGTCCAGTTCTTTCTCTCCACTACTCCATTCTGCTGTGGAGTCCTTGGAGTAGATAATTGTCTCTTTATCCCATGTTTCTCACAGAATTCTATGAACCCTCTGGATGTGAATTCACCACCTCTATCAGACCTGAGACATTTTATGTGTATGCCAATTTCATTTTCTACCATAGCCTTGAATATTTTGAACTTCTCAAGTGCTTTCAATTTCTCTTTCAGGAAAGTCACCCACATCATCCGGGAGTGGTCATCAATCAGTAACATGAAATATCTATCACCTTGTAGACTCCTAATTCTTGCCGGTCCACATAGATCAATGTGCACCAAGTCCAACAATCTAGTTGAAGATTGTTCCTTACTTTTAAATGTGACTCTGTTCTGCTTACCCAACTGACATTCTTTGCACAAACTGTTAGAAGGTTTCACCAGTCTTGGAAGATCTCTTACAACCTGAGTGTTTCTTATCTTGATGATATTATAAAAATTTACATGATACATTCTCCTATGTCACAACCAAATTTGATCAATTTGAACAAATAAGCAACTTTTCCCAGTACCAACCAAGTGGAAGATGTTACCTTTTGTCTGTGTACCAGATGCAATCTCAGTTCCAGAGCTTTCAAAGATCTTGCATTTTCCATTTTTGAATCAGAGATCATAGTCTTTGTCCACCAACTATCCAACATTGAGAAGATTATGATTCAGGCCTTCAACATACAAAACATCACTGGTTTTGTTCTTTCCATCAAAAGAAATAGTTCCTCTGCCTCTGATTCTACCAGCAAAATTATCTCCAAATTTTACAATTCCACCTTCATATCTTTCTAGATTTATGAACATATTCTTGTCACCAGTCATATGGTGAGAGCATCCACTGTCAATGACCCATTCTTCCTTTTCTTCAACTTGAGCATCCAGAGCCCTTTCTACCATTTTATGATTGACAGATTCAATGGGCATTGGATCTTCTTCCTTGTTGGCAATAAACACCCAGTCACTTCTAGATTTGTTTTCTATCTCAGATTCATCATTTGTTACTCCTTCATCATCATCTTCTTGAACATAGTAACACTTCTTTTGGAATCTTGATCTATTAGGGTTTGGCCTTGAAAATCTTTCTGGACATCTTGAGGCAAAATGACCAATCTTGTTGCAGTTAAAACATTTGAAGGGCAATTTTCCTTCATACTTATCGGATCCTCTTGGCAGTCTTTTTACAATAAGGGCTTCAAGTTGAGCAACTTCTACCTCATCTTCTTCCAGATCTTTTCTTGCTTTATCATACCATGTTAATTTCTTTGAGGAGCTCTCTCCTGGGTCATACCTTTTTTTACCTTTTATAGAGGCACTAGATTTGAATGCAGATTTAGTCTTGGGAAGTGCATCTCCAAACTCAGCCAATTCAAATGCAGCTAACTTCCCAACCAATTGATCCCTTGCAATGTTTGTTAAAGATCTGAATTCCTCAATAGCAGTAACCTTGTGTTTGTAAGCAGGAGGTAAGGATCTGAGAACTTTGGCAACAATCTCATCTTCATCCAAAGTTCCACCAGTACATCTATGCCACAAACAAGCTCATTTACCTTTGGCATAAATGTAGTGATATTCTCATCTTCATTCATCTTTAGGTTTTCAAACTTTCCTTTTAGACTTTGTAACTTGGAACATTTAACATATTTGTCTCCTTCATGTAGTATCTCAAGCTTTGACCAGATTTCATACGTAATTTTTAATTCCATAACATTTGTCAGCTCTGTATCAGATAAGGCACTTAGTAAGGCTTCTTTAGCTCGAAGATTATCTTCAGCATTTCTAATTTCATCTAGAGTTGTCAGACCATTCTTTGGAGGAATATACTCTTTTGTAGTTATGTTCCAATACTATATTCCCATACATTGCAAGTGACATTCCATGCAGCTTCTCCAAAGAGTGTAGTTCGCTCTATCAAACCTTGGACTATCCTTCTTGTAGGAAGACATCCTGGATCTCCTCAAGTAGTTAAGCTTCTTCTAGAGGAACTTGGCTCTGATACCAATTGTTGGTTTTAGGACAGACAACTGAGAGGGGGGTGAATCAGTTGTCACCAAAATTTGTGTTCCTTAATCACTTGAAGCCTTCTTATATTTCAACAGCATAATAATGATTTAATCATGGAAGCATAATGCAATAACTTAAGAGAAGAAACACATTCAACACATATAACACCAAGATTTTAACATGGAAAACCCAGTTAAGGGAAAAACCATAGGGTGACTAACCCAAGATTGTATTCTCTGTTAAAAGAATAAGAAAGAACAAAATGGCATTTGCCAATTAGGGCTCACTGCCTGAGCACACTACTCACAAGAGGCCCACTGCCTACAGGAGACACACTGTCTACAGAATAATATAAATATTACATACTTGAACTGGAGATTAGCATCTTCACTATGCTTGAGATAGTTCCATTTAAGCTCAACACCTCTGCTCTACTTTTCGCTCCTCTCCTCTCTACCAAATTCTCATCACAACCCCAGACACTTTTGAAGGACTTCACAATTCTTATTTATACATGACATCAACTTTGAATGATCATCAAAGTCAGCACAACATACTTTATTTTATTACAGAGCAATTACGAAAATAAAACTTGACTTGTTACAAAAACTTCATGTGTATCACTACACTATCGGCCACACATATCTGGGACTTCAATGTTCTTTGAGGAACATGCCATGCTTCGTAGAACATCTTCAGGATCATGCGCAAGTCATCTGATCGGCCAAGATTAGGAAGAACACCACCCAAAGATAAATCTTCAATTACGAGCTCAATCTTCAATGCGGATCACCAACATGAACTGGACATTATCTAGAGACCCGCACAAGCTTGCTTGAAGCACCAAGAACATCCGCACCACTTCTTCTTACTGTAATCATTCGTATCTTCATCCAGAACCTCAAGAACACAGTCAGTCCTCACTGTCACATTAGAAAGATTGCTTGTGGACCTCCAAACCACAAGCCAATTGAGTTGTCAATTCACATTAGCTTCCCAAACATGCCACCAGATCCACATAACAAGATATTGCATTTCTGGATCTCACCAGACCTATTTGTGCCACTCTGTCACCTCTGAACAGCTGCCAGAACCAGTTTTACTCATATGCACATAACTTCTCCAAATCTTCATGCGGATCTCTAAAATCTTGACTGGAGCACCTTTAGACACATATCTACAAACCCTTTGATGTGCATACTCTGATCTTCAACTGACTGGGATCTATGCTTGATAGAACTTTACTGTCTTTACAGTCCTTTGTTTTTGATAGGGCTAATTTTCTCAATATCCTCAACACACAGCTCATAGAATCCTTGACATCAACGCAACAGGAGTATGTTGACATCAATGACAACACCAGTTAGGCCCATACTTGCAACAGTGTATGATGATCCAATTGCAATCTTTTGTGACAATACAAGTACCATAAACATATCAAAGAATCTAGTAATGCATTCAAGGACAAAGCATTTATCCATAAGATATCACTTTCTGAGAGAAAAAGTGTCAGAGAATGAAGTTAAGTTGGAGTATGTATCTACAAAAGATCATATTGCAAAAATTTTCACCAAGCCTCTGCCTAAGGATACTTTTGAGTATCTCAGAGAAAAGTTAGGGGTTATCACCCCTCCTGCTCTGAACTAAGATGCATAGAAGTGCATCAATCCGGTGGTGCTTGCAGATTCATTCTTCAAACTGGATTGATGATTTGGTAGCTACATCTTAGGGTGAGTAGCTAATGAGATCAATAAGTATTGTAGTATTGTTGGATAAAAGCAACAGAGTGCAAGTATGTGCCCTTTTCCATTGATGTCAAAGGGGGAGAGAAATAATGTGAAAAAATCAAGGGAAGAAAGAATGCATATGTGTAAAAAGAAAGGGGGAGAATCTTGTCATGATGGCTATTGTGGTTTTTCACATCATATGTTGCCATCAATGACAAAGGGGGAGATTATTGCAAGTATGTGCCTAATCGGTGTTGTCATTGATGTCAACATATCTTTGTTGTCATTAGTGTCAACTGTATCCTATTTTGCTATTTGTTTAGAATATTTATATGTTGAGGATATTGAGAAAATTTGCCTCTCCAGAAGGAATAGGGAGTTGCAGTGAGTTGCAATGAAGATAATGTGTTGCATACTGAAGAATAGTCAAGAAGATTGCTCTACATTTCTTGCTGATTGAAGATCTTGGTCTACATATTGGAATTTATTTAGAGGCATGTTTGAAGATGATAAATCCTAAGTTTGTGCCTCTGGTATGAAGATTTGAGGAAGTTACATTCACCAGAGTAAAACTTGATTTTTCTGATTATTCACTGGTGATAGGGAGAAAGTATTTTTCTCCGCATTCCTCCGCATTAAAGTATTTTTTTCTATAGTTCTAGACAAAAGTCTGGGATGATGATAAGTGCCTACAATTGCAATGGTTCATGTTTTGGTGGTCTACAAACTATCTTTCTTTTATGACAGTTGAAGGCAGTGAAGTTCATGTGCTCTGGTGTGAAGAATCTCATGGATAAAGTGGTTTAAGTTTGTGCAATTGCTCTTGATGATTTCAACATGTTTGTGGATGCCTCTTGATCATGTTTCTACCTTTACATTGGTCCGTGTTAAGGAATTGAGATCGTGTTTGAAGACTGTTCCTAGATAGTATAGTGTGTAACCAGTCTTAGTTGACTTGGTTAATTCCAGTGATTGCAGTGATCTATCAAAGATTGTAGAAGTGTGTTGTGGTGCATGGAAGATCATGTTTGAGTCCTAGCTAAGGCGTGGTGTGATCCACATATATTCTTACATCATTCCCTTAGCATAATTTGTATTGGGTCTAGACCTATTATGATGTAACGTATGTTTGTTGACCTTAGAGTTTCCTCTAACAGTTGATGATTGTAATGCCAACCTTGATGATTGTTCTAAGGTTGATGTAGTGTATAAATATTTGTAATTGAGTCGTGAAAAGGTGTGTGAGTGGTGAAGATAAGATGGAGTAAAGTAAAGAGCAGAGCAGAGGTGTTTATGCTTCAATGGAACTGAACCTTGGCATGGACTAGATGCTATTATCTCAGTTCAACCCTTTAGCAGTGAGCCTTTTCTTGCAGTGAGGATCTTGGGCAGTGAGCCTCCTTTTGGAATGAGCATTTTAGGTAGTGAGCCTCTGATTTTTTGGTTTTGATATAACATATATATTTCTGTGGGCTAACACCTACCATGGTTTTTCCCTTTTAGGGTTTTCCAGTTAAAAATCTAGTGTCGTATGTGTTGTTTATGCTTTTGTTTTATGCTTCTCATTCTATGCTTTCATCATTATATCTAAACATAAGTGATTGATAAGTTAAGGATTGAAATTGGTTAAAAGTTTTACGACAACTGATTCACCCCCCCTCTCATTTGTCCAGTGGAGTTCAACAAGGATATACTATACATCTGAAGATAAAAGTAGTAGAAAAACACATGAAAGGAAGTATATCCATCATTGCCTGTTGTGGTCTTGTGTTGGTCTTCATTGTTCCTAGCTCCTCCTTGCTACTGAATTTCACATGAATCTACAAATGATTGAAAGAATTGGTTAGAGCTCTAGATATAAATCTCATCATATATCATGTCAACAGAAATATAGCATATGCCGATGATGCATTAAATCAGTTGAGCAAGTATTAAATGTATGCAAGAAAGCCTGAAAAGTCAAATCATCAGGAAGAACATTGAGCTTCATTGTTTTGTCTAACATGTTTGTTCACTGTGTAGGTATAGGTGAAAATTTTCATTGTTGGATCATCTTTCATTTGACATAATAGCATGTGGAGTAAAATGGGCTCCCACAAGGGTTGAGCCCAACATGCTACCCTCTTGGCTTTTTGATAGGAGTAAGAATGTAAAATCATTACATTTATCAACTTGATGCATATATCTCATCATCTATAATAGTGAATTGGATGATATCACTATTATAAATTATAAGATATAGGCAGCCACCATGATTGAATTCTAGAACAGAGTTAAAGTGAGTTTATCATTGGCTCATAAAGTCACAAAGATCATGGAAAGTATACTTAATCATGAATAAGGAAGCAATACATAGGAAAATAAGGACAACAGTCATGTGTTTCATTCATATCTTAAAAACTACGATCTGGGTTTTTGATATTTTTCTATAAAAATTAGAAGACAATAAGAAAAAAAACCCTTTAATTTTTTTACCAACCCAGTTTGCAATTTTTGAGGAATTGTCACCAGTCTGAAGCTCTAGCAAACCCTAGCAATGGTGGTGCCGAAACTGGCAGAAAGAAGATAGTTAGCTGCCATTAGAAGCAAGAAGAGCCCTTCATAAACCATGTGTAGAGCCATAAAAAGGCATGATGAGGAACAATAGAAGTACATCATGAGATGTATCCAAACCAAATGAAAGCTACAGATGCAAACTCAGAAGGAACAGTCAGAGGCACAATACAAAGCAAAATAAGGAAAAATGTCACGTGTTTCAGTCATATCTTAAAAACTACGATCTGGGTTTTTAACATGTTTTTACAAAAATTAGAAAACAATAAGATGAAAGAACCCTTTAAATTTATCACCAACCCAGTTTGTAGTTTTTGAGTAATTTTCACTAGTCTGAAGTTCAAACAAACTCCAACAATGGTGGCACCCAAATTGGCAAAGTGCAAAATGGAACACAAAGAGGCCGTGTATTATTTCTATTAGGGTTTCCTTTGCCATAAATGACCGACCTAGCATAAGGCATTCTTTTTTTTCTTTAATTTAAAAAAAAAAGACTCTTATCCCTTGGATTTTGTTTAAATGATCATCGATATGTATAAGGTATTTTAAATACCTTTGCATATATTTTATAAACTTTGCATATATTTAGAATTTTGCAAGTTGTAAAAGCCAAGTTGGGCCCCTCTTTCTATTTTACAAATTTGAAACTGCAAACAAATGTAAGGCACTATTAAAGTAATGTTTAATAAATTACTTTAATAAATGTCAAGTAAATGCAGAAAATAAATAGCAAGTGCAGAACACTCAATAAGGCAAGTATAGTTCACTTGCCTTCTTTTTTGCTTGAGTTCCCATTATGAAAAATGGAAAGAGGGAGTGAACTAAAGCTTCTATTTCTATTTTTCAGTCAATTCTGACTGATTTTAGTGTCCTTTTGGGTAGGTCCACTTGGTAGGGAAACTTGCCACCTATTTTCACTCAGTTTGGGTCAGTTCTAGGCCCTCTTTTTGTGGCTTTTTCCCCTTGCTAGAAAATGAGACTTTGGTTTCTTTTTAGGGTGGACAGCTAACTGAGTTTCTTTCCCTTTTCACTTTTAGAAAGCCTTTTGGCTATATATATGGGGGAAGAAATTAGTTTTGGGGATGGGATGAGGCGATCATTGGGTTTAGATTTGCTTCTTCCTCTCTTGAGCACTGGTAGATAGTTTTGTAAGTTTTATTTTGTAACTCAGATTTTCATAGTGATTATACGGCTCCTTTCAAATCAATAAAAGCAACAGAGCATTCCTATCTCATAGTTTTTGTCTCATTTTGCAGTAATGATTTGATGTTTCATTGTGATTCTAAGTGTTGAGTCCTTTTTTTGTCTCATTATCACAAATTTGTGTGCATAAGTTTCATGTGATGCAAGTTGTGTGTTGTGTTTAATTTCAGGCCTTCATACAAATCACTTTTGTGTTGCATATTTTATATGAGATTGTGAGAGTTGATGTTTTGAGAATTGATCGTGAGTTGAATTAGTGAATAAGTTAAAGTTCTGGTGCATCACCCTTAGGTTTTAGGATTTTTATTTTCCAGTATCCTTCTATCCCTTTTCTCTAAAAATTAGTAGTTTTAGGTGATCTACTAGGGGAACTAGCCCTATTTGGAGATTCATTCTCATTATAAGCCACCCACAACTTGAGAATGTTTCCATGTTACACAGGATAGTTGAGTCTAACTCAATTAGGGTACAATGCTCATTGACAATAGTTTTTGGCACGCCTGGTGGGACAAATTGGACTCTTTCAGTCTAAAATTTGATCATTTATCACTGATATTTGGTGTGTATGTCAGTGATCTCTGCCGTTGGAGGTAAGAAAACAACACATCTGGAGACTCTGATATCAAATTTACTGGTTTCAATATGATCAAGTGCTAGTTTATTTCAAAAAAGTCTAATTTTGCTTGTTTTCCAACTTTTGAATGAACAAATATGTGTAGGTTTCATGGAAATATATCTTACCATCCACCATATTATGAAAATTCTACTTATTCACCTCATTATCAGCCATATCTGGTTAGCCATGCTACCAGTTTTAGTCTAAATTCCATGGCTTTTCTAGAAAACCAGCATGCTCAATATAATTACCACCCTCCCACCCCTTCTCAACCTTCTTACATTTAGAATATTGAAAATATAAGGCTAAACTATGAGAAGCAAAAGAGTGAAATTGAAGAAAATTGAAGATATCAGATGGATCAACAGTATAACTTACAACAAGAAGAGTGGGATTACTCAGATTATCAGTGTTAACAAGAAGGGCAGTTTCAAGGAAGGCAATATGAAGAGTTTAATTTGCAGCAATAGGAGTTAGATCACCAAACCTATCTCCAACAATAGGAGCAGCAACCTTGTGAGACCTTTTGTTTTGACCAGGAGTTTGAGACACGAAGGAGACAGTTTGAAGAGAATCTTGAGAGGGAGGCAGCTATATAAACAAAGCTTTTGCTTGCTCAATTTCAAAGGAAAGAGGTCCAGACAACTCTTACTGTTCTAGATTAGCCTATTCAGCAAGAGATTTGTAAGTATAAGTTTCCAAGTTTTAAACAAAGTGAGTCTCCTAATACTCCTAAAGTTGAGATTCCAAGTTTTAAGCAGGATAAAGTCCTTAATTCCTTAAGCCATCCTCTTAAGCTTGAAATTCCAAGTTTCAGAAGCCTTCATCCTTTGCAAATTGAGGAAAATAATCAGGAATAGCTTAGTATAGTTACAGGGCAACCCCTTGAGAAACATTTTTTCTTTCAAGAAATCCAAGAAGCTCCCCAAGTTTCCCCACCTAATGAATCCAAGGATGAGCCTATTGATCAGGATATCTCACTCATCTAGGAGAAGATTAGAAATGTAAATCTATCACATTTAACTATGGAGTGTTCCCAATTGCAACAACAAAATATTGAACAACAAAAGTCTTCTCCAAATGGCCCTTTCAATGTTTTGACTTATGAGCTTCCTTGTTTTGTAGAAGAAGTTTTATTATTTATCTCAAAAGAATAATTAGGATAGAAGGATGAATAGGTAAAAGAGGTTGATCAAGAGGAGCATTCCATAGCTTGGTTTGATGAGTTACCTCCTTACATCAGAAATGATGAAGAAGATGCTATTTTGATCTCATCAACCACAGTTTTAGAGAAGCAGGAAGAGGTCAAAAAATGTGATGAATGAGCCTTGGACTAGCAAGAGGAGTACAAAAATGAGCCTTTCATGGAGTTTACAAAACTTGTTGAGTGCTGCCAGGAGGTAAAAAATAATCCTCTTTCATTAGATATCTAAGAAGATTCTGAAGAGGACACATTTTGGAATGATCTTGAGGATTTTGTTTCAAACCTAGATAATGTGAAAGAAGTTTCAAGTGATATGTTTGATAGTCTTCCTAACTTAGTGGATGAAAATATAAAAGGCATGCCAGTGTCAAGTATTGAGCAGCAAAATGTTGAAAACCATGTGGACAAGATGCTGATTCATGAGTAGATCAATGAGGGTAGTCTTGATTTGAATCATTAGGAGGCCGAGATTCATGTAAATATTGTTCAAGATGAACAAGGGGAAAAGCAAGACATTACTCTTCAAGACACATTAGAAGAGTTTTGTGTAAAACCTGATGACATGTTTTCAAGTGATTTAAATCAAAAAAATGAGATTGAAATAGTAGACAACCAGTAGGAAATCAACAATAAGATTTTAAGCTTCATTCTTTCAAGAGGATGCCCCATTAGAGATTTAGCTAGCAAAGTTACCAACAAGATTCAAAAGGTTATGAGTGTACCTAAAGAGTAGATTGCAACTGAAGAGCAACAGACCCATTCAGTTCAAATCAGCAATATGTATGATTAGAGTCAAAGATTGAATAAGGTTGGTTATAATCTTCAGGTTGCATTGCAATAGTCTGTGGGGTATGTTCTTGCTTCTTGCCTCTTATTAGCAGTTCATGAACATGCAAAGCATCTCTTGTTGTTTAGAAAAGGGATTTATTTCTCAAAGCCAGTTAATGGGTTTGTCTAGCTACCGTCTCTACTAGTTAGAGTAGGTTAGAGTTAGTGTTTTCAGTTAATAAGTGTTGTTTGCACATGCATTTCAGTTTGGTTTTCTTTTCCCTAAGTGTTTTTGCATAGTTGCTGGCCTCTAGGGCCCTGTAGTTTGCTTTCTGTTTGGTTTTACTGCCATTGGGAGCATTTGCAGCTGAGTTACAATGGTTTTCTAAGTTTGGAGGGGCATAATTTGACTCCATGCCTAATAGATTGTTTAAGGCTACTAGTCTACATGCTTAGCATGCAAGCATTCAACATAAATCACCAGAAATGTTACCAATTTTCACTTACAACTCAATTTGGTAGAGCTGAAATAATTGATTGCATCAAAAAGTGAAAGGTATTCCAATAAATTTCTGCTAAAAGCTTAACCATACTTATGAATGCTTTCAAATGAGATTTAGTTTTTGTTATACAATGTTTTACAACAGAAGAATATATACAAGATTGCATAAATGTTGTTGTTTTATACATTGAGAGGAAAAGAATGCTCAAATGTCCCACACAAGCCATGGGAGTAGCTGAATTAATGTAACATAAGGATATACTATACATCTGAAGATAAAAGTAGTAGAAAAACACATGAAAGGAAGTATATCCATCATTGCTTATGCGGTCTTGTGTTGGTCTTCGTTATTCCCAGCTCCTTGCTATTGAACTTCACATGAACCTGCAGATGATTGAAAGAATTGGTTAGAGCTCCGGATATAAATCTCATCATATGTCATGTCAACAAAAATATAGCATATGCCGATGATGCATTAAATCAGTTGAGCAAGAATCAGATGTATGCAAGAAAGCCTGAAAAGTCAAATCATCAGGAATAACATTGAGCTTCATTGTTTTGTCTAACATGTTTGTTCACTGTGCAGGTATAGGTGAAATTTTTCATTGCTGGATCATCTTTCATTTGACATCATAGCATGTGGAGTAAAATGGGCTGCCACAAGGGTTGAGCCCAGCATGCTGCCCTCTTAGCTTTTTGAGAGGAGTAAGAATGTAAAATCATTACATTTATCAACTTGATGCATCTATCTCATCATCTATAATAGTGAATTGGATGATATCACTATTATAAATTACAAGATATAGGTAACCACCATGATTGAATACTAGAGCAGAGTTAAAGTGAGTTTATAATTGGCTCATAAAGTCACAAAGATCATGGAAGGTATACTCAACCACGAATAAGGAAGCAATACACAGCAAAATAAGGACAACAGTTACGTGTTTCAGTCATATATTAAAAACTACGATCTGGGTTTTTGAGATTTGTGTACATAAACTAGAAGAAAATAAGACAAAAAAGCTCTTTAAATTTCTCACCAACCTAGTTTTTAGTTTTTGAGGAATTTTCACCAGTCTGAAGCTCTAGCAAACCCTAGCAATGGTAGCGCCCAAACTGGCAGAAAGAAGATAGTTAGCTTCCATTAGAAGCAAGAAGAGCCCTTCATAAACCATGTGTAGAGCCATTAAAAGGCATGATGAGGAACAACAAAAGTACATCATGAGATTCATCCAAACCAAATGAAAGCTGCAGATGCAAACTCAGAAGGAACAATCAGAGGCACAATACACAGAAAAATAAGGATAGCAGTCATGTGTTTCAATCATATCTTAAAAACTACGATATGAGTTTTTGACACTTTTTTTTATAGAAATTAGAAGACAATAAGACAAAAAATCCTTGTAAATTTCTCACCAACCTAGTTTGTAGTTTTTGAGGAATTTTCACCAGCCTGAAGCTTGAACAAACTCCAACAATGGTGGCGCCCAAACTGTAAGTGCAAAATGGAACACAAAGAGGCCATGGCTTTTTTCTATTACGGTTTCCTTTGCCATAAATGACCAACCTGGCATAAGGCATTCTTTTTTTCCTTTAATTTAAAAAAAAAGACTCTTATCCCTTGGCTTTTGTTTAAATGCTCATTGATATGTATGAAGTATTTTAAATACCTTTGCATATATTTTCTAAACTTTGCATATATTGGTAAACTTTACATATATTTAGAATTTTGCAAGTTGTAAAAGCCAAGGTGGGCCCCTCTTCATATTTTACAAATTTGAAACTACAGATAAATGTAAGGCACTATTAAAATAATGTTTTATAAATTACTTTAATAAATGTCAAGTAAATGCAGAAAATAAATAGCAAGTGCAAAACACTCAATAAGGCAAGTGTAGTTCACTTGCCTTCTTTTTTGCTTGAGTTCCCATTATGAAAAATGGAAAGAGGGAGTGAATTGAAGCTTCTATTTCTATTTTTCAGTCAGTTTTGACTAATTTTAGTGTCCTCTTGGGTAGGTCCACTTGGTAGGGAAACTTGCCACCTATTTTCACTCAGTTTGGGTCAGTTCTAGGCCCACTTTTTGTGCCTTTTTCCCTTTGCTAAAAAATGTGACTTTGGTTTCTTTTTTAGGTGGACAGCTAGCTAAGTTTCTTTCCCTTTTCACTTTTAGAAAGCCTTTTGGCTATATATATGGGGGAAAAAAAAAGTTTTGGGGATGGGATGAGGGGATCATTGGGTTTAGATTTGCTTCTTCCTCTCTTGAGCACTGACAGAGAGTTTTGTAAGCTTTATTTTGTTACTCAGATTTTCATAGTGATTATACAGCTCCTTTCAGATCAATAAAAGTAGCAGAGCATTCATATCTCATAGTTTTTGTCTCATTTTGTAGTAATGATTTGATGTTTCATTGTGATTCTAAGTGTTGAATCCTTTTTTATGTCTTATTATCACAAATTTGTGTGCATAAGTTTCATGTGATGTAGGTTGTGTGTTGTGTTTAATTTCAGGCCTTCATACAAATCACTTGTGTTGCATATTTTATATGAGATTGTGAGAGATGATCGTGAGTTGAATTAGTGAATAAGTTAAAGTTCTAGTGTATCACCCTTAGGTTTTAGGATTTTTATTTTCCAGTATCCTTCTATCCCTTTTCTCAAAAAAATTAGTAGTTTTAGGTGATCTACCAGGGGAACTAGCCCTCTTTGGAGATTCATTCTCATTATAAACCACCCACAACTTGAGAATGTTTCCATGTTACACAAGATAGTTGAGTCTAACTCAACTAGGGTGCAATCCTTGTTGATAACAAGACCTACATGTGAAAGAAGTTGATCAGGATGGAAATATGCTCCCTATGCAAATGTGGATGTGCATGATAGATGTACATTGTATATATGTAGATTATGTAATTTTTCAGGAGCATTTTGTTAAAAGGCTGCTTGGTTTCATGGAGCGTGAGGGAGAAAGGATTCATAAAGATGTGCTTGATTTTTGAGGCCATGGGACATGACCCCTGAGTTGGGATTTCAATACAACTGGGGAGACTAGTTTTTGCATACCCATACCACTTGCATCAGAATCTATGGGAGCAAGGTTGCTCGATATGTATTGCCTAGGTTTGTGCTGAAGAGAATTGCTTTTATGGAAATAATTAGGCAACTTAATGAATCTAAAAAGGAACATTTAAGACTGTAGAAGAAGGGGTCAATCTTCCTCACTTCTATTAAATTCTGTGATTTCTGGGCCACTAATAAAGATACTCTAGATCAAATTGATTCAGTGCTAGCAATCTACAGGATGGGACTGGAGCAACCAAGGATATTTGACCCTGAGGGATATATCAATAAGGTGAGGCTTGGCATCAAAAGACCTCAATATAGCCACTAAGTTTTGTTTGATGAGGATGTGGTTAGGAATTGTGCCACAATGGATGAAGTACATTTTTTGAGGGGAAGGTGGCAAGAGGTAATGTAAGTAGAGAATATGAGAATTGATCTTAATCCTGCTTACCTAGGGGCATTTGCAGATGAAAGTGACCCCATAAAAAGAATTCAGAAGATCATGGCTCATGCAAAGACTCTAATTGCTGAGGCTCGTCAAGGAGAACACAAGCCTTATAGGAGAGGAAATGAGTCTTCAAGTGCACCTCCTACTCATAAAGTGAAAATAATTGATTTGGATCATGAGGAGGAAATTGAATTGATTGACTTGGAGGAGGAGGTAAATGAACAAGAACAAGAAATGGCTCAACAGGAAAATTCTCCTGTGAGAATAAGACCATACTCTTCTCCTAACAATAGAATGTACAAAACACTTGCCAGTAACTATGTAGATACAAAGGATATTAGGGTGCTAGCATGTGCACAATTCATGGAGGATGATGCATTCATCAATACTCCAGAATTCAAGGGGTATGTGTTGAAAGTAAGGAATGAGGAGTTCGAGAAGAACGTTGAGGAAGCTAAGAGAGGAGCAGACCCTAAGAAATATGAAGAAATAACTCAGAGGGTGTTGAATGAAGTAAGTCAAGATATCAGTAGGATCACCCCTGATGAGGGAGGAGCTCTGGTGGAGAAGAGCGGTCTACTAGTGCTTCCACATTGGACCTTAGCAGATGCAATTGCTTTTGATACTGTAACAAGGAATGACACAGATGTATTTGATGATCAAGTGGAGAAAGTACTCTCTAGTGCAGGATTTAATCCTAGGTTTGAAACCCTAGCAATATGGACATTAGCCCCAAATAGTAATAAGCCAAGGCTAGGTTTTGGAGAATTAACAGAAGATGTTATAATAAAGAGAGTGTTAGACACTCTAGCTCCTCAAGCTACCAGTTTGAATGTTCACACAACCCAATTTGTAGAGGCTGTTACAAATAAGCTACAAAAGGATTATGATGAACTTCTCCTCAAGTATGGGAAAGTTATGTCTGAGTTAAATAAGTTGAAGGAGCAAAGATTGTTGGCTCCAAGTACCTCAACTCAGAGTGCTCTAGCTCAAATAGAGATTGTAAAGGCATTCCCAACAGATAGAGAGGCATTGCTCTCTAAAATCAAAGAGTTGAAGGAAGAGGCGAAGAGTTTGAAAGATGAAAAGAAGAATTCAGTCGAAGACATGGTTACAAAATTGATCAACCATAGGGTGTCCAAGATAGCAACTAGGGTGGATAGTGCATGGAAGTCTTATTCAGACCTAAGGACTACCTATGATAAGAATGGGAAAGATAAAGAAAGCCTAAAAGACATAATGAGGGCATGGTTGCCGAGGACAGGGAAAATAAGCTAGAGAGATTCACATATGTTCAAGGTTTGCTCCTAATGCCCCACCAGAGATAAAATTAACCCTAGATATGTTAATTTTATTGGAGGAAGTAGTGGCTTTCCAATTGAAATTGGACAAGGTGTTGAGTGAGAAAAGGCAAACAATAGAGAAAATAGACAAAAGAATCATGCCAAACATATTAGAGGAAGATTGATAGATAAAAGGCCTGTAGAAATTGGGGCAGACAACTGAGAGGGGGGGTGAATCAGTTGTCACAAATCTTTATCTTTTGCTCTATTTAATCTTCTTTACCACTTATAAATAGATTAATGATATAACCATGAAAGCATGAATCGACAACACAAGAGCAGAAACACAATCAACACACATAACACCAAGACTTTTACGTGGAAACCCGGTTAAGGGAAAAAACACAGTGGGGGTTAACCCACAAGATTTATTCTCTGTTAAAAGAATAGAAAATAGGAAGGCACTTGCCTTCGGGCACACTGCCTAGAGCTCACTACTCAAAGGAGGCTCACTGCCTATAGAAACATTCACATGATTAACACTGAAAGGTTGAACTGAGAATAACATCTTCTTCATGCCAAGGTTTAGTTCCATTGAAGCTCACAACACCTCTGCTCTGCCTCCAAACACTTCCTTGCTACCTCCATATCTTCACTCACACCCACACATTTACATGACTTCATTACACTTATTTATACATGACATTGACTTTGGAATGAACATCAAAGTTAGCCTTACAATCATCTATTTGGAATATTCTCCAAGATAGGCATTACAAGAAATTACAATCACAAGACTTAAAATGCTACATGCGAACCATTACACTGTCAGCCAAACATAGCTAGGACTCGAATCTTCCTTGAACAACATGCCATGCTCCATAGAACTTCTCTTAGATCATTCGCAATACACACCAAGCATTCGGTTAGCCAAGATTGGAAAGAACAACAACACCCAAGGAGAAATTTTCAACTACGAGTTCAATCCTTAATGCGGACCACCAACATATTAGGCACACGATCCAGAGACCTCTACAAGCACAATGAAATCAATAGAAACAACTGCACCACCTCAAATCACCAGAATCACTTGCACCTTCATACAGGAACTTAAGAACATTGATTGTCATGACTGCCACACTAGAAAAATTGCTTGCGGACCTCCAAACCACAAACCACTTGAGTGAGGACACACACCAACATCTCAAACATACCTCTAGATCCACAGACCATAATATTCGAATGTAGAGCAATTCAGACCAAGTTCCTATCACTCTATTACCTTTGAACAATTACAAAACCTGGTTCTACTTAGATGGCCATAACTTCACCAATCCTCCATGCGGACCTCTCAAATCTTAACTAGAGCAACTTTAGACAATTCCTTTACACAACCCTTTAGTCCGTAGACTCTGATCTTTGTCTCACTAGAAATGCAGAGCAATCTACTTGGATGAACTGCACTGTCTTCACTGTCTCTGACAAAGAGATATGTTGACATCAATGACAACATATCATATGTGCATATTTGCAACAATCTCCCCCTTTGTCATTGATGGTAACATATGATGTGGAAAAAACTGATTCAACCATCAAGACAAGGACTTCTCCCCCTTTCTCTTATCACACTTGCAACCACTTTCTTCACTACTCCCCCTTTCCCCAGCAACTACTTACTTCTAAGTTTTTCACATGACTTCTCTCCCTCTTTGACATCAATGGCAAAGGGCACATATTTGCAATCATCTCTCACCCTTTTTGTTTCTTAGACAAAACTAAACTGAACTCTAGAATTAACATACTGACTACTCCCCCTGAGTAACATCCCCTTAACACCAATTTGGATCACAAGATATGACTATGAGTTCCACCGGATTGATGCACACTAGTGCACCTTAGTTCTAAACAGGAGGGGTAATAACCCCTAGCTTCACTCTGAGATACTCAAAAGTGTCCTTAGGTAGAGGCTTAGTGAAGATATCTGCAATCTGATCCTTTGAAGAAA
Organism: Cunninghamia lanceolata; assembly: GCA_027924645.1. Classification (NCBI taxonomy): domain Eukaryota; kingdom Viridiplantae; phylum Streptophyta; class Pinopsida; order Cupressales; family Cupressaceae; genus Cunninghamia; species Cunninghamia lanceolata. Next base: position 1,444,948 of record BSBN01000771.1, read on the forward strand.
CAAACTCCAATCTGACTTCATTCTCATTTACCTTCTCTCTCAAAAAGTGAAACTTAATGGATATGTGCTTTGTCTTTGAATGCAACATCAGATTCTTTGAGATTTTTATTGCACTTGAATTATCACAGAAGATTGTAACAGGCTCTTCAAACACAATTTTGATATCCTTCAAAATTTGCTTCGTCCACAAAACTTGAGTACAATTACTTGCTATGGCTATATACTCTGCCTCTACAGTAGACAGAGATATTGCCTCCTACTTTTTTCTCAACCAAGAAACCAATCTCTTTCCCAAGAAAAATGCACCACCACTAGTACTCTTCCTATCATCTACATCTCCTGCCCAATCAGCATCTGTATATGCATGAAGGGTGAAATCATCATCCTTAGGATACCATAAGCCATAATCAGATGTCCCCTTCAAATATCTAATTTTTTTTTGACTGCTACAACATGAGATTCTCTAGGATCAGCTTGAAATCTAGCAACAAGGCCAATTGCATTCATAATATCAGGTCTGGTATGAGTCAGATAAAATAGTCCTCCAATCATTGATCTATACCTTTTCTGATCTGCCTTAGGGGAATCATCATCTTTACTCAACTTGCATCTGATTATCATAGGAGTACTCACTGATTTTGAATCCTCCATTCCAAACTTTTTCAACAACTCTTTTACATACTTAGACTGAGATATGAAGATGCCCTTATCTAACTGAATGATTTGCAGACCCAAGAAGAAATTCATTTCACCAAGCATGGACATCTCAAATTCACTTTGCATCTAATCAGTAAATTTTTTACACATGCTCTCATTTCCACCAAAGATGATATCATCAACAAATACCTCAACAATAAAGATGTGTTCATGATCAATTTTGAAATAAAGATTACTGTCAACTGTGCCTTTTCTAAAACCTAACTTTAGGAGATACTTATCTAATCTTGCATACTAGGCTCTTGGGGCTTGTTTAAGTCCATACAATGCTTTCCTCAATCTGCAGACCATATCTCCTTGATCAGACAACTAGAATCCTTCCAATTGCTCAATGCAGACTTCTTCTTCCAACTTTCCATTTAGGAATACTAACTTGACATCCATTTGGTAGACTTTGAAATCTTTGTAAGCAACAAAGGCAAGAAATAATCTGACTGCTTCGATTCTTTCCATCGGAGTAAAAGTTTCTTCAAAATCAATTCCCTCTACCTAAGAATATCCTTTACACACCAGTCTTGCTTTATTTCTCACAACTTCACCATCTTCATTCAATTTATTTCCAGAAGACCCATTTAGTTCCAATTACATTTTTGTTTTCAGGTCTAGGAACAAGATTGCAAGTATGGTTCTTTTCAATTTGCATTAATTCTTCTTCCATTGCTTTTACCCAACTTTCATCATTACAAGCTTCATTCACTGATTTTGGTTCAATCTTTGAAATCAAACAATATTCCACTTGTTCTTCAACTATTCTTCTTCTAGTTTGAACACCTTTATTTTTATCTCCTATGATATGATCTTCAAAATGATTCAACCTTACATACCTGAGAGTTTTGGGATTTTCTTGAACTTCTAATTCTTGAACTTGTTCCTCAACATTTGTACTAGCATCTTGAGTCACTGGATTCTTCGAAGCAATCAGAATCTTCCCTTCATTTGAAATTTCAATTTGATCATCTGATTCATATCCACAAGACTTGGAAGGCCTCTCCTTGCTTTCATCAACCTTGACATTAGCACTTTCAACAATCCTTTTCAATCTCTTGTTAAAGCACTGATATGCCTTTATTTGGTTAGAATAACCCATAAATATTCCTTCATCACATCTTGCATCAAACTTGCCTTGATATTCATCTCTCTTGATATAGCATTTACTACCAAAAATTATGAATATTTCATAGTAGGAGTATGACCAAACCATAGCTCATAAGGTGTTTTACTAGAATTACCTTTAATCTGCACCCAATTAAGAGTGTAGACAGCAGTACTCACAGCCTCTCTCCCATAAACATGTAGAACATTTGCCTCCATCAGTATGGTTCTAGCAGCCTCTTGAATGGTTCGGTTCTTCCTTTCCACAACTCCATTCTACTGAGGTGTCCTAGGAGCAGATAACTATCTTCTTATTCCATGCTTTTCACAAAGTGCATTAAACTCTCCGCCTCTATCAGATCTGAGACACTTTATCTTCACACCAATCTCATTTTTAACCCTAGCCTTGAACACCTTGAATCTGTCAAGAGCCTCTGATTTTTCTCTCAAGAAAGTGACCCACATCATCTGGGAGTAATCATGAATCAACAACATAAAGTATATGTCTCCTTGAAAACTTCTAACTCTAGCAAGACCACACAAATCAGTGTGCACAAGTTCGAACAATCCATTTGAAAATTGTTCTTTACTTTTGAATGTAGCTCTGTTCTATTTTCCCAACTGACATTCCTTACACATGCTATTAGTAGGTTTCACAAGCTTTGGAAGATCTCTCACAGCTTGAATAGTACTTATCTTGACAATGTTATCAAAGTTCACATGACACATTCTCCTATGCCATAACCAACTCTAATCAATCTGAGCAATCAAACAACTTTTACTAGTACCACTTAAATGAAAGATATTACCTCTAGTCTATATACTAGATGTAATCTCAGTTTCGGAGCTTCCCAAAATTTTGCATTTTCCATCCTTGAATCAGAGATCATACCCTTTGTCAACCAACTATCCAACACTGAGAAGATTATGCTTTAACCCTTCTACATACAAAACATCATTAGTGTTATTCTTACCATCAACAGAGATGGATCCTCTGCCATAGATTCTACTAGTTGAATTGTCTCCAAACTTCACAATTCCACCTTCATATCTTTCCAGACTTACAAACTTACTTTTATCACCAGTCATACGATGAGAACATCCACTGTCAATCACCCATTCATCCTTCTCTTCAACCTGAGTAGCTAAGGCACTTTCCACATTCACACAACTAGCAGATTCAGTAGGCACTGGATCTTCTTCTTTGATAGTAATGAACACCCATTTATTTCCAGAGGTACTTCCCATATCAGATTCATCATCTGTGAATCCTTCATCAGTAGCTTCTTGGACATAGTAGCATTTCTTCTGAGCCCTAAGTCTGTTAGGGTTTGGCTTTGAAACCCTCTCTGGACATCTTGAAGAAAAATGACCAATCTTATTGCAAGCAAAACATTTGAAAGGCAACTTTCCTTCATACTTACCAAATCCTCTTGGTAATCTTTTGGCAATAAGGGATTCAAGTTCCTTCCTTGCCTTCTCATATCTGGTTAGTCTTCTTGAAGAACTTTCACCTGGATCAAATCTTTGCTTTTCAAAAACACTAGCTTTAAATGCAGATTCTGATTTAGGAAAAGAATCACCAAACTCACTCATTTCAAATGCTGAAAGCTTGCCAACCAACTGATCCCTTGTAACATCTATCACAGTCTTGATCTCCTCAATTGCAACAACTCTATGCTTGTATGAAGCAGGTAAGGATCTGAGCACTTTGCCAACAATCTCTGATTCTTCCAGTTTTCCACCAGCACACCTGATACTACACACAAGTTCATTCACCTTCTGCATGTAGGAAGTGATGTTTTCATCTTCACTCATCCTCAAACTTTCATATCTACCCTTTAGGCTCTATAGCTTAGCACATTTGACATATGCATCACCTTCATACAGAGTTTCCAACTTCTTCTAGATTTCATGAGCAGTTTTCAATTCCAAGACATTTGTCATTTTTGTATTAGTCAGGGCACTCAACAATGCTTCCTTAGCCCGAATGTTGTATTCAGCTTCTTTGATTTGATATGGAGTTGTAGGACCATTCTTCAGAGGAGTATACTCATTCTTAGTTATCAACCAATAAGGATCACCCATGCATTGCAAATGACACTCCATGCGATTCTTCCAAAGAGAGTAATTTGTTCCATCAAATCTCAGACTGTCCTTCTTGTCTGTCATCATCCTGGATCTCCTCAAGCGGTCAAGCTTCTTTTAGAGGAACCGGCTCTGATACCAATTGTTGAAATTGGGGTAGACAACTGAGAGGGGGGGTGAATCAGTTGTCACAAATCTTTATCTTTTGTTGTATTTAATCTTCTTTACCACTTATAAACAGATTAAAGATATAACCATGAAAGCAGGAATCAACAAGACAAGAGTAGAAACACAATCAACATACATAGCACCACGATTTTTATGTGGAAACCTGGTTAAGGGAAAAACCACGGTGGGGCTTAACCCACAAGATTTATTCTCTGTTAAAAGAATAGAAAAATGGGAAGGCACTTGCCTTCAGGTGCACTGCTCAAAGGAGGCTCACTTCCTACAGAAACATTCACATGATTAACACTAAAAGGTTGAACTAAGAAACAACATCTTCTTCATGCCAAGGTTCAGTTCCATTAAAGTTCAAAACACCTCTGCTCTACCCCCAAACACTTCCTCACTACCTCCACATCTTCGCTCACACCCACACATTTACACAACTTCATTACACTTATTTATACATGACATCAACTTTGGAATGAACATCAAAGTCAGCCTTGCAATCATCTATCTGGAACATTCTCCAAGATAGGTATTACAACCAATAACAATCACAAGAATTAACATGCTACATGCAAACCATTACACTGTCAGCCAAACATAGCTGGGACTTGAATCTTCCTCAAACAACATGCCATGCTCCATAGAACTTCTCTTAGATCATTCGCAATACACACCAAGTATCCAGTTGGCCAAGACTGGAAAGAACAACAACACCTAAGGAGAAATTTTCAACTACGAGCTCAATCCTCAATCCAGAGACCTCCACAAGCACAATGAAATCAATAGAATCAACCGCACCACCTCAAATCACCAGAATCACTTGCATCTTCATACGGGAACTTAAGAACACTAATTGTCATGACTATCACACTAGAAAGATTGCTTGCGGACCTCCAAACCACAAACCACTTGAGTTGAGGACACACGCCAACATCCCAAACATACCTCTAGATGCACAAACCATAATATTCTAATGTGGAGCAATTCGGACCAAGTTCTTGGCACTCTGTTACCTCTAAACAATTGTAAAACTTGGTTCTACTCAGATGGATATAACTTCACCAATCCTCCATAAGGACCTCTGAAATCTTAACTAGAACAACTTCAGACAATTCCTCTACACAACCCTTTAGTTTGCAGACTTTGATCTTTGTCTCACTGGAAAAGTAGAGCAATCTACTTTGCTGAACTGCACTGTCTTCACTGCCTCTGACAAAGAGATGTGTTGACATCAATGACAACACATCATATGCACATATTTGCAACAAGGCCTAGATAAGTGGAAGGATGATTTTGAAAACATAACTGGCCAACTCATACCTTCTATCTGTGTAGATGGAGATCCAAAAATGAAGATTTTGAATTCAATGCTGGACAAATTGTATGGTCTGGAACTGAGTTTTGAAATATTTTGTAAAGAATAAAAAATTCTATTGGATGCTAGATATAATGTACATAATGGAAGAATAGAAAAATTGATTTCTTTTCAATGGCTGTTAGAGAAGTCATGTGTAGCTTGGGTAGAGAAATATAGATAAATGTGCCAGAAATAAATGAAGGCCTAATCAAGTGACAAGTTCTCCTCATCAAGGGACCTCCAGTGGTTTTTGCATCTCCAACAATGAATTGTCTTTTGTCTTTTGTCATTTAATTGTAACTTTCCCAATGCCAGTGGGCGGTGGCTTGCATTGCAAGATTTGTAACCATCTGATTGTAACGAGTTTTTGGGTACTACATTCTTGTGTCTATAAAAGAACATGTAGTACTACTTTGTATGGTTGTTGAAAGATTTGGGAAATTTTGATAATGAAATATAGAGCAATTCTGGCAGGTTGTCCATATTTCTGAGTTGTAAGTTCAGTTTCTTGCATTGCTGAATGTATGTTCTTTATAAGTATTTTATCAGTTTCAGATTGAGCTTATATGAAAATGCCTGTGATCATGTGTTTCCAGTAATTGTCTCCTGTGCTATTTGCATTTATCTTTTGAAGGAAGATACTAAGGGTTTCTGAATTCATAAATATACATTTGCTATATTGCATGTCTAGTTTTTTGCTTCTATTCAAGGAATAGATTAAAATTCTTTGAATCAGATATGGGGAGGTGTGTTTTGTAATCAGGATAACTGTAAGAAGAGTTATTGGGAATACCCATTCTTGGATTGTTTTCTGTAAGACAGGAACATAGTAAATCCTTTGAATCTACATGTTTGTAATGCTTATGAGAAGTAATCTGCATTTGTAAGGAATTGACTCTAAACCCTAGGATTGGCACCGATCAGAGTTGAGCTTATTTTCACAAACTACCCACAATCAGACAATCACAAAACAATATTCAAAGAGCAAACAATTTATCAAATTTAGGAGTAGGTTTTTAGGGTTTTAGTTTAATGTTCTCAAATTCATAAATGAAATGATGCCCAAAGCTAGCAAACTTTGAAGGTGTTGGTTTTTCTTCTGAATCAGCATTAGGGTTTGCCACTTCTAATGCACATGCAGATTCAGCCAACTGAATACAGGAGGTTGTGTGAACTCCTCCCCTTCACTTCTGGTTCTGCCACACCAAGGGGGTGTCCCTATTTGATAAAAGTATAACCTTGACTAGCTCAATGACAGAAGGATTTAACTTGACAGCAACAGGCAGAATACTCTCATGTATGGACCAAGATTTGTGTAACAAATCACAAGGTTGGCAACATTCTTGGACATGATGTCTGGTTGGGTATGAGAGCATGCAGGGATCCTAATCCTACTCCTACAACTAACAGGTAGAAGGATGAAATGGTTTGATTTGATTTTTGGATGCAAAGCTGGACATGGTATATAACCTCAACACAGAGCTAGATTGGTGCCTATCCAAGGCTTGGAGTCGGTAGACATACACCTGTGAATGATCAGCATGAATAGCTAAAACTAGATTTCAGGGGGATATACATGATATCTGCCTTATAGATATCTCCCAATACTGAGTGTTAAGCTGTCGATACTTATGGCATCCCTATTGCAGTATACCCTTCCCAATATTCAATCTGAAAACAGTTTAATCTACTCCTTGAGCAGAAGTTAAAAGATTAAACATTCAACACAGGAATTCTATGTTTTAGAATCTCAGACATTCCTTGAATACCTGGACTCAGAAGAAAGATACATGCAAAACTGGAGACAAAATCAGCATAACACATGCAAACATAGCATTATTCATATAAGATTGACCATGAAATCAGTGGATTCATGCACAAACATACAACAGGAGATACATAAACTTGTAAGTTTTGCTGCACAGAGCAACCAAATTAGCTGTATTGTATTACAGAGCCAAATGTTCAACTTTCAACAACCTCAAATGATGGTAACACAGTCTGCTTATATTAGCCAGAAAATGTACCACAATAATTAATTACAAGGCTTTTACAAAAATCTGCCAGATACAGATCCTTCAAAGGAATGGCACTCAGAATTTATTGCTGCAGAGACAGAAAGTAGACAATGGTGGCCTCGAGCCCTGTGCCACCATCTGGAAGTCCTCATGCCAAAAATCAGATACATGACTGTTCAACAACTCGCCCATGCCCCTGCTACAGTCGCCATTGATGGCTCAACCACCCGCGGCCGCGTGAAAACTATCGCTGCGTTCAAAAAGAAATTTCCCGCTAAAATGCATTTTCTGAAGTTTCAAATGTGCAGGGAAATTAATCCCACATTGGTGCCGCGGAGACTCCTTCAGCAGTTTATAAATGGGGCCACAAACATAATAAGCGTCGAGTGCTTTTGCCATGCTCGACACACGCCTCTCATCCCAAAGCCCATCGCCCAGACCTAGGCCATCGGCTCACCCCACAAATCTCTCATCGATCCCAACAGTCACACCAATCGCTACCTTCGCATTCCCCTTCATCGGCTAGAGATGAACCATCGGGCCGACCCTCCAAACCTTTGCCGATCTCATCAGTTACACCAATGAAGCCACCGCAATCCTCTGTCGGCCAGACTACTACCATCGGCCAACCAAAAAGCCTCCTTGCCGATAGGCAAAAGTCACACCGACGCTTACACTATATTCCTTGTCATCGGCTAGAGAAAGACCGTCGGGCTAACTTCCCAGACTCCCACCAACCATACACGTCTCCCCGATGGCCACCAAAACACACTACGTTAGTGGTTACCAATCCACCCTCCTCCTCCATCGGTATGACCAAAAATTATCAGGAAGACCACAAATTACTACGCCGATAGATCAAAGTCCTGGCGACCACACATATGCCCAAATCCCCATCGGCCCGAGTAACGATATCGGCAGAGGCCAAAACCCCTCTGCCGATAGCAACAGTCCCGCCGATGGTCTTTCCATCTCCAAGACACACTCCCTCGTCATCCCGATATGTCGAACACCAACCTCACCATCGGCTAGACTCCCAACTGTCGGCCTAGCATGAAATTCCCCTGCCGATGAAGAGTATTACACCGATGAACACCAAAAACACAAAGCGCTGAACTATTGAACCGTCAAACCACGAACCGGTTCAACCCGATGGTTCAACACTGAGGTTCAAACATCAAAAATAACACTCCATCTGCAAAACACTCCGGCCGAGAGCAAAAAACTCAAAGCATCGAACTATTGAACCTTGAACCGCTGAACCATTGAACTTAGAGAAAAAAGGGTTCAAGTTCAAACCGAAATGTCGAAGACACAAAAATGAACGCATGCCGATGGAGAAAACACGAAGACCCCTCCTCAAGAAATGAGATGCAGATGCTGAAAAACACTGAAGGGGTGCCAAAACTTAGAACCTTTTTTGGATTTTTTGGGATGGTGCCTGCATGAAAATTGCTAAATTAACTGACAGTGAATTCAGGCACCAACAGTGGCTCTGATTGGGGACGTGCAGGTGCAAGACTACAGCGAGAACCCCAGATCTCTGGGATGCGGACCAGTGCCTTATCCATTGGGCAACAGAGTCATGAAGTTGTAATGATCTGCATCACCAATCAAACTTGATGGCCTAAGGCCACCAAGAAAAGGAAAACCAATATTTCCCTTTATCAAACACCTGATTTTCTTTTGATTTCTTCAAATGAAGCCTAAAAGCATTTAACTGTCTGCAGCAAGCCCCTTGGCAATTATTTGTGCTGCTGCTCATTTCTTTTTCTTCAACAAATCTACAGCTAGCTTCATCAGCATATATAATTATCAGTTGTAGAATGCCATCATCATATGAGTCACTGATGTTGCTTGGAAAAATAACAGACTCACATGAAACAAATGAATCCACATCAGAATTTTGCCCTTCCTCAAAAAATAAGAGCTCCTCTATATCAAACATGCAATATTCAGGCACAAGCAACATCTCATAATCAAATTTATCTTGATGAACATACAGATATCCATCATCATCATGCACGGTAGTTTTGTCATTAATGTCCACCTGAAATGTCTCAAGAGAAGGCAAAAATAACTCAGAATGTAGCCCTACACTGAAAGCTTCATAGTCACCCCTGCAATCAACACTATCCCCAACTGTATGAGCACACACATCTGCAATTTTCTCATCCACCTCTGAATAGTGACCTTGTTTTTTATCTTCACCAGTGCCCTGATAATCAAAAGCAAAGTTTTCAACCTCTGCACTATGAAGGTGGCCAAAATCTTCAAGGAAACATTCATAATCAGCATCCAAATATATTTCATCATCTGAAAGGCTCACATATGCATCTGAATGCTGGCAATCACTAGCATATTCACTGCCATCCCTTGAATCAATGTTTTCTATATTCAGAGTGAAGCTCTGCATATCCACTTCATATAAATAATCAGGCATAACTGGGATATGCACACTACTGCAAGACACAACTTCATGTATGTCTCTCATTTGATCAATTGGAGGGCACCTTGTGTCTGCAGGCTTGTCTTCTAAAGGCTGATAACAATCTTTGTTTTCATTATTACAAGATGTGCTTACATTTTCTACAACATTTTCTTCATGCATCACATCATGGCTGCACACATTATTCTGAAGTATATTTCCCTCTATACAATCATCTCTCAATGCACATACTGGGAGGGCTGAAATATATTCACTTTGATAACTACTTTGACAACTTGCAGCCATGAAACCTACTGGCATTCCATATTTCTCATTGTTTTCTATGTCCATAGCAAATTGGAAAGCTTGGTGAAGTGTGACTGGTTCTTCATCTCTCAACAGATAACTCATTTCTTCATCAAATGCAACCAAATAAATTATCAAGCACAATGCATTATTAGGTCTCATATATTTAGGGATCTGCCTGAGCAATTTAATAAACCTAAGATTAAAGGCTGGAACCAGCTCCTCATCTTCCCTTTGGATATTCATAAAATGTATGATCAATGAGGCCACATCAAACCTTTCACCAAACTACCCTAGGAATGCAACTTCTAAATCTATCCATGAAGAAACTGAACAAACAGGCAGGTCTGAAAACCATATCCTAGCATCATCTTCCAATGACTGAACAAAGAGTCTCATTACTACATCTTCATCCTCTACCTCATAATCTTCTATTAAATTACAAAATCTTTGTAGATGTTTGTTTGCCGATTCAGAATCTGATCCACTATATTTTGGCAAACATCTTCTAATTTTATTGGGAATAATATTTGGGTAACCATATATCCCTGTGAAATTTAGGGCTTTATATCTTTCAATAAACAATGGTCTTCTCTGAGAGCACGACCAGGCTTGCTGTTCTAAACTCAACATTTTAAATCAAAGATGAATACCTGGATATATGTTGCAGCATTGATAGGTTCTTTCAACAGAGTCGCCACCTCTCAGAGAGAGGACAGAATGTTAGCAAGGCGCTTTTGTTTTTTGGATTCATCACCCCAGCAGAGCACCACATGGTGCCTTTTTCCTGCAACAACTTCACTGGAAACTAGATTTTCCAACCCTCATGTTACTTGACTCTCTCTCTCTCCAGCGGAGTCACCATTTTGTTGGTTTTTCTTCTGAATTAGCATTAGGGTTTGCCACTTCTAATGCACAGGTAGATTCAGCCAACCGAATACAGGAGGTTACGTGAGCTCCTCCCCTTCACTTCTGGTTCTGCTGCACCAAGGGGGGTGTCCCTATTTGATAAAAGTATAACCTTGACTAGCTCAATGACAGAAGGATTTAACTTGACAGCAACAGGCATAATACTCTCATGTATGGACCAAGATTTGTGTAACAAATCACAAGGTTGGCAACATTCTTGGACATGATGTCTGGTTGGGTATGAGAGCATGCAGGGATCCTAATCCTACTCCTACAACTAACAGGTGGAAGGATGAAATGGTTTGATTTGATTTTTGGATGCAAAGCTGGACATGGTATATAACCTCAACACAGAGCTAGATTGGTGCCTATCCAGGGCTTGGAGTCGGTAGACATACACCTGTGAATGATCAGCATGAATAGCTAAAACTAGATTTCAGGGGGATATACATGATATCTACCTTACAGATATCTCCCAATACTGAGTGTTAAGCTGTCGATACTTATGGCATCCCTATTGCAGTATACCCTTCCCAATATTCAATCTGAAAATAGTTTAATCTACCCCTTGAGTAGAAGTTAAAAGATTAAACATTCAACACAGGAATTCTATGTTTTAGAATCTCAGACATTCCTTGAATACCTGGACTCAGAAGAAAGATACATGCAAAACTGGAGACAGAATCAGCATAACACATGCAAACATAGCATTATTCATATAAGATTGACCATGAAATCAGTGGATTCATGCACAAACGTACAACAGGAGATACATAAACTCGCAAGTTTTGCTGCACAGAGCAACCAAATCAGCTGTATTGTATTACAGAGCCAAATGTTCAACTTTCAACAACCTCAAATGATGGTAACACAGTCTGCTTATATCAGCCAGAAAATGTACCACAACAATTAATTACAAGGCTTTTACAAAAATCTGCCAAATACAGATCCTTCAAAGGAATGGCGCTCAGAATTTATTGCTGCAGAGACAGAAAGTAGACAATGGTGGCCTCAAGCCCTGTGCCACCATCTGGAAGTCCTCATGCCAAAAATTAGGTACATGACTGTTCAACAACTCGCCCATGCCCCTGTTACAGTCGCCATTGATGGCTCAACCACCCGCGGCCATGTGAAAACTGTCGCTGCGTTCAAAAATAAATTTCCCGCTAAAATGCATTTTCTGAAGTTTCAAATGTGCAGGGAAATTAATCCCACATTGGTGCCGCGGAGACTCCTTCAGCAGTTTATAAACGGGGCCACAAACATAATAAGCGTCGAGCGCTTTTGCCACGCTCGACACACGCCTCTCATCCAAAAGCCCATCGCCCAGACCTAGGCCATCGGCTCACCCCACAAATCTCTCATCGATCCCAACAGTCACACCGATCGCTACCTTCGCATTCCCCTTCATCGGCTAGAGATGAACCATCGGGCCGACCCTCCAAACCTTCGCCGATCTCATCAGTTACACCGATGAAGCCACCGCAATCCTCTGTCGGCCAGACTACTACCATCGGCCAACCAAAAAGCCTCCTCGCCGATAGGCAAAAGTCACAGCAACGCTTACACTATATTCCTTGTCATCGGCCAGAGAAAGACCGTCAGGCTAACTTCCCAGACTCCCACCGACCATACACGTCTCCCCGATGGCCACCAAAACACACTACGTTAGTGGTTACCAATCCACCCTCCTCCTCCATCGGTATGGCCAAAAATTATCGGGAAGACCACAAATTACTACGCCGATAGATCAAAGTCCTGGCGACCACACATATGCCCAAATCCCCATCGGCCCGAGTAACGATATCGACAGAGGCCAAAACCCCTCTGCCGATAGCAACAGTCCCGCCGACGGTCTTTCCATCTCCAAGACACACTCCCTCATCATCTCGATATGTCGAACACCAACCTCACCATCGGCCAGACTCCCAACTGTCAGCCTAGCATGAAATTCCCTTGCCGATGAAGAGTATTACACTGATGAACACCAAAAACACAAAGCGCTGAACTGTTGAACCGTCGAACCATGAACCGGTTCAACCCGATGGTTCAACACTGAGGTTCAAACATCAAAAATAATACTCCATCTGCAAAACACTCCGGCCGAGAGCAAAAAATTCAAAGCATCGAACTATTGAACCTTGAACTGCTGAAACATTGAACTTAGAGAAAAAAGGGTTCAAGTTCAAACCGAAATGTCGAAGACACAAAAACAAACGCATGCCGATGGAGAAAACACGAAGACCCCTCCTTAAGAAATGAGATGCAGATGCTGAAAAACACTGAAGGGGTGCCAAAACTTAGAACCTTTTTTGGATTTTTTGGGATGGTGCCTGCATGAAAATTGCTAAATTAACTAACAGTGAATTCAGGCACCAACAGAAGGAATCATACAGTTTTGGTCTACATTCAGGAGAACATATATGCTTAATGTAAACATCTTCTTGGTTTTTGACTACAAATTCTTTTTAATTTGTAAACTAATTTCTATTTTAAGTTTCCATTTGCAATTATCAGCAAATTAGAAAGTCAACAGTTATCAACTTATGAATTTAATAAAGTTTTACTAATTCAAGTTGTTGATTTATACATTATTGTGTATTTGGACTTCAGGAAATGAAGACAAGGGCTGTAAGGCACAAATTAGATGATAGTATTCATAATGCTAAAACTTCACTGACAAATTATAAGCGCCTTCATAGAGAAAAAGTGGCCAAGAATAATGAATATTTATTAAGTCTTGGTTTGATAAACAGGCAAGTTGTAAATCCATTAAGTAGTATATTATTTGTTTAATAGTGTTTAATGAAATTTTATAGGAAAGAGATTTATGTATATAAGACATAATATAATTTTTTCTTCTTTTATAGGCAACAAAAAGAGTGCAAAGAAAATACGGAGAAAAAATAAAAGGAAAGAAAAGATACAGTGCTACCATCTAGTAGAAGCCAATGCTTTTGTGATTCAACAAATGCAGTTGGTGAAAACAATAGTTGCAGTGATGATCATGTGCAGCCTGATATAGTATATGCTAATGTGTAGCCTGATATAGCATATGCTGATGTGCAGCCTGATATAGCACATGGTGATGTGCAGCCTAATGTAGCACATGGTGATCATGTGTAGCCTGATATAGCACATGGTGATGTGCAGCCTAATGTAGCACATGGTGATCATGTGTAGCCTGATATAGCACATGGTGATGTGCAATGTTGTGATGATTTCTTATTACAAATTCTAAGAGAGATTATTGAAAAACATCAGAACAAAGGAACAACAAGTCTGCAGATGATTTATTCAAGATTAAAGGATGTGTTTGAAGTGAAATGTGCGGCGACCAGTACTCATGATCTACCTACTCATGCCACACCTGATGTGGCCAAGGAGCATGAAGTTCTAGTTATTGAAAGTCATGAAGAGAGACCGCTTGTGTCTGTTGTGCCTTAGAGTGCACCTGTTGCATCTAGAACTTTTGATGGAACTAGTAGATCGGCCAGAAATACTGGTAGTGTTTTAATAGAAGATGTGGATACTTTTGTAAAAAGACAAAGATTGATTCAAGATTTGTACAGATCTACAGAAAGGAATGCAAAAGAAAGAAAATTAGAAGGAAAGAAGCCATTCTTGCTTGAGGTATCAAGAGATGGTGAGCCCATTGGGCCAAATGCTACAAAGTGGGCCTCCGAGTTGGGTGTGAGATGTAGGGCCCATTTGGATATTTGCAAATCAAGTTTTGTAGAGCAAGATCCACAAACTGTGGAAAATGTTATACAAAAAATGGAAAATGCTTTTGAGACTATTGGTGGACAAATCTCTAGAAAATATTACAAGCAAAAGATGAGAATTTTGATGAACAATTTTAGATACAATTGCAAAAAAATAATCATGGAGGGAAAAGAGAGGTTAGAATCCACTCTAGCTCCCAAATAGTGGGAGGTATTGAAAGAAAGTATGCATTCTGAAGAATATTTGGCAAAGAGTAACAGAGGCAAGAGAGCAAGAGATAATGTGAGGGTTGGATAAACATTTGGCCAAGGTGGGTTGCAAGCCAAAATGGACAAATTTGGAGTAAGTGTACGGCTTTTTGGTTTAATTTACATTGTGTTATTTATTTCAATTTTTATTGAACTGACTATATGTTGAAATTGACATTGTATTTTAGGTGGAAAATAGTAATAGAGAAGCAGATGTAAAAGATATTGTCAATTATATGGCAGCACTAGATCCTAGTAAATCTAAGAGTAGGATGAAGTGGAAATCTAGTTCATCAACAGAGATTTCACAGCTATCTGTTACATGCCCAGTAGGATCAGCCTCTCCAGGTCATGTCAACTCAAATGAAGGGTACCAACCTGTAATGAATTGCATATACAGTCTCAGTCAACAAGTTTCGTAGTTGGTTGCCTCCGTTAACCCTATAGTTTCTGGATGGAATGAGCATAAATCCATAGATTCAGATGAGGTAAGAGGCTCTATTGATCTCATTTCTTCTTGTTTGGTAATTCTGTATACAAATGCCTCTTAATATGTAGATTATTGAAATCTGAGCGTAGGAGAATCTAACCTAGTTTCTTTATTGTTGGAGTGATCTAGAAAATGTTCTTTTGGACAAATTTATAGCTTGCATTCTTTACTTGACTATTGAATGCTTTGTATATTTTTTTGCATGATGGTTAAACCACACGCAGAGCAGTTTTATCAAAGCAGTAGGAAAACAAAAACACCTTCCTAATGTCAATAGAGCTGCTGATATTGATAGTGATCATGATGAATTGGACAAGAATGTGCAACACATTTGTCATAATTATGCAGAAGTCGAGGTAATATAATAGTTGTCAATTATCTATACCAATGTTTTGTCATTCTTCATGCTTAAACTGTTCTTTTGGACAAAAAATTATGGCTTTTGCATTCTTTAAGTTGTAAGTTAATCTGTCCCAATGTTTTGTCATTAATTCTTCATGCTTAAAATGTTCTTTTAGACAAAAATTTATAGCTTTTGCATTCTTTACTTGACTTATATTAATTTTTGCATGATGATTAAACCATATGCAGAGCAACTATATGAAAACGGAATGAAAAGAAAAAGGCCCTGTCAATAGAGCTCTCTGCAAAACTGTACAACTTCATGTCAATGTTGATAGTGATAATTATGATGATGAACTCGATGAGCATGCACATGATATTCATAGTAGTAGTCATGTTGAACTTGAGGTGAGTGCTTTGAAATTACATGCAAGTAATTACTATTCAAATAGTATTCAAGTAAGTAATGGTTGTTTTATTATGTAAATAAGGGTAATCATTACCTATTTGATAGAAGCTAGTTAGAATAGTAGTGAAATGTAATTAGCTAGTATACATAGATTATAGAAATAAGGGAGAACATATAACTTACATATGGAAGCTTAGAGCTTAGTTGTAATAGAGTGCATACATAGATTTTGACAATGCATTAGTGCATTGTGTTTGGGGATGTAATGGTCCTCAGTTGGGGGGACTTCATTGCCAATCCATGTCTCTTTCTGGAGTACTCGTACAGTCTAGCACTATTGTAGTCTTTTCCTCCATTTGTTTGTACCTTGCAATGGGTTAGTTTTTTTTTAGAGTAAAAAGTTGCTTCTTTGTTATTCAACAGCATCAAAAAAAGCACATACAAAAACTAATTTGTTCCAAGACATAAGACATTACATACAACTGTCAAAAATAATATAATGTGTGTTTTATATCTCAATATAATGTGTATTTTTTTTTGTTTTTGCAAACATTTATTGATAAACTCCAAGAAGGGGATAAAGTTGGGGTGTTGGATTTGTTTGATGGTGTTGCTATGGGCATTGGGTAGATTCACTCACTATCTATTGTACATGGAGTCAAATTGAAAGGAACATAAGATGCAAATGTAAATATTTTAAAGGTCACAAGTAACATACCCCTTGCTTATGAAGACAAAATAGATGGAGTTGTCTGTCTGAAAGAGAAAGAAGGGACCTTCACATGGTGGCCACTAAAATATTTGAAAAAAATGACATAGTTGATGTTTATCATGTACTAGCTGTTAGACAGCTTGGCCAACTACTTTATGCAATAGTTTGAATGTGTTGTTCAGGGATCTTAGTGTTTTTTGTCTATTTTGGAGCTGTATAAGCAAAAAAAGGCATTGTAACTCAGTTTTCTCAGTCACAGCACTGAGAAACACACTTTGTAACACATTTTTCAAAGCAAAGACACATATTTAAGTCTTATGGGTTTTTTGGACTTGATTTTATGTTGCTTTTCCTCCCTAAACATTCAACATCACTACCTTATATGCCTTTATGAAAAGATTCTAGGGTTATTATTGGTTGCATTGAAGGAGAGAGCTTCATATATGGGACACGATCAACACATAGTCATGAAGATAGTCACGAAGACTCAAGGAGGAGAAATGAGAGAGCTTCATAAAGGAGAGAGCTTCATATATGCGATGTCATGAAGACAGTCATGAAGACTCAAGGAGAATAAATGACAGTGAGCAAGAGATAAAGTACATAGTTCATGTCATAGACAAAGTGAGATGAGTCTTAAGCTACTATAATCAAGGGTGATGTGTTAGTTTTTGAGAAAGGAAGGGCAGTTGGCAATGCACAAAGATCAATGAAGAAGATTACAGTCATAAGGTGATGATGTTAGCATTTCATCAAGACTTTGGAAGCAACCAGTAGACAAATTTATAGAAATCTTAAATAGAAAAAAGGATAGCCACTAATAATGCTATTATTACAAGGCATATATTCTACATGGCAATATAGTTGCAGGAATATGACAGTTTCATAAACCTATGATAATCTACAAATGAAAGTCTAAATTATGTATACTTATGGGTGACTATTCTATAACAGAGAGATAATTAGTGCATAGAGGTAAGATGTTCATGGTGAGTGGCAATGGTCAATGGTTCCCAGGGATACAAGCATAGTAAGCATGCTTTTAGTGGCATGAGCAAAGGAATAGAGGACTACAGTGTTAGTATTAAAAGGAAAGTATATGAAAGTTGCAGGGCAATCATCTAGAAAGCAAGTATGCACAGTTCAGTCATCACAATGAGTGAAGACCAAGGACACTAAATAGGACTGCCTACCAAGTGTCCAATGTAATAGAGGCAGGGTAATTAAATGGTTTAGACTCAAAAAGAGGCTTTTGAAGATACATTAATGAAGGAAGAATTTGATTCCATGCCCTAAGAGGACCTGATATCTTCGAACTCAATAAAAACATGTCCCATAAGCAGTGCTGATGATAGTACAAGACACAAGAATTCAATGATTTTTCATTAAGGAAGCTTGATCTAGTCCCTGTTTCACATTATGAATATCCTATCATAGACCTGACTACATATGACAGTGCATTTCCTTTGGTTGCAGTCAAGACGGACAAGTGCTAGACTGATGGGCAGATTAGATGACCTATGGCAGCAGTTAGGCTGGTTGAGAATCAATTACTGATAGTTCACTTTTTGGCAAAGCATTGTAAACTTGGAGAAGTTTCTTTCTTGTCATTTCTATGCATTGTAACTTAGATTTTCAGTCTTGTGACTGAAAATAAACATTGTAATACTCTATTTCTAAGCATTTTTCAAGCAAGATAGATATTTCAAACTTGTGCAAGCTCTAAGAACACCTTTCTTTTAATAAAGTTTAACGATTTTGCCTTCTCAATGGCTATCTTTATATTGTGTGCAATTGATGATTGATGTGTATTTCTGTGTTTTATGTTTAAATCCTCAAATATTAGTCAATTAAAATGACTAAATATACTACTAATTAACATCAATTAATAATTAAATTGACTAAATATACTACTAATTGACAGAAATCAGTGAACAGTGAATAAATATGACTAAATATATGACCAGTGTTAAATAAGTGAATAAAAATGACTAAATATACTACCAAATTGATCAAAATGATGATTAAAATTAATGACTAAATACACTACCAATGGACAGAAACCAGTGAATAAAAATGACTAAATAAGTGACCAGTTAACAACAATCAATAACTAAATTAATGACTAAATACATTAGTGAATAAAAATGACTAATTAAGTGACCAGATTACAACAATCAATGTCTAAATCAATGACTAAATATACTACCAAATCGATCAATCAAAACAACCAATAAATGACAAAATGATTTAGTCATCAATCTAGTTGCGTTATAAATGACTGGCAATAAATTACTAATGGTCACGTGACCATGTTTGGTCATTTATAAGTAGTTTTTACTAGTTTTTTCAGTCATATATTGTTGTTTCTGTACTAGTGAGATGAGGTGACACCAGGGGATGCATGAGGAGTTTAATCTTTTTTCTTCTTCTTTGGCCATTTAGATTCTTGACCCTCAGTCTTTTCAGTCTGACTTATGTTCCTTTTATATGTACAGACCCTCACACCAGAAGAGGGTAGGCCACGTCTCATTCTTTTCTCTTCTACCTTCCCTTTACCTTTTCCTTGGATGAGAGGTGCCATTGCTTCATCCTTAGTTTCTTCACTTTCTATATCAACATCTTTTCCTTTTGGGTCTAAAGGCATTTATCCCTCTTCAAATGGTCCCTCTCTAGTAAGATCTTCAACTATTATTCTCCTCTTGGGTTACAATGGGGTGTATGTCAGGGATATGTTTTGGGAAACCAGCCAAGCCACTTGTACATCTACCCATTTTTTCTATACTTGATGTTATCTCTCATTATCTCATCTAATGAGCTCACTTCTTCTTCAGCCTAGTTTGGAGGAAGAATAGCTTGATCAAAGACCACCCTCCATTCAGGCTCTTGAACTAATTCTCCATCATCCACTACTTGGTCTGGCACTATAGAAATCTGAAACATCTTAATAAAATCAAGTGGGAGCTTGGAGCATTTCTTCTTTCTGACCTCATGTTCATCACTACAATTAGCCAAAAAATCTTCCATATGCTCCTCATGAAAATATTTCTTTCTCACATGCTTCTCCAACTTGTGAAAAGTATCAAAATTTGGTCTATCCCTATGGAAAAGAAGATTGTACATCTATAGTTCAACATCTGATTATTTAGCAGAATTGGGTGTAGGACAAGAGAATAAACCTCATCCTACAAGGAGAGGAAATGGTACTGAAGCCCTATGTAGCCCCTTTAATAGTTTATGAGATGTGTAGATTTGTCTTGTCAATTCTAATAGCACCATTTTATCATTTGGGTACTTTGGTAATCTATAAGGCACCCTTGTGAAGCCTTCTATTCTCAAATATGTAAACCTAGGGAATTGAGTAAACCAATACCCATATTGCCCAACTAAATTCATGGCTTGGACTGAGAGTCTTCTACTCAAGTCTCTTTGAAGTGTTCAGGTGATGTGCATAGTGAAGGCATCATTTACCCTTTTGAAATGTGCCAAGGAATTATCTTTTTGTATCTATGAAGAGCATTCATAAACCTTATACTCACCAACAACATCTCCAACGTTGCCTAGCCTTGTCAACGAGGATAAGGAAAATTTCTGGCAAGCATGTATACTGCATAAGAAGCCATATATAAGATTTTTTTTTAGGCAAATTTTCAAAATACAAATGAATGTTATCACTTATAATTTTGGCCCAATATATCTTCTTACCTCTTTTTATTATCTCCTCAATAAAATAGAACATCAAACCCTAGAAGGTACAAGCAAAAGAAATTCCCATTACCCTGCTCAGGAGAGTTACCAAGTCCTTTACCTCCATAATAAAGTCACTTCTCTACAACGTTTGAGTTTTCTTAGAGAGGGCAGACCTTGAATTCTTCATCCAATTATCATTTATGACTTTTTAGTATTTTTCTGGTCCTTGGTCATAAATGGCTTGCCCATAATCTTTGGTTACATCGAACATAGAAGGATGGATTGGAATATGAAAATCCTTAGAAAGAGCTTCAAGAGTTAACTCAGTTATTATTCTTCCTTTGGGGGCTATTATCCTCCTTGATATGGGGTCATAGTGCTCTTTGCACTCCATGATTAATTCCAAACATTGTATTGAAGTTGGGAAGACAGTAGCTTGTGCAATTCCATTGTCCACTAATTTTTGTGCCAACTTTGTATGATTTGCCCCATACATTCTCTCTTTGAAGTCATCCAAATCTACGTGTCCTAAGTCTGTATTTGATACCTCATTCCAGGTGGAAGTGATCTTGGAGGTAGGTAAGACTCCATTGAACTCATACTTCATATTGGAAAGCCTAGTCATTTATCTTGCAAAGAAAATCATAATGAATGTCTCTAATTTTGATCAATTTTACTATAGGGTTAGTGTACCAAACCTATGTAAATACCGCAATTTTAAAGAGGATCAAATCATGCATTGTTCTAAAAGTGATGATTTGCATAGGTCTAACGCATAACTAGATACTATGTAATTCAAAATCAATACTTTGCAGTATCCAATTCTTCTAAAAGATTCTTGTCTTGTGCTGAAATTGAAGCTTTGTGGGAATTTCACACATATTGGGATGTTTAGAGTTGAAATCAATGCATTCGCCATTCTAGATCTTCAATAATTCACCATCCATGTATTGACAAGATATTACAAACCAAACCAGACTTATAAACCTCATGCGCAAGCCAACGTACCATTATTCAATCACTTAAAATGCTTTATTTTGAATTTGCAGGGCTTAAGGGTTTGCAGGGATATTATGGAAGTTACTAGGTATTTAGGAAATATCCATATCATTCTCAAAGTCCCGCAATGTAACAACGTGAAAGTGAATACAAAACTTTGGAGGTGACAGGACTTTTAGGGTCACCGGACCTTATGGGAAATATAGGCCTTCAAGAACATGGTGAGAATATAGGTTAGTATCAGCCGTGTGGGAGTTTTTGGGTTGAAAGGGTATATCTGGTTTTAGCATAGAACTCCATAAAAGCTTTATGTCTTAGCTAGACGGGAATTGGGAGTTCCTCAAGATATGCGGGAGTTTAGACATATACCAGATATTTGCATGTCCATTCCGAATCTCTGCAATATGCCAACTATGAGTATTTTAGGCAACTTTTGCAGGACTAAAGACTTCACATGGATTTGCGGGAGTTTTGAAGTCTCCTGAATATATCCCATTCCCTAAAGAACTTCTGCCAAAAGTCTTCTTATTTGTTTCGCAAGAACCACATGCTAGCTAGACTTCTAAGTTTGGTTGGATATATCCTCACACGGGGTATTTTCATGCAAATTCCTTCTAGGGAAAACATTTGGGGCCATGGAAGATTTCTAACCCAAAGGATAATATTCCTTTTCAATGCACAAACCTGCCAGCAAGGCAATATGATTTTAATTTGATTTTAGGTCATGGGTCCACACAACGACAAAGTCAAGTGAAAAAAATGGTCTTTGAGCTCATTGCAACAAATTTCATCGAAAACCCTTCAATCACATGATTTATCATGTTCCTAAAATGTGAGTGTCATTTGAATAATTTGGAACATAATGAAAACAACTCTAAACTATGTCATTGTGATCTTGTATATAAACTTAACATAAAGCCTAGGGCACAACATGGAATTCTGTAACTCGAGGAAGGCACTATTTCTACTAACCCTAATTGCATCCACAAATAACTCATGTATGCTACACTCTTCTTAATAGATAATTGAATTAAAGAAATCTTCCCTTTGTTTATGCATTTAAATAGAAATTACCCAGTGGAGAAGAGTTGTAGAGTACGGGTTTTCAATAATCCTACCTACTTGAAAAGAGTAAGTTGAGGATTAAAAGCACCTGCAAGTCTGAGATTTGATCGATTCTTAGTGAGCTTGATGAGGTTTTAAATCATCCTTCTTGCTAGGGTCTTTTACAAAATCTACTTCCAGATGAGGTGCGATGATTGCAAGGATGCAAAATGATGATTGAATCAGGAGGGACTTAAAGCATCCCCAATTTTTTTCCATAAATGCAGGCTCGTGTGGATAGGGTGGGTGGCACTTAGCAGGAATTCGATGGTTGCAGTACTTTTGGTCCCAACAAGATATTTCCATAAATCCCACTATCCTATGCAAAGTTGGACTTCTTATAGTTATAGGGGCGAAATGAGATCATTTGGAAATGTGAGGGTTTTAGATGGTTTTGACCTCATACAAGGACCTAGCAAAGTCAAAGTCTATAAAAACATCTGTTGAAGATCTTTAATGGATGGAATGTAGAGAAATATAAAGGTCCCTCCATAGCTAAAATACATGCATTTCGACATAGGATAATGTTCCACAATTTTCACTTGGGTATATTGTGGAAACTCTTAATGAAAGAAATGATCCAAAGCTTGTTCCCAATCTCAGATACTTAAAATCATGCTAAAAGAATACTCAAACCCACTTCACATAATTCATTCCAAAATGAGAAAACCACTTTTCAATCCAAAAAGGAAATCCAAAGACTCTAACCAAGACAAATTGAGAAAAAGTGGGGGTCCACATTTGTGGCAAAAATAGGGCGTATGTATAAGGCACAACAAGGTCCTTGAAGGAAATAGTGAACTACATGCTTCACTCTAGATCTCTTACACCATAGTATTGGGCAAAGGCTATTAACCGTCCTTTCTATATCTAGAACCATGTTCCTTATTGAGTCTTGAAGAGAGTCACTCCTTTTGAAGCTTGGACCGGTCGGAAACCACTAGTTAAGCACTTTCAAGTTTTTGGTTCTCCTACATGGGCCCACATTCTTGCAGGGAAACATAAGGCCATGGATCCATAGAGTAGGCCTTACATATTTGTGGGGTATCTTGATGGTGTAAAGGGTTATAAATTGCTCCACCCTACTACTCAAAAGTTGTTCATCAAGAGGAGTGTTTACTTTGAGGAGGGATCTTTGAGCTCAACTCCCATCACTTCTCTAACTCCTACTTTGACACTGGAGTCACTTGGGCTACATGACAGATCTTCTGATGAGTCAGATTCACCTGAGAAGATTCCTAATGATGAGGAGTCTTCTTCTTCTACCTCTGATACTATAAGTGATTATAAGGATTCACCTCCTCTCTCTCCTAGTCATCATTCAGAGGGTGATGATTCTCTTCCAGATTCTCTGACTTCTGGTCCACTTTGGGCTAGATAGACATTGTAGTCTGCAGGTCAGTGGGTTGGGGATCCATCAGACACCAAGCAGACTCATTCACAATTCTAGGAGCTCCACATGTCTTCATTGCTACTACCTCTGATCCATAGTCCTTTCGAGAGGCTTTTTGTATTCTTGAGTGGGATACAATTACGTAGGAGTATAGTTCCTTGATGAGGAACCACACATTGGATCTTGTCCTACTTCTTAAGGGAAGAAAAATTATTTATTGTAAGTGGATCTATTAGATAAAATTTATTGTAGATGGGTCAGTTGATAAGCATAAGATTCGCTTGGTTTCCAAAGGATTCTCCGAGGTTCATAGGATTGACTACTCTATGACTTTTGCACTAGTTGCCAAAATGAACTCCATCTGACTTGTCCTTGCCATTTCTATAGCTTATCATTGGAAAGTTCACCAGATGGATGTGAAGAGTGTCTTTCTTCATGATGAACTTCAAGAGGAGAACTACATGGAGTAGCCACAAGGTTTCATTCAAGATTCTTCACTTGTGTATCATCTTTGAAAGTCTCTCTATGGCCTCAAATAGGCCCCTTGGGCTTGGTATGCCAAGATGGACTCCTTCCTTCTGACAGTTGGGTTCACTCAATGTCATTCTGATCCCAATGTCTACATTTTGCAGTAGGATGATTCACTCCTATTTTTGGTTCTATATGTTGATGACTTGTTGATCACATGGAGTTCTTTATTCACCCTTGGGGTAGTCAAAACTACCCTTCATGGCAGGTTTTTAATGATTGAATTGGGCTTATTGCATTAATTTCTTGAGATTGAGATCTTTTAGTCTACTTCTGGGATCACCATCACATAGTGCAAGTATGCTCTAGATTTTCTCTCTAGGTTTCACATGGTTGACTATAAGCCTACTCCGATTCTCTTTCTTTCTAGAGTCAAACTTGAGACTCAGTGTTCTTCACCTTCGGTTGATGACACTTTGTATCGATAGCTTGTTGGGAGTCTCATTTATCTGTCTCATATGAGACCTGACATTTCATATGTTATAGGCATGGTCTCTTGATTCATGTAGGAGCCCCATGAGCTATACTAGAAAGCAACCCAGTGGATACTTCACCACATTTAGGGTACTCATAGTTTTTGGATTCAATACGTAACGAGCATTGATCTTGACTTGGTGGGCTACATAGATTCAGATTAGGTAGGTGAGTCTCAGGATCGTAAGTCTACTTTAGGTTATATCTTCTCACTTGGTTCAAGTCTTGTTTATTGGTTGAGCAAGAAGTAGTCTGCTATTGCTCTATCTTCTATTGAGGTCAAGTATAAGGGGGCTATGAATGCCTCCATTAAGGCCATTTAGCTTCAAAATATTCTCATTGAATTTGGTATCCAAATCAGATGGTCATCTATCATATTTTGTGACAACCAGAGTGTTATTCAAATTTCACAGAATCTGGTCCATCATCAACAGACCAAACACATTGAGGTCCATACGCACTACATCCGAGAGCTCATTCATGGCCACATCATCAACCTTTTCTATTGTCTAAGTTTTGAGTAGGTTGTTGATATCTTCACCAAACCCTTCACAGAGAGAAAATATCTTCATTTGCAAGCTTTGTTGGGGTTGCAGGATGCGTCATCTTCTGGGGGGCTTCTTAGTCCTCTCACTTGGATTCTTGACTCTCTCTATTTGGGAGGGGGATATTCCTTTGATTGAGGGGGCTTCTTCTCTGTTGGGGGAAATTGATTGTATATAGGTACCTCATCAAACTTGATTTGTTGAGACCCATCTTTTCACCCACCTAGGTTGCACTTAAGGGGGGGTGTTAGTGTAGGTTTTTATTTCCTAGTTAGTTATTTTATTTTCCTGTTCCTAGGTTTTTCCTACACTTCTAATTAAGCTTGCTTAGGATTAATTAAGTGAGAATTAGTGTGAGTGGGTTCAAGGTGTTGGCATCTTCCATAGGAGTTACACTTGCCTATTTTAGCCTATTGTGGCAGGCTCTTCCCATTGGTTGTATTTTCCACCTCTCCCCTCTTTCATATTCTATATATACTCACCTCCTATATACTCTTTTACATTGTATTATGCAACTTTTTGCTTTGCCATTTTCCTAATGCCATTTTTCTTTATGAAAATTTTCATTTCTCTCTGAGAGGCTAACTCTGTGTTATTATTTTGATCTTGTATGATTTGTTTCATAATTTATTAATCTATTCATTGTACTAGTTTTCTAGGTTATTCATCTTTTTAGATTCTAACAGAATCTCTTTTTCACCACATCAACCTTAGATAGATTGATCTCATTCTCTTTTAGAATATTAACATCTATTGAAAGGAAGTTTTCTTGAACATCCATTAATAGTGAGTCACATGTCTTAATAAGATTCTTGTATTTAGTTAGTATTATTTGATTAATAAAATTTTCCATTCAATCCCCCTTAACCATTTGAAGGTCTCATTTTATTTAGGCTTTTTAAATAACTTTTCAGCAACCAAAATATGTACATCAACTTTGACCATTTCTTGCAAATCTCTGACTATGACTTGTAGTACAAACTCTTCTTTTTTGGCTATTTGAACATCAACATTAATCTTTTTCTTCTTAGCTAAAACTTGTTTATATAACTTCATGACTTCTTGAATATAAAGAAGACCATTAATGGTTATCTTCTCTACCTAAGTTTCATCTACCCTTCCATAAGCTTGACCATGCTTACCAATTTTATCTATAGATTCAAAGCTTATTCCTTTGAGTGGAATGTTGGTTGGAGTTGTTACAGATGCATCAAGGGGTTGAGTGGAAGTATCAAAGATAGATTTGATATATGTGGTTAAAGTTTCCACTTGGTTCTCAAGTTGCTCCCTTCTCTTTTTTGATTATTTCAACTAACTTCCTAGTAGACATTTTGGCATTATGAATATCACCTTCATGTGTAGATGGGCCAAGGTCTACTCTAGTAATGTTATAGTTAGCCTCAATTTCCTTATTTTCATTTTTATCTGTTATGGGCTCTACAATTACCACATATTGATCACCTATGGAAGAATCTATCATCATTCTAGAATTTGTGTGAATTTTTATTGGTTGATGGGTAGCTTGTAACAATTCCACTGTATCAAAACCAAGATCCACCATTTGGGATTGCTTCCTTTTCTTTGCTACTACTTCTTTCAACCAAGAAGAATGACATTGTTTGAGACTTAAGTATCAAAGGGGGAAGAGCAAATTTTTTAATGGAATCAATAATAGTATTGTCTATTGTTTGTATTGGAGGAGGAGAAGGTAAAGGAGTTGGCACATGAGGAGGAGGAAGAGGAGATAAAAGTGGATTTACCTGCTGCTACTCACTAGTAGAATTTTGTACATTATCACTATCCTTCTATGTTAAAGGTGGTATTTTTATC
The DNA here is from genome assembly GCA_027924645.1 of Cunninghamia lanceolata. NCBI lineage: Eukaryota > Viridiplantae > Streptophyta > Pinopsida > Cupressales > Cupressaceae > Cunninghamia > Cunninghamia lanceolata. The sequence goes on from BSBN01000771.1 coordinate 1,472,527, forward strand.
TCCAGTTTCTTTCTTGGTTTTTGATCCTCTCCTTCACACTGAATTTTCAAGTCAACTCTTTTGTTATCATCCCTTCTTGGGGTAGAACTAGACCTAGTTGGATATGTGATGATGGAAGTTTGGGATGAGGGGGGTGTTGTAGATTGCTTTTTATTCCTAGATACATTGTCCTTTGATGGTGGCTTAGTAGCTATATGTTCTGCAATTCTAGCCTTTAGCCATTTTTGGCTCTTTCTAAGTACAAATAAGGACCTTTCCCTTATATCACTAATTTCTTTATCAGCCTAGTTAATTGGGGATAGTGGTTGTTATTGGTTAGAGGAATAGGCTTTATCAACTAATTCAGTGCCATCATCCGCCATATCAGAATTAGAAATATCCCATCCTAATTGAAGGCTTTCATTTGATCAACTATTAATCTCATACAATCCCTTCTTCTAACCTCATAATCATCTGTATGGTCTTCCCAATAGTTCTCCAAGTGCAAATCATGATTGTATGTTGTTCCAACATATTAGATGTCTTTAACATAATTTTTACTGTCATAAGATAGTCTTGTTGTGAAAGGATGGAAATTGAGATTTAATAGAATTCTATCAACATTTTGAGCATCTACAATATATTTGCAAGTATAGTATTTTACATTCATAGGGAAAGGATATCCTACCTTTTTATTGTTGCTACTTTTCTTTCTTACCTCTCCCATTTGCCTACAGACTTAAAGGAAAATGAGATAATCAATTGCATAGCATGGTAGTTTATAGGGAGTGCCTTCAAATCCACCTAATCTTAGATATTTGAACATGTTATACTTGATGAAGAAACTTCCAAACTAGATAATCAACTAAAAAACTTTAGGATAGATTATCAGTCCCAATTCTCCCTCTAATATCCTTACATTGAACATATTGAAAGAATCATTTAGTCTCCTATAATCTTTATTCCCCACTTCCATCTAAAGTTGTAAGTAGAAGTCATAAATTTGTGTTGCATTATCAAACACTCCAACAGTTTGAAAACTAAGCCACACATGCATACTGGAAATGGCATAAAAGAGATAAGACACCATATAGAAGTATTTATTAGTTTGGAAATTCACCAACTAATCATGCAAATGATCACTTATCATTTTAGCCTAATTTACAAATTGGGAAGCATACCCAATTGTGATAATGAACCTGCTCATCTAATACTCAAATGTATTGGTATCCTTACTTCACACTACCCTATGTAATAGGGTAATTATGTCTGAAATGTCTTTTTGAAAATGAGCCCCTTGTAGATTCTTTGGGATCTAAGATTTACCCTTAGGATTTTTCAACCAATGTTTAGCAATATTATTGAGACATGCATCCTTCTTATCTTGGAAATAGTCCCATACTTTTGAACATCCATATTTTCATAATCATTTCTTACTCTCAATCTTAGAGTGATGACAAGAGCCAATCCATCTAGTCTTACTCTTACTCTACCATCAAGAGTCCTTATTTCATGGGATTTTAAATGATAATTTTTCACACATGCTAGGACTAAATCTGGGCATTGGATTGAAACTAGAAATCCTCTTGCATGAGCTAGGACACTAGCAAAGGTTGCTTCTATTGCAAGTATGGGCCTAACTGGTGTTGTCATTGATGTCAACATACTCATGTTGCTTTAATGAGAAGGATTAGATGAGCTGTGTGCTGAGGATATTGAGAAAATTAGTCTCAATCAGGAACAGTGAAGAACAGTGATGACAAGAAGGTAAAAGTCCTCAATAGGTTGAGGATTAGAGGATGCAGTTTAAAGGGTTTGTAGATATAAGTCTTGAGATGCTCCAATCAAGTTTTCAGAGGTCCACATGAAGATCTGAAGAAGTTATGGTCGCTCAAGTAGAACTGGTTTTGACAGGTGTTCAGAGGTGACAGAGTGCCACAGATAGGTCCGGTGAGATCTAAAATTTCATTATCCTGTTCTGCGGATTTGAGGGAGTGTTGAGGACGTTCCTGTGAAGTATCAACTAGATTGGTTCATGGGTTGAAGGTTTGGAAAAGCCTATTCATTTGTGACAGTGATGACAGACTGTGTTCTTGAAACTCCAGATGAAGGAGAGAAGAATTCTAGTAGGATGATGAAGTGCGGATGTTCTTGGTGATTCAGGAAAGGTTATGATGATTGTTGGATCATGTCCAGTTCATGTTGGTGGTCTGCATTGAAGTTAGAGTTTGCATTTGAAGAATAACCACAGATATTGGTGTTCTTGAGACTGGCCGACCGGATGTATTACACATCTTGCGGATGTTCTTGTAGGTGTTTGCCGACTTAGATGATTGTTCCTAAGTCAATGCCTTGTATAAATAAGGGATTGTGAAGTCATTTTGAAGTGTGTCTTGTGGTGATGAGTGTGTGGTAGCGAAGAGAAGTGCGAAAGGCAGAGCAGAAGTATTGGGCTTAAATGGAACTGATTCAAGCATGCTGAAGATGCTATTCTCCAGTTCATAAAGGTGATACTTATTCCTTTGTAGACAGTGTGTCTCTTGTAGGTAGTGAGCCTCTTGTGAGCAGTGTGCTCAGGTAGTGAGCCCTAATTAGCATGTGCCATTTTGTTCTTTCTATTCTTCTAATAGAGAATACATTCTTGGGTTAATCACCCCGTGGTTTTTCCCTTAACTGAGTTTTCCACGTCAAAATCTTGGTGTCTTATGTGTTGATATGTTTTTGATTTTGATTTGAATGCATTATGGTTCATGATTAATATTATGCTAATCACTAAAGAAGATTCAAGTGTTTAAATTGAGAAAGTTTCACACAACTGATTCACCCCCCCTCTCAGTTGTATGCCCTAAGTCTAACAACTTCTACCATTGAAGTTCTAGGGTTTGCCTTCATTCTTTCCCAAAAATTATCTAAGTCAACATGCCCTAGATCACTATCCCTAACTTCTGCTAGCAAATTTTCAATAATAGAGGCATGATTGTAGCCCTAGTATTTATACTTTATTTTATGTGGTTTTGACATATACCAAATCGAACAAGCTAGCGCCTTAAGAAAGTTTTGATGTATAACAAGAAGTATAATTTTATTTGTGCAACAACTAGAATGCACATAGTTCATGAAAATATGAACAAAAGAAGTGGAAGTTCAACAACTTAAATCAAAATTATGAGCTAGGAATGTGTGAAAAAGATTATATTTAGATCCTATTTTGAAGTGTAGCTGAGATTACCTTTTTTTGCAGAGCATAAAATTTGGAAGAATGCAAGAGGATGTTTGAAGCAACAAGCCACAACAAAGCTTTCATTTGAAAATGAAAATGATAATACAAATCAGCTCATGAAGCTATTTAAATAACTTAAAATAGGTTATTTCTAACTTTTAAGAGTCAAATTTTTTTTGAACTCCCTGAAACATTGAAACTTTAAATTTGTTGAAGACTTTTTTGGCAATTCAACATTTTTTGAAACTTTTAACTCATTTTTGGCCTTTTATAAAGTTTTCTAACTTTGAAATTAAACTAATTCTAATCTCTTTGAACAATTTCTAATCCTTTTCGGCTATTCAAGGAATCGATAAACCTTCAAACCATTTTGGCTTTTGGGAAGTTTGTGAACATACGAACTAACCGAAACTTAAAGACTTTATCTCAATTCTACTAAGTCATTTCGAGAAAAAAATTAATTCTTTTAGTGCTTCTAAAGGTTATAAAACCATCAAAACTCTTGATATCAAAGTCTTTTGATCTTTTGGTAAGTTTAAGAAATTTTGAACTAATCGAAAGGAAAATGAAAACAACTTCTATTAGCTACATGAAAGGTTTGAGGACTTATAAACCTTATAAAAGGATTACAAAACAACATAAATTTTTGAGACTTTGGGAGGTTTGCAAACTTACGAAACTACTAGAAAGTTAGGACAAATGAAATTTTGCTAAAAACCAAAGGGCAACTTAGAAATTTTGAAGTGGCAGAAATATGACCAAAGATAAAATTTGTACAAGTGATCTAGGATGGGAAAAACAAAGACTTCCAATTCATTAAGGATTTTCCATATAACTAAAAACAAATTTCCACAAATTTGAAAAGGAATTGGATCAAAATTTGAGGGAAACAGGTTGACTTGAAGAATCTGTGGCTATATTTATCTGGCTTGAGTGAATAATTTATAATTCTAACAAAACTCAAGGGGCTCATCCTGTTCCATAGGAGATTGTAATAGCTTTTTTTTTGAACTAATATGTTTATAAGTACACATCCCCTAAATTCATTATGGATCATCTCTCAATCCTTGAATTCTTTATAGAAATTGTAAGATCATTTGAATCTATGGCAATTTTCCATTCCATATCCAAGTGAGTGATTATTATTTATATTATTGTTTATGTTGGATGTTTCAAAGATACTTGATTAATATTCATTAATTGAATTCTCAGACCTTGGCCTGCATCTACTTCAAATCACACTTAGTGATCCATCATCAACACGAATAGATAGATAAGTAAATTATAGAATGAACTCAACAAATACTACGTGAGGGCAAGAGGAACGTGTGGTGAGCACAAGAGATGAGATACAATGAAAAGAGAAAGGAATGAAAGAAAGTCCTAATCAAAAAATACCATAAGTAGTAGTTAGTCTTACTAAAAATTATAATAATAACTATGATAAAGATAATAATAAAGAAATAAGTGATAATAGCAATGATAATAATAATGATAACGCTAATAACTCTAATAAGGAGAAAAAATGTTAACAAAACCATTAAAGTTTTAAAACATACCAATCACAAAAATAATAACAATAACATAAATAATAATAGTAATATAATTGAAAACTTTGAGAGCGAGAATGCACAAAGGTGGTTTCCAGTAGAGGTGAGGGCTTCCATGGTTGGACTTCGCAAACAGACAAATATAGGAGGAGCAAAATTTTAAGAGACCCTACCAAAGGGATACAAGGAATGGAGGCCAAGCAACCAAGATCTTCAATAGAGCAAGAGGTAGGGAGACAAGAAACCCAGCAGGTGTCACGAAGAACAAGGAAGATGGAAGAAAAATTTGGGTTAGGAAGGATAAGAAACTTGAGGAGAATGAATTTGCCAAGGAGAACCTCTTTCTGGAATGTGTGACAAGAGCAAATAGAATTCCAATTGCCACTAGGGCTTTGAATAAATCTTTGCACATCAAGAATGGATATTTGGAGAACTCAATTAAGGATCTAAAGGAGAAAGCCTTTTTCTTAAAATGGTCAAATTTATGGCCGGCTTGGGACAAAATAAATAATTGGTGTGCCAAGAACAAGGGTAATTTGGTTTCCCTAATGAATTTGCCGAAGGATTTCTTTCTGGTGTTGTTTGAAAATAGAGAAGTTAAAGAAAAAATCCTAAACAACAAATCATGGATGATGGATGGAGTGGTCTTCTATATAAAGGACTGGGAACCGAATTTTCACCCAATAGATAATAAAGTCACAATCACTCTCAGATGGGTTAGATTATATAATCTTCTAGCGGAATATTGGACAATGGAGATCTTGAATGAAATAGGGGATGCCCTAGGGACTTTTGTGGATTTGGATGAAACTATGGCAGAAGGTGCTTCTAGAATATATATGAGGATATGTATCAATGTCAATATGGCAAAGGATTTCCTAGATTACATCAACCTTATCTCAGAGAACGGGGTTTGGAAACACAGGGTGGAGTTGGAAGGTCCAAAAAAACCAACTAAAGAATATAATATGGAGGAAACCAAGAAGGAATATGAAAGCAATACAACAGAAGAATCAGACAATTTAGAAGAGTAGAAGGAAGAGGAAAGCCTATTTGGCTCAGGCAATTCTATTGGAAAAGAGGTTGTTATTGACAATTTTGAAACAAAGAGGATGAGGAAGATAAAAAAAGACCCCAACGGCTCTAATTTTTGGGATTGGATTGTGGAAGAGGAGTGATTGGGTTTTACCCCTAGTAAGACTGCCACCAACTTGGAGTTGGCTGGGGAAATTTTTGGAACTCCAGATAGGAATAAGAACATAGAAATTGGGAAGGAAGAAGATAATAAAAAAATTTTTGGAGAGAAAGAAAATGGGGTAGTCAGGACATAGGAGGCAGAAGGGATAAAAGGCAACCCCCTGCAATGGCTGAGGTGGGGAAAACTCAAGTAGAGTGCACTCCAATGGAAAACATCAAAGCCTATGTGGAAATGGAAGAAGGAGAGATATTATCCCTGCAAAAGCTAGGTATCACACAAACAGAAAGTATTCTGGAAACCCTATATGTGGCGATTCGAAGAAAAAGGGGAGAAAACTGAACTGTGTAAAGTTGGTGGAGGATAGTGAGGCGAAAGGCCAAATGAAAATCACAAAAATGATGCTGAGGTCTTCATGGAACGTTAGGGGCTTAAATGTCCCTACCAAAAGGTGTTTGGAAAAATGCTAGATGGAGATATCAGATTCCAACATTTTCCTACTCTAGGAAACGAAGTTAACCATAAAAGATAGATTTTTTCAAATTAAGACTGAAGGGATGGAATGGCTTTTTTGTTGATGCGGAAGGTGCCTTAGGTGGACTTGCTATCCTATGGAGGACGAATGACGTTAAGGTGGAATGTGTGAGCAATTCTAGATTTTGGATACTAACAAAAGTGATGTGCATTTCTACAAAACTATAGTTCCTCTTGATCAATGCATATGGTCCTAATTCCCCTCTTCTCAGAAAAAGAATTTGGGAGGAATTGGACACAATTTTGGAGAATTTTGGAAAATCCTATTTTTTGGGAGGTGATTTCAATGCTATTTTGAGTGTTGAAGACAAAATGGGGGGAGTTAAAAAATGTAGTCAATCCCAATTGGATTTTGTAGATTTTGTAATGAGAAATAGTTTGCTGGATTTTCCAATGAAGAATGGAATTTACACTTGGACCAATCATAGACTTGGATTTAGTAATATAGTGGAGCGATTCGATAGATTCTTGTGGTTGGGAGACCTAGGGGTGTTTGGTAGGGAATGTAAATTTATCTTACTACCAATTTTGGGATCAGACCATTACCCAATTCAATTGCATATAATGGAAGAAAAGAAACCTGTTAAAAGCCCTTTCAAGTTTGAAAACATGTGGATGCTGTTGAAAGGCACATGACAACTAAGAAGGGGGGTGTGAATCAATTGTATTAAAAACTTTAACTTCTCTACACAATATCACTTTCACATTCACTTTATTTATCACCTTATTCTATTATGAATATTAAATATGAATAGAAAAATCAAAACATAAACACATCAACACCATACACACATGAACACTAGGTTTTTATGTGGAAAACCCTAAATAGGGAAGAACCACGGTGAGTGTTAGCTCAAAATATAATGTAGTAACAATATCAAATATCAAAAAGAGGCTCACTGCCAAAGGGTGGTTCACTACCGAGGGTTGGCTCACTGCTGGGGTTGGCTCACTGCCGAGGGTGAACTGATATAGTAGAATCTACACCATGCCTAAGTTCAGTTCCATTGAAGTGCAATATAACTCCTCTGCTCTACTCTGCCTTTGCAACTCACACTTTATCTTTTCATCTTTGCAACTTAGACACTCATTCATGAATTCATTACATACATTTATACCTATCATCAACCTTGGAATGTACATCAATGTTGGCATTACATTCTACAACCATTGGAACTATCTCCAATGTTGGCATACATACAAAAATCAAATTAGGATTAGACCTAAACAAACTTGCAGAGTAAATGAATGAAGGAGGAACACTTCATAGCATATCTTAGACCCAAATACATCTTCACATGCTTGGACACACTTCTACAATCCATGAATAACCTCCACAACAAGTGTGACTAACCAGGTCAGCCAGAACAAGTGCACAACATCAAGAACACGTAGATACATGCTTCCAAGATCTTCATTGTAGCTTGTGGATCAAGAGCATGCCTTCAATACATTCTAGAGACATCTACAAACAACATAGAATCACTTGGGAGCCTACAAATCCAACCGCAACAGATCTCACTTTAAAACAACAAATATTACTTGAGAACATATCACAGACTGCTTCTTAATAGACATTGTCAAACTCTGCTAGTCAATTACTTATTTTTCGGAGCACCAAATGACAAATCCTTTGGAATGAAGATAGCTAAGGATCTTATAAGCTTAAGTTCATAACCATGAGACGAAATTCCAACCTACAGAGAAATGTGGAGCAAGATACTATCTCTCTGTCACTCTACAAACATTATCAGGCATAGTCTTCAAACTGGTGAATAGAACTTTTTCTGCATAGTGATCCGGACCACCAAATTCTGGATTTAGCATCTTTAAACACTTCTCTCAATCATATCCAAAGATCATACTCTGGTCTTCAATACAGAGAAAATGTGGAGCAAAATACTCAAATAGTGTTCTTTAATTAATCAACAAACAACAATATCAGAAGATACAGTTGGCACCAATGACAACACAAACATGTTCACATCAATGACAACACCAGTTAGCACATTCTTGCAACAATCTCCCCCTTTGTCATTGATGGCAACATAAGATGTGAAAAAATAAATAGCATGTTCCTCCATCAAGACACACTTCTGCATCAGGACTCCCCCTTTCCTTTTACACCTCTTAACTCTTTCTCCCCCTAAGCTTTTCACATGATCTCTCTCCCCCTTTGACATCAATGGCAAAGGGCATCACATCTCTTCTACTACACATACTTGCACACTACTACTTTGATCAGTCTGAAATCATTCTTTACTCCCCCTGAATGCAACAATAATCTCAAACCACCACCTACTCCCCATGATAGGTAGCTTCCAACATCAGTCCAAAAAGAAGAAATGTACTTTGAAGCACACTTGGACTGATGCATCTTCTTATGCACCTAGTTCAAGGAAGGAGGGGCAATAACCCCTAATTTCTCCTGGAGATACTCAAATGTGTCTTTTGGAAGAGCCTTAGTGAATATATCAGCAACTTGATCTTTTGTAGGCACATACTCAAGGTTTACATCATTCTCTGCAACTTTCTCCCTCAAAAAGTGATACTTAATTGAAATGTGCTTTGTCTTTGAATGCATCACTTATTCTTTAAAATATTTATGGCACTTGTGTTATCACAAAGAATAGGAATTGGCCCATCAAACTCAATTTTGATATCCTTCAAGGTCTGCTTCATCCATAACACCTGAGTACAACATGATATTGCAATAATATATCATGCTTTTGCAGTAGACAAGGAGATTGATTCTTGTTTCTTTCTATGACAGGACACTGCCCTATCTCCAAGGAAGAATACACCTCCACTTGTGCTTTTCCTGTCATCAGCACATCTAACCCAATCTGCATCTGTATAGGCACTTAAAGAAAAATCATTATTCTTAGGATACCACAAGCCATGATCAGGAGTGCCCTTCAAATACCTGAATATCCTCTTTACTGCCATCACATGTGATTCTATAGGATCTGATTGAAATCTGGCCACAAGACAGATTGCATGCATGATATCTGGTCTGGTAGCAGTTAGGTAAAGCAGTCCTCTAATCATTGATCTGTACTTGCTTTGATCAACCTTAGGAGATTCATCATTCTTGCTTAGTTTACAACCATTAACCATAGGAGTGCATACCGGTTTAGAGTCCTCCATTCCAAACTTCTTCAACAATTCCCTGACATACTTTGATTGAGAAATGAAAATGCCTTTGTCTATCTGATTGATTTGCAGTCCAAGAAAGTTCATTTCACCACACATAGACATCTCAAATTCCTTTTGCATTCATTTGCAAAATTCTTGCACATCTCTTCATTTCCACAAAATATGATATCATCTACATAGCCTTCAATAATTAGGATTTGATCTTTGTTTACCTTGATATACAAATTACTGTCTATTGTCCCTTTACTGAAACCATGCTACAATAGATACTTATCTAGTCTTGCATACCAAGGTTTGGGAGCTTGCTTCAATCCATACAAGGCCTTCTTTAACTTGCATACCACGTCTAGTTTGTCTGATAACTGGAACCCATCCAATTGCTCTATGTAGACTTCTTCTTCTAGCTCACCATTCAGAAAGGTAGATTTCATATCCATCTAATATACCTTGAAGTTTTTATGTGCTACAATGTAAAAAACAATCTGATAGTTTCCATTATTGCCACCAGAGCATAGGTTTCTTCATATTCAATTCCTTCCACTTGTGAATAGCCCTTACACATAAGTCTTGCCTTATTTCTCATAACTTCTCTAGCTTCATTTAGTTTGTTTTGGAAAACCCACTTTGTTCCAATCACATTCTTGTTTGCAGGTCTGGGGACAAGTTCCCAAGTCTTGTTCTTCTCAATTTGCAGTAATTCTTCTTCCATTACCTTAACCCAATGCTCATCATTGCATGCTTCATCTACTATTTTAGATTCCACATTTGAAAGTAGACAAAGATTTACTTGTTCTTCTATAGCCATGTTTCTTGTCATCACACCTTTCCTTTTGTCACCAATAATCTGATTTTTAGAATTATCTCTTTGTACATACCTGGAACTTTTAGGAATTCTTACTGGAGCTTCATCTTGAGTTTCTTCTTCTTTTGGAGTAGCTTCTTCTTTAGTCTGAACTTCCTTTTCTTTGCCTTTTTCAACCTTTTATGTATTAGCAAATTCATCTGACTCATATCCATCTAGTTGAATATCTTCATCTACCTTTACATTTGTACTTTCACTGATCTTTCTTAGTCTTTTGTTATAGCACCGGTAAGCCTTTCTCTTAGTAGAGTACCCAAGAAATATGCCTTCATCACATCTAGCATCAAAATTTCCTAATTATTCATCTCTTCTGATGTAACTGTTGACCTATTTTGCCTCTGCCCAGAACCAAATATTTCACCTTGTATTTTCCTTGAGAATCTTTTAGAAATGCATGTACAAGGTGTAAATTCTTTAAATACTCATGCATGCCTTGTCAAAAATCTCAAGATCTTGCCTATAAAGGAATCCTTGCAGAAAACCAAAAAAAAAACAAACCCCAGAAATCTTTTGTTTTCAAGTGCTTTCTATCGCTAGGATTTTCTCATTTCTATAGCTTGTATTTGTATGTATTTTTGAATGCACATTTGCATATACATTTACCTTTGTACATACAAAGGAATATGCAAAGGATATATACAAGGCAAAATGTACATTGGCAGGCTTGCCAAATCTCTATCGGCCTTAGAAAATGATGAAAAAAGTGAGTTTTATGCATTTCTGAATGTATATCGGGCTTAGGAGGGTGCATGTACAAGGAGGAATCTTTCACAGATTCCCAGGATATTCCCAGTTGGTATATCTGGTTGCAAGGAGATACATACAAGGAAAATTATACAAAGCAGGAGATACATTACATGAATATTCCCTCAATGTATATCAGGTTTCAAATGCATATTATGTTGTATGTTTGCACATGCAACGAAAAGATACAAGGTTTGACATACAAGTGCATCCGCTATAGTGGAATGTACATTCAGCCTTATATGTTTCTTTGTATATTTCGCTTTGTATGTGTTGGTTTTCCTTCTGAATCAGCATTAGGGTTTGCCAGTTCTAATGCACAGGCAGATTCAGCCAACTAAATACAGGAGGTTGCGTGAGCTCCTCCCCTTCACTTCTGGTTCTGCCGCACCAAGGGGGGCGTCCCTATTTGATAAAAGTATGACCTTGACTAGCTCAATGACAGAAGGATATAACTTGACAGCAACAGGCAGAATACTCTCATGTAAGGACCAAGATTTGTGTAACAAATCACAAGATTGGCAACATTCTTGGACATATGTGTTTGGTTAGGGATGAGAGCACGCAGGGGTTTCCTACTCCTAATCCTACAACTAACAGGTGGAAGGATGAAATGGTTTGAATTGGTGTTTGGAGTTATGGGACTTTCCTAGACCCATTGAATAGATAGATTCCCAAACCAGTGCCTTATCTGGGCAGCAGAGTAATATCTAAGAATGTAAATGTCTCCCCATGACAACACTAATTCATATCTAGAGGACCTGAGAAGAATGCTACTGCCTAACAACATGTCCAAGAAAGAGTATTACTTATGATCATACTTAACAGATCCTATGATGCAATTTACTTTCCTTTGTATCTGATCAAAAGCCTATTTAACCACTCCTTGGAAGCCCTTGACAACCTTGGAAGCCCTTGAGAACCTTGTTTGAAAGGAAAACAAATGACACACAGGAGACAATCAGAAATAATACACACACAGGTGTTTTTCATTTAAAATCAATCTACATAGAAAGTCATCATAGAGAAAATTATCATTTACAAGACAAGATAGATTGGTACACCAGACTAAGGACCGAGTCTGTAGCAAAAAATGCCTTTCAAAATGTGAACACCTTATGTTTAGAGTCAGAGCAGAAGGCCTAAAAAACATCCAACCTTCAAAAAGTAACACATCTAGACCAATATATACAGAACCATGTACATTCTGCAATTAATTACATGGCCAGAAGTCAAAAATCTGCCAGATACATCCATCAGAAATGGTGTTCAGAAGTTATTACTGCAACAGACAGGGGAGACCTCGAGCCCTGCGCCACCATCTAGAAGTCCTCACCCATAATCGAGCAGCCTGATCGCTTGTCCCATTGCCCATACCCCTGCACTATCGCCATTGATGGCTCAACCACCCGCGGCCTACTTGAAAACTGTCGCAACTTTCAAATGGAAGTTTCCTGCCAAAATGCATTTCACCCCAGGTTTAAAATATTACAGGGAGATTAATCCCACATGCATGGCATGGAGACCACCTTAGCACTTTACAAAGCATAGCCGCATGCATACCAAGTGTCGAGCGCCTTTTGCCGCGCTCGACGCATAAGCCTTCACCCAAAGCTCGTCGCCAAGACCTACACCATCGGCTCACCCCAAAAAACTCTTGCCGACCTCCATTGTCTCGCCGATTGCTACGTCACATCCCCTTCATCGGCTAGAGAAAGACCATCGGGTCAGCTCTCTAGACTTCCACTGACAGCATGAGTCTCTCTGAAATATCCCAATCGGGCTGACAATGGCTATCAGCCACTTCAAGACATTTCACATCGACAGCCCAGGTCACACCGATGACACCTCATATATAACCATCGGCAAGCCTTCCTACTCCTCACGCTGAACACTTGACACCAGCTTCCCCATCGGCGAGACTCTTCATCCGTCAGGTTGAACCATTGGCTAGGTTCAAACGAGAAGTTCAACCCGATGGTGCAACGCCGATACCTACTCTGTCAGCAACACAAACGTAACCTTGCGAACCCATTGAACCGATGAACCGGTTCAACCCAATGGTTCAATGGTGAGGTTCAATACTGAGGTATGCCGGCGAGGTTCAAACCTCAAAAACAATACTCCATCGGCAAGACTCTTGTCTATCGGTGCCACAAAAAACTGCTCGGCCGACAATACTACTCACGCCGATGACCGCTCCAAATCCCCATCGGCTAGACTATCAATTGTCAGCCCAACATGAAACTCCTTTGCCGATAGCACAAAGTCATGGCGATATACAAAAAGAACACCATCTACTTAATACGATCGCCAAGACACAAGCGACCTCTTGCTGATGGACAAAACATGATGACCCCCTCCTCAAGAAAGATGATGTGGATCCTGCAAAACACCGAGGGGTCCCAAAACTTAGAATTTTTTAGATTTTTTGGGAAGGTGCCTGCATGAAAAATTGCTAAATTAACTGACAGTCAATTCAGGCACCAACAGTATGTTTTGCACATACAAGCGAAACATACAGAGAAACATACAAGGCCGAATGTACAAGAGGTAGCGCCCGTGCACATACAAGGCCGATTGTATGTTCGAAGATACAAGTGAGCATGAACAATAGAATGTATATTTCACTTGTATGTTTTCACATATAAGCCAATATACAAAGAAAAGATACAAGGGTTGCATGCAAGGCGGACTTGAATCGAAGATCAAATTCAGTGTTTCAGGTCTCGGGTCCGCCTTATATATGTATAAGTGTTTTGTATATTTGAACATGCAGGGAAATATACAAAGAAAGTGATACAAGCTAGATCCGACCCAGCAGTCAAAGCAGTTGATAAATTTTTGGGGTCTGTGGCTTGTATATTTGGCGCTTGTATATCATGCGATATACAAGCAAACATACAAAGGAGGTGCACAAGCCGTATTTCAACATCTTTTCAAGCTATTTCATAAAATTTGAAGTCCGCGGCTTGCATGTACAATTGTGCTTGTATATTGCAATATGCAGAGGGCAGATATAGTTTTTAGTGATGCTCCTTGAACCAGCTCAACAACGAATTAGCCAGTGCCACGTGGCGGCAGACATACATGCAAGTTGACATACAAATGTTGGGGCTCGCATATACAAAAGGAAATTGTATGCATATACAATTTCAAAATTCAAAGGGCATATTCAAGTTTGATATACAAGGCGCCATGCATATACAAAGGAGTTGCAGAGAAGTTTTTGGATGCCGATTCAGGCGGCAAATGCAAGTGATATATACACAGATGCAAAGCGATATATACAGGCAGTTGACCAAAACTTTGACCACCTGTATCTCCTCCGTCCTAACGAATTTTGACATGCTATAAAAGGCAAAGTTGCATATTTTGGTCCCCTCTTTCATTCGGCAGGGTTTTTAGGAGTTTTGTCACCTTTCCATTTTCAGATCTGGCTTTGCATATTTTGAGTGACCGGATGTTTCAGTGACCATTTTTTGAGCAGATAGAGATATTTCTTGCATTCATTGCTGCACAAAGATGAAGCAACTCGCATTGATGGTAAAAGATATTTCTCCACCATCCTGCTTCAAATATTTTGATGTATGCATTGCTGAGGATCGACGACGAAGCAGCCATATTAAAGACTAAAGAATATCTTCTAGCTGCCCAGTGCCAGATATTCGACGCCATAACTTCTACAGCTGGGCAGTCATTCATGTAGATATTTTTCTGTTCCAGCTCTTAAAGCAATTTTTGTAACTGAATGAGAATGTAAAAATGATATATATATATATATATATACATGTAAAACAGATGTATTAGTTGTTGGTTGTTCTTTTGGGCTATTCTTTGTAATGGTTACTTGGCCTCTATAATGAAAAGCTAGTATTTTTGCCTCTCTCTTATTATTTGTTTGTACTATGTCTGCTCTTCTGGACCTCTCTAAAATTAATGAGTCTGTGTAAGCCTTTCCAGTTATGAGATTATTACTATGTCTATTTAGTTGCAGCCAAACACATTTAAATCTGGTGTATCACTTAGTTTATTTTAGCATTTCTTCTTCCCCTTTTCCCAGCAAGCATTAGCACTAGGTTTAGATGAATTTATCTGAGCACTAGGCTTAGAGAGAGGAAGCCAGCCTTCTTTGGAGGCTTGATCTCATTTCGCAAGGTCCCACACTTCGAGATCATTCCCATGTTACTCCAGATTGCTGAAGTTTCACAACCGCAGCAAAGGGTGCAAATCTGGGTGATAACAATAACATTTGCTTCCAAAAACTTTGAAGTATTTGACAGTAGGAGTTCTACCATACCACAACTCATAAGGTGTCTTTGTTTCTTCTGCTCTAATTTGCACTTTGTTCTGAATGTAAACAACAGTGTGTATTGCTTCTTTCTAGTACACTTCTGGTACATCTACTTCCTTGATCATTGCTTTGGCAACTTCTTGAACAGTCTTATTCTTCCCTATTCTTCCTTTCAACCACTCCGTTTTGTTGAGGAGTCTGAGAGGCAAACAAATGTCTCTTTATTCCATGTTCTTCACAAAAAGCATTGAACTCATTTGAAGTAAACTCACCACCTTTGTCAGACCTTAAGCATTTGATTCTCAAATCCAACTCATTTTCAACCATAACTTTGAATGCTTTGAACTTATCTAATGCTTCTACTTTTTCTTTATTAAGGAAAGTAACCCAAGTCATTCTTGAAAAATCATCAATAATAAGCATGAAATACCTTTCACCTTGCAAACTTCTTGTTCTTGTAGGACCACATAGGTCTGTATGCACCAATTCTAGCAAACTGGTAGAGGATTTTTCTTTGCTTTTGAAAGTAGTCTTTGTCATCTACCCAAACTGGCATTCTTTGCATATAACATTGTTAGGCTTCACAATCTTAGGTAGGTATCTTACAGCTTGAACAGTGCTTATTCTCACCAGATTATTGAAGTTAATGTGACACATTCTCCTATGCCATAGCCAACTTTCATCTATCTTAGCCAACAAACAACAATTTTTAGCACCTTTCAAATGATAGACATTACCATGAGTCTTCTTACCAGCAACAATTAAGGTTCTGGAATTATTCTTTATCTTACACCCATTGTCCTTGAACACAAGATTATACCCTTTCTCACACATTTGTCCAACACTTTAGAGATTATGCTTTCAGATCTTGACATAGAGAACATCATCTGTATTATGCTTGCCATCAAAAGTAATAGATCCTTTTCCACAAATCTTACCAACTGCATCATCACCAAACCTAACAAGTACTCCATCATACTTTTTAAACTTAACAAACTTACTATTGTCTCCTATCATGTGGTTTGAACATCCACTGTCAATGATCCATTCATCTTCCTTTTCAGCATGAAATGTAGACAACTCTCCTGGACTTCCTTCCTTCACATAGCTTGAAAGATTAGCAGAAATAGGTTCTTCTCTAAGTGCAATAAACAAGCATTCACTACTATTGCCATCATCAAAATTAGATTCATCATTAGTTACACCATCATCATCTCTAACATAGTAACTCTTTCTTACCATCTTTCCTTTACTTTCATTGATTTTCAAAGCTCTGTCAGGACATTGTCAAGCATAGTGACCAATTTTACCACAATTGAAACATTTGAAAGGTAACTTACCTTTGAACTTTCCTCTACTGCCTCTTTTTATTCTGCTTGCAAATTTTGCCTCAAGCTCTGCAAAGTCTTCTTCATTTGATTCCACATCATATTTCTCTGATCTAATAGTCTTAGTTTCTTCCTTGGCCTTGAAAGTAGTCTTAGTTTTCACAGGACCATTAGTAGTACCAAACTCTCTCATCTCAAAAGCAGTCAGTTTACCAAGCAATTGATCTTTTGAAAGTTTACCCATGTCAAACAAGTCTTCAATGGCAAATACCTTGTGACTATAAGATTTGGGAAGTGTTATGATAATCTTATCTACAACATCCTCATCTTCTAACTTCCACCAAGACCCTTCATGCTACTGACAACTTCATCAATCTTCTGTATATAATTTGTTATGTTCTCGTCTTCAAACATTCACATGGTTTCAAATGTGGTCTTCAAGTTTTGCAACTTAGCCTTCTTGATAGATGCATCACCTTCATAGATGTTTTTCAATTTGTCCCAGATCTCATGAGTAGTTTCCAAATCCACAACTTTTGCCATTTTAGTGTTAGACAAGGCATTTAATAGGGCATTTTTTGCTTTGTGATTAGTCTCATAATCCTTATTCTCTTCTTTAGATTGTGGACCATCTTTAGGTACTATGTAATTATCTTTAACCATTATCTAAACATGATAACCAATAGAGATAAGATAACTTTGCATTTGTACCTTTGAGTAGGCATAGTCAGATCCATCGAACTGAGGAATGTCTTTCATGTGTTCCATCCCAGATCTACCTTAAACTGTTAGGATTTCTTCCAAGGAACCTCGCTCTGATACCAATTATTGAAAGGCACAGAGCAACTGAGAGGGGGGGTGAATCAGTTGTATTAAAAACTTTAACTTCTCTACACAATATCACATTCACATTCACTTTATTTATCACCTTATTCTGTTATGAATATTAAACATTAATAGCAGAATCAAAACATAAACACATCAGCACCATGCACACATGAACACTAGATTTTTATGTGAACAACCCTAAATAGGGAAAAACCATGGTGAGTGTTAGGTCACAATATAATGTAGTAACAATACCGAATATCAAAAAGAGGCTCACTGCCCAGGTCTCACTACCCAAATGAGAGGCTCACTACCAAAGGGTGGCTCACTACTGAGGGTTGGCTCACTGCCGAGGGTGAACTAATATAGTATAATCTACACCATGCCTAAGTTTAGTTCCATCGAAGCACAATATAACTCCTCTTCTCTACTCTTCCTTTGCAACTCACACTTTATCTTTTCATCTTCACAACTTAGATACTCATTCATGAATTCAATACATACATTTATACATGTCATCAACCTTGGAATGTACATCAAGGTCGCATTACATTCTGCAACCATTGGAACTATCTCTAAGGTCGACATACATACAAAAATCAAATTAGGATTAGACCTAAACAAACTTGCGGAGTAAATGAATGAAGGAGGAACACTTCACGACTTAGCTCAGACCCAAATACATCTTCACATGCTTGGACACGCTTCTACAATTCACGAATTAACTCTACAACAAGCATAACTAATTTGGTTGGCCAAAACAAGTGCACAACATTAAGAACACTTAGATACATGCTTCAAAGATCTTCATTGTAGCTTGTGGATCAAGCACACACCTTCAATACATTCCGAAGACATCTATGAACAACATATTGAAATGCACAAGACAACTGAGAGGGGGGGTGAATTAGTTGTCACCAAAACCTTAAATTCTTTCAAACAACAACACATCAATTGCTTAATCACTGTTATTAAGATTTAACCATGAAAGCATGAAATTAGAAACCTAAACACATTCACACGAGACACATGAGACACCATATTTTTATGTAGAAAGCCCTAAATAGGGAAAAATCATGGTGAGTGTTAGCTCACAATATAATATGTAATAACAATACCAGAAATTAGAGGTTCACTGCTTAGATTGCTCACTACAAATTGAGAGGCTTACTGTCAATGGGGTGGCTCACTACCGTTGGGTGGCTCATTGCCATATTTGGTGAATTGAGATAACAACATCTACACTATGCCAAAGTTTAGTTCCATTGAAGCACAATGAACATCCTCTACTCTGCTCTACTTTTACTTCACACTTATCTTCGCATCTTCACTCTTGGATACATTTTCACAACTCTATTACAAGTATTTATACAATTCTTCAACCTTGAAATAATAATCAAGGTCGGCATTACAATCATCAACCATTGGAACATTCTCCAAGGTCATCAAACACATATACATAATAATAGGTCTGGACCTAAATAGATTAATGAAAGAGAAGGAATGAATGTGAACCAAACCAAGCCTTAGCTAGGACTCAAACACAATCTTCCACACTACAATACACTATCACAATCTCCAAAGTATAACCGCAACAAGTGAAACGACCAAGTCAGCAAAAACTAGTGTTAACACTAAAGCATTTGAGAACACGCTACATGTATGATCTAGATTACGCTTTGTGGACCAATCAAAAGGTAGGAACATGATCTTGAGACATCCACAAGCACGTTATAATCACCAAGATCATCCACACAACCTCTAAACACTTTACCCACAAGATTCTTCAAATCAGAGCACTTGAACATTATTATCAGCCACTGTCATAAAAGAAAGATCGCTTGCAGGCCACCATATCATGAACCATTAAAACTAAAGGCACATATCCTCATTATAAACTTAATTCCAGAATTGCAGACTGTAATACTTAATTGTGGATAAATGTAGAGTAGAATACATTCTCCTTGTCACCACTGAAAGCATAGAAAAATAGTTTTTACTCTGGTGAGCATAACTGACTCAAATCTTCATACCGGAGGCTCAAACTTGGAACATAGAAACTACCAACAACCTTCATCCTAACTTCCAAACCACAGACAAAGATTTTCAATCTACAAGAAATGCGGAGCAAAATACTTTACTGTCTTTCTACAAACCAAGATACTCTACAATACACTATTTCCCCTAGTAAAGCAAATTTTCTCAAAAGCACTTGGGAACTCAATACCAGGAACACTTTCTCATTTTCTTCATTACTTATCTAAGCCAAAACCAATTATCTCAACACAAGCAAGCATCAAAACAAGAGCATAATTAACACCAATGACAACACAGATATGTTGACATCAATGACAACACCGGTAAGCACATACTTGCAACAATCTCCCCCTTTGCCATTGATGTCAACATTGATGTGAAAAACTATGAGCACCACCAAGACAAGATTCTACACTGATTACTTTCTCCCCCTTTCTTTTTACACTTCTGGATTCTTTCTCCCCCTAAGTTTTTCACATGATTTTCTCTCCCCTTTTGACATCAATGGCAAAGGACATCAGTTTTCCTTTTTCTGCACATACTTGCAAACAATTGCTTTGATCAAGCTAGAATTTCTTTTGTCATCAGCTTTGCAATACTTATCTTTATCAGCAACTTATATCAGCAACTTCTACCTACTCCCCCTGCGAGGTAGCCTTCAAAACATCAATCCAGATCAAGGAATAAGACTTTAGGTACCACTGGACTAATACATTTCTCATGCATCTTAGTGTAGAGTAGGAGGGGTAATAACCCCTAACTGTCTGCTGAGATACTCAAAAGTATCCTTAGGTAGAGGCTTTGTGAAAATATCTACAATCTGATCCTTTGTAGACACATACTCAATCTTCACTTCATTCTCAGTTACTTTTTCTCTCAGAAAGTGATACCTTATAGATATATGCTTTGTCCTTGAGTGCATCACCGGATTCTTTGAAATATTTATAGCACTTGTATTGTAAAAGATTGAAATTACTTCTTCATACACAACTCTTATATGCTTGAATATTTGCTTCATCCAAAGCACTTGAGTACAAAAAACACTGCAACAATATATTATGCTTCTGCAGTGGAAAAAGAAATTGATTCTTGTTTATTGCTTAGCCATGAAACTAGTCTATTACCCAAGAGGAAAGCACGTCCACTTGTACTCTTCATGTCATCTGCATCTCCCACCCAATCTGCATCTATATAAGCACAGAGAGTGAAATCGGAGTCTTTGGGATACCACAATCCATAGTCTGAAGTGCCTTTTGAATACCTCATGATTCTTTTGACTGCCATCCCATGTGATTCTTTGGGATCTTCTTGAAATCTTGCCACAAGACACACTGCATGCATTATATTAGGTCTGGTATGGGTCAGATAAAGCAGTCCTCTAATCATAGATCTATACTTTTTCTAATCAGTCTTAGGTGATTCATCATTCTTGCTTAGCTTGCAACCAGTTACCATGGGAGTACATATTGGTTTGGAATCCTCCATTCCAAATTTCTTCAACAATTCTTTCACATATTGGATTGAGAAATGAAAATTCCCTTTTCTGATTGAGTAATCTGTAGTCCTAAAAAGAAATTCATTTCACCAAACATAGACATCTCAAACTCTTTTTGCATTTCCTCTGCACATCACGTACACATACCTTCATTGTCTCCTGTTATGTCAGAAAAAAGTAACCTTGGGGGCTTTTTCCTATTAAGGTTTAGCTCCTGGGTCCTGTAATTGCATTTAGAGTATCTTGCATGTTATTTTTGGCTCCCGATGAGAAAACCCTTGGGTCTTGTGACAAATAGGACCTAGGGGGTTGCACTTTAATGAATTCTAAGAAAAAATGGCAGGGTGGACTTGGGTGCTAGCACCCTAGTCCATCCCTATTTTGGGTCTGCCCTAAATTCAAATGTTAGTTTAGTGACCATTAATTAGGTCCTATGTCGACATCTAAAGTTTGAATTATGAAATTCTTAGCAGGAATCTTTGTAGTTTCATATATAAGCATGATTAGTTTTCATTTGCAAACTAGATGGACATTAGATGAGCATTATGATTTTGTGAAAGTGATTCAAGGCATTCATTGTGTTGCAGATCAGTACTTTGTTGTTATTGTGTTTGTGTTTGCAGATTTGACATCCATCTCCTCATGGCATGAAGAGCATCTTCCTTCCATGAGATCTTCACTACAACGTGATATTGATTGTGTTTTCATTCATTTATCATTTGGATTTTGGCCTCTATCCACCTGGATACACACTCTCATTTGACAATGGTGTTTGGAAGACTTGAAAGTCTCTCTGGGGCTTGACCGAGGCAAGCCTCTAAACACCACAACCCCCTCCCACACTCTTTGTGATTGTAGGTTACAGGTGTCGAGTCCCGTGGAGTGGAGTTGTAGGAAGGAGTGGCAGACATAGAGGATTCAGGATCTGAAAAGAAGCAGGACACTGGTGCTTTTCTTGGACTAGGGTCCCCATGTCCTCCGTAGTTGAATTCCTGAAAATGGAAGTTGCAGTGTTGATCAGTGTCGAAAGGAGATCAGGATTTCACAAAGAAACAGGTACCTTGGACTTGGACGTGAATCCCCATGTCTCTGACTTCTCTACCTTCTGAACTTCAAAAAATGGTGAGTTAAATATCTTTGTCCTTTACCTCAATCTGAAAGGATTTGCTATAATTTGATAATTTGCTTATTAATTTGCATAATTAGGGTTTCTAAGTACAATTGAGCATTAGATAGAGACATTGTTTTACACATCCAAGAATCCACAGCTTCCCAAGTAGCAGCCCAACCTGATAGGTGATTGCTCTTGCTTAGTGGACATTCAACTCGGTTGATAAGCCCTTGGAATGTTTGGTGTGAAAGGAGGATTCCACATAAACCGTTAAACAACCAATCTCTCTCCTTTTACCTACAAATTTTTTTGGTGAACCCGTGTTTTTTAACTTTTTGGCACCTTGCTGAGTTTTGTTTGATAGATTTACATTCATTCATCTTATTGCATTCAAAAAATCACAAAAAAATTGAAAAAATTGTGCATCCTTCATAAAAACCTAGTTTTGCATTAGTTAGGGTTTGTAGTCAAAATCTTATTTCAGATTTTACTACCATTTTCAAACACTCATTAGGACTAATTTCTAATAGTAGTGTTGCATCATAGTGGTCTTCTTGTAAAATCTCATCCCTAGGGTTTGAAAACCTTGCATTCTCACTAAATTTGGCCTTATTGTCTCTCTAGATTTGCATCATAAGAGTGTTGTAAGGGATTTTGCTGCATTAATTGGCTGTTACTAGGGTTATTATCTGTTGCCCCTCCTCATATTCCCTACAACATGATGGGAGAGGGAATGCCAATCGCACAATATTTCTCCATATACCACAATTAGTCTAAGGACCCATACCCTAACTTAGGCTCTGCAACACTCACACTTTCAGATTTAATGTCTACATTCATTCATTTATATACAAAAGGAACTAAGTTAAATCATATGAACATTACATCCATTGAATAGTTATTAATCAAGTTCCCAAGAACAAACAAATATTGTTATTAATCCACACACAACAATTTATTCATTCATCAACATTGCTTAATACAAATATTTATTTTCCTAATACAGGCCTGAACTCGTTTCCCTCCAATCTGCTCTTGTTGTTTCTTTCTGTATATCTTTTACATTACAACTCAACCTCTTCCCAAATTGCTGCGATTGATACTCTTTTCTTCAAGCTTCTTCTACTCTCAGCAACTCCGTCCCAAATTACCACATCACCTTAACACCCACTACCTCCATCCATTCGACACCCCATTTGAATCTTGTTCCTTCTGGCCTCCTTTCTCTCAAGCTATTTCTATCTAGTCAGTTTCTTTTGGGAAATAATTGTTTAGTCTCCACTTGGCCTTGACCTACTCACTTTGTCAGCCTCTCTCTCTCTCTCTATTCTCAATGACCAACCTGGCCTATCCCTATTGGCCTCTCTTTGTCATAATGTCCAACCCGACCAACCTCTCCATCTTTCATTCGAATCTTGTTTATGCATTCTTCCTTTTTCGTTCCACAACAGAATTCGAACCATCCTCGAATTGCTTGATTACGTGTGCCACAACTGTTGATTCTAGCTGCCCAAAAACTATTCATCTCCACATTGTCTTATCTTTTTTTCATCAACCTCAACTGAATTCCAACCGTCTCCAAACTATCCACTTCACCTCCTCTCCATTGTTTGACTTCCCTTCCAACTATCGACCTATAACCATTCATAATGGTTCATCCTTCCTTACCAAAGGCAACAAAATCAGCTATCCCTCTTCCTATCCATATAGTGACAGTAAAGCAAACCCATCTCAATCTGCCCTTTTTCTTCCATCAAACCCAAAACTTCCAAGCCAAAACCTACTGTTACTAAACTTAAAACATGAGAAAACTAGAAATCAAAAACTTAGGTCGATGCCTCTGCATCAGAATCCCTAGGGGACAAAAGATCATGTGCTCTTGCACATGGAGAAAGTATTCAAAACTCATTTTCCTATATCCTTTTCTTTCTCTTTTTCCATACTCATTCTGGAATCCTCAACACATTTTGCCAACATTGCTGCTCAGTATCACACTTAATTCTTATCAAATTACTTGTTTCCACAGTCATACTCCAAATAGTCCATCCAAGTATACTGAGATTAAATAATTTGGCATTTGTTTCTCCAATCATTGTAACTTCACCCACTGGGTTGTCTACTTTACCAAAGACATGTTTAGACTTATACAAATATGCATTCACTGATTCATATACTTCTTTTCCTACGACCCAATTATACAACATCAAATCACTTTCAATTCCTTCTTCCTCATCACAGACCTCAATATCATGCTTCATTTTAGACTTTTGCTCAAACTCTCCATTAATCAACATACCAAATGAATTTATAATAACATTCTCATAAAAGCTTTCCTTGTTTACCTTTGCTTGCATTGTTGCACCTACTTCCTTATCACTAACTGAAACCTTTCTTCCTTCATCCATTATTGTCCTACTTTCATGCATGCCTCTACAATCATTCTTCCTTTGCCTTCCTGATTCAAACTTAGAGAATGGTGTCCACAAACCATCTATAATAACCTTGTTTGTTGCCCCTTCTTTAATTCCCATATCGACCTTGTTTCCATCATGAGTTTTATCTTTACCTTCTTTACTCTTCACCGCTTCAGCTTCTTCATCTTTATTCTCTGCTGCTTCAGCTTCCTCGTTTGTATTTTTTGCTACTCCTGCTTCACTCTCCATGTCTTTCTCTACTTTTTCCCTTTGGTTTCCATCCCTCTTAGCCAACACACTCTTCATATCTCTCTTGCACTCATTACTAGACATTCCACTTTGCCTTCCTTTTCTCTCCTTCCTCATTTTATATCTCTCTCTTCTCATTTTCTTTTCATCCACAGTCAACCACAACTTTTCCTCATGTTCATAAATTCCATTCAAAGCCTCAACATCATCCTCATACAAATTAGATTGTCTACCTCTTATCTTGCACTTACCATGTTGCTTTTCCTCTAACTCCATTGCATGCTCTGGGGCATTATCCTCCTTTTTATCCTCTACGGGCTCTATTATGTTCTCTAGTTCATTGGGTTTGTCCATATCGACACCTTTCCTATTCTCTTGTATTGTCTTCTTCTCATTATCAACTTCTTCTACTATTGTCCCATGCTTCACTACCCATGCTGGGTTCTTCATCTTCCTGAATTGATGTCTTACTGCCTCTGCACTTGGCCTATTCTCTTGTCTTCTTTGATTCTTTGTCATACCTTCCATCTTTGATGCTATTTTACTGTTATAAAGGTTAGTACAAGCCACTCCTTGGTTGCCTTCTACCTGATGTTCCTTTACAACTGATTTTCTGTGCCAAAATGGTACTATATACCCATCATCTACTAATTTTATTTTCTCCTTTCTGTCTTACATATTCACATTCCTATGTCTACTTGCATAATCAAAATCACCACCAAAACTCACTTTTACCTCTTCATTGGTTTGTTGTCTCGATTTGCTTACATTCTTGGCTTTATGTCTTGCCACCTCTTTCTCTTTACAGGCTTTCTTCTTTTCTTCATTAGCCCTCTCTTCATCTTTAGGTACCTGGTAATGCACTGTTGCTACAAAATGTCTTCTTTTATCTATTGTTGCAACTTGTTTTCTTTCATTCTCATCTTCATATTTGTCTACGGGCTCTCTTCTTTCCCTTTCTCCTTTTGCCTCCAAAGGTTTGTTCTCAGCCTTCTTCATACCTGCATTCACACTTTCAAACAAATCAGTAGCAAATAAATCAAAAGACCAAGATGTCTCTTCAATTGCCTCTTCCATAGACATTATCTTCCCTTCTTCTTCAAGTGCTCCTTGCCACACTTTCTCTTTTCTCCTTTCCTTACTATTTTTATCCAAGTCCTCTACAATGAAAACTTTCCTCTTCTCTTATTGTCCACTTCTTGCAACCACAACATTAGCAAGAAAATAACTCTTTTCCAACATATCCATTCTACTTGCAATCTTCTCCAATTCCTCCTAGAGTTTTTTGCTTTCCACTCCATCCCAATATCTATCCCAAGATGGGATGATAACGGGTCTTCTTACACTAATACCCATTCCTCTTACTACTACAATCCACAATCTCTACCCAATCTTTAAGTGCAAACTGCGTCTCCTTTAGCGGTCGGTTCACACAACAACACATGTCACTACAAATTCTAGCACAGGTTGCCTCTCCTTTGACGCTCTACCTATGCAAACTTGTTGTATCTTTTTGTCTTTTGATACCTACCTCAAGTTACTCTTCCCTTTTCTCTGCCCAGTCTTCTCAACCAAGTTCTTCTCTCTTCCTCTGTCAATCTGCAACACAAAACTTTCTAATAATTTATGCTTCCATCAATCTACCAAAATAATCAACAACCATTTACAACCCAAATCTTTTGGGGCTCTAGGTTCCTTTAACAACCTATTAATCTGCAAACACACATAACACTCCAAGATTCTTATGAACATCAAACTACCAAAACAAAGAACAAACTTTTACTACCCAGATCTTTTGGGCTCTGATACCAAATGATGGGAGTGGGAATGCCAATTGCACAATATTTCTCCATATACCACAATCAGTCTAAGGACCCATACCCTAACTTAGGCTCTGCAACACTCACACTTTTAGATTTACTGTCTATATTCATTCATTTATATACAATAGGAACTAAGTTAAATCATATGAACATTACATCAGTTGAACAATTATTAATCAAGTTCCCAAGAACAAACAAATATCATTATCAATCCACACACAACAATTTATTCATTCATCAACATTGCTTAATACAAATATTTATTTTCCTAATGTAGGCCTAAACTCATTTCCCTCCAATCTTCTCCTGTTGTTTCTTTCTGCATATCTTTTACATTGCAACTTAACCTCTTCCCAAACTGCCACGATCAATTCTCTTTTCTTCGAGCTTCTTCTACTTTCAACAACTCCATCCCAAATTACCACATCACCTTAACAGACATTGCCTCAATCCATTCGACACCCCATTTGTATCATGTTCCTTCTGGCCTCCCTTCTCTCGATCTATTTCTATCTAGTCAGTTTCTTTTGGGACATAATTGTTTGGTCTCCACTTGGCCTCGACCTACTCACTTTGTCAGCCTCTCTCTCTATTCTCAATGACCAACTTGGCCTATCCTCGTCGGCCTCTCTTTGTCATAATGTCCAACCCAACCAACCTCTCCATCTTCCATCTGAATCTTGTTTATGCATTCTTCCTTGTTCATTCCACAACAAAATTCAAACCATCCTCAAATTGCTTGATTATGTGTACCATAATTATCGATTCCAACTGGTCGAAAACTATTCATCTCCACATTATCTTATCATTTTTTCATCGACCTCAACCAAATTCCAGTCATCTCCAAACTATCCACTTCACCTCCTCTCTATTGTTTGACTTCTCTTCCAATTGTTGACCCATAACTGTTCATAATGGTTCATCCTTCCTTTTCGAAGGCAATAGAATCGGCTATCCCACTTCCTGTCCATATAGTGATAGTAAATAAAACTTGTCTCAACTTGTCCTTATTCTTCCATCAAACCCAAAACTTCCAAGCCAAAAACTACTACTACTGAACTTAAAACATGAGAAAACTAGAAATTAGAAACTTAGGTCAATGCCCCTGCATCACAACACCCTTCCGACTAGGCCTCTGCATTAAAATATTGTAAAAAATTGCATATTTTAGCTATATTTTCACTAGGGTTTGACCTCGAGTGGCACTATAAGTGTGTTGTGATGGATTTTTTGGCATTAGGTGGCTATTATTACTATTATGATTTTCTTTCCATCATCATTTTCCTCACAACACCCTTTGTCGTACTCTTTTGCATTGAGATTTGGTAAAAAATTGCATATTTTGACCTATTTTCACTAGGTTTTGACTTGTCATCATTCTAGGTTTGCATTAAAACTGTGTTGGGAAAGATATTGTTACATTGTTGGACTGTTATTAGACATATTATTTACTATCCCTCTTGAAACTTTTCACAACACTTTTTCTCCTAGTATTTTGCATTGAAAAAGTTGAAAAATCAAGCATTTTGGATCTTAAGCATACCTTGCTCCTAGGGTTTGTTCTATTAGTTTGTGCATTAAGAGTTGCATGTTATTGTATGAGTATTATAACTCATTTTCCTAATAGAAATGTCCCTTTAAGAAGAAGTATCAGACTCATGAGATCTAGTGCTTTTGAAGAATTTGACATTCCTACCTCTGAAAATCCATTGAATACCTTCTTTACAAAAGGTGAGACACAAATTTTGCAAGACATTATACCCTCTACAACCACTATAGAAGATCAAACATTTCATGATGTCAATGACACTATTGAGGTGGTCACACATGTACCTAATGAACAAATAAATAAACTTGATAAAGACTTAGCCGAATTTCAAGCATTTGTTGGAAATGAAAGGATAGAGGAAGAAGTTATCCCTTTGATCCACCACATAAGAGAATTGATAAAAGAAGGACAAGATGGTATTAATGTTGTTCAAGGTTTAACACATATAGTACACAATAATGTCATGACAGCGACTGAATGTGCGAATGGTATTAAGAACATGCCGTCACCATCTCATACGCAAGTATCGGCACCTACATTTACATCAATAATTTCAACCACCAATGTAAATGCTTGTAGTAATGCTACCACTGGTATTGGAGTATCTAATGGCACAAATTCATGAAATTACAAAGTTGTGGGATTCAACTATCAAAACTTGGTATCTAAAGGGACTTCTTCCATGAATAATTACTCTCAACCACCTCTCCATCCCACCTATTTGCAACCACCTTCCACCTATCAATATGTTCAACCACCACTGAACTATTCACAGTCTCCAACCATCACTACTCAGGCTCAATCACCTCCTCACTTTGGTTCTAATTCTTCACAACAAACCTCATCTCTTAATGATGCCATCCTAAACTAACTTTTGCAAGGCATGACTTCTTTACAACAAAAGGTGACAAACTTGACAAATTCTTTACAACCTAGTATACCAACTTATCATGCCCGTAACCCTCTATCTTATGCAATCTTGAGAACCCCTATGCCTGAGAGGTTTGAGACTCCTCGCTTTGAAAAATATGGTGGAAAAGGTGATCCTAATACTCATGTGGCAGCATTCGTGGCTATGTGTAGCGATTTCTACTTTGAAGAGGATTTGTTAGCAAAACTTTTCCCGTGATCTCTCAAAGATACAGCTCTAGAATGGTTTTGCTCTTTACCTATGAATTCAATACATTCCTTTTCACAGTTAATTGATCAATTTTTACACATTTTCAAGCAAATATTGGACCTCAATTTTCTTTGATCGATTTAGTTCATTGCAAGCAAGGTCTGAAAGAGAAATTAACTGAGTTTATTAGTCGATATCAATCTCTCTATGCATAAATTCAATATCAAATGAAGGATGAGGATGTTCAAAAGGTGTTTATTACAAATCTACAACCTAACATCCGTGATAAGATTCTCTTGATGAAGTATAACTCCTTTCAACATTTATGCACAACCCTTCGTAACTATCAACTTTCGTCTAGTCAGTATGAAATCAAGAACTCATCAGCTCAAGTTGGTCAATCCATGGGTGGAACATCACAACACAACTTCAAAAGGACTAATAGGAGTTTCATCAAGGTTAATAGACTGAATTTAAACAACTTTTCATAAGTATCTGCTATCACTAATCCAAAGAAGGCACCGTATCAACAAAGAAATTTACTCTGATATCTAAATCCTATCACTCTATCATGAATCAAGCTTTGAGTAATAATCTCATGAAGCTTCCCTTGATTAAACCTTTAGATCCTAGTAGAATGCAATGACCTTATTTCGATGCTAATGCTTTTTGTCATTACCATCGGACACAAGGACATGACACCAAATGATGTATGCATCTTAAACATGAAATACAGGACCTCATTGAATCGAATGTGATACAAGTATCGGGTGTGAATGAAAATGGGAATAAGTTGATTTCTCTGCCAAATCAGAACTTACAGATCTTCACTAATCCCTTTCCTAAGCATACCGATAATAACATGATGGAATAAAATACACTTGAAGTAGAAGATGACTACCTAAACTATGATGAGATTATTGCTACAATAGAAGTGGATAAGGAAAATACTGAAGTATCACCTCATCCACAAAGGAATGGTATTTATTCTAAAGTTCCTCCTCTGTTATCCCTTTAGGGATTGGGAGATACGTAACATACATCAGAAAGACAAATAGAACAAGAGACTCTAACAAATGAAAAGATTGAGATATTACAAGATAGTCCTTGTCACTTTGATAGACAAACTCAACAAAGAAAGCTAGCTAAAAATTAGAAAAGAGCAAGACGATTATCATCAGTTGGAAATAGTAGTGGCTCTCCTCCTCATAAGCAACAAAAGACTTCATATACACAAGGATATGAGAAACAAACATCACATGAACTACTCGACCAAAAAAAAGACCCTCATAAGAACCACTTAAGCTTTGCACAAAACTTGATAGAGCATCTCTCCAAGAGGCTCGCAAGTTCCAAATTTTAATACAAATCTTGTACTAGAAAGACAAGTATTTCTAACCCTTTACCTCCATGATGTGTTTCCTCGTGATGTGTTATGTGTTGTTTAGGCATCCTAGGATGACCCTTGATACTCTTGTAAGGTCAAGGATACTAGGGGACCGCCTCTGTTGTGACCCTTCTTCTATTTGTATCATCATTCTTCTATATTGCTTCTCCTCTATTTTCATTGTTGTGTGTTGTGTCTTATGGACATAGCGTTGTGGTTGGTGACTTGGGGGCACCCTCCTACGTGATTGTCCCTAAGGCACTTGTTTCTCCTCTCTTGATTTATTGTTTCCCTTCCTCTAGCATTTCTATCTAGTAGGCAGATGGCAAAAAACATTTTATACTGATGCGGACCTAGTGTCCCTTTAGCGAGAAATCAACAAATGGATCTAGTCCATGCATGATGATGGGGTTGTTATATATTATTTGACAATTGGCTAGTAGAATCACTCCATGTGATCTTGATGCTATCTTATCGCACTTACAAAACATAACAATACTGCTGCTCTGTGTACTTTGTCTATCTTGAATCTTGCATTCCTTGGTTCTCTATGCATTGTTGATTATCATGATTATATTGACACTAACACTTTTTCTTGCAAGAATGTGTTTGTAGGAACATTTGGTGATCGTAAAGTACATGTCACCTCTGGGGGGCATGGGCTTGGCGAGAGCTTGTGTTCCCTTGTGTGTTTTCTTCCTACCTTAATGTGCTTGATATTGGTACACAACATCAACCACCTTAAGATGGGGGCATATATAAGGTAAGTTATCTGTTGTAGATGCTAGCAATGTGTGTTTGTGAATCTTGAATCTATTGCAATCACTTAAGCTCTCTATGGAGGTGGGATATCATGCATATCCTTTTTATCTTAAGCCCTCAGTGTGGGGCGGGGATGGTGTATTTCTCGAGGAGAGTGCACAATCCTGTCATTTTCAAAAAGTCCTCCGAGCAGGCGAGGAGTGGTTTTGTGACTAACCTAACCCTTAAGCATGTCTTCAACTATTGTTGTGGCAAAACCCAATCATTGGTGTGTGCCTATAGTGTGCCTGAGATGGTGATGAACCTAGAAATAGGTACACTACATCTCTTGTTTGCCATGTTTTCTCCTTGTCTTCCATGTGTGTGTGTATGGTGTGTTTGTTCCCAAGCATAGTTTAAAGACCGGTGGCAATGAGTCCCTCCTATGATTTGGGATTTGTATGGCATGCTTGATTTGTATGCCATGTTTGTTCTCGAGTGCAGTTGAAAGACTGGTGGCGATGAGTCCCTCTTGCACTCTAAGATTTGTTTTGCATGTTTGTTGCCCCATGTGTAGTCTAAAGACTGGTGGTGATGAGTCCCTCCTACATTTTGGGTTGTGTTTACTTTCCTTGTACTTACATTATGCATTTCATAAATGGGAAAAAGAAAAAGAAAATATCATTGCATTCCTTGTATTCATTGTGTTTTGCATGTCTTCAATGATGTCTTCTTCATGTTTTCGTGACTGTAACTGTCTTCTCCATGTTTTGTGTGCATGTTACTGTCCTCAATATGTTTTGAAAGGAAGCAAGGTACACGGAAAATGCTTCCTACACTGATCTACTGAGGAAAGATTTATGCAAATTTTAACTTTTTACAGTTACAGATTAAGATGCACATTAATAGGAAGGTAATAACGACATTCAAATGCAAACAAAACTCACAACACAAGATATACGCGGGGAAAATCCTTTTCGGTGAAAAACCCCACACTCCAAAACTTGCACAATGTATTATTAAATCAGAAAGATGATTACAACACACTTTCAATGCAAGTTCTTTCAAGAGTACACACTGTCGATTCTCATTCACATCCCATGACCTTTTACACTCTCTAGCCGCTTATAACAAGCTTTTAGAAGCTTCCAGAAATTAGAGCTTTACAATGTCATATTTCATTTTGTCAGTTAACAAAATTAATCACCAACGCATTTATTAAATAAAAGTCATTTAAGGTTTCAGGGGTGCTGCCCCTAAGCCCCCGTGGGGGTGTTTCTCCTTGACCCCACCCTGTATCGCGACAAGGAGCGCGCCAGGGGCACTGCCCCTTAACCCCGTCTTGGGGGTGCTACCCCCAAACCCTCGTTAATTATTCAAGGGGGAAACCACGGCTGCCAAAGTCACCAAAATTTATCCTACTGCATGTACACAAGGTGTCGACTATGCCAACTCAACATGGGATCTTACAACATAGTGCTGAATAAATAAATACAACATTAGTAACTTGCAAAGGTTGAGACACCTTAATTCCCAACATGTTTGGCATGTCTTCTCCGTGCTTGGCATGTTTGCTGTGTTTGTTGACTATACTTTAATGCATGTATTGGCCTTGTGTTTATACATATATTAAAGTGGGGGCTAACTGTTATGTTAGAAAAAGTAACCTTGGGGGCTTTTTCCTATTAAAGTTTATCTCCCTGGTCTTGTAATTGCATTTAGAGAATCTTGCATGTTATTTTTGACTCCTAATGAGAAAAACCTTGGGTCTTGTGACAAATAGGACCTAGGGGGCTGCACTTTAATGAATTTTGAGCAAAAATGGCAGGGTGGACTTGGGCGCTAACGCCCTAGTCCAGCCCTATTTTGGGTCAGTCCTAATTTCAAATGTTGGTTTAGTGACCATTAATTAGGTCCTATGCTAACATCTAAAGTTTGAATTACAAAATTCTTAGCAGGAATCTTTGTAGTTCCATATATAAGCATGATTAGGTTTCATTTGCAAACTAGATGGATATTAGATGGAAATTAGATGAGCATTGTGATTTTGTGAAAGCGATTCAAGGCATTCATTGTGTTGCAGAGTAGTACTTTGTTGTTATTGTGTTTGTGTTTGCAGATTTGACATCCATCTCCTCATGGCATGAAGAGCATCATCCATCCATGAGATCTTCACTACAAGGTGATATCAATTGTGTTTTCAATCATTTATCATTTGGATTTTTTCCTCTATCTTGCCAGGATACGTACTCTCATCTCACAATGGTGTTTGGAAGACTTGAATGTCTCTCCAGGACTTGACTGAGGCAAGCCTCTAAATACCACAACCCCCTCCCATACTCCTTGTGATTGTAGGTTACAGGTGTCGAGTCCCATGGAGTGGAGTTGCAGGAAGGAGTGGCAAACACAGAGGATTCAGGATCTGAAAAGAAGCAAGACACTGGTGCTTTTCCTGGACTAGGGTGCTAGTCCCCGTGTCCTCCATAGTTGAATTCCCAGAAACAGAAGTTGAAGTGTTGATCACTCTCGGAAGGAGATCGGGATTCCATAAAGAAACAGGTACCTTGGACTTGGGCATGAGTCCCCGTGTCCTTGACTTCTCTGCCTTCTGAACTTCAAAAAATAGTGAGTTAAATATCTCTGTCCTTTACCTTGATCTGAAAGGATTTGCTTATTAATTTGCATAATTAGGGTTTCTAAGTACAATTGAGCATTAGATAGAGACATTGTTTGACACATCCAAGAATCCACAGCTTCCCAAGTGGTAGCCCAACCTGATAGGTGATTGTGCTCGCTTAGTGGAGATTCAACTTGGTTGATAAGCCCTTGGAATGTTTGGTGTGAAAGGAGGATTCCACATAAATCATTAAACAATTAATCTCTCTCCTTTTACCTACAAAAGACCTCCAAAGATAATATCATCAACAAAGACTACAACAATCAAAATTTGATCATTATTGATTTTGAAATAGAGATTGCTGTCAGTAGCACCTTTATTGAATCCTAACTACAACAAGTACTTGTCCAATCTTGTATACTAGGATCTAGGGGCTTACTTAAGGCCATACAAGGCTTTCTTCAATCTGCATACCATATCACCTTGGTCTAATGACTAAAATCCTTCCGGTTGTTCAATGTAAACTTCTTCTTCCATCTCTCCATTCAAGAATGCAAACTTCACATCCATATGGTATACTTTGAAGTCTTTGTATGTTGCAAATGCCAAGAACATTCTGATTGCTTCAATCCTTGCCACAAGAGCAAATGTCTCTTCAAAATCTATGCCTTCAACTTGAGAATATCCTTTACATACCAGTCTTGCTTTGTTTCTTACCACTTCTCCAATCACATTCTTATTTGCAGACCTAGGGGCAGGTTCCCAAGTCTGATTCTTCTTAGTCTGCATTAGTTCTTCTCCCATTGCCTTGATCTAAAACTATGCTTTATTAACTGTCTTGGGTTCAGCCTTTGAAAATGAATAGAGATTTACCTGTTCATCTGCAATTCTTCTTCTTTGACAAAGCACCTTTGCTCTTTTTACAAATGATCTGGTCTTTCATGTGATGCTTCTACACAAACCCTAGGGGTCTCAGGAATTCTTTTTAGAGCTTCTTCAACCTATACTTTCTTGATCTTTTGCTTGAAGACTCATTTGATTCATGTCCATTTGCCTCTGAGTTCATCAAATACTTCCAATCATCATGAAAACTTCTTTGTACTGAAAGCAACTGTGTTTAGTCAACCCAAACTTTTGTTACTCATTACTCTCAAGCCAATTAACAAAATCAGACAAACTTCTGGATGTAGATGTAATCAATGATTAATAACCATATGTCATAACTGCGGAGCAATATCTTTAATAGTGGACCAATGTGGACTAAATTATCAGAGAACTATAACTTGATTTTACCAAATAGGTACTTGGCCAAAATTCATAACATGTCTTCTTTCCTGATCAAATCTTCTTGCATAGCAAACATCTAGATCTGCACAACTCTTCCTTTATCCTTTATAGTCACAGTCTCTGTCTTGACTTAAACCTTTGTTGCTAATCCTTGACTTTATCTCTTTATGCTAAGGCATCAACACTAATCCTTTGACAGGGGAGAAAAGATTTTTTATTGAAGCTCCCCTGAGTCAAAGCACCCAATTCACTTCTTGGAGGAAGTATCTGCACTAGAGTCTGGTGCAGACCCATCTTTGACTTCATTTACTTGCTTCTTGACCCAAACCTTTTTCATCTCCTTCTTGACTTTTGTCGGATCAACCTTTTCCACTGGTTTCTTTAATTCTGCCTGAGTATCCTTTTTCATGTTCTTACTTCTACAAAATCTTGCAATATGTCCAAGCCCGTTGCAATTGAAACACATAGTATTTTTCTAACCATTGTTCCTTCCATTCATCCCTGGCCTGCATTGGTTAGGCTTATGTCCAAATTTATTGCATGTATAACAATAGCCATTGAAGGATTTAACTATCCTATCCTTGCTATAGCCATTTCTCACTTGACTTTTGCACTCATTAGCTCTATATCCCATCTTATACCATGCATAAGACCTAATAGAATTCTAACTCACTTTCTTTATGTATACAGTAGCTCTATGACCAACTTTATTGCATGTGAAATAGTTACCTTTGAAAGATTGGTCATTCCTTCCATATCCATTTCTTATCTGACTTCTGCATTCATTAGCCTTGTGGCCTACTTTATTACAGGTGAAACACTGACTAGAGAATGATGGAACTTTTTGATTCACTTTGCTCCTAGATTGAGTAGCCTTATGACCAAACTTATTGCATGAATTACGATAACCTTTGAAAGATGGGTACCTTTAAGCATTTGGTTGTCTAACTGGTGGTCTTCAGGGTCTATTTCTTTGATTCTGGATCTATTTGCCTTTGTCCTTCTTGATCTCAGCATTCTTTTCTTGTCATGTTTTACAACTTTCACCTTTCTCAAATCCCAATCTTTCTTTGTCATCAAGTCTCTTCTGACTAGCAATCATCTCATCAAGTTTTACAGAACTGATCTTGAACCTTTCTTCATAGCTCTTTGCCTTCTCTAAATCTGACGTCAAGTTTACAACTTCTTTTTCAAGCTTAGCACATTCTTCTGATTTATCTTTCACTAACAGATTTAGGTCTTCTTCTACTTTTGCTCTTTCTACAACTTCCACATTTAGATCATCCTGTGTTTCATTTGTTGATATCAATTATTCTCCAACCTCCTTATATTTCCCTTTGAGCTTCTCAACTTGTGCTCTTAATTTTCTAATGCATTCATCTACTTCTTTGACATTTTCCTTTAGATCTTTGATTTCTTCTTCAACTCTTTCTAGGTCTTCAAGAGCAACCATCTTGTGTGCCATCCCAGATCTACCTAAGCTGTTAAGCTTTCTTCCAAGGAACCCTCACTTTGATACTAATTGTTGAAATGCACAAGACAACTAAGAAGGGGGGTGAATCAGTTGTCACCAAAACCTTAACTTCTTTCAAACAACAACACATCAACTACTTAATCACTGTTATTAAGATTTAACCATGAAAGCATGAAATCAGAAACTTAAACACATTCACACATTCAACACATGAGACACTAGATTTTTACATGAAAAGCCCTAAATAGGGAAAAACCATGGTGAGTGTTAGCTCACAATATAATATGTAAGAACAATACCAAAATCAGAGGCTCACTTCCTTAGGGCTCACTGCCCAGATTGCTCACTACAAATTGAGAGGCTCATTATCATTGGGTGGCTCATTGCCAGATTTGGTGAACTGAGATAGCAGCATCTACACTATGCCAAAGTTTAGTTCTATTGAAGCACAATAAACATCCTTTGCTTTGGTCTTCTTTTACTTCACACTTATCTTCACATCTTCTCTCTTGGATACATTTTCATGACTCTATTACAAGTATTTATACAATTCTTCAACCTGAAATAATCATAAGGTCGACATTACATGCATCAACCATTGGAACATTCTCTAAGGTTGGCAAACACATATACATAAGAATAGGTCTGGACCTAAATAGATTAATTAAATAGATTGAATGAATGCGAACCAAATGATGCCTTAGCTGGGAATTAAATACAATCTTGCACATTACAACACGCTATCACAATCTCCAAAGTATAACCACAACAAGTGAAAACAACGAAGTCGGCTAAAACTGGTGTTAACACTAAAGAATTTGAGAACACGCTACATGTATGATCTAGATTACACTTTGCAGACCAATCAAAAGGAAGGAACATGATTTGGAGATATCCACAAGCACGTTACAATCACCAAGAACATCCACACAACCTCAAAACACTTTACCCACAAGATTCTTCAAATCAGAGCACTTGAACATTAGTATCGGCCACTGTCATAAAAGAAAGATCACTTATGGACCACCATATCATGAACCATTAAAACTAAAGGCACATATCCTCATTATAAACTTAATTCCAGAACTGCAGACTGTAATACTTAATTGCGGAGAAATGCGAAGCATAATACATTCTCCCTGTCACCACTAAAAGCACAGAAAAATAGTTTTTACTCTGGTGAACATAACTCACTCAAATCTTCATACCGGAGGCTCAAACTTGGAACATAGCAAATATAGACAACCTTCATCTTAACTTCCAAACCACAGACAAAGATTTTCAATCTACAAGAAATGCGGACCAAAATACTTTATTGTCTTTCTACAAACCAAGATACTATGCAATACACTGTTTCCACTAGTAAAGCGAATTTTCTCAAAAGCACTTGGGAACTCAATACTAGGAACACTTTCTCATTATCTTCAATACTTATTTAAGCCAAAACCAATTATCTCAACACAAGAAAGCATCAAAACAAGAGCACAGTTGACACCAATGATAACATAGATATGTTGACATCAATGACAACACCGGTAAGCACATACTTGCAACACAACATAGAATCACTTGGGAGCCAACAAATCCAACCACGATAGATCTCACTTGAAAAAAACAAATATTACTTGAGATCACATCACATACTGCTTCTTAACAGACATTATCAAACTCTGCTAGTCAATTACTTGTTTTCCGGAGCACCAAATGACAAATCCTTTGGAATGAAGATGGATAAGGATCTTATAAGTTTAAGTTCAGAACCGCAAGACCAAATTCCAACCTACAAAGAAATGTGGAGCAAGATACTATCTCTCTATCACTGTACAAACATTACTAGGAACAATCTTCAAACTATTGAATAGAAATTTTTCTGCACAGTGATCCAAACCACCAAATTCTATATTTAGCATCTTCAAACACTTCTCTAAATCATATCCAAAGATCATACTATGGTCTTCAATACAGATAAAATGTGAGCAAAATACTCAGACAGTGTTCTTCAATTAATCAACAAACAACAATATTAGAAGATATAGTTGGCACCAATGACAACACAAACATGTTGACATCAATGACAACACCAGTTAGCACATTCTTGCAACAGATGCATGATGAGAATTTCACAAACCTTGTAGAATCATGGTGGAAGCAAGACATCTAAAAAGGATAGAAGATGTTTAATCTCTTCTTGAAATGAAAAAAGCTAAAATAAAAATTGAAAGCATGGAACAAAAATAGTTTCAGGGATATCTTCAAAGAAAAGGAAGAAATAGAAGAAAAATTGAAGATTTTAAATGAGGAAATTTTTAGGAATGGAATGAATCAGGAATCATACCTAAAAAGGATAAGAGCTAATGATGAAACAAGCTGAAATACTGGCCAAAGAGGAAATCTTTTGGCATAAAAAATCCAAGGAAGCTTGGTTGTAGGATGGGGACAAAAACAAAAAGTTTTTCCATAACTCAATGAAGATTAGAAGGTAGAAGAGTCATTTGGACAAGATAGTGTTGCAGTATGGAACTGAATGTGAAGAAGAAAACATTATAAACACAGTAGGGGTGAACTTTTTTGAAGATCTCCTAAACAATAGAGAGACATAAGATCTATGTATACAACAGAAAATCCTAGAATGTATCCCCAAACAGGTCAAGCCAGAACACAATGATCTATTAAGTGCATTGTTTAAGGAAGAGGAATTCAAGGAGGTAGCAATACAATTGCATCCAGACAAAGTGCTAGGGCCTGATGGTTTCCTAGCTAGTTTTTTCCACAAGTGCTAGCACATTGTTGACAAAGACATTTGGGTGGTGGCAGAGGAGTTTAGAAAGAGGAAGACACTACTTAAGGATCTCAATAACACATTCATTGCTCTGCTTCCAAAGAAAGACCAGGTACTATTTTTTGAAGATTTTAGGCCCATTTCTTTATGCAATACAATTTACAAAATTTTTGCCAAAGCAATTGTGAATAGGATGAATCTTTTTTTGGATAAAATCATCTTGGAAGAACAAAGTGGTTTTGTCCCTGGACAATCAATTTTTGATGGAACCATCATAGTTCAAGAAACTATCTACTCCCTCATGGCATAAAAAAGGAGTGGTATGCTGGTTAAGTTAGATATAAGGAGGGCCTATGACAGAATGGATTGGAGATTTCTGTTTAAGGTTTTGGAAGCATTCAGATTTGATAAAAACTAGTTGGATTGGATTTTTAGCTATGTAGCAAGCCCCAGATTTTCAATCTTGATTAACAGAAGTCCTTAAGGTTTCTTCGAAGTATCAAGAGGTTTAAGGCAGGGGGACCCCCTATCACCCTTCCTCTTCATCATTATAGTGGACGCTTTGGGCTGATACATTCAAAAGGTAACTGCCTTTGAATGGGGGGAAGGATTACAAATCACTAGAAATGTGCACCTTTGACACATCAGCAATTCACTGATGACATGATGCTATATGGTAGTGTGAAGAGGAAAGAAGCTAGGTGTATGAAGAGTATATTGGATGATTACTTGGTGGCCTCTGGGTAATGTGTTAATACAAACAAATTTGAAATTTTCTTATTTTCTATGGACCAAAGAAAGTAGAGAGAGATTCTAAGAATCCTGATGTTCTAAAAATGGGAGTTCCCAAGTAAGCACATATGCTTTCCTTTGTTTGATGGAGACAAGCAGTCAAAGCTATGTGAACCATTGCTAAAACAACTAAGTGACATAATGGGTTCATGGAAAGGGAAGTGGCTCTCTTGGGCAGGTAGGATCGTAATGCTAAAAGCAGTCATCTCAGCTATCCCAATTTTTTTGCTCTCATGTCTTAGGCTACCCAAATCCTCATGCGAATCTATGAGCAAAAATGAGATTTTTTTTTTGGCAGGGTCCAACAGAGGACAAGAAGTTCCCCTTGATATCTTGGGAAAAGGTATGCAGACCGAAATCAGAGGGAGGTGTGGGTTTGAGGAATTAGATCTCACAGAATAGAGCTTTAGGGGCAAAATTAATTTAGGCATTTCACTCCAAGCTAGACTTGAAATGGGTAAAGATCCTGAGAAATAAACATCTAGATTTAGCAGAAGACAATAGAATCCTCACAATCTCAAAACTAGTTAAAGGGTCGAGACTATGGAACTTCTTGTTGTCTTGTAGGGAGATCATCACTGACTACCTAACGTGGGAAATTGAGAATGGAAAAATAGCCCTATTCTGGGAGGATTCATGGATGGGTCTTCCTAAGATTGGAGATGTGTGCCCAATGGCCAAACAGATCTTGACAGAGCATTGGGGTGTTAGAGTTGTTGATTGCATAGAATAAAGTTCAAGCAACAATTTTAAGGAGTGGGTGTGGAAAGACTTTGGAGTCCTGGGGATCCTTGAAGGAGAATAGATTGCATTAAGGGATATTCTAAAAAATAGGAGACCCCGACTTTCCTCAAGAAGTGATTTCCTGCACTAGAATTGCTCAGCCACAGGAGAATACAATGCTAAGATAGGATATGTAGTGGTTGAAGGTGCAAAGGAATAGACTGAGTTACCAGTGCAAAGGAATAAGGTATGCCTCCCCAAATCTAAAGTGTTTTCTTGGGCAACCCTTCAGAAAAGAGTCTTAACAGGAGATAGGTTCAGGAAACTTGGTTTTGAAGGGCTAAACAAATGTGTCTTATGTTTACAGGAGAGTGAATTAGCAGAGCATCTCTTCTTGGAGTATCCCTTTGCCCAAGAGTGTTGGAGGTGGCTATGTGCAAAGTTAGGTTGGATTGGGGCTCTGCCCAATGACATAATGACTTTATTTAAATCATGGTCAACCATTCATCGTCACTCAGTGTATGGATGTATTTGGATAATCAGCCCTTCCATTCTACTATGGGAGATATGGAAAGAACATAATAGGAGAACATTCCAAGATAAAGTCCAATGGAGTTGATTCTCTTCCAAATCAAAGTTGAAACAATAATCACCAAGGTGGAATATAATAGTATTCAGGATGGAGTAAGAAACATATTCACTGTGCAAGATGACAAGCTAAGGAGAGTTTGGAATGGATTGATCATTCCCCCCGTTAATGGGGATGGGGGTGATGAGGCCTGACAGAAGAGATTGGAGATAAAGTGGATCCTACTGCTGAGAGGATGGGTGAAGATGAATTTTGATGGCACCTCCAAGGGGAAACTAGGTGCCTTTGGCATAGGCTGTTTGGTGTGGGATCACAAGGGTGATATTCTTGGAAAGGCAACAAAAATACTCCCCAAGGGCACTAACAACAAAGTAGAACTACATGCCCTTATCTTGGGCCTTAATCTATGTTGCTTCCTCAAGGTTAAGAAGATAGAAGTAGAAGGGGAACCTTTAGTAGTGATCAATGCCTTGAGAAAAATGGGTTTATCTAATTGGAAATTAAATGGCTTCCTATTGGAGGCTCTAAGTTTGGCAGATAGCTTTGAAAATGTGGTTTTTAATCATGTGCTAAGGGAAGGGAATAAATAAGTTGATGAGTTGGCTAACTTAGCAATCAGTTTGGAGCATACTAATCAGTGGGAAGTAATGTACAATGAAGATGCCAACTCTTGAGACTAACAAACAGTCCCCTCCATGCGATAGAATGATGGCAGCAAAGTGTGTGGCAAGGGCTTTATGACGGCTATTTGGGCATTGGCGTTGGACAATATTTTTGGGGGTTTTGGAGAAATTTGATAGTTGGTGCTTGTTTAAAATGGACACCCCAATAAGGCTTACATGCAAGAAATGACAGATGTCCTTCTTGGGGTGCATTATAGAGAAGAGGATGAGGCAAGTGTTTAAACCAAAGAGTGTTATCGTGCTATTCCCAATAGAATGGGTTCTGGGAGAGAGATTCATGGTGGTAGAACACAAGTATAGAGTAAATTCT
Organism: Cunninghamia lanceolata; assembly: GCA_027924645.1. Taxonomy (NCBI): domain Eukaryota; kingdom Viridiplantae; phylum Streptophyta; class Pinopsida; order Cupressales; family Cupressaceae; genus Cunninghamia; species Cunninghamia lanceolata. Next base: position 1,515,400 of record BSBN01000771.1, read on the forward strand.
GATCTAGCATCTATGTTCCTCATAGTTCTTTTGGATGCCGACGAAGACAAGGTAGCCATTAAAGCCCTAATGGAGGCCTTTGTCGAGAAAAAATTTTGTGGCAGATGGTTGGAGGTGATGAGTGTGGCCAAACTAGGTTTGGGCATTCCTAGGGCATATGACTTCCAGAGAATCAATGTGGCTAGAGATGCAGTGTCATGGCTACCGTTCATGGAGGAGGTTAGAGCCGAGCATATTGCAAGGAGAAGGAAGCATGCAACGAGGGGGATCTCATTCCTTAAAAAACTTGCTGGTCTCAAAGATGAGGATGCCTGGATGTTGGAGGTGTTGGAGTCTTACTATGTAGAGGATGACAATGCTTAGAAGGGTTTGGTTGTAGGTTTTTTTATGCTATTTGATCAGGTTGTTTGTGTCTTTTTCTGTTAGATTCTAGGGTAGGATGGTTGATAGGGTATATTGCTACAAGGTTTTTGTCTGTCCCCTACTATATGCTATATGGGGTTTCTATGTAATGTTCAAAACTTTGTTAAATATTTCTATTAATATTTTAATATAAAGGGAGCAGGCCCAAAGCCTACAATTTACCAAGCAAAAAAGAAATAATAGTAATATAATTAATAATATTACTACTAATAATAGAATGAAATTAACAATAATAACTTGAAAGGAAGCAAGGTATGCGGAACACACTTCCTACACCAATCTAATGAGGGAAGTAGAGTGCAAATTCTTTAAAATCCTTGCAATTATAGTTATGTTATATGTTTAACACAAAGATTACAACAACAAAACACAACACAAGAATGTAAGAGACACAAGATGTACATGGGGAAAACCTTTTCAGGTGAAAAACCCCACACTCCAAAACCTACACAATGTATTATCAAAACTGAAATGTTTGCAATGGAAGTTCTTCTAGGAGTCTTCAAATGTTGTTTCTGGCGTAATTTTGACAGCATAATAGTACCTGTACAAAAACTATGCATACTACTACTCGAAACACCTCATTATATAGAGTTACAAGGCATAACTGAGAAGCTTCTAGAGGTGGGCGTCCATCTTGGCCACATGGCCCATTTCACACACCCGAGAACACTTGTCCAACATGCATACACCTCTCTCACATCTATCATACATGGCAGATTTGACTTCCCAAGATGGAGCACTCCAGGCTAAAAATAGGCTATGACAGATGCTCTTATGCATCTTACAGCTATCATAAAATTTGCCCAACATAACAACACTTAATGTTGTAAGAGATTCCATCATACAAGACTAAATATATCATATTCCTCTTACAACATGTCATTACCCAACTTGGGCACCCAAAGATGCCTTTCCCACATGCAAAGATGCTCTCTAACACTTGTCTTCACTTGTCATAGTAATCTCTATACTTGGCTCTTACGTGTCATAGATTCTATCATACAAAATAACTCCTCTGTCATACCACAAGATGCCGACACATGGTATATTAGTGCCACCTCAAAAGGGACACCTAGATTCTCATGTGTTTGACTTGACCATCCAAGTCACATTACAAGTAGGATGACATGTCACAATGCCACCTCAAACTAAATGACAAAATAGGATGTGCAAGTACATACAAAATTAGACAATTAAATAAATAAATAATCTAATAATCATGCTAGGAATTGTAAGGTTGAGACACCTTAATTCCCAACATTCTCCCACTTGTCGAACACCTTGCAAGAGCCAATAGAATGACAAGATTTAACTGCTAGGGGCCAAGAGGCCCATAGACTCCGAACACCATCTAAACTTATATGTGCCCACAGGTTTCATCAATGCATCTGCAACATTCTTCAAAGTGTCAACCTTTTCCAATATCACCTTCCCATCTACCATATCACGAACAAAATGATATTGAATATCAATGTGCTTTGTTCTGGCATGGAAAGTAGGACTCTTTGCGATGCAAATCACACTCTGACTATCACAACTGATAGTAATCTATCCTGCATCAAAACCAACATCTAAACACAACCTCTTAAGCCAAATGGCTTCCTCACAAGCATGAGTAGCTACAATGTACTCTGCTTCTATCATGGACAAAGCAACCACAGGTGGTCACTTACTCATCCAACTAATAGCTACACCAAACATAGTAAACACGTAAACACTAGTGGATCTCCTGCTGTCAATGTCACCTGCCCAATCAGAATCCACAAATCTATGAATACTCATAGAATGTTGAGGTCCTATAGGATAACCAAGATAACATAGGGAATACTCAAAAGTACCCCAAAAATATTTGAACACACTCTTCACTGCATCCCAATGTACCTGTCTAGGATTAGCCATAAACTAAGGACTCCCACTGCTTGGGCAATGTTTGGTCTTGTACAGACCATAGCATACATCAAGCTGTAACTATACTAGCATAAGGTATGCTGCTCATATCCTCCATCTCAGAAGGAGACTTCAAACAATCGTCAATAGATAACTTTTTCCCCATCGTAACAGGAATAGTCAATTGTCTGCAATCCACCATACTGAATCTCTCCGACATAGTGTTAACATACTTACTCCGGCCTAACCAAAGTTTTATGTTTGCTCTGTCTCTTCTGATCTCCATCCCCATAATGTACCTAGCTGCCCCTAAGTTTTTCATTTCAAACTGTGCTAACAACTGAGACTTCAAATCAGAAATCAAACCTTTACCATTCCTAATTAGTAACATATCATCAACATACAATGCTATAATAAGAAAATGATCATTGCCAAATTTGAAATAAACACAATGATCTAATTTTGATCTCAAGAATCTAATACTCAACACAAAGGCATCAAACTTTTAGTGCCACATCCTAGGAGACTAGTTCAAACCATACAAAGACTTTGTTAACTTGCAACCTAGATTTTTTTGACCATTTACCATGTAGTGCTCCAGCTGTGACATGTAGATTTCTTCCTCCAAATCACCATGAAGGAAAGTTGTGTTCACATCCATTTGTTCCACTTCTAAGTCATAAGCTATTGCAAGAGATAATAGGAATCGAATAGATGTCAGCTTTGCAACGAGAGAGAAAATATCACCATAATCAATTCCCTCCACTTGAGAATATCCCTTCGTAACCAATCTGGCCTTATACTTCTCAACACTGCCATCTGCACCAAATTTCTTCTTGAACACCCATTTACATCCAATAGGTTTCTGTCCTTTAGGAAAAGGCACCAAGTCCCAAGTTTTATTCTTTTCCAAAGAAGCCATCTCCTCTTCCATGGCCTCCTTCCAGGAACCTACATCTTTCATACCCATAGCCTCTTTCATAGTTCTAGGCTCATATGTGTTAGAAATTAAGGCAAAATCACAACTAGAATCAAGCAATGAATAACCAAACCTCTCAGATTGCCTCCTGATTCATGTGGACCTCATCACAAACTGAGGTGGAGGTTCTCCTTCTTCTTCTAAACTTTCAGATCTACTAGAGCTCTCCTCATCATCAGGTCCAATAGGGTCTTTCGGTTCAATCTTCTCAAGGGTAGTAGGAAACTGAACCACATCCTCTTTCTTTTCTTTTTCTTCTGGCTATAAAACAACAGGAGGAGTTACCTCTCTAAAAATAACACTTCTTCTATATAAGACTTTCTTAGCCACAGGATCCCAAAGCTTGTATCATTTCACACCGACACCATAGCCAATTAAGATACACTTAACTACCTTGTTTTCCAATTTTGACCTCTTCTCCTTAGGCACATGTGCATATGCCTCACAACCAAAAACACAAAGATGTCTCAATGAAGGCTTCTTACTAGACCACACCTCCATGGGTGTCTTATCAATGAGCATTGAAGTAAGAGACCTATTAATCAAGTAGCAAGTAGTAGCTATAGCTTTATCCCAAAACTTTTGTTCAAGGCTAGCTTCACTAAGCATACTCCTAGCCCTCTCCATCAACGTTCTATTCATCCTCTCTACAAATCTAGTTTTCTGAGGGGTGTATGGAGTTGTCTTATGTCTTTCAATCCCATGTTCTTTATATAACTTATCGAACTCTACGGAATAGAACTCACCACCGTTATCAGTTCTCAAACACTTAATCTTTTTACCAGTCTGATTCTCTACAAAAGCTTTAAACTCTTTGAACCCACTAAAGACTTTAGATTTGCTTCTGAGAAAATAAACCCATGTCCTTCTACTGTAATCATCAATGAATGATACAAAATATAATGATTTAGAAATCGAAGGAACATTTACAAGACCAAACACATCAGAATGAATAAGATCCAACAGACTAGAAGACTTGTGAGAACTAGAGTAACACTGAACACGGTTTTGCTTTCCATATATACAATGTTTGCAAAAGTTGAACTCGAGATTACAATCATTTAATCCCTCGATGAGGTTTTTATTTTTTAGGGCTCTAAGACCCTTCTCACCAATGTGACCAAGTCCCTTATGCCACAACATTGTTTTCTCAACAGGAAGTTTCATTTCCAAAGCATGAGCACCCTTAGGTACCCAGAAAGCACTACCATTAGAAGTTGAAGCAACACATCTTTTCGTTGTTGGTTCCAATAGTGAGGATGAAGAATCTGAAGCTCTTTTCTTCAAAACAAAAGAACTATTGCACTGAGCAGTGCATGCATCTAGCTGAAATAGAGTACCTCTCTGAGTACCTTTAGCAAGCACCATAGCTCCTCTTGTCATCTTGCATCCTTCACTCAAGAAGATAAACTGCACACATGCATCATTCAATTTACTTACAAAAAGTAGGTTTCATGCTAAACCGAGGATGTGCATAACCCCATTGATCCCCTTCACTCGTCCATCAGGGAATCAGATCAAGACTCTTCCACAACCAACTATCTTCAAGTGAGAGTCATCACCCAGGTACACCTTCCCACCATCGAACTCTACATACTTTGTGAACCAACCTCGATGTGAGGTCATGTGGAAGGAAGCACCGGAGTCAATCAACCACACATCTTTTGATGCATGGGTGGCCAAGGCAACAATAAAAGTATCACCATCATCTTGAGATTTGTCAGAATTTGAATCAGAGTGTTCTTCTTCTTTTTCTTCTTCTCCTCCTTGCACTCCTTTCGAAAATACCTAGATTTACAATAGTTCCAACATAGTGCCTTGGGCTTTCTAGGAGATTTGAATCTCCCATGGGATTTGGATTTGCCCTTTTCATCTTTCTTGTCCTTCTTTTTCCCTTTCTCCTTGGGTCTACCATGAACCACAAGAGCCTTCTTAGCTAACTCAGAAGACTTTCTCCTCATTTCTTTAGATAACAACAAATACACCACTTAATCCATCTTGAAAGTACTCCCAATTGCCATGACAAGGTGGTCCCACGAGTTTGGCAAAGAACAAAGCAAGGTCATACAATGATCCTCCTCCATTTTCATACCAACGGAAGTCAACTGTGCAAATAACATGTTAAAGGCATTCAGGTGATCTGCAACTGATCCTCCATCTTCCATCCTCAGAGAATACAACTTCTTCCTCAGGAATAACTTGTTTACTAGGGATTTGGCCTGATAAACATCACCAAGTTTCTTCCATAACTCTTTTGCGGTCTTCTCTTCATGAACATTTAACAGGATAGAATTAGCTAAACAGAGTCTCACAAGACCCTTAGCTTTACGATCTTTGAGATCCCAATCTGCTTGAGCCATTTCCATTGGTTTTGTACTAAAAATTATTTCCCATAGGTCTCTATCAACAAGCATGTCTTCCATTTTAAGTTTCCACAACTCGAAATTACTGCCATTAAACTTTTCCAACTCTATTTTTCTGGATGTGCCTGCCATCTCCTTCTTGCAAAAAGATTACAGAATACTCTACATAGACTCCCACTCAATTGAAGATCAGTACAAAAAACCCCTACCCAACAAGTAGGACCAAAGGTGATCAAGCTCTAATACCAACTGAAAGGAAGCAAGGTATGCGGAACACACTTCCTACACCAATCTAATGAGGGAAGTAGAGTGCAGATTCTTTAAAATCCTTACAATTATAGTTATGTTATATGTTTAACACAAAGATTACAATAGCAAAACACAACACAAGAATGCAAGAGACACAAGATGTACGTTGGGAAAACCTTTTCAGGTGAAAAACCCCACACTCCAAAACCTGCACAATGTATTATCAAAACTGAAATGTTTGCAATACACTTGCAATGCAAGTTCTTCTAGAAGTCTTCAAATGTCATTTTTGGAGTAATTTTGGTAGCATAATAGTACCTGTACAAACACTATGCATACTACTACTCCAAACACCTCATTATATAGAGTTACAAGGCATAACTGAGAAGCTTCTAGAGGTGGGTGTCCATCTTGGCCACATGGCCCATTTCACACACTCGAGGACACTTGTCCAATATGCATACACCTCTCTTACATCTGTCATACATGGCAGATTTGACTTTCCAAGATAGAGCACTCCAGGCTAAATGACAGATGCTCTTATGCATCTTATAGCTATCATAAAATCTACCCAACATAACAACACTTAATGTTGTAAAAGAATCCGTCATACAAGACTAAATGTAGCATATTCCTCTTGCAACATGTCATAACCCAAATTGGGCACCCAAAGATGCCTTTCCCACATACAAAGATGCTCTCTGACACTTGTCTTCACTTGTCATAGGAATCTCTATACTTGGCTCTTACACATCATAGATTCTATCATACAAAATAACTCCTCTGTCATACCACAAGATGCTGACACATGGCATATTAGTGCCACCTCAAAAGGGACACCTAGATTCTCATGTGTTTGACTTGACCATCCAAGTCATATTACAAGTAGGATGACATGTCACAATGCCACCTAAAACTAAATGACAAAACAGGATGTGCAAGTACATACAAAATTAGGCAATTAAATAAATAAATAATCTAATAATCAATGCTAGGAATTGCAAGGTTGAGACACCTTAATTCCCAACATAACTATGATAGAGGGAATGATAATGATGAATGGATTTCAAGGAGGATAAAACCAAGGTACAAACAAATAATAAAATAAAGGATAACATAAATGAAAAAGGGGTAAATGAGACAAAGGTAATGGTGAAAGGAGGAAAAAGAAAGGGAAGACTGGAAGTGCGAGGGAAGGAAAGGGTTGAAAAGGGTAGAATAAGGAAAGGGAGGAGAGAGATGGAAAGTGGTGGGAGAGGTGAAGGAAGATCATAAAGAGGCAGTGTTAATATTGGGTGTTTAACATAAGTTATCAAGGGAAGCTCAAAATCCACTTGTCATCCCAATTGAGGTTATGCTTGTGTTTTCTAATTTTAATGATTCATTTCAAATTTCTCTTGATGTAGTTTTCTTGTGTTGTTAAGACTTGGGTGGCCTCTAATAGAATATGATGTTTGATTTTGTATGAAAGTGTAACAAGGGTATAGTTTTTGATGTGCTCATGTTTAATTTAAGATAATGCATCTTAATCCTTATGCTGATGGAGTAGTTCGTTTCTCCAATTTAATGTGCTCCACATGAGCATTCAATATTATGGACCTCCACATTTTGAAGGAGTTATCTAGGATCTTTGGTGGAAGCTCAATGAGACTTATCACTATGGCATGTGGTTTGAAAGCACATCTAAGGCCTTTTTTACTTAGAATTTTAGAAATCTTGTTTGAGATGCCTTTTACATATGAGAGGGTATCCACGTGGATGCTATACAATTCTTCATCATTTTTGTGAGATATAACTCAAGTTTTGAATTTTAATCACTCTAGAATGCATCTCTCACCACTTTCCATCTCTCTCCCACCATTCTTGATTCCACCCTTTTTACCCCTTCCCTTCCCTTGTGCTTCCAAATTTCCCTTTCTTTTTTCTCCCTTCACTAGTACTTTTGTGTCTCATATGCCACCTTTTAATTGATGTTATCTTTTATTTTCATATTTTCAAAACTTGGTTTTATCTTCCTTTTATTCCATACATCATCATCATTCCCTTTATCATGTAGTTATTATTTCTATTTTCATTTTATATTATTAGTAGTAATATCATCACATATTATGTTTGTTTTTATTATTAGCATGCCGAACTATAGTAGTTTTATTCCTACTCTTTCCTACCTATTCAACCATTTTGTTATCATATTTTTCTCATTACTGTAGTTATTAATGTTATCATAGTTTTATTATTCTCACTTATATATTTATTAGAGTTATTATTATTTTATCTTAGTAAGACTAACTATTATCCGTGGTGTTTTTTCTCCTTTATTTATTTCCTTTATTTTTACTTTGCTCTCATTTCCCATGCTCATCACACATTATTCTTTCCCTTATTTATTATTTAATAAGATATTTATGCAATCCACTCATTTTGTTTCCTCATCTTGATGATGGACCACTAAGTGTGATCTAAAACATTGATACAAAATAGGATCATGATTGTAATTATAAACATACTAGTTCGATTACATGAACTATGGAAAAATCATGTCTAGTATAAGATAAATAGTCAAGAAGAAAGGTCACTAATACATGCATGAGAGTATCCAAATATGGAGAGAAAAATACAATATGTGATATATGAGGGATGCCTTTAAGTTTAGGGACATTTTTCCATGAACCATGATCCCTAGATGTATTAATAGAGCTTATGAATAAGTCACTATCACATGTCATACAAGGATATAATCACTATTAAATAGAGAAATGTTATCATGTGATATAGTGATAAATAATGGACATTACTAATGCAAACATATTGGTCTTCCTCATTAGATACATCATGAAATAGTATAATCAACATTAGGCTCATGAAAACCACTATCACAAGTTATAGGAGAAGTATAGTCAACATTAAGCTCATGCACAAGAGAAGGAAAAGTAATGACAAGTTCCATGAAGAATGAAAAATCACATACACAATGAAATAACACATCCATGGAATAAGCACCACCATCCTTGTGGTATAAGTACATGATCTCATCAAGGATAAAAGGATCAAAAGAAACAAATTGTAAGAACATGTTAAAATCCTTGGTACATGCATGAGTGGATTCCAAAGACAAGGTATGGTGTGGGCCCATGACTAAGATTTAACAATGAAAAGTGTACAAGGTAGATCTTGAAATTAAAAATCCACTAAGGGAAAAACCCTAAAATGACACTAAATTCATAAGGAGAAATCAATTATAAAAAAATAATGAAAAAATTAGAGCAATAAGATTTGAAAACTTAGAGAAAATTTTAAAAATACCCTGAAGGATAGGTGTGGAAGTGTCAAGTTCACCAAAATATAGGCAAATAAAATGCACCCTATGTTAGTTTAGGAAGTCTAAATGGGGATGCTAAAGTAAACAATGTAACTAAACCCTAAATTAATCATGAACTAAGATAGAAGCACTAACAAAAAAAAATGATAAGTGGAAAATGAGATTGATTGAAATAACTAAGATATATTAGGGTTTAAGTAGAAATTGAATCAATGTTGACTTTGATTGTTATGATGTTGCAATTTAGTAATTTGATACATAAAATTTGGAGCTATATAAAATATAAAACATAGGATATGATCTTTTGAATGCCTAGGACAAGACCATGGATGAAATATTGTTGACTAAAAAAATGATATTCAATACCTAATAAAATTATTTAATTGGATAATATTTGTGTTAGGAAAATAAATTTGGGGCTAAAAGCACCAAAAGGAACCTTCTATGAGAGTGTTTAAGTACAAAACTTCCATAACTCTAAGTTTGATCCCTAGGTTGTTTTAACAATAATGAGAAACATATAAGTTGTGGCAATGAATGTCAATGAGTTGATATATGATTATTTAAGGTTAAATGCAAGCAATGTGTTTTGAAAATTTAGTCTAATGCAAGTTTAGACTGATAGATGACTTTGTGAAGATGACAATGAATGTTGATTTGTTAATTTTGTAATGTCTAGTTCTCACTTATGACTAATTTGTGTGATTTGATCTTATGTGATAATTCAATCTATTCTCAATGATTGATCCATATGATCTAAAAATGTCATGGGATGATACATTTAAATACACAAACAAGTAGATAGACAACTTAAAATGTTTAGCACCCATGTTGATGGGTAACAATAATATTCTAGGATTGTTATCCTCACAAATTAGGAAAACTAAGTTTTGAACATTGGGATAAGATCATTACCACAATAAAGTCCAAAGGATGAATTATAGGTGTGATCCCATTTGGGATAGGAAAAGTCTTGAGAAATGAGATGAACATGTTCTGAGATAGAAGATTTTGTATATTAGAATGCTAGGTTTAGGCTTGGGATTAGTGAATGTGCCAAAAATAAATTATATGATAGAATCATATATCAAAGGTGTTAAACACACCTGGAATACTGAGAGGGGGTGAATCATTATTCAAACAAATCTCAAACCCTCTAGAGCAAACTGAAACTTAATATTTATAGCATTAACAGAAACATAAAAGATCAATACAATGCACAACACCACATAACACCAGATATATGTGGGAAACCCCAAAGGGGAAAATTCACGTGAGAAAAGTTGCTAGGAGCTACTATCCTAATGTAGCCTCACAAAAGAATCAAAGTTACAACTTTGTTTTAGAGCTACAACCCAAGGAAGCTACTACTTCCTTCCTGTAGAAAGGTTTTAGGGTCACTCCCAAGGAAGCTACATCTCCCTACAGACTTGGTTTTCAGGCTTCAACCCAAGGAAGCAACTACTCCTTGAATTGAGAACAAACTCAGAAAAGATTACAGTATGACAGTCCTTCTACTATATGAATCTAACAATGAAGCTCAATCCTTTTGATGATTGCAATTATACTTTGACAACTTTCTGCAACTTCTTCAAATGTCTTCTCTGCAGCTTACTGACTCATTGCTTTCAACCTTCAAGAAGTTTTGCCTTTGGCTTACTACCTCCATCAATCAGTTAGGTACACTCTTCAGTTCCCTTCTGTCTCAGAAATATCTTCAAGATGAATCTGGACAAGATCTATTACTTTTGCTCTTTCTCTTTTAGTCACACATCATAATGCATTACACATCCACATTCGACTCCTTACCCTCACACTCACAATCACACCTCACCTAGATAAACTAGGTTTACAATATATACATGATATTACATTGATTACTTTACATGTTGTCCAGAGACAACAAGAATATTAAAATTGCAAGTCGGCCAAAGATTAAACAACATGAAACGTGTAGAGGGCAAGCCCTAAAGTGAACTACATGCAACACTAGGAAGAGGAACACACCTTGTGGATTCCAACACATACTTAACCTAGTCCTAAAAACCCTTCACAATATCAACCCTCAAAGAATATCATCCGCATGCTTCGCACATTTGAAATAGGTCGACCTTAAGCAAGAAAATATGAAGCTTGTAGCATGCCAGCCATTACAATTTGGCGGTACTCATGGAAGATTGAACATTACTTGTGCTTCTCCTAGATGAGTTGGCATGACCTATACACCATCTCCAAACATTCCTTGAACTCTACATAACAAATACTTTGTGGCGCACACCTTCAACATACCTCAGTTAGCCAGGCAAAAGCATAACCCAACAACACCTTCACTTTGGACCACAACCTATTCTAGGGAAACTAGAAAACACCTTGTGAAGCAATATGAAACATCACAAGATCCTCAAGAACATTTTCCACTAGCCAAATCACCACTTCATACAACAACAAGTTGGCACAAGCCAATAGACATTGAAACTAGCCACCACAAAATACAATCCTGCACTTTGTCACTTACAATTTTCTTTATTGAGGGACAAATGATATGAAAATTTGAATGTAGCATCTTCACAACCCAATGAACTTAACTTCTGAACCACATGACTATATCTTCAAGGGTGGAGGAATGTGGAGCATTCTCCCAATCATTCTTCAAGGAAACTTCCTACATGAGAAACCTTCACCAACATCCGAAGACCATAGTCTCCTTGTAACAACGCATACTTCTTTAGGAACAACAGGAGAGAGCATACAACATGCTACAAACAATTAGAAACATCTCCCCAATGTCTACATTACTTCTAATCCTCATCTTAATGTTTCTAATTCTCATCTTAATATATCATCATGATATCATCTCTACTAACAACAAACATACTTAATACAACTTTAATTAACATTAAACAAGGCATGACATCCAATCATGAACATCAACATCACTGTTAGCACACCATCATAGCATATCATCAACATAAGCATCAATGACAACCACATCAGTGACAACCTTAGGTAACATATGTGCAACAATCTCCCCCTTTGGTATTTATGACAACACACACCTGCTCATTCTCCCCCTTTGACATCAAGGACAAAGGGAAACTACTTCTCTCCCTTAGGGCACAAAATCTCCCCCAAAGGTGCACATTTTATCCTTTTCAACCTTCTCCCCCTTTGATGTACATACACTCTTTCTTGAAGGCACGAATAGGCTCCCCCTATTAGCAACAACCACTACTTGCTCCCCCTAAGAGGTAGCCACCATCAATCCAGGAAAAAGATATAGCATGAATTACTCCCCTTGGACAGATGCACCAACTATGCATCTAGCAAGAAGAAGGAGGGGCAATTACCCCTAACTTCTGTCGGAGATACTCAAAAGTATCCTTTGTAAAAGCCTTTGTGAAAATATCTGCAATCTAATCCTTTGTTGAAACATATTCCAACTTCACTTCTTTATCTACAACCTTCTCTCTCAAAAAGTGATCCCTGATTGATATATGCTTGGTTCTAGAATGCATCACTGGATTATTGGAAAAATTGGTAGCATTTATATTATCACACAAAATAGGAATAAGCTCATCATATTGTATCTTGATATCCTCCAATATTTGCTTCATCCAAAACACTTGTGTATAGCAAGATGTTGCAGCAGTATACTTTGCCTCTACAGTCGACAAAGATATTGAATCTTATTTCTTACTATTCCATGAAACCAATCTACTTCCTAAAAAGAAAGCACCACCACTTGTACTTCTTCTATCATCAACACAACCAGCCCAATCAACATTAGTGTAAGCTCTCAGATCAAATTCATTACCTCTTGGATACCATAAGCCATAATCTGGAGTTCCCTTCAAATATCTAAATATTCTTTTTACTCCCTTCTCATGAGCTTGCTTAGGATTAGCTTGATATCTAGCAACCAAACATACTGCATGCATAATATTAGGTCTAGAAGTAGTCAAGTACAATAATCCTCCAATCATAGATCTATAAAGAGTCTGATCAACCTCAGATGAATCATCAGCCTTGCTCATGTGACAACTAGTAACCATAGGTGTATTTACCAATCATAGACATCTCCAATCATCATCCTTGCTCATGTGAAATAAAGATACCATCATCTAGTTGAGCAATTTTAAGCCCAAGGAAGAATAACCATTCACTAATCATAGACATCTCAAACTCTTTCTACATCTCTTCTGCAAACCTCTTACACATATTATCATCTCCACCAAAGATGATGTCATCAACATATACAACAACTATCAAAATCTTATCTTCCTCTACCTTAATGTAAAGATTACTATATGTAATACCTTTCTTGAAACCTTGCTGAAGTAAGTACTTATCCAATTGTGCATACCAAGCTCTAGGAGCTTGCTTGAGTCCATACAAAGCTTTCTTGAGTTTACACACCATGTCCAGATCCTCTGATAGCTGGAAACCATTTGGTTCCTTAATGTAGACTTCTTCCTCTAAATCACCATTCAAGAAGGCTAACTTGACATCCATTTGATAGACCTTGAAGTTATTGTGAGCACCAATGGAAAGAAACATCCTGATTGCTTCCATCCTAGCTACTGGAGAAAAAGTCTCCTCAAAATCAATACCTTCAACTTGTGAATAACCGTTACACACCAATCTTGATTTGTTCCTTACAACTTCACCATCTTCATTCAGCTTGTTCTAGAACATCCACTTTGTTCCTATAACATTCTTATTAGCTGATTTGGGAACTAGTTCCCATGTCTGATTCTTTTCTGTTTGATTCAATCCTTCTTCCATTGCCTTCAACCATCTATCATCTTTGCTAGCATTAGCAAAGGTTTTGGGCTCTACCTTTGACAGTAAACAAAAATTCACTTGCTCACTTGCTTTTGCAAGCCTTCTCCTAGTCTGTACACCTTCATTCTTATCCCCAATGATCTGATCTATTGAATGGTTCTTTTGAACATACTTTGCTAGAGTCTTAGGGGTCTTTTCTGATTCTTGTTCCTTCTCTTCTTTCTCCTCCTCCTCCTCTTCTTCTTCAATGTAGGGAGGTATATCAAATCTACAAACCTCTAGTTCTTGTGAGATCTAACACAAATCTTCAACTATCTTAACATTTGTGCTTTCAATCATCTTTCTGAATCTCTTGTTGTAGCATTTATAGGTCTTGCTTCTAGCTGAGTAACCAAGAAATATCCCTTCATCACACCTTGATTCAAACTTTCCAAGGTCTTCTTCATCTCTCCTGATGTAGCATTTTCTACCAAAGATCCTAAAGTATCTGATAGTGGGAGGTCTTCCATACCATAGCTCATAAGGGGTCTTAGTGCTATTGACCCTCAATTGTACTCTATTAAGCAGGTAGACAGTAGTGTGAATTGCTTCCTTCCAATACATATCAAGTAGATCTGTATCTTTCAACATTGCCCTAGCCATCTCTTGCACAATTTTATTCTTTCTCTCCACTACCCCATTCTATTGAGGGGTCCTAGGAGCAGACAGATGTCTCCTAATACCATGATCTTCACAAAACTTTTCAAATTTATTTGAAGTAAATTCACCTCCTCTATTAGATCTTAAGCATTTGATCTTAGCATTCATTTCATTCTCAACTATTGCTTTGAAAATCTTAAACTTATCAAAGGCTTCTAATTTTTCTCTTGAAAAAGTAACCCAAGTCATTCGATAATAATCATTAATAAGCAACATGAAGTACCTTTCACCTTGTTGAATCTTTGTTCTTGTAGATTTGCATAGGTCAATGTGAATCAACTCCAGTGGCATTGTAGAAGAATACCCCTTGCTCTTGAAATTTATCTTTGTCTGCTTTCCCATTTGACATTCCTTGCATAATGTGTTTGTAGGCTTGGTTATCTTAGGCATATCTCTCACCGCATGAGTAGAGTTGATCTTCACCATATTATCAAAGTTGATGTGTCCCATCCACTTGTGCCACAACCAACACTCACCAAATTGAGCCAATAAACCTGGGTTCTTCCATTTACCTTCTTTAGATGATAGATATCTCCATATGTCTTAGTACCTTCTACAACTAATATTTTAGACCCTACCTTCCTGATCTCACAACCTTTGGCATGAAATGTAAGATTATATCCTTTACTGCACATCTGACTAACACTGAGAAGATTTTTCTTTAGCCCTTTGACATAGAGAACATCCCCAATCTTGTTCTTTCTATCAATAGTTATAGCACCCTTTCCACATATTTGTGCTGACTCATCACTACCAAACTTGACAGATCCACCATTCCACTTCTTAAGTCTAATGAACTTCCCTTTATCACTAGTCATGTGGTTAGAGCAACCACTGTTAGTAACCCAAGCATTTGCTTCTTCTCTTGCATGAAAACCAGTCCACACAACCATAGACTTTTCATTATTTTTTTCATCCTACAAGGTACTAGACATCTTACATTTTCCAATATCACCCTTTTTGTCACCAACTTTCAAGGCCATGAAAAGTGTTTCATCATTTGAATCATCATGATCCTCATCTTCTGAAGAATAGTTGTTCTCCATGGAATAAAGGCTTCTTTTGAACTTTTCTCTTTTGTTGCTATCCTTTGATTCTTTAAAAGGACATTTAGAGGCAAAATGACCAATTCTCCCACAATTGAAGCATTTGAAAGGTAACTTACCTATGTATTTGTTGGTTCCCTTCTTCATCTTCTCACAAAATTTGCCTGTACCTCATCAAGGTCATCAACTTGATCAGTTGTTTCATCTTCTATCTTCTTACTGACTTTGAATGTTGCTTCCTTCTTTTAAGCATCTCTGTCAAACTCTCTCATTTCAAAGGTTGTGAGAGCAACAAACAATTGATCTACTGAATAGGTATCCAAGTCCTTAGATTTCTTAATAGAAGATATCTTATGACTGTAAGATTTAGGGAGAGATCTTAGAACCTTCTTCACAATCTCATCTTCTTTCATTTCTCCACCAAGACCTTTGATGCCATTAACTACTTCATCCACCCGAAACATATAAATAGCAATGTCTTCATCCTCAGGGTCTCAAATTTGCTCTTGAATATTTGCATTTTGGCTTCCTTTACTCTATTATCTCCTTCATAAATGCTGCTAAGTTTGTCCTAGACATCCTTAGCAGAACTGCAATTAATTATCTTCAAAAGTTCTAAATCAGCTAGCCCACTCATGATAGCATTCTTTGCCTTGGCATTGTTATCATACAACTTAATCTTAGCCAGATCTGTAGGAGTATCAGTGGGAGCAGTGTAACCATCCTTGACAGATTACCAAACACTAAACCCTAGAGAGGATAGATAGCCTTCCATCCTTAACTTCTAAAAGGTGTAATTTGTTCCATCAAACTTAGGTGCCTTGTACTTGATCCATGATAAGCCATCCCAGACCTTCCTCAAGTGATTAAGCTCCTTCTAAGGAACCTAGCTCTGATACCAATTGTTGAACACATCAGGAATACTAAGAGGGGGGTGAATCAATATTCAAACAAATCTCAAACCCTCTGGAGCAAACTGAAACTTAATCTTTATAGCATTTACAGAAACATAAAAGATCAACACAATGCACAACACCACATAACACTAGATATATGTGGAAAACCCCAAAGGGGAAAAACCACAGTGAGAAAAGATGCTAGGAGCTACTGTCCTAATCTAGCCTCACAAAAGAATCATAGTTACAACTTTGTTTTATGGCTACAACCTAAGGAAGCTACTACTCCCTATAGAAAGGTTTTAGGGTCACTCCCAAGGAAGCTACAACTCCTTGCAGACTTTGTTTTAGGGATTCAACCCAAGGAAGCAACTACTCCCTAAACTGAGAGCAAACTCAAAAAAGATTACAACATGATAGTCCTACTATCTAAATTTGACAATGAAGCTCAATCCTTTTGATGATTGCAATTTTTCTTTGATAACTTCTGTGACTTCTTCAAATGTCTTCTCTGCAACTTATTGACTCACTACTTTCAACCTTCAAGAATTTTTTCCTTTGGTTCACTACCTCTAGTAATTAGTTAGGCATACTCTTCACTTCCCTTCTATCTCAAAAATATTTTCAAGATGAAACTGGATAGAATCTATTACTTCTGCTCTTTCTCTTTTAGTCGCACATCATAATGCATTACACATCCACATTCGACTCCTTACCCTCACACTCACAATCACACCTCACCTAGATCAACTAGGTTTACAATATATACATAATATTACATTGATTACTTTACATGTCAGCCAGAGACAACAAGAATATTACAATTACAAGTCGGCCAAAGATCAAACAACATGAAACATGTAGAGGGCAACCCCTAAAGTGAACTACACACAACACCAAGAAGAGGAACACACCTTGTGGATTCCAACACACGCTTAACCTACCAGTCCTAAATACCCTTCACGGTATCAACCCTCAAATAATATCATTCACACACTTCACACATTTGAAATAGGTTGGCCTTAAGAAAGAAAATATGAATCTTGTAGCATGTCGGCCATTACAACTTGGCGGTATTCATGGAAGATTGAACATTACTTGTGCTTCCCCCAGATGAGTTAGCATGACCCATACAACATCTCGAAACACTCCTTGAACTCCACACAACAAAGACTTTGTCGCACACACCTTCAACATACCTTAGTCATCCAGGCAAAAGCATAACCCAACAACACCTTCACTCCGGACCACAACCTATTCTGGAGAAACCAAAAAACACCTTAAAAAGTAATAGGAAACATCACAAGATCCTCGGGATCATTCTCCACCAACCAATTCACCACTTCATACGACAAGTTGGTGCAAGCCAACGGACACTGAAACTAGCCACCAGATAATACAATCTTACACTCTACCACTTACAACTTTCTTTGCGGAGGGACAAATGATATGAAACTTTGAATGTAGCACCTTCACAACCCACTAAACTTAACTTCTGAACCACATGACCGTATCTTCAAGGGCGGAGGAATACGGAGCATTCTCCCAATCAGTCTTCAAGGCAACTTCCTACAGTAGAAACCTTCACCAACATCCGGAGACCATAGTCTCCTTGTAACAACACATACTTCTTTAGGAACAATAGGAGAGAGCATACGACATGTTACAAATAATTAGAAACATCTCCCCAATGTCTGCATTACTTCTAATCCTCATCTTAATTTGTCTAATTTTCATCTTAATATATCATTATGATATCATCTCTACTGACAACATACTCAATACAACTTTAATTGACATTAAACAAGGCATGACATCCAATCATGAACATCAACAACATCACTTTAGCACACCATCATAGTATATCATCAACAGAAGCATCAATGACAACCCAAATGGAGTGTTGACATCAATGACAACCACATCAGTGACAACCTTAGGTAACATATGTGCAACAAAAAGGCACCCACAAAAATAATGTAAAAAAATGGTGTATGTCATTTTATCCTCTACAATATTAGCATAAGTCAACAAACTCTTTAATTAAAACACTTTCTCATGATCCTTAAAATCTAAATGAGATGTACAAAACGTGTTATCTATGATGTAATCATATTCAAATGACACCATACCTTAAAACAATTTATCTTAGTTAAATAAATGTGTTATATCATTGACATGTCATACGAGCTCTTCTAACATGACAAATATTTTGTCAGATCAAAATTATAAATACATGTTTAAAAATAATAACAAACAACTTGTAATGGTAAAATTTTTGTATCCATGCCATTTCCCATTTGGTTTTATGCCTATTTTGAGGAGAGTTCCTTTATACAAAGACACATTGACAAATGGTCTAATTTATGCAAATTTAGTTCCCTTTCCTTATGCCACCAACCTATCCATTACACTTGTTCTTATAAAATCACCACTTACCCCATACATGTGTTTACACATTCATATACATTCACCTTATCCACTTATTTATTATAGCTATGCAAGCACATATTTCTATACACATGTCACCCATTTTGATTTAGCCCCTTTTGTGTCCCAAGAAAAGTTCATAGCTCCATGAGGATGTCCTCATAGTCATAGACTCGTCCTTCCCAAGTTCAAAATCTAAATCCAAGTTTGGTTGACTCATGCCTATACCCTTCCCACCTAGAGTGAACTAAACACAAATTTGCTCAATGTTTTGCTATATACTTGTATTTAAAGGAATTCAATGCATTTATTTTTTAAATCCAAGATTTGAGAGAATTACACATTTTCTATGGGTTGACCTAGGCGAATATGTCCCTAGTGACACAATGGAAGACCTACCAAGGTATTTATAAATATATCTAGCCCTAAAATATTAGGAAACATATAATAAGTTAAGGAAAATTAGGTAAAGTGAAGAACACAAGTTTGTAGATCTCATAGTACAAGTTCATAAGTATGTGACATATTTGTAGTTGTAGAATTATCTCTGATCCCTAGACTCATCCTTACACAAATAACATAGAAAATTTTTATTTTAAGGTGAGTACCAAACTGTCATCATCTATTTCAAATCCCAAACTTTATATTTTTGTGTTATTCCAACTTACATATATTCTTTAGTTACATATCTAAGTACCTTTATTTCTATTTACATTATTACATTTAACTATTACAAATTATTATACTACTAGTCCCAACTAAATAATTAATTAGTCTACATTAATTATGCTTATATGTATGCATTTTATCAAGTTAACATAGACTGAGCTTAAGGAAATTTTATTTTCCTTCAAACGACTACATCACTCTTACCCACATATTTTAAGAGTATAATAGAACCCCCTATCCTAACAAAAATATAAAATACAAAATTGTGATACTTGTGGGAGGCTTCAATAGCCTCCTTTCTATACAGAGTTTTCTATAGGTAGAGTTTGTTTGAAGTAAATGTTAATTTAGAATAATATTAAATGTTATTTAAATTAGAAAAAATATTTATATAATGATATTGTAGGGAAATAAAGTAACCTTATAATAATGGATCTAAGGTAAAATTTTAATTGTATTAAATTTTAATATTAAAGAGTTAGATATTGAAATATGTAAATAGAGATTTGAGTAATTTGAGACAAAAATAATTGAAATGACCAAGGAGAGAAAATATTTGTCTCATTTATGGCACATTATTTATTTTGATCACTTTAACTATTCATGATACTATGAAAAATTAAAAACTAGAATATGAAACTAGATCATTGACCAAGAGCACAAGACAATGGCATTCTAAAATTTCTAATCCTTAGGACTAGGTCATGTACCCATGGTTATTTCCTTGGAAACTTTGGTCCCACATAGTTACGTTCATTGTTGAATTCCATATTTGAGATTTGTAAGACCTATCTGCTTGCGCCTATACCTATGTCTAAGAAATTGGAGGTGCTTAAAAGCGCTTTTGGGGTTTTCTATAGATAGAGGGAAGACTATTGAATTCCTTGATAATAGTCAAACCTCATGGTAGATGTAAGAAGATCAAAGACAAGAAGAATACATAAAGCAATATGTTGATGCAATGAGACTAAGATTATGACTAATATTCTAAATGTGGGTGCAAGATGTTCTCTCCTTAATGATTTGTTGACATCTTTTCCTTAAAATGATTTAGGATTATGTCCTTAAATGTAAGTCCTAAGAACACAACTCTCAATCTTTGGCATGCAAGCCAATAAATAATGATTATATTCCTAGAATGTCAACATGGAAAAGTAATAGATTTGAAATTCAAAATTAGAAGTCTAGATTCTAGCTATAGTTTTATCTAAGGAACATAATAGTATGCCTGACCTAGTCTAGAAAGGCATAAACCCTAGAAATCTTGATATGAATCTATGGAATCATGTCAAAGCAATAGATTCAAGATTGGGGTAAACTAGTATGCCAAAAAGAAATTAGATACTAAAACTATAGATTAACAACATCCACACAAACTAACACAAAATGAAAAAAATGAAAGTACAAGGTATGCTGCACCTTTATCCTCTATATATGCATTTAAGAACATATCAATATAAAGTAAAACATCTAGAATTAAATTCACCTTTCTCAATGTTTAATTTAGCAACAAAAAATGTCATTGAACATGTGAAATATAATTGTAATGGTGAAATTTGCATACCCATGTTGATTCCCATTTAGTTTTGTGCCCATTTGGAGAGGATTTCTTAATACAATTACAGTGCAACATGTGGCACACTCTTGAGCTAAGTTTGGCTCCTTTCTCAATCCTTATCCACCTTCACACATTCCCACACATTTGACCTTATTTGCTCCAACCTCCACATTCACATCATTATTAGCCATGATCCCCATGTATGCTTGATTCTTGCCTTAAAATTTGTATTACCCTATCCTAGGTCATTTATGTGACCTATAAGAGTGATCCTACATGGTGTGGATCTAACTTAAAATTTAAAATTTTAAAATTTGGAAGACTAACTCTGGCCCTTTCCTCATAGCTGTTGGGAGTTTACTTGGTACACGTTTGTGTGATGATCCATTATGTCTTAGTATTTAAATATATTCATTTGAGCATTAGTTCATATATGATAAATTCAAAATCCTAGAACATACTCAATAGGAAATTTTCAACTTGGTGTGCTAAAAATAACAATACTTGAATAAGAATTTGCATCCTAGATCACTTGCACACTTGTCTATTATTTTCAAACATTTGCCAAGGTTGTAAAGATGACCATTCAAGGGGGTTGATTGAAGAGAACACGAACCCTTGTAATTTAGCACTCTCTTCAACGTATTTCTAAATACCATCAGTTCTTACATGTCAGTAGAGAGTAGGAACCACAATGAATCAAACCAGAAAAGTTTACACCATGCCAAATTAGGACCGTACTCAAAGATTGTATCCACACATCAGAAAATTAACCCACAAAGAATCTTAGATCTATGTAGAGTTCTAGACAATTCACGCATTTAAAACACCTATTTTTCTATACTTAAATGATTAAATTTTAAATAACATTAAAATTATTTCTTCAACATAATTTTTACAACTAAATACTCCATCCTTTACATTTAATTCTCAATTAACATTTAATTATTCTAATATTTATCGAACTCTATTATTTAAATTAATTATGTTATTAATAACATTATTTAATTAACATAGATTGTTTTCCTTTACAATCGTCATTATGACCATTACTTGGCTATATAACATAGTAAATATAGATGAAATGGGAAAAGTGCATAGACATCATTTCTCTTTTGTAATATAGCATTAATCAATAAAAAAATAGATAGAAATGGAAAAATGTGATATCACAATCAAGACCATAAGGAGAAGAAATTGCACTAATTATGAGGATGGCCCTTAGATTCTATAACCAATTTCTTGATTTCGCTTCCCTTATGCATTAGCAACACATTAGACATTCTCTTTTCCAACCATAAAGAAATGAAAACCTAAATGATGAGTCCACCTTTAGAGGCATTCATTCTTAGCTATTAATAACCAATTACATAATTTTTAAAATCTCATCAAAGCACTCAATTTTAGTAAGTTTTTTATTCAAAACATAGAGATAGGAGATTTAGAGTAGAAATATATTTTCATAATTGAATTATATAAATATTGGTGTCTTTATTTCTAAACTAAATTATAATATAATAAGTACATATTTAAATTAGAAATTATTTTTTGATTAATTTATTATGAGTAGTGGAGTTTGCTTAATCACACCTCTAAGAAATTTTAAACTTTAATAAATGAAATAAAAGAAATTAAAAACTTAGTGAGTTGCAATTTTGATTTTAGTTAAAATAAAGTTAATAAACAGTTAATAATATTTATACATATATTTATAAATGAGTGGAATAACAATTTAACCTACAAGTCAAAGATTCAAATTAATTAGTACAAAAGTCGAGGCATAGATATCGAGGCATAGATAATGCCAACACTTGTAAACACAACCTAAAAATTCTATCCAAATTTTGTATTCATATATTACAAACAAGAGAATGATTTAAGAAATGAGAAGAGTGACAACATTAGTTTAAAGATGACGTAACATTATCAATTATAAATGACTTTATTCGTCAATTTCTTAAAAAAGATAAACATCCAGTTATTTTTTTATATCCCATCAATATTACAAATCATTACTTCCTTCAAAACAATAATAAAATCAGAAAATATCCGTTCTACCAAATTTACCAAAATTATTTTAATAACAAAATAAAGATTATAATAATAACAATATGATCTAAGACATAAATCTCCCTTGAAAGCATTTAAACCTCGGAGGCCTTTGGATTATCCCAATAATACTATGAAGGAATATTGGTGTAGGTTGTACAAATAATGTGGTTGTGGGGCCCATTGACACCTAAACATCCTTATCTAATGTTCAGCCTTTCCCTACATAAACCCCCAAAAAAATGTCTGGCATAACCTTAACAAAGACAGAGACGTTAATATTGATATAACTTGTTATGCTACAAACGGTCCTTCAATTTAATGTAAATAATAAAGATTCCTTTTAAAAATATGAATATCCAACTAACAAATGAAAACCTTTGACCATGTAACATCACTACCAAAAACTCCATTTATAGAAGAATCTTTGGAGGGCCAACATGTTCTTCTTTGATGTGACTCAGACCCACTAAACTTGGTGCTTAATTAAATGCACCGATTTAGACTCATTTAATTTTGTAATGGTTATATATATACACTATTTTGAGCATATTTTGATTTGTTTGTTTGTAATGTAATGACTAGTAAATATATGTATTTTGTGTGTAATGTAATGATTAGTGAGTAGAATGATGTATTTTTGTGTGGACTTAGTAAATAATTTAATTCCAGTTTAATTTTATCTTTACTCATTTTTAAAGTCAAGGCTTGATCCTTAGTTTAGTTCTTTGATTTGTGGAAATGACCATAGTAATTTTAAAATTCAAAATTAAAATTGGTTTTATGTTCCCCTTTCCAATGAAATGATGAAAGCGTTGAATATATATTTTCTATTTTATTTTGAACATATTTTGATTTGTTTATTCGTAATGTAATGATTAGTAAATAGAATAATGTATTTTGCGTGTAAAGTAATGATTAGTGAATAGAATGATGTATTTTACGTGGAAGTTAGTAAATAATTTTTTAATTTCGTCTTTACTCATTTTTAGAGTCAAGGCTCAATCCTTAGTTTAGTTCTATGATTTGTGGAAATGACCATAGCAATTTCAAAATTCAAATTTAAAATTGGCTTTATGTTCCCCTTTCCAATGAACTGATTAAAGTGTTGAATATTTCAAATTGCACAACAAGATATTATATAAAAGGACAAACCTTAATTCATTATACATATCCAAAAATTATTAGAGAGCTTTGTTACACATTATGTCATCATAAGAGCATAGCATCAATATTACATTAGCATCTCTAAGGCATATTGCATGACTGTCTATTGTCTTCAACCTTTGTTTCGAGTTAAATTGAAACATCCACGGCTTTAAACAAAGGAGAGCATTCCTTGTCTAGCAAGCTCCTAAGCAGTGTCTATCAACACCAACCCTCTTCCACTATAGGTCCAAACATCAAGGTGAATATCTATTTATAGTTACAAAAGGTTTGTAGAGTTGAGGGTCATTTTCATGTGCACAATATGGATCCCAAGAGTAGGGTTCAAATCCACACTCACATCTTTGATTCAATTCATTCCGCACTTGTGAATCTAACCCTAGACAAATTTTAAGAATAACCCAACTCAAATATTATCATTCTACTTCTAACACATCCAAAAATAAACAATTTTAAATATTTAAAAATCATAATCAAAACAATAAATAAAATCTATTAATTATAAAAATCAACTAAATACTTTTACTTCTTTTAATTTTTAATTTTATAAATTCAATCTTATATTCTAATTAAATTATATTAGATACTTATTTTAAATGCATGGATTTTACACTACCCAAAAACAATTAGTGGCAATCCTAAATTATACCTCGTATGGAAGACATTATTCCCTTTGGTCGAGGACATTTATAAGTTAAT
The DNA here is from genome assembly GCA_027924645.1 of Cunninghamia lanceolata. Classification (NCBI taxonomy): domain Eukaryota; kingdom Viridiplantae; phylum Streptophyta; class Pinopsida; order Cupressales; family Cupressaceae; genus Cunninghamia; species Cunninghamia lanceolata. The sequence goes on from BSBN01000771.1 coordinate 1,540,621, forward strand.
CTAGTGTGTTGAGGAAAGGATATAATATAAAACTAGATTTGCTTTCTCCAAAAGAAAAAGAGAGCGATTTGAATCTCAAAATATTAAATATAAGAAGGGAAAAAGTTTTTATTTTAAAAGTTGAAGATGTAACTAATTTTCAGAATTATAATAGTTTTGTAGTTAAGTTTTTGTTGAAGATTGTAAAAACGTTATATACTTTGTGTATAAGTTTTTGGTCTTGTTTTAAGGCTGGTTTTAAATTTAATTTTAAAATTTAATTTGAAAAAAAAATATTGTCACGAATTAAAACATGATGTGGAATTTGTTTATTACATTCAAAAACATGATATATGAGAATATGGAAAGAATATGAAGAGATCTTTTAAATATGAGCATATTGTGAATTGTAAATTATCCAAGCAATTGAGTTTTCTCTATATACTATGAACCTAGGATGTTGATTTTGGTCTATATCATAATCTTTGCCCTCATTTGTGAAAATACAAATAGAGATAAATTAAAAAAATTGTAAATAGGGGAGCTTATAACTTAGAGTTTATCATTTTTAAGAAGTGATGCTTCACTTTGTAAGTCTACACTCGATAATTGATTTGAGGTCATCTTTGTTAAGGCTTAATTCTCTAGCTACATCAAGCCTAAATTGTGCCTCTATTTGTTAATGGTGGCCCTTGTGTCAAGTTTCCATTGGCCAAGGTCTGTATCTTCTTTAATAGTGAACTATTATATTTGTTTAGACCTATGCCTTTGTCCTTTGTCATGCTACATGTATTTTTTGTATTGTATTAATGAGCCACTATCACCTATGGCTCATAACTTAAGTCGCACTTTCATAATTGTGTAGTGATTGGTTATTGGCCATTGGGACTGTACACTCAAAATCATGACTCGATGGCCTAGGGCAGTTGAGTTGGCTTTGGCGCGCACATGAACCCTCTCTCCTTGCCACAAGGCGAACCTCCATGTCACTCTCACTCTCGTGGAAGTAGCCAGTCGAGAGGAGGCAAGACACGGGGGCAGTCTGGCTCGTTGGAGAGTTAGACTTTGCGGAGAGGGATCAGCCAGTCTTGGGGCCTATGTTGTTGTGCATTTGTTTGAATGCGGTGTTCTGTGACCATTGTTGTAAAGATAACTATATGACTCGAAGGGTCACTAGTCACCATTCTCCTATTTGGGTTTCTAATGTTCCAATGTTGTGTGGGTTGACTGTTATTCTCGTTGATGTCTTGTTCAAGTTGGCATTGTCATTTGTATTGTTGGATGATTGCTTGTTGTATTTGAAGTTCTCTGAATCTTTCTTGTTGTTGTTGAATGACTAGTTGATCTTGTTGTTGTCTAGGGTGGATCTCCTCTATCTCGTCGAGGATTGCCTTCACCCACTCACCTCTAAGTCCAAGGCACATTCATTAGTCTAAACAAGAGAGATGGTTTAAGCTAGCCTTGACTTGACCTAGGGTTTCGACTTAGGGTTTGTTTGACCTAAGGTTTGACTTTGTTTGACCTTGTGATGAAACCAAGGGTTTTGACTAATGTTGACTAAACTTGACCTTGTGATGAAACCAAGGGTTTGTAAACCTTCTACGCTGTAATGTTTTTGTTCTTTTTTATTTTCGTATGCATGCAAGCCTATATGAGTGCAAAATGTTTTTTGTGCTTTTTTATGTCTTTGGAAATCAAAGTGCTTTTTCTTAATCTAGCAATTAGAAAATGAATGCCAACTAGTATGAGATTACCCAATGCAATTGAATCTATGTTTTTGTTGTTTATGAATAAGTGGGTCGATTTAATCTAAGAAAGTAAAATTGCTTTTAATCTACGAACTTTGGAAAGAGAAACTAATTTAACAATGCAAATCTACTTAGCCTATCAAGGAAAAAACATGTATTTACTTATCCCAAGAGAAAAGTTTTGATTATCTAATTACAATGAAATGAAAAAAAGCATGAAGGAACCAGGAGACGTGTGAGCCTCCACTACCCTCAGATATCCTTATATTGACAACCTCTAATCCTTTTGCAGTAGCGGGGTGATCCTCTTGGTGACAATAAGAAAAGAGAAGCAAAAGAAGCTTTGAAGCTTTGAAATGAGCTCAATGAGAGCTTGATGAGCATTGTGGCTTGTGGTGTGAGCAGTGTATGGACGTAAAATGAGCTTTTATGAAAGCAAAAGGCTCTAATGTCCTGTATGAGCATATGGATGCTTGATTTGGAGAGCAATAACTTGCAAGAATTGCATGCACAAATGAAATTGCCTCCCTTTATGCTTGAGGGAGGTGGGTATTTATAGGTTAGAAGAAATGATGAGAGGTGAAGAAGAAGAAGAGTTAGCTCAATTTGATTGAAGAGTTAACTTAGAAGACACAAGAGTGATCTGGGCTAAAATTGGAGTGATCTACCTAGTAAAATCTTATCACTCAAGAAGAAGTGAGGAAAGAGGAATGTATGGGAATGCATTAGAATGCATGAATTGATAAATAAAGATGAAACAAAGCTAAATATGCATGTGTGGGTGCATGAAATAGTTAGCTCTATCTTTGGCATGAAATTCCATGCAAATAGGAAAAAAAACAAGTGAAAACAAAGCTATTTTGAGCTAGAAACTCAAGTGAACTTGTGGTTGGAAAACATGACAGAGTCACCCATGGGTCATTCCTTTCACTAGTCAGGGTCACCCAGGAGCGACCCTCAGAGGAGGGCACCTGGGTGAAAGCCCATGGTGGGAGATGAAAGAGGAGGAGAAAAGGAGAGGATCTTCCTCCAAAAATAGGTCAATCATGTGTCAAAATCTAAATCTCCACTTGCAAAAGTAGGATCTCCCGGGGAGATCTAAAAATAATAGGTGGAGATTTGGATTGGTTGAGTGAAACTGAAAACTAAAAGTTGGAGATGGCTTGGGAGGACCTCTAAAAGACCTCTAGGGGTCGGGTTGGATGAAAAACACTAGGGAAAGGTGAAAACACACCTACAAGATGCATACATGGCTTAGGGATGAAGTTGCAAGCATAGGAAAAACAAATTAACAAGTGTCGAAAGCGAAGAGAGAGAAAACGACAAAGGGAAAACAACCCAAGAAGGAAGAAAACACATGTCACCAAGAGAATTCTTGTTGAGAGGATGTTCTTTCACACTTACATGTACATGACAAGGATTGTGTCATCATAGGGGTCCTTGTGGAGGCTGTGCATGGTAGTATTACATATTTGCCCCCCTCGGGGATGGTAGTCTACATGAAGGGTAGGTACCATTCCCGAACTAGGCCTTACCTATTATTGATTTTTCTACAATTGTACCTGTAATAACTAGTATTAGTCTGGCATCTGAATATATCAAAACAAGTAATGAAAATTGAAATGATAAACATACCATATATAGATCGTGTGAGTTTGACTAGTTGTTTACCTTTGTTGGTGAGACCTGTAAGAATGAATGCATGCAAAATGAATGCACGAGAGATGCATAAAAACAACTAATCTAAAAATGCATAAGGTAAACTAAGCTAAGAGAGACAAAGAGTGAGAAAATTAGTGAAATTTGAGTGAAATAGTGACATAATCAATCGTGTGAGTAGTCGTTGGGTAGATATCGCTAAGGAGATCATGAAGATGGCCGCCTCTTCTTCTGCCACTAAGAATCAGGTACACAAATAATGTAAAACCCTTCTCTAAACCCTAGGTTACATTTTGTGAAAAATCTCTTAAAATTGTCTATTTTTGTCAATTCTTTCTGTTGCATTGCCTTTGTCTCACTGTTTAGAGCAAGATTGGTTTTTTGTTTGTCGAAATCAGCTAAGATTTGAGGTTTTTAGGGCATTTTTTAGTTCGAGGGATAGCCACATAGGGTCTCCCCTTTTCTATTTAGGTTGTCTAGGGAAGATCTGGCTAAACAACAAGGCCACTTGGTGGAGATCTGTCTATGCAACAAGGTCGCCCAGGGAGATCCTGCTAAACATCTGGGTCACCTAAGAGAGATCTGGTCTGATGAAAGGGGCGACCCTAATAGATCAATTATAATTAAAATTTGATTCTTTTTGATGTTTACCTGATTATATTTTGATCTAATTTGAACACTGAATTCATCTGTTTAAATTGTAATTTTGAAGCTTTATACTCTTTTTTGGTGAAATTTTCACAAGTTTTATGATTTTTAGGGATTTTATAAGTTGACGAGATCTAATCTAAAGTTCTTTTCCTAATTGGTAGGACATGCACATCCATTGGAATGCTAATCGTGAGTAGTTGTGGCTCTCATAGATGTACGCTTCGTTGTCTACCAATGATCTTGCTCTCTTGAAGAGGGCAGGCTTGGCTAGGATCTGCCATGTGCCAGTTATACATCTTGTGACACGCATTTGCTATGACATTTTGACTTACTGAGATGTAGACAAGAACACATTTAGGTTTCCACAAGTTCCAGGAGAGTGGACCATCACTCTCTACGACATGTATCGCATTCTAGGGGTTCCTGTGAGAGGACACCCTCTTGTTCTGCCTGCTAGCTAGTCCTTTGAGGACAAGGCATCTTGGGCATAGATTATGGGGGTGAGCTATCTTGAGGATCAGACTGGTGTTCAGCTTACCTCAGTACCACGACTCTGCATTCCTCTCTTGAGGAAGTTCCTGATTATTTTGATCGCATAGAGGCTATTATGAGACAAGGCCTCAGCTCGCTTAAGATGGTGTTGGGCACCAATCATACAGGGCATTGAGCAAGGTAGAGTTTACACTTGGGGACTAGACATCTTGGCTATGGTCTACAGGGACTTCTATTGCATTACATGGTGAGGGGATCTTGCTTTTAGCCATTCCTCTTTTATTATGACTTGGATCTTTGAGCATATTAGGTCGTATCAGAAGGAGATTCCTCTTCTTGACCGATGACTACCGAGAGTGACTAGGTGGGCTCATGTGGGCGACTTTGATACTTCGTTACATATTGTGACTACTCTCACAGATGCGGATATGATCTTTGACCCTTACATAGATATGGAGGGTGCATGGTCTCATGACAGACATATCAGGTAGCATTGTCTTAGCATATCAGAGCTTGCATATCATAATGGTCTAGTCGAGGCTCATCGCATTGAGCACGTCTTACAACAATTTGGCAAGGACTTCCCAGAGGACTTGCCCCTAGTGCCTACTTGCTATAGATCTATCCAAGAGATGGGTGAGATTGGGCAGAGGATTGTCATTTGGATCCCTTTGACTCTTGGGGTCTTGATTACCAGATCTTCTAGGACCTCAAGAGGGGGACAAAGGGGAAGGAGAGGAGCTCCTTCCCATAGACTCGTTGTTGTGGATGACTTTGATTATACTGACGAGGACTATGTTCCTGATGGGGATGACTTATTTAATGTGGGACCAACGGGGGGTGCACATAAGATAGATTATGATGAGGATGATATACCTGGGGGTTCCTCCACAGTGCCTAGACCTCCTCATTCTGATGAGGCGATGCAACAACTTGACCCTACCTGGTAGCCTGGGGATCCATGTAAGTCTAATCTTGTTTTATTGGTTTCTCACTATCCTTTCTTTTCTTTACTCTATGTCTAGAATCATCACACTTTTTATCTTTACTTTGCTTTGTAGGTAGCACTAAGGAGTGGAGGGACTTCATTCGTGAGGTCAACATTGGTTTGGCTAGTCCCTTCACTAGGCTAACTCAAGAGGATTTTGGTTGATCTTGGTGTGCCTCCTAGAGCTGGGTGTCACACTGATGTCTTCATTCCTGCCTATCATGGGTGCCAAGAGAGTACTACTTTGAAGGCCGAGAATCTCATCCTTAAGGGTGATAATCAGGTTCTTCATGAGATGACTCACCTTGGGAATCGATAGAGAGAGTCTAGTACTACGGGACCTTCACATTCTCGCACTCATAGCAGGGCACCTCGCTCACACAAGTCTCATGTAGAAATGAGTGCTACACATAAACATAGGAGTAGGAGTCCTGAGGGTTATGTTGGAGGGAACCACCCTTGACCTTGTTTTCTTTTTGCCTTTTGAAACTGTGCCCCCTTGCATGGGGAGCCTTACTTTCCTTCGAGAGTATTTTGTCCTAGCTCTTGTACTCTTGTAAATGTAAACTTCTAATATATCAATGAAAAGTTATCTTTTCTATGGTTGTTTTTCTATCGTACGAATACTCATCTCTTGTGCACTTTGAAAGTTTAAGAGATTTTTTATTATGTTTAGACCTTCAACTCTAAGAATGCAAGAAGGATAACAATGACATTTTTTTGTAACTTTTTTGGAGTATATATGAAATGCAGGTGACGATATGCAGATGCAAGAACACAAGCAATGTTGAAATGAAACTTTTACTTCTATGGAATGTTATGAGTTATGACATTGATTTAATTGCTTTGGAACTCTTTTTCTGATTTTGGTATGAATGTATTGTGGAATAAACAATATGATTGCTCTTTAATACGATTTTCAATCTAGGGGAGACCTATTCAAGTTTGTGAGATAGGAATTTAGAACTCAAGTGGGGAGTGGGAAGGAGATGGAGTGCTTTTGAATTTGGGCTTTGCTAAATGTAAACATTAATCCTTATCTAGATAAGACAATCTGACAAGCTTTCAACTAAGACAAGTAACAAATTTTATTGATGTTCGCTAGACTTAAATCATATATGGCAAGCAAGATAGAACCAGGGTAAAGGAAAAATAGGAAAGAACTAGGGTCCCTAGATAGAAAATGATCCTAAAGACTACTAGACTCTTGGCTTTTCTCAGATAGTGCATGTGTGTGCTTTGTACCTTTCTCTTTTATTTTCTCTGGTAGAATGTCACCCTTGAGGCTTCGAGCTTAGACTGATCTCCACCCAAGAGTACAGACATTCAACAATCTTCTCTCTTTCACTCTTTTTTTTGTAACTCTCTTTTTTGTATTTTCTAGAATGCCTCACTTGATTTTCTCATTTTTTTGGATTTTTGACCTTTTATGAAATGAATGCCTTTGGAACTTTGGATATGCAACAATTTGATCTCTCAATTCTTACTTTTCTCAACACTCTTATTTTGATCACTCATTCTTTTATTCACTCATAGTTTAGATTGCTTCCTTCAAAGTTTTGATCCTCCTGACATTTTTGGCCAGGAAAGATAGGGGGCTGAGTGCCACCAAAAATTTTCATAGTCCAGTTGGACTTCTCTTCTACTAGGGAAGAATTGGGAAGGTCTACTTGCAAGCTTCCTTTGAACACTGTAGGTTTGAATACTGACTTTTCTTAGACCTAACATCATGACTCATTAAGACTGGGATCAATTTAAAGCTAAGAGCTAGGCTTTTGATTAGAATCACTCGGAATGAAGGGGAGAATGGTGATTGTGAAAATGGGGAATCTCAGAACCTAAAAGGATCACCTATACCTAGGAAACGTTAGACTCCTTACTGGAATGAAAATAATATAAGAGTGAGTCATTAACTGTAATGCAAGATGAACATAATGATATTGAAATGCAAGAAACAAAACTTCTTTTTTGACATTAAAAAAAAAATTGTAATATTTTTGTATTTTTTTGGAATATTTTTTTTTTGTATTTTATGATTTTTATGATTTTTAGACATAGTATTTCTTGAGGTGAAAGTCATTGACTATTTCTCCAAATTCCTCTCCTTCAATTGTGCACAAGAGATAGACATCGTTTCTGACATCTTCTTTGACCATATAAGGACCTATCCAATTGGGTTTGAACTTACGTCCTTCACTTGTAGACACCTAAAAATGACCCATGGCATTATTCATCTTGTGTACATCATATTCTTCTAAATCACTAGTCTCCAATGTTAATTAAATAATCTAATTATTTAATTAATTTCATCAATTTCTTCTAATTCTCCTAAATCCAACATTAATTGAATAAATTCTATTTATTTATTTAATTTCATTAAATCACCACTTTATTCTTCCAAAATTAAATAATTTTAATTATTTAATTAAATTATCCTTTTTCAATCTTCAAATCCACATTAATTAAATAAATCTAATTCTTTAATTAATTCATCTTTTTAAATTCCTCTTATCCACAATAATTAAATAATTTTAATTATTTAATTGATTAATTATTCTTTTAAAATTAAATAAATTATCTAAAATTATTTAATGTTAACTTTTCCATATCTTCTAAATAAATAAAATCAATATTTTATTTATATCCTCTTATTCTTCCATCATGCAAAATAAATTTATTTATTTAATTTGTTTTTATCTTTCAAATATTTTAAAAATAATCTTTTTCCTCCATGCACACTTAATCTTATTTTTAGCATGTCAAAAAGAAAAATAAAAGTTGTGTTAATTGGCTTTAAATCTTTATCTTTATCAATTAACTCATAAAATAGAAAAAAACATTCTATTTTTATGAAACCAATTTTTTTTAGCCAAGAAAGCAATTAACTCAATAAAGCAACTTTTTGCATGTACACATGTCGTGTGCACATCCCTTCATGTCTTCTCAACTCATCTCATCCATTGATATCATTGAATTATCTCTACCATTGACCAATCTTCCCTAAAAGCTATATATGCCCATTCATCTCTTCACAAACTCTCTTCAATCATTCAACTTTGGGCATTCATATAATGCTTTGAGCACTTCGCATCGTTGAACACATATTATATCTTTTAGCACATCATCTATCCATGCTTGTTGCAACCATGGTTATGCATTTTGAAGATAAATCCATATGAAACCAAGGAATACATACAATCTAGGTGGTAATGTTCTTTGTTTGATTTGCGTTGAATTATGGGTTATTATCTTAGATCTATTCTTTGAAGGTTGTAGGATTGAGTTTTGATATTTATGCTTGATCTATTTAACTCAATTTTCCTCACACACATTGCCAGCTCTTTTGTTGATTAGATTGTCAATTCTGACCACTAAGTCTCCCACCTAAAAAGGTCTCAAGATGACTTTCTTGTTATACTGCTTCTTTATCCTGGTGAGGTAGGAGTCATGTCTTTGAACAACTCTTAGTCATTTTTCATCCATCATTTCTCATTTGGCCAATCTTACTGCTCGATATTCTTCATTATCCAATAGGCCTTGTAGCGACACTCTTAAGCTAGGTAACTCTACTTCCAATGGTAAAACTTCTTCTAACCTGAAGGTGAGGGCATAAGGGGTGGTTCCAATTGGATTTTGTACACTCATTCTATAATCCCAAAGAGCTGGATGTAATTGTAAATGCCAGTCTTTTTTAGAGTCTTTCACAATTTTGACCAATATTGACTTCAATGTTTTGTTCGTCACCTCGACCTATCCATTCCCTTGAGGATAGTAAACTGAAGCAGAATTATGATTGATGTGAAATCTCTCACATAATTCTCTTACTTGTGTGTTTTTGAATGACGATGCGTTGTCTGTCACTATTACTTGGGGAATCCTGAATCTACACACGATTTGATTTAATATGAACTTTGCAATTACTATCCCTAAAAATGTGGTGAGAGGTATGGCCTCTACCTATTTAGTGATATACTCTATTGTTGTGATGATAAACAAATGTCCATCTGTTGATGCTGGAGATATCTTTCCCACCAGATCCAAGCCCCAATTAGAGAAGGGCCAGGGAGTAACTATGGGTTGTAAATCTCTTGTCGGTGTGTGACATGGACATGTGCATAAGATTAACATTTTGGGCACCTTTTTACAATCTTGATTGCATCTCCTTTTAAACATGGCCAAAAATATCCTAGCCGATGTATTTTTCTTGTTGTAGCATGACCACCAAAATGTCCTCCACAGATTCCACTATGGCATTCTTCCAAGATTTTATGTGCCTCTTCTTTATCGACACATCAAAGTAACATGCCATCCAAAGCTCTTCGATATAACACATCATCGATCAAAACATATCTTGTGGTGAGGACACACAAACGTCTTTTCCCTAAGGGAGTCATGTTCTCAGGATAAGTCTTGTTTGCTAGATAATTCACAATATCTCTGTACCAATATGAGGTGGCGTATTTCTCAAGATTGATCGTGTAAATTTATTCATCAGGGAAGTCCTCATTAATGGGCTTCTCTTAAGAAGTTAGACTGTCTGCTAGCCAATCTTCTATTATTTGTCCTTTGACTAACTTTTGATTGATGTAAGTTAATTCAAACTCACTTAGCAATGTCATAAATCGACCAACTCTTCTTGATAACATTGGTTGGTTTAAGAATGTCCTCAACTGTTCAGATCGTATCATGACTCTATTTTCTTGATCCAACATGTAATGTCATAATCTCCAGGTTATGAAAACTATGGCCAAACACTCTTTTTCGGCCTGAGTGTAGTTCTTCTCATATTCTAGCAAGGTTTGACTTATGAAGTATATGTCTCTTTCCCTACCACCTTCATCTTCCTGAGCCAGCATGTAGGCTACATAAATATTAGTTGCTCTGAAATATAAGATGAAAGGTTTGTCATGTCTTGGTGGCATTAGCATGGGTAGAGTCAACATGAATTTCTTTACTTGTTCAAATGCATTTTTATAATCCACTGTCCAGGTTATACCCACTTGTTTTTTCAACAATTGATTGATCAGGTGAATTTTGAAAGTCATATCTAGTATGAAATGGCTGATTGCACCTAGTTGTCCCAAAAAAGTCCTTACCGCCTTCTCACTTGTTGGTAGGGTTGCATTTAAGACTAATTTAACTTTTGCTAGATCTACGTCAATTCCTCTTCGCAAAATAATGAAACCCAACAAATTTCTTGTTGTAACTCCGAAAACACACTTCTTAGGGTTTAGTCTTACTTTGTACTCCCGAAGCCTATTGAAGATCTTGCAAAGATCACATGCGTTGATCTCTGCTCGGATTTAGCAAAAAGATCGTCAACATATATTTCCACTATTTTGTGAATGTAGTCATGGAAGATGTGTCATTGCCCTTTGATAGGTAGCCCCTGCATTTTTCAATCTAAATGGCATGACTACATAACATAAGGTTCCCCAAGGGGTTGTGAATGTCATTTTATTTTGGTCTACTTCTAAGATTCCGATTTAGTTATATCCTGAGAACCCATCCATAAGAGAGAGTGCTTCATACCCTATGGTTGAATCAACAACTTGATCAATCGATGATAAGGGAAAGTCATCTTTTGGACAAGTTCGATTGATATCCCTGAAATCGAGGCATATCCAAATTTTCCCATTTTTCTTTAGGACTAGGACGATGTTTTATACCCAACTCAAATAGTCTACTAGTTTGTTAAATCCCACATTCAACAACTTCTTTAATTCTTCTTTTACCATTTCTTCTACTTGAGGTTTAATGGGTCTCAATTTTTGCTTTATGGGTTTTGCGTCAGGCTTTCTTACTAAATTGTGCACCACAATTTTTGGGTCCAACCCATGCATGTTTGAATACGTCTAGGCAAAGACATTAGAATATTCGACAAGGAACTCCATGTACTCTTCCAACTCCTCATATTTTAACTCTCCTCCTAACTTTAGCATTCTTGGTTTCTCAGGGGTCCTTGCATTGACATCAATGGTGTCTCTAGTTAGTGATGGATTTCCTGTTGGATCTAGGGCATACAACTGAGAGGGGGGGGGGTGAATCAGTTGTATAAAACTTCTTCTTCTTTCAAACGCTTGATTCTTTGTTGTTAGTTAGCAGCATATCAAATAATCATCCATGGAAGCATAATACATAAACACAAGAGCAGATAAGCATCAACACATTGAACACCAAGATTTTGACGTGGAAAACCCGGTTAAGGGAAAAACCATGGGGTGATTAACCCAAGAATTATTCTCTGTTAGAAGAATAAAGAAAAATGAATGGCACATGCCAATAAGGGCTCACTGCCCGAGCACACTGCTCACAAAGAGGCCCACTGCCTACAAGGAGACACACTGTCTACAAAGTGATAAAAATCACAGTCTTGAACTGGAGAATGACATCTCTACCATGTCCGGATCAGTTCCAATTAAGCCCAAAAATCTCTGCTCTGCCTTTCACACGTTTCTTCGCTATGCCACACTCATCCACACACCACACTTTGAAATGAACTCACAAACCGTTATTTATACAAGACATCGACTTAGGAACAAACATCTAAGTCGGCAAACAACCATAGGAGTATCCGCAAGATGAATAACACATCCGGTCGGCCATCACAAGAACATTCGCAGGATGAACAACTCATCCGGTCGGCTAAACAGAGCAAGAACTTCATCCGGAAGAATAACTTCAATTCCGGGCTCTACCATCAATGCGGACCAACAACACAACCTAAACATGATCCAAGAACCTTCACAAGCCTGTCTGAATGTCCGGATACATCCGCACTTCCTCTACTTACTGGGATCTCTTGTCTTCCTCATCTGGAACTTCAAGAACACAGTCTGTCGCCACTGTCATAATGCAAGAGGTACTTCTGGACCTCCAAATCATACACAAATCAGGATGACACATCACAAGGACATCCCAAACACTCCGTCCAATCCGCAGATTTGGATAATACAATTCCGGACCTCACCGGACCTTTTTGTGATCCTCTGTCACCTCTGGATACTTGCCGGAACCGGTTCTATACCGACAGCCACAACTCCTTCAGATCTTCATGCGGACCTCTGAAATCTTAACTGAAGCATCTCAAGACTCATATCTACTAACCCTTTAATCTGCATCCTCCGGTTCTCATCCTATACAGTACATTTGCCTTCTTCTCATCACTGTTCTTCACTGTTCCTGACTGAGGCTAATTTTCTCAATATCCTCAGCACACAGCTCATCAAATCCTTCTTGTCAATGCAATATGAGTATGTTGACATCAATGACAACACTGACTCACCTCATACTTGCAACAATCTCCCCCTTTGTCATTGATGGCAACATATGATGTGAAAAACCATTAAGACAAGAACTTCAACTTTTCATATGTCTTCTCTTCCTTTACTGCTCCCCCTTTGATCATCAACCACTTGTTTTTCACATGTCTTCTCTCCCCATTTGACATCAATGGCAAAGGGCTCATACTTGCAATTCTCATACATCAGAGTCATACCAGCTGCTCCCCCTTAGTTGCAGCTCCCCATCAGTCCGAATCACAAGATATGACTGTGATAGCCACCGGACTGATGCACATCAGTGCATCTTAGTTCATCACCGGAGGGGCCATGACCCCTAACTTCTCCCGGAGATATTCAAAAGAGTCCTTGGGAAGAGGTTTTGTAAAGATATCTGCAATCTGATCCTTGGAGGGAACATACTCCAATCTGACTTCTTCCTTGTTTACTTGTTCTCTCAAAAAGTGAAATTTGATAGATATGTGCTTAGTCTTAGAATGCAATACCGGATTCTTGGAAATATTAATTACACTTGAATTATCACAGAAAATTGTGATAGGCTCCTCATATTCAACTTTGATGTCTCTTAGCATCTGCTTCATCCATAAGATTTGAGTGCAACTACCTGCTGCTGCAATGTATTCTGCTTCAGTTGTAGACAGAGATATTGCATCTTGTTTCTTGCTTAGCCAAGAAACCAATCTCTTCCCCAAAAAGAATGCTCCACCACTAGTGCTTTTCCGGTCATCCACATCTCCTGCCCAATCTGCATCTGTGTAAGCATGAAGAGAGAAATCTGGATCTCTAGGGTACCATAGACCATACTCAACTGTTCCTTTCAAGTACCTAAAAATTCTTTTGATTGCCATAACATGAGATTCTCTAGGATCAGCCTGGAATCTTGCCACAAGACCAACAGCCTGCATTATATCTGGTCTAGTTTGAGTGAGATACAACAATCCACCAATCATTGATCTATACTTTGTCTGATCTGCCTTTGGAGAATCATCATCTTTGCTTAACTTACATCCGGTTGCCATAGGAGTGTTCATTGGCTTTGAGTCTTCCATACCAAATTTCCTTAACAATTCTTTCACATATTTGGTCTGAGAAATGAAGATCCCTTCTTTTGTTTGAGTAATTTGCAGACCCAAGAAGAAATTCATTTCACCAAGCATAGACATTTCAAACTCACTTTTCATCTGATTTGCAAAAGTTTTGCACATACTCTCTCTTCCTCCAAAAATGATATCATCCACAAACACTTCAACAATCAGAATGTTTTCATGATCAATTTTGAAATATAAGTTACTGTCAGCAGTACCTTTGTTGAATCCAATCTGCACAAGATGCTTATCCAATCTTTCATACCATGCTCTTGGGGCTTGCTTCAATCCATACAAAGCTTTCTTCAACTTGCAGACCATATCATTATTATCAGACAATTGAAATCCATCCGGTTGTTCAATGTAGACTTCTTCTTCCAGATCACCATTTAGGAAGGCAGACTTGACATCCATCTGATATACCTTGAAGTCTTTGAAAGCAGCAAATGCAAGAAGTAATCTGACTGCTTCAATTCTTGCCACCGGAGCAAAAGTCTCTTCAAAGTCAATTCCTTCTATTTGAGAGTAGCCTTTGCAGACCAATCTAGCTTTGTTTCTGATTACTTCACCAGCTTCATTTAGTTTGTTCCGGAAGACCCACTTGGTTCCAATTACATTCCTGTCTCTAGGTCTGGGAACAAGATCCCAAGTATGATTTTTCTCAATTTGCATCAATTCATCTTCCATTGCTTTGGTCCAGTTTTCATCATTGCAGGCTTCATTTATTGTTTTAGGTTCAATTTTTGAAATCAGACAGCATTCATCCTGATTTTGAGCAATATTCCTTCTAGTTTGTACACCTTTGCTTCTGTCACCTATGATCTGATCTTCAGAGTGGTTCAGTCTTACATACCTTGGAATTTTGGGAGTATCCAGCACTGCTGTTTCTTGATCAGGCTCATTCAAACCTATCTCTTCTTCCTGATTTACCGGATCAGGCTGACTCTGTCTCACCGGAGAGGATTGAGTTCCTTGAACACTGTCTTGGTCATCTTCATCAAGCTCATAAAATCTTGAAGGTTTCTCAATTCCTTCATCAACTTTCACATTGGTGCTTTCTATCATCTTTCTCAATCTCTTATTGTAGCACCGGTATGCTTTGCTTTGAGTGGAGTAGCCCAAGAAAATTCCCTCATCACTTCTAGCATCAAACTTTCCTAGATCTTCATCTCTTTTAATATAACACTTGCTACCAAATACTCTGAAATATTTCACAGTAGGAGTGATGCCAAACCAAAGTTCAAAAGGGGTCTTACCGATGTTGTTTCTGATTTGAACTCGATTTAGAGTGTAGACTGCGGTGCTGATAGCTTCTTTCCAAAACATTTGAGGAACATTTGCTTCCAACATCATTGTTCTAGCAGCTTCCTGGATGGTCCGGTTCTTTCTCTCAACTACTCCATTCTGCTGTGGAGTCTTAGGAGCAGACAACTGTCTCCTTATACCCTGTTTCTCACAAAAGTCAATGAATTCACCAGATGTAAATTCACCACCTCTATCAGACCTTAGACACTTTAGTTTCAATCCGGTTTGATTCTCCACCATAGCTTTGAAGATTTTGAACTTCTCAAAAGCTTCTAATTTTTCTTTTAGAAAGGTAACCCACATCATCCGGGAATGATCATCAATTAACAACATGAAATATCTATCACCTTGCAGACTCTTGATTCTTGTCGGACCACATAGATCAGTATGTACTAATTCCAACAATCCGGTAGAAGACTGATCTTTGCTTTTGAAAGAGACTCTGCTTTGTTTACCTAACTGACATTCTTTACACACACTATTTGTAGGTTTCATCAATTTTGGAAGATCTCTCACAGCCTGAGTATTGCTTATCTTGATGATGTTATCAAAATTTACATGACACATTCTTCTATGCCATAACCAACTCTGATCAATTTGAACAAACAAACAACTTTTATTTGAACCAACCAGATGAAAAATGTTACCTTTTATCTGAGTACCGGATGCAATTTCAGTTTCGGAGCTTGTAAAGATTCTGCATTTTCCATTCTTGAACCGGAGATCATAGCCTTTGTCCACTAACTGACCAACACTGAGAAGATTGTGCTTCAATCCTTCAACATACAGTACATTACCTGTTTTGCTCTTACCATCAAAGGAAATAGTTCCCCTACCTCTGATTCTGCCAGCAGAATTGTCACCAAACTTTACCATTCCTCCTTCATATCTTTCCAAGTCTAAGAACTTATTCTTGTCACCAGTCATATGGTGAGAACATCCACTGTCAATAACCCAATCATCCTTTTCTTCCACTTGAGCAGCCAAGGCTTTTTCAACAACTTTGTGATTGACAGATTCAGAGAGTATTGAATCTTCTTCCTTGATGGCTATAAACACCCACTCATTTCCGGATTTGCTTCCTAGTTCTGATTCATCATCTGTTACTCCTTCATTGTCATCTTCTTCATGAACATAATAGCAATTCTTTTGAAACCTTTGTCTGTGAGTATTAGATCTTGCAAATCTCTCCGGACATCTTGAGGCAAAATGACCAATCTTATTGCAGTTGAAACACTTAAAGGGTAGTTTTCCTTCATACTTACCGGATCCTCTTGGCAGTCTCTTTGCAATGAGGGCTTCAAGTTGAGCTGTTTCTTCTTCTTCTTCTTCCATGTCTCTTCTTGCTTGATCATACCATGACATTTTCCTTGATGAGTTTTCACCCGGATCAAATCTCTGTTTGCCTTTCACATAGGCACTGGCTTTGAAAGCAGATTCAGTCTTGGGAGGATCATCTCCAAACTCAGTCATTTCAAATGCAGCTAGTTTGCCAGCCAGTTGTTCTCTTGTGACAGTTGTGTGGGCTCTGAATTCATCAATGGCAGCAACTTTGATTTTGTAGGCAGCAGGAAGGGATCTTAGGATTTTGCAGACAATCTCATTTTCATCTAAAGTTCCACCAGCATTTTTGATTCCACATACCAGCTCATTTACTCTTGGCATAAAGGTAGTGATGTTTTCATCATCTCTCATTTTCAATCTTTCAAATTTCCCTTTCAGACTTTGCAACCTTGCACTTTTGACAAACTCATCTCCTTCATACAGAAGTTCCAGTTTAGTTAGGATCTCATATGCAGTTGGTAGGTCAATGACATTCGAGAGATCTGAGTCATTCAATGCGCTTAGAAGAGCTTCCTTGGTCTGCAGATTGTTTTCAGCTTCTGTGATTTCATTCAGAGTTGTCGGACCACCTTGTGGAGGTACATATGGTTTTGAAATCATAGCCAAGTATGCTTCTCCCATACATTCCAAGTGACACTTCATGCGACCTTTCCAGAGAGTGAAGTTGGTTCCATCGAACTTCGGACTATCCTTCTTGTATGACGACATCCTGGATCTCCTCAAGCGGTTAAGCTCCTATCAGAGGAACTTAGCTCTGATACCAATTGTTGGATCTAGGGCATACAACTGAGAGGGGGGGGTGAATCAGTTGTATAAAACTTCTTCTTCTTTCAAACACTTGATTCTTTGTTGTTAGTTAGCAGCATATCAAATAATCATCCATGGAAGCATAATACATAAACACAAGAGCAGATAAGCATCAACACATTGAACACCAAGATTTTGACGTGGAAAACCCAGTTAAGGGAAAAACCACGGGGTGATTAACCCAAGAATTATTCTCTGTTAGAAGAATAAAGAAAAATGAATGGCACATGCCAATAAGGGCTCACTGCCCGAGCACACTGCTCACAAAGAGGCCCACTGCCTACAAGGAGACACACTGTCTACAAAGTGATAAAAATCACAGTCTTGAACTGGAGAATGACATCTCTACTATGTCCGGATCAGTTCCAATTAAGCCCAAAAATCTCTGCTCTGCCTTTCACACGTTTCTTCGCTATGCCACACTCATCCACACACCACACTTTGAAATGAACTCACAAACCGTTATTTATACAAGACATCGACTTAGGAACAAACATCTAAGTCGGCAAACAACCATAGGAGTATCCGCAAGATGAATAACACATCCGGTCGGCCATCACAAGAACATTCGCAGGATGAACAACTCATTCGGTCGGCTAAACAGAGCAAGAACTTCATCCGGAAGAATAACTTCAATTCCGGGCTCTACCATCAATGCGGACCAACAACACAACCTAAACATGATCCAAGAACCTTCACAAGCCTGTCTGAATGTCCGGATACATCCGCACTTCCTCTACTTACTGGGATCTCTTGTCTTCCTCATCCGGAACTTCAAGAACACAGTCTGTCGCCACTGTCATAATGCAAGAGGTACTTCCGGACCTCCAAATCATACACAAATCAGGATGACACATCACAAGGACATCCCAAACACTCCGTCCAATCCGCAGATTAGGATAATACAATTCCGGACCTCACCGGACCTTTTTGTGATCCTCTGTCACCTCTGGATACTTGCCGGAACCGGTTTTATACCGACAGCCACAACTCCTTCAGATCTTCATGCGGACCTCTGAAATCTTAACTGAAGCATCTCAAGACTCATATCTACTAACCCTTTAATCCGCATCCTCCGGTTCTCATCCTATACAGTACATTTGCCTTCTTCTCATCACTGTTCTTCACTGTTCCTGACTGAGGCTAATTTTCTCAATATCCTCAGCACACAGCTCATCAAATCCTTCTTGTCAATGCAATATGAGTATGTTGACATCAATGACAACACTGACTCACCTCATACTTGCAACATTTCCCTCTTCAAACTTCTAAGGTGCAAGTGGTAAATATGAGTTTGCTTTGATCTGGAGGATTTCTTTTCCACTTCTAAAATAGTCATCGAGGTGAGGAAGGAGCATGTATCCTTTCTTGTGGTACACTCTTGGAAGCCCATCATAAGCATGTAGATACTCTAAGATGGCTTCATCATTCTCAACATAGTCTTGAGTTGGTTTCTCTGTTTGATTTGCAACGTAGTTTAAAATGCTTGGTAACTCTTCACTTTCCAATAGTGTTTCTCCATGAATTGACACAACAAACTCTAAATTCTAGAGTTGAGCATGTGGTGAAAATAGGGCAGCCAACGTGGCCATTGAATTTGCTACTTGGTTCTCTTCTCTCGGTATGGCTCTTATGGAAAAGAAGTAAAAAATTGAACTAATTTTCTGATAGTTTCTTTGTAGGTTCGTAGTCGTTCTAATTTTGTTTCATAATTTTCTGCGACTTGGTTAATCACAAGATGGGAGTCTCCAAAAGTAGAGACCTTCTTGATTCCCATCCTCATGGCTAGCATGACTCCTATGGATAGGGCTTTGTACTCAACAATGTTATTTGTGTAGAAGAAATCCAATCTAAACGCGAAAAGGAGAACTTTCCCTTTTGGGAAGGTGAGGATTATTCCCATTCCTTCCCCCATTTTACAACAAGCTCCATCAAAGTGGAGAGTCCACAAGTCTTGAACGTTTTGTGATTGGGATGTCTCTCCAAATTCATAAGTCAACTTTCGTTGTTCCTCTTTTTCTCCCCCTTCTTCGATGATTTCTATTGTTCCGATTGAGAGATTGTTGATGTCGTACTCGTCCATGCAAGGGATGGCTACTAAACCAAATAGAGCATGAGACTTGGTGGTGTGGGGATCAAAGGGGAATTCTCTGACGTTATCCATGTTTTGATATGATATGATGAGAGTGCTTGTGTTTGGCTGAGAGTTATGAGTTTCTTCTTTTGTTTTCTCCTATTTATTTGACTCTTTGTCCTTTCCTTCCTATTCCTTCCTATTCCTTCCTACAAAAACTAAAAGGATTAGGATCCATTTTGATGATGTGGGTCTTTCCTGAGTGATGGAAGTGAATTTCTTGAAACAATGTAGAGGCCATGACCATCATTGCGTGAATCCAAGGTCTTTTTAGGATCATATTGTAATTGGTTTCTTTGTTGATAACATAGAAGTCTGTGGGAACTGTTTTAGACATTAGAGTGAGTGGTAGACTAATCTTCCCAATTGTTTGAATGTCATCACTATTGTATATCCTTAGGATGGGAGCTTGTTGTTTTAAACTTGTTTTACTATATCCCATCCTTCCGATGAAGGAATTTGGCAAGAGGTTAACTATTGATCCTTCATCTATTACCACTCTTTTTATGATGACCTCTTCAACCTAAGCTTGTATGTATAACGACGAATCCTTATTCTTGTTTCCTTCGTCTTTTGGGAGTTTTACAATGTTGAACGTGAGAGGGGTTAGTTCCTCTTGTGTAGAGCATCCCACTTCTCATACTTCCAAGAATATTTTTTGGTGTTAATGGAAGTCCCTCAATAGGTTTATTACTTGTGAGAAGACATTTTCCATTTGGTACATTTTTTCCTCTTCTTGGATTACAAACACTACTTGGTTTAGTTCCACATGATTGGAATTTCTCCAATCGATATTTCCTTTTCTATTCTAAGGTTCCTTCTCCTTTATTTGGGATTGTAGGAGAGTGAGGAAATTTTGTTGTTGTTCTGGGGTAAGCTTTGAGATAGGTTTGTTGTACTCATAATAGGTCTTTGTGTCATGACCTTTTGCTCCATGGAACCAACAATATGTGTCAGGATCATTTGAGAAATGACTTGGTCCTTGATTTCCTTTTGGTCACCATTTATCGTTACTAGGAGCGCTCCTTATGACATTGATATCTTTATCTATTGAGTTGTTCAAGGCATTCTTTTCAGCTCCTTTCAAGACTTTAAGTTTTCCATTAGTGTCATAATTTATTCTACCACTGTCAATGGCTGCTTGGTTGATCTTTAAAGCACTTTCTAGGGCTTCTTTGTAGGACTTGTAGGGTAACTTTTAAACATATTCTTTCATATCCTTATTTAAGGCATACAAGAAAAGATTGCATAATTCACGATGGTCCATGTTTGGAGCGCTTGTTGAAGAATAGAGAACATGTCTCCATCGAGTGACAAAATGGGCTACTGAGTCATTCGGTTCTTGTTTCATGGCTATTAATTCTTGGATCCTTGTCTTCATGAGTTTGTTCATGTCAAAAGCCATGACAAACTCTTTGATTAGTTGTCTAAATGAATGTATTGAGGCCTCTAGTAGGCGATAATACCAATCCAAAGCTATTCATTCTAATAGCTTCAGGAAGATTTTGGTGACAACCCCATCCCAAGGAAGTTCTCTTATTGCAGTTGTGTAAGCTTTAATGTGCAATTTAGGATCACCCACTCCTTTAAACTTTGGGAGATCAGGTAATGGTCAAGGTAACAACACATTTCTTATGATTAGGTCAAGTGACTACTTTAAGTACTTCAAGTATGTACCTAAAAAGGTACTATGCGATTGAGGAGTTGACAACATTAGTCCCATACGAGGGATTTGATAACCCAATGCCATTGTTTGAATTGCTTGGTTTCCTAGCATTATTTCATTATTCTGAATAGGAGGTTTCCCATTCGAAAATGCGTCATTACTCCCATTTCTTGAGTAGTAGTTGAGGTAAGGGCGATCGTGAGATGCCCTCTAGTCCTGTTCTACTCTGACATTTTTGTACGATTTATATCTTCTTTCTGGAGCAGGTTGTTCTGCTTCCAGAGTTCTGATTCTTCGCACTAGCGTCACAATTAGCTCTGCAGGAGTGGGACCTCTAGGCACTTCCTCATATCTAGGGTTTTCTTTACGAATGTTGTCATAATTCTATGTTTTTTCTTACACAACATTTTCTCATTGCTCTTCTCGTAGGACAACTTTTAGGGCTTCTTGGACATCTTTTGCCTCTTGTAAGTTTTGTTCCAACCTTCTTACTTCAACATCAAGACAGTAATTGAGGTTCTTGTGGATGGTTGATCTGGGCAGTGAATTTTTGATCTCATCTGTATTCTTTTCACTTTGTGAGGTGTGTTTGGTATGGAAGGGTTGTGCTCCTATGTAGGTTTGTTAAAAGATAGTGAACACCTGGGTTTTCTTGATCTTGTTCATAGTCAGAGTCTTCTAGTCATAATAGTTTGAGATTGGTGCATTTGGGTCAGGTGGCACATACCTGTTGAAAGAGGGAGTTTTTGGTTCCTTGGAGGGAACAATCCCTAAGTTTAAGTCTGGGTCCATCATATTAAGGGGTACCATAGACACCATAGAATAAATGGAATGGACAAAGGCAAAGGGGACAAAAGTGGAAGTGGTGAATGTGATCATGAAGAAGAAAGAAATAATGTTTTAAACCTTTGAAGTTTAAAAATGTCATGTGATGACAATGATGGAATCTGAGTGTTTGGAATGCAAAACTGCTCGTCCTAATAGGATTTGTAATTTCACGTCAGGTTCACCAAAATATGTACACTCAAAATCATGACTTGGTGGCTTGGGGCAGTTTAGTTGGCTTTGGCACACACATGGACCCTCTCTCCTTTCCATGAGGTGAACCTCCACATCACTCTTACTCTCATGGGAGTAGCCAATTGAGAGGAGGCAAGACACGGGGGTGATTTGGCTCGTAGGAGAGCTAGACTTTGCGAAGAGGGGTTGGCTAGTCCTAGGGCCTGTGTTATTGTGCATTTGTTTGAATGCCGTGTTCTATGAGCATTGTTGTAAAGATAACTATATGACCCGAAGGGTCACTAGTCACCATTCTCCTATTTGGCTTTCTGATGTTCCAATGTTATGTGGATTGACTGTTATTCTTGTTGATGTCTTGTTCAAGTTAGTGTTGTTGTTCATATTATTGGATGGTTGCTTGCTGTATTTGAAGTTCTCTGAATCTTTCCTGTTGTTGTTGAATGACTAGTTGATCTTGTTGTTGTCTAGGGTGGATCTCCTCTATCTCGTCAAGGATTGCCTTCACCCAATCACCTCTAAGTCTAGGGCAGATTTGTGAGCCTAAACAAGAGAGATGGTTTAAGCTAACCTTGACTTGACCTAGGATTTTGACTTAGGCTTTGTTTGACCTAAGGTTTGACTTTGTTTGGCTTTGTTTTACCTTGTGATGAAACCAAGGGTTTTGACTAATGTTGACTAAACTTGACCTTGTGATGAAACCAAGGGTTTGTAAACCTTCTATGCTACTAATGTTTTTATTCTTTCTAATTTTTGTATGCATGCAAGCCTATATGAGTGCAAAACATTTTTTTGTGCTTTTTTATGTTTTTGGAAATCAAAGTGCTTTTTATTAATCTAGCAATTAGAAAATGAATGCAAACTAGTATGAGATTACCCAATGCAATTGAATCTATGTTTTTGTTGTTTTCTGAATAAGTGGATCGATTTTATCTAAGAAAGGAAAATTGCTTTTAATCTACGAACTTTGGAAAGGGAAACTAATTTAACAATGCAAATCTACTTAGCCTATCAAGGAAAAAGCAACATGTACTTACTTATCCAAGAGAAAAGTTTTGATTATCTAATTACAATGAAATGAAAAAAAACATGAAGGAACCTGGAGATGTGTGAGCCTCCACTACCCTCAGATATCCTTGTATTGGCAACCTCTAATCCTCTTGCAGCAGCGGGGTGATCCTCTTGGCGACAATAAGAAAAGAGAAGCAAAAGAAGCTTTGAAATGAGCTCAATGAGAGCTTAATGAGCAATATGGCTTGTGATGTGAGTAGTGTATGGATGCAAAATGAGCTTTTATGAAAGCTATATGAGATAAAAACAATGAAAGAAAAAGGCTCTAATGTCTTGCATGAGCATATGGATGCTTGATTTGGAGAGCAATAACATGCAAGAATTGTGTACACAAATGAAATTGCCTCCATTTGTACTTGAGGGAGGGGTGCATTTATAGATTAGAAGAAGGGATGAGAGGTGAAGAAGAAGAAGAGTTAACTCAATTTTATTGAAGAGTTAACTTAGAAGACACAAGAATGATTTGGGCTAAAATTGGAGTGATCTACCCAGTAAAAGCTTATCACTCAAGAAGAAGTGAGGAAAGAGGAATGCATGGGAATGATGCATTAGAATACATGAATTGATAACTAAAGATGGAATAGAGATAAATATGCATGTGTGGGTGCATGGAACAATTAGCTTTATCTTTGACATGAAATTCCATACAAACAAGAAGAAAAATGGGCGAAAATAGAGCTATTTGAGCTAGAAACTCAAGTGAACGCATGACTAGAAAACAAGACAAGGTTGCCCATGGGTCACCCCTTTCACCAATCAGGATCTCACAGAGGCAACCCATGGGCAACCCTCAGAGGAGGGCACCTGGGTGAAGGTCCATGGTGTAAGTACTCATTCCATAACAAAAATTACTGAAGTAAATAATCCACTTAATTACGTCAAGTCAAGTAAAAAGATAAATCTCTAAATATATCAACAATAATTAAATTACATCTTACAAATCCACGTGCTTAAACTAGGTATTAGCACTATAAAAGAATATACAATGTCTAATTTGGCTCACATGCAATATGTTATCATAATGAATAGATAAGTACAATAATCTGGTACTAATAATGATATATATATCTGAATCAATATCTCCAGCCACCACTAAGCCATGTGGTCATCTGCAAGCTGAGAGACGGGAACATGACTCAGGCACTTTTTTGCCCAACCATGAAGTAATTACACTTCCTCGGATTCCTTCATAACATGAAGGAAACCCAGCCCTGCATGAAATGTTTAGCAACTTGGAAACAACTGGCATGAGGGAGCACCTGATGCAACCTGATGTCTAAATATAGATCTAAATAATGATGTGCAATATCTCACAATAGGATGTGGCAGAGAAATATATAAATAAAGTTTTGCTAGACAATCTTTCATCTATTTCAATAAACACATGGCTTGGCCCAAGCACTTAAAATAGTTACTGTCAAATCCTGAAAAAGAGGAAAAGCCTTCTATATTTGCCCACATTCGGCATCCTAGCCCAAAAGTAACGCAATATGCATAAAAGCAAGAAAATAGACTACCCCTTTGTCTAAACATCATAGTATCACATACAATGAACATAACTTGCTATATCTTGCCACTCAATTCATAATCTCAATAATGAGGTTTAAATGGATTCATACAATTTGTCTACTTAATTCTATATACAATTTGAACTTGTTTTCTTCCATTCGTACTTATATGAAAAAGGACGTTCCAAACTATAATAGTTGTCTAAAATTTCCCAATGATCCTCTATTTAGATTAAAACATTCTAAAACTAAAATATTGCCATATTCACCACATATCTCTAATTTCATTAACCTAATAATTTTATGCAATAAGTCATTTCGAAAGATCTCATTCCTATCTTCATGTGCAATTATCTAGATAAATCTCACCACTTTAACGACAATCAATACATCTATGTGTTTTAATATTGTGCTCCAACATTTCACAAACCGTGAACATAACTATATAACAACATATATGTATAACAAATCCTTTGTCAAAAGAATCTTGGTATGTAGTTCTTACAGGTAGTTTAAATCAAAAGGAAAGGCTGATTAGATCAAATATACAGGTTGCTCAAGTCAAAACACGATGAGTACTAAGGTGAAAGCATTGAAATAACACTAGCCCCAAAAAGGCTAACCAATCATACAATGAAAGGGCAGACAAAATGTTTATACAGACACACTTTTAATAAATAGACTTTAACCAACTCACATGTCATTACCTTATATCAGTGTGGCTATTTTAAAATAAAAAAATCTCTAAAGCCATTGGCGTAAGGCGAAACTCTTATAGGTTAAGGCCAACAATCAAGCAATACTGGGTGGTATTAACAGAATAAAGATAAAAACTAGGCCGACCATTAAGTTGGCCACTTTAAAACAAGGGACGCAAAAAATATAATAGTTATACATGATGCTTATAACCTAAGGCCGATTAAATAGAGGTAGCTAATCCAAGAAAGATCATAAGGCCGAATCACCACCTGAAGGCCGCCTCACTTAGCAAATAAAAGAATGGTTTATAGGAAAGAGCAAGAGTTAAAGTTTTCCAGGTTGATTTAAAAGAAAGAGAGAAGCCATTAAGTTATAGGTAAATCCGCTCCAAAAAGAGGTTATGAAAACCCAATTTAATTCATCTAAGACAAGACATAATAGGCTACCATTATGCTGGTCGTTTCAATGGAGAAGGAAGCCATTTAAAAAAGAAAAAGATGTCTATTCTTTTAGCACAGAAGATTTTAGGATTAACTCTAAACAAGCCAAAAAGGCGATCCAAATTAGAAAGAAGGAAATCGTATAAACAAACATGGAATAGGAAGACATTTAAAGGGAGACTAAGAGGAAAAAAAATATTGGCTGTTTCACTTTAACCAGGTTGTCTATCCTTTTAACAGACCAATTAACAATTAGAAATGTAGTTTATGTCATCTAAAAACAAGACAAGACCAGGTTGAAACTTTTATGCTATATATAAATATAGGTAGATTTTAATGAGAGAAAAGAATGGAGAAGGCTGTCTATCCTTTGTTTAACTGGAAAGCTACTAAACTTTAGAGGTATTACTTAAAAGAAAAGTGGGCCAATATATATATATATATATATATATATATATATATATATAGGCTGATTCTAAGAAGAACACATGAAGCTGAGTTTGGAGACTACAACGATTAAGGAATAATGCAGAAGGAAAAGCCATTAGTAAGGGACCTGAAATAAATTCTCCAACATGAGCTTAGGTCAATTCCATTTTCTGTACCAGACTCCCCAAAATCACTTCCAAAGAAAATGCCTTCTTTTTTCTCAGTCGCTTCCTCCTCTTCTGTGTGCCTATGTTTTTTGAGTCTCCCCCTTTCTTATTGCATGCGCCTCTAATTAGGGCACTGTAATTTTAGAACTCCATGTTATGTATTGGAGTTGAATTCACTTGCATGACATTATGCCTTAATGCATGCTCCTATTATTATTTTTAGATCCCTTTAACATAGATGTATCAATTAATTTATATTCATATTTTGATCCTATCTAAATTTTTTATACTAAGTTTTTCTTTTTTCTTTTACTAATACCAAGGAGTTATATATATATATATATATATTCTATCTACACAATAATTAAATCAATTATATGTTGGTTATGACAAACACTTATTTTTAGTTTTAACTATAATATTATTTCAAGAAAAGTATATCTTAATACAATTAGATATTTAAAAAGAATAACACTTAAATTATTTAATTAGAAATCAATTGCAATAATATATTAAATCATTATTGAAATCACATCGATATCGTGCACTACAACAATATATTTGAAACACCAAGATTATATCTACTCTGTCCAAATCATTCATGCTAAACAGAGTTCAAGAAGAATAAGCCACAAACACTCAATGAAATCATTCAACATGTAAAATGACATGATGCTTCATGAACTAAGTGGTGTGTGCAGGTATTGGGGTCCATCTTGTCAGTTCTTGCTAGGTGGCTAGAACATCTCTACCTTAGCCATGTTCTCATCTTCGATGAGTACCTACGCTCAGTCGCACTCAAGTCGCATCAATAGGTTAGTCTCCAAATAATAACCAAAGCTTGATAAAATATAACTCATAATCACATACATTTAATCCATTTAAATCATGTAATTACTTGTAATACCTATGTAATTTACCCAATAGTGAAAGCATTTAAGGTAATAATCAATAGTTCATAATATAATTGAGTTAAACATGGTCAAGATGTGACACATGGTGGGAGATGAAAGAGGAGAAAAGAAGGGGATCTGCCTCTAGAAATAGGTTAGTCATGTGTCAAAATCCAAATTTCCACTTGCAAAAGTAGGATCTCCCAAGGGAGATCTAAAAACAATAGGGGGAGATTTGGATTGGTTGTGTGAAATTGAAGACTAAAAGTTGGAGATGGCTTGGGAGGACCTCTAAAAGGTCTCTAGGGGTGGGGTTGGATGAAAAACACTTGGGAAATGTGAAAACACACCTATAAGATGCATACAAGGATTAGGGATGAAGTCGCAAGCATAAGAAACGCAAATCGACAAGTGTCTAAAGCAAAGAGAGAGAAAAAGGGGAAACAACACAATAAGGAAGAATACAAACACCACGAAGAGAATTTCTGTTGAGAGGATGTTATTTCATGATTACATGTATGTGACAAGGATTGTGAGTCATCATAGGGGTCCTCGTGAAGGCTATGCATGATTTTGGTGCTTACAGGAACCACAATGACTATCTTAGGCAGTGTTTGTGTTGCTCCCTAATGGTTTGATGTCTTCCACATAGGCATTGGTAGTGGTAGTGAAGTGGTAGGGCTTTCTAGTAGTGTTGTTAGTGTGTGGGGTTAGGTATTAGGTTCATATTGTTTGAGGTGCAATGTGCTAGCATGTGCCAGGCCCATGGATGTGAAATGACACATTAGTGTAAAGGATTGTGCATAGGTGCACACATGGTGCATTATGGTTGGTTAAACACTAACAAAGGCCTATATTATGCAATTAAAATTCATGGCTAATGGGCCAATGGGCCCTATGTCATTATCTATGCAAGGCGATAGTAAATGGTTGATGAGGCTGACATGGTAGTGTATGGTTTGTTGTATCCTAGTGGAGGGGAAACTAGCAGACAATTTAGGGCCTCAGTTGATGGGTTGATGCTGTTGGTCTTAATAGGGCTCATCTTAGACTGTTGATTTGGCTTGTATTTTAATATTTCTATATTGTGTGCTCATGCTAACTTCCGCATTAAGATGCATGGTTCTATGTCAATAGACCAATAAGACAAATTACTTTTAGGGGTTTTCTTTTGCAACAAATGGTAGGTGGCCACATGATCTTATTGAAGGCACAAGACAACTGAGAGGGGGGGTGAATCAATTGTATAAAAAACTTTAAATTCTCTTAAACAAAATTACATTCACATTCACTTACTTTAACCTCTTAATCTGTTATGAAGATTAAACATGAAATGCAGAATCAAAACTTAAACACATCAACACCATATACACATGAACACCGTATTTTTAAATGGAAAACCCTAAAAAGGGAAAAACCACAGTGAGTGTTAGCTTAAAATATAATGTAGTAACAACACTGAATAACAAAAGAGGCTCACTTCCAAAGGGCTCACTACCCAAAAGAATGCTCACTGCAAAAGGATCACTACCAAAGGGTGGCTCACTATGAAGGGGTGGCTCACTGCCAAGAGGGGTGGCTCACTGCCATGAACTAATATGATAGCATCTACCACATGCTTGAGTTCAGTTCCAATGAAGAGCAATACATATCACCTTCACTGACTCACAACACAAACACTTTCATCTTCGCACCCACACTCAATATACACTGATTCATTACATTTATTTATACCAATCATCAACCTTGGAACATACATCAAGGTCATCAATACAATTTACAACCTTTCGAACAGTCTCCAAGGTCAGAAAACATACATAATTCAAATTAGGTCTGGACCTAAACAAACTTGAGGAGAAATAAATGAAGGTAAAACACTTCATGGCTTAGCTTGGACCCAAATACATCTTCACACGCTTCAACACACCTCTACAATCCACAAAACACATCTGTAAAGAGTGTTAGCACCCAAGTTGGCCAAACTAGTGCAAACACCAAGAGTCCTTAGGCACACGCTTCTAAGAACTCAATCATAGCTTGAGGACCAAGCACAAGCCTTTAACATGATCTAGAGACATCCATGAACAAAATAAAATCACATGGGAGCCAACAAGTTTCACTTGAAAACAATAATCTCACTTGAAGATAGCTTACAATCAACACTACTAAGCTCTGCTACTCAATAACTTACTTTCTAGAGCGCCAAATCACAAATCCTTTAAAATGAAGATATATAAGGACCTTATAAACATAAGTCTAGAACCACATCACCTAAAACCACTCTATGGAGAAATGTGGAGCAAAATACTTTCTCCCAGACACCTCTGCATAACTCAGAAACTTTGTCAAATACAATCTTCAAATTGGTGAACATAACTTTTACTACACAGTGATCTAGACCACCAAATTCTAGATTTAGCATCTTCAAACACTTCTCTAAAACATATCCAAATCTCACACTCTGGTCTTCAACATAGAAGAAATGCAGAGCAAAAATCCAAACAATATCCTGCAAGCCAGAATACTTTGCAACATATTGTTCCCACTTGGAGAGAAAATTTTCTCAAAAGCACTTGGAAACTCAGCAACATAAACAATATTCTAGCATCATCAACACTTCTTCAAGTCATTCAAATCACCTTAGCATGACAACTCAATCAAGCAACAATCAGCAATATCAAAAGACACAGTTGACACCAATGACAACACAATCATGTTGACATCAATGACAACACCGGTTAGTACATACTTGCAACAATATCCTCCTTTGTCATTGATGGCAACATATGATGTGAAAAACCATAATGACACAATTCTGTGCTAATCTCATTCTCCCCCTTTCTTTTATACATCTTACTCTCTCTTTTGTTTTTCACATGAACTCTCTCCCCCTTTGACATCAATGGCAAAGGGTGACACACCTTCTTCAAGATTTCTCCCCCTGAGTATGATACATTACATACTTGCACTATCCTTAGCTGCTCTGAATGCTTCCCTCTGACTGCAACATTCTCCAATGTCACTATCTGCTCCCCCTGAGAGGTAGCCTCCATCATCGGTCCAGAAAAGAATGACTCTTGAACCACACTGGGCTGATGCACTTCCTCATGTATCTAGTTCAACATAGGAGAGGAAATAACCCCTAACTTCTCCTAGAGATACTCAAATGTATCCTTAGGAAAAGCTTTGGTGAATATATCAGCAATTTGATCTTTTGTAGGCACATACTCAAGCTTTACTTCTTTCTCTGCAACCTTCTCTCTCAAAAAGT
Source organism: Cunninghamia lanceolata (assembly GCA_027924645.1). Taxonomy (NCBI): domain Eukaryota; kingdom Viridiplantae; phylum Streptophyta; class Pinopsida; order Cupressales; family Cupressaceae; genus Cunninghamia; species Cunninghamia lanceolata. The sequence goes on from BSBN01000771.1 coordinate 1,571,275, forward strand.
GATACCTAATAGAAATATGCTTTGTCCTTGAATGCATCAATGGGTTCTTTGAAATGTTAATGGCACTGGTATTATCACAGAAAATAGGAATTGGTTCCTCATACTCAACTTGGATGTCCTTTAGAGTTTGTCTCATCCACCTTGCTTGTGTGCAACATGATGTTGCTGCAATGTACTCTGCCTCTGCAGTAGATAAGGATACTAAATCCTGCTTCTTGCTTTGCCATGACACAACTCTGTCTCCAAGAAAGAACACAACACCACTTGTATTTTTCCTATCATCTACACATCTGGCCCAATTTACATCTGTGAAGGAACTTAGGTTAGAGTCATTACTCTTAGGATACCACAAACCATGATCTGGAGTGCCTTTCAAATACCTGAATATTCTCTTTATTTCCATGACATGTGACTCTCTAGGATCTACTTGAAATTTTCCACAAGACAGACTGCATGCATGATATCCGGTCTGGTAGTAGTTAGGTATAACAGTCCTCCAATCATTGATCTATATTTTCTCTAATAAGCCTTAGGGGATTCATAATGTTTTTTGAGCTTGCAACTAGTTGTCATGGGAGTACAAACTAGTTTAGATTCTTCCATTCTAAACTTCTTCAACAACTCCTTGACATACTTTGATTGTGAAATGAATATGCCCTTATCTGTCTGATTAATTTGCAGTCCAAGAAAGAAGTTCATCTCACCACACATTGGCATCTCAAATTCTTTTTGCATCTCATTTGCAAAATTCTTACACATACCTTCATTTCCACCAAAGATTATATCCTCTACATAGACTTCAATGATTAGGATTTGATCTTTGCTTACTTTGATAAATATGTTACTGTCTGCAGAACCTTTGCTGAATCCCTACTGCAACAAATACCTATTCAATCTTGCATACCAAACTCTAGGAGCTTGCTTCAGTCCATACAATGCCTTCTTCAATCTGCATACCATGTCTGGTTTGTCTGATAACTGAAATCCATCTAGTTTCTCTATATATACTTCCTCTTCCAACTCACCATTCAGAAAAGTAGACTTCACATCCATCTGGTATACTTTGAAATCTTTATGTGCTGCATAAGCTAGAAACAATCTAATAGCTTCCAAGCTTGCCACCAGAGCAAAATTTTCCTCATAGTCTATTCCTTCCACTTGTGAGTAGCCTTTGCATACAAGTCTATCTTTGGATCCTACCACTTCTCCATTCTCATTCAACTTATTCCTAAAAACCCACTTTGTTCCAATCACATTCTTATCTACAGGCTTAGGGACAAGTTCCCAAGTCTTGTTCTTTTCAATTTGCATCAATTCTTCTTCCATTGCCTTGACCCAATGTTCATCTTTACATGCTTCAAAGATAGTCTTAGGTTTAACCTTTGAAATTAAGAAGAGATTTACTTATTCTTTTGCAATTCTTCTTCTTGTCAGAACTCCTTTATTTTTGTCACCGATGATTTGATCCTCTGAGTGATTCTTTTGCACATACTTGGGGTTTTAAGAACTCTTTCCAGAGCTTTTTCTTCGTCACTCTAAACTTCATTGTCTTTGACTTCTTCAACTACTTTTGTATCAGTAGACTCATCTAATTCATATCCATCAGGCTCTGAGTTCTTCTGAATATCTTCATCTACCTTCACATTTGCACTTTCAATAATCTTTCTCAACCTTTTGTTGTAGCACCGGTAGGCTTTACTCTTAGTGGAGTACCCAAGGAATATGCCTTAATCACATCTAGCATCAAACTTTCCCAACCCTTCATCTCTTCTAATATAGCATTTGCTTCCAAAAACTTTGAAATACCTGATAGTAGGGGTTCTTCCATGCCACAACTCATAAGGTATCTTTGTTCCATTTGCTTTGACTTATACTCTGTTCTAAATGTAGACAGAAGTACGAATAACTTCTTTCCAATATACTTCCAGAAGGTTAGCTTCTTTGATCATTGTTCTAGCAGCTTCATGAACTGTTCTATTCTTCCTTTCAACTACTCCATTTTGCTAAGGAGTTTTAGGGGTAGACAATTGTCTCTTTATCCCATGCTCTTCACAAAAAACATTGAATTCGTTTGAAGTAAACTCACCACCTTTGTTAGATCTCAGACACTTGATCCTCAAATCCATTTCATTTTCAACCATTGCTTTAAATGCCTTGAACTTATCTAGGGCTTCTAAGTTTTCTTTAAGGAAAGTAACCGAAGTCATTCTTGAATAATCATCAATAAGAAGCATGAAATACCTATCACCTTGTAGACTTCTTGTTCTTGTAGGACCACACAGGTCTGTATGCACCAACTCCAACATATTAGTAGAGGATTGTTCCTTTCTCTTGAAACTTATCTTTCTTTGCTTCCCAAACTGACATTCTTTGTAGATGACATTAGCGAGCTTCACAATCTTAGGTAGGTCTCTTACAACTTGGACTGATCTTATTCTCACCAAATTATGAAAGTTAATATGACACATTCTCCTATGCCATAACCAACTTTCATTTGTCTAAGATAACAAACAACATTTGTTAGTACCTTTCAAATGATAAACATTACCGTGAGTCTTCTTAACAGTAGCAATTATAGTTCCAGATCTTTTCCTTATCTCACATCCATTATCCTTAAACATCAGATTGTATCCTTTATCACACATCTATCCAACACTTAGAAGATTGTGCTTTATTCCTTTGACCTAAAGAACATCATCTATATTATGCTTGCCATCAAAAGTAATTGATCCTTTTCCACAAATCTTACTAGCTGCATCATCACCAAACCTAACTAGTCCTCCATCATAGTTTTCCAATTTGACAAACTTACTCTTATCTCCTGTCATGTGATTTGAACATCCACTATCAATGATTCATTCATCTTCCTTTTCAGCATGAAATGCAAACAACTCTCTTGGACTTCCTTCCTTCACACATCTTGCAAGGTTAGCAGAAACAAGTTCTTCTCTTAGGGCAATAAGCAAGCATTCACTAGCATTACCATCTTCAAAATTAGGTTCATCATCAGTTACACCATCATCATCTCTAACATAGTAACTCTTTCTTACCATCTTACCTTTACTTTCATTGTTCTTAATCTTCAAATCTTTGTGAGGACATCTTGAAGAATAGTGACCAATCTTACCACAACTGAAAAATTTGAAAGGTAACTTACCTCTGAACTTTCCACTGCCTCTTTTCATCCTACTTGCAAATTTTTCCTCAAGCTCATAAAAGTCTTCTTCATCTGATTCCACAACATACTTATCTGATCTAGCAGTATTTTCTTCCTTGGCCTTAAAAGAAGTCTTAGTTTTCATAGGACCATCAATATTACCAAATTCTCTCATCTCAAAACAGTTAGTTTACCAAGCAATTGATCTTTTGAAATCTTGTCCATATCAAACAATTCTTCAATGGCGGGCACCTTGTTACTAAAAGATTTGGGAAGAGTTCTAAGTACCTTATCTACAACATCCTTATCATCTATCTTTCCACCAAGACCCTTGATGTTGCTGATAATTTCATCAATCTTATGTATGTAACTTGCTATTTACTCATCTTCAGACATCCACATGGTTTCATATATGGTCTTCAAGTTCTGCAACTTAGCCTTCTTGATAGATTCATCACCTTCATAGATGCTTTTCAATTTCACCCAGATCTCATGAGAAGTTTCCAGGTCCACAACTTTCAGCATTTCAATGTTAGATAAAGCATTTAGTAGAGAATTTTTAGCTTTGCCATTAGTCTCATAGGCCCTACTCAATTGTAGTCTTTAGACCATCCTTAGGTATTTTGTATTCATCTTCAACTATTTTCCAAACATTATAACTAATAGAAACAAGATAACTTTGCATTCGTGGTGCAGGAGCACCTTGGCAAATTAATATTTCCCTAGACAAATCTTTGAGTTTGATTAAATTTGTATGCTTCCACATTGTAATGAGGTTTATCAAGTCATTTTTATGTGTTTAGGTCATTAGGAGTTTCAAAAATGCAAAATATTGCAAACCATGTAAATGTTGTCAATGTAAAATTGGAAAAAAGATTCAAACTTGGAAGGTGAAGAGTCATTTGGCTCTTGGTTCACTCCAAATCAGTTATGAACTGAAGAGACATGTTTTAATGCCTTTAAAAGGCCTTGTAACCATGAAGAATTTGTGGGTGGTTGAAGATTTGAGCATGGAATGAGAAAAAACAATGTTTGCCTGTATTTTCCTTCAGAAATTTGCTGTCTTTTGCTATTGTACGGCCCTATATGGAATTGAATGGATTCCTAATGGATTGAAAATGTTAGATCCTTCAACCACCTTCCATTTTCTTCTTGTCCCATGCATTTTTATTTATTTTTGTGAAAGATATGAGTGTTTTATGGATTGTAATTTTCTGATTTTCCTTGCAACAGTCCTGTTGCAGCATTTGGTACGGTTTTGTACAGACATATACAGGAGCAAGCCATATATGGTTGGAAAGAGTATTGAGTCTAATTTCTATTTATTTTTGTTTCATCAAATTTCATTAATATTGAAATAAGTTATGGCATTTTTATTGAAGGTGGGTCTGCAGAGTTTAATTTTCTGAAAATACAGTTTGAAAATATGCATGGTACAACTTGGTATGGCCTCACATTGATGCATATAATAGATGGATGGAAAGATATGTGTTTCTATTTTACAATTATTTTGGTTTGGTATAATTTAATTAATTTTTGTGAAAGATATTGCAATTTTGGTGAGGGCAGGTCTGAACGCTGCCTAGGGTTTGTAGTTTTGGGAAAATAGTCATAACTTTCTCTTCTATCATTGGATCTTCATGAAAATTGGAGGAAAAATATGTATTAATGTTCTCTTAAACCTGACCAAAGAAATTGGATTAGTTCTTTTATTTGTTAATGTTATTGATGATAGTTTTGGTCCTCCTACGTCTGCATCAATTCGTACCTTCTAGAAGGCATAGTCAGATCCATCAAACTAAGGAATGTCTTTCTTGTGTGACATCCCAGATCCACCTTAATCTGTTAGGATTTCTTCCAAGGAACCTTGCTTTGATACCAATTGTTGAAGGTACAAGACAACTGAGAGGGGGGGTTAATCAGTTGTATCAAAAACTTTAAATTCTCTTGAACAAAATTACATTCACATTCACTTACTATAAGCCCTTAATCTGTTATGAAGATTAAACATGAAATGCAGAATCAAAACTTAAATACATCAACACCATATACACATGAACACTAGATTTTTACGTGGAAAAAACCATGGTGAGTGTTAGCTCACAATATAATGTAGTAACAATACCAAATAACAAAAGAGGCTTACTGCCAAAGGGCTCACTGTCCAAAAGAATGCTCACTACAAAAGGCTCACTACCAAAGGGTGGCTCACTACCAAGGGGTGGCTTACTACCAAGAGCGGTGGCTCATTGCCATTAACTGATATGATAGCATCTACCACATGCCTGAGTTTAGTTCCAATGAAGCACAATACATATCACCTTCGCTGCCTCAGAACACAAACACTTTCATCTTTGCATCTTCACACCCACACTCAATACACATAGATTCATTACATTTATTTATACCAATCATCAACCTTGGAACATACATCAAGGTCGTCAATACAATTTACAACCTTTGGAACAATCTCCAAGGTCAGAAAACATACATAATTCAAATTAGGTCTGGACCTAAACAAACTTGCAAAGAAAATGAATGAAGGTAGAACACTTCACAACTTAGCTCAGACCCAAATACATCTTCACATGCTTCAACATGCCTCTACAATCCATGAAACACATCTGCAAAGAGTGTTAGCATCCAAGTCGACTAAACTAGTGCAAACACCAAGAGTACTTAGGTACACGCTTCCAAGAACTCAATCATAGATTTTAGACCAAGCACAAGCCTTTAACATGATCTAGAGACATCCATGAACAACATAAAATCACTTGGGAGCCAACAAGTCCAGTTTCAACAAGTTTCACTTGAAGATAATAAATCTCACTTGAAGACAACTTACAATCAATACTGCTAAGCTCTGCTACTCAATAACTTACTTTTCAGAGTGCCAAATCACAAATCCTTTGGAATGAAGATAGATAAGGACCTTATAAACATAATTCCATAACCACATCACCTGAAACCACTTTGTGGAGAAATGCGGAGCAAAGTACTTTCTCCCAGTCACCTTTGCGCAACTCAAAAACTCTATCAAATACAGTCTTCAAACTGGTGAACATAACTTCTACTACACCAATCTGGACCACCAAATTCTAGATTTAGCATCTTCAAACACTTCTCTAAAACATATCCAAATCTCACACTCTGGTCGTCAACATAGAAGAAATGTAGAGAAAATACTCAAATAGTATCCTGCAAGCTAGAATACTTTGCAACACACTGTTTCCACTTGAAGAGAAAATTTTCTCAAAAGCACTTGGAAACTCAGCAACATGAACAATATGCTAGCATCATCAACACTTCTTCAAGTCATTCAAATCACCTTAGCAATGACAACTCAATCAAGCAAGAATCAACAATATCAGAAGACACAGTTGACACCAATGACAACACAATCATGTTGACATCAATGACAACACCAGTTAGCACATACTTGCAACAGATCTTAGGTGGCATGATGGTGGACCTAGTTTCATTTGGCAAAGTATTGGTAAGGTAGTGGGAAGGATGTGAATGTAGTAGTATATTATTGATAATACTCTAGTAGAGAGCATTTATAATATGCATCTTCAAGCCCACATCAATGGGCTGATACCATAGGTCAAAGATGGGATGGGTGCTACACCCTTAATATTGGTGTACATAGGGTTATGAATAGTCAGCTTGTGGCTATCTTAACTCCTAATTAAGTCATATTATCATTATTATATTGTTATTTAGTTGTTTAGGTTGGCCTAAGGCTTCTATAGGTCTATCTAAGTCGGCCTGGGTAATATCCTAGGCATAAATAGGTATATATAGGAGGTAGTGAGTCTCATTTCATATCATATTCAGTATTGTGTTCTTATTGAAGACTATTGGAGGTATCCCCCTCGAAGTGGATTAGGAGGTTGCCCCCTCGAAGTGGCATATTATTATCAAGTATTTGCAGCATATTTTCTATTATATTTAGATATTGTGCAAGTTGTTTCATTACAATGGGCCCCTACTATTTGATTCATGTGGGACTTAACACACTTGGTAGTGGCAATATAATGATGAAAGTAAGGTAGATTAAACCAAACAACTTCTTGTACTAATTTTGAATCCACCAAGGGTGTATAGAGTTATCTTAAGTTGCAAAATGTTATTTTCCTTACATAACTTATCAAACTCTACTAAATAGAATTCTCCACTATTATGTGTTATCAACACATGAATTTATTTTCTATCTAGTTCTATAAAAGATCTTTAAACTCTTTGAACTAATAGAATCTACCTCAGATCTATGCCTAAAAATAGACCCATGTCTTCCTAGATAAATTATCAATGAAATCAACCTATACATGGATTTGGCAAGTGAAGATACATAAATTGGACCAAAAACATCACTATGAATCAAAAATTAAAATCCCTAGAGATCTAGAATAGAGCTTGAGTAAAACTAAACATGATTTTTCTTTCCATATAGACAATGTTCACAGAAATCAAAATCCAAGGAACAACCAACCAACTCTTCAACCATGCTTTTACATTTTAATATACAATGACCTTTCTCACCAATGTATCCCATGCACTTATGCCACAACATAGTCTTTTTAACTAGAAGATTATGGCTCTAATATATAAGGACATGTTAATGAAGTGGCATAGCTACTACTAAAGTGGTAGATTATTTCCAAAAGCTAGTTGTTGTTGAAGTGGCAAGTTATCATTGAAGTCCAATTGCTACCAACGTGGCCTTAGGTACTACCAAAATGACACTACTATAGAATCTCCTATAAGGCCTTAAATGCATGTACCTAGTATTATTACTTGTATGTATTTATTTTTATATTGTACTTCTTCATGAGATTTTGTATTGCAACCAATGCACCTTATTGATGATGTTTTATATTGACATCTTTTATCCAACTATATATGTGTTTGCACTCTTTGGTGTTTAATATTCAATATTTTCTCTATGATTTTTATATGTGATTTATCATGTTATTTAGTTCAACACCATATTTATTATTGATTGTCAATTTCTACATTTATGCATTGAATCATGTGACTTTAGAATAATTTTTAGTTGATGCAGTTATTACTATTACTTTGGTTATATTATATCATGCTAGGTGTTTAATTATGCTTTGGCTATCCTGTATGGAGTAGGTATGCCTAATGTTTCATTAAGTGCGTAGGAATAGGTTTTTCCTCAATGGTGGTTATTTAGAGATGGTTTAGTTTGTGAAAATATGTTATGTCTATCTCCCATTTCACTTGACCTATGTTGTGAAATGTATCTTGCTTTGTCTATGAAACTAAGATCCAAATCAACGTCAATTCTAGATCTATGTGTTGTGAATGAACTGATAATGTGTGTGTTCTCATTACATGTCTTTAGTTCATCTTTTGGTTTCCATTTGCATTTATCTAATTTCCATATTTACTTATTATAGAGTTTTTACAATGTGCCTTTATGTTAAATGCAAAAGTTAAATATTTTATTATTATTGTGGAATGATTTTATGCATTTAAATATTGTAGTATTTTAAAATGCATTTGAAATTCAAAAAGTTTGTTTGGGCCATATGCCTTAGCTAAATTAATTAAATTATATGTATTAATTCTTTTGGAAAAAAAAATTACATTAATAAATTTTAAATAAAAAATGGTAATAATTTCCTAAGGTATAGTTGTTATTGGGAAAATATCTTTGTGTGTATTATTTATTTTAAAAATAATAAATATCCACTTTTGAATTAGTTGAAAATGGGAAATGAAAGAAAAGAAAAGGGGTTTGGGTTTTTTTGGAAAGGAATGGAATAAAGGGAAGAAACACTTATTTTATTCTCTCTCTCTCTCCCTCTCTCACACACATTTTTGCTAAAGGTTTTGTGTGGTTTTAAATTGGGATTGGGATAGTGTTTGAATTGCTATACCTATGGAGGAACAAGATTTAAGAAAGGCTGATTGTGTGTGTGGGGAAACCAAAGAATTTCTCCAAACCCTTGCGTGGGAAATTGTTTGATTTTCAAGGTATTTCTCTTGTTATAATTTGATTTATGCTTATAGTTGGAACTCTTTATCATTCCAACAACATTAGGTGAATGACATATGGTAGTTCATTTATAGTTTTCAATGGGAATTTAAACTTAGTTTAGATTTATTTTGTTGCATTTCATTTCCATGTATTTAATTTTTTAAAAATCCAATTTACAACCATTATGTTGTCAATATTTCCTCGAATTCGTATGTGATGCAAATTAGGAATAATAGAGTATATATAGTTTTATGAAACTTTAAGATTTTTTTTCAAAGAAATTTTATAGTCTTCAATGGTGAAATATGAATACTGTATGTGTGTTTGAAGCATGAATTTATGAAATTTAAAATATAGGACATTGTGTTTGTTTGTATTTTGTGGGACAAAATATTTCATGATTTATTTTATTTTCTCAACCTTTTGGACACACGGATCATGAATTTTGACCTCATTTTCCTACCTTAACTCTTTGGGAAAGGGATAACTTTTGAGCCTAGGATTGGATACTAAGGTTAGGAATAGAGTGGAACCATTCCATGCTTGTAGAATTGGGGATGCCCAAATATGGAGTATTGTATTGTTAATATAATAAAATTAAAATGAATTAGGGTTTCAAACATCTAAAATGAATAAAACTAGAAAACTTGAAACTTTGTTTATGTTGAAGTCCCTAAGGGAATCATATAAGTTAGTGCTAGACATACTTGTGGATGAAATCCTTGAGGGAATCACATAAGAAAGTACTATGGGCATCATTTTCATTAAATACCTTGAGGGAATCATGTAATAATAGTACTATGATCTACTTGTGCATGAAGGCCTTGAGGGAATTACCCAAGATAGCACTTATGTCATTGCTTGTGCATGAAGGCCCTGAGGGAATCATGCAAGTTAATGATGACACTCTACTTCTAATACTTAGAAGATCCCTTCCTATTTTTTTTGGGGCATTGGTACTCAATGTGTCATTATGGTTCCTTTCTTGAGTGCAATGTTATGTTGTCTCAATGCTTTGGTTTTGGTGGTTGTTACCACGTCATCTTGTGTTATTGATTGGAGGCCTTGATCCTGATATGACTTGTGTACTAGATTGATGGGATATATACCCTTGGTATGTGTGAGTGTTATGACTATAACTTCCTAGTAATTATATTATTTGTGTGTCTAAATGCTCAATCAACCATCTCCCAGTTTAGAGGGGTGGGCCTGAGACTTCCATATGGTTAGGTGGTGTTGTACCACCACTGGGATAGCTAGATTGATGGATATGTTGCAAGTATGGACCTAACCAGTGTTGTCATTGATGTCAACATAATCTTGTTGCATTAATGATAAGGATTGGATGAGCTTTATGCTGAGGATATTGAGAAAATTAGTCCTAGTTAGGAACAAAGAGGATCAGTGGAGACAGTGAGGTAAAGATCCCAGCTAAGATGAAGATCAGAGGATATGGTTCAAAGGGTTTGCAGATATGTGTCTTAAGATGATCCAGTAAAGATTTTTGAGGTCTGCATGAAGATCTAAAGAAGTTATGACCACTTAAGTAAAACTAGTTCTGGTAGGTGTTCAGAGGTGACAGAGCGATACAGATAGGTGTGGTGAGATCTGGAAATGCAATATCCAATTTTGTGGATTTGGTGGATTGTTTAGGAAGTCAATGTGAAGTAACTGCTCAATTGGTTCGTGGTCTAGAGGTCTGCAAGCATCTATTCCAATATGACAGTGATGACAGACTGTGTTCTTGAGCTTCTAGATGAAGGAGAGGATGATTTCAGTGAACAGAAGTAGTGTGGATGTTCTTGGTGATTCAGGCGAGCTTCTGAAGGTCTTTGGATTATGTCCAGTTCGTGTTGGTGGTCCGCATTGAAGTTTGCACTCGTAATTGAAGAATTGCTTCCGGATGATGATGTTCTTCCTAAATCAAGTCGACCGGTTGAGTTACACATCCTGCGGAGGATCTTGAAGATGTTCTATGAAGAATGGTGTGTTCCTAAAGGAAGATTGAAGTCTCGAATCTGTGTGGTCGACAGTGTGTTGATCCGCATGAAGTCTTTTTGTTATTAATCATATTGTATTTATGTATTTGCTTTGTAATGTTTGTCAACTTGGATGATTATCCCGAAGTCGATGTCTTACATAAATAAAGAGTTGTTAAGTCATTTGAAGTGTATCAAAAGGGATGAGAGTGTGGTAGAGAGGAGGAAAGCAAAAGGAAGAGCAAAGATATTGGGCTTAAATGGAACTAACTCAAGCATGGTGAAGATGCTATTCTTTAGTTCAAGTATGTAATACTTATTATTCTGTAGACAGTGTCTCTCCTGTAGGCAGTGAGCCTCTTGTGAGTAGTGTGCTCAGGTAGTGAGCCCTAATTGGCATGTGCCATTTGTTCTTTCTATTCTTCTAACAGAGAATACAATCTTGGGTTAGTCACCCCGTGGTTTTTCCCTTAACTAGATTTTCCACATCAAAATATTGGTGTCTTATGTGTTAATATGTTTCTACTCTTGATTTAATGCATTATGTTTGATTTATTATTATGCTGCTAAATTACAAAGTGGATTTAAGTGTTTAATTGGAAGAAAGTTTTGGACAACTGATTCACCCCCCTCTTAGTTGTCTGTCCTAAATCTAACAATTGGTATGAGAGCTAAGTTCCTCTAAAAGATCTTAACCACTTGAGGAGATCCAGGATGTCGTCCTACAAGAAGGATAGTCTGAGGTTTGATGGAACCAACTTTACTCTTTCGAAAAGTCACATGGAATGTCACTTGTAGTGTATGGGAATGTAGTATTGGATCATGGCTTCAAAGAAGTATACCCCTCCACAGAATGGTCTGAGAACCATAGATGAAATCAGAGATGCTGAAAATAATCTGCAAACTAAAGAATCTTTTCTAAGTGCCTTATCTGATTCTGAGCTGACAAATGTTGTTGACCTACAAACTGCTTTTGAGATTTGGGAAAAACTGGAACTTCTGCATGAAGGAGACAAATATGTTAAATGTGCCAAGCTACAAAGTCTGAAAGGAAAATTCAAAAATCTAAATATGAGAGAAGATGAAAACATCACTACATTTATGCCAAGAGTAAATGAGCTTGTTTGTGGCATTAGATGTACTGGTGGAGTCTTGGATGAAGATGAGATTGTTGGCAAAGTTCTCAAATCCCTTCCTGACTCTTACAAATACAAGGTTGCTGCTATTGAAGAATTCAGATCTATTTCAGGTATCACAAGAGATCAATTGGTTGGTAAATTGGCTGCATTTGAATTGACTAAGTTTAGAGATGCCCCTCCCAAGATTGAATCTGCATTCAAAGCTAGTGCCTCTGTTAAAGGAAAACAAAAGGTTGATCCGGGAGAAAACTCTTCAAGGAAACTATCATGGTATGAGAAAGCAAGAAAAGACCTAGAAGAAGATGAAGTAGAAGCTGCTCAACTTGAAGCCCTTATTGCAAAAAGGTTGCCAAGAGGATCCGGTAAGTATGAAGGGAAATTGCCTTTTAAATGTTTTAACTACAATAAGATTGGTCATTTTGCCTCAAGGTGTCCGGAAAGATTTTCAAGGCCAAACCCTAATAGATCAAGGTTCTAGAAGAATTGTTACTATGTTCATGAAGATGATGATAATGAAGGAGTAACAGATGATGAATTAGAAACAAGAAACAAATCCAGAAGTGACTGGGTGTTTATTGCCATCAAGGAAGAAGATCCAGTGCCCTCTGAATCTGTCAATCATAAAATTGTAGAAAAAGCTCTGGCTGCTCAAGTTGAAGAAAAGGATGATTGGTTCATTGACAGTGGATGCTCTCACCATATGACAGGTGAAAAAAATAAGTTCATAGATTTGGAAAGGTATGAATGAGGAGTGGTGAAGTTTGGTGATAATTCTACTGGTAGAATCAAAGGAAGAGGAACTATTTCTTTTGATGGAAAGAACAAAACCAGCAATGTACTGTATGTTGAAGGTCTAAAGCACAATCTTCTCAGTGTTGGATAGTTGGTGGACAAAGGCTATGATCTCTGATTCAGAAATAGAAAATGCAAGATCTTTGAAAGCTCTGGAATAGAGATTGCATCCGGTACTCAAACTAAAGGTAATATCTTCCACTTAGTTGGTACTGGTAAAAGTTGCTTATTTGTTCAAATTGATCAGAGTTTGTTATGGCATAGGAGAATGTGTCATGTGAATTTTGATAATATCATCAAGATAAGCAAAACTCAGGCTGTAAGAGATCTTCTAAGATTGGTAAAACCTACCAATATTTTGTGCAAAGAATGTCGGTTGGGTAAACAAAGCAGAATCTCATTCAAGAGCAAGGAACAATCTTCTACCAGATTGTTGGACCCAGTTCATACTGATTTATGTGGTCCGACAAGAATTAGGAGTGTGCAAGGTGATAGATACTTTATGTTATTAATTGATGATCATTCCCAGATGATGTGGGTAACTTTTTTGAAAGAGAAATCAGAAGCTCTTGAGAAGTTCAAAATATTCAAGGCAATGGTAGAGAATGAAACTAGATTAAAACTAAAGTGTTTGAGGTTTGATAGAGGTGGATAATTCACATCTGGTGAGTTCATAGATTTCTGTGAGAAACATGGCATAAAAAGATAGCTATCTGCTCCTAGGACTCCACAGCAAAATGGAGTAGTGGAGAGAAAGAACCGAACCATCCAAGAGACATCTAGAACCATGATGATGGAAGCAAATGTTCCTCAGATCTACTGGAGAGAAGCTGTAAGCACTGCAGTCTACACTCTTAATCGAGTTCAAATTAGAAACAATATCGGTAAGACTCCTTATGAACTCTGGTTTGGAATCATTCCCACTGTGAAGTATTTCAGAGTCTTTGGTAGAAAATGTTACATTAAAAGAGATGAAGATTTAGGCAAATTTGATGCTAGAAGTGATGAAGGAATATTCTTGGGTTACTCTACTCAAAGCAAAGCATACTGGTGTTATAACAAGAGACTAAGGAAGATTGTGGAAAGTACAAATGTGAAGGTTGATGAAGGTATTGAAAAACCCTCAAAGTTCTATGAATATGATGAAGATGATCAGAATAATGCTTTGATCCAAGGAGTCCAAGCCCCTTCTAAAATTTAGATTCAAACTAATTCGGTGAATCAGGAAGAAGAGATAAGTCTGAATGAACCTGTACAAGAAATAGAAGTGCAAGAAACTCCCAAAGTTCCAAGGTATGTAAGACTGAATCACTTTGAAGATCAGATCATAGGTGATAAAAGCAAATGTGTACAAACAAGAAGAAGAATTGCTCAAGGATCAGAGGAGTATTGTCTGATTTTAAAGATTGAACCTAAGACAGTGAGTGAAGCTTGCAATGATGATAGCTAGACTAAAGCAATGGAGGAAGAACTAATGCAAATTGAGAAAAATCACACTTGGGATCTTGTTCCCAGACCTAAAAATAAGAATGTGATTGGAACCAAATGGGTCTTCAGGAATAAATTGAATGAAGATGGTGAAGTAGTCAGAAACAAAGTCAGATTGGTCTGCAAGGGTTACTCCCAAGTAGAAGGAGTTGATTTTGAAGAAACTTTTGCTCCAGTGGCAAGAATTGAAGTAGTCAGATTATTTCTTGCCTTTGCTACCTTCAAGGATTTCAAAGTATATCAGATGGATGTCAAGTCTACCTTCCTGAATGGTGACTTGGAAGAAGAAGTTTACATTGAGCAACCGGATGGATTTCAATTATCTGATCATGGTGATATGGTCTGCAAGTCGAAGAAAGCACTGTATGGACTCAAGCAAGCTCCAAGAGCCTGGTATGAAAGATTGGATAAGCACCTTTTGAAGATTGGTTTCAATAAAGGTACTGCAGACAGTAATTTGTATTTCAAAATTGATCATGAAAATATCTTGATTGTTGAATTGTTTGTTGATGATATCATTTTTGGAGGAAGAGATAATTTGTGCAAAATCTTTGCAAATCAAATGAAAAGTGAATTTGAGATGTCCATGTTTGGGGAAATGAATTTCTTCTTGGGTTTGCAAATCACTCAAACAAAGAAAGGAATCTTCATTTCTCAGACCAAATATGTGAAAGAATTGTTGAATAAATTTGGGATGGAAGATTCAAAACCAATGAATACTTCGATGGCAACCGGATGTAAACTAAGCAAAGATGATGACTCTCTTAAGGCTGATCAGAAAAAATATAGGTCAATGATTGGAGGACTATTGTATCTTACTCAAACTAGACTTGACATTATGAATGTTGCTGGTCTTGTTGCTAGATTCCAAGTTGATCCTAGAGAATCTCATGTCATGGCAATCAAGAGGATTTTTAGACATCTAAAAGGGACAGTTGAGTATGGGTTGTGGTATCCTAGAGATCATGATTTCTCTCTTCATGCATATACAGATGCGGATTGGGTAGGAGATGTGGATGACCAGAAGAGTACCAGTGGTGGAGCATTCTTTTTGGGGAAGAGATTGGTTTCTTGGATGAGCAAGAAACAAGAGGCAATATCTCTATCCACTGCAGAAGCAGAATATATTACAGCAGCAGGTAGTTGCACTTAAGTATTGTGGATGAAACAAATGCTAAGAGATATCAGAGTGGAGTATGAAGAACCTATCACAATCTTCTGTGATAATTCAAGTGTAATAAATATATCAAAGAATCCGGTGTTGCATTCAAAGACTAAACATATATCCATTAAGTTTCACTTTTTGAGAGAGCAAGTGAACAAGAATGAAGTCAGATTGGAGTTTGTGCCTTCCAAGGATTAGATTGTAGATATCTTTACTAATCCTCTACCTAAGGACTCTTTTGAGTATCTCAGGGAGAAGTTAGGGGTTATTACCCCTCCAGTTCTGAATTAAGGTGCACTAATTGCATCAGTCCGGTTGATCTCATAGTCATATTTTATGGTCTGGATTGATGATGGGAAGCTGCTACTCAGGGGGAGTAGCTGGTATGACTCTGAAGTAATGCAAGTATGTGCCATTTGCCATTGATGTCAAAGGGGGAGAGAAGACATGTGAAAATCAAGTAGTTGCTGATCAAAGGGGGAGCAGTAAAGGAAGAGAAGACATGTGAACGGTTGTTGTTGATAGGGGGAGTTATGTCAGTAAAGAAAAATTCTTGTCTTGATGGTTAAAATAATTTTTCACATCATATGTTGCCATCAATGACAAAGGGGGAGATTGTTGCAAGTATGGGCCTAACTAGTGTTGTCATTGATGTCAACATACTCCTGTTGCATTGATGATAAGGATTGGATGATCTTTGTGCTAAGGATATTGAGAAAATTAGTCCTAGTCAGGAACAGAGAGGATCATTGGAGATAGTGAGGTAAAGATCCCAGCTAAGATGAAGATCAGAGGATACGGTTCAAAGGGTTTGCAGATATGTGTCTTAAGATGATCCAGTAAAGATTTCAGAGGTCCGCATGAAGATCTGAAGAAGTTATGAACACTTAAGTAAAATCAGTTCCGACAGGTGTTCAGAGGTGATAGAGTGATACAGATAGGTTCGGTGAGATCCAGAAATGCAATATCCAGTTCTGCGGATTTGGTGGATTGTTTAGGAAGTCAATGTGAAGTAACAACTCAATTGGTTCATGGTATAGAGGTTTGCAAGCATCTATTCCAATATGACAGTGATGAAAGACTGTGTTCTTGAGGTTCCGGATGAAGGAGAGGATGATTTTAGTGAACAGAAGTAGTGTGGATGTTCTTGGTGATTCAAGTGAGCTTGTGAAGGTCTTTAGATTGTGTCCGGTTCATGTTGGTGGTCTGCATTGAAGTTTGCACTCGTAATTGAAGAATTGCTTTCAGATGATGATGTTCTTCCTAAATTAGGTTGACCGGATGAGTTACACATCATGCGGAGGATCTTGAAGATGTTCTATGAAGAATGGCGTGTTCCTAAAGGAAGATTGAAGTCTCCAATCTGTGTGGCCGATAGTGTGTTGATCCGCATGAAGTCTTTTTGTAATTAATCATATTGTATTTATGTATTTGCTCTGTAATGTTTGCCGACTTGGATGATTATCCCTAAGTCAATGTCTTATATAAATAAAGAGTTGTCAAGTCATTTGAAGTGTATCAAAAGGGATGAGAGTGTGGTAGAGAGGAGGAAAACGAAAGGCAGAGCAGAGATATTGGGCTTAAATGGAACTGACTCAAGCATGGTGAAGATGCTATTCTTTAGTTCAAGTATGTAATACTTATTATTCTGTAGACAGTGTGTCTCCTGTAGGCAGTGAGCCTCTTGTGAGCAGTGTGCTCAGGTAGTGAGCCCTAATTGGCATGTGCCATTTGTTCTTTCTATTCTTCTAACAGAGAATACAATCTTGGGTTAGTCACCTTGTGGTTTTTCCCTTAATCAGGTTTTCCACATCAAAATCTTGGTGTCTTATGTGTTAATATGTTTCTTCTCTTGATTTAATGCATTATGTTTGATTTATTATTATGCTGCTAAATTACAAAGTGGATTTAAGTGCTTAATTGGAAGAAAGTTTTGGACAACTGATTCACCCCTCCCTCTCAGTTGTCTGTCCTGAATCTAACAGGATATGCATGGAGTTTGTGTAGAGTTATTTTATTATTTTAGTAGTGTAGTTCCTTATGTTATCATTTACTTGAAACATGTGTATGGTCAGGACCTTGTCATTCATTGACTTAGTATGTTTTGTAGCCATAATCAAACTTTCAACCCATGGTAAATTACCTAGTTTGGGGGATGATGTCTTATATTGAATTCTTTTAGTTATAATTATGCTTAATAGACATTACATGTGAAAAATAATATCTTGTTATGTTTATTGCTGATATGCTCTATAAAAGATAGATTTCCAAGTTTGTATTTGATATCATGTCATTTGTTTCACTATTTAGTTTGAATTAAGTTTTGAGATAAGATATCATTTCTTAGAATCCATTCCCTTTTTAGGGGTTCCTATTTGGTCAAACTAGAGCCTACAAGTTCTCGAATGGTTGGTCCAAGACATTTTCTACTAGCACGAACAATGAGAATGTTATGACTTGTTACTTGCAAAAAATAAGCTTCTTATTTTTGGACTCTTATATTTTTCTATAGGCTGATCTAACTAAGAGTTCATAGTCTAAAGTGCATGCATTTTATAGTTTCTAATCCAAACTATAGGAAGTTAAAAGTTAAAATTTACATTTTCATTTTGCATGGTGCATGTTAGCTAGAGAGGGGGTGTAAATCGAAGATCTAGGATTA
The DNA here is from genome assembly GCA_027924645.1 of Cunninghamia lanceolata. NCBI lineage: Eukaryota > Viridiplantae > Streptophyta > Pinopsida > Cupressales > Cupressaceae > Cunninghamia > Cunninghamia lanceolata. The sequence continues at coordinate 1,589,670 of BSBN01000771.1, forward strand.
TTATCTCCAAAGTGTAGTTTACACCCCAATGTATAGGGGTAATTGGAAGATTAGAATTATTGCAATTTATTATAGTGAAGTATGGTAGAATAAAATATAAATAAATCAAAATGCATACACATAATCACTCATCATATTCATATGATGACCAGTATAAACCATCAGTTATTCACATTAGTATCTTAATGCATGATATATCTCATACATATATATTATCTTTTCCTTTCTTCTTATTTCTTACATACGTCTTCTTACTTATACATCTCTCTCTTCCATCTTATCTTAACTTCTATACTTTATCTTCTCTATCTTGAATTACATCCTATCTTTATATTGGTACATAGAGGGATGTGTCCCTATTCCTTGTTATGACCCTTAGGTGCTATTGCGGGTCAATTGTAAGTGCCACATGTGTCTTGTAGTGCCTTTCATATTGTTCTTTATGTTGCATAGATTTATCTCTCCAATGTCATCCCCTAGTTGAATCTATATCTTTTCCTCAAGACATGTTGGCTCTATCCACTAGTCTACAAAATGATGACTACTCCAAAATTTCCTACCATATCTTCTTGAAATTGTAAAATTGTCTCCTTCTTAAGGAAAGATATTCTTATATATACCTCTCAATTAGTGTAGTTATTGTCTCATTGGATAATGGCCTATTGTAATAGATGAATGCGGCCATTGATCTTTACGAAAGTTGCTTCTCCATTGCTAATAGAGTTTGGAATTTCTATAGAGTTTGTGAGATTCTTTGCTTCCCCTAAGAGACCTACAACATGTGCCAAATGTAGGTTGAGCACGTCTCTTAATATTCCAACCCAAGATCTTAATCTTTCCCTTTGATCATGCACCTACTAGTATTGGTTGTGCCAATTCTTTATTTGTTCCTTTTGGATTACATCTATGTCTTTCATTGCATCGTAGGATGTAGAGACCTACATTATCTAATTTTTAATGTTATCCATTTGTATTTTAAGTTCTTTTGTTGATACAAGCCATCCTAGGAAAAATTGATATAATGTGTTAAAATTGTTGAAGGTGCTTTGCATATTGCTAAATTCATTCTCCAATTTGGTTTGTGTTGTAACACATTTCGTCCTTATGTCTCCCAACTATTTTTTTCCTATTTTTCCAAAAGTTCTTGCCTCACTTCTTCCTTCTTGAGTCTTGGTTTTGGAACTCTATGATTATTTCATTTACTATTTCCCATAGCTACTATTCTAAGGGGAGATAAGTGTCCCCATTGACTTGTGGTAGGCCTAATTGTAGCACACTCAATGATTCTTCCAAGGACTCAATAAGATCTACTTGTTGTTGTGTCAAACTCTCCCTAGCCATGGAATGTAAGATGTCTCCTATATAGAATTTATAGATAGGAGAGATGTGTGTGATGTCTACATATGGTCTCAAAGTGGATGGAAGAACAAAGTTGGTAGTAGATTTACCACAGGCTACCATTGCTTTTACTGCACTAGAAATTCTTTGATTTTATCCATGGATTAGTTGGTGGGGAGACTGGTGAATGTTCTACCATTAAATATTTTTCTTTCTAATCATGTAGTGTTTCTTGCTCACTTTTTTATTGTGTTCCTACCTTATTACCTCTTCTTCTTCTTCTTGTGTGATATATTCTTGCAAATTCTTAATCAAATCCTCTACACATTTTTATGTCATGCCATAATTTGGTTGTTTTGTTATCTTTTATTTTTCTTTCTTCTCCAAGAAAACTTTGTAGGACTTCTAGGTGGTCTCTGAAGTCTCTTGTCTACTTTTTCTTGATCGTCCTTTGCTTGCATCAAAAGAATGTCTACTCTCTATTTAGATTTTAACTAGATATGTTTTACATCTATACTAATTTCTCTTTGTTGGTTGGGGAGAGGTTTGGTACTACTTGTTCTAATACTTGTTTTCTTATATTTTCCTCTAACTGCACTACCTCTTCTCTTTTCTTTTTAAGAACTATAACTAATTCCTCTAAAAACTCACAATAATGTCCATCATGGAATGAGGACTTTCTGCAATGTAATCCAACATGTTGTGCCTATGATTACCTACCTATTTGTGGTAGAAAATAAGGGGTGAATTTGTGCTATCTTTTGGGGCATTCTTGATGTGAATAACTTGACTGGTATAGGAGTTAAGTATCCATTAACTCTTCTTCTTTTTCTTATTGTTTTCCTTTGGAGGTTTTCAATGCTTGTACTATTTTTTCCTTCTTTGTTTGCATTTTCTCAACTATTTTTACTTGTTCCAACAATGCTCTTGTAACATTGTGTTGCACATCTATTGTAGAGATTTTGGGCATGTTCCCTTTTGGATTTCTATTTTTGTCTTAGTTTTAGCTTGGAAGACACTGCTGCACTTTTTTCTTTTTTTGGTACTCGTTTGTAGGAGAGCCTCTGTAACCTCTCTTATTGGTGATACTTCTTCACCTTCCCCTATTTTGTCCCTTTATGGTACCATGTAGTTGCTAAATTTCTTCTTGTAGATACATGTGGTGACCTTTTTTTTCAAATTCTTCTTCTCCCAGTTTTTGATGCATTCTAGAATCCCTTATCTCAAACCCTCGGGACTTAGATTTTAGTCTTCTAACCTTCGCACTTGTGTTGCACATATTTCTATTGATGGTGGGGAGTTTTAGATTTCCATTTCTATTGGGGGTTTTGAATCCTTCACAAAACCCCATTTTTAATACAAATTTTCCTCTTTCTAAGACTCCATCTTCATTTTCTTTTATGTATACTCATCATATGTTCCAAATCTTTCAATCTTGGGATCTTTTGGTAGTGCCAACATTTCTTTTATCTTCGCCTCTGCTAGCTCATCAGATATTTCATAGGGTAATATAGGTACCTATGATTTTATTAGTTCTACGAATTTAATGTAGACAAAATTTGTGTCCATGACAAATGTGATTTCCTTTTGATATTTATGCACTGTCTCCGATGATATGTAGACTCTATTATACATTTCTACTTGGAAGATTTTGACAAATCCCTAGTATACTTCATGGAAGGATGTAGCTTGTGTAAAATGTTTCACATGTTTGTATATTTGTGATGCAGTAGTGGTGTCCTCCATCCAAACACATCCCCCATATGTTGGTAATCCTTTTATAAAGTACAAAGAAATGCATATGATTAAGGATCCATACCTAAACTAGTAGTTTGTGCATTTTGTTCTATCTAGATTCTCTATTGGTTATTCACATAATACCCCCACCAAATCAAACTCCTTGTTTATAATCATTTCATATGTGATGAGTATGTTGGTTCCTATTATTGATTTCTCCTTATTGGTGTAGTATATCTTGTGTGCTATGACCATTGTTACATACCATACTACATGTTTTGTGATGTCTACTAATATCAATATGCTTCCATCATGGGTTGTGTTGGTAAGCTCCATTACCTTCTTAGTTTTCACTTTCTCTTTAGTCACAAGTTCCCCTCACAACCTAGTCACTACCTTTATAGCTTGCTTAGTAATCCAATAGGGTTGGTTGAGATACATGACATTAGCATGTAGCTAGTTTAGTATAACCCATACACATGCATGTCCATCACAAAAATTTAGAAAGTTTTCCCATATATCTAGTTTGAGCTCCTCTATGCTTTTATCTTGTGGTAAGTATTTAGTGCTTCCTATAGTTTCGTCACCTTCATCAAGTGTCATCAATTATCTTCAATTCTTCCATGATCTATTTTATATAGTGACATGAGTATACTTCCTCACATTCTGCGTATAAGACATATGATGGAACTGTTACTGCCTGCATGAGCACTCTGGTTTCAGTTGAAAAAAATGCAAAAAATTAGTTAAGGTGCAAGTGTCTTTGTATATACAAAGATGTTTGTATATATATACAGGTCAAAATGTGTATTGGCGGGTCAGAAATCTCAATCGACTTCCAGAAATGGTGAAAAATTTGAGTTGTATGCGTTTCTAAATGTATATCGGGTTGCATATACATTGGGAGAATCTTTTGTAGGATTCTAGGAATATTTGCCATTTGTATATCAGCCCTACTTGTATATCGGGCTTGTATGTGGTACATGCAAGTGAGGCATACAAAGGAACACATACATTGCAGGAATATTCTCTAAGGATTCCTCGTTTGTATGTATAAAGGAAAAAGGATGCAAAGTTTAAACATACAAGGGAAATATGCATTCATTGCATATTCTAGAAAGATTCCCTGCTTGTATGTTTGTGTTTGTATATTCGGCATACAAACAAAATATACAATGAAGAATATACATTCCGGACCTAAAGGAGAAATCAAATGCAGTTAATAATATTTCGGGTCCGCAGCATGTATATTGGGCGCTTGTATGTGCCAATGTACATTCAAAAGATACAAGGGTTAAGATGCAAGCCAGATTTCAAAGTATCTTAAGCTTCATAAAATTTGAAATCCACCTTGTATGCATAAGGAGAATGTATATGTGCATGTACATGGAAGTATGTATGGAATGAGGATACAAGGTGAACCCAATTGAAAATTCAATTTGCTCTATAATAGTTTGGGGTCCACCTAGTATGATGAACAATTGTATATGCATTGACTCTTGCATATACAAGGGTTTTTGACAGGTGAACAATGGCGATTGTATGAGCATTTGAACATGCATATACAGGATGAAAAAGGCAAAATGGAGAAGTGATAGGCCAGCAATAGCAAAAGATGCCTACGTGGCATGATCTAATTTGCTAGCGACCTGGTCAATGTGATTTTGAGGCCGTGGATCTTAGCGATAGGAGTGGATCGACAGCCTTGTTTTTAACCTACAGTGATGGTTTTTTCTGAGCGCGTGTGTCCATTTTTTGAGCGGGAAAATCTCCAGATGCGTCTACTCTTGCATCCCGTGGGTAGCTGAATTATTGATGGCAGTTGTCCAGAGAAGTATGGGTTGAGTTGACAAGTTCAACCACCTAATTTTGGAAGAGGATCTCCATGCGGCGGCACTTTTCCTAAACATACCTGCTTCCTCTTCCTTGTCCCTCGGCTGCATTGAATTTCCTAAGCGTCATTCCTAAGGCAGTGTATCTGGTGAAAAATTTGACCTTGTCATGTAATTAATTTTGCTGAGTACATAGTTTTGGTATAAAGGGGCCAAATTGTGTTACTCATTTGGTTGTTGAAAACTGGACAAATTTTTGGTGTTGTGATAAGATACAACTTCATTGGTGTCCCTGTTTTGGATGTTTTTGTGAGTTTATGAATCTCATGTTGTCTGTTTAATGCATAAACTTACTGGTTTCATGTTGATTTAAATGAGTAATGCTTCATTGTATGTGTTCTGTTACTTGTCTCCAAATTGAATGTATTCTTCTTTTGAATCTAAATAGCTAAGGGGTGTCTAAGATTCTTGAATATAGATTTGCTATGTTGAATGCTTGGTCTTTTACTTCTACTCAAGGAGTAGATTAAATGTTTTAGGTTAAAGTGTTAAGAAGAATATATTGCAGTGAGGATCTTCTAAGCAGAGGTAACTGAATACTCAATTCTGGGAAGTATTTGTAAGGCAGATATTAAACAATCCCCTTGAAACTCAGTCATTAATATGGGTTTATGTGTACATTCACATGTGTATGTCTATTGACTCTGAGCCTTGGATAGGCACCGATCCAGTCTTGTATTGAGGTCGCCACCAAAGTCCTAGTTTTGCATCCACATACAAAACAAACTCAAACTTCATATACAAACCTTTAGGATAGTAGAAGTAGTTTTAGGACCACAATCCTCTGATTCACAACTGAATATAGGCCCAAAGCTAGCCCCTTTGCACTTATTCCACAGTTTTGGTCTGCATAATAGAGGATTTTGAGATATACATCCATGAGATATGCTATGAAAGGACTGGGATGTTGAATAGGGAATACCCCCCTTGGTTCTGCAGAGCCTAAAGAAGAAGAGGAGATATCTATAGAGTCTATCTCCTGTACTGTTAGCCACTGGCCTAGGAATCCTATTGATCATTGATGGCTACCTTGTAGGGACAACTGGGAATAAGCATCTAGTCAGATTGAGAGGTAACAGGAACATTAAAAAAGGCCTCTTCTTCATCTAATTCCCTTGATTTCCATGGGCATTTCTTAAATTTGGGTTAGGGATTCTATTCTAAATCGATGAGAATGGGAATTTCCATATTAGGGTTTGTTCCTTTACTATCAATTGTACTTGATCTTTCTCATAGTCACAAGTTCAGTACTCTATTTTAGACTTCTTCAACTCAATATCAAACCCTATTCTTCAATTCCCTTCTACTCACCTTATCTCACTGCTAGATATAATTTGTATTTTTTCTTCATGTTATTGTAGCTCAGAATGGTTTAATAGTTAACAATTTTGGTAAGTTTTTTGTGTTTGCTTCATTTATTTATATAGACCATCAACATCCCTTTTTGAATTTATTTCCTTACCTACCTCTTTCGCTCCAATTTTCCTACTGGTTTCCATTTGTGATGTGACATTTTTACTAGTCCTTATAGTCCAACTTAGCTTTTTTACTCATCATAGGTTAAATAGATATCCTTCAACTATCTTTAGCACTTTATCAACATATCTTTCTACCTCCGATACATTCATTTTTATTCCAACTATCAACCATTTTCTATTAGGTATTTTTTGTGGTGTGACATAAGTTATTTAATGTTGTATGGTTTTGGTTTCCCCTTGCATTGTCTTTTATTGTGCCACAAGTATTTTGTAGTGTAATTGGAGGTCATTTTTACTCATCACAAACTCTGTGGTATAATTAGTGATAAATGTATTAGTTTATGTAGAGTTTTTAATGGTATTTAGTCTTATTTCATCTCTATTTTTTCTTATTTCTTGTTACAACTTGTTTTTTGTGGAGCTATACTCCATTTTCTTGTCTTACTATCCTTATTCCTATCATTTTCTCTCAATTTCATATTGTCATGTCATTGCACTATCTAATACATATTCTATAAGTACCTCTTGGTACTATTCTTTTTTTAACTCTAGATCATTAATCTCCCACATAATAATGTTTCAACCTTGCACCATTTATATATCCATTAGTAGGCCATCTTGTAATTTCTTCAATCTCACAGCTCCTGGATTTTTTTATTTCAATGATTTTATTTGGGTCCCAACCACTGTATTTTTAATTTTCTAGGCTTTTTAAACTTGCTATCATAGAGTAAAATGGTGTCATTGACTTGGAATATTTTATTCTTTATGTTTCTATTGTGCCATGATTTCTGTCTCTTTTTCTCTTGGCTTTGATTGTGCACTACTAATAACCTTCTCTCATCTAATATTTCCAAGTCCAATAATCTTTCTTTTGGTGATTATTCCTTATTTGACCTTAAGGTGCTTGCTAGTATTAAGTTGGGTACCATGTATTAGATAGGTAGGTTTGTATCTAGTCCATAAACTAATTGGAAAGGGAACTACTTATTTGTCTTTTGTATGTGGTCTGATAAGCCCATAAAACGACTAGTATTTTGACGTCCCAATCTATCACATTTCTATTACACATCTTTGTCAATGTTGTACCCAATATTTTATTAAAGGCTTCACTAGCCCCATTTTCTTGTGGGTGGTATGGACTAATTCTATTGTGTGTTATCATGAAGTTCACTAATAGTTCTATAATAGTCTTATTGACAAAGTGTTTCCCTTGAGTGCTAGTGATACTCATTGGACACTCAAATCTTTTTATAATAGTTTTGTAGATAAGTTTAGCATTTGTTCATGTGGTACAATCTATGGTAGCTTCTACCTCTACCCACTTAGTCAACTATCCAAGATGAATTTATCTAAACATTATACTTCTCCTATTCAAATAACTCTCAACTTTCCATGACCTTGTGGGAGGATTCAAGAATGAAGCACCCCTATGCATGGGAGTTGAGACTCAAGTTTGCCAACTTGATGAACATCTAGCAAAATTTCAATCACATGTTAATGATAATGAGAATGTATGTAATTCCACTTCTCCTATTCTAGATGCCATGTAGACCATGTTATACCATCACCTAGAGGGCCTTTATTTCTTGTGTGTCCTAGCCTTGATTGTTAACAACAAAATTTCTACATCAACGAATACCTATGAGAAGACTCAAGACTCCCATTCTAATATTACTCAAAACCAAGTTTCCATGTCCATAACTACTCCAAGTGTGCATATGGCTAATTCTACACACGTGTCCAATTCTTTAATTCATCCTAGTAATGTAGATGCTTGGTCTTTTGGGATGTAGTGTAACCTCATCCATTTATATAGATTTGTTCCTCTATCCTAGCCTTCACCATTTAACTTTTTAGTCGATCTCCTTGGTGCTTTGCATCCTTTGTCTTCACAACCCTTTTTAGGTATCCTTACCACTATTGCTTCTAATACACCTTTTCACACAAGATCCAATGATAAACCAATTAATTAAAAACACGGGCAACTTATAGAAATAGCTTGCTTCCTTGTCCATCACTTCATAACCCCTCACCACCTATATTACCATTGCATTCTTCTATCTCTCAAAATCCTAGCCATACCTCTTCCTCTTGGATTTGAGGTGCTATGTTTTAAAAATTATAATGGAAAATGAGATCCATAGACACATGTATCTACATTTACTACATTGTGTAGCAATTTTATCTTTCAAAATAAGTTGTTGGCAAAACTATTTTGTGGTCTTTTAAAGACACTGTGTTGGACTAGTTTTTCTCTTTATTGTATCATTCTATTATGTCTTTCAACCAATTGATAAATCATTTCTTATAGCATTTATAGGTGAACATTGGCCCCTGGGCCACTTTCACTAACCTAGTGCGTTACAAACAAGACACCAATGAAAACTAATTAATTTTATCTTTCCTTCCCAATCATTATTCTCATAGATTTAATACATGCTCCATGATTTAGATGTACAAAGGATTTTCATAGGATAACCTCTAATCTAGGATAAGATTATCTTAATGTGCTATCCATTATTTTCTCACCTATACATAGCCCTCCATGACTAATAGCAGACAGTTAGCTAGTTTGAGGCACCTTTTTTTTGCCTCAATAACTCCTAGCTCTTCATTAGGGTGTTCTACGCCATTCAACAAAAACTATAAAAAAGAATACATATTTATTTAATTAGAAGAACACAACTATGGTTGTCATTAACATTACTAGTATAGCCTTGCCTTCTTCATTGGAAATGGCTTTATCTATATGATTACAATACAACTACCACTTTACATAGCTTTTGAATCAGCTGCATTCTATTCTTTAGCAACTCCTTTCTAACAATTTGGTGTACTTATTGGTTACTTTCCCTCTAGACACAAACTAACCACTCCCTAAAAAATATGACCCAAAATCCTTTTGCCAGTTCCACCATGTACTTAGACATGATACAGAGAAATGTATGCATCTAAGACATATAATTCAAGATCTAATCAATTTTAATGTTATCTGGGTAGTGGATGTGAATGATAAAGGTAATAAGTCCATAGCCAAACCAAACCAAAACCTCCATATATACTCTAATCTATTTCCATAACATACCACATCCAATTTTGTTGATTCCATTTCATCCCACACTTTAGAGCCCAATCCAGCCTCAATCCTACTTCTGCCCATCTTGTGCTATATATGGATTCTTATCCTTGCTCTTTATCATTTTCTTCTATGATGGGCAAGGTGGATGTTTCACCTCAAGATCCTTGGTTTGAACCCATCCCTAAGCCTATAATTTCATTTTCTCTAGCCTACATGGCTATGGTTATATGTGATGGTCCTCTTTCCATCCATGATGGTGGGCATGGTGGATATAAATGTGTGACTAGAAAGCCATTCATATTGTTCTGGTGGAGCCAATTAGCATGATGAATGTAGTCTCAAAGGAGTTTTTATATTTCCACTAGCTACATAGAGATGTGTATGATCCATTTGACATCTCTTTGCATATGCACAATGGCCTCCCTATTCTTACTTTAGGTTCTATCACCCTTTCTATCCAAGTTAGACCAAAGACCCTATATGTTCATTTCAATGTGATTCCTACTTTAGACTACTTTATTATCTTGTTGGTCTATTCATGAATCATAACAATGTGGGCCATTTCGTTTATTGTCCACAAATGTTTAAAGTTTTCCCATAATACTATGGCATACATTGTTCCTCACAGTGAGTTTTAGCCACTAGCCATTAGGGATAACTTTTCACTTGATTAATTTTCGCCTACTCCTTCCCCCTCTGACCTTGTATTGATTTTTTCTTTAGGATTTATTATAAATATACTATGAGTTAGACTCCTTCTATCATTTCTTCTACTACTCCACCTACCTTATATGTTGTCACTCGACATTGATTGGTTGCTCCTATTTCTTCTCTTGTCCCCCTAAAAGATAGAGGAAAGAAACCCATGTCGGATGATGCTCCCCCTTCTTCTCTTACATCTCAATATATGCACTTGATGAAACCAATTGGCTATATTGTGTAAGCATCATCATTGTGCTACCCATTAATCCATCCTTGATTAGCATCCTTCTAGAACTCCACCTTCTAGCCTTCTCTAAGAGTCCTAAGAGGAAATACCCAAATGGGTCTAAGTAGTTTTGGATCCTTCCACTAAGCCTTTCTTACTCCAACAGATCCCAAATTGACCCATATTTTTTTATCCTGTTGACCTCACTAATGTGAGTGTCATATCTAGCACACCCTTTTTGCAATGGTCCCTTTCATGTGCACCTACCATCACATCTCTCTAGAGCTCCACCCTTCCACATTAGACATTGATATCCCTACTTCATATCCCAACTATAAACATGAGCATTACCCCACACCACCCCACTACAAACCTGTGACTAACCCCAATTTATCACCTTTGGGATCTTCTACATTAGTTCCCCCTAGAATGGGAGCTTCTCCTCCACCCTTGTCTATTTATCTTGGTACTCACATGTTTGTTGCTAGTAGTGAGGATCAATGACTAGTTGATTACTCCAACCCTGACATACCAACCCCTCCCCTAAAGGAGTTCTTATTTGAGTTAGTATCAGATGTACTAGCATTTCCCACAATCTTCACATGATTGTTGACACTTGCCTCTTTGATAGATTCTTGGGAGGATACTACTCCTCTTTTTGTTGTACAATGCCTTGTTGATCATGTTAATGCTTATGTTATCATTGCATTTGTTCCACCACCCACTAGTACTCTACCCACACCTAGATGAGATTTGGACAATGATGACTTGGTGGATCAAGAACCTCAAGAATAACATTTCCATTTCATGTGTATTTAAGTGTTTAGTTAGTATGCTTGTTGTTATACTCCCATATCCTTGCATGTTATATGTTTGTTAGTTCCCCTTGGAGGGCCCATGATACCATTTTAGGTACACGGATATAGGAGGAATAAAATATTGTGACCTTCTTCCTTTTGTATCTACTTTCTTCTATATGTCATACATTTTCCTTTTATGTATTTTAAGGACAATGCAAAGTGTTGAGACATTTTGGCCTCTTCCATGTTGACCCAATTGTTTTCTTCATTTGTTTTCTATGTGCATCTCTTTCATTGTACTTGTATTTATACATGCTTGGGGATGATGACAATTTAGTCCCTATTCCTTGTTTATCATTCTTATACATATACTAACCCCAAGCATGTAGATCCCTTTATGTGCCTTTATGTGATATTGCTACTTTCTATGTGGCATTTCCTCTTCTCTCAATGTCATTCCATGAGCATGATTTTAGGTGTATCATGATGGAAATATCATCTTTTGTACTTCTCCTTGGGGGAACCCCTCTTTGTTGACTTTGGGGGCATATCCATTTATATATGCTTCCTATAGATCCTTCACCTTCCCTTTTTCTACCTTAAATATTAATTGCATACTCTTGATTTATGCAATTATTTTGTGGGGGGCATATTTTTCACTTTCACATGTGTATTCACACATATGCACACACATATTTCTAGTTTTAGTAGCCTATGGTCCCAAGTATAGAGATCTACTTGGATCAACCACTCTTATTAGGGTCATCTATAAATAGAGTACACTAGTCTGTGTGCCTTATATTAGCTACTCTTTAGACTTTTCATTGGTCATCTAGAAATAGAATTTACTAGTGCTTGTGATTCATGAGGGTATTGTATGGTTCCAAGAAACAAAGTATGCTAGACCTTGAACTATACCCTACATCTTCCTAAAAATAGAGTACACTGGTATTGTTCCTTTCCATTTTCTAGTAATAGAGTACATTGGAAAATGCTTGTTCCCTTTTTCTCTTCATTTCTTTATGTGTTTCTTGTATGTTCTACTTGTGCTTGTTTGTATCCTTTGTTGTGTAGTTTCCTTTATGTATATATCATTTACGTATTAGATTATATATGATTTGCTAATGATCTTATTTTCGAGTTATATCTCTCTAATGCTTCTATGTTGTAGGTTTTGTGTCATTTTGATATTGCTTTTTATGCAATTTTTTGTTGTTAACACTTTTGTTTTGTAGGTTCTCAATTGAGGGCATGATTCCCTTGAAGAGCTAACCCATATCCTCTATAGTATCCATTTTATGATGTTATTTCCTTTCTATATTTTAGCATTACTTATCACTTAGTGTTATCAACTTGTTAAAGTGGGGGGAAAATGTAATGTTGAAAATTGCATGTCCTTGCAATTTCACATTATATTTTGGGCTTTCTTAAGTGTTTGTAACCCCTAGTATTTTTTTAGGTTCATTTGACCTTGCCTTATCCTTTTATTGCCCATGGTGCCAACTCATATTTTGTGTTTTCATGTATTTTCCACTTTTCTGTGTTAACCAATGCTACTTTCACATTCTATGTGATGCCCTATTCTGACCTGTCAATAATTTAGATGACATGTGGATGACTGTGTGATGCCCTATCATCCACTAAAAATTCCATCATATAATAGTTGATTTATTTAAATCTTGCCACCTTCTCTTTGCTAATCAGGCCTTATAACCACCTTGGAATGAATCCCAATGAGCAATTCAAGTTTCATTCTTCATATTCCCTTCTGGCTCTATTTTTTAATTCAACCAATCAATCAATCTCTCAAGTATTCAAGCTCTCTCAATTTTCCAAGAACTCTCTAATTTTCTAGCATCTCATGTGATTTTTACCAACATTTAATACCAACATCCAAAGGTTCTTTGAGTTCTCTTCTATCCAATGTGGTTTCCTTGGCATTCTTGTATCCATGAGGACATCTTGGTTTTGGTGTTTCTAGGTTTTCACCTGCATTCCTTGTGTCAGGTGATTGTGTTAAAACCTTTACATTTTATTTCCATTTTTCAATATCATTTGTGAATCTATTGGTGTTGTTGGTACTTTTTGGGTTTCTCACTTCCTTTTGATAGTCATACACACTAGTTTATTACTTCTTGTAGACCTAGGAGTAATATTCATAACATTTTCAATTTGTTTCTCTAGTTCTAGACACACTTAGGCTAAGACAAAACACATTTTCTACTTCCTCTATCATAGACTACTTGTGGAAGTTGAAAGGCCAAACTAGTGGCTTGACCATTCATGGAAAGATACCCAGTATTCTAAACCTTCTTTTGTGTCCAAAGCTACATGTTTCCATTGAGACAAATGCACAAGGTTTTGATCATTCTCTTCCCTCTCTTGTCATTTCATGATTTCACTTCATTTAAAAATTTAGTTACATTTTTGTCACTAGTGTGGAATCTAGTATCTTCTTTGTTGTTGCTAGGTGTTTTCCTTGTTCTTTGATGTATAGGAAAATTTGGAATTTCAAAATATACTTGATTTTTGCAACTTTTTGGTATAACAAAATGAGGCTTGTATGGAAACACTTGAGTTAGATGACACTGCATCATATGCACATCTGTGCATCACAACAATGTCCTTAATAGCGAGCTTTATCGTCTAGTGCTAGGTGCTTTACTTTCTATACTTTCTGGTCTTGTATTTTATCTATCATTCCAACAAGTATATTTCTACAATTTATAATTTTCCAACTCCTCTTTTTATCTTTTCACATATGTTAAGTAGGAAAGGAGAAAAATATCTATATAAACAAGAAAACATCTTCTTTCCACATCAATCACCAATTAAAATTTTATGTTTTACAATAGGTCCTATATGAAGTGTTTTTCCTAACATGATATATCATATTTTTGGTGTACACATGAGGGAAGGATTCACATTTTGTGCAGGTTGTTTGCATGAGACACGATTTGAACTTTGTTGGTGTGTTTAGTTCAACTTGTATTTTTTTGGATCTATGTGTTTTCAACATGACTTGTAGTGGTGTGTTTCTTTATTTTCTTTGGATCTATGTTTTCCACATTAGTTGATCCCACAATAGTGTGTCCCACCTTTTGATCAACATTTTAAACCAAAATTTCATGTTTTTTCACATATAGCAAGCAAATCACTAAGAATTTGAAGATGATGTGAACTAGTGACTTTTGACATTTCGTGTATAAATTTTAAATATATATTTTAATTTAAAAAAAAATTATCTCATTTTTAAACATTTCTAAATAACTTTTTTCAATACTTTATAGTATTTTTAATGAGTGATATTATGCTATAACAAATAACCTTTTTAGAAATAAGATAAATTCATAATTTCTTCAACATAGATTATTAACACTGATATCTAGTGCATGTATATTTTTCCTAATTTTTGTTGCATATTTTATTTATTATTTATTTTTAAATTAAAATTAATTATAATTTGGAGTAATATTATGCCATAATGAATAATTTTGTGTTGAGACAAGGACATCAATATGGAGTGTGCATGTATTTTTCAAAAAAAATCCATGTGTGTTGAATAAAAACCTTTATGTTTGGTAAAAACCCTATGTTCATTAGAAAATATAAAATAAATATAATAATTGATAAAATATATTACAAATTATACTATTTGAAAATCTTACTCCAAGGTCTACAATCTTACAAAATCTCATGTCATGATGACTCTATTTGATGGTCTAACCCTTACTTTGGAACATAAATTTATTCTAAAATTGAGGTGAGTAGAAGGATGAGGGTAGCATAAGGACCTTCAAATGAAGGTACATTTCATCAAAGGTAATAAATTCATTCAAAGGTCCCTTTATATAAGGTTTTTGAATGTGCAACATTTAAAAATTAAAAAAATTCCTTCATTCAAACCTCCCCACATTCATTCAAAGGTAAACCTTTATTGAAAGGTGTTTAATGATTTTTTCCCTCCAAAATGTTTTTGTACCTTTTCCCACAAGTGGGACACACTATTGTGGGATCACCCCATCACAAGGTTTTGTTTCTTATAGGTTGCAAGAATTGTTGGAGTTTTATGTTTGTACTATCAATAATTATAATTTTTACAAATAATTTAATAAAAATGTAATTGGGTTTGTTGCTTTGGCACAAAGATCATCGGTATTCGAAGTTCTTTCCAGAAATGTTAGAAGGAGAAATGATGATAATAAGGAAGTAGCACACAAGATAGTGTTTTGAGAAAGTGTTTGTAAGGGCATTGTGCATAGTTCTTAAATATCTTACTGTGTTATATAGTTTGTTGCATCTTATCCAATCATATTTGGGGATATCATATCCTTCTACCATATGGAAGGTGCTCCATGCTCTATGAAGGCATTGGTTCATCTTGTCTCTATTTTCTCATCCTTCATGCACCTTTGTTAAGGCCCACCCTTTTGTGACCCTAGATACACTCTCTTATCTTTTCTAATTTTTCATTAGACATATCTTAGGTATTGCATAAATTGTTAACTCTCGAGTTGGTTTATGTCACAACCTAAAATTTGAAAACCTAAAATTTAACTAAATTTTGACTATTCTTTAAAGCTAAGGAGAATAATTCAACTAATATCATAACTAAGATTGCAAAAGGAAATTTTTAATTGATCACATGACACTTAATTTTAATTATTTAGGCTCACAATGTTTTAATTTTAGTGTAATGACAATATCTAAAGTTCAATACTTAACAAAAGGAACAAATAACACTAAATCATATTGTTTATACTAATTTGTAGGTCATAGGTAAAAGGTTTACCAAGTGTATGGCCAAATTGACTTATCACAATTTCTTGTACTAATGATCTACCTCAATGTCTAGTCAAGTTGGTTAGACTAAATTTATGTTTATTTTCCTTGCAAAATCAACCTTACTAGACTAATGTGGCAGCATTATATTTCATCCAACTATTTCATAATTTTTTCTTAACAAAATAAATTAAAAATGTAACTTTTATACCAAGAAATTCATTGCTAAAGTCTTTTCAAGTGTATACAATCTAAACTAAGTGATCATGCCACATTAGTAACTCTCTACTAAATACTTATTTAGTTTTCTAATTAAATACAAAACAACAACACCACTAAACATTTTCATACTAAATGAATCTATAAATACATATGTGTATACACAAATACAACATCAAGGATTCAAATCCTCAATTTATTTAAAATAATGATATAATATTTTTTTATTAAGGTAAAAGTGGGTTTTTGAAAGGGCCCAAAACCTTTTGCAACAAATCAACCAACAGTGACAAACAAAAATTGTAATAAAAGACAATATAGGGACAACATTGAAATAAACTAATAAACAGGAAAAAATAGAAAAAGCCACCACCATTTATGGCCAAATAATTTCCTAAGAATAGAGGTTTCTTTCCACTCATTGGAAAGAAAGTTTACCTGATCTTCAAAGGAATTCTTCAATATCTCCATCTCAAGGTCAATGAACTCTATATTTTGGCTAAAGTTCTTTCCCATTTTCTTTTTTTAATCCTTTATTCATGGTGGGATTTTCCTCTTTTTCAATTCACTTTGTAGCACAAAGAAATTAGTAGATAAATTTTTATGGTGTTCTTGCTAAAGTTGACCACCTTAAAAAGGTTCCCATTTATTTCCCCTACCTCTTTTGCAACATCAAAATTCTTTTATCCATGTCTTCCTAATTATAAAACATAGAAAAGATTATTTTGACCTCCTCCCATTGTCCTTCATCAAATTAGACTTTACCTTTGTCAATTTCTTTGAACCATCCCTATACATCTGGTTTTGAAGGCACTAGCTTTTGTTTCTGAGGGTCTTGTACTACAACATGAACCACTTTTGTATATTATGTTTCAAGTTGAAGTTCCCCTCTAAAATATTAATTCTTCTTTTTAGGCTATCACAACATTGACAATGAATGGTGTGGTCAGCCTTAGATGTATCATGAATATTAAGGGGCTCATTCTAATTGCTCTGAGAAAGGACATCAATGATTTTATTTCCTTTATTGATTGTATTGCTAGGACTTGAAAACCTTCTCACCTTCCATAATTGGGGTATACTTAGAGGGGGGAGGGTTGTCATGGGTTGAGGAAGTAGGGGGGATAGATTTTCACTAGTCTAGGACCCATGCTTGGCTAGGGATCCTGAGACTTGTTGGTTGGGATTTTTAGGTTATTTAACAAAATAAAACTAGAAGGAATAGGGGGTGTATGGTTTTCATTGGGGGTTGGGTGATCATTAGCATAGGAAATGATAAGGGCAATAGGGGCTTGTCTTAGTTTTGGGGGGAAACCCTAGAGAGGTTAATGATCTTAGGATATAGAGTGGTTGCATGGGTCTTTTCTAGCTCAAACCTATATAACCTATAAATAATACATTGGTGCAAAGATATTTTAGTTTTCCCAAGAAGAACATTAACAATAGACTATTCTAAAGAGTTGATCAGAAAGAATGGGAAGCTTATCTTTTTATTATGATGCAAATGATTTAACATGGTGAAATGTTAAGAGAAGATACACTTGTATCTTCCCTCCAAAGTTAAATACCTAATAAGTACATTGGTGACCACCCCATAGATTATGAAGATCTTCCCTTTGACTCTCCTCTTTTGAGGAATGCCTCCATATGTTCACTATTCCTAGTTTTTATGATCTTTTGTAGCTTCATCCCACCCATATGAAGGCCCATTTCCTAAGCTATGATTTCCTCCATGACGAGATACCCCTAACATAAACCACTCTATTCTACCATGATTGGGAAAATGCATTTCAGATCATTGGGTCAAAACCATTGATAGCCTCTATATAGCCAGTAAGCCCACCCCTCCTAAGGATATGCCACATTGTGGGGTTTTTCATAACCTAATCACATGATGATAGTTCAATTCTCAACCTATCTCTTCCCATTTCACCAGCACACTTGAAATCCTTGTTACTCCTAATAGGAATCCAAAAAGTTAAGATGAAAACAATGAGGAGTGGATTCTTGACATTGAGAATATGGGACACCTCATATATTTCATTCAATTTCTAATCTATATAATTTTGAGTGTGGAAGTGATTTCCCATCATCTACTTGGCATTAATAGGAAACATGTGTTGCTAGCCATCAACCAAGCATATTGGTGGCTTATAATTATGAAGAATTTTTTACATCATGGTGGATTTTGTCCCTTATATTTTATGGTAGAGATGTAATCTCATACCAATACATGTGATCATTAATAGATAACCCTAAGTTAGAAAATAAATTTGTTGAATGATTGCCCTCCCTATAAGTGTGAATGATTTTAAACTTCTTAAAGGATTTCAAAAGTTCCAAAGCATCTAGCATAATATTCCTAAAATACTAATTAATGATAGATTTTGAATTTAATGCCTCAATAATGTTCCTAAAATCTACTTCAATCACAAGGTTGGAGATGTTGAGGATTTTGGTGAGGGCAATACCCAAAATGGTAGTAGAGGCTTCCACCATTTTGGTAGTTTGAATTCTCAACTTCTTGTAAAAAGTAACTATCATTTATCCCTTCCAATTTGTGAGAGTACCTCCACCTCCACCCTACAACAAGTTTCCCTTGGATGCACCATCAAAGTTGAGTTTGGTCCAACTAGTATTGATAGCTTTCCAAATAGTGGTAGCTCTCCTTTTTTTCTTATTAGTGTTAACTTCATCAAGGGAGGACCTGAGATTCTATTTTTTAGCTATTTGTTCCTCAATAGCCATGAAGAAGGCTTTAGGATTTTTTATTTGTGAAGAATCCATTTTCTTTTAAATTGCATGGAAAACTTTTTAGTAACACCACTTTCTAGGGTTTAAATTTATCCTAGAAGATTATTATTGTGATTGATGTCAAATAAAGGATGAGTTGTATCGGCAAATTGATTAGTACATTGTGGAGATTGTTGAATTGTTGTCAATGATGTCAAGTGATGATGTTTTTGTTTCCGTATATCTTTGTGAAAGAATTTGATGAGATAAGGAGATTGGTTGGATTGGAGGCCATTTTAGGTTGTGTGTTTGATTTGAAGACTTCATTTTGTTTAAAACCCAAATGGGTATCCCTGGTTTCATTTTTGTGAAGTTTGGGTGAAAATTGGCTAAGTTATAGCCAGTCAGAGATTTTAGCAGTTCTAGAACCAACAAGTTCACTGGTTTTGCTTTTCCCCAATTCGTCAACAGTATAGTGGAGGTGCTTCATTGACATTTTAGAAGAGAACAAAGGTTAATAGTTTTTGACAGTGTGAGAGTTATGTTTTTCTCTGTTTCATTGATGGAGGCATGGAAACAGTGTTAGAAGCAAAGCATAGTTGGGAAAATCTCTATTCTCTGAACTTGTTTGCTAGTTTGAATATTGCTCAACTTGGCGACTATCCGATAGTGGTGAAGGAAAGCATGTAATATTATTTAAAATGACTAAGTCTTCGTCAGTTTGAAAAATCTCCCAAAATTTTTGACAGAAGCGAAGGCATAAGAGACAAAGGTTGAGTTTCAAAAAGTTTGTTTTTGCAGAATGAATGGACATTAGTTCGGAAAAAGCAATATTTGCTGATAAGCATTTGTGATTGAGTAGACAGAGGTTTGTGAAAATGAAAATTTTCTGATAGAGTGGATCAAAGTTGAGATGACCACTTTGCCGACAAAGAGTGTTAAAGGCCAAGTTTGAAAAAGGGAGAATTCACTGACCAAAGTGACAAAAGGATGAAGTTGTGATAATATGTTTTTCGCTAATAAAAGCCTTCTATGCTAAGTTCGTGTAAATTAAAAGTTACCGATAAAGGCCATAGAGGTGTTAGTTTGAGTTAGCAAGAATTCACTAATAGAAGGAATAAAAGCTAAAGATAACTTTTGGTGATGGAAGTGAATAAGGGAAAGTTCAGAGAAGATAGTCTTTGCCGATAGAGATTGCCTTAGTTTGGAAATATGGGATTTCACCGACAAAGGGTGATAAAGGCCAGGTTTTGAAAAGATAACTTTTGCTGATGAAAGTGACAAAAGGCTAAGTTTGTCATATCATGTTTTTGCCGATAAAGGCATATGATTGCTGTCCATGTCACACAAATGATCACATGGCCACATAAGTGACAGTTTGAGTCAGGAGACATAATGGATATAAAACAACTAGAAACTATTTACATTCAGTTATGTAGCAGTTGATGGTGATTCAACTAAAAAAGTATGTGTATTTATACACAATGGTTTTGTTTGTGAATGGGTTATTGAATTGGACATTTCTCTTTCACGAGCATAGACTGCAGAGTTTGCACGAACATACAAATGTTCATAGGTAGATTGTATTGAGAAGAGGGGAGGCTCTATTAAAGTAAACATAGAATGTAGAGAGCATAGAGAGAGGAAAAGACTATGTTAATGAAAACACAGAGTGCAAGAGTGCGGTGAGACTATATATGAATTGAAGGGTGCATTTTAGGTTAGTGAAGAACCATTGTCTGCATATTAGAATTTGTAAGGATTAAGAGGTTGGTGCCTTGTTGGGGTTGGTGCTTAATTAGGTGTACAGAGTACCTAAAGGTTGGATCCTCAAAACATTGTCTTGGGTGTCAATGTACCGGCTATAAGTCGGTGCTTACAAAACATATGTAAAATCTTTTATTGTGAGGTTGGATTTGATTAGTAGACTCAAGCAATATTCTCACCATGGTTTTTCCCTTTTAGGATTTTCTACGTATATCTGGTGTTTCTTGGTGCACGTATGTGGTTTATGTGTGCCTTTATTTCTTGTCTACTGGTTTTATTTTAAAGTTTTTAACATACACTGATTCACCCCACTCTCAATGTATTAGTGTTCTTTCAAAAGTTGGTACTAGAGTGTAGGGTTCCTTGAAGAAAGTCTAACCACTTAAGGAAGATGTAGTCTCAAGAACACTATGGTAGGACATGAGGGTTCTTCTTCAAATAAAGCACCATTATTTGATGGATCCAATTTGCTTTCTGAAGCATCAGAATGGATACTTACTTGACCTCTCTTGGATTTGATGTGTGGAAATCTGTTTTAGATGGCTACACACCACCAACATCTACTCCCACTGTAGATGATAAGAAAGATTGTTCAAAAACAATGCCAAAGAAAAGAATGCTATACTGTGTGGTCTAACCAATACAAAATTTGTAAAAGTTATGCATTGTAAATCTACAAAAGATTTATGGGATAAGCTTCACAACATCTATGAGGGTGATGATAAAGTTAAGAAAGAAAAATTGCAAACCCATAGAAGTAAATTTGAGGCTCTAAAGATGAAAGATGATGAGAATATTACAAAATACATGCTCAGGGTAGACGAGGTAGTGACTGCAATCATAGGTCTTGGAGAAGAGATAAAAGATAAGGTGGCTGTAAAAAAGATTTTGAGGTCTCTCCCACATAGGTATGACTCTAAAGTCTTTGCAATTGAGGAAGCAAAAGATCTAGATAAGCTTACTATGGATGAATTATTTGGGTCACTCATAGCATATGAGATGAGAAGTGAGAATATTAGTTCAAAAAAGAAAGAAGCAGCATTCAAGACTTCCAAAGTCAAGCAGATTGAAGAAGATTCAGAAATGAGTATCGGTTCAGGTGAAGAAGAAACAGATTTTGTCAGAAAATTGAAGAAGGGCTCTGGCAAATATAAAGGTATGGCAATCTGTTTTAGATGGCTACACACCACCAACATCTACTCCCACTGTAGCTAATAAGAAAGATTTTGAAAACAATGCCAAAGCAAAGAATGCTATACTGTATGGTCTAACCAATACAGAATTTGTAAAAGTTATGCATTGTAAATCTACCAAAGACATATGGGATAAGCTGCACAACATCTATGAGGGTGATGATACTGTCAAGCAAGCAAAATTGTAAACCCATAGAAGTAAATTTGAGGCTCTAAAGATGAAATATGATGAGAATATTGTAGAATACATGCTCAGGGTAGATGAGGTAGTGAATGCAATTATAGGTCTTGGAGAAGAGATAAAAGATAAGGTGGCTGTAAATAAGGTTTTTAGGTCTCTCCCACATAGGTATGACTCTAAAGTCTCTGCAATTGAGGAAGCAAAAGATCTAGATAAGATTACTATGGATGAATTATTTGGGTCACTCACAACATATGAGATGAGAAGTGAGAATACTAGTTCAACAAAGAAATAAGCAACATTCAAGACTTCCAAAGTCAAGCAGATTGAAGAAGATTCAGAAATGAGTATCAATTCAAGTGAAGAATAAGCAAATTTTGTCAGAAAATTGAAGAAGGGCTCTGGCAAATATAAAGTAAGATACCTTTTAAATGTTTTAATTGTGGAAAAATTGGTCACTTTACCTCTAAATGTCCCTTAGGTGAAAATCAAAAGGGAGATAGTTCTTGGAGTCAAGAAGTTTTAAAATATAAAAGGAGAAACTTTAATAAGAAGAAAAAGAGTCTATATGTAGACATATAAATTAGTTCTTCAGATGATTGTTCTTCTGCAAGTGAAGATTATGAAACTGCCTTCATGGCTACTAAAATTAAATAAGATGAAAATACTCCTACAAAAGATTGTTGTGAAGACTCTAATGAGGAAGAAGAGGGTAAAGTTGATTTGGAAGGTGAATTGATTTATGCTCTAGATGATCTAAGGTATGAAAGAAAACAAAATAGAAAATACAAGTTAAGGATTGAAGAATCTGATAAACTTATTGTAGATCTGAAACTGCAATTAGTTGAGTCTAAAAGAATAGAAGAGGTAACTAGTTTGGATTTGAAGAACAAACAAGAAGAGTGTCAAAAATTGGAGGATGAAGTTGTCAAGCTGAGGAAGGAATTAGAAAAGGTGAATGAACAGTTAAATAGAAGCCTCAAGTTTGAAAAGAGCTCAGAAATTCTTGATCAAATAATTGGTTGTCAAAGATCCTTCTCCAACACAGTTGGGTTAGGATATGTTGAAAACAAGAGTTTCAATGATGCTATCTTTGAGAAGAACACAAAAGATAAGACTATCAAGAAAGCCCCTCCCTGCAAAAAGATAGTTGGAGAATAGCGCAAATCAAGCTTTGCTACGTCTAAAAAATGTGTTGATTATAGGAAGCCTAAAGGATTCAAGAAGAATAAGAAGACTAAAGATTTCAGAAAGGAAGATGATGGTATCATCAAAGTCCACAATCAAAAGAGGAGATTCAAAGATCAACTTGTTGAAATACACCAGACAACTGAGAGGGGGGTGAATTAGTTGTCACAAAAACTTAGCTTCATATGAATATCAAACCATCAATAACTTAATTACTTATAATTAGATTTAATCATGAAAGCATGAAACCATAAACATAATCACAATCACACATCCAACATAGTAGACACCAGATTTTTACATGGAAAACCGTAAAAGGATAAAACCACGGTGGGTGTTAGCCCATAGAAATATATGAGTTATAACAATACCAAAAAATAGAGGCTCACTACCTACAGGGCTCACTGCCCAAATTGCTCACTGCAAAGAATGACTCACTGCCAAAGGGTGGCTCACTGCGAAGGGGTGGCTCACTGCCAAAGTGGTGAACTGATTAAGTAGCATCTACTCCATGCCAGGATTCAGTTCCATTGAAGCATAATATAACTTCTTTGCTCTGCTCTTTCACACCTTCACACTTTTCTTCATATTCACATTCACACTACTTTTTTGCAACTCTATTACATGCTTTTATATAATTCATCAACCTTGGAATGTACATCAAGATCGGCATTACATTCATCAACCATTGGAACATTCTCCAATGTTGGCATTACAAAACATACATAGAAATAGGTCTAGACCTATTACAAAATTTAGCTAAGGAAAGATGTAGAGAAGTATGATGAACATGCCACGCCTTAGCTGGGACTCAAATGGAATCCTCCACGCCAAAACATGCTTCTACAATCTTCAATGAATCTCTGCAAATAGTGAAATCAACCAAGTCAGCCAAGACTGGAGTTAACACTAGGTCTTCTAAGAACATTCTTCTTTCACGATCCAAACTTCTCTTTGCAGACCAATCCAAAGGTAGGAACACGATTAGGAGACATCCACAAGCACATTGTAATCACTAGGAACAACCACACGACTCTAACCACTCTGTCAAGAAGATTCTTCAAACCGGAGCACAAGAACAACACTATCAACTATTGTCATAAAGAAAGGATAGCTTGCAAACTGCCAAATCATGAACCATTGGAGTTGAAAGCACTTAAAATCATCTCAAACTTAAATCTAGAATCACAGATCAAAATACTTCAATGCGTAGGAATGCGAAGCATAATACTTTCTCCCTGTCTTTGCCAAACATACAGAAAAAGTTGTTTTCACTCTAGTGAACATAACTCCTTCAATTCTTCATACCAGAGGCTCAAACTTGAAACATAGCATTTTCAGATGGACTTCTAAATAACTTCTAGTCCACAAACAAAGATATTCATCCCACAGGAAATGCGGAGTAATCTCTTGGACTATTCTTCTATATGCAATACACTGTTTCCACTGCAACTCACTGTTTCTACCAGAGAAGCTAATTTTCTCAATATCCTCAACATCAAGATTACTTACATAAGTAAATACAAAGCATCTTACTCATTACAAGAAAACAACAAGATAGGAGCACAGTTGACACCAATGACAACACATATATGTTGACATCAATGACAACACCGATTAGGCACATAATTGCAACAATCTCCCCCTTTGTCATTGATGGAAACATATGATGTGAAAAACTGTAAAGACCATCAAGACATGATTCTCCCCGTTTCTCTTTACACATCTGCACTCTTTTCTTTTTTGAGTTTTTCACATGATTTCTCTCCCCCTTTGACATCAATGGCAAAGGGCACATACTTGCACTCTGCTGCTCTGATGAAATTTGAACTTCTGCAACCAACTCTTTTGTCATCATTGAACTACTCCCCCTAAGAGGTAGCTCTCAGAACATCAATTCAGATCAAAGGGTGAATCTTTGGGCACCACTAGACTGATGCATTCCTTTGCATCTTAGTTCAGAGCTGGAGGGGTAATGACCCCTAATTTTCCCTTGAGATACTCAAAAGTATCTTTAGGTAGAGGCTTAGTGAAAATATCTACAACTTGATCCTTTGTGGACACATATTCCAACTTAACTTCATTCTCCATCACCTTTTCCCTCAAAAAGTGATACCTTATAGATATATGCTTTTTTCTTAAGTTCATCACTGGATTCTTGGAAATATTTATGGCACTTGTATTGTCACACAAGATTGCAATTGGATCTTCATAAACAACTCTTATATCCTTCAAAGCCTACTTCATCCATAACACTTGAGTACAACAACATGCTACTGCAATATACTCTACTTCTGCTGTTAATAAAGAGATTGAACCTTGCTTCTTGCTTAGCCATGAAACCAATCTATTTCCCAAAAAGAAAGTACCTCCACTTGTACTTTTTATGTCATCAACATCTCCTAACCAATCAACATCTGTATAAGCACTGAGAGTAAAATCATTATCCTTTGGATACCATAAGCCATGATCCAGAGTGCCTTTTAAATACGTCAAGATTCTCTTTACTGCCATCACATGTGATTCTCTTGGATCAGCTTGAAATATTACAAGACAAATTGCATGCATAATATCAGGTCTGGTTTGAGTTAGATAAAGTAATCCTCCAATCATGGATATGTACTTTTTCTGATCAGTCTTGGGTGATTCATCAGTTTTACTCAATTTGTAGCCAGTCACTATGGGAGTACATACCAATTTAGAGTCCTCCATCCCAAACTTCTTTAACAACTCTTTCACATACTTAGACTAAGATATGAAGATTCCTTTATCTGATTGATTGATTTGTAGACCCAGAAAGAAATTCATCTCACCAAACATAAACATCTCAAACTCTTTCTACATTTCACCAACAAATTTCATACACATACCTTCATTTCCACCAAAGATGATATCATCAACAAAGACTTCAACAATCAAAATTTGATCATCATTAATCTTGAAATAAAGATTATTGTTAGCAGTGCCTTTATTGAATCCTAACTGCAATAAGTACTTATACAACCTTGCATATCAGGCCCTAGGAGCTTGCTTGAGTCCATACAATGGTTTCTTCAACCTGCATACCATATCACCTTGATTACATAGTTGGAATCCTTCCAGTTGCTCTATGTAGACTTCCTCTTCTAACTCCCCATTTAGGAATGTAGACTTCACATCCATCTGATACACTTTGAAATCTTTGTGAGCTACAAATTCTAGAAATATTCTGATTGCTTCAATCCGAGCTACTGGAGCAAAAGTCTCTTCAAAATCTATCCCTTCAATTTGAGAATATCCTTTGCACACAAGCCTTGCTTTATTCCTTACAACTTCTCCATTTTCATTTAGCTTATTCCTGAAGACCCATTTGGTTCCAATAACATTTTTGTCAACAGGTCTAGGAACTAATTCCCAAGTTTCATTCTTCTCTGTCTGTATTAGTTCTTCTTCCATTTCCTTAACCCAATTTTGATCATTGCAAGCTTCATTCATAGTTTTTGGTTCAACTATAGAGAGTAGACAATAATTCACTTGTTCTTCTACATCTCTTTTCTTTGTTAGTACTCTTGATCTTCAAAGTGATTAATTCTTACATACCTGGGAGTCTTAGCAATTTTTGGAGCCTTTTCTTCTTCACTTTGATTGTCTTCTTGTTCAACTTTTTCTTCATAAGTTATATCAACAGGTTCATTTGACTCATAGCCACTCTGATCTGATGTTTTTCCTCTGACTTCATCCGCCTTCACATTTTCACTCTCCACAATCTTTTTCAACCTTTTTTTGTAGCATTGGTAGGCCTTACTCTTGGTAGAGTATCCAAGGAAGATTCCTTCATCACATCTTGCATCAAATTTCCCTATGTCTTCATCTCTTCTAATATAGCATTTGCTTCCAAAGACTTTGAAGTATCTTACTGTTGTAATTCTTCCATACCACAATTCAAAGGGGATTTTAGTGCCATTACCTTTCACTTGAACTCTGTTTTGAATGTAGATATCAGTATGGATAGCTTCTTTCCAGAAGACTTCTAGCAGGCCTCCTTCTTTCATCATTGTTCTAGTAGCTTCTTGAACTATCTTGTTCTTCCTTTCCACCACTCCATTTTGTTGAGGAGTTCAAGGTGCATACAACTATCTTTTTATTCCTTGCTCTTCATAGAAAATGTTGAATTCATTTGATGTGAACTCACCTCATCTATCAGACCTCAAGCATTTGATTTTTAGTTCTATTTCATTTTCAACTATTGCTTTGAAGGTTTTGAACTTCTCTAGGGCTTCTAATTTATCTCTTAGAAAAGTAACCCAAGTCATTCTAGAATAATCATCAATAAGCAACATGAAGTACCTATCATCTTGTAGACTTCTTATCCTTGTAGGACCACATAGATATGTATGAACTAGATCCAACAAACCAACAGAAAATTGCTCTTTACTCTTGAAACTTGTTCTTGTTTGCTTCCCCAACTGACATTCCTTGCAAATAGTATTGGAGGGTTTCACAAGTTTTGGTAGATCTCTTACAGTCTAACCTAAACTTATCTTTACCAGATTGTCAAAATTTATATGACACAACCTTCTATGCCACAACTAACTTTCATCTGCTTGGGCTAATAAATAGTAATCAATAGTTCCTCTTAATTGATAGATGTTACCTCTAGTCTTCTTACTAGTAGCAATCATAGTTTCAAAGCTTTCCATTATCTTGCATCCATTGTATTCGAATCTCAGATCATAACCTTTGTCACACATCTAACCAACACTCAAAAGATTATGCTTTAAACCCTTCACATAGAGAATATTTTTAGTGTTATGCTTTCCATCAAATGAAATAGATCCTTTTCCACAAATTTTATTAGTTGCATTGTCTCCAAACCTAACCAGTCCTCCATCATATTTTTCCAAACTTACAAACTTACTTTTGTCACCGGTCATGTGATGTGAACATCCACTATTAATAATCCATTCATCCTTGTCTTTCTTAACCTGAACAACTAAAGCACTTTCTTCTATTGGTTTTTCTTCCTTCACATAGCTCACAGGATTACTAGACATAGGTTCTTCTTTAATAGCAATAAATAGACATTCATTTGCACTAGTTCTAGCATCATCAGATTCATCATTAGTCACACCTTCATCATCAAAATCTCTAACATAGTAGCATTTCTTTGGAGCTCTAGGCCTATTCTCAAATTTTTTTCTATTCCTTTGAATTCTTTCAGGACATCTAGAAGCATAATGACCTACTTTACCACATGACAAACATTTGAAAGGTAATTTGCCTTTGAACTTACAAGAACCTCTTTGCAGTTTGTCAACAAAGTTGGATTCAATTTCATCAAGCTCATCATCAGGTTCTACCTTGTACTTTTCTTCTCTAGAGATCCTTTCTAAAGTACTGGCTTTGAAAGAAATTTCTACTTTGGGAAGAGCATCACCAAACTCTCTCATTTCAAAAGCAATAATCTTACCAAACAACTGATCCTTATTAATCTTGTTCACAGTCATTATTTCTTCAATTGTAGCTACCTTGTGAGCATAGGATTTAGGTAATGACCTAAGAATCTTCATCACAACTTTAGTTTCATCAACAGTTCCTCCCATACCTTTGATTCTAGTAACAAGTTCATCAACCTTTTGCATGAAGGATGTTATGTTTTCATCTTCTCCCATTTTAAGACCTTCATATTTGGCTTTCAGTCCTTGCAATTTGACACTCTTTATAGAATCATCTCCTTCATACAGATTACTCAGCTTATCCCAGACTTCTTTAGCATACTCATAATCCATGACCTTTATTACATCAGAGTCAGTCAATGCACTCAACAGAGCATCTCTAGCTTTTATATTTACCTCATATTCTTTGA
The DNA here is from genome assembly GCA_027924645.1 of Cunninghamia lanceolata. Classification (NCBI taxonomy): domain Eukaryota; kingdom Viridiplantae; phylum Streptophyta; class Pinopsida; order Cupressales; family Cupressaceae; genus Cunninghamia; species Cunninghamia lanceolata. Next base: position 1,618,833 of record BSBN01000771.1, read on the forward strand.
CTTCATCTTCAATTGTCAGACCATTCTTCGGCATGGTATATTTAGTCTATGTCATTTGCCCTACTTTATAACCAATACAAAGAAGATGGCTTTTCATGCCAATCTTCCAAGTTGCATAATTTATCCCATCAAACTATGGAGCCTCCTTCTTGTAAGACATCCTGGATCTACCTCAAGTTGTTAAGCTTACCACCGAGGAACCTTGCTCTGATACCAATTTTTGAAATACACACGACAACTGAGAGGGTGGTGAATCATTTGTCACAAAAACTTAGCTTCATATGAATATCAAACCATCAATAACTTAATTACTTATAATCAGATTTAACCATGAAAGCATGAAACCATAAACTTAATCACAATCACACATCCAACACAGTAGACACCAGATTTTTACGTGGAAAACCCTAAAAGGGAAAAATCATGGTGGGCGTTAGCCCACAGAAATATGAGTTATAACAATACCAATAATAGAGGCTCATTACCTACAGAGTTCACTACCCAAATTGCTCACTGTAAAGAATGACTCACTGCCAAAGGGTGGCCCATTGCCAAGGGGTGGCTCATTGCCAAAGTGGTGAACTGATTAAGTAGCATCTACTCCATGCCAGGATTTAGTTCCATTGAAGCACAATATAACTTCTCTGCTTTTCTCTTTCACACCTTTGTACTTATCTCTTCATATTCGCATTCACAATTCAAGGTTGGCATTACATTCATCAACCATTGGAACATTCCCCAAGGTCGGCATTAGAAAACATACACAGAAATAGGTCTAGACCTATTACAAAATTTAGCTAAGGAAATGTGTAGAGAAGTATGGTGAACATGCCATGCCTTAGCTAGGACTCAAACACAATCCTCCATACCACAACACGCTTCTACAATCTTCAATGCATCTCCACAAATAGTGAAATCAATCAAGTTAGCCAAGACTGGAGTTAACACTAGGTCTTCTAAGAACATTCTTTTTTCATGATCCAAACTTATCTTTGCGGATCGATCCAAAGGTAGGAACATGATCAGGAGACATCCACAAGCACATTGTAATAACCAGGAGCAACCGTACAATCTCTAACCACTCTGTCAAGAAGATTCTTCAAACTGAAGCACAAGAACAACACTGTTAGGTACTATCGTAAAGAATGGATAGCTTGCAGACCACCAAATCATGAACCATTGGACTTGAAAGCACTTAACATCATCTCAAAATTAACTCTAGAATTGTAGATCAAAATACTTCAATGCGGAGGAATGCAGAGCATAATACTTTCTCCATGTCTTTGCCAAACATACAGAAAAAGCCATTTTCACTCTGGTGAACATAACTCACTCAGTTCTTCATACCAGAGGCTCAAACTCAGAACATAGCATCTTTAGATGGACTTCTATATAAATTCCAATCCGCAGACAAAGATATTCATCCTATAGGAAATGTAGAGTAATCTCTTGGACTGTTCTTCTTTATGCAATACACTGTTTCCACTACAACTCACTGTTTCTACCGAAGAAGCTAATTTTCTCAATATCCTCAACATCTAAATTAATTACATAAGTAAATACAAAGCATCTTACTCATTACACGCAAACAACAAGATAGGAGCATAGGTGATACCAATGACAACATAGATATGTTGACATCAATGACAACACTGATTAGGCACATACTTGCAACACAACTTGCATGACAAGCTAGGTTCAATTATGCATTTTATGGTTACTATTTTTCATGTAATCAGTTTGGACATAAAGAAATAAAGTTTGCAAAATTAGACCTAGGAGAATGGATAAGGAATAAAGCAATAAAGTTGTTATAATTGTAACAACTATGGGTATATTGCCAAGTTTTGTAGAAGTGTGTTTATACAACATTCTAGATAGGAGAAAAGGAGATTTACTCCTCCAAGGCAATACAAACCTGCACATGCTTCTATACAAAAATAGAAAAAAACACAATCCTCTACACGTCACAGGAAAGAGTCTGCACCCCCTATTCAGGAGAAAGAACTAGCAAAGCATTCTGAGGAAAAGGAGAAAAGTTTAAAAAGGTGTTGGGTAGAAAAGAAGGATGAAAAGTCTATGTTAGCCCAAAAAAATTTTCATGCCAAAGAAAAAGGCAATCCTTGGGTGATAAATAGTGGATGATCTAGTCATATGATTGGAGATATGAGAAAGTTCACGATTTTGGAGAAATGGAATGGTGGCTCTGTCAAGTTCAGTGATAACACCATTGTGAAGATAGTTGGAAAAGGCACATTATGCATAGATGGTAAAACTAATGCTCAAGATCTATTTTATGAAGAGGGATTACAACATAACTTTCTCAGTGTCAGCCAGATGTGTGACAAGGGGTATAAATTGTTGTTTCATGCTAGTGGATGTGAGATAAGAAAAGCTAGCTCTGGTAGACTTGTCGCTAAGGCAAATAGAACAAACACCAACCTATACCATCTGAAAGAGGTGAAGAGTCAAAGATGTCTGCTAGGGAAAACTGATGAAAATTGGTTATGGTACAAAAGGATGGGCCACATTAACTTTGACCATTTAGTGAAGGTTAGCAAGAGGAATGCAATCAGACATATGGCTAGTATTGGCAAGCCAGAAAATACCTTCTGTAAAGAATGTCAAGAAGGGAAGAAAATAAGGGTCAGCTTTAAGACAAAAGATTATTCAACCTCAAAACCTCTTTAATTGATATATATAGACTTGTGTGGACCAACTAGAACCAAAAGCATGAATGGAGAAAGATATTTCATGATGTTGATAGATGATTATTCAAGAATGACATGGGTAACATTTCTGAAAGAAAAATCTCAAGCTCTTGAAAAGTTTAAAATCTTTAGGGATATGGTTGAGAATGAAATTGGGTCAAGGATACAATGCTTAAGATTAGACAAAGGTGGAGAATTCACTTCTAATGAGTTTGATCAGTACTGTGAAAAACATGGAATTAAAAGACATTTTTTTTGCAGCTAGGACACGTCAACAAAATGGAGTTGTTGAGAGAGATAACAGAACTATCAAAGAAATGGCTAGAACTATGTTAAATGAGACTAAATTGCCTGATAGATACTGGAAGCAGTTCATACTGTTGTTTACATTCTTAATAGAGGTCAGTTAAGAGTAAATCATGATAAGACTCCATATGAGTTGTGGAAAGGTAAACTTGCATCTGTGAAGTATTTTAGAATATTTGGAAGCAAATTTTTTATAAAAAGGGATGAAGATACCTTGAGTAAATATGAGACAAGGTTTGATGAGGGAATATTTCTAGGTTATTCAACTACAAGCAAAGCCTATAAATGCTACAATAAAAGGTTGCAGAAGATAGTTGAAAGTGTGAATGTTAGAGTAGATGAAGACTTCTCTCAGCTGTCACATAGAAATGAATTGTATTCAAAGGTTCCCGTTTATGAAGAAGAAGAAGAAGTTACAAAAGAAGTGTCATAAGAGGAGAGTGATGCTGATGAAGAAGAGCAACCAAAATCTACTCCAAGGGCTCCACCCAAGTATGTCAAAAGAGATCATTCTAAGAATCAGATTCTTGGAAGAAAAAATGATGGTGTCATGACAAGGAGAAAGCTAAAGCTAGCACAACAAGAACATGTAAACTATTCTTTACTATCTAAAATAGAACCAAATCTTATGAAGAAGCTAGTAAGAATGAAAGTTGGATTAAGGCCATGAAAGAAGAACTCAGTCAAATAAAGAAAAATCAAACTTTGTAACTTACTCCAAGGCCTGCTAATAAGAATGCACAAAATGGGTGTTTAGAAATAAATTGAATGAAGATGGGCAAGTAACTAGAAACAAAGCTAGATTAGTCTGCAAGGGCTATGCTTAGGTTGAGGGCATAGATTTTGATGAGACGTTTGCACCTATGGCTAGGCTTGAAGCAATTAGAATGTTTCTTGCATATTTAGTCTATAAACACTTCAAGGTGTACCAGATGGATGTGAAATCTGCATTTCTCAATGGCTATTTAAATGAGGAAGTTTATATAGAGCAACATGAAGGATTCTAACTGACTAGAAACAAAGACTATGTGTGTAAATTGAAGAAGATGCCATATGGTCTAAAACAAGCTCCTTGGGCTTGGTACTCCAAGATGGACAGATATCTTCAACAAGGTTATAAGAAATGTATAGCTGCTAGCAATCTGTATTTTAAAACTAAAGGTAATCATATGCTGATTGTTATTGTTTATGTTGATGATATAATATTTGGTGGAGATAGTGACAAAATGTGTAGAGAGTTTGTTGATGCTATGCAGAAAGAGTTTGAGATGTTAATGCTAGGAGAATTAGCATTTTTTGTTGGCTTATAGGTCAATCAATTAGACATAGGGATTTTCATTTCTTAGACCAAGTATGTGAAGGAAATTTTGAAGAAATTCAAGATGGAAGATTGCAAGCCAGTCAGTATAGGTCTATGGTCATTGGGTGTAAGCTTAGCAAAGATGATGAATCTACTTTAGCAGATCAAACTTTGTATATATCCATGATTGGAAGTCTCTTGTATCTCACAACAACAAGGCTTGATATCATGCAAGTTGTTTGCATGGCAACCAAATTTCAAGCTGCTCCTAAGGAGATACATGTCAAAGTGGTGAAGAGGATATTTAGATATGTGAAGAGTACATTAGATTATGGTCTATGGTATCTTGTTGGTGATGATTTTACTTTAACAACATACATAGATGCAGATTGGGCTAGTTGTGTGGATGATAGAAAGAGCACTAGTGGTGGTGCATTCTTTCTAGGAGATAGATTGGTAGCTTGGTTAAGTAAGAAACAAAAATCTATCTCTTTGTCAACAACTAAAGCTAAATATATAGTTGTTGTATCTTGTTGTACTCAAGTGTTATGGATGAAGCAAATGTTGCAAGATATTAAGGTGGATTTTAATGAACCAGTCAACATTCTTTGTGATAATACTAGTGCAATAAACATCTCAAAGAATCCAGTTATGCATTCAAGGTCAAAGCACATATCCATTAAGTACCATTTTCTCAGGGAGAAAGCTGTTGAACAAGAAGTCAAGTTGGAATATATGGCTACAAAAGAATAACTGGTAGATATATTTACAAAACCCCTTCCAAAGGAAACATTTTAAATAGCTCAGGTAGAAGTTAGGAGTTGTTCCCTCTCCTATCTCTAATTGAATATAGAATGTATTCATCGAGGGGGAGTATATCAGAGTATTTATTTATCCCTAGTACCATAGTTTCCCTGTAGGATGATTGTCCTTAGGGGGAGTACATTAGTACTATCATCACAGATAAGGCTTTTTTCTGTGAGTCCCTTTGTAATTGATGTCAAAGGGGTAGAATTTTGTAGTTATCGATTCACAGCAAAGTGCTAATGCAACAAGGGGGAGAATGGTTAGGTGTTGTCATGGCCAATTCAAATTTAGGTGTTGCCATTAGATTCAGGTGTTGCCATTAATCACAAAGTGGGAGATTGTTGAATTGTTTTTATTGATGTCAAAGAAAGGATGAGTTGCATCAGCAAATTGATCAGCACATTGTGGAGATTATTGAATTGTTGTTATTGATGTCAAGTGATGATGTCTCTATTTTTGTTTACCTCTGTGAAAGTATTTGATGAGATAAGGATATCGGTTGGATTGTAGGCCATTTCAAATTGTGTGTTCAATTTAAAGACTTCATTTTGTTAAAGACCCAAATGGGTATCCCCAGTTTCATTTTTGTGAAGTTTGGTTGAAAATTGGTTAAGTTATAGACAGTCAAAGATTTTAGCAGTTCCAAAACTAGCAAGTTCGCCAGTTTTTCTTTTTCCCAATTTGCCAACAACATAGTGGAGGTGCTTTGTTGACATTTTAGGAGAGAATTGTTGTCCTCAAAATCAGTTGTGCTCATTTTGTAGGACAACCCCTACGAAACTTGTCCATTTCATAGACTACACTCTAAGCACGCAAAATGAGGCAATCACAATTGCCCTCATGCGTGGTCTCCTAGCCTCTAAATGTCCTTTCGAGCATTAACTTATGTCAGTTTTTCTTGAATTTTGCAAACCAAGTCTAATTGCAAATTTCACTTTTTGGGAGTTAGAATGTTTTTTAGCAACATGTAGTGTCGGTATTATTCCCCACCATTACATGTTTGAGTATTTTGAGTCACATGCATGAGCAGCAAAATTTGCTGCCAATGCATGATTAGTATCCTCATCTTATGCAAGGGCAGAAAAATTTGCCACCCATGCACATTTTCCATTGTATGTTTAGGTGGTAAGGGTTTATCTTTTTCCCATGTCCATTTTTGTTTCCTTTATATTGTTATTCTTTAGGGTTTGTATTTGTTTGCATTTAAATCTATCATTTTTCTATCAAGACTATTAGATTTAAGCTATATTACTTTTCTTGTATAAATCCTCACCATTTCATAGTTTAAGTCTTTTGTTTGTTAACATATCAGTGGATCATCGTGCTTGTGTGTTTCCATCTTCAAATGTTAAATGTAAGAATGGAGGTTATTGTCGTCCATGTTAAACACTTTATATCCTTTCTGATACTTAAAACCTTGGAAACTTAACTTGCTGCAGAGGTGGACATTTTTGCCGCCAATACACAGCTTTTCCCTTTATATGCATAAGCGGTAATATTGCTGCTAATGTTAAACAAGATTGTTATTCTCATGTAGGGGCGGCAATTTTTGCCACCCATGCATGAACCAATTTTCCATAAATGCCTAGTTGGTAAATTTTACCACTCAAACACTGCAAAAGTTTTATTTCCACATGCATATATCGCAAAGTTTAGTCAACCTATAATTCTCACTAGATATTCAGCTTTAAATAAACTTCTCAGATTGGAAGTTTATAGTTACCGAATGCAATTAGGAGGCTCAAAAATCATGGCAACAAATGGAGGGCCTCTCCCTATTGTAAAGCCACCAGATCCTCCTAAAAGATCAGTTGAGTATTGTCTAAAGAATTCATGTGATCCTCATGCAACAGTTTGTGGTGAAGAAGGCTTTGGCATTGGTTCAAACCATATCAGAAAGAAGGATGATAATCTAGAAGATTTGTATAAGCATTTCAGACCAGGATCTTCTTGGTGATAGAGTATTGAAATTGCAATGCACGATGGTGCTGACATTGTTGCTGATTATATCAGTATTGCTCTTCATGTTCTTAGCACAGGGAATTGTTTTGTTGCCAATCAATGCTACATCACCCAAGGGCTACTCCATCTTATCTAATCATTTGATCAAGAAGAAAGTTGTATCAACACACCGAAGTGTTGAGAGTGGAGGCTGCAGTTGTGTGTGAATGGCATCGAAGCGTATCTTAAAAGAGCTCAAGGATCTTCAGAAGGATCCTCCTACTTATTTTAGTGCAAGACCAGTTACAGAGGATATGTTCCATTGGCAAGAAACAATTATGGGACTTTTTGACAACCCCTATGTTGGTGGTGTGTTTTTGGTTACAATCTATTTTTCATCTAATTGTCCATTCAAGCCACCCAAGGTTGCCTTCAGGACCCAAGTTTTTCATCCAAATATTAACAGTAAGGGCAGTATCTACCTTGATATTTTGAAGGAATAGTGGAGTCTTGCAGTGATGATCTCTAAGGATGGACAGGTCTAAATATGAGACAATTGCAAAGAGCTGGATTTAGAAGTATACAGTGGGTTAAGAATATATAATTTCAACACTGAGACTCTTCCTAGCTTGGGGGTTTCTGTGCATGCCTTTTGTGATAGAGCATAATCTTTTGGTCTTGATCAACCAAGTTGATATGTTAAACATGACCTGCATTTCCTCACGAGATCATTGCATCTAGAAAGAATGTATGTTCCTGATGTCTTTATACATAGGAGGTCTTTGATCAAATGAGTAGCAAGCTTTGCTTTTAGCTACATGGATGATAAATGTTATGCTAAGGCAGATTCAACTACGTGAGCCTATTCTATGTCTAGAAGATGTCTATATAGATGCCATGCAAGGTTGGACAAGCAAGATCAAGCCAAAGTAGTGGAGATTCTAGTAAAAGACCTAAAGGTTCACCAAGTATGATATGCACAGTCGGTAAATTGTACCGCTTTTACACTGCAAGTTTATCTTTTGAATGTAGAGGCAGATCTTTTGGCCGCTCTTGCACAAAATGCAGTTCTCCCTGAATGTAGAGGTGGATCTTTTGGCCGCTCTTGCATGAAATGTAGTTCTCCTTGAATGTAGAGGCGGGTATATTCGCCGCCCATGCCGAGACTCATATTTTCAATGTGTAGAGTTGGAAAAAATTGTCGAACTTACACTTGTGAGACAAAAGAAAGAAGAATTAACTACAAGGATCCATGCTGCTCGGAGAGAGGTCCGTGCTTCTACATCATTGGCTTCCAAAGACAAATTGAAGGCACATAAGAAGGTACTTTGGAGATTAAAGTATGCAACAAGTGATGATGTTGTGGAAATGAAGGGAAAACTCACTGGCATCATTTGTGAAATACAGGAGATGCCCATCTGGGTGCCTCATTCAGGATTTTCCCAACAGTTATTCACAGGCTAATGTCCAATTAACAATAGAGCATCTAGGTATTTCCAACTTCATGGTGTCTTCAACTTGGACAATGATAATGGAGCAGAAGAATCTCAGTCATGTGCACATAATGTATTTTATGGGTCCAAATACTTTTGGAGAATCATGTCATTTGCCTCAATCCCCTCCAGAGCAAATTGTTGAGTTTGTGTATGAAGATGATTTCAACAGATTTATTGACGAGATTAATTTTTTGACAGCATGCCAATGGTGTGAATGTTTCTGTACATACCATTTTATCGGTGCTTTGCTTATCCATTTGTGTTAGATTCTGCGAGAAGCGAGAACCGATCCAAGATCTGATGTCGGTCGTAGATCATATGCGCCTCCACTCGACAAATGATCAAAGATCAAAATAGAAGAATGAAGAGATATCTGAAATAAGAGAAAAAAATAGAGACAAAGAAAGAATTTTGAGAAGACTCTCAATACTCTCACTGAGCTATCACTGAACTGATATTCGAGCTAGTGAAGGTGAGAGGAGAGTGCTATATATATAGCAAAAATGGGGCATATACATCCAAGAGATGCATTAACTCCCATATCCCATAAAAGGTGGGAGGTTTTACCTACTTGGTAAATGCCAAAACATGTGGCATAACCTCCTTACATGAAAACAAAAAAGGAGTTATAAGAGGTGGCACATAAAGACAAAAGAGTGTGAGAACTCTAACTACCCCATAACCTACTTAGGTAAGGATAGAATAGTGGTTATAAGAGGTGGCACAAAGAGCCAAAAGAGGATGTGTAACTCAACTACCCATGTGTGAGAGAGAGTTACACATGTAGCTGATGTATTTCTCCACATGTCCTTATATTAACCACATATAATAAACCTAAGCAAGCTTAATAATGTGTAGGAAAAAGAAATATCCCTAAGGAAAATAAAAAACCTATACTAACACCCCCCTTAAGCGTAGCTTAGGTGGGTGAAAAGATATGGGTCTCGGCAAGTGAAACCTGGTGAGGTACCCATGTACAAAGAAAAATCTCTCACAAATGGAGAAAAGGAGAAAACTTAGTGGGAAAAAACTCCTCCCCAAAAGAGAGAAAAGAAAACACCCCCTAGAGTAGAGAGAGTGAAGCGAAGGACTAAGAAGCCCCTCCAGAAGTAGACATTTTCCGCACCCCTAGCAAAGCTCGTAGATGAAGGAACTTGCTCTCAGTGAAGGGTTTGGTGAAGATGTCTGCGATCTACTTCGATGTCTAAATGTACTTGAGATCAATGATGTTTTCATGAATCAACTCCCGAATGTAGTGCATATGTATCTTAATGTGTTTGGTCCTCTGGTGATGGACTAGATTCCTTGAGATCTGTATTGCACTCTAATTATCACAAAAGATGATTGTGGGCTTTCTGAATGAAACGCTAAACTCAGTGAGAATATTCTGAAGCCAAATGGCCTTAGTGGTGGCATTAACTGCCCCTCGATACTCAGCCTCTGTAGATGAAAGAGCAATTGCAGACTACTTCTTGCTCGACCAACAAACTGGACTAGAACCAAGTGAGAAGAAATACCTTGAAGTAGACTTGCGATCCTAAGAATCACCTACCCAATCTGAATATGTGTATCCCACCAAGTCAAATTCCACGCTCGCTACATAGTGAATCCCATAGCTGTGAGTTCCTTGAACATAGTGGAGAATTCGTTTAGCTGCTTTCCAATGCAACACATGTGGCTCCTGCATAAACTGAGAGACCATGCCCACGGCATATGAAATGTCAGGCCTTGTGTGAATCAAATAGATGAGACTCTCAACAAGCTATCGGTATAAAGTGCCATCAACCAAGGGTGAAGAGCACTTAGCCTCAAGTTTGACCCCTGATAGAAATGGAGTCAGTGCAGGCTTACAGTCAGCCATGCGAAATCTAGAGAGCATGTTAAGTACATACTTGGGTTGTGCCATGAAGATACCTAAAGATGATTGAGTAATCTCAATCCCTAAAAAGTAATGCAAAAGACCCAAGTCTAACATCAAAAATTGATCATGAAGTGCAATTTTCACTACTTTGATGGTGGATGAGTGACTTCCTGTGATCAACAAGTCATCGACGTAGAGAACTAGAAATGTCAAAGTATCATCTTGTTGCAAAATGTAGATGTTCGGATCAGAATGGCATCGAGTGAACCTAATAGACAGAAGGAAGGAATCCATCTTGGCATACCAGGCCCGAGGAGCCTATTTGAGGCCATAGAGAGACTTCTGAAGTCGACACACCAATGAAGGATCTTGAATGAACCCCTGTGGCTACTCCATGTAGATTTCCTCCTGAAGGTCACCATGAAGAAAAGCACTCTTCATATCCATCTAATGAACTTCCCAACAATGGGTTGCAGCTATAGCAAGTACAAGTCGGATAGAATTCATTTTGGCTACTGGCACAAAAGTCTCAGAGTAGTCAATCCCAGGTACTTGGGAGAATCCTTTAGTGACCAAGCTAGCCTTATGCTTGTCAATTGACCCATCTGTTGCAAATTTTGTTCGATAGATCCACTTGCATCGAACAAGTTTTCTTCCCTTAGGAAGAGGGACTAAATCCCATGTGTGATTCCTTTCTAAGGAACTGATCTCTTCCTGCATTGCTGCATCCCACTCAGGGACACCAGAAGCTTCCTGAAAAGTCTATGGATCAGAAGCTGAAGCAACAAAGAGATGTGGAGCCTGCTAAAATTGTGACCTTGTTCTTCTTGTATCTAAAGGATCACCAACCCAATCACCTGTTGACTGCAAAGTTTGATGAGCCCAAAGAGGCACTGTGGTAGGAGAATCTGGAGGAGAATTATCAACTTCTGAATGATGACTAGGAGAAGAGGGTGGATCCTCATCATCACTATCGCAATCTGAAGTGGAGGAAGAAGACTCCTCATGTGGATCAGGAGGATTAAAATTCTCTGAAGAACTGTCATCATGCTGCAATGTCTCCAATGTAATTGTTGATGGAGAAATAGTAGGAGAAGAACTGGAAGAGTCCTCAAAATGAACACTCCTCTCAATGAACAGCTCATGAGTTGTAGGGTGGAGAAGCCTATAGCCTTTGACACCCTCTGGGTACCCAACAAATATGCAAGGCTTACTCTGCGGATCCATAGCCTTGCATTTCTCTGTTGGAATGTGGGCCCATGGAGGAGAACCAAACACTCGAAAGTGCTTAACTGTGGGTTTCCAACCAGTCCAAGCTTGGAAAGGAGTTACCCCCTTCACAACTTTGTGAGGAATGCGGTCCTTGATGTAACACACAAAATTGATGGCCTCCGCCTAGTACTAAGGTGCCATAGATCTGGAGTGAATCATACAATTGGCCATCTCTTTCAAAGACTTGTTCTTGCGTTCTGCAACACCATTCTGTTGTGGACTATAGGGAACTGTGTGCTAAAGATCAATGCCCTCAGAGACACAAAACTACTCAAACCTGTGGTTCACATATTCCCCCCCATTACCTGTACGCAAAATCTTGATGGCCTTCCCAAGACTACTTCTCTGCAAAAGCTTTGAAGTCCTGAAAAGACTCAAATACCTCAGACTTCTATTTGAGAAAATATACCCAAGTATATCTAGAAAGATCATCAATGAACGTCAGAACATATCTAGCCCTGTTGAAAGAAGGATGTGGAAATGGTCCTGCCAAGTCACTATGAACCAACTCTAGAAGTTGTGTGGCCCTCCAAGCTTTGCCTTTATCATACTTCTCCTTAGGATGCTTACCAAGAATGCATCCCTAGCAAACTCCATCAAAGAATCGAATTGAAGGCAACCCTAAAACCATGTCCTGTTGACTGAGCTATTGCAAGTAGCGGTAATTCAAGTGGCCAAACCGCTAATACCACAAATGACTTACCTCATCTGAATGAGTGAGTAAAACAGTTGAAGTAGAGTCAAGAACAAAATGAGAAGATTGATATAGTCTAGACTAATGATCTACTTTTCCCATAGCAAATGTAGACCCATCATGCAACTCATTGATTACCACATTATCTGGTGTGAACTCAACCCGCTTGCGAGAGCCAGTGTGAGTGATCTGATAGCAGATAAGAGATTAGTTGACAAAGATGGAACATAGAGAACATCTTGAAATGTTCCTTCGCCAACATCAACAGACCCTCTCCCATGCACTTCAACAGGAGTGTCCTCACCCATAAGTATGGCAAGCATAGTACATGGCTCTAAGGAGACAAACTTTTCTTGAGAAGAAGCCATGTGGTGTGAAGCACCTAAGTCAATGATCCAGGTATTAGGTTGTGAAGCAACTGCAAATAGGGCCTTGCCCTTTCCTTTCCCCTTACTCTTTTATGTGTCCTTTGAAGACCCTTCTAATGAACTTTGCTTGATAGAATCAGGGACCTTGATATTGTTCTTCTCAAGAAGATTTGACAGGTGATCAATCTGCTTCTTTAGACACTTGTGCTCATCATGTCCTAGTCTTTTACAGTAAGAACACTTGACCTTCTCCTTCTTAGGTTGTTCACCTTTTGATGAAGAGGTCTGATTAGTTGCATTTGGAGCAGCAAGTTTCTGATCTTTTTTCTTCTCTCCTTGGTTCTTTTGTTTCTTTTCCTATTTGTCAGACCCCTTCTATTCTTTTGTACCTTGATTTGCAACCAAGGCATGTGACTTTGAGGGTTTAATTGTACCCATGTGAACCAATTTATCTTGCTCTTGGGTGAGTTCTACAGCAAACTCATCTAGAGAAGGCATTTTGTAGTTCGTACCTAGAACACTTTTTGTGGCATAAAAGGTAGAAACAAAGACAAAATAGTTCGGACCAAGCTTAGAAAGAATGCTTAAAATTAGTTGTTTGTCTTCTTTTTCTATTCCACACTATTTCAGCTGCAATCTGATGGCTTTCAACTTTGTGAAGAAGTCTTGTATGGTGTCAAAATTGCTCGGACTCAACCCTATGAGTTCATTCTCCAATTGATGACCTCTTAACTCATCCTGCTTACCAAAGAGTTTTTCCAATGTGGTCCACACATTATTTGGTGTAGTGCAAGATTCAATGTGAAAAAGAAGGTCAAGAGAGACTGACATACATAGAGTACCAAAAGCTTCATCACATTTATTAAACTATTTTATCTTTTCTACAGTATCTTGTGGTTCAGTTTCAAGTCCCATTGTTACACGATGATATCCATGTCTTTTTAGATATATTACCATCTTAGATTTCCATTCAAAATAATTATATGAAGTTAAAATTGGAATTGTAGATGCATCCATGAGAGCAAAAAAGAATATTGCAAAGAAGAAGGAAAAGTGCAAAGAAAGAAGACACATGAGACACCCCCCCTTTCCACTAGTGTCAAAAATCACCCCCCCCAGATATTACAAGGTTGACACTTTATAATTAGTGCGATTACAAGGCCTTTTATCAGATTTCAATACTTACTAGGCCTCCAATGGCCAAAATTTAAAATTTTGATACAGATAAAATTGATACAAAATCTTAAAAAAATAGCCTTATATCTGTGTAATACTCTTCAATACCTTTCCAACACCTATTCATTTTTGAAAAATAGAGATCTGAGGCAAAAGAAAAGACTTGTTGAAGAGAAAAAGTGCAACAACTTCAACCTACAATTTCTGATGGAAAATGATAGAATTTTTTAATGAGACCTATGTATATGGAAAGTTCTCATTTCCATCTTTCCATCAAGTACTCATTTGTAAAAATCCGACACCCAAGGCAAAATTTATGCAAATTTTAAGAAAGGTTGCTGATTATGCCCGTAAAAAACGGCTCATGCCTGATTTTGACTCAAGTTTCACAAACTTGAACAACTAATTCCAAAAACTAATAGATACCCTGATAGTTATTCGACCCTGGGAACAAAATCTAGAAACCTTTTTTTTCTAAAAATAAGCAGAACCTAGATTTCTAAAGTAAAAATGAAAACGGCTCCATTAAAAATTTCAAAAAAAAAAACCCTGATTTGTTACTGTGTCCTCCAATCTCTGATTTTGGTGAAGTCAAAGTCACTTTTGACTTTCTCAAGCCTTCTGGACACTCTGGAAGTATTGAAAGATGTCTCCAATATTACCACAAAGCTACAATCACCCATATCTCACAGGAACACATATACAAACCAGATTAACTAGATGCCTATTTTCCTTTAAACTGTTCTGATTCTTGAGTTCATTCAAGGATGCAGGAGAAGAGCATACTTGGTTTTTAAGAAAAATATTAGCTATCTAATAATCTCAAATCTCTCAAATGAATCAGAAAAATAATAAGCTATACCAGACAACACGACTTTGATACCATGTTAGATTCTGCGAGAAGCAAGAACTGAGCCAAGATCTGATGTCGGTCGTAGATCATATGCGCCTCCACTCGACAGATGATCAAAGATCAAAATAGCAGAATGAAGAGATATCTGAAATGAGAGAAAAAATAGAGACAAAGAAAGAGAATTTTTAGAAGACTCTCAATACTCTCATTGAGCTATCACTGAACTGATATTCGAGCTAGTGAAGGTGAGAGGAGAGTGTTGTATATATAGCAAAAATGGGGCATATACATCCAAGAGGTGCATTAACTCCCATATCCCATAAAAGGTGGGAGGTTTTACCTACTTGGTAAATGCCAAAACATGTGGCATAACCTCCTTACATGAAAACAAAAAAAGGAGTTATAAGAGGTGGCACATAAAGACAAAAGAGTGTGATAACTCTAACTACCCCATAACCTACTTAGGTAAGGATAGAATAGTGGTTATGAGAGGTGGTACAAAAAGCCAAAAGAGGATGTGTAACTCAACTACCCATGTGTGAGAGAGAGTTACACATGTAGCTAATGTATTTCTCCACGTGTCCTCATATTAACCACATATAATAAACCTAAGCAAGCTTAATAAGGTGTAGGAAAAAAAAATATCCCTAAGGAAAATAAAAAACCTACACTAACAATTTGTCTGGTCATGATAACAATGGAATCGTAAAGGAAAATCTTAGTGCCTTAAGGAATTTGTGTGCTCTTAGTATGACCATGCGTGTCTTTGTTCTTGTTTGTCATGAGTTTAATACAATTACTAGTCAATTAACTTCTGTAAAAGTGAAATTTGATGAAGAGGTGAGGGATCTCTTGGTTTTATGTTCTTTGCCAAAAAGTTGGAATAGCTTGGTCATGGTTGTAAGTAACTCTGTCTCTGGTTCAAATACTTTAAAATTTGATGATGTTGTTGGTGTTATCCTTAGTGAGGAAATGCAACAGAAAAGCTCAGGAGGGTCCACATCAGGTAGTGTTTTGAATACAGAAAGTAGGGACAAATCAAAGGAGAGAGGAAAAGGTTCTGGAGGTCATGGGAAGTCACAAGGAAAATCAAAGGACAAGAGGTCCCAATCTAGAGGACAGAGGGATTGCTAGTACTGTGGGAAACCAGGTCATCTAAAAAAAGATTGCTAGTCTCAGAAGAATAAAGGAGACAAATAAGAAGGAAATAAGGAAGCAAATGTGGTAAGTAATAAATTTGAAGATGATGCCTTGATTCTTTCCCTAGATAATGCTGATGATTCATGGGTTTTAGATTTAGGGGCCTCATTTCATGCTATGCCCCATAGAAGTTATTTTCTTGATTATGTCCAAGGGGATTTTGGGCTGGTTTATTTGGGAGATAACAAACCTTGTTAGATTGTTGGAAAGGAAAGAATCAGGATTAAGTTACAGAATGGGAATCACTGGCTACTACAATAGGTAAGGCACTCAACAGGGCAACTAGCTGATGAAGGTTGCATAATTACTTTCAGTGATAGAAATTGGAAGGTTTCAAGAGGTGCCTTAATAATAGAAAAAGATGTGAAAGTAGGCACCTTATATATTTGTACAGGTCATATTGTTCCTTCTACTTTAGTTGTTACAGAGAAAAATCAAACAGGTTCAGGAACAGTTACTGCAGGTTCACAGGAAGAGACTGAAACAGTTGCTATAGGTTCTGAGACAACACTGTGGCATAATAAACTGAGGCATATGAGTGAAAAAGGTATGAAGGTACTTCATTCTAAGAAAGTTTTACCAGGTCTGAAATGTATTAATATGGATTTCTGTGAAAGTTGTGTGTATGTCAAATAAAAGAGAGTTTTCTCAAGGATGGGAAGCAAAAGAAAGATGAAAAATTAGAGCTTGTGCATACAGATGTATGGGGACCAGCTTAGGTATCTTCTCTCAGTGGCTCTCGGTATTATGTTACATTCATAGATGATGCAACTAGGAAGGTTTGGATTTATTTCCTTAGGTAGAAATCTGCTGTATTTGAAACATTTAAGAAATGGAGAAGCTTGGTTGAGAATGAGAAGGTAAAAGATTAAAATGTCTCAGATCTGATAATGGTGGTGAGTATTGCAGCAAAGAATTTGAGGATTATTATTCCTTTAATGGAATTAGTAGGCAAGAAAATGGTTCCACAGACTCCACAAGAAAATGGAGTGGCTGAGCACATGAATAGGACAATAATGGAGCGTACAAGGAGTATGAAATTGCATGTTGAGTTGCCTTTAAACATGTGGGTAGAAGCTGTCAATACCGTTGTATATTTAATTAATAGATGTCCTTCAGTTCCTTTGGGCTATGGTATTCCAGAGGAAGCATGGACTGATAAGAAGGTGAGTTATTCTTTTCTCAAAACCTTTAGATGTGAAGCATTTGCAAATGTAGATTCTGAAAATAGAACAAAGCTGGATGCAAAATAAAAAAAGTGTATCTTCATTAGATATGGCATTGATGAATTTGGTTATAGGCTTTGGGATGTTGAAAATCTAAAAATTGTGAGAAGCAGTGCTGTTGTATTCAATGAACTGTACAAAGATTAGTTGCAACAGCATGAGAAGAAAGAAAAGGATTATATAGTGTTGGATGATACTCTAGATAGTGATGTTCCAATGGTTCCTCATGTTCCACAACAACAACAAGAAATATCACAAACTCTAGTGAATGTTAGATGGTCAACAAGGCTAAGTAGACCTCCTGAAAAGTTTTCTCTCTCTTTATACTCTATTTTGTTAACAGATGCTAGTGAACTAGAAGGGTATGATGAAGCTATGTAGGTGGATACAAAGGTTCAATGGGAGTTTGCAATGAAAGAAGAAATGGACTCCTTACTGAAAAATCAGACTTGGGAATTATGTAAGTTGCCTGTAGTAAAAAGGTTTTACCAAACAAATGGGTTTATAGGTTGAAAAAGGAAGATGGAGGTAAGAAAAGATTTAAAGCCAGGTTAGTTGTAAAAGGATTAACATAGAAAAAGGGAATTGATTTTACTGAGATTTTTTTCTGGTTATTAAGATGACTTCTATTCGTACTGTTTTAAGTATTGCGGCTGCTGAAGATTTGAATTTGGAACAACTAGATGTGAAAGCTACCTTTCTCCATGGTGATTTGGAGGAGGAGATATATATGGAACAACCCCAAGGATTTGAGGTTAAAGGTAAGGAGAAACTTGTGTGCAAATTTAAGAAGAGTTTGTATGGCTTGAAACAAGCACCTCGGCAATGGTATTTGAAATTTGATAGTTTTATGGCTGAGCAAGGCTATAGCCGGTGTAATTCTGACATTGTGTTTATTTTAAGAGGTTGACTAATGACAGCTACATCATTTTATGTTTATATGTTGATGATATGCTTGTAGCAGGGTCTAACATGGATCACATAAGAGAGTTCAAACAACAGTTAGCACAATCATTTTCTATGAAGGATTTGGGGGCAGCAAAACAAATCCTTGGTATGAAAATTTGTAGAGATAGGAAGAATAAACAATTGACTCTATCTCAAGCTGATTATGTTGAAAAGGTGTTGCAAAGATTCCATATGGAGAATGCTAGTGGGAGCTACAGGGTCAGTGGTGTTATGATCAGTCTCCAAGTGGGAGATGATATGGTGTGGAGTCTGATCAGTCTCCAAGTGGGATATTGTTGTTATATGGAGCCTATTCAGAATCGGAGGTTAAAATTTCCCAACTTTTATCAGTGTGGTTTCCCCCCAAATTATTTAACGGAGGTTTGGGGGGAGTGCCCCCAAGATGGGGTCAGTGACCATTTAGACATTTGAGTTTTCTAGGTAAACACCAAAGCTACTACAATCACCAAAGCAACTCCGTAAATAGTGTAAACCTAATTTGAATTCTCTATGTTAAGGTGTAATGCCAACCTTGGAGAATGTTCTCAAGGTTGAAGATAGTATAAATGAGTGTCAAGAGTTCGTGATTGAGTGTGCATGTGATGGATGTGATGTGAGTAATAGTGTGGTGAATGTGTGTGGCACAGTACTATAATCTTTCATGCGTTAGATTACTGGATGTAGTGAGAAGAAGGTATCTACTACTTTTCAGTGATGCTATGAAGATGATGTTGATGTTGTGGCGAATATTGAGCTTCATTGGAACTGTACTCCATGCATATGTTAGATGCAACTATAATAGTTCAAATCTTGGCAGTGAGCCTTTCTTCTGGTCGGTGACCCCTTTGGCAGTGAGCCTTTCTTCTGGGTAGTGAGCCCTTTGGCAGTGAGCCTTTTGTAATTCAGTATTCTTATTACTTTATATTGTGAGCTAATCCTCACTGTGGTTTTTCCCTTCTTAGGTTTTCCATGTAAAATCTGGAGTTGTCTTGTGTATGGTGTTGTTATGTTTTAGTTTCTAATATTTTCTATTCATGCTTAATCATCATAACAAGTTTAAGGGTTAATTGGATTAATGTGGATCTAAGTATGTATGAGGGTTTTGAGATTTTAAGTAACTGATTCAGCCCCCCTCTCAGTTGTCTTGTGCATTCAATAATAATTGTTGTCCACGTCACACAAATGATCACATGGCCAGATAAGTAACAGTTTGAGTTAGGACATGGAATGGATTTTGGTCATGTTGACATGGATGTGATTGGGATGATTCCATGGACACTTATTTCTGATGATTTCATGACATTTCGCTAATATATATTTCGGAGCTAGAAGTTTGTTGCACGACAGTTCCACTAATTGCAATTTGGTATAAAATGACTAGAAATCGTCAACGTTTGGTTATGTAGCAGTTGATGGACATTCAAATAAAAAATCATGTGTATTTATACACAATGGTTTTGTTTGTGAATGGGTTACTGAACTGGACATTTCTCTTTCATAGGCATAGAGTGGAGAGTTTGCACGAACATACAAATGTTCATAGGTAGATTATATTGAGAAGAGGGGAGGCTCTGATAAAGTAAATAGAGAATGTAGAGAGTGTAGAGAGAGGAAAAGATTGTGTTAATGAAAACACAGAGTTTAGGAGTGCAGGTGAGACTGTATATGAATTGAAGGGTGCATTTCAGGTTAGTGAAGAACCATTGTTTGCATATCAGAATTTGTAAGGATTCAAAGGTTGGTGCCAAATTGGGGTTGGTGCTCATTGTATTGGGTTGGTGCTCAATTAGCTATACAATGTACCTAAAGGTTGGAGCCTCAAAACACTGCCTTGGGTGTCAATGTACCTGTAAGTTGGTGCTTACAAAACATATCTAAAATCTTTTATTGTGAGAATAGATTTGATTAGTTGACTCAAGCAACATTCTCACTGTGGTTTTTCCCTTTTAGGGTTTTCCACGTATATCTGGTGTTTCTTAGTGTGTATGTGGTTTATGTGTGCCTTTAATTCTTGTCTATAGGTTTTATTTTAAAGTTTTTAACATACACTGATTCACCCCCCTCTCAGTGTATTAGTGTTCTTTCAACAATTTTATTATTTCTTTCTTTCCAAATTCTCTAGCAAAGATGAGGAAGAGCTTAAACCCATGTTTCTTTTATAGTAGGACTCTTGCAAGGTGGGTCCTAGCCAATAGCCAAAGATCTAATTTCCTAGGGGTAAATCCATTGGGTTTCAAACTTTCTTAGGATAGTTTGTCTCATATTCTAGGAAAAGGGGCATTCAATGAATAGACGATTGATAGTTTCTTTATCTTTCTTGCACAAAATACATCTATTAACAAGTAAGAATCCCATTTGTTTGAGGTTTTCAATTATAAAATTTTTTACATGGGAACACTCCTAGGCTTGTGGGTTGCCTAAAACTTGGAGTGGACCTCCAGAGAAGGCTAGTTCCTATTGCTTGATCATCTAGACCTTGATCAATTCTACTTATTTTGAAGGAAAAGAGTAAGAAGAAAGCTAGAAATAACCTAAAGTGCTTGAAAATGATTTACTACAACTAACTAGGTGATACACCAAATTGTTTTCTCAGACCCATAATTTGTTGTCTTGGACTTACAATGGCTCAAACAGAACTTTTTGCTACACAATCTATGTTTTTAACATCTCACCCATCAATATTTCATGAAAAGGGCACTTATTGATGTTATTATAGAAGGAAAATGAGGTACTTCACAACTAGAATAGCCTTATAATTTTTGCCACAATCTATAACCTGCATGAGTATGTTTGAATCTATTTAGAAATGCTTGTTTTGATCATATTTTGAGGTTTTGCACTAAAACATAGAAAATTGAAACAATAGAACACATGTAATTAGTCACATAAAAAGGCAGAAATTTAACTAAACTTGATGCCAAAGAAGTGTTACACAAGTTTAGATCTGAAATAAGTTGTCTTCATTGCTTGAAAAAGTGTTACATTTGAGAAAATCGGTCATATGCCTGACTAGTTTTTGAGTTACAGTGCTTGTTTTCAGTTTGAAAAGAGCTTGAACCA
The DNA here is from genome assembly GCA_027924645.1 of Cunninghamia lanceolata. Taxonomy (NCBI): domain Eukaryota; kingdom Viridiplantae; phylum Streptophyta; class Pinopsida; order Cupressales; family Cupressaceae; genus Cunninghamia; species Cunninghamia lanceolata. The sequence goes on from BSBN01000771.1 coordinate 1,640,052, forward strand.
ACTACAAATCACTCAAAATTACAAGAACTAGTTTCAAACTAGGTTCAACTATGCCTATACCCCTTCCACACATGAGAGAGAATCTAGGAAAGAATTTAAGAAAGAAGAGTGAATTAGGAGACCTGGTCCAATGAATAATCTTCATCTTTTTCCTTGGTGTCCAAGTTTCTTTTTTCCTCGAATTGTTGTTGGGTTGGATGTAACTAATTTTGGGCCAAAAGACCCCTTCAAACTACTCCAACTTGCTTCATTGGAGAAGAAAAACCTCCTTCTTTGACTTGTTCATGGAGAAGGCATTTAAACTGCCCCTAGATGCCTAGAAATAGCTAGAAAAAGTCTTCAACTACTCCTATCTTTCCTCCACCTCATGGACAACACATCAACTACCTCCTAGATGCTCTCCACTTGCTACTCATCTCACCACATGCTCCTAAATCTTCTCTCCATGATGCCCCAACTGCTCTGGATCAGATGAAATTGATTTAGGGCATTTAGAACCTTCATAAGTGCTTGAAAAAATCTTCTAACCATCTCAAGCTAACTCTTGAATGCACCTATATCCATTAGTAGTAAAAAAATAGGCCTAGAACTGAGTGAATGTGGCCTTATTTGACTGAAACATGCCCACATGTCTGTCGTCCTTCTTTTATAACCCTCTTCCATAGTCTTCATGGAATGCTCTTCTCATGCTTTAATCACAATCTTCACTGCTAACTCAGTCCCTTCTCACAATGCACCATACTTCTTTTTGTATTCTCACTATTTTGACAAAACCTTCTTCTGATGGTTGATTGTCCTTGACACATTTTATGAGAGATTGCTTCTTTGGGCATGACTGTCCATAGGAAGAAAGCATTGGTTTTTGATTGCTCACTGGACTATTCATTTGACCCCCATTTCACCCTCCATAGGAAGGACATAGATGTGTAGGCTTCATTTGACTTTGGACATTAACCTCTATACTCTGTCTCCTCAAGACAGTTCACTATCTCAGGTTGCTAACCTCTGTATGTTTACCACATGATGACTGTCATAAGGCCTTCACACTATTCTTCTCATGTTTGATATGTCTTCACAGGGCTCTATTCTCCTTCAAACACTTCCTTCTCATACTAAACCCACAAAGTATCCTCTCTGTCCACAGTAGGGCTATTTGATGGAGTAAAGGGTATTTCATAGTTCTTATGACTGTGATAACTATGTTCTTGCTACTCTTTATACCTCTGTCACCTACACAGCCTCTTGATCTATTCACTATCTACTCACAACTCTTTGGAAACCTTTTGAACACTCTACCCTTAATTTTTTATTGTCCTAGCTGATTCATAGCTCTTTGAGATCTCACTGTCATACCTATGTTCTCTATGATGATTGTTAGTTTCTTCTTTTGTTGTCATAGTGTCTTTTTACTGTCAAACGGGGTCTTCAAACCCTATAATGCTTATCACTCACTCATAACATCATCCTCACCATGATGTATTTGATAAAGTCCCTGCACTTTCTAACTACCCTTGTCCATTGTCTCAAATAGGTTGTTATCACTGCCTTCTCATTCTAACCTATCCATTGTCCTATTCATAGAATATATATGACTATTACTGCCTTCCATAATAGTCTTTTAAGGATTGTTTTCATCTCTACATAACTTTTATGAGCCTTTGTTAGGCTTGACAGACCCTTGCTGTTGAAATTAGGGCAGATAGCTGAGAGGAGGGGGGTGAATCAGTTGTCACAATTTTTTTTATCTTTTGCTGCAATTAATCTTCTTTACCACTTATTAACAGATTAATGATATAACCATGAAAGCATGAATCAACAACACATGAGTAGAAATATAATCAACACACATAACACGAGGATTTTTATGTGGAAACCCAATTAAGGGAAAAACCACGGTGGGGGTTAACCCAAAAGATTTATTCTTTGTTAAAAGAATAGAAAAATGGGAAGGCACTTGCCTTTGAGCGCACTGCCTAGAGCTCACTACCTACAAGAACATTCACAATGTTAACACAGAAAGATTGAACTGAGAAACAACATCTTCTTCATGCAAGGGTCAGTTCCATTGAAGTACACAACACCTCTTCTCTGCCCCCACTCCCTTCCTCGCTACATTCACATCTTTTCTCACCACCACACATTTCCATGACTTCACAACACTTATTTATACATGACATCGACTTTGGAATGAACATCAAAGTTAGCCTTACAATCATCTATCTGGAACATTCTCCAAGATAGGCATTACAAGCAATTATAATTACAAGGCTTAAAATGCTACATGGGAATCTTTACACTATCAGCCAAACATAGTTGGGACTCAAATCTTCCTCAATCAACACACCACGCTCCATAGAACTCTTCTTAGAACATCCCCAACATGCACCAAGCATCCGATTGGCCAAGACTAGAAAGAATAGCAACAGTCAACGAGAAATCTTCAACCACGAGCTCAATTCTCAATGCAGACCACCAACACAATAGGCACATGATCCAAAGACCACCACAAGCACAATGAAATCAAAAAGAACAACCGCATCACCTCAAATCACCAAAAACACTTGCATCTTCATCCAGGAACTTGAGAACACCAACTATCATGACTGTCACACTAGAAAGATTGCTTGTAGACCTCCAAACCACAAACCACTTGAGTTGAGGGTACACACCAACATCCCAAACATACATCTAGATCCACAAACCATAATATTCCAATGCGAAGCAATTTGGACCAAATTCCTACCACTCTATCACCTCTGAACAACTGCAAAACCCAGTTTTACTCAGATGGCTATAACTTTACAAATACTTCATGTAGACCTCTCAAATCTTAACTGGAGCAACTTTAGGCAATCCTCTACAAACCCTTTAATCCACAGACTTTGATCTTCATCTCACTAGGAATGTAGAGCAATCTACTTCACTGAACTGCACTATCTTCACTGTCTCTGACAGAGAGATATGTAACTCATTTGTTTCTTCCAGAGGCTAATTTTCTCAATATCCTCAACATACAAGTCTTCTAAACAAGTGATAGAATAAGATACAGTTGACACTAATGACAACAAGGATATGTTGACATCAATGACAACACTGATTAGGCACATATTTGCAACAATCTCCCCCTTTGTCATTGATGGCAACATATGATGTGAAAAATTGATTCAACCACCAAGACAAGGACTTCTCCCCCTTTCTCTTATCACACCTGCAACTACTTTCTTCACTACTCCCCCTTTCACCAGCAACTCCTCACTTCCATCCAAGTTTTTCACGTGACTTCTCTCCCCCTTTGACATCAATGGCAAAGGGCACATATTTGCAATCATCTCTCACCCTTTTTGTTTCTTATACAAGACCAAACTAAACTCAAAACATACTGACTACTCCCCCTGAGTAGCATCCCCTTAACACCAATCAGGATCACAAGATATGACTATGAGTTCCACTGGACTGATGCACACTAATGCACTTTAGTTCTGAACAGGAGGGGTAATCACCCCTAGCTTCTCTCTGAGATACTCAAAAGTGTCCTTAGGTAGAGGCTTAGTGAAGATATCCACAATCTAATCCTTTGAAGGAAAAAACTCCAATCAACTTCATTCTCATTTACCTTCTCCCTCAAAAAGTGAAACTTGATGGATATGTGTTTTGTCTTTGAATGCAACACCAGATTCTTTGAAATGTTTATTGCACTTGAATTATCATAAAAGATTGTAAAAGGCTCTTCAAACATAATTCTTATATCCTTCAACATTTGCTTCATCCACAAAACTTGAGTACAATTCCTTGTTGCTGCTATATACTCTGCCTCTGCAGTAGACAAACATATTGCCTCCTACTTTTTGCTCAACCAAGAAACCAATATCTTTCCCAAGAAAAATGCACCACCACTAGTACTTTTCCTGTCATCCATATCTCCTACCCAATCAGCATCTATATATGCATGAAGAGTGAAATCATCATCCTTAGGATACCATAAGCCATAATCAAATGTTCCCTTTAGTTATCTAAAAATTCTTTTGACTACTACAACATGAGATTCTCTAGGATCAACTTGAAATCTAGCAACAAGGCCAACTGCATTCATAATATTAGGTCTGGTATGAGTCAGATTGATGAAGGGGGTAAATCATAAAACACACAATAATAGAAATTAAACATAGAGAATAGAACTTTCTTTTATTGATCTGGGCAACCCATTACATTATAGAAGCTTAATTACAATAAGAGGAATCAGTCCTCTACAGGCTGCAACACACTACAGCTACCATCACCAGGTTCTGGAATCTTCCACCTTCTGTAACCCCCAAATCAGCTAGGGTTTCTGTTTTCCTGCCTATTCTTGACTCTACACTTGCCCCCTTAACTCTGCTACTGCCCAGGGTTCCCAAAAATGGTTATTAATAGCCTTTTTGGCAGCCAACAACCTAATTTCGAATTTTGCATCTCCCTCCAAAAATAGGTCAACTTCCGGGAGCCATAACTTTTGATTTGGGACTCGATTGATGAACCGTTTTATGCGTCGAAAAGCTCGCGGAGTTCTCTACGTGCTAAGAACTAGCTCTACTAGTTATGGCCATTTTCGAGCCTGTACGGGGCCGTTTAGTGCCTCAAACCTGAGTTTGAATAATTTTTAGGTATTTTTCAGGAAACAAAAACTTTAATATCTTTTAGCTCGTAAATGATCTTCATGTGATTCCTTCACCAAAGGTCTTATATTTCCATTATGTAACTTCCTGTAAATTTTGACTTCATTCCGTGCCCAAATGCAAACTTTCTAAAAATAGCAGTTTACTATTTTTAGCAGTTTGGGAAAACTGAAAGTTCTTCATTATTATTCAGGCGATTATGGAACCAAAAACACTAATTATGGAAAGAAATGAAAACAACTACAATGATTTTGAATTAACTTCTTTTTTGGGTGATGCAAGATTGCCCTTACACCACTAGATGCTCATGCATCACAGATAAAGCAGTCCTCCAATCATCAATCTATACCTTTTCTGATCTGCCTTAGGGGAATCATCATCTTTACTCAACTTACATCTAGTTATCATAGGAGTGCTCACTGGTTTTGAATCCTCCATTCCAAACTTTTTCAACAACTCTTTTACATACTTGGACTGAGATATGAAGATGCCCTTATCTGATTGAATGATTTGCAAACCCAAGAAAAAATTCATTTCACCAAGCATGGATATCTCAAATTCACTTTGCATCTAATCAAAAAATTTATTACACATGCTCTCATTTCCACCAAAGATGATATCATCAACAAATACCTCAACAATCAAGATGTGTTCATGATCAATCTTGAAATAAAGATTACTGTCAGTTGTGCCTTTGTTAAAACCTAATTTTAGTAGATACTAATCTAATCTTGCATACCAAGCTCTTGGGGCTTGTTTAAGTCCATACAATACTTTCCTCAACCTGCAGATCATATCTCCTTGATCAGACAACTGGAATCCTTCAGGTTGCTCAATGTAGACTTCTTCTTCCAAATCTCCATTTAGGAATGCTGACTTGACATCCATCTAGTAAACTTTGAAATCTTTGTAAGCAACAAAGGCAAGAAATAATCTGTCTGCTTCAATTCTTGCCACCAGAGCAAAAGTTTCCTCAAAATCAACTCCCTCTACCTGAGAATATCCTTTGCACACCAATGTTTCTTTGTTTCTCACAACTTCACCATTTTCATTCAATTTATTCCGGAAGACCCATTTAGTTGCAATTACATTTTTGTTTTCAGGTCTAGGAACAAGATCCCAAGTATAATTCTTTTCAATTTGTATTAATTCTTCCTCCATTGCTTTTACCCAACTTTCATCATTACAAGCTCCATTCACTGATTTTGGTTCAATCTATGAAATCAAACAATACTCCTCTTGTTCTTCAGCAATTTTTCTTCTAGTTTGAACACCTTTATTTTTATTTCCTATGATCTAATCTTTAGAGTGATTCAACTTTACATACCTAGGAGTTTTAGGATTTTCTTGAATTTCTTATTCTTGAACTTGTTCCTCAGCATTTGCACTAGTTTCTTGAGTCACTGGATTCTTTGGAGCAATCTGAATCTGAGTTTGAGGACTTTCATTTTGATCATCTGATTCATATCCACAAAATTTGGAAGGTCTCTCCTTGCTTTCATCAACCTTGACATTAGCACTTTCAACAATCTTTTTCAATCTCTTGTTAAAGCACTGGTATGCCTTGCTTTGGTTAGAATAGCCCAAAAATATTCCTTCATCACACCTTGCATCAAACTTGCCTAGATCTTCATCTCTTTTGATATAGAATTTACTACCAAAAACTCTGAAGTATTTCATAGTAGGAACATTACCAAACCACACTTCATAAGGAGTTTTACTAGTATTACCTTTGATCTGCACCTGGTTAAGAGTGTAGACAACAGTACTCACAGCCTCTCTCCAATAGACATGTGGAACATTTTCTTCCATCATCATGGTTCTAGCATCCTCTTGAATAGTCTGGTTCTTCCTTTCCACAACTCTATTCTGCTAAGGAGTCCTAGGAGAAGATAATTGTCTTCTTATTCCATGCTTTTCACAAAATGCATTAAACTCACCAGAGGTAAACTCTCCACCTCTGTCAGATCTCAGACACTTTATCTTCACACTAATCTCATTCTCTACCCTAGCCTTGAACACCTTGAATCTATCAAGAGATTCTAATTTCTCTCTCAAGAAAGTGACCCACATCATCCGGGAGTAATCATCAATCAGCAACATAAAGTATACATCTCCTTGCAAACTCCTAACTCTGGCAGGACCACACAAATCAATGTGCACAAGTTCCAACAATCCACTTGAAAATTGTTCTTTACTTTTGAATGTAGTTATGCTCTATTTGCCCAATTGACATTCCTTACACATGTTGTTAGCAGGTTTTACAAGCTTTGGAAGATCTCTCACAGCCTGAGTAGTACTTATCTTAATAATACTATCAAAGTTTACATGACACATTCTCCTATGCCATAACCAACTCTGATCAATCTGAGCGATCAAACAACTTTTACTAGTACCACTTAAATGAAAGATATTACCTCTAGTCTGTGTACCAGATACAATCTCAGTTCTGGAGCTTTCCAAAATTTTGCATTTTCCATCCTTGAACTAGAGATCATACCCTTTTTCAACCAACTGTCCAACACTGAGAAGATTATGCTTCAATCCTCTACCATGGATTCTACCAGCTCAATTGCCCCAAACTTCACAATTCCACCTTCATATCTTTCCATACTTACAAAATTACTCTTATCACCTGTCATATGATGAGAACATCCACTGCCAATCATCCATTCATCCTTTTCTTCAACCTGAGTAGCCAAGGCACTTTCCACATTCACACAACTAGCAGATTCAATAGGCACTAGATTTTCTTCTTTGATAGCAATGAACACCCATTCATTTCTAGATGTACTTCCTTTATCAGATTCATCATCTATAACTCCTTCATCAACAGCTTCTTGGACATAGTAGCATTTCTTTTGAAACCTAGGTCTGTTAGGGTTTGGATTTGAAACCCTCTTCGGACATCTTGAAGCAAAATGACCAATCTTATTGCAAGAAAAACATTTGAAAGGGAACTTTCCTTCATACTTACTAGATCCTCTTGGTAATCTTTTGGCAAAAAGGGCTTCAAGTTCTTCAAGCTCTGTTTCATCTTCTTCAAGTTCCTTCCTTGCCTTCTCATAATTGGTTAGTCTTCTTGAAGAGCTTTCGCCTTGATCAAATCTTTGCTTCCTAGAAACACTAGCCTTAAAAGCAGATTCTGATTTAAAAAGGGAATCACCAAACTTACTCATTTCAAATGTTGAAAGCCTACCAACCAACTTATCCCTTGTAATAGTTGTCACAGTCCTGATCTCCTCAATAACAGCAACTCTATGCTTGTATGAAGCATGTAAGGATCTGAGCACCTTCACAACAATCTTTGATTCTTCAAGTTTTCTACCAGCACACCTAATACTACAAACAAGTTCATTCACCTTCTACATGTAGGAAGTGATATTCTCATCTTCACTCATCCTCAAACTTTCGTATCTACCCTTCAGGCTCTGCAACTTAGCACATTTGACATATGCATCACCTTCATATAGAGTTTCCAATTTCTTCCAGATTTCATGAGTAGTTTCCAATTCCAGGACATTTGTCATTCCTATATCAGTTAGGGCACTCAACAATGCTTCTTTAGCCCAAATGTTGTTTTCAGCATCTTTGATTTCATCTAGAGTTGAAGGATCTTTCTCTGGAGGCTTATACTCATCCTTAGTTATCAACTAATAAGGATCACCCATACATTGCAAATAACACTCCATCTGATTCTTCCAAAGAGAGTAATTTGTTCTGTAAAATCTCAGACTATCCTTCTTTTATGTCGACATCCTAGATCTCCTCAGGTAATCAAGCTTCTTTTTAAGGAATCGGCTCTGATACCAATTGTTGAAATTAGGGTAGACAACTGAGAGGGAGGGTGAATCAATTGTCACAATACTTTTTATCTTTTGCTGCAATTAAACTTCTTTACCACTTATTGATAGATTAATGATATAACCATGAAAGCATGAATCAACAACACATGAGCAGAAACACAATCAACACACATAACACCATGATTTTTATGTGGAAACCTGGTTAAGGGAAAAATCATGGTGGGGTTTAACCCACAAGATTTATTCTTTGTTAAAAGAATAGAAAAATGGGAAGGCACTTGCCTTTGGGCACACTGCCCAGAGCTCACTGCTCAAAGGAGGCTCATTGCCTACAAGAACATTCACAATGTTAACACAAAAAGATTGAACTAAGAAACATCTTCTTCATACAAGGTTTAGTTCCATTGAAGCATACAACACCTCTGCTCTGTCCCCACTCACTTCCTCACTACATCCACATCTTGGCTCACCACCATACATTTCCATGACTTCACAACACTTATTTATACATGACATCGACTTTGGAATGAACAACAAAGTCAGCCTTACAATCATCTATCTGGAACATTCTCCAATATAGGCATTACAAGCAATTATAATTACAAGACTTGAAATACTACATGCGAATCTTTACACTGTTGGCCAAACATAGCTGGGACTCAAATCTTGCTTGATCAACATGCCACGCTCCATAGAACTCTTCTTAGAACATCCATAACACACACCAAACATCCGGTCGGCTAAGACTGGAAAGAACAACAACACTCAAGGAGAAATCTTCAATCACGAGCTCAATTTTCAATACGGACCACCAACACAATAGACACATGATCTAGAGACCACCACAAGCACAATGAAATCAACAAGAACAACCGCATCACCTCAAATCACCAAAAACACTTGCATCTTCATCTGGGAACTTAAGAACACCAACTGTCATGACTGTCACACTAGAAAGATTGCTTGTGGACCTCCAAACCATGAACCACTTGAGTTGAAGATACACACCAACATCCCAAACATACCTCTAGATCTGTAAACCATAATATCCCAATGCGGAGCAATCCAGACCAAATTCCTGCCACTCTGTCACCTCTGAACAATTGCAAAACCTAGTTCTACTCAGATGGCCATAACTTCACAAATAATTCATGCGGACCTCTCAAATCTTAACTAAAGTAACTTCAGGCAATCCTCTACAAACCCTTTAATCTGTAGACTCTGATCTTCATCTCACTAGGAATGCGGAGCAATCTACTTCACTGAACTACATTGTCTTCAATGTCTCTGACAGAGAAATATTTAACTCACTTGTTTCTTTCAGAGAGGCTAATTTTCTCAATATCCTCAACAAACAAGTCTTCTAAACAAGTGATAGAATAAGATACAGTTGACACTAATGACAACAAGGATATGTTGACATCAATGACAACACCGATTAGGCACATATTTGCAACACTTGCATCATACATCTTTGGTTACCTTGCAACCTTAGGGTATTTGATAGTAGTCTCAAAATTTTCCATCTCTACTCAAGGTAACTGACTTCTCCTTTATTATCCATGCTTCTTGTTGTCATACAATCCTCTTCATGACTGTCTTCACTCAAGACATCCTGACACCAAATGACTTGTTAACTCAGTATTGACTGCTAGATGACACACAATGACTATGATTGGTACATGATAGTATTGACTATCAATATGGAACATAGTCATGTCATGACAGTTAACTTAGTCATATATAACTATTAACACACCTAATAGCTATTATCTTTTCCTTCACTATCCACTGTCCTTCTCAAGATGTTGTTATGACTTGCTCTTTTACACTATTTTGTCTTCAAATGTCTGTTGTTATCTTTTTGACTCTATTGTCCTCATTTCTACTAGGACTATTCTACTGTCTCTAATATGTTGATTGTCCTTCTCAAGACTGTTACAACTACTCTTTAGGGACTATTTGTTTTGAGTAGTTTGACAGTGCTTACAAGATTTTTTGATAATATTCAAAACCTTGAAAGATATTGGCAGGCTTTAATGAGTTTAACAGTTCCTCAAATCATACCTTGTAAAGTGTCTCATGGAAGGTAGAGTATGGAGAAGCCTTTAAAAACCATTATACTCATTGATGTCTCTTGATCTATCTTGAATCCTCTCTGTATTATGAGCAGATCTCTGTTCATACTATAAACCTCTAGTGATTGCCTTAAACCTTTGTTTATCAACCCATTACCTATTCTTGACCTTCTGAGATCAATGGTATATCCATTCCATGGTGATAGAAATGCATCTCAGTTGCAAAAACAATTATGTTTTAAAAGCTCCTCACAGGATGTTTGACAAGGTGCTCTTATTGAGATGAACACAACACTCAAACTTTACATTGTATCTACCCTTGTATTATGGTGATTGTCCCTCACTATTATTACCTTTTTGCTGATGTTACTATACCATCTTAGACTATTCTTTTTAACTATTTTCTCATGATGCACTTTCTAATGAAAACAAACTCTAAAAATCCCATTTACCTCTATAACAGTAGCAGTAGTATGATCAGAGTTTAAACTCTTCCTTTATTTTTTTGTCTTTGAGATCCCTACAGGTCTTCATTTGTTGTGCAACTTGAAAAATTGAAACCCTTTGCTTTCTTGACTGCAATCTTATCGTGAAACCATTCCTTTACTCTCTCATTGGCAGAGGTGACTCAATTGTGCCTTAATACCTTCATGGTGAAGACCACTATGTGTAACCTATAGGCTACCCATATCACACATGAAATGATATACTGCCTCCATGATAGAAGCGTGCAGAAACTTAGTTTAGGAAGACCTAACACTCATGAGACTAGAGGAAACCCTAACCAAGCTTAAGTCATCAATACTTAACTCTCATGTCATGAACTCAACATGGAGAAAAAACCCTAAAAGTTATGATTTGAAAAAGGAAGGCTTCCATCTAAGAGATCTAAAAAACATTTGGAGAAAATAAGGTTTGATTAATGTGAGAAAAACTCATTTTTGACCTTTTGACTCACTCATGTATACATGCAACGTGGGAAATATGCCTTTGGACATGGTAAAGGTTATTTTGTATAAATATGAAGTGAACGAACCATCTCAAAACTCAACTATGACCATTCAAATCATATCAAAGCAATATTTGACTTACAAGTTCCTTAAGACTCCTTAATGCTTTAAAACTCAAAAAGCAAAACTATATCATTTTGATATAAAAGATTAGTTTAAAACAAAGACAAGAGTTGCTCCTTTATGTTAGAGGGCCTTGCAAATGTTTAACAAGAATTTTGGTACAAGACCCCTAGCACTTCAAAGACACTTCACAATCACATATCTTATGACTTGGAAAGAGAAATATGTTAATATTTCTGGTGACCTCTACTTGAGTTTTGCCTATTAAAACATGAGGGACCAGCTGTCTTACACCATCCATTGGGAAAAGTGTCAAGAGATTACCTGAAACAACTTAGAACATACTTGAAACATAGCTGTAACACCTTCCAAATAGCAAGACACACGACTAAAACACACCTAAAACTACCCAAAATAGGACTGCAAATGTGCATCAGCACTTGGAAGAAATGAAAAGACTCCTAAAACCTATGTGTAATAGCACTTATTGACCCAAAACTACTAAGCTAATATGTATAAAAGTACCTCAAGACACCATCATAAATAGTGCTTGAGATGAATCCCATTAACTGGGATTGATTCCATCTACCCATCCAACTTGGACAACTGAAAAGTATTATGTTGCTTACATTCCATGATCATGTATGACCCACTCCAAAAAGAATCAAACCTGGAGTGCTTTCTGGGCCTGCTCTTTAACTCATCCCATTTCAAAACAATATCTCCTTCTTTGAAAACTCTAGGAGCTACCCTTTTGTTAAAGGATCTTTTGACTTGTGCTTGGTGTCTCTCCATTATTTTCATAGCTTCATTTCTTTTCTCTTCTAACTCAACCAGCTGTGCCAACCTTGCTACCATTAGCTCTTCCTCTAACATATCCAGCTGATTGGCCAAGTCAAGAGCTAAAGCTCATTGGAGATAGGTAGTCTTGATTCTTTTCCATAAACCAGCATGTAAGGTGAGTTCCTAATTGATCTTTTTGGAGTGATTCAATCAGCCCATCAAGCTGATTTCAATTTGGTATGCCATGTTCTCTGATTATCCTCAATGGTCTTCTTTATAATCCTGATTAAATTCTTATTGGTGGACTCAACTAGTCCATTCCCCTAAGGATAGTAGTTTGAAGATGTATTCAAAAATATGATATTTTGAATAGCCCATCCACTTATCCTTGTGCCCACAAATGCCAAGGCATTGTCTGAAATGATTGAATCAGCTGTACCAAATCTTGTTACCAAGTCTTCATAGAAATTGAGGACAGTAGTTTCATTTTCTTCCTTTAGAGGCACGGCTTCAACCCACCTTGTGAAATAATCAGTGGTTGTAAGTACCCATTTGTGACCAACACTTGAGGGTGGGTTTATAACTCCAATGAAGTCCAAACCCCACTTCATAAAGGGTTGTTCAACCTAAATTGAGTGTAATGGGAGGGATGCTAACTTTTCTTTACCTACAAATATGGCACACTCTTTGCACCTCCTTACCCACGAATGTGAATCCTTGAATAAAGAAGGCCAACAATAGCCTGCTTTCATCACTGTAAGGGCTATAGCTCTTGGTGAAAAATGTCCACCAACTATCCCTTCATGGAACTCATGAAAAATCTTATCAACTTGATCAGCTTCTATACATCTCAATAAGACTCCATGAAAATATTTCTTAAAAAGTATACCATCTAAAAGAACATAAGGAATATATTGCAGTCTAAAGTACCTTCATTTGGCCTTGTCCACCCCATAAGGATACTCACCAGTTTGAAGAAAAAATGTCATATCTTGTACCCAACTTGAAGGATTACTAGGTGCAGCTATTTGGAAATTATCTTGGTAGACTAGGACAACCTCTTCAACCTCTTCCTTGTTGTCCCCAGAATCTCCATCTAGCTGTTCACACATACCTTTCCCTCTTACCAACTTTGTTACCTTAATTTTAATGTCATATTCCATGACCTTTGTAATCCAACTAGCTCTCTTCTCACCCAAGTCTTTGCTCAACAAGAATTCTTTGATACTAGGATGAGCAACCAGTAACTTCACTTTATTGTTAGAGAGCATATATCTAATTTTTTTCAAACTTCTAACAATAGTATGTATATGTTTCTCAACAAAAGTGTACCTTAACTCATAATCTTTTAATCCTTGACTGAAAAATGCAATAGGCTATTCCAAACCATCACCATTCTACTATATCAACATGGCTGAGATACTATCAATGTTACCATATGCATACAACACAAAATCTTTAGAAAAATTAGGATTTAAGAGAGTAGGAGCTGATGCCAATGCTTCCTTTATTGCTTCAAAACTCCTTTTACCTTCCATTGTCCAGCTGAAAGACAAGTTCTTATTCAACATAGATGTTAGAGGCTTCAACAACTCAACACAATCAGGTATAAACCTTCTAACAAAGTTGATCCTACCAAGGAAACTTTGCAGCCCCTTCTTATGTGTTGGTAAAGAAAGAGCCAAAATAGCACTTAACCTCTCAGGATCAAGAGTAATACCCTGTTTTGAGACAATATAACCCAACAACTTCCCTTCATGAACAACAAACACACATTTTTTAGGATTTAGAGAAACACCAAATTCTCTACATCTTTCAAAAATCTGCCTTAAATGATTTAGATGATCTTTTGCTTCTTTAGAAAAAACTGTGATGTCATCTAAAAAAACCAGCACTATCTTGTACATTAAGCTCTGAAAAGCCATATCCATGGCTCTTTGAAACGTTGCACCAGCATTAGACAAACCAAAAGGCATCTTATTGTAGGCCATGGTACCCCATTTTGTGGTGAAAGTTGTCTTATATTGGTCCTCTTCCTTGACTAAAATCTGATTATAACCAGAAAAACGATCAAGCAAAGAAAATATCTCTGAACCTGAAACTACTTGGAGTATTTGTTCCATGGAAGGTAAACGATAATGGTATTTGAGTGAGGCTTGGTTAAGGTCTCTAAAGTCTACACATAGCCTAATCTCCCCATTCTTTTTCCTTACAGGAACTAAGTTTGACACCCATGTAGTATGCTTGATAGGAAAGATTGTGACACTCTTAATCAGCTTATCTTGCTCTTTCTTCATTAGGACCTCTAGCTTAGGATTCAATGGTCTTTGCTTTTGCCTTACTGGTTTGGATTTTGTCTCAAGTTATATGGTATGTTGGACAAGATTGGGGTTAAATCCTTTCAAATCATAATATTGCCATGCAAAGATATCACTAAATTCTTGACAAAGTAAGATAAAAGCTTTCTTTTCTTCCTTGGTATGTAACTTGCCAAGTTTGAGGAGCTTACCTTTGAAGATTTCAACCTCCTCATAGTGTTCTTGGTTAATCTGAATGCTAGCTTTTTCCTTTCTTACTTGGCTATCTGAATTAAAGATAGACTCCAAAGTGACCAATCCTTTGGGTAACTTGTTATTTTTAAGCTGTATGACTTGGTCTTCATACTGCTATTAGAATCTCTCTTGGTTTCCAATTGAAAACTCAGCCTCTTCCCTTAAGAAGTTTACAATCTACCGATCACTTTCAAAAACTTGCCAAAAAAATGGTTATCAGGAATAGAAGGCCTAACAACAACCTTCACATACTGTTGTTTACTACTATCATTCATGCCACCTAGGATATCATACTACACACCTATGGCAGCAAGCCTATTAGCATGTTTATTCTTACTTCTAGGAATGGACAATAGATTGAATGCATGAAATTATTCTATCAAATCCCATAATATATGTTTGTAATGTTTCAATACATCATTTTTGGTGATATGAAGACCTCTTACCTGGTTAACGATAAGTTCACTATCACCGAATACTTAGAGACAACTAATTTTCTTCTTTCTTGCCCACAATAGACCATGAACCAGTGATTCATACTTTGTTGTATTGTTTGTATAGCTGAAAGAAAACCTAAAGATGAGTAATACTACTCACCTTTAGCAGACACAAGCATACAACCTCCACCAGCACCATTTCTGCTCCTTGAGCCATCAAAAAACAACTTCCAAACATTATTAACTTGCTGGTTTGACTGTTGTTCATCACCGTTTACCAAGTTAGGAACCAAAGAATCAGATTCATGCATCATATAAACACCAAAAGCAAACTCTTCCAGTTGTTTGCTTGGATCATTTTGACTATTTTCTGTTGCTCACTCATCTAAAACTATGTTAGGTATGCCATCTACTTGAGTATCCAACTCCTTAACTACAAGATGATCATCATGATAAAAAATAGTACAATTAGAATTTATGGCAGTGGGTACATAAGGCTCAATATGGTCTTTTGCAATGGTCTTTGATTTGATGGTGACCTTTGTGCCATATCTAGTCCTAAAAAGCATGTGGGACGAATCTGAAGATAAGTACCCACCTATCTTGGCAATAAAATCCCTAGATAAACATATGGCAAAGTATGGAGGCAACTCAATAACATAGATATCTTGAGGAATGGAGAAGTTTGGGCATGCATGCAATGTTAAAATCAATTTTTTTATGACTCCAACTATGGTAACAATAGTACCATCTAGTTGTACTACCCCTTTTTCAAGTGGCTGATATTCTATTCCCAGCTTGTCAACTATTTGTTTGGGCATAACCAAACTACCAGCTCCTGAATCTATCATACAATTATGGACTAGGTGGTCTCCAATGATTAAAGACACATAGAAAGGGGGTGGCTTGACCTCTTTTGTTGGCTATTCGATACTATTCTCGAAGTCATTTGTAAGTACAATCTTGGATGGTCCACTAGTAGACTCACTAGATACACTAAGTTTTGAGAAAGCTAATTGGAGAAGATCCTTTTGCCTAGGAATGGTTAATGAATCCCACATTGACATAGTAACATTAGCTTTCTTCATATGCTCAAGAATACTAAAAGTAGGAGTACTTACTTTGCTTTGGGCATTAGGGACAACAACTTCTCCTTGAAAAGATGCTAGCTACACTAAATCCTTAGGCCACTCCTTGTTTGTTGCAACTTGATTTCTTTCTGGAATGTGAATATTTTGTCCATTAGATAGACCAACAGCTCCTTGGATAAGATTTGACACTTGTTTAGCTTGAGAAAAAATAATATCATCTTGTTGTCCACCATCAACAGCCCTCTTTTTTGACCTTGTGTTGGCTGCAATAGAGTTATAGGACTGATTTGGTGTTTGAGGATTCTTCATTCCACAAAACTCTTCTCTCTAAAAGTTCACGAGAGACACATCACCTTACATATCTCCATGTGTGGGTGGTATTTGTTCAGCTGCATCAACAATTGGATTTTGTTGAGCAGCACTAGCACTTTGAACCATAAGAGCTTGGTTGATCACACCATTTGTGCACATAGCTTGGTTATGAGGTAGGTTGCATGGAAAACACCACTCTGGTTCCTGTGCTAAGTTATTTTGCATTGGTACCAACTCTCTGGAAGTGCTTGCAGCATTAGGATTGTAAGGTTGGTATGGCCTAGCATTCAAGGTTTGCCTTTGACCTTGAGGGTTTGATTGATATTGTGGTCTATTAGGCTAAATAGGAGCTTGGTATGGGGCTTGATAAGGTTTGTAATTTTGGTTTTGCTACCTCTTTAAGTTTACTAACTCATTACCAAAGCTATATAGAAGGCCTTTTATCTCTTGAAGCTCAAAAGATGGAGTGGGAGTGGCCTTTTCTTGACTAAAAGACTGGTTGTTTGCTGCTAATAATGCAGGGATAGTGGGTGTAGCAGCTAAAGGTGGTATTTGTAAAGGCATGGAAGGATGAATCTCTGGAAATATAGGCATAGGGGGTCTAGGTGCTATCTTACCAGCTTGGATAAGGTTTGTAATTTTGGTTTTGCTGCCTCTTTAAGTTTACTAACTCATTACCAAAGCTCTGTAGAAGGCCTTTTATCTCTTGAAGCTCAAAAGATGGAGTGGGAGTGGCCTTTTCTTGACTAAAAGACTGGTTGTTTGCTACTAATAATGCAGGGACAGCGGGTGTAGCAGCCAAAGGTGGTATTTGCAAAGGCATGGAAGGATGAATCTCTGGAAATATAGGCATAGGGGGTCTAGGTGCTATCTTACCATCTTGGATAAGATTGTTTTCAGCCCTTATTGCAATGTCAAATGCAGCTGGTAGTGAAGTGCCTCCCATAGATTATATCATAATAGAAATGTCACCATTAAGTACCTTCAAATAGTAAAGAAAAGCATGCTCTATAGAAGGTCTTACCATGGCAGGAATTCTATTCCATGTCTTCTTGAAACAGAAGTTAAAGTCCATCATTTGCTCCTAAGGAGCTCTCTTGATGGTGCTCAATTGTTTTACCAAAGACAAATAGTCAGATTTGTCTTTGAAATGCTTGCAAAGAAGCTCTCCAAGTTGATCCCATGAGCCTATTGATCATTGCCAAATGTCTAAACCACTGCAATGCTTTGCCTTTGAAGGATGCTACCAACAATCTGAGAGCCACGTTTTCTATAGTAATATGATGCACAACACATAAGTTTGCCACATCTTGGATGTGCTCAATGGGTGTAGTTTGGTTCTCTCTTGAGAAAAAGGGCAAACCTCTAAGAGCAGTCACTGAGATATCATCATGCTTTGCCAAGTTCAAGTGGTTGCCTTGATTAATAGGCACAAAAACTTGATTCCTAGGGATTGTCATTGGAGCCATATAGGTCTGATTTCTCACAAGAGGAGCTACAACTCTCACAGAAGGTGGAGTTGACTGTGTTTTCCTTGCTGAAGGATGAGTTCTTCTACTAGATTTGCCTTGTCTCCTAGGGGGAGATAGCTTCAAATACTCAAAGAACCTAAGCTCCTAGTTTGTATACTTCTCATAAGTTGATTGCAGCACCGATTTGCCTAAAAATTCACAAGTAGAGTCATCAGATATGCAAAGATCAACCTCTCAAAGGTCTGAAATGTTGATAGCATATCAATATTAGCATGAAATGATATTTTCTTTGAACTATTTTGATTCAAATAGTCCCACTAGGCGTGCCAAAAACTGTTATCAACAAAGTATGCACCCTAGTGCTAAGCTATCAACTTAGCTACCTGTTGATACATGGGAACACTCCTAGGCCTATGGGTTGCCTAAAACTTGGAGTGAACCTCTAGAGAAGGCTGGTTCCTATTGCTTGATCACCTAGACCTTGATCAATTCTACTTATTTTGAAGGAAAAGACTAAGAAGAAGGCTAGAAATAACCTAAAATGCTTGAAAAGGATTAACTATAGCTAACTAGGTGATGCAACAAATTGTTTTCTCAGACCCATAACTTGTCCTAGACTTACAATGGCTCAAACATAACTTTTTACTACACAATCTATGTTTTTAACATCTCACCCATCAATATTTCATAAAAAGGGCACTTATTGATGTTATTCTAGAAAGAAAATGAGGTATTTCACAACTAGAACAACCTTATAATTTTTGCCACAATCTATAACTTGCATGAGTATGTTTGAATCTATTTACAAATGCTTGTTTTGATCATATTTTGAGGTTTTGCACTAAAACATAGAAAAATGAAACAATAGAACACATGTAATTAGTCACATAAAAGGCAAAAATTTAACTAAACTTTGATGTCAAAGAAGTTTCACACAAGTTTGGATCTTAAATAAGTTGTCTTCATTTCTTGAAAAAGTGTTACATTTGAGAAAATTAGTCATATGCTTGACTGGTTTTTGAGTTACAGTGCTTGTTTTCAGTTTGAAAAGAGCTTGAACTAGCTACAAATCACTCAAAATTACAAGTAAGAACTAGTTTCAAACTAGGTTCAACTATGCCTCTACCCCCTTCACACATGAGAGAGAATCTAGGAAAGAATTTAAGAAAGAAGAATGAATCAGGAGACCTGGTCCACTAAATAATCTTCATCTTTTTCCTTGGTGTCCAAGTTTCTTTTTGCCTCCAACTATTGGTGGGTTAGATGTAACTAATTTTCTGCCAAAAGACCCCTTCAAACTACTACAACTTGCTTCATTGGTGAAGAATAACCACCTTCTTTGACTTGTTCATGGATAAAGCCTTTAAAACCGTCCCTAGATGCCTAAAAATAGCTAGAAAAAGTTTTCAATTGCTCCTATCTTTCCTCCACCTCATGGACAACATATCAACTAACTCCTAGATGCTCTCCACTTGCTACTCATCTCACCACATGCTCCTAAATCTTCTCTCCATGATGCCCCAACTTCTCTGGGTCAGATGAAATTGATTTTGGGCATTTAAAACCTTCATAAGTGCTTGAAAAAATCTTCTAACTATCTCAAACTACCTCTTGAATGCACCTATATCCATTGGTAGTCATAAACATGCCTAGAACTGAGTGAATGTGGCCTTATTTGACTAAAACATGCCCACAAGTGTGATGTCCTTCTTTTATAACCCTCTGTCGTAGTCTTCATGGACTGCTCTTCTCATGCTTTAATCACAGTCTTCATTGCTAACTCAGTCCCTTCTCACAATGCACCATGCTTTTTTTTGCATTCTCACTGTTCTGATAGCACCTTCTTCTAATGGTTGATTGTCCTTGACACATTTTATGAGAGACTGCTACTTTTGGTATGACTGTCCACAAGAAGAAAGTAGTAGTTTTTGACTGCTCACTAGACTGTTCATTTGACCCCCATTTCACACTCCATAGGATGGAAATAGATGTGTAGGCTTCATTTGACTTAGGACATTAACCTCTATACTCTATCTCCTCAAGACAATTCATTGTCTCAGGTTGCTGACCTCTACATGTTTACCATATGCTGACTGTCATAAGACCTTCACACTATTCTTCTCATGTTTGGTATGTCTTTACAAGGCTCTATTCTCCTTCAAACACTTCCTTCTCATACTAAACCCAAAAAGTATCCTCTCTGTCCACAGTAGGGCTATTTGATGGAGTAAGGGGTATTTCATAGTTCTTATGACTGTGATAACTATGTTCTTGCTGCTCTTTATACCTTTGTCACCTACATAGCCTCTTGGTCTATTCACTGTCTACTAACAACTCTTTGGAAACCTTTTGAACAATCTACCTTTAATTTTTTACTGTCCCAACTGATTCATAGCTCTTTAAGATCTCACTGTCATACCTATGTTCTCTATGATGATTGTTACTTTCTTCTTTTGTTGTCATAGTGTCTTCTTACTATCAAATGAGGTATTCAAACCCTATAATGCTTATCTTTGACTCATAACATCATCCTCACCATGATGTCCTTGATATAGTCTCTGCACTTTCTAACCGCCCCTGTCCAGTCTCAAATAGGTTGTTATCGCTGCCTTCTCATTCTAACCTATCCATTGTGCTATTAACACAATATATATGACTATTGCTGCCTTCCATAATAGTATTTTAAGGATTGTTTTCATCTCTGCATAACTTTTATGAGCCTCTGTTAGGCTTGACAGACCCTTGCATCATACATCTTTGGTTACCTTGCAACCTTAGGGTATTCGATAGTAGTCTCAAAGTTTTCCATCTCTACTCAACGCAACTGCCTTCTCCTTTATTATCCATTCTTCTTTTTGTCATACAATCCTCTTCATGACTGTCTTCACTCAAGACATCCTGACACCAGATGACTTGTTAACTCAGTATTGATTGCTAGATGACACACAATGACTATGACAACTACATGATAGTATTGACTGTCAATATGGAACATAGTCATGCCATGACTGTTAACTTAGTCATATATAACTATTAACACACCTAATAACTTTTATCTTTTCCTTCACTATCCACTGTCCTTCTCAAGATGTTTTTATGACTTGCTCTTTTCCACTATTTTGTCTTCAAATGTCTAATCTTATCTTTCTAACTCTATTGTCCTTATTTCTGCTAGGACTGTTATGTTGCCTCTAATATGCTGACTGTCCTTCTCAAGACTGCTACAACTACTCTTTAGGGACTATTTGTTTTGAGTAGTTTGACAGTGCTTACAAGATTTTTTGGCAATATTCAAAACCTTGAAAGTGACTTTATTAAACCTTAAAAGATTTTGGCAGGCTTCAATGAGTTTAAGAGTCCCCCAAATCATACCTTGTAAAGTGTCTCATGGAAGGCAGAGTATGGAGAAGCCTTTAAAAATCATTATACTCATTGATGGCTCTTGCTCTATCCCGAATCCTCTTTGTATTATGAGCAGATCTTTGTTCATACTGTAAACCTCTAGTGATTTTCTTAAACCTTTGTTTATCAGCCCATTACCTTTTCTTAACCTTTTGAGATCAATGGTATATCCATTCCATGGTGATAGAAATGCATCTCAGTTGCAAAAACACTTGTGTTTTAAAAGCTCCTCATAGGATGTTTGACAAGGTGCTCTTATTGAGGTGAAAACAACACTCAAACTTTACATTGTATCTACCCTTGTGTTATGGTGACTGTCCCTCACTATTATTACCTTTTTACTATTTTTACTATACCATCTTAGACTATTATTTTTAACTATTTGCTCATGATGCACTTTCTAATGAAAACAAACTCTAAAAATTCCATTTACCTCTGTAACAGTAGCAGTAGTATGATCAGAGTTTAAACTCTTCCTTTATTTTTTGTCTTTGAGATTCTTACAGGTCTCATTCAATGTGTAACTTGAAAAATTAGAACCCTTTGTTTTCTTTATTGTAGTCTTGTCTTGAAACCATTCCTTTACTCTCTCATTGGCTGAGGTGATTGCAACAGTGCCTTACAACCTTCATGGTGAAGACCACTGTGTGTAACCTACAGGCTACCCATATCACGCATGAAATAATAAACTGCCTCCATGATAGAAGCTTATAGAAACTTGGTTTAGGAAGACCTAACACTCATGAGACTAGAGGAAACCCTAACCAAGCTTAAGTCATCAATACTTAACCCTCATGTCACGAACTCAGCATGGAGAAAAAACCCTAAAAGTTATGATTCGAAAAAGGAAGGCTTCCCTCCAAGAGATGTATGAAACATTTGTTGGCAAGAGACACTACTTTGCATGACAGGTGTTGTCATTGATGGCAAGTAAGACTATTCCACTCATCTGCATAACATAATTTGTTCATACCGGAAGTCAAAATCAGAATTTATCTAAGTTCGGGTAACCAGAAATAGAGCATGTGACAGGGTTTGATATCTTGGTCTGGATCTCTCCGGTGGCAAATTTGAGTATGCTGCACATCTAAATAAGTCATAAGGATTGTCAGGGAAATCTAAATCTAGAATTTTATCCTCCGATGACAAAGGGAGTAAAAGTTATGAGCATCTGAGTACCAGGTCATAATATGACAAAATAGTTTAGTAAAGAACAGTCTGACTTGTGTTAGATCCTTATGTGGATCTTATAGAAGTGTTTTGGTAAGTTGCGTATGGGATATAATGTTAGTGGCCAACATGAATGGTGATCTTCAAGTGTTATTTCTGGTATGCATCATCATTGATGCATGGATTCAGCCGACAGAACAGAGTACTTGTATTGTTAGTTAAGTTCTTCATAAGGCCGATAGAAAAGTGATTGAATTACTTGAAGTGGATATATATATATATAGCCGATGGATTTGAGTGTTGAAGGTGTTTGTCTGAATATGAAGTAAATGCGAAAAAGACTAGATAAAGAGTGTGAAAGAGAAGGAATCTAAGATCCAAATTATGGCAAAGTAGTAAAAAGGGTAGAACAAGATGAAGTGTATCAAGTTGGTATTTTGTGCTTTAACTGGACCTGAATCTTTGCATTGGTAGATGCTAACCATCAGTTCAAACACATTGTAAACTTCTTCCTGTAGGCAGTGAGCATGAATGCATGTCCATTCCCCATTGTAATACTTTTAATAGAGTATAATCTTTGTGGGTTAACCCCCACCATGATTTTTCCCTTAACCGGGTTTCCACATTAAAAAATCTTGGTGTCAAATGTGTTATTTCTACTTCTGCTCATGTGTTGTTGATTCTTGCTTTTCATGATAACATTATTAATCTATTAATGAAGTAGAAAAAGGGAATTAACTGCTGCAAGATTTAAAGTTTTAAGACAACTGATTCACCCCCCCTCTTAGTTGTCACCTCTAATTCCAACAATTGGTATCAGAGCAAGGTTCCTTTGAAAAAGTTTAACAACTTGAGCAAGATCTAGGAAGGCAGTAAAATGGATGAATATAACCTCCAAGGGCAACTTAATCTCGCTCTAGAAGATCTTGAGCAGTCCAGAGTAGAAGTCCAAGAGCTGCAAGAGAACCTCAAAAATGCTGAAGACTTCATTGAGATCTTAAAAGAAAAATTGAGAAAATCCAATGAGAAGAGGAAGAAACAACCTCTTCAACTGGGAAATCATTATGAAAACAACAAAAAGGATGAGGCTCTGAAAGAGAAGACAAAGGAATGTGTTTAAACATCAGAACCTTTAAAATCATTGTCTCCTTTGTAATTGTTTGTGTTAGATAGCATTGAAAATCACAGGTCTTAGGCTATGCAATTGGAGAATCTTTCTTTTATGTTTTGAAAAACCCCTTTTCCTTCAAACAGAAATATATTCCAGCCTCCCTTAGAAACATTTTTGTGATCAATTTGCTGAAAGTGGTTTGTGTGGATAGATTTTTTGAGATCTATTGTGAGTTAGATTGCTAAGTTTTCCATCATTTTAGGTGCATCACCATACCTTTCACAGTTTTTTTTATTGCTTTTAGAAAGATACTTTTAACCCTTTTCCACATCAAAGTCATAGATCCAATTGAATATTTTAAGGGAACCAACCCATAATTTGGAGGTTTAAACTCGACATAGGTCACCCACAGCCTGAGTTTGATCCCATCTTTCAAAGGATTGCTAAGTATCACAAATTTGCATCATGGGTGCAATCTTAATTGACAACAGTTTTTGGCACGCCCGGTGGGACTTTGAAGTGATTTTCAATTCAAAAAGAACTTATTATTGCTGTTGTTTTGGTATGATCAACAGTTAATAAAGCCTTTTTAGAGGTGTGATGAAGGAGGTAAATCACAAAACACACAACAAAAGAAATTGAACATAGAAAATAAAACTTTCTTTTATTGATCTAGGCAACTCATTACATTATAGAAGCTCAATTACAATCAGAGGATGAATCCTCTACTCGCTGCAACACATTACAGCTTTCCCCACCTCAAGACTCTATAATCTTCAGCCTTTTGTAACCCCAAATCAGCTAGGGTTTTTGTTTTGCCACCTATTCTTGACTCCACACTTGCCCCCTTAACTCTACCACTGCACAAGATTCCCAAAATAGTCATAAATAGCACTTTTTGGTGGCCTCTAGCTAAATTTCAAAATTTGCAACTCCCTCCAAAAGTAGGTCAACTTCCAGGAAGCATAACTTTTGATTCGGGTGTCCGATTGATGAACCGTTTTAAGTGCCGGAAAGCTCGTGATGTGAACTATAACACCAAAAATTTGTAAATAGATTTCTGTCAACTTTTTAGGATGTTATGGGATGTTTTAGTGCCTCATATCTCATTCCAAAAATTTTTTAGGGGCTTTTCAGAAAACAAAAACTTTAATATCTTTCAGTTCACAAATGATCTTTACCTGATTCCTTTACCAAAGGTCTTATATTTCCATTATGTAACTTTCTGTAAGTTTTTGCTTCAATCCGTGCCCAAATGCAAACTTTCCTAAAATGGCAGGTACACTTTCCAAAATAGGCAGGCTGCTATTTTTAGCAGTTTTGGAAAAACTGAAAGTCCTACATCATTATTCTGGATATTATGGAACCAGAAACACTAATTATGGAAATAAATGAAAACAACTACAATAATTTTGAATTAACTTCTTTTTGGGTGATGCAAGATTGCCCTTACACCACTGATGCTCCTGCATCAAGGTGTTATTTTCAAAATACCTGGCGACTCTAACTTTCTAGTTTGAATAGTTTAGATTTCGTAGCCTGTGAGAAAGATTCAAACAAGATCAGGTACTATTTTATTTCAAGTAATTCCAGTTTCAGTTGTTTTCCAGTTTTTTGAATGAGTAAACATATCTATCCTTCATGGAAACATGTCATATCATCCATCATATCATAAAAATGCTACTAATCCATCATCCTATCAGCCATATCAGATCAGCCATGCTACTGATTTCAACCCAAATTCGATCGTTTCTCAAGGAAACTAGCATGTTCAGTACTCTTACCACCCACCCACCCCTGCTCAAACTCCATATCAGCCTACATTTGTTCAAAATCAGCCCCAGAATAATAATTTTTTTCCCATTTCTATTGATAGCATTCAAAATTTTGTTTTGAATTTTCAATGATAGCTAGATGAGATTGATAGAGAACGAGAGTATAACATGCATCAGGAGGAACTAGATTATCAGGACTATCTTCATGATTAGGAGTTGGAGGCACAAAGGTTACAGGTTGAAGAAAGTCTTAAGAGGGAGATAGCCACAAAAGATGAGCAAATCAAGTTTTTTCTTGCACAAGTACAAAGGCACGAGATCTAGATAGCTGCATTCATTCTAGATCAGCCTGTTTAAAATGAGGTTAGTAGGTATCAAATTTCAAGTTTCAGAAGTTCTGATTTTAATCAGGAGCCTATTTGCATTCAAAATCAATCCATTAGTCCTCAGTGTCAGTCACATCAAGTACCTGAACCAAGTCATCACAGTCTTGAGCAACTATGGTAGCCTTCTTGGACCAAACATCCTGATTATAAAATGCCAAATCTTGTTAAGGCTACCCCTCCCTTACCAATCCAAAATCAAGAAGGGGAAGAGGTAGTAAAATCTAAACCAATCAAGTTTCTAAGTTTCAACCTAGTGGCTGAAGTTTCTTACAGTCCTTCTTGTCCCACCAAATCAGAAAAACTAGATGTGTAGCAAGAGGTTGTTGATGTTTTCATTGTGTCCCCAGCTGAAAAGGAACATAATGCATATGAAGAGGATGCTAGTTCAAACTTGGCACTCAATCCTTTGCATTTCGATTCATTTGAAAAGTTTTCTAATGATGTCTATAAATGAATGAAAGAAGAGTACAAAGGTCACAAGGTGAAAGTCTTCTGTTGCAAAGACAGAATACCCAAGTTCCATTGGAGAAAGCCCCATGTGAGGAGGAAGAACTGGTTTCTTTGTTTGATCAGCTACCTAGTTTCATTGAACCAGAAGAGGAAAGCATACCAATAGCAGTTTCAGAACAACAAGAAGACATCAAATAGTATGAGGAGTTGCTATTTGAAGCTAAACAGTCTGACAAGGTGATCTTGGATCAATTACAAAAGTATGAAGGTAAACCTATCATGCAACTTACATAGCTGGTTCAGAGCTATTATGAGGTAATAAACAGTGCTCTTTTACCAAAAATTTAAGAGGAATGTGATGAAGTTTCATTTTGGGATGATCTTGAGTCCTTTGTGTCAAATTTAGATGGCAAACAAGATCAGATTAACCATGTTTTTGTAAAAGAAATAGAGGTTGAGTCTCATGAGCTAGCTGATTTATTTGATGAACTTCCTGAATTTATGGATGAAAATGAAGATATCACATGCATCCTAACATCTATGCCTAGTATCAAACAATTGGATGATATAACTCATTTGGATTCAATGCAAGATTATGAGTTAGATGAGAACATGTTTTCAAGTATCATAGAAGTTTTTTGTTCTAACATTGATGATCAGCTAGCATCAAATGAACCAGCATTATGTGATTAGCCTATTCAGGTCAAAGAGGCGAGTTTTTCTTTATTTCATTAATCTGGCTTAACTCTTTCAAATTAGGTTGAGACCACAGGTGAAAACAGGACAACATATCTAAATCAGGAAACCATGAGTATTAGCCAAAGGTTCATCATTGCAAGAGGGTGTCCAATCAGAGATATAGCTAATAGAGAGTTAAATAAGGAGGTACAGATTGTTGTTGTACCCAATGAAGAGCTTGCAGCCTTATAACAATAGAATGAGACCATTTATTCTCTCCATAACAATAGTGTCAATGATCATATTCAGATGGTGAGTGATTTCATTTTTATTCTTCAAAGTGTTTTGCAACATTTTGTAGGATATAATCTCATGATTCATATCTTGTCAGTAGAAAATCACCTTGTAGAACATCCTTTCTTAATCAGAAAGGGAAGTTATTTTACAAAGCCAGTTAATGGATTTGTTTGACTAGCTTTAATGGCTGGTTAGTGTAGGGTAGAGTATAGTTTTAGTTTAGTATTTCATTTTCCAAGAAGTGCACATGCACATTTTGCTGGCCATATCTTAAACAGGTCAGAATAGTTTCAGTTTCATTTTTGTTTTGCTATTGTAGTTTTCTATCAGTTTGAGTTTCAGAAGGTTTTTCAAAGTTTTAGGAAGAAACAGACTCATGTGCCCAATGGAATTGCAAGGCTACTAGTTCTGATTTCTTTAGCAAGAAAATACCCCTAAGAGGTCACCAGAAATATTACTAAATTATGTTCACACCTAATTTAGCTAGACCTGAATTGCAGTTGTCACAAAAGGAATAAAAGAAAACTTTTAAGTGTAATGATCAGTTAGTGAATGTATGACATCTTGGCAAGAGAGCAGTAAAGATCATTTGTCAGGATAATCTGACAGTCCAATCAGAACTGTCAAACCATCCTGACAAGTGAAGTTATCTGATGACAAGAGATCAGATAGTCAATGAATGACAAGAGGTATCTAACTGGTTTTATCTTTCAGTTATGATATGATTGAATTATTCAAATGTCACAATTCAGTGTGAAGGAAAGGTATTTATAAACTGTCATTTCATTATCATGTTTTTAACATATGTTTCATATTAGTTTTAGTTATTCTATCCTATGCATTCGATTCAAAAAGTAAACATACATAAATTACTTGCATAAGGTAAAGTAACTGATCATATTTAAAGAAATGTTTAAATGTGTCCCACACAAGCTATGGGAGTGACTAAACTAAGCAATACAAACATGTGCAAGCTATACATCTAAGGATAAAAGGAAAGAGAAAGAGCATATGAGAATAATGAATATCCATCACTGCCTTTTTGGAAGGTTGATATTATTGTCTTGGCAGCTGGTCTTCATGTCCTTATCTTCTGCTCCTGATCAGGATAGTGTACCTGTAAAATTGGGGAAAAGCACTGTTAGAAGCTCCAGATATTCAAAATCATCATATGCTTTATCAACAGACATATAAACTTGTAGACATTATGCATCTTATGTGAATGGATCAAATCAGACATGTGCAATAAATCAGATCATCATAAGAAAGATCAATCAACTTCAAGAGGTATGTTTTTATGCTTACTTGTTTGTTCATTGTGCAGGTATAGGAAAAGTAATGTTGTTGATTTGAAGACATTAAAACATGTGGAGAAAATGTGGCTCCCATAAGGGTAGAGCCCAACATGTTTCCTTTTTATTCATTTTGAAAAGGATATCAAATTGTAATAGATAGAATGCATTATTCAAAGAGATACTTTGCATTAGAATAGTCAAACTTGCAAATAGAGTGAAGTCATCATCATAGAAGTGAAGAGGAGCAATTACTCCTATAAACTATGCCCACTTCAAGGAACAACTTGTTAAAACTAAATCAATCATGTTCAAAATGCTTTATCACATGTTATAGGATGAATAGAGATTGTTATGTAGGTACAGAAGTACAATGATCAAAGAAGTGAGTATAGTCATTAAAGGTATTTTCCCATCTTCTTGTAATGATTGAAATATGTTTCTGCTATTCAAATATACTTCATAGATAAGACAATGATCATAAAAAGAACAAGTATGTATGACAGTGGCAAGTATTATAAGATTTCAAGCTTCTATGTCATCATAAACTCATGAAGCTACTAAAGAAAGATAGGGAAATATGCTAAGATCAGTAATCTTGATTCAAAGACAGTCATAGCTCCAATTAAAGGTTTAAAATCATATGGAACAACCATGTAAACCATAAATAATGCCTCATGGAGATAGAGATATGACAGCCCTTAATGAAAATTACATGACTACATACTGTATACACCTAAAATTGGCTCGGGTCGAATTAAGTAAATATTTAATATTTATCTTAATTCTTATTTTCTTCTGGTAGTTAAATAAATGTTATACATTTAATTAATTAGCTCATTATCCCATAATTAAATAAAGCCATTTTATTTAATTAAATTCCCTAAATTCTTCTTATATCTCACATCAATTAAAATCCCCTAAAAATCCACTTCATCAATCCACCTCATCAATCCACCTCACCATGTTGCACATATAATTAAATATTCCTAATATTTAATTAGCTAATTTCCTCCATTTTCCAAAATAAATCATTACATCAATTATCCTTCACAAATGGAATATTTAATTCAATGTTCCCCACTAGCCTTCATAAATGAAATATTTAATTCAAATGTTCCCCACTCTTCCCAACAATTGAATTTTTAATTCAAATGTTCCCCATTATTCTCCACTCTTCCCAACAATTGAATTTTTAATTCAAATGTTCCCCATTATCCTCCATTCTTCCCAACAATTGAATTTTTAATTCAAAT
Organism: Cunninghamia lanceolata; assembly: GCA_027924645.1. Taxonomy (NCBI): domain Eukaryota; kingdom Viridiplantae; phylum Streptophyta; class Pinopsida; order Cupressales; family Cupressaceae; genus Cunninghamia; species Cunninghamia lanceolata. The sequence continues at coordinate 1,670,125 of BSBN01000771.1, forward strand.
GTTCCCCACTCTTCCCAACAATTGAATATTTAATTCAATTGTCATAATCCACTATTTTCAAATAAAAGATTTTTAATTCACCCATTATGAATTAAAGATTCACTTTTATTCCTAGCCATTGATCTCATCTATTGATCCTCACCCTCCATTCCATTTTTAGAAATTCTATAAATAGAACCCTTTTCTAAGCCATTAGAGGGATTCATTATTGCATCAAATCTATACTCAAAATTCTCTCATTTTACTCTTCTCAAGTCCATTCTAAGTATCCTTCATGATTCTGTGTTGAAGCTCATCTTCCACCACACAAGGTATCAATAGCCATTCTTCCTTTGGCATCTTCAAACAAGCAAGCAAGCTAAAAAGAGCTTCTGAGGGCTTCAATCAAGATCAAAGCAAGATAGGCAACAATGGAAAATGACAGGTAAATGGGTTTTGTAAGTATTTCTACTTCTTTGGTTTGATTCCTCTTTATCTTCACATTCTATTGATGTTTGGGTTTTTGTTGTGTTTTTATTCATTTGAAACTAACTCTCATTCTCCCCCTCACATTTTGGCGCCCACCATGGGGCCCTTGCCCCTTTACTAATCAAAAAATGAGTGTTTTCAGTTGCAGGTTCGGGCAGGTTTCTTTTGCAGGTCCGTGCAGGAAAAAAAGGTGAAGAAACAGGTTTTCAACAGTAGTTTTGCGCATTCACACTCTACAATTGTGCATTTGTCCTCCGCAACTGTGCATACGACCGACTTGCGCATTTAACCTTTACAGTTGCTCATTTACCTTACGAAGTTGCACATACGCAAGTGTTGCGTATTCATAGTCCGCAGTTGTGCAATCATCTTCTGCAGTTGCGCATACAACAGTATTGCACATTTGTACGCCGCAGTTGCGCATACAATCCTGACTGTAGAAACTATACCTAATTTGCGCATATACTCTTTATTGTTGTGCATCTGTCAAATTTACGCATTCACTCTGTAATGTTGTGCATTTGGCCTCTGTTTTTGTGCATATACCTCGTAAGATTATGCAATAGTCCTTTGTATTTGCGCATTCATTTAGCAGGTGCATACACTCCCTGTTTCTGCGCATTCAGGCTGCAGTGTGGCGCATCTGTTCCCTGCTTTGCTGTTGTATGGTTTTTGATCTTTGCATGTTGATCTAACGTCAGTTTTGTAGGAGTAGTGGCTGGATTAGATCATCTAGATATTTTGCTTAGTTTATCTAGCCTAACTAGGGGTGAAGTAATCAAATGCATTTTATGACAAAACTACATATAGTCCCTAATTAGGAAGGAAGTAATTAGACCAAATTGCTATCTCGCATTGTGGATTTGCTTTCTAGTTTAATCACTGCTATCTTCTACAAACGTGAAAAGAACAATGCCATGATTAATCACTTTCAAAGTTAACAAACGGGAAAAGAACAATGCTATGATTAATCACTTTCAAAGTTAACAAATGGGAAAAGAACAATGCTATGATTAATCACTTTCAAAGTTAAGAAACGGGAAAAGAACAATGCTATGATTAATCACTTTCAAAGTTAACAAACGGGAAAAGAACAATGCTATGATTAATCACTTTCAAAGTTAACAAACAGGAAAAGAACAATGCTATGATTAATCACTTGTCAAGTTAGCTATCATGTGAGTGCACAAATTAGCTTAGCCCATTTAGTTTTTCTATTTTAACTAGGTTGGGTGAACAACTATATTCTGTGTTTGCGAATGACAATAGGCTTATTCTCTAAAAAAACTGGGTGATCAAAGTGCCAGACTTGTCATTCTTTTTGTTAATCCTTTAGGGGGGCCTGCCCTTGGATGCACGCTTGTCCAAGTGGGAACGACCCTGAGTGGTAATAAGCTAAAGCCAAGCCCTTCCAAGCCACTTAAAATAAATTGTGCTTGGGGTGAAAACCTCAAGCAATGAGTGCTGTTGTGTTACACTGACGGCCAACCTCCCCCAAAACCCTCATAGGTGCAACCCTTTGAGGCTGGGAGACTCCATAACGGAGAGTAGTGCCGCTGCATGTGTAACCACTCGAACAGTTGCCCTATCTAAGAACCAATTATACAGAAAGCCAAAAACCCCTATTTGTTGATGCAAAGGGTGGAGCCCTTGAAGTGGTCTCAATTCAAGTGACTCTTAGTAGAGGTAGCAAGGACAATCCTAAGGTTTGATGTGGGTACGAGCCTAAGGAAACCTGGATCTAGTATGCGTGAGAAGTGAGTGCTGTGGAGGGGAGCCAGTGCTACCAGATCTTAAAGCTACATGCTTTGAGTGGCACAGCTAGAGGATTCAACAAGTATTGTCCCATCTTGCCTAAGTTGTACTTGTGTTTTGAGTCATAATAGTCCCAAAAATACAAATATATATATATATATATATAAAGATAAAAATCATGGAAAACTTCTGTGTGTTTGCTGTGCTTTTGCCATAATTGAACATCAACTTCATCAGAAACACCAAATTTTCCAAAACCAAAAACATTGAAAATCCTGAAAACGATCCAAAAATTCCAAAAATCAAAGAAAACACAAAAAATAGCCAGAATTGCACATACATACCGATGTTTTGCGCATTTGAACTAACTTTCTATGCATATGTCATAATTGCACATTTGAACTTTGTCTTTGTGCATTTGAAAAGACCAGTGTTGTGTATACGTGTCGACCTATTGCGCATATACCTCTTGTTGTTACGCATTTAAATTTGAGAGAAAAAATCCAGTATCTTCCAAAGAGAATTTGTCAAAATGCTTTTCAAAAACTAATTTAAACTTGATCTAGTTTTCAAAATCTAATCAAAGACCTTGCAAAATCCACCATCCGCACCATAGCTGCTTACTCATCCAAAATTTTGCCAAATCTTTTTCCAAGTTTCCAACAAGATTATAGTCAAATTTTCTTGATCAAAATCAAATCTCAAACAAGACCTAGTGATCCTCCAAGTATCGAGGATTACTTATCCTTCTCTATCGGAACTCCACTAGTAGATTGTGCAAAGGCTAGTCAATATCAAGTAGGCAGATTTATAACATCCCTACTTAGACTATCGCTTTTGTATACCCACCTTGTTTGACACCATCTAGATCTAAGAAGGAACCTTGCTAAAACCTTGTTTCATCATAGCACCTTGCTCAAAATCTTCCAATCTCACTCCATCCCATCTCTTTACCACCTTGCATGGTCTTGACAAGATTACAAAAACAAAAGCAATTAGAAATGGCAGAGAAAAGTATTTTTGACGGTCATGACAATGACGAAGAATCTTCCATGGATGAGATCCTCCACATGCAGCATGACCCAAGATCTCAACGACTACTTGAAGGGGTGCTTGCCCAAGACCCATCAAAATTCTTTTTATATCTAGCAAGTATAGGAGACAAACTCCCTAAGGATTATGACGTGGAAGCTCTCAAAGAAGCTGACGAAGAGAGAATCCCTAAAGGAAGTGGACAAGGTGAAATACCTGCAGAAAAGAGCAAAATAACAATTGACTCCTTAGATGCCCTAAGCCTAGTAAACCAAGAAGTCAAGGCTCTCAAACAAGAAATTTTAGACATAAAAGTAGGAACATCGACCAAAAACTACACCCTAGAGGATATTTCACCATATCCTTTTGATAGGTCCTTAATCATGATTCCCTTCCCCTCAAGATTTGAGGTGCCTAAATTTGATAAGTATCGAGGGAAGGGCGATCCAAGAGATCATATCAGAGAGTTCAATGCTGCTTGTCTAGAGGTCACACATAATGACACTTACCTTATGCGACTATTTCCACGGAGCTTGGGAGGACAAGCCATGGATTGGTTCTCTAGACTACCATCTGGTATTAAGACATTCAATGAACTTGTCAACCAATTTGTCACCCACTTCTCATACAATATTGAGAACAACATCTCAATATTGGATCTCTGTAACACCAAATAGAAAGGAGGAGAATCTTTTGCTGCCTTCTTACAGAGATGGAGACAATTGGCAAGCAAGTGCCCACACCAAATACCAGAGAAATAGATGCTAGAGATGTTTGTCCACAATCTGCAAATGGACTTAAGTTACCAGATCCAAATCCAATGTCCTACATATTTTATCAAGGCCATTGAAATGGGCCTCATCATAGAGAAAGCTCTCATCACGAAGGGCCAAATCAAACTCTATAAAGACTCTCCCAATACCAACACCAACAATGACAAACCTAGATTCTGGACAAAAAACAAGAATGTTGTGAATGACGGGGTGGTGGATGCCAAAAATGCGGCAACTAAACAACCAATTTTCAACCTATCAAATGACCCCCCGCAAAACAAACCAACAAATACTCAATAGGTTCGCCAACTTTCGGCCCAAAAGAACGTTCACACCTCTGGATGAATCACTAGAAATGGCTCTATGGAAAGTGATCGCCAGCAAACTCATAACACTTCCCTCAGCATGGGAGTATGAGCCTAAGGTCAAACCCTACTGGTGGAATGATAAAGATTTCTATGAATACCATCGAAACAGGGGGTACAAGACAAACGATTGTATTGCACTTAAGCATACAATCCAAGACTTAATGGATCAAAACAAGATATCTGTTAAAGGACACACCTCAAACAGCGATCATCAGGCATTCAAGGATCCTCTTCCTAACTACAAGCAAGGAGGTCCTTCAAACAGAAATAACCATGGCTCTAACAACGCAAATTACACGAATATCGGATACGACTATGTTGTTAACCATATCTATGAAAGTGGCTCACACATTAATGTGATCACTATCAACAAGGACCCAGACTACAATGATACTACCCGTAGTAACAGAGTCACCCTTAGGGGAGCTCCCCCTCCTCCGTCTAGCCAATACAGTATCGTGGATCAACTCCACAAAACAATTGCACACATCTCCATGTTAGAACTTCTGCGTCTGTCTCCTTCTCATAGGTCCATACTTGACAAAGCCTTAGCAAAAGCCTCCATTCCCAGGAACCTAGCTAAGGAGCAATTCCAAACTATGGTTGGTCACATCACCTCACCACACTCCCTATCATTCACTGAGAAGGATGATATATCTATCAACTAACCCCATAACGCCTCCCTTCACATTGAAGCTTTCATACACAAGCACAAGATCAAAAGAGTCCTAATCGAATATCTGCACATTGAAGCTAATCCTTACATTGGGGTTTTCAGAGAAGGCTATAGATCCGAAAAGGAAAATCACCATAAAAGCCTATGATGAGGAAGAAAGGCCATCTAAAGAAATTGTTATCCTACCAATCAGAGTGGGCCTCATTGTGAAAGATGTGGCTTGTCAAGTCCTTGACATGGAATTAGCATACAACATTCTTTTGGGATGGCCATGGATACACACTTTGGAAGCAGTACCTTCTACATACCATCAATGCATCAAGTTCACACATGAAGGACAAGAGATCACCATCCCCAATGATCCTAACCCCTATCAATACTGCAACTCCATTCATCCCAAACCAGACGTTGTAATCCCTAACAACCATGCTTCTACGTCCTCGTCATCTCATGTTGACCCAGCTACACTTGCTTCTTCTTCAGGGGCATCTCCACCTAAACTCCAACTCAAAGATAAAGGTTTGGGTGAGTACACGATATCTCAGTCTCTCTGCTTGGCACAATTGCCCCTATCTCCCTAATCCTATGGGAGACCTATCTTAAAAACACCCACAACAAAGAAACCAACCAAAGGACCATTTGTGAAATGGGGAAGCCTCGAAGATGAAAGTGAGGAAAAAGATGTCCTACAATGGTTGTACAAAGATGAAGCTAGCTCCTCAATGCCACATGATCATCCCACTATACCAACAGAATAGTATGGGCAAGGCTACCAAATACTATAGAAAATGGGATATGAAGGACACGGTCCACTTGGATCAAGAAAGGATGGCATCACTGAACCCATCCGACCCCATACCTTAACAGCCCGAGACACTATAGGGCTACACTGGAACACCAAAAAACAACAAAAATAAGGAAAAACAAATGGAAGTAGCCACTAACAATATGGTTGAACAAATTTAGAGGATGCAACTGGGGAGTGAAACAAATTCTAATGAGTACGAATGGGATAGCCTCTCTGAGCTGTCTTGTGATGAAAAGGATATTGACGTTGTCCACGAGTATGACCCAACCCCTGCGAATGAGAGACAAGGTCTAAGAGCTAGACCGCTAGAGTCCATTCCGCATAATGACAATAGTGACAATCGCAAGGAAAGGATGATACCTCCCTCGACAGATCCCCCACTAGTGAGTACCATTGAAGACTTTGTTCATTCCCTCAATAATTCTGTCCTTACCATCAATTCTGTTGAATCCAACCAAACTCATGACCCCTTACCTCTGGTACACCCCGAACTTATAAACTGGGACCTCGAAGGCACCACCGCTGAACTAGACACCTTTGAAAATGATGACGCGATCATCGATTACCTTGAGCTTAGAGATCACATACCTGTAGGTGACCACAGAGCTGGCTATGCTATAGAACTCAACGTGTAGTCCTATTTTGGAGAGAGTGCCAAGCCTTTCAGTCACAAAAACATCAAAATAAAAGAACAATCTAACGATGAAAACCGCTCTGTAGCAGTGTTAGATCCTCAAAATAGTAAAAAGAAAGACGCATCCAATGGTGAAAACCTCTCTGAGGTGCCGAAGGATGGAAGGCTTGACCCTCTTCCCAATCTAACACATCAGGAAGATCATCGATCTTGATAGAACTGGCGGAAGTAATCAATGTCAACACAGGTGATAATCCTAGAATGGTCCACATGGCAAAGGCTCTAACAGAATAGGAAAAACCAGCATTTACAAAATTCTTTAGAAGAAAACAGATCAACTTTGCATGGACATACACCGACATGCTAGGGCTTGATCCAAATCTCATCATGCATAACTTATCTTTGGCTCCAGGAGCTAAGCTTGTTAAACAGAAGCTTAGAAAGATGCATCCGCAGGTGGCTCTCATGGTGAAAGAAGAACTGAAGAAACTGCTAGATGTCGGGTTTATCAAACCCATAGACTATCCTGAATGGGTTTCCAATATCGTACCAGTGGCTAAACAAGATGGCAGGGTCAGGATATGTAGTGACTTCAGGGACCTAAACAAAGCTTGTCTGAAGGATGACTTCCCCTTGCCCAACATCGACATGATTGTGGATCTCATGGCAGGTCATACCATGCTGTCACTCATGGACAGTTTCTCAGGATATAACCAGATAAAGATTGCACCAGAAGACCAGCATAAAACTGCATTTACATGTCCTTGGGGCACCTACTATTGGTGCGTCATGCCATTCGGTCTGAAAAATGCTGGGGCCACATACCAGAGAGCCATGACAATGATCTTCCATAATATGATGCATACTATAATGGAAGACTACGTCGATGACATTCTAGCAAAGTCTCTCACAAGGGAAGGGCATCTAGTAGTACTAGACAAGATCTTTAACAGACTAGAGCAGTTCAATGTGCGACTTAATCCAAAAAAGTGTGTGTTCAGAGTTACATCAGGAAAACTACTTGGCTACATAGTATCCGCAAATGGTATCGAAGTTGATCTCGCTAAGGAAGGCCATAATGGAGATGCCACCTCCTAAAAATTTGACTCAATTGAGATCCCTACAAGGCAAACTATAGTCTAGTAGACGGTTCATTTCCCAATTGGCAGATAAGTGCCACCCATTCTCTCATTTGCTACACAAAAATGTATCCTTCAAATGGAATGAGTCATGCGAGCATGCTTTTCAACAGCTAAAGGAATACCTAATGAAGCCACTAGTATTAATGCCACCCATTTAGGGCAGGCCTCTATTGCTATATATCTCAGCTACACCAACAGCTCTGGGAGCTCTCCTTGCTCAATAGAACTATGATTGAAAAGAACAAGCTATCTACTACATTAGTTGAACACTTGTCAGATATGAGTTGCAATACACACCAGTAGAAAGAGCATGTCTAGCTGTTGTATTTGCCTCGCAAAAATGGAGGCATTACTTGCTGTCACACTCTGTTAAACTGGTGGCAAAGATTGACCCACTGAAATACTTACTCAACAAGGTGGCCTTAACAGGTAGATTATCAAAATGGGTCATGCTTCTCAGTGAGTTCGACATAGAATATGTGGATAGAAAAGCGATAAAAGGACAAGTGCTTGCAGATCAACTAGCAGAGGCACCTTTAACAGATGATAACCCCCTGAGCTTTGAATTTCCAGATGAGTCTATCTTCCACGTCAGCATAGCAAACTGGAAAATGTACTTTGATGGCTCCTACACTCAGCATGGATCGGAGGCAGGTATCTTGTTGATCACGCTTAATGGCGATACTATTCCAAAGTCATACAGATTAATGTTCCCTTGCACTAACAATGTAGTAGAATACGAGGCTCTGGTCATCGATATCAAGCTAGCAGTTGAGTGGAACATCAAGGAGCTTCAAGTCTATGGTGACTCCCAACTGGTCATCAACCAAGTAAATGATGACTACTAAACGAAGGATGAGAAACTAATTCCTTATAAACGCATGGTAGATGACTTCAAGGAGTATTTCGTCTAGATATCATTTGAATAGATACCCAGGATCGAGAATAAAGCTACAAATGCAATGGCTACAATCACATCTCTTCTTGACATTCCAGACAATCAAACGTGATATGAGTTCTTAATAGAGCCAGTCTCTTGTCCTGCTTATGACACTCTAGATGCCCATATCGTATGCCACATCGTAGGAACCGATTCCCCTCTCTATGGTAAAATTTTTACCTATCTAAAAGAGAATACACTCCCACCTGACTTATCCCATAACCAGAAAAGAACCTTCATTCAACAGGCATCCCGGTATGCCATTGTTGCTAACACCTTGTATCGTCAAGGTCTCGATGGTACTCTCCTTAGGTGTCTAGATAGAGAGGAATATCAAACTACTCTAAGCGAAATACATGATGGAATATGCGGAGCTCACTCTAGCAGCCCTACCTTAGCCAAAAAACTCATACGCATGGGATACTATTGGCCAACAATGGAACAAGACTCCTATCAGTTTGTAAAGAAATGCACAAAGTGCCAAATCCATGGGAACCTGATACATGCGCCCTGGGTCTTCCAGGTTGGTGACCTAGTCCTAAGAGAAAATCCAAGAAATCAGCAAGATCGTGAAAAGAAAGGAAAATTTGAACCTAACTGGCTGGGTCCCTATGTAGTCATCACAGCTTATGGATTGGGGGCATATCAATTAGCTACATCTGAAGGTGAACTATTTGATGATCCTATCAACAGCATGCACCTTCGCAAGTTCTATACCTAAAAACCCCGATGTAAGGGAGTCTTGAAAAAAAAAATGAAAAATAGAACAAAAAAATAAAAAAAATTGAAAAACAGAATAAAAAAATAAAAAAAATGGAAAAAACAAAGGGATAGATACCATGAAGAAAACCTGGCAAACAGGCGTCATGTGTACTTTTTGGCTACATGTGCAAATAAAAGTAAGTGGTGAAAACCTGGTAAACAGGCGCTATTTGTGACAAACCACTCCCTCCATCTATGCCGACTCAATTGACTCTTGTCTCCATGACACCAAACTAGTCCATCCATGGTCCAAGGCTCGAACTATGTCACCTCTGAGCTATCACGTAGGCAAGGCCATTATCCATGCGCCCTCGAGGCTCTGCTGTCCCGTCAGTCCCATATCTGGTCTTTCTTTCTATCCAAGTCCATACCACTTCTACAGATCCACCATCACCTAGGTCTTAGGTCCATCAGGGTTCATCCCAAACTACACTGCCTCTGCGTTGTCATGTAGGCAAGGCCATTATCAATGCGCCCCCGAGGCTCCACTTTCCTGTCCATTCCATGTCTAGTCCTTCTATCTATCGGAGTCCGCTCCATTTCCCGTCCATCCCATGTCTTGTCGTCCGTCCCACCAATAAGGATTGTGATACCTTCTGCTAGACAAACAAGAGCAGCAAAGTAAGCTACCAAAAAACAAAAATCTTGACGCAAAAACATCAACCTATCCTAAACAAAGCAGAGCACCATACCGAAACACCCAAGCTAAATCTCATATCAATTATGGCAAAAAGACACATCTAAATGCAAGAATGTTTTGTGTTGGTTAGATTAAGAGTCTTGATTTACGCTATCATGTCTTTCTATGCTACTCGAGGATGCCAAAAGCTAGAGATGCTATGATGGGGGCATGATTATTTTCTTTGTCTGCTGCTTGTGGATTAAACTTTAGTAATGTGACGACTTCTGTCTAACGACATGATCGGTAAAAGATCATCGAGGACTCTGAGATCTAAACATGAAAAGGGGCAATCCTTGTCTGTTGAAAAATGCAAGAAGTACTCAGGTCATCTAGATTCATTTTTTACTAGATGCTTGTATTAACTTGCTATATCAAAATCCATGTAAGTAATACTTAGGTCATCTAGGTTCAATTATACCTAGATGCTTGTATTTTCTTACAACATAATAAAGCCCAATGATGAAAGCACTTCAAAATACTTGCTATATTCAAGATGACAAATATCCATATCCATATCTATACTATATCAAATTGCGTCTCATATCCGTATCCATATCCATATCCATACCGTATCTAATTACAAGTCTATCCTTAATCCATGCCAATCAAGTCAAGTCAATCTTGTCAAATGATCTGATCACAATCAGTGGTCTTGATCCTTGTCCGGTTGTAAAGCATATCAAATAGTCATAACTATCCTTCATGTTGCTCTAGGGATACATCACTCCCTACCATGACAACACTATCATATATTGTTATCATATGTCTTAGACAGGATGTCACATTGTCGAAACCAGACGCGGAGTCTTATACGACATATCTCATTCCTGAAACCAGACATCATCGACCTATATCATTGGTTTACCGCTCGACAAGGGCAATACCTTGGTTGTTCCTGTATCATTTGTGCATATACTTTCTTACTTGCTTGTGTGTGTCATCTTTTTATCTTGCATTCCATATCACTCATCCCTTTCTTCTGCATCCAACCATTTCATCTCCTATCAACCTATCTTATCGTGAGATTGTCCGTCTCACACCTGCCGCCTTCTCCCCATCCAATCTCTCGAGGGGGCATCCTATCATCATAACCTGTACCAGGGCCAAACTGGGGCATGTATCATTATCAGGCTATTCTTATTCTTTGAAACAACGTGATAAAACACATTGCTTCAAAGAGAGGCAAAATGTATACACCAAAAATTGGCTCGGGTCGAATTAAGTAAATATTTAATATTTATCTTAATTCTTATTTTCTTCTGGTAGTTAAATAAATATTATACATTTAGTTAATTGGCTCATTATCCCATAATTAAATAAAGCCATTTTATTTAATTAAATTCCCTAAATTCTTCTTATATCTCACATCAATTAAAATCCCCTAAAAATCCACTTCATCAATCCACTTCATCAATCCACCTCATCAATCCACCTCACCATGTTGCACATATAATTAAATATTCCTAATATTTAATTAGCTAATTTCCTCCATTTTCCAAAATAAATCATTACATCAATTATCCTTCACAAATGGAATATTTAATTCAATGTTCCCCACTAGCCTTCACAAATGGAATATTTAATTCAAATGTTCCCCACTCTTCCCAACAATTGAATTTTTAATTCAAATGTTCCCCATTATTCTCCACTCTTCCCAACAATTGAATTTTTAATTCAAATGTTCCCCATTATCCTCCACTCTTCCCAACAATTGAATTTTTAATTCAAATGTTCCCCACTCTTCCCAACAATTGAATATTTAATTCAATTGTCATAATCCACTATTTTGAAATAAAAGATTTTTAATTCACCCATTATGAATTAAAGATTCACTTTTATTCCTAGCCATTGATCTCATCTATTGATCCTCACCCTCCATTCTATTTTCAGAAATTCTATAAATAGAACCCTCTTCTAAGCCATTAGAGGGATTCATTATTGCATCAAATCTATACTCAAAATTCTCTCATTTTACTCTTCTCAAGTCCATTCTAAGTATCCTTCATGATTGTGTGTTGAATCTCATCTTCCACCACACAAGGTATCAATAGCCATTCTTTCTTTGGCATCTTCAAACAAGCAAGCAAGCTAAAAAGAGCTTCTGAGGGCTTCAATCAAGATCAAAGCAAGATAGGCAACAATGGAAAACGACAGGTAAATGGGTTTTGTAAGTATTTGTACTTCTTTGGTTTGATTCCTCTTTATCTTCACATTCTATTGATGTTTGGGTTTTTGTTGTGTTTTTATTCATTTGAAACTAACTCTCATTCTCCCCCTCACACATACAACCAGAGTTCATCATGAATCTTACCCTAAAAGAGTTCATCATGTAAACAATCATCATGACAATCTCCTGGATTGAAGAGTAACTGTGATATGTACAGAAGATAGAAGAGCAAATGCAAATTAATACAATAATCAGAAATAGCCATGTTAGAGACTGGAAGAACATACAGTCATAACATCCTTGTGCTATTTTAAACTAGTATGAAAGATAAAGCTATAGGAACAATTGATACAAATAAGAGTTCATCATGTCATAATGGAGAAGAATGATAAAACCCTCATCATCATTTTGCAAGAGGAAGTCACAGTCAAAAGTAAGGTAAAGAAAGCCAATACAACATAACCCATATGGGTTTGTCACATAAAAATGCAAGAGTATGTTGTTACAGGCCAAAGCCAGAAGGGTTTGTTTTAGAAATCAAAACCCATGTTCTATTTTTCAAACCCTTATATAGTTCTTGTCTACAAAGAAAGAAATGATACAGAGAAGGTAACAATGCAGGCCGTAACAAAGGGTTTTTTTGTTTCTTTTCTAAAAAGTGAAAACCTCAGGTTTCTTTTTGAACCCTTGTATTTTTTGTATTTGCAGAGAGAAATGAAGTCACAAGAAACAATATACAATCAAGGTCGTGGCTAGAAAAGGCCTTTTTCTTCAAAATATCAAAACGCTCTGCATATCTCTTAAAACCCTTACAAGTTTCTTATCTATAGAGAAATCGAGCGAAGGAGAAAAATGAAGATATAGGCATGACCGTTGTAGAGGAGGGTTTTTTCTCAAAAACGATAGATACCCACTTCACTTTTGAAACCCTTATCAGTAATAAAGACATAGTGAAAAAGAAAGAAGATACAAAAGGCTGAATAAAGAGCTCACCTGGTATTTTGTACTAAAAAGAAAAGCTATAGAGGCCGCGGATTTTATTCTTTGAAGCCTCTCAAAAATGATGAAGTTACAGTTGCCAAATAAAGAATGTGCAGCGACAAAGGAGCCATGGTAAGAAAGTGTTGATATATGCTCAAAACACAACCATACAAGCTGCGACCTGAGTATCAAAAATGAGGAAAAATGACAAAAAATTACCCAATGAAAACTCAACCATACCTTTTTCTCTGTATCAAAATACCGTAGTCAAGACTCAGTAAGGCCATCAAAATGGCAAGAAAAACCAGAAGAGAAGCATATGTCTATCAAACCCTAGCCATCGGCCGAGTTGCAAAGACAAAGTGTAAGTAAAATGAAAGATCAAAATGACTTTTAGGGTTCGTGACTCCTCTTTTTGATCGATGGTATCTTTTCCTTTTCTCAGTTTCCTTTTTTGACTTAACAAAAATCAAGATCATTACCTTGTCCAAAGCCGAGGTCAAGACTTATGTCTTGTGTTACCTAATGATTGTGCACAGGGGGGCCCGTGGGCCTAAATACTCATTTCTTTTTCATTCATTTTTTGCTTAAGTCAAAGGATGCAAATCATCACAAGGTAAGGCTTAATGCCTTCTATTCCTTTTCCATGAGGGTTGACAAACATAAGGAAGGGCCGAAAACACCTTATGCATTATTCAAACATAAAGATCAAATGATGGTCGAAACTACCTTATGCATTATGCCTTTCAAAATGCATGTGCATGTAAAGTCAAAGCAAAGAAATCATTCAAAGGCAAGGTAGTAATAAGGTAAATGGATAAGGGAAATTCATTATAAGGTCAAGTGTAGCAAAGGTGGTAGTGAGATGGATAGGATGATATTGCATTGTGAAATCAAATCAAGTCAAAAGTGATTCTAATGTAATAATACATGATGCATGGAGAAGTTGAAGTCAAGACAGAGATACGGATATAAATGATATGCATTATGAAGAAATGCAATATGAAGACAAGGATGGTATAGTTGTGATGATGCATTGTGGAGGAGTAATAAGGAGGTGTAAATGTATTTATCATTCTTTTTGATAATGCATATTTATTTTTGCATGTAATGAAGTTAATTATTTGCAAGGGAGGCATAAGGAAAGAATTTTCTTTATTTTCATGCATGATGACCTATTTCTTTTTGGCATCATTATTAATGAAATCATGCAAATTATGTAATTGTAAAAGGAGAGATAAGGTGTTATTTTTTCTTTTTTCTTTCTTGCATGATTTTACAACCATAAATAATGTAAACAAATTAATAAAGTAATATTTTATAAATTACTTTATTATTTTGTCACAAGTTGTAAAATTAAAGAAATTAGACAAATTGAAACTCATAATAGAGTAATCATACAAAGGATTACTTTATTCATGGTCCACATTATCTACACATGCAAAATCATGCAAAAATGGAGGAGTTGAGTTAACTGAGGACTTTGAGGTCTTTTTGCATGATTTGGAGGTCAAATTGGAGAATTTTGGTCAACTCTTGGGTCAAACACATGGAAACAAGTAATTTTGAGCTATTTTTTGCTCATTTTGAGGTAGTTTTGACCCTTATTTTTAGGGGTTTCATTGTTTGCTCGTGGATCAAATTGGAGAGCTTATTTTTAGAGGCAGTTGACTGCAGTTGATTTTTTTCTATGCCTCTTGGAGAGAGAAAATATATATTGTAAGAAAAACTTAGGTTTTTCTAGTTCTTGCATTCTTTTCTCTTTTACACATTGAGAGACAGAGTTTGTTTGTAACTCATTTTTCAAGTTCTTGCCTTTTTGCTCTTTACACTTTCACAGAGACAGAGGTTTTGTAACTCACATATTTTCACAGATTTATAGAGATTATAGCAGGTTACAGGTTCTATACTTTGTTTTATGCAATTATTTCCTTTATTTTTTAGTTTGATCAAGTATCTACCTTCCATTAATGCAACTTGTATGAAGTGATTTGATGAGATTTTATTGTGTTTAAATATCAGAACCTTTAAAATCAGTCTCATTTGTAATTGTTTGTGTTAGATAACATTGAAAATTACAGGTCTTAGGTTGTGCAATTAGAGAATCTTTCTTTGATGTTGTGAAAAACCCCTTTTCCTTTAAACAAAAATATTTTCTAGCCTCCCTTAGAAACATTTTTGTGATTAATTTGCTAAAAGTGGTTTGTGTGGATAGATTTTCTAAGATCTATTGTGAGTTAGATTGCCAAGTTTTCCATCATTTTTAGGTGCATCACCATACCTTTCACATTTTTTTATTGCTTTTGGAAAGATCCTTTTAACCCTTTTCCACATCAAAGTCATAGATCCAATTGAATATTTTAAGGGAACCAGCCCATAATCTGGAGGTTCAAACTTGACATAGGTCACCCACAGCCTGAGTTTGATCCCATGTTTCGAAGGATTGCTGAGTATCACAACTTTGCATCATGGGTGCAATCTTAATCGACAACAATTGTACAATAAGAAAAGAATCTATTTCTCCTCCAAGCATAGCTCTTTTGAAGTACCTATGGAGTCAACTTATTGAATTTCTTGCAGTTTTTCTAGGCCTCTTCCTTTTAAGAAAATATATTTTTGAAAGATCTTTGGTTTTGATGTTTGATATTCAATTTGATAATTTTTAGATTTCTAACCCACCCTTCAACCTTAATGTTCCACCAATTTTTGAAAAAATCCTTGAGTTTTGGGTGAAGAGTCCAGATGATTTCAAACTTGAAAGGGTGGTAACCTTTTTTATTATACACATCATAGTATAAGAGTAGAGGATAATGATTAGGTTCAATTCTAATAATGACTAAAAGATAATAGTTATCAGAGATAGGCCAATTACTAGAGATGAAGAATTGATCCAATTTAACTTGGATGAGGTTGTGACCAACTCTCTTGTTGGAACAAGTATAGGAAGTGTCACACATCTAAATATCCATTAGGACTCCTGTTGAAATAAACTCAAAAAGATCCAACATACTATCAAAGTAATTAGTGACCTTCCATTTTTTAGAAGGATAGAGAGGAATGTTAATTTCCTAGCCAACATCCACTAATGATAAACATAATCTTTTTAAAAATCAATAAACTCTTCCCATAACATCTTTTTGAGGACTCTAGAATTAGGGGCATAGACATTGGACAAAATCCAAGACTCTCTAGTGAATCTATGCCAAAAAATAACATTAAGATGATTCTTATGCATAGAAATAAGAGTACTTTCAAGAAGCAAGGGGATCCACATGATAATCTTCCCCCTTGAAGCACCTTTAGTAGAAATAACAAGGAAATCTATAGGTGCCTAAACTTTCTTGTTGATTTTAGAAAAGGAACTCTAAGACATTTTAACCTCTTGTAGTAGAAGGATATCTCAGTTAGTTTCTTTCAAGCAATTTTTAGGACATTATTCTTGTAGGGGCTATTTAACCCCCTTATATTCTAGGAGAGGATCTTCATTTTCTAAGTTTCTTGGAGGATGACAAAGTTGAATGCACAAGACAATTGAGAGGGGGGGTGAATCAGTTGTATCATAAACTTCAAACTCTCACAAACATTCAGATCTACATTAACCTTTAAACTTGTTATGATGATTAAGCATGAAAAGTAAATAACAGAAACTGAATCATAACAACACCAAACACAAGACAACACAAGATTTTTTATGTAGAAAACTGAAGAAGGGAAAAACCACGGCAAGGATTAGCTCACAATATAAAGTAGTACCAACACTAAATTACAAAAGTCTCACTACCAGAGGGCTCACTACCTAGAAGAAAGAAAGAAAGAAAGGCTCACTGCCAAAGGACTTACTATCCAGAAGAAAGAGATAGAAGAGGAGGCTCACTGCCAGTGATGAACTGATATAATTGCATCTAACCTATGCATGGAGTACAGTTCCAATGAAGCTCCATATTCACCACAACACAAACATCACCTTCCCAACAACACTAAAAATAGTAAACACCTTTTGCTCACCGCATCCAATAGCCTAACACATGAAATATCTCACTAAATTGATCAAATTTGCATCACAAATATCATATCCATCATGTATACCTACAACCACGAATCCTTGACACTTATTTATACCATCATCAACCTTGAAATCATTCTCTAAGGTCAGAAACACATCTTAACCTAGAAAATTCAAATTAGGTCTAGACCAAAATATTCTCGTGGAGGAAAGGAATGAATGCAAATCATATCACACCTTAGCATGGACCTAAATCCATACATACATGCTTCATCACACTTTCACAATCACCAAAGAACAACCGCAATTAGTGTAAACAACCAAGTTAGCCAAACTTGTGTTAACACTATGAACTTTTAAGTGCACACCTCCTCAAGACTAAAAGATGACATGCAGACCACGCTCCAAACTTGAACAGGATCTAGAAACATCCACAAGCACCTGAAAACCAACAAAATATTTTGCAACATCTTTCACCTGAAGATAGTTCACACTGGAGCACTTAGATTACTCTATCATCATCTACAACTCAAGAAATAAACTTATGGAGCACAAAACCATGAACCACTTGAACTGAAGAAAGATATAGACCTTATAAGCAAAAATCTAGAACCACAAAGCCAGAAACAAATCTGTGGACAAATGCGGAGCAAACTAGTTTCTCCTAGACACCTCTGTACAACCCAGAAACATAGTCCACACACTGGTGAACACAACTTTCTCTGCACAACAAACTAGAGCACAAAATCTGGAATATAACATCTCTGAACACCTCTGAATAACATATTCAAACCACACAAGCAGATCTTCAATAAGGAAGAAATGTGGAGCAAAACTAGAACACTACTCTGTTAAGCCAGAACACATCTTCAACACACTGCTTCCATTATTAATCATTTTTTTTCAAAAGCACTTGGAAACCAACCAATAAAAGCATATTCTCAACATCTTCAACATCTTTACAAAGAAACCAAAATACCTTCAGCAATAGCTCATATCCTCATCTCTGCACAACCTTATCTCTGATCTTTGCTCAACACAAACTACCCAAACTCTTGCATCAATTCTTAACTCATACTCTTGACACAGTTGACACCAATGACAACACAAGCTTGTTGACATCAATGACAACACTGATAGCACATACTTGCAAAAAACAACTCTAGGGTCTTGTGTCTTGCATTAGCTAAGAAATGGTATTTTGACATTGTTTCCCTAAGAGATGGTCTTCCAAATGTTGCTTTAGCTCCAACATATTTTTTTCTACCTTCATTTTTATTTTGGGTACCTTTTCCTTTGCTTGAATGGGACAAAATGATGGGGCAAGAAGTGGAGGGGGCACCTTTATCTCGAGAACTCTTATTCTCCTTTCCAACATCAAGTCTATGCAAATCTGACCTTTCACTCAAAGTAATGGGATCAATTAACACCATCGCTAAAGGTGTGTGAAAATATTCTTGGGTGAGTGCAAGATCATGATGGGACAAATAGTGGCAATGGGAAAGAAACTTGTTGGATGAAAAGGTGCTAACACTTAGAATTATATATAGATTTAGATGAATAAAGTGTTAATGTTTCTATCTCAAACATGGATTCCCTCTAAAAATTCCTTGGGATTACCTTAGATTTAGGCAAGTGGGTGTCCTAAAACTTGCCAAAAAAACTTGCAAAACTACCCTTTTACTTTCATCCTAAAATTTTACATGACTTCATTCTTGAAGATGATAGACTTTTTTGTAACTAAATTAATAAAATGAAAAGGGTTTGTAGAGGAAGGTATCAAGATTTTAAAAATATAATATATGCCTCATTATCATTTCAATTGGTAATTATTATTAATTTTTTACGTACACTATGTCTGGTTTCCTAATAGATATACATATTAAAAAATATCCATAACTTTCAAACTATTTTTCCTTTTAAAAATCCAGACAATGTGCCACATTCTAAGATTTATTGGCTATAGTTTATGATGCAGGAGCATCCCTGGTTCAAGCGCAATCTTGCATCAACCAAAAAAACATTTGCATTTCAGTTGGTTTGCATTTCAGTTTGTTTGTTTCCTTTCATTTTCTAGTTCAGTTCAGGCAGTTCAGTCAGTAGTAGTTTCTATATTTTGGTCTGCATTCTACCGCAGTTGCATTTCAGACCTTGCGGAGCTAGATTTAGAATCTAGAGACATTCATGCACAACATATCTAAATCTTAGAGTATTTGTTTAAGGTACCAGAAAGATATCGCTATCAGAAGATCAACTATTTTCTCAGAACAGAGTATCCTAATAGTCTCAGATAATCAACTAAAGGAAAAGACTTGCAAAGCATTTCCTAACATGTGAAGCCTAATAACACATCATTCATTGATCTTTGGTTCATGGCCGACCTTCCCTAAGATCCGCACATCATTCCATTCATTTGTAGATGAATTCTATTCATTTAGGTCCGACCTATCCGTGTACACATGCTATAGCTCTTCATTGGAGTTTGTGATCTTTCTTGGCCGACACGGAGGAATCTTAAGTTTTGGATATGATAAATAATGATGTAATAGATCTCTAGGAAAGAAGTTAGCATAGTTATGATCAATCGCATAAGTTCATAGTTTAGAATCTTTGCGAAGGAGCTTCAAAGCTATATCTTGTGCATATTCTGATATTCTATAATCATGTCAGTGAGCCCTAATTGTAAGCCTGCATGTTACCGACCAATTTGTATTTGAATTCTATGATATATTAAAAGACTAAATCTGCATTTGTTTCGTATCTTTGAGTTGTTTCCATTGTGTTTATTCTAGCTACATGGTCTGGACAGTTCATTTTTTGAACCCTCCTACTGTGACTGCACCAAGTGGTATCAGAACGAAAGTTTGAATCTTTGGGAGTGAATTGAGCAAAGTTGGCAAAGGAATTCTATAAGATCTTGTTGTCGACAGATCGCTGAATCTGAGGCAGGCTACTTGTGTCGCAACCGATCGCTGATTGTGAGGCAGTTGTCACTTGTAGCCTGATCATCGAATTGAGGTAGTTACACTTGATCCTACGAAGATATGCCGCTGAAGAGAGTCCCTGTTGTTGGAACAATGGCTGATAGAATGGATGAGATGATGGAAATGATAAAAATGATGAGAATTTGATTGGATGCTGTTGAGGAAGATAGGCAAAGAGGATTGATGATGAGACGTAATGTTGAAAGTGACGATGAAGAGGAATTTCAATCTGTTAAACAAATTGGTGAAACCCTAGGAGGTGACAAAGAAGAAGAATCAGATCAAGTGAAGATGTTGCGAGCTATTTCAAAGATTGGAAAGAGACCTAGAGTTGATGTACCTAATTACACTGGCAATTTGAATCCTAAAGAATTGATTGACTAGATAAATGACATGGAAGAATTCTTTGAATATGAAGAAGTTGAAGATCCGGAGAAGGTGAAATTTGCAAAGACAAAGTTGAAAGGACATGCTACTATATGGTGGAAGGAAGGTCAGTTGGATAGAAACAGAAGAGGAAAAGAAAACATCACAAAATGGGATAGAATGGTGACAAAATTAAAGAATCAGTTTGTACCTGCTGACTATGAGTTGGAACTATTGAAGAGACTATAGAACCTGAGACAAAAGGAGAAATCTATGAAGGAGTATACTAAAGAATTTCATAAGATGATCACAAGGACAGGACATAGTAAAGCAAGCAAAGGGAAAGTGGCTAGATACATCAATGGAATGAGATTGAACATTCAAGAAGAACTAAGGTTGGTGAGGATGACAACACTAGAAGAAGCATATCAGTTTGCCCTAAAAGTTGAAGAGAAGTTGAACAAGAGACATGATTAGAGACAGAGAGGTAGAGGAGGTAAATTTTAGAGAGGTAGAACATTTTTTGGAGGAGAGAGATCATTTGTGGAGTAGAATAGACAAGAGAACACATTCAAGAATGAGGACAGAGATAACAATGTATATTGGAGAGATGACATAAATTTCTACCGGAGAGGAAACACTAGTTCGTACCGGAGTGAAGGATACAGAAGAGAAGGAAGAGGACCTGATAGGAGAACATTCAAAGGCACTTGTTTCAAGTGTGGAGGTGAAGGACATAAAGCATTCGAATGTAATCAGGGGAGTACAAAAAATAGGATAGAGAACAGTGGAAGAGAAGCCTATGTGGAAGAAGAACCTATTGGATTGCCTAATTTAGTTGGTAAACCTGAGAAAGGAGAATCACTTGTGATGAGGAGAGCACTATTTCAAGTAGAGACAAATGAAGAACCCCGTAGAGGAAAAGTTTGTTTAGAACCAAATGCAAATCAGGAGGTAAATGTTGTAAAGTTGTTATTGATAGTGGTAGTTCAGATAACCTAGTTTCAAAGGAGATGGTGACTAAGATGAAGCTGGAAATATTGCAGCACCCTAAACCCTATCAGATAGCATGGATTCAGGATGATCATAAGGTACTAGTTAGTGAACAATGTTTGGTGAAATTTCATATTGGATCTTATCATGATGACGTCTAGTGTGATATTATGCCTATGGATGTATGTCATATCTTGTTGGGTAGACCTTGGCAGTATGATAGGAAAGCTATACATGATGGGAGGAAAAATAGATACACTATAATAGAAAATGGAAAGAGAATTACTTTGATTCCTTTGGAGGATGATCCTAAGAGTGAAGTATGTGGGAATGCTATAATCTGTTTGGTAGATGGAAGAAAATTTTTGGATGGTTTGAGACATGAGGATATGTGTTATGCTTTGATCCCTAAGAAACCTGAAACATTGGAGAAGAAGATTGAATCACAACTAGAGGAGATACCTAAATTGTTGACAGAGCATGAAGACATCATATCAGACAATGTACCTGAAGGATTGCCACCAATCAGGAATATCAGTCATCACATGGATCTTATACCAAGAGCTTGTTTTCCTAACAAAGCAGCACATAGAATGACCCTGATAGAGAATGAAGAACTGAATAGACAGATACAAGAGTTGTTGAGGAAAGGTTTGATTAGAGAAAGTTTGAGCCCTTGTGTAGTACCTGCAGTGTTAGCACCAAAGAAAGATGGAGAATGGAGAATGTGTACAGACTCTAGAGCAATAAATAAGATCACAGTTAAGTATAGATTTCCTTTACTTAGGATAGATGATATTATGGATTGTTTGAGTGGAGCAAGATATTTCACAAAGATAGACTTGAAGAGTGGATACCATCAGATCAAAATCAGAGAAGGAGATGAATGGAAGACTGCTTTTAAGACAAATGAATGATTGTATGATTGGTTAGTGATGCCTTTTGGATTGACAAATGCACCTAGTATTTTCATGAGATTGATGAATGAAGTTCTAAAGAGATTCTTGGGTAAGTTTGTTATTGTATATTTGGATGATATTCTAATTTTTAGTAAGACAAAGGAGGAACATTTGCAGCACCTTAGACAAGTTTTGTAGAGACCAAGAGATGAGAAATTGCTGATAAACATCAAGAAGTGTAGTTTCATGAAGGAAGAACTGGTATATTTTAGATTTATGATTTCAGCCAAAGGATTGAAGATGGACCCTGAGAAAGTAAGAGCAATTGTTGAATGGCCTACACCAGAGAGCATTGGAGAAGTCAGATCATTTCATGGATTAGCTAGTTTCTACTGGAAGTTCATCAGAAATTTTAGTTCAGTATGTAACCCTATGACAGAGACCATGAGAGGTGACAAAAAAGATTTCAAGTGGGCATTAGGAGTAGATAAAAGTTTTGAGTTGTTGAAGCAAAAAGTGACGGAGCAACCTGTTTTGGCATTACCATATTTCAATAAGGTATTTCAAGTAGATTGTGATGCAAGTGGGAATGCAATTGGAGAAGTGTTAAGTCAAGAAGGTAGACCTATAGCATATTTTAGTGAGAAGTGAATGATGCGAGGAGAAGATATTCAGTTTATGATCAAGAGTTCTATCCCATAATTCAAGCCTTGAAGAAGTGGAGACATTACTTGTTGACTAAGGAGTTTGTGTTGTATACCGATCATCAAGCTTTGCAATATTTGAACAGTCAAGGTAAATTGAATCAGAGACATATGAGGTAGGTAGAGTTCATGTAGAGTTATACCTTTGTTTTGAAGCATAGGAGTGGAAAATCAAACAAAGTTGCAGATGCATTGAGTAGGAGAAGGAACTTGTTGACAGAGATGAGAGTTGAAGTGTTGGGATTTGATGAATTGAAGAACCTATATGAGGGAGACACTGATTTTACAGAACCCTGGAAAGCATGTAAGGAACCTGTTTTGATAGATAGGAGTAAGTGGTTAGACTATTTCATTTAGGAAGATATGTTGTTTAGAGGAAATCAATTATGCATACCTAGAAGTTCAATGAGAGATAATTTGATCAAGGAGAAACATAGTGGAGGATTGGCAGGACATTTTGGCATTGATAAGACAATAGCTTTGGTGAGTGAAAACTACTTTTGGCCTCAGATACATATGGATGTTAGGAGATTTGTGTAGATTTGTAGAGTATGTCAAGCTGCAAAAAGAAGTAGTCAGAATACTAGATTGTATAAACCTTTGACAGTACCAGAGAGACCTTGGGAAGACATAACCATGGATTTTGTAATGGGATTGCTGAAGACACAGAGAGGACATGATTCTATATTTGTAGTGGTAGACATATTTTCAAAGATGGCACATTTCATACCCTGTAAGAAGACAACTGATGCAGTGCATGTAGCTGACCTATTTTTCAAGGAGATTGTGAGATTGCATGGATTACCCAAGAGTATAATTTCAAACAGGGACACTAGATTTATTGGATACTTTTAGAAGACACTTTGGAAGAAGATGAAGATAGATTTGAAGTTTAGTTCAACATTTCATCCACAGACTGATGGACAGACAGAGGTAGTGAATGTTAGGAATTGCATGCAGAAGATATCAATTAAATGTAAATAAAGATTAAATAGAGGAATGAAAAATACACAAAAATAATAACAATGAGAGACAATTTTTAATTTGGTTCACCCAAACTTGGGCTACATCCTCCAATAGGGAGTCCAATATTATTATCCAACAAATCAAACCGATTACAACCAACAATCCTTGCAACTCAATACCACTGTAAACTCTACAATACGATATCAACATAAACCCTAACCCTTAGCTGTTGGGAATTAAGGTGTCTCAACCCTTGTAATTCCTTGTATTAATTCATTGTATTTATTCATTTATTGCCTATTGTATAATTTGGATGCAAATCCCATGTTGTCATATTGTGGGTGTTGGCACGGTGATGTGTCATCCTACATGGCATATGACCACATGTAAATTTGTCCTCACATGAGGAGATAGGCATCCCACTTAGGGTAGGAATATTTTGCCATGTGTCAGCATCTTGGAATGTAAGGGAATATTGACTGAAACGGTCATGACAGATTCCTAGGACAAAGTTATGACATGTAAGAGTTGGAAATAGAAGATCCTATGATAGGTATGGGCATGTGTCAAGAAGTATCTTTGAAAAAGACATCTTTGGGTGCCCCAAGGTGGACTATGACATGTTGTAAGAGAATATGCTATTTATAACCTATGTATGATAGATTCTCTTACAGCTATAAGTTATGATAGCTATGACAGACTCTATGACGGTTGTAAGAGTTGGAAGAGCATCTGTCATAGCCCATTTTGGAAATAGGTGACCTCCTTGGGATGGGGGGACTTGACAAGTGTCAGGAGCATCCTGCAGTGTTGGACAAGTGTCCATAGGCATGGGTTTTGGGCCATGAGGCCATGTTGGACACCTATCTCAATGTGGAGCCATTTTTGCCTTGTATTCTCTTTATAAATAGGTGCTTTGGAGAGGAGAAATACTACAGGTTTGACAGGTACTATTATGCTACTAGAACATCTCCAGATACGAGTGTCAAAGACTCCTGCAAGAGCATTGGCTCTGTTATTGTATTGTAACCTCCTTTTTTTATGAAATACATGTTGGCAAGAGACACTGTGTGGCTTCATGATTGTTTTCATTGATGGCAACAAAGTTCATCCCACACATCCGCATCACATAGTATGTCTTTACTGGAAGTCAAATTGAAGAGTGTTTTGGTCTGATGAACAAGAACAGAGCATGCAACAAGGTCCAACAATTAGGTCCGGATCTCTCAGAGGATGTATCTCAGTAAAGTGCAGACTTGGGGAAGTGAAGAGGAGTACCATAACTGCTACATTCTAGAGATTGAGGATCCGGTGATGAAAGATTGAAAAGATATGAGCATCTAAGTGTTGGGTTCATGACAGGCAGAGCAGACTGAGGAAGAACTGACCGACAGAGCATTAGACTTTAATCCGGATGAGAAATTGATGATGGTCAAGCTAATTGAGAGATCATACATGGTTGGTAGACTTGATTGATGACTTATAACTCTATGTCTTCGATACACATCACATATTAAGCATGGATTCAGCCGCCAGAATAGTGCCTTGAAAATATCTTGAATATTCTGGTTGCCGACTAGATAGATGTTGAAATTCTTGATGCGGATATATATACCAAATAGATTTTAGTATGAAGGGAGTAGAGAAGTGATAAGAGTGTGTGAGGAAAGGCAGAGAGCAAACTGGAAGCAGGAATACAAGTCTGGTATGTGACAGAACAACAACACTAAAGCAGAGGAAGAATGAAGTGTAGTAGATCAGTATATTGAGCCTAACCAGAACTGAACCTCAGTATATGTGGATGCCTCTCATCAGTTCAAACACTTGGTTACCTTCCATAAACATTGTAGACAGTGAGTCTCTTGTAGGCAGTGTGCCTCTTGTGAGTAGTGTGCTCAGGTAGTGAGCCCTAATTGGCAAGTGCCATTTTGTACTTCTTATTCTTTTAACAGAGAATACAATCTTGGGTTAGTCACCCCGTGGTTTTTCCCTTAACATGGTTTTCCACATCAAAATCATTGTGTTATGTGTGTTGATTTTATTTCTGCTCTCATGGTTATGTATGCTTATATGTTTTGATGTTGCACTATTTGTTAAAGAAGAACAGAAAGTTAAATATTTAATATAATTGATTCACCCCCCTCTCAGTTATCTACCTTGTTTCCAAACAATTGGTATCAGAGCCAAGTTCCTCCAAACAGAGCCTAACAGCTCGAGGAAGATTTGGGAATCTCAATGGATATGTATGGTATGAGGGAACAACTTTAGTTTGCCCTAGATGATCTTGAGAAATCTCACTTTGAAGTCAATAACCTGAGGAAAAGACTCAAACAAGTTGATGATTTCATAAATGAACTCAAAGAAAAATTGAGTATCTATGTGAAAAAGAGAAAGGAACTACTTCAACAATTATCAAGTCAAAGTGAAGCCAATGATACTAATGAAGATCTGAACGAGAAAAACAAGCTATGTGAGAAGTTATCAAAAGAGATCATTATGGTAAGACATGAAATGGAATCAGGGGTTATGAAATTCACCCAAGAAATTGAAGAGAAAAGAAAAATTGAAGATAATCTAAAACAATCTCTCAAGGAGAAGTCAGAAGACTACCACAAAATGGATAGAATAATCAGGAATCTGGAATCTGATCTTGAAGAAGCTAGAGATAATGAAGAACAACTTGAGAATTAGATAGACACTCTTTAAAAGGATCTTCAAACAACAAATGAATACAAAGAGAAATTCAAGATAAGCTCTACTCAACTTGAAGTTCTTCTTGAAAGCCAAAAGACGGTAGATGACAAGCATGGCCTGGGTTATGAGAAAGGTGAAAGCTCTGGATCCGGTCAGAAGAACTCTGGATCAGGAAATCCAAGGAACAGGCCTAGAAGATCTCTGGTAAGGCAACCAAATACTCAAAGATATCCATCCTTCAATGGATACTGCCACAACTACAATAACTTCGGTCATAAAGAAAATTAGTGCAGAAGAATGAATCAGACTAATTCATCCTTCTCCAGATAGTGTTTTAACTGCAAAAGGTATGGTCACAAATCTCATGAATGTAGAAATATGCAAATAAATAATTCATTCAATGGTAGATGATTTGCATGCAATAGAATGGGACATATGGCTAATCAGTGCAGATCAAGAGGATGTCCGTCAAAAAATGCAAAGAAATGTTGTTTGTTACAATTGCAATAGATCCAGTCATATTGCCAAATTCTGCAAAAGTAAGAATCAGGGTAAAAAGGGTCCGGTGCATCATAACCAAAATCAAGACAAAGGAAAAGAAAAAGTAAATGTGCATGAAGTTCAAAGGGAGATGAACAAGATTTGGGTGAAGAGAAATACAGAAAATGTTGGGAATGGATCCACACCAAAATCTGGTGCTAATATTCCTTCCAGAAATTAAATTAGATGAGCTTTAGCTTAGGGGGAGTCACAAAGGAAAATAAAATCCCCCAGCCAGTCAATTGGTGCCTAAATTTGGCACATGGAATGCTGTAGATTAAAGGGTTCTAAGAGATATATCTAAAATAACCCTCAGTAAATTATGAAAGATCTGTAAGAAGCCTTGAAGAGTTTAATCATCCAAGATTGATCCGGTTTGACAACCATCCGACAAAAGTAGGATTTTCACAGTTAGATCCAGTGTGATTCTAAATTGAAATATCTTGATCTGTAGATAAATGGGATGATTCAAGGAAAGGAGATACATTTTCAATTATCACTAAAATAGTTCTAAGTGCATCTCAGTGATCTGGAAAGATCTCTCAGAACAAGGCAACCGAAATGACTTAAGTTGTGCATTTATTGCAATATGAAATTAGGGTTTGCGCAGATATAAAAGGGTTCCTTTGCTCATCATTTGCACATTTGCATTCGAGAAGAGGAAAGAAAGAGCTCTGCAAACAAGATTGCTTCAACCCTCTCAAAGATCAACGACATAATCTGATTCAACCAATGATCTCTTTCGGCTCATATCGTGAACCCTAGAAGCGTAAAAAGGTATTTCCATTCTTGAATATCTCTCTCTGAATCTTTTACAAGATGGCTACTCCAAACGTTGTTAAGATCACCGATAGGCCACGCCCAAAGTTCAAGAAACATCCTTACAAATCCCTAGAAGTTGATCCCTTAGGTGCATTTTCTAGCATTCCACATGGGGTTCTGCATGTAGAAGATGTTAGGGTATACATCCATGCAAATATTAAGGAATTTGGAGAATCAAAGCTGATGGATATCTACCATAAACAACTAATAGATGAAACCTTTGAACTCAAACCTCAATACAAGGCCATCTGGGATAAGCATTTTGGACATTGCATCCACTTTCCTTGTTTCGCAAAAGATGAATGGGTCCAGTATGTCCTTAGTAGAATACATGATAACTTCATATGGTTGATAAGGCCATTAAAGATAACAAAAGATGTCATTAGGGCAGTAACCAGATTGCACTCATTTGGTGGGTTGCCTACTCTCAAATCTATCAAGAATTAGACAGTGAGTGAGGCTACCAGATCAAAGTTTGACAAGAGAGCAATGACAATAGAAGATATCACTGATCCAGATGTCAAATTTGCCTCTATGATAATTGGCTACAAAATATATCATTCCAGCAGGGAAAACTTTGTATCTGGAACTGCAATATACACTGCATATCAGATGCTAAGGGAAAATGCAGACTATGATCTATGTGGGCTTCTCCTGAGACAATTGTTAGAAAAATTGAAAAAGATAAAAAAGGACAAGAAGAACTCATTCAAGTATGGTGGGCTAATACTGTGTTTATTCTTTTACTATATGAATGAGCTACCCGGATCAAGTGGTTGGGTATGGCAAAATGACAGACCAGTTTCTATACAAATCAGAGATTATATGTATGGGCTTGGTGATGCCAAGGCACAAAGTACAGCACTCTAGGGATACTTCAAAAACTTCCAAGGCATGATGCAGGCCAGAGAGAGAATCTCCCAATCTCTAGTTGAAAAATACAAGGATACAATGTGCTTCATGGTAGACACTAATCAATGCCTAATGGAGGCAATGGAACCTAGAACAGTTTAGATTATGCCAATGGGCTACGAGGTAGATGAGAAAATTCTAGAGCTACATATTCAACACCTGCTAAGTCAGCCAAAGGACCCTGAGGTAGAAAGGTTTGGAATCTTTCAAGAATTAAGTGTGAAAATACATGTTGAATTAAGACAACCAGAGATAAAAAGGAAAGTGAGAAGGGAAGTGGAGGAAATTGCCAAGAAATATGGCATATCAAAGGAGGCAGATGATGCCAACAAAGAGAAAGTAGAAAGAGCAGAGAAAGAGAGACAAGAAGTAAAAAAGAAAGTGCTCCGGTGCAAGCCCCCTCCTAGACTAGATCCTCAAAGAGCTCTGTACCTGCCACTTCTAAGAGCCCAAAAGCCTCAAAACCAGAAGCAAAGACATCTAGAAAAGGAGAGAAGAGAACAAAAACAAAGTCCACAAGGTCATACACAAGCCAAAAGGATGATGAAGAGACAGAGACTGATGAGGAGATTAAAAAAATGAAGAAGAAAAGGAAAACTTCCAGGAAATCCTTTGCCGATGAAAACAAGGAAGAAGAAGCAAAAGATTTTGTTGAAAGGCCTACTCTTTCTATTGATGATGTCATCAAGGAAGTCATTGTAGATGGGAATCTGTAGCCCATAACAAAATTTTATGATGAGTATAATGACATTGACAAAAGAATTTTGGAGGAAGCCACAGTCAAGTATTTGAATATCTATAATAAATCATTCATTGAAATCATCTCATTGATTCCCAAAATCCTAAAGCAAGTACTTGAAATGAGAAAAGAAAATTCTAAGGCAAAGGACCTTGAGATCTGAGAATAGATTACAATCCAACTCTATCCTTCCATTACTCCAAAACAAATGAACATGATCTTTAAGGACTGCAAGGATGAGTTCCAGAGAAAAGCAAGAATAAACAAACTTATGTTTGGAGAGACAGATCAAGTTGCCAAAGAAATAGAGGACATCCTCTGAAATGCATTTAAAAGATTCAATCTTCCTATTATAGAGGACATAGATGATGAACCTACTAAGAAAAATGCAGAAGAGCCAAAGGAGATAAGTGAGGAGAGGAATAAGAACTTGGATTCCTCTATTCTGGAAGAGGAAGTCCATGAAGAAGTAAACATCTCTCTTCCGGATCCCCCAACAAACTCTGGAACTGAAGGAGAAGAAAGAAAAGAAGAGATAATTAGTCAAGGAGAAGAGGTAAAGGGAAGAGAAGAAGATCAAACAGAGAAGATCCCATATGACAGTTCTGAGGTGGGAAAAGGAAAGAAGACTCTGTCTCTAGCAAGAGACACTGCTGAGGCAGCAAAGAGCTTCTTGAACAAAGAAATGTTAGAGATAGATGAACCGGAATTATTTCAAGGACCACTCAATTTTGACTCCCTCTCTCCGGTCCAGACAATGAAAGTAGCATCTTTTGCTCAAGCTAAAGCAAAAGAGAAGCTTTTGAAGTCTCACATGGAAGACTGTGAGCTAATAGAGATTGCATCCAGTGTGCTTGAGAAAATCATGCCATCCTTCCAAAAGGATCTTTTGGCCTCTTCATCCGGTAATCTAAATCTCTTGTTAATTCTGTTAGCACACATTTTGATTCTTTGTAGAAATCAGCAGAAGAGAAAGTCCGGAAAGAGTTTATGGGAAAGAGATTCTTTGAAGTGCAGGGACTCATAGAAAATGACAGGAGAAATCTGGATGTTGGGATAAAGAGCCTAGAAAATGCTCTTAAAGATGGCAGAGAATTATACAATTTTTTTTTATCTTGGTCCACAGTGACAACAGACATTGCAAAGAAGGTGGAAGAACAAGAGGGTAAATTGACAAGTTTATCTTAGAATTTTGATCCTCTCACCTCATCCATAATGAATCAAGAGTGCCAGGCTATTGCCACTATAAATGAGATAAAGAGGCTTGAGAAGGAGAAGAAGAATAGAATAAGTAGAATGAGTGAACTAAGAGGGATAATTATCCCTAAGTTAGAGGCAATGCATGAGGCCCTAACTGATGCTCAGACCACAGCCTGGACCAGTGATCCGATAGACTTAAAGAGGGTAGAAGCTTTTGCATTTTTGTTGAGTGGTCACATCTCAATCTTGGATAGGATGAAGTAGAGTTGGGCAACAAAACCTGTCTAGTTGAAAACCACCTTTGCGGATATACTTAAGTATATATAAGTACAACATGTATATATACTTATGCGGCTATGTATAGGTTGATTTTTGAAAATTTTGGTGTACAGATTCCACCCTTTGCCATTGATATCAAAGGAGGAGTGAGGCGTCGTGAAAAATGTGGAATCTAGCTAAGGGGGAGCTCCGGTAAAATTTACATAAGACAAGTGCATCAGCCAAGGGGGAGTTTGCTACGACACTTAGTCATTTTTCACTAAGTGTTGCCATCAATGCCAAAGGGGGAGATTGTTGGCAAGAGACACTATGTGGCTTCATGATTGTTGTCATTGATGGCAACAAAGTTCATCCCACACATTTGCAGCACATAGCATGTCTTTACCGGAAGTCAGATTGAAGAGTGTTTTGGTCCTGTGAACAAGAACAGAGCATACAACAAGGTCTGACAATCAGGTCCGAATCTCTCAGAGGATGCATCTTAGTAAAGTGCAGACTTGAGGAAGTCAAGAGGAGTACCATAACTACTACATTCTAGAGATTGAGCCTTCAGTGATGAAAGAGTGAAAAGATATGAGCATCTAAATGTTGGGTTCATGACAGGCAAAGCAGATTAAGGAAGAACTGACCGGCAGAGCATCAAACTTTAATCCGGATGAGAAATTGATGATGGTCAATCTAATTGAGAGATCATACATGGGTGGAAGACTTGAGTGATGACTTCTAACTCTATGTCTTGGATACACATTGCATATTAAGCATGGATTCAGCCAACAGGATAGTGCCTTGAAAATATCTTGAATATTCTGGTTGCTGACTAGATAGATGTTGAAATCCTTGATGCGGATATATTTACCAAATAGATTTCGATATGAAGGGAGTAGAGAAGTGATAAGAGTGTGTGAGGAAAGGTAAAGAATAGAGTGGAAGCAGGAATACAAGTCTGGTATGTGACAGAATAGCAGTACTAAAGTAGAGGAAGAATGAAGTGTAGTAGATCAGTATATTGAGCCTAACCGGAACTGAACCTCAGCATATGTGGATGCCTCTCATCAATTCAAACACTTGGTTACCTTCCATAAACATTGTAGACAGTGAGTCTCTTGTAGGCAGTGTGCCTCTTATGAGCATTGTGCTCAGGTAATGAGCCCTAATTGGCAAGTGCCATTTTGTACTTCTTATTCTTTTAATAGAGAATACAATCTTGGGTTAGTGTCCTCGTGGTTTTTCCCTTAACAGGTTTTTCCACATCAAAATCATTGTGTTATGTGTGTTGATTTTATTTCTACTCTCATGGTTATGAATGCTTATATGTTTTGATGCTACACTAATTGTTAAAGAAGAATAGAAAGTTAAATATTTAAGATAACTAATTCACCCCCCCTCTCAATTATCTACCTTGTTTCCAAACAATACATTTGAGCTGTGTTTTGGAGTGTGGGGTTTTTTCACCTGTAAGGATTTTCCCCACATAAATCTTGTGTCTCTCTTCTTCTGTCTTACATTCTTGTGTATGTGTTTGATGCAATATCTCTATTAGTGGGTTAACATAGTTGTAATTGTAAAGATAAAATTGAATTTGCACTCTCCTCCCCTCATTAGATTAGTGTAGGAAGAAATTTTCTCACACCTAGCTTCCTTTCAGTTGGTATCAGAGCCTGGCCAGTTTTGGTTCTAGCTGTTGGGTAGGGGTTTTTTGAGCTAATCTTAGGTTGAGTGGGAGTGTTGTGCAGAGCATTCTGTATCTTATTAATTGTAGCAAGGAGATGGAAACCACATCTAGAAGATTAGATGTGGAGAAATTTAATGGCACTAATTTCAAGTTGTGTAAACTCAAGATGGAGGACCTACTTGTTGATCGTGACCTATGGGAAATTGTATCTGGTGTAAAACCTACAGCAATGTCACAATCTGATTGGGACATCAAAGATTAGAAGGCTAAGGATCTCATAAGACTCTTTCTAGTTGACTCTATCATGTTGAATGTCCATGAGGAGAAGAGCATGAAAGACCTTTGGAAGAAGCTGGGTGATGTTTATTAGGCCAAGTCCGTGGTAAACAAGATTTTTCTAAAAAAGAAGTTGTTCACTCTGAAGATGGAAGATGAAGGATCTGTTGTGGACCACATGAATGCTTTTAACATGATTGTTACACAATTGACATCTGTGGGTGTGAAAATAGAGGAGGAGGATCAATGTATGGCCCTACTTTATTCTTTGCCAGATTTGTGGGATCATCTTGTCATGGCTATTGGAAGCACCACTACCACCTTCAAGATGGAAGATGTGGTGTCCTCACTGTTATCTAAAGAAATGTAGAGGAAGACATTTGAGTTGGCCAAAGAGGCTCTTGTAGTTCGTGGAAGACCCAAAGAGAAAGGGAAGAAGAAGGACAAGAAAGGTGAAAAGGGCATAACCAAATCCCATGGGAGATCCAAATCTTTGGAAAGTCCAAGGCTCTCTGTTGGAACTGTGGGAAAATGGGACATTTCTGAAAGGAATGCAAAGAAGAAAAGAAAAAGAAAAAGAAGACCGCCCCTGATTCAGATTCTGACAAGTCACAAGATGATGGTGATGCCTTCATCACAACCTTGGCCACCCATGCATTTGATGATGTGTGGTTGATTGATTCTGGTACATCATTCCACATGACCTTGCATCGAAGCTGGTTCATGAAATATGAAGAGTTTGATGGTGGAAGAGTGTACTTGGGTGACGACTCTCATCTAAAGATTGTTGGTCATGGAAGAGTCTCAATCTGATTCCCTGATGGATGAGTGAAGGGGATCACTGGGGTTATGCACATTCTAGGCCTAGCACAGAACCTACTTTCTGTAAGTATGTTGAATGATGCAGGTGTGTAGGTTGTCTTTTCAAAGGATGGATGCAAGATGACTAGAGGATCTATGGTGCTTACGAAGGGTACTCAGAGAGGTACTCTATTTTAGCTGGAGGCATGCACTTCATAGTGCAATAGCTCTTCTGACTCAAAGAAAAGAGCTGCAGTCACTTCATCCCCACTATCTAAATGAGCAGTGAAGAAATCTGTTGAAACTAGTTCTGATGGTAGTGCACATGCTATGGAAGCTAAGCTTCCTACTGAAAAGACTATGTTATGGCATTTGAGATATGGCCACATTGGTGAGAAGGGTATTAGAACCCTGAAAAATAAAAACTTCATTGAGGGGTTAAATGATTATAACCTCAAGTTTGACTTTTGCAAACATTGTGTATATGGAAAACAAAACCGTGTTTAGTTTTACTCTAGTTCTCACAAGTCTTCTGGTGTGTTGGATCTTATTCATTCTGATGTGTTTGGTCCAGTTAATGTTCCTTCGATTTCCAAATCTGTATATTTTGTATCTTTCATAGATGATTATAGTAGAAGGACATGGGTTTATTTTATCAGAAGCAAGACTGAAGTCTTTAGTCAGTTTAAGGAGTTTAAAGCCTTTGCTAAAAATTAGACTAGTAAAAAGATTAAGTGTTTGAGAACTAACAACGGTGGTGAGTTTTGTTCGGCAGAGTTTGATAAGTTTTGTAAAGAGCAAGGGATTGAAAGACATAAGACAACTCCATACACCCTGCAACAAAATAGAGTTACAGAGATGATGAACAAGACATTGATGGAAGAGGCTAGGAGTATGCTTAGTGGAGCAATCCTCGAACAAAAGCTTTGGGTTGAAGCTGTTGCCACTGTTTTCTACCTAGTAAATAGGTCTCCTACATCAGCTCTTGTTGGTAAGACACCTATGGAGGTGTGGTCTGGTAAGAAGCCTTCAGTTAGACATCTTTGTGGTTTTAGTTGTGAGGCATATGCACATGTGCCTAGGGAGAAACGGTCTAAATTGGAGAACAAGGATGTTAAATGTATCTTCATTGGCTATGGTGTCGGTGTGAAAGGATACAAGCTATGGAACCCTATGGCTGAAAAAGTGTTGTATAGGAGAAGTGTTATCTTCAGAGAGCTAACACCTTCTTCTATTGTTCTACAGCTAGAACAGACAGAAAGGAAAGAGGTTACAGTTCAATTTCCTTCTACCCCTGAGAAGACTGAACAGACAGACCCTATGAGACCTGATGATGAGGAGAGCTCAAGAAGCTCTGAAAGCTCATAAGAAGAAGAAGAACCTCAACCTTAGCCATTAAGGAGGTCTACATGAACAAGAAAGCAACCTAATAGGTCTGGTTATTCATTACTTGATTCTAGTTGTGCTTTTTCTTTACTTATTAACACTGATGAGCTTAGAACTATGAAAGAGGCTATGGGCATGAAAGATGTAGGTTCCTAGAAGAAGGCCATGGAAGATGAGATGGCTTCTTTGGAGAAGAATAAAACATGGGACTTGGTGCCTTTGCCTGAAGGATAGAAACCCGTTGGATGCAAATGGGTGTTCAAGAAGAAATTCAGTGCAGATGGCAGTGTTGAAAAGTACAAGGCTATATTGGTTGCGAAGGGGTATTCACAAGTGGAGGGAATTGATTATGGTGAAATTTTCTCTCCTGTTGCAAAGATGACATCCATTCAATTTTTGTTATCTCTTACAACTGCTTATGACTTAGAGGTAGAACAAATGGATGTGAAGATAACTTTCCTTCGTGGTGATTTGGAGGAAGAGATTTACATGTCACAACCAAAGCATTACATAGAGAAAGGTAAAGAAAATTTGGTTTGCAAGCTAAAGAAGTCTTTGTATGGTTTGAAGCAGTCTCCTAGGATGTGGTACTTAAAGTTTGATGCCTTTGTGTTGTTGATTGGATGTCTAAGATCAAAATCACATCATTGTGTGTATTACAAAATTGACAATCATTGCCTTCTCATTATTTCATTGTATGTTGACAATATGCTATTGATTGGGAATGGTAAGAATATGATTTTTGATTTGAAGTCTCAGTTGTCAGTACAGTTTGAGATAAACAATCTTGGGGCAGCCAGGTACATTCTGGGAATGGAAATCAGAAGAGACAGGGCTAACAGAAAACTTTGGTTAAGCTAGAGTAAGTATGTGAAGACCGTGTTGGATAGGTTCAGCATGGCAGATTGTAGACCATTGTGTGTTCCTATTTCATTGGGGATAAAGTTGTCTATTAATGATTGTCCAAAATCTCCTAGTGAGGTGGAGGACATTAGAAGAGTACCTTATGCTAGTGTTGTTGGTAGTTTGTTGTATGCTATGGTCTACACAAGACCAGACATTGCCCAAGTGGTGGGAGTCCTTAGTCGATTTATGGCTAATATTAGACGGGTACATTGGGATGCAGTTAAGTGAGTGTTCAGATATTTGAGGGGTGCTTTCGAGTATTCCATATGCTATCATGGTAATTCTATAGGACCTCCGTATTTAGTTTGTATTCATGGATTTGTAGATTTTGATTGGGCAGGGGACATTGACAGCAGGAGATCCAATAGTGCCTATGTGTTCAGTTTGTTTGGTGGTGTAATCAGTTGGATGAGTAAGTGACAACCTATGGTTGCTTTGTCCATGACAGAAGCTAAGTACATGGAAGCAACTCATGCTTGCAAGGAAGCCATTTGGCTTAAGAGATTGTGTTCAAATATTGGTGTTGATGCAGGATAGATTACAATTTATTGTGACAGTCAGAGTGTGATTTGCCTTGCAAAGAATCCAACTTTCCATGCCAGAACAAAGCATATTGATGTACAGTTTCACTTCATGTGAGACATGGTAGAGGATGGGAAGGTAAATTTGGAGAAGGTAGATACTTTGAAGAATGTTGCAGATGCATTGACGAAGCTAGTGGGCATAGAGAAGTTCAGATGATGTTTGGAGTCTGTGGGCCTATCGGCCTATAGCAGTTAAATCCTATTAATTCCATTAGCTCTTACAAGGTGTTCAACAAGTGGGAGAATGTTGGGAATTAAGGTGTCTCAACCTTGGTAATTCCTTGTATTAATTCATTGTATTTATTCATTTATTGCCTATTGTATAATTTGGATGCAAATCCTATGTTGTCATATTGTGGGAGTTAGCATGGTGATGTGTCATCCTACATCGCATATGACCACATGCAAATTTGTCCTCACATGAGGAGATAAGCATCCCACTTAGTGGTAGGAATATTTTGCCATGTGTCGGCATCTTGGAATGTGTGTAAGGGAATATTGACCGAAATGGTCATGACAGATTCCTATGACAAAGTTATGACATGTAAGAGTCAGAAATAGAAGATCCTATGATAGGTATGGACATGTGTCGAGAAGTATCTTTGAAAAAGGAATATTTGGGCACCCCAAGGTGGACTATGACATGTTGTAAGAGAATATTCTATTTATAGCCTGTGTATGCCAGATTCTCTTACAACTGTAAGTTATGACAGCTATGACAAATTCTATGACGGTTGTAAGAGTCGTAAGAGCATCTGTCATAGCCCATTTTGGAAATAGGCAACCTCCTTGGGATGGGGTGACTTGACAAGTGTCAGGAGCATCCTACAGTGTTGGACAAGTGTCCATAAGCATGGGTTTTGGGCCATGAGGCCATTTTGGATGCGCATCTCAATGTGGAGCCATTTTTGCCTTGTATTCTCTTTATAAACAGATGCTTTGGAGAGAAGTACTACAGGTTTGACAGGTACTATTATGCTGCCGAAACATCTCTAGATACGAGTGTCAAATACTCCTTCAAAAGCATTGGCTCTGTGATTGTATTGTAAACTTCTTTGTTTACGAAATACACTTGAGCAGTGTTTTGGAGTGTGGGGTTTTTTCACCCGTAAGGGTTTTCCCCACATATATCTTGTGTCTCTCTTCTTCTGTCTTACATTCTTGTGTATGTGTTTGCTATAATATCTCTGTTAGTGGGCTAACATAGCTGTAATTGTAAAGATAAAATTGAATTTGCACTCTCCTCCCCTCATTAGATTAGTGTAGGAAGCGATTTTTGCACACCTAGCTTCCTTTCATTAGCCGTTTTTATCAAGACTTATGTCGGTTACAAAATAGGGTTTTTTTATGTTGGCCAATAGAAAAAATAACTCCTAATGCCATTATAAAATAATAAAAGTCATTTGACCCAGCAAGGGGCACTACCCCTAGACCCTGCAAGGGGCGTTGCCCCTTGACCCCGTCTTGGGGGCACTGCCCCCAATCCCCTGTTAAATAATTTGGGGGGAAACAACACCGATAAAAGTGGGGAAAATTCAACCTCTGAGTCTAATTAGGCTCCATCTAACAACAATGAATAGGAGTTTGGAAAACTTGTTGAGATGTTTGGTTGGAGAAAAGGTAGGAAGTTGGGATTTGATTCTTTCACAAGCAGAGTTTGCATACAATAATTCAGTAAATAGGAGTACCAAAAGAACACTTTTTGAGATTGTTACCAGAGTAAACCCTAGAGGAGTTACAGAGTTGAGCGATATCAGTATGGCAGAAAAGAGAAGTGTAGAAGAAAAAGAATTTGCAGAACATATGAAGAAATGCATAATCATGTGAAGAAGCATTTGGAGGATATGAACAACAAATATAAAGAGCAAGAAGATGAGAAGAGAAGACATAAGGAATTTGCAGTTGGAGATGAAGTGATGGTGTACTTGAGAAAAGAAAGATTTCCAGTTGGCACTTATAACAAATTGAAGATGAAGAAGTTTGGACCTTGTAGGATACTTAGAAAGTTTGATTCAGGAAATGCATATGAAGTAGAGTTACCGAAGAC
The DNA here is from genome assembly GCA_027924645.1 of Cunninghamia lanceolata. NCBI lineage: Eukaryota > Viridiplantae > Streptophyta > Pinopsida > Cupressales > Cupressaceae > Cunninghamia > Cunninghamia lanceolata. Next base: position 1,709,086 of record BSBN01000771.1, read on the forward strand.
ATTGGGTATATCACCTATTTTCAACATTGTAGACCTATATCAGTACAATGAAGAAGAGTTCAATGACACCATTGAAGAAGACTTGAAGAAGTAGTTACCACAACAAGCACCAGAGTAGATTGAGGACATTTTGGACAACAGAGTTGGATGCAGCACCAGAGGAAGACAATACAAAGAATACCTTGTGAAATTGAAAGGCAGATCGGAAGAAGATTCATCATGGATCTCCCAGGATGAGGTGGACCGTCTTGGTTTTCCTCTAGCCCCAACAAAGTGAGGGACTCACTTTTTCAATAACCCCAGATGTCTAATGCAGGAGCATCCCTGGTTCAAGATCAATCTTGCATCAACCAAAAAAACATTTGCATTTCAGTTTGTTTGTTTCCTTTCATTTTCTAGTTCAGTTCAGGTAGTTTAGTCAATAAAAGTTTCTATATTTTTCTTCGTATTCTACAGTAATTGCATTTTAGACCTTGCAGAGCTGGACTTAGCATCTAGAGACATTCATGCACAACATATCCGAATCTCAGAGCATTTGGTTAAGGTACCAAAAAGATATTGCTATTAGAAGATCGACTGTTTTCTCAAAATAGAGCATCCTGATAGTCTCAGACAATTAGCTAAAGGAGAAGACTTGTGGAGCCTAATAACACATCATTGATTGATCTTTGGTTTGTGGTCGACCTTTCTTGAGATCCGCACATCATTCCATTCATTTGCAGAGGAATTCTATTCATTTAGGTTTGACCTATCCGTGTACACAGGCTACAGCTCTTCATTGGAGTTTGTGATTTTCCTTGGCTGACACAGAGGAATCTTAAGTTCTGGATATGATATATAATGATGTAATAGATCTCTAGGAAAGCAGTTAGCATAAGTTCATAGTTTGGATTCTTTGCGAAGTAGCTTCAAACCTATATCTTGTGCATATTCTGATATTCTATAATTAGGCCTATGAGCCCTAATTGTAATCCTGCTAGTTGCCAGCCAATTTGTATTTGAATTCTATGATATACTGAAAGACTGAATCTGTATTTGTTTCATATCTTTCAGTTGTTTCCATTGTGTTTACTCTAGCTGCATAGTCTGGTAGTTCTTTCTATGAACCCTCCTACCATGACTACACCAGTTTAAAAAAAGAAGTTTTAAATTTTATATTTTTTTACCAAATGTAGTGTTGTAAAATGTCTGCCTAGGACTTTTACCTCCTAAGTTTATCTCTCAGGTCCCTTAGATTTAATCATGCATGTTCATTTTAACTCCTGATACAAAATCCCTAGAAACCCATGTCAAATGGGGCTAAGGGGACATTGTTGAACTTGATTTTGCTTTAAAAATGGGTCCTAGGACTTGGGCACTCGTGCCCTAGCCCTACCCTATTTGGTTGGGACCTAAATTTTAAATGATGATAATGTGACCGTTAAAGGTCTCCCTTGTCGACATCTCAAGTTTGAATTATGAAATTAAAGCAGGAATGCATATATAAGCATGTTTAGGGTTTCATTTGTAAACTAGAGGATTATTATGATATTTTGGAAAACTTCTGATTTTAGATCATTCAAAGCATTCATTGTTGCAGAGCATATTATTGTTGTTGTGTTTGTTATTGCAGATTTGGCTTCATCCTCTCATGTTGTGAGAGATCTTCATCTATATGTGAGCTACACCTCTGAGGTGATATCTATTTGTGTTGACTCAATCATTTATCAATTTGTTTTTGCCTCTATCTTGCAAGGATACACACTCTTGATCAAACAACGGTGTTGGAAGGCTTGAATGCCATTCCGAGGCTTGACTGAGGCAAGCTCCTAAACACCACAACCCCCAACCCCATTCCTTGTGATTGCAGGTGATAGGTGTTGCATCTTCTAGAGTGGAGTTGCAAAGGTCTGTGATAGAGTGTACATATTCTAGATCTAAGAAGAAGAGTACTACAAGGGCTTGGGCACCCACTCTGAAGCCCTCTGGATTGCAGGCTTGAAAACCTCTGGGATAATGGTGAATAGTAACAGACAACTTTTGGAAATCCCTGAAGAAATTCTTTCCTTGGGCTTGGGTGCTTGCTCTTTTCCACATCCCAAATCTTGAAATCTAGTATGTATCTACTCTGAATATAATATCTGAGTATGAGCATTTGTCAGAATTCATTCGTTTCCTTACGATTTTGCATAATTAGGGTTTTGAGCATAATTGGGCATTAAATTAACATAGTAATCATTAATTTCCAAATTTCCCTATCATTACAAGTGACAACCAACCTGTAGGTGAATCCTCTTGTAAAATTTGTGATTCAACTTGGTTAAATGTCCTTGAATGTTTGTAGTGAAAGGAGGATCGAAGCATATCATCAAATCAACCCTATTCCCACTTTTCCTACATTACATTTTAGTGAACCCATGTTTTAATTGAATTTTGCACCTTTCTAAGTGTAGTACTTCATATTTACATTCGTTAATTTCATTTTCATCTTATTGCATTTGAAAATTTATAAAAAAATTGGCATCCTAGGCTTGCATTTTGACATAGTTTGCATTGCATTTAATCTAAATCATTCTAATATCTGATATTTACATTAGATATGATATAAATTACAGTAGTACATCATTCTACAATCATTTACATTGCATTTTCATGTTAAAATTGCTAGGGTTTGTTTGAAATTTTACATTTTTCTCAAAACCTAGTAATTTCAAAAACTAGGGTTTGTAGCTAAAATTTTGTTTCAGATTTTACTACTCATCTTAGGCACTCATTCAAATCTAATTTTTTTTGTAGTGTTTCATTCTTGTGTGTTTTTACATTCATATCTCAAAAAATTTGCATTTACACATATCTAATTTCAACAAAAACTAGCATTATTCATTCATTCATCCTTAAAATTGCACTTGCATTGAGCATTGTAGGACTTTAACATAATTTTCAGATCTGAGCTAAGTTGTTTCACATCATAAATCTAATTAGAATTCATTCATATATCATTTTGCACATATTCAAGCCTTAATTTCACAATTAGGGTTTGAAAACCTTGTATTTTCACTAGATTTTGACTCATCCTTTCATCTAGAATTGCATGATAGGTGTGTTGTGAAAGATATTGCTGAATTATTGGACTAATAATAAGGATTTAATTCTCTGCCCCTTTGCAATTTTATCACAATACTACATCTTTTAGGCATTTGCATTGAAAAAAGTGAAAAAATCAAGCACTTTAGGTCACAAATATACATAGTTTTGCATCTATTTCATTGCATATATATCAAATTCTTTTAAATTTAGATCTTGCATTCATTTGAAAACATACACACATGGCTTATAATCATAATAATAATGCTAGGTTCCCTCCTAGGCCTTATTTGAAAAGAAAAACTCCTGAACCTGAAATAACATTTACACCTCATGATAAGACAATGAGTGATATTGAAGGGTCTCTCTACATCACCATGAGTGTAATGGAAATCCCGGTACATGGTACACTTATAGATCCTAATTTCATGACAAATGTGGCTATGGAAGAATTTATTTTCTCTCATGAGTTGATACAAGACTCTTATGAACCCTCGAATTTAATGATTAATACACATACTAGAGCTTTCATGCCTACCTTTGGGAAGATATCCTTATTGGTTATAGTATATGATAAAGCCATAGATCAATTATTTGATGCCATCCCTTCATCTGACCTCTTCCACATAAAATTAGGACATCCATGGCTTAATACTATGAAGGTTGTCCCCTCAACAACTCACAAATGCATAAAATTCCCTTTACATGGACAAGTGCATACTATTCATCATAATACATGGCAGCCCATGGTTATGGAAAAAAATTTTACTCTTGATTACTTTTGTCCAAAACCTGATAGAGACCCCAAGCCATGGAGAGACCAATCTTTCTTAGCATATAGATGATACAAAGCAAAAATCCTATCTAGAGTGGCTGGGCCTCCTACTCACACAACAAGAGAAGAACAACCTGCATTAGAAGAACTTCCTAGAGAGAAAGGTAAAGGACTCTATGTTGAGGTTCCTCCTCTATCATCCTTACAAGGATTGGGAGTGACTCATGGAAAACAAAGCACTTCATCAAGACAAATTAGATTTGAGCAAGCTTCCTCCTCTGAGATAAGAAAAACTATGAAGAAACATGAAACTACTTTTGAAGACATAAGCAATAAGACAAGAAGAAACTAACAAGCAAGAGAAAGGAGGAAGAGAAGACAAGCTTTTGCCCAATGAAATGCACCCCAACAAGAAAATATTCCACCTAACATTGAATGAAACCAAGAAGAGCTTAAGAAAGAACAATTTAAAGACAATGACAAAAGTTGGGCTATGGTACCTTATGTACCTCTTTCCTCTAACATTCGAGATTGGGAAGATGATGATTTGCTTGACGACAACCGCTAGGTAAGTATTTCTAACCCTGGTGGTCACCTACGTCATAGCATTATTTGATCATTTATGTGACCTCCCCTCTTGTGTTGTGTTCCCCTTGCAATGTGTTATGTGTTGTTTAGGAGACCGACTTTGTTGTGACCCTTCTTCTGTTTGTATCATCATTCTTCTATCTTGCTTCTCCTCTGTTTTCATTGTTGTGTGTCATGTCTTAGGTGCATAGCATTGTGGCTGATGACCTGGGGGCATCCTCCTATGTGATTGTTCCTAAGATGCTTTCTCTCCTCTCTCATTTTATTGTTTACCTTCTTCTAGTGATTCTACCTAGTCGGCGGATGACAAAAACAAGCAACTAACTGATATGGATCACATGTCCCTTTAGCAAGCAAAGAAAAATGGACCTAGTCCATAAATGAAGATGGGGTTGACTTATATATCTAACACTTGTCTAGTAGAATCACTCCGTGTGATATTTGATGGTGTCTTATCTTTGCTAACAAATCATAACAATACATCTACTCTGCGCACTTTGATTGTCTTGGATGTCTCTCCTTATTTTTACACTTGGTTTTGAGATGCTTGTAGTATAAGCCCCATGGCTATACTCAGACTCAAACCTATTTGTGTAACCTTGGCTTCTTTGTTTTCATGCATAGCTTTGATGTTTTGCTTAGATTAAGATGTGTTTGTGGGAATATTCGGTGATCATGAGCACATGTCACCTTTGGGGGCATGGGCTTTGTGAAATCTCTTGTTCCCTTTTGTGTTTTCTCTCTACCTTAATGTGCTTGATATCAATACATGATATCAACCACCTTAAGGTGGGGGCATATAAGGTAAGTTGTCTAATTATTTTGGTACTAATGAAGCATTTTTGTAAGCCCTCTATGGAGGCAGGATGTTGTATATCTAGCGCAAGTGCACATATTTATCTATATTTCAATCAAGAAGCCCTCTGTGGAGGCAAGATATCATGCATATCCTTTTATTCAAAGCCCTCTACAGAGGCGGGAATGGTGTATCTCTTGAGCTAGTGCACATCCTTTTTATTTCAAAAGTCTTCCAAGTAGGCGGGGTTGGTGTATTCTACCTTAAATGTGTCTTTGGCCGTTGTTGTGGCATAAGCCCAATCGTCAGGTGTACCTGTAGCATGCTTGAGATGGTGGGGGTTTAGCAATAAGTTCCTTCCATCACCTTGTTTGTCATGTTTTAGATGTATAGTATGTCTTTGGCATGCTATACAATGCTCATGTTTTCTGTGTGTCTTCTGTGTGTTTTCCCCTTGTGTAGTTTCAAGGGTGTGGTGAAATTCCTCTCCTACACTCAGGCTTCGTATGGCATGTTTTCTCCCAAGCATAGTCTCAAGGATGTGGCTAAATTCCCCCCCTATGCTTTGGGTTTTGTATGACGTGCTTGTTCTCAAGTGTAGTCTCAAGGGTGTGGTGAAATGCCCCTCCTACACTTTGGGATGTGTTTGGTGTGTCTTCTCCCCCTTATGTAGTCTCAAGGGTGTGTTGAAATGTCCCTCCTACATTTTAGGGTTGTGTGTTGCATTTTCACTTTCCATGTATCTACATTCATTTATTTATATATGAAAATGAAAAAAGAAATAATCACTACATTCACTGTATTCATTGTGTTTTGTGTCTTCAATATTGTCTTCTCCAAGTCTTGCATGCCTATTACTATCTTCTCCATTTTTTGCGTGCCTGTTATTGTCTTCATTGTGTTTGGCATGTCTACGACATGTTTTCTCTAATGTCTACCTAAGACTGGGGGCTAGAAATAGTTCCTCAAATTTTGTGCATGCATTAGCTTCAAGTGCCTAGCGTGTTTGTTGTGTTTTGACCATACTTTAATGCATGTATGTCTTGTAAGATCATACATACATTAAAGTGGGGGCTAAATGTTATGTCATAAAATGTGCCCCTAGGACTTTTACCTCCTAATTTTAGCTCCCAAGTCCCTTAGATTTAATCATGCATGTTCATTTTAACTCTTGATGCAAAATCCCTAAAAACCCATGTCAAATGGGGCTAAGGGGACATTGTTGGACTTGATTTTTCCTTAAAAATTAGGCCTAGGGCTTGGGCGCTTGTGCCCTAGCCCTGCCCTATTTGGTCGAGACCTAAATTTTAAATGATGACAATGTGATCGTTAAAGGTCTCCCTTGTCAGCATCTCAAGTTTGAATTACAAAATTAAAGTGGAAATGCATATATAAGCATGTTTAGGGTTTCATTTGTAAATTAGAGGATTATTATGATATTTTGGTGAACTTATGATTTTAGAGCATTCAAAGCATTCATTGTTGCAGAGTAGAATATTGTTGTTGTGTTTGTTATTATAGATTTGGCTTCATCCTCTCATGTTGTGAATGATCTTCATCTATATGTGAGCTACACCTTCGAGGTGATATCTATTTGTGTTGAATCAATCATTTATCAATTTTTTTTTGCCTCTATCCTACAAGAATACACACTCTTTATCAAACAATGGTGTTGGAAGGCTTGAATACCATTCCGTGGCTTGACTGAGGCAAGCTCCTAAATACCACAACCCCCAACCCCATTCCTTGTGATTGTAGGTGACAGGTGTCACATCTTGGGGAATGGAGTTGCAGAGGTCTGTGATAGAGTGTGGAGATTCTAGATCTGAGAAGAAGAGTACTGCAAGGGCTTGGGCACCCACCCCAAAGCCCTCTAGATTTGTAGGCCTGAAAACCTCCAGGACAGTGGTGAATAGTAAAAAACAACTTCTAGAAATCCCTGAAGAAATTCCTGCCTTGGGCTTGGGCACCTACTCTTGAGCCCCTGACTTTTCCACATCCTGAATCTCGAAATCCGGTATGTATCTACTCTGAATATAACATCTCTATGTGCGAGCATTGTCAGAATTCTTTTGTTTACTTACAATTTTGCATAATTAGGGTTTTGAGCATAATTGGACATTAAATTAACATAGTAATCATTATATTCCAAATTTCCCTATAATTACAAGTGACAACCAACCTGTATGTGAATCCTCTTGCAATAGTTGTGATTCAACTCAGTTAAATGTCCTTGAATGTGTGTAGTGAAAGGAGGATCTAGGCATATCATCAAATCAACCCTATTCTCACTTTTCCTACATTATACCAATTTAGGTTGGTCAAAATTTTATTTTTTAATATTCTAAAAAAGTCAATAAAAATTTCATTAATAACTATTTATTTACAAAAAAAAATTAAAACTGAATTGTCATATTGGTTCATGTGTCCTTTACTTAAATCTAAATCTTATAGGAAAAATATTTTATTTTTTCATACTTAGGTTGGCTAGAATGACACCTACGTTTTATGTTTTTTGTTGCAAGTATGTGCTAATCAGTGTTGTCATTTATGTTAACAAGTTTGTATTGCCATTGGTGTCAACTATGACTTATGATGAGGTTATTGTTATTTGATTAAGTTGTCTTGCTAAAGGTGATTTGGTTGCTTTGTAGTGTTGGTGTGAATAGGGCTATCACCTAACCGGTTTACCTTTGTGTGGATAATTTACATTATTTAACTATTTACTAGTTAAATAATATTCACACATCACACATAATTCACACATGTTAAGTTGACTTAGTGAGTCTTCTAGGTGTTTCTAGTTGAGTCTAGTTGTGTGTTGAGTTGTTGATAGTTGGAGTGAGTTGTCTTATCCTCAACATGTGCAATTAGTTATCATCCTCTAATTGTCACATGTTGTAGGAATATCTCCACTTTCCACTCCACCTTTCTAGCTCTCACCTTGCCTTCATAAGCAAGGCTTCTCTTCATGTATTGTAATCTCTTGTAATCTAACAATATTTTGCATTCATTGATAGAATAGAATTATTCTCTCATTTGATCTCTCTTGTGCTTTCATGAAGTCCTAGATCCTAGGTGGCTCCAATCATAGAAAACTCTAACATGGTAAACTGACCTTGCCATTGCATCTAGAAGGTGTCAAAACCTATAGATTGACTGTAAAATTGCCCAAATTGGATAAAGTTGAACTAAAAGGTAGTTTTTTTTGCAAATCGATGCCGTACAAAATCTGTAGAGAATATTCTCTGTACAGTAGAATATTCTACAGCATCTACGCAGGCGTTGTATTGCATCATCAGCATTTGGTCGTCAAAATATCCGTCAGCTAATAAAAATATTCCCTGGTCATACTTGTTGTCTGAAGTTTTTTTAATTTCTGCGGAGGTCTTGGTACACAGTACCCTGTCTGCAGGGTTGCACAGATTACAGGGTATGGTCCACCAGTGGGGCGCCACGTGGTGTAGGCCCCCACCCTATTCTATGCCCAGCAGGTAAAGTCTGTAGGCCATTAACCATCCTCAACAGTCTTAAAGGCATTGACCACCGCAGTCATCTGTCAAACAACTGACAGTATGAAGGCAACAAAGCAGCATCATTAAAACCATCGGTCTATACCCTACGACAACAATTTTTAATCGGCGATTACAGATTTATAGACCAAATCACCATATGTAGGTGCCATTAATAGCATCATGGGTGGTCAATCCAAAGAATCTTGACATCATAGTCAATAACCACCGATAGCTAGAAAATTTCCAGCGGTCTTCGCTTGTTCCTTTAGTCGATTGGTAGATCTGCTAAACACAAGGATGACATTTTTTCAAACGATGCTTAAAAGATCTTTAGTGGGCTTCTAATAAACTTGTCAGTGGTTCCATTGGTGTATTAGATTTACACTAATTGGTGGTCAATTATAGTCACAACGGGAGTTTAATCCACATTTATCGGTGACATCAATCAAACTGTGATCAATAATCGACGGCCATTAAAACTGGCAAACATTTTGGTTATTCAAACCCCCAAAAAACCATCACAGCCCCCAAAAGTGGTTTACTATACATAAAAGGTGGTTTCCTACATCAAATAAGTGGTTTTTGTTGTCTTGGGCAATTTCACACAAAATTGAAGGCGGTATTGAAATCTTTCGGTAGAATCTTTGAATATTTCAGGGATTTATTTTTTGCTGATGCTGATGTCATCCTGACGTCACTTACCGGAAAGGTGATGTCACTATATGGTGTCTGTACAAAGAATATCCCTACGAGTTTGAAGCATATTCCATCCCTGGGTTCTGCTGACATCAGCGCCAGGGGGCCTTTTTTGCCCCTCAAAGCCCTAAAAGGGGGCTTTTTTTCTTTTTTGCATAACTTTTGCCCACAAAGGCAAAATCAAGCAAATGAGATATCGTCAAAAAGATGATAGAGTGCACTTCACATTAGCTTTAGTAGTTTTCTGATATTCTATTGTATGTGTCTGATATAATAGTTTGAAGATAGATCTTCATTTTTTGCTTCCGAGCTCACAATTTTTTGCCACAATCTCTGATGTTCGCGATTCTTGCGGCATCAAAAAGGTATTTGGGAGTTCTTCAAATCCATCCATGTACTTTTCTTAGATTCTTCTTTAGGTTCATTTTATTCAATTTATTGGTGTTTTAGATTTTGAGTGATAACTTGGGCATTTTGAGACTTGAGGAAGTGAAACTTGTTTTGAAGAGATTTGTTTGTTGTGGTCAATCATTGTGAGTGATTGTAATCCTTCTTAGATCTTAGTTTTAAGAGATTTTCATGTTCTCCCAATTTTGGTCCCTTGAGGACAATTGTAAATCACACTAAGTATAAAGTGCCACAATCATTCTTTTTTTGGGGGGTGATATCTTTGATTGAGTAATAAGGGGTTGTACTTGTGTTCTTTTTTGTACTCTTGCATCATGGATCCAAACAAACTTCCTCTACTCACACCATATAACTATCATGAGTGGAAAACTAAAATGGAGATTCATTTAAGAAGTTTGAAAATTCATAGAGTAACAATGGGTATAGAAATTGAACCAACAACAATTACAGAAAAGAGAAAGTGGTATAATAGATGTGATCAAGCCTATGGAACACTATGCTTGTCTATTTCCCCTGATCTTGTTTTTCATATTAAATTGTGTACAACACCTAATGAAGTGTGGACTACCTTAGAGAATCTCTTTGGTAAGAAAGATACTATGAGAGGTTTCAAATTAGAGAATGAACTAATTGGTTTGAATCTAATTGACTTTGCAAGCATCCAAGACTTCTTCACAATGCTAAAATCACTTAGATTATAGCTCAAACAATGTGGAATTGAGAAAGAGGACACTCAATTGATTCTTTCAATCCTTGCCAGGCTTGGTCCTGACTATTTAGTTTTTGTTTCTACCTTTTATGCTACTATGGATGCACTTGGGAAAGCTTTCACAATGCCTTCACTTGATGAGTTTGCTGCATCACTCATAAGGGAGCAAGCTAAGTTAGTACACATGGGCACATTGAAGTCTCCTAGACCTCAAGCACTTCTTGCTAGTCAAGGTACAAAGGATCAAAAGGCTTCACCTAGCAAAGGCAAGAAACAGAAAAATAAGGATTTCAAGAACAATGAGCAAGCAAAAGAGTCAACCAAATCACCTAGGTCCTCATCCTCTCCCAAGGAGGAATCATCTAAGAGGGAGAGACCAAAGTGTGCATATTGCAAGAAACTAGGACATGATCAGCATACGTGTTATGAGAACAAAATTGATGAGCTAAATCACATTATTCAAAAGCATAATATCAAAATGCCATCATCATCACCTAGTACATCCTCTTCTTTGACACCATCATCATCTACACATACAGGGACAATAGGCATTGCTAATGGGACAAACAAAGGAAAAGCACAGGCACTCTTTTCTGCTAAAAGTCTTCAGTCAGAGAGATGAATTCTTGATTCAAGAGCTTCTCATCATATGGCATCTTCACAAGGGATGTTCTCTTCATTTCAGTCATGTACTTTACCACCTATCTTGATGGGTAACAATACATGCATGCATGCAACTAGTAAAGGAACCATTGATGTTGGTAAGAGTACTTTCAACAATGTGTTGTGTGTACCTTCCTTGACAACTAATCTCCTTTCCATCTACCAGATTACTCATTATGGTGTAGGCAAGACAGTTGAGTTCACTCCTGATTCAATGATCATACGAGACTTGGAGAGTAGAGATATCATTGTTGTTGGGATGGTTGATCATGCATCTCACTTGTATACATTCTCCCATTTTGCTTCTTCTGATGATGCAGATCCATTGATTGATATTCACACTCATGCATCAAGTGTGAATCAAGTTTCTGAGGAGAAGTTTGGTCACTTAAACCTTGGTGTTCTTTCACCCACTTTGGTTCATGAGACTAGTGATGAGCTTCCATCACCTCAACCTCCTGCTTCTTCAGAGATCGACATCGACATGGTTGCTTCTACTTCAATTGAGCAGGATCATACAAGACTTTCAGACATAGCTTTGTGGGATACTTTCTTGACAGGTATATCAGACTTGTTTTGTGAGTCTCATATTGCAGATTTGGAGGACACACTTGAGGGGATATCTCTCCTCTTTGATGATAGTTATAGCACAACTGTTATCTCATCTACTTCATCTTTGGAGGTTGTTCTTCATGAGTCTACCCAAGATTTTGGATTAGTCACACCTCATTGCATTGTGTCATTCTTTGATTCTGACATGTGGACACTTGAGCAGTTTTTAGAGACATCATCCATCATGAGGCTTTTTCCCTCATTCCTTGAGATGGAGTTTCTTCTACATTAGCCTTTGGACTTGTTTCTTCCTAAGGGGAGAAATGTTGTTTGCAGGCATAGGACACTTTCCAGTGTTCATCTTTAGGCATTCACCATTGGCACAGGAGCTATTTCATTATGGGGGGGGCCTATAGTCTCACACTTGCTCTCCTATGGGGGGTCTTTGATTGTATATATGTGATAGGAGTTGTCCTTGGGGGGTCATGTTGATTCCTCCTACTATCACTTCTTTCACTTTCATTGTTTTTTGCATTCTCACTTTTGGAGAGGAGTTTTTTCCCATAAGGTTTTCTCCTTTTCTCCACTTGAGATTTGTTGTACATGTGTACCTAATATGGCCTAGTAGCCGAGACCCATCCATCATTCCATCTTGCTTTAGTCAGCTACTCCCTAAGTTGCACTTAAGGGGGGATGTTGGTGTGAATAGGGTTATCACCTAACCAGTTTACCCTTGTGTGGATAATTTACATTATTTAACTATTTACTAGTTAAATAATATTCACACATCACACATAATTCACACATGTTAAGTTGACTTAGTGAGTCTTCTAGGTGTTTCTAGTTGAGTCTAGTTGTGTGTTGAGTTGTTGATAGTTGGAGTGAGTTGTCTTATCTTCCACATGTGCAATTAGTTATCATCCTCTAATTGTCACATGTTGTAGGAATATCTCCACTTTCCACTTCACCTTTCTAGCTCTCACCTTGCCTTCATAAGCAAGGCTTTCTTCATGTATTGTAATCTCTTGTAATCTAACAATCTTTTTCATTCATTGATAGAATAGAATTATTCTCTCATTTGATCTCTCTTGTGCTTTCATGAAGTCCTAGATCCTAGGTGGCTCCAATCATAGCCAACTCTAACATGTAGAGGTGCTGAAAATGTTGAGAATATGCTTCTGTTGTTGGTTTTCGAAGTGCTTTTGAGAAAATTTAATTAATATTGGAAATAGTGTGTTGAAGAAGTCTTCTGGCTTACAGAGTGTTGTTCAAGTTTTTGCTCCACATTTCTTGTGTTGGAGATTTGAGTGTACAATTTGGATATGTTTTTTAGATGTGTTTGAAGATGCTAAATCTAGAATTTGGTGCTCTGGATAGTTGTGCAGTGAAAGTTATGTTCACCAGTTTGAGAATAGTGTTTGACAGTGTTTGTAGTGTGTCTAGGAGAAAGTGTTTTTCTCCGCATTTCTCTACAGAGTGGTTTCAGGTGTTGCAGTTTTGGATGTGTGCTCATAAGGTCCTTATCTATATTCTATCTAGAAGGTTTGTGATTTGATGCTCTGGAAATTGATTTCTTGTGTAGCAGAGTTCGATAGTGTTGTTTGTAAGCAGATTGTGAACCTAATTCTTCTAGTGAATGTTGTTGTGGTTAAATTTGTTGGTTTTTAAGTGACTTCAAGATGCTTGTGGATGTTTCTAGATTGTGTCAAAGCCTTGTGTAAGATCCACGAGGTGTGTTTTCCTTTGAGGAAGTGTGTGCTTAAAAATTCATAGTATTAACTCAAGTTTGGCTGACTTGGTTGTTTGCACTAATTTTAGTTATGTTTTGTTGATTGAGGAAGCATGGAATAACATGTGAGAGGTAATTTAGGTCCATGCTAAGATGTGGTGTGGTCTACATTCATTCCTTTCCTCCGTGGGAATGTTTAGTTCTAGACCTAATTTGAAATTTATGAATTAAGTTGTGTTGCTGACCTTGGAGAATGTTTTCATGATTGATGATGGTATAAATAAGTGTCAAGGATTCATGGATGGATGTATGCATAAATGATATGATATATGTGATGTGAATTTGATCAGTGCAATGAGAGATTTCATGTGTTAGGCTACTGGATGTAGTGAGTAGAAGGTGTCTACTATTTTAAGTGTTGCTGTGAAAGTGTTGTTTGTATTGTGGTGAATATTGAGCTTCACTGGAACTAAACTACATGCATATGTTAGATGCAATTATATCAGTTCAAATCCTGGTAGTGAGCCACTCTTCTCTTCTTTCTTTCTTTCTTAATGGGTAGTGAGTCCACCTGTAGTGAGCCCTAGCAATGAGCCCTTTGGTAGCGAGTCTTATGTAATTCGATATTGCTACTACATTATATTGTGAGCTAATCCTCACCGTGGTTTTTCCCTTTTAGGGTTTTCCACATAAAATCTACTATTCTCTTATGTAGTGTTTTTTGATTCAGTTTTAGTTATTTGTTTTTCATGCTTAATCATCATAACATATTTAAAGGTTAATGTGGATTTGAATGTTTGTGAGGGTTTGAAATTTTTGATACAACTGATTCACCCCCCCTCTCAGTTGTCTTGTGCATTCAACATTTTTTCTGGAAGTTTTAGTAGTGCCTCATTGAAATATCTAATTTTCACCAAACTAATTTAAAACAATTCAAAATTAAAGTAGTAGCCCATAAACTATATTCAATTTCCTATGACTTTTATTACTATATTATTTTCATATTGTGTAGATAACTCATTTGATTTTTGACATGATGTTTTTTTTTTTTGCTTGGTAAAATGCTGACATGTGGTTAGCTCCCTTTGTATTATATCAAAACCAAAATTAGAACTTAGAGTTTGAACAGTACATTTGAAAACATCCAAATCAGGGTTTGAGACAAAATACCCTATTTAGTCTACTATTTACCATACTATCGACATCTATAACAGTTAACTATACAAATATATCCCATCACCTATCATCTAACATTGACTGTATTGACATTAAAAATATTATAAAAAACTAGAGAAACACCAACTCATAGCTTTAGGCATCATCATCCTCTGCATAATAGAGGTTGAGCAGCTCCCACATCTAGTCATATTCCACTTCAAGACTAGCCAACTTCTTTAGAAAAACAATACCCTTTGCAGCCTTGTGACGCCTCGTTACAATTTTATCAATCTCCAAATCTACTACAAATGGCCATCATTGCACCATGTCCCCTGCAAGATTGACTCTGTGGAACTCATCGGATAGAGGGATTCCAATCCTATACCATGCCACCCCAACCACCTCCTGCCATCCTCCTCTAAATTTTGGTTCTACAAAATCTTCCATTAGCTTTTTTATTATGGTTTTGTCTTCATTGAGATCAAGCAAGACCACTAGGAACATGGAAGAAAAGTCTGAATTGACCCTATAGTGGTTGTAGTTGCTCATAAAATCCTCGTCCATAACCCATTCTATTGCAAATAGGACAATACCACTCTTAGGCTTAAACACCACCCCCAACCATTTGGCTATGATTTGGCCAAGAAACGACATCTGGTGCTTGGTGCAGGTGAGGCAGTTAGGGTTTTCCATATTTGTTGAGTTCTTGTTCACTCAAACTTTCGCTCATAATGAATGTTATCTCCATTTCCCTGTACCAATTTAGCACCCTCTACACACTTCGCTATCTAGGGATTAGATGGTCTGACAAGAGCTTTCATTGACGCAATCATGAATGTTTATTTCCCAATGCAAGTCTCTCTCCATGATTATTGCCTCATTTTCCAACCCATCAACTTCAAGGTTTCCTTCCCTTAGAACATGGTTGGAAACTATATTTTCAGACTTCTCCATTAGGCCTAATGTCTCATCTAGCAACTTTTTTAATTTCTAATTTGGCAAGATTTTAGTTCTTAAAGCATTTATGACCAATAAGGAGTCCCCTTCCACCTCTAAATTCTTAACTCCTAGACATTGGCATAAATTGAGGCCAAGAATTAGATCCTGAAGCTTTGCTTCATTGTTTGTCCCAAAAACAAGCTTCTTTTTCACCTTCCCCAAAACATTCCCTCATTCATCTCTAACTATACAACCTGCTCTTGACCTACCAGGGTTTCCTTTTGAGTCCCTGTCAAAATTCAATTTTGTCCATCCCTCTATTGAAGGGCACCACTTTGTTTTCTTCCTTCTTATTTGGATGTCAACATCACTACCCCTATTAATGGGGGAATTATTAGGCCTTTCCACACCTTTCTCAATTTATCATCCTCACTAAAGAATCTTCCCTTGACTCCTCCCCTAATTCTATTATTAACAACTTTAATGATCATTGTTTCTACCTTATTCTTGAAAGTGATGATTCCCAATACTTTGTCCTGAAAGATTCTCCTATTCCACTCCTTCCACATTTCCCAAGAGGAGAATGGAAGGGCTTACCATCCATATAATTTCATAAGTTGAGAATTTCTTGAGTGTTGGCCAAGCCTGAAATAGACTCAGAATATCATTTGGTAGAGCACTTATCCAACCCAATTTAGCACATAGCCACATACAACATTATTAAGCAAAAGGACATTGCAAGAACAAGTGATCCACTATTTCACTTTCATTTTAACATAGGACACATCTTCTTGGACCTGCATATCCAAATTTTTTAAATCTTTCCCCTGTTAAAACTCTTTTCTATAGAGCTGCCCATGCGAAGACCCCTGCTTTAGGTAGTACCACTTTATTCCAACAGAGAATAATCGGTAGCTTTGATCTTTCTTTCTCTCCTTCTACTACCACATAACCCATTTTTGTATTGTAACTTCCTGTGGATGAGCAATTCCAGTGAAGTCTATCACTACCTGAACCTAGAGATATTCTTCTCTTTTGTAGAATATCTTTTAGCTGCAACACCTCTTGATCTGGAAGTCCTAAGTTTTCCATAGATTTCCATTGCCACAAAAGACAACCATCCTCCACTTAAGTCTATTTTTAGTATTTTCATTGCTACTTAGGGGTATTGTTTGTCCCATCATGATCTTGTACTCACCCTCTTCCAAGGTGACATTTGAGGACTCCTTAATGCCCTTAGAAAGTAGGATATGAGTAGCTTTTTCTAGATAAATAGTAAACAACCTCAAATATAAAGTATTTAGTTCTTGGGAGGGTATCTGCCCTTCTTCCAACTTTTCTTTAGGCATGGCAATCTTATTTGGATGGGCTTCAGAATATTCCTTCAAGGTTTCCATAAAAACAACATTCTTTTCAATGATCTTTCACTCAGTTGAAGATCAAGATACACCACATCCTTTTTCACCAATAAAGGGCACCAATCTATTAGATGCCCAAATTTGGAACATGTTTGTAAAAACAATAAGACATTCTCATATTGAATGCACTATGTTTAGCATTCTCACTTTAAATCTAGAGAGATAGTAGTTAGAAGCACCTTATTAATGGCTACATTAACACCAAATCTTGCAAAAATCATTCTAGTCCTATTTTTAGTAACATTATCTAGAGTCAAGAACTACCAAAAAGAGTTGGATATACCCTCTATGATTTCCTTATCCTAGTATGTCTCAAGGGGGAGACTTGGGAGATGAACCTAGGTGGGTGCCATGGAGCAAAGGTCAGCCTCTGGATTGAAGCCTAGTTTCCATTTGCACAGGGATAGGTTGGACTAACCCAAAAACCAATGTCCTTCTATCAGAATCCTAGTGCAATCTTCCTTTGGAGAGAAGGAGAAAATAAATATCCCTTTTTGGAGGGTTCTCACCTCCAAACTACCTCTTATTTTCCATTTAGACACTGCCATCTCCTAACTATGTCTATATTGGGGAAGCAACTGAAGAACTTTCCCACCAATGTGTAATCCATCCTAGTAATCAATCTAATAATGGTCTCATTATAAATTTTTATAGTTAAACCATCTACTAAAATTCTAATTGAATCCCCCACATTGCTAGAAGGAGAATGAGGGCTATGGGACTTTAGGAGATCTTTCCAAGATTTTGCATCAAATTTTTCCCTCCAAAATTGAGTTTCTTTTTGACTAACCTATCTTCTAAGATAGGAGAGTAACCATGTGGAAGGGAGATTATATTTTCCATGGAGGAAAACCAACCATAATGCAAGTCTTCAATGGTCTAACAACAATCCCATGCAAAAGCAAATTCATTCATTTCAAATTTAGAGATAAACAATTATATAATGTTACATTATGGTTTCTACAAATAAAAATTAGTAATAAAAATAGATCATCATGTACATGGATGCTATAGTATCCTTATTACAAATCCCATATGTGTTTCTAGTAGATAGTATCAAAGTCATACAAATTTTCTTCATAAGTAAACACAATGTATTGGATGAGAATAATGAGTTGAACATATAAAAGGATTAGATCTTACTTATAGAAAAATATGAATAAATAATGTTAATTAATGTACCATTTAATTACCTTAGCTTTGATAATGCATCATACATGAATCATAAGATTAAAATAGACAAACTGTGAGAGAGAAAATGTCGAGGGAGTACTTTTCCACCAAACACATATCTATACAACTCCTCTATACACCACCCCAAAAGGTGTGACCCTTCCCTTCATAAACATGATCACAAAAGCATATTACATAGGAAGAAACTAGGAAAAAGTGCAAATAACCACTATGAATCTAAACATATAACAAAACACTTCACATAACACATTCCCTTAGCCAAGGTTCAAAATAAAATATGTGTATACCTTGAATTGTCATGTAAAATAATCAAGAAACTCATAATATTTCCACATAATTGAAGGTTGATTCATTAACATATTAATCAAGTAAATAAAATAAGATAGGAACTCCTTGCCTCTATTCAAGGATTCCATATGACTCCAAAATTACTCATAATCTTTCCTATACAACATGATGTTGGATCACAACCTCAACCAAACATACTTTTTTAGATAAAGAAAAAGGATTTCAAGGCCTCCCATAAGCCTTGTTGTTGTTTTCAATTATCCAAGAGACTAAGCAAGATGAATAGTTATAACAAATGAATCAATCGATCTTTGTGACTAGTCATTCAAGGAACTTAAATGAACTAGATGAGATCCCCCATAAGCCTGACCATTTCAATTGGTTTCTTGAATGACTAGCCATGAAGAAATAGCTTTATTTTAAACAATTCAAACAAAATATGGTACATGAATATATATTTAAACCAATCACAATATAGACTACATACATGGGCAACATAGGTCCCATAATTTCAAGTATAAACATGCCTTTAAAAGGGCCATTAGATAAAATAAATACAAAATATAAAATTCTCAAATTTGGCTACAAGGAAGTATACACAGTGCTTGTTCTATATAGGACTTCAAAATTAAAGATGATCCAAATTGGTATTCAAACTAGATCAACAATCCCACTAGAATTGTAATTTGGTGAATGTAATGAAATAAATTGCACAATAGAAGAATATAATAGAAAATATGTTGCAAATATAATATGCCACTTCGAAGGGGAGAACTCCAAAAGTCTCAAATGAAGAACACAATTCACAATATGATGATAATGACGAACCTTTACCTCCTATATATAACATGCTCAAACATTTGATATCACCTAGGCCAACTAAATACTAAAATATATCACCTAGGTTGACCTAAATAACTATATAAGCCTATATTAATTATTATATAACTTAATTAAGAGTTGAGGTAACCACAAGCCAACTACTCATAACCCTATACCAATGTAAGATTAAGGACATAGCATGACCCCCTCTTCAAAGAAGCATTGTCCTCAATGCTGATCAACTGTGGATGTTTCTACACAAAATCTTCATCTTCCTATGTTTCCACTGGGAAATTTTTCCATTGAATGAGATACTCAACAATTTTCCCAGTCCTCAACTTCTTTGTACACATTTGGAGAATTAACTCTAGATCCAAAATGATTATTCCTTCTTCATCTAGCTCTAATAACATGGTCTAGATAGGAATATTTTGACTAATCACCTTCTTCAAACAAGAAACATGAAAAATTGGATGTATCTTTTTTGTAGGTGGTAAGTCAAGCTTGTAGGCTACATTGCCAATCTTTTGTAGAATCTAGTATGGACCATAATACTTTGGTGACAACTTATTACTCTTTGTTCTTTTCTTTAGGGGCATTTGCTTATAGGGTTGTAATCTCAAGAAAATCTGATCACCAACCTCAAAACTCCTTTCACTATGATGTTGGTCTACATATTGTTTCATTCTATTTTATGCTATGGCCAAATTATCCTTGAGTCCTAAAAGTACCTGTTGTTGATGACTCATGTGATCCTCCACTGCGTAAACTTTTGGTGTCACCTTCAATGCTGATGTGATGGATGGCATCCATATAATGCCATAAATGGGAACATTTTTGTAGAAGTATGGAAGGAAGTGTTGTACCACCATTCCACTAGTGGTAGCCAATCCACCAAATGAGATTGCTTATCTAAAATGAAATGATGTCGATATCCTTCCAAAAAATTATTAAAAACCTCTATTTTCCCATCAGATTGAGGATGGTATTTAGAGTTGTGAGCCAATTAAGTACCCAAACAAGAGAATAAATCTATCTAAAAGTTACTAGTAAAGATAGGATCATGATCACTAAAATAACCCTTGGGGTACCATGTAACTTCTATATATTCTCCATGAATGTTTTTTCCATTGTACTTGCTATAAAAGGATGGGATAGTGAAATAAAATGGGCATATTTGGTGAGATGATCCACAACTACCAATATTATACTCTTACATTTAGATCTTGGGAGGCCTGTGATGAAATACATGGAGACCTCTTCCCACCATTAGGTGGGAATAACTAATGGATGCAAGAGACTAGGTTTCTTAATCATCTCCCCTTTATTTCTTTGACATATCAAAGATTTTGCCACAAATTTTTGAACATCACCTTTAAGCCCTCCCCAAAAGAAATCCTGCTTGATTCGGTGATATGTCCTCAAAAATCATGAATGACCCCCAATTGGAGAACCATGGAGCTCTCCAAGAATCTTGTGTTTGAGGATGAATTTTTTTCATAGGTACAATCTCTCTTTATACCAAAAATAGTCTCCCTTCCAAAAAAACTTATTTGAATTGCTAGGATTAGTTTGCAACTATTGAGTGATATTTATTATAGCCACATCATTCTACCACTTTGCTTTGGCTTCTTCTACCCAATCTTCTTGTACTATTGAAATGGCACAAAGGAATGCCTCATCCTTCTCATCCTTTCTAATAATGCATCAGCCCCTATATTATCCTTTCCTTTCCTATAGATGAGCTAAAAGTCATACCCCAACATCTCAGTGACCTATTTTTGTTTCTCTTCTAATGAATTTTTTTGCTCCAAAAAATAGTTGAGGCTATCATGATCTATCTTGAATTTGAAGTGTCTACCCATCATATATGGCCTCCAATGTTCCATTGCATGAAGAATAAGTAGCATTTCCTTCTTATAAATGGGCTTGAGTTGATTCTTACCCTTCAACTAATGACTTTCAAAGAAATGGGCCTTCCTTCCTCCTTGAGAACTACTCCTATGAAATTTTCTAAAGCATCACACTCTACAATAAAATCCTTGGTGAAGTGTAGAGTGGATAAAATTGGAGTGGTACACATATCCTCCTTCAATATCCCAAATGTTGTATGACATAATTCATTCCATTGAAAAACATATTTGTTCAACAAAGTTTTAAGTAGTGCTACTATGCAACCATAGTTCTTCACAAATCTTCTATAATATCTAGTGATTCCAAGGAAACCCCTCAAGTTCTTAATGTTTTTAGGAATAGGCCACTCTGTCATAGCCTTGAGTTTGTTAGGATCAACATTTACTCCTTCATGTGACACTATGTGACCCAAGTACTCCACCTCTTTGAGACCAAAAAACACTTGGAAGGTTTAGCATAAAGCTGGTGTTGCTTGAGAACTTGTAATGCTTGATCTACATGATGAAAATTCTCTTCCCAAGTCTTGCTATAAATCAATATATCATCAAAGAACACTAATATAAAAATCCTCAATCAAAATTTGAAATGTAGATGGAGCATTTATAAGACCAAATGGCATCACTAGAAACTCATAATAACCCTCATGAGTCCTAAATGCTATCTTGGTAATATTCTCTTCCTTAATTTGAATTTGGTGATAACCTAATCTAAGTTTTGTTTAAAAAAAAACATAGCTCCATTGAATTCATCTAGTAAATTATCAATGACCAGAATAACTCACACAACAGAAGAATATAATATGAAATATGCTACAAATACTTGATAATAATGTCACTTTGAGGGGGAAACCTCCAAAATCTCAAATGAAGAACACAATTCACAATATGATGATAATGACTAACCTCTACCTCCTATATATACTATACTCAAACCTTGGATAGCACCCAAGTTGACTTTAATACCAAAATAGATCATCTAGGCCAATCTAAATAACTATATTAGTCTATATTAATGATTATATAACTTAATTACGAGTTAAGGTAGACACAAGTTGATTACTCATAACCCTATACCAATGTAAGATTAAGGGTGTAGCAATGAACATTCATATTTCATAATCAATGCTCATATTATCATATAGTACCCATTCTCACTTTAAGTTTAATTTTCCATGGTTTCCCTTGCAATAGTCATATGTCCTCAATATTTGTAATGAAACAAATTGCACAATAGAAGAATATAATAGTAAATATGTTACAAATAATTAATAATAATATGCTACTTCAAGGGGGCAACCTCCAAAAGTCCCCAATGAAGAACACATTTCCTAATATGATGATAATGACTAACCTCTACCACCTATATATTCCATACTCAAGCCTTGGATATCATTCAAGCCAACTTAGATACCAAAATATATCACCTGGGATGACCTAAATACCTATATAAGTCTATATTAATGATTATATAACTTAATTATGATTTAAGGTAGCCACAAGTTGACTATTGATAACCCTATACCAATGTAAGATTAAGGGCATAGCATGCCCCCCTCTTTAGAGAAGCATTGTCCTCAATGATGATCAACTATGGATGTTTCTACACAAAATCTTCATCTTCCCATTTGGCATCTTCAACTAGTAGATTCCTCTACTGAATGAGATACTCAGTGATTGTCCTAGTCCTCAACTTCTTTGTGCATGTTTAGAGAATTAACTCAAGATCCAAAATGATCCTTCCTTATTCATCTAGCTTTGGTAACATAGTTTGTATAGGAATCTATTAGCCAATCACCTTCTTCAAACATGAAACATGAAAAATTGGATGTATCTTTGTTGTAGGTGGTAACTCAAGCTTGTAGGTGACACAACCAATCTTCTATAGAATTTGGTATGGCCCATAATATTTTGGTTACAACTTATTACTCTTTATTTGTTGTTTTAGGAACATTTGCATATAGGGTTATAATCTCAAGAAAACCCAATCACCAATGTAAAAGATCCTTTCACTATGATGTTGGTCCGCCTTTTGTTTCATTCTATTGTGTGCCATGGTGAAATTCTCCTTGAGTCCTAAAAGTACCTATTGTTAATGATTCATGTGATCCTTGGTGTCACCTTTAATGTTTATGTGATGTACATGGAGGATGGTATCCATATAATGTCATAAATGGGGATATTTTTGTAGAATTATGGAAGGAAGTGTTGTACCAGCATTCTGCAACTAGTGGTAGCTAATCCACCCAATGAGATTGCTTATCTAAAGTGAAACAACATAGATATCCTTCCAAGAACTTATTGAAAACCTCTATTTTCTCATGAGACTAAGGAAGATATGGATAGTTATGAGCCAATTTGTCCAAAAGTTACTCATAAAGATAGGATCATGATCACTGATAATAACCCTTGGGGTACCATGTAACTTTTGTATATACTCCATAAATGTTTTTTCCAATATACTTGTAAAAGGATAGGATAATGCAATAAAATTGGCATATTTGGTGAGATGATCCACAATTACCATGATGACATTCTTACCTTTATATATTGGAAGGTCGATGATGAAATCCATGGAGACCTTTTCCCTCCACTAGCTGGGGATAACTAAGGGCTGCAAGAGACAAGGTGTCTTAATCATTTCCTCCTTATTTCTTTGACATGTATAACATTCTACCACAAATTTTTGAACATCACCTTTAAGCCCTTCTAAAAAGAAATTCTACTTGATTAGATGATATATCTTCAAAAATCCCAAATGACCCCCAAATAGAGAACTATGGAGATCTTCAAGAATCATGTGTTTGAGGATGGAATTCTTGCATAGGTATAGTCTCTCTTTATACCATAAATAGTCTCCCTTCTAAAAATAATTATTTGAACTCCTAGGATTAGTTTGTAACTATTGAATGAGATTTCTTATAGCTACATCATTTTTCCACTCTACTTTGGCTTCTTCCACACAATCTTCTTGTACTATTGAAATGGCACACAATAATGTCTCATACTTCTCATCCTTTCTAGATAGTGTATTAGCCATTGCATTATACTTTATTTTTCTATATACAATTTGAAAGTCATACCCCAACATCTTAGTGACCCATTTTTGTTGCTCTTTTGACGATAATTATTTCTCCAAAAAATATTTGAGGTTGTCATGATCTAGATTGACTTTGAAGTGTATACCCATTAGATATGGCCTCCACTATTTCACCACATGAAGAATAGCTATCACTTACTTCTCATAAATGGGCTTGAGTTGATTCTTACCCTTCAATTGATGGCTTTCAAAAGAAATGGGTCTTCCTTCCTGTAGACACTTGAAACTGACTTGCCTCGCAAGCCACTTTCCCACATCCTCACATCACTAACTTATCCTTTCCCAATTAATTAAATAAATTCAATTTCTTTAATTAATCTATCCTAAGACATCTCTAATCATCTACCCTTAGCCATTTACCCCAAATCATCCACTTGTGATAAACTAGTTCATCTAATTTATCACTAAACCTTACAACAATATCCCTCATTAATTAAATAAATATTTTTAATATTTATTTAGTTAATTTGTCCATCTCCCTAATCATGATTAATTAGATAAATCATGTTTATTTAATTAATATACCCTATCCTATAGCCTAAACCTAACCTAATTGATTAAATAGCCATTATTTAATTAGCTACCCTAGCCTACATGACCTCTAGACCTAAGTTAATTAAATAAATCATTATTTAATTAATTTTAATCCTCCATTAGCCCACTAACTAATTTTCTACAGCCATATTAATTAAGTTAAACACTTAATAAATATGGTCAAACCCCACTTAACACCTTCTCCCACACCCCACAAATAAAAAATTACCTTTTAATCAAAAGGGTCACATGACCCTTCCAACTCACCTTTCCATTTCCATGTAAGATCTCTTCTCCATGAAAAGTAGCTCACACATGTGATTCCCAAAAGAGCACATGTGTCACATGTCCCCACATCCTCCCATAAACTTGAATTTTTAATTCAACACTCCCCCATGAAATGAATTTTTAATTCATTCAATTGTCATTATCCAACTCTTCCCAAAAATGAATTTTTAATTCATTTTAATCTTCATCTCCCTTCCACATGTGAATTTAAAATTCACACTTAATCCCATCCATCCAATATTGTTGATGAGATCTTAACCTTTGATCTCATCTTCTCATCTCAACCCTTGATTCCAACTTTGACAACCGTTGGATCAAGATCCCTCTCAATTTGCTTATAAATATGAGGCCAACCCAAGCCATTTCAATAAATTCTTCTTGCATCAAAACTATGCCAAAATATCTCCCCATCTCCTTCATCTTAACCTCATAATGCCAAAATCATTCCTCATACCATAGCCATATCATCTCATCTTGATCTCCATCAAATCCTTTATCAAATCCTCTATCAATCCTCATATTGTGTTGATCAAAGAGCAATCCACATTATACAACATCTACTTTGGGTAAAGCTAGGAGCTTTTGGGTGCAAGCTCCTCCACCTTATCAAGGAGTGGGAGATCTTTGAAGATATAAACATAATTTTTTTTATGCATTTTGTTTTTCTAATCTCCTTTGTTGCATTTCCTCATCTTCACTTCCTTCATGAGAACTACTCCTATACCATTTATTGAAGCATCACACTCCACAATAAAATCCTTGGTGATGTCTGGTGTGGCTAGAACTGGAGTGGTCCACATAACCTCCTTTAATCTCTCAAATGCTATATTAGCTAACTCATTCTATTGAAAAGCATCTTTGTTCAACAAAGATATAAGTGGCATTGTTATGTGGCCATATTTCTTTAGAAAATCTTCTATAATTTATCTAGTGAGTCCAAGAAAACCTCTCAAGTTCTTAATGGTTTTAGGAATATGCCACTCTATCATAGCCTTGATTTTATTAGGATCAACCTTTACTCCTTTATGTAACACTACGTGACACAAGTACTCCACCTCTTTAAGACCAAAAGCACACTTGGAAGGTTTAGCATAAAGCTAGTGTTGTTTGAGAACTTATAATTCTTAATATACATGATGCAATTCCCAAGTCTTTCTATAAATTAATACATCATCAAAGAACACTAATATAAACTTCCTCAAAAATGGCTCAAATATGACATTCATCAAACTTTGAAATATAGATGGAGCATTAGTAAGACCAAATGGCATAACTAAAAACTCATAGTGACCCTCATGAGTCCTAAATGTTGTCTTGGGAATGTCCTCTTCCTTAATTTAGATTCGGTGATAACTTGATCTAAGTTCTAGTTTTGTAAAAAATGTAGCTTCATTCAATTCATCTAGAAAATAATCAATCACTGGAATAGGAAAAATATCTTTGATGGTGTACTTGTTGAGCTCTCTATAGTCTAAACACATACACCAAGTGTCATACTTCTTATGTACCAACATAATGAGAGAGGAGTAGGCACTCTGGTTATGCCTTATAATAGCTGCCTCTACCATCTCCTAAACTATCTTCTCAATCTAACTTTCTTGCGTATATGGATACTTATAAGGCCTGATGTTGGGTGGTTGGCTCCCTGGTACTAGTTGAATGACATGATCTTGGTCCCTTTTTGGATGTAATCCTTTAGGCATATCTCAAAAAATCCATTGAGTTATGATCTATAATTCTTTTAGATCAGGCTAGATAAGAACATTTGGTTGATAGGCTACTACTGAGAATAGTTGCTACACAAATCCATCAACCCATTTTTAAGCATCATTTGCATTTGATGAGATCTTACTATTTGTGGGGACTTTGCATGAAACCCTCATAGTTCAACTATCCTCCCCTTTGAATGAAATCTCATGAATAGTTGTTGGAAGCTCATCTCAATTGTCCCTAATGTGGTGAGCCACTTTAATCCCAACTCAATATTTCTTTCCCCCATAAGAATAATAAACATTAGACAATCAAGTCAATATTATCCCATGGTTAAGCTAATGGTATGGAATTTTCCTAAACAACTGACAATACCCCCATCTGTAATTTGAACCTGAAATTATGGAGTAAGAAATATAAAAATTTTCAAATGAGTCAATAACTTCTTATTGATGAAGTTGTGAGTGCTTCCCGAGTCTATCAACATTGTTACTCTCTCTTTCTTCAAAAACCCCACCACCTTGAGAGTTTATAGAGTGCTAACTCTAGCAAGTGCATGACAAGAAATGATTGGGTGTGTATCTCTTGATTCCTCATCTAACTCATTTTCACCCTCTAATTTTTGTTCCTCCTCCTCATCTTCCTCACTTGGCCCTTTAATATATATTAATTTCTTTTTAGTGCATTTATGTCATTGATTATATCTACTATCACAATTAAATCATAACCCTTTTTCTCTCGTCTCTTCAATTCATTGTGGTGTCAATCATGTAGGCTAAGGAAGTGCGTATGTAGGATTGCTTTTATCTCTTATGTTTACCAAACATTGTCTTTTATTAACCATAAATTACTCCTCTACCTGCCTTGCCATAATCATTGCTTGGGAGATAGAATTTGGATGAAACATGCATACCTCATATTTTATTTGATCCTTTAAGCCTCCAAGGAATAACTCCAACAATTTTTTTTCTGCCATATTTCCCACTCTTAAAGACAAAGTTCAGAATTGATGAATATAATCCTTGACCATACCTATTTTCCTTAATTTAGTAATCTAGCTAAAGTAGATATCCATAAGATTGTCACTGTAATGTGTAATGAGTTACTCTTGGAAAACAAACCAAGTGACAACACATCCCTTCTTTTTATTTTCTTCTCATATGTTAAGAAAAGGGTGTGTTGTACACCTTGAATAAGAATGAAATATTTTAATTATGTAAAATAAATATTTGTGGTGCATCTAGGAGATGTGTTTAGCCACATTAAATATTTATTTGGGCCCACCTGTAAATTTGCATGTAACATTTGGTTAGTTATTTTATGTGTGGGAGACATAGAATAATCAATTATTATTTGGAAAATTTAGTATCAATAATTAAATGAGGAGGTCAATTGTTTTGTGCTCTCATGGTTTTGAGATACATGGTTTTCCCAATACCACAAGTTTTATTTGTGTGAGATTGAGTCTATAAAAGTAAGCACATGGTTAGTGGTTTGGGTTGGTTGGTTGGTTTATCTGTCATTGGGTTGAGTTTCTCTTGTGAGTGTATATGTGTTTAGTATGGCATGGGATGTGTGGTTACATGCTTGGACACATAGAGGATGCATCGGAGGATCTTTATATTTCAAAAGTATTCATGAGACTTTGTAATTGCATTTTAATGTTTTATTGTTGAAAAATATATTAAGTGTGGATGCTTTTGGAAGCTAGGTTTTTCCCTCTTGAGGGTTTTCCTAGGGTATATCTTGTGTCACCTTGTGGTATGTTTGTCTATTCTTTTGGCATGGTGAATTCTGGTTATCATGGTTAATATTTGTTTGCATATTTATCTCTCATGGGGTTATGTGGAAATGTTCTCTATTGCTATATTTTTCCTTTCAAGATAGCCAAGTATAAGGAAGCCATGGATACCTTTTATTGACAAGGAACATGGTGAATATCAAATAATTTCTCCATTTGGCAAATCCAATTGGTGGGATCTTGACCATCAAACTTTTGCATATCCATCTTTGGTATGAAGTTCCTAGCCATAAAATGATTAGAGTGTTGATCCATCTTGAGATTTGATTCAAACCCAAAAGCACCTATCCCCTTAGGGAGATTTCTCTTTCTCACAATCCTTGTGGTGTAACTCCCTATGTTCTGGATCTCTAAGATGTTGGCTACAAACAAATTTCTCCATCATTTTCTTGATTTCACTTGACTTAGCCAACCCTTGCATTCATTCTAACATAATTAACAAGATTTCATCCTTCATCTTGTGGTTTTATTTTTGAATGTGTTCAAAGATATATTCATTTTCTTTCTAAACACCTACCTCATTTTTGACATCCTCATTGCCTAGAGATTTTATAGGTGTGACAAGATTCTTTTTTCCCTTTATTGGAGGCCCCACCATGATGAGAAAAAATAATTTTGGAATAAATCACACAAAGCAAATACAATTAATCCAAAAATTTTACTGTAACTTACTAAGGCCTAGATCTCACTTCCCAAAAAAATCTCCAAGGAGTTCATTAATTTTCAACCTTGAGAGTGAAATTGGTGGAAACCCTAATTTCATAATAACTTCCTCAAATCTACTCCAAATGACCTCAAATATTGACTGTAGTAGATTCAAAATGTCATTAAAAATATTGAAAAGATTCACCAAAATGAGAGAGATATGAACTTCCTAAAATGACCTCCAAAAAAAATTTGCCTTATTTTTTTTCCTTCACAGTGCCAAGATCATGCTTTGATACCAATTTTCATGAAATAAATTGCACAATAGAATAATATAATAGTAAATATGCTGCAAATACTTGATAATACTATGCCGCTTTGAGGGATTAACCTCCAAAAGTCTCCAATGAAGACCACAATTCACAATATGATGATAATGACTAGCCTTTACCTCCTATATATACCTTACTCAAGACTTGGATATCACCCAAGCCGACTTAGATACCAAAATATATCACCTAGGCCGACCTAAATACCTATATAAATCTATATTAACGATTATATAACTTAATTAAGACTTAGGGTAGCCATAAGTTGACTACTCATAACCCTATACCAATATAAGATTAAGGGCATAGCAATACTAAGGTTTTAAGGTTTAACAAATTCATCAAGATTTTAATATCTGATAGTTCAAAAAAACACCAATTTAAATCCAAAGTTAAATTATATAACATCATGTCTCGTTATTTCATCATAGTGCTCATATTATAAATAACACAAGAATTTCCATTAAGATAATAGGGTTTTCTAATATATTACACAAAATGAAAGGGACAACCATGTACTTATAAGAAATCATAGACCACAAGAAAATCTCCTAAGGTATGCTCCTCAATAAAGGTGACCATCTTAAATCTAGGACAATAGACTATCATCCACTCCCATATAAGGTTTAGTCATAGTTTAGGGATAATTCAAAACCATAAAAATATCATAGCATAACTTCAAATAATAACTCAAGAATAACTCAAAACCATCTAATAATGATGTCTTTAGAAGTTGATAATGTTACAAACATATAGCATGAGTAATAGTATAACCCCTTACAGATAGCATGTCTTAATGAATGACAAAACAAAATAAGTGTACTCAAGATAGTTTAGCTACATAAACCTTGAGGGTTTTTAAGAGACTTCAATATTAATTTCACACCATTTGCATAGGGTACAAATCTAGATCCCATCACTCAGATATAGACACTTTCATCATATGCAAATCCTTAAAAGTTGTATTGTCGTAAATTGTGCTCCTTGATAGTGCAAGCACAATTTCACACTCTACTTAGCACCCGCTTTGGTATTCTCTCCTTTAGTCCATTTTTAGGACCATTTTCTAGCCTTGGCCTTACCCTTGACTCAAGAGAAGTGCTTTACTATCCTAAAACCTCTCCTAAACCTTCCTAAACCTTCTTAAATCTTCCTAAACCTTACTAAATTGTTACCATTAACTGAATGTCAGAACATAGGTCAGTGTTTAGATCTTATTAATGTCCTAAAGCAATGCTAACTTGTAAGGAGGATTTAGCCAGGACCCTAGCGCACAAGCGCTAGTGTCCTCCCGCATCTTGTGGAGTTTTAAATTCTCTAACGATGTCAGCCTTGTCTTGGGTAATGTGATCTCAATTTTGACATTTCAGTCCCGCACTTCTTCAGCCTCTAATATTCAAATATTTCCCATCCTAAGGCTTCATATTTAAACACAAGACTTTGAAAAGACTTGGGAAACTCTAGAACTTTTGGCTATCTTCATGTTATTGCAGACTTGTGAATTATTGCAGGATATTTACTATTGGAATACTGATTTGCATGCTCTTGGAAAGGATTGTGGTGGATTTGGAAGAAAGATCTTGACTCTATCTTGTTCTCCTAGGTTGAAGCTCCTTACATGTTTGAGAGAAGGGTTGGAACCACCAACTTGAGTTTGGCTTGAGTACCTACATCATTGCGATTGGGTATGGTTACAATACCTTCTTATTTTCTATACTTCAATTAGTCCACCTTCTTTGAGTTGAAGGTTAGTGTTTCCTTGAGTGAGACATTTCTCTTGAGTTGATCATTCTATATGCTTGAGTCATATAGGGTTAGGGTTTTGTGATAAATCATTTTGGTTTTCTACTCATTACAATCTTAGATGCACATAAAGATTAGGAGCACACACTCTTTGATCTTCTCTGATCTGGCTATCCATGAGGTAGGAAAACCAAAATGAGGGTTTGAATGAGGAAAACTCCTATATAGCCACAACCCTTCTACCTCGTGTTGTTTTGCAGGTTAGCGATGATTAGGAACATGTATCGTGAATTAGAGAGAAGATGGACAATCACAGATCTTGACACTCAGAAACCACTTTCGGAAGACCCTGGAGACCAGGACTACAACACTTGAGTGTCCTTTCTAGTTTGGTCTAGATCTCTATGATAAGTTCTAGTTTGCATTCTATTTACTATTCTTCTTTAGCTTCCTATCTTCTGTAACTGTACTCTGTGTTTTAGATCATATTCTTCACTTTAGCCTATTGTTGCATGATATAATCAAATCTTTGGTGATCAATCCTCATCCATACAACAAAGGGACAAAACCCTTGTAGATTATCTCTCCTTTTAGAACTATAGCCAAGCTCAATTTATGTTTTAATGTTAATGTGGAGGAAGGTTGACCTAGTTTTGATCTATTAGACTAGATCCTCTTTTTCACATATAACATTTTGGTGAACTTGATGAGTTTACAATGCTTCTTAGATTTAATTTGTCTTTAATAATCTGATTAATTGGTTAATTATTTAGACACTGTTGTTTTTATATATTATTTACTTCATATTATATATTTGTGTTTGTAAAATTAAGGTATGTGACAATGTCGGATCTTTTTATTCAAGATTTTAGTGCATTTGATGAGTCATTTAGTAGTGATGATTTTGATATCTTAGATGAAGCCCTTGACGACTTCATCTCAATGGAATCATCCTCTATGACTCCTAAACCATCTATCTTTCAAAGATTAATCAACACAATTTATGTTTTTGGTTCCCAAAAAGAGCCTAAAAAACCCAAAATTGTTGCACATCTTCATTTTGATGCTCCTCAACCACAGTCAACACTTGTGCTCACTATAGGAGGTGTTCCAAAACCATCTAGACCTCCTGGTTACATTCTAAACTATGGAAAACAAATCACTACAAATAATCAACCTAATCAAAATGTGTTGCAACAACCCATTCACCATGCAGTTTCTCACACGTATAACACTAGAAACAATAAACAAAGAAAATAAATAACATTTGTTCTAGCTTCTCTTCCACTTGCTGCACCTATTCTTCCTCAAGCACCTTGTATTCCTCAACAAGTTAGTAGAGAGTATGATCTTGTTGAGCAGCTTCACACTACTCCAACAAAGATCTCACTATGGGAGTTAATACAAACATCACCTACATACCACGAGATGCTCCAAGAAGCTCTATAGAAGGTTATTATATCACATTCTGTTAAGCCAAATGATGTAGTAGCCCGGTTAGATTGTATGGACATGTGACAAATTTGGATATTATTTTTCAACAACATGAAATACCTCCCATAGAAGTTCAAAACCAAAATGATCCTCTCATAATATTTGTCATCATTAATAGAACTAGAGTAAAACACACTATGATTGATAACGGATAAGGTCTTAATGTTCGTGGCATAGACCTCTTACATAAAATTGGTGTAGATACATCTCTCATAAAACCTGATACACTTAATATTCGTGGCTTTGATAATGTTGGTAGATAATCACTAGGTATAATCACACTACCTGTTATGGTTGGACTTGTGACATTACCTACACTTATCCATGGCATGCCTAGATCTCTTACATATAATATTATTTTAGGTAGACCATGGATCCATGCCATGAGGGAAGTCCCGTCTACCCTTCATCATTCAATAAAGTTTGTTTATGATAAAAAACTCCATACCATTGAGGCTGGTTTGAATTTGGACAGTTGCCTACAAGATGAAGCCGAGAATCAACCTCTTCTTTCTAAACCTCTAAGTACATTAATTCCATCTTTATCAAAAGTTGATTCATTAATTCCTCTTACCATAGATAATGTTGAGTAAGAGCTTATATCACCTTCAAAGAATTTTTTTTAGCGATGATTGGGGTTCATTAGATTTTACACCTACCTTCATGGGTGAGTATAAAATATCACCATCAAAGCTAGAAAACTCAAAGGTATCTACATTATCTTCTACAAAGTCTATTCTTTCTCCTGAAAAACCTAAAATCACTTTAACAAGTTGTGATGATTGCACTTATAATATTGACTACGCGACTAATGGTGAGACACCTTCCTCTACAAAAATGGTATCCATTTATGGTCAATGTTTTCAAATATTATCTCAATTGGGATATAGAAGCAATGGTTGTGGTTTAAAGGAACAAGGTATCAAGATCCCCTTAGAAGCTAATCCACATAGCTTTTTTGTTTGGTCTTGGATACAGTCCTTTGAAACCCACTAAAGCTTCTCATCATCCTTCTCTTAATGTAAACACAATTTCAATAGATTCTACACTTAATACAACCTATCTTGAATTAATTGAGACATTTTATAATGATATTAATTTGGATAGTTTCCCAATGGATGAGGCTTTAGATAAATTTTTGAGTCTATGACCATTTGCCTCTTTACCATCATGATGGTGGATTTCCCTATTGTTTAAATATGGATGCATACTTTGGGAAAGACACTGGTTTATGTGATGATACATCAACATCTCATGAGACACCTATAAAATCATCTCATCCTCCTAATGTCCCAAACCACAACACTTTCCTTAATGGGAAAACTATTGATGTCTTGATGGACCCTAAAAACCCCCAAAAGGTTATCCTAATTGGAAAATTTCTAGATTTAGAAGAACACTGAGAATATACTTCTTTGTTACATGATTATCTCAAGCTTTTTGCTTGGACATATTCTGATATGCTTGGCATTGATCAAAGGTTGTAACACATAATATTGTATTGCATCCTGATGTCAAGCCTGTAAAACAAAATATTCAAAAGATTAATTTTAAGGTGGCATTGTTAGTTAAGGCTGAGATTGAGAAGCTTCTACGATGATGACGATGGAAAAGAACATGTTGTATACTACATCAACCAAACTTTGCTCAATTATAAATTATGATATTCTACAATTTAAAAGTGATGTTTCACTCTTGTATTTGCAACACAAAAGTTGAGACACTATCTTTTAAATGTTGAAATTAATGCCATTGTAAAAATTGATCCCTTGAAGCATTTCTTTGCTAAAACAGACCTCTCAAGACATTTAGCTAAGTGGGTTATGTTGTTAACAAAATTTTATCTTAAATTTGTCTCTCAAAAGGCAATTAAGGGTCAAGCATTGGCCAACCACTTAGCTAAGGCTCCTTCATCATTTTCTCTACCAAATCAAGAATCATTCCATGATGATCAAATCCTTTCCTTGGATGTTGATTAGTAGTGGGATCTATTCTTTAATGGTTCTAGATGTCGAACTAGCTCTTGTGTTGGTGTTATACTAGCATCTCCTTCAGGAAAGCCAATTCCTCTATCTTATTGTCTTAACTTTTTATACCAACAACATTGCAAAGTACAAAGCCCTTATTGCTAGCTTGTGTGTTGCTTTGTCTCTTAATATTCAACATCTTTGCATATTTAGCGATTCTTAATTGATCATAAGATATGTCACTGGATCTTATCAAGAAAAGAAAGATAAGTTATCTCAGTATCGTGACTTAGCCTTATCACTATTGAAATGTTTCTCCTCTTTCAAAATTGACACAATCCCACGAAAATACAATCAACATGTGGATGTAATGGCAAGTGTTGCTTCCCTTATATCCCCTGACGATGCAACCAAGGACTATCAATTCATCAATATCACATCACGCTCTATATCTAAAAATACTTTCTATATAGTCTTTTTTGTAACATTGATTCAGACCCATATATTCCAATATTTGCATGATGGTGTTATATTATAAAATGTCCCCCTTAGACTTTTACCTCCTAAGTTTAGCTCCCGAGTCCCTTAATTTTTTCATCATGTATGTTAGAAATGAGTCCCGAGACAATATACCCTGAAACCCATGACAAATGAGACTTAGGGGACATTTCAGAGCTTAACCCTATCCCAAAATAGGTCCTAGGACAAGGGCACCCATGTCCTTGCCCTACCCTATTTTGGTGGGATCCCAAATTTTAATGTTGGAAAAGTTACCATTAAGGGTGTTCCTTGTCGGCATCTTAAGTTTGAATTATGAAATTGTAATGGGAATCCATATATAATCATGTTTATGACTTCATTTGCAAACTAGATGAACTAGAAGATGATTTTGAGATTTTGGTGAACTTATGATCATAGAGCATTCAAGGCATTCATTGTGTTTTAGAGTAGATTTGTGTTGTTGTTGTGTTTGTTATTGCATATTTGGCTTCATCTTCTCATGTTATGAAAGATCTTCATCTAATTGAGAGCCACACCTCCAAGGTGATATATATGTGTGCTTCAATCAATCATTTATCATTTTGTTTTTGCCTCTATCCCGCAAGGACACACTCTCTATCTAACAATGGTGTTGGAAGGCTTGAATGCCATTCTGAGGCTTGACCAAGGCAAGCTCCTAAACACCACAATCCCTAATCCCTCCCTTGTGATTGAAGGTGATAGATGTTGGATCTCAAAGAGTGGAGTTGTAGAGGAATGTTACAGAGCATAAGAAATTAACATCTAAAGAAAAAGGCAAGAAATATCTCAGGAAGGGCTTGGGCGCCCACTCTTTTGCTCCTTAGTTTCATGTCACAGAGAATCTTTGAAGTGGTTGCAGTCAGTGACATAAAAGATCCTAAAGCCCTTGAAAAAAGTAGCACCTTGGGCTTGGGCACCTGCTCTTTAGGCCCTGACTTTTTCATATTCTGGAACTCAAAATTTGGTATGTATCTAATCTGTATTTATCCTATCTATATGCAAGCATTTATCAGGTTTCGTCTGTCTATTTACGATTTTACATAATTACGGTTTTAAGCTTAATCAGAATAAAATCAACACATTGATCAATCAATTCTAAATTTCCCTGTCATTCCAAGTGACAACAAACTTGTAGTTGAGTCCTCTTGTAAAATTTTTGATTTAACTTGGTTAAATGTCCTTGAATGTAAGTGGTGAACGGAGGATCTAGATAAATCATCCCTTAATCCCATCAACCCTCTTTTCATCCTTTACATTTTGGTAAACCTATGTTATTGAAATTTTGCACCTTTCTGTGTATTGTACATCAAATTTGCATTCATACATTTCATTCTCATCATATTACATTTGAAAATCTACAAAAAAATCAAAAAACTTGAAAAAATCAAGCATCCTAGGCTTGCATTTTGACATAGTTTACACTATTTTCATTGAATTTCATCTAAATCATTTAATTCTCTGATATTTACATCAGATCTGATATAAATTGCAGTAGTACATCATTACATAATCATTTACCTTGCATTTTCGTACTTCATTTGTTGGAATTTTCTTGAAATTGTGCATTTTTCATATAACCTAGTCTTTGCAAACACTAGGGTTTGTGGTTAAAATCTTGTTTCAGATTTTACTACTCTTTTAAACACTCTTTCAAATCTGATTATGGACTATAGTGTTTTTGCATTGTATGTATTTTCATCTTACTTTTGCATTTTAGAACATTTACATTGAACAAAAATAAAAAATTTTAGGTCATAAACAAGCATAGTTTTAAATCTACTTCCTTGCATAGGTGTTGAAAATATTTTACAATCTTATCTTGCATTCATTTGAACACATACATACATTGCTCATTTAAAAATTTGGCATTATTTCACACGCATGCTTGAAAACTTGCATGTTTCTAATTATAGATTGTCTATTTCAATGCTAAAGGTTGTATACACTTTCTTTAAACAAACATACAATCCACTCATATTGCCTTGGTGCTGTTGGTTTTTTCCCAGACTAGATGCTTATTCCTAGATTTCCCTACAAGGTAGCCATCAATGATCAACAGGATCTCTGGGCCAGGGGCCAACAGTGTAGGAGATAGACTCTATATTTTATCTCCTCTTCTTCTTCAGGCTCTGCAAAACCTAGGGGGGTATTCCCTACTCAACATCCATGAGGATATACATACAAAGGCTAGGATGCTGACAGAAAGCAGATAAGTCCTTCTATAAGTAGACCAAAACTGTAAGATAAGAGCAAAGGGGCTAGCTTTGGGCCTATTTGCAGTTGTAGACAGAGGACTGAGGATCCTAAAACTAATTCTAATGTCCTAAAGGTTGTTTTAGATTTTGATTTTGATTTTAAGTTTGGATGCAAAGCTGGACATGGTTGTAACACAAACACAAAGCAAGATTGGTGCCTATCTAGGGCCTGGAGTCAGTAGACATACACCTGTGAATGATATGCATGAACAACTAAAACTGGATTTCAGGGGGATACATATGATACCTGCCTTACAGATATCTCCCAATACAAAGTGTTAAGCTATCTATACTTATGGCATCCCTATTACAGTATACCCTTCCCAATGTTTAATTTGAAAACAGTTTAATCTACCCCTTGAGCAGAAGTTAAAAGATCAGACATTCAACACAGGAATTCTATGTTCTAGAGTCTCAAACATTGCTTAAATATCTAGACTCAGAAGAAAGATACATGCAATACTGGAGACAGAATTAACAAAACACATGCTAACATAGCATTTCTCATATAAAATTAATCATGAAATCAGTGGATTCATGCAAAAACATACAACAAGAGATACATAAACTCACAAGTTTTGCTATACAGAGCAACCAAATCAGCTGTATTGTATTACAGAGCCAAATGTTCAACTTTCAACAACCAAAACAATGGTAACACAGTCTACCTATATCGGCCAGAAAGTGTACCCACAGCAATTAATTACATGATTTTTACAAAAAACTGCCAGATACAGCCCATGAGAGATGGCGCCCATAAGTTATCAATGTAGTAGGCAGGAGAGTTGACAGGGGTGGCCTCAAGCCCTGTGCGACCATTTGGAAGTCTTCATGCTAAAAATTGGGTAGTTTAATCACTTGTACTGTCACCCACACCCCTGCTACAATCGCCATTGATGGCTCAACCACCCGTGGCCTACTTGGAAACTGTCGCACTATTCAAAATGGAGCTTCCCGCCAAGAAGCACTTCCTCGCAGGTTCAAAATAATGTAGGGAGATTAATCCCACATGCATAGTGAGAAGACCACTTCAACATTTTATAAACATGGCCACAAACATACTAAGTGTCGAGCGCTTTTGCCATGCTCGACACACAAGCCCTCACCCAAAGCTAAGCCATCAGCTTGCCCCAAAAAACTCTCGCTGATCTATCAAGTATGTTCGATGGCAAACAAAACACACCCTCCGTCGCCGTGACTCCCTCCATCGGAGCATCCAAAAATCCTCTGGCCGACCTCATGTGTTACACTGATGAAGCCCATCGCAATCCCCTGTCGGTCAGACCAATCCCATCGGCCAACCTGAAACTCCTTTGACCGACCTCAATAGTCTCGCCGACGCCATCGCAAACTCCATATTTCCTATCATCGGCCAGAGATAGACCATCGGGCCAACTTCCATCGACTAGGCCGATAAAACAAGTCTCACCGATGGCCAAGCAAAAAACACCTATCGCCAAGACAAAAACCATCGGCCAACCCAAAAGCAACACTCGCCGACAACAAAAGTCACGCCGATGGCAACTTGGCTTCCCATCTCCATCGGTGTGACTTAGACCGTCAGAGCAAGACCACAAACCTATGCCGATAGCTGCCATCATGCCGATGAAACCAAAAACATAAAGCTTTGAACCATTGAACCAGTTCAAATAGATGGTTCAATGGCGAGGTTCAACACTGAGGTTCACTGGCGAGGTTCAAACCGAAAGTTCAAAGACACAATCGGAGCACTCAAAAAAACTAAACTTTCGCTGATGGACAAAACATGATGACCCCTTCCTTAGGAAAGATGATGCGGATGCTGCAAAACACTGAAGGGGTGCCAAAACTCAGAACCTTTTGGATTTTTTGGGAAGGTGCCTGCATGAAAAATTGCTCAGAAACTGACAGTCAATTCAGGCACCAACAGGTGCGTTGCATTATTTCATTCTAATCATTTGGTTTGTTGTGGACCTTGTGTGTCTTTTATGACCTGCTTCCCTCAAATAAGGGTTTAAAGGGTGAAATAATCTCACATTACATGGCTTCTCATCGTAACAATAATGTTAGGGTTCCTCCTAGACCTTATTTGAAAAGAAAGACTACCGAACCTGAAATAACATTCACACCTCATGATAGAACAATTAGAGATATTGATAGACCTCTTTATATTACAGTGAAGGTAGTGGAGACTCCTGTACGTGGAACACTTATAGATCCTAATTGCATGACTAATGTGGCAACAAAAGAGTTCCTTTTTTCACATGAGTTGATACCAAAATCTTATGAACCTATGGATATAATGATTAAGACACATACTAGAGATTTTTTTCCTACTTACGGGAAGATATCTTTATTGGTTAGGGTACATGACAAAGTTGTGGAACAATTATTTGATGTCATCCCTTCATCTGACCTCTTTCGCATGAAATTAGGACATCCATGGCTTAAGGCTATGAAGGTTGTCTGCTCAACAATTCATAAATGCATAAAATTCACTTTACATGGGCAAGTGTGCACTACTCATTGTAATACTTACTCAAAAGAACTTTACTCTTGATTACTTTTGGCCACGACCTGATAGAGAACCTGAGCCACGAAGAGACCAACTTTTCTTAACATATAGACAATACAAAGTAAAACTACTATCTAGAGTGGCTAGGCCTCCTATTCAAACAACAGAAGAACAACCCACATTAGAGGAACTACCTAAGTTGAAAGGTAAGGGACTCTATGCTGTGGTTCCTCCTTCGTCATCCTTACAAGGATTAGGAGGTACTCATCAAGAACAAAGCACTTCATCCAAACAAATTAGATTTGAACAAGATTTCTCCTATGAGATACGAAAACCTACGGAAAAACATGACTCCTTTTGGAGATATAAGAAATAAAACAAAAAAGAGTAGACAAACAAGAGAAAGGAGGAAGAGAAGACAATCTTTTGCACAACAAAATGCATCTCAACAAGAAAACATTCCACCTAACATTGAACCAAACAAAGAAGAGATTAAAGAAGAAGAATTTAAGGATAATGATAAAAGTTGGGCACTTGTACCTTATGTACCTCTCTCCTTTGACATTCAAGATTGGGAAGATGATCACTTGCTCTATGACAACAGCTAGTCTAGTTGTACAATAGGTAAGTATTTCTAACCCTGGTGGTCACCTATGTCGTAGCATTATTTTCTTGTTTATGTGGCCTCCCCTCTTGTGTTGTGTTCCCTCGTGATGTGTTATGTGTTGTTTACACCTCCTAGGTTGACCCTTGATACTCTTGTAATGTCAAGGATACCGTGAGACTACCTCTATTGTGACCATTCTTCTATTTGTATCATCATTCTTCTATCTCACTTCTCCTCTATTTTACTGTTGTGTGTCATGCCTTAGGGGCATAGCATTGCGGTTGATGACCTTGGGGCATCTTCCTATGTGATTGTTCCTAAGGCACTTGTTCTCCTCTCACATTTTATTGTTTACCTTCTAGTGATTCTATTTAGTCAGTGGATGATGAAAAACAAACACCTAATTGATACGGACTGCGTGTCCCTTCAGTGAGTAAGCAAAAATGGACCTAGTCCATACATGAAGACGGGGTTGATTTATATATCCAATGCTTGGCTAGTAGAATCAGTCCGTGTGATATTTGATGTTGTCTTATCTTTCTAACAAATCATAACAATACGTCTGCTCTGTGCACTTTGATTGTCTTGTATCTTGCCTTGTTGTTACACTTGGTTCTAAGAAATCTGCAGTATAGCCCAATGGTTATACTTGTTTCTAAACCCATAATATAGCCTTGGCCTTTGATGTGATTGTTTTCAAGCATAGCTTTAATGAATTGAATTGGTTATTATCTTAGAGTAAGATTTGTAACCTCTCTTGTTATCTTATCTTAGCATAATCAATGTGTTTATGGGAACATTCAGCGATCATAAGCACATGTCACCTATAGGGGCATGGGCTTTGCAAAAGCTATTGTTCCCTTGTGTGTTTTCTCTCTACCTTAACGTGCTTGATATTGGTACATGACATCAACCACCTTAAGGTGGGGGTATATATAAGGTAAGTTGTCTGATGAATTTGGTACTAATGAAGCATGTTTGTAAGCCTCTGTGGAGGCATGATGTTGTATCTTTGGCATGAGTGCACATCTTTATCTATATTGCAATAAAAAAATCCCTTTGTAGAGGCGGGATAACATATCTCTTGAGCTAACTTGCATATCCTTTTATTCAAAAGCTCTCTGTGGAGGCGGGATGGTGTATCTCTTAGATCTTGAGACTATCCTCCCTTAAGCGTGTCTTTGACAATTGTTGTGGCATAAGCCCAACCGTCAGGTGTGCCTATAGTGTGCTTGAGATGGTGGGACTTAGCAATAAGCTCCTTCCATCACCTTGTTTGTTGTGTTTTAGACGTATAGTATGTCTATGGCATGCTATATGGCACTTGTGTTTTCCATGTGTCTTCCATGTATTTTTCCCCTTGTGTAGTGTAAAGGGTGTGGCGATGAGTCTCCCCTACACTTGAGTTTTGTATGGTGTGTTTTCCCCCTTGTGTAGTGTAAAGGGTGTGGTGATGAGTCTCCCCTACACTTGGGTTTTGTATGGCATGTTTTCCCCCTTGTGTAGTGTAAAGGGTGTGGTGATGAGTCTCCCCTACATTCTTGGGGTTTATGTGTTGCAATTTTTTATTTCCATGCATTTATATATATATGAAAATGAAAAAATTATATCACTATCTTCATTATGTTTTACGTGTCTTCAATACTGGCTTCTCTGTGTTTTGCGTGCTTGTTACTATCTTCTCCATGTTTTGCATGCTTGTTATTGTATTCTCCATGTTTTATGTGTCCGCAATGTGTTTTTCTAATGCTTACCTAAGACTGGGGGCTAGAGATAGTTCCTCAATCTTTGTGTATGCATTAGCTTCAAGTGCTTGACGTGTTTGCTATGTTTTGACCATACTTTAATGCATTTATGGGTCATAAGATAATACATACATGTTAGGTGAATATTTTGTTATCAGCTAACTAATAACAAAATGGTTATATCAACCACAGTACAATGAGATTAAATCTCTCCTCTCAGAAAGGAGAGGCTCCCTTATTATTGCTAATTAAATCAACTAGTAATTAAACTATGCTTATGTACACTACAACTATCCATAGCGGTGTCTCCATTAGCATATTCTCTTTTTTCAAAATAAGGGAAACAAATTACAATAATGACCTTGATGATCACAGCAAGTAAGAAACTAAATAACACCAATTAGAGCAATTATAGTTGATACCTAATTTCTATTAGACATAACAATAATAAGAATGATACTAGCAAATGATAGTAACTAGAAAATCCATAAAAGCACAAAGTATTTTGCCACTTTCCACGATAGTTCCAAAGATAACAAAATGATATGTGTTGTAGCCCAAAGTCTCTCAATGCATATCACAATAAGATTGCATGAATAATGGCAATAACTTCCAGCTCAAAGACTCCAAGTTATTTCTGAAAGATGATTCCAAAAATTAACCAGTACAACAAGTTGTAGCTCAAATTCTATCAACTAACAACACCGCAGATCCACAAGAATATAGCTAACAATTGCGGAATAAAGTCTACAAGTTCTCAACCAAATTCATACACAATACATATAGCTCCAAATGCAATATAACACAAAGTTTACCAATATCAAATCTAATTTCCCTTCAATAATGAAATAATACGTCACTTATAAACTAATTTCAAGATAATATGACAAGAGAGACATAAGAACACTCTTACATACAATAAACGTCTCCAAAACAAAGGTTGGAGGTAATCTACTTCTTTTATTGATCAATTTTTTATATGTACATTCAACACCAAGATTCAAGAATGCTTCTCAAAATGGGCAGTGTTTTGCTTCAAAAGATTAAAGGTTATATTTACAAGAGAGGCCCTCTTTACTTATAGGGAGAGGTCGAGAGAAAAAATAGGAAAAACTATAACTACTTTGACTTATTCAAAAACTGAGTCCTAATTGACTTATGACTCTGTCTCACAAATACATGTATTCTAATTTTTCAAAATGACATGGATTTTGTCAATCAAAATTTACAAAGCTTGGAAGCTAAAACATGAAAAATATCTAAGTGTTCTTGGACACTTCTTCATCATCTTGATCCCTCTCCAAGAATTCTTCATATCTTCTCAGAGTCCTAGACTTTATTATTGTCTAGTCCTGGTGTATGCTTGGAGATAATAAGCACCTAAGTGATGGAATTGGTGAGGGTATTAGGTATGCTCTTGTCCTTATTTAGTAACTTCTGCAGTCTATTCATAATTGTCTAGATCTCCATCAACCTGTCAAGTGAAGCCAATGAAAACACTTCTGTTTCAAGTTATGTTTGCACCAAGTTGGTGAATTCCTGAATGACTGTATCC
Source organism: Cunninghamia lanceolata (assembly GCA_027924645.1). Lineage (NCBI taxonomy): Eukaryota > Viridiplantae > Streptophyta > Pinopsida > Cupressales > Cupressaceae > Cunninghamia > Cunninghamia lanceolata. Next base: position 1,753,098 of record BSBN01000771.1, read on the forward strand.
TCGAGGAGTATCTGCTGGTTGTCATCAAGCATATGACATGGTAGATCTGGTAGCTCATCAGAAATGTCTTGAGCCTTGTTTTCTCCCTGTTCAAGGTCCTTTTTTAGATCGAGTATTAGGCATTCAATAATATCCTTTTTTGTGTATCATAGCCTCCTGATACTCTACAAACTTCTATCGTGGATGACCCTGTGCTCAATCAATACTTCAATTTTGAGACCTCTCAGCTTGTTCCAAGAGTCAAGATCCTACTCATTCAGCTGAATGTCTTGTAAAAGAATCTCTAATGTTTGACTGATTTCTTTGCCAACTTTGCCCAGGTTGTCATAAAGTTCAATGGCTGACTTTATAAGTCATGAACCCTAGGAAAGCACTTTGTCTATATAAGCATCCATTGCTTGACCCTTTGTACCAATTCTTTCTGCTTTCAAAAAGGCTTCATTTATAGTATTGGTGCCAATAGGTTCAACCTATTCAGATGACTAAGTTATTTTGAGAAGCATTGATTTCAACTGGTCAACCTGTACTTTGAGTTGAACCTTTATGACTTTGTCCTTGTCATATCTATCTAGCAAAGTGTTCAGTTGTCCTAGAAGGTCCTCTTTTGCACTTTCATGGGTTTGCTTTCCTAAATCCACTCTAGTGAGGACATAATTAGGGTTTTCAAAGTCAATATTGTCAGATGAAGGAATAACAATCTCTGCATATTTGTGTCTTGATTCATCAACAAAAACGCTTGACAAAGTCAGCCTTTTTAGTTGCTTTCAACTTTGTGGGAACCAATTGACCAAAATCAAAGTCATCTGGTGAAATGACTTGCTTCTTTCTTTTGGGTTGATGTGGCATAAGCCATGGTGGAAGGACAAACTTATCATCTTTGACTACTGTAATTGTGGTCTAAGTGGACACAGGTGGGACTGTAGTTTCTTGTGACTTGAGTGCAATGGGTGGATCTTGTATGCAAATGGAAACAAGTGGTGTATGAGTAACTAGAGGAGGTGTCTAGGTTTGAATAGTAGAAGGATTGACATCAACATTCACTTGTGAAGAAGATGAACCTAGAAACTTTTCAAAATCTAACTGAGAGATTGAATCAATCATGGACATGGGAACATCTGAAAGACTAGGCATTAAAGAAAGAGGAAAAAAAATGTTATCTACATTGTCTAATGGGGTATCAAAAATACATCAATTCTTAGGTGTTGACAGAGAAGAACTCACAGAATGGACATACACATTTGGTGAAGGTGATTCAGGATTATCTGTAATACTTGGTGTCTGTAGTGCACTTGATACAACTGGAGCTATAGGAGTTTGCACATTTGAAGTCATGGGAGGGGAAGGAGGAGGAGTAACCTGAGCAGATGCAGTTTGTGGATCATCAATTGGTTCTTGTGATTCCTTTTCTGCCACCTCCTCTTGCTCAACACCTTGTTGTGTAGATGTTCCCTCTTTTTCCTTTCCTTTTCCCTTACTTCCTACCTTGAAGACAAACTTCAACTTTTCCTTAATAGGAGTGGTATCTTCCTTGTTCTTTTTCCTCAACTCTTCCCTTTTTCCTAGATGTCCTATTTGTTCTTCCTCAGAGCCTATTAAGAAAGACTTCAATTTCATACCTTTACTACTCCGCTAAACATTAGTGTTTGGAAGAATCAACTGGAATCTTTGTCTCATAGAGTTCAGCTCTTTCTGAGACCATTAGATAGCAGATAGAGGGTTGTTAGCAATATTGTTGTCTACATATGCAGTATCTACTACATCTCCTTCATCTTGCATGTCCTCAAGTATATCAGCCAGTTGGAAATTCCTTACCTGGTCTAGAGTAAGCCTACTATAATCCATATCCTCAATCATGTGCACATGAGTGTAGTGTACTTTCCACTTATTCTTCATGCCATGATAGTCAAAATCTTTTGTTCTCTTGTACCTCTTCAATGTTATCCACTGCAATTCAATCTCCATAGCTTTAGCTTTTGGAGTTGTAGAGATACCATATCTCCCAATCTGAAATTGGAATTTGAATCCCCCTCGGTGTGCATCGACTTTCTTAACATGAACATCCATTACCTGCCTGCATAGATACATCAAGACCATCTTGTCCCCTAGATACATGGATACCATGTATGGCTGCCCACTAAAACAGCCTAGCCTTAGGTACGTGAAAGTGGGGAATTGAAGGAAGATGCACCCAAACTTCTTTACCTATTCCCAGGCTTGATTAGACAATCTCTTTTTCTCAAGTTCCTTGTCCAACGGGCATATATATTAGTAGAAAAAGGCATCATTTACCCTTCAATAATGCTTGATGCTTTCTATTAGGGTGAGCTGAGGGTAGTACTCATATATAGGGATTAATCTTCTATCACCGTCACAAGTTAACCATGGAAAATTCTTCATAGAAGAATTAGCATACACTAGATAGGAAGCCATATAAAATTTTAAGGTGGTTGACACCAAAGCCAGCTGCTCACATATGGAATCACTGATTTGTTGACCCAACCATATCTTTTGTTCACCTTTCTTGATAACATGGATGTATTGAAACATCCAGTCTTAAAAGACATTTGATGCTATGATGCCCTTTACCCTACTGAGAAGGGTAATAAGATCACCAACCTCCTCAATGAACTCACTCCTATAGATATTCTTTGGCCATCTTGATATGGAGGGATGAGGAGTTTTGAGCCATCTTGTATTAATGATCCTCTTGCATTTTTTAGTATGATCATCATAATATTTCTTCCCTTCTTCAATGGACATATTAGAATAATCCTCAATGTTAGGACATTTGAACACTGAGTCAAAGAAGTTTGCATCAAGTTGAATAATCAGATTCCCATCAGCATCTGATATACTCTTAGTATCTTTGTCAAACTTATTTTCCATGGCCAAGACAAAATTTGGGTTCTGAGCTGACACCAGGAAGGTGGAAACCAGGTGTATGTCAGTGTTTCAAACACATTGCATATTTTGGGGCAATGGTTGTTGGTTCAATCTGCCCAAAAATTTGTACATGTCAACATGCTTGATCTATGTATCTTTGACCTTATCCACATTTGACTCGACTTGAGTAGCTGAGACAACTCCTTGAAACTTATATTTCATCGTCTTCTTGGGAGAGGATTCTGACATCTGACAAATGAACTACAAAAATATGATGTTTGAAGAAACTCCTCTTGAGTTAGAAAGATCTCATTCAAAATGTATTTTACACAATCTTGGGAAAACATATTATCTTCACGATAAAAAATATTCAATTGTCAGATCAGGAAAAATCTTTCTTTGAAGTATCACTTTTTATTTTTCAGTGTTAGAAAAAAATTGGTTTTTCAGATTCAGGTCGGAGTTTAAACCACGACCTGCATTTTTTTAAATGCATGAATAAATGTCAATCAGGGTTTAAAACTTCATTGACATATGGGGAACTTTGGAAAAATGAACATGCACATTGGGTTTTAAATTCTGATGTGCATATCTTAAAGGGTAGATCAAAATGCACATCGGAGTTTAAAACCTAATGTGCATATCTTAAAGGGTAGATCAAAATGGACATCGAAGTTTAAAACCTGATGTGCATATTCCTTTATTTTTAAGGCGTGGATAATATTGTGTCATGTGGGATTTAAACTCCGCATAACACATTGAACTTGTGTCATGCAGAGTTAAAATCCTACAGGGCACAGTTCTTGTGTTAAAATTTTGAAGGTGTAGATCAGGTTTTAAAACCCGGCCTACACTTTGGCATTTAGGTCAAGAACAAACATGTCATGCAGGATTTAAAATTTGCATAACACTTTGAACTTATGTCATCCAGAGTTTAAATCCCATATTACACACAACTATTGTGTTCATGTTTTGGTGTGGTTTAGATTCATTTGGGGATGGTGTGCAAAGCTTAATTTCTGCACAATATAACAAACTGTGGATGTTGTGTGAGAAATAAACCCCACACACCATCCATTGGTTTGGATGTCTTAAAATGTAGAGGAAAACACAAGCAAAACAAAGAAGAGGGAGGTTGTTTGGGATCTATCCCACAAACAACCATGATCAAAAGATCATGTTGTTCAAGGGATAAATCTTGAACAATAAGTTCAGCAAATAAAATGATCAAAAGATGACCAAGAACTAGGGTTTTAAAATCATCGAAACACGCTTAAACCATAAATGACCACATAGTGGTAAAAACAAAAGTGAAACCCTAAATTTTGTGAACTACGAAATACAAATGAAGCTACATAGCTGAAACCCTAGCTAAAGCATAAAACACTATTATTAAAAGAAATGTTTGGTTTCAAAAGCGAAGAACATATAACTATTCGAAAACACAGAAGAAAATGAAAACATACTTGTGATAAAATCTGAATGAAAATGAAACCATGCACCTTCAATGCAAATTTGAAAAGATCGAGCACAATAACAACTGGGATGACTGACGCAGAGGGAAAAAGAAAGTGAGAAAAAGAAAGAAGGAAAAACAATATAAACCCAAAAAAGATTTTGGCAATCTTTTAACTAAGGACGCCATTAATGCCAAGCGCACTATCATAGGAGTGTAATTGCAAATTTTTTTTCCACAATTACACCTTATGTGTAAATGTAAATTTTATTTTTACATTGACAGATAACATGCAAATGCAAATTTTATTTTTGCACTGACAAATTGGTAGGCAAAAATGACTAACACTCAGAAAAATAAAAAATGTCAAAATACTCAAAACGAACCGTGATTGAAAATCAAAGAGATTCTTTGAGGGATCAAGTCATGCTAAAGATGACCTAAAAATGTCTTGATTTGTGTGCTTAGAGGTCGTGGGCTACGAAACAAACAAGTTTCATAGGGGTAACCCCACAAATTGAGCAAGCTATAATTTGAGGTTAACAACTAGCTCTAATTGGGGAGCTTCCTTTTATCATCCTTTGAACTGATCGAAGGGAGAAGAATCTCAAAACTCTAAGTGCCTTTATCCAACCATTGGGCTATAGAGTTAGGTGACAAAACATAGAACAAAATGACAGAACAAAAAGACCACAAAACTATACACAAAGTACAAACTTATCTGTTGCTTCAGTTTGAGAAAAGCTTTAGATGTTGTCTGCTATGAGGCAGCAAAAAAGGTGTTCCATCTTGATATTCTAGAAGAAAGATATTTTCATCACAAAGCTGATGAATAACAAAAGGGCCCCTCCACAAGGAATTGAATTTTCTGTGCATTCCTTTTGGTTCTCTTCTTTTATCCCACAACGGGACTTGATCATCGATTTGGAAACTCTAAGATTTCACCTTCTTGTCAAAAAGGTTCTTTACTTGAGTTTGATGTTTTGCAATGCGATCCACCACCTTTACACATTGTTCCTCAAGTTTAAAAAGAAACATTACACGTTTGTCAATAGAACTATCAAAGGTTCCATCTTCTATGGCCTTGGCCAACTTCAAAGTGGGAAACTCCAATGTGATTGGTATTTCAGCATTTAGACCATACAAAAGCTGAAATGGTGACATGCTGATTGCTCTTTTGGGTGTAATATGATCTACCCACAATGCATCATACAATGCTTTGTGCCAGGTCCTTTGATTCTCATCAACCAATTTCTTAATGATGGTAACCATATTCTTATTGTTTGACTCAGCCTGACTGTTCCTTTGGGGGTAATAATTAGATGAATGAGTGAGAATGGTCCCATACTCAAAACAAAAACTAGTTATCTCATGGGAAGAAAAACAAGTAGCATTATCCGCTACTATCTCATTTGGCACTCCAAACCTTGATATGATATTCTCCTTGAGAAAATTACAAACCACTTCAGAAGTGGCATGCTTCACCAGGATAGCTTCCACCCACTTGGTGAAGTAATCAGTTGTCATGAGAACATAACTATGCCCTACACTTGACTGTAGATTCACTGCACTAATGAAGTCAATGCCCCACTATTGAAATGGCTCCTCAATCAATATTAGCCTAAGGGGTAATGTTGCCAACTTGGATTTCCCCACAAACTGTTGACACAACTCACACTTATGCACCCAGTTGTATGCGTCTTGGAAAAGTGTGGGCCAGTAATACCTAGCTTGCAAGATTTTGTGACCTGTAACTAGGGCTGAAAAATGTCCACCACATGCTAAACTGTGAAAAGACTCCAACAATTTACCTTTTTGTGCCTTATCAACGCAACATAGAAAAATTCCATCAATACCCCTTTTATACAAATTATTGTCCCATAGAACAAAGTTTGCAGCCTTGAGTTTGATCATCCTCTTCTCTTTGTAGGAAAAGTGTTCAGGACATTCCCCATAGGTGAGGAAGTGTACAATATTTGAGTACCATTCATCTGTCATACTGATGAATAAAATTGTGGGAAATAATCATCATTTTCTTCTTCCTCATCAGCTATTTCTTTTGGTACATTATCAGAAATCAACTGACACAAGCCTTTCCCGTGAACAAACTTGGTGGGCTTGATATCTAGATCATTTTCCTAAATCTTAGCAATCCATTTGCCTCTCTTACTCCCAAACCCTTGTTGAGTTAAGATAGACTTGATTGCTAAATCAGGTACTAATGTAGTGGTGTGGGAGTTCAAGATGTAATACCTAAAATGTTTGACTACCTTGACCACAACATAGGCATGTTTCTCCATTGCTGAATACTTGAGTTCATGAGCCTTTAAAGGACAACTCATAAATACAATTGGAGATTCAATGCCTTCCTTGTTTTGTTGTACCAGAATGGCTGTTAGACTATGCTCAGAAGCATAACTATACATAATAAAATCCTTAGTGTAATCTGGGAAACCAAAACTGAAGCATGTGCAATTGCTTCCTTGATATCATTAAAAGATTCTTTATCTTCCGTACTCTAACAAGGTGTAATTGTACCTCATCATTTAATCATATTTTAGATGTCAAAATCTAGGGTTGTGTCCTCAGCTGTCTACAACTAGGGATTCTATAGTTACCAATTTCCTATAACTAATTCTAATGGCTTTCACTAATGTAAAGAAATTGATCTATCTGCTTATGAAATGAATTCAGAGAATGCTAGAAACAAAATTAAATAGTAAATTACTCAAAGCAAATCTACAACTGCAACATGCATCTGTCTATCAAAATTAGTAAGTATCTATAAAGCAAAATTTGAAATAACAAAATAGTGGTACTAGCATTCTACCTTGGTTGTGAGATTGGGCCCTTGCTCCACACCCTTAGGGCCAAAGGCTATAGTGAAGAATCAACACTAGAGAATAAGATCACAACTAGATTTGGTCTAATTCCATCCGCTCTAAAAAATTGATATCTTAATTGAAAATTACACAAGAATAATAATAATAATCCGTCTCTTCGGTTGCTTCAGTAAATATATATAAAATGAGTGATGACATATCACTCATCTTATCTATCAGTTCTTCTATGAGATGACATCCATCTCTTGATTATACTAACTGTCTAACTATGAAAGATAATCATGCAATAAGAATAGAATGAGTGAAACAAAAGTCCACTCTAAATTCAAGTATGAGTTTTAATACATTTGGGCAGCGAGGCCCTGGAGATATGGATATTTAAATCAGTCTCATCGGTAACTCATGCAAAAACTAAAAAGAGACAAAAACTCTCAGTAGTTAACTAAAGATGGCCCCTTAATTACTCAGGTGATGATTTGAGTAATAAAAGGGGGGATATAACGATCGCTGCTGAAAGTGCCTGACCGACAGCTGCTAGAAATATGTCCTATTGTGAGGAGGTGTCAGAGATGTATGTCTCTATCTACAGCTCCAGAGATATGTCTGTTGCTCCAAAGATATAATTGCAGCCTTCTTGCTCAGCTTCGGGGATGCTCTTCCTCTTACTTCAAAACTTCTGCTGTCATGAGATTTTGGTATAGTCTTCGGAGATATTTAGGACTACCTCTGGAGATGTACAAAATTGCCATCCTGAGTATCTACACCCGTTGATTCAAAAAGAGAAGTTTTTCTGCATATTTCCATCAATTCCATGTACATTAGTCCTTAAATCAGAAATCATGATCCTAAGTAATTTATCTTCAGTTAATCATTATTTAGAACAACCTTGCTATTCTATTCAGGTGCAGACATCAAGAAGTTGAGATTAGAAAGTAGAAAAAGAGAGGTAAAATGATGTATTTTATGGGTGTTAATTGGTTCTCATCATTCCCCCCATACCTAAGGTTTAGCAGGTCCTCTTGCTTCTCACAATCTAGATTTATTCTGGTGGAGTAGCCTACCAGTCAAGCTATAGTCTTGTGCATAGGTAGACCAAGTGGTGTGGTTGGTACTACCAGTTTCCCTGTACTGATCAACCTACTTTAACCAGTCCTATAATTTTTCATCTTCCATCTATTCATCCTAGACAGGGAGTGGTTCAATTATGAGTGGTGGCCTGAAATGCCCACCTATCCACTCCTGTTTATGCTTATCCATCATTTTGGATATTAATCTTTCCTTTCTCATAAATAACCTTAAGTTTGCAAGTGTAACCACCTCTCTCATTTTCTACTCTGAGGTCAGAATATTCCACCTTTTCTTTGCTATGGCAAGCACTGGGTTAGCTGAACTATTTATAAAAAAGACCAAAATCAATACAACACTCTTGCAAATTTTCAGGTATAATGGCAAAATTGTGTTCTTACTGTCAGGGTGAGACATATGCCCTGAACTGAGTCTTGAAAGCTTGAGGGTTGGGAGACTCTTTTCTAATGAAAAGATTTGTGTCTGTATCCTTCTTGAGGTGAGCCTCCATTCGCTCAATCCAAATCTAATGATTCCTCATTGATGCAGAGGCATCCACACTATAACCTTAACATACAGCATGGATGTCCGCAACCCTTCATCATCATCATCATCATCATGTTTTCCTTAACACTGTCAGCATCATCACATTTACTCTGCCGACCGATATCCTTTTGATGACAAGCCTTCGCCCTTTCGCATGTCAACAGCATCATCACATTCGACTATCGGCAGCATCATCATATTCGGCAAGCGCGAACATCCTCCTGACGTCCACTGTTCATCTCACCGACAAACTCTTTCTTCACTATCTTCAGCATCATGATGTTCAACATCATGTTCATCAGCAGGATATGGATATCCTGATGATGACCCTCAACTCCACGCACCGTCCCCTCGATGCTTACGTCACCCCGATATCCTGATGACGATTATCCTGATGACGATGATGTCACATGCAGCTCCTCAATATCCTGCTGCTCCGCAATATCCTGATGACGTATATCCTGATGATGATGACGTCATATCCTGCTGTTGGCCAAACTTAACTTTTTTTTCGGCCCGCGATCAACCTGATCTTCTACCTTATGCTGATACGCTCCTCCTCGGCAACTCCTGATGATGATCACCCCGACGCTCATTCACTTCATGAAATCGATAGCATCATGCTCACCTCCATCTACCCGGATGACGATGCCCGAAGCGACTGCAGGATATACACCGAAATATCCTGATGATGCCGTTTTGATGAACTTCCAGCCTTAGCAAATTTTCAACTCGCCGATCCTCCTGGGATGACCCAATCCACTCTCAGGGTGATCTTCCAACTCAAACTTATCAGCTCAACCTAGCACATACCCATGCTAGAGTTCTCAACATCTCTCGACGGCGATCCTGCACACCTGCATGCAAACAGAAAGCAAACTAAAACCTAACCTACTGTCCATCGCCATTCCACCGATCCGACGAATCAACCGGTGGAATGGATCCGCGAATCCATGAAACCACCCAAAACAACAAATCGATCACACAGTGGAGACAAATAGAAAATGAACACAACAGGATCTCTTATTCGATTTCAAAAGATGCTATTACAATATTCAGTCTCTCCTCTCTCTCAGCAAAGCCTGATCGATGATATGCAATACCAACCGATCCTCATGCTTAAATAGATTTTCCTGCGAGTACTACTGACCCGACTCCAAGCGGCTGGGAAATCTCTCCAGGCGGCTGGGAGATCCAACCGGTCCTACAGCATGACAACTGTCCTAACAAACTACCTAAAAATAGCAAAGCATGGTCAGCATGATCTTAGTACGGTCAGCATGACCTTATTACATGCATTTGGTCTTATCAGACCTTCTTGGAAACATTAACAAGACTCAAATTAACTAACTGCCTCATGAAGGCCAGCTGTCAGGTAGGTGCTCCTGTACCATACTCCCCAACAGAAAAGAACTCATGTCCCATGAGTTTTGGGTTGTGGAAGTCCTCCACCTTTACACTTTGCCTTTGCAATATGCTGATCTGTTCCAGCTTTGTCCTCTGCTGGCTCTTGGCTGCTCCAAGACTTCTGAACTGTAACTTGCTGTCTTGCAAGTAAATCCTCATGCCTGTCAATGTAGGCCTTTCTCTCACATACCCTGTGTTTGCCAGGTTGTCTGACCAGAACCTCTGTCTGAACTGCCTCTTGAACTTCTGCAATGTTCAATCCTGTCTTTCTTTCAACCTTTATAGGACAAACAATAGTCCCAACTATGACAACATCCTTGTCATTCCTCTCAACTGGTTGCTGTTTGCAAACCTGTTTCTGCACCTGCTGCTGACCTCTGTCAGTCAAAACTATAACTGTCTTCAACCTGTTGTCCTGAACAACTCCTTTCCCTGCAGTATCCTCAACTGCCTTTATGCCTGCTCCTATAGGCATCTGCACATACTCCTTCTTTCCCATTAAAATGATTTTGGCTGCCTCCTGTGCTGCAGCATCTACCTGCAATGGCATCAGCAGAATAGTTTTCCCATCTTTCTTGATGGTGTAGGTATTAGCATACCCATCATACAGTACCCTTCTGTCAAATTGCCATGGTCTACCCAACAGTAGGTGACAACATTCCATGGGCAAAATGTCACACAAAACTCTATCATGATATGCTCCAATCTGAAAATCCACATATGCCTGTTCATAGACAAAAAGTGATTGACTATCACTCACCCAAGATGCCTTGTAAGGGTGATGGTGTGGAATCTTTTCCAAATTCAGTTTATCCACCATTTCCTGAGATACCATGTTGTCTGTTGAACTAGTATCAATGACAACCTTACATATTTTACCTTTGCTCTTGCATATGGTCTTGAAAAGAGCTCTTCTTTGTATCATATCCTTTGATGCCTGCAAACTAATTCTCCTGAGCATCAATGATTCTCCATCCTCAGGATATGCATAATAGTCATGCTCCTTATCCCTTTGATTAGTGTTTGAACTCTGCACACTTTTCTCTACTTTCTCTTCTTGCACAAGTTGTACTCTCTTGTCATTTGTTCTATCATTTCTGGATGATGAACCTTTGTTCTCTGGACATTTGAAATATGGATGACCAAAATCACCACAGGTGTAACATTTGCCTGAAAATGTAGTAGAACCTCTACCACCTCCAAATCTTCCTCTATTACCTTTCCATCCACCTCTGAAATCAGACTGTCCCTGTCTTTTACCAATGTCTTCTTGACCCTCATTGGTTTGCTTTTGTGTACGGGCTGATCCTCTTCCCCTCATATTGTTTCCTCTTCCTCTCATGGACTTATCTTGTCCTCTATTCATCTTTTCTTCAATTCTGATTGCCATTTGATAACAATCCTCCACATTCTTAGGGTTAGCTAAAACTAACTCATCCTGTATGTTCAATCTCAAACCAGCCAAGTACCTAGCCACCTTTTCTACCTCATTCTCATGATGACCAGATCTCATACTCAACTTATAAAACTCCTCAGTATATGCCTTCACATCCATTTCCTTCTGCCTTAAAAATTGCAGCTTCTTAAACATCTAAATTTCATAATCCCTTGGCAAGAATTTACCTTTGATCCTTGCTACCATCTTATCCCATGAAGTGATCTTTGACTTCCCTTGTTTCCTTCTCTCTGATTGTACATAATCCCACCATACCAAAGCATGACCTCCTAACTTGGTCTTTGCAATCTTTACCTTCTGATCCTCAGCAACAGCTTCACATTCAAAGTGATTATCAAGTGCAGCAATCCTATCCAGCAACTCATCTTCATTCAAACTTCCATTATACTTGGAAACATCAACCTTTACCTTAGGTTTATCACTCTGCACTGCCTTTAACAGTTTTGCAAATTTCTGGTCTTCAGCATCCAGATCTTCAGCTACCTCTTCATACTCTTCAACAGTATCTTCATCTTCTTCAGACTCACTGTCTGCCACTTCCCTCTTTTTGTTCTTTTCCAGGGCTACAAGCCTGGCTTGAAGTGCTTCAGCAAGCTCCTTCATCTTCCTCATCTCTCTGGCATGTTTTTCCTTCATCTCCTGCAATTCCCTTGCAGTACCACTACCTTTCGGAGGCATTTTGTCAACCTCTCAATCAACACACAACACACAATCAACTCTACCTCTGCCCTTTCGGTGACAGAATCAACACACAACAGCCCAGACCTTTTGCTGATCTCTGATACCACTATGATGTAGAGGCATCCACACTATAACCTTAACATACAGCATGGATGTCCGCAACCCTTCATCATCATCATCATCATCATGTTTTCCTTAACACTGTCAGCATCATCACATTTACTCTGCCGACCGATATCCTCCTGATGACAAGCCTTCACCCTTTCACATGTCAACAGCATCATCACGTTCGACTATCGGCAGCATCATCATATTCGGCAAGCGCAAACATCCTCCTGACGTCCACTGTTCATCTCACCGACAAACTCTTTCTTCACTATCTTCAGCATCATGATGTTCAACATCATGTTCATCAGCAGGATATGGATATCCTAATGATGACCCTCAACTCCACGCACCGTCCCCTCGATGCTTACGTCACCCTGATATCCTGATGACGATTATCCTGATGATGATGACGTCACATGCAGCTCCTCAATATCCTGCTGCTCCGCAATATCCTGATGACGTATATCCTGATGATGATGACGTCATATCCTGCTGTTGGCCAAACTTAACTTTTTTTTCGGCCCGCGATCAACCTGATCTTCTACCTTATGCCGATACACTCCTCCTCAGCAACTCCTGATGATGATCACCCCGACGCTCATTCACTTCATGAAATCGATAGCATCATGCTCACCTCCATCTACCCGGATGACGATGCTCGAAGCGACTGCAGGATATACACCGAAATATCCTGATGATGCCGTTTTGACAAACTTCCAGCCTTAGCGAATTTTCAACTCGCCGATCCTCCTGGGATGACCCGATCCACTCTCAGGGTGATCTTCCAACTCAAACTTATCAGCTCGACCTAGCACATACCCATGCTAGAGTTCTCAACATCTCTCGACGGCGATCCTGCACACCTGCATGCAAATAGAAAGCAAACTAAAACCTAACCTACTGTACATCGCCATTCCACCGATCCGACGAATCAACTGGTGGAATGGATCTGCGAATCCATGAAACCACCCAAAACAACAAATCGATCACACAGTGGAGACAAACAGAAAATGAACACAACAGGATCTCTTATTCGATTTCAAAAGATGCTATTACAATATTCAGTCTCTCCTCTCTCTCAGCAAAGCCTGATCGATGATATGCAATACCAACTGATCCTCATGCTTAAATAGATTTTCCTGCGAGTACTACTGACCCGACTCCAAGCGGCTGGGAAATCTCTCCAGGCGGCTGGGAGATCCAACCGGTCCTACAGCATGACAACTTTCCTAACAAACTACCTAAAAATAGCAAAGCATGGTCAGCATGATCTTAGTACGGTCAGCATGACCTTATTACATGCATTTGGTCTTATCAGACCTTCTTGGAAACATTAACAAGACTCAAATTAACTAACTGCCTCATGAAGGCCAGCTGTCAGGTAGGTGCTCCTGCACCACTCATCATTGACATGAATGCTATGAGCTGGCAGTCTCCTACAAAATAATTGAAAAGGAAGGTCATATCACACATAAATTTTTTATCTTCATCAAAACTCCTTGTATAAGCTTCCATGAACCCCTCTATTGTTTTTGTGTTTTTAGGTAGATCAGATAGAACTAAAGACAACCTTCTTTGTAGGACCCTTTCTTGTAAAAACATGGCATAACTGGCACTTGGAGGTTTGCAAGATAAAATCTGGTGTAGGAGCACCAAGACATCTAGGTTTTACTTGATCTTCAAGTAGTTTGTTTTGTTCAATAAGGTCCTTGAGACCATCTCCATGTTGTAATAAGGCTTGGATGCCATAAGTGTAAATGGACTATGTCCAAATGTCTAAAAACAAAAACTGTTGTCATGTGGTAAGTCCTAAGAAGGATAGTCATATTGTATAAGGTAGTCATGTGTTTCCTTAAGTTTAAAGCCTTCCTAAGGTATGTAGGAGGCAATCTTATTGGTTGTTGACATGTCAAGGGTTAGGAGGAATGTTAGAACCTTGTCCAAGGTTAAAGAGCATCATTTAAACATAAAAATAGTCGAGACTGTCCAAGATAGGACAGTTACAAGACAGTAAATTGTTGTAGATTAGGCAGTTGATGGTTTGGGAGTAGTTCTTTTCTCCCTCCATTGGTTCAATTGCCCTCCTACATGTAAAAGGCATTGTGGCAGGCTTTAAAAAGCCAAGAAAATTTTCATTTTGTAGGTGTGAAGGAAGATTGAAGTGAAATGAAATAAAGAAACCGTTCTCTTGCATTTTTCTATGTTTTTCATCACTGTTTCCAGCCCGTACCTGATCTTGTACGGAACTGCCATAGCACATGAGCATATTGGATGGATAGTAGGAGGAAGTAGCTTGGATTTGAATCTTGTTTGAAGTCTTGACATTAGATTTGGTGTGAGAAATCACTGTTGTGTTTTAGACTATCCTAAACCCTGTTGTTTCTTTTAGAAATTTGTTGTTTCCTGCATTAATCCATACCTGTACGGCCTAGTGGTGAATGGTGTTTGTAATGTATGGTTAGTGTGGAGAGTTATCTACCATTTACAAGTTGGTTGAAAACTTGACATTAAACTAGGAGGAGGAAATCATTAGTTTTCTATTGACTGTTGTAAACCCTGAGTTAGGGCTTCTTCTGAGTAGTTCGATGGATTTTCCTTCATTCCACTGATCTTTTCTATTTGTGATCAGTGGAATGGATTGTATAGTAGATAGGGAAAGGGCTTGTGAAGGTTTTGGAGGCAGAAGAATGGTGTAGGGTGAGTTTTTCATGTAGATGACTCTGCAGTATCATGTGTTGGCACTTAGAGAAGGACAACAGTAGCTAGGTGAAGACCACCGACTGTGGAAGTGGAGAAGTTGTGAAATGCCAGTTATTGTCAATGATGCAAGATGCCTTGGATCTAGCAATGATCCTATGACAAGAAGTAGGAAGGGATCTCTCTGAGAAAATAGTCCATTTTACCTTATGCTGTCTTTGACAGTCCTCCAGGAGACAGTCACCTCAAGGAAGGCACTAGGTATGTTTAGTGTGTCATTGATTTATGAAGGTGTTAAGTATGTTGGCATGTCATTGATTTGGTAGGTTGTATGATTTTGATTTTGTCTTAATGGAGATCATCCCAAGGAGGGTACAGTGACTATCTCTTTAAGAGAGCAGAAGTGTTATGACAGTCTATGAGACTGCTATCCTGCAGACCCTGCATAGTGGGTTGGATGAAATCTTAGATGGAGTTAGGAGTCTAGTGAGATGTGTCTAGAAGTCCCCTCACTCTTGTGTCATGAACAAGTATAAGTTGTGTTAAAGCCCTTCATCATGAGAAGTTTTGAAAACAATGAACCTTGAGAGAATAGTTGCATTGAAGCTTCGAAGTGTGCTCCTGTAGTCCTAGATGCTCTGCATCAAAATCTCAGAAGAAATGGAGGCTATCTGAATGACTCTGTTCTCCAAGGTTTCCACTTTTTGTGTCATGGCAGTAACTGCCCTCTGTAGTTGTAGCATAGGCTTAGAAGCCTCATATTCTCTACATCTCCTTTCCTAGTAAAACAGGGCCTTAGGAATATCAATGGGGGTTGGACCCACATATGGATCTGTTTGTACTTCCTGTTCACTGGTTTCCCTTGGACCAACCAACTCTTGAATATACTCTTCCTAATCATCTATTTTGTTGTTGGCCCAAGTCACTTGTTTATTTTGACTCTGTACTTTTTCAATTAATGTTGCAACTATCATGAGACTATTGTCTCTAGCTTTGGTAAGATTAGAGATACTTTGTACTGCCTTTATCTCTTTTTCTTTCATGATTTTAGCTGTCTCTGTCTTCTGCGCCTCCAATTCTGCTTCCCTTTCTTGAATTATTTGGTCTTTGTTTTGGAGCTTTGTTTGTAGTTTTTCAAATATTTTCTTTTGCTCCAACTCAATTTCCATTCTATTCTTCTTGAGGTCAGTGATGATCTGATTTTTCCCCCAAAGTAATCATTTTAGATTATCAATTTCTTCCAATAGTTGCTGCTCTTTTGAAATCTCAATATCCTCTTGATCAGAGGGATGAGAGAAAGTTCCTGTTTCTTCTTCTACTTGTTGCATACCAGGGTCTCCCATAGCCATTTTTTCAACACTGTCTGCTGCACTTAGCTCTGTTTTATCTTTTCCTATAGTTTCCCTACCCTGATGTTCTTCTAAGGTTTCTTTTGTTTGTGCTGGAATTGATGAAGGCCCAACTTTGTTCTTAGAAGTTCTGAAACCCAGAAGCACTTCAGTTAGGAGAGCAGTATCTTTCTCCGCTTGGGAGAGCTATCTTTTTCTTTTGCTTCTCCATAGCATAGGTGGGCCAGGTGCCTCCTGAGTGGGTGACTCATCCTCAGAGTCTAAGGAAATAGTAAAGGTTTGCTTATGTTCTATCTCCAGAGCAAGGGATTGTTCTGAAGTTGGTCCTGAACCCAAATGGATAGATGGCTCTGGGGAAACTCCTCTCAGTCTTTTCTTTCTCACCAGAGGGATCTCATCAGAATCATGGGATGCTTCTTCAGCCCAATAGTGTTCTCTAGGGTTAGCTTTCTTTGGGGTTTTCTTTGCTTTGTACACTGACCTCTTCCTTGTTAGTTCCTCAGGGAAAGATTCCCCAGCCAGAGTCATTCTCTTCCAGGCTGAGCGAGTCATATATGATGTTTGCTCAAGAGTAAGTTCTTTAATTTCCTTGCCTTTCTTCTTTTTATCAGAAACAAGGGCTATAGTTGAAGTTGCCTCCAGTGATAACTTCTTTCCTTCCTGAACAACCGTAGAGGAAGTCGAAGGTTTTGTGTTTTCTTCTGGTTGGGTGGAGGAACCCTCATCCTCTGATTGTGCCTCCTCTGGGGATTTTGTCAAAGAAATGATTGACATACTTCTTCCCCACTAGTTTGAGACAAAAAGTGGTGTTTTACTATCAGAAAAATAAGGCCATGGTGTTTCATAGGACCCTTGTTTTGTTGATATCTTTTGGCAGTTGCCCTGATGGCAGAGTACAAGAAATTGGGAATATTTATGCTGAATTCAGGGTGTCCATTCCCATGCCTCAGAAAAATCAACATTTTCATTATTGGTCCTAAAACTAAGGAAAATTGTCCATCACATGTGAAATATTTCATCAGCCATGTAGCTACAGATTACCAAGGGTTTGGTAGGGAGGACCTAAGAATTCCTTTAACCTCATTTTTATTTAAATGCAATTGTATTGCAGTTTCACCTTCAATAGAGAAATTTCTAATCAAATCAACATATAAGGTTTTTAGATGGTAAAACCTCTCACCTTGTTCAAGCAGCCTAGAAATATGACTGATAATGGTAGCTGAGAGGTTGATTTGAACTCCCTTTATAGTTGTCTAATTATCCCTTAGGTTCCTTAGGAATTCATCAACAATATCTTCTTGAAATCCTCAAAATTTTCCAGAAATTCTAACCATCCTGCATTCCTCAGAATGTCTGCTGCAGCTTCATCCTGCAAAAGGCCTGTAGCATTTTCTGGTTCTAATTTCTTCTTAACTCCCATACTTAAATTCCTTGTCTGTTCTATGTGCTTACAATTCTTTCTCACTCCGTAGGCTCTGGAGAACTATTTCAGCTGACATTGTTCTTCAGGGAATGTTATAGTTTGAATGAGGATTATTTCGTTAATTCGCTTAGTAGCTTTGTTGATGGAGAAAGAACTAGAATCAATTAGAGCATTTGTGTGCTCATAAATGAAGCAGAGTGATGGGACACTCGATAGGCATGGTGATAGTACAATAAAGATGGCGGCATGCATGAATTTGGGAAGAAAAGTGATGGCAGGGAGACGTGTCAAAACGATGGCACCCAAAAATAGAAAGACAAGATAGTTGCTATTTAATGCTTAATGAAGATAAAGTTACCTAAACCATTTTTAATGATGAGGCGTGGTGTACTTGGCTGAGATGCTACGGCATTGATGAGACTGGATGCGACGTGGCACCTGAGCAGCTTTGTGTGGCACGAGATGACGTCAATCACCTCCATTGTCATGTAATATGTAATCATTCCCGCTCCTGCTCCCACTGAGTAGTTCAAGAATCCATGTATCCTAGGTGAAGTCAGTACAGTCCTTCACAAGTATCTGTCATAAAGTAGAGGATGAGTCATGATGACCTCATCAATTGATGTTTCTACTTTACTTCCTGGAGAGGTGGTCCCCTCCACTGATTATGGTTATAAATAACCTTTTATTGGTGGAGCGCCGGAGGTGCACCTAGTTGTGAAGCGTCAGATGTGCCCCTAACTATGAAGCGTCAGAGATGCACCTAATTGTGAAGCACCGGAGGTGTGTTTTGAGTAGTGCTTGGCACTTGATCATCTCCGTAGCTTGCTTATTCTTAACTGGCATGAAGAAGGGAACCGCTATTTGCTAGTTTTCAATTCCCTTGGTCGAGAAAGACATCCATTACTGGTTTTCCATCTTCCCCCCCCCCCCCCCCTTTTTTTTGCAGAAGGCTGCCATTTGCTAGTTTTCAACCTTCTCCTTTTTTTTTTGCAGACGGCTGCCATTTGTTGGTTTTCAACCTTCTCTTTTTTTTTTTTTTCAAGATCAAAACTGTGACAAAGGAGGTTTCCCCTATATCAAAGCATAAATCATTGAGGAACTCTTCTTTAGTGGATGGCCTTTTATAGAGTCTGATTCAATGGCCATTCACTAAGAATGTGTTCGTGCTTCCATCAATAGGTTCCAACAGTATGGTTCCATTTTTAAAAACTTCCTTTATCTGATAAGGACCCATCCGATGAGTTTGTAATTTCCCTTTGAACTTCTTGAATTTAGAATCATAAAGAAGAACCCAATCACCTTGTTGAAATGTCCTCCTCTTGTTGTGTTGGTCATGCCGCTTCTTCCTTTGATACTAAACTAGTTCTGTTTGCTGAATGGCCTCCATTAGGATTTCATCCAATTTGTTGAGCTAAAGAATTCTATTCTATTGGGCTATGGACAATGGTAGACCAATATCCAATGTAGTTTTAAGTGTCTGAAGTTCAAATTCTATAGACAGAATAGGCTTCTTCCCATAAAATAATTCATATGGTGAAAATTTTGTTGTGGATTTCTAAGTGGTATTGTAAGCCCAAACTACTTCAGGTAATTTGTTAGCCCAATATTTTCTGTTCATTGCTATGGTCCTTGTCAAAATATTTTCAAGTTCCCTATTAGTTACCTCTACCTGCCCATTGGCTTGAGGATGGTAAGGTGAAGATTTCCTATGCTTGACTTGATATAAATCTGTGAATGCTCTGATTACCTGTGAAGTAAATTGAGGTCCTCTGTTTGAAATAATGGATCTTGGGGCTCCAAACCTCAAGAAAATCTTATTATAAAGGAAATCAACAATTTTTTCTTCTCGTACAAATTGTAATGCTTGAACTTTAGCCCATTTAGTAACATAGTCTGTGCATACTAGAATATACTCCTTTCTTGCTGATGGTGGGGAAATTGGTCCCACAAAGTCTAAACCCCACTGGTCAAATGGTTCTATCATGACTTGAGGATGCAGTAGCATCTCTTGGGTGAAGGTTGGTTGTCCCATTCTTTGGCACTGGTCACATTGTTGCACATACTTCTTAGTATCCTTATGAAGAGACGGCCAGTAGTAACCAGCTCCCAGGATTTTGTGGATGGTTCTGTGGGAAGAGTAATGCCCACTAGATGGTTCATCATGACATGCTCTCAATACATAAAATTTTTTATCAGTTTTCAAACATCTACGCAAAATGAAATCAGGACCACATTTAAACAACAATCCATTCAACCATTTGTAAGATAAGCTTTCCTTAACTAAACATTTTTTCTATTTTGAAGTAAAATGGGATGGATACAAGCCTGTAGCTAAAAAATTAGCTATGTTAGTGAACCAAGGTGCAGTAGAGGAGATAGCAAAAAGATATTCATCTGGGAACCTGTCCTCTACTGGTTGGTTTTCTCCTCCTGTATGCAATCTTGACAGAAAATCAGCAACCAAATTAAACTTGCCTGGATTATCAATGATGGTAATATCAAAATCCTACAATAACAATAACCACCTAATGATCCTTGCACCCACCACTGGCTTATTCATTAGGTACTTGATGGCTGCATGATCAGTGTGCACAAATATTTTATATCCAATAATATAATGTCTAAATTTGTTTATAGCATAAATGACTGCCAAGAATTCTTTTTTAGTTGTGGTGTAATTTCTTTCTGTAGATGTAAGGTTTTTGCTGATGTAATAAATGGCATGCATACTTTCTCCTTCCTTCTTTTGTCCTAAAACTACCCCAATGGACTCATTTGAAGCATCAGGTTGTATGTGAAATGGTAAAGTCCAATTAGGTCCTCTCAAAACTGGTGTTACAGTAAGCTTCTCTTTCAAGGTTTCAAATGTTGATTGACAGTCTTCTGTCCATAGGAATTCTATATCTTTGTTAAGCAGGGTAAACAGGGGGCAACTATTCTACTAAAATTTTCTATGAATCTCCTATAGTAGCCTGCATGACCTATAAAACTTCTAACATCTATCTGATTTTTTGGTGAAGGCAACTGTGTGATCACTTCTATCTTGTTTTGATCCACTTTGATTCCATTTGTTGAAATGTGGTGTCCCAATACAATTCCTTCTTCTACCATCATGAAGCACTTTTCATGGCTAAGAGATAATTGATTTTTCTCACAACATTTTAGTACTTTCTCAAGATTTGTGAGAGCTTCTTCAAAATTATCCCCATACACAGTAAAGTCATCCATATAGACCTCCATGCATTCATTAGCTAGTTCAATGAAAATAGCTAAAACAAGTATCTGAAATGTAGTTGGGGAATTACATAGTCCAAATGGGAGAACTTTATAAGCAAAAGTTCCCCAAGAGCAAGTGAAAGTGGTTTTGTCCTGGTCTTCAGGTGCTACTAGAATTTGGTTATACCCACTGAACCAATCCAAAAAAGAAAAATACTTTCTCCCAGCAAGGTTATCCAGTACTTGGTCAATGAATGGTAAGGGAAAAGTAGTCCTTTTTTGTAGCCTTGTTTAGTTCTCTATAGTCAATACACACCCTCCATTTCCCATTCTTTTTAGGCACTATGACAAGGGGTGAAACCCATTGACTGTCTGAGATTGGATATATAAATCCTGCTTGCAGTAATTTTTCTATTTCAATTTTGACAATGTCCTTTAAAGCAGGATTCAATCTTCTCTAGGGTTGTCTGACAAGTTTAATATCCTCAATGTATATATGATGGGTACAAATATTAGGAGGTATGCCTTTCATATCTTGGTACTCCCAAGCAAAAGCTATTGAATGGGAAATTAGAAGTTTGATAAGTTTTTCTTCCTGATTTGTTGTTAACTAAGTATTGATATTAAGTGTTTTCCCTAGTAAAATCATGACCTATTTTGTGATTTGATCCATAGATGTAGTTAATCCGTACACTGGAGTCATGGTATTGAGGGAGCAAGAATGAAGAAGCAACATGTGGAATGTGGCTAGGTCTCTGTAAAAGGTCTCTCCACAAGGAATGATATTTGCAAGGGTACAATGAGAAGTAAGAAGTTCTCTCTTAGAATCTTGGGCAAGCTTCATCACATCCTCATTGATTAGGATGTGGGTAATGTTTTCTATTGTATCATAGCAGATTTCTTCTTCCAATTCACCCAGATGTTCCCTGATGGTTACCATGGCTACTGAGGCACTGTTGTCATTTTTCTCTGGTTCATCCACCCATACTCTTCCTGTATAGTGTATTGATGGTTTGGTTGGAGGATACAAAGATATTTTCTTCAAATCTATCCCGTTAGAAATGACCATATCCCTAGTTTGACAATCAATAGATGTTACTGCTGTAGCCAGCCATGGTCTTCCTAAAATCAATGGATAAGCATTTCTTTGGTTTTGAGGTTCCAATACTAGGAAGTCCACTAGAAATTCCTATGATTCTATCACAACTGATACATCAGTAACTACTCCTTTCAGAACAGCTACTGACTAGTCAACAAATTGAAGAATTGTAGTTGTGGATTGGATAACTGATAGAACTAATTTGTCCATTGTATGGACCATCATCACATTAATTGTTGCTCCCAAATCAACCAAAACATTTGAAATTTCTATCCCTAAGATGAAAATAGTTATGACAGGATTTCCAGGGTCCCCATATTTTGGGAGAAGCATTAATCCCATCAATAGATCTACTACTTTCCCTTCCACCTGTATTGTAGAAGGAAAGTTTTTCCTCTTGCCCTGTGTTTTGACACAATGTTGTTTAATGAATTGATTTAGTTCTGGTACATCTCTGATTGCTTGGAGGAGAGGAATTTCAATGTTCATTTGCCTAATTTCTTGTAAAAGTTTTGATTCTAGGTTGGGTTGGACTTGTTTTTGTAGGATCTTTTTCTAGGGAACATGTTGTTTGAGTCGTTCTAGGTATGGTGCTAATTTTTCCATCTCCAGAGCATCTCCAGAGCTTTCATCAGAATTGTGTCTAGGAATGTTCTCCAGAGTTGGTCTTTTAGGAGCATCTCCAGAGCTTTCTAGAGATGATTCTTTTAGCACTTTTTTGATAGTAATCTTCTCCAGGAGTTGAGTGGATGAATTTTCAGGTTCCTCATCATTGGTTACTTCAACTATAGTTGGAGTAGACGATCTTGGGAATGCTTTCCCAGAACGCAGCTGGAGATTATTTGAATATATAGCATTAATAACAGCCATGTTTTCTTGCTCTGTCATGTAAACAGCTACTCCCTGTTTATTTCATGGGTTTGGTATAGGCTAAGCTAGTAGGGGTGGTTGACTAACCGGTTCATTTTGTGATTGTCCTTGTGTGTTGGAGGGTCCAATTAGTAAAGCTTGTTTTTAAGGTTGGAAATGTCTAGGTTGTCCCTGGTATTGTTGATTATATCCCTATTAAGGACCCCATTGAAGTTGCATGTTTTGAGATCCAAACTGTGGTGGCCACTGTTGATTTCCCCAGTGTCAATTTTGCCAATTTTGGTTTTGCCAATGTTGACTTGGCCAATCCTGTTGTCCCCAAGGAGGATTATTCTGAGGCCCATGCCAAGTTAGATTCCATTGATTATTTCCCCAATTAGAAGGACCCCTATAAGAAGGTTGGTTTGGATACTGATTATAAGGGAAATTCTGAGTTTGTTTCTATCCCACATAGTTTAATTCTTCTTCCATTACAGCATTCTTCTTGCTCAATCTTTTCAAGGCTAGAAGTTGACTACATTGACTGGAAGGATGTTCCCTGTCATAGATCTGACAAATCTCTGATTTGTCCAAAGGGCATTCTCTCAACAGGTGTTTGTTTCTACACCCAGGACAATAGATGGAGAGTGGTTCAGTTGCTCTATTTTGATCAGTTGTTCTAGTTTTTGCCTGAATTCCATCCAATGTGGTTTTAATTGGACTAGAATATCTATTTTTAGATTTGTAATCTCTTCCATTAACTGTCCTATTTCATTTTTCCCTCTAAAATTTTTGGATGACCTCACTCCATCTTGGGTTCTAGAATAGTTCTTGCAGAGTTCTTCTATAGCAGGTATATCCATTTTGTTGATATTCCCTTTTCCCATTAGATCTAGTGCCTGTTTTGATTCCCTATCCAATCCTTTTACAAATAGGGTTCTAGCCAAAGAGTGATCTATTGGATTGCCATATCTTCTCAAGGTGAAGTTAAACCTGCCAACATAGTCCTCTAAGGTCTCTTCATCTCCTTGCCTAATTTTAAACAATTCCTCATTTTTATTACTAGCTTTACAGTAATCTTGGTACTTTCCTAAAAACTCTTTTTCCATCTAATCCCAAGAATGAATAGAGTTTTGGGGTAAACCCATAAACCATCTCATCGCAGAATCTTTTAAGGTTGAAGGGAACAGTTTAAGTTTTTGGTTATCTGATCCATAATCATAAGTTTGGCATACTAATTTGAATTCAAACAGAAACTAATCTGGATCCTCAGAGGAAAGACCTAAAATTTGGCAGGTGTCCTGGTGAGATATTTTTCATAGAAGCATTGTCTCTAGCAGCCAGAACAATGGGATATGAGAAGGTTCTTGGAGCCTGATTTTCTTCTTCTTCATGGTTATCATTATTATCATCCATGTTTAGTATTGGTTCTTCTTCCTGAGGTTCTGGGATATCAAGTTCTATCAAAGGATCTGCCTGAAAATTTTGTTGTAATTCTTGGATATAATCAGCGAGTGGAAGATTTGTAGGATCTAAGGGATTATTGTTTTGAGGTGCCACTTCCAAGGTAGGTTCCAGGTTTCTTTCTTCAACAAGATCTTGTGCCACTCTACTGCTTTCTCCTATAGCTTGTTGATCGGGGGTCTGCTTTATGTATCTTCCTTTTGAGTCTCTTGCTCTAACCATATAGACCTAACCTAAATTGTTTAGCTAAGTTTCCCTAATTAACACAATTGTCCCTGGCAACGGCACCAAAAATGACAAGTTGTCGTTGTACCTCATCATTTAATCATATTTTAGATGTCAAAATCTAGGGCTGTGTCCTCGGCTGTCTACAACTAAGGATTCTATAGTTACTAGTTTCCTCTAACTAATTCTAATGGCTTTCACTAATGTAAAGAAATTGATCTATCTACTTATGAAATGAATTCAGAGAATGTTGGAAATAGAATTAAACAGTAAATTACTCAAAGAAAATCTACAACTGCAACATGCATCTATCTAACAAAATCAGTAAGTATCTATAAAGCAAAATTTGAAATAACAAAATAGTGGTACTAGCCTTTTGCCTTGGTGGTGAGAGTGGGCCCTTGCCCCACACCCTTAGGGCCGAAGGCTACAGTGAAGAATCAATACTAGAGAATAAGATCACAACTAGATTCGATCTAATTCCATCCGCTATGAAAAATTGATATCTTAATTGAAAATTACAGAAGAATAATAATAATAATAATCTGTCTCTTCTGCTACTTTAGTAAATATATATAAAATGAGTGATGACATATCACTCATCTTATCTATCAGTTCTTATATGAGATGACATCCATCTCTTTATTATACTAGTTGTCTAACTATGAAAGAAAATCATGCAATAAGAATAGAATGAGTGAAACAGAAGTCCACTCTAAATTAAGTCTGAGTTTTAATACATTTGGGCAGCGAGGTCCTAAAAATATGGATATTTAAATCAGTCTCATCGATAACTCATGTAAAAACTAAAAAGAGACAAAACCTCTCAGCAGTTAACTAAAGATGGCCCCTTAATTACTCAGGTGATGATTTGAGTAATAAAAGGGGGGATATAACGATCACCGCTGAAAGTGCCTGACCGACAGCTACTGGAAATCTATCCTGTTGTGAGGAGGCGCTGGAGATGTATGTCTCTATCTACAGCTCCAGAGATATGTCTGTTGCTCTGGAGATATAATTGTGGCCTTCTTGCTCAGCTCCGGAGATGCTCTTCCTCTTACTTCAAAACTTTTATTGTCATGAGATTTTGGTATAGTCTCCGGAGATATTTAGGACTACCTCTGGAGATGTACAAAATTGCCATCCTGAGCATCTACACCTGTTGATTCAAAAAGAGAAGTTTTTCTGTATATTTCCATCAATTCCATGTACATTAGTCCTTAAATCAGAAATCATGATCCTAAGTAATTTATCTTCAGTTAATCATTATTTAGAACAACCTTGCTATTCTATTCGGGTGCAGACATCAAGAAGTTGGGATCAGAAAGGGGAAAAAGAGAGGTAAGAAGATGTATTTTATGGGTGCTAATTGGCACTCATCACACTCTATCAAAAAGTGGACTTTCCCTTCATCATATCAATAATATGACGAGTCTTTTCTGTAAACTTTATAACAAACCTTCCTAGAAAATTCACCTTCTCGAAGAAAGAGTGTACTGTTGTCTTACTTGAAGGCAAAGTAAGACCCTGGATAGATTTGACCCACTCAAGTTCAATCTTTGTACCTTCTTTAGACACAATGTTCCCAAGAATCTTACCTTCTGTTATCCCAAAAATAGATTTCTTGGGATTGAGGAAAATACCATGACTGCAGCATCTTTCGAGAACTTGCCATAAGTGATAAGCATGATCTAAATAGTTCTTTGAAAAGATAGTTAGATCATCAAGGTATACAACAATGAACTTACCCATTTCATCATGGAATGCTAGGTCCATTGTTCTTTGGAAAGTAGTGTCAGTATTAATTAGTCCAAAAGGAATTCTACAATATGTAAAAGTACCCCATGGAGTGGTGAAAGCAGTCTTATGTTGGTCTTCTTCACTAACCTCCACTTGATTGTATCCTGAGAAGCCATCTAGCATAGACAACATTTTCTAAACCCATCATTGTTTGAAGGACTTGATCTATCGCTGGCAATGGGTAATTATCTTTTAAAGATGACTGATTCAAATTTTGGAAATCCACACAAATGCAGATTTCCCCATTCTTCTTTCTCACTGGCACAATATTGGCTATCCACGTAGAATGATGCATAGGGAAAATTATTCTAGCATTGAGCATCTTCTGAATCTCAATGAGAATGGTACCTGAGATTTTTGGATTATATTGTCTCTTCTTTTGCTTGTGAGGCAGAGATCCCAACTTGAGGGGGATCTCATGTTGGACTTCTTTCAGATGAAAAGATTTCAAGTCGTCATATGAGTAGGCTAGCACATCAATGTATTGATGTAAGAGTGTTACAAATCTTGTTCTTTTCTTCCACCGTGCAACATTTCCCAATATTAACTAATTTGGTATCACTTTCTATACCTAGATTGACTTGCTCAACCTCAGTTGATGACTCTGAACTAGATTGTTGTTGACGTTTGATGTAGCGGTCGTGCTTATCAAAACATTACCAAGAGAAACCAAGCCTTTAGGAATCTTATTCCCCTTTAGCTGTAGTATTTCTTTGCTAGTCTCTAGATCTACTTCAAAAATAGATTCTCATGAAGGAGAGTCACTTCCTTCAAAATACAACTCGCTGAAATTTTCTGTCTTCTCTAAGAATGAGATGATTCAATCATCACTATTGAAGATTTACCAATGGATGGAATTGTCTGGAACACTTGGTTGAAAGACCAACTCAATGGTATATTTACTCCCCTTGAAATCCTTATGTGGGACCATAAGAGTAGCTGACACAGCCAAAGAATTTTCTCTGTCATTGTATTCACTTGGAACAACAGAGATGTTGAAAGCATTGAAATCTTCTATGCAATCCCAGACTCGATTGTGGTAATGCCTTAGTCTTTCATTCTTTGACTGGTAAAGATTTCTTACTTGGCAAACAATCAACTCAACATCACCTTATGCATGAAGATTTTTGATTTCCTTGTTTTTTGCAACATCCATGCCTAGCAACAAAGCCTCATACTTGGAGGTGTTGTTGGTATTGTCAAATTGCAATTTGAAGGAAAAAGGGAAAATTTCTCCTTTGAGAGATATGAGTGTTGATAACTGAGAGGGGGGGGGGTGAATCAGTTATCCTAATTATTTCCCTTATTGAACTTTCCTTTTAATTAAAGCAGCATAAAATCAAACACAAAACATTAACCATGAAGTAAGAAACACATGACACAGTATTTTTGACGTGGAAACCCTGTTAAGGGAGAAAACCACGGGGTGATTAACCCAAGAATTATTCTCTGTTAGAAGAATAGGAAATTACAAAAATGGCACTTGCCAATTAGGGCTCACTGCCCGAGCACACTGCTCACAAGAGGCCCACTGCCTACAAGAAGACACACTGTCTACAAAGTGATGATAATCACAGTCTTGAACTGATTGGAAGCATCTGCATATGCTGGAGTTCAGTTCCGGTTAGGCTCAGTACACTGATCTGCTGCACTTCATCTTTCCTCTGTTCTTTGTTCTGCTATCTTTCACATACCGGATCCTTTTTGCTACCTCTGCTCTTTCTCTGGACTTATTCGCATATCTCTCCACATCCACACCACACTTCACAACTAAATCCATCCTCTATATATATCCGCACAAGTAGTTTCATCACCTTTCTAGTCGGCATCCGGAACAGTCTTAGTTTCTTACAAACTCTCATTCTGTCGGCTGAATCCTTCCTCACCAAGCAATGCGGATCAAGCATATACTTGTAGATATCATTAATCATGTCGGCCAAACATGATTCATGCCTTCACAACCTCTGTCATCAACAGTAACCCATCCGGAAAGTAGTCTGATACTCTGTCAGTCAGTTCTTCCTCTGTTTTCACTGTCTCTCAGGAATCCGGTACTCAACCATTCATATCTTTTTCTTTGTCCGTCACCGGAGGCTAAATCCTTGGAATATACCACTCAAGGTAGTCCTCTTGACTTCCCCAAATCCGCACTGCACCAAGACACTTCCTCTGAGAGGTCCGGACCAATCTGTCGGACCTTGCCACATGCTCTGTTCTTCTTTACCGGACCACAACTTTCTTTATTCTGACTTCTGGTAGAGACACATCATGACTTGCGGATATGTGGGATGACCTTTGTTGCCATCAATGACAACAACCATGAATCCATATAGTGTCTCTTGCCAACAATGAGGACTATGCCTGCTCTAGATCTAGTGGAGGAACAACTACCATCAAATTCTAATGTCCAAACATCATCCAAACTTTCCATCTTTGCAGTTCCAAAATATGGATTTTCTTTGATTGAAGAGGAAGAATCATCTATTATGAGATCCTCATTTGAATCTTCATGGGAAGATTTAGGAACTTCATCAGTTGTCAGAAAATACATGCCCATTCCAGAAGACTCAAACAAAATCTAATCTTTTGGATCTTTAGATTTTGTCATGGTGTATTTAGACTCTCTTTCTGGAAGAAGCTTTTGCATAATACCTTTGACATGTATTCTAGCTTCTAACCAATCTAGGTTTATCTCCCTGCCAACATCCTTATAGAAATTTTGTCCCAATAATATCCCATATGAGGCTAGGACATCAGCTACCAAGACTATCATTTTGATCCTCTTTTCAGGGAAAGTTGTGAATGCAAACTATGCATCCTTAATCTGCCCTATTCGAGGCACTTGCTTTGTCTACATGGAAAAACAATGACCAAAAGTTTTTGTTAATGTCAAACCCAAAGCATTGGCTACTTTTGCGGGCATCACATTATCAAAAGCACCTAAATCTATGACACAATTATTGAGTTTATGGTTGTTAACAAGCAAGGAGATATAAAATGGTTCTATTTTCCCTGTAGTGGACGAAGGAGAAGCGACTAGGTTGCTCTGGGTAGGTCTTGCTTTAGGAATAATAGGGGCCATTTTGGAAAAAATCTGGCCATTAGGGGCAACTTTACTTTTGAAAAATTTAGCTAATCTATCAAATTGATTAGGATTAGCTTGTAGGTATTCGACCACTGACATTTGAATTTTTGTCCTTTTGGCATGGTCTATGATATCAAAAGATTGATAGGGGCTAGCTATAGATGGTAAAACATCTCATTTTGTGGTTTGGCATTTGAGGTACTGGTCCTAGGTATAGAAGATGAAGAAAGAGGATCTGATGTACTTACTTGCTTATTTCCTGTCACATCTTTCGATTGAAAAGGTAAAGGAGTACCCCTCTTACCAATGGTAACTACAGGTCAA
Organism: Cunninghamia lanceolata; assembly: GCA_027924645.1. NCBI lineage: Eukaryota > Viridiplantae > Streptophyta > Pinopsida > Cupressales > Cupressaceae > Cunninghamia > Cunninghamia lanceolata. The sequence continues at coordinate 1,783,077 of BSBN01000771.1, forward strand.
GGATCTTGTTTTGACTTCCCTTTATCAACCACTTATTGATGATTAAATTGATTTTGGGACTGGGTAAAAACAACATATGATTCGCCATAAGAATTTTCCTCTTGTTCTGTTTAACCTTCAAAGTTTAGGAACCCGATGTTAGAGTCACCAACTACTTCCTCTTCAGCCTTCGAGAAGAAGTTAGCATCATCTTCTCAATCATGTTTTGATTGGGGTAGATTGTCTTGCTCTGATTCATAATAACCAACAACTGCATTCATAGGTGGTGCTTCCAAAGCAAGCCTTCCTTGTGGTGGAGGAAGCTTGTTTTGACTTTGATTCCTTGTAGCATTACCTTGATAATTAGGAGCATTTGGGAACGTTCTCCTGGGAATGTCCTTATAGGAGGGAATGGACAAACTTTGGGACATCTACTTTTTGAGAGTCAACAACTCATTGGCAAGCTTTTGTACCATGGGATCTGTGGTACTAGTAGAAGGTGCATTTGAAGAAGTCTGTCCTTTGGACCTATTTTAATCTTTCCTTATTTTTCTAGCAAGGATCAGATCATCTTCAATCACAGTGGCCAAACTTTGGGCAACTGCTAGATCAGCTAGATTTTCCCTTCGTAGAAGAAAACTTACCTATGGCAATTGGGTGTTAATGAAGAAACACTTCTAGTTTTTAGTTGTTGGTTGAGAAGTATCTCAAATTCTATTTGTTAACTTGTTGAATTTAGCTATGAACTCATGCATGGGTTCTTGTGGCTCTTTCTTCATTTGGGTAAGTTGAGCCAATAAGGAATGTGCATCTTTAGCTAGTTTGAACCTTGCTTCAAATTTGGTTTGAAGTACATTCCAACCAGTAATGGTTCTTGCCAAAAGGTGATAGAACCAATCAGCAGCCACTCCTTGAAGTGTTTCAACAAACAACCTCACGGATATGTCTTCATGTTCCACTCCAAGAACACCACATGCAATATAGAAAGCTTCAATATGTTCATCAGGATGTTGCTTACCATTGTCGTAGAACTTGGGAAAGTTCTTACGTGAACCCCAAGGAAATTGATGTAGTGGCTGAGCCAAAATTTGGCCCAAAGGCATTGCCCCATGGACCTAGAGCAGCCATTCTTCCTTGGTTGAATGAAGGAATAATAAACCTCTGAACTAGTGTGATAGGTAGAACTCTATGAGCACTAGAAGCTTCACTCAGTATAAGAGATCTTGTGTTGGTGGGAGGAAACCTCCATGTATGTTGAAGAGGAGATCCCATACGTGTAGGCAAAAGATTGAAGTTATGTTATTGCATCAATTCAAAAATAGGATCTACAAATCCTTGACCTCTTCTACTTTGTGTGTACCTTGGTTCTGCTAGAGTGCAATCTTAACAAACAATAAAGCAGAAATAACAAAACTATTACAAACAATAAGGCCGGTATAATTCAACCAAAGGCGAGAGGCTCTTGGTTGCGTGTTTGGTCCCCAGTGGAGTCACCAAAAATTGTTAGGTGAATATTTTGTTAACAGCTAACTAAGAACAAAATGATTATATTAACCACAGTACAATGAGATTAAATCTCTCCTCTCAGAAAGGGGAGGCTCCCTTCTTATTGCTAACTAAATCAACTAGTAATTAAACTATGCTTATGTACACTACAACTATCCATAGGGATGTCTCCATTAGCATATTCTCTTTTTTCAGAATAAGGAAAATAAATTACAATAATGACCTTGATGATCACAGCAAGTAAGAAACTAAATAACACCAGTTGGAGCAATAATAGCCGATACTCAATTTCTATTAGATGTAGGAATAACAAGACTAATACCATCAAATGATAGTAACTAGAAAATCTACAAAATCACAAAGTCTTTTGCCACTTTCCATGATAGTTCCAAAGATAACAAAATAATATGTGTTGTAGACCAAAGTCTCTCAATGCATATCACAATAAGATTGCACGAAGAATAGCAATAACTTCCAGCTCAAAGACTCCAAGTTATTTCCCAAAGATGATTCCAAAAAGTAACAAATGCAGCAAGTTGTATCTCAAACTCTATCAATTAACAACACCACAGATCCACAAGAATTTAGATAACAATTGAGGAACAAAGTCTACAAGTTCTCAACCAAATTCATACACAATACATATAGCTCCAAATGCAACATGATAACACAAAGTTTACAAATATCAAATCTGATTTCCCTTCAATAATGAAATAATACGTCACTTATAAACTAATTTCAAGATAATATGACAAGAGATACATAAGAACACTCTTACATACAACAAACACGCACTCCAAAATAAGGTTGGAGGTAATCTACTTCTTTTATTGATCAATTTTTAATATGCACATTCAACACCAAGATTCAAGGATGCTTCTTGAAATGGGAAGCATTTTGCTTCAAAAGATTAAAGGTTATATTTACAAGAGAGGCCCTCTTTATTTATAGGGAGAGGCCGAGAGAAAAAATAGGAAAAACTATAACTACTTTGACTTATTAAAAAACTGAGTCCTAATGGACTTATGACTCTGTCTCACAAATCCATGTATTCTAATTTTTCAAAATGACATGGATTTTGTCAATCAAAATTTACAAAGCTTGGAAACTAAAACATGAAAAATATCTAAGTGTCCTTAGACACTTCTTCATCATCTTGATCCTTCTCTAAGAATTCTTCATATCTTCTCACAGTGGCCTGGACTTTATTATTGTTTGGCCTTGGTGTATGCTTAGACATAATAAGCACCTGAGTGATGGAATCGGTGAGAGTATCAGGTATGCTCTTGTGCTTATTCAGAATTGTCTAGATCTCTATCAACCTATCAAGTGAAGCCAATGAAAAGACTTCTGTTTCAACTTTTGTTTGCACCAGATTGGTGAATTCCTAAATGACTGTATCATCAAGGAGTATCTATCAGTTTTCATCAATCATATGACATGGTAGATATGCTAGCTCATCAGAAATGTCTTGAGCCTTGTTTTCTCCCCTTTCAAGGTCCTTTTTTAGATTGAGTATCAGGCATTCAATAGTATCCTATTTGTGTATCATAGCCTCCCGATACTCTACATACTTTCTCCTATTAGGGATGACCCTGTGCTCAATCAACACTTCAATTTTGAGATCTCTCATCTTGTTCCAAGAGTCAAGATCTTGCTCACTCAGTTGCATGTCTTGTGAGAGAATCTCCAATGTTTGACTAATTTCTTTGCCAACTTTGCCTAGGTTGTCATAAAGTTCAATGGCTGACTTTATAAGTAATGAACCCTGGGCAAGCACTCTGTCTATCCAAGCATCCACTACTTGACCCTTTGCACCAATTCTTTCTGCTTTCAAAAAGGCTTCATTTATAGTACTGGTGCCAACAAGTTCAACCTGTTTGGATGACTTAGTTATTTTGAGAAGCACTGATTTCAACTGGTCAACTTATACGTTGAGTTGAACCTTTATGACTTTGTCCCTGTCATATCTATCTAGCAAAGCATTCACTTGTGTTATAAGGTCCTCTTTTGCACTTTCATGGGTTTTCTTTCCTAGATCAACTCTAGTGAGGACATAATCAGGGTTTTCAAAGTCAATATTATCAGATGACGGAATAAAAATCTCTGCATATTTATGTCTTGATTCATCGATAAAAACCCTTGACAAAGTCTTAGCCTTTTTGGTTGCTTTTGACTTTGTGGGAATCAATTGACCAAAATCAAAGTCATCTGTTGAAATGGCTTGCTTCTTTCTTTTGGGTTGATGTGGCATAAGCCATGGTGGAAGGACAAACTTGTCACCTTTGACTACTGCAATTGTGGTTTGAGTGGACACTGATGGAACTATAGGTTCTTGTGACTTGGGTGGATTGGGTAGATCTTGTATGGAAATGGAAATAAGTGGTGTATGAGTAACCAGAGGAGGTGTCTGGATTTCAATAGCAGAAGGATTGACATCAACATTCACTTGTGAAGAAGATGAACCTAGAAACTTTGCAAAATCTAATTGAGAGATTGAATCAATCATGGACATGGGAACATCTGAAAGACTAGGCATTGAAGAAAGAGTAACAAAAATGTTATCTACATTGTCCAATGGGGTATCAAAAATAGATCAATTCTCAAGTGTTGATAGAGAAGAACTCACAGAATGGAAAGACACATTTGGTGAAGGTGATTCAAGATTATCTGGAATCCCTGGTGTCTGTAGTGCAATTGAGACAAATGGAGCTACAGGAGTTTGCACATTTGAAGTCATGGGAGGGGAATGAGGATGGGTAACCTGAGAAAACCCAGTTTGTGGATCATCAATTGGTTCTTGTGACTCCTTTTATATTGCCTTCTCTTGCTCAACACCTTGTTGTGTAGATGTTCCCTCTTTTTCCTTTTCTTTTCCCTTACTTCTTGTCCTGAAGAGAAACTTCAACTTTTCCTTAATAGGAGTGGTATCTTCCTTGTTCTTTGTCCTCAACTCTTCCATTTTTACTAGATGTCCTTCTGTTTGTTCTTCCTCAGATCCTGTTAAGAAAGAATTCAATTTCATACCTTTACTACTCAACCAAACACTGGTGTTTGCAAGAATCAGCTAAAATATTTGTCTCACAGAGGTCAGCTCTTTCTGAGACCATTGGATAGTAGGTAGAGGGTTGTTAGTAATATTATTGTCTACATATGCAGTATCTACTACATCTCCTTCATCTTGCATGTCCTCAGGTATATCAGCTAGTTCAAAATTCCTTACCTGGTCTAGAGTAAGCCTATTGTAATCCATTCTTCTAATATCTTCATCGGTTCTGCAATCGGCCCAGATATCCTCAATCATGTGCACATGAGTGTAGTGTCCTTTCAGCTTATTCTTCATGCCACGATAGTCAAAATCTTTTCTTCTCTTGTACCTCTTCAATGTTTTCCATTGCAATTCAATCTCCATAGCTTAAGCTTTTAGAGTTGTAGAGATACCATATCTCTCAATCTGAAATTAGAATTTGAATCCCCCTGGGTGTGCACCACCTTGCTTAACATGAACATCCATTACATGCCTGTGCAGCTCCATCAAGACCATCTTATCCCCTAGATACCTGGGTAGCAAGTATGGCTGCCCACTGAAACAACCTACCCTTAGGTACGTGAAAGTGGGGAATTGAAGGAAGATGCACCCAAACTTCTTTACCTGTTCCTAGGCTTGATCAGACACCCTCTTTTTCTCAAGTTCCTTATCCAACAGGCATATATAGTGATAGGAAAAGGCATCATTTACCCTTCAATAATGCTTGATGCTTTCTATTAGGGTGAGTTGAGGGTAGTACTCATACACAGGGATTAATCTTCTGTCACCTTCACAAATTAACCTTGGAAATGCTTCATAGAAGCAACAACATACACTAGATAGGAAGTCATATAAAATTTCAAGGTAGTTGACACTGAAGCTAGCTACTCACATATGGAATCATTGATTTGTTGACCCCCCATATGTTTTTCTCACCTTTCTTGATAAGACGGATGTATTGAAACATCCAGTCTTGAATGACATTTGATGTTGCGAGGCCATTTACCTTGCTGAGAAGGGTAATAAGATCACCAACCTCAATGAACTCACTCCTATAGACATTCTTGGGCCATCTTGATATGAAGGGACGAGGAGCTTTGAGCCATCTTGTATTAAGAGCCTCTTGCATTTCGCAGTATGATCATCATAATATTTCTACCTTTCTTCAATGGACATATTAGAATAATCCTCAATGTCAGGACATTTGAACACTGAGTCAAAGAAGTTTGCATCAAGTTGAATAATCACATTCCCATCAGCATCTGATATACTTTTAGTATCTTTGTCAAACTTCTCTTCCATGGCCAAGACAAAATCTGGGTTCTAAGCTGACACTAGGAAGGTGGAAACTAGTTGTATGTCATTGTTTAAAACACATTGCATATTTTGGGGTAATGGTTGTTGGTTCAGTCTCCCCAGAAATTTAGACATGTCAACATGCCTAATCTCTATATCTTTGATCTCATCCAAATTTGACCTGACATGAGTAGCTGAGACAACTCCTTGAAACTTATATTTCATCTTCTTCTTGGGAGAGGATTATGACATTTGACAAATGAACTGTAAAAATATGTTTTTTGAAGGAACTCCTCCCGAGTTAGAAAGATCTCATTCAAAATGCCTTTTATACAATCTTTGGAAAACATATCATCTTCATGATCAAAGATATTCAACTGTTAGATTAGGGAAAAATCTTTCTTTGAAGTATCAAAAATTTGGTTTTTTCAGATGCAGGTCAGAGTTTAAACTCTAACCTGCATTTTTTACAATGCATGAATAAATGTCAATTGGGGTTTAAAACCTAATTGACATATTGGGAACTTTGGAAAAATGAACATGCACATAGGGTTTTAAATTTTGATGTGCATATCTTAAAGGGTAGATCAAAATGCACATCGGAGTTTAAAACCCGATGTGCATATGCCTTTGTTTTTAAGGCATGGATAACATTGTGTCATGCAGGATTTAAACTTTGCATGACACATTGAACTTTTTTCATGTGGAGTTTAAATCCCCAATGACATAGTTCTTGTGTTAAAAGTTTGAAGGTGTAGATCAGGTTTTAAAACTCGACCTACACTGTGGCATTTAGGTTAACAACAAATGTGTCATGTGGGATTTAAACTTCACATGACACTTTGAACTTGTCTCATGCGGAGTTTAAATCCCACATGACACACAGCTATTATGTTCATGTTTCGGTGTGGTTTAGATTCATCTGGGGATGGTGTACGGGGTTTATTTCCTACACAACATCCCAAACTATGGATGTTGTGTGGGAAATAAACCCCACACACCATCCATTGGTTTGGATGTCTTAAAACGTAGAGGAAAACATAGGTGAAACAAAGAAGAGGGAGGTTGTTCGGGGTCTATCCCATGAACAACCATCATCAAAAAATCATGTTGTTCAGAGGATATATCTTGAACAACAAGTTCAGCGAACAAAATGATCAAAAGATGACCAAGAACTAGGGTTTTGAAATCATCAAAACATGCTCAAACCATAAACGACCACATAGTGGTAAAAATAAAAGTGAAACCCTAGGTTTTTTGAAATACGACATACACATGAAGCTACAAAGATGAAACCCTAGCTAAAGCACATAACACTATTATTAAAAGAAACATTTTGTTTCAAAAGCGAAGAGCATAGAACTATTCGAAAACATAGAGGAATACAAAAACATACCCATGATAAAATCCAAATGAAAATGAAACTGAGCACCTTCAATGCAACTTTGAAAATCTCAAGCACAATAACTGCTGGGATGACCGACGCAGAGGGAAAAAGAAAGTGAGAAAAAGAAAGAAGGAAAAACAATATAAACCCAAAAAAGATTTTGGAAATCGTTTAACTCAAGACGCCATTAATGCCAAGCGTTCTATCATAGGAGTGTAATTGCGGAATTTTTTTCCACAATTACACCTTATGTGTAAATGTAAATTTTATTTTTACACTGACAGATAACATGCAAATGCAAATTTTATTTTTACATCAACAACTTAGTAGGCAAAAATGACTAACACTAGTAAAAACAAAAAATGTCAAAATACTCAAAACGAACCATGATTGTAAATCAAAGAGATTGTTCGAGGGATCAAGTCACACTAGAGACGACCTGAAAATATCTTGATTTGCATGCTTAGAGTTCATGGGCTACGAAATGGACAAGTTTCGTAGGGGTTATCCCATGAATTGAGCAAGCTATAATTTGAGGATAAAAATACATTAAAGTGGGGGCTAAATGTTGTTGTAAAATGTCCCCCTTGGACATTTACCTCCTATGTTTAGCTCCCGAATCCCTTAATTTTTTCATCATGCATGTTAGAAATGAATCCCAAGATAAAATGCCCTAAAACCCATGACAATTGGGACTTAGGGGACATTTCAAAGCTTAACCCTGTCCCAAAATAGGTCTCAAGACAAGGGCGCCCACGCCCTTGCCCTGCCCTATTTGGGTCGTGTCCCAAATTTCAATGTCAGCAAAGTTACTATTAAGCGTGGTCCTTGTCGACATCTTAAGTTTGAATTACAAAATTGTAATGGGAATGCATATATAATCATGTTTAGGACTTCATTTTCAAACTAGATGAACTAGAAGATGATTTTGAGATTTTGGCGAACTTATGATCATAGAGCATTCAAGGCATTCATTATGTTGCAGAGTGGATTTGTGTTGTTGTTGTGTTTGTTATTACAGATTTCTCTTCATCTTCTCATGTTGTGAAAGATCTTCATCTACTTGAGAGCTACACCTCGGAGGTGATATTTATTTGTGCTTCAATAAACCATTTATCAATTTGTTTTTGCCTCTATCCTACAAGGACACACACTCTCTATCTAACAATGGTGTTGGAAGGCTTGAATACCATTCTGGGGTTTGACCAAGGCATGCTCCTAAACGCCACAACCCCCAATCCCTCTCTTGTGATTGTAGGTGACAAGTGTCAGATCTCAAAGAGTGGAGTTACAGAGCACTGTTGCAGAGCATAAGGAATTAGGATCTAAAGAAAAAGGAGGGAAATAGCTCAGGAAGGGCTTGGGAACCCATTATTTTGCCCCTCAATTTCATGTCATGGAGAATCTTTGAAGTGGTTGCAGTTAGTGATGGAAAAGATCTTGAAGCCCTTCGAAAAAGTAGCACCTTGGGCTTGGGTGCCCACCCTTTAGCCCCTGACTTTTCTATATTATGGAACTCAAAATCTGGTATGTATCTAATCAGTATTTAGCCTATCTTTGTGCAAGCATTTATTAAGTTTCATCCATTTGTTTACGATTTTACATAATTAGGGTTTTAAGCTTAATCAAACTAAAATTAACACATTAATCAATCAATTCCAAATTTCCCTACCATTACAAGTGACAACAAACCTGTAGTTGAGTCCTCTTGCAGAAGTTATGATTCAACTCAATTAAATGTCCTTGAATGTAAGTAGTGAAAGGAGGATCTATCTAAATCATCCCTTAATCCCATCAACCCTCATTTCATCCTTTACAGATGGTACCTTTCCTAATACGACATCTAAAAATGCTTGAGTTTGCATCCACAAACTCATATCATGTTACATCATTTTATCTAATATTCTTTATCAAAGAGGATACAATAGACTCCTCCATTGCCTTAACAAATCTAAGATCTTGATTTCCCTAGAAGAAGCACATTCAGCCCTGTGGCAGGTATTTCAGTGAGAAATCTTTGGTTTAAAATTTGCTTCACATGGGCTACTATTGGTAGAGCATGGAACAAGATTCTTTTGCCTTCATCAAAAGTGTCCACAATGTCAACAATATAATAACCTCATTCAAGCTCCTGCCCAGGAACATCACACCTAGGTATCCCCTTGGCCATTTTACGTGTGGGGCTTGGATGTAATTGAAAAAAATTATCCTCCTTCTTCACAAGGACATAATTTCATTCTCATATCTACCAACTACTTCACAAGATGGGTTGAAGCAGTTCCACTCTAATCCACGACTGTTGAAGTAATCTATAAGTTCATCCTCAATAATATTATCTCTTGGTTTGGTCTTCCTTCCACTTTGGTTATTGATAATGGTTCATCATTTAAGAACAAAGATGTGAAGAAATTCCTTGAAATATTTCACATTCAACATTGCATCTCTATGCCATATTATCCACAATCAAATAGCCAAGCAGAAGCTTCTAATAAAATAATCAGATAAATCCTTTAGAAAACTGTTAATAAACACAAGAAGGATTGGCATACTCATCTCTCTTATACATTATGGGCTTACCGAACAAGTGTTCGTATGGCTACGAGTACTACCTCATACAACCTTGTATATAGTGTCGATGCGATCATGCCTTTGGAGTTAAAAATACCTTCACTGCGAGTCTCTCTCCATGGAATTCTAGATGAAAATTCACATAGAGAACAAAGACTTCAATAGCTTGAGATGCTCGATGAACAATGCATACAAGCTCTTGAACATCTCCGAGTCTATCAAAAGAACATGCAAAGCTGTTAAAATGAATGTGCTATTCACTATTCATTCATAGTTGGAGATCTGGTGCTTTACAAAAATCAACAAAATGTAAATGCACCTCCAAGCAAAAAAGGGAAGTTCAACTTGAACTGGTTAGGACCGTACCTCTTCACCAAAGTCTACTGATTGGGTGCGTATAGGTTATCCGACATGAATGGTAAAAATTTAAAAGAACCTATTAATGCTATGCACTTGTGTTGGTACTACACTTAGATCTTTTTTTTATCTACTTTTAAGCTATCATGCATATTTTAATCTAGAATAATATGCTATTATTTTTAAAGGAAATTATGTTAGAAATATTTAGTATAGTTTGCTTTGATCATGAAAAATGTGTAGTTGTCTTGACTTATTACAAGTAGTTCTCATACCTTTTTGAGAATTACTTTTGTTAGCATACAATTCATTAAAAAGTGCACCATGTTAATCAATTATTGTTGTATTTAATTAAACAATGTAATAACATTGTTTAGTTGGATCACAATTGCATTAATTCAACATGTGTATAATAATTGTCTCTATATATATATATAGTTAGGTAACTCAATACATGTATCAATTAAATTATTGTAGCATTTAATAAATAGTCACAAAAGGTTGTTTATAAAAATCACAATAGCATTTAAGTATCTCATACATGTCAAAATTACCATATCCTACAAAAGTAAATCACATGTGGTATCTAATTAAATCATCTCATAACATAATAACATCAACCAAAATCACATACATAAATAAGAGTTCGAATACATGATAAGCAAATCTACCACTACATCAAAATGTGGTGTATCATAATACAACATAAGTGATCATAGTCCTAGATCATGATAGCTAGATCCCTCAAGACCTGGTGGTGTCTAAATAATGGATGGATGTCTATGTGAGGCTACAAATTGTGAGTGGCTCCTAGAAGCACACTCCACCTGCTAGCCCCTAAGCTCACCCCTGAGCTCTCCCACCTCCATCCTAGAATTTGTATTCATCTGCTATATCTAATCCATCTCAACTTGCAATTGATCAATCTATGCCTTCATATAACTCACAAGAGCATGACCTATCCTAGGTGTTGACACCACTCTAGCGTGATCTAGCTATATCTAAAGAGCCTCCTGTGCCACCTTGGCACTAGATGCTCTCTCGATCACCTGGTCTCTCTTGACAATTCTCTCCTCATAGGCCACTCTCAACTATACAATGGGCTCAAATATCTCCACATGTCATCCTGCACTGTTCTATGACCTATAACTGGTCCGCATTAGCTAATCAATCTGCATGGTAGGAACTATCTCTATTATGACCCAACCCATAAAGTTAATCCATCCTTGTGTATCAACTAAAAAATAGAAACAAATGTGGTATCAAAACTCTAAAGATACACATCAAAATTAATCAAAGTTCAACACATATATATTAACAAAATCAATGAAACTAATTCATCCCTTGGATCACCAGCTTGCCAGTAGGGATCTACTGGAGGGATGAACACCTCTAAATTCATAGTCACTTGTGTTGTTGGGGGCATTGTAGTGGCATTCCCACTCATCTCTCAATGCTCATGATGACTCTGCACACCACTAGTGGTAGGTAGTGGTTGTAATGCACAAGGTCAAACCCTATGCCTCTTCTCCATGGTATCCCCACTCACTTCTCCCTAGCGTCGTTTCCCTCTTGTTGTCGATACTAGTTGGTCCTCTTCATAGAAATAATCATCATCATCATCTATCTCCTCCCCTCTTAAATTGTCTCCCTAATTCCCCCAAGGCCTAGGATCACCTGTGGGTTAATCTCCAGGAAACACAGGGGTAGGACGAGTAGTGCTCCACCATGTCAAGTATGTTGCACTAACACCCACATCATTGACATTGGAAATGGGAGCTACATCCTCCTCATCATCATCAGGGTCACTCAAAGAGACATCTACCATGGTAGGTTGAGCCTCATCTCCTAGCCTCATTATGCTACGAGCTGAGTGCACATAGGTTGGTCAAGGTACAAGAACTCTCTGCACGTGACCGAACTGCCTAAAAGGAAGAAAGGTATGTGGAAATGCTTCCTACACTGATCTACTGAGGAAAGATTTATGCAAATTTTTACTTTTATAGTTACAATTTAAGATGCACATTAACATAAATATAATAACAACTTCCAAATACAAACACAAAACTCACAACACAAGATATACGTGGGGAAAACCCTTCAGGTAAAAAACTCCACAATCTAAAGCTGCCCAATATATTATTCAAGAATTAAGAAGATTACAATATACTTGTAGAGAAAGCTTTTATAAGAGTATATCCAACTAGAGATCTAGGAGGTAACTCGACATCTATAAGATTCTTACACACAACGTCCATCTTAGCTCCTGATATATAGGAGATACAATACAGTAAACCATTACCGATAATTACAAAACCATGAGCTAAAACCACCCAAAAGTGTCACCCAAATTATCTCCAATCAAAGTTGCCTTGTGATGTTCCAAAACACACACCAACACATGTAACTCTTCCCTTTACAGCTCTTATATGTGTTCAACACATTTTTACATTTCCTAAAAATAAGAGGTCTAACTTCCAGAGGCCATAACTTTTGACTTGGGTGTCCGATTGATGAACCATTTAATGCGTCAGAAATCTTGTGAAGAGATCTATTACCCTATAACCCACTTTTTTGGTTACAATGATTTTTGGGATGTTTAGGGAAGTTTTGATTACGATAATTGAGTTCAAAACTTTTTTTGGTAGTTTCAAAAAAATAGAAAATTTAATATCTCGCAATCCAGATATGATCTTGAGTTGAAACTCACTCAGGATTTTTATTTATCTGTTCCACACCTTTTGGGAAAATTTCAAGTCAATCTAAGGTCAAATGTAAACTTACTAAAAATAGTAAGACCTACCATTTTTAGCCCTTTTCAAAACTTTGAAAGTTCTAGACCATTCTTCAAGATAAAGTATTCAAAAAGACCAAAACTGGGAAGAATAGTAACCTTTCAAAGTTGCAAGGTTGAGACACTTTTCTCAACACTGCCTCGTCAGTCAATCATAATAAAAAGGCATGATGATGTGATCAATTCAACCAACTAAAAGTTGATCCCTCTACATCCTCACCAACTACTAAGAAATACTTGCTCATGATCAACAACCCCTTTACAGTCTCCACTGGATGTCCATAGGTTGTAGTTTGTTGAACCTCACTCTCTAATACAGTATATCACCACATCTCCACAATATCCTCAGTGCACAGGCATGTGCTATTGGATAGGACCAGGCAGGCTCTGTTAGGAACCCCACTAGTCATGTGCATGTAATATGCCCAAACGCCCACACCTGAAGAAGCGTACAAGCCATTAAGCTACATTCCTTGTAATGCACATAACACCCTAAATCAAGGTATAGATGAGAGAACATACTTCGTACTAATGCATATATAGTCTTATGCTCCTCCATCACACTAATGGTATTAACAAGGCCCCCATGAAGGTGTTAGAACACTCTAATATACTTAGACGGGGGTCAATCAGTATATGCCAAAAATTAATCCAATTTAACTTTATCAACCAAATCTTTCTACTACCTTAAATAGATAACGAATCAAACTATGCAATTCAAAGGACAAACACACAACCACAACACCATATTTACGTGGAAAACCCTAGAAGGGAAAAAACCACAGTGAGAAAGATACTTGGATCTACTATCCAAATCCAACCTCACAAATAAAAACAAAATTTACAAGTTTTTGAGCTACAATCGAAAGGAAGCTACAATTCCCTAAAATATAGTTTTTTGGCTTCAAACAAAGGAAGCTACAACCCCCTATAGTGCTACAACACTTACAAAAAGAGGCTACAACCTCTGTACAAAATAAATGAAAGAATTATGCTAATCAATCACCTCTGCAGCATCAACACCCTTCACACTAACATATATCTTCAACACCTCTGCTCAACACACTACCACACACACATATACTAACATCCACACTTGCACATATATCATCACATGCTCACTCACACTCATACATTTACAACAAACTTTGATCTTTCATTTATATCCTCTGCAAGCTTCAAAAACTTTCTCCTTTGTTGGCTAAGATGAAACGTGTAACATGAAACATGCAATGGCCACAACAAGTCAGTACCCAAAGTCATGTAGAGATCCAATGCAGTTCAAACCAAGTGATAAACATGAGCTATTTTATCTTTACACATATCTCAAAGCTAGCGTACACTTCCAAACACACGACGCAATCACCTAGATATATCAAGTCAGCTTCACAAACACTTATCCTTCCACATATTAGCTCCAAACCTAAAGTGGTACTAGAGAAATCAAATAACATCATGCAGATCACTACACAAACATTATATGACTTACAAAAACATTCTTATACATTCCTTTCTCTAAAATATGAATCATCTTTTTGGCACAAACAAATAGATATTGAATCCAACATCCCTTGCAAACTCTAATCACACAATCATGAAATAGGACATTGAAAAATAGACTTGCAGTACTTCTGAACACCTAAAACTTGAAATGAGAAAACACACAATCAATCTGAACTTATCCTTCAAACAACAATGACAAATATTATAATGCGGTGAAATGTGGTGGCCTTTACTCTCTCCTCCTGACAACTCTAATCAGCAACATGATTTGTCCTTACTCTGTTGACTTTGGAGAACCTCTACAGTACATCTTATCATTTGAAACTCTAACCATGCATACGTTTCACCTTTATCTAACAATCCTTCAAGCCACAAGATCAAATCTTCAAATACAGAGAAATATAGATCATTTCTCTAACTCATTCTATTTGCAACAACTTTGAATCATTGTCTTCACTCTACTAGCTCTGGAATCTTCTACATTAACTTCTATGCTTTGAAATTGGGAACATATATACTTCACACTTGTCTCTATCTAGCTTCCAAACTATAAGGCCATACCTTCAAATGCGGAGGAATGTGGAGCATTCTCCCGAGCTTCTTTAGTGCAACTTTCTATGCCTTTGACTATTTGAAACCTTACACACTTTCTTTCATATCTTTTGCAACACTTTTCACAAAGAAATAATGAATGAAACATTCACAACACCATAGATAACAATCATAGCTCTTTTCATTACAAACAAGAAACCACAACTTCTTCATATCAATATACTCTTCAACCTATCAACTTTCACCTGTCCATGAACTTCAGTGGATCATCATAGCATATGCACATTACTTTTCTTTTTGCATCACAACACTTTTGATCATCACTAATCACCATTCTGGTGACATCACATGCAACCTTCCACAATACAGCTCTATTGACATCAATCACAACACATAAGCAATAGAAGGTGTGTGCATCATCCATCCTATGTAACAACAAGGGTGATGGTAGCAATCAAGATGCGATGGATAATTGGTACAACCATAGAACCCTACTCTAACCATGACATACTAATATGCTCAGATGTACTCAAGGGCATGAAATAATCGAGATAATGTACATGGCCTGCCTCGACATACTCATAGGATCAATACTCAACAATCCTCATGGTCTCACCTTGCACGGGCAACCATAGAACCTAGTACACATCTTTCAATGTGACTGTCATCTCTCTTGTTAGAAGACAAAAGGTAGATGTAGTCTGTTCCATCACTCCATGTGCACCATCAGCATTGTGCAATGATACCTAATGGTAGGGATCTTGTAAACCCACCATAAACCAACATCCTTGAGAAGCACCCAGTTGGCAATAGAGTGTCTTGGTGTGACTATGCAACAATGTGTACATGTTCTAGACTGCATGCCCGTGCATCACTGGGGCACCTAAAATCACATCAAAGACAAATATCAACATAAAAAATCAGCTAGTTTCCCCTAGACACTAGCACCCATAAAGGACACTAGCATCCAAAAAGGACACTAGTGCCTAAGAAGGACACTAGCACCCTTATGGGACACTAGCACCCCAAGTAGGCATTCATAGTCTATAGGGCCTAGTTTGACATAGAAAATGATAAAAAATCATCAGAAACTTAATACAAAGTAAAGATTTTGAACTCACCTCATTCTCTTGTACATCTTATGCTATACAATCCCTCAATGTGTCCAGCCTAGGTGGTCGATGTGCCCATCAATGTGGCATGAATTCTCCCATAAGTCGCTCAAGATTCTTCAAGTTTATCTAAAGTGACTTGGTGAAATGAATGATAAGAAAGTGAATTCCTTTTACTATTTATAGTAAAACAATCGAGATCCTTATTGCTATTTAGGGTCAAAAAATCAAAGTTCTCAACCTCTCTTAATTCCAACATCCACAATTCAGGCTAGCGAACTTGGATTTTCATGTCATTTGTTGCACTGGACTCCTGGTTCTTCCCTCTCTTCACTCATATGCTTTGTGTCATGGCATTATTTTGTTAAATGAACCTATCGAAGGCATATTCATCAAGCTTCCCTAGAAAATTGAAGTGGAAAGATCACCACCCTGTTTCTACATCCTATGAAGCAAGCAGAAATAGGGGGCATACATCTACCCCTCAAGTTTTCATTCTAATCATGTCTCATCTCACTCCCCTTTAGAACTTTTGACTAAAATTTTCATCTATTTGATTATAGGATGATTTCACTTTTCTAACAAGGTGTTATTGTAGGATGCGGTCCCTAACACTGTGGTTTTACTCCATTCTCTAATTTAGCAATGATCTATGTCCTCTAAAGTATCCTTTTGGGTATCATTTTTATGATTACAATATTTACGTTTTTGTACTTTAGCTTGCATATGCACATAGTGTCATACACCCTCTAAAGTGGGGGCTAAATGTAGTGCCATAAATTGTGCTCCTTGATAGTGCAAGCATAATTTCACACTCTATTTAGCACCCACTTTGGTATCTTCTCCTTTGGTCCATTTTATGAGTATTTTCTATCCTTGGCCTTATCCTCAACTCGAGAGAAGTGCTTTAATTTATTAAACCTTTCCTAAATCTTCCTAAACCTTCCTAAATATTTTTAAACCTTACTAAACCATTACTATTAATTGAATACTAAAACATAGGGCAATGTTTAGATCTTGGTGATGTCCCAAAGCAATGATAAATTACTGAGAGGATTTATCTAGGACCTTAGTGCCTTAGTGCTACTTTCCTCCTGCATCTTGCAGAGTTTCATATCCCCCGACGGTATTGGCCTTGTCTTGGGTAACGTGACCTCAATTTTGACATTTCGATCTTGTGCTTTGTTGGTCTCTAATATTCAAATATTTTCCCTCCTAAGGCTTCATATTTAAACACAAGGCTTTGAAAAGACTTGGCAGACTCTAGAACTTTTGGCTATCTTCATGTTATTGTAGACTTGTGAATTATTGCAGGATATTTACTATTGGAATATTGATTTGCATGCTCTTGGAAAGGATTGTCGTAGATTTGGAAGAAAGATTTCGAGTCTATCTTGTTCTTCTAGTTGAATCTCCTTGCATGTTTGAGAGAAGGGTTGGAACCACCAACTTGAGTTTGGCTTGAGTACCTACATCATCGCGATTGGGTATGGTTGCAATGCCTTCTTATTCTCTAGACTTTAATTAGTCCACCTTCCTTGAGTGAGACACTTCTCTTGAGTTGATCATTCTATATGCTTGGGTCATATAGGGTTAGGGTTTTGTGATAAATCCTTTTGGTTTCCTACTCATTACAATCTTAGATGCACATAAGATTAGGAGTACACACTCTTTGATCTTCTCTAATCTGGCTATCTATAAGGTAGCAATACCAAAACAAGAGTTTGACTGAGGCAAACTCCTATATAGCCACAACCCTTCTACCTCGTGTTGTTTTGTAGGTTAGTGACAATCGGAAACATGCATCATGAATTGGAGAGCAGACGGATGATCACAGATCCTAACACTCGAAAACCACTTTTGGAAGACCCTGAATACTAGGACTACAAAACCAAAGCACCCTAGTCCTTGATAGTTTGGCCCAGATCTCTATGACAAGTTCCAATCTACATTTTTGTTTACTATCCTGCTTTAGCTTCTTTTCTTTTGTAACTGTACTCTGTATTTTAGATTAGATTCTTCACTTTATCCTATTGTTGCATGATATAATCAAATATTTGGTGATCAATCCTCATCCATATGAAAAAGGGACAGAACCCCTGTAGCTTGGCTCTCCTTTTAGAATTGTAGCCAAGCTCATATTGTGTTCCAATGTTTATGTGGAGGAAAGTTAACTTGGTCTTGATCTATTAGACTAGATCCCCTTTTTCACATATAACAAAAGTGTATGATGATAACATATATTTTATTCAATATTACTTTCAATTTTAGTTTTGATAAGAGAAACAAAATACATTCAAACTAGATTGATTACATTTTATACATCTTAATATTCTTAAAGTTATAGTAAGGTTTAATACCCTCTTTGAAACAATGTTAAATAATCATGGAACGTTGAATATTAAATTTATTCATTGATCAAACATGACTACAACATGTAGACCCAACATACATAAATACAAAATTTCAAGTGTATAACCTTCATTTAATAATGCTCAAAAATATTACAAGAATCATTTGCTACATACCTAAATAATATGAACATAGGATAAGACTTGATAGACACACAATGTCTCCAACTCATAGATTTTCCCTTTAGCATGAAAAAACCAAATCTACTGCACAACACAATGAAAATAACTTATCTTTCTCCTTCATTTTATCACTTGTAAAAGATGACAATGACTTCCAAAACCCATTGCAACAATCTCTCATTCTTTATATCTTCCTACTCATACAAAAAATTAATGAAGCTAAATGCATATTACCTCTCATGGTGGGTGAGCCACTAGCACCATTGAAAAATACCAAGATTCTAGGGTTTTAATCAATAAAATTTAATCTTTTATCATCATAGTACCCCAAAGGAGTCAAGGATAGTTAATGCTCATTAATTCATAAAGGAGAGCTTGGTAGTAAAATCTAGTGGTTTCATCTAACTATTCTCAACATGCATTTAAAAAAATTTAAATCTTGACCATTTCCTTTCCAAGGTTTAGCTTAGAATGAACTTTTATTAACAAGTTATATAAATGTTATGATAGGGACAAGACACCATGATAAAAAATAAATGACACACATACACCATCTAAGTATACATAGGACCCCAATTAGCATAATAACTATCATAGTGACAAAATTGACACCAAATGATATTGATGGAAAATGACCAAAATGAAAATAAAGGTATTGATGAAAAATGTACAAAACACTTCAACCAAATAATGTTATATTTTTAACATGTAAAACATCAAGACAAAACAACTATCAAGTAGTGAGAAAATACCAATCAAAGATATGATATAATGTGTATCAACTAGCAATCGTCAACTCACATAAATGACCTTGGATAGAAATTTGATGCAAATAAACCTACTACACTTGCCATTGTTTTTGTCCATGTCACTATGCTAATGTGACAATGTCCTCCCCATTATGATCTTCCTCATAGAAAAGAGACATAAACACATTAGTCCTTGATAATGCATATTAAATAGTAACCAAATTTAAATGATTAGAAATATAATATCAATAGCATAAAAATTAACTTGTAAATCTTGAAAAAACCATTAGATTCAACTATATCAAAATTAGTCAAAAAGATAATAATATTTCTTATTAAATGAAAAAATATAATTAAAACTCCTAATCAATCACTAATTGATGCTTATCTAGAGTTTTAGTAAATTTATTGCAAGCTAAACAATTTACTTATTGACTTGTTTTTACTGTATGTGGATGCTCACTTCTATGATTAAGAATTCTTATATAATCTTTAGTCATAATTATTAGGAAGTAAGGATATATGATAGTTCTTTATTAGTTCATGTTCTAATGATGTGAACTATTTGGTGTGTCTTAGTATGTATGTGATAGAATTTCATGGCATGTTTCCCCTTTGACTACTTAATTATATGGGTTGTGTTAATTCTCATTATAGTAGAACAAGTAATGTTTTAATGACCTTTTGTGTTCTTGTAGTACCTACTAACCTTAATTTTGATGTATGTGAAATAAACATGAAACTTAGGGGATGCCTAGTTATGGTGGTCCTACTAATTAATGTTAAAATGGTTAGGTCATTTTAAATCTACATGATTTTGATATATTGATATATTAACTTGCAACTGGCTAGATATGGAATAATTTTTTGAATGAATTCATGCCCCTTTGAGTGAGTCAAATTTTGCATTGTAACCTCTATATTTGTAATTGATTAAATTTATGTGATGATAATAGACCCTAATTTTAATATTAAATGATCATGTGCATATGCAATTTATGCTATAAAATTACTGTGATAAATTACTTTATTGTCGAATTATGAAGATTGTTTGTTTCAAATTAATGTGATACACACAGATACATTTATATTACAATTCAAGATTTATGTTTATGCAAGATAGTTGATTTAGTTAGTTAATTTAATTTAAATGATATTTAATCATAAGTTAACTATACTATTGATTTAAATGTTGATTATGTGATTTAATTAACTGTTACTTTAGATGTTAATTCAAATGTTAATTGTGATATTAAATATGATGAGGATTTTAATATTATTTATTATAATGATTTTATATTGATTGAGATGCAAATTATGATTATGTAGGTAATTTCATATGGATTATGAACTAGATATTGATTATGAAGATGAAGTGTTGGTGTACGTAGTTGTATTGGAGTATATTGTTATGTAAGATTTGTTTGGGTGTGTGTGTGTGTGTGATTGATTTATGTACATGTACAATATTTCTTTGACTATATATTAACATGAAAGAATAGATTTAATAGTTAAATTGGTGAACAAGATTAAAAGTTGGCCAATGGAGAAAAGGAAGATTTTTATAAAACCAAGTCACAATCTCACTCCACTTCTAAAAGCAATGAAATGTTTACTATGTGTGAACCAATGATACCAGATGGTCTTGACTAGTGTGGTTAGGAAACTTTTCCATAACCATATTTGACCTTCTAATTGATAACCCCTTCATGTATATGTTTATTAAAATTGGTTGAGATCATTATTTTGTAATATTTCATGTGTTAACTTTCTCTTTTATTTTGAAACTTAGATATGGGGAAATGGGTATTTAAAAAGGTTGAAAAAGTAATTTTACTTATTTATGTAATGCCCACTCACAAAATTAACAATAATAAGTTAATTTGGTAAGGAAATAAATTAAGAAATACGATTACAGGAGAAAATTACTTATTGTAACTTAATATTCTTCAAAATCAAACATAAGTATAGTACGTATCATTCATCATAACTAAAATTTAATATACAAACATATCATATACAGTTATACAGATTTAAACAAATTTACAGTAAATGCCAAATAGTCATCCATTCACAAAGTGAGAGGAAAATTTATTAGCTCCAGTATCCTACACGAATATCAGACCAAAATTTGCACACTACATATAAACATTAGTTCCGCATAGATATTGATAAACATAATAAAAATCAATTGCACAAAATGATGAGACTAAGGCCCTAAGGGGCTGACCTAATGTCTTGGGGGCTCATGATGGCCTTGCCTACATACATGCAACGTAGAGACTTCGTAGTTCAGGGACTTGAGCTTACAACCACAAATGATTTCATACAATAATGATAATAAACAATCAAATGAACATATATCCTTGTCATACAAAATGTGATAGGTCATCAAATTTCCTTAACCACAACTAGACAACTTCATAACCAAAAACCATTAAATACAGATGGGTATCAAGATACAACTCAATCCATTTAGAAAATATCATGTAAATTTTCATTGACAAATAACAACATGCAAAAAACTTGACAAGCAACCTCTCAATAAAGACATTTTACATTTACATCCTCAAGATCCACAAGACAAGGTTCCAAGATTAACTAGAGCTCGACTCAATCTCAAATCTCACGCCTCCATCCACTTTAACTCTATAGGATTTTTTTCTCAATAACACAAACACCTTAAAGATTCGCTAATAAAATGCTTTAATCCAAATACTTAGCCACCTATCATGTGCATGCAAGACCGAAGGATTCATTTGATTATTTCCAAAACACACAACCCAACAACACTTAAAATACGTATTCACTAAAATTTTCTTTTGAAGAGCATTCACAAACACATAATAATTCTCCCTCACAATATAGTTATAAACACATTTCTTCCAAACAACAAGATTAAAATGATTCATAAACAAAATACAAGACAATATTACCAGTCACCACTACATAGAGCCTAAATTTAGCTCTTCCCTCTTGGTTGGTTCCAACTAGTATCTCAAACAAATGATTCACAACCCACTCACAAAACTAGTGAGCACTTCTTTTAAATAAATATATTCTTCCACACCACAATACTAGAGGAAACTAGGTTAAAACATACTTGAATGAGAATATCACCATATCTTTATATCAACCCACTCTTAGTTAACAAAAGTAAAAGCTTCTAGTTTGCAAGAATCACAATCGCAAAGCTATGGCTGGCAATGGCGGCATCAACAACCTTCAGAATAAAAATTAGTTGAGAGACTTAGAATTAGTGAGATAGTTAATGCATGCATGGAGGACTAGTCCTTCGACATCTAATCCCTCATAAAATGTTCAATGATAGATGGTAATGAACTAATAACAATTGAAAGCATTAATCTCAAGTCTATCAACTTCTTTATGATTGTAAGTTCACTCTCTGCCACAGTTAAATCAAGTTTGGGTTGAGCCATTTGATTTAGGGCCAAGGCTTCATTTAATCTTGCCAATTCATATAGTCTGGAATTAAAACGACAATCATACCACAGTCCCCTGACCTTAAACTTAGGTTTTAATAACCAATACTAATCATGATCACAATGGGACTTAGTGCTTATCTATATCTATATAGTCTTCATTACATATTACATATATACTTATATATATATATATATATATATATATATATATAAACATTCTTTATTAATGCACACACATACAGAAAAGGCATGTGAACTGTTTGACAGGATGCCTCATAGAGATGCCTACTAATGGAATGAAATGATTGCAGGATATACACAAAATGGATTTATTGAAAAGGCTTTAGAGATTTCCAAGCAAATGTACACGGTAGGCATAACACAAGAATCCACAACCTTAGTCAGCATAGCAAGATAAGCTCTGGTAGACATGTATGTAAAGCAATCAAAGCAAAGGCAAACAAATTGTTTGAAAAAATGTCTCAAAGTGATGTCATCCATGGAAAACAATGATTACAAGATGTGCACAAAATGGATTGTTGAAAAAGCTTTAGAAACTTTCAAGCAAATACAATTGGCAGGTGTTTTAGAAAATTCCACTATCTTTCTATCATTCCTCCTAGCACTAAAGGGAGTCTTGGAATAGGGTAAGAACATCCATCAAATCATAACGATAGGGAAGATCTTAGTTAGAAGCTATTATTGCGAGTGCATTGGAAACAACACACTAAAGTCTACAAGAGGCCTATTTCTCCTGAATCTGAAATCTCTTAGAGGATTACATATGTTGTTGAAGATGAGAGCATCGACTCTCTAAGGTTTATCTCATTAATATCCTCAAAGAAGTGAAATGCAAAGCCTCTAAAAGGCCCAAGTGTGTAGGATCAATGATTAAGGCTTGATAAACTTTTAAGTAAAGGCATTTGGCAGACACATTATATTTGTATAATCAAGACTTCAAATTATTCAATTCACATAGTCAACATACTTCTAGCCTAAACTATTCAACAAAATGCCTCAAAGAGAGATCATTAAACTATGTAAAGATTGACAGTCTTCTAAAATCCATCCATTATTCAAAACATCATTTAAATAAAGAATGAAAGTGTATCTGACTAGGTTGTTCACAGGATAATGATTGACGCCCAAGTACAAAATCTAAAGGGTCTATTGAACCATGAATATGATGCAGGTTGTGTGAAGATGGGATTCACATGCCAGCATACTCCCGCAGTCCGTATTATCTAAACTTCATTCCCCAAGCAAATGGCCACATACCAATATAAGGCAGACTGCTCCACAAAACCGTGGAAATCCCCATATAAATAGATTATTAATGATTTATGTACATATTTTAATTTTAACAAATGGATCTACAACCGACAATACAAGATTGTGAAACAACTAAATTTAGCACCACTATCTAATATGATGTGTCTAGCAAAGAATACAAAGAGGCGGCTTGAAATCAGAATATAAATCAATTCACTCCACCTCTCTTCAATAGGTGTTTCCTTTAATATGATATGGATTTTAATCACTATGAGGTAGCCAATTAGATAAACAAAGAATTGATGTTAAACTTATTAACTCCCCAAGATTCTCTTATTAAACTACCACTTACCACTACTTTTCTGTGGCCCAAATAGAAATCATTTAATAATAATAAAGCATAAAATGACTATATATGATTTTCTTTTGAAACAGTATTAAATCATATAAATAATTATTTCAAAACAATGTAATTAATTAATTATTCTCAATAAAACATCATAATTAATAAATAGGTTTCAGATATGCCTTACATCCTTCTCCCTTAAGAATGGACTTCCTCTTGGAAGTCATCAAGAGAAATGAATTTCCCTAACTTCATCACATCCAACAAAAGTTAGATTTCATCAAAAGATTTATTAAGTCGACTAGATATTCTTTTTTCTATCATGCAACAATACAAAACCTGAAACCTGCATCACCAAGTAAGGAAAATACAGAGAAATCTAGATTCACTCACCACCCAACCATAGGATCAACTTGGTCGAATCCACCCCCGAGCATTTAAAGAAATTTTTTTTATTAATGTTCAACAAAATATACAGAAATAATTCCATATTCAAGAATCTAATTCATAGATATATCATACTTTATTTCTCAATAAAACAACAATATCTCCCATAAACAACAATCTCCCTCAACAGATCTCCCATTAAAAACACTCCCAAAATCTCCCTTTTAACAACTCCCATGAAACAATAATCTCTGAGAACTCCCAGAAATAAAACAATAACTCCTATTAATCAACTCCCATTAATATATATTAATCAATCCACATTTCATCAACTCCCAACAACTACCTCCATCACAACACCAACACCAAACATCATAACAATACCCAAATAGATATAAAAGAATCTTGCCAACTTCAATATTAACACAAATAATAAGAGAACATATTTCTATCAATATATTATTGATAATCAAATTCATTGCAGCAACTCTTAACATTTAAACATCACAGATATCAATTATATACATCATGTATATTTTCAATGGGATTGAGATGATTAGTGCCAAATAGAACCATAATGACATAGAATAGATCTTACACAATTTCACAATAAACATTCCCCAGGCCATCTACTCCCCTATATAACCTGCCAGGGACCTCTCTTGGGTATGGCAATCTACACAATTCACCTTACTCCACACAAGCCAGCAACAATAAATACTGATAAAGCCTCAAAATAAAGAGGTTTCCAATGAGTAAAAAAAATTGAAATAAAATCAATAAATAAAACTACATATAAAAAAACAAATTAAATAACGGAAAACAATAGTTCAAATCAAAACCGAAAACCTTAATAAAATAGTCCTTGAGGCAAAAGGACAATTTTGTAATTACAATCAACCAAATATCTTAAAGTACAATTTTCAAAACTGTTGGCTCAATAAATCAAAAGAGAAAATAAAAATTTAAAATATTCTCATAAAACTTTAAATCACAATCACTACGTGACTTCAAACGAGCCACCTAAGGGGAGGAGGGGAATGTGGTGGTCTTAATTGCATGGAGCTCCAACATAATGTTCATATACCAAAAGTAATCACTAACATTATTCTTTGAATAAAATTTGTAGCTGAAATAATCACAATTTAGAAAACTCCCTTTTCACAAATGTAGTTCCCGTACAACAGTAACTCCCTTAACACAACAATAGCTCCCATAGAGCACATGTAGCTACCATAACATCATCATCCACAACACCAACACCAACACCAACACCAACACCATGAATATTCCCCAAAGGGGCATAAATCCTTGTAGCTTCCATTAATCAATAACAACAATAACTCCCAATAACAGTATCTCCCATAAAACAATAACAACAATATTGTTGGCAAGAGACACTTTGTGGATTCATTAATGTTTTCATAGATGGAAACAAAGTCTTTCCCACACATCCGCATCACATAGTATGTCTCTACCGGAAGATAGAGCGAAGAGTGTTTTGGTCCAGTGAGTAAGAACAGAGCATGCAACAAGGTCCGACAATCAGGTCCAGATCTCTCAGAGGGTGTAACTTAGCAAAGTGCAAACTTGGGAAAGTCAAGAGGAGTATCATGACTACTATATTCCAAAGATTGAGCCTCTGGTGATGAATGAGTGAAAATATATGAGAATCTAAGTATTGGGGTCTTGATAGGTAGAGTAGACTGAGGAAGAACTGACCGGCAAAGCATCAGACTTTAATCCGGATGAGAAATTGATGGTGATCAAGCTAATTAAGGGATCATACATGGTTGGCCAACATGATTGATGACTTCTATGTCTATGTCTTTGATACGCATCACATATTAAGCATGGATTCAGCCGATAGATTAGTGTCTTAGAAATATCTTGAGTATTCCGGTTGCCAACTAGATAGATGTTGAAATCCTTGATGCGGATATATATACACCAAATGGATTTCAGTATAAAGGTGTGAATGTGATGGTATAGTGTGTGAGGAAAGGCAGAAGGAGGTGTGGAAGCAGTAGGACAAGTCCAGTATGTGACAAAACAACAACACTAGAACAAAGGAAGAATGAAGTGCATTAAATCAGTATTTTGAGCCTAACCGGAACTGAACCTCAGGATTGGCAGATGCTTCTCATTAGTTCAAACACCTGGTTACTTTCTATAAAACCTTGTAGATAGTGAGTCTCTTGTAGGCAGTGTGCCTCTTGTGAGCAGTGTGCTCGGGCAATGAGCCCTAATTAGCAAGTGCCATTTTTGTACTTCTTATTCTTTTCATAGGGAATATAATCTTGGTTTAGTCACCCCGTGGTTTTTCCACGTAAAAATCATTGTGTTATGTGTGTTGATTTTATTTATGCTTTCATGGTTATGTATGCTTATATGTTTTAAAGTTGCACTATTTGTTAAAGAAGGAAAGAAAGTTAAAATATTTAAGATAACTGATTCACCCCCCCTCTCAGTTATCTACCTTGTTTCCAACAATTGGTATCATAGCCAAGTTCCTCCAAATAGAGCCTAACAGCTTGAGGAAGATCTAGGAATCTCAATGGATATGTAGGTATGAAGGAACAACTTCAGTCTGCCCTAGATGATCTTGAGTAATCTCAATCTGAAGTCAATAACTTGAGAGAAAGACTCAAACAAGCTGATGATTTCATAAATGAGCTAAAAGAAAAACTGAGTATCTCTGTGAAAAAGAGAAAGGAACTACTTCAACAATTAGCAAGTCAAAGTGAAGCCAATGATACTAATGAAGACCTGAATGAGAAAACAAGCTATGTGAGAAGTTATCAAAAGAAGTCATTATGGTAAGACATGAAATGGAATCAGGGGTTATGAGATTCACCCAAGAAATTGAAGAGAAAAGAAAAATTGAAGATAATCTAAAAGAATCTCTCAAAGAAAAGTCAGAGGACTGCCACAAAATGGATAGAATAATTAGGCATCTGGAATCTGATCTTGAAGAAGCTAGAGACAATGAAGAACAACTTGAGAATCAAATAGACACTCTCAAACAAGATCTTCAAACAACAAATGAATACAAAGAGAAATTCAAGATAAGCTCTGCTCAACTTGAAGTTCTTCTTGAAAGCCAAAAGAGGGTAGATGACAAGCGTGGCTTGGGATATGAGAAAGGTGAAAGCTTTGGATCCGGTCAGAAGAATTCTGGATCAGGAAATCCAAGGAACAGGCCAAGAAGACCTCTGGTAAAGCAACCAAATGCGCAAAGATATCCATCCTTCAATGGATACTGCAACAATTGCAACAACTTTAGTCATAAAGCAACTCAGTGCAGAAGAAGAATGAATCAAACTAATTTATCCTTCTCCAGATAGTGTTTCAACTACAAAAGGTATGGTCACAAATCTCATGAATGCAGAAATATACAAATAAACAATTCATTCAATGGAAGATGCTTTGCATGCAATAGAATGGGACATATGTCTAATCAATGCAGATCAAGAGGATATCAGTCAAATATGCAAAGAAATGTTGTTTTCTATAATTGCAATAGATCCAGTCATATTGCCAAATTCTGTAAAAGTAAGAATCAGGACAAAAGGGGTCCGGTGCATCATAATCAAAATCAAGATAAAGGAAAAGGAAAAATGAATGTGGATGAATGTCAAAGGAAGATGAACAAGATTTGGGTGAAGAAAAGTATAGAAAATGTTGGGGATGGATCTGCACCAGAATCTGGTGTTGATATTCCTTCTAGAAACTAAAGAGATGAGCTCTGGCTCAGGGGGAGTCACAAAGGAAAATAAATTCCCCCAGCCAGTCAATTGGTGCCTAACTTTGGCACATGGAATGTTGTAGATTAAAGGGTTCTTAGAGAAATATCCAAATAACTTTTAGTAAAAATATGAATGATCCACAAGGAGTTTTGAAGAGTTTAATTAGCCAAGATTGATCTAGTTTGACAACAATCCGGTAAAAGCAGGATTTTCACAGTTAGATCCGGTATGATTCAAAATTAAAATATCTTGATTTGTGGATAAATGGAATGATTGGAGGAAGGAAGATACATTGTCAATTATCACTAAAAATAATTCTAAGTGTATCTCATTGATTTGGAAAGATCTCTCTCAGAACAAGGATGAACAAGGCATCCAGAATAACTTAAGTTGTGCATTTATTGCAATAAGAAATTAGGGTTGGCATAGAGATAAAAGAGTTTCTTTATTCATCATTTGCACACTTGCATTCAAGAAGAAGAAAGAAAGAGCTCTGCATCAAGATTGTTTCAACCCTCTCAGAGATCAACCACATAATTTGATTCAACCAGTGATCTTTTCCAGCTCATATTGTGAACCCTAGAAGCATAAAAAGGTATTTCCATTTTTGAATATCTCTGTCTGAATCTTTTATAAAGATGGCTACTCCAAATGTTGTTAAGATCACTGATAGGCTGCATCCAAAGTTCAAGAAACATCCCTACAAATCCCTAGAAGTTGATCCCTTAGGTGCCTTCTCTAGCATTCTGCATGGGGTTCTGCACGTAGAAGATGTTAGGGTATACATACATGTAAATATTGAGGAATTTGGGGAATCCAAGCTGATGGATATCTATCATAAACAATTAATAGATGAAACATTTAAACTTAAACCTCAATACAAGGCCCTCCGGGATAAGCATTTTGGACATTGCATCCACTTTCGTTGTTTTGCAGAAGATGAATGGGTCTGGTATGTTCTTAGGAGAATACATGACAACTTCATGTGGTTGATGAGTCCATTCAAGATAACAAAAGATGTCATTAGGGCAGTAACCGGATTGCACTTATCTGGTGGGTTGCCTGCTCTCAAATCTGTCAAGAACCAAACAGTAAGTGAGGCTACCGGATCAAAGTTTGACAAGAAAGAAATGACAATAGAAGATATCACAGATCTAGATATCAAATTTGCCTCTATGATAATTGATTATAAAATCTATAACTCCAGCAGGGAGAATTTAGTGTCCGGAACTATAATATATACTACATATTAGATGCTGAGGGAAAACGCTGACTATGACCTATGTGATCTTCTTCTGAACCAACTATTGGAAAACCTACAGAAAATAAAGTAGGATAAGAACTCATTTAAGTATGGTGGGCTAATACTATGTTTATTCTTTTACTATATGAATGAGCTACCTAGATCAAGTGGTTGGGTATGGCAAAATGATAGACTGGTTGCCATACAAATCCGAGACTACATGTATGGGCTTGGTGATGCCAAGGCTCAAAGTATAGCACTCTGGGGATACTTCAAGAACTTCCAAAGTATGATGCAGGCCAGATAAAGAATCCCCTAATCTATAGTTGAAAAATACAAGGATACAGTGTGTTTCATGGTAGACACTGATCAATGCCTAATGGAGGCAGTGGAGCCTAGAACAGTCTAGATTATGCCAATGGGATATGAGGTTGATAGAAAATCTTGGAGCTACATATTCAACATTTGTTGAGTCAACCTAAGGACTCTGAGGCAGAAAGGTTTGGAACCTTTGAAGAATTGAGCGTAAGGAATCATGTTGAACTAAGGCAACCTGAAATAAAAAGAAAAGTTAGAAAGGAAGAAGAGGAAATCGCCAAGAGATATGGGATATCAAAAGAGGCAATTGATGCAAATAGAGAGAAAGTGGAAAGAGCTGAGAAAGAGAGACAAGAAGTAGAAAAAGAAAGTGTTCCGGTGCAAGCCCGCTCCTGGACTAGATCCTCAAAGAGCTCTGCACCTGCCACCTCTAAGAGCCCAAAAGCCTCAAAACTGGAAGCCAAGACATCCAGAAAGGGAAAGAAGAGAATAAAGACAAAGGCCACAAGGTAATACACAAGCCAAAAGGATGATGGAGAAACAGAGTCAGATGAGGAAGTTAAGAAAATGAGGAAGAAGAAGAAGACATACGAGGAATCCTCTACCGTTACTAACAAAGAAGAAGAGGCAGAAGAATTTGTTGAAAGGCCTACTCTCTCTATTGATGATATCATCAAGGCAGTCATTGTGGATGGGAACCTGCAACCAGTCACAAAATTTTATGATGAATATAGTGGCACTGACAAGAAGATCTTGGAAGACACTACAGTCGGGTATCTAAACATTTATAATAAAGCATTCATTGAAATCATCTCTCTAATCCCCAAAAGTCTAGAGAAGGAACTTGAACTGAGAAAGGAGAATGCTAAAGCTAAGGACCTAGAAATCTGAGAGCAGATTGCTATTAAGCTCTATCCTTCCATTACTCCAAACAAATGTACATGATCTTTAAGGACTGCAAGGATGAGTTCCGAAGAAAAGCAAGAATGAACAAACTAATGCTTGGAGAGACTGATCATGTAGAAAATGAAATAGAAGATATCCTCCAAAATGCATTCAAAAGATTTAAGCTTCCTATCATAGAGGAAATAGATGAAGAACCTTCTACCATGGATGTCAAAGGATTAAGTACATCAAAAGAAGAATCTACTGAGAAAAATGTAGAAGTGTCAAAAGAGATAAGTGAGGAGAAGTCTAAGGACTTGGATTCCTCTGTTCCGGAGGAGGAAGTCCATGAAGAAATTAACATCTCTCTTCCGGATCCCCCTGCAGACTTCAAAACTAAAAGAGAAGGAAGAGAAGAGGAGAAACTGAGTCAAGAAGAAGAGGTAAAGGGAAGATAAGAAGAGCAAACAGAGAAGATCTCTGATGACAGCTCAAAGATTCCAAAAGAAAAGACTCAGTCTCTGGCAAGAGACACTGCAGAGGTAGTAAAGGAATTTTTGAACAAAGAGATGATGGAGTTAGATGAACCAGAACTCTTTCAAGGACCACTCAATTTTGATTCCCTCTCTCTGGTCCAAATAATGAAGATAGCATCCTTTGCCCAAGCTAAAGCAAAAGAAAAGCTTTTGAAGTCTCACATGGAAGATTGTGAGCTGATTGAAATTGCCTCAGGAATGCTGGAGAAGATCATGTCATCCTTCCAAAAGGATCCTTCCACCTCTCCATCCGGTAACCTTAAAACTCTGATAAACTCTGTCAACACTCATTTTGATTCCTTAGAGAAATCGGTAGAAGAAAAGGTCTGGAAAGAATTTTTGGGAAAGAGATTCTCTGAAGTACAGGGACTCATAGCTAATGATAGGAGAACCCTAGATATTGGGATAAAGAGCCTAGAAAATGCTCTTAAAGATGGTGGAGAAATGTACAAATTTTGTCTATCTTGGTCCACAGTGATAGAAGACATTGCAAAGAAGGTGGAAGAACAAGAAGGTAAACTGTCAAGTTTATCTCAAAATTTTGATCCTCTCACCTCATCCATAATGAATCAAGAGTGCCAAGCTATTGCCACTATAAATGAAATAAAGAGGCTTGAAAAGAAAAAGAAGATCAGAATAAGCAGGATGAGTGAACTAAGAGGGATAATTATCCCTAAGTTAGAGGCAATGCATGAAGCCTTAACTGATGCTCAGACCACAGCCCGGACCAGTGATCCGGCAGACTTAAGAAGGGCAAAAGCTTTTGCATTTTTGTTGAGTGGTCACATCTCAATTTTGGATAGGATGAAGCAGAGTTGGGCAACAGAATTTGTCTAGTTGAAGACCACTTTTGCGGATATACTTAAGTATATGTAAGTACAACATATATATGTATATATACTTATGCGACTATGTATAGATTGATTTTTGCAAATTTTGGTGTGCGGATTCCACCCTTTGCCATTGATGTCAAAGGGGGAGTGAGGAGTAGTGAAAAATGTGGAATCCAGCTAAGGGGGCGCTCCAGTAAAAGTGTACATAAGACAGAGCATCAGCCAAGGGGGAGTTTGCTACGACACTTAGTCATTTTTCACTAAGTGTTGCCATCAATGCCAAAGGGGGAGACTGTTGGCAAGAGACACTGTGTGGCTTCATTAATGTTGTCATTGATGGCAACAAAGTCTTTCCAACACATCCGCAACACATAGTATGTCTCTACCGGAAGATAGAGTGAAGAGTGTTTTGGTCTGGTGAGTAAGAACAGAGCATGTAGCAAGGTCCGACAATCAGGTCTGAATCTCTTAGAGGGTGTAACTTAGCAAAGTGTGGACTTGGGAAAGTCAAGAGGAGTATCATGACTACTATATTCTAGAGATTGAGCCTCTGGTGATGAATGAGTGAAAAGATATGAGAATCTAAGTATTGGGGTCCTGACAGGCAGAGTAGACTGAGGAAGAACTGACCGACAGAGCATCAGACTTTAATCCGGATGAGAAATTGATGGTGATCAAGCTAATTAAGGGATCATACATGGTTGGCTGACATGATTGATGACTTCTATGTTTATGTCTTTGATATGCATCACATATTAAGCATGGATTCAGCCGACAGATCAGTGTCTTAGAAATATCTTGAGTATTTCAGTTGCCAACTAGATAGATGTTGAAATCCTTGATGCGGATATATATACCAAATGGATTTTTGTATAAAGGTGTGAATGTGATGGTATAGTGTGTGAGGAAAAGCAGAAAGAGGTATGGAAGTAGCAAGACAAGTCCGGTATGTGACAGAACAGTAGCACCAGAACAGAGGAAGAATGAAGTGCATTAAATCAGTATTTTGAGCCTAACCAGAATTGAACCTCAGCATTGGTAGATGCTTCTCATTAGTTCAAACACCTGGTTACTTTCTATAAAACCTTGTAGATAGTGAGTCTCTTGTAGGCAGTGTGCCTCTTGTGAGAAGTGTGCTCGGGCAGTGAGCCCTAATTGGCAAGTGCCATTTTGTACTTCTTATTCTTTTAACAGGGAATATAATCTTGGGTTAGTCACCCCATGGTTTTTCCCTTAACAGGGTTTTCCACATAAAAATCATTGTGTTATGTGTGTTGATTTTATTTTTGTTTTCATGGTTATGTATGCTTATATGTTTTAAAGCTGCACTATTTGTTAAAGAAGGAAAGAAAGTTAAAATATTTAAGATAACTGATTCACCCCCCTCTCAGTTATCTACCTTGTTTCCAACAAATATATCCCATAGAGCACATGTAGCTACCATAACATCATCATCCACAACACCAACACCAACACCAACACCATGAATATTCCCCAAAGGGGGAATAAATCCCTGTAGCTTCCATTAATCAATAACAACAATAACTCCCAATAACAGTATCTCCCATAAAACAATAACAACAATATCTCCCATAAAACAATAACTCCCAATAACACACAACTCCTCACAACACACCTCCAAACTCCCATTTCATCAATACTCATTTACCATTACACCCATCACCATCAACCACAACACCATCACCATACACACAAGTTTGTCAGAATAAAGAGAAAAAAATATACATGCTTGACATAAATCATTGATTAATATTACATAAACTTACAATCCCAATAATACATCCATGAACATATATGTGTATATGCTGAAAATGATTTACTAGACATTCCTTCCATATAGTTAATCAATCAAAATCTACCTCTAATTACCATGATGAGACCCAAAAAATGGGTTTATTTTACCAATACTTTTACCCCAAAGCTCCCAAGTGTTGCAACCTGGCGCTTCGATACCTATGTAATGCCCACTCACAAAATTAACAATAATCAACAATAATAAATTAATTTGGGAAGGAAATAAATTAAGAAATATGATTACAAGAGAAAATTTACTTATCGTAACTTAATATTCATCAAAATCAAACATAAGCATAGTATCATTCATCATAACTGAAATTTAAGATACAAACGTATCATATACAGTTATACAAATTTATACACATTTACAATAAATGCCAAATAGTCATCCATTCACAAAGTGAGAGGAAACTTTATTAGCTCCAGTATCCTGCATGAATATCAGACTAGAATTTGCACACTAAATGTAAACATTAGTTCTACATAGATATTGATAAACATAATAAAAATCAATTGCACAAAATGATGAGACTAAGGCCCTAAGGGGCCAACCTAATGTCTTAGAGGCTCATGATGGCCTTGCTTACGTATGCAGAGCGCAAATACTTCATAGTTCAAGGACTTGACCTTGCAACCAAAAATGATGTCATACAATAATGATAATAAACAATTAAATGAACAGATATCCTTGTCATACAAAATACGATAGGTTGTCAAATTTCCTTAACCACAACTAGAAAACTTCACAACCAAAAACCATTGAATACATATGGGTATCAAGATACAACTCAACCCATTTAGAAAACATCATGTAACATTTCATTGATAAATAACAACATGTAAACAACTTGACATGCAACCTCTCAATAAAGAAATTTTACATTTACGGCCTCAAGATCCACAAGACAAGGTTCCAAGATATAACTAGAGCTTGGCTCAATCTCAAATCTCACACCTCCATCCACTTTAACTCTACAAGATTTTTTCTCAATAACACAAAC
Source organism: Cunninghamia lanceolata (assembly GCA_027924645.1). Classification (NCBI taxonomy): domain Eukaryota; kingdom Viridiplantae; phylum Streptophyta; class Pinopsida; order Cupressales; family Cupressaceae; genus Cunninghamia; species Cunninghamia lanceolata. The sequence continues at coordinate 1,818,276 of BSBN01000771.1, forward strand.
ACCTTAAAGATTCACTAATAAAATGCTTTAAGCCAAATACTCAACCAACAGTCATGTGCATGCAAGACTTAAGAATTCATTTGATTATTTCCAGAACACACAACCCAACAACACTTAAAATATGCATTCACTAAAGTTTTCTTTTGAAGAGCATTCACAAACACATAATAATTCTCCCTCACAATATAGTTATACACACATTTCTTCCAAACAACAAGATTAACATGATTCATAAACAAAATACAAGATAATATTACCATTCACCACTGCATAGAGCTTGGATTTAGCTCTTCCCTCTTGGCTGGTTCCTACCAGTATCTCAAACCAATGATTCACAACCCACTCACAAATCTAGTGAGCACTTCTTTTAAATAAATGTATTCTTCCACACCAATATACCAGAGGAAACTAGGTTAAAACACACTTGAATGAGAATGTCATCATATCTTTATATCAACCCACTCTTAGTTAACAAAAGTAAAAGCTTCTAGTTTGAAGGAATCAAAGTCATAGAGTTGTGGCTGGCAATGGCGGCATCAACAACCTTTAGAATGAAAATCAGTCGAGAGACTTAGAATTAGTGAGATAGTTAATTCATGCATGGAGGACCAATCCTTCGACCTCTAGTCCCTCAGAAAATGCTCAAAGATAGATGGTTATGAACTAATAACAATCGAAAGCATTAATCTCAAGTCTATCAACTTCTTTATGATTGTAAGTTCACTCTCCACCATAGTTAAATCAAGTTTAGGTTGAGCTATTTGATTTAGGGCCAAGGCTTCATTTAAGCTCACCAATTCATATAGTTTGGAATTAAAATGACAATCATACTGCAGTCCCCTGACCTTAAACTTAGGTTTTAATAGCCAATACTAATCATGATCACAATGGCACTTAGTGCTTACTATATCTATATAGTCTTCATTACATATTACATATATACTTAGATATCTACAAACATTGTTTATTAACACACACATACAGAAAAGGCACACAAATTATTTGACGGGATACCTCATAGAGATGCCTACTCATGTAATGAAATAATTGCAGGATATACACAAAATGGATTTATTGAAAAGGCTTTAGAGATTTCCAAGCAAATGCACATGATAGGCATAACGTCAGAATCCACAACCTTAGCTAGCGTAGCAAGATAAGCTCTGGTAGACATGTATGCAAAGTAATTAAAGCAAAGGAAAACAAACTATTTGATAGAATGTCTCAAAGCGATGTCATCCATGGAAAGCAATGATTACAAGATGTACACAAAATGGATTGTTGAAAAATATTTAGAAACTTTCAAGCAAATACAATTGGCAGGTGTTTTAGTAAATTCTGCTCTTTCTATCATTCCTCCTTCCAGTTCTAAAGAGAGTCTTGGAATAGGGTAAGAACATCCATCAAATCATAAAGATAGGGAAGATTTTAGTCAGAAGCTATTTTTGTGAGTGCCCTAGAAACAACACACTAAAGTCTACAAGAGGCCTATTTCTCTTGAATCTGAAATCTCTTAGAGGATTACATATGTTGTTGAAGATGAGAGCATTGACTCTCTAAGGATTATCTCATTAATATATCCTTAAAGAAGCAAAATGCAAAGCCTGTAAAAAGCCCAAGTGTGTGGGATCAATGATTAAGGCTTGATAAACTTTTAAGTAAAGGCATTTGGCAGACACATTATATCTTTATAATCAAGACTTCAAACTATTCAATGCACATAGCCGACATACTTCCAACCTAAACTATTCAACAAAATGCCTCAGAGAGAGATCATTAAACTATGCAAAGATCAACAGTCTTCTAAAATTCCTCTATTATTTAAAACATCATTTAAATAAAGAATGAAAGCATACCTGACTAGGTTGTTCATAGGATAATGATTGATACCTAAGTACAAAATCTAAAGGGTCTATTGAAGCATGAACATCATGCAGGTTGTGTGAAGATGGGATTCACATGCTAGCATACTCCTGCACTTCGTATTATCTAAACTTCATTCCCCAAGCAAATGGCCACATACTGATATAAGGCAAACTGCTCCATAGAACCCTGGAAATCCCTATATAAACAGATTATTAATGATTTATGTACATATTTTAATTTAATGAATGGATCTACAACCGGAAATACAAGATTGTGAAACAACTAAATTTAGCACCACTATCTAATATGATGCATCTAGCAAAGAATAAAAAGAGGCGGCTTGAAATTGGAATATAAATCAATTCACTCCACCTCTCTTCAATACGTGTTTCCTTTAATATGATATGGATTTTAATTACTATGAGGTAGCCAATTAGATAAATAAAGAATTGATGTTAAACTTATTAACTCCCCAAGATTCTCTTATTAAACTGCCACTTACCACTACTTTTCTGTGGCCCAAATAGAAATCATTTAATAATGATAAAGCATAAAATGACTATATATGATTTTCTTTTGAAATAGTATTAAATCATATAAATAATTATTTCAAAATAATGTAATTAATTAATTATTCACAATAAAACATCATAATTAATAAATAGGTTTCAGATATGCCTTACAATTTCTATGCATTTTTTAACCCTTGTGTGTGGTGCATATGAGTAGGGTACTTTTAGGGCTTGTGTGGAGTGTGTTAGAAGGTATTTTGTACACTTGGAAGCCTTGGGAAATGCATGTATTGAGTGAACTTGGAAGGCTTGAGTGTGAGTACTCCAAGTCAATGCATCCATTTAGAATTTGTAACAGGAAGTGGAATGTGTAGTGTCATAAATTATCGACACCAATAATTCAAACTAGGTTTGGCAACCTTGTGGATTGATGTGTAGACCTCTATTGAAAGAATACTAAATTCTAAAGAAGATTCTAGTTCCAGGTGTTATCCTCTAGCAACAAGCCCTGAAATGACCCTAAACACTTGGACGCTAGTGTCCAACCACTAGTGTCCTTGATATTTTCAAAAATAAAAGTTTGTGTGGCCTTGGGTGTCGACCTTGTTGCTTCGAGTAATGCACTTTTGTCAGCTTTGCTCAAAAGTTTTTCCCAAAAATGAATTGGAATGCATATATAAACAAGTCTACCTCTCACATAAAAAGAGAAAGATTAAGAAACATTACGATTTCAAGTGATCAATCAAAGCTCTCTATTGCCAATGTTATGCAGATTTATGTGAATCTCTCTATTGAAGATTTATGACATTATTGCAGATTCTAGAGGAATCTTCTTCCTCCATCATCATCCTTGCGGTGATCTTGCATTGTGACACCAAGTCTTTCTAGGGTTTTATGTTGTAGTAAAGGTACTTTATAACAACATTCATTTGTATTGGATTTTACCTCTGTTCTGTGAGAACACACACTCTTTATCATTATAATCTAGTTGTTGTGGAGTTGGGAACACCATTCACAAGGGTTGACTAAGGCAAACCCCTAAAATGACTCAAACCATTTTTTCTCTTGTGTTTGTATAGATTACAGAAGATCGAAAATAAGTATATTAGATTAGGGAATAGATTGACGAACATAGACCCCGACTCTTAGAAACCACCTTCAGAGAGCCCTAAACCCTAGGACACCTACGCCTAGGTGAAATAGTCCTCCCAAATCTTCCCTAATTTATGGCAGTGGTCCTTGACAGTCCTGCACTGCTCACTTCAAGCCTTTCTCTCTAGGTTTTTAGCTTTGTCTGATATGTAATTTCTATTTTGGCATGTTTCATCATTAAAAACCCTAGATCTAGCATATTTATCTCAATCTCTCTGATTTGAACAAAGGAACATAACCCCTACAATTTGGCTCTCCTTCAGGGCTATAGCCAAGCTAATTTTTTTTCCAATGTTTGATCTAAAAGATTGACTTAGTTAATGTATGATTTGACTAGGTCTCCCTTTTTCATCAAACATGTTGGTGAACCCGACGAGTTTTGAATTTTTTTAGCCTTCTTTATTCAGATCTGATCTTTTTGTTGTTCCAAATCTTATTAGTTAATGATTTAATTAGATAGCAAGCATTTATACATCTTCATTGTCTTGATTGGTTGTTGAATTGATTAGCCATTTATCACGTATATTTGTTCATACTGGTTATCATTTGGAAACATTGATTCATAATTTAGAAAACTAAAGCAAAAAACTTTTCTTTCATCACATCATTTACATATTTTGTCTTATAAATACTTTCCTCTATAAGAGCATTTTTGTGACCTGGTGTCCTGAATCTAACATCCATGTGAGGAGAAGTTATAGAATTATGAGTTCTAGTGCTTTAAATAGCTTTGATGTTCCCACATCTAAATATGATATTGCTAACTTATTTGCACATGGAATTTCATCATCTTTAGACCACATGCCTACTTTACCTCTGGTATATGAAGTACAAAATTCTCATGACTCTATAGACATAGAAACCCTTGTGGCTCATGTCCCTAAAACACAAATTTGGAAGCTAGACACTGAGTTGGCTTTTTTCAGCAATTTGTGGGCACAAAACATTTAGCCGAGGAAGTTGTACCTCTTGTTGAAGGTCTAAGAAGGTATCAAATTTTTATGTTTCTTAGCTCACATAGTAGATAACAACATTATGTCATCATCTAGTTGCATGCAAATGATCACTAATGTGTCCTCTCAAAGAAAACATCGACATAGATGTCATTACCCATACTGACATCATCAATTTCAACATTTACTTCTTCTAATATCACCACCATTGCACATCCCAGTAGTAGTGCTAACACAACTTTTGGAGTATCAAGTGGGAATCCTGTACACAACTATAGTGTTGTCCCATTTACATATCATAATGTTATTTGAAATGTGTCATCACCTATTGTTGGTCAACCTCAATCAAATTTCAGTTACCAAAAATCCAATCAGTACACAATGTCATCACCTCTTCCTAGCTTTACTCATTTGAATCCTATCCAATCTCAAGCTACTCCACCACTTTACCCTATAATTAACCAACTTTTGTAGAATGTCAGTTCCTTACAACAACAAATAGAAAGTATTAGTCAAGGTTAGCCTCAACCTTCTATTCCATTTTAATACACCTATAGTTTGTTGTCATTTATCAATTTAAAAACACCAATACCTGAGAAATTTGAAACCCCTCATTTTGAGAAGTATAATGGGAAGGGAGATACTAACAATCATGTGTCGGCCTTTACATCTTTGTGTAGTAACTTCCTCTTTGATGATGATATTCTAGCTAAACTCTTTCCTCAGTCACTTAAAGATACGGCCTTGGATTGGTTTTGTTCTTTACCCATGAATTCAATCAATTATTTTTAAAAACTTATTAATCAATTTCTACAACATTTACAAGTAAACATTGGACCTCAAGTCTCTTTGATTGATTTGGTTCATTGCAAGCACGGAATGAAGGAGAAAGTGACTGATTTTATTGGGTGTTACCAAGCCCTCTTTTCACAAATACTATATTCTCTCTCAGATGCCTATGTACAAAGAGTTTTATTAGAAACTTACAACCTCACATCTATGATAAGATATTGTTGATGTGTTATAGCTCTTTTACACATCTTTTCATGGCTCTTCATGATTATCAATTGTCAGTTAGTCAATATGAGGGTACCACCTCATTGGCTCTCGTTGGTCAATTTGTTGCCCCGCATTATCATTCATTCAAAAAGAAAAAGAAAAACTTCATCAAAATCAATTCATCTTCAAACAATATTCAAGCACAAGTTGCAGCCACAACACCTTTTGGTCTAACCCCTTATAAGTTAAAACCAAAGATGCAACAATTTTCACAACTTTCGAAGTCTCTTCATTCAATAAGTTGCATCTTTTAAACAATAATCTCATCAAGCTTCCTCTGATTCAAAATATTGATGCTAGTAAGATGCAATCACCTTCTTTCGACCTTAAGGCCTTTTGTCAATTTCATCATACCCCTGGACATGACATCAAGTGATGTATGCATCTTAAACATGGAGTTCAAGACCTCATTGACTCTAATGTTATCCAAGTAGTAGGTAAAAATGACAAAGAGAATAAGTCGATTGCTCTTTCAAATCTAAATATACAAATCTTTACAAATCCACTACCTCATCATGAAGCAAAAATTATAGAAACATGTACCGATTCATTACAAACTTCTACATAATTTGATCATCAAGATAAAGGTTTTGATAATGTGGTTTCTATGGTAGATGCTCGTCCTCATCAAGAACAAGTGGAACATGAACTTACTATCTCTTTCACACCTCGTGATTCTTTCATTCAAGCACCTGAGATGTGGTTACTGAAGATTTCCTCTTTATGCATGATTTACATCAGGACAAGTATGAAATATCTAAAATATTGGTTATAGCACATGATGGATCTATCCATCTAACTCTTGGTGCCTTGAGTCTTCCTGTCACGATTGGGCCAAGAACATTGGACCTATCTATTGTTATCATTCCTACTTCGGACTTATTTCATGTGAAGTTGCGTCACCCATGGCTCACCTCAATGAAAGAAATCCCCTCTATGGTTCATAAATGCTTAAATTTTCCATTCCAAGGATAGATACATGTTGTACATCACAGTAGATTCTGGCCCTTGGCTCGTCATGGACACTTTTCACTTATTTATTTCTAGCCATAGCCAGTGGGGTCTATTCAATCTCATGATGATCTTTTCTTTTTATCTTATCAAATTTTTAAAGCAAAGAAAATTGCTGAATTATCTCTTAGTACACTTGGAGCCTCTTGATCTTTCATGGCTATGACAATAGATCCCCCTTCCACGCAGGAGTTGAACGAACCAAAGCCTGAATCAAAGGATCCTCCTCATTCTCGAGCATCTGGTATTTATGCTATGGTTCCACCTCTGCCATCCTATCTAGGAGCACAACTAGACAAACACTCAACACAGTCCTGACCTCCCCACAATTTGAGGATTGTTTTTTTCCTTCCTCTTCAGAGAAAGGAATCCATTGCACAAAATCTCTCTCTCATGGTTTCTCAATCACTTAAGGATGATACTATACCTCCACCTATTCCACAGGTTGAGAGAGAAGAGTATCCCACTTTGAGAGACCCTTCCCCCATGGTCTCCCAGCCTTCAGAAGTTCCTTACATTCCTCCTCATGCTCCTCAAGCAAAGGAAGAAAAGGAACCCATGTTGGAAGATATCACTGTTCCTTTAGCAAATGTTACAAATCAAACAAAGTGAAACCAAAATTCAAGAGAATGTAAGAACCGATGTGCTTTGGCTCACCAACTTTTTGTAGGAGAAGAGAACCTTCATCCTCACAAGCATCAACCACTAACAAATACAAAAGATACATATATTGATGCTTCACCTCCTCATGTGAATAATAGCATTACAGAGCCTATTGTGGCCCCTGTTAATTCACCCATTGTACTTTATTTAGATAGTGATACAAAAGATAATGGTGAACCAGGTATGACTCTAGCACCTTGCACTGCACTTGCTATAGTCTCTCTCACATCTTGTCTTCCACTCCTTTATGATGAGCAAGATTGGGAGGAGGACAATTTGCTTTAGGCCAACTTGCAAGTGTGGTCCCTTTTTTTCTTTCTCTTTTGTGTTATGATTTCACGTAATTTTATCCCTGTAGTGTGCGTACTAGTGTGTTTTTTTTTAAGCTCTCTTTGGATGACCCTTGACACTCTTGTTGGTGTAAGGATACAAAGGGACCAAATCTGTCATGACATTCCTCTTTGTGTGTCTTCATTCTTTTGTATGTTGTAATTTGCAATTTGATAATTTTTATTGGATGAATTAGCATCCTACTTTATGATATTTTCTATTCTTTGTGATATTTCTTCCTCCATCTTTGTAGTTCTATTGATTGGCGGATGATGACAAATAGTTGTCCCTTTAAACCATTCATATACTGATGCTAGTTAAGTAGATCCTTTTTGTGTTATTCATGTATTGTTTGATTTATGTGGCACTTTGTAGTTTGTTTGAACTGGGGGGAAACCCCTTATTATGATGTAGCTTTTGATAACACATATCATTTGGGCACGTGCTTCCATAAAGCTCTCATTCTTGATTTACATTTATTATTCATTCTACCTTAAAGCAATTACTTCTCGATAGAGTTAGCAATCACTTTAAGGTGGGGGCATGCATCATGCTATGTGCTTTACTTTGTTCATGCACCATGTGGCTAGTCTTACCATTGAAATACTTGTTGATCACCTTTGTAACACCTTACCAGAATTACCTAGCAAACATCACACTTTGTATGGCCTGTAATCTCTGATATGGTTGGCATGAATCTCACCTAGTGATTCAGCGGTCCTCACTAGCCTGTGATGACTTCACTTGACATGGAAATCACCTAGTAATTTGGTGGTCCTTACTAGCTTGTGATGTTTCCTTTTGGTGCTTATCCATGAGCCACCTAGCATAACACAACTTGATAGCATGTGTGCTCCATGCGACTTATCATTTATGGTCACCTAGTAATTCAGCGGTCCTTACTAGCCTGTGATCCATGAGAATATCTTTTCATGACCCATAGAGACAAAGCAAGCTAGTGTCCACATCATGTTCCTTTCTTGATTGTTTACCTTTCCTTTCTTATATGTATGATGAAATTGCTTAACTTGCATGCTCTTGTTTTTCCATGTGTTCTCCATGTTTTGCTCCATGTGTGTCTTCGTGTGTTTACTTCATGTCTACTTTATGTCTACTCCATGTATCACATGTATGCTTCATGTTTTACAAGCATTCATTACTATATGCTTTGTGAATACTCCATGTATGTGTGTATTATGTTGGATATATTGTGTGTATGTAATCTCTTCTTGCTATGCTTTGCAGACCTTTAGAATCCTAAGCTTGGGGGCTTTCATACTTCTCAACTTAGCATTATTATAATGGCTTCAACACTCTATTGAAGTAGTTTGTTTTCTCTGTACTTTAGTGTGTGTATGAGTGTAAGATCATACCCACTCTAAAGTGGGGGCTAAATGTAGTGTCCTAAATTATCAAAATCAATAATTCACACTAGATTTAGCACCCTTGTGGACTGATGTGTAGACCTCTGTTGAAAGAAGACTGAATTCTGAAGTAGATGCTAGTTCTAGGTGTTATCCTCTAGCAAGATGTCCTAAAAGGACCCTAATCACCTGGACCCTAGCACCCAAGTGCTAGTGTCCTTGATATTTACAAAAATAAAAGTTTGTGTGGCCTTGGGTGTTAGCCTTGTTGCTTCAGGTGATGCACTTTTGTTGGCTTTTCTCAAAAGATTTTCCTAAAAATGAATTGGAATGCATATATAAACAAGTCTACCTCTCACATAAAAAGAAAAAGGTTAAGCAACATTGCAATTTCAAGTGATATTCAAGTGATCAATCAAAGCTCTCTATTGTGAATATTATGCATATTTATGTGAAGCTCTCTATTGTAGATTTATTACATTATTGCAGGTTCTATAGGAAGCTTCTTCCTCCATCATCATCCTTGTGGCGATCTTGCGTTATGACACCAAGTCTCCCTAGGGTTTTATGTTGTGGTAAAGGTACTTTATTACAACATTCATTTATATTAGATTTCACCTTTGTTCTATGAGAATACACACTCTTTATCATCATAATCTTGGTTTTTGTGGAGGTGGGAACACCATTCAAACCCCTAAAATGGCCCAAACCATTTTTCCTCTATGTTTGTGTAGATTATGGAAGATTAAAAATAGGTATATCAGACCAGGGAGCAGATTGATGAACACAAATCTTGACTCTTGGAAACCACCTTCAGAGGGCCGTAAACCCTAGGACACCTATGCCTAAGTGAAATAGTCCTCCTAGATCTGCTCTAATTTTTGGCAGTGGTCCCCGACAATCCTACACTGCACACTTCAGGTCCTTCTTTCTAGGTTTTTAACTCTGTCTAGTATGTAACTTCTGTTTTGGCATGTTTCATCATTAAAAACCCTAGATCTAGCATATTTATCTCAATCTCTCTAATTACAACAAAGGAATACAACCCCTGTAGTTTGTCTCTCCTTCAGGACTATAGCCAAGCTCTGTTTGTGTTCATCTAAAAGATTGACATAGTTAATGTATGATTTGACTAGGTCTCCCTTTTTCATCAAACAGAATGAACTTCATTTCAACTTACATTGGGAAGGTGAACATGTATGTATTCATATCATGGGTTGTGTTAGGAGTCTTAAATATTTGTATGTGGCTTTGGGACTCAATGTGTTTCCATCCCATTGGTTGGGGAGGAGTGACATGGAACTCATTTTATAACCTTTCCTTTACCTCTAGAAGGGGTTCTTCCTTTCATTTTTACATTTTCTTCATGTCTGAGTTTTGGAGAGATCTCTCTTGTGGGTTGAAGTCTCGGACGTTTTGAAAGAGAAAAATGTTTCGCTTTATCATTTTAGAATTATTGAAGTGGAGGTCTAGACTCCTTTGCTTCCTTGCTTATTTTCTAATATTTTCATGCTTTGGGAAGAAACAAAAATGAAAATTTTCTTGCATATTGTGTGTATGTGGTGTTTATGTGATTTTGATAATATAGTTTGTGTTGTAGATAAGTAGTCCCTTCCTCCTTTATTTGTCATATTTTGTGGAAACATAAGTTGATTGTGTTACTTTGAGGAGGAATAAATATAGTTTTTAGTTTTGTGGGAGAATAGTTTATTTTGAGATATGGTCATTGTTGATGTGTCTTTTGTGTCACCTAATTTAAAAAAAAAGAATTGTGTGTGACCACCAACAATGGAAAGACAAGCTAGTGTGAGACATGACTAGTAAGTCAATCTCTAAAGTGAGGGCCATCTTCCTACCTATTCTAAGCTAACTCTATCCAAAGAGGAAAATGGAAGAGGGAAACATACTAAACAAAAATACAGAAATCACAAAAGGCCATAAGCCAAGGAGAGGCATCTTTCCACCATCTAACTAGACCTTAACAATTCATGGTATTTAATCAACAAAAATGAAGCAAAAAACACACACATCAATCACAAGATTTTGCTAACAGAAACAATGATTCAGAACTTCTAGAGTAACAACATCATGAATTAATTTCACAAAATAGTTTAAAGATTACATATGGTGCAACATGGCTTATCCTTGGAAACAAATACAAAGGTTCCCCTAGAGCCAAATAATAGAAGGATAGAGAAAATCCAAGAAGAACACTCTTAGAAAAAGTAGAAGAACCAAAAGATAGTAGTACCTCAATCCCTAGAATGAACACACTTAATAGTAATACAAGAGGTAAGGGAAAATCACACATTTGTATTAGCCACCATAAGGTTCAAGAAAAAGAGAGATATAGTTGCCTTAAAGCTTAGAGTAGAACAAATTAGCTAGCTTTACTTAGAAAATAATCACTAAGTCCTCCCTTAGAGACTAGAAAACAACAACAATAAATACTTGTTGTAAATGATCTAGCTTTTTTAACATTTGTAGCCTCTGAGTTATATATGGAAGAGGAGAGAAAAAATGGAAAAATAAGAAAAGAGAGAATCCTATAGCAAATCAGGTTGTAGCCTTCAATGCTTCATGTTGTAGTTGTTTCCTACTTGTGTAATTTTATGTTCTTTTCTTTGCATGAGCACTCCTCTCAAAAATATTTGGGAAATCAAAAAATAATTAAGTTTTCTAACATTTCATTGATCCCCAACTTTATCTCCACATGTAAAATTTTTTTGCACTATAATTTTATTTCCTTGCACACTTTGCTTGAACAATTTTCCTTTATTGCTACAAAATATCTCCATGTCGCACATTTTTCTTTTCTACTTGAAAGTATTTCACATTAAAGGAAACATCCCACCACCTCCTTTACATTCAATATCCTCACACATTGTTTTAATTTTGCAAATTTTTTCCTTCTTTTATTTCACCTGTACATGAATGATTTAGCCCTATTTTTACTAGTATAATTATTTTATCTACACTTTAATATTTTTCCCTTTTGAAATGATTCTCCTTTTATTTTTCTTCATATTTAAATCAAACATTGCAAATTATTTTCTCTTTCATTTCACTCGAAAGTAAAAACTTAAGATTTCCTATGACTTTTACTAGCAACCATCTTTCCTATTTAGCACTTTAATGAAAGATTAATTTACTTTAATATTTCTATTTCTTTACATTGAATTTGGTTTCTACTCGTAAAGTGAAAACTTTAATATTAAATTAATTTTACAATTTATGCTTTAGCTTTAAAAAAATCATAATTTTAATTTGTAATCCTTAATCATTATTTTAATAATTTTTGAATGAAATAATAATTAATATTACTTAAATAATTCTAGAAATATTTTCCTTTGTTCTAGGACTTCAACCCTCATTGTGGACTCTAGTAGATTGACCACAAACCTTTGCGGATCTAGGCTCAGTCTACAAATGTTTTTGAATAAAAATTTTAATCGAATGATTCAAATAATATTTTACTTTCCTTGTCACCATCTACCAACCAATAGTAGGAATTCACTTAGACATCTATTATCTCCTACTTCAGACACCTACAAACCATTGATAGAAACTCAATCAAACAATGTAGATTAAAATAAAAGTAAAGCTTTTACTTTAATATTCAGAATCATCAAAATATCATATGGAAACCTTATAAAATAATACAAGGACCATGTAGTGGGTCCCAACACTATTTAATATATTCAAACCAAAGGCGAGGTTTTAATTTTTTAATTATTTTGCTTCTCCTTCTCAACTTTTGTAAGCTTTAAAATATTATTTCTTTTAGCCAAGCTGGTGAGCTCCACAGATGGTGCCCCATTTGATTTTAATCTTCCTTGTGGATATGAAAAGTAATGAGAATCATTGATAAAACCAACTAAATGGTGGCTACACATTGAGAGGAATAAAACATCATTTCCCACTTTTAATAATAGCTCAAGCTCCTTAGTGATAATTCTATATTCTTATTTCTTTTAAACCTTTTTATGGTTGTTCCATACCCAAAAGTATTGCATAGCCTTCATCCATTCTAGTATTCTTCAATATTTTGATGTGTGAGGTCATTCTTAGGGTCATAGCCTTATCTCATTCTTTGTACCATGTTTCAACTACTTTTGGAGGCTTCTACTTGATTTAAAAATGCTTCCCAACATCTTGAATTCCTATACCATACATAGGCATCTATCCTAGTCCTATAGAAATGTTGTGATATTTCATTTTCTACCAATGCTTTATTATTAGTGGCACCACATTTTATTGGCATCTCCCTCTTAATCCTTGAGCAACTTGGGATGAATGAAACACCATTGTTTAAATATACCAAGTTCCATTGTTCAAATATCATGTTATGCTTTGAATTTTTTATTACACTAAACTTTTCTTTCTTGTTGTTGCACCTCATATATTATGGTATGTGCCATATTATATCTTCTTTATCCTACAACAAACTATTTGGTGTGATTTGGGGTTGTGCCAATCCGTCAACTGGTGCACTGCCCTAACTTTATGAATTTGTTCATTATAGAAGCTTCCATAGTTATTAATGATTGTTGCACCAATTTTGGACCTTGGCATCATGATCTTCTATTCTCACATTCACATTTCTTCCTACACCATTTTTGGGAATGCACCATGTTTATGTCTACATTTCCCCTTTATATGTTTGCTCATATTATTTCTTCCATTTCTTCCATTTATTCCTCTCTTGTGCACTAAGCATCCATTTCTTCCTCTCTTGTGCACTAAACATTAACAATTACACACACTTCATTTATTATAAATACTTGGTTTTGCATCATAGCATACTAATATTTAGTTGAAAGATTGAATGAAGCCTAAGAGGGTGTGCAATAGACTGATTGGGTTAAGTAGGTGTAGGTTGAAAATTATTATGGCTTTGAAAATCATATCCTTGCATTGAAGGAATGGGCTACATGGGAGGGATTTTAGCTACAATTTTCTTTTCTATAACCATCAAGTCATTAGACAATTTACCACATAGTTGTCTCATCACAATCACCTCATTTTGTCATAAGATTGGGCTAGAGGCATGGTGAGTGTGCAAGAAAATTGCATTGAATTGCCAAGGACAACTTGAGGAGATGCATATGATGGCTAGAGAAGATATGGGAGGAATATTTTCAACCATAATAAGGTCGTGCTCAACTTGAATAGCAATATTACAGGCCTGAGGAAAGCAAAACCTTGCATTTTAATCATTAAAGATAGATAAAAATCTAATGCTCTAAAGAAGTAGATGAAAGAAAAACCTAGAGGAGGCCATATGTTAACCAGGATCCTCTCCCATGTCTTTTTGAATCTAGTTTTGAAGTCATACATAGATTCTTCTAATACTCTTTTTATTGTGGTGAGATGTTGAATTAGACTAGCACAATCAACCTTCTCCTTGAATTGTTGGTGCAACATGATTCTAAAATCTTCTCAGCTTGTAATGGATGAAGGTGTTAAACCTCAAACCATTCAAGTGCTTTTCTTTTGAGATAAATGGCCTTAAACTCTAAGAGAAACCTCCTCTTTTGCAATAGAATGGATCTCACATAGATTGAGCACATCTTGAATGTGATCAACTAGTAATATTTCAAGTCATCTTCATGAAATTGAGGTTGGACCTTCAAACCTAATTGTAGGCAGCAATAGAGGACCATTAGAGTTCTAAGAAACAAATGGAAGATTCCTTGGGACTACCATCACATTGGGCTATATATTTAGATGGACATAGATGGACATGGTTTTCTCATGTAGAGAAATAGATTTGTGGATACAATAGAGGCACCAGGTAGAAGATGTGTGCTCATTTAGAAATGATATTTCTAAAATTTATCACCAAAATTTTAGTATGTATCCAACTTTGCTTATCTGACCAAAACAGAGGCTAAAAGCCTTGCATCAAAATTTTGGGTTTGAGTTCTAATTAAGCAGTCGTGAGTTCAAGTCCCACCAGACATGCTAAAAGTTGTCAATGTGTCTTTTGTGTCACCCTAGTTCTGACAAATAAAATGTGTTACATGTGACCACCAACAATAGAAAGACAAGATAGCATGGGACATGACTAGAAAGAGCCAACTCCTTACCTATTCTAAGCTAATGCTAACCAAAGATGAAAATGAAAGAGGGAAACATACTGAAAGAAAAATATAGAAAGCATAAAAGGTCATAAGCCAAGAATAGGCATTTTTCCACAATCTAACTAGAGCATAGCAACTCACGGTATTTTAATCAACAACAATGAAGCATAAAACACACACATCAATCACAAGATTTCATGCACACAAAATGATGAGATAGAACTTCTGGAGTAACAACCTCATGAATTAATCTCACAACATAGTTTTAAGATTCCATATGGTACAACATTGCTTATCAAATTGGAAATAAATACAGAGGTTCCTCTAAAGTCAAATAATAGAAGGACAGAGAAAAGTTAGGGAGAACACTCCTAGGAAAATAAAATGAACCAAATGATAGTAGCACCTCAATCACTAGAATGAACATGGTTTATGGTAATACAAGAGGTAAAGGAAAATAACACATTTTTATTATCCACAATGAGGTTCAAAATAAAAAGAGATATAGTTTCCTTAAAACTCATAGCAGCACAAATTAGCTAACTTTACCTAGAAAAAATATTCACTGAGTCATCCCTTATAGACTAGAAGACCACAATAGAAGATCTACTTGTTGTAAATGATCCAATGCATTTTACACTTGTAGACTCTAAGGTATATATAGAAGAGGAGAGAAGAGGGAAAAAGAAGAAAAGAGAGAGAACCATGTAACAAATTTGATAGTTATCAGCTACTTATTTAATTTTATGTTCCTTTCTTTACATAAGCACTCTCTCAAAAATATTTTGGCAATAAAAAGAATAATATTTTTTGACATTTCATTGATCCCCAACTTTATCTTGCATGCAAAATCTTTTTTGCATTGTGATTTTATTTGTCTACACACTTTGCTTGAATGATTTTCCTTTATTGCTACAAAATATCTCCATGCTACACACTTTGTTTTTTCACTTGAAAAAATGTGAAATATCCCACCACTTCCTTTACATAATTTAATATCTCCTCACAATATTTTAATTTTGCAAGTTTTTCTTTTCTTTCACCTATATGATTTAACTTCTATTTTTACCTATGCAATTATTTTATCTTCACTCTTTAAATCTGTTTTCCCTTTAAAATGCTTCTCCTCCTGTGAAATCCCATTCACTTACTTATCAAACATTGTTAGTGTTTTTCACCTTCATTTCGCTTAAAAATAAAAACTTCTTACTTGTGCTCTTGATCTTTATTACTAGCATCCATCTTTCCTCTTTAGCACTTTAATGAGATATTAAATTACTTTAATATTTCTATTGATTTACATTGATTTTGGTTCCCACTTAATTCACATTTCAAATTTACCTATCAACTCATAAAATATTAAAGTGCGAATTTTAATATTAAATTGGTTTTGCAATATCATATTTTTAATCCAACCAAACCTTAATCATTTTTTATTAAAATAATAATTAGTATCATTCAAATCATTCTAGAAATATTTTTCTTTGTTCCCCAGTCTTCAAACCTCATTTTGGACTAATATTTCCAAAATAATTATTTTAATCAATCCATTAAAATAATATTTTACTTACCTCATCACCATCTCCCAACCAATGGTAGGACTTCACTCAGCCATTCACTTATCTTTTTCTTAGATGCCCACAGAGAACTCAATCACATGATGCAGATTAAAATAAAAGCAAATATTTTACTTTAATATTCAAAATCATCTAAATATCATATAACACCTTATAAAATAAAATAATGCAAGGACTATGTAGAGGGCCCTAGCACTATTTAATATATTCAAACCAAAGGTGAGGTTTTAATTTTTTAATTCTTTTTCTTCTCCTTCTCAAATCTCTAAGTTTTAAAATATTATTTCATTTTGCCAAGTTGGTGATCTGCACCAATGGTGCTCATTTTGATTTTAATCTTCCTTGTGGATATGAAAAGCAGCAGGAACCATTGATCAACTCAATCAAATGTTGGTTGTACATTGAGAGGAATAAAACATCATTTTTAGCTTTTAATAATAGTTTGGCCTCTTTGGTGGTAATTCTATGTTCTTATTTCTTTTAAACCTTTTGATTGGCATCTCCCTCTTAATGCAAGAAACTTGGAACTAATTTAGCACCATTGTTTAAATCTGTCAAAGTGCCATTATTCAAATCTCATGTTACGATTTGAATTGTTTATTACCCTAAACTCTACCTTCTTGCTGTTGCGCCATATTATATCTTTTTTGTCCTACAACAAACTATTTGGTGTGATTTGGGGCCGTGCCAATCCCTTAAATGGTGTGCCACCCTTAATTTCATTAGTTGTTAATTACCAAGTAGTCATAGTTATTAATGATTGCTGCACCAATTTTGGACATTGGTGCCATGATCTTTTATGCTCATATTCAAATTTCTTCCTGTGCCAATTTGGGGAATGCGCCATATTTATCTCTATAGTGCCCCTTTATATTGTTGCTCATATTGTTTTGTGCCTAGTGCTTAAATAACTGTTGAGTCTTTAAAATTGGTGGCACCATAATTTTGTAGACAATGCAGAAATAATTAAGGGTTGCATAGCATGTAACAAAGTAAAGGTGTGGAAATACTTCCTACGATGAGTGTTATGCAAATTTTAAATCAATTATTATAGGGATTTCAAGAAACACATATGAAATAGCATAAACATGATTTATGTGGAGAAAACTCTTTCAGGAAAAAAACCCACTCCAAAACCTCCATAATGTATTATCAAATCTTGAAACAAATTACAACACACTTGCAATGCAAATTCTTACAAGAGTTTTCACCTCAACTCAATCTAGAGGAATTTCGGCACCATTCCCGTAGCATACAGACTTGCAAACTAAACTCACACAAATGACTATCTAAAAGCACCAATATATAGAATATTATATTACATATGAGAATCTTCTAGAGATAAAGCTTTCTATTTTAGAAACATCTAATAAAATAGATAATGACACCCATCATAAATCTCATAATTATGTCCAATGTCAACTTGTCTCTATCTTCATACAAGATACTTCTCAAAATAGCCACTTTGCACCTATCATAAAATCATCTTTTCTTGGCTCGGTCTGTTTTTATTTCCCTTAACATATTCTATATCAAAATCATATATTTGTAGCTCTTACTCATCCACTTTTGTTATCAATGATTCAAATCTCATTGGCCAAGAAAGAACTTTAAGCTATTATGATCAATTTTTCACAATAAATCTTCTACATAACAAATACTATATGAATTTCTCCAAAGCATGCATTATAGCTAACATTTTTTCATTATAAATAGAAAATCCTCTTTCAATATCTTTCAAATTTCTACTCTCAAAAGCTATGGGGTTTCCCCTTTGAGATAGGATAGCTCCAATCCCTTCACCTAAAGCATCACACTCAACAACAAATGAGTGAGAAATCTAGAATTGCCAGAATAGGACAAGAACTTATTACCTCTTTCAGCTTTTCAAAATATACTTGTGCATTTTTTTTGGGTCATCCCACAATAATGGGTTACACTTTTTGGCCAAACTTGACATTGAAATCAACATTTTGAACTAAATCTTCACTTTCTGACACCTATAGCCGCTAAACCATTAGGAATTTGAAGATGATACGAACTAGTGATTTGTGAGATTTTGTTTGTAAATTCTAAATATATTTTTTTTAAAAAATGGAGTTAAATTGTAATTTTTGTTGCATCTCCTTTGATAACTAGTTTTTAATAGTAAACAACATTTTTTAAAGTGATGTGTATTCTGTAAAAACTTTTTTTCTACAAAGGATAAAATTCTGATTCTTTTTAATTTAGATTGGTAACACCGATATATAGGGCATGCATTTGGTTTCATAATGTTTTGTTGAATTTTTTTTTAATTAAGTTTTGAAGTCAAACCAATTATAATTTAGACATAGGTGTATTCCGTAAAACATAACTTTTTATGTATGTATCAAAATTCATTTTTTTTTTCTTTGTTGAAACAAGG
Organism: Cunninghamia lanceolata; assembly: GCA_027924645.1. Classification (NCBI taxonomy): domain Eukaryota; kingdom Viridiplantae; phylum Streptophyta; class Pinopsida; order Cupressales; family Cupressaceae; genus Cunninghamia; species Cunninghamia lanceolata. The sequence continues at coordinate 1,837,256 of BSBN01000771.1, forward strand.
ACATCAATACCTAGGGCATAGACATTTTTTAGAATTTTTTTTCACTAATTTACTAATTTTCCATGTGTGTAGAATAGAGAACTTGATGTTTGGTGAAAAACCTACATTCACAAGAAATAAAAAATAAATATAATAATCAAATTAAATATATTTACTTTCTGGGAAGCTTATCATAAGGACTACATACTTACAAAACATAAATTTTAAATGAATTCATTTGATCCCCCAAAAGGTAAATCAAAAGTGGTTTTAAATTATCAGCATTTTGATAGGTGTAGAGGAGACTCCATTATAGGTATGGTTTAAAACTAGTGGGGTTCTATCTAAGGGGGTTTGAATCTAAGGGGGTTTAATCAAGCTCTCTTCAATTAAAATCCTTTAAATGAAACCTTTCGAGGCTTAAATCATTATATTTTCTAAAAATATGTGATTTCATCAAAAATCAAGATGTCCCATAAAGGGTAACCCGTTATTGTGGCAGCACCCTTGTTCCAAATTTCTCAAAAAATTCTCAAAATTGTATCAAAATGCTTTAGATAGTATTCTTAAGTCTTATTGTAAATTAGAATATCATCAAAGAAGACCAAAACAAAATTTCTCAATTGATTACCGAATGCCTGATTCACACAAGATTGAAAAGTAGTTGAAGCATTGGTAAGGCCAAAGGGCATGACCAAGAATTCAAAATGCCCTTAATGACATCTGAAAGTAGTCTTATGGACATCTTCTTCCCTTACACAAATTTGATGATATCTAGATCTCAAATCAATCTTAGAAAAATATACTACTCCATGTAGCTCATCTATTAGCTCATCGATCTTGAGTATTAGATATCTATTTTTTATGGTTCTCTTATTTAGAGCTCTATAATCTATACACATATGCATAGTGCCATCCTTCTTTTTAACCAGTACCACAAATTATGTAAAAGGAATAGAGTTTGTCCTAATGTACCCCATATACAAAATTTCTCTTATTGCTTTCTCAATCTCCTCTTTGTACACCCTAGGATGATCATAAGGAGTAGTTAGACCTGGTTTAATCTGGGTTCCAACTCTATATAAGCTAAAATCCTCTTTCAAGTGGTAACCCTAGAGGTAAATAATTAAAAACCGCACTATGTTTATACAAAATCTTTTAATGTCAGTATGATATGAACCCTTCTTACTCTTGGCTGATTCTTTAGAGATGACCAAACAACTAACTTCTCGTGCAACTTGGCTTCTTCAAAAAATTCTTTCCATTTTTCTTGTTGTAACCACTTTAAGTGCTCCATTAGTAATTCCTTTTAGAACTACATCTCTCCCATCAGATTTGAACTTGAGCTCCATAGTTTGGTAATTTTGTGAATATTTCCTAAATAGTGTGACCACTGCACACCCAAAACCATGTCAATTTATCCTAAACAACAACATAAAAATCATCACAAACCTTATGATCTCTAGAATCTATGTCAAACTTCGAAATCATCTTTGAAAATGGAATAGTATATGGGTCAGTGCAAAAAGTTGGGTCCACTTTTTAGCTAAAAAGTGGAAGTGTTTTCCCTGAAAATTAAAATTTCTCCCAATTGGAGTCAAAATTTGAAGCACTTACACATAAAATCTTAATAAAGTCTAGTAATATGAAATGTAGTATTTTAAATCTAGTTTTCAAATATGTAATTTATTCTAATACCCAGATGAGACAAATTAATTTTTCATAGGCTTGAACAAAAACCACTTTTTAAAAGTCACATTTTTAGGACCATACCATGCAAGTGTGCAGTCAACATAATTTGACCTAAATAAAAGTATTTTCTAAATCCTTTTGAGGAAAGATGTGTAGTATACTGAAGTTTGATGATGATATTTTTTATAATTTTTTTCCAAATTATTTTTTTATTAGTTTTTTATTGGCCCTAATTGTTGTTTTTGAAAACCCCTCGTGTACGACCAACATAATTTGAGCAAAACTAATCATAAAATGAATTTTTTTTTCATTGTGTAAAGAATGATGTGTAGATTGATGACATAACTTTTTTAAAAATTAAAAAATTAAAATTTATTAAAAAAATGCAAACACCTGTCATTTCAAGTTTTTGGACCAGTTTGCTCATAAATTAATTAGTAAATAGAAAAAAAGTTAAATAAAAAAATTACATATTTGAAAACTACACATCATTATCTATAATGGGTTTTAATTTCGTAAAAAAAATTCAAAAAAAAATATCATCAACCAAATTGGTAAAGTGGTATTTTCTCTTTCTCAGAACATGGACTTGTTCTTGCAAGTCCAAGGCTAGGGGTTGGCTTACCATGCCTTTCTCAAGCCTAAGATTTTAGGAACGGGCACCTGTTTTAAAATGAATACCCATTCCTTTTCTATGGGAAAAATAAGCGCGCAAGGCTTTTTTTAAAATTAAAATTTGAGTTTAGAAACAGATACCCATTCCTAAATGAGTACCTGCTTAGGCTCGGGTGCCTGTTCCTAAATGGGTAGTCATTCCTCATCAGGTACCTGTTTAGGCTAGGGCACCCATTCCTGTCAGGCTTTTTTCTTTGCCCACGACTTCCCTTATATGTGGACCCAACTTCTTGCGGAAACCCATATCCATGAACTACAATGGCATTGAAACCTTCAAAGTCTTCTTCCTTCAGTCTTCTTCTTTTAACCAAACCTTCATAGATGAAATTGTGGGTAGCTCCACTATCAATAAGCACAAGGATTCTCTATCCAACAAGCTTTGCATGAACTCTAAAGGGATGATATCTAGGTGCTCCTGAAAGAGCTCTACAAGTGTGCCTCCATCATCTTCCTCTTTTTCTTTGTCATCATAAACATAGTCTTTGAAATCCAAAAATACTTCAAGATCATTAGAATTTGAATTTTTTTTTGATACAACCTCACTATAATGTACTTGTCCCTTTCCAAGGCATCTATGTTTTGTATTCCATGGTTCTCTACTTGAAAAGAAGTTTCTTTTTTCTAAGTTCATTCTTGGTCTCTTCCTCATGCTTTTTTACTACAAATGGAGGTGTAGTCTTCTATGTTGGCGTAGTATATCCTTTCTTTTGTGAAATTTCCTTGGATTTTCTCCAAAATGGTGCTTTGAAAAGATTTTATCTGTGGAAATATAACTTCCAAATCAAATGCCTTCTTGATAGCCTCTTGCAAGGATGAGGGATTGAAAGATTTTACTAAACGCCTAAGATGGTTAGATAATCTTTCCATAAAAAGAACAACAAGCCTCCTCTCTAAAATATCAAAAACCATTATTGATAGCTTTTGGAATTCTACTACATAATCCTCCATAGTGCCTCTTTGTTTAAGTTGAGCTAACTCCTTAAAATGAACCTTGGGTTCTTTCTATTAAATATATCAAACAATATTTTACTAAATTTTTCATATGTGTTAATGAGACCATGACCTTGGGTAACCAACCCATGGTACCACCACTCATGAGCTATGCCCTCAAAATGGAGAGTGGCAAACTTGATAGCTTCATCTTCTACCATCTAGGTTTGAAAGACAAGTATCCAACATTTGTATCCAAGCTCATGTAGTACTCTTATCAGATCCATCAAAAGTAGAGTGTTAATTTCCCCAAAGTATGCTCAAGATTCTTTTGCCTTACTTGTTGTTAGGTATGAAAAAAGAGAATGATGACAACTAAAATGCACACTAGATCAAACCCTTTTCCATATAACATTCAAGGACAAAACCGAGCCAAATCACTACCAAATGGAGGAGGACATAGCTACAGATCTTGTACATAGGTATGTTATAGAGGAATCAGATTTAATTCAACATTTTTATCAAACCCTAGGTCAACAATGCATGAAACCCTAGTTCTACAATGATCAGCTTATAATAGAATAAGTATGACAACAAACTAGAAATCAATTGTAGAGGGATGATCAAGAAGATGATAGAACCTATCTCCCAAAAGCAGAGGTGTCAGAGGACTAATTCAGAACTGCCCAAGTCCTGATTAAAGGAATCTACTGAAATTGTAAACTAGAAAGATGTTGCAAATGCTACCCTAATTCCAGGTTTAAAGTCAAAGAGGGTAGAAAGACTAGGGCACCACCACCCAAGTCTTGGATATTGGAGGAATATTCTGACTGTTGTTGGATCCTAAAACCCTGATCTTCACTCAATCTTCTTGTATCTTCACATTCTCTGGATCTCGCTCCTGTAACTTGCACACAAGATGATAAGAGAGGGTTTGGGGGTTATGGTGTTTAGGGACTTGCCTCAATCAAATCCCAGGATAGCATTCAAGCTTCTCAACACCATTGATTGATAAAGAGTGTGTGCCCTTGCAGGGTAGAGAATAAACATAATAATGATATGATGATTCAAATGATGATAAACAACAATGATATCACCTATGTGATGAAACCCTTAAGAGGATAAAGATCCTTCAACTCCTAAGGAGAGATAGATGATAACTTCAAAACATGCAACAACACATAATAACAACACACAAATCTACTCTAGAATCACAATGAATGCTCTTACTTGATTCACTTCAATATCTCAAGTTGGCTATCTCTATCTAGGTTCATAATGAATTCAAAAACACACTTATATATGATTTCCCACTAACAATCGTCAAATTAAACCAAAAGGGCCAACAAGGAGGAACCTTGAGAAAGGTGTTAAGACAACATAACCTTAAGTTAGACCCAACCTAAAAGGGGGACATGGGCAGTATCGCCTATGTAATTCATCCCTATTTTGATCCAGGATAAGGTAAAGCATGGGGCCCATACTCCAATTTCACTTAAGTATCAAGCAATTTTGCATCGAGATGAACATTTAGAATGTATAATGTAATAAATGGGACCTAGGAGGTAAACAAGGAGGTAAAAAGACAAGTGGACACTTTTTACTCTATGACATTTAGCCCCCACTTTAATGTGTGTATGATCTTACGGTTAGTACATGCATTAAAGTACAGTTGAAAACACATCAAGCACATCAACCACTAGAGCGAAGACACAACCTAAGTTTGGAAGACCATCTCTAGCCCCAATCTTAGGCAAACATAAGAAAACAGTTGACAAACACGCAAAACACAAAGAAGACAGTAAAGAAGCACGCAATACACAAAGAAGACATGAACACAGTCATGCAAAGCACAAGGTATACATAGAGAGAAGACATGATTAAACAATTATACAACCCTAACTAGGCAATGGGGGGAGCTCATCGCTACATGCCACCATCAAAGAACACAAAACACACAACGTGGGGGGAGCTCATCGCTACATGCCTCCACAAAACATGCAAAACACACAGCATGGGGGAGCTCATCGCTACACGCCTCTACAAAACACACAAAACTCACGGAAAACACACAGAATACACATGGAATACATGAGCTTCATAGAGTGTGTCGTCAACCCACTATACGTATTATACAAAACAAACATGGGCAACATGGAGGAGCTCATTACTATGCTCTACCATCTAAAACATTCCAAACACACATGATAGTCGAGCTACACTACCATGAATGCCAAAGACACGCTTAAGGGTGAGTAACTCAAGACCTAACCCCACCTCCCATAGGAGGAATTTTTCAAAAGGATGTGCAACCAACTCAAGGGAAGACACAATCTCGCCTTCTGTAGAAGGGCTTTCAAAAAAATACAACCCCACCTGCATAGCAGAGATGCCTTACAGTGAAAAAGAAGCATGCGCACAAAGTATACCACCTCACCTGTGTCACAGAAATGCCTTATGGTGAAAAGGAAGTATATACAAACACACAAAACAAAGTATACAACCCAACTTGCATCGTGGAGATTCTTTATGGTGGAAAGGAATTATACACAAACACAATTTATCACAATGTCTAAGATATGCAAGCATTTACCACAATATATGCCCCCACCTTAAAGTGGTTGCTCTCACTTGCTGGTAGTAATCACGTTTAAGGTAAGATTAAAAACACGCGAGGGAACAAGATCTTTCACAAAGCCCATGCCCCAAAGTGACATGTACTTACAATCTCTAAATTAATCCCAACAATCACAATAGAAACACATCAATATCATTTTCTAACAACCATTGATCAATAATAAGCTTTGGTTAGAAAATCTATTCTAAGATAATAACCAAATCATTTCATGTAACTAATACAGAAATAAGGCAACATATCATTCAATCAAACCAAGGCTATACTTACGGGTTCAGAACTGAGTATATCCTTGAGTTTATACTTCTGGTATCTCAGAACTGAGTATAACTACAAGGTGAGACAAAAGTAATTCAAAGTGCATAGAAGCAGATTTAGAGTATTGCAAAGGCTTGTTACAACAATTTCACGATACGATATATGATCACATCATGAAAAAAAGTGATTCTATTAGTCAAACGTCAGTAACAAATTACCTTCGTCTTCATATATGGACTAGGTCCTTTTTTATTTTCTTGTTTAGGGACACATGGTCCTTATCAGAAGTGTATATTTATTGTCATCATTCGCTGACTAGTAGAGCCATAAGTACAATGGAAGAATGAAGTCATGAAAAATGAGAGAGGGGACAAAAGTGACTTAGGGTCACAATGTGGGAAGATGCCCCCAAGACAACCTCCACAACGTTATGCCCCCAAGGCACCACACACAACAATTGCAACAAGAGAAGTGTAGAAGAATAGAGAAAGAAATAGAAGGAATGTCCCAATGGAGGTGGTCTCCTTGTATCCTTGACCTTCCAAGAGTATTAAGGGTCATCCAAGGAGACCTAAACAAACATTTAACACTACACAAGGGAACACAACACATCAACATATATACCAAAGAGGTGGAGGCTACCCTATCAAGTGTGGCTTAATGAGGAAGAAATACTTACCTAATTCGTACGAGATATCTCATGGCGGACAATTTATGTCTATCATCTTAGGATATATCAGATTTAGTGTTGGACTTGCTGATATTGTGTTAACATTGAGAGTAGGATGATGGTACACTTTGGTGGTCTTCAAAGGATGGTATCCAATACTAGCCGAAGAGCTATGTGTAACAACTTCTAAGGGTACTTTGATTCCTTGTTGTTTTATGCCACAACAATTACCTACATAGCTACAATTTTTGTAAAGGATTTAAAATCCATGACCATAGAGAGAGTCCATCTCTTTAGAAGAAGGAGAGGCCTCATAAGTCTCATATTCTGTAGTATAAGTAAGAGTATTGTCTTTGTTTGCTACTAAAGAAACTTTAGGTTTCTTAGGTATTTCCAAAGATTGCTTGGATAAGATCGAGGCAACTTTTGGTGTTTCAGGATTATGGTTAGTAAGTTTATATTCCCCCATAAAGGAAGGAGCAAAACTTAATGAACTCCAATCATCACCAAAAAGTGCATTTGATGGTGATTTGGAATCTTGCACAACATTATCTATGGCAAGATGTGTTGATGAATCAGCTTTTAAGTTATTGAGAAGCTTGTAATTGACAACTTGTTTTTGTGCCTCAACTTGTAAACAACTTTTAGGATCTGGGTCAACTTCAATGGTTTCAAGTTTATTTGCGTAAATAAACTTTATTGATTGATGAAGGGTAGACAAAACTGCCCCCATGGCATGAATGCATGTCCTACCAAGGGTGATGTTATATGAAAGTGCACCAAGCATGACATGGATAAGGGTAGATAATGTCACAGGTCTAGCCTTTACGAGTAAAGTTATGGTACCTAGTGATTGTCTACCAATGTTATCAAAGCCACAAATGTTAAGTTTATCATATTTGATTAAAGATGTGTCAACCTCAATTTTGTGTAGCACATCAATGCTACAAACATTAAGAGCTGATCCATTGTTAATCATAGTTCACTTTATCAACTTGTTATTTATTATGACAGATATTACAAGAGGATCATACTGGTTTTGAACTTCAATTAATGGCAATTCATATTGTTGAAATAGAATATCCATTTTTATCGTGTGCATACAATCTAACAGAGATGCTACATCATTTGGCTTAACAATGGGTGGTACAATCACCTTTTGTAAAGCTTCTTGGAGCATTCTGTGGTATGTAGATGATGTTTGTATGAGTTACCAGAGATAGATCTTAGCAGGAGTAGCACAAAGCTACTCAACAAGATCATAATCTCAACCAACATTATGAGTAAGACGAGGTAGTTGAAGAAGCATAGGTTGAGAAGTTGGTAAAGTGATCAGAATGTTCAACTGTTGTTTACTTTGTTTATTATTTTGCATATTATATGTGTGAGCAACCACATTATAGTTGGGTTGTTGCAACACATTTTGATACACTTGATTTCTTTGAGTAATTTTTTTTGCATAATTGAGAATGTAACCTGGGAGTCGAGGTGGTGTTGGAGCACCTTGAACTATAGTCACTAGTTTGAAGCGAGGAAGCACATTAGGTGCCCTATGCATAATGATTTTAGGAAGACTAGTACATGTATCCACTATCCCCTTAATGGTTGAATAAGTCTATTAATGATGATTGAATTAACATTATTTTTACTTTGATTAAGCTCAACATCCATCCCCAAAGGATTTAATGTGAGAGACCTTTCTTCATCCACCAATACTTCGTCTTTTGAAGGGAGAGCATTGGAATGAAGGGAAGTTAAAGTGTTGTTAAGAGAACTATTGATGATTTTATCTTTAGTGATGTCCAAGGGGTTTGAACATGCAACCAAAAGAGGACTATCCATGGTCTTCGCATCCTTAGTGATGTTCAAAGTACTTGAACATTCAGCCAAAGGAGGAAGATCAAGGGTCTTCACTTCCTTAGTGATATCCAATGTGCTTTAACATGCAACTAAAGGAGGAATATCAATAGGATGAATAATGGAATCATCATCATCATCATATGCTTTACATAGTAGATCCAAGGCATTATCTTGATTTGTAGTAGTAATAGAAGAAGAACTTACAGAATCATCTTTCTTATGAGTATTCATGGAGATGAATTCAGTTAAATGTTTTAAATCAAAGGATATACACCCATGAGGAATGTGAAGCTATCAAAATCATGTATATAACAAAGGAGTTGGAATTCATATGTGGAACATTTAGAAACATCAATATCATTCACAGATGCTATGTATTCTAAAACATGAGGATGCACATTAGTGAATTTAGAGAAATTTTCAAAATCTAGGATATATGCATGCAAAGATTCCCAAGAGGAGTAACATGAATATGCCATCATGAAATGTCTTGGAACAATAATGTACAATCAGATCTATTTATTTATCAAATACCACCAATATGAGAGACTTTTATACACCAAGACACTAGTTTGAGGAAACTAGGTTTTTGAAGCTTTTTTCAAAGAACAAAAACACACCAGTGTCACTACAAACAAAGTGATCAAGATGTTAAAAGTGTTGCACAAGAAGGAAATATAGACAACTTTAAGATTTCTTGCAAAGATATGTGAAAGAGATGTCAAAATTCTTATGTTGAAATACAAAATGTGTAATTACAAATGTATGAATTTTCAAATCTATGATGTGAAATGATGCAAGTTTGAAATGAATATTAATAGTCATGTAATAAATCAATGCAAGATATGATTTGAACAACCAACAAGATGCAAATGCTCAAAGCTACGGGTTCACCAAAATGTTAGGTATGAAAAAGGAGAATGATAACAACTAGAACACACACTAGATCAAACCCTTTTCCATATAACATTCAACAACAAGACCGAGCCAAATCACTACCAAATAGAGGAGGACTTAGCTACAAATCTTGTACATAGGTATGCTATAGAGGAATCAAATTTAATTCAGCCTTTTTATCAAACCCTAGGTCAACAATGCATGAAACCCTAGTTCTACAATGATTAGCTTATAACAGAATAAGTATGACAACAATCCAAAAACCAATTGTAGAGAGATGATCAGGAAGATGATAGAACCTATCTCCCAAAAGTAGAGGTATCAGAGGACTAATTCAGAACCACCCAAATCCTAATTAAAGGAATCTATTGAAATTGTAAACTAGAGAGATGTTGCAAATGCTACCTTGATGCCATATTTTAAGTCAGAATGGGTAGAAATACTAGGGAGCCATCGCCCAAGTCTTGGATGGAGGAATATTTTGTCTATTTTTAGATATTGAAACCCTAATCTTCACTTAGTCTTCCTGTATCTTCACATTCTCTTGATCTCGCTCCTATAACCTACACACAAGATGACAAGAGAGGGTTTGGGGGTTATGGTGTTTAGGGACTTGCCTTAGTCAAATCCAAGGATAGCATTCAAGCTTTCCAACACCGTTGATTGATAAAGAGTGTGTGCCCTTGTAGGGTAGAGGCAAAACATAATAATGATATGATGAATCAAATGATGATAAACAATAATGATATCACCTATGTGATGAAACCCTTAAGAGGATGAAGATCCTTCAACTCCTAAGGAGAGATAGATGATAACTTCAAAACCTGCAACAACACACAATAACAACACACAAATCTACTCTAGAATCACAATGAATGCTCTTGCTTTCTTCACTTCAATATCTCAAGTTGGCTATTTCTATCTAGGTTCATAATGAATTCAAAAACATACTTATATATGCTTTCCTGCTAACAATCATCAAATTAAACCAAAAGGGCTAACAAGGAGGAACTCTGAGAAAGGTGTTAAGATGACATAACCTGAAATTAGACCCAACCTAAAAGGGGGACATGGGTGGTATCACCCATGTAATTCAACCCTATTTAGGTCTAGGATAAGGTGAAGCATGGGGCCCATACTCCAATTTCACTTGGGTGTCGGGCAATTTTGCATCAGGATAAACATTTAGAATGTATAATGTAATAAATGGGACCTAGGAGGTAAACAAGGAGGTAAAAAGACAAGTGGACACTTTTTACTCCATAACACTTGTGTTCTAGGATCTTGTTTTGTTACACCTTTGGTTTTCTTCATAGTCATGTAATTTGTAAGTGACAAATGTACCTCTTAGATTTTTGTTGAGAGTGCTCTATATTCTGCATAGGAGGTAGATATATCCTCCTATAATGAAACTTGAGTTTCCACCACTATAATCTCTTATTCTCTATTTATGAATGTGGGTTTAATGAAAGGAAGCAAGGTATGCAGAAACGCTTCCTACACTGATCTACTAAGGAAAGATTTATTCAAATTTTTATCATTTACAATTACAGATTATGAGATGCACATTAATAGAAAGGTAACAACACATCAAAAACAAGTACAATGCTCACAACACAAGATATACGTAGGGAAAACCCTTTTGGGTAAAAAACCCTACACTCCAAAGCCACCCAATATATTATTTAGGAATCAAGAAGATTACGATATACTTGTAGAGCAAGCTTTCATAGGATTATAACCAACCAAAGATCTGGAGGTAACTCAACATCTATAAGACTCTTACACACAACCTCTATCTCAAGCTTCTGATATATAGGAGATACAATACAGTAAACCATCAATGGTAATTACAAAACCATGAGCCAAAAAATCACCCAAAGTGGTGCCCAAATTATCTCCAATCAAAGATGCCATGTGATGTGATGAATCATACATCAACATGTGTAACTCTCCCCTTTACAACTCTTTTAAGTGTCCAACATGTTTTCACATTTCCCAAAAATAGGAGGTCCAACTTCTGGAGGTCATAACTTTTGATCTAAGTGTCTGATTGATGAACCGTTTAATGCATTGGAAAGCTTGTGAAGATATATATCAAGCTATAACTTGCTTTTCTAGTTACAACAAATTTAGGGGTGTTTAGGGACCTCTAAGTGCCTCAAAACTAAGTTTGAAACTTTTTCAAATAGTTTCAAAAAATAAAAACTTTAATATCTCGCAATCCAGGTATGATCTTGAGTCAAAACTCACTCGAGATGTTTACTTAGCAGTTCTACACCTTTTGGAAAAATTTTGCATCCATCTGAGCTTAAATGTAGAGTTATTAAATATAGTAATCCATGCCAATTTTAGCCCTTTTGTAAACTCTAAAAGTTCTAAACCATTCTTCAAGATAAAGGGTATTCGAATAGACCAAAACTAGGAAGAATAGTAACCTTCTATAGTTTCAAGGTTGAGACACCTTTCCTAACATTCTCCCACTTATTGAACACCTTGCAAGAGCAAAGGGAGTATCAAAACCATGATTTAATTGCTAGGGGTCGAGAGGCCCATAGACTCCAAACACCATTTGAACTTCTCTGTGCTCACAGGTTTTGTTAAGGAATTTGCAACATTTGTCAAAGTGTCACATTTCTCCAAGTTTACCTTCCCATCCTCTACCATGTCACGAACAAAATGGTATTGTATATCAATATGCTTTGTCCTCATGTGGAAAGTAGTATTCTTTGCCAAACATATGGCACTCCAACTGTCACAACAAATAGTAATCTCCCCTACATCAAACCTAACATTAGAACACAATCTCTTAAGCCAAATGGCTTATTTACAAGCATGAGTTGCTTCCATGTAATCAACTTCAATAGTGGAAAAAGTGACCATAGGTTTTCACTTACTCATTCAATTAATAGCACCACCAAACATAGTGAACACATAAGCACTGGTGGATCTCTTGCTGTCAATGTCACCTACCCAATCTGAATCCACAAATCCTTGAATACAAAGTGAATTTCAAGGTCCTATAGGATAACCATGATAACATAAGTAATACTTAGAAGTACTCCACAAATATATGAACACTCTCTTCACCGCATTCCAATGTACGCGTCTAAGATTAGCCATAAATCGACTAAGGACTCCCACTACTTGGACAATATCTGGTCTTGTACAAACCATAACATATATCAAGCTACCAACTGCACTAGCATAAAAAACTTTCCTCATATCCTTCATCTCTAAAGGAGACTTTGAACAACCTGCAATAGATAACTTTGTCCTCATCATAACAAGAATTGTCAACGGTCTACAAGCTGCCATGTTGAATCTCTCCAACACAGTGTTCACATACTTACTCTAGTGTAACCAAAGTTTTCTATTAGCTCTATCTCTTTTGATTTCCATTCCAAGAATGTACCTAGCTACCCCTAGATCTTTCATCTCAAATTGTGCTGACAACTAAGACTTCAAATCAAAAATCAAACTTTAACCATTCCCAATGAACAACATATCATCAACATATAATACAATAATGAGAATGCAATCATTATCCATTTTATAATAAACACAATGATCTGATTTTGATCTCAGAAGTCCTAAACTCAACACAAAGGCATCAAATTTTTGGTACAACATCCTAGGAGATTTCTTCAAACCATAAAAAGACTTTTTCAACTTGCAAACCATATTTTCTTTACCTTTTACCACATAGTGCTCTGGCTGTGACATATAGATTTCTTCCTCCAAGTCACCATGAAGGAAAGTTGTCTGTTCAACTTCTAAATCGTATGTTGCAACAAGTGATAAAAAGAATCTGATAGATGTCATCTTTGCAATGGGAGAGAAAATATCACCATAATCTATTCCCTCAACCTGGGAATAACCCTTCACGACCAACCTTGCCTTAAATTTCTCAACATTGCTATCTAACAAATTTACATCCATTAGGCAAGGGCACCAGATCCCAAGTATTATTTTTCTTCAAGGAATCCATCTCTTCTTGCATGGCCTCTCTCTGGGAATATGCATCACTCATACCCATAGCCTCCCTTACGGTCCTAGGCTCATTGATGTTAGAAATCAAACAAAAAATACTACTAGAATCATGCAATAAATAACCATATCTATCAGGTTGTCACCTTATGCGTGTGGACCTACTCAAAAGTTGAGGTTAAGGTTCTTCTTCTTCTTCTGAACTTTCAAAGCTACAAGAGCTCTCCTCATCATCAAGTCCAACAGATGTCTTTAGTTCAACTTTCTGAGGGGTGGAAGGAAGTTGAACCACATCATCTTTCTTCTCTTCTTTCTCTAGCTGTAGAGCAATAGAAGAAGGATTGAGCTCTCTAAAGATCACACTTCAGCTATACAGAACTCTCTCGGCCACTGGATCCCAAAGCTTGTACCCTTTCACACTGATGCCATAATCGATGAAGATGCACTTCACAACCTTGTTCTCCAACTTATACCTCTTCTCCTTAGGCACATGTACATATGCCTCACAACCAAATACTTGAATGTGTCAAAATGAAGAGTTTTTAATAGACCACACCTCCATAGGTGTCTTATCAATGAGCGTTGATGTAGGAGACCTGTTAACTAGGTAACAAGTGGTACACTACAACAAAATAGGCAATTAGCGCCTAAAATAGTACCAGAATTTAGTGCATTTGAGTTCATAAATTGGACACTTCTATCGACGCAAAACTCGGTGTAAAACTGCATGTTCTCTTCGGCGCCATTTTTTGCACCAGATTTTGTGCTATATTTAACATCAGATTTTGTACCGGAAAAGTAGCATAAGCAATAGCACCTCCTTTAGCACCTGGAATAGCACCGAGAATAGTGCCAGGAAGCATAACCAATTTAATGTCAGAAATAGCACCTAAATTAGTGCCCAATTTGGCTTCTAGTTTTGCTTCCATGTTTACTCCCATTTTTTCTTCTAATTTTGCCACCAGTCATGCTTCCTATTTTGCTTTTGGTTTAGCATCAAAAATAGCTTCTTTTTTGGCTTCCTAATTGATGCCAAGTTTTGCTTCCATTATGACGTCCTTTGTTGCTTCCAGTTTGGTTTCTGATTTTGCTTCTTGTGTTGCTTCCAGGTTTGCTTCTAGTTTTGCTTTTGGTTTTGCTTCCAGGTTTGCTTCCGGTTTTGCTTCCAATTTTGCTTCCAATTTTGTTTCCAATTTTGCTTCCGATTTAACTTCTAGATTTGCTTCCAATTTTCCTTCCAATATAACGTCACTTGTTGCATCTATCTTTGCTTCCATTTTTGCATCTTTGTTCCAAAAAAGGTGAGTGGGCCAATCTTTCTTTCTAACCACCCCATCTGTCACCTTATAGCCTAGCTTAACATGATACTCCCCAGTTTTTTAGCAACTCCATCTTATTCTATCCTCTTTGTGAGACAAGCTCACAAACTTGTTTGACAGAATACTCTCTAACTCACTAATCTGCGCTCCATCCACCTGAAGACCCTTGAAGCAATTAAAATATTTTATAGGATAACATTATAAATAATTTTTAGGGAAATGGACATCCCACTAGTAGAAAAATAGAAATAAATGACTAAAAAAACTACCAAAAATTGGTCATGTGATCAGTAGTTTGGTCACGTGACCATTGGTAGTTTATTGTCGGTCATTTATCTCGCAACCAAATTTATGACCAAACAAAATTTAGTCATTAATTTGGTAGTATATTTAGTCATTAATTATGTAGTACATTTAGTCATCAATTTGGTAGTATATTTAGTCACGTGACCATTGGTAGTTTATTGCCAGTCATTTATCTCACAACCAAATTTATGACTAAACAAATTTTAGTCATTAATTTGGTAGTATATTTAGTCAACAATTTGGTAGTATATTTAGTCATCAATTTGGCAGTACGTATATTTAGTCATTTATTTAGTCATTGTAATAATTTAGTCATTGATTGTTGTTAATTGGTCATTTATTTAGTCATGGTAGTTATTTTTATTTACTGGTTTCCATTAATTGGTAGTAAATTTAGTCATGATATGAATAATTTATTAAATACCATAAATTTTATAATGTAGAAAAAACATATTATTAAATTTGAATTAAAACATAAAAGCAAATAAATTTGGAAAACTATATATTTTATGATGCTGCCAAGTAAAGATTGATAATTTTGAGCCAACACTTTCTATTTGAGAATTGGCTAATAAGAAAATGAAATAAGACAAAGTAAAGTGGCAATAAATATTTTTTTTGTATTGGAACAATGCAAGAAAAGAATTACAAATAATAAAAAAGTAGCACAAGACTATCATAACTAGAAAAAACTAGTTGAACTTTGTCATGTAGAACAAACTACAAGGACTGGCTGAAGAAAAAACTAGTTCAGCAGCCACGTTAGATACAATAGCAAAACAATGGAAAGGCAGGTCAGACCAATGAAGCCCTTCACATCTTTTGACAATTAGAAAATAGATGTTGACACTAAGAATTCCATGAGACATCATTTCTTTTGGCATTCTGTTAACCAGTTTAGGTGCTTTGACTGCAGCCTTGGTGCATTCCATATTCTCCTTCACACAAGCCATTGAGGTGTTACCTATGTATTCAAACAACCTTGAACCACTGTGAACAATATCTGAATAACAACCTAAGAATACTACTTAGAGGCCCTTGTAGCAGTGACCCTGCAGCAACAAGAAAACACACCATTCCTTGTAACCTTCCATAACATGGTCCCAAATAGCTGAAGCAAAAGCGGCACTTGAAACAGTGAAATCCAGCTAGTCAACAACATGCTGAAGATGACAACATGGAAATGTTTTTGGTTTCGTACAATTGCAGTAAAATATGAATTTATTTAAAACAATGTTTTCATGATATTTTCTTCATTACCTCAAGAAATCATAAAATAGATCATTACACAAAATCTCTACTCTTGGAATCAATCTCTTCCCTTTCTCACATGGCAATACCGCACTTGCCTGTTCAGACTTAAATTTTAGAAAATGAGCTAAACAACAGGCATTCAAATGACCTCCTGCATAGATAGGATCTGAAGTTCACTACTGTTTTGTTGTAGCCAGAGGTGCAACACACACACCACATAGCAAAACATATAGAAGAAGCTTATGATGCAGAAGCTAATGTTCTGGTATCAACAAAGTTCACCATTTGTTATCCTGATTGTGGTGTTTGTAATGTTACAGGATGCATTTTCCCATTTTCATCAGAAGGTTTTGCTCCAATCCAAAGTTCCATTGCACAATGCATCATTAGTAGTAGCTCAAGGAATTTTTAACAACTTTTTCAATTTCACCACAAGTTTCCAATCATCATTGGACAAATCATCCCAAAAAAATAAGAAGAATATTTCATTTTAGACATTAAAAAGTTGTTTTATCAGCCAAAAATGAAAAGCACAAATGTTCAATTAGTATAAAATGTATAATAGTAAATACACTATAAAATTACATAATGTGGATATCAAATAGCCTTACCCTATAGTTTTCTTTCAATATATCTATGGATCTTCTGGTGAGATGACTCACAAATTCATCCTCCATTTCAAAATACCTACCAAAGACTTTTTGTGCTTCATCAGTGTTGCTCCAAACAATCTGTAAAGTTCATATGATAATTCATTAACAAAAACATTTCAAAAAATAGCATCCAAAATCATATAAACTATTAACAACAAAGACAGCTTCTCAAAATACCTTCATGGCCACTTTTTCACCCTTCTTAGCCATTTCAACAACTTTATGATTGATCTCAATTGAGGCTATTTTGCCAATATCTATGAAATATTTTGTGCGAACACATAATGGCATACCAATTTGTAGATGCAATCACCACATATGGCTTTATACAAACCAAAAATGATACAACAATCTTTTACATGCATAAGTCATAACACCAAAAAGACTAGGTTTAGATACTGACCCTTGCAATGCCTTCAAGAATATCAACACCAACCATTATAGGATCCTTCTTGTTAAAAATACAATTTGGCAAAATACTCAGTACACAGGGGAAAACAACATCTTCTGCAACCTCCTTTTTCCTTTCTTCCTTAAGATTGTCCATATATGCTTTAAACTGGTCAAACAGATGATAAATAATGTCCGTTGCAAATATCTTGACACCAACTTCATCTACAAGCTCCTGAGCTTCAGGAGTAATTTTGACATCAAATGCCAAAATTGCAACATACTCTTTCTTCTTTTTCTCAAGCATTACACTCGCACGCATGGCATTTTTTTATGCACAGGCCCAATGCTAATTGCACTAACTGGGATGCTTACATTTGGGGTCTTCAAGAACTCAAGTAAAACCTCCAAAGATCCAAGAGTTGAAGCTTCAACATAAACTCCTTCCCCACTCTTGTCAATCCAAGACATTACATTATTGATATCTTACATTGCTTCTTCCTTAATATCCTCTAAATCATCATCAGGTTCAACAACATATAACTGAGTTCCTGCTATGGCATGCTCAAGACCCTAAAATCAAGAAATTGCAGCTAAATTTCATTGTCCACATATATTTGATAAATTTATGCTCATATACATAAAATTATTAGCCTAAAATTTGATACCTGAGCGGTTATCTTGATTCCCTGTGTAGCCTTCAACTCCTTATGATGTTGATAAGATCCCTGAAACCAAAAAACATCTTAAGCTGTGGAATATATTATATTATTTTAACAATATGATTGAAATGTGACATGGTTTGAGTAATCTAAATTTGAGGTATAGATTATTGTATTCTAGCATAGTAGATCACAAATACCACCCATTCTCCTTTACTATAAAAGAGCATTTCATTTTTTTAACACCACATATACTCCATTAAATAATATGGCACCCTAAGGCTTCCAAGAATACATACCACTATGTAGGTTACCACAATGGACCACTCATAAGGAACATTTTAAACCAGGATCAAAGTCATCTGGATCTTGAAACCAAAAGGCAATCCCTTGGATTTTACACCATATATATCAATTTTATCTGCCCTTTGTCCTAATGTTTCAAAAGGTAACTCTTGGTGCCTGTAATTTCTCATACTGTCTGACCATTCAACATTTACAAACTATTTTCTATTTTGAAAAATTTCTATATCCAAGGTTGACTTGATGATGCTATAGTATGGTAAGCTTTTACCAGAGTTCCAGCACAAGTTTTGGGATATAACATTTATTACTTGTTAAGTTACCTAATTGGCAGAAAAATAAGGCATTTCCAGATACTATTTGTCCCAGAATTAGATTCAGAATCGAATCGCCTATGGAATTGGGCACGGTTGGGATTTTTTGGGCCTAAAACAGTGTGGAATCATTGAGGTACAAACCTCGGTGACTCCAGGACAGACGTGGCATTTTGAAGAAGTTTCTATGATGATTCTAGAGGTAGGTAATCTTTTCAATGCACTTTTTAAAAAAAACTACATATACGAACAAGCTACAACATGCTAGAATTAAAAGATTGATTCAACATCATGATAAAGAAAGGTAATCTGCAATAAAAAAAATATAATGCAAATATATATATCAAGTTATAAGATATCAAAACTATCTAAGAGTATATATATTAATATAATAAAAAATGGCATAGTTGTCTAAGAGTTTCCAACTCTTTCAAATACACCATGAAAATTAAGATCCCTAAACAACACATTCAAAATACTGCATAAAGCAGTGGGCTAAGATGTCTAACAACTAGTACATGATAAACATCAACTATGTCATTTTTTGCAAATATTTTAGTGGCCACCGTGTGAAGGTTCCTTCTTTCTCTTTCAGACGGACAGCTCCATCTATTTTGTAGTCATAAGCAAGGGGTATGTTACTTGTGACCTTTAAAATATTTACATTTGCATCTCTTGTTCCTTCCAAGTTGACTCCATGTACAATAGATAGTGAGTGAATCCGCCCAATTCCCACAGCAACACCATCAAATAGATCCAACACCCTAACTTTATCCCCTTCTTAGAGTTTATCAATACATTTCTGCAAAAACAAAAAAAATACACATTATATTGAAATACATAATAATTATTACATAGGTGAGGATTACCCTTATTTACATAATAAAACAACCATTACTTATGTTGGAACAAAATTTTAAATCCCTAAAATTTTGTTAATTCCAGCCATTATTCCAAGTAAACTATTCTAATGTCTCACCTGTTAGGACCTCTCAAAAATTTTGCACATTTCCATCCTACTTGATCTTTTCACTTGTATATGACCATTTCTTAATAGACTTTCATGCCAAAATTTTATGGCATTTATTTCCCAGGGTCATATAACATGGTCATTTTGAGGAGTATGCAGTTATTCTTAATCATTTCTATGTTTTTGTAGTTTACCGCAATCTCGCAAGTCATCCTCATTATCTTAGCGGCAGTGTGGGAACTAGAGCAAAAAGAATCATTATACCACACTCTCGCTAGAAACATACAAGTTGTTCACGGCAAGGTGGTAGGAAGGGCTCGGTCAACCATGTATACCGCACTCCCTTAGAGCTCTCACCACTTCGTTGTGGCTTGGCGATAAGGAAGAGAGTTCAATATAAATTGATCCCATGGTCCCACATTGGTCTGGCAAGTTGTTCACGGTATGGCGGTAGTAAGTGTCCAAGTTACCGGGCTCCCGTGATAGCTTTCAAAGAACCTTTGTGGCAAGGCGATAAGTAATAAAATTTGGCAACATAATCACCCTGCAGTAAATAGACACTTGCGAGTTGACAGTAATGGAAGAAAATGGAATAAAGGGGGCTATAAGTCCTGTGATCCCGCTTTGTTTGAGCATAAGGGCTAAGGGTTGGCGATAATCAAGAAAAGTGAACAAAAGGCATTGAAGCTTATCGCCACCCCATGATCAGTTTAAACAAGCTCCATGATAGTACGGTAATAAATGAGTAAACATACTTAGTGTAGGTGTACAATTACTGAGAAATTTGAAAGATCTTGTCATTTCATCTAATCGTTGGATCAAATTTGATCAAGGGTTTATATTTGAAATGAATTGAATGCTGATATTTTATAATCTCATGGCATGAACCAAAAATAATGGTGGAATGATGAACATTCTGGCTTGATAAAGTATGGAAATCTCTCAGCATTTTCTCAGTTTAGAGATTGCAAATTGGCTTGGAGAAGGTGCCCAGTTCGGTCTGTTCTTAGCAAGCTTCTAATTGTTCAAGTAAGTCCATCTCTACATTCTCTGCAAGAAAGTTTGAAGAATCTTTGTTGTGTTTCAGTTCTCTGTGCATTTGCTTGAATTGTGAAACCCTCATTTGTATAATGGCATCCAAGAAGTCTAAATCCACAAGTAAGACTAGTAAGCCTATTCTTGCCCCTAAGAAAAGATCACTGCAGCAATCTTTGCTAGATGTTTTACCCAATTCAATTGACAAAGGTCAAAAGAAAGTATTTAGGGATGTTGCTGAGGGTTGTAGGGATGCCACAATTCCCATTTTTGGCTGGAAACTATTTTGGTACTTCAGTCAGAAGAAGGATGGTCAGGGACTGGTGGGTAATCCATGGAAGCTGGATTTGGCCAAGCTAATTGTTTCAAATGTATTCATGGATGTGGAACTGATTCATACTCTAGCACTGCAGTATCACCCAGCTACTAAAATAGTAAGGTTGCCAAATGGATCTTCTGTTGGCAAGAGACATTGCTATGCATGATAGGTGTTGTCATTGATGGAAACTAAGACCATTCCACACATCCGCAGTATAGTTTTAGTTCATATCAGAAGTTAGTTCCAAGATTTATCCAGTTCGGATAGACAGGAATAGGGTATATGGCAGAGTTTAGTATTTTGGTCAACGAATCTCTCCAGTTAATTATTGCATGTTGCAAATCTAAGGGAGTGTAGAGGAATTTTAGAACAATCCAAATCCAATATTTCAGCCTCCGGTGACAAAGGGATTAAAAGTTATGAGCATCTGAGTACCAGGTCCTAATATGATAGGATAGTTTAGTGAAGAACATGCCAACTTGTGTTAGATCCTTGTGCGGATCTAGTAGAAGTGTTTTGGTGAGTTGTGTATGGGATATAATGTTAGTAGATGACATGACTGGTGACCTGCAAGTGTTATTTCTGGTACTCATCAATATTGATGTATGGATTCAACTGACAGAACAAAGTACTTGTATTATTTGTTAAGTTCTTCATAAGGCCAATAAGATAGGTGATTGAGTTTGTTGATGCGGATATATATAACTGATGGATTTGAGTGATGGTGGGGGGATATGGATGCGAATATGAATTAAGTGTGAAAAAGGAAGATAGAAGTGCTAAAAAGAAGAGATCTGAGGTTCGGATTATGGCAGAGCAGTAAACAGGGCAGAATAAAGATGAAGTGTGTAAAATTAGTATTCTATGCTTAACTGGAACTAAATTCTTGCATTGGCAAATAATACTTATCAGTTCAATAATCTGTAATCCTTTTGCAAACATTCTTGTAGGTAGTGAGCCTCTCTTGAGTAATGAGCCTAAATGCATGTGCATTCCCCCTTTTGTAATACTTTTAACAGAGTATAATCTTTGTGGGTTAACCCCCACCGTGGTTTTTCCCTTAACCGAGTTTCCACGTCAAAATCTTGGTGTCAAGTGTGTTGTTTATGTTTTTGCTCATGTGTTGTTGATTCATGCTTTAATGTTTACATCATTAATCTGATAGTAAGTTGATAAAGAAGGTTAAAAGTAGAAAAGTTTAAATTTGTGGGACAACTGATTCACACCCCCTCTCAGTTGTCTGGTCTAATTCCAACAATTGGTATCAGAGCAAGGTTCCTTGAAAGAAGCCTAATAACTTAAGGAAGATCTGGGAAGGAGTTTCAATGGGTTCACTCAGAGAACAACTTCAATTGGCTTTAGAAGATCTTGATCGGTCCAAAGTAGAAATAGATGATCTAAAAGCAAACCTTAAGGATGCTGATGATTGCATTGACTTGCTAAAATATAAACTAAAGAAATCAATGGAAAAAAGGAAAGAACTACTTCATCAGCTAGCTAATCTTACTGAAGAAAATGGCATGAATGAGGCTTTGGAAGAAAAGACAAAGGAATGTGAGAAGCTGACAAAAGAAGTTTTTGTTCTAAAACATGAGATGGAATCTGGGGTAATGAGGCTAACCAAAGAAATTGAGCAAAGAAAGAAGACTGAAGAAGACCTAAATCAAACCCTAAAATAAAGAACTGAAGAATGTTGTAGATTGGATAGAATGGCTAACCATCTAGAGTCTAATCTATAAGAAAGCAGAGACAATGAGAGAGAACTTGAAAGGCAAATTGTCAATCTTAGACATGACCTAGAAGTTTCAAATGAATACAAGGAGAAGTTCAAGATAAGTTCAGCTAAACTTGAAGCAATACTTGAGTGTCAGAAGAAGGCTAATGATAAACATGGTCTTGGGTATGAGAAAGGTGAAAGCTCCAAATTTGGACAAAGAAATTCTAAATCAAGGAATGGGATAAACAGACCTAGAAGACCTCTGGTAAGACAGCCTAATGCTCAAAGATATCCATCCTTTAATGGAAATTGTTTTATTTGCAGTAAATTTGGTCATAAAGCTACTCAGTGCAGAAGCAGAGTAAATCAAAGTGGTCCATCCTTCTCTGGTCAATGCTTCAAGTGTAAGAGGTATGGTCATAGATCTAATGAGTGTAGAAGTATGATAATAAATAACTCTATCAATAGAAGAAATGGCAATTCCCTCAATGGCTATTATTTTTCTTGCAATAGATCTGGTCATATTGCAAGTTTCTACAGAAGCTGGAACAATGATGGAAAAGGTCTAGTAAATAGAGATTAGAAACAAGACAAAGGAAAGAGCAAAGTAAATGCGAATGAGATTCAGAGTGAAATAAATAAAATTTGGGTGAAGAAAGATGTAATGAACAATGGTGATGGGTCTGCACTGGAATCAGGTGTTGATAATCCTTCCAGTAATTAAACAAGAAGCTCTAGCTTAGGGGGAGCTATAATAAAATCTAATTCCCACAGCCAGTAAGTGGGTGCCTAAATTTGGCACAGTGAGAGAAAATAATTTGGATTATTATACATCATTTGTCTAAAAGATAAAAAGTGGATACATCGATTTGTAGAGCACTTGAAGATCAACTGTATGTAGAAATAGTGTAACTAGATGTGTTAGGGCAGAGCATTTATTACAAAGGCAAATTAGGTTTTATGGAGCATAAAAAGGTCATTCATTCTTCATTTCAATCACTTTGCATTTGAAGATAGCAAGAAGAAGAGCATTTAAGCTAAGATTTTAAGGATTTGAAGCATGACCGACAAATTCATTCGCTAACCCTAACTCCAATGAAGAAAAAGGTATTTATCTACGAAGCCTTGAATGTGTAATATTTTGCAATGGCCACTCCTCTTGTTGTGGATATTACTGAAAGGCCTTGTCCAAACGTTAAGAAGCATCCATACAAATCAGCAGAAATCAAACCTTTAGGAGCATTTTTTGGTGTCCCATACGGAGTTCTGCATGTTGAGGATATTAGGGCATACATCCATTGTAGCATAGATAAATTTGGAAACCTGAAACTCTTGGATTTGTTTAACAACTACCTAAGGGATGATAGCTATAAATTAAAACTAGAATACAAAGCCCTAGAAAGCAAACATTTTCTGTAAGTCATTAAATTTCCAACATTTGATGAGAATGAGTGGGTTCGATATATCTTGAGAAAAATACATGATGAGTTCATATGGCTATTGAAACCATTCAAGATTACAAAGCATGTTATCAAGATTGTAACTGGGTTAAATTCAACTGGTGGATTACCCATGCTGAAAGCCGTGAAAAACCAAATAGTGACCGATGTTACCGGTGCCAAGTTTGACAAAAGGGAAATGACCATCAATCATATTATAGAACTGGATATTAAGTTTGCCTCTATGGTGATTGGCTACAAGATTTACCACTCCAGTAGGGAGAATTATATCTCTGGAACTGTCATATATGTAGCATATCAAATGTTGAAAGAAAATGCAAATTATGATCTATGTGAGCTATTACAGAATCAATTGATTCAAAATTTGAGCAAAATAAAAAAGGATAAGAAAAACACCTTTAAATATGGTTCCCTAGTTATATGTTTGTTCTTCTATTTTATGAATGAAGTGCCCGGGGTACAAGGTGTGCACTGGACAAACGACAAGTCGGTTGCATGGCAAATAAGAGATCATCTACTCAGCATTAGAGACTCAAGTGCATAGAAGACTGCAATCTGGGGTTACTTTAAAAATTTTCAAAATATGATGCATTCTAGGGAAAGAATCCCTAAGTCAGTAGTTGAGAAGTACAAGGATGAAATCTACTTTATGGTAGACACAAATCAGTGCCTAATGGAGTTTGTGGAACCCAAAACTATATGGATTATGCCTATGGGCTATGAGGTTGATGAGAAGATCTTGGACATGTATGCTCAACATCTCCTAAGCAAATCAAAAGACGCCTCTATTGAAAGGTTTGGAACATATAAGGAGCTAAGTCTAAAATTGCATATTGAGCCCAAGCACCCAGAGATCAAGAGAAAAGTTTAGAGGCAAGTTGAAAGGTATGCTGAGAGCATTGGCCTGACCAAGGAAGCAGTGAAGCAAAACAAAGAAAGAATTGAAAAGGATGAAAAGGAGAAATAGGATAAGAAACAAGAAGATGCTCTGGTGGAACAATTCTCCACTTCAAGGACTACTAGAAGCTTTGTTGTTGCCTCTGTTCCCCTTAAACCTACAAAACTAGAAGACAAATCATCCGGTAAGGAAGAGAAAAGAACAAAAGTAATGGCAAAAAGGCCATATGGAAGTTTGGAAGAAAAGGATGAAGAGAAGATGGATACAGATGATGAACTCAAGGAGCTAAAGGCCACAGGTGCTAAAGCTATTAAAGTATCAGAAGAAAATATTTCCGGAAGCAAGAAGACAATAAAGAGACAAAAAATAGAAGTTGATGCTGAGAAGAAAATTCCCTCTATGAAAAGCATTGTCAAGAAAATCACTATTGAAGGAAACTTAAAACCATTAACTAAATTCTATGATCTCTGCAATAATGCTAACAAAAGACTCTTGGAAGAAGCTACTATCAAGTACTTAAATGTGTTCAATCGAGCACTCGTAGAAATTTTGTCAGAAGTTCCATAAAGTCTGAGGGATATACTAGAAATTAGGAAAGAAGCTTCCAAGGCAAAAGATATGGAGTTGAGAGAACATGTACTGACCACTCTATGTTTGGTAATCTCCAATAGAGAAGCTGACAAAATCTTCAAAGAGGTCAAAAATGAATTCAGGAGTAAGACAAGAATGAATAAACTAATGATTGGAGAGATAGATGAAATATTTCAAGAAACTGAACAAATTTTAAGAAAAGCATTGAACAAGAACAAGTTCTTTGTTGTGTCAGATGAGCCTACTGATGACACACCAGTCCCGGATGAAGAAGAGTAGTAGAAGGATGAGCAACAATATGGAATAGGTGACTCCTCTATTCCAGAAGTGGAGCAAATAAACAAGGAAGATACAAAGATGGTGGATAAAACTGATGATGCAGGAGTACTCTAACTCCTCCTGGTCAATCTATAAAAGAAGACAATGATGAGAACACTGCTGCTACACAAGATCCTCCGGAATAGATTTCAAAAGGTGAGGACAAAGGAAAAAATTCCCCTACAGATGACACAGAGAAAGGTGAAGCAGAGAAAGAAGAAGAAGTCAAAGGCAAGGAAGATAAAGCAGAAGAAGATGGTGCAAATGTTAATGCACCCAAACAAAATAGTCCTGTCACTGAGAAAATCCAAGGAAAGGAAGGTGGTCTAGAAATTGTGGCAAGAGACACTACAGATGCAGTGAAGAGTTTTCTGAGTAAAGAGATGCTAGATTTTGATGAACCTGAACTGATTCAAGGACCACTCAACCTGGATACTTTCTCTCTGATCCAATTGATGAAGATAGCATCTTTCACACAAGACAAGGCAAGAGAAAAGGTATTGAAATCTCACATAGAGGACAATGAGCTGCTAGGACTTGCATCTGGTATATTGGAGAAGATAATGCCAACGTTCCAGAAGAATCCATCTGATTCTCCCTCCAAAAATCTAAAGAGCCTTGTAAATTTTGTAAGTACACACTTTGAGTCCTTTGAAAAATCTGCAAAAGTTAAAGTTCAGATTGATTTTAATAGAAAAAGATTTGATGCACTCAAAGGCGGGATTGGGTTAGATAGATTGGTGTTAGATAATAGTATAAAGAGTATTCAAGATGCTCTTTTAGAAGGAGGTAGTATATATAAGTTTTGTTTATCTACTCCTAAAGTCATAGAGGATATAGAAGATAAAATAAAGGACTCCAAACATAAATTGTCAAGTATGTCCCAAGCTTTTGATCCGTTGACAGTATCAGTGGCAAGTAAGGAATGCCAAGCAATCAACCTAATGGAAGAAATAAAGAAGTTGACAAGAGAAAAGGAGAACATTGAAGCAAGAATGGGTGAGCTTTGGGGACTGATCTCCCTTAAGATAGAAGCAATGTTCAATGCTATGACAGAAGCCCAAATTGCTACACAAATAGGTGATCCCATTGACCTCCAGAAGGCTGAAGCACAAGCATTTTTGCTCAATGGCCACATTTCAACTTTGAATAGTATGAAGAAGAGTTGGGATACAGAGTTGGCCCTGTTGAAAAATATTTTTGGAGATATGCTTAAGTATATGTAAATACATCTTAAGGATTGGTTGCACATATGTGACATTGTATACAGAATTTTTAGGTGAATTTTGGTTTGTGGATTCCATCCTTTGCCATTGATGTTGAAGGGGGAGTGAAGAGTAGTGAAAAATGAGGAATCCAACAAAGGGGGAGCTTTGGAAACAATAGAGAGCACAAGTGTATAGAGTAAGGGGGAATAGCTTTGACACCTAGTCAGTTTTCACTAAGTGTTGCCATTAATTCCAAAGGGGGAGATTGTTGGCAAGAGACACTACTACGCATGACAAGTGTTGTCATTGATGGCAACTAAGACCATTCCACACATCTGTAGTACAGTTTCAGTTCATACCAAAAGTTAGTTCCAAGATTTATCTAGTCTAAATAGACAGGAACAGGGTATATGGTAGAGTTTAGTATTTTGGTCAGCGAATCTCTCTAGTTAATTATTGCATGTTGTGAATCTGAGGGAGTGTAGAGGAATGTTAGAGCAATCTAAATCCAATATTTCAGCCTCTGGTGACAAAGGAATTAAAAGTTATGAGCATCTGAGTACCGGGTCCTAATATGATAGGATAGTTTAGTGAAGAACATGCCAACTTGTGTTAGATCCTTGTACGGATCTAGTAGAAGTGTTTTGGTGAGTTGTGTATGGGATATAATGTTAGTAGCTGACATGAATGGTGACTTGCAAGTGTTATTTTTGGTATGTATCAATATTGATGTATGGATTCAGTCGACAGAATAGAGTACTTGTATTGTTTGTTAAGTTATTCATAAGGCCGACAAGATAGGTGATTGAGTTTGTTGATGCGGATATATATAACCGATGGATTCGAGTGATGGTGGGGGGATATGGATGCGAATATGAAGTAAGTGAGAAAAAGGTAGATAGAAGTGCAAAAAAGAAGAGATCTGAGGTCCAGATTATGGCAGAGTAGTAAACAGGGTAGAATAAAGATGAAGTGTGTAAAATTAGTATTCTGTGCTTAACCAAAACTGAATTCTTGCATTGGTCGATGTTACTTATTAGTTCAACAATTTGTAATCCTTTTGCAAACATTCTTGTAGGCAGTGAGCCTCTCTTGAGCATTGAGCTCTGGGCAGTGAGCCCAAATGCATGTGCATTCCCCTTTTTGTAATACTTTTAATAGAGTATAATCTTTGTGGGTTAATCCCCACCATGGTTTTTCCCTTAACCGGGTTTCCACGTCAAAATCTTGGTGTCAAGTGTGTTGTTTATGTTTTTGCTCATGTGTTGTTGATTCATGCTTTAATGTTTACATCATTAATCTAATAGTAAGTTGATAAAGAAGGTTAAAAGTAGAAAAATTTAAATTTGTGGGACAACTGATTCACCCTTCCCTCTCAGTTGTCCAGTCTAATTCCAACATCTTCTCTATTGAGAATTGATAGAAATACTATAATTGACTATTTTATGTTGAACAAACAAGCTCTCACTAAAATTGACCTACAAAATATTGAACAAGAATACAAAATTTTGAGAAGAACACTCAGAAGGGATGAGCTGCCGATATTTAGGAGAAGAGGTGCAAACAACAAGATAAGTGATATGCCTTCCAATGCAGTCGAACCATTCCCTGTGGAAGATTTTGCAGTCTATTTCAAATGGACCTATTATGCATTGTGCCAAGTACTGGGAATTGATGTTGATCAGAGGATGCTAGTTAATTTGATGATGATGGCTCTGAAAATACAAAAATTCAAAGGTGAACATTAAGTATGATTTTGCCTCATATCTTGAAAATAAAATACATGATGGATTCATTAGTGTGAAGGAAGATAAGAAACCCATGAACTTTAAGTTTTATTCTTTGGTTTGCCACCTAATCCTATATCAAAATAGGAGTAAATGGTCAAGTAAAATGGAGATCAGCATGATTGATAGGACAAGGAAAAGAATGCCTACTCAATGTTGGTGTTACATGTGGGATTCTCATTGCCAAACTGGTAACTATATTGTATTTCATAATGAATTTTCTGTGAAAATAATGAATTATTTTGGTAATTGGGCCCCCAAATTGTCACCACAAATTAGGATAATTCTGAGACCTCTTGCACATAAACTAGATCAAGGTCATACTTTCAATTATGTTGATTGGTTCTTCCTACCAGAGAACACAATAATCAAGGTATATGATTGCCCCCAACCACCTCACAGATTACCAAAGTTTGTTTCTGACAAAATTACATTCTTGGAATTCATGTGGCAAATGATGTGGAGGGAAAAGAAAGTGATGAAAAAGAAGAAGAAAGGCACCTTTTTGCCTGATACCACTGTCTTTGGAGATTGGTCAATTGGTTCAGACACTCTTGAGGAGCTGCAGGCCTATTTGAAGGCCAATAACTCTTTGGAATCTGGTGTTGAAAGAGTTTGTGACCCTGAAGGTCATATGAACTTTGTGAGACAAGTGATCTTGACTAAGATGGGCATCTCCCATCAAATTCTTTATGTTGAGGATGTGATAAGGAACCTGGTTACTTTTGATGAAGTGTATGACAGGAAGAGGAAATGGGAGATCCTAAAGAAAATTGAAGATGACAAAAAGGAAAAGAATCCAATTTTGAAGGATTTTTTGCTGAAGAGAAAGATCCTCTAAAGACGATTAATACAATGATTGAAAATTTTGAAAGTATTTATGCTAAATTTGAAGTACAGCCTACCAAGGCTACCAAACTTCTAGTGAAGAGGTCTGCAGGAATTGAGATTCATGAGCCTACCCCTAATGTCATGTTAGTTCAAGGTCCACAGATCCCTGAATCACCACCACATAAAAGGTAGAGAACTAAAGGCATGTCTCCTCTAGTCCCATATGAGATGTCTGAGGGTGTGGGGAATACTGATGAAGTTACAAATATTTTGACACAATTGCATGATGGAGAGGAAGTTGATCAACCATTTGTTGGTCAAGAAACTAATGCACACAAGCCCAAGTCTAGGATGGAAGAAAAGCCCAAATTGAGCCAGAGCTACAGGAAGATGAAAGGGTGGTGGCATCATTGAGATTTATTCAAGATGATGATTTCATCAAGACTCCAGAGTTTCAAGAATTCTAGTTAAAAATGAAGATGAAGGAATTTGATGAAAAGGTGGAAATCAATAAGATGGGTGCTAATGAGTCTCAGTATGATCAAATAACCAATAGAACAATCCAAGAACTAAAAGTTGACGAAATCAATGTGACTCTTGAGGAAGAAAGACAAATGGTCTTGAAGAGTAACATGTTGATCATCCCAGGTCTTGAATTGAAAAAATCATTCTTGCTTGACCAAGTTAGGAGTCAAGATGGCCCTAATCTTGTGTCTAAATTTGATTATGAGGATGGAATCAATGGATGTGGTTTCAACCCAAAGACAGAGACTCTTGCCATATGGACAAAATACAAGAACACTAGTAAACCAAGGTTGCTAGATGTTGTTTAGGAAATGAGGGGATCTGTTGTGGTGAAAACCTTTCGAGATACTTTAGCAACTGAGGCCTCTGCTCTTACAGTCCATTCTACCATGTTCACCCATGTAGTTGTAAAAAAGTTGGAAAAAAAATTGCAGGATTATGAGAAAACACAAGACATGAATGATGAAATGAATAGGTTGTTCATTGAAAATATGCAATTGAAAAAGCAACTACAAGATGTGGGTTCTTCCCAAAGTTTAGCAACAGTTCCATATCAACCTTCTGTGCCACCAACAACTGGTGATGTCACAGTGACAATGCAAGAGTTTAATGCTTTGAGAACAAAATTTGAAAAAGAAGTTGAGGACCTCAAGAAGCAAAGTGAGGAAACAAAAAATGAGGCAATGATCAAGGTCCTTGAAGTCTTTGAGAAAATTCTAGAATATAGGATAAAGTTGGTTGTGGATAAACTTGGGGATGTGCATGATTGCTACTCCATGTTATCTCAAGCCATTAAACAATTACAAGAAAACTTTTCTATTTTGGAGGCACTGTACTAGAAATGACATCCTTCCTTGCACAATTTAGTCATGCTTTGCAGGATACTTCAAAGAAATCCTGATGCTCCTAGTGAATTGAAGCCCATAGAGCAGATGGTGAATATGATCATTGAAGAGCATCAATATGCCAACAGTGAAGACAAAAGGATGTAGGCCAGACTTGAATTTTTTTCTACTTTCAAGCATCAATTTATCTCCTCTATTCTGACAGAGGAAAACAAACTAGTTAAAGGCCTTGATACTTGGAAGGAAGAATTCAGAACAATAGTGTCTGTGGTTATGGAATTCTTGAAAAAGGAGTGGGCTATAGATACTTTGAGCTTTGACATGATTTTGGATACGGTCATAGCCCTAGATGTAGGATATGGAAAATTTGTAATTGATGTTAAAGCTATGTTGGATAAAAGATGGAAGGACCATCAAACCAATCTGCTTTGAATTTAGGAATTCAAATGGCCCAGTGACCTTACATTCGATAAGTGGGAGCAGACATACTTGAAAGATTGATGTGCAACTATAGGTTCAGGTGCAGAAGGAGCAACGACTAGTTTTGCTGACATCAACATGGAGAACAAGGAAAAAATTTTGACACTTTTTGCGATAATAGATAGGGGCACATCACACTTAACAGATATTACAACATGGAGATGAGTACCTTGTCAGGCCTGAGGTCGCGGGTGGTCTATGATGACTAACAAATTTAGATCTTGGTTAACTTGCTTATGCCTTTAATTTCTCTTTATTAAACATGTTTAGTTACAAGAGGATGTGATTTATGAATAGTTGTGTTGGTTCAGGCCTGAAGCTTGTTGCTTCCCATATTTATAAGGGAAACCAAGGCCTAGACAATCATCATCTTTCAGCAAGACAATTTATATATTCCAATATTATCTATCCAATCATACTTCAGATTCAATACATTACACTTCTATGATAATTTAATATTATAATGGGCAAGGATGGTTAAATTCGTGGATATGTATGGTGTTCTAATTTTTTGTTAATATTCAAGTTCATAAGTTTGATTGTCTCCATATTGGCTATTTCCAGTTATTCAAATCAATAGATTTATCAAGGCACATTTGTTGTCATTGTGTGGATGCTTTTAATTAGTTTCTATTAGAAGTTGATGTAATTCCCTTTAAGTGACTTCAATTTATTGGTCTCTCTCTAGAGTTAATCCTTTAAAGTAAATCATACTGGTGGGTTTTCCTTCAAATAGAATTAAAACAACTTACTTGAATAGTACTTACTTGCATGTGTGTGTTAAAACAACGACGACTACCATGAAAGACATAAAAACAATAAATAGCACTCACCTCAATTCCAGCACCAGTACTACTACTCTGAATATCATGTAGATTCTCATCAAGACGTTCAACATAATCACTATCATCATTGTCCTCAAGTTGTGCAGCTTTGTAGAGAGCTCTATTGACAAGGCCTTTTTCTTTTTGTCCTGCTTTCATATAATTTCTCTGCATGTGGTTTAATCATCATGTAAAAATTAATATAAGACAAGTAAAGAATGCAAAAACTATAAATTTTTGTTCAAAATAACATTTTTCTTCCACTCTTAAATGACTAAGTCAAGGTATGTTGTGAGATTCTTCCTTTATTGTAAGCAATAGATTCCAGTTTATAGGAGGATTCTTATAGTCATGAGCATAAGATTTTCAACAAGAAGGGACAATCCTAGTCCTTCATATGATAAGGAAGATAGTAAAAGTTGTAAGATGGTAGTCCATATCTCTGTCTTAGTATAGTCCATAGCATGGAAGGTATAGGAGAAGATAAAGAGATGCAACAACTAGTAGGGTTTCACCAAACAAAGAGAAGAGATAAAGGCACTGTCAAAACCATTAGACAGTGACCAAGAACCCTTGGAATGACAGCAACAAAGCAGATATATATAAACTTTGGTCACGTGACTAAAAGTTTTGGTCACATGACTAAAAGTTTTAGTCACCTGGTCATTTATTTGCCATATTTCTACTAGTGTCCCTACAAATTAACATCATTATACTTATTAAATCTCCATCAAAATAAAATCTACAACAATATCTAGTATATATAAAATAACAAGATAATTATTATAACATGATCATCATCTATCATTAAAACAAGTGAATCAAATATCTATAATTTAATTGAATTTGATAACATCCATCCTGAGTAGTAAATTAAAATCATCATACATAATAAATATCCATCCAAAAATCATCGACCACTTTCAATATATATAAATTGACAAGTCAATACTGATAAGATCATCATCATATATAACTAAAACAAGTGAAAGTCAAATATGTCAGTAGATCAATAACATGTCAAAATGATACATGTCCAACAGTCGACATAAGTCAAAATGATACATGTACAAATGATATAAGTAAAAATGATAAATTATGTAACTCAAAATGATACAAGTCAAGATGATACATGTCCAAATGATGTAAGTCAAAATGATACAACTCAATAATATGGTACTATAGGCCATGAAAATGATACATATGATAGTAGCCATGAAAAGAGGCATCATAACGATATATCAACAATGATCCATGATGCAATCTATATGATCATGAATGTCTCACCATCATGATCATCATGATCATCATCATCGTCATCAGCCTCGCTGTCTTTTGTATCTGTGTCATCATCATCCTCTGCCATGTGATATGTACTAGAACCAACATATTCTAGATCAATATCATGAGGATCATCTTGATCTTCTGGAAGACCCGTGTTCTGCAAAAAAAACATTTAAAATGAAAACTTATTATTTATTTCATGCAATAATTTATTTTTTTGTTATATATCTAATATTACAACATATGAAACAAAACCATAATCATATTACATCATATCAAAGTGCACATACCATAATAAAATTTCAAAAAAGTTACAGCTAATATGTCATTCCAATGATGTAAAACATGCAACAATTCTAATAAACGTTAGTAAAGATCATAAAAAATTTTGTTATATAATTTAACTATCAACTGTAAATTCTATTACATAACCTTAAGTGCCAACCCTCTACATTTTGTGCTATATATGATTATGTTTGCCTCGAAGATCCTTTGAGAGTTAACTGGTCTATATATCTTCTTCTCCTATATCTCAGATGAGGAACATATTGAACATGATGAAAGGCTAGAGTCCATCCTAACTCTAACTCAAATACAACTGATCCCTCTCTTCTATTGACTGCACCTTCTATGTGGATCCCACACCTCACCAAGCATCTAGTAGCTACTGAGCTAGGTGGTTGAAATAGATCACACTCCCCTGTCATATTGAATGTGGCACCACTGTCTAGATACCACCTATCTCAGGAAATCTTAGAGTTGGCTCTCCTTTCCTTGCGCCCAAATGAAATATTTAGCTCCCTTCTTGACTGTTATTTGATTGTGTTTAGTGCCCAAGAGCTTCACGACCCCTCCAGACAGATTAGGCAGTGCCCAGCACTAAGATAACTGCCCCCACACTATCCCTAAGCATCAATTTCACACCCAACAAGGAGTAATCTCTTGTGATGTAGAAAACGCCAAAGGTAAATGCTTCCAAATGCACCCAGCAATGGCAATATAAGTCCCACACACCGGCAAACAATGAAAGCCAATCATTCTATGGATAAAAAGTGCCCAGATTTAAGTAGTGTAGGCCCACGCTCTATTACTTAAGGATTAAAGTCACCCAGCACTAAGATTGAGAGCTGCTATGGCCCTTGCTGTTCCAAATGGAATGAAATGTGCCCATCCAAGGAGAATAAGTTCCCACGTACTTAGATAATGAAGGAAATGCACCAAGGTTTAAAGGGAACTCGCCCAACAAAATAGATATGGTTCCCACGCTTCCAAAATAGAAATTTTCATGCCCATGGTGAAGGGAATAATGCCCAGCTTGTCCACAAGATAATAGAGATGAGAGAGGCACCCTCTATTGCTCAAGAAATCTCCCTCCAGTCTTCACAACTTCCTCTAATATCAACCAGCAGTCTATTGTCCTAAAAACATTGAATCCAATGGAAAAATCTGAATGATCTACTACTGACCAGCTAGGATGGATCTTGCACCATTGAAACCAGTGAATAATGTAAGGGTTTCTTCCAAACCTTAGCCTCTCCAAGATCAAGAGCTCTCCAAGTAATTTTCAAAAAGTGATTAGTGTAGAATGAGGAGAGAACTCCTCTTTTTCCCATTTTTATATTTTCCTTGCCACTTTTGGTCCTTTTTGCCTTTTATTTTAATAAAGTCACTTTTCGCTAAGTTCTTAACCTCATTGGAGCTCTATTTCAAACATGAAGCCATCCAAAGTGACAATATATTTAGGACAACAGTGTGATCTAGGGCTAGAGTGAACTATATAGTGCCCAAGACTCATACATACTAGCAATCAATAGTTTGATATTTTGATGGAATGGGCAAACCTATTAAGGCTAAAGCAAACCTTTCTTTCTATACCTAAATCAACCCTTACTTATAGTGACTTGGAAATATATTTGGAGGCCAGACTTTGGAGCTTGTTAGTGCACAAAATGTAGGGAATTTTTGAAGCTAGGGTTCATCACACCTTATCTCCTTAATGCCTTTTATAGATGATTGATATTTGGTGGCTGGTTTGGTTTCTTTGGAATAAATCCCTATGTTATGGTGTCTTACTAAGCATGCATGAGAAAAAGTAAAAGAGTTTGTGGTATTTTTAGCAGCATATACCTGCCAGAACAAAATCAACCTGAGGACTGTCAAGGGCATATCTATGACCTAATTTTGAATGAATCTGAGTATGGAAGTAGAATGGCATCTCCAGCACAATTAAGAATGAGAATTATGGGCACAACTCTAGTCTCCTATAGAAAATCTAGATTTCATGTACATCCAATATACTAAGCAACCATGATCAGTATTAGTTCTAAAAATGGAATGCCTTGGGCACAATAAGGTCCTTCTTCAGATTACTAATATTAAAGAGCTTAGATTGTTTGCAAAAAAACTAGATGCTTTTGAGCCAACGAAAGATACCATTTTTTAATCCTTGGGTTCCCTACATGAGACTTTGAATCCAAACAATGCCATGATTATAGATGTGACATAGAAGTGAAGAATTTAACTACAAGAAGCTCGAGCTACCCAGCAAGAAGTGTCTAGTAATGATGAAGGGGGTAAATCACAAAACACACAATAACAGATATTGAACATAGCAAATAGAACTTTCTTTTATTGAACTAGGCAACTCATTACATCACAAAAGCTCAATTACAATCAGAGGATGAATCCTCTACTAGCTGCAACACATTACAGCTTTCCCAACCTCAAGACTCTAGAATCTTTAGCCTTCTGTAACCCTAAATCAGCTAGGGTTTCTATTTTCCAACCTATTCTTGACTCTACACTGACCCCCCTTCACTCTACTACTGCTCAGGGTTCCTAAAATAGTCATAAATAGCACTTTTTGGTGGCCTCCAGCTAAATTTTGAAATTTGCAACTCCCTCCAAAAGTAGGTCAACTTTCGAGAAGCATAACTTTTGATCCGGGTGTCCGATTGACGAACCGTTTTAAGTGCTGGAAAGCTCGTTATGTGAACTATCATGCCAAAAATTCATAAATAGATTTCTATCAACTTTTTAGGATGTTATGGGAAGTTTTAGTGCCTCATATCTTGTTCTAGAAATTTTCAGGGGCTTTTCAGAAAACAAAAACTTTAATATCTTTCAGCCAACAAATGATCTTTGCCTGATTCCTTCGCCAAAGGTCTTATATTTCCGTTATGTAACTTTCTGGAAGTTTTTTTTTCAGTACGTGCCCAAATGCAAACTTTCTAAAAATAGCAGGTACACTTTCCAAAATAGGTAGGTCGCTATTTTTAGCATTTTTGGAAAACTGAAAGTCCTACATTATTATTCTGGATATTACGGAACCATAAAACAATAATTATGGAAAGAAATGAAAACAACTACAATGATTTTGAATTAACTTCTTTTTGGGTGATGCAAGATTGCCCTTACACCACTGGATGCTCCTGCATCAGACACCCAGGGTAATTTGAGAAGTGACCCTGTCACGTCTCAGATGTTTGTGTGAGGAAAACCCAAACGGTCAACCTCTGTCTTAGACAACCAAGAAGAATCTTCAACAAGCCTTCCTTTCCATTTTACCAGATATTCTTCATATTGCTTGTTCCGAGTACTTCTTCCCACACGGCTATCCAAGATCTCTTCTATCTCCTCCATTGAAGTAGATGCCAGAATACTCCACTGTACTTCT
Source organism: Cunninghamia lanceolata (assembly GCA_027924645.1). Taxonomy (NCBI): domain Eukaryota; kingdom Viridiplantae; phylum Streptophyta; class Pinopsida; order Cupressales; family Cupressaceae; genus Cunninghamia; species Cunninghamia lanceolata. Next base: position 1,874,811 of record BSBN01000771.1, read on the forward strand.
GTTGGTCCATCCTCTGTTCCACCTTCATGATATTCTGATAAATCAGCAATGTTGAAAACAGGGGAAATATTGATCCCACTTAGCAGCTCTACCTCATATGCATTTCCTGAATCATGCTTCTTCAAGATTCTGCATGGTCCAAATTTCTTCATTTTCAACTTATTGTATGTTCCAATTGGGAACCTTTCTTTTCTCAAATGAACCATGACTTCATCTCCTACCTAGAATTCCTTATATCTCCTCTTCTGATCTGCCTTAGCCTTGTACTGAATATTCATTTTATTAATGTGCTTTCTCACCTCTTCATGTAAATTCTTCAGATGTTCTGCAAAGTCTTCAGCTTCAGCACTTATCTTTTCTCCGTTGTCCAGCTTCCTTAACTCAGAAGCATTTCTTGGGCTATTGCCATATATAATCTGGAATGGTGATTTACCAGTATTCCTATTGACAGAATTGTTGTAAGCAAATTCTACCTGTGGTAAAATCAAATCCCATCCCTTGGGCTTATCTCCTAATAAGCATCGTAGCAGTTTACCCAAACTCCTATTCACCACTTCTGTCTGTCCATCAGTCTATGGATGGTGTGCAGAACTAAACTTCAAGTCTATCTTCAACTTCTTCCATAATGTCCTCCAAAAATAACCAACAAACTTGGTATCTCGATCTAAAACTATGCTCTTTGGTAGACCATGTAGTCTCACCACTTCCCTGAAAAATAACTCTGCAATATGAACAGCATCATTAGTCTTCTTACAAGGAATAAAATGTGCCATCTTTGAGAATCTGTCCACCACCACAAAAATAGAATCATGCCCTCTTTGTGTCCTTGGTAAACCAAGAACAAAATCCATACTAATATCATCCAATGGCTTCTCTGGTACAGGTAATGGTTGATACAACCCTGTATTTTGACTTGTTCCTTTTGCCATCTGACATACTCTGCAACTCTGTACAAACTTCCTCACATCCTGCTACAATTGTGGCCAATAATAATTTTCACCAACAATAGAAATGGTCTTATCTCGACCAAAGTGTCCAGCCAATCCTCCACTATGATTCTCTTTAATTAGGTTCTCTCTCATGGAACTCCTCAGAATGCACAACTGGCTTCCTCTAAACAACATGTCGTCTTGGATTATGAAATCCAACCATTTTGTCCTATCCAAAGTAACAAGCTCCAGACAAGCTTTCCAAGCCTCTGCAAAATCTGGATCTTCAGGATACAAACTTTTGAGCTCATCGAACCCAACAACCTCTATTTTCATTTCTGTCAACAAGTTTTGCCTTCTGCTCAAGGCATCTGCAACTCTGTTGGACTTCCCACTCCTATGCTTCAAAACAAAGGTATAACTCTGCAAAAACTCAACCCATTTTAAGTGCCTTTGGTTCAACTTCCCTTGACTATTAATATACTGTAAAGCCTGATGATCAGTATATAAAACAAACTCTTTACAAATAATGTCTCCATTTCTTTAAAGCCTGAACTATTGCATAAAATTATTGATCATAAACATAATACTTTTTCTTGGCATCATTAAGCTTCTCACTAAAATAGGCAATGGGCTTACCTTCTTGGCTCAAAATAGCTCCTATACCACTACCACTAGCATCACAATCTACCTGAAATACCTTATTGAAATCTGGAAGTGCCAAAACAGGTTGTTCTACAACTTTCTGCTTCAATGTCTCAAAGCTCTTGTCTGCTCCTTTAGTCCATCTAAACTCTTTTCTATCCCCTCTCATTGTCTCAGTTAGGGGTGCACAAATGCTACTGAAATTCTTGATAAACTTTCTGTAAAAACTTGCCAAACCATGAAAAGATCTTACCTCCATTGCACTCCTTGGCGCAGGCCACTCAATGATAGCCCTTACTTTTTCTGGGTCCATCTTAAGACCTTCCTCTGAAACAACAAATCCTAGGTATACCAACTCCTTTGCAAAACTGCATTTCTTCAGATTAATCAACAACTTCTCTAGAACTCTTCTGATATGCATCAAATGCTCATCCCAAGTCTTACTAAAAATCAAAATATCATCCAAATAAACAATAACAAAACTTCCCAAAAATTCTTTTAGTACCTCATTCATGAGCCGCATAAATGTGCTCGGTGCATTGGTTAGCCCAAATGGCATGACTAACCACTCATACAAATCTTCCTTTGTCTTGAAGGCTGTCTTCCATTCATCCTCTTCTCTGATACGGGTTTGGTGATACCCACTCTTCAGGTCAATTTTCGTGAAGTACTTGGCTCCACTCAAACAATCCATAATGTCATCCATTCTTGGCAATGGAAATCTATACTTGATCGTTATCTTATTAATGGCTCGAGAGTCTGTACACATCCTCCATTCTCCATCTTTCTTTGGTGCTAGTACTACAGGTACCGCACATGGACTTAGGCTCTCCCTTATCAGTCCCTTCCTCAACAACTCCTGAATTTGTCTGTTCAACTCTTCATTCTCTACAGGGGTCATTCTGTGGGCTGCCTTGTTTGGCAAACTGGCTCCTAGTATCAAATCCATTTGATGACTTATCTTCCTTACTGGTGGTAAACCTTCTAGTACATTATCAAAGATAATGTCCTAGAACTCTTCCAATATATCTGAAACTTCTGCTAGTACATCTTCACATTCCTCTTGACTAATCTTAGGAATCAATGCAAAGCAATAACGCTCATGCTTCATACCCTCCAAAAATTTCCTACCATCTACCAAACAAATTTTGGTAGTACTACATACCTTTTCTTCCACCTCCTTCAAGGGCTTCAACTTATGACGAACTCCATCCTTTGTTAGGGAATATGTGTTTGCATGGCCATCATGGACAGCACTCCTATCATACTGCCACAGCCTCCCCAACAGCATATGACATGCATCCGTCGGTATGATATCACACAGCACCTCATCATGGTAGTCACCAATCTTGAACTTCACTAAGCACTGTGCATTGACCAAAGCTCTATGGTCCTTCTGCAACCATGCAATCCGATATGGATGCGGATGCTTTCTTCTTGTCAACTTCAACTTGTCAACCATCTCCTCTGAAACAAGATTATCAGTGCTTCCACTATCAATAATATCACAACATTTACCCTCACATTTGCACCTTGTGCGGAATAAACTCTTCCTCTGATTGGGTTCTTTCTCCTCATTCAGCAAGGTTCTTCTGACAACTAGGGTTTCTCCCCTTTCAGCATCTTCAAAATGCTTAGAATGTGCATCTTCATCTACATGTGCAACTCGTGCATTACCTTCAGGTCTTCTATTTGTCCTTCCTTGATGTTGTGGACACTCATATGCTCGATGCGCTTCTTCTCCACATTGGAAACAGGTTCCTCTGAAACCTCCTCTTCTAGGTCCTTGCCCAGGTCTACCTCTTCCTCTTCCTCTTTGCTCACCATTGTTCTGGTCACAAGGGCCGTAGGTATTATCCCCTCTTTGATTTTGACTGGTACCTACTTCTTCACTTTTCTTTTGGTCTTCATTATGGCCTCCATAGGGTCTTCCACCAGTCCTTCCACCTTGACCTCTTCCCCTTTGCTTGCTATCAAATCTTTTGTTCAGCTTCTCTTCCACCTTCAGGGAAAACTGGTATGTATCTTCTATGGTGGTCATTCTGACCAGGCTCAACTCCTCTTGAATACTCAGCCTCAACCCATTAATGTAATGGGCTACCTTCTCCTTGTTGGGCTCTACATGGCTTGTCCTAATAGTAATTTTATAAAACTCTTCTGTATACTCCTTAACAGACTTGTTACCTTCCTTTAGTCCTTGCAGCTTCTTCAGCAACTCCATCTCATAGTCCACAGGAATGAACTGCTTCTTCAGTTTCTCCACCATCTGATCCCATCTGGTAATCTTTGCTTTTCCTCTTTTGTTCCTCTCTAATTGGACCTCCTTCCACCAAATATTGGTGTGGCCCTTCAACTTTGTTTTTGCAAACTTAACCCAATCTGGGTCCTCTACATCTTCATACTCAAAATACTCCTCCATGTCATTGATCCAATCAATAAGCTATTCTGGATTCAAATCTCTAGAATATGTAGAAACTTTGATCCTGGGCCTCTTTCCAATCTTTGAAATGACCCTCAACAACCTTACTTCTGCAGCATCTTCGGCAGCTTCTTGTTCTTCCTCAGATAGCTCTTCTTCAACTTCATCTTCACTTTCTTCTCTTGTCCTCGGCTCAAACCCTCTTCGTAGCTCCTCTTGCAATGCATCGATTTGCCTTTGTAGGGCTCTAAAACCCTCTTTTGTCAAAGCATTCCTCCCAACACGATTTCTTCGTGGAGGCATCTTGGTCTCCGTAGCAAACCCACAACCTCAGATCCTAGTGCAAACTGCCTCACGGTCGGTGATCTGTCTACACACTTAGGAACCTGGCTCTGATACCACTTGATGAAGGGGGTAAATCACAAAACACACAATAACAGATATTCAACACAGCAAATAGAACTTTCTTTTATTGAACTGGGCAACTCATTACATCACAAAAGCTCAATTACAATCAGAGGATGAATCCTCTACTGGCTGCAACACATTACAGCTTTCCCAACCTCAAGACTCTAGAATCTTCAGCCTTCTGTAACCCCAAATCAGCAAAGGTTTATGTTTTCCCACCTATTCTTGACTCTACACTGACCGCCCTTCACTCTACTACTGCTCAAGGTTCCTAAAATAGTCATAAATAGCACTTTTTGGTGGCCTCCAGCTAAATTTCAAAATTTGCAACTCCCTCCAAAAGTAGGTCAACTTCCGGGAAGCATAACTTTTGATCCGGGTGTCTGATTGACGAACCGTTTTAAGCGCCGAAAAGCTCATGATGTGAACTATCATGCCAGAAATATGTAAATGGATTTTTGTCAACTTTTTGGGATGTTATGGGAAGTTTTAGTGCCTCATATCTCGTTCCAGAAATTTTTAGGGGCTTTTCGGAAAACAAAAACTTTAATATCTTTCAGCCCACAAATGATCTTTGCCTGATTCCTTAGCCAAAGGTCTTATATTTCCATTATGTAACTTTCTGGAAGTTTTTGCTTCATTATGTGCCCAAATGCAAACTTTCTAAAAATACCAGGTACACTTTCCAAAATAGGCAAGTCGCTATTTTTAGCAGTTTTGGAAAACTGAAAGTCCTACATTATTATTCTGGATATTATGGAACTAGAGACAGTAATTATGGAAAGAAATAAAAACAAATACAATGATTTTGAATTAACTTCTTTTTGAGTGATGCAAGATTGCCCTTACACCACTGGATGCTCCTGCATCAAGTAATCAGAGTTGTAGAGATTTAAGAGAAGAGCTCATCCATATGCCAAAAGACCTTGCAACTCAAATTATTAATACTATGAATGCTACTTCCAAGGCAAGTTTGCAAGCATTGGGGATAAATAATAGGTCAGCTATTATATTGGATGCCTGGAGACTTATTGGAAAGCATCAGATAATGGAAAGTGTGCAAGATAAGGCAGATGAGCTTCTAAAGAAAGTGGTAGGTTTCAAGGCTCGATTCACTAATCTGTTTAAGAAAGGTTTGCCATCATTTTGGGATGATCGTTAGTATTTGATTCCTCAAAATCAATATTTGGAATTACTAGCCAAATGCAGAAGTGAAGACTCCAAATTTGAAGATCTCAGCAAATCACTGAAGGGGTAGTCTATAGTAGATAAGTTGAAAGATGACTTTGATCTCTTAACTGAGTTCAAATTATTAGTGCACTACTTGCCTCCATTTTCATATGCTCAATATAATGACATGGAGTTTTCAACTAGTGAAATGATAGCTTACAATTTCCCAAGTTCTTCTCGATGGGCCAACATTATTAAATATGGAACAAAGATTTGCCTACCTTCTAGAAGATAAGCAGCATGCCTTATTCCATGCAACTGTCCACCAATTTCAGAGCAATGGTCCAAATATCTTGTAGCAGTTCCAACAAACAAACCAAAATCTTTGCAGCAGTTTTAAATATTTCTATTTGATTTTAATTAGAGCATAAAGTTAGTTTGATGAGCTAATAATGGCTCAAAGTTTGTAATTATCTATATAAACTATGTAAATTCAAAGACAAGGGGTTCTAGACTGTTTTGTTACACACGGACTCTATTATTTAAAAGGTGTATTTGATAGCTATATATAATTTAATACAGAAGTGTTGAAAGGCCTATGTTTTTATCTCGATGAATTCTTGGAGTTTTCCGTATTAGTTCATTCCCTCTCATAGTTTGTGCTTCCAGTTGCTATATTCTATTCTAAATGTTGATGTATGTAGTGAATGTGATTTACTATTTTTATGAATGATATAATCATTAGAAGATCCATGGTGATATATTGTGATGCCTATTTTCTTAAGACATTGACATATTATGTATAAGTTTCTATTGTAAATTATATGAGATTAGCTCATTGAACACTTGGTCTTCATTGGCTCACACATGTTCATTCATCACTTTTTGACATAGATCGACCTTCTCATCACCACACGTGGGACTTGATTTGGCATTGGCACATATGTTGAGGCATGATAGAGATGACATAGCACCCTTGCACACATGTTGAGGCATCATGGAGGTTGTTTATTGGTTCATGCATGGATTATTTGGTCTACTTGACCCACATGAGATACTTTATTACTTTTTTATGTGGAGTGGCCCTTCATCTTCCACAAGTGTGGGGTTGATCTAGCATTTGGGTACACATGTTCATGCATTAGAGGACTATTTTATGGTTTTTTGGTTCTTGGAGACTAGTGTCACCCCCTCTCTCTATAGGACTTAGGTTTGGATTTTACACCAAACACTCTCTCTATAGGACCTATGTGGTGGTTCAAGTCCCTGTGCCACATCACCCATGGGTCCTAGAAGTGGATGCTACAACAAAAGTGCCTAGTTTTCAACCCTAAAACATAGCCTAAACCTCAAGAAAAGGATTTAGACAATTAGCTTCTAGGAACACTAAATGGTACCCTTCCATCAGCCTCAAGGGTTCAGTAAAAAACATAGTGGCCCTAGTTAGCAGGTTGTATGGGGAAAAGGATGCTTCTCATTTTCAAGAATCCTAAGTCTCATTGCTACATATGTTTCTTAAAGAAGGGCCAATTTTAAACTAGGTAGTTGTTTTATCACTCACTTTGTGCAATGAAATAATGAGAGTCAAGTTTCCTCTAGTGGGCACAAAGCCAAAATTCTATACAGCCTCTTACTTGTGTTATATTATTTGTGCAGCTAATAAATTCTTTGGGGATGAATTGGACATGGATCATCCCATGTTTTTTTGTCCATGTTTATTTCTAGGACTGATGGGAGCACAAATATTCATCCAAATATGAGCACATCTGTGACCAATTCTTTACTCCCTTGCATGAGCTATTATTTGAGAAAAGGTTCCCGAGGTTGTCTGAAGACATGATCAGAATCTTGGAGAACCTAAAAGATTACTCCATATATGAGTTGTTAACATATAGGAAGATCTATGGCACCACAATGGTACCCCATACTTTTCCCAAGCATGTACCTGTGTTGATCAAGAAGTTGCATGTCATACTATACTCTTGAGATTTAATGAATCCATGGAAGCAATGGTAATGGATGTAGATGATATGGATCTAGTGGCTAGGGCTATGACTAGGGTCGCCACAACACAAGAAAATGAATCAAACATCCTTAAAATGACATGTGAAATGGAAGGACATAAGAAGGAAATTGAGCACTTGAAACATCAAGTGGAATACTACAAGGATGCAAGGTATGACAGGTGATTTCATGGAATATGCATTAGAAATCCATGATGACTTGACCTTGGTGCAAAAGGAGTTCTACAAGGATGTATTAGATCTATAGGATGCCTACCAAGATGCATCAAAATATTCTTACATGTTAAAATAATGGTAGCATCGTGAGGAAGGATGGCAAAGATGCATATGGATCACTTAGTAGAATGGCAAGATGAATTCAAGGAAGGACTCCTTGAGATACCAAGGTGGTGCAGGGCACCTGGGTCTTAATGTAAAAATTGTAGAGTGTTAGTATTTTAGTGTAGTGAAGTCATTTTTTTTGTAATAAGGTCTTTAAGATCATGTTTTATGTCTTTGTGTGTCAGTTGGGTCATTTTGGAGTCAATTTGGTGAAATTTGTAAAAGTTGCAAAAAATTGCAAAAAGTTGTCAAAGCAACTTTTGCATTTTTGCATTTTGGGGGAAGTTGAACTGTTAGGCTTTGGTTTTTGGTGGGAAAATGATTGGTTATGCTTGGGAATGTTTTAAAAGCACTTTTGTACATTGGAACAAGAGTTAGAAGTTGTAAAAAAATGAATTTTGAATAACAAGGTGCCATGTTTCTGCGTTTTGGAAGCCTAATTTGCTGCTAAACTGTATTGTACGGCTCTATACGACCTGGAAGTAGTCAAACATCAATTGGAATTAATGGTTCCTTGAATCCTTGTTCTTTGCAATTGATTTCATTTGATTTCATTAAGTTTGAAGTGAGTTAGGGAAGATTTACTGAAAGTGGTCTGAAACCCTTACAAGGGTGTGCTTTGACTAAAAATAATACATTTCTCTCCATTTCACTAATGAAAAGGCCTCCAAATTGGTGGAATGGATGTAGGTAGTGTGTATTTCATGTTCACAATGTTGCAGGAGTAGGGGATGATGTTATGTGCAAATTTGGTGATGCCCTAGTCCATTTAACCTCATGTATTTGGCATAGAAGTGCATAGGAGTTAGGGTTTGAAGTAGAACTCTTAAATAGTGGTTGGGATTGCTTGGAATGATGTTGATAGATGTCATAAGATATGTCTGAGCCATTGGCATGAAGTTTGGAAATTGAGGGGTTGAAGACCTTATGGTGACCTAGTTGAACAAGCCTAATTAGACCTTTTGTCAAACGGGACAGTCAATTTTAGAGTCTTGTGTTACAAAACAACCATACCTAATTTAAAGATATGTTCAAGAAATCCCAAAAGGGTACTCAAAATAGTTTTTAGATTGTAGTTTTGAGGTCTGCTCTGCAAGTTATGTTAGAAAAACCCAATTTGCTATCCTACTTGGCCTAGAGTCAATTTGGCAAGAGAACAATTGAAGTTTGCTAGCCCTAAGTTCTTGTGCATTCCTAACACTTATTATTTTTCATCCTCATTCCATTGAGAGTCTTGTTGATGATTGTTTTTTCACATTCATAACAATAGTTAAAATTCACAAAATGAACCTAACTGTCTTGAAAGATATGAAGAAATCAATTAAGATTTGCTTAATCCTAGCACAACACTAAGTCAAATATTCTAAATGTTTTGACTCTTGCTCTTTTATCGAACCATCTTTTAACTACTGCTTGATGTTTGGTGAATTTATCAATGGCTTGAATTTTTTTTTCATCTAATTGTAACATTTGTACTATTTTGGCCTCTCTATGATCGTCAAAGCCTAAATACTCATTAGCAAACTTCCAGACTGGTATTCTCAAATTCACTGGAAGTATGGGATCAGTCCCATAAACTAAGTGATAAGGTGCATTGCCTAAGGCTGACTTAACCTTAGTCCTATCTACCCACAGCGCATACTTCAACAATGTGTTTCACTCTCTAGGATTCTTTTCAATTAGCTTCTTGATTATATCTAATAAAATTTTGTTTGTAGACTCAGCTAACCCATTTCCCTAAGGATAATAATTTGAAGAAAACTTTAAAACTATCCCATAATCAAATGCCCATTGAGAAAATTTCAAAGAAGAAAATGCAGGGCCATTGTTGCATACCAGCGAATAGGGAGTTCCAAACCTAGTTATGATGTTTTCTTCAAGGAACTTGATAACTACCTTAGTAGTGGAGAACTTGCAACATGTGGCTTCAGTCCACCTTGTATAGTAGTCAATTACTGTCAGTATAAACTTGTGTCCTGTAGATGATGGAGGATTTATGACTCCAATGAAATCTAAACCCCACTGTGCAAACGGCCTAGACTCAATGATTGGCTGTAATGGATTAGCCTCATTCCTTCCCTTGTCTGCTGTAGCTTGACAAGTGTGATAGCTTCGAATGTGACTCTTTGTATCCTTAAACATTGTAGGCCAATAGTATCCCACTCTCAATATCTTATGCGTTGTAGCTAAATGGGAACCATGAGCAATTCCATACTTATCATGTAGTTCTGACAACACCTTATCTGCTTCAGCTCTGTTTAAACATCTTAAATATATTCCATCATGGTTCTTCCTGAATAGAAGACCTCCTTGTACCATGTACTTCTGTGCTTTAATCTTTAAAGCTCTCCTTTGAGAAGATTTCATCTTATTTGGGTATTTGCCTAATATTAGGAAAGTGTTCAAATCATCATACCACCACGATGCATCACTAGAATTCAACACATACTGCTATTTCACCAAATTAGGATCTATGTTTGCTATGGTCTGCACTAATGCTTGTCCTCTGACCAACTTCATTGGAATGATTTCCATATCAAACTCCTGCAGTGTTATAATCCATTTGGCTCTTTTCTCTCCAGGCTCGTTCTGCATCAGCAACATCTTCACGGCTGCGTCTGGTACTATGGCTTTAACCTGACTGCATAAGATATAATGTCTAAACTTTTTCATTGCTCTTATTAATGTGAATGCCTATATTTTTGTATCAAGATATTTCAGCTGTGCATCCTTCAGCAGTGCACTCATGAAGGCTATGGGTTTTTCTTCGTTCTCTTCTCCCTTGTGCGTCAAAGCAGCTGCAACTGAATGTGAGGATGCAAAAAAAAAATGAAAAATGGCTTTGTGTAATCTAGACTTGTCAACATAGAAGCATCAGAAATGGCTTCCTTAATATCTTCAAACGTAGCTTTAGCTATTGGCGTCCATTCTATCTTTGCATCCTTCTTCAGCATGGCGTTCAATGGTTGCACAATTTCTGCAAACTCTGTAATAAACTTCCTGACAAAATTAATCTTACCAAAAAATGATTTTAATTCCTTCTTAGTGTTTGGTAATTGCAATTTCTTTATTCCTTCTATTCTATCAGGATCAATAGATATACCATTCTCAGAAATGACACGCCCTAATAATTTTCCTTCCGTTATGCCAAATGAACATTTCTTAGGGTTGAGAAAAATTCCGTACCTCTCACATCTTTTGAGGACTTTTCTCAGATCTTCAGCATGAGTGGACGCATCTTTAGAATAAATAGTTAAATCATCCATATAAATTACAATGCACTTACCTAACAGTCCACAGAATGCAATGTCCATGGCTCGCTGAAAGTGGCACCTACATTGATTAGACCAAAAGGCATTCTTCTGTATGCATAATTTTCCCATTTGCAAGTAAAAGTGGTCTTTAATCTATCCTCTTTATTTATTAAGACCTGGTTATATCCTGAAAATCCATCTAGAAAAGACATCATCTTAGCTCCATTCACTGCTTGCAGTACTTCATCTATTGGAGGCAGAGGATAATTATCTTTTTCAGATGCCTTGTTCAAATTCCTAAAATCTACACATAACCTGATGTATCCACTTTTCTTTCTAACAGGTACTAAATTAGCTACCCAGATTGAATGTCTGACTGGGAAAATTATTCTGGAAGACAACAATTTCTTTACTTCTTCAAAGATTAAAGGCTCTAAAATGGCATTCATAGGTCTTTGTTTCTGCCTAAATGGTTTAACCTCTGGTCTCAAAGGTATCTCATGAGTTATGCCAGACTTATCATATGTATTCAAATCTTCATATGTCCACGCTATGACGTGTTTGTACTCTTTTAGAATGTCCACAATTTATTTTCTCAACTTTTCAGAACAGGCCTTTCCAATAGGTACATTTTGTGGATTCTTCTCTGTTCCTATGTTATATGGATCACACTTACCTCCCTCAATTTTGGGTAAGTCTTTCTGTTTTATGACCCTATCAAAATCAAAGATCTGTTCTAACTCAATCACTCCTTTAGGCAAGAAATTGCTTTTTAAGTTGATTATGTCTTCTTCATCTCAAGACACATCAGGCCTCTCCTGTTCATCAATAATTTGAGCTTCAAATACCTCATTACAAGTTAGAAAATCAACAATTTGCTGATCCCCTTCGAATACCTGAAAATGAGTTACATTATCTGGTACACTAGACACATTCACTAATTCTGCAGCAAATCTTTTTAATCCTGACAGTGTTAAAGGTTCTAAGGTCCTAGCAGCAACTGCTAATGCATCTGGTCTATGATTCAATTATCTAGGGATATGCTCTATATTGAAAGCATCAAATGAATCTATTAAATCCCATACCCTATGCCTGTAACAAACCATCTTTTTATAGTTGCATGCATACAATTTCCTTACATGTCTGACTACTACCTCAGAATCTAAAAATACTCTAATCATTTTTACCTTTTTCTTTATAGCCATGACCGGTCCATAAATTAGAGCTTCATATTCTGCAACATTGTTAGTACAAGCAAACTGTAGCCTATATGCTGCTAAATATGATTTGCCATGAGGATCTACAAGTTCTACACTAGTACCTACACCATGTTTAGATTTGGAACCATCACATTTTAGTGTCCACATACCATTTTTATTCTTTTGACCTTTTACTTTGGCATGTTTTTCTTTTTCTATCATATGCGCGGTGCTATCTTGTTTATTCATAAGCAATTCATTTTGGCTTACTTGTACATTTATCTTTTCAGTTTGTAGATCAAAATGACAGACACTTTTATCTTTTGTCTCTTTTTCTAAATTTGGAGTTGATCCATCTATGTGGTTCTAAAAGTATCCCTCTGGTTGATTAACCTTTCCTTCCTAGAGTTCCATCCCCTTTGTGCATTTTATATACTGATACTCAATAATGTCTCTGCACATTCCACACCTCTCTTCAGAATGTGGCTTATCATGGACTCTACACTCATTTTTGTATAACTTACATTGAACTAGAATATTTTGTTCCATGCACTTTTCCATTTCCTGTCTAATGACCTGACTAAAATTATTTAGTGCATTGTTTTCTTCATCAGAAGAATTTCCATCAAACTCGATGTAGAATAATGTTTCCTTACTGACAGGTTTTTCTCTAAAATTCAGCATCAGGATTTCCTCAACCTATACCCCTTTATTAGTAACTCTATAAACACCAGGTTCAACAGAAGCATACAATATCTCATTAGTCCTATTGTATTCTGTAATCATGTGTTTCATCCTGGGTTCTGCTTATATCCTAATCTGATTTGGGACACCTCTCCAAGGTAACCACATATGTGAAAAATCGGTGGCCATATATCTATTCAAAGTCTTAGACCAGTCTCTACTCAACAGCATCCCATAATTTACAAGTATATCTACTACTTGGATATCAATGAACTGGCTCACCCTGGGGTCTGAAGCTAACTGCATTTGAATATGCATTAGTTCTCCAATCACATTAACCTCAGTTTTATCCAACTATGTAACCACTTTGGCAGATTTGGTAGGGGTTAGCCCTAAAGTTTTACATATCCCTAAAGGCATTACATTAGCTGATGCACCTGAATCTACCATACAATTGTGTATATTCTTTCCAAACAATCTAATGGTTAACAAGAAAGGAGGAGCTTCCTTCTTATCCACATACATTACCACATTGGTGTTGGATGGCTGTTCAGTTTTCTTACTTTTTTCTTTGGACTGTGCATCCTTACTATGAACATTTACCTCAGCAGAAACCTCACTTGTCATAGATGCATCCAAGGATTTTATAAAAGCATTTCTAACCCCTGGACTTTTCAACAATTCACACAAAGGTATACTCACCTTAATTTTCCTTATCTCCTCTGACATATAACTCATCAATCTCATTGTCTCTACAGTCTCTGTTTAATTGTTTGGACCTTTTGTGCAACTGTTCCATTATTTGCATGATGATTGGCTTTTAGTATAGTAGGATTATTGCTAGCATTTTGGTCTGGGGGAGTATTGAAATTGTTAGGAGGAGTGGAAGTAGTGAAAGGACCTCCTAGCCTAGTGTTATTTCTTAAATTGTAGGTGTGATTCTTGTTTGACTGCTGAAAAGCCTGTACCTCTTTTGTTTCATATAACACTTCATTTTCAGTTTCAAAGGGAACCTGAAATGCATTTAGTACAAAGGTTGATTCAGGATATAGGTTCTCACAAAAATAAGGTTCCTCCTCTAACAATTGACCCTCTTCTTTTTTAGTTTCAAAGGTAAAAGTTTCTAAGACTAAAGCAGTCTTATATCCTGAGGGCACTACTTCATTACCTTTGGGAATGAGAAACTTAGAAGTGGGAGCCTGTACATCCACATTAAAAATATTGGCTACTAAATGGTACTGGGGACAATCTAGTTCATCATGGGCACTGGTATTATGAATCCTACACCAATTCTTCAATGCTACATTAGCCATTTGAATCCTAGCTATTTGTTGTGTATCCTGGTTATCTAAATTCTCAAATGGAGAAGCTAGAGTGCCATTATTTGGCCCTGTGTTCCATGTCTTAGGTGGCCTTGGCTAATTTTGACTTTTGTTGTTATTACCCCAGGCTCTATTATCTATAGCAGGTCCTCTATTTTGTACTACTTGTCCTTGATTATGATTTTGACTTTGACCATAATTTTGATTTTGGTTTGAACTTTGACCCTGGCTATAATTCTGATTATGATTCTAGTTATAGTTTGGGTTATAGTTCTAACTATAACTTTGGTTATGGTTTTGATTGTATCCTTGGTTGTTCCTACCATAGATACTCTCATTTCTTAGTTGTGTCACTTCAGTAGTTAATCTTTTCAAGTGTGCAGTTATTTCTTTGATTTCTTCCCTTTCCTCTGGTGCCTTTGCCACAAACGTATTCTGAGGAGGTTGGAAGAAAGGTTGACCATTACTCTGATTATTATTGGAAGTGTTACCAGTATAAGGGACTACGGCCTAGATTGGGGCAGGATTATACACAAGTGTGTATGTAGGAACTAGATTCAAAAATGGAGTGTTATGTGCAGGGACTCCATTCCATGGTTGTGTTTGATTTTGAATCCCAGGATTTCCTCCGTTGAGAAATGGATTATAAGTTGTCTGCCTCATCTCTTGATTTACAGAGGCTACCTCCTTATAGGCTTTGGATATTGTATCTATGTCAGGCTTTCTTTTGACAAACATAGCAGTTAATGGATCTAAGGCAACATAATACATGGCTAACAATGTATCTGGATTGACTGTGTAAGGAGCTACTATCCTAGAATAAGCCTTTTGAAATCTATCATTAAAATTATTAATCAGCTCTCCTTCACTTCTCTTAATTGTAGCCAATTTGTGATATAAGGTGGAAGGATCAATTGGTCCTCTAAATCTAGACAAGAATGTTTCTTTCATAAGTGCCCAAGAAGAAATATAACCATTGGGCAAGTTAACATACCAGTTAGAAGCTCGCTCATTGAAGGTGTAAGGAAACAACCTACACACAACATCCTTATATTCAAACCTGGCCCTAAAGTACGCCTCGTCAAATATTCTAATGTGGTCTTTTGGATCCTGATGTAATTGATATTTGGGACATATCTTTTTAGGATTTTTGGGCATCTCATGATAATCATTGAACTGTATGGGAGAGTTGGCATTAAAATAAGTCATTGCAGGTACTTGTGCTTGACCTAGACCTGTGAGAATACCTAGATTTCTGGGAGGATTAAGATTTCTGGGAGGATTAGGATTTCTGGGAGGACTAGAACCAAGATTCAAAGATCTGAATGAAAAATTGTCAAGACTCACAATGTTATGGATGCTAAAAGGTGACCCAGGAGGCGTTCCAGATGAACCTCCTGCCTGTGATATTTTAGGATTCCAAATCAAAGGACTCTTACCTTGCCTTTTTTCAGGTAATTGCACAAATATATCCTCTGAACTGGATCTAGACCTAGTCACTCTGTTACTGTTATGAGCCAGCTTTACCTAAAACAAACCCTAACTCCAATCGGGCCCTCCTTCTAGCACCAAAAACTGTTGATGATTATTTTTACACATTCATAACAATAGTTAAAATTCACAAAATGAACCTAACTTTCTTGAAAGATATGAAGAAATCAATTAAGATTTGCTTAATCCCAAGTTTTTGTATGGTCAGATCTTGACTTGTTGGAGAATTCAGTAGGTTTGATGTGAAGCTGTAATATGCAAGGGGCCTTACGTGATTTAAGGTTTCTTGATGGTTTACTGGACTCAAACTATGCAAAACATCATAAATATCATCATTTTATTCATTCTTTTTGCACAGACTTGTTACTGCATTTCAAAGCTCTGTATGATTTATATTAACACAAGCTTTTTGTTTAAATATTATGAAAATTGTCAAATATCAACTCTATTGTTCATGTTTCTTTCAAATGTTAGACAATTTCCTTTAAATTTCTGCATTTAAGCTAAGTATTTCAGATGGTTTGGGAAAAGTTAGAGAAATCTAAACTAAACTTCATTCTACTACAGGATCTAAATACTATGTTATACACCTTGTAAATAATACAGCAAATTGATTAAATCCATAGATTAAACCTTAAATGTAAGCCCTAAGTATTTTCACAGACATACAGTCAAGATTGCAAGCTTTAAGTGATATTTATTTCAAATACAAAGAAGAGCCAGAAGACACTTAGAAAATAGATGCCAAATTCTAGATTCATTTGTATTCAAAACACACAGTCATATATGATTTACAATGTATGAATGACTCTTAGCTTCATTAATCAACTTCACAAAAACTTACAAAGCTTTACAGATATAGTAAGGAAGCAGGATGTTCCACACGTTCCTTATTGCAGACACAGGCGACCTCCTCTATTCTAAAATGCTCTTCTACTCAGAAAAATACTAAAAAACCAATTTACAATTTATAGCTCTATTCTATAAGTCTCTGTCCTACAAATCCTTGTGTAACCTATTTCCATGTAATGGGGTTCAATATATAGCTCTGACTATCCCCAATACAGCTCCAAAACCCTAGTTAATCATGGTCCACACCTCAAGTTGCAGCATCAACGGTGGAAAAATCCCACCCAAAAATATCTCTGAGCAGCATATTCATCATGAGCGTAAGATGCCCCTTTGGAAACCCTAACAGCTCAAAATATCTTATGTTCTCTATTTTAATAATGTTTCCCCATCAGCATTTTGTCTTCTCATTGAAGGCCTTGACTTCTCTCGCCTCTTTGTAATCTGATCCGCCTTCCATGATGTCATCGTCATTAAGTTTCACCTCCTATACATCTACCTGCATACCTGCAAAATAGACATAATAAAAACAGATTTAAAATTCATGCTGCGGTCGTTAATTTATAACTGGTCAGAATGTTCACTGGGCATTAATCGCATTCATTAATGCGCCACCAACTTAGTCTTCAGTTGCAGTGTTGGCACCTTTAAACCCTTTTTTCAGTCAGTCCAACTCTACATATATACCCTTTTGTTCATACTCTCTCTATTGTGTTCTGTATATCTCTATCGACATAACTCTCTAAGTCGGGTGGGCTTAACAATTTCCCACCGATCTCCCTTTTCTGGCTGATGTC
This sequence comes from Cunninghamia lanceolata, assembly GCA_027924645.1. Taxonomy (NCBI): domain Eukaryota; kingdom Viridiplantae; phylum Streptophyta; class Pinopsida; order Cupressales; family Cupressaceae; genus Cunninghamia; species Cunninghamia lanceolata. The sequence continues at coordinate 1,892,323 of BSBN01000771.1, forward strand.
ATCTCTATCAGCATGCATTCCTTCTTTTCATCGGCATCAGTCATGTTAGTCAGAGCGAGTCCAAAATTTCCCGCTGATTGCTTACTTCTATCCGATGCAACCATGTCAGTCTAACTCTCGCCGATGGCCCTATTTCTTTTGTATGTCAGCAATGTATGTTATAAAACATACAAGCATTTAAAACATTCAACAATTTTTCTAATTTGAACTTCCCTTTGAAATCTAGCTTGTACATTTTGTTTTGCATATCGGCATGTATATCGCAACATACAAATGCATATGCATACAAAGAATATTCTATATTTAAATTCTCTTTGCATCTGCGTTGTATGTATAAAGCTTTGTATATCGGCTCAATACATACAAACACACCTGTATGTACATTTGGACTTATCACTTAATATTAACCATAGCTTATCATTTTTTTATTCCGGGACATGCATACAACACAATGTATCTTCCAATATACAATCGAGCGTGATACATCGCATATATCAGGTTTTAATTCCATTTGAATTCCGGCTTGTATGTCGGCAATGTATGTTTCGAAATATACAAGCCGCGGAATATACAAGCATTCAACTTCATTTTATAACCATTTCGGTTCCGATGCTTGTATGTTTCATAATGCATCTTGGTTTGTATGTATTGCAACATTCAAAGCGCAAACATACAACAAATTAACTCTCTTTAACTTTCCTTCACGTCCGCAGAATGTATGTTGTCTTTGTATATCTCCAATATACAAAGCACAAAATGTACGACTTAACTATCTTTAATAAGTTTTCAGGTCCGCCCGATGTATATGGGCATTGCATAACCACTTTGCATGTTTAAACATACAAACAAAAAGTGCATTCAATAGATTTAACGATTTATTCATTCAAGCTCAGAAATGTGTCAGGGCCGCCTTGTATATAAAGTGTTGTATATTTCCACCTTGTATGTTTCGCCTGTGAAACATACAAACAAAAGTATACATGCAACGAACATAACTGTTTATCCATTTTAACTCTTAACTGCTTCGGGTCCATCTTGTATGTATACATAGAACTTTTATCAAAATGCATACAAGTAAGGATATACAAACAACTTTGCATTATGAGACCTGATATACAAAAGACATTGGATGCAACATGCAAACGACCCGACATACATGCGACTATGTATAAAAACGACTTTGCATATACAAACGATTTTGTATATGGAAAGCGATATACAAAGGACTTTGCATACAAGCAAACTTTTATACAAAGGACCTTGTACATGCAACCCGATATACAAAAGGCATTGCATATGCAACAACAAACCCTTCCCTTGTACATTCTACCAAAATACTCATAACTTGCAAAATACAGGGAATTTTAAGATGGTTCAAAAAGCAACCCCTATTTATTTTTTATAAGGAATTCCCCTGTACTCTGCTATGGCACTTAATGCAATTTTTTCTCTATTTTCAATAAGGATTGTATTATTCACTCTCTTTTTCCCTTTACCACCAAGCAAAACAACACACACAAGCAAAAAGCCACAGCCACAGCAGGGGTCCTCATTTTGCTAAGGAGTAAAATGGGGCGTGTTGTGAACATCACAACAAGTCCTCCTGGTGTTGATTTACATGTTAAAGCATAAATGACCCATTAGGGGTTGAAACCTATTTTGCATCCACTGAAGGTTATGAGCAAGAAAACACCAAATCTTGTTGTGAGATGTTGAAATCTTGAAACCACCCCTGCTCTGCATCACAAGGAAGCACTCCTTGAGATACCATGTTTGAGAGAAAAGAAGATAAATCAAATCAACATGGTACTAAGTTACTCAAATGATACAAATCATAACTTAAATGAGGACACTTCAAAGATATTAAAAGACTATGTTCATTAATTAAAAGATGCAATCAAAATAAGGCATGAATGTCACCCACTAGCCTTTAAGGCAAACACTATCTTTTTTCTCAACATGAAATAATGGGACAATTGAGTGGGATCTAGGGACAATAGAGAAGCACTTTAGAACTCATCCTACGCATCAAAAAATAACTCAACACAAGAAATGCAAATTGACATATTAACACAACAATATCCAACTAAGTTATTGAAAGTCAATTATTAATACCTCGTTCTCCATCCAGATTACAAAATTGGTCCACTTTTTGCTTTGTAACATTTCCTTTTCAAATTGTGTTGGATGTCGGCCATATTTCTCCTCCTGTCAAAACATGGCACATGGACTAGTTAAACTAATTAATATGCAATCATTTACTTTTTCCTAGCAAATAAAAATAATATCATTTAACATATTAAATATACTTACAAATGTACAAATCAAGGCTTGTAAACCTTTTTGGCCACTGTGATGTGTGGCATGAAGTTTTTCAAGCCTAGCCTTGGAGGCCTTGTCCTGAAACATATACTAATTCAATTTAACTATGGACAAATAAAATTGAAAAATCGTTTAATAAATTTGATATAATCTTATGAGAAAATTCAAATACCTGCATACTCTCCTCACCAGACTTCCTCCGTGTGCATTGGACTTCTCATATGCTTTTACAAACTCTTTCCATACTTTCACACTTACATCAATTGGACTTCTTTTGAGCCTTAGCTCGAGAGGGAGTTTTTTTATCTTCTTTTTTTGGTGGCACTGAAATATCTTGCAGCTTTGAGACATTCATAGCTTTATCTTCTTTACAGACTAACCTATGCTAAATTCAGTCTCCATGTCATGGATAATTTCTTTTTGCAGGTACATGGATATCTTTGAGAATGGCAAATGTAGATGGTTTTTGAACCGTTGAAGGCATGATTCCTTCAACCTATTCACAGACATTTTTCCAGCATCTGTCATTCAGACTTCCCCTGAAACCACATTGTATTCTATCTTGGTATCGTAGCTACCAATGCAAGATGCAAAACATGGCATGGTGGAAGAAGTCTGTGTCCTAGGAGTGGTTGGGACATTGGAAGTCTCTGCTCCCTGTTCCACATTCTTAGAGTTTATTGTTATTGATTTCCTCCTAGATCTTTTGCTCGATCTAGGACTGGTTGGGGAATCAGTTGATTCCCTTTGACATGGTTGATTTGGTTGCAATGTTTCAGGGGCTTTACTAGATCATTTTTATATGTATCTGACAAGCATTGTCGAGTCCACACCATCCAATTTGTTCATTGCCTCTACCCCCAATATGAAAGCCAATGCCTCTTTATCTTTGTCAGTCTCATGTCCCTATATATATATTTAAAATAAATTTCTTCTTTTAAATTTAGAAATAAAAACTAAAAGCTAAAAATCAAAGAAACAATGGAAACATTTACAAATATATAAATTGACAATGAATTACCTCATTGTGACCAGAGTCTGCTCCCTTTGCTCCCTTCCCTCTATTGCTTGACATTTTGAGGTGACCTAGGGTAAATTATTTTCATCCAGTCTATGGAGGCAAACAAAGTACACACTGCCAAGTATGAAAGTTTTCGTCCAGTTTGTGGTATGAAATCAAGCCACCAATCAAAAAAATTAAAAGAAATGCCCGATTTAAAAGAAATGGGTGATTAATGAGCAAGATTTACCTTGAATGACTCTCTTTTTGGAATTTCTTCAACTTGAGGGAATTTGTTTGCTTGCAGTGTATTGTTTTCCAGAAATAAACATTCAATGATTCTGTAATTCTATACAAAATAATTGTTTAGGCATGAGATGGAGTACAAAAGGCAGGGGAAAGGCTGTAAAAAGAAGAAATGAGTGCTAAAATTAAACCTTTACTGTAGAGAGGAAGTTGCGAGCGTGAAATGCAGTGTCGAATTGCAACATGAATTTCGATCTCTCAAAACCCTAAAGGAAATGATAAATTCATCCAAAACTTAATACAACACGTCAATTTCCACTCAAGTTAAAACATTGAATTTTAAATGTTTCACGTTAAAGATTATGGTCAAAATTTTTTGGAGGAAACTGAAGAAAATTTTTCATTGCTTTCCTTTAATTTAGTAAAGAAATGAAGGTTTGGCTTTCAAATGCAAAGGATATAGGGAGCTTTAGAGATTAAAAGGATAATGAAGTTTAGGATTTTACCTTGAATGACTCTCTTTGTGTTTTTTTGTTGTGTGGTATGTTTTAACACAAGCAGGAATTTTTAATTTTCTATTTTTGATTCATTAGTCAGTACTATAGTCGTCATAGTTAATGCTAACTTTAACGCCGACTTTTAGCCCTAAATGTAATCTCTTTGGGGCGCCAAAGGTGATGCAAAGTGCACCTAGTTGTGCCAAACTAAAATGTTCCTCATGCAAACATTTGGAATTGAGGTAAATGTTTAAGTAGTAAGGGTTTTATAACATTGGAATCTAGTGTGACAACAACATACCACCAACTAGCTTGGAAAAAAATGATACATCCTAGAAACTTTACATAATAAAAACATAATTTGATGGAACTTAAAAAAGTTGTATTGTGTTTTAGTAACTTGAAAACCAAACTCTTTTACCTATCAAACAAATAAATTCAGATCTCATGCCTTCTCTTGGTTAATGAAGATATACATGCTAGCTAAATCAATCAAGATGTCAAAGGTTTTAGCTAGTGGCTAGACTTCCATGCAATACTAATTATGAAAACGTAACATATTAGGCTACAAATATGATTTCCATATAGCATAAAGTAGGTCATGCTATGTATCAATCTTTCATTAAAGTTGTAGTAAATTGTTATGTCTTATATGGGTTGAGCCATTTGTAAATATTTGTTGGCTTTTATTTGATGGGGGGATTTCTACATAACCAAGCCAACTACTTTCACCATGGCCTCTATGGAGGATAAACACCAATAATGAAAAATAAAAAATCAAGAATTAAAGTTTGGGATCTTATCTAAGATAAATATTCTCACACTATCCAATGTAAAGTAGGTTTCAATCAAGAATAAGGAATCCAATCTCTAGTTTTCAAAAAGAAAATATCTATGGTTTTAATGAATTTGTGGAAGAAGTGTAAGGTAGAGAACCAGCTAAAATTATTAGTAATAGGTTTTCTTTCATCTAGGATAACAAGGGACCATGGAAGGGATGTTCAGCTAAAATTATTAGTAATAGGTTTTATTTGTAGTCAGCTTGTAAATAAATGTCTTTTTGATGTGAATTTGTAGTCATCTTGTAATCATAAGATTTGAGCTCTAGTTGTCAAGATTCCATGTGTAAACTTTTTGTGAAGAGCAAAATGTTGCAATGTCCTATTTTGTTTTTCATAGTGTGTCTTAATGAAAAGCGAGCGTATTAACAAGATAATTTCAACAATATTCTCTTGGTGCACAACTATTATGTGATAATTGTCATTGTTGTATATTACAGGATCCAGAGGAGGCCATGGAGAGAGGACGTGGATGACGTAGAACTACTAAATTGCAAAGAGGAAAGTGGGTGAAAATAGATATGACAATAGAATCTACAGATACAATAGAGGTAAGAAGAGAAAGCAACCTCAACCAAAGGAGGAAGGTGTTTATGAATTCACAAATGCTACAACATAGAGGAGATAAAGTCATTTTTTTGTCCATGCGGCCTCTGAGGTCAAACTTATTGGTTGAAAATGCACAGGAATGGTGATTAAATGTGATTCTATGATCAAGGGAAAAGTTTGAAAATTAGGATGGCCAAAACATGATATCAATATGTCAAATATATGACTAAAGTGAGGTTTTGTGTTGGATAGCATATTCATTGAAATGATATAATTGGTGTACTAAACATTATTTTCTATGTTGTGTATTATAGGGGCCAGACGAGGCCATGGCAATAGATCATGTCATATCAAATGAGGACACAATAGATGAAGCGGGACATCAGGTACTCAAATTTTGACTTAACTTAGGAAAAAATGATCTGATGGCATTTTGTGATACGTCCATCTTTTTTCACAGTATTATTGAAATTTATAATGTATTATCCAATCTTGACATAAATTAATGCATGTTGTTGATTATTTTAGATGGATATTGGAGCAAATGCAGAGCCTGAGCGTTCAACTAGCAAAAGAACAAGATATGTACGTGGATGTTGACCTAAAACTATTAAATCACATAGAGGATAGTGGGTGGAAGAGGATATGACAATGGATCCTGTAGACACAACAAATGATTGCACTGAACAAGAGGTTGGTCAAGACTATAGTACATGGGATGAATACTTTGAAAAAAATGATGTTTGTGGATGTTCCGTATGTCATGGAAAGAAACAATTCAAATGAGCAATTGTACAAAGACATTACATAGATGATGAGCTTCTAGTCAGTAGTCCTACAATTGATTCAAATCTAATAGGAATTGCGGTAAGGAATTTTCTAATTTGATATAAATAACATGTATACTTCATTTAAACATTGCTTTATATTATTTAAATAACTAATTTTTTTTTTAATGGCTACTTGCAGGATAAAGTTCTTGGTTTAAAGTTTCTTGGATCACCGACTTCCAGCCTAGAGGGTAATGGTCATTTATCAAATGATACATCTAACAAAAATATGTGCCAATATACCAAATCGAAAGATGACGAATTGATGAAAACAAGTAACAGAACAAGAACCAGTTTAAAGATACATAATTTGCTTAAAGACAAGGGGAAGGTGGACTACATACCCTATGAGAATGAATGTGATGGAGATGATGAATTGCCCTTGAGTTTGAGATCAATTTACAAAGAGACATTTGATCGTCGACTATATTGCACTTGGCCTAGTGATCATCAACTACCTAGAGTGTACGAGGTGTTTCAATTGTTGGGATACAGCTACATGATATGACCCTCCAATATTCATGGAGCGAATCTAGGCCTCTTTATTGTCCAAAATGTACATGTGGGATCTAAACATAGAAACAATTTAGAACAAACCACTAGGAGATTAATGCCATATTATGGTCCATCATATTACAGTGGTGAATGGAGAAGGCTAGCAGAATATAAGCCTAGCATGTCAGCATATGGTCTAAATTTGAATATGTATACAAATCATCTCCAATTGGAAAGTGGAAAAGAAATGAATAGAGGTCATCTTATGTATATAGATGGACGTGCATACACACACAAAAATATTGTAGGATTTATAAATAGTAGTAAGGTAAGGGACCCTACTATAAGACTGAATTGTCAATTTGTTGAGGTTATAAATGATAAAGATGGATATATGGAAAGAGAGGTTGACAGATTGATAATGGTTGAGGCTATTATGGACCTTACCATTGGGGATGAGTTATTGATTGATTACCCCTTCTTAAAATGCACTCCTGCATGAAAGAAAAGGGAAGAACAAGGTCTCCCTAAGGATGTTCTTAAGGGTAGAAAACCAAAGAATAATAAATGAGTGTGGACTGATGTTTTATAAACTATGTTGTCAAAATTGTGTTTTATTTAAATTATTGTATAAAAAAGGTAGTCTATAAAATAATGTTCCATTATTCAATTGATGTATATATGTTCATACAATTTATATTTTTATTTTTTAAGCCATATTTGATTATATTTCTTTGAAATTGATACATTTATGATTTATCCAATTGTTGCCAAACATTAAATAATGCTTGTGTTTGTTGATAGACCTAGAAGATGCTGATGAAACACATACTAATACCCAAGATCCAACTGAGTTATTAATATTTGGACCGGATGATCCAAACCATCCTTTAAACAATACTAGGGTGAAAAGAGCAACATTGAAGAGAATACTACCAGCTGAGAAATTTGAGGAGCTGATGAAATCCGCATACACTGATGACATGCCACCTAGCCTTAATGATGATGATCATGATAGTGAAAATGTAGTGCATGAAGAAGGATTGAATGAAATGCTTACAGGTTTCTTTGGGGATGGAAACAATGATGACAATAATGATCATATGGTTGACAGTAACAATGATAGCAGGGGTAATTACCACCAACGTAATGTTGATGATAACAACCTAAAAGACTCCGTCAAGCAAGTAGCGAAGACACCCATGTTCAAATTGGGTGCAAGTAGAACCTCAAAAATGGCATGTACATTAAGATTATTAGAAATCAAGTCACTATTTAGTTGGTCAAACAAAGGATTCACTACCCTACTGAATTGTCAATTGGTGTACATAATTCGTAAACATTCATCAACTTCGTTTATATTTCTTTAAGGGGATTTTAAAACCATATATTGTATATAAATAGACCTAGTATAGATTGACATATCAAACATGTTCATCATAAGTCAAACATTCAATTGATTAAATCTCTGGCAATCTTACAGGGCACTAAAAACTAAAATATTCCCTAAAGAGAATGTGTTGCCATCAACTTGCAGAGAGGCACATCTTTTGTTGGTTGAGTTGGGGATTGAATATAAGCAAATTCATTCATGTAAAAATGATTTCATTTTATATAGAGATGAATATCAAAACAAGGTAGAATGCCCTATATGCAAAGAGAAGAGATATCGCATAGATGTACAAGGTCCTAAAGTTCCAAAGAAGGTTTTACGTCACATGCCAATTATACCTAGACTTCAACGAATGTTTCGTTGCAAGTCACTTGCACAATTGATGGACTGGCATGCAAAGAAAAGGAGTAAAGATGGATTCATGTGAATTCTAGCTGACTCCAAAGAAATGAAACACAGAGAAAAAATGGCCAAGAAAATTCAAAGATGAACCCCGTAGTATCAGGTTTGGTCTTGAAATTGATGGAGTGCCCATTCTCTTTCCTAAGCTCAAATTATAGTGTTTGGCCAGTCGGATTGATAGTATACAATATTCCCCCATGGATGAGTGTTAGAAAGGAGCACCTTATGCTGACTCTCATTGTTCCAAGAAAAAATCAAGTTAAAAATGTAGATGTTTATCTTGCACCTTTTATTGATGAGATGCAAATGCTATGGAAAGGCATAAGAATGTATGACATATCACGTCCTCCATCAAATAGGTCCTTCATGTTGTATGGTGTGCTATGTTGGACTATTTGTGATTTCCTAGGACTTGGTGTTTGTTCTGGTAAGATAAAACATTTACATATTTACACTCATAATTTATTTTCATACCAACTTTCATACTTAGTTTTATACTATTTTTTTGATGTTATTAACATTACTTATTGAATTTCAAGGCTTCAAACAAAGGGGATATTTGCATGTACAAGATGTGCAAAACAATTTCAATGGCGGTATTCTAAAGATCTACATAAATTTATTTACACAAACAACAAGGGTTTTCTACCACTAGATCATAAGTTTAGAAATCGCCTGAAGAATCAATTTGATGGAAAAGTTGAAAATATAGGCCCTCCCATGATTATGGGTCCAAGTGATTGGCTTAAGAAGTATGAAGATGCTGAATTGAAAGCTTGGGAGGATTTTTTTGATCGGGGTGATTCAATTGAAGAACCAGAACAAGTTGTAGTTAATATACCAGAAGGAATGAAAAGGAAATCCATATTTTATGAGCTCCCTTACTAGAAGGATCTATTAATATCTCACCTATTAGATCCTATGCACATCTTCAAAAATGTCCTAGATTCTATATTTCGACATATATCAGGCAAAGAGAAGGACACCTTGTCTTTGAGGAGAGATATTGCTCTTTCACGTACCAAAATTGATAGAAAACATTTGTGGCCAAATAGGGAAAATGAAACATATGCAGAAGCTCCATGGATTTTAAAAAAAAAAAGAGCTAGACCAACTAAAAAATGTCATCTATTCAATAAGGACACCTACTAGCTATGGGTCGTCATTGGCTAAAGCTTTTACAGTTGATGGACATATCATAGGATTTAAAACATGTGATTTTCATAATTTTATGAACGTATTATATATCATCATTTAACATTTACTAGTAACATTGATTAAGTACTAAATATATTTTGATATTTTGTTGTGTGAGAAAAAATTACTAATGACCTTTTCATAAATGTGCTTGATAGCATATCATGCCATTGGCAATTAGGGGGGATTCCTATCTTATAGTTGACTTAAGGAATGCCATAAGTCAACTGTCAGCATTTACAAGGTATGTGGTTATATGAAATGTTCATGTGTGGGAGACATAGAGATATTATATTGCATTTTAATTTTGACTAAAGGTTCATACTAATTTACTATTCTTATATTAGGTGGGTGACCTCCAAGGAGATCCATGAATGTGAAGTGCCAAAATGGAAGAAGGAAATTCCAGAAATTGTATGTGTATTTGAGAAGGAGCTCCCTACAAGTTTCATGGACCTACAAGTCCATTTACTTATACACCTAGTTGATGAAATTGAATTGGTAGGTGTTGTATCAACAAGGTGGATGTTTTTCTTTGAGAGGTATATGAAAACTCTAAAAGGATATGTCTGACAAAAGGCACATCCAAAGGGTTGCATGGTTGAAGGTATGTATTGAATGAAGCATTTTTCTTCCTGTGTGAATTCCTTTGTAAGAGTTTTGAAGATGGGCCATGCTTCTGGGATGAAGAATGAGCATTAGATATTATTGATGGAGAAAAACCACAATCTAATGGTGTTCAAGTAGAAATTAGTAAGTAAATTCATGATCAGTGTGGTTGTTTTTCTTGCAATCATTAATTTACTCTGTAATTTATTTGTCAAATTAACAGCATGACATTTGGAGTTTGAAATAAACATATTGACATGTAATAGGTGTAGACGAAAGTGCTATACTCGACAAGTTCATTCTGTTCCACATGGACTTTATGAACAAATGGATTGATCTGTATGATAAAAAGAGAGAAGTGTTAGAAGCAAGGAGATAGTTTAAGAGATCGAACCCAAGGAATACTCCACTTCCCACGGATTGCTTAGGGTATGGGGCAAAGATTGCACATAGAATGGGTTACTGAATAAATTCAAAATTAAATAGAAGATGCAGGTATAGATTCAAACATAACAGAAGATGAAATCAACATGTCTAGAGGATGTGAAAGAAAGGTACAGTTAGAGTTTTACAAAATGTTGTTTCCTTACAATTTTGACACTATTAACTATTTTAATATTTGTCATTATATTTGTTTCCACTAAAATAAATGGTCTTTCATAGGTGAGGAAATATCTAGTAATGTGGGCATATAGTCGACATTATCGTGTAGAAAGTGTAGATGTAAAGAGATGATCCTTCGATTGTGGTATCATGGTTGACTTCAAGAAATCCAATCAATCAAGGTCAAAAGTTAAGAATATAATTGAAGGGAATCTACAATATGTTGGGAAAATACAATAAATTATTGAGTTGGATTACCGCTCTTTTAAATGTTGTATTTTTAAGTGTAGATGGTATGAAGCATTTGAGAGGACACGAAGACATGATACCCATAGTGGATTTCTATAGATTCCTTGTGGTTCCTACCAGAGGATAAGGAGCCTTATGTTCTACTAATTTATTGTGAGCAGGTATTTCTTTAACTCAAACAAGAAGCGGTAGTGATCATTAATCTATTAATTCATAGTTTATTGCGAATATATACATGTGTTTATTAATCAATAAAATTGTTATAACATGCGTCTAATATATGTATGTCGTTCATGTGTAGGTATTTTTCTATGAAGATATTTTGGACCTGAAATGGATATTTGTCATACATTATGATCCAAGATTAAGGCATGTATTTGATGATGCATTAGTGGATACTGAGCAAAACAATGATGGCCAACAAAATGAGAGAGATGGATTAGAGAACATCAAATAAATTAACATCCATGATGATATTGAAGATGGTTATGTTCAGGCACAAGAAGACACCAATCCAGAGTTAGATGATGTTATGGAAGACAACAATATGGATGGTATAGAAAATGATGATCCAAATACATCTGGTAATAATATAGATGGTCTACAGTCAAATTCCAATGATGATGAAGATGATGTAGGTCAAGATGAGGATGATGATAATATTAAATACTTGAAAGAACATATGAACATTGACAATGATACACTAAATGACATTGTAGCAGACAATAATGTTAATGACCAAGACCTCTAAACTTTCATAATTATTTGCAATCGATGTTTAAAAAAGGATGATTCTTATGGCCTAAAATTTGAAATGCTTCAGTAATATTATTTGTGTTGATACAAATTACCTATTGCAATAGCCTTAAATTATTCAATCTTTGGTATGAATTGTTGGCAGAAAAAATTAGGATTACTTGGATGCTTCTTCCATTCATTTTGTATCAACATATGTTCGTGAAGACACAAAAGTTAATAAAATATTAATGCACGTAACTCACAATAATTTAAATAAGCAACTTTGTTAACTTTATTATTTTTAAATAGTTTCCATTTTTATATTGAACATAATTTTGAACATGTAACTGAAAACATCCACAATAAATGCTTTACTATATCAGCATATTCATTCACATAAGCACAGTATTGAGGCTCAATAACTGATATTCATTCAAATATAAGAATAAATAAGTATGGAAAACATAAAAAAATACAAAATGATAACACAATCATGGAGAATCTCTAATTTAAGATGTTCTATTTCATTCATAAGCTCAAAAGTTACACTAGCAGAGTTTTGGTACACCCTTCCACTCATACCTTTATCATTTTTTATCAAAATTTATACAGAGATTACATAATATCAACCATAATCCCTAAGACATTAGCTATTAAACTACCTAACCCCTAAGCCCCAAATCCCTTATCTTTTGACCCTTAATCCCTTAAACCTTAACCCCTAATCCCTTAACCCTTAATCCCTGCTAGATCAGAACAATTAGGCGCTCAATTAGGCGCTAAAGCAAGCTCTAAAGTAGGTGCTAAATTAGGTGTTAAATTAGGTGCTAATTTGGGTGCTAATTTGGGTGCTAATTTGGGCACTAATTTGTGCCTAATTTAGCACCTACTTGTTCTTATGGATGCAAAAAATGCCAAAAATAGCTCCATCCCAATAAATAGCGTCGACTTTTTCAAAAAATTGGAGAAAAATACATTAAAATAGTGGGTGGAAGTAAAAAAAAAGCAAAAAAGGGAGCTAATCATAAGGATTTGTTGTAGTGGTAGCAAGAGCTTCAGCCCAGAACTTTTTTCAAGGGTAGATCCACTTACCATACTCTTAGCCCTCTCCATCAATGTTCTGTTCATCCTCTCTGCAACTCCATTCCGTTAAGGAGTATACGGAGTTGTCTTGTGCCTCTCAATACCATGTTCTTTACAGAACTTACCGAAATCTACTGAACAAAACTCACCACCATTGTTAGTCCTCAAACACTTAATCTTTCTATCCTTTTGATTCTCTACAAGATCTTTGAACTCTTTAAAGTTACTAAAGACTTCATATTTTCTTCTAAGGAAATACACCCATGTCCTTCTACTGTAGTCATCAATGAATGAAACAAAGTAAATAGATTTTGAAATTGAAGGAACATTAACATGACCAAATACATTAGAATGAATCAAGTCCAACACCTCAAAAGATTTGTGAGAACTAGAATAAAACTTAACATGGATTTGTTTTCCACAAATGCAATGTTCACAAAATCAAACTCAAGGTTACAATCATTCATACCCTCAACAAGATTTTTATTTTTTAGGGTCCTCAAATCCATTTCACCAATGTGACCAAGCCTTTGGTGCCATAACATTGTCTTCTTAGATGAAAGTTTCATCTCCATAGAATGAGCACCCTTAGGTACCTAGAAAGCATGACCATAAGAAGTAGATGCAACAATCCTCTTCGCTGCTAGTTCCAATGGTGAGGATGAAGACTCTGAAGTTCTCATCTTCAAAACAAAGGCAATAAATTGCACTAAACTAGGCATGCATCAAGCTGAAATAGAGTGCCAATCTGAACACCCTTACCTAGCACCATATCTCTTCTAGTCATCTTGCATCCTCCATTCGAGAAAACAACTTGCACACCCACATCATTCAACTTACTTACAGATAGTAGGTTCCGTTCCAAACTAGGGATATGTAGAACACCATTGATCCCCTTCACTCATCCATCAAGGAATTGAATCAAGACTCTTCCATAACCAACAATGTTTAGGTGAGAGTCATCACCCAAGTACACCTTCCCACTATCATATTCTTCATACTTTGAAAACCAACCTTGATGAGAGGTCATGTGAAAAGATGCACTAGATTCAATAAGCCACACATCTTTCGATGCATGTGTTTCCAAGGCAGTGACAAACACTTCTCCATCATCCTGAGAGGACTTATCAGAATCTAAATCATAGTTCTTCTTTTTCTTCTTCTCCTTGCAATCCTTGCGGAAATGACTAGGTTTGTCATAGTTCCAACACAGAGCCTTGGAATTTTTGGGAGACTTAGATCTCCCATAGGATTTGAATCTCCCTTTTTCTTCCTTCTTCTTATCCTTTTTCTTTGCCTTCTCTTTAGATCTATAATGAACCTCAAGAGCCTCCATAGTCGATTCAGAATACTTTATCTGCATCTCTTTAGAGAATAATGAAGAAACCACTTCATCCATCTTAAAGGTGGTAGTGGTACTCCCAATGGCCATAATAAGGTGATCCCATGAATCTAGTAAGGAACATAATAATGTCATACATTGATCCTCCTCCTCCATCTTCACCCAACAGAGGTCAACTAGGCAACAAGCATATTGAATGTATTCAAGTGATTAGTGATAGATCCCCCATCTTCCATCCTCAAATAATACAATTTCTTTCACAGGAATAACTTTTTTACAAGGGATTTAGCCTAATAAACCTCTCCAAGCTTCTTCCAAAGATCTTTTGCAATCTTCTCTTCATGGATATTTAGGAGCACTGAATCAACCAAATAGAGTCTTATGAAACCCTTAGCCTTCTAATCCATTAGATCCCAATCTTCTTGTTTCATGCCTGATGGCATGGTTCTGGATATTGTGATCCACAGATCTCTATCCACCAATAATTCATCCATCTTGAGTTTCCACAACTCAAATTTGCCTCCATTGAACTTCTCTATATCAAACCTCCCAAATGTGCTCACCATCTCTTTCCTGCAACAAATATTTCAAAATCCTCTGCATAAGCTCCCACTCAAATGAAGATCAACTCAAAAAACCCTCTTCCTAGCAACTAGAACCAAAGGTGACCAGGCTCTGATACCAACTGAAAGGAAGCAAGGTATGCAGAAATGCTTCTTACATTGATCTACTGAGGAAAAATTTATGCAAATTTTTGTCTTTTACAATTACAGGTTATGAGATGCACATTAATAGAAAGGTAAAAAAGCATCAAAAACAAGTACAATGCTCACAAGATATATGTGGGGAAAACCCTTTCGGGTAAAAAACCCCACACTCCAAAGATGTCCAATATATTATTCAAGAATCAAGAAGATTACAATATACTTGCAGAGAAATCTTTCACAAGAGTATAACCAACCATAGATCCAGAGGTAACTCAATATCTATAAGGCTCTTACACACAACCTCTATCTCAAGCTCCTAATATATAGGAGATACAATATAGTAAACCATCAATGGTAATTGCAAAACCATGAGCCAAAAAACCACCCAAAAGTGGTGCCAAAATTATCTCCAATCAAAGATGCCTTGTGATGTACCAAATCACAAATCAACACATGTAACTCCCCCCTTTATAGCTCTTTTAAGTGTCCAACATGTTTTCACATTTCCCAAAAATAGGAGGTCCAACTTCCAGAGGTCATAACTTTTGATCTGGGCATCTGATTGATAAACTGTTTAATGCATCAAAAATCTCATGAAGAGATCTATCAATCTATATTGCTCGATTCTATTTATGACAACTTTCATGGCATTTAGGGACCTCTGAGTACCTCAAACTGAGTTCAAAACTTTTTTCTGATAGTTTCAAAAAATAGAAACTTTAATATTTCACAATCTATGTATGATCTTGAGTCGAAACTCACTCAAGATGTTTACTTAACATTTTTGTACCTTTTAGGAAAATTTCTAGTCCTTCCAAGCTCAAATGTAGAGTTACTAAAAATAGTAAGCCCTACCATTTTTAGCCCTTTTGGAAACTTTGAAAGTTATAAACCATTCTTCAAGATAAAGGTTATTCAAAAAGACCAAAACTAGGAAGAATAGTAACCTTCTATAGTTGCAAGTTTGAGACACCTTTCCTGACATTTAAGAGGTCTATCTATAGATCAAACCCCTAAATTCTAAGTATTGTAACATGTACCTTTTCTTTTATCATTGTTATTTTCTACTAAAGAACTTATTTCTCCATTATGATTATTGGGATTATTCATATTATTCTACATCAATTGCAACATTTGACTAAACATGTATACTGGGAAATCTTGACCTTGTATCATTTTATCAAAACCTTTCTCTACTAATTCTTTTTCACAATTTCTTCTTTCTATTATTATTTTGTCTTCCTGCAATTTCTTTTGCTCCCATCTAAGATATCTAAATTGTCTGTCACTGGGAAGCATTAATCATTAAATACCCTATAGGTTAGCAATATTACTAATCTAATACAATTGTAATTTCCTCCACAAAATAATTTTAGTGATTAATTTTCAAAAATAACTAATTAAACAAGATCTCACAAAATACCCAAAAATTCTTCACAATTTTCACCAAACTATGCAACATAAACATTGACAATTTTACCTAGAAACTTATGAAACCTTCTCCATTGATAATAATATAATTTTTAGAGTGATATTTTCTATTAAAACAACCAATATAATTGCAAATATAATATAAAATAATCTAAAACAAACTCTTCACAATTCCACAACAAAACCACAAACTACACTACAACTATGACAATATTCTACTCCAAAAAATAGTTTGAATTCCATAACTCTTGTAGCTAATCTGGATGGAAATTAGGAGAAGCAATAGAATAATTTACAATAGAAAAATTGAAACTAAATCCTCACACAACTTCTATCGAAACCTGCAAACAAACACACCATGAACAAATTTGAAAACTACATTTCCTTCAAGATCTCTAAGTAAAGACTGCTCCTAGAAATCAATAGGTTTTCATCCACTAATCTCTACCTTAAATGGGTTTTCATCCATAGAAGATATTGTAAAAGCATAAGTGCTCATACTGAAAAGTTTGAGAGAAAATATGATCAAAATTTCTTTTTATATGAAAATCCCCACATATAAATAATGCCTTGAACCCACAAAATGGGCCCCCAAAATCCCACGCCCAACTTGGAAGAGTAAATCTTGCATTAATTGCCACCTTATCTCTTACATAATTATCAGCTTAAATTAGCAATTGTCAGCCTATCATAAACCTATCATATATGTCATATAATCAGCTATTTTTAGGACCTTGGAAGTTACATCATCTCTTCATGGAATTCCATGCCCTATTGGTGTTGAAAAATATAAAATTTAATAATTAATTGTACCTGATTATCAAGAAAAATATAAATTCATAGGGCCACCAATTAAATATTAAATAAACTATTTCCCTATTTATTTTCCTTAGTCCATGGGAAATAATGGAATATGATAATAAATTATCTAAAGAAAATTAATTAGAAAGGGAATATGACACACCATAACTTGGTTGTCCTAAATTTGGCAAAGAACATAACAATGTGATACATTGGTCTTCCTAATCTATCTTTACATCCACAAAGTCTAATTATCTTACTATAATGTTGAATACATTTTGGTACTCTTTCATAGAGTTTCCATCATTCATCCTCAATGAATACATCTTCTTTCTTAGAAAAAGATTGTTGACAAGGGACTTTTTTTAGACAAGTTCCCTAACTTCATCTAGAATTTAGCAATGGTGGTTTCTCTAGATAAATTTAGGAGTACTAAATTAAAAAGACAAAGATTAACTATAATTTATGCCTTTCTATCAACTACTACCCCATCATTTATAGACATGTTGTAGGGTTTTTGAACAAAAGTCATAGGTTATAGACCTCTCTCAACAAGAAGGTATTCCATTTTAATCTTTCAAAGCTCAATGAACTAGTGTTGTTAAACTTCTCAATCTC
Source organism: Cunninghamia lanceolata (assembly GCA_027924645.1). Taxonomy (NCBI): domain Eukaryota; kingdom Viridiplantae; phylum Streptophyta; class Pinopsida; order Cupressales; family Cupressaceae; genus Cunninghamia; species Cunninghamia lanceolata. The sequence continues at coordinate 1,910,274 of BSBN01000771.1, forward strand.
CATTCAAGATGTACTAGCCATTCTCTATACCTAACAAACAAGATGACCCTATAAAAACTTGCCACTCAAACAAAGATTAATACAATATCCTCTCCTCCCATGGATCTAATGAGCTATTCAAGTTCTAATACCAAATAAAAGGAAACTAAACTAGATCCACACTAATCCTATGGGAGAAACAATGCAAGTAAGAATAGATCTATACAAATTTCAATAGAGTAATAGCTAAGAGATAACACAAGATATGCCTTGGGAAAACCCTTTTAGGAAAAAAACCAACCTCTAAAGCATGCTCAATGTATATATAAATAAAAAGATTACAATACAACATAGAGTACTAGTGCTCTTAATAAGAGATATAAAAGGTCTTCAACTCAATCTTTTAGATTTGATCTAACAGTTTAACTTCGATCTAAACTCACTATACAATTTAAGATGCTTCCCACCCATTATAACCCTATTCCATGTGATTTTATTTATAGGCATGTCAGTATAGCCTATGACTTTCTTATAGCCTATGATTTTATTAAAAAATCAAGCATCCTTTTACAAGGTAGTTAGTCAGCCCATGGTTTCAATCTTAATCACTATAGGTAATTTTTTAATTAGAAGTTGTCACCCTTGAACCCCCATTCAAGGTGATGCCCTAGGCCCTAGTATTGTGGGTGGGTGTATTGTTCATTAGGGGTCTAAAACATGAAAAATATACTTGACACTTTCCTAACAACATGCCACTTAATATTATTTGTTGTATCTCACTCCTTTGTTCTTATTTCATCCTTTGTGAATTTTATTTTATGTATATGGGGAATGACTACTCATGGTAGTCATAATAAAATCACCTTCCCATGAATAGCACCACACTCAAAGACCCCTTCACATGTTTTATTTATAAACACACACACACACACACACACACACACACACACACACACACACACACACACACACACACACACACACACACACACACACACACACACACACCTTCCTACTTGGTTTCTCTTCTTTAGAATTGCATTCTCTATGAACTTCATCTATCTCTCATGTTTCCTTGTATACTACATTCCTATTCCATCTACTTTCTTTTTTATGCCCTATTTTTTCCCTTTACTACATATGTTCCTACTTATTTAAGACATTTGTTGGATTCATTCCAATTTTCCTTTATGTTTCCCATTTTCAAATTTACTTTTTGCATATATTCTCTTATGATTCTCCTACCTATGTTACTTTATATCATTCCCAATATTCCTTTTATGATGATCTCATGCACTTATTATGTTTTCCATGCTTCCTATGTTATATTCCTCTTCACTTCTTTACTTTGCATGCTATATTTGATCCACAAAAAAGGAGGACACTCTTCACACTGCCCTTAGAAACAAGTATACAAAGAACTATGACTCTTTGAACCCTTAATACACACTTCAACCACCTTTAATGTTTGTCAAATCAACATAACACTATGTGTATCAAGGAAAATAACTTATAGCATATCAATAAATTTAAATTCTAGCTAAGATTCAAACACATGTGAGTAAATAATTTTTCTTGGACAAAACTGGACATCTAGAGAAAAATATACTCTCTAGAGAGAATATTATTCTCCATTCCACTATCAAAAAGGTTGATTGCAGATGTCTGCATGATGTTCATAGCATCTACGAGCTTAAACAATAAATTTGAAGCTCCTAACACACCTACAACACTATTCTCACCAAGAAATACTATTAACAACACACCTTAATAGTCAAATGTGGACTAAAACCACTATAGAATGAGTGCCAACCCCTAGCAAGTCATGGGTAAGCACTATGTAACCTCACTTGGATCTTTTATCTTTCAAAAAAGAAAAATTAATTGCAAATTGAATGATCACATGATGAAAAACTTATATATTCCATGTTCTTCTTGAGATTTAGTGAAATCATGCTTTCACCACACTATTGGATAATTTACTATGATATATAGCAAATTTGCTACCTATACAAGGTAGTGATTTCATAAAATGGTTTTTCTAGGTCATTCTAAGGTTTGTAACTTTTACTAAAGACTTCCAAAATTTTCCTATACCATCCTTGATCATCCTCAACTATCTTCATAGCTCCCTTTTGTAAAAAATCCCACCAAGATTGACTAAGTCCATCCCCTATCTCCTCTTAAAACTCTAATGAATATGAATCATTGTGATCCCGATGGTCTAGAAGACTTTGACCTAATTTTCTAGATCACACCTCCCCTAATAGGAGGCCTCTTGTTCTTGAATCTCACAAAGATTAATTCTTCATGCATATGTGAACCAATCATGAACACCAACCTACATCTTAATTGATCCTCAAATCACATTGGAAAATTCAAAGGAAAAATAACATTCACCCTTGAAGGAGTCCTCTTAACCTCATGCCCTCCATATTTCACAAAATGTGCATGCATACTTTCATGTGACAAGATCCTACACTTTGTTGCATTTATTTCCCTTTAGATTGATGCTCCTTCTGTGTATGAAGCTTAGTTTTATCTCTAATATAAGTCTCTTCATGTACCTTTTGTCCCTCCAACAAAGAGGAAACACTCCTATTGGCATTAATTAGTCTTCTAGATTTGAAGTGCTAGTAATGGAAATCTATGACCTCCCATCATACAAGTTCAAAGAAAACTTCCTTCCAATTCAAGCCAATCTATATTGATTTTTTCTCCTTTAATAAATATCACCCCTCATGCATACAAGTATAGACCCCCAAAAATTAGATCACTCGCATATAATGGTACAACATCTAAAAATACCTTGAAGATCTATGAATTTCAAGTAAAGACCAAACTGTACATGAATTACTTCCATAGGTCTTCACATTTTCTCCTTATTAAAACCATTCCAAGGTATAAAAATATGGATGATTAGTATCCTATAATCCCAACTCACTAACTATCCTATTATAAATTAGATTCACTTGAGAACATGAGTCAAACATGACATTAATTTTCTTACCTTTAACTTTAAGATTAAGTTATAAAATTTGTGTGATCTCTTCAACTCCATACAATTTGTCACCAACCTCTTGTACTCCCTTATTAAGTGTAGTACACGAAATCTAAATCACATCATTTTCTGATTGGTTACACATTACTTGGCTTACTTGTCCTTTTTCTCATTAAAAGGTACCAATTCTAGGTGTATTTTCCAACACCTTTCTTCTGAAAGCACATCTATATTAAAATGGGTGAAAGAGACCTTCCATTACCTCTACTCTTTGAATTGTCTAAGGAGGAAGCATTCATCTTACTTTTTCCTTTTTTCTATCCTTATTTTTGTTACCACCTAATTGTTTCTCATTACTTTGCTTATTCAGGTTGAAAGAGTCTCCTTATCTAGCTCAAGGTAATGTGCATGGGCATAGGCCTCATCTATATCATTGGGCTTGGAAATTGGGAGTTTCCTCTTTAGGTGACCAAACAGTTCTACAACATACTTCATGAGAACTTCTTAGGTCTATTATATCCTCTCACATTGGATTTCCCTCTTTCTAAACTCACTTGTATATAATTGCATGCTTTTTCCTTTCCTTTGTCTCAAGTAATGTCATTTCATTAAGGTGCTCCTCTTCATGACATATAAGATAAAATTTCTTACATAGTAGCCTTTTGAAGTCTTCCGACTTCAAAACTTTAATGGCACTTTCCTAACTTTGAACGAATGTGCATAACTCTTGTACCAAGTAAAAGCATGTCCAGAAAGCTTTAATATTGAAAAATAAATTTGTTGATGAGGATATAACTAGCGAAGATTGAAGTACATATCCATTTTGGACACCCTTTGGTACAAGTTCTAAGCACTAATTTCACCATTATAGGGTAATATATTAGTTTTTTCCTTTTCCTTGAATAATCTTCCCTAAGAGGTCTCACCTTACTCTTTTCTTTTTGGTTCTTCTTCTTCTTCTATATTCTCTTTTGGAATTCCTAACTTGGATATTAGGACCAACATCATGCTTTCCAATCTACCCACCTTCTCCTCTATGCTAAGAGGGTAAATGCAAGAAGTTGTGTCCACTTAAGGTGGAAGTTTCGGAGTTAGAAAAAAATCTAAAATCGGGTAACTAAAAACGGGATCCCATTTCTAAAAAATGGGATCCCATTTTAGAATGGAATCCCAAGCCTAAAATCAAAAATATGATCCCGTTCTTAGTGGGATCCCGAACCTAGAACCCAAAAATGGGATCCCGTTTATAACGGGATCACGTTTTATGAAATGGGATCCCGTTTATAAACAGGGTCCTGTTTTTAAAAAGTATTAATTTTTTTAAAAAAAGGTTGCGACCCCATTTTCCCTAGCGACAGGCGACAAGTGATAACGGGATCCCGAGTTGAAGAAGGACGATTTTCACCATCAAAAACATCAGGTAAATGGATTTTTCCACTTCTACAATTTGGCAATGAATGTTTTGAAGTTTTTTTTTTTTTGGTGTAAAATACAATCAAAATTGAAATTGTAGAGTGTTATTTAGCATTTTTGTTTATGAATTCAATAGCTATATTTTGACATTTTAGTTGTAAAATACAATTGAAATTTTGAAAGACTATATCATATAAAAGGATAGAATTTGAACAAACTATCAAAATTTTGTTTAAATTTGAGAATTGAATAGCTGTATTTAGACATTTTAGCTCTAAAATACAATTGAAACTTTGAAAACACTATATCATATGAAAGGAGAGATTTTGAACAAACTGTCAAAATTTGATTTCAATTTGAGTGTTGAATAGTTGTATTTAGACATTTTAGCTGTAAAATACAATTGAAATTTTGAAACAACTGTATCATATGAAAGGAGAGATTTTGAAAAAACTGTCAAAATTTATATAGCATTGGGATGATATATATATTTGGTTTTTATAAAATTTACTTATATCAATGTATGTCATTGTATTTTAAAGGCATTATTGAATAGGTAACTGTCATGTAAAAAAATTACAACAAACCATAATAAAACCTTTATCACTTCCTTCATAATCAAGCCTTTAGAGACAACCAACTAATCAAGAATTGAGAAGATTTTACAGTTTTTGTGATAGCCAACTAATCAAGAATGAAATCAAGCCAACAAATGTAACTTTAGAGACACTTGTAGTTGTCCTCACTAGCTAGGTTATGCCCCTAGGATGAACATCATGATGTTAATTGTGATATGAGCCTAACCTCATTGGTAATGCTTCCCCTAATCTTAATGACATTGATGTAGGCCCCACTCATAATCCTTACAAAGATCTTGCCACCACTAACCTCTTTCATGATAGGTCACTATATCCTCACCATCTCCTTAGACCTATAATACCTTGAGCTTATCGATTGGGACCAACACGACCCTTTATGATTTGATGTTTTCCAAAATGATGAAGCCATCATGAAACTTATGAAGTGTCAAGACCACATCCCCATGGTAATCATAAGAAAGACTTTCCCATCATACTTAACACCTATGCTTATTTTGGAGATAAAGAAGAACCCTTTAGTCCTAAGGCAACCTAGTAGGCAGAAAAGCAACAAGATATAAGAAGAAACTTGTGATCGATTAAAATGATACAATAAAAATGGACACTTCCCAAGAGTTCTTCAATGACAACTTCACCTTCCATTAGATACCACTCAAATACAAGATGACTCCCCTCTCCTTGTTGAGGATGCTATAGACATCAACCTGTGAATAGAAGAGGACCCTAAACTCTTTAAGATAGCAACTCCACTGGACCTTGACATCAAAGAAGGCATAACCATCACCCTTAAAGATTACGTTGATTTCTTCATGTGGTCTTATGGTGATATGCCTTGAGATTCCATCTTTAGTCATGTATCATCTTGTGGTTCACCTTAATGCCAAACCTATTCAATAAAAGCTACGCAAAATGCAGCCCCAAGTAGCCCTCTTGGTGAAAGAAGAATTGTATAAACTCTTGGATCTAGGGTTCATTCAGACTATTACTTATCCTAAATGGGTCTCTAATGTGGTCTTAGTTAGCAAGAAAACTAAGGGAATTCATGTTTGCACTAACTTTTGAGACATCAAAAAAGGATACCCTAAAGATAACTTTTCTCTACCAAACATTGATATGATCATGGATCTCATAGCCATATATATAAATGTTATCATTAATCTGGATATAATATCCCTTGAAACATTTGAGTTAGACATGGAGACACCTAGATTATGGAGAGGTCTATGTAAGAAAACACCTCCTGTAGACTCAACACAGACTTATCCCTCAACCCTCTAAATTGTAACTTACATCATTTGATTACCCTGGAACACACTATAGACAACTCTATACAAATTTGGCAAAACATATTCTCCTAACAGAAACTTGTATATGTAGAAGTAGACTACTACATAGAGTTTTAAATTGTTCTTAAGGTTTGGGACAATCATAGTGTTAAGATAGTGCAAATTTTAAGACTATTTAGACTAATTAAATGGGCTTAGTCTCAAGCTAAATAACACACATAAGAGTTGGGACTAACAACTAAATAGAAAACAATAATTTTGCAAATACGTATGAATAGGAAACAAAATCAAGCTAGAACCATCAACTAATATCTTTTTCTAGCTAGATTGAATCCTTACAATCACAAGTTAATCAAAGCATCAAATTCTTCATTAAATTTAAATCACAAATCATCATAATATATTCATCTTCATACTCAAATTAGTCCTAGGCAACTAGTAGTCAATCCTAGATCTCCATTATCAAATTTGGTTACCATAGGCAACTTCACCAAATTTAGGTTTTCAGATCATGTGGCATGCACAAGATATCCACCTCAAGGTAGTTTTCCAAGTCTAGTTATAGTCTCAAGCAGATGTTCATTATGATTCTACCTAGGTGACCTATGATAGTCCACTAGTTTCTATGACATCGTTCAATAGCATAGATGCATCTGTTCTAATTCATTTCTTTTGTCCAAAATGGTTGTGACAATAAAAAAGAAGCTTATTGAACTCATAATCAATAGGAAACCCCCGGTCATAATAGGAGGTCTTGATTTTGGTACCAATGATTATGAGGTCCTTGTAGAATATGATGAACCTTTTGAACAAGAGAACCTTGTAGACCATGATGCATATCTTGATAAACTTGAACATTATCGTCATGTGAATGCTTTTAGCCATCCTACAACCTCCTATCACCCTTCATCCTCTTATAGGGATATGCCACACAACCTCTCCAAGTTGACCATGCCAAACCCAGAGTCACAATCCTAAGAGGTCCCCAATTTCCTCCCTATGATCATGAGAACGTTGTAGATCATGATGCATATTTTGAACAACAAGATGAAATACAAAGACTTCAACACATGTGGAAATCCATCCCAACACAAGAGAAAAAGATCCTAGCCCAACAACAATTTTGAGCACAACAACAAGCCCTCATTCAACAACTCCTAGCCACCCACCAATCCCAAACCCAACAAACACAACCCCAACATCAACAAATTCCACCTCAATCTTATGTGTCACCTCCATCATCATACCAACCTAGTCCATCCACATATCACATGTAAATTCTACATCAACCTATCCCACTTATTTCAATATCAACCAATATCCATATCAATCCATACCCAAAGATCATCCAACTACTTATTCCAACATTTCAGCTCATCATCAAATCCATTTACAAGACTATCAAGTTCCTCCGCAACAAGAACGTGCAAGTCCAAGTTACCCTTTGCACCAAGATCAAGTGTCCTTAAGTCTTTATGTTACCTTTGACAAGGGGAACACCACTATAGATTATGCATCTTATGGGTATCCTTCATTATCATCCAATTTTATGCCTATCCAAGAGCCTACTAGTCCTATCCCAACACCACCATGTAATCCCAATCCTAATTCATTGGTCCATCCACCTTCTAATCCATCAATCCCTTCATTACCCTCACCACCATATAATCCTCCAACTTCACATCCTAAATTTAAATCACCTCTCTTAAATGACCTCTATATATGTACTATGAACTATATTACAAAGACAAACCTATATGCCATCCCTCTCTATTAATTTTGATCACTCCCAATCCTAATCCATTTCCTCCTATTATCCATCCACCTAATCCTAGACATTCACCCTTCATTGATATATATTGATAGTAAAATAGAGTTTTAAATTGTTCTTAAGGTTTGGGACAATCATCTAGTGTTAAGATCTAGTGCAAATTAAGACTATTTAGACTTTAAATTAAATGGGCTTAGTCTGAAGCTAAATAACGCACATAAGAGTCAAGTGACTAACAACTAAATAGAAAACAATAATTGCAAATAAGAAATAGGAAACAAAATCAAGCTAGTTCACCATCAACTAATATCTTTTTTCTAGCTAGATCATCCCTAGAATCACAAGTTAAACAAAGCATCCTAACCTTCTTACCTCATCATCTATCTTAAAAGTGGAAGATTTAATCATTACCACATGGTTATATGTCTCTTTGATTATCTAGATAATGCAATTGAATCTCTAGAGGAGTCTTACATCTTAACAACAATTTCATTGTCCCTTTGTAGTTCATTGTCCCTCATGACAAGTATGTTATTGGTTTAAGGCTATCTTAAAGGTCCATATAACAATCTAGGAATTTAGTAACAATTAATGTTTAGTCCTTAATGGTCATGACAACATTATACAAGATACTAAAGTTCACATTCAATGATTTCCTCTTTCCTATCAAATGGTAAGGATTCACTCAAATTTTCACATACTCTTGAACACATATCCAATTTATGAATTCATGATTGATCCAATGCTCAAACCAATGCAAGCATGACTATTGTTTGTTGACCAAGATTATTAGTCATATTTACTTAGAGAAATTCATCCAAAACCATTACAAACTATTTGTAGCTTTGCCATAGGAAATGTTGGATCTCCTAGAATGAGTACTTAACATCAAACCAATAGCCAACTCCATAGAAAAATTAACAAAATTGAAACCTTGGACCTAACATATGATAACAAACCTTGAGAACAAATTCATTATGGTAGTCCTAATAGCCCTACTATTAAATTGATTTGTATAGTATTAAATTGATCTTTCTTGTCTCCCTCACTATAAGAATCAAAATTTAGCTCTCGAATGAAAATCCCTTGATTTCAATTTGAAAACTACATCTAGTTCACTATATAATAGCTCTCTTACATTTTGAAATTTGTACATGCATGTATGTATCTGTATGTTTAATTTAAATTTATTTCAAGTGTAATTTCTTGAAACATACATATAATTTATAATTTTTGAACATGTACATTATATGTTTATTTATAATTTATATATATATATATATATATATATATATATATTCTTGATTTAATTTTAAATTTGTACTCAAGTTTGTATGTTTATATGTATATATGTAGGTTCATATCTATTTTTATATATATCATGAATCTGGATGATTTCACTTTGATGTTGAGGACTTCCTCAATGCACAAGATGATCCAGCCCCAACCCCACCCCCACCCCCACCCCCAGCGCCAGATGCCCCACCTCCACCCCCACCTGGAACTGACCAGGCTTGCTTGCGAGCCATAATTAATGAAAATGTGGATTCCATACAAGAAAAATTGAATTCCATTCGCAATGAACAATTCATGCCACCTCACGTGGTACGTTTTGCATCTTTGATGCAAAACATTGTAGATTCTGTGAGGTCTATTGACTCAGACTTTGATGGATTCCAGAAATGGAGAGAGGAGAGGCACCAATTTTATGCTGATGGCCTCTCCTATAAGACTATTTTGGATCTTAAAATCACAAAAGCTCAATTAGCGCAATATTTTAGACATCCCATTACAAATGAACCTATTCCTGTAAATACGAAAAGAATATCAATTAGGTGGTGTAGGCATGAAGGAATGTGTAGGCATGCATTAAATAGGAATGTGTAGGCATGTATTAAATAGATTAATTCAGAGCATGTGTAGAGATAGGTCCAGGTGCACTAGAGCATGCCTCTCAGCCTCACACAGTAATTTAATTTTATGATAAATTATAAATTTAAAAATTGTCATTTTAAATCATTTTTAATCGTCTTACATCTGATTTCATCTAAATCTTTCTCTTCTACAGAGTGATTCAGGTCATCTAAGTAGTTCGCATGGTGTGAAGAGGACTCTTGATTATAGAGATAGTATGTGATAGGTTATTGAACATGGGCTACATAATTTGACTATTTCATGGACTATGTTATATACTGTTTGTCATGGACTTTATATATATATTGTTGAACATGGACTTTATATTTTGAATGTATGGGACTTTGTATATTTTTTGAACATGGACTTGGAGTTTATACAACCTGACCTTCCTCTATTTGTTCATGTGGGTTATTTGGATAAACAATTGAATACAAAAATAAGAAACCTTATTGATCATCATTTTGTGGTGGCATCTACTCCCCTATGGTAGGATCCTCATGTTGACTTTTCTAGAACCCTTTGGGGGTCTGGTAGTTACCTCTATACTCTTTTGTTTGGTTGAAAAGTATTTCATTTTAACAAATTTATGAGTAGTTCTTTCCAAAACTTGTATATGAAAAAAAAAACCACTTGAAAAAACATGTTTTGAACCTGTCTTATTTGATTTGAATCCTAGGAGGATTAGAGGATGTCCAAACTTGTAATTTAGTGTGTTATGTTATAGAATTTGTAGAATATCCATAAAAAACTCTAGATTAGTATGCAAATACACATTCAAGATGAGCATAAGACTTTTGTAATATAATTGTATTGGATGAAAGAAGAATTGTATAGTGTTATACATGCCACAATTTAATGGTATGAACTTCTCTATATATACATTATATAGCACATGTATTTATACAAGTGATTGTCTAGCTAGGCCTTCAAGAATATGCTAACATATGTTAAATGCATATACGTGTGATTCACAAGTACACATGAGTGCAAGAGGTTTCAAACCTTGAAGGCCAAAGTAATGGTGGTTAGAGTGGGTAAAAGACTAGATATATCAATGATCCGTGAAAACCTAAATAAAGATATAACTATAAAGTACAATAGAATAACGCATTAAAACCCTAACAAGATATCCAAATATGATAAACTAATTAGAAATTATTGATCTAAAAAACCCTAATGAAAGAGAAACCCTAAGGGGGAACCTTAAGTCATGTAAGCAATGTTGGGAACTCACTAATAAATGTAAATAAATAAATGATTTACATAAATTATCTAGGCTAATTAATCTAATGCAAATAATTAAGCATTATTAAACCAGATAAAATCTAGAGTCAGGTTGATAAATTGATAGTAATAATATGATAATTAAATGAGGAATTAATTACTTAGTTCTAATATCAACAATAGAAGAATAATGTTGATGATGTGCAAAATTGATTCACCACTTGTTGATGCATATTTTGACACAATAATATATGAAACTAGTTGTTCCCTACTTGAAAGGGAACTTCTTCCCCCAAGGTTCTTTATCAGAAAATTTGGTTTGTGTGAATAACATAGTGGTAGATGTCAATTGTCCCATATGAGGGGCTCCAATGAAATCAAAGGAATGAAACACAAGTCATTGCTTGCAATTATTCTTGTTACTTAGCAAGAAAGATAAAGCAAACATGTACATGTTCAGTTTTAGACATTCATTAATAATTTCATACATGAATACATACAAGTCCTACCAAGGAATTTTAACAATTTCAAACATGGTAAAAATTTAACATCTTAGACTAGATATTAATCTAGAATACTAAGTTTAATCCCAATCTAATAGATTTTATAAGAAAATTGCAAAATAAAGGTGAGAAGGAGAAGCTACACTCTTCAATTGCTTTGTCTTGGTAAGATTTATCGGTGGAGCTTTGGAGCTACCCTTGTGCCCCATTTCTTGATATCCTTCACTAGGGCTTCTAAGATTTGTCACCTTTTCTTCACTCTAGAAAATATCAACAAATTAACACATCAATATTTGAAAATTTTCCAATACAAAAAAAAAAAACTAGAGAACTATAAATCATGAGATAAATCACTTGGGTTATTCATCATGATGTGAAAATAGTGACGGAAAACAACCACAAATTCTAGTTTATATAAGTGCACATGAATGCTAATAGAAGAGGGTAGAGGATTGTTGGCTATTGATGAGCACCCAAAAAGGCTGCCATGTGTTGATGTGTACTAGCATGTCTTGCTTTCACATATGGGCTTTACTAGACAAGTTTTCTAATTATGGCTAATAATAATAATTTTTGATTGTTAATATTTTCTTAACAATATCTTACTATTTTATGGAACTAACTAAATAGTATCGACCTAAGCCCACACTAATATATCACATCATCTAAATAGTAAAAGGTCATGGCTCATTTAAGAATTTGATACACAAAATAGAACTTGCTCATGTAACTTTAGTCATAGTGATCTATAAGTTATATTTGTTTAATTTAAAAAAAATCTATTTTTTTTCTAGTCTAGGATTGTGTAGGAAAATAAACATAGCCTATAGTTATTTAGGTCTAATAAAATGCTTTTTAAATTTTATCAATTAGTTAAAATAAAATAAATGAGTTGAGACTCATAAATGCAAATATAAACAAGAGGCTTAGAATAGCTTATCTCTCTTTGTAGATTTTATATGGTTGATGGTAGATTATTTCTTCTAAAATGTGCTTGATAATCAAGATCTAGATTATGCTATTGGATTGGAATTTATTTGGCAATCATCACTATAAATCTAAACATCAAAGGCTTTGTCACCACATAGATTATTCCAATACTCCTTTTGACTTATAGAATTTGTTCACCCATGTTTGTACCTATGTATGAAAACTTGATGGTGTTGAAAAGTACCTTAAATAGAAGTATGTTATAAAAAGATGAAACACCAATTAACTTCCTTAATAGTAGTCAAGCTTCATGGCCAATGTATATAGTTTGAAAACATGCATGTTGATGTAACTATGTCTAATTGGTGAGAATGATCTTGTTTTATATTGTCCTTCAATTTGAATCTTTGAGTAGACAAATCTAATCAAAGCCACTCTTACTCAGCAATTGAAAGCAATTGAGGACCAATACTAATCAATTACATCATTCTAGATATATGATGTATATTATTAGACTTGATGAAGGTATATTAGGTGATATCCATGTAGTTTTGAGTCCCTCTCTTAGATGTAGTGTCTCAATAATGGCTTCTATCAAAATTCAAACAATACTCCAAGTTGATGGACCTGCAAAACAAAAAAAGATGGTAGAGAATGTTGCAAATGTCGCTGTCGGCTATACTGTAGAGAAATTTGCATGGCTGACAGTCATAGTACAATCTTATTAAAAAAATGGACAAATAATAAACGGGATCCCGTTTTTGTTTTGCACCGGTGGAGTAAGAAACGAGATCCCGTTATTTAAAATTTGAATTTTAAGCTCAAGATTTGCTTTGTAACCATGTTTGGGAAATGCTTTGGGGACCCAACCCTGACCTCTAGACCTAGTTTGACCTGTAACTTGAAGGTCATGTCAATGTCACAACAAAATAGTGACTTTGGGCATATATCTGAAGGTCTATTTTGCAGAATATTTTGATGAAATTAAAACCCATTATAAATGAGACAGTGTAGATTCCAAATATGTAATTTTTTTTACAATTGGATTAATTTTTCTATTTTTTAATCAATTTCTGATGAAATAGGTCCATAAACTTGAATTATCAGGGTTTTTTGGTATTTTAATAACTTTTTATTAAAATAATTTTTTGTAAAAAAAATTGTAGGAAAACGTACTTTAGACAATTCTTTTCAATTTAAAAAAAAATTCAAAAAATATTAAGTTTAGGTCATCTTATGTATGATGTACACAATGGTTTTTTAAAAGACCAAAAATGGCCAATAAAAAATTAATAAAAAAAAAATTCAATAAAAAATTACAAAAAAAATATGGAAAACGTGCTTCAGTGAGTTACAAATATTTTCGCAAAAGGATTTTGAAAAATATGATTATTTAGGTCAAAATATGGATGACGTACACGTACATGGTATAGTAAAAAAAGACTTTTAAACAGTGGTTTTTAGAAACACTTATTCAAAATCAATTTCTATCACCTGGGTATTGAAAAAAATTACATATTTAGAAACTAGACTCCGAGTACTACATTTCATATTTAGTGACTTTTTCCAAGATTCCACCTTTAAGTGCTTCAAATTTTTAGGTCAAATGTGACAAATTCTGAAAATCAGAGAAAACACTTCCACTTTTTGGCCAATAAGTGGACACAATTTCTTGCACACACCCAAGAATTGGTTAAACATCCTCTTCAAGTTTATGGAACCTAACTTTTCCATCATTGTTTCTTACCATTCTTTCTCTAATTAACCTTTCCTTCTTTCAAATTTATGGTCTAAAAGGTAACAAGCTATTGTCTCCACTTAATCTTGTGTATGTTAAATACTTGTAAACATTTTAACAAATAATTTCCGTAAGGATACAAATGTTTTATACCATGATCCATAAAAAGGGAGGTTTCTCTTCACGCTACCCTAAGAAATAGATATACAAAGTGATGACTCTTCAAACCCTTGAAACACACTTCGACTACCTTTAATGGATGCTAATTCAACATAACAATGTGCAAGTAAAACAACTTATAGCATCTCAAAAAATTGAAATGACTTCTAATCTAATCAAACTCAAGTGAACAAATAATTTCCCTAGAGAAAACACAACATCAAGTGAGAAACTCTAGGTCTAGAGAGAAAAGTGCTTTTTATTCCACTATAAAAAAGGATGATAATAAATGTTTACTTGGCCTCTATGGCATCTATGAGATTACACAACAAATTTTAAGCCCCAAACACACCTACAACACTACTCTCACCAAGAAAGACTATGAATAATACACTTATAACAATAAAAAGGTGGACTAAAGCCACTATAGAATGAGGTCATGGGAAAGCACTATATGACCTCACTTGAGTCTCCCATCCTCAAAAAATGAGAAACCAAGTAACAAAGTAGAAGATCAAATGATGAAAACCTTTTGTATTATGGATGTCTCTCTTACTATTTAGTGAAATTGTTAGTCCTTCTAGGGAGTGAACATGTAATCACTAAGGTGATGACATGTTTTCCATGTGGTATATGGATCATTCACTATGGTATATATATATAGTAAATTCATCAACTATACAAAGTGGTGATTTCATAAAAATAAATTTTCTAGGTCATTTTAAGATCTACAACATTTATTGAAGACTTTAAAAATGTTCCCAACTATATCCTTGATCATCCTTAACCATCTTCATAGATCTTGTTTGCAAAACAACCCATCAAGAGTGATGACTCTATCTCCTAGCTCATCTCAACACTTCAACAAACATGAAACACCATGACCCCAATGGTTTAAAAGTTTTGACCTAATTTTTTAGATCACTATTCCTCTTGTTATAATTTCTCTATGTACTTTCTATTGCAAGATGAGTAGTAAGTATTATCATTGATGTCAACACCTAAGGTCAGCATCTAAGGAAGTTATTTGAATGAGTTTGAGAAAGTGTTTGAGAAGTCAGTATAATTGCAAAAGTGTTTTATCTCCCAGAATAGTACAGTGTTTTGCTTTGCATATCCTGTAGATTGAATATCTGTGTCTACAGTTTGGAAGTTATGTTAAGGGATGTCTGTAGTTGATATATTTCAAGTTTAAGCCTCCAGTGTGAAGATTTGAGTAAGTTATGTTCACCAAAGTAAAAACTATTTTTCTGAGTATTCAATGGTGACAGTGAGAATGTATTCTGCTCCGCATTTCTCTACATTTAAGTTTTATGGTTTGTAGTTTGAGGATTAAGTCTGGGATGATGTTATGTGCCTTCAATTGAAATGGTTCATGATTTGGTGCTCCACAAGCGATCTTTCCTTTATGACAGTAGCTGACAGTAATGTTTAAGTGCTCTGGTTTGAAGAATCATCTGGATAAAATGTTTGGGGGTTGTGCAGAAGTTCTCGGTGATTGTAACGTGCTTGTGGATGTCTCTAGATCATGTTCCTACTTTTTGATTGGTCTGCAAAGTGTAATTTGGATCGTGCATGAAGCATGTTCCTAAAGGTCTTAGTGTTAACACTAGTTTTGGCTGACTTGGTTGTTTTCACTACTTGCGATTATGCTTTGGAGTTTGTGATAGTGTGTTGTTGTATGGAAGATTACATTTGAGTCCCAGATAAGGCATGGTGTGGTCCACATTCATTCTTTTCCTTCACAAATCTATTTAGGTCCTGACCTATTCTAATGTATGTATGTATTAAGACCTTGGAGATTATTCAAACAGTTGATGATTGTAATGCCGACCTTGATGTACATTCCAAGGTTGATGAATTGTATAAAACATATAATGAAGTCATAATTAAGTGATGATGATGCGAAGATAAGTGTGAAGTGTAAAAGCAGAGCAGAGCAGAGGAGTTTTATTGTGCTTCAATGGAATTGAACCTTGGCATGGTATAGATGCTACTATCTCAGTTCACCAACTTCTGGTAGTGAGCCTATTCCTTTGGCAATAAGCCCCTTCTTTTGCAGTGAGCATTCTGGGCAGTGAGCCCTAAGGAAGTGAGCCTTGTTGTAAATTTTGATATATCATTTATACTATGAGTTAATCCTCACTGTGGTTTTTCCCTTATTGGGTTTTCCACGTAAAAAAATTGGTGTTTCATGTGTTGAATGTGTGAATGTGTTTAAGTTTATGATTTCATGCTTTCATGGTTAAATTATAATAACAGTGATTAAGTGGTTGATGTGTTGATGTTTGAAAGAAGTTAAGTTTTGGTTACAACTAATTCACCCCCTCTCTCAGTTGTCTTGTGCATTTCAACAATTGGTATCAGAGCGAGGGTTCCTTGGAAGAATGCCTAACAACTTGAGGTAGATCTAGGATGGCGCACAAGAAGGAGTCTCCATAGTTTGATGAAATGGATTATGCTCTCTGGAAGATACGAATGAAAAGTCGTCTCATTTCTCTTGGTTATAGTGTTTGGAAGATGGTAGATATAAAGTATACTATTCCTCCAAATGGTCCATCATCTAAAGATGAAGTCAAATAGTATGAGTTGAATGGTAAGGATAGAGACACTCTATTGAATGCTTTATCTAACACTGAGTTAGTGAAATTTATGGATCTAGAAACTACTCATGAGATCTGGGTTAAGTTGAAAATTTTATATGAAGGAGATGATTCTGTAAAGAGTGCCAAATTACAAAACCTGAAGGTGAGGTATGAAGCCCTGAACATGAGTGATGATGAGAAAATAACAATCTACATGCAAAAGGTTGATGAAATTGTCAATGGAATCAAAAGTCTTGGAGGAACCATTAATGAGGACGAGGTTGTGCTGAATATTCTTAGGTCATTGCCTAAATCCCATAGTCACAAGGTGTCTATTATTGAAGAAATTGAGTGTGAACAAGATTACAAAGGATCAGTTGCTTGGAAAGTTCACTGCTTTTGAGATGAAAGAGTTCAGTGATGCTCTACCAAAGACCGAGACTGCTTTCAAAGCCAACACTTCAAAGAAGACTTCAAGATCTAAGAAGTATGCTATGGAATTAGATGATGACCTTGATGAGATTGAAGCCAACTTTGTGGATAGAATGCAAAGAGGTACCGTTAAGTTCAAAGGTAAATTACCATTCAAATGTTTTACTTGTGGTAAGATTGGTCACTATGCATCCAGGTGCCTAGAGAGAATTGAAAAAGCCAAGAAAATTTTTGAAAGTAGACCTAGGATTATAAATAAATGCTATTATATTAGAGATTTTGATGATGATGGTGTAATGAATGATGAGTCTGATGATACTAGTACAAATGAATGCTTGTTTATTGTTATCAAGGAAGAACCTGTATCTACTAATCATGCTAGCTGTGTGAAGGAAGACAAACTAGTGGAAGAAAGTGATTTGTTTGTCTGTCAGGCTGAGAAAGATAAGGATGAATGGATTATTGACATTGGATGTTCACATCACATGATCGGTGATAAAAGTAAGTTTGTAAGTTTGGAAAAGTATGATGGAGGACTGGTTAGGTTTGGAGATGATGCAATGGAAGAGGATCTATTTCTTTTGATGGAAAGCACAATACAGATTATGTTCTCTATGTGAAGGGTTTAAAGCATAATCTTTTAAGTGTTGGTTAGATGTGTGACAAAGGGTATGATATAAGATTCAAGGCTAATGGATGCAAGATCATGGAAAGCTCCGAAACAGTAATTGCTAAGTAGGTAAGAAGACTAGAGGTAATGTTTATCATTTGAGAGGAACTAATGAATGTTGTTTGTTGGCTCAGACATATGAGAGTTGGTTGTAGCATAGAAGGATGTGTCATATCAATTTTGACAACTTGGTGAAGATAAGTTCAGTACAAGCTATGAGAGATTTGCCTAAGCTTGTGAAGCTTGCTAATACTATTTGCAAGGAATGTCAATTGGGGAAACAAACAAGGACAAGTTTCAAGAGTAAAAAACAATTTTCTGATGGACTGTTTGAGCTGGTGCATATAGATTTATGTGGTCCTACAAGAACAAGAAGCCTGCAAGGAGACACGTACTTTATGTTGCTTATTTATGATTATTCTAGAATGACTTGGGTCACTTTTATGAAAGATAAATCAGAAGCCCTAGACAAGTTCAAATCCTTCAAGGCGATGGTTGAGAATGAGTTAGAATTGAGGATCAAATGCTTAAGGTCTGATAGAGGAGGTGAGTTTACATCAAATGAATTCAATATTTTATGTGAAGAACATGGGATAAAAAGAGTTGTCTGCTCCTAGAACTCCCAACAGAATGGATTTGTTGAAAGAAAGAACAAAATAGTTCAAGAGGCTGCTAGGTCAATGATGAAGGAGGCCAACCTACCAGAAGTATACTGGAGAGAAGCCATACTACTACTGTCTACATTCAAAACAGCGTTCAAGTCAAAGGTAATGGTACCAAAACTCCTTATGAATTGTGGTATGGAAGAATTCCTACAGTAAAGTATTTCAAAGTTTTTGGAAGCAAATCTTATATCAGAAGAGAAGAGTTAGACAATTTTGATGCTAGGTGTGATAAAGGAATTTTCCTTGGATACTTCACTAAGAGTAAGGCCTACTGGTGTTGCAACAAGAGATTGAGAAAGATCATTGAGAGTGCTAATGTGAAAGTTGATGAAGACAAGGAAAGAATATCAGATTTGAGTGGGTATGAATCTGATGAACCTGCTGCTACAACAAATGAAGAAAAAGTTGAACAAGAAGATAATCAAGTTGAAGAAGAAAAGCCTCCAGAAAGCACTATTAAGACTCCCAGGTATGTAAGGATTAATCATTCTGAGGATCAAATTATTGGTGATAAAAGCAAAGGGGTATTGACAAAGAAAAGAGCTGTAGAAGAACAGGTGAACTACTTTTTACTTTCAAAGATTGAACCTAAAACTGTAAGTGAAGCCTGCAAAGATGAAAATTGGGTAAAAGCTATGGAAGAAGAGTTGATGCAAATAGAGAAGAATCAAACTTGGAAACTGATTCCTAGACCTTTTGATAAGAATGTGATTGGAACTAAATGGGTTTTCAGAAACAAGTTGAATGAAAATGGAGAGGTAGTAAGAAACAAAGAAAGACTGGTATGCAAAGGATATTCTCAAGTTGAATGCATGGATTTTGAGGAGACTTATGCTCTTGTGGCAAGGATTGAAGCAATAAGAATGTTTTTGGCATTTGCAACACACAAAGATTTCAAGGTGTACCAGATGGATGTGAAGTCTGCATTCTTGAATAAAGTGCTGGAAGAAGAAGTTTACATTGAACAACCGGAAGGATTTCAGTCATCAGACCAAGGTGACATGGTGTGCAGATTGAAGAAAGTTTTGTATGGACTAAAGCAAGCTCCTAGAGCCTGGTATGCAAGGTTGGATAAGTATTTGATGCAATTAGGGTTAAGCAAAGGTACTACAAATAGTAATCTCTATTTCAAAATTAATGATGATCAAATTCTGATTGTTGTAGTCTTTGTTGATGATATTATCTTTGGAGGCAATGAAGGTATGTGTAAGAAATTTGTAGAGGAAATGCAAAAGGAGTTTGAAATGTCTATGTTTGGTGAAATAAATTTATTTCTAGGATTGTAGATTACTCAATCAGAAAAAGGGATTTTCATTTCTCAGTCCAAGTATTTGATAGAGTTGTTGAAGAAGTTTGGAATGGAGGATTCTAAGCCAATAGGTACCCCTATGGTAACTGGTTGCAAGCTGAGCAAGAATGATGAATCACCTAAGACTTATCAAAAACAGTATAGGTCTATGATTGGAGGACTACTTTATCTAATCTATACTAGACCAGATGTAATGCATGCAGTTTGTCTTGTGGCAAGATTGAACAAGAAGATCCTAGAGAGTCACATGTCATGGCAGTTAAGAGGATCATGAGGTATTTAAAAGGCACTTCAGACTATGGATTGTGGTATCCTAAAGATACTAACTTCACTCTTAGTGCTTATACAGATGCAAATTGGGATGGAGATGTTGATGACAGAAAAAGTACAAGTGGATGTACTTTCTTCTTGGGTAATAGATTGGTTTCATGGTTGAGCAAGAAACAAGATTTAATTTCTTTGTCTATTGCAGAAGCAGAATATATTGTTGCAACATGTTGTTGTACTCAAGTGCTATGGATGAAGCAAACATTGAAGGATATAAGAGTTGTGTATGGAGAACCAATTTCAATCTTTTGTGACAATAGAACTACTACAAACATTTCAAAGAATCTAGTAATGCACTCAAGAACAAAGCATATATCAATAAGGTATCATTTTCTGAGAGAAAAGGTAACAAAGAATGAAGTAAAGATGGAATATGTGTCTACAAAGGATTAGATTGCAGTTATTTTCACAAAGCCTCTGCCTAAGTATACTTTTGAGTATCTCAGGGAGAAGTTAGGGGTCATTACCCTTCCTACTCTAAACTAAGATGCATAGGAAATGCATCAGTCAAGTTGTGCCCAAAGTCTCATTTTTTGATTTGGATTGATGTTTTGAAGGCTACCTCTCAAGGGGAGTAGGTAGATTTTGCTGATCTGAGTTCCTGATAAAGAGTAGTAAGTGTTGCAGTATTGTTGACAGGGGGAGTAGTGCAGTAAGATCTAAATTGATCCATGATAACTAAAGAGAGAGAAAAGGTCTGGCACCCTTTTCCATTGATGTCAAAGGGGGAGAGAAGTTCACGTGAAAAACTTAAGGAGAGAAATTCTGAGAAAGTTGTAGCCAAAGAAAGCACAAAGTTAGGGGGAGCAAAGAAGTAAAGCAAGTTTGCTTGTCTTGATGGTTTTTCACATCATGTGTTACCATCAGTGAAAAAGGGGGAGATTGTTGCAAGAATGAGTAGTAAGTGGTGTCATTGATGTCAACACCTAAGGTCAGCATCTAAGGAAGTTATTTGAATGAGTTTGAGTAAGTGTTTGAGAAGTCAGTATAATTGCAGAAGTGTTCTATCTCCCAGAATAGTATAGTGTTTTTCTCCGCATATCTTGTAGATTGAATATCTTTGTTTGCGGTTTGAAATTTATGTTAAGGGATGTCTGTAGTTGCTATATTTCAAGTTTGAGCCTTTAGTGTGAAGATTTGAGTAAGTTATGTTCACCAGAGCAAAAACTATTTTTCTGAGTATTCAATGGTGACAGGGAGAATGTATTATGCTCCACACTTCTCCACATTTAAGTTTTATGGTTTGCGGTTTGAGGGTTAATTCTGGGATGATGTTATGTGCCTTCAATTGAAATGGTTTGTGATTTGGTGCTCCACAAGTGATCTTTCCTTTATGACAGTAGCTGACAGTAATGTTTAAGTGCTCCGGTTTGAAGAATCATCTAGATAAAATGTTTGGGGTTGTGTAAAAGTTCTTGGTGATTGTAACATGCTTGTGGATGTCTCTAGATCATGTTCCTACTTTTTGATTGGTCTGCAAAGTGTAATTCGGATCGTGCATGAAGCATGTTCCTAAAGGTCTTAGTGTTTAACACCAGTTTTAGCTGACTTGGTTGTTTTCACTACTTGCGATTATGCTTTGGAGTTTGTGATAGCGTGTTGTTCCATGGAAGATTGCATTTGAGTCCTAGCTAAGGAATGGTGTGGTCTGCATCCATTCTTTTCCTTCACAAATCTATTTAGGTCCTAACCTATTCTAATGCATGTATGTATGCCAACCTTGGTGATTATTCCAACGATTGATGATTGTAATGATGACCTTGATGTACATTCCAAGGTTGATGAATTGTATAAATACTGATGCAATGGCATCGCTCACCTTGAATTTTGATTTGCATTTTTTTGGTTTCTATAGTTTTGTTAGCTTTTTCTTTGATTGGGTGTTCATGCAGCTCCTATCGCTCCTAACAGAATGTTTGTTTGGCTATTCTATTTATCTCTATCGACTGTTTCTAAACATATAGTATGCATATTTCTAAAGAAATCATGGTTGGCAGTTTAGGATAGTTGGAGAAAGTCTGTAAAGATCTGTGGTTTCATTAAGGATCTAGAAACACCTCTAGTCATGCAACCCAAAATAGAAACAACTAGTGATATCTGGGAGTGGGCCGATCATTTAAGACCTTGTCTTAATTTCTTTCCTTATTATTTCCTGGCATCAACCATTTTCATATTAACTATTATTTGCATCTCTGCTAATCGTGGGTAGTCATGCTGAAGGGCTTCATTTAAATCATAAATGCAGAAGTGATTAAGGGCCAACTCCATGATGGTTAGTGGTGCAACTAGGAGACAGTGACAGTTATCTCTGAGAGCTCTCAACAGTAAAGTGGGGAGGTCGATAAAGAGTGAAGGGGAAGCGATGGTTATAAAAAGATGATTCCTAAGTAGAGCTTGACATCCTTGTAGTGGTTAGAATGGGTTGAAGGCATGTAATCTGGATTTTAGGAAGAGCGATGGTAAACAAAATGATAAGAGTTTGAGTTAGAGAGAGTCGTAGAGAGTCAATAGAATAGAGGGTCGAGTTTTGTTGTTGAGGCTGAAGGTTGGCCATGAGAAAACTTTGTAATGTTTTTAACTATGCAATAGAATACTGTGTTATGGAGTGTTGACATGCTAATCAGTGTTCCTAGTTAATGCGTCTATTATTGGATACTTCATGTCATTTTGAATGTAAAGTTCCTATCAATTCTGCATATCTCTTTGAGTTTATTTTCTGTAAATAGGTTTTTGGTAAGAAACTGGAACTCACCCTAGCAAGTGGTATCAGAGCACAGAAGGTTCTGTGTGCATGTGTAGAACATTGACAATGAGGCAACCTATGCTAGGACTAGTGGGTGTGGAAAAAGAGTCAAGTGGTTGTGTCTCAAGTAAACCCTAGGAAATTTGTTGCAGAGGGTAGAGAAGGAGGCATGAAAGATTGATTGCAAAGTGCAAGTTGGCAAAGTATTTCAGTAGTGAAGAGGATGAAGATTGCAGTTAGAAGACCCATTGTTATACCATCATGGGACAGATATTGGGATGGTGTGGAGAAGAGAAAGTTCAATGAGGAATTGCAAAAGATTTCAAGAAGAATGGATGCATTGGAAAAATATTATTTTTCTAATCCTGATGTGATTCCAGGAAAGAAGGAAGCAGAAGATAGCAAGCCAGCAACAGACATAGAAGAAGTTGATAGCAAGAATGCAGAGGATGCTGATGAGGACTGCAAACAATTTGGTAAGAAAGAAGATTATCAAGTGATAGGTAATGACCAAAACATAGATTCTCAAAGGTTTGAAATTGTTCATTTTGATAATCAAAATAATGTCGAGTTTGATGCTGGGAAAATTATAGCTCATGCTTTTGTTTCTGAAGATGATAAATGTAATGAAAATGAAAAGAAAACCGTGTTTGCAAATGAGGATAAACAACTAGAAGTGTAGAATAGTTTGAAGGAAAATTTGGAAGTTGAAAGTGTAGACTTGGTAAAGGTGATTACAAAAGAGAAAGAAAACACTGAAGTGGACAAACTAACAGATTGAGAAGGTCTAGATGATTTATTGGTTGCAGAAATGAAGATTCTGGAGGTAATTTCTTTTACACAAAGCAAAGATGAAGTCTTGTTTTCATTTGAGATGATACCAGTAGAAGACTGTGACAATGAGTCAGAATGGTGGGGATTTGGAGTTAATAAAGAGAATCAAGGGAGGAAGTATGCACAGAGAGAAAGAAGCTGACAAATGCAGATAGCGAAACTTCGAAGGCAGCAATG
This sequence comes from Cunninghamia lanceolata, assembly GCA_027924645.1. Classification (NCBI taxonomy): domain Eukaryota; kingdom Viridiplantae; phylum Streptophyta; class Pinopsida; order Cupressales; family Cupressaceae; genus Cunninghamia; species Cunninghamia lanceolata. Next base: position 1,934,536 of record BSBN01000771.1, read on the forward strand.
CAAGTATGGAAGTGCAGAATCAAGAAACTAGAAGGTGAGGAAAAAGAAAGTGGAATCATGGACCTCATGAGCAGGACCTCATGATTTTTTTTGCCTAGGGAGTCTGATGCAGTTGCATCGCTCGCCCTTGAATTTTGATTTGCATTTTTTTAGTTTCTGCAGTTTTTTGTTAGCTTTTTCTTTGATTGGGTGTTCGTGCAGCTCCTATCACTCCTGTCGCTCCTGTTAGAATGTTTGTCTGGCTATTCTATTTATCTCTGTTGACTGTTTCTAAACATATTATTCTACATATTTCTAAAGAAATCATGGCTGGTAGTTCAGGATAGCTGGAGAAAGTCTGTAAAGATTTGCAGTTTCATCGAGGATATGGAAATGCCTCTAATCATGCAACCCAAAATAAAAATAGCTAGTGATATCTGGGAGCGGGCTGATCATTTAAGACCTTGTCTTAATTTATTTCCTTATTATTGCCTGGCATCAACCATTTTCATATTAACTATTATTTGCATCTCTGTGAATCATGGGCAGTCATGCTAAAGGGCTTCATTTAAATCATAAATGCAAAAGCGATTGAGGGCCAACTCCATGATGGTTAGTGGTGCGACTAGGAGACAATGATGGTTATCTCTGAGAGCTCGCAGTAATAAAGTGAGGAGGTCGATAAAGAGTGAAGGGGAAGTGGCGGTTATAAAAATCTGATTCTTGAGTAGAGATCGACATCCTTGTAGTGGTTAGAATGGGTTGAACGCATGTGATCTAGATTTGAGGAAGAGCGATGGTAAACAAAATGATAAGAGTCTAAGTTAGAGAGAGTCATAGAGGGTCAATAGAATAGAGGGTCGAGTTTTGCTGTCGAGGCCAAAGGTTGGCCATGAGAAAACTTTGTAATGTTTTTAACTATGCAATAGAATACTGTGTTACGAAGTGCTGACATGCTAATCGGTGTTCTTGGTTAATGCATGCATTATTGGATACTTCCTATCATTTTGAATGTAAAGTTCCTGTCAATTCTACATATCTCTTTGAGTTTGTTTTCTATAAACAAGTTTTTGGTAAGAAACTGGAACTCACCCTATCTAATACATACATGTAATGAAGTCGTAATTAAGTGATGACAATGTGAAGATGCGAAGATAAGTGTGAAGTGTAAAAGCAGAGCAGAGAAAAGGAGTTTTATTGCGCTTCAATGGAACTGAACCTTGGCATGGTATAGATGCTACTATCTCAGTTCACCAACTTCTGGCAATGAGCCCCTCTGGCAGTGAGCCTTTTCCTTTGGTAGTGAGCCCCTTCTTTTGTAGTGAGCATTTTGAGCAGTGAGCCCTAAGGCAGTGAGCCTCCGATAGTGAGCCTTGTTGTAAATTTTGATATATCATTTATACTGTGAGTTAATCCTCACCATGGTTTTTCCCTTATTGGGTTTTCCACGTAAAAAATCTGGTGTCTCATGTGTCTCATGTGTTAATGTTTTTAAATTTCTGATTTCATGCTTTCATGGTTAAATCATAATAATAATGATTAAGTGGTTGATGTGTTGATGTTTGAAAGAAGTTAAGTTTTGGTACAACTGATTCACCCCCCCTCTTAGTTGTCTTATGCATTTCAACACTTTCTATATACAATTTACCTTATTACATTCTTCTAATGGACGATATGCTACAATTTAATCTTATCTTATTTCTTCTAGTAATCAAATCTCATGCCTCCTATATTCCTTATGATGCTCATACTTATATTACATTATTCTCCTTTCTACTACTCATAGTATTTCTTTTCCTCTCTATTTCATACCATGATTCCCATGTTCCTAGTACTATGTGGTCACTTATTTCTTTTTATTAATCTCCCCTTGTTCCTCTTCATGGTACAATTTCACATGTTCGTACATATTACTTTCAATTCTATTGCCAAATGCCCCCCCTCCCCTTTTTTGTGTGATTAATATTGCTTCTTCAATCTCACCTTATTACTTTACCTCATTCAACCTTATGATATGCTTTAAATTTACACACTCTTGCCTCTCAAATACTTATTCTCTTTCTCCCTTTAATCTTCCTATATGTGAAACCCCATTAGAGTAGTCATACATAGATACTTGTGCATGCTCTTACTCCTATTATACCATTCATACTATATTATTCTATTGGTATGCTCCTTTAGTTCTCTTCTTCATGTTATACTTTCAACAATCTTCTATCCACCGTTATATATTATTATTGAGTGGAAGCATGCATGTGTGTCCCACTTTTTGACCTAATTCGGACATTCAAATCAACATTTTAACCAAATTTTCACTTTTGTCACTTAGAGCAAGCAAATTATTAAGAATTTGAAGATAGATTTCACACATAGATTTTGAATATATATATTTTTTAAAAAATTAAAAATAATTTGTTTCATTTATTAAATAGCTATTAATAGCTTTCTAACCAAATTTTCACTTTTTGTCACTTATAGCAAGCAAATCATTAAGAATTTGAATTTGAAGATGGTGTAAGATTTCACACATTGATTTTGAATATATATTTAAAAAAAAATTAAAAATAATTTGTTTCATTTATTAAATAGTTGTTAATAGCTTGTTGCTTATAAGTTTTATAAAATTAATATTTCCCAATGCATAACTTGAGTTAGTAATAATATCAATTTATGATTTCCTAAACATGATAAATAATAGTACTATCTAGGGCATGCATATTTATATAATTTTTGTTGTATATTTTATTTATTATTAATTTTGTAATTCAAAATAATTATAATTTAAAATATATATTTTCCCATACAACTTAAATCTTTTTTATACATCCAAATTATTAGTTTTAGTTTTAAAAAGGACATCAGGCACATTTTCAATTTATTTATTTATTTTAATAAATTTTTCCAGTTGTGTCAAGCATAGATCTTTATGTTTGGTAAAAAACCAATATTTGCTAGAAAATAGAAAGTAAATATAATAATCAAACAAAAATTATTACAAAATATAGTTTTTAGAAAGTATATTTTGAAGGCTACAATGTGCAAAATGTGTGTCATGTAAACTTCATTTAATTATTCAAAACTTGCCTCATATCAACATTTTTGGTCAAGAAATAGGGTGACTAAAAGTTGAAGGGCCACATAAGGTGGTTTGAATGAAGGACCTTCATTCGAAGGCCCTTTCCCATCTGTTTTTTGACTTGAGACATTAAAAAATTAGTAAAAAACATTCATTCAAACCCCCTTGATCTTTATTCAAAAGTACTTTCATTTGAACCCCATTGACACGTGGCAAGCCATATAGCTTCAAATGAATGTCCTTCAATAATTTTTGTCTCCTAGAACTCATTTTTATTAAATGTCCAAGTGGAACACACTTTTATACTTCCACCCTTATATTTTCTTTTTGTACCTTAGTGTTGATCCAAACAATTTGCTCCCTTTTGAAATAGAATGCCTTCCTCCAAGGCTTCAAATACCTAGTCTAAACTTGTAAGTTCTTGTGTTTGCTCAATGGTTAATGTGAATTTTTGGTGGAAGAGCTTAAGTCATCCATGAGTTGTAATTTTAACACTAGTGGAAATAATACCAACCAAAAATTGCCATAATTTAAACGTTCATGCGTAGCATAATCAGTATAGGAGTTGTGATTGAAAACAGGTCATAGGGTCCAATTCAACTACTGACTCTTTAAACAGCCAACACAAAAACATATCGATTATATATGCAAGGCGGCTGTTGGTACTTTCTAAGAAAATTATGAATTTACAATTGTATATTGATACTTTCTAAGAAAAATTATGAATTTACAATTGTATATTGAATGTGTGTTTGTTTCACTTTCTTTGTATATAAATTTTTAGTTTTGCACTTAGTTTTACACAGTGATATGTGCTTGTTTTTTTTCAATGTTTCGAATAAAAAAGAAAAGATACATCATTTAAACCCAAAGATGAAAACCAAAAGCTTTACTATTTAAAGCCTATTCACCAAAATGGAATTTACTATAATCTAAAGTCTATTTTAAATATTCAAAACTAATTTAAAACAAGAGATTAGAAAAGAAAGACGAAGTGTACAAAGACTACCGATTTCTCCTGCAATGTCATCTATGGATTCTGTAAATCCTCTACCTAAGTGTAGCAACTAGTCCTTGCACAATCTTCTGTAAGAAAATAATGTAAAATTAACTTTTGGAATTACTGGATCACAGGAAGAGCTTAAACAGGCCGTATGTTGTAGGGCAGTCAAAATCTGGTCAAAATTTTGCTGACTCGTTGGTTTTCCAAATTTTAATCCATTCAACAGGTCAGGTATAAAAGTTTAAATTTGAGGAGGTCCAAAAACAATGTGTCAACTGTTTACCGTGGGCAACTAAGGTGCCCTCAGAAATGCATGGAATCCAGATAAATGAAATGCAACAAAATATTTTATTAAATTGAAGAAATAATACACCAGGATTCACATTAAAAATTTATATTAATTAAACATTTGGGAAGATAGGACAACATAATACAAGTTTTGTGTAGGGAAAAAGAAGTTCTATAAATTAATGGATATACAATTTGTAACCAAAAATATAAAATAATGAAAAATAAAGATAATATGTCTCATCTTAATTACTAAAGATAAAAAATATAAAATACTTTTAACACTTTGAAAGAGGATACAAAGAGAAAAAACACTTTCAGAACTTTTACTCTGTTCTAAAACTAATCCTCGCGGTTAAAATTCTATTTAATGACTCAAATACAAGACAATTTTTTTAACCGAGATACCATGTTAAAAATCAGTTTTAACAATTAACAGCTGTTAACTATAAAATTGATTTTCCACGGTTCTAATCAAAATATGTGACCACTCACCTTTTACATCCATCGGATGACCCATTGATGATTTAACCAGTAGATAAGTGCCACCTCATACACATTTCAATTAATAAATTGGAAACATCAAATGTCCTGTTCTTTTCTTCATTTAATTCTGGAGGGACAAATATCTTTTATTATATTCACGTGATGGCTATTTTGGTGTGAATGAGGTGTAAAATTGATATTGAATATTTGATGATTTAAGGGAGTGATATTTAAGTAAAATAGAATTTTTACAACCTATTTAATTCATGTACTCTTTGACAACTTAAAAAATCTCAAACTTTAAAAATTAATTCATAAATGTTCAGCTGCACTCTCTTATAGGAAACAATAAATGGTAAAAACTAACAAACTAAGAGGTAGGACTGTGTTGACCACAATGTGCCAATTATTTATATGGGAGTGGTTTCTCATATAAATAGCCTATATATTAACCACAACATACTAGTTATTTACAAATAAATCTTAAAGAGCCAGCACATCAAACAAATTTTCACTTCCCAAGTAACAAACAGTTTAACCTCCAAAATAACAAACAACCTGCCTACTATTTATTTTTAAGTTTAGTTATACTAGGCAGGATTGATCTGCCATATCAATCCCACTCTACTTAAATTTCATCCATTTCAATAGTTAAACAGCCAACAGTAATTTTAGGCCCCATCCATACCAAAAAGTGGCAAATATTTTTTCTATTTTTATTGGCCAATAAGTATTTTGGATCACCTAATTCTATTTGGGGCTTCTGTCTTTCAGGTTTCAAAAGTATTGTAGTAGATCCCTTTTCCAATCCTTGTTGAAATGTGAAGTCAGTTTTACTTATTTCAACAGTGACGAGCAATGACAAGAGTACCTAGCTAGCCTCAGACACCATGCAAAACTGCATGTGGATTTTCCTTTTTTGCATGTGCTTTTTCATGATTATTTAAGTTAGTCGAGCATGAATGCCAAGGTATGAGAAAAAGTTGTAACAGTGAATTTTCTTCTGAGAATAAAATTGAGAGATCTTTGTCCTGGTACATTATGGGTTTTCCACAAAACCCACGTAAATCTGTGTTGTTTGTTTTGTGTGTTTTATTGATAATTCACTATTATTTCAATTTTGCACTACTTATTTTTCTGAAAATTCTTCAGCCCCCTCTTAGACAACATTGAACTTAAACTTGCTTCTTGTTTAAGCTTACTAGTTCATGCTGTTCTTTTGCTGTTTTCTGTCTATTTTACTCTGCTGAACAATAACCTGGCCGCTAAGGTTATTATCAGGATTCTTTGTCTGTATGATACTAGTTCTTATACTTTTCGATCTGGGTTTTGGTTATGTATCCTCGGCCCTACAAGGGTTATTATCACGGATGGTGCTGTAAACTATTATGGGGTTTTTTGAGACATGTTTATGAATTTGTAAGACTATTACTGTGATGGCTCCCTGGCCCTGTTGGGTTATTATTAGAGAGGGTCTGTGCTGTGCTGTGTTTTTCTGCTGATCTACCTTTTGTATGGGTCTGGGACCCTTTCCCAGCTTAACTTAATCAAAAATATTGAACTTTAACAAAACAATGCATTATAATCAATACAATGGTTGTTTACTGTGGGAAGGATCCACGTGTAAACAAAATATACATTAACTACAATCCATCCCTTGTTTAAGGAAGATGCTTCGAAGATAACACTCCTCTCACAGTGCATATTGCATTCACGTTTCATTTAGACATGCTCTTTAAAAAGTAGATTTCTAATAGAAAATCAATTCATTTAGACATGCTCTTTAAAGAGTAGATTTCTAATAGAAAATCTACCTTCATTTATGTTGATTTGGAATGTATTACAGCATCCGACCGTAAAACTTTATCGAATATTTACTACTGATCTTCTAGTTCCACTTAATGATTTAATAAAATGGGACACCCAGAATTCATCCAAACTGCCCTCGATTCAGAAGGTTGTCTTTTGATTTATATTGTGCTTCCATCGTTAGATTAGCATTGCTAATTCTCAGCACAAGTTTTGAACTGCACTATTCCTTCTATCAACTTCCATTTTCTACCCACTCTCTCTTTCTAAAAAAAAAAGCAGATTTACAATAAAAAACCAACGTTGTTCCAACTGTCGGACCTCTTGCGACCTCCACCATGGATGGGATTCTTTGGGCAAACATGAAATTTTGTTCTTCCTCAGAATTAACAAATCTCAAAGCCTGTTCATGGTTTCCCTTTAGGATTCATAGTTCCTTTTAAAAGCGTTTATAATAATAAAAAAACAAATCTCAAAACATCTCAGTTGCAGTTAGTTATAACTTCCCCCCTTTCCCCTTTACTGCTATGGTCTGCATTGAATCCAAAGAACCCGCTTCTACTTGTACAAATTCTTCATCTTATTACAATACCACCAAATCAAGTTATGCTTGTAAAGACATCAGTTAGATTGATAATTCTTCTCATGCACCACAGAAGACATAAGTGTACCAAATAGAATTTGGAACAGCTGAAACACTAGCTGATTTATATTACTTATTCATAATCAGAGATTACATATTTATAGTTACTAATGATTTCAAGAGCATCTTATAAATCTGCTAACTAATATGACAGCTCACTGAACTGTTTGACAACAAATTGATCTTAACAGACAACAAATTGGACATCTCAACAATATTTGATGACACATACACAATATATGTACAGTTCTATTATGACTTATTATAACACAACAGTTATGTTGGAATGTATACTCTAAGTCCAACACAAAACTTGTTGGCTGTAAATCAATTTAAAATAATAAAATATTATATTATATATAATAGATTGTAATCCATAAACTATATGCTTCCCACATTATTTTAAAACTATACAAAATGTTACTGAGCAGATAACAAACCTATTACATTGTTACTGCATGACCTTCCTCTTATTTACCTCTGGTTTTTGACCTTTCCTTACTGTCACTGCTTCAACAATTATGAACACGGTTATTTCCTGCTCACCAGGCCTTCAATAAAATTTGTGTTGGTTAGCATGACGTATTCAGGGAATTACACATATTTTCTCGATTCCTATGATTTGAATAAGAGTCAGTAGAACTGATCACAACACATAAAGGAGATATAAATAAACTAGCAGTTGCACAGTATTTATGTGCAGATAGTTAATTTTTGTCAGGTGCAGAATAGCAGATGGAATTAAAAAGATGAAAAGTAATGATAAATTACAAATTATAAGCATTACTTTTAAAAATTAAAGTATACTAAAAAAATTCAATAATTAAAGCTACACAAATTTAATGATGATGAGGTTGTGTCATGGAATGTTTTAATTTCGTCAGAATTTTCCAGATAATTGCAGCACCTAATAAAAATTTTCAAATCATATGTCAGACAGGTCAAATTGACATAAATTCATGGAATTCATGTTGAAATGCCACTAGTCTCTGAACAAACTGTTACCAGTAGTTTGTTTCCTAATAAATGAAGTTGCAGATGAGAAGCAGCTGCAGCTAGTTCCTAGCTGTCACTGCTCTTTAAAAAGAAGGGCTCATGTCAACATTAACAATTATGTATGAGCCATCTCAAATATGAAATTCAATTGATACCCAAAATATTTTAGATACACCATAAAACCAGTTTTCAACCTAAAATTTTTAAATGGATCCTAAATTTTAAATGGTTACTATAGCTTCCATAATGCATCATCATCATAATAATTTTTTTATTAAAAAAACTACGAATAAATCCAATCATTTTTTTCATATACCATTTATAATTTTTCTTAATGAACTATATACACATTTTTAAAAAAAGTTATACCTCCAATGGATACCATATATATACCATCAGAACTGCGATTGCAAAGGCTGAATGACCGTGTCCACCTGTTTTATATTCTTCATGTTTAGAGCAGGATTTAGGTATAGATCCTTGATGGGAAGCTCTTGTTAATGAACCTAGCATATACTGCAACATCATTTCTTATTTCCAAAGCACAATCATCAACACAGAACAGAAAAGCGTAGTAGCTTTAAAAAAACAAAAACTGCAAAATCAACCCTATGAGCACTATTTCTCCGAGTAATCAACACATGTAGTATATGGCTATGATTCCCTTAGAGGCCCTCCACCCCAGGCTTGGAATTTGATGGTCATCTCTGTGTGTCATATAAAATTTTTATGATGGTTTGGTTATTTAACTATCTTTTAATTGACGTTTAAAAAAAAATTATAAATTGTCAAAAACATGACGAGTGATTTTTTTATATTGAAAGAATGCAGGTTACAAAATGTTGGCAGGGGGCAGCCCTAAATATCAATGCTGTTGGAATGAAGGACAAAACAGAACAATAAAACTGAACAGTGAGAGAGAGAACGAGGTTCCAAAATCAAAACACACAGCAATATATTTGTAATGTCCCCTTATCACAAATCAAAATTCCTTTTATCTTGTTCACAAATTTTTAAATGTATAATTCTGATGGTTCGATCAAGTGTTATAGTAAGGATGATAATGTATTTGATGCTCTCTGCTGATATAACCTTGTATGGTGCTTGCTTCGATATCTGTAATGGCAAACTAGATATAATACAATAATTATTTCTTATAATGCTGTTCGTAGTGGTGGCTGGACGCATTTGCTGATAGTTATTATTGCTCACTATGTATTTTATTCGTTGAGTTCCTTCACTGAATGATGTGCGCTGAATTACTTCCCAAATCCTAAGATTGACACTTGATTGTTTGTTGGCGTCATAGTTCATATTTACTTATCTTAACGTTTGGTTGACTTATATGGAAATCTTGATTAATATATTTACGAAGTCGATTGCCTTCCCAATCCGACCTTTATCACAATCTTTCATTACTCCTCCATTGCTAAGAAGATCTATCCCTGATATGCAGATCTGTTGAGAATAATTGCTGAGTGAAATCTTAAAACAGAATAAATTATGTTCCAATCCTTGCTTCCCAATGTCCACCGAGGCTTTCTTTATATCCTTTGACCGGTTGTTATTTTACCAATAGTCGCCTTCCTTCATAATCTATTGTTGTTTATTAACATTGATTCATTGATCGGCAGCTCTTTACTCCTCATCGGTTGCTTATATCCAATATCATTCTTTAATTAAGACTTTGTCTTATTTGCTGTTATTTCTAATATTAGCTTTCATAACCCATTACGTATTTTGATTTGTGTTGTCTTATAAATAATGATAATTATATATATTTGTTGTTGTTAAAGTAATCATTGCCTTTTAGGCTTATCACTTAGAGTATATTCATCATATTAAATATTTATATTAATATGGTTAGTACTTATATTATTATATTTATATATTATATATGATATATTATATTTCACAATATATTATATTATAATAAGTATAAATATAATAATATTTAAATAAATATATCATATATTGATTATATAAAAATATTCATATAATAGTATTTAATATTATTTTTTAAATATTAATACATACACTATTATTTCTATGTATCCAATTGATTTATCATCATGTTTTACAGAAATGACCACCTTCATTTATCATTATGTTCAAATCTTTAATTTAAACTGTCTTAATATATGGGGACATGACAATATTATTATACCTAAAATAGTGAAGGTTTCAAAATAAATTGGAAACAGTGAAAGTAAAAAAGTGAAAAAAATAATCAAAAGTATGGAAAATGCAAAAAGCATGGACACTCTACAAGATATCTCTCGAGTCTCCATGTACTATAGATATATATTTTTAAATATAAATAGACTAGTTATAAAATAATATATATTATAAATAAGACTATTATATTATATTATATTTTTCATCTCATCCCTTAACAAGAACACTTCAAACCCATGAGCTCTTTGGCCCAGCGCGAATTTAAATTCTGGTGGCAGCCACTACAACCGAACCACATAACCACCATCGGCAAACAATAATAAAAATTTAGAGTTTACTATGGTCTAATAAATTTTAATTCCAAGCTGCTCGAACACCATACAGGTTGCCAGAATAATAGCACTTGCCAGCACTCCAAGTCTGAGAAAAGACAGAAAGTAAACCTGAAAATCTCTTTGACAAAGGGAAAGCAGACAACCAAACAGATTTCTGGTGGAAGCAAGCTCCCAAACAGGCTGACTGATTTTTTCAGCCCTTAAAAAAACAAAACAAAAAAATAGCAGGCACCCAAGTAACTTTCTGTTTTCAGACTTCTGCGGCTACAAGACAATTCCGGAAGCAATGCTCCCAGCTGTCGGCTAATAAAGCGGACCCGATTACCATTTTACTTGTGAATTCATAAAGTAAATCGGGTCCGAATCTTATCAAAGCCCCCAAAACATTTTTTCACCTCATTTCTCCTACTAGTGAAGGATTAAAATCCTTTTTAAACATTTTTCATAAAATGCATCGAGACAGCCACCTTTTTTACTTGTGATATAATGTCTATTTCTTTGACCTCTATTTCTCAGCTATTTTCTTTTTATCACTTTCTTATAAACCCTGTGATATTTTAATATGTATATTAATGTAACGGTGAAATTTTATTTTTTATTTTGTTTTATATTTATTTTGAGAAAATAGTTTAATTCATTTATCTATTGATAAATGGTGTAGTTTTATATGAAGTTGGATCCATTTCCTTAGTCTTTGTCTATTTCTATTATATACATTTTTACACATTTATTTGTATCTTATCTATTTATACATATCTTTCCATACGTACCATATTTATTGCACCTACCTTGATGAGACATTCATTAGGTGCATAGACTTTATTATTTCATTATCCCTTCCAAACTTCAAATTCAAAATTAGCCAACTCTCACCCATTTCACTAGTTGTCGTGAGATGATCAAACCCATATTTGCGAGATTTATTGTTAGATATGTATTTAAAGGCATTCAATTATATTCATTTCGCATCCTCTCATATATTAATATCCTCTCTCATCCTAAAGCATTCATGGAGCCTTTAGTATAGGGATCTTTTGAATTGGTGTACTAAAGAATCAAAAATTGTATATTCACCATAGGAGCATTTTCATAACTTAATCTTGTTATCTTCTATCATTGGCATGACCATAAAACCAATATTTTGAGGGTTGACCTAAGAGAACTTGTCCCCTAGCAATCCAACAACCCTCTGAAGGTATTCTTAAATACCACTAGTCTTTAGAGTAGACCAAGTGTTAAGGAATTCAACAAATTAGAGAGCAGAGGTGCACAACCAACAAGATCATATCCACATAGTAGAGAACTAACTTGCAGATGCAAAAGTCATGTAAAGGCTTGGACTCAACCCAAATAGAGGCACAGATCTTGTGTAGAGTCTAAGGTAAAACACAAACAAAGAGGTCCTATTCCCTTCCTCGATGCAATCCAAATCCCATAACTATATTAGAGTTATTTATCTTTGAGCCTAGAGCTAAGTGTCATTTAAACCTTACTCACATTTACTTTTTTATAATTAGTATTTAATATTTCAATTATCACACTTACAACTTTCATACATTGATCTAGGTTAATTTATGCTTATGTTTATACATATTATTGGATTAGCCTAGATTAAGCTTCTAAGGGAATGTTTATTTTCCTTAAATTTTTTGTGAACTTGACATGAATACACCATGCTAAGTTTTCACTCTAGCATTTATACCTTCACTATTTTAGGGTTTCAAATATGCATGCTTCTAATTTATTATCTTATTTTAAATCTTGCTAGGGTTTGGGTGCTTTTCATTGCTCTTCCATTACTATACATTCTCTTTTAAGTTTTAAGCTTCATTTTTTTCTATCCCTTTTTCTCACCCTACCCACCCTTGGCTAAACCATTAGGGTTTCATTTTTAAATCCAATATGCTAATATTGATAGTTTTATATTCAATCTAAAAGTGAGTTTTTGACATTTCTCTTCTTATCTTTATTTATGCCATTAGTTACTCATGAACCTAAGCTTCTATTAAGGAGTGTGCTCATTTAAACCCTAGCATGGACACCCAATCCAACAAGGCTAAATTTATTCTAATGCTCGTGTTGAGAATAAATAAGAGGATAATCAAGAGTATGATCATGATGCTCATATGACTAACTAAGATTTTGTAAATAAGCTTGTTAGTTTGGTTAATGTTGAAAATCCAACACAACTAGTTGATATGATTTACAATGTGCTCATCAACATGTCATTTGGATTAGAAATATTACAATATGTTAGTGCTAATATTGCTTCAACTACTATGACTAGTGCATCTACCCCCTCCCCCTCTTCTACCATTACTCCTTCCACCACCACTACTCATCCCCACAGTGTCACTCATACTTATACTAGAGTGTACCCCACATAGTGTTTATTTTTTCTCCACCTTCCCTCCTCCTTATGGCCTCCCTCCTAATTATACCCCTCCTAAGATACCCACATCCCTTATGATGTAGAACACATTTATGCACATCTCATCTACTACTACCCACCTATCATTAACACATCTTAGTTATGTAATTACTACTTCTCATGTTATGTCTATTCCTCATTCCACATCTTCATCCATGTCCATAAATGCCCTTAAGTAGTTTTCCTCTTATATGCCTTTCTTCCCAATTTATTGCATCTCCCATCTCTCTTAACTCTCGCACCAATTCCTATACACATCATAGTGGTCCTCAACTTTCAATAGTTACCCTTTCATCATCTGCCATAGATGCTCTAATTCAAAGGACCAATCATCTAAAAAGGAGAGTGAATGCTAAACCAAATGGACAAGATAGTGAAGAATTTAAGGATGCTAGGCATACACCACTATCATATGAGATTGTTATGTATCCTCTCCCTATGAGCTTTATTGCACCATGATTTTAATGTATGATGGAAAAGGTGATCCAAACATACATTTGAGATATTTTACAACTACATTTGTACATAGACTTCCTATATGGGGATAAGATATTAACAAAGTTATAAATCCACACAACTTATAATCTTGGATTTGGATTGGATATCTGAGCCAAATGGTTGGGCCTGCATGTAAGGTGCCCAAAGATATGCTTTTGCATAAAACATGAAAAAAAAAAAAGAAAATGTTGAGTTTGCTCTCCATCAAGTTTGCACATTTTAAGACACTATTCTAAAAAAAATGGCACAATAATGTCAAGCTCTATCTTATCTTTCTAACTATGTAATTTTTTATACATTTCAAATATGTCAAGGCTTTGATCTTCAATTTCTTTTGCTAGTGTCTTCATTTTTCTTCAAAAACTTATGTATAACTTTGCTCATCTAAACTTGAAATAAAGTATATTCTTACATTATAAACTCCATTCCATACACACTAAAAAATAAATTAATTTTTAATTAGTTTTGTAAGATTTGGCTATAAAGCCACCCAATAATGCAAATGAATGAAGGAAAGAAAATATAGAAATCAGATATGAGTCAAATAAACTGTATTCAACTCAAGAGAATGTAAAGCATACAATGAAAATGAGATGCCCATATACGAGCGATGGGTGAGTATATATAGGATTTACCACCCAAGAGACTAAAAACAATACCAATGTGGGATAAAGTAAAAAAGTCCCTAAGTAAACTTAACCTAGTGTGAAGAGAGCTAAGTGGAGAACTAGATAGCTAAAGAACCCTATTCACACTAACACACCCCCTTAAGTGCAACTTAGGGAAATGCATGTATAGATGCAAAGATGGGTCTCGGCAACAAGGCCTAATGAGGTACCCATGTACAAAAGATCCCCTCAAACAAAAAAGAAGGAGAAAACCCAGTGGGAAAAAGCTCCCCCCATGAGAGGAGAAAGAAAGAAGGGCTAAGTGACCCCCTCAAAAGAGATGTCCCACATCCCCAAGAGAAACTGATGATGAACATACTTTCTCTTAGTGAAGGGTTTGGTGAAGATGTCTGCAATATGCTCTGCTATAGGACAATACTGCAAATCAATGACCTACTTCTGAATTATCTCCCTGAGAAAATGCATGTGGATCCCAATGTGTTTGGTCCACTGATGATGAACTGGGTTCTTTGAGATCTAGATGGCACTCTAGTTGTTACAGTAGATGACTGATGGCTTCTAAAAATTGATGCCAAGTTCAGTGAGGATATTCTGAAGCTAAATAGCCTTAGTGGCGGCATTGACAACCCCCAATACTTAGCCTTAGTCAAAGAAAGAGCAATGACATGCTACTTCTTGCTCTACCAAATGGGCCTAGAACCAAGGTGAAAACTATAGCCAGAAGTGGACTTGCGATCATCAAGATCACCAGCCAATTAGAATCTGTGTATCTAATAAAATCTAAACTTGTGCCTACTGCATAGGGAATCCCATACCTGTGAGTGCCTTGCATTTAGTGCAAGATGCATTCGGCAGCCTTCTAGTGGACCTCATGTCGCTCCGTCATGAAGCACAAAACAATGCCAACTGCAAAAGAAATGTCAAGGTCAGTATGACTTAGGTAGATGAGGCTACCAACAAGCCAATGATACAAAGAAGCAGATCAACTAATGGTGTGGAACACTTTACCTCAAGCATGGCTCCTAACAGAAAGGGAGTCGGTGCATGTTTACAATTAGGCATGTAAAAATGAGCCAAAAGATTAAGAGCATACTTGGGCTACACAAGAGAGATCCCAGAAGAGGTAAATGAGTGATCTCAATCCTAAGAAAATAGTGCAAGAGACCCAAGTCATTCATGGAAAACCTTTCATGTAAAGCAGTATTGACACTGGCAATGATGGATGAGGTGCTCCAAGTGATAATCAATTCATCAACATAGAGAGCCAAGAAAAGAAGACCATCCTCTTGTATCAAGATGTAAACATTCAGATTGGAGTGGCATCTGGAGAACCCAACTAAGATAAGAAAGGAGTCCATCTTGGCATACCAAGTTCGTGGGGCATGTTTGAAGCCATAAAGAGGCTTCCTCAATCTACAAACCAGTGAAGAATCCTAAACAAACCCCTATGGTTGCTCCATGTAAATCTCCTCATGTAGATCCATGTGAATAAATGCGCTCTTCACATCCATCTAATGTACTAACCAACCTTGAGTTGTGGGTAAGTGCAAAAAGATGGGGGGCCAAAAAGTGGCCAAATTATTTTTTTTAAAAATTAATACAAAACGCGAGCGCGTTATAACGCGCTCGCGTTTTGACTTGCTATAAATTAAAAAATGGTTTCTATCTCATTTCATTTCTTTCTTCTCCTCTATGCCCGCAACCTGCAAACCCTAGAAAGCGCGCTCGCATTTTGCAAAACTCCATTCAACACAAAAACCTTATCGATTCGTTGCCAAAATGCCGCCACGACGTCGAGCACGCCAAAGGAGTGAGTTATATTTGTTTTTTTGTTTGAATTTATTTCTAAATAGGTAGGTTTGAGTTGATTTTTGATGTATATTTCATTAATTGTCAAGAAATGTTAATGCACCTCCTCCTCCTCCTCCTCCTCAAAATCCACAAAATCCTGAGGAGGAAATACCTGCAGAACAACAACCTCCTCCATCCATTCCTCGACATGCTCCTGGAACACAAGAAAATATAATGGGGCAAATTGAAAACAACAAAAAAGAAATTGAAGATATAATTGCAAGGTTGAAAGATCCTTCCACTTCAACCTTGCATAGGTCCACGCTTGTTGAATCTCTTGAATCTATGTTATCAAATGTAGATTCAATTAGCAAGCAAATAACTAGTTGGACGGATAAGACGAGAGAGATTAGAGATTATTATGCAGACAAGTTGTCATACCAAGATGTGAAAAAATTACAAATCACAAAATTAGACTTGTGTTCCATTTTCACAAACTCACAAACAAATCAACCTCCACCCATTACATGCAAGAGGTTCTCTATCCATTGGTGCAACAACCAAGCGATAAGGGACAATTTTGGGCAGAGGTGGCAGATGGTTTTTGACCATCCTCCATGTAATAATAATGAGGTCCCGCAATACTTTTTGAGGAAACTCTACTGCGAGTTTGTCCTCAATAAAGTGCCAAACTATTTCGATATGCGGGACTTCTAGGGTAGAGGTGGGGGGTCAGCACAAGATAGACCAGGGGCACGTCTTGACCTACAGTACGTAGTGAGATGAGTAATCAACAGACCAGCCCATGAGCATGTTTCTATCCCTTCCATTGTGAAGGAGAGTGTTGAGGTCGATACACTTCAGTCCATTAGTGCCTTGACCCAAAGCATCATAGAGCATGCCGGTCCTGCAGCACAAAGTGGGTTGGGAGATAGTGCAAGGAGTAGGGTCCCATGCCATGCTTGTCAAGCTTGCGGGTCAGCCTGTGGTTATGACCCCATGGATAGTCAGGATGCAGGTGCACATGCTACATCTGCAGCTAAGCAGATGGTGATGACAGATACCCTCCTGAGTGAGACTTTCGGCCTTGATACTCAAGTAAATATTAGCAAGTTTATTGAATTTGATTTATTAAATTTTATTTTTGAAATGCAAGATTAACTAATTTAAATTGATGATTTTAATGAAATATCAGGGTCATAGCGTCAATGCAGTTTTCAATGGTTCTCCACCTGCATTTTACACTAGATCATCTACTGTCAGGGTATGTAACTAATAAACAATTATAAATATTACATGTGAATAGCATCGTTATATGAATGGTATTTTAATATCTGATTTTGGATGTTGAATAGGTTACTACTGTAGATTTCACGGCAACACTTGCCAGCAGTGGTGGACTTCAAAGCTTTATGGAGGTAATAAAATAAATAGTTTAATGAATGAATTGTACTTAAGTTAGATTTTGTATGTGACTTGTGTGCTTTATTGTGTGTACTTCCATATTTAGATGAACATGTGTGTATGTTAGGAGCCATGATTTGCATCACTATTATAGTTTTTGTAATTGAATAATGTTGTTTTATTTCTAGATGATGCAGGCTGCGGAGACACCTCCCCATGTTCATAGGGCAATGGAGCAGGGTGTGGCCTCTGCGATTCATAGCTCCATGGCATTGACAGGGGTATGAGGCAGATTAGTAAATTTCAATTTACATTCATTGTTATAGTTGTCTATTTTTTAAAAATCAAAAGATTATTGATTTGAAGTTTAATTTCTATCTAGATGGTTTCTATAGGACATGACATTACCAGGGCCTATTCCTGCTAATGAGGCAAGTGAGGAGATAGATTATATGTTAGCGGTAAGTGATTATTTTGTTAAATGTTTCATTTTTTATAACATGTAACTTCTATATATTAATGTCTATACTTTTTATTGTAACAACTAAAGATGTAGGAAGAACTAAATAGGAGGAGTAGCCCTCGAGTTCGTAGTAGACCACCCACATGTGCGTCTCCATCCCCTAGAAGATCAAAGGCTGCCCGTGATCTATTCTCTTCACCAGCCAGAGGGGAATGACTTTTTATTGTGTTCCTTTGTTGTATGCCTATATGGCATTTGTGGACATATATTTTGTATTGTATATAGTTGACATTGTATGCCTATATGGCATTCTTGTAAGCCTATATGGCTATTTTGTATATATGTTATACTTATATCGACAGATATTGATGTATGCCTATATGGATATTTGGTTAATACAAATCTTTTTTATTGATGGTGTTCATACTTGCATTATAAATCCACGTTTGAATGGATATTTATAGATAGCTACTTTAAATATTTAAAGTCCAATTGTATTACATAGGATGTTTGTTGATCCAATAAGCAAGCTATTGTTATTCAAGTATCACCTAAACCTCATTTTGGAACTAAAAGATAAAAGTTGTATTTAAAAAAAAAATGAATCATCATGTTGAACAGAAAATATTAATATTCTTTATGAGTAGCATACAATGTCAACTATATGCAATACAAAAAAATGAATCATCATGTTATTCTTTATGTTTGAGATCCTAAAAATGACTAAGTCTGGTAGCCTGATATCCTGAAACACTAGGATGAATATCCAAGTCATTAGGATGATTGCGCCTTGAGAAAAAGTCATTAAGATGAGCGCCTAAAGGAGACTTTCTTAAACATTCAAACATTGAGCAACAAACATGAAGGGTTAAGGCACAATTTGCAACTCATAAAGCCTCAAAAGGGCGCCCAACTTAGAGAGAGCATTCATTTAAGACAAGGCGCCCATTGACACATGTTCCACCATAAAAGTGCGCCTAAGGTGGAAGGAGAACAAGCCTCTAGTAAGTGAAGCACACCTATTGTCTAAACCACTTCATTATGGCACCCTAGCATGAGGAGGAGTATATAAGTCAATAGGAAATGGTGCCTAGAATGCAAATGAAGGAATAAGTGGCATTTTCAATAAGCATCAATTCACCTTGAGCTTTCAATAAATACATCAAATTGAGCCCCATAAGCCTAGGAACCCTTTGCCTTCAAAAGAATCTTGTATTGACGTCAAGAGTTGGTCGTATCAGCATATCAACAGACCTTGGTTAGGCTTTGCTGATAGTGGTCTGTCTTTCTGACGAGTGTGGTTTGAAGTCGAAGACATCGGTGTATCGGAAGATAATCCCATCGGCGCATCGGAAGGGCAGTTGAGAGATTCGCCGATGAAGGAGGTCACACCGACAGTCAAAATCCATCGGTGTATCGGCTCAACAAGATTAGAGTTCACCGATGTTTGGAGTCTCAGCAACGGGTGTGGTCTGAAGGTTGTCATTGGTGAGATCGGTGTGTCGGCAGAAGAGTTTTTGAGTGTGCCGATGGTATTAAGTCCTACCGATAGGCGAGGGACTTAGAGTCTCGTATCAAAGTGACAAAGACATCAGTGTGAAAGGATATAAAGTCACTGATAGTGGTCTATCTGACCGATAAGAGTCAATGATGGGATGTTTCTCAGAAGTGAAATCAAACGGAGTCATGGTGGCATCGGCCTATTGGCCAATGAAATTTTAAGCTCACCGATGGTATGTTGTCTCGCCAATAGTGAGTTCAAAGGTTCAAAAGTTGATAATTCTATGCTTCCACTATGTGCTCTGCATCAGACACTCATCCCTACTATAGTCTAGCATTCTCTAGTTGTGTTCTCCCCTTTGTTTTTGTGAATGCCTCTGGAAGTAATGTTGAGTTACTTGTGATGTCCTTATTGATTGGTGTTAATTTGGATTCATGTGTAGTCCTTGTTCCTTATAGTCTATTGTCTACCTGACTGTTTGTTGTAACTTATTGAACCACTATGATTTTGAATATTTAGATTTAGAGGGCATTAGACACCAAAACTTCTTGACCTTTAACAACCCAACCTAGAATCAATAGATTTTTGTCCATCCCAATTATTCTAGTCAAGAGAAATCATGTTGATTCTCATTCAATCCAAAGTTCATTAACAGGATTATCTTATCATAATATTTAGGGAAATGACCACCTAGATGGACAATGATGTGAGCTATCTATAAAGAAACTTGCAAGAAGTATAGGAGGCATGAGAATCCCTCCATGTTGTTTATCAAGTTGAATGATCTATGACACATCATGTATCATTAGAAAATATTCTCGAAGAGAAAGCAAGTGAAAATACTCAAAAGAACCCATAACAATATGGAGAAGTTTAAAGGATGGAGGTTGTAACACTTTCTAACCTCATAGCCTAGTCCAATAGATCAGGATAATACTATCAAGCATCCACATAATAGTAGATAATCTTATCAAAAGTCACAGAGAAATTTCTAAGGACCATAGTGTTATCCGTATGACTTGACACATACTGCTTGTTTCATAAAGCAAAGGGACATGATATAAATATTGTTGTTATATGGAGCCTAATCAAACTCAGAGGTTAAATTTACCCAACTTTTATCGGTGTGGTTTCCCCCTAAATATTTTCCTACTAGTTTTGGCACCTTGAAGTCTAAGTGCATGAAAATCATTCTGAGTTGGCAACCTAATCTAATGACTTGACACGGATCCCAAAACCACCTATTGAACCAATAGGATCCTAAGCACTCACTTCATGCATTATGATTTCTAGGCACCAATTTGATGCTCCATCACAAGGAAAGTGCGCCCACACTTGCAAGTGTTTTTCTTCAGGATCTAGGCGCTAGTTGAAGGTTGTAGTTGCGAAGAAGAGCGCCTAGCAAGAGGAAGTCTTTTGAAGTCTCCAAAACACATCAAACACTTGACTAACAACAAGATAACTTTTTCACAAGTTAGGCACTTCAAGAGGGAAGTTAAAACATGAATAAGTGCCAACTTGTCTAGGCAAAAACTCAAGCTTGTTGAGGATACACATGGCGTCCAACATTCCAAAGTGCGCCTTCTCTTTCAGAATGCAAAACAAGGTCCAAATGTGCTAATAAACTAAAGCGCTTCTTTGGAAAAGTCCCGAAGGTTAAGATGCACCTTGTCTTAATGAGGTGCAACTCTTGGGTAAGAAAGCTTGTAAAGTGCACCTAACTTAGTGAAGAGGTTGATAACTTCTAAACCCTTCTTGGAACTTAGATTGCTTCAACTAAAGATCATCTTGCACCAATACATCACAAACTTTCAATCACAAGATCAATTCAAACTTAGGCACTCATTAAGAGTCTTTCCAATGTTGGCGCATCTGAGAGGTTAAACTGGCAAGAGATGGCACCTAGCTTCCTAGACCTTGTTTCAATATGTTAGAGTTCCAAAGTTGACTCAATGGTATCAAGATGGTGCCATAGAATCTTTGGACTAGTTCCTTAGAGTTTCAAAAACATTATGGCTCCTTGAAAATTCCTCCTACATGCTTGGGCGCCATTTCAAGGTCCTGGAACCATGATGCAGCGCCTTATTGCTCTAGGCGCCCATTCATGATTGTGCAACTTGAGATTGGTGCCTAGAGTGAATAGGCTTTCATCCTAACTAAATACACTACCTCCTTCTGACAATTTTTGGGGCAGCAGAAAATTTTTCACCACGGGCAAATGCCTCAGAGATATAAAAAACTGAGAGAGGTTATTGTAGAGGCACTCTACATAATCACGTTGCCTTAGACGGAATGTTTCTAAGTGACACGGTTTTCGAGTAACATCTTGTCAAATATTGCTACCTTTTTGCACTTTGGACTCTTTAGGGATATCGTCGGTCCAATGTAGCTCGGACTGTTTCGACATGTTTGGGTGAAAACTAGGACCATGCCTAGTGTAAATGTACCCATCTGGATGCGTTGGAATAGTCAGTTTGGTCACATCAGGAGCAGGATGAAAGTTACACCCCTTTGCAACTTTACATTGCCTCCTTCTGACGATTTTTGGGGCAGCAAAAAACCTTTCACCACGAGCAAATGCCTCAGACATATAAAAAATTGAGAGAGGTTATTGTAGAGGCACTCTATGTGATCATGTTACCTCAGACGAAATGTTTCTAAGTGACACATTTTTCGAGTAACATCTCGTAAAAGATTGCTACCTTTTTGCACTTTGGACTCTTTAGGGATATCGTCGGTACAATGTAGCTCGGACTGTTTCAACATGTTTGGGTGAAAACTAGGACCATGACTAGTGTAAATGTACCCATCCAGACGTGTTGGAATAGTCAATTTGGTCACATCAGGAGCATGACGAAAGTTACACCCCTTTGCAACTTTACACTGCCTCCTTCTGGCATTTTTGGGGCAGCAGAAAACCTTTCACCACAGGCAAATGCCTCAGAGATATAAAAAATTGAGAGAGGTTATTGTAGAGGCACTCTACATGATCACGTTGCCTTAGACAGAATGTTTCTAAGTGACACAATTTTTGAGTAGCATCTCGTCAAAGATTGCTACCTTTTTGCACTTTGGACTCTTTAGGGATATCGTCGGTACAATGTAGCTCGGACTATTTCGACATGTTTGGGTGAAAAAAAAGACTATGCCTAGTGTAAATGTACCCATCTGGATGCGTTGGAACAGTCGGTTTGGTCGCATCATGAGCAGGATGAAAGTTACACCCCTTTGCAACTTTACACTGCCTCGTTCTGACCATTTTTGGGGTAGCAGAAAACCTTTCACCACAGGCAATTGCCTTAGAGATATAAAAAAATGAGAGAGGTTATTGTAGAGGCACTCTACATGATCATGTTGCCTTAGACAGAATGTTTCTAAGATACACAGTTTTTGAGTAACACCTCGTCAAAGATTGCTGCCTTTTTGCACTTTGGAGTCTTCAAGGATATCGTCGGTACAATGTAGCTCGGATTGTTTCGACATGTTTGGGTGAAAAATAGGACCATGCATAGTGTAAATGTACCCATCCGGATGCGTTGAAATAGTCAGTTTGGTCACATCACGAGCAGGACACCAAAAATGCAAAAGTTACTTTGTGCAACTTGACAACATTGACACTTTTTTGCAACATGACTCAAAGACTCAAACTGACCCCAAATGACTCAAAGTGACTTAAAATCACCTTATTTTGGCACCCAATGTACATTATAGAGGTCAAGGTGCTCCTTATCATTCAAACATCTTAGATGAGCGCATAGGAAAGGAAAAAACTCTAAGTTTCTTCATTATCTTCATCTACAATAACTGCATATACATTCCCTACATTGATATGTGTAGCAAATTAGATGAAATTAGTCAACATTACAATAACACTACAAAGTAAGATGATATTACCTGGTTGAACTAGATGAAATTAGATGTATATACGTGCCCTATATTACCTGGTTGAACTAAATCTGATATGTGGTCAAAGTTAACTAATGATTCCATCTGTGTTAGTTCCAGTGCCGTCAGGGGTCGATACGTGTCAAATGGGCTAAGATAACTTAACTTCCATTCGTCAACCCACTCCTTTGACTCGCACTCATCCCAGACTTGAATTGTACAGGAAGAACAAAAGCATGACATCTTTTGTGTATGGATACTCCATGAACCTACAATTGAGCTTCTGAAAGAGTGCATCTCATTTGATCTTGTCAGTGTACAACAGTCCTCATATGGTGCAATGTTAGTATCATCTATTAACCAAAAAAATCTACGAAATAAAGACTTACCTTCATTACCTAGACCCATGGAAGCATTACACCACTCGACAATCGATTTTGCATCTGTCAACTTTGCATTGTCTTTATACTTTAACTCTTCTTGTGCTATGGCTCTTTTGATACATGCTCCTACACCATCATGCTCCCCCTTTCCATGCCCAACCTCACAAAAGTTCCACATATGTTGAATACCTGTAAAATTATGCCTCCTACTTAGCCAATAGAAATTTTGCGAGTTCTTGAATTGTGACGAATAGTTATTTGACCATATGATATGCTGACTGAACGATATGCCCCTTCTAGCCAAATCATTGTAGAACACCTGAAAGCAACCTTGCATGAACTCCGTAGAATGCGTGCGATCATCACTAATATAGAAATTATACTCCCTTATGATCTTTCTGTCATCCTCTATACTATCATTCACATGAATGAATGCGATGTGCATAAATATAGAAACCTATGTGGAGTTGTAATATTGTGATTGCACCTCACGCTATGGCTGTAGACTGTAGTTCTCTACAAAGTCGACGACTGAAACAATGCTACCAATCGGAAATGTGTCCTTACATAACTTGAATTGCAAGTCCAACCATCGAGCTCTATGGGCATGTCTTGCATTCTCATACACTATGCTGTCACGAAATATAGGCATAAATTGATACACTGGAATCTTTTCAATAACCAATTCACACCTCTTTGCTTCTTTACCATCTTTTGTATTGTATGCCACTGTTTTATACTTGCCAAACTCTACTAGTTCATTTCCAACTGCATGTGTTCTTACCATATGTTCACATATTGGCAAATGTTGCAAGCCACTGCAACGATGACATGTGCCATCCAAGCATAATTTCTTGTAGAATATTTGACCTTCCTCTCTTTCACATAAAATTCTTGATATGAAGTCTCTTGAAGATGTTGGTGGGGCACATATGGCACAACCCTGCAAATCATTGTTAGTATGCATATCTAAACATATAGACCTATAAGCATCAAAATGGTTAGAAAATTCAATATGTAATCTACAACAACAAGTAGTGCGTGTGTGATTTATCTTAACATATAAAGGTTTTAGCATTTCAAAATATCTTTGACAAATTTTAATTTGAGGATACTTCTCTAGAAATTTACCATAAAACTGTGTTTGAGTCTCATCCAAAAAATGCTTTGGATGTGGCTCGTGGTTCTGACTACCGATTTTCCTTCTTACCACATCCCTTTGATTCAGAGATACCCTTGTGTAATTCTTCCAAAAGTCTTCAATTAGTGATCTCAATGCTTCAACAATTGGTTTATGTTTTCGTGGTAGTCTCCCCAAGAACGCCCATAATTCATTGGCATTAGTGTCCTCAATTCTTTGGCATCTTCCAACGGCTCTTGATAAAGTTTTCCTATTAATTCTTAATTCTTGACTCGTCTTTCTAATGAGACGAGCTTTCCTCGTTTGACTACTTACTATAGTCGATGTAGTCACACACCGTGTTGCATTACTATCTTTTGTGCGTGAGGTGTTACCCACGCTCTCATACACACTCATTAGATTCTTGACAATAGATTTTTCACTTGAAGCCTCTGATGTTCTCAACCCAAGAATCTTCATGATAGACCTATACTTTATACTTCACATCATTTCAATGAATAGTTGACATCTTGCAGTCTCATTTAACTTTTCAAAGAACAATCTCCAAATCTTATTAGCATATCTTCTACAAGTGCGTTTTAGAATCTTACCTTCCATTGGCTGCAAAATATTCTCATCAATATCAATCAAATACTTTGGTTTTCTATGTAAAATTCTAGGTGGTGTTAAGTTAGGTAAATTCATCTCAACATTAGGAATTTCATCAATATTTTAATGAGATGGGTTAGATGGCATACCTTCGATCGAAGATGGAATAGATGACATACCTTGAGATTGAGGTGGGAACAATGGCGTACCTCCTTCATCACATGTGAGTGATGATGTACTCCCAACTTGAGATGTGGTAGATGGTGTCCCTACATGTTGACTTGCGGTAGAGGACATGTCTCCAACTATGGTATTCAAATCTCTCATACCACGAAGTTTTTGCATTCGTTCTCTTTGTGCCGCCAATACCATATCTCTTTGTGATGGTTGTGGTTCCTCTTCAATTGGTATGTCTTCATTTATCATGTCCAATTTCCTCTTCTCACAAAGTTCCCTCATAGCCACTGCTTTCTTCGCATTCTTAGCTTCTATTTCTTCCTGTGTTGGTTTAATTCTTGATCTTTTCCTCGGCATGACAGAGAATTTGTCTGTAGCATGATAAAGAGACCAATATTAGTTCCTAAGAAATGAATACAAGATAATAGTGGGATTGTATTTTTTTAATGTTGTAAGGATTTATTCTTGTATAGTTTGACACCATGGTATGTTAAGGTCTGTTTATTACACATAATTATTAAAGAGCCCAAGTGTAGAAAATATACATGGCATCATGTGAGATTGTAGGCTGCTTTCTTGATTGGGAATGTGTCTATTTTAAACATGTATGATAAAGCATGATAAAGTAATTCAATCTAAAATAAGGAAAATGTAAAGAACATGCATGTAAAGACTTGACATACCTAAAAAATGAAGATTCGAATGGAGAGAGTACCCAATTATGTAATGTTTTTTTCTTCTTGCATCAAACTCCTCAACAATTTGAGTTTTTCACCACTTGCTTCCTTTTCAATGTTAAATTGAATAACACCCAAATATAATTACTAACAACAATACTATTAACCAATCTATAATGTTAAATTCCTAAAATTGAATCACAATTAACATTGCAACACTACAAAAATTGAAACTTGAATAGATATATATCAAACTTGGTGTGAAAACTATGTTATTTCCTCCTTCTCAAGTTGGCAAAGCAGAAAAGGTGGTGGAAAGATCATGCAAAGGTGGTACAATGTGTCAAATGTGCATGTGAACTTCCCAACAGCATGAAAGCACTTCTTTTTTGTCAGAGCATGCGCAGAATCAGTAAGAAAATAGAGCATGTGGGCCTGGATCACAAGGGTCAACACTTTTTTACCATTTCAATAGCAAGACAAAACGCGAGCGCGTTATAATGCGCTCGCGTTTTGTCCTGCTATAGATTGATCACATCCTTTGCATTGATCACATCTCTTTCCAAACATTCCCCTTTAGACTTGAATGACCACAAGGTTTTTGAGGGAGAACTTTTCCTGTTTCCTGCAAGAGCTTGCTAGATGCTCTGCCATATGATAGGCATAACAATGAAGGGGCAAGCCCTCATAATCAAGTTCTTGATAGAAAATGCCCATCGAGGAAGAAAGACAGATCTTCTTTGGAAGCAGAAGTTCTAGTTTGTGACAAATCCTTATCCAAGCATAAATAGCAGGGGTTCTGTCAAGTGATTTCCAATCCACTTCCACAAAGTCTCCTAAAGACTTCCTGATTGATTCCAAAACATCCACACCCCAAAACTGGAGAGGCAACCAATATAATCGAACCCATAAATCTACATTTGATGAAAGAAACCCTCAACACTATACCTTAAACCCTAATCCCTCAACCCTAAACCTTATCCCTAAACCCTAATCCCTCAACCCTCAACCCTAATCTGTCATCCCTCAACTCTAATCCCTCATCCCTAAACCCTAAATGCTATCCCTATTCCTAAACCCTCAACAGACTAGATACTATACCTTAAACCCTAATCCCTCTACCCTCGACACTCTTATTTAACCCTAATCCCTTGACCATTAACCTTATCCCTCAACCTCAACCCTCAACCCTCAACCCTCAACTCTCAACATTAAACCCTAATTCATCAACCCTAAACCCTAATCCCTCAAACCTAAACCCTATCCCTAAACCATCAACCCTCAACACTATACCTTAAACCCTAATCCCTATCCCTCAACCCTTAACCCTTAAAACTTAAACCCTATCCTTACACCCTCAACACTTGACACTATATCTTAAGCCTTAAACCCTCATCCCTAAAGCCTCAACCCTCAATCCTTAAACCTTCAACCCTAAACCCTATCCCTAATCCCTCTACCCTCAATAGTCTAACCCTAACCTTGACATTAAATGCTAACATTAAATGCTAATCTGTCAACCCTAAACCCTAATCTATCAACCCTAAACCCTATCCCTAAACCCTCAACCCTCAACACTATACCTTAAACCCAAATCCCTCAACCCTCAACCCTAAACATTATCCCTAAACCCTAATCCCTCAACCCTCAACCCTAATCCATCATCCCTCAACTCTAATCCCTCATCCCTAAACCCTAAATGCTATCCCTATTCCTAAACCCTCAATAGACTTGATACTATACCTTAAACCCTAATCCCTTATCCCTAAACCCTCCAACCCTATCCCTAATCCTTATACCCTCCACACTCTACTTTAACCCTAATCCCTCGACCCTCAACCCTATCCCTAAACCCTTGACCCTCGAACCTCAACCCTCAACCCTCAACGTTAAACCCTAATCCCTCAACCCTTAATGTCAAACCCTAATCTCTCAACCCTTAACTCTGATCCCTTGACCCTCAACCCTATCCCTAAACCCTAAACCCTAAACCCTAAACCCTCAACATCAAATCCTAATCCCTCAACCCTTCACTCTAATCCCTCAACCCTAAACCCTCAACACTATACCTTAAACCCTAATCCCTCAGCCCTCAACCCTAAACCTTATCCCTAAACCCTAATCCCTTAACCCTCAACTCTAATTCCTCATCCCTAAACCCTAAATGCTATCCCTATTCCTAGACCCTCAATAGGCTCGATACTATACCTTAAACTCTAATCCCTCTACCCTCGACACTCTTATTTAACCCTAATCCCTTGACCATTAACCCTATCCCTCAACCTCAACCCTCAACCCTCAACTCTCAACATTAAACCCTAATTCATCAACCCTAAACCCTAATCCCTCAAACCTAAACCCTATCCCTAAACCATCAACCCTCAACACTATACCTTAAACCCTAATCCCTATCCCTCAACCCTTAACCCTTAAAACTTAAACCCTATCCCTACACCCTCAACACTTGACACTATATCTTAAGCCTTAAACCCTCATCCCTAAAGCCTCAACCCTTAATCCTTAAACCTTCAACCCTAAAACCTATCCCTAATCCCTCTACCCTCGACACTGTAACCGTAACCTCAACATTAAATGCTAATCCGTCAATCCTAAACCCTAATCTGTCAACCCTAAACCCTATCCCTAAACCCTCAACCCTCAACACTATACCTTAAACCCTAATCCCTCAACCCTCAACCCTAATCCATCATCCCTCAACTCTAATCCCTCATCCCTAAACCCTAAATGCTATCCCTATTCCTAAACCCTCAACAAACTCGATACTATACCTTAAACCCTAATCCCTTATCCCTAAATCCTCCAACCCTATCCCTAATCCTTACACCCTCCACACTCTAATTTAACCCTAATCCCTTGACCCTCAACCCTATCCCTAAACCCCTGACCCTCGAACCTCAACCCTCAATGTCAAACCCTAATCCCTCAACCCTCAACCCTATCCCTAAACCCTAAACCCTAAACCCTCAACCCTCAACCCTCAATGTCAAATCTTAATCCCTCAACCCTTCACTCTAATCCCTCAACCCTAAACCCTATCCCTAAACCCTCAACACTATACCTTAAACCCTAATCCCTCAACCCTAACCCTAAACCTTATCCCTAAACCCTAATCCCTCAACCCTAATCCGTCATCCATCATCCCTCAACTCTAATCCCTCATCCCTAAACCCTAAATGCTATCCCTATTCCTAGACCCTCAATAGGATCGATACTATACCTTAAACCCTAATCCCTAATCCCTAAACCCTCCAACCCTATCCCTTAACCCTAATCCCTCGACCCTCAACCCTATCCCGAAACCCTTAACCCTCGAACCTAAATGTACTCAACCCTCAACATCAAACCCTAATCCCTCAACCCTTAACTCTGATCCCTCGACCATTAACTCTTAAAACTTGAACCCTAAAACCTATCCCTACATGCTCGACACTCGACACTATATCTTAAACCCTCATCCCTAAAGCCTCAACCCTAAATCATTAAACCTTCAACCCTAAACCCTATCCCTAATCCCTCTACCATCGACACTCTACCTTAAACCTAATCCCTCGACCCTTAACCCTAAACGCTATCCCTAAAGCCTCAACCCTAAACCCTAATCCCTAATCCCTGTACCCTCAACACTCTACCTTAAACCTAATCCCTCGACCCTTAACCCTAAACTCTATCCCTAAAGCCTCAACCCTAAACCCTAATCCCTCAAGGTCCTAAACTCTAATCCCTTACCCCTAAACTCTAAATCCTATCCCTAAACGTTCAACCCTCAACCTTAAACCTTAATCACTCAATCCTTATCCACCCCTCTCCTCCCCTATCTAGCTCACTCCCATCTCTACCCTCCTCTGCCCTCGACACTATACATACATACATACATATAGGCATACATAGATACATACATACATACATACATATTGGCATACATAGATACATACATACATACATATAAGCATACATAGATACATACATACATACATACATATAGGCATACATACATACATATAGGCATACATACATACATACATGATTAATAGCCTTGAACATAAAAAAATTTAAGGGAAACATAACGCAAGCGCATTATAATGCGCTTGCGTTATGTCAAACATGGCAAACAATAGACTTGCGGAAAAGGAAAAATGCAAAGCAAAACATAACACGAGTGCATTATAACGCGCTCACATTATGTCTTGCTTTGGGAATCCCAAGCCTTGGGCTTGGGATTTGCTTTGGATTTCCAACCCAGAGGCTTGGAGTGCCTTTTGAACAGTCACAGATGTGTTTTTCTAGATTCTTCAAGATTTCACATAATTTTGTTCGTGTTAACCCTCAAATTTGCACGTGTTTCAACGTTGAACAAATCGAACACCTGGGTAATGTTAGGCTTTCTCTTAGCTATTTGATGATGTGATTTTTTTCACATTTTAACAATGTTAAGCCTTTCATCTTTAATTTCTTTTGTTTGTGTGTTTGTTTTTGGGCAAAAACCACTGTTTGGTCTTTTTTTCATTGTAAATTAACTATTTGTTGAAATTTCAAAAAAATTACATATTTAGATACTAAACTCCATTCTACAAATATTAAAAAAAGAAAAAAATATTTTTCAATTAGTTTTCAAAATTTATAGGGGTAGCACGGCCAAAATTCTATTTTTTAGGATGTGTTCACTTTGAAAATTAGTAAAAAATCAAATATTCATCAAAAAATTATCAGAAAAATTAGGCATAAACTACATGCTATTAGCTAATTTCTCATTGAGGCGATTTTAAAAATACCAAAAAAAAGTTGACCTTTTGAGGGAGCCACAAAACATGCTATGTTATGTTTTTTGGATAGAAACAACACCAATTTCTGTGGCTCCCTCTTTTGAACGCCTTAATCTATGCCATTTTTTAAAAAAAATAGTAGTTTAGAAAGTAGACTCGGAGCACTACGAACATTGTTTTGGTTGCATCTCCAAATTTGAGTGTAACTATGCTCAATTTCTCATCCAAGGCCAGTATTTTCCTGATTTCAGAAAAAAAGTGGCCACTTAAGACCCCTTTTTGGCCCCCCATCTTCTTGCACTTACCCTTGTAGCAATAGCAAGTATCAGGTAAATGGAGTTCATCTTGGTGATGGGTGCAAAGGTCTTAGTGTAGTCAACAATAGGAGCCTAAGAGAAACCTTTAACCACAAGCTATGCTTTGAACTTGTCAACTAATCCATCCACTACAAATTTGGTCCGATAGATCCACTTACATCGAACTAGTTTTCTTCCCTTAGGAAGTGGAACAAGATCCCAAGTTTTGTTCTGAATCAAAGAGTTGTACTCTTTCTCCATTGTTGAATCCCACTCAACAATACCTGATGCTTCATGAAATGATTATAGATCTGAAGTTGTGGCAATGTAGGAATGTGGAATATCCTGGTGTTGTGATCGCGTTCTTCGTGTATATGAAGGATCCCCAACAAGAGTGCCTATAGACACAAGTGTCTGACGAGCCCAACGAGCATGGTAGGGGATGGAGGAGGATAATCCTCATCCTCAAAATATGAACTCTGCAAAGAGGATGATGAAACCTCATGAACAACTATGTGAGTAGAGGTAGTTGGAGGAAAATCAGGCTCTGAGTCACTATTTGAATTTGTTGTGGAGGAAGGAAGATGTGAGGATGAGCTAGGAGAGATTTCCTCACATTGTACACTTCGCTCAATGAAGAGCTCATGTGTCTCCAGATCCAAGAGCTAATATCCTTTTACACCATTAGGGTAACCAACAAAGATGCAAGGTCGACTCTGAGGTTCTAAGGCCTTGTGCTTCTCTGAAGGAATGTGGGACCATGTTGGGGAGCTAAAAACTCTAAAGTGCCACACAACAGGTTTCCTGCCACACCAAACTTCAAAGGAAGTGATGCCCTTCAATGCCTTATGCAAAACTATTTTCTAGATGTGAGTAGCACAATTGTTAGCTTCTACCTAATATTTAGGTGCAAGGGAGCATGCGTGGATCATGCAGCCAACCATCTCTTTCAAGGACCTATTTTTCCTCTCTACCACACCATTATGTTGAGGTGTATAGGCAATAGTATGTTGAATCTCAATCCCTTCAAGAGTGTAAAACTATTCAAAGTAGTGGTTCAAATCAATTCTCTATCATTATCAGTGTGGAAAATTTTGAGGCACTTCCTAGATTATTTCTCAGTGCAAGCCTTGAACTCCTGGAATTTATCAAAAGCTTCTCCTTTCTGCCGAGGAAAGTAGACCCAAGTGTATCTAGAAAAGTCATCAATAAAAGAGAGCAAGTAGCGAGCCTTGCTGAAAGATAAGGATGGAAATGGACCCATCACGTCACTGTGAACTAGCTCAAGGACTTCTAAATCCTTCCAAGCCTTACCTTTGTCGAACTTGTCCTCACAATGTTTTCCCAAGGCACAACCTAAACAAACTCCATCTGAAAAACTGATCCTAGGAAGACATGTGACCATATCCTATGTCCTGAGCTATTGAAGATAACAAAAGTTGAGATGGCCAAACAACTCATGCCATAGCTTGCTCATAGAATCTAAATGAGTGAGAAAAGTGGTAGAATGTGAATCAGGTACAAAATGAGAGAAAGCATATAGTCAAGATTCATGATCAACCTTACCAAATGCAAGAATTTCATTATCTTCAAGATTCCTAATGGTGATGGAATTGGAAGTGAACTCAACTTTTCTTCCATTTTGGGTAATCTGATAGACAGAAAGAAGGTTGGTTGATAGATTAGGCACACAGAGGACATCCTCAAAATGTACCAATTCCAGCATCAACAAAACCTTTCTCGATGATCTCTACAAGAGATTCATCCCCAATGAGAATTTGGGGGACCGAACAAGGCTCCAACAAAGAAAATTATTTTTTGACAAAACCCATGTGATGTGATGCACCTGAGTTAAGAATCCACTACTAAGAAGAATCTGTAGTAGCAACAAGTGCAATTGCTTTCCCTTTGCCTGATTTGGAAGGAGTAGATGATTGTTGTGAAAAAAGCAGAGTAATGTTATTCTTTTTGAGAAGATGATTCAGCTCATCAATCTACTTCTTGTGACAAGAATGTTCCTCATGACCAACTTTCTTACAGTAAAAACAAGTTGGTCTTTCCTTCTTCTATGAATTCCCCTTTGAAGAAGAGGAAAGTGGAGTCTTCTTTTGGGGCAGATGATGACTGTGCCT
The DNA here is from genome assembly GCA_027924645.1 of Cunninghamia lanceolata. Lineage (NCBI taxonomy): Eukaryota > Viridiplantae > Streptophyta > Pinopsida > Cupressales > Cupressaceae > Cunninghamia > Cunninghamia lanceolata. The sequence continues at coordinate 1,968,106 of BSBN01000771.1, forward strand.
AATCTTTTTGTGACTTCTTGGATTGCTTCTGTTGCTTATCAGGTTTCCCTGACTCTTTCTGTCCCTTTGGCTAACCAACCAACAAATCCTTCTTAATTGAGAAGGCTTAAGGAGATCCATGGAAAGAAGATTCCCCTACTCATGCATGAACATTTTAGAAAAGGAAGCAAAAGATGGCATTATATATGCAAATCTCATAGTCAACCTATGAGTGTGAAAGCTAGAAACAAATGTAGCATATTCAGGTCCAAGTTTAGAGAGAGTATCTAGGACAAGCTGTATATCCTTTTCTCAATGTTACAAGATTTACATTGTGCTCTTAGGTCATTAACCTTTGTTACATAGTCTTGGATGCCATCAAAAGATTTAGGTTCAAGACTCATTAATTCATTATCAAGTTGATATCCCCTTACTTCATCATTTGTACCATACAAAGTCTTTAATTTTTTCCATACATCATGTGAGTTTGTACAACCATCAATTGGAACATTATATATCAAGGGAAACTAGAATCCTAAGACAACCAAGAGCTTTTGTATTTTCAAGCATTCATTGTACCTTTTCCTTATTATCAGTGGGTTTAGTTACCTTTTATTCTTAACACAGGGTCTATATCCAAGTTGAATTAAGGCATTCCATACATTTTGATGCCATGTGATTGTAGTTGTATGGTGTTAGCAATGGAAACTTAAAGTAACCCATTTGTAAAGGGAAGGAGAGCACAAGAACAAAGACACCAAGAGACCCCCTAAATTACTCAATCAAAGAGCCCCCCCCAAGAAAATAATTTGGCACTTTATATTTAGTGTGGTTACAATTGCCACTAGCAAGAGAACACTTAGTGGACTTGACTTTAATGCTTTTACAAATCCTCAAAAAATGAGAGTACATTGAAAGTAAAATGTAGGTACAAAACCAAGTGAAATTATTAGCACCACTGAGAAGTACATGAAAAATCATGTACTTTCAAAAAAGAAATCACCTCGATTTGTGGTCGTATACAAAAGTTATGCAGCTTTGAAGTTCCCAAAATAAGAATTGCGTAGTGTCACCTACGAGAATCTACAAACTTTTGTCAATTCAGGTATTAAACTCAGAAATTGTCTATACTGGTGCAAAGAGCATGAAAACATAGCCTAAATAAAAAAAATCTCAGAAAATGGAGATCGGGAGCCCGAGATATGAGTCTTCAAAGTTTGTCTTCAAGATTCACCCTACCAACAAAGAGAGGGTAGAAGATTGAAAAGTCACCTTCCACCAAATTTAGCAGAACTACCATCAAACTTAGCAAAGCCACCAAATGTAGAGCCTGCCAGCTAAATTAAAATCTCTGCCAAAATGTAGAATCCATTAGCCAAATTTAGGCCCTACCAAAACTGACAGAATTGCCAGACTCTAAAATGGCAAATTTGGAAAAGTGCCAAAATGAATGGCCAGAGGCTAAGGTGACTAGGCACATATTTATAGGGCCAAAAGATTGAATGCAAAAAGCAAGTGAAAAAAGGCTGAAGACCAAATATTACATAGGCCTTAAAGGCTGAAATGGAAATGAAGGCAGGTGGAGGGCTTTTGCCACACCTCGAACCCCAGCCAAGGGCGTGTGTGGACCCTTGAAGGGTCCAAGACTCCTTTAATGGGTACAGGGTCCGAACAAAGGCCTCTATAGCCTAGTACAGGGCTGACAGAGATGTAAGGCATGTTGGTATCCTGTGTACCAAAGAAATTTTTTATATTTTTTAAATATTTTTTCAAAACATTTACAAAAGGATTTGCGAAATTTTTTATTTTTTATTTTTGAAAAATATTTCAAAGAAATAATATATTTTTGAAAACTTTTGAAAAAATTTCACCTCATGATGCGTGTAGGGGGTTCACACAACTCCCTAGGAAAAACATTGTTTGCCTCTCCAGATAATGTTTCCCAAAATCGATGATTGGATAGTCAATCGTAAGGTTTCAAGCCTTTTGAGCATGATGGCAGGGTCGGATTTGACCCAAAATGCTTCGAAGTGGTGGCTCCTTGTTGGATCTGGCAATGAACCTTTGACTTCAAACCCTTGCAGATCTAGCTTCCAGTGCCCAACTGGGACGAATCGAAAGTAAATCTAACTATCTCAACTACTTTGAACTCAACAGTAAGCTTAGAATGTCTCCAGGAAGCTCTGAAAAAACTTGCAATTGGCAAATCAAAAAAGAGAACCCCCCAGAAACTAGTGTTTTCTCCACATTTTTTTGATCCTCCAGATCATCTGAAGATGCAAGCGAAGAGAATACTCATGTGCTTTGAAAAGCAAACAACTCTACACTTAGATTTCTAAAAAATGTTAACCGACAACTCACAACCACTTTGATACCATGTAAGATTTGGCTGAAAAGCCACCCAAAAATGCAAATGAATGAAGGAAAACAAATACATAAATTAGATCTAAGCCAAATAAACTACATTCAACTTAAGAGATTGTAAATCATACAATGAAAATGAGATGCCCATATGAGAGATGTGGGTGAGTATATATAGGATTTACCACCCAAGAGACTAAAAACACTACCAATGTGGGATAAAGTGAAAAAATCCCTAAGTAAACTTAATGCAGTGTGAAGAGAGCTAAGAAGAGAACTAGCTAAGAAAGAACTAGATAGCTAAAGAACCCTATTCACAATAACACTTTTCTCAAAATTAAGGGGGGAAGCACACTCAATTTTTTGTTTTTCAAGATGCGTCCACTTTGAAAATTAGTAAAATATCATATGTTCATTAAAAGATTAGCAAAAAAGTCTCACATAAACTACATGATGCTAGCTAAATTTTCACTAAAGAAATTTGTGAAATACAAAAAAAAAGGTTGACAAAAATACAAAACTTTGTGTGCTCCCCCTATTTGACCCTCTTAATCTCCACCAGTTTTTTTAAAATTTGTAGTTTAGAAACTAGATTTTGAGCACTACTAATTTTGTTCTTGTCATATCTTAAAATTTTGACTGTGGGTATCTTGAATTTCTCATCCAAGATCAGTTTTTTCTAATTTTAGGAAAAAGGTTGCCACATTTGTCCCTATTTTGGTCTCCCATTTCCATGCACATACCCCCAAGGTGGATGTCATACATTTCCACTTGTATTTTTGTGGCTCCTTCACAATCATATCCACATACCTTTCTCATCTCTCTCATTACATCTCCTCTTACTATTTCTACTATAGATTTTCACTATGGACCCCTTATTTCTCTCCTTATTTTAGTAAAAAATAATGAGATTATAAGTGTGTGATTTCTTTTTACGTTTTCTTCTATGGGTGTATTGTAGGTTTGGAGGTGAATACTAGAGTGAAGGAAATAGAAGACAAAGCGCATAGCTCTCTTGTATCCTTTTGATTTTTCTTTTGTATATTTTAGTACATTTTATGCAATGTATTTACTTTAGCATGTCTTTTCCTTGTAGTTTCATAAGCTTGCTAAAATGGGGGACAAATGTAAGGTTAAAATTTGCATACATCACACCTCTCACCTTATGTTTTTACACTCATTTTGGTGTCTTAAACTCTAGTTCACATTTAACGTATTTTTGTGTCTAAAAACCCTTACTAGTGTGCCATGAAAACTAATTTAGACTTTCCTCATTGTGATCAACCTTCACTTACAATCAAGAGTCTTGATTCCTCAAAGACACTCGCACCCCTACACTAGTGACCTTGGACACTAGCACCCTCTTGCTAGTGTTCAACTTAATTTTTTAATCCAAACTCTTTTCAACATATCAATTCAAACTCTATATGTCCTTACTAAGTTTTCCTAATAGATACTTGGCTAGGGAAGTTCTATAAAGTCTCTTATCCAATTCTAAAGGGTTACCAGTCATTCTAATCATGTGGTCTTCTTAAATATAGTTCTTTTTCTCATTCCTACTAGTAAGTTTTTAATTCCTCCATAATCTTGTCCTCCATAGTTGAACACACATGTAGTTCTCCTCCATTTTTGTTTATATCTCAAGTTATTTCACTCCCTCTCTCCATTGCCCCATCCTCATATAGATCCATCTAAGATTCCCTCCATAAAACTCCCAAGACCAAATCTTTGAGTTTTCCCTTCTCACCCCTCCATTAATGTAGACCAATCCTCTCCTAGTTTTTATTTGTAAACCCTCTTAGCATACCACTAAATTTCCCATCTCTCTAATCTCCTTTCCATTACAATATCACACACCATCATAATGATAGTCATCCTTCTAGGGTTTTAGGAACCCCGCCTATTGCACACATCACTTGAACCTCTACACATAGGATTCACACACTCTAATCTTGCCAACATTATTAAAAGTCTAAAACTTGTCATCATAGAGGAGTGACTGATGTATACTTCCATATACATCTAACCATTTTCCCCTTCAATTTTTAGGTGGAAATGTCTTGGCACATGAAACTTACATCAATAATTTGCATAAAGAATAAAGGTTAGAGAAAGTTGCAAGTCATTTGAGTCCCAAAAACAAGCATCCACTATAGACATGAGCACCCCATTTGGACATGAATGCCCATCTTGGACACAACCATCCATATTGGACATGATTATCCCTTTCTAGATATGAGCATTTAACAAAGTCCTAAAATCTTTGGGAGGCCCCAAAAATCTTCCTCCAACACCTATCAACCTTCTACACCCTCCAATAGTACCAAACTTCAAAATTAGGGATTCATTACTTACTCTTTCTATTTCATTTCCAATAGCATTTCAATTCCTAACTCTTGTATTCATTTATACTTAGAATATATCTAATATTTATTGTTATTTCATTGTATTAAAAAGAAAAATAGATTAATACATAATAGATTATGTAACAAACTTCATTTTTATCTACAATAACAACTAAATCTCATGCTTAATTTTTATTTTTTGTTACACACTCATGAGATATTGGTAAAATTCCCAAAAGTTTTGCAATAACTCCTCCATTCATCTATACTCTTTGTTAGTATTCATTCTATGAGATGTCTTGTAAATTCTAATACCTCGTTATATTTCTTATCTCTCAAAACAAGGAAAGCAACCTTACCACTAAAATTTAATCAATATTTTATTGTAAAGACACCAAGGATATATTTACTTTCCTTCATATGATTTAAATGATTTACTCTTGCTATTCTTGACCGAATGGTATTTGTTAATTATTCTCGTAAAGATATCATCTCTAATATAAATATACATGCTACCAATAACTAGACCACAAATATCAAAAGTACATTGAAATCCACCACAACACCATAAATGAAATGTTCATTTATCTTAAATTGAACATTGCATTATTTTTTACTTCTATTTCCATTCATTATTTCACCCAACCTAGACAATAAGTATTAATATTATGATATGTTCCTAATCCTATTTTATCTATCAACACTTTGGAGATCAAATTTTCTTAGGATTAAAAAAAAACATCTCGACTCTGATCTTATTAATTTGAATTTTGATTTAGGAAATTTTATTAAGTTCACCTTTGTCCAAAGCCTCATTACTACTCAAACATACATTTATGAACTGAGGTACAAGAAATATTCACATCCACATCAAAGTTAAATCGAATCTCTTTTCCTTGAACCAAATTCATAGACTTATTTTTCTTATTCTTGAATTGTTGCAATTTTAGATGCAACTTCCAACAAGTCTCATCTATATGACCATCAACATCATAATACATATAAGAATCCTTCTTAATTTCAAGTAGTGGCAACATTAAACTCTTACCTTACCATATTAAGTGAAATATGGGGCATTCTTCTTGTCCATCTCAAATTAATGAGCTTGAGAACATGCCTTGAATCTATGTCCTTTTGTTTAGCCAAAATAAAAATGTGTCCCTTTAGTTGACTATGCAACCATCCTACATAATTTATATACATTTCACAATCCAACACATTTTTCTTTTCTTGGACTTTCTTGTTGTAAAATGTGATTCTACACATTTTGTCTTTACTTTTTCCTAAAATAATGCCAATCAATAGAATTTTCTTCTTCATTAAAAAAAAAAGAATAAAATTACCTTCTAATAACAATTTTAAATTGATTATGTTTATAAATTAGAGTTAACTTCCTCATAACTTAGTAATGAGCATATATCTCAAACCAAGTTTGAATGGCTAGCTCCACTCTACTTAAATATCATCAATTTTAATGGTTAAATGGTCAATAGCAATTTTACACCTCATCCACAACAAAAAGTGGTAAATATTTGTCCTGCTTTTATCGGTCAAAATTGATGTTTGACTATTGAAGTGGATGATGTTTAAAAATAGTCGGCTAACTCTAGTCTTGCAAAAGAAGTTTGTTGCTCTTCACTAGTTGTATAGAGATTCAAGCATGCCTCTAATCAAGCTAACCAATAGTTAATTCTCAATATTTACTTCACCTTCACAAGGATGAATGTCTAATTTGGTCTCCACTTTGAATGGAGTTTGACCTTGGTTTGTAGGGTTTGCTCCTTCTTATGATCCCGTCTAATTTGATGTTTATTTTTAGGAAACTTTCATGAAAACTCTTAGTTTCCTCAAAAGGCTCAACAAGTTTGCATATCTTAGTGATAATCTTAAATCTTCTTCGATGTTTATTTTTAGGAACTTTCATGAAAACTCCGAATTTCCTCACAAGGCTCAACAAGTTTGCATATCTTAGTAATAATCTTAAATCTTCTTTGACTTTGGATTGCCCGGAGTTTATTAGATATATGCTCACTTAGGTTATTATATTCTCCCCTTTATATTATACTCACACTTCATACTTTGATTTATTTCGTATGCTATATCTCTAAAAGGAAATATGGCATTATTATTTCGTACGATTTATTATGTAAATAGTTGTATGCTGTGCTGATTTTTAACAGGGAATATGACATTATAATTGTGGTATGTGTTCGTTCCTCTTTCTACTAGAAGTTCCCTGCGTGGAAGACAAGCAAGTGCTCGTATCATTGAGAATCTTATCCAGTTCTTAAAATTGTAACTGAGAGAAAGTTGCAGGAACCTATGATTTCAACCTGACATATAGCTCTTTTATGTGGAATCTTTGTTTTCTCGTCTCTATCTGTGTTGGCATCACAATACTTTGAATCGTTGAAATTGAAATTCATAAAAATCACACGATTAAGACTTTGTTGTCCTCTTCTGAGAGCCGTATTTCGAAGATCGCTTAAATTCTCATAACAGAGCTATTGTGTAGTCGATCTCTATCAAAGCAGAATTGGGTTTGGTTTGGTGAAGGTCCATTGTAGAACTTAATAAAACTTAATAAAAATTCACGTGGATCTCGGGAACAATGTAAGGTGTAGATTTGTTGCAGTCTATTTTAGGTGGATGTACATCGTCCCATACAACAATTATTTGTGCCTCTTCAGTAAATTCTTTTATGTTTGTTCGCTCAAGGGTTGCAGACTATTTATGTTTGTTCAATGAATTGTCAATCTTCGTACGCGGTCAATGTTTGTGGGTTTCTGTTTTATACCAGCGTTTTAATTGAAACCCTGACAAAAGCTGTTGATAGCCTTTTATATTGGATTCTGTGTCACCACCATGCGGGAACAGTTAGTACACTTACCTAACCAAACCGTGTCATTCAAGACCATCTTGATTGGGTATTTCTGTTGATTTGTCGCTGTTGAAAAGTGCTCTCTACCTAGTAAAGTAATATGCGTCATGATCTGCGTTGAAAAGCATTTTCTGGTAAGTTAGGAAGCTGCGTTCAAAATAAAAAAAATCCATATTGAGCTAAAAGAACTTATATTATAACAATGAACAACAATAATAAAACAATTTCTCACCCACAAGTTCCTTGTTACACCAAAAAGTGGTGTTTCAAAGGGATGATTATGATGTGAGGTGCTCAATTCAACACATAATTTTGCTTTCGAATTATATATTGATTATGACTTATGAGAGGTTATATTTATAGATTGTCAGTAAAACATAAAGAATAATTAAACATAGTATTACATACACATCAAAATAAGATAACACATATAATTCCCTGGTACCGACAGACTTCTATATATATAAACAATAATCAAATGTATACATCCATTGTCCATCCTTCGGCACAGTTACATACATGACTTCTATGCCATTGCTTATATTAGAACATACTCCTATTCTCCTATCATGCTTACTTACATTCTACTATCTCCTATATATATATATAGGGATGTGTTATTTATCATCTTCGGTCGGCTTCCGGCCTCCGCATCATGTTTAGTCTCCTCTGGTCGGCTCTGTTCTATGCCAAGTAACCTACTAACATCTAAAATCACCAAGCCAGCAAATACAATATGTTAGCATGGGAAACAGATAAGGTCGAGCTTCAAATCAAAAGAATATTCTACTTCAAGACCCTTGGAGTTAGTTCATACAGATCTAAGTGGTCCAACAAAGACACAAGGACTAAAAGGTAAGAGATACTTCATGTTGTTAGTTGATGATTTCTCTAGAATGACATGGGTAACCTTTCTTAAGGATAAATTAGAAGCCTTTGAGAGATTTAAGACTTTTAGATCTATGGTTGAGAAGGAGAGTGGTCTGGTAGTCAAATACTTAAGATTAGACAGAGGTGGACCTCCAATGAGTTTGTGGAATACTGTGAAAGACATGGCATAAGAAGACAATATTATGCACCTAGAACTCCACAACATAATAGAGTTGTGGAAAGGAAAAATAGAACTGTAAAAGAGATGGCAAAAACTATGGTACATGAAGCAAGATTACCTGATGTTTACTGGAGAGATGCGGTACACACAACAATGTATACCTTAAACAGAGTGTAATTAAGGGAAAACATTGATAAGACACCTTATGAATTACAGTATGGCAGATCTACTTCTGTCAAATATTTCAAGGTGTTTGGTAGCAAATGCTACATCAGAATAGATAAAGATGGCCTAGGAAGCTTTGATTCAAGATGTGATGAAAGCATATAATATAAGTGTTACAATAAGAGATTGCATAGAATTGTAGAAAGTGTTAATGTCATGATAGATGAGGACCCGCCCCATCTAAGACATAACAAGGATAGCTGCTCAGAAGGATCAGTGATAATAGAAGAAAAAGAAGATGCTACTATTGAAGAAGAATCTGAAAGGAAAACTGGTAAGGCATCTGCTAAGTATGTGCAAAAAGATCATCCTAAATAACAAATAATAGGTGACAAGAATGAAGGAGTACAAACTAGAAGAAGGCTTGCTAGGACAAATGAACAAGTAAATTTCTCATTACTATCTGAGATTGAACTTAAAACATTTGCTGATGCTAGTAAGAATGAAAGATGGATCAATGCAATGGAAGATGATCTTAATTAGATAGAGAAAAAATAGACTTGGGAATTGGTTCCAACACCTATAAACAAGAATGCGATAGGCACAAAATGAGTGTTTAAGAACAAGCTGAATGAGGATGGAGAAGTTGTGAGGAACAAGGCAAGGTTGGCTTGTAAAGGATACTTAGAGAAAAATCAGACTTGGGAATCGGTTCCAAGACCTATAGACAAGAATGCGATAGGCACAAATGTTGGATCTAGGGCATACAACTGAGAGGGGGGGGGGTGAATCAGTTGTATAGAACTTCTTCTATTTCAAACACTTAATTCTCTGTTGTTAGTTAGCAGCATATCAAATAATCATTCATGAAAGCATAATACATAAATATAAGAGCAGATAAGCATCAACACATTGAACACCAAGATTTTGATGTGGAAAACCCGGTTAAGGGAAAAACCACGGGGTGATTAACCCAAGAATTATTCTCTGTTAGAAGAATAAAGAAAAATGAATGGCACATGCCAATAAGGGCTCACTGCCCGAGCACACTGCTCACAACGAGGCCCACTGCCTACAAGGAGACACACTGTCTACAAAGTGATAAAAATCACAGTCTTGAATTGGAGAATGACATCTCTACCATGTCCGGATCAGTTCCAATTAAGCCCAACAATCTCTGCTCTGCCTTTCGCACCTTTCTTCGCTATATCATGCTCATCTTTTTTTACCACACACTGAAATGAACTCACAAATCATTATTTATACAAGACATCGACTTAGGAACAAGCATCTAAGTCGGAAAACAACCATAGGAGTATCCGCAAGATGAATAACACATCCGGTCGGCCATCACAAGAACATTCGCAAGATGAACAACTCATCCGGTCGGCTACACAGTGCAAGAACTTCATCCGGAAGAATAACTTCAATTCCGGGCTCTACCATCAATGCGGACCAACAACACAACCTAAACATGATCCAAGAACCTTCACAAGCCTGTCTGAATGTCCGGATACATCCGCACTTCCTCTGCTTACTGGGATCTCTTGTCTTCCTCATCCGGAACTTCAAGAACACAGTCTGTCGCTACTGTCATAATGCAAGAGGTACTTCCGGACCTCGAAATCATACACAAATCAGGATGATACATCACAAGGACATCTCAAACACTCCTTCCAATCCGCAGATTATGATAATATAATTCCGGACCTCACCGGACCTTTTTGTGATCCTCTGTCACCTCCGGATACATGCCAGACCCGGTTCTATACCGGTAGCCACAACTCCTTCAGATCTTCATGCGGACCTCTGAAATCTTAACTGTAGCATCTCAAGACTCATATCTACTAACCCTTTAATCCGCATCCTCCGGTTCTCATCCTATACAGTACATTTACCTTCTTCTCATCACTGTTCTTCACTGTTCCTGACTGAGACTAATTTTCTCAATATCCTCAGTACACAGCTCATCAAATCCTTCTTGTCAATGCAATATGAGTATGTTGACATCAATGACAACACTGGATAACCTCATACTTGCAACAATCTCCCCCTTTGTCATTGATGGCAACATATGATGTGAAAAACCATTAAGACAAGAACTTCAACTTTTCATATGTCTTCTCTTCCTTTGCTGCTCCCCCTTTGATCATCAACCACTTGTTTTTCACATGTTTTCTCTCCCCCTTTGACATCAATGGCAAAGGGCTCATACTTGCAATTCTCATACATCAGAATCATACCAGCTGCTCCCCCTTAGTTGCAGCTCCCCATTCGTCCGGATCACAAGATATGACTGTGATAGCCACCGGACTGATGCACAACAGTGCATCTTAGTTCATTACCGAAGGGGCCATGACCCCTAACTTCTCCCGGAGATATTCAAAAGAGTCATTGGGAAGAGGTTTTGTAAAGATATCTGCAATCTGATCCTTGGAGGGAACATACTCCAATCTGACTTCTTCCTTGTTTACTTGTTCTCTCAAGAAGTGAAATTTGATAGATATGTGCTTAGTCTTAGAATGCAATACCGGATTCTTGGAGATATTAATTACACTTGAATTATCACAGAAAATTGTGATAGGCTCCTCATATTCAACTTTGATGTCTCTTAGCATCTGCTTCATCCATAGGATTTGAGTACAACTACCTGCTGCTGCAATGTATTCTGCTTCAGTTGTAGACAGAGATATTGCATCTTGTTTCTTGCTTAGCCAAGAAACCAATCTCTTTCCCAAAAAGAATGCTCCACCACTAGTGCTCTTCCGGTCATCCACATCTCCTGCCCAATCTGCATCTGTGTAAGCATGAAGAGAGAAATCCGGATCTCTAGGATACCAAAGACCATACTCAACTGTTCCTTTCAAGTATCTAAAAATTCTTTTGATTGCCATAACATGAGATTCTCTAGGATCAGCCTGGAATCTTGCCACAAGACCAACAGCCTGCATTATACCAGGTCTAGTTTGAGTGAGATACAACAATCGACCAATCATTGATCTATACTTTGTCTGATCTGCCTTTGGAGAATCATCATCTTTGCTTAACTTACATCCGGTTGCCATAGGAGTGTTCATAGGCTTTGAGTCTTCCATACCAAATTTCTTTAACAATTCTTTCGCATATTTGGTCTGAGAAATGAAGATCCCTTCTTTTGTTTGAGTAATTTGCAGACCCAAGAAGAAATTCATTTCACCAAGCATAGACATTTCAAACTCACTTTTCATCTGATTTGCAAAAGTTTTACACATACTATCTCTTCCTCCAAAAATGATATCATCCACAAACACTTCAACAATCAGAATGTTCTCATGATCAATTTTGAAATATAAGTTGCTGTCAGCAGTACCTTTGTTGAATCCAATCTGCACAAGATGCTTATCCAACCTTTCATACCATGCTCTTGGGGCTTGCTTCAATCCATACAAGGCTTTCTTCAACTTGCAAACCATATCATTATTATCAGACAATTGAAATCCATCCAGTTGTTCAATGTAGACTTCTTCTTCCAGATCACCATTTAGGAAGGCAGACTTGACATCCATCTGATATACCTTGAAGTCTTTGAAGGCAGCAAATGCAAGAAGTAATCTGACTGCTTCAATTCTTGCTACCGGAGCAAAAGTCTCTTCAAAGTCAATTCCTTCTATTTGAGAGTAGCCTTTGCAGACCAATCTAGCTTTGTTTCTGATTACTTCACCAGCTTCATTTAGTTTGTTCCGGAAGACCCACTTGGTTCCAATTACATTCCTGTCTCTAGGTCTGGGAACAAGATCCCAAGTATGATTTTTCTCAATTTGCATCAGTTCATCTTCCATTGCTTTGGTCCAGTTTTCATCATTGCAGGCTTCATTTATTGTTTTAGGTTCAATCTTTGAAATCAGACAACATTCATTCTGATCTTGAGCAATATTCCTTCTAGTTTGTACACCTTTGCTTCTGTCACCTATGATCTGATCTTCAGAGTGATTCAGTCTTACATACCTTGGAATTTTGGGAGTATTCAGCACTGCTGTTTCTTGATCAGCCTCATTCAAATCTAACTCTTCTTCCTGATTTACCGGATCAGGCTGACTCTGTCTCACCGGAGAGGATTGAGGTCCTTGAACACTGTCTTGGTCATCTTCATCAAACTCATAAAATCTTGAAGGCTTCTCAATTCCTTCATCAACCTTTACATTGGTGCTTTCTATCATTTTCCTCAATCTCTTATTGTAACATCGGTATGCTTTGCTTTGAGTGGAGTAGCCCAAGAAAATTCCTTCATCACTTCTAGCATCAAACTTTCCTAGATCTTCATCTCTTTTAATATAACACTTGCTACCAAATACTCTGAAATATTTCACAGTAGGAGTGATGCCAAACCAGAGTTCATAGGGGGTCTTACCGGTGTTGTTTCTGATTTGAACTCGATTGAGAGTGTAGACTGCAGTGCTGATAGCTTCTTTCCAAAACATTTGAGGAACATTTGCTTCCAACATCATTGTCCTAGCAGCTTCCTGGATGGTCCGGTTCTTTCTCTCAACTACTCCATTCTGCTGTGGAGTCTTAGGAGCAGACAACTGTCTCCTTATACCCTGTTTCTCACAAAAGTCAATGAATTCACCAGATGTAAATTCACCACCTCTATCAGACCTTAGACACTTTAGTTTCAATCCGGTTTGATTCTCCACCATGGCTTTGAAGATTTTGAACTTCTCAAAAGCTTCTGATTTTTCTTTTAGAAAGGTAACCCACATCATCCGGGAATGATCATCAATTAACAACATGAAATATCTATCACCTTGCAGACTCTTGATTCTTGTTGGACCACATAGATCAGTATGTACTAATTCCAATAATCCGGTAGAAGACTGATCTTTGCTTTTAAAAGAGACTCTGCTTTGTTTGCCTAACTGACATTCTTTACACACACTATTTGTAGGTTTTATCAACTTTGGAAGATCTCTCACAGCCTGAGTATTGCTTATCTTGATGATGTTATCAAAATTTACATGACACATTCTTCTATGCCATAACCAACTCTGATCAATTTGAACAAACAAACAACTTTTATTTGAACCAACCAGATGAAAGATGTTACCTCTTGTCTGAGTACCGGATGCAATTTCAGTTCCGGAGCTTGTAAAGATTCTGCATTTTCCATTCTTGAACCGGAGATCATAGCCTTTGTCCACTCACTGACCAACACTGAGAAGATTGTGCTTCAATCTTTCAACATACAGTACATTACCTGTTTTGCTCTTACCATCAAAGGAAATAGTTCCCCTACCTCTGATTCTACCAGCAGAATTGTCACCAAACTTTACCATTCCTCCTTCATATCTTTCCAAGTCTAAGAACTTATTCTTGTCACCAGTCATATGGTGAGAACATCCACTGTCAATAACCCAATCATCCTTTTCTTCCACTTGAGCAGCCAAGGCTTTTTCAACAACTTTGTGATTGACAGATTCAGAGAGCAAGGAATCTTCTTCCTTGATGGCTATAAACACCCACTCATTTCCGGATTTGCTTCCTGGATCTGATTCATCATCTGTTACTCCTTCATTGTCATCTTCTTCATGAACATAATAGCAATTCTTTTGAAACCTTTGTCTGTGAGTATTAGATCTTGCAGATCTCTCCGGACATCTTGAGGCAAAATGACCAATCTTATTGTAGTTAAAACACTTAAAGGGTAGTTTTCCTTCATACTTACCGGATCCTCTTGGCAGTCTCTTTGCAATGAGGGCTTCAAGTTGAGCTGTTTCTGCTTCTTCTTCTTCCATGTCTCTTCTTGCTTGATCATACCATGACATTTTCCTTGATGAGTTTTCACCCGGATCAAATCTCTGTTTGCCTTTCACATAGGCACTGGCTTTGAAAGCAGATTCAGTCTTGGGAGGATCATCTCCAAACTTGGTCATTTCAAATGCAGCTAGTTTGCCAGCCAGTTGTTCTCTTGTGACAGTTGTGTGGGCTCTGAATTCATCAATGGCAACAACTTTGATTTTGTAGGCAGCAGGAAGGGATCTTAGGATTTTGCAGACAATCTCATTTTCATCTAAAGTTCCACCAGCATTTCTGATTCCACATACCAGCTCATTTACTCTTGGCATAAAGGTAGTAATGTTTTCATCATCTCTCATTTTCAATCTTTCAAATTTCCCTTTCAGACTTTGCAACCTTGCACTTTTGACAAACTCATCTCCTTCATACAGAAGTTCCAGTTTAGTTAGGATCTCATATGCAGTGGGTAGGTCAATGACATTCGAGAGATCTGAGTCATTCAATGCACTTAGAAGAGCTTCCTTGGTCCGCAGATTGTTTTCAGCTTCTGTGATTTCATTCAGAGTTGTCGGACCACCTTGTGGAGGTACATATGGTTTTGAAATCATACCCAGATATGCTTTTCCCATGCATTCCAAGTGACACTTCATGCGACCTTTCCAGAGAGTAAAGTTGGTTCCATCGAACTTCGGACTATCCTTCTTGTAAGACGACATCCTGGATCTCCTCAAGCGGTTAATCTCTTGTCAGAGGAACTTGGCTCTGATACCAATTGTTGGATCTAGGGCATACAACTGAGAGGGGGGGGGTGAATCAGTTGTATAGAACTTCTTCTATTTCAAACACTTAATTCTCTGTTGTTAGTTAGCAGCATATCAAATAATCATTCATGAAAGCATAATACATAAATATAAGAGCAGATAAGCATCAACACATTGAACACCAAGATTTTGACGTGGAAAACCCGGTTAAGGGAAAAACCACGGGGTGATTAACCCAAGAATTATTCTCTGTTAGAAGAATAAAGAAAAATGAATGGCACATGCCAATAAGGGCTCACTGCCCGAGCACACTGCTCACAAAGAGGCCCACTGCCTACAAGGAGACACACTGTCTACAAAGTGATAAAAATCACAGTCTTGAACTGGAGAATGACATCTCTACCATGTCCGGATCAGTTCCAATTAAGCCCAACAATCTCTGCTCTGCCTTTCGCACCTTTCTTCGCTATATCATGCTCATCTTTTTTTACCACACACTGAAATGAACTCACAAATCATTATTTATACAAGACATCGACTTAGGAACAAGCATCTAAGTCGGCAAACAACCATAGGAGTATCCGCAAGATGAATAACACATCCGGTCGGCCATCACAAGAACATTCGCAGGATGAACAACTCATCCGGTCGGCTACACAGTGCAAGAACTTCATCCGGAAGAATAACTTCAATTCCGGGCTCTACCATCAATGCGGACCAACAACACAACCTAAACATGATCCAAGAACCTTCACAAGCCTGTCTGAATGTCCGGATACATCTGCACTTCCTCTGCTTACTGGGATCTCTTGTCTTCCTCATCCGGAACTTCAAGAACACAGTCTGTCGCTACTGTCATAATGCAAGAGGTACTTCCGGACCTCGAAATCATACACAAATCAGGATGATACATCACAAGGACATCTCAAACACTCCTTCCAATCCGCAGATTATGATAATATAATTCCGGACCTCACCGGACCTTTTTGTGATCCTCTGTCACCTCCGGATACATGCCGGACCCGGTTCTATACCGGTAGCCACAACTCCTTCAGATCTTCATGCGGACCTCTGAAATCTTAACTGTAGCATCTCAAGACTCATATCTACTAACCCTTTAATCCGCATCCTCCGGTTCTCATCCTATACAGTACATTTACCTTCTTCTCATCACTGTTCTTCACTGTTCCTGACTGAGACTAATTTTCTCAATATCCTCAGTACACAGCTCATCAAATCCTTCTTGTCAATGCAATATGAGTATGTTGACATCAATGACAACACTGGATAACCTCATACTTGCAACAACAAAATGGGTGTTTAAGAACAAGTTGAATGAGGATGGAGAAGTTGTGAGGAACAAGGCAAGATTGGTTTGTAAAGGATACACATAGGTTGAAGGCATATATTTTGAATAAACATTTCCATCTGTAGCAAGATTGGAAGTCATTAGGATGTTTTTGTCATTCTCTATTTATAAGAACTTCAAAGTTTGGGTAAGTGCATGGAGTTGTGGGACCAAAAAGTCACCACATGACTTTTTGGTCCCATGCAAGATGAAATGCGAGCACGTTATAACATGCTCACATTTTATATTATATAAAGTAAAAAAATAGCAAAAACCTGTGGCCAATCTCTCATTTATGCAAGACAAAATAGTCACAAGAGCGCGAGCGTGTTGGAGGAAGGAGAAATCAAGCAAGGGAGAAGAGTAATCAAAATTTTCACCATGCCACCTTGCCAATCCCGCTCCCGAGGACGTCGTCAATGAAATGTAGAGGGTGTAGCAACCAAAGAAGGTAGGTTTTGATTGATTTTTATGAATTTGAAAAAAAAAAATTAGTTTTGCAATGTTTGATTGGTTTTTATATTGAATTTACAGTCAATGAGGTAGCGTGCAAAACACAAATCCAGCAGAGGAGGGTCAAAACAACCCCAAAAACCCTCAAAACCCCCCACCTTCACGTCCTCACCATGAAAGAGATACACAAGAAAACTATTTAGGACAAATAGAAGAAAATAAAAACATCTTCAAACCCTAATTGAAACATTAAATAGCCAAGTACAAGCATCGATCGTAGGAGAGTGCTTGCCAAGTCATTAGTGGTGATTGTTTCTCACACTGAATCGGTGACAAACCAAATCATCGAATTTCATGACTATAGGGAGAGGTGTCGGCAATACTGTGCTGACAAATTGTCTTACGAATAAGTGAAGGACCTAAAAATTACAAAATCTACATTATGTTAACAATTTATTAATCCTAAAATTGGCCAAACATTAGAAGAGACTTGCAAACACTTCCTGATTCATTGGTGTAGAAATGAAGATATATCCCAAAATTTTTGGGATAGATGGCACATGGTGTTTGATGAGTGTCCATGCAACAACAATGAGGTGCCACAATATTTCTTGAGGTAACTCGATTGTGAGTTTGTCCACAAGAAGATTCTTAACTATTTTGACATTCGAGAGTTCCAAGGCAGAGGTGGTGGCTCTGCCCAAGATAGAGAGGGGGTACAATGAGACCAAAACTGTGTACCTAGACCCCTAATGAGGCTAGCACATGTGTCACTCCCTTTGACTTT
Organism: Cunninghamia lanceolata; assembly: GCA_027924645.1. Lineage (NCBI taxonomy): Eukaryota > Viridiplantae > Streptophyta > Pinopsida > Cupressales > Cupressaceae > Cunninghamia > Cunninghamia lanceolata. Next base: position 1,986,009 of record BSBN01000771.1, read on the forward strand.
GAAGGAGAGTATTGAGGTGGAGACACTGCATTCATTGAGTGCTCTCGTATAGTCTCTAGCACAATACGGTGATGATCTCACCCAAGCCAATAAGGGTGAGAGAAGCAGGCGTCATTTGTCCCCACATCTATGTATGTCATGTGGGAACCTGTACGATTATAGGATGCATGACCCACGGCAGGACTCTCGGTAGGATGTTCCGATGCAAAGGCAACATCCAGTGATGGACACATCCATATTGGATGATCTTGTTCTCACATATGATGTCTTACAACATACATTTGGTATTGACTCCCAGGTAATTTTTTATAAGTTTCATCTTTATTTAATATATTCTTATTCTTATTTGTAATTAATTTTATATGACTATCTATATTATAAGTCAAAATTAATGTATGTAATTGTCTGCGCAATGAAATTCCAGGGTCAGAGTCTTCATCATGCCTATGTTAGCCATCCATTGGCAGGTTATGAGAGGAGGTCAAGTCGGCAGGTATATAATTTATCACATGATCATAAATATAGTACATATATCAATGGTAATATTATTTAGTGACAATTTGATGATTTCAACAGGGAGCTTCACTAGCACCTCCATGGTTTCCTTGGTCCCCTGCACGCAAAACTACTTATACAGAGGTAAATTTAACCATTTGTAATTATTATGCATTTAAATAATGTTATGTATCTATTTTGGTCGAATAACCTTGAACTCTATTTTCAAATGTTGAATATGGAGACTCCTCATCTTCATGAGTCAGCGCAGGTAGGCATTGTTGCAGCCGTGTTATCTTCAAATCCTTTGACCGAGGTATGAGCCAGTAACATGTAAATGTCATTTTGTATTTCTTATTTTATCTCATGTCATTTGATGTACATAAATGTTATTTATATTTAGTCAATTTTTCTTCTTGATGCTTCTCACAGGAGGTCACAACTCCAACCCGTCCAACTACGGACGAAGAGAGAGAAAAGATGATCAAGAGCCGGATCATCAGCTAGCAGTAAGTGATTGATTACATATGCGATGTTATATATTTCATGTTTTCTATATTAATGTGCATATTGTTTGATTTTATTAATAGGTGGAGCTGCAAAAATCTCTGTCGAGGAGGTCTAGTCGATGGGAAAGAGAGGATGAGTCATTGATTGGCTCTCCATCTTCACGGCCAAGCAAGAGCTGCCAATTATTTGATAGAAGTTCATACGAAACTATATTTTGGGACATTTTTGGTATACTTAGATGGCTTTATATACATACTTTTGTATGTTACCGATGTATATTTTTGTATATGCCTGTATGGCTTTGTTTGGACATGCCTATATGGCTTTATATAGACATTATGTATATGACAATTTATATTAATCATTTAATATGATGATCAATTATCATTACAGGAATTTGGTTTTACACATGCCAATTGATTTTCTTGAATTTTTATAAATCATATTCAAATAATCTATTTTGTGCATATCTTGCAATTATTATATTCCATGAGACTATGCATTTCTTTGAGGCATCATTTCAAACAGTTCACGCGCCTTGTCTATGCTTCCACACTTTCCATACATGTCTACAAAGGTAGCTACAAATACAACATGTGACAAAATTCCTATATCCTTTATGCTTTGATGGTTGTCCACACCATGTTCCCAAGATCCCATTTTGGCATAGGCAAGGAGGATGTTGGATAAGGTTGTGCAATTTGGTTTTAGATGTGCCAATTGCATTTGGTTGAAAGTTTCTTTTGTGCATTTTCTTGAAAGTTTCTAAAGCCTTATGAAAAATCCATTTTGTGCATATCTTGCAATCATTGCATTCCATGAGACAACATTTCTTTGAGGTATCATGTCAAATAGTTCACATTCCTTGTATATGCTTCCACACCTTGCATACATGTCTCGTAGGGTAGTTGCAAATACAACATTTGAAAAAATTCCTATATCCTTTATGCTTTGATGGATGTCTATACCATGTTCCAAAGATACCATTTCTAAAGTTTTGGAATTTGGCTTTACACCCGCCAATTGCATTTGCTTGAAAGTTTGTAAAGCCTTATCAAAAATCCATTTTGTTCATATCTTGCAAGCATTGCATTCCATGAGGTGACATTTCTTTGAGGCATCATGCCAAATAGTTCACGTGCCTTGTCTATGCTTCCACACTTTGCATACAACATCTAACAAAATTCCCATATCTTTTATGCTTTGATGGATGTCTATACCGTGTTCCAAAGATCCCATTTTGGCATAAGCAAGGAGGATATTGGCTAAGGTTGTGGAATTTGGCTTTACACCTACCAATTGTATTTGCTTGAAAGTTTATAAAGCGTTATCAAAAAATTCATTTTTTACATATCTTGCAATCATTGTATTCCATGAAATAGCATTTCATTGAGGCATCATGTCAAATAGTTCATGTACCTTGTCTATGCTTCCACACTTTGCATACATGTTTACTAGGGTAGTTGCAACTACAAGATCTGACAAAATTGCCATATCCTTTATGCTTTGATAGATGTCCATACCATGTTCCAAAGATCCCATTTTGGCATATGAAGGGAGGATGTTGGCTAAGGTTGTGGAATTTGGCTTTACACCTGCCAATTGTATTTGCTTGAAAGTTTCTAAAGCCTTATCAAAAAATCCATTTTGTTCATATCTTGAAATCATTACATTCCATGAGATGACATTTCTTTGAGGCATCATGCCAAATAGTTCATGTGACTTGTGTATGTTTCCACACTTTGCATACATGTCTTTGAGGGCAGTTACAACTACAACATCTAACAAAATTGCCACATCTTTTATCCTTTGATGGATGTCCATACCATGTTCAAAAGATCCCATTTTGGCATAGGCAAGGAGGATACTGGCTAAAGTTGTGGAATTTGTCTTTACACCCGTTAATTGTATTTTGTTGAAAGTTTATAAAGCCTTATCAAAAAAATCCATTTTTTGCATATCTTGCAATCATTGCATTCCTTGAAATGGCATTTCATTGAGGCATCATGTCAAACAATTCACGTACCTTGTCTATGCTTCCACACTTTGCATAGATGTCTACTAGGGTAGTTGCAACTACAAGATCTGACAAAATTCCCATATCCTTTATGCTTTGATGGATGTCCATACCATGTTCCAAAGATCCCATTTTGGCATATAAAGGGAGGATATTAGCTAAGGTTGTGGAAGTTGGCTTTACACCCGCCAATTTCATTTTCTTGAAAGTTTCTAAAGCCTTATCAAAAAAATCCATTTTGTTCATATCTTACAATCATTGCATTCTATGAGACAACATTTCTTTGAGGCATCATGCCAAATAGTTCACGCACCTTGTCTATGCTTCCACACTTTGCATACATGTCTCCAAGGGTAGTTACAACTACAACATCTAACAAAATTTATATATCCTTTATGCTTTGATGGATGTCCATACTGTGTTCCAAAGATCCCATTTTGGCATAGGCAAGGAGAATACTGGATAAGGTTGTGGAATTTGGCTTTATACCTACCAATTGTATTTGCTTGAAAGTTTATAAAGCCTTATCAAAAAAATCCATTTTTTGCATATCTTGCAATCATTGCATTCCATGAGATGGCATTTCATTTAGGCATCATGTCAAACAGTTCACATATCTTGTCTATGCTTCCACACTTTGCATACATGTCTACTAGGACAGTTGCAACTACAAGATCTGACAAAATTCCCATATCCTTTATGCTTTGATGGATGTCCATACAATGTTCCAAAGACAACATTTTGGCTTTACACCTCTCAATTGCATTTTCTTGAAAGTTTCTAAAGCCTTATTAACATATCCATTTTGTGCATATCTTGCAATTATTGCATTCCACAAGATGGCACCCTTTGAGGTGTTCTGACAAACAGTTCACGTACCTTGTCTATGCTTCCACACCCTGGTTGTCCATACCTTGTTCCAAAGATCCTAATTTGGTAGAGATAGGGAGGATGCTGATGAAGGTTGTGGAATTTGGCTTTACACTTGCCAATTGAATTTGCTTGAAAGTTTTTAAAGTCTTTTCAACAAATCCATTTTTGCATATCTTGCAATCATTGCATTCCATGAGAGGACCTCTCTTTGTGGTGTTCTATTAGAAAGTCCATGTGCCTTGTCTATGCTTCCACACTTTGCATACATGTCTACAAGGGTAGCTGCAATTACAAAATTTGACAAAATTCCTATATCCTTTATTATCACTGAGATTGAACAATTATCATGTGAAACAGTCACAAAATGTGACAACCAAAGAGACAGTCCTCAAGTCATGATTATGAGACAAGGAGTGTATGTGAAAAGGAGGTAGTCTTGGACCTATAAAATGATCTGGGACAATCATGAAAAGATAAGAATGTTGATTAGTCTAAGATAGAAAGGGGCATTTTTGTGGTCTAAGATAGAATGTTGATTGGTCTAAGATAGAAAGGTGCAGTTTTGTGGTCTAAGATAGAATGTTGATTGGTCTAAGATAAAGTAGCAAATGATATCTGACAAAATTCCTATATCCTTTATGCTTTGACGGTTGTCCATACCATGTTTGCAATATTGGTTGTCTACACCCTGTCCAAGACTAGTGATGAAGTCCTTTTGCAAACTTGAGTTCATGCTAGGATTTTTGATCAATAGTTTAAGCCTTATGATGTATGACATCAAAACTATCTCTTGCAGCATGGTCACATTTTTGGCACTACAACATTTTCTTGTTTTAGGTATGCATAACTAAAGATATCCTATATCTACATATAATACCATCTTGATGAGGGGTTCAAACAAGAAATGACTCCATAACTGCCCCTAAAACTATGGCAGTCCTTGACTATCCTCCTATGACTGTCATAATAAGCCTCTCCATGACAAATCCTCAAAAAGACAATAAAAGACAACCTCAAACTTGCATAATAAGTCTCTCCATGATTTTACCAAACCCTCATACACTACCAAAACCTCACTTTTGAAATAAATCTTTCATAAAACCCTAAATTTTATTGATGCTAGGTCTGAAGTGATGCCAAAATTAGTAAAACTTGATATTATCACTCCCTATTATGGACTCTAGGTGAAGGGAAAGCTATGGCATGCTTGCTATAAGTTGAAAATCCTTAAGAAAATCTAGAAAACCCTAGCTTTTACCAGCAAATGGATGAAATATGTGTCCTCAACACCTTGTCCATACATGTGTATTGAAGTTTCATTACAAAAAAAATCATGGTGTTTGTAATCTTAACAAGAAGTTTGTGATGTTGGCGAGGAGTTAATGTAAATAAGAGTGACTATTAGATTTTTTTGATAAGTGAGAATCTATGTTGTCTTACATATCTGCCTTATAAATATGTTTCTATCAAATTTGTGTGGCTGAGCATGTTCCAATAGTTGTGATAGTATTTGTGGATTTAAGGTTTTTATATTTTTAAAAGTTTAACACTACTAGTTGTGACTTTAAGATTGTTAGTATTGACTGTAAGTACTTACAATTGAATGAAATGTGCTCTTTAGATCTAAAAAGCAACCAATCATGTAATGCCACATCATTGCACTAACAAAACATGACTTAATGCACAACTGTTAAAGGTGTGAAGTTAGGATGCTCAAATATTAGGTCCACTCCCCTATGTTTTTTGATAACTTTCAACAATATTGTGTCTCAACATTGATCTCTTATCAAAGGGCAGCATAAGGAAAAGAGTGGTGAGGTTAGTGTGTGGCAGTATTTGTGGATAGTGTGTTTATCCCTATTTGTAGTAGTCTTTGTGGATTTCTTCTAGTTTAGCACTAAAGTCCAATGATTTGGAATTCTTAGAAGAGAGATGTTCTCTCACTATGTTCATAAGATTGGTATTTGATTTCTTGTATTGTATAGGGGATCTGGTGGTATACTTGTGGGTAAGTACCATCATGATTCACAAATATTGTGAAACTATAGCAAATCAACAACAACCAAGCCAAAAGGTCAAAACACAAGAGATAAAAGGGGAACTGACTTTTAGTTTAGTTTCATCTACTACAAAGGTGCCAAGAGTGAAATTTTGCATTCCATACATCGAATGCAGACAATCTCTCAAATGCTCCAGTTTCATGCAATGGAAAGGTGCTAGGAGTGACATTTTTCCTTCCATAGCTCATGGGGCCAAATTGAATATGCCAACTCATCAGGGTGGGTGGGTAAATACTAGGGGAGGTCTCATTTCATGCACCAAGTGTCCCAGTTGTTTGGGGCAGCAGGCTACTGACAAAGACCCTAAGGTCCATAAGAGCAAAAAACTACCAAACTATGATGGAGTAGTTCTTGGAATTCGTGGCAGCTAGGAATATTTCATTTAGACCTATAGGTACACATGGCTTTTGTCCACAATAACCTCTCTTAGTTTTGGTCAACTCCTGTTCATTTGACCATGTCGAAATCAAATGCATTCTTACAAAATGCTTGAATTTCATATAGTGGAAAGGTGCTAGGAGTGAGATTTTGCATTCCACAGCATGTGGGGCCGAACCAACTATGCCAATGCATCAGGGTGGGTGGGTAAATGCTAGGGGAGGTCTCATTCTGTGCACCAAGTGTCCCATTCATTCGAGGCAGCAGGCTACCGACAAAGTCACTTAAGATCATAAGAGCAAAAACTGCCAAACTTTGATGGAGTAGTTCTCAGAATTCATGGTAGCTAGGAATGTTGTGTTTGCACCTATAGGTGCACATGGGGTCCATCCACAATAACCTCTCTCAGTTTTTGTCGACTCAAATCCATTTGACCATGCTGAAATCAAATGCATTCTTGCAAAATGCTTTAGTTTCATGCAGCACAACCTTGCCAGGTGCCATATTTTTTGTTCTGCTCGTCATGGAGCCGAACCAACTGTGTCAATGTGTCATGGTGGGTGGGTAAATGCTAGGGTTAAATGCACCAAATGTGAAGAAATAAATAAGGGTTTGTCATTAAATCTCATTAAAACTCATTACGAAATAGTAACATTATTAAAACGAATTAAAACTCATAGTAACATCATTAAAACTCATTCAAACTCATTATGAAATAGTAAGTAAAGGACATATCATCATGAAATAATCATGAAAACCTACCTTACTTTCCTTCTAAAGGCAACTTCATAAGGATTATGCCTACCTCCATCATACTAAAATCCTACATGCAAATGCAATTGCACTATTTAGCTAAAATGAGTAGCTAAAATATAGAAGGTGAAATGAGGATAGAAAATAAAAATAGCATACCTTTCTGTCATTCCACTGATTCAAACCAATGAACCACCTAGGTCTGCTCTACTCTTTATTGTGTCAAGTATTGCCTCGTGGTCAGACTCACAAACCTTCCACAAGGTCATGTTCAATGGTCTACCCCTATATTTGATCAAATGAACGTTTGATGCCACAACAAGGTTAGAATAATGAAGAATCTTCTTATGTGTGTCGAAGTCCTCGAACAACCACACATCAAACTTCTTCACTGGGTACCTTCTAAGCCATGTTCCAGTAACAACCACTGGTCCTGTAGGGTACTTGATGTTTTCTCCATCTATAACAGGGGAATCTAATTTCTTTTTTCCCTCAATACAATGACACAAATAATAATCCATTTCTTCTTCATTGTCCTTAGCTGCAATAACTACATAAACATGTCCTGAATTGATACGTGCTTTCTATTCAATGAATATAGTCAACAATACAAGAAAAACTACAAAATAAGATGGAATATTGAATTTTATTAAATTTGAATGATGATAATACCTAGTTGAACTATATTTGAAACATGGTCAAAGTCAATCGATGATTCAATCTCTGTGAGTTGTAGTGTTGTCGGTAGTCGATACATGTCAATTAGGCTTAGGCTTCTTGTACACCAATTATCAACCCACTCCTTTGACTCACAATCATACCAAGATTCATCTGTACACAAAGAACAAAAGCATACCATCTGTCACATATGAATACTCCATGAACCTACATTAGAGCTTCTAAAAGAGTGTATCTCACTCGATCCTGTCAATGTACAATAGTCCTCATATTTTGCAATGTTAGTATCATCAACCAACCAAAAATATCTACGAACTATAGACTTACCTTCATTACCTAGACCCATTGTAGTGTTACACTATTCAATAATAGATCTCACATCTGTCAACTTTGAATTGTCTTTGTACTTCAACTCTTCTTGTGCCAATGCTCTTTTGATACATGCTCCTGCACCATCATGCTTCCCCTTTCCATGTCCGGCCTCACACAAATTCCACATATGTTGAACACCATTCATCTTATGCATCCTACTCAACCAATAGAACATTTGTGAGTTGTTGAATTGTGATGCACAATTATCTGACCATATGATATGCTCCTGCTAGCCAAATCACAATAGAACATCTAAAAGCAACCTTACACAAACTCCGTAGAATGTGTGCAATCATCACTGATATAAAAATTATATTCCATCAAGATCTTCTTGTTGTCCTCTATACTATCTTCTGTATGAATGGATGTTATTTGCACAAATATATCAACCTGTGTAGAGTTGTAATTATATTATGATTGCACCTCATTCTATGGCTGTAGTATGTGTTTCTCTACAAAGTCAACAAAAGAAATGATGGTACCAAGTGGAAATGTGTCCTTGCATAACTTGAATTGCAAGTCCAACCATTGAGCTCTATGGGTATGCTTTGCATACTCGTAAACTATAGTATCTCAAAAAATAGAGATAAACTGATACACTGGAATCTTTTGAATGACCAACTCACACATTTTTGTTTCTTTGCCATCTTTTAGACTATATGCCATTGTCTTGTATTTGCCAAAACTTACTAGCTCATTTTCAATTGCATGTGTGTTCTCCATATGTTGACAAATTGGCAAATGTTGCAACCCACCATAATGATCACACGTACCATCCAAGCATGAGCTATTGTGAATAATTGACCATCCACTCTCTTGCATAATATGCTCGATATGAAATCTCTTGAAGATCCAGGTGGACACTTTATATTACACACCTGCAAAACATCGTTAGTATACAAATCTACACATATATATTTATAAACATCATAATGATTAGAAAACTCAATATGTACTCTACAACAAGTTGTGCATGTGTGATTTATTTTGACATAAAAGGTTTTACCATTTCAAAATACCTTTGGCTAATTTTGAATCGAGGATACATCTCTTGAAATTTCTTGAAAAATTGTGTTTGAGTCACATACAAAAAATGCTTTGGATGTGGCTCATGGTTTCGACAACCAATCCTCCTTCTTACAACATCTCTTCTATTAGGAGATACCCTTGTGTTATTTTTCCAAAAAATTTTGATGAGGGATCTCAAGGCTTCAACAACTTTGTCTTTTCGTGGGAGTCTCCTAGAGAATGCCCACAATTTATTGGTATTTGGGTCGTCGACTTTTTCACATCTTCCAACAACTCTCATTAGACTTTTTCTACTTATTTTCAATGCTTGACATGTCTTTCTAATGAGGTGAGCTTTGTTTGTTTGTTGGCTTACTATTGTCGATGTAATGACACGTCGTGTTGCATTACTATCCTTGGTGCTTGATGTGGAAGCCACACTCTCATATGCACTCATTAGATTCTTTACAATTGATTTTTCACTTGAGGCATATGATGTTCTTAGGCCAAGAATCTTCATAATAGGCCTAAATTTTAGATTTATCATCAATTCAACAAATAGTTGACATCTTTCGGTTTCATTTAAGAATGATTTCCATATCTTATTGGCATATCTTTGGCAATTACACTTGGGAATTTTATTTTGCATGGGCTTCAAAACATTCTCATCAATATCAATTAGAAACTTAGGCTTTCTATGCAAAATTATAGGAGGCATTTTCATTGGTAAAGTTGACTCAACATTAGGAATTTCTTCAATATTTACTTGAGATGGGATAGATGGCGTACCTTCAATTGGAGATGGAAAAGATGAAAAGGCTTGAAGTTGAAATGGAGAATATGGTGTACCTTCAACTTGACATGTGAATGATGGCATGCCTCCAACTTGAGAAGAGAATTAAGATGTACCTTCAACTTCACATGTAAAAGATGGAGTGCCTCCAATTTGAGAAGATAATGATGGTGTTCCTTCAACTTGACCTATGAATGATGGAGTGCCTCTAACTTTGAGATTCAATTTCCTTGTTGAACGGAGGTTTTGCATTCATTCCCTTTGTGCTGCCAATTCCATCTCTCTCTTAGCTTGATTAGATGTGTCATGTTCCTCTTCAATTGGCAATGGTATAGTTGACAATTTTTACTTTCGTGAAATCGCTTCATTCTTTCTCTTTTCCTCTTATTCTTAGCTTCACGCTCTTCTGGTGTTAGAGTCTTTGCTCATTTCCTTAGCATGATGATGATTTCTATATGCATTATGAATAAGACATGGATAAATTAGTCCATCTTGGTACAATAGAGTAAATTAATCTCATACACAAATCTCAAAATATACAATCATATATAATTAAAATGAATTCCACATTTTCTTAACATATCTTCTCAAACACACTTTTCACAATCTCTATGTTAATTTCACATTTTCTTAACATATCTTCTCAAACACACTTTCTTAACCTCCCATGGATACACCTACTCAAGACAAGATACAAGAAGTCACTAGCACTAAGGAGAGTTATTACAAGCACATTGTGATGGATCAACCATTCCAAATGGAGACTCACAAGGTAAAACTAGACCTACCAACATGTTAAAGGACAACCCAAATTCGTATATTGTAGGTGGTGAATTAGTTAGAGTAGCTCATGAAGACAAGTATGAAGTCATCTCAAATCAGCAATCTATTGTCAATCAAGGTCATGGAAGTAATGATCACAAAGGTAATTCAGAAAAAACCAATGGATTTCATGACAAGAAACAAAAATGATGATGTTAGAAGCATAATGAATAATCAGTGTGATTATTGTTATGACAAACAAGCTAAGTATGGTGTATCCTTGTAAGGACTAAAAGTGTTGAATTATCACAATCAATTAATACAAATCAGTCAATTGGTAGCAAAGAAGATATTGAGTATGATGGCACACCTAGTCCCAATGATGAGCATGAGTTGAATGGTTTATATGTCACTATTGAGAGTGGAAATGAAAAGGGCTTTTATGATTATCTCTATCTAATAAATGACTCCAAACTTGTTGATTTTGACATGATTAGATTAGAAGTGAAATGTGTAATGACAGTCTAGGCCTAGATGTTCTTGATGACATAGATGAGTACATGTTGATTGTTAATCTCATATTCTACCATGATCAAACTCTTAAATTTTCAACTCTTTTGTGTAATCCTAACTATGGTACAATCTTCAAAAGTTAGGAGAATGTCCTTGGTTTGACTAGAAATGATGTGAGAATTGGTCTAAGTGGTAAGACACTAATCAAGACTCCTTGCCTTCAATAGATATGTTTGAAATGTTAAGAGACAAAATACTAACTAACATTAGAAACTAGCTTTATGCTGCAAGACTTGAAGACAATCATGGTGAACATGTAAAGGGCATCAATTATAGTTTGAATTAGCTATTCAAGATAGCCAAGGGGTGAAATCATCAAGAAAAGAGTAATTTTAAGGCTAATTATGATAACAAAGTTGTTGGTGATCTTTTGACTAAGTTTTATGTTGACAAAAAGACTTTAAATATAGAGTTTATTGTAGCCTAACCAGTCTGATTTCTTGGAGAAAACTAGACATGGCAGTCCAAAAATTTTAGAGGGTACTTGAAAACAACAAAGAACTTATCTAGTATAGGTCTAATAAACGAAACGCAACCTAATCTTTTAGAGGTAAATAGCCAAGAGGATGATAGTGACAACTCATACTATATGAGAACCAAATATATTAGATTTGTAGCTCATCAATTAAATGTTGATACAACTGGTTACATTAGAGAGAATGATGATAATAGTTTGTTATAGGGAGGTATCAATGACATGGTTCAAACTGAGAGAGTACAAAAGAGTCTTGAATGTCATGATGTTTTTTCTTAAGGTCATGGTTCACTTCCACATTGACAAGAAGAAGAATCAAGGATGTGTACTTACAATTTTGACAGTGTTTACAATTCTTTAGGGTTAACTAATCAAGATACAACAAATTCATGTATATATCATATTTTAATGATTCTAATTCTATTAATGCACATAATGATGGCTTTTTTTAACTTAGATAGTTACACTTTTAGTGATTGTGAGTGTTCTAAAGAACATAAAGTGAAGTAAACAAATATGTATAAAGAACATACCTTAGAATTCAAGATTTGAGTTAACCAATCCTCTAAATTTTGGCTTCAAAATCCTCAAAAATTTAATCTTTTTGGCAAGTTCCTTCATATTCAATATTGAATTCTATATAACTCTAATAGGATTAGTGAAATTTATGAAAAAACAAACATATATCATCAAATTCAATCTAAATACATGAAAATTAGCTTTGAAATAATATGAAACATGAAACTTTTAGTTTAAATAATTAAATTTTGTCCAAAAACATGCAAAAACAATTCTTCTACGTTGAAAAAACAAAAAAAGGTGGTGGATTGATCAAACAATGATTCTTAAAATGTCAAACATCATGAAAAAGCATTTTCTTGTCCGATAGCACACATGAAAATTAGGGAATAACAAACATGTGGGGTCTGAATCATGGACCCCACATGCTTTTTTCCTTTCTTTTTTTTGTTTCCCAAAACATATTAGAGTTATAACAGACTTGTGTTATAATGTGAGTGCATTTTGAAAAGCATGGAAACTTTATGTTCTTTCATGCATGGAAACTTATAAGTGTTTTAAGTGTTTAAAGAGGGGAGGGAGAGAGATCAAGATAGAGAGACTTCTTTTGACATGCAACCCTAAAACCTAACCCCTAAACTCAAAACCCAAGCAACCCTAAATCTCTATCTCCCTATCTCTACCTAATCTCCCTATGATCACTATCATCCCTCTACCTCTCAATCTCTCTCCCTATGTCTCTAGCCATGTCTGCCACTCTCTATCTCCCTATCTCTCCCCTCAGTCTCCTCTATATCTCCCCATCAGTTCTCTCTCTAAACCCTAAACCCTAAACCTCTAAACCTTAACCCTAACCCCTAAACCATAAACACTAAACCCTAAATAATGCCCCTAAACCTTAACCCCTAACTCGAGAAACCCTAAACCCCTAAACCCTAAACCCCAAACCCCTAAACCCTAAACCCAAGCAACTCTAAACCTCTATCTCCCTATAGATCTCCCCTATATCCCTGTCTCTATAATCCCTCTACCTCTCAATCTGTCTCCCTATGTCTCTGGACATGTCCCTCACTCTCTATTTCCCTATCTCTCCCCTTGGTCTCCTCTATATCTCCCTATCGGTCCTCTCTCTCTCTAAACCCTAAACCCTAAACCTCTAAACCTTAACCCTAACCCCTAAACCATAAACCCTAAACCCTAAATAATGCCCATAAACCCTTAACCTAAGCAACCCTAAACCCAAGTGCAGCCTAAATCTCTATCTCCCTATCTCTTCCCTATCTCCCTATCTCTATTGTCCCTATACCTCTCAATATCTCTTTCTATGTCTCTAGCCATGTCCCTTGCTCTCTATCTCCCTATCTCTCCCCTCGGTCTCCTCTATATCTCCCTATCAATCCTCTCTCTCTAAACCCTAAACCCTATACCTCTAGACCTTAACCCCTAAACCATAAACACTAAATAATGCCTCAAAATCTTAACCCCTAAACCCTAAACCTGAGCAACCCTAAACCCCAAACCCCTAAACCCTAAATCCTAAACCATAAACCCTAAACCCAAGCAACCTTTAACCTCTATCTCCCTATCTCTCCCATATCTCCCTGTCTCTATCATACCTCTACCTCTCAATCTCTCTCCCTATGTCTCTGGCCATGTCCCTCACTCTCTATCTCCCTATCTGGTATAGTCATGGTAGGAGGGTCCACAGAATGAACAGTCCAGACTATGCAGCTAGAGTAAACACAACAGAAACAACTCAAAGATATGGAACAAATGCAGATTCAGTCATTCAGTATATCATAGAATTCAAATACAGATCGACTGGCAACATGCGGGCTTACAATTAGGGCTCACAGGCTTGATTACAGAATATCAGATATGCTCAAGATATAGCTTTAAAGCTCCTTCGCCAAGAATTCAAAACTAAGAACTATGGATTAATTTCTAACTACTTTCCTAAGCATCTATTACATCAATATATATCATCTCCAGTACAAAAGATTCCTCAGCATCGGCCAAGTAAGATCACAAACTCCAATGAAGAGTTGTAACATGTGTACATGGATGGGTCGAACCTAAACATGAAGCACTCCTCCACAAATGAATGGAATGAAGTGTGGATCTCAGGGAAGGTCAGCCACAAACCATAAAACATTGAATGATGTGTCTTTGAACATCCCAAGTCATGAGATGCTCTGTAGGTCTTCTCCTTTAGCTAATTGTCTGAGACTGCCAGATTGCTCTGTTATGAGAAATAGTTGATCTTTTAATAGCGATAACTTTCTGGTACTTGATCCAAATGCTCTAAATTTTGGATATGATGTAGATGAATGAATCTAGGTGCTAAGTCCATCTCCGCAAGGTCTGAAATACACCTGCGGCAAAATGTAGACCCAGATACAAAACTACTTCTGACTGAACTACCTGAACTGAACTGGAAAATGAAAAGAAACAAACTCAACTACAAACAAACTTAAATGCAAATGTGTTTGGTTGATGCAAGATTTATCTTGAACCAGGGATGCTCCTGCATCACTATCTCTCCCCTTGGTCTCCTTCATATCTCCCTATCAGTCCTCTCTCTCTAAACCCTAAACCATAAAAATTAAACCCTAAATAATGTCCCTAAACTCCCAGGTACCCGCAAGAAACTGGGTCCACATATAGGGGAAGTTGCACGGGCAAAAAAAATGCTGCCGGTAACGGGTACCCGTTTTCAAAGAAACGGGTACCCGTTTGGGAACGGGCGCCCGTTTAGTAACGGGCGCCCATTTAGCAATGGGCACCCGAGCCTAAACGGGTACCCATTTTCAAAAAATTATATATTTTATAAAAAAAGAGCTCTACGGGCTCATTTTCACCCACAGAGGACGACAGTGACAGCGGACACCAAGAAACGGGTATGCGTTGTCAAGCACCAGACAAGGGAAACAACAGAGTTTTTTTTGCCCTCTCACCTCCTCCGGCCACCTCGTCACCCTCAAGCTCTTCCAGGTTGGTTCTCTACCTAACTTTAGCTTGTTTTAAATGTTTTTTTTCCTAATTGTAGGGTTAAAATGAAAATTAGGGTTTTATTTGTTATTTAAGGGTTTTACTTGTTATTAGAATTTTGTGATTGTATGTTACTGCAAACCCTAAAACCAGGTTACTGCAAACCCTAAAACCATGTTACTGCAAACCCTAAAAACCTTAAACTATAAACCCTAAAAAATTGAAACTATAAACCCTAAAACCATGTTGTACTACAAACCCTAAAAACCTAAACTATAAACCCTAAAAAACCAAATTATAAACCCTGAAACCATGTTGTACTGCAAACTCTAAAAACGTAAACTATAAACCCTAAAAAACCAAACTATAAACCCTAAAACGATGTTGTCCTACAAACCCTAAAAACCTAAACCCTAAACCCTAAAAAACCAAATTAGTATATGTAATATAATGATAAAAGGGATAAGTTTGAAGATGAAAATGTATCAAGAGGAGGCATGTAGATGCTTCAGTGTTGATGATTAACTTAGGGTACACTAAATGTATCAAGATGAATATTGAGGAATCATATAAAACTATATACCCTATTTTTTATTTGTCATTGTTGGCTATAAGACTATACCCTATCTTTGATATCTGTCATTGTTGGCTATTAGAAGTTCCTGTCTGATATGCCAGTAAGGTTGCTATCACCAAAAATATAAGACATAAAGTCTAATGGACCCAAATCATCTTCTTGTAAAACATTATGATCATTGATTAGGGGTTAATTTTGTGTCACTTAATTGTTAGATATATCGAAATTACAAGTATCTAATAATAGTTAAATGATATTCCTTTACATTTATTTGTGAACCTGACCATAGTTTTCACTTGAGTGTAATGTATATGAACCATATTAAACTCCTAGACTCTTTCCATTCTATGAAATATCACATTATTTAAGGGTCCATATTAAAATAGAACGATATTTGGTCATATGTATTTAATAATGGAATACCATAAGCCTTTTAAGATCCACATGATACTCACCAAAACTATAAGATATAAATTCTAATGGACCCCAATCATCTTCAAGTGTAAGGCACTATGATCATTGACTAGTGGTTCATTTTGTGTAACACAACTGTTAGATGTATTGAAATTGTATCCAGTAATAGTCAAATGGATTTCCTTTATATTTATTAGTGAACTTGACATTCCATCACCTAGGATTTTATAGTACTGGTTTGGCCTTTTTCTAATTATAGTTCTTAGATCTAATTTCTCACTTTTATCTTTTTCTTAAATAGATTTACCTACGGTTTGCATTCATCCTTGTTTATCTTTTCCTATCATATCTTGATTAGGGTTTGAGCATGTAAATAGTGATATATACCTTTTTGATTCAACCTATCTAGAAGCTTGGATAATCTTTTGTGACATGTGATCCTTCCATCCTTGATACCTTCTTGATACATTTAAATGATGGACCAATGAGGATGTGTTTTCTATAGCCTGTGTTGTTCTAGTTATATACTTGTTTTACCTGCTTCCCTTGAGTCCATAGTGTTTATCCAACACGTTTGATGCACTATGGCCATAAGATTTTATGCATGGATTTAAATGTACATTTTATCAGTTGTGGTAAACTTATCCATAAGTTTCATGTAAGAAATGAAAAATAAATTTATAGTCCACTATGGTTTGAAAAAAATTCACTACAACTTTAAACTTGGAATAACAAATTTGCATCTATATTTTACTTCAATAAATAATTTTCTCTCCTCTTGTTTTAGTTTCACAATTAAATATGATTTAGATAACATCAATGTATTAACTAGCACCCAATGGTGACATTTGTAGACCTATGCTAATTCTCATTTAGTTTTGGGTCTGGATTCTAGTAGATGGATTAATATAGTTGCATATCAACATACGGTGTGCAATCTTAAATGAAGTTGGGATCATTCCTTGATCCTTCACCTACCCTTAGTTCATTTAAAAATATTGAGGAAAACATTCTTCTACCCTTGACATCCACATTTTATAGTTTCAAATTTACAATTTAGGGAACTTGACATCCACAATTTAGAGTTTCAAATATAAATTTTAGGGTTCTAAAGTAGATGTTTAGGGCTTCACTTTTCACCTTTTAGGGTATCAAAATGATGTATTAGGGTTTGAAAATTCACGTAATAGAGTTTTAAAATGACATTTTAGGGTTTCAAATTCTCATATTAGGGTTTGGAAATTAACATTTAATTTTCTCTCCTCTTGTTTTAGTTTCACAATTAAATATGATTTAGATAACATCAACATGTATTAACTAGTGCAATGGTGACATTTGTAGACCTATGCTAATTCTCATTTAGTTTTGGGTCCATTCTAGTAGATGGATTAATATAGTCGCATATCGACATACGATGTGCAATCTTATATGAAGTTGGGATCATTCCTTAATCCTTCGCCTACCCTTAGTTCATTTAAAAATATTGAGGAAAACATTCTTCTACCCTTGACATCCACATTTTATAGTTTCAAATTTACAATTTAGGGAACTTGACATCCACAATTTAGGGTTTCAAATATAAATTTTAGGGTTCTAAAGTAGATATTTAGGGCTTCACTTTTCACCTTTTAGGGTATCAAAATGATGTATTAGGGTTTGAAAATTCACGTAATAGAGTTTTAAAATGACATTTTAGGGTTTCAAATTCTCATATTAGGGTTTGGAAATTAACATTTAATAAGGTTTCAAAATGATATTTTAGGGTTTTTACACTTCAGCAGAAGGTAACTCATATTGTTGGAATACAATGTTGTAGTATTGGTATAAATGTAGTCTTTAACAAGGTCACTATTGTTATAAATGTAGTATTGGTAATAAATGTAGTATAAAAGTAGCATGCAATGTTCAATTAAGTCATAATCTGTACCGCTCTTTTGAGACACATGAGAAGCCTATAGTAAAATTGGAGTTAATATAGGAAGAGAAATAGGAACCTATAATGTCAGGAACCTATAATGTCAGGGCATCACGTAGACATCTTCATGTCACACCATCACAATTGAGCTTAACTTAGAAGCTAGAAGTAGCCTGATTAATAGAGAAATGGGAATCTAATACACTTGGCATGCACATTTAAATTTGGACTATATAAGGTGTCAAAATGTAACTTCCATTATAATTTTGAGAAAAATGATGATATGACAAGACCTTGTTAGGTAGAGTGACACCTTGGTGTATGACTAGGACCTAGAACCTGCAACCTTGTCCAGTATGTGAATTTAATGATCTAAAAATTTAGACATAGCTTTATGTTGTAATTTTTTGTATAACTTCCTCTTGGTAATTTTTGTGAGATCTTTTTTCTAATTATTCCATATTTTATCTATAAATACCAATTCTATAGTTCAAAAACCCTCTAAAAAATGGTTAAAGAGGAATGAAGTAGGAAGGAGAATATAATATTTTAGGGAAATGTTGGATTAATTTAAGGAGACATCGGTATGAGGCATCATCATTTGATTGTTCATATTATATGATAAACTTGTGCATGTGTTTAATTTTCAAGTATTACGTGCTCTCTGAATTCATGGATATTTTAAACTTAATCATTTATAGATCTATTCTAGATTAAGTTTAAATTTATAGATATTTGTTTGTAAGTTTTCAATATACATATATATATATATATATATATATATATAAATTGTGAAATTATACATTTGTAAGTTTTTTATATGAATTTACATATTTGAAAATTTGCAGGAGACAGATCTAATGGATGACCAGAGTCTAGATGAATTTTTAATAGATGACATTCTTTATGGAACCCCCCCACCCCGTGATCCACCTCAAAACCCCCCACCCCATGATCCACCTCAAAACCCCCCACCCTCTCCACCTCAAAACCCCCCATCCCCTCCACCTCAAAACCCCCCACCCCCTCCATTTGATGAGGCCGATTGCGGAAAAACATTAATGAAAATATTAATACAATTGAGGAGAACATTAATTTGATTAATAATCAAACTCACTTGATGCCTCCGCATGTGGTTCGGTTTGCATCTTCGATGCAAACCATTATTGATTCTGTTAGGTCTATCGATGCAGACCTAAATAGATTTCAGCTTTGGCGGGAGGAGAGGAGGCAATTCTATGCAAATGGTCTTTCATATAAAGACATTCATGACCTCCACATTACAAAACAAACATTAGCCCCATTTTTTCGTCACCCAAAAACTAATCAACCTATAGCTGCAACAAAAAAAAGAATATCAATTAAGTGGTGTACGCATGAGGGGATTTCGAGACATTTTTGGGATCGGTGGTGGATGGTGTTTGATCACCCACCACATGCTAATTGTGAGGTGCCGCTATATTTTTTGAGAAAATTATGGGTGGAGTTTCAATTGGGTCAAAAACCCAATTATTTTGATATGAGAGATTTTCAGGGTGTTGGTCGTGGCATGCCACAACACAGACCAGGGGCACGAGTTGACCCCAATCGACCTGTTCCTCCTACTCCTATGGTTGCTCCTATTTTGCCCACGATTCCTACACCTATTCAGCAGCAATCAGTTTTGTCGACATTAGGAGCATTGAGTAGACTCTCAGGCAATCTCACTGAACAAGCTGCCCACATGGCAGCTGAATTCAGTGGTGGAGAGCATCATGGAGGAGTCGATGCATCTTAGCATAGAGCCCCAGGCCTGTCAGGGGCACATTTGTGTACAAATTGCAATCAACCATGTTATGGTCCTGCTCCTACATCCACATCAGATGCAGCTACAGCCAGAGTGGAGTCATACTTGGATCTACTATATTCGGATGATAATCCTACACAGGTACATTGACCACATTTTATTAAATATTTCAAGTGTATAATTTGAACGTAGATCAAATTTTTTATAAATAATTTAATGAATTAATTTATATAATTGTAAACTATTTGTTGTACAGATCTCAAGTCGCTCTAGGGCCACATCACGATTTGATACATTGAGTTTTGCATCGATAGTTGTAGAGGTTGGCACACCTTACAGGGTAAACCAATATATCTTAACCCTAAAACCATATGTATCTAATTCTAGTTTCATTTTTCTTTTGAAACTTATCAATATTATATTTTAAATTAACAAACTGTGTATAATTAAATAAATAACTATATGCATACATGTATGTGAAACACTACTATTGCAGCGAGGCTCAGGTCATGTGGCAGTTCCCATGTCTGATCGACCACCTGGCTCAGGTGTTTCTTCCATTGATCCTTCATCGACAGCTACTATGCCTGAGTATTCCCCGGTGTGTGTTTTAAAAAATTGTACTAAATTTGTACTAAGTTTCTTTTTTTGAGTTTATATAAATGTATATATGCACCCATATATATGTAAGTGCAGGATGATAGGAGTGAGACTATTGGTCAGGTTGGTACTCAGGGACAAATTCATGAGCCATCTACACATTTTCAGGTCCTAAACTTTACTTTAAAATTTTCTATATGTGCAATTTCTAGGTCTTTTTTTGAGTTTATATAAATTTATATATGCACCCATATATATGTAAGTGCAGGATGATAGGAGTGAGACTATTGGTCAGGTTGGTACTTAGGGACAAATTCATGAGCCATCCACACATTTTCAGGTCCTAAACTTTACTTTAAAATTTTCTATATGTGCAATTTCTAGGTCTTTATATGCTAATTTTAAATTGTAACTTATTTCAAACTTGCTTTATTTGAAATTCTAGCAATTAGCAAGTGAAACTTTTGGTCATGAAGATGAAACAGTTATACCACCTGCACAACAAAATGTGGGAAGTGAGACGGTAATTTAAATGCACACTTTAAAGCCTACATTTAAATATTTAATTTCATATGTCATTTTTAAAATTTTTAAATCTGATTGCAAGTTCTTTCTCTTGTGTGTACAGCATGAGGTAGATCCATCCATTTCACGAGGAAGAAAGAGGCCTCTTTCAGATTTGAACTTGAGTGATGATCATCCCTGACATAGAGTTTTATTTCATAGACTAAACTGTATGATGTGCACATTATTTTTTATATATGCCATTCCAGGACTTTTACTATCTATGTCGAACTTGCTATGACATGTTCTTCTAGATATATTTCAGTATTTCATGAACTGTGATTTGTATTTATTTATATGCTGATGATGAGTAGATGTTTTAAAGTACACATTTCATGGGTCCTACCTAGATATTTTATAGTATTTCATGGACTTATCTAGATCTAGATCTACATGTATATATTATTGAGTATATATGCTTGAATGTAGTTTAGTATGTTAAATATGCTTCATTGTTAAATATGTTAAATATGCTTCATTGTTCACTTCTAGATTATAAATTATTTAATTGAGATGTATGTTAGAAGATTTCTCTCTACTACATTTTTAAATTTTTAAGAAGTGATTAAATACATTATGGTTTAATAGTTTTTCTTGAAATAGTGAACAAAAAGAATGCCAAAAGTTTGGATTTTGGTAACAAAGTGTTTAGTAGATCCATCTATGTTATATGTGTTATCCCTCTCAAATTTGTCTCACTAGAAATGCCAAAAATGGATTCAACCTTAAGGATGTAATTCTTTTCTAAAATAATGTGTCATTGCCAAGAACATACTACCATCAATACTAAAGAGTTTCTATTAAAATATGTGAATTGAAACACCACATATCATGACATCAACTATTCCATAAAAGTTTGTGATATTCCCTATTATCTCAAACTCCATAAAATATACTATCTATCTTTAAAAAGGTACATACTACAATGACATCAAACATAAACCAATAGGTGTCTTAAGATATATTAGTGGTAGGGAAAATTATAGTGGCCCTCACCCTAGAGTAATAAGTTGAAGTAGTGTTAGAATTACTAATAAACTAAAAAACTTTATCCTAGGGTGGTGGGACATTTATCCTAGGGTGGTGGGACTAATAAACTGAAATTTACACAAGCCTTACAAAGCCTCTACCACTTCCTTGACATTTTTAACATTGTTCAAATTTGATAGGAGGGATTTATGTCACCTCCTCCTCATCTTCATTCTCATAGTAGATAGAATCATCCAATTTAGCATCAAGATGAAGGTTTATCTTCATTATCGTAGAAATATCCTCCAAGGCTTTGTGCATATGCTCATGCCACACATTGAAGATGTGGAATTTATCTAAGTAGCAATATAGAAATCCTTAGCCTAACCTTCTACCCCTTCAATATCATTGTATAGAAGGTAGATACAAGTAACATTTGATAGCATGGAGGCACAACTTAGGGATTGAGTTGAATGTAACAAAATTATTCTTCCCAACAAATGCTAGATGTCTAGGAGCAATTTAATGATTTCTTCCATTATCTGCCTAGTCTAGAATATAATTACCTTTTCATTTGATATGTTTGAAGGAGATAGATTTAAACTTATTCACCAAGTTTCTAGATTCCAATAGAATAGTTTCCAATAACCACTTGAGCTTCATCTATGCTTTTTCATATGATCAATGTTGATCTTGGAATCTCCTTCCACACTAAGGGATATCTTGTTTAGTTTCCAAGTCATCTTGAGGCCCTGGATATCATGGCCCTAGAATCTACCATATTATTGTTCTTGACACCAAAATCATAAGCTAAGATAGGTAGAGGTTTTCCCTTATCATCTCTTAATAAACATACTCCTACTTCACTAGGATTACCCTTGGCTACCCATCAAAATTTCAAGCTTAATCCATCCCAATGTAGGTGTGGACCAAAGGGTGTGAATATCAACATGGGTATCTCCTTGTTTTAACCTTATTCAAAGCAACCTTGGCCAATTATGGGCCTAATCCACCTCTTAGATAGTATGATCATATATTCCTCTTTACCCCAACAATCACCAAGTTCCTAAATACACCATATTTCTTTAAAATAGTCCAAAATTTGGGATGCATATTCACATTTCAGAAATACATGATGATTGTCCAAAGACTTAGTTAAATGTGAATATGCATCCCAAATTTTGGACTATTTTAGGTTTGTCACCTTTCCCATTGTATCAATCATTATGCATAGTGAACAATCTATTAACTGCCTCACAAACCTAAATTAAGTTTGGTGTTACAATTATCTAATGGATAAATTTGGTGTTACAATTATCTAATAGATAAATTTAGGGCACTTTATAACAAGGTAATTTACCTAGGATAAACCTACAAAATCATGATAAAATGATAAGGATGTTAAACTCACCTAGTTAGCCTCAATTGAGATACATGTTCCTTTAAATGATTGTGGTCATCCTTTGATTACAAAACCTTCTTGATATATATCATTTGTATAGTCCTTGAAATTTTATTAATTTGCAACCGAGACTTTGTTATCATCTTTCTTACTTAACCATTATAATAGCCAAAACTTCCTTGGCCTTTGGAAGTTGAATCACATATAGTTTCTCATAAAGGAAAGGAATTAAAGAAGAGATTCCTATGAATATTTTCCCAATTCAAAATTACTTTACATCTTCAACATACCTAGTTCCTAGTGTGGATTTCATATTTGTTTGGTTTAATTTTTTTGAATTATAATATAGGTGTTCTACTTAGGGGACCCATCCTTACTAAATAGTTTAGAAAACATATATAAATGAGTGTGCTAACAACCCAAGACTAGGCATAGCAGTAGAAAGCACAACATCCCATAAAGGTTTCTAAACTACCCATATGCAACTATATATCAATACCCCAATACATATAGCAAGCACAAAATTCCAACACAACTAATAGAAAGCTAAAAAACAAACAAAACACCAAACCACATCAACATCTTGAGGGAGCTTTGGCACTCCCTAATGCATCGAACGTCCCACTCCTCATAGAGAGATTTCCATTTGTCATAGGCCCTATTGTGCACACCATTCCCAAACACACTTACAAGCTCCACCAAAAGAACCTTTGGACACTTTGCATTCTCTAGTCCATGAAAGTTGACACATTTCTAGACCTCTACACATTGTATAGAACAAATGACAATTAATCCATAAACTCGGGACCGTAGCTAGATGCCTCACTTTGATACATCACATATGGATTTAAAAATGAGATACTTCCAACTTCCTTTACCTTCAATCAACCACCTCTAATGGCTATCTAAAATGTGTATTAAAAGACTAAGACAACATCTCAAATGTGGAACATTTAAACTTGCATCACACATAAATAAATAGTATACAACACAAGAATTCAAACTTGGGAGAAACTCTCAACTAGGCATAAAATTCTCCATGCATGGGTTCCAAACACCACTTAAATAGTAGTCCAAAATTTTATTGCAACAATCCCAATTGACTTTGCATGCAACCTCTCTTCCAACCATAATCAACTATCTAGTTAGTCATAACGCTTTGAATCTTTATCAACCAACTGGCTTCACAAGCTTTACTGTAAACTTACAACATGGCTCTGGTCTATTTGCAATCTATACCTCTATCAAGGACTCTCAATAACTGTATCAACCTACATACAATCAACACTTTTTCTTTCAAGATGCCACCAACTTTTCTAAGCTTTGTCTCCAAAAGACATCATTCTTTGTGGACTTCAACCATGTATGGCTCTGTCTAATACAACCTACTTTAAATGACTCCAACACTATACTAATCATATAGCTAGTTCTGTGCAACAACCAACCAATACCTATATTAAGTCTCTAAGCTCTACCCAAGCATGTTCAACAAAGTTCAACCATGAATGGCTCTTTGCAAGCCTCCATCACAAATCTCAAACAATTCAAATCAAGAAGAAACTAAAAGGTTCAATTCAAATCAAGTATCCACACAATATAAGCTACAAAAAAAATTATCACAATTTGAAATTATTCAAGAAGTAGCATTCAATTCTTCTAGAGAAACTAAATCTTTTAAAGAAGAAACTATCTAAGGAAATTCATTTAAATCTTATCCACACAATATAAGCTACAAAAAAATTTATCACATTTGGATTTAATTATTCAAGTAGTATTCAATTCTTGTAGTGAAACTAACTTTTTTAAAGAAGAAACTACAAAGAAATTCAATTTTCTTATCCACACAATATAAGATACAAATAAATTTATCACAATTTGAAATTATTCAAGAAGTATCATGAACAATTCTTGTAGAGAAACTAGAACTCTTTTAAAGAAGAAACTATCTAAGGAAATTCATTTGAATCTTATCCACACAATATACTTGATCATCAATTACTGTGAAAACCTCTTGACTAACATTAGTTTGACATGACTACAAAATTGATCTAAAATTTACATTATGATCAAATCTTGTAGTGGCAATCATGGAAAAATCTACTTGTAGGATACACCTGCAAGAAATAATGAATGTAAATGAGAATGAAAGAATATGTACCAAAAACACAAAATATTAATGCAATATGTACTAAATAACAAAAAAGAGGATACAACTTGACGATGGCTTAAGGGGAGCTAAGAGGATGTCTTAAGGGGATACATAAGAGGATGGATTTAGGCGATGTATAAGAGGATTAATTCAAAGGGGAGCTAGAAGAGGATGTCTTAAGGGAATACAAAAGAGGATAGCTTACTTGGAGAGATGTACACTAGTCAATTTACAAAGTATAAAATAAAACTTGATGGCTTAAGGGGATGGAAGAGGATGGCTTAAGGGGAGCTAAGATGACATCTGAATTAAGGGGATGTACAAACGGGTGTCTTTAGAGGATGGATGATAAATATTTGAGTATATATATATATGTAATTACCTAATTTGCGTTCACTTTTAGTTGAAGACTACAAAATTGACCTCACATACTTGTATGGTGATAACTTCTATTGACAATCATGCACATTTGACTACTTGTCTAGGATACACCTGCAAAAAGTAATGTTCAAATGTACAAGTAAATTAACTATATATTTCCATGGGTTGATACAAAATTTAAGACAAGGGGAATAATATAGAAGCTAAAATGAGAATGAAAGAATTTAACTTGGGGATGTAAGAGTATTGTTTACTTACCTGAAAATTTATTCCATTGTACCATCTACATCCTCATTTTTTTGTAATGCATCTATAATTGACTCATGTTCTTCCATCAAAAGTGTCCATAACTGTTTATTAGAAGGTTTGCCTTGATATCTGACTAGTTTTATATTTGTTGCCACAACCAAATGTGAGTAGTGTATGATCTTCTTATGTGTTTCATAATCTTCAAATGCAGGCACACCATTCCTTCTTATTAGATATTTTTGTAGCCAAGTGCCAACAACAACCACATAACCTGTTGGATACTCCATGTTATCATCATCTACTCTAGGATGTAACAACTTTTGTTTTGTCTCAACACATCGAGCCAACCAATACTCGGTTTCCTCTTCATTGCCCTCAGGTGCAATAACAGCATAGACATGTCCTACAAAAAAAATATGTAATTCAATAAAGTGTGACATGTACCTAAATCACATAAATTTGTGGATGCATACATATATAATTAATTATATACAGGATGTACAAAAAAATGACAATAAAAAAATTGAAAACAAAAGTACCTTCTTGTACAAGGTCTGAAACACGATCATAGTCATCTGATGCAAACATTTGATTATCATCTTCAATTGTTGTTTCAAGTTGATCTTGTGTTTCTGTAGGTGTCAAGGATCTTTGTTTCCATTCTTCAACCCATTCTGTATTTTCACATGCTCCCCAATCACCTGTAATACAAAATTGACAAAAACATGCAAGCTCCCTAGTCCATATAGTCCATGTGCTTGCATTTGAACTCTTAAATGAATGCCATTTTGTTGATCCAGTTATTGTCTCACAATCAAGTCGAGTAGGAATATTCTCTTCTTCAACTAACCAAAAGAATCATCGAATTGTAGAGTTCTGACTTGATCCCGTAGATAACTTTTCATTACACCAATCCACAATTGCAAGTGCATCTCTAAATTTGGCTGTATCCTCAAGTTTTAGTTGCTCTCTAGCAAGAGCTCTTTTCACACATGCTCCAGCTCCATCATGTTCTCCTTTACCATGTCCAGCTTCAAAAAAACTCCACATATGTTGGATATTGATTTCTTTGTGAGCCCTACATAGCCAATAAAACATTCTTGCATTTTTGAATTGCCCTGTACAATTATCTGACCATATGAAATGTTGTGTCATCTGGATTCCTCTTTCTTTTAAACTTTCATAAAATTTTGTGAAACAATATTGCACAAACTCTGAAGAGTGTAACCGGTTATCACTCAAATAGAAATGATACTCCCTCAAAATTTTTCTATTATCTTCTGTACTATCATCTGCATGTCTATATACAATATGAACAAATATGGCCACCTGCACTGAATTATAATACTGAGATTGAATTTCCTCTTGTGGAGCAAGAGTATAGTTTTCTGCAAAGTCAACCACTGATAGGATAGTTCCAATTGGAAAGGTGTTTTTACATGAACGGAATTGTCCATCAAGCCACCGAGCATATTGGGAGTGTTTGACATATTTGGATACAATATTATCCTTAAAATCTTTGATGAATGCATGCACACAAATTTTCTCAGTGACTAACTCACAACGCTTTCCAATTTTTCCATCTTTTAAAGAATATTCAATATTCTTGAATCTTTTCACATCCACTAATTGTTGTCCAAATTCATGTGAAATATTTTCATGCATACATTCTCCTAACAATGAAAAGTTGCCACATCTATTGCATTGTCCAGAAATACATGCTTTTGAATAAAATAAGTATCCAGTAGATGTTTCACAAAACAAACCTGCTACAAACTCCTTAATTGTTTGAGGTGGCATATTAATACCACATTCCTGCATAATTTCGTTAGTATGCAAAGTAGAACGTATATATCGAAAAAGATCATAATAATAATGAAATTGCACATGAGTTTTACAACAACAAGAGATTCGCTGTTTATTAATTTTCACATACCAAGGTTTACATTTATCAAAAGATCTTTGGCTTATGGTAATATTAAAAGGTTCTAACACTAAATCATCTAAGAATTTTTTATATAATTCAGTTTGAGTCATGTCTAATAGATGTTTTGGATGAGGATCACGAATTTTAGACCCCACTCATAATTTTAAAACATCTCTAACATTAGATGATACCCTTGTATTATCATGCCAATATTTTTCAATTAAAAATTTGATTTCACTATTTAATTTCATGTCATACCTTGGGAGTCTACCACTAAAACTCCAACATTGGTTAATTGGATCTTTTTCAATAGATTCTCTTCTCTTTGCTGCTCTTCTCAAAGTTTTAGGATTTATCTTTAGAATTTCACTTGTCTTACTTATCATTCTTTTATTAGAAGACGATTTATTGACTAAAGCAGTTGTTATAGCTCTTCGTGCTGCATTGCTATCTTTAGATTGACTCTTTTTACGAATAGAATCAATAGCATTAGCAACACTAGATAAAACTTGTTTCATTGATTCATCTTTTTTTTTAGGTTTTACAAATATGCCTAACTTTTTCATTACTTTTCGCAATTTCCACATCTTCATCAATTGCATCATAAGTTGACATTGAAATCCAAGACTTTTTTTATAAAAAAAATCTTTATATAATCTATTTGCATGAGTTCTCATTTGCCTCCAAGAAATCTTACCAAGAAGATTATCTAAGACATTTCTTTCAATCTCAAATAAAACATTTTCATTTTCACTCCTAAAAGGGATATCATTCTCATTCATATCATCAATAGGTGGGTTTGAAGACATACCTGGATTTGTTTCTATAGTCGTGTTTTCCATATCATTGAAAGTTGGCTCCGAAGACACACCTGGATTTGTTTCTATAGTCATGTGTTCTATATCATTGAAAGTTGGCTCCAAAGACACACCTGGATTTGTTTCTATAGTCCTGTTTTCCATAACATTGAAAGTTGGCTGTGAAGACATACCTGGATTTGTTTGTATAGTCACATTTTCCATATCTTCGAAAGTTGGGTTTGAAGACATACATGCATTTGTTTCTATAGACACATTTTCTTCCAAATTCACCATTTCCGCATTTGCATCATCTACATTCATCCCATCATTTTTACTCTCTTGAATATCTTTCTCTTCAATACTCATGGAACTAGATGCTTCAATATTCTTCATCTCTTGAATCCTTGCTCTTCTATCTCTTTGCCTTTTGGCTTCCTTCTCTCTATTTGCTTCAATTTCTTGAGGTGTCATTACCCTCCTTTGTTTTTTTCTTTGACGTTGATTTGATCCCATGATTACCAAGCCCTCTTGATAAAATAACAATTGATACTTAATCCAATTTCATAATTGATGTCCTTATTTGAACTTTTGAAGTAGAATTAGATGTAGATCCTTTGTTCCATAGATTTTGAAGTAAAAGGTAGATGTAAAAACAAAAACTCTCTTGCTTTATTCCTCTTGAAAATAGCTCATGCACTTGATTTCACTTCAGAATTGTTCATATGATTGACTCCTTTCAAAATTTGAATAGAATATGACCTGTTAAGAGATTCCACAAAACAATTGTAAGTAAAAAAATGCAGAAATTGTCGCTGTCGCGCCGTACGTATCAGACTTGCAAGTTGCAGGGATACAGGGAAAGTACTTTTTTCCCTAATATGGGAAATAACGGGTATAATAGAAATGGGTACCCGTTATATAATGAGTACCCATTATTTAAATAACGGTTACCCGTTTTATAACGGGTACCCGTTATGTAACGCGTATCCGTTTTATAACGGGTACCCGTTATTTGAAATTAGAAATCTCCGCCGCTTTTTCCTTGACCTTTGCTTGGGTTTTAGGCTCGGGATAGGCATGGTTGACCGACCTTGAGCCTTGGACCTGCAAATTTTTTTCTAAGTACAAAAGAAGAAGAAACACTGAGTTTACCTGTATGGCTGAGGGATTTTTTTTCTGAATTTTTTTACGAAATGAAAACTCATTACATATGACATTGTCTAGTTTTCAAATATATAATATTTTTTGTTATTGGACATGTTCTTCTATTTATTATTTAATTTATAAGCAAACTAGTCCAAAAACTTGAAATGACAGGTGTTTGTATTTTTTTAATAACTTTTAATTTTTAAAAAAAATTAAAAAAAAAATTATATGTCATCAATCTAAACATCATTCTTTACACAATAAAAAAAAAAATTAATTTTATGATTTTTTTTGCTCAAATTATGTTGGCCGTACACGAGGCGTTTTCAAAAGTACCAACTAGGCCTAATAAAAAATTAATAAAAAAAAAATATTTAGAAAAAAATTATAAAAAAATATCCTCATCAAACTTCACTGTACTACACATGTTTTCCCAAAAGGATTTTGAAAAATAATTTTATTTAGGTCAAATTATGTTGGCCATACACATGCATGGTATGGTAAAAAAAAAGTGACTTTTAAATAGTGGTTTTTAGAAATACCTATTGAAAATTAATTTGTATCATCTGGGTATTGAAAAAAATTACATATTTAGAAACTAGACTCCGAGTACTACATTTTATATTTAGTGACTTTTTTAAAGATTCCATTTCTAAGTGCTTCAAATTTTAAGGTCAAATGCGACAAATTCTAAAAATCAGGGAAAACACTTTCACTTTTTGGCCAAAAAGTGGACCCAACTTCTTGCACTGACCCTCCCCCTAACCCCTAACCCCTAAACCCTAAACCTGAGCAACCCTAAACCCCTAAACCCTAAACCCCAAACCCATAAACCCTAAACCGTAAACCCAAGAAACCCTAATACTCTATCTTCCTATCTCTCCCCTATCTCCCTATCTTTGTTGTCCCTCTACCTCTCAATCTCTCTCCCTATGTATTTGGCCATGTCCCTCACTCTTTATCTCCCTATCTCTCCCCTCAGTCTCCTCTATATATCCCTATTGGTCCTTTCTCTCTCTCTAAACTCTAAACCCTAAACCTCTAAACCTTAACCGCTATACCATAAACCCTAAATAATGCCCTTAACCCTTGAACCCTAAACCCTAAACCCAAGCAACCCTAAACCTATATCTATGTATCTCTCCCTTATCTCCCTATCTCTATCATCCTTCTACCTCTCAATCTCTCTCCTTATGTCTCTGGCCATGTCCCTCACTCTCTATATCCCTACCTATCCTCTTAATCTCCTCTATATCTCCCTATTGGTCCTCTCTCTAAACCCTAAACCCTAAACCTCTAAACCTTAACCCTAACCCCTAAAACATAAACCATAAACCCTAAATAATGCCCCTAAACCCTAAACCCTAAACCCCTATCTCCCTATCTCTTCATTATCTCCCTATCTCTATCATCCCTCTACCTCTCAATCTCTCTCCCTAGTCCCCCCAACCCCTAAACCTAAACCAGAGCAACCCTAGACACGTAAACCCTAAACCCCAAACCTATCTCCCTATCTCTATCTCCCCTCTACCTCTCGATCTCTCTCCCTATGTCTCTAGACATGTCCATCACTCTCTATATCCATATCTCTCCCCTCTGTCTCCTCTATACCTCTCTCAATCTCTACCGGTCGCCTCTCTATCTCTCTCTAAACCCTAAACCTGAGCAACCCTAAACCCCTAAACCCTAAATAATTCACCTAAACCCTAACCCCTAACCCCTAAACCCTAAACCCTAAACTTGAGCAACCCTAAACTCATAAACCCTAAATAATGCCCCTAAACATTCATCCCTAAACCCTAAACCTGAGCAACCATAAACCCCTAAGTTGCGCTAAATAATTCCCCTAAACCCTAACCCCTAAAACCTAAACTTGAGCAACCCTAAACTCATAAACCCTAAATAATGCCCCTAAACCCTAAACCCCTCCTCCTCTCTCTCTCTGAGCTCTCTCTCCAAAACCCCTAAACCTGAGCAACCCTAAACCTCTATCCAGATCTCTCCCTTATCTCCCTATCTCTATTGTCCCTCTGTCTCTATCTCTCTAGACATCTTGCTCACTCTCTATCCCCTATCTCTCCCCTCTATCTCCTATATCTCTCCCTATCTGTCTCCTCTCTCTCTCTACCTATCTATCTCTCCCTATCTCCCTATCTCTTTCCTCTCTCCACCATATCATTCTTCTCTCTCCCTATTGGACTATGTTTAGGTCGTCCAAGGATGTGTTTTTCTAGATTCTAACAAAATTCACATAATCTGGAGCATGCTCCCAATCAGGATTGTACTTTTTTCAATGAAAAGTCAAAAAACATACCACCATAATCTTAAGCTCTCTATTATCTAACCATATAATTATTTTCACGTTTTGAGTATGTTAAGGATTTCATCTTTAATTTCTTTTGTTAGTGTATCCATTTTTTGCCAAAAACTAATGTCTGGTATTTTTGACTTTTTTTTAACCATTCATCAAAATTTCAAATAAACTACATTTTTAGAAACTAGACTCCATTCTACACATATTAAAAAAAAAATTGATTTTCGATTAGTTTTCAAAATTTTAGGGGGGAGCACGCTCAATTTTTTGTTTTTCAGGATGTGTCCACTTTGAAAATTAGTAAAAAATTAATTATTCATGAAAAAATTACAAGAAAAATTAGGGATAAACTACATGGTGTTAGCTAATTTCTCACCAAAGTGATTTTTGAAATACTAAAAAAAGTTAACATTTTAGGGGGAGCACACCAGACGCTATGTTATGTTTTTTTGAGAAAAATAGGACCAATTTGTGTGCTCCTCCTTTTTGAACCCCTTAATCTCAACCATTTTTGAAAAAGATTAGTAGTTTAGAAACTAGATTCAAAGCACTATGACTCATTTTTTTTGTATCTTCAAATTTTGAGTGTAACTATCTTCAATTTCTCATCCAACATCAGTCTTTCCTTATTTCAAAAAAAAAAGTGGCATCTTAAGACCCCCTTTTGGTCCCTCATCTTTGTGCACTTACCCATTTACTAAATGGATGTCAAATCTGCATTCTTGAATGGGAACCTTAAAAGAAGAAGTTTACATTGAGCAACCTAAAGGATTTCAGCTGTCAAAGAAAGAAAATTATGTTTGCAGACTGAAAAAGGCATTGTATGGTCTAAAATAGGCTCCTAGGGCTTGGTATTCTAAGTTGGATAGTTACCTCTAGCAATAAGGATTCAAAAAAGATTGTGCAAATAGCAACTTGTACTTCAAATCATAAGGTGAGCACATGTTGTTTGTTTTTGTATATGTTGATGACATCATTTTTGGTGGTAGTGATGACAGGATGTGTAATGAATTTGTTGATCAAATGCAGAAAGAGTTTGTAATGTCTATTCTTGGAGAACTTTTTTTCTTTCTTGGTTTACAAATATCACAATTAGACAAAAGGTTTATTTATATCCCAAACCAAGTATGAAAAGGAAATGCTCAAAAAATTCAAGATGGAAGATTGTAAGCCTGTTTGTACCCCATGATGACAAGATGCAAGTTGAGCAAGAATGATGAATCACCTGATACAGATTAGACATTGTACAAATCCATGATAGGTAGCTTACTATACCTAACTGAATCAAGACCAAATATCATGCAAGTAGTATGCATGGTGGCTAGATTCCAAGCTGCACCTAAGGAATCTCATGTTCAAGCTATGAAGAGAATCTTTAGATATCTAAAAGGCACTATGGATTATGGCTTATGGTATCCTAGGAGTGATTATTTCACTTTGACAAATACACAGATGTTGATTGGGCAAGAAGTACAGATGATGGGATAAGCACTATTGGTGGAGATTTCTTCCTTGGTGATAGGTTGGTATCATGGCTCAACAAGAAGTAAGATTCGGTTCCATTATCCACTGCTAAGGTAGAATATGTTGTTGTTGTTTCATGTTGCACCCAAGTCTTATGGAAGAAGCAGACTCTTAAAGACATAAAGGTAGAGTATAATGATCCTAGTATTTCAATTCTTTGTGATAATACAAGTGCAATCAATATCTCCAAGAATCCTATGATGGATTCAAGAACAAAGCACATCTCCATTTGGCATATGTGATGCATTTAAGTATCATTTCTTGAGAGAAAAAGTTGTGTATCAAGAGGTTAAGTTGGAATATGTTGTAATAAAGGATCAAGTGGTAGACATCTTAACAAAACCACTTCCAAAAGACACATTTGAATATCTAAGACAAAAGTTGGGAGTAATATCTCCTCTCTCTAATCATTCGATGACTTTGATATAGCTTTGGTCCAGGGGAGTAATATAACAAGTGGTATTTTTCACACCTAGTGAAGAGACCCCTCTCAAGGGGAGTTGATATAACACCATTTGGTTAGCAGACTGATGTATCCCTTTGCCATTGATGACAAAGGGGGAGAGATTAAAAGTGAGAAGCATAAATGCAAAAGGAAAGAAGTGTCTTTATGTTGCCATCAATGACAAAGGGGGAGATTGTTGGAAATATTTTCATTGATGTCAAAAGAAGGATGAAGAGATTGTTGGATTATTGTTATTGATGTTAAAGATGTATAGTTATTAGTGATGCGGTAAACAAGAGGTCTAGCACGGAGTATAATGAAGAAATCCATACCAAGTGAGCATCCAGTGTCCACAACATTTTATTATAGCTAGTTATTTTGGATTGTGGTTTAGAATACAAATAAAGTGAGTCAGGAACATGAGTAATCCAAGGTTTTAGGAGATATGTGTTGCCACAAAGATATTCAGATCATTCAGAAGACCACCATATTCTACTGCATTAATCTTTCAGGTCTCATGGTTTGGAAGTTAAATAGAATAAGCTATGAGGAATGTTTGATTCAAAAAGATTCTAAGACATGAGTGATTTCAACCTTCAGTCGGGAAATCCTGAGGTTCGTAAACTCTTAAGTTCACCAACAGCTAGTTTCCCTGATAGCCAATTCACCGACAGGTGAGTTTAGCTAATGAAGGCTTGAAGAAGTAAGTTCAAAGCTTAAAGTATCTTTAGTTCACTGATGGCACTTTTTTCTGACAAGGTATCGACAAAATCTTTGGTTTGCGAACTCAGAAGTTAGCCGATAAATTTTTCTACCAACAAAGGAAGGTAATGGTTCATGGTTTCTCAAGTTTGTTGATTGATGATTTTGCCGATAGAAAAGGAAGATTGATGGATCAGATTTAAAGTGTATAAATGGCTATTTTAAGAGCGTAAACTTGAGGTTTAATTGATTGTTAAGGAGTGACTTGATGACGATCGATAAAACACATAAAAGCTGACCTATTGCATGTGCAAAGATATATATAGAATTATGACTCTGGTTGGTGATGACGATGGATAAAACACATAAAAGTTGACTTGTTGCATGTGCAAAGCTATATATATAGAGTTAATTTTGTGGTGCATGCTAATGCATGGGAGTTTGGAGTGACAGTAGATTATGTAAAGCAATAAAGAAATCTTAAAGGATTGAGTCATTTCAAAAAAAAGAAAGATGGTATAACTATAAGTTTTGATAGAGTGTGTGGTTTTTGAATGAAAATATATTTTTTCATAGTAGAGCAAGGTGGTGTGATGCGGATCAAGTTTGTGAGGTGAGTTGATCAGATTATCAATGCAAAATCAAATTTGATTACTTTGAAGTGGTGTAGAGATAGTTGTATTCAAGACTGTAATGTTTAATGTATTCATTTCTATGTATGTGTGAAGTCGGTGCTTCATATCAGTGAGGTTGGTACCTCTTGTGGATTGATTTGGTACTCATATCAGGGGATTGCAGTCTCCTTAGAGTTGGTGTTCTTAAATCAAGGGTTTGATGAGTCCTTAGGGTTGATGCCCTTAAACATTGTAATCAATGGTTTCATTTGTGAGGCTAGATTAGGACAGTAGATCTTAGCAACATTTACTCACCATTGTTTTTCCCATCTTGGGTAAATTCCATGTATATCTGGTGTTCATGTGTGCATGATTTCTTGTTGTTCTGGTTAATGCATTGAAAGTTAATTTGATCTACAATTTAGAGGTTTGAAGTTTTAAGTTTTATAGATATATTAATTCACACCCCATCTTAGTAGATTGCTTGTGTTCTAACACATTATTCCTGTGCTATTCTATTATATCCTCACACCTATGACATCGCCTTTATATAATGAATAAGGCATGTAACTTATTTACCAAATTTACATAGTTGTCCCTACATTCACAGCTCTCCTCTCTCTTTCGTGATTTAAAATCTCATGAATTAGAGAGATCTAAAGTATAGGTTAATAATCAACCTAAAATAGAGGAGTTGGTTTGGTTTGTTACCAAACAACATAACAAACATATTAATAAGTTACAAAATAATTTGTGAGATTTATTTTTGGCTCATGGCCATTACAACAAGATATTAAAATAGAAATGAAGCAAAAATTATTTATGAGTTGAAATTATATTGTTGGCAATTTCACCCACGGGTGACAGGAAGTCTGTATGTTCCATCTTTGTTGATATGCTATAGGAATTTTTTTTCAAGGCTATATGACAATTCTTGTTAGTAAATACAATCCAATAATTATTTTATCTTATTTTACCTCAAAACTATATTAAATATCTCTTATTTATATTTAATCATATGCAACACAAAGGTGGTAAAAATACATGATATGGTATGAAAATGGTGTATGAAGGTGGTATTAAGGTATATGGAAAAGGCTAGAATATGGGATAAAATGGATTTAAATGTCTCTCATCACAATGGAAACTTAAAGTGACCCATTTGTAAAGGAAAGGAGAGCACGAGCACAAAGACACCAAGAGACGCCCCCTTAATTACTCAATCAAAGAGCCCCGCCGAGAAAAATTATTTGGCACTTTATATTTAGTGTGGTTACAACTGCCACTAGCAAGAGAATGCTTAGTGGACTTGACTTCAATGCTTTTACAAATCCTTAAAAAATGAGAGTATACAAGTACAATATATGTACAAAGCCAAGTGATTACTATCACCACTGCAAAGTACATGAAAAATCATGTACTTTCAAAAAAGGAATCACTTCGATCTGAGGTCGTATGCAAAAGTTATGCATCTTTGAAGTTCCCAAAATGTGAATTGCACAGTGTCACCTATGAGAATCTACAAATTCTAGACAATTCAAGCATTAAAATTAAAAATTGTCTGCACCAATGTAGAGAGCACAAAAAAATAGCCCAAATAAAAAAATCTCATAAAATAGAGGTCGAGAGCCCAAGATATAAGTCTTCAAAGTTTGTCTTCAAGATTCAACCTACCAATATGGAGGGGGTAGAAGATTGAAAAGTCACCTTCTGCCAAATTTAGTGGAGCTGCCACTAAACTTAGCAAAACCACCAAATGTAGAACATGCTAGCTAAATTAAAACGTCTACCAAAATGTAGAATCCATTAGAAAAATTTAGGCCTTGCCAAAACTGGCAGAATTGCTAGAATATCCTCCAAATAGAATGACAAATTTGACAAAGTGCCAAAATGTATGGCACAAAGTCTGAGGTGACTGGACACAAAGTCCTATGGTTAAAAGGCCAAATGCAAAAAGTAGGTGAAAAAGGCCAACTTTGGCCAAATATTACATAGGCCTTAAAGGCTGAAATGGAAATGGAGATAGGTGAGGGGCTTTTGCCAAACCCTGAACCCTAGCCAAAGAGGTCTATGGACCCTTGATTAAGGGGCCATGGCTCCTTTAATGGGTGTGTGACATGAACAAAGGCCTCCGCAACCTAGTACGGGGCCAACAAAGCCATAAGGTCTATCAATACCTTGTGTAACAAAGAAATTTTTTTTATATTTTTTCAACAAAATTACAAAAGGATTTGTGAAATTTTTGATTTATTTTTTTGAAAAATATTTCAGAGAAATAATATATTTTTAAAAACTTTTGAAAAAATTTTAACTCGTGATGTATGCAAGGGGTCGTACAACTCCTTGGACAAATTTTTTTTGCCTCTCCAGACAACTTTGCCCAAAATTGACAATTGGACAATCAATTTGTTTAGGTTTTCAAGCCTTCTGAGCATGATGGAAGGTTTGGATTTGACCCAAAATGCTCTGAAACGGTGGCTCCCTATTGGATCTGGCAACCAACCTCTGACTTCAAACCCTTGTAGATCTGGCTTCCGGTGTCCAACTAGGATGAATTAAAAAGAAAATATGACTATCTCAGCTACTTTGGACTCAATGGTGAGCTTAGAATATCTTTAGGAAGCTCTACAAAAACTTGCAACTAGCAAGTCAAAAAAGAGAACCAGCTAGAAACTAGTGTTTTCTCCACACTTTTTTGATTCTATAGATCATCCAAAGATGCAAGAGAAGGGCATACTCATGTTCTTCAAAAAATAAATAGATCTACACTCAGATTTCTAAAAAATGCTAACCCACAACTCACAACCACTCTGATGCCATGTAAGATTTGGTTGAAAAGCCACCCAAGAATGCAAATGAATGAAGGAAAGAAAATACAAAAATTAGATATGAGCCAAATAAACTATATTCAACTCAAGATACTATAAAGCATACAATGAAAGTGAGATGACCATATGTGAGATATGGGTGAGTATATATAGGATTTACCACCTAAGAAACTAAAAACACTACCAATGTGGGAAAAAGTGAAAAAGTCCCTAAGTAAACTTAACCTAGTGTGAAGAGAACTAAGCAGAGAACTAGCTAGGAAAGAACTAGATAGCTAAATAATCCTATTCACACTAACAATTTTCTCAAATTTAAGGGGGGAGCACACTCAATTTTTTGTTTTTCATGATGGGTTCACTTTGAAAATTAGTAACAATTTATATGTTTATTAAAAATTAGTAAAAAACTCTCACATAAACTACATGATGTTAGCTAAATTTTCACTAAAGAGATTTGTGAAATACAAAAAAAAAAAGTCAACATTTTAGGGGGAGTACACCTAATGCTATATTATATTTTTTGACAAAAATAGAACAACTTTGTGTGCTCCCCCTATTTGACCCTCTTAATCTCCACTGCTTTTTTTAATTATTAGTTTATAAACTAGATTATGAGCACTACTAATTTTGTTCTTGTCATATCTTAAAATTTTGACTGTGGGTATCTTGAATTTCTCATCCAAGATTATTTTTTTTCTAATTTTAGGAAAAAGGTGGCCACATTTGTCCCCCGTTTGGTCCCCCATTCCACACACATACTCCCAAGGTGGATATCCTACATTTCTACTTCTATTTTTGTGGCTCCTTCACAATCATATCCACATACCTTTCTCATCTCTCTCATTGTCTCCTCTTACTATTTATACTATTGACAATTCACTATGGACCCCTTATTTATCTCCTTATTTTAGTAAAAAATAGATGAGATTATAAGTGTGTGATCAATTTCTTTTTACCTTTCCTTCTATGGGTGTATTGTAGGTTTGGAGACTAAAGTGAAGGAAATAGAAGACAAAGCGCATAGCTCTCTTGTATCCTTTTGATTTTTCTTTTATATATTTCAGTACATTTTATGCAAAACTATTTACTTTAGCATGTCTTCTCCTTGTAGTTTCATAAGCTTGCTAAAATGGGAGACAAATGTAAGGTCAAAATTTGTATACTTCACACATCTCACCTTATCTTTTTGCAATCATTTTGGTGTCTTACACTCCAACACATCTGACTTATTTTTTTGTCCAAAACCCCTCACTAGTGTGCCATGAATACTAATTTAGACTCTCCTCATTATGATCAACCTTCATTTACAATCAAGAGTCTTGATTCCTCAAAGACACTCATACCCCTAAATTAGTGACCTTGGACACTAGCACCCTCTTTCTAATGTTCAACTTAATTTTTTAATCCAAACTCCTTTCAACATATCAATTTAAACTCTAAATTTCCTTACTAAGTTTTCCTAATATATACTTGGCTAGGGAAGTTCTATAAAGTCTCTTCTCCATTTCTAAAGGGTTACTAGTCATTCTAATCATGTGATCTTCTTAAATATAGTTCTTTCTCTCACTCCTACTACTAAGTTTTTAATTCCTCCCTAATCTCGTCCTCCATAGTTGAACACACATGTAGTTCTCCTCCATTTTTGTTTATATCTCAAGTTATTTCACTCCCTCTCTCCATTTCTCCATCCTCATACACACCCATCTAAGATTCCCTCCATAAAACTCCCAAGACCAAATCTTTGATATTTCCCTTCTCACTCCTGAGCCATTAATGTAGACCAATCCTCTCCTAGTTTTTATTTGCAAACCCTCTTAGCATACTACTGAATTTTCATCTCTTTAATCTTCTTTCCATTACACTATCACACACCATCATAATGATAGTCATCCTTCTAGGGTTTTAGGGTCCCCACCTATTGTACACATCACTTCAACCTCTACACATAGGGTTCACACACTCGAATCTTTCCAACGTTATTAAAAGTCTAAAACTTGTCATCATAGAGGATTGACTGAGGTATACTTCCATATACATTTAACCATTTTCCCCTTCAATTTTTAGGTGGCAATGTCTTGGCACATGAAACTTGCATCAAGAATTCACATAAAGAATAAAGGTTAGGGAAATTTGACAGTCATTTGAGTCCCAAACACAAGCATCCATTGTAGACATGAGCACCCCATTTGGACATGAGTGCCCATCTTGGACATAATCATCCATATTGGGCATGATTATCCCTTTCTAGATATGAGCATTTAACAATGTTCTAAAATCTCCTGGATGCCCCAAAAATCTTCCTCCAACACCTGTCAACCTTGTACACCCTCCAATAGCACCAAACTTCAAAATTAGGGATTCATTACTAACTCTTTCTATTTCATTTCTGATAGCATTTCAATTCCCAACTCTTATATTCATTTATGCTTAGAATATATCTAATATTTATTGTTATTTCATTGTATTAAAAAGAAAAACAGATTAATACATAATAGATTATGTAACAAACTTCATTTTTATCTACAATAACAAGTAAATCTCATTCTCAATTTTTATTTTTTGTTAAATACTCATGAGATATTGGTAAAATTCCCTAAAATTTGTAATAACTCCTCCATTCATCTATGCTCTAAATGTTAGTATACATTCTATGAGAAGTCTTGTAAATTCTAATACCTTGTTATATTTCTTATGTCTCAAAGTAAGGAAAGCAACCTTCCCACTAAAATTTAATCAATATTTTATTGTAAAGGCACGAAGGATATTTTTACTTTCCTTCATATGATTTAAATGATTTACTCTTGTTATTCTTGACCGAATGGTATTTGTTAATTATTCTCGAGAAGATGCCATCTCTAACATACATATACATGCTACCAATAACTATACCACAAATATCAAAGATAAATTGAAATCCACCATAACACCATAAGTAAAATGTTCATTTATCCTAAATCAAACCTTACATCATTTTTTTACTTATATTTCTACTCCTTGTTTCACCCAACCTAGACAATAAGTAATAGTATTATGATATTCTTCTAATCCTATTTTATCTATCAGCACTTTGGAGATCAAATTTTCTCAGGAGAAATAATAGAAAAGAACACCTTGACTCTAATCTTATTAATTTGAATTTTGATTTAGGAAAATTCATTAAGTTCACCTTTGTCTTGAGCCTCATTACTACTCAAAGATACATTTATGAATTGAGGTGCAAGAAATATTCTCATCCACATCAAAGCCACATTCAATCTCTTTTCCTTGAACCAAATTCATGGACTTATTTTTAGATTGTTCTTGAATTGTTGCAATTTTAGATGCAACTTCCAACAAGTCTTGTCTATACGGCCATCAACATCATAATACATATAAGAATCCTTTTTAATTTTAAGTAGTAGCAACATAACACTCTTATCTTACCATATTAATTGAAATATGGAACATTCTTCTTGTCCATCTGAAATTAATGAGCTTGAGAGCATGCCTCATCTATGTCCTCATGTTTATTTAAAAAATGTCTCCTTAGTTGACTATACAACCATCCTACATAATTTATATACATGTCACAATCCAACACATTTTCCCCTATTTGGACTTCCTTATTGTAAAATTTATTTTTGCAATTCTACAAATTTTGCCTTTACTTTTGCCTAAAATAATGCCAATCAGTAGACTTTTCTTCTTCATTAAGATAAAATGATAAAATTACCTTTTAATAACAATTTAAAAATTATTAAGCCCAGTTATAAACATATATCTCAAACCAAGTTTGAATGGCTAGCTATAGTCTTGCATAAGGAGTTTGTTGCTCTTCACTAGTTGTATATAAATTGAAGCATACCCTTAATCAAGCTAACCAATAATTAACTCTCAATATTTACTTCGCCTTCATAAGGATGAATGCCTAATCTGGTCTCCACTTTGAATGGAGTTTGACCTTAGTTTGTAGGGGTTGCTCCTTCCAATGGTCTCAACTTTGAATGGAGTTTGACCTCAGTTTGTAGGGGTTGCTCCTTCTAATGGCCTCAAGTCTCTAATTCAACGTTTGTTTTTAGAGAATTTCATGGAAACTCCTAGTGTCCTTCTAATGGTCTCAAGTCTCTAATTCAACGTTTGTTTTTAGGGAATTTCATGGAAACTCCTAGTTTCCTCACGAGCCTTGGCATGTCTGCATATCTTAGTGATATTCTTAAGTCTTATTTGACTTTGGATTACACGGAGTTTATTAGATATATGCTCACTTAGGTTATTATATTTTGTTTGCATATCTTAGTGATAATCTTAAGTCTTCTTTGACTTTGGATTATTATTAGATATATGTTCCCTTAGGTTATTATATTTTGTTTGCATATCTTAGTAATAATCTTAAGTCTTCTTTGACTTTGGATTACACAAAATTTATTAGATATATGCTCACTTAGGTTATTATATTCTCCTTGTTATATTATACTCACACTTTGATTTGTTTCGTATGCTTTATCTCTATATATTTCCTTAGTCCTAATTAACCATATTCTAATAACATTAATTAGTGCATAATAATTCTATGGTCAAAAGAATAGTTGTTTTCCTTGGTACTTTATTATGTAAATAATTGTATGGTTTCCTGATTTTGTAAAGGAATATGGCATTATAATTGTCGTATGTGTTTGTTCCTCTTTATCCAGTTCTTAAAATTGTAACGGAGAGAAAGTTGCAGGAACCTGTGATTTCAACCTGACATGTTGCTCTTTTATGTGGAATCTTTGTTTTCTCGTCTGTATCTATATTGGCATCACAATATTTGAGATTGAAATTCATAAAGATCACACGATTAAGACTTTGTTGTCCTTTTTTGAAGATCATTTAAATTGTCGTAACAGATCTATTGTGTAGTCGATCTCTATCAAAGCAGATCCATTGTAGAACTTAATAAAAATTCACGTGGATCTCAGGAACAATGTAAGGTGTAGATTTGTTACAGACCATTTTAGGTAATGTACATCGTCCCATACAAGAGCAGTAAATTCTTTTATATTTGTTCGGTGAAGGCTTGCAGACTATTTATGTTTGTTCAATGAATTGTCAATCTTCGTACGCGGTCAATACTTGTGGGTCTCTGTTTTAATTGAAACCCTGACAAAAGCTATTGATGCCCGTCTAAACTAGATTCTATGTCGCCACCATGCGGGAACAGTTAGTACACTTACCTAACTCTGTGCCTTCAAGACCGTCTTGATTGGGCACTTCTGTTGATTGGTCGCTGTTGAAAAGTGCTCGCTACCTAGTAAAGGAATATGGGTCATGATCTGGTGTTGAAAGGCATTTGCTGGTAAGCTTTGGAAGATGCCTTCGAAATTAAAAAATCCATATTGAGCTAAAAGAACTTGCATAACGATCTCACCCACAAGTTTTTTGTTACATCAAAAGGTTGTTGTGTTCTAGAGGGAACAGAAATGGAAATGGATCCTTTTATAGTTTATGATGTTGGGTAACCTGATTTTAGGTCTACATGTGGCTTATAACAGATGGGATGATTGTGATGTGAGGTGCTCAATTGAGCAACATAATTTTGCATTCCAACTATGTATTGATTATGACTTATGAGAGGTTGCATTTATAGATTTTTGAGAGAGAGGATGAATAGTGGATATTGATTTGGAGAATCAATGGTTGTGGTTGCTTGAGAGGATTTGGATTGATGAGGAGTTGACAAGTGTCTTTATTCTCACATGGATCAAGGGAGTTAACAAGTTCTTTCTTGGAGTTAGGTGCATGATAAACTAACATATCTATATTTAGAAAATATATCTAAAGTGTGCCGAGAGATATCTTTCTCGAGGCACCTATTTTTTAATCAGTTTACCACACATATTTTCTAAATATAAATATGCTAGTTTTGGTAATATATATTATGATGTTTGTAAATTATAAAAAGCAAATAAAATAACTTATCCATATTATGAAAAATTATTTAATTTAATTTTTTTAATATTGCAGCAATATAAAATGATTTATGCATACACCATTAACA
Source organism: Cunninghamia lanceolata (assembly GCA_027924645.1). NCBI lineage: Eukaryota > Viridiplantae > Streptophyta > Pinopsida > Cupressales > Cupressaceae > Cunninghamia > Cunninghamia lanceolata. The sequence continues at coordinate 2,030,588 of BSBN01000771.1, forward strand.
CCAACCTAAAGCATACAAATTAACAGCGAGCCAAAATAATTTTGAGAGATGATTATTTAAAATTTTATCAATAGTTATTTGGATTTTGATTTTTTTGTTGCTTCTTGATTTTATTTTGTGCTTCTTCCTTCTGTCATTCATGATTTTATTTTCAACTTCTTCTTTGTTTGGCTCATTCTGTGTTTGCTATAAATAATCTAATTGTTTTTGGTATTGGAGAGTTCTCAAACATTTATGTTATACATATATATGTTTTAATTATTTATTTGTATTTGTTAGCTATATTTTTGTAATGTTTATGATTATTATTTTAATATGTCGGCTATATAATTATTTTTTAAATTTGCTTTTGTTAACACATTCACGCCATTACACTCCACCCCGTGCTACCATTACACTCCACCGCATGTTGCCACTATAGGTTACGCCTCTCGGCGTAATTATAAAAATAATTAATTAGTTAGCTAATTGTCTTTTTTAGTCAACTAGATTTAATTGATGAGTTAACTAGGTTGATTAATGAGTTAACTTTTATAATTGATAGTTAACTAAATTGACTAAATAGTTAACTAATTTGATTACGAGTCAACTAAATTGATTAACTAAGTTGATTTTGATTAATGAGCGAAAAGTGAAATTGGATAGTGTCTAATTATATATTTATTTTAAATAATTAGGTGCACATGGATAAATTAGGAGACTAATTAATGAATGAATGTAATTAATTAAATATGAGATGAAAAGAAATTAAGGAATTAAATAAATAAATTTATTCAATTCACGAGAATGAGGATAATGTTGAAATTAAATAAATAAAATATTAATTTTATTTATTTGAAAAGGAAATTTAGAAATTGATTAATTAAATAAATTATGTTGATTTATTTAATTAATACTTAGAAGAAATGTTAGTTAATTAAAAATTATTTAATTAATGTGTATAGAGGAAATGGAATAACTAATTAAATAAATTTGATTTATTCAATTAAATTAGAGGAAAATGATATAGATGAAGTGTTGATGACAACATAAATGCGATAGACAATTTTAGGTGTCTACATTTTGCCCCTCTTTTAGATGGCATTTTTATAGTGTTTTTCAAATAAAAATAAAATATAGTGCTTGTAGGATGAACATGAGGGGTAGGATAGTGATATGCCCTAGTTGATGAGGGAATTGATGAAACATGGTGTTAGTATGATGATGAGATGCCCCCTCAACAGGATAGGCAGGTTTGAAGAACACAGGTGTGCTCCCGAAATAGGTGAAAAAGAAGGGGGAAGATAGAAGATTGGAGGTTAATATTGAAAGATTAGATAGAATAAGTTTTTGGAGGATGATGGATAGAAGGAGGTTAAAGGATGAAAAGATGCAAATGAATGGGATGGATGAGAGGGATGTTATGATTTTAGGATGTGATGTGATTGATTATGTGATGATATGGTTAGAAGGAAATAAATGGTATGAGGTGGTTAATTTTATTTGGTTGTCTGGCATAATGTTGAAGAATGATGATGTTATAAGCTAACTCAAAAGAATAATAAATTAACTAACTATTTATTTGCATAATTTAAATCATGAGCACAAGACTTAAGGATGGATCAATTGATAATGGACAATGTGTTTGTGGGATAACAAGCATGTGATCTTGAATGTCGGTATTATGTTGATATGTGGTGAGCACCTATTTTGATATAGCATGCAGTATAATGCATCAGGTTATAAAGAAAAAGGTGACGATGTATCCCATGTGTAGAGGTCTGACTCACAAGAAAAAAGGATGTCCCGACACATCTCAAGGCATTTAACAACCTCGGTGGGTACTGTGATAGGAAAACCAATAAACAAAAAGAAAATTCACACAAGAAAGCAAGCATGCACAAATAATCACAAAGACAAACATGAATTATTACCCCTGTCAAGTTGAAAACTAATGGTTGATTGATTGATTAAATAAGGATAGTGTTGTTGATGTGGGAATGATATATCTCGAGAACAACACAAGGATGAGAATGATATATCTTGATGATGATTGATGATGATGATTAGAGTTGATCAAGTTTGTAGCAAGGCCGAGAACAAAATTGATGGATGATTTTAGATGATTTTCTTAGATTGCTTGACTAGATTGGTGTGGATTAAGGATTACTTGTACTTGGATTTATTTCTTTTCTTTTCTTTGAGATGGTTACATTGGATTACATTTGGGTATTTTTTTTTCTAGCTACCAATGACAAGGGAAAACCAAGTATTTGTAACACCCAGCTCTGATTTCACCCTAAAAACTAAGTTCTAACCAAAAGTAATAATTTTTTTTTTAAAGTTTAAAACAGAAAAGTAGTTTGTTTCCAATTCTCATAACCAAGAGGAACATCCATCGACTTACAATAATCATGAATATATAACTTAAAACAAAAGGAAATAATCATCCATAACATTTAAACAATATGTTGTTAAAAGTTACATAGAGCAAATTCAAATTAGAAACTTACCAATGTCACTGCATCTCGATTGTCAACCATCCAAATTCAAGTCTCGGCAATCCTCAAGAATTAAGAAGAGAGAGTATCTTCAAGGAGATTAACCTCCAACCATAGACTGTCGGTCTCCCGCACTCCTTCCTTTCTGAAAGTGGCCCTACCCTACTCAAGAGGATAGACTTAGGATAACCAATGGTGTTTGCCATCTGAGCTCTGGTGTTGTGACCTACGTGACTTGCTATCATGCAATCTCCTAGATACCCTCTAGTCAAGCATGACCATTCCACAAGTTACGCTATCCAGTCACAGTGAACAATCAATGCACTTGAGGATCATGCATTACCTTGGCCAAAGGATTTAAATATAATTAGCATTGTATCAATGCATGTAATAAGTTCACCCACCCCACTCGACTCAAATTAATCGCAATCCTACAGTTACCTATTTATAAGTTTTGTATAACAACCCCGATAACCTCAAGGTGTTTGAAGTTAATTATGCATTAACGCATGGCATTGAGGTTTACTCTCTTTTCTACAAGCTCATGGAAACCTCTCCGTCTTTATGATAAAAGAATGGTTTCCTAGCATATTGATTATTCGGATAACACTACGCATTGTTACAACAATCTCTAGTTAGCCCATTGTTTAAATTATCCACTCTTGAGTGGACACTAAACTCAACTCTGTTGTTTTGGAAGGGTTTCACTAAAAGTCAATTTAAAGAATACAATGTTCAAAAACCCTATGTTAAAATTTAACACTCACAATGTACTACTTCGACGTGTCGAGATCTTCGACATTACTTAATCTTGTCAATCTAAACATTAGAAAACCTTGTCATATCATTTCTTCTAGCAATTTAGATTACATGTAAGTCTAAGCTTGAGACTTGACAAAAGACTCATTACATTGTTTGTAAAAACTTCATAATAATAAATGTGTATAACAATAAGGTCTTCTCTGAGAAAAAAATAGTTTAAATACTTCAATAGCCAAAAGAATCACCTTCAAAAGCAAATAGTTTAAATCTTGTTATAACTCCCAGCTAGAATAACAATTTCTCCATGGACGACCGACTAGTTTAAAACTCAGAAAAAGAGGATAACAGTGAAGTCTTGCATGTTGCGACCTGCACCTCTTCACTAATAATAATCCTTCATTGATGGTGGACACAAACAAGTCTTTTACTCTAATACTAACTGACCTTTAAACTTGACAGAGCCAAGGTATTGTATTCGACTGTCCAAAGAGTTCTTATTCTCTGTCGACCAATGTTTTGCCGCTATGGTTTGTGTTGGCTGTGAGATGTTTTACATCCAACTCATACTTAGATTTGCACCCTACACATAACTATAAACCTTCTAAGGTTAAACCAATGACTATACAGTTATTCTTGACCTTCGTCAGATAATACAACAAACTGTGGTTTTTACATCTTTGGTGTGGTGTAGTGCAGTGTAGAAGATATAAACAATGCTCTCATTTTAATGATGACAAACTCACACAGGCTATAGTTATTAACAAATAACACTTGTATCTTCAAGAACAATCTATGTTGCATCGCAAATGCTTGAGAAAACATTACTCATAATAAGGAAACTATGACTACGCAGCGAAGAGAGAAAGAGAACCTGTCGCTAGTCTCTTGAATTCACTTACAAACTGGTCCACGACACTTGTTATTCTCTCAGTCGTTCCCCTTGAAGCTCCTTTCTCAGACTCATTTTGCTTCTCTTCCATGTTTTTCTATCTCCAAAACTGACTCTAACTACACTATATCTTCCCTGCTCACTGTGAAGGAATAACTATCTCCTTCACTCCCCGACCATGCCTATCAAAAGGGAATCTAACCGGTCATGCAAAAATGTTTCCCACCTTATGCGACCTCAACCAGAAATTGGTTTGGCCACTCCCACAAATTGCGATCACTTCTCCAAGATGGAGCTCCACATAGGTGAGGTGGCGGTTACCAAACTCAACAGTCCGTCCCACTACTCAAAACAGTTAACAGTATAAAACAAATGCCAACATAATATTAAAGGCTAGGCCGACGACTATCTTAAGGTTTTAAAGCATGAAAGCAAAAGACTATTCGAAATAAAAGACCTCTTAATAAGAGCTTAAGTGTAATCCTCTCGAGCTTTTGCCCGATTATCGACATCATTAGAGATTAAATGAATTTATCTCAAAACGACACTAACAAAATATTACATGTTCCAATATCATACGACCAAGGGTACTACACACCATGGTCTCTAGATTTAAACATTATTTAAACCCTTTAGTAATCGATAATAGCCCAATAAAGAACAATTTAACGTCCGTTGAATTTCACAAGGAGATGTTTACGTCATACGCTCGTAGCGCTTTACAACGATAACGACAAATTAAGCGCAAACGCAGAACAAGACTTGAGATCGACTTACGTACAACTTCTAACTTTTGCACCGAACGAATAACAAGACATGACTTACAACTCGACCATATGTATAAACATATATTTACATATAAACAATATATCAGTCGTTCATATTTGATGACACGATTCAGAGTATTACGACACTGATGTCGATTTCCCATATGCTAAATGATGACTTACAAAAGGAGAAAGACCTATTCTAACAGACGTTGATATCTCGACTAAAATTGACTTAGCCCGAACTCAAAGCATCTAAGGTTTGTCTACCTGATTTGCGTCTTCAGTGACAAGCACCCATGGGTTATTCCAGAGTCTATTCTCTCTTTCTCAAAGATACTTTCTCTTCTTCTTTCTTCCTAGAGAACATGTTCCATCGATTCCTGTCATTGACAATCTCACATACAATTTTGTGGTCAAAGCACCAATATTCTACTCAAAACACATTTATATCAAATCATTTCATTTTCATATCGAAAAGACATTCCAATTCATAACATCAAATTGATCATAATCAAATAGATTCCATAATTTCATAAAATTAACCTTCTCTATTTATATCATCAATTCCTATGATGTTAAAAACATATCCACATAACTGTACTATTTAAGAAAAAGTAAATAGTAATATTGAATCCAAAAAGGGGTTGTAACAGTATTGGGGAGAAAGATGGAAAGAGAATTAGATGGTTGGATTAAAGGATTATTGATAGTGTATGGGATGTATGGATGGAAGTGTTTAGGATGTGATCTCCAAGGACTACGCCACATAGGAATAACATGGCCCACTCTAGATATGCTACTCAAGATGTGTTGTAATGCAAGTGTGACGATAAGGTGATAGAATTGGTTGTAAAAGATTACGTACATCAAGAGATGTCCAAAGCATGTTTCAACATTAGGCCTTTATCATTATCAAGGTCAAAAGCAAGAAGGGAGAATGGATTAGGGAGACGATGAGATAGGCATGTGAATATAATGGATGGGTAGGATAAGATGGGAGTGATACAGTAGGTATGATAGGATGGGAAAGGATTACCCCTGAGTGTAGGGTATTCATAGATGGAAGATTTATACATAACGGCCATGAATGGGTTTTCATCACGGTGCTTGTCCAAGGCACCATAAGAATAATTTTCACCACGTTGGATGATTTTTCTCTTTACTTTTTTTATTTTTTATTTTTACAATTTTTATTTTTATTTTTTATTTTTTATTTCACTAATTGGATGGCATTGATAGCTTGAAATTCAAAGTATCTTCACATGTCCCTATCTGTCTAACATAGTTGATGTAGATGCTCTTTCCATAACATGCCAATAGTGACCTACTTGGAGTAACTGCTTCGTCAAGATCATAGCGCTCATGTACAATCCATTGATGTTGTTGTGGCCCTCATTGATAATAGAGTTGGTCTTATCTGAATATTTACATCTTGATAGGGTACAATCATATTCCTTATGACAAAGCATTTCTATCACAATGCAACAAATTTGGGATCTAGGGTTTTTGGATTTGAGGTGTGATTTTGGATTGGGATGGGGGATGTTAAATGTGAATTAGGTGATTGAGGGTTGTAGGATTTAGGTGGATGTATTGTTGATTTAGACTAGGTTGGAGGATTCTTGACTCGCCATACTTAGGATGGTGGATTATGAAATTTGGATTATGGATTAGCATGATGATTAGGACCATCATTCTTATACACCTTATGTGTTGGGAGTGAATATAATCTTGAAGGTGATTGACACGTATTATATGCAATGTGTGTCTGTAGATGTGTCTCCATGGATCGAGGGATTGCTTGATTTGGATATTAAGGACCAACATTCTTATATAATTCAGAAGATGGTGGACACAGGTATTATATGCAACATGTGTCTTTCAATGTGGCTCCATACTGTGAGTGATTTCTTGATTTGGATATTATTCTTTGCTTGATTTGATTGGTCCCTTTGCTTTGGGACCCAGATTGCTTTTATGTATCTTCCTTGACCCAGATTGCTTTTATGTATCTTCCTTAGTTTTGGACTCATGCACCATTGATGTGTGATTGGAATCTTTTTCTTTGTATGCTTTACAATCTGGTTGGTCCCAATTGGTAGATTTAGGATGTGCAAGATAAAGTTTAATGGTAGGGATAATAGAGGTGGAATGATTGTTGGTATCAAGGTTGTTTTAGGAGATATGAATGGTCTCTATCTTGATGATTTTATTGGATAAAGTTACCTCAGAGATATTTGAAGTACCACTAACACCATTAGATTGCTTGTTAGAAGACTTGTAGCCAATACCTTGACCATGACTATTGTAGATTGGGATAGGCTCTAAGATGCCCTACTCATGAAGTCCCAATCCTTTTCCTTGATAGTTCATGCTTTTACATATCTTGCTTGCAATAGGATACTTGTTGTGTTCAAAGCATTATTCTATCCCATTGGTGTGTTGCCATGAACTACTAGAACTTATGTTTGTTCTGTCCACAAGAAAAATTAACTTGATGAAGGTGATAGATCCTAGTTGATAGGATGCTTGTGATTTCTTATTATGTACATTTGTCATGCCTTGATCATTGTTTGTGATTGATGTACCTTTTTCATTGTATGTGCTTGTTGTAACTCGATCATTGTTTGTGCTTATCATGCCGGGATCATTTGAATGTTTAGTGGTATCTTGCTCACTGATATGTTTGATATGCTTAATGTCACTTATTTGATTGTATATGTGTTGAGGGGGACTAAGGGCCTCATCATGGGAAGTGGATTTTGTTGGATGATGGATAGGACTAGTTGGATATTGGATAGGATTAATTTGGATTTCTTGATCATGGATAGGATCTTGATCATAAATGGGAGCAACTTGGTTCTCTTTAGCATAGATAAGATCTTGATCATAGAGACGATTAAATTAAATAGTTTGATATTGATTATGAATAGGATGAGTTGGGGTTATTTGATCTTGATTTGGATGGGAGCACAATTGGGCATGCTTGGGAACAAGTTCTTGACATAGCCCGATTTTCTTGGATGACATAATGGAGGAGTGTCATTTTTCTTTGACATCACCATTAGTGATTAATGTATGGATAGAATCTTTTAGTTTGCTACATGGATGGGTGAGGGATTTTTTATGCTTATGGATTTAGGATTTGACAGACTTTTGAAAAGAGCAACATTTGCTTTCCCATATATAGGTAGACTTGTAGGAATGATGTCTTTAAGAGGCTCTTGGGTGATCTTGATAGGTCTGGATTGGATGAATTTCTCGTGGACACTGAGATTGCATGTGCTAGTGGGAGATATCATTGGATGAGTAGATTTGTATGACTCCACTACTTCGCTTTTGCTTTTGTGCTTGGGATCCTTTGCTAGTAGTTCTTGGAGAAGGAGAAAATATGAATAGGACCATTTGGATGTGTTAATACTAGATGGTGAATTAGATGTTTGGATTGGGTGATGGTTGGCTTGATGGAAGGAGTTGGAGTGCAAAGGTTGTGAGGATGGAGGATTTTCATAAGTTGAAGAGGCAAGAGTGGTGTTTCCCTTGTCAAAGGTAGCATAAGGATGAATAATAGATATTTGATTTAGATGTCAAGGGTTTCTTGTGCTAGGAACATTAGTGTATTCCTCTTGATCTACAAGGCTATCATCCTCATTGTTATATTTCTCTTGATCTACAAGACTATTGTGCTCATCATCATTTGGATAAATGAGTTTATTTAATGGATGCATGGCCTTACCTTTTATTGTAATTTTGGGATTTGTAATGGAATTATGTTTGGATTGGTTGCATTCGACATATTCATCATGATCTATAAGGCTATCATCATCATCATTTGGACAAAACATCACATCTATAGGATACATGACCTTGCTTTTGATTGTTATTTTAGATCTTACATGGAAATTATTTTCATAGGTTGTTGATATGGATGTTGGATGATATTTGAAGTGGGAGGATGTTGATATATGTTTTGGTGGGAAATAAATGTAGGTATGGTGGATTGATATGAGGTCATGGGATAAGTTGATATGGGATTGGTTTGCTATGTGGATGGATTAGTTTGGTATGATTGATGTGTTGTTTGTGACAAGGTGGATGGTGGAATCATGGGTTGAGATGAGGTAATTGAATAGATGAATGTGGGATTAGGTTGATATGTGTATGGGTTAGGTTGGTATGATTGATGTGTTAGATGTGAAGTAGTTAGATGATTTGATGTGGATTGATATGAGATCAGTTGATATAAAATATATGGTGGTAATGTGGGTTGGATTGGAGTCATTTGTTGAGGGATAGAGAGACGTGGAAGGGATTGAATGACGTTTGATATAGGTGGAAAAGAAATCTGGGTGGATTGCAAAGGATGGAAATGAAGTTTATGAAGGCCTCATAGATATGATTGGGTTGAGTTAATGTGACTAGCAATGACTTGATGTGGGAAGTGGAGTGGATTAGGATTGATTGGGTTTGGATTTGCATGAGGTGATATGGATGGATGGATTAGGGGTGATAGACCTTATTGGATAATTGGATGAATGTTGGATGAAGAATGATAGTAGTTGGGATGTGTTGGGTCCCAAAACCATAGGTTCAAAATCCTAGAGCATGCTTATACCTTCAAGGTTATGGGGTATCATCAAGAAGGTAGAACATGGGCTCATCCATAGATCAATGATGGTTAAGGCCAACTGATGAGAGTGTGTATGCTCTCCTACACTTTAGGCTCAACTAGATGCATGAGGGTACTCCTAGAGGTATCAAATTAAATACAAATAAACAATCACAACCATACCTAATGTACACTTGACCCCTACATTTGTCACTAGACCAAGATAATCTGGCTGCATAAACCTCTAATTAAGATGATTACTACACGTTGTAGCTAAACCAAAAAATGATAACAAAATGATATCCCTTGAGATGAGTCCACTTAACCTCCCTTACACAATTTATAGGCTACGGGAATGCATGAACATGATTCACATATGATGTGAAAAACTTTAGATTGCTTAAGATAAATCCCTAGTTACAACACAGAATCATGAACATCATGTGAAACCTAATCTACTCCTACAACTACCCAAGATAAAGGATGATAAAAGAGAGTTTTGGCTCTTCACCAATTTGGACTGGTGCCTATTCCATTGGGCAATAGAGTCATGAACAACAAACAGGGAGGAGATGGACCCAATAAAACATCAACATAATTAGATGTGCATTTACATACATAGCAAATATTACATTTCATATAGTGGGCATACATAGTAATCTAGAATAGAACTACAACAATCCATTTGCAACAAAGGAATGACCAATATAAAAGCTTTATATTGCATTACATTCTATCACACATACATCAAATTTCAGTTACAATCATACCAACAAATGTTGCAAGAGGGGATGAGTAATTGGGTTCAAACACCCCCGTCAATAGTTACAGTCTCCCATGGAGACATGTACCACTACATGAAAATGTGCATCACAATTCTTTCCCACGATCTACTAAATGCATTCCTCTATTTACAACTCTGACTAGCTTTACTTGATGCCCTAAAATCATCTGAACCACTTGCAAACCAAAAAATTGGCTCAACAATATAACCCTTATTGCATCTTCTATCATGAATATATAGCATTTCATTTTTACTACTATAGTTTGGGCAAGAACCATCTATCCCACCTACCTCTGTACCATCCTCAACCAACCTATATGATCATCTTGAAGACACGTCACTTGGAGCTGTCCACATGCCCTTCTCCTACTCTTTTGCGAGCCTTTCATGGGTCCACCATACATGTTTAGCGGGAAGGCAGAAAGCTTTGAAAGCCTGCCATGTAAACACATAGGGGCCTACCATAAATCCTATGGAAAAGCTCAGTAAGGGAGCTCACCATTTATCATTCCTTCTGTGGTTCTGCCATTGTCATTTTCTTCATTATAATACTCACCGCAGAACAACGGAAACTAATTAAAGCATGCCATGCATCGACAAATGGTTCCTTGGGAAAACACTTTAACAAGGGACCCAACCATGTGTGATTAAAACAACATTGTTCTACTAGGCAAAGAGGGGCCAAAATTTTACTAAGGGGCTCAGGCCAAACCTTAAATATATGACAAATTAAATGGTGCAAAGGTTGGTCCGGTGACTGTGGGAACAAGGGGCTGGTAGACAAATGAGGACCTAGACACAACATTATAATTTGGAGACTAACAATGGGTGGTAAATAGTCAACATAAAAATAAGACAAAAGGTAAATTGACGTTTACAGAAACCTTATGGTTTAGGGTTTTAGACCTAAGAATCAGATTCACAACACTTTCACAGTTAAATCTTAGCAAAGAATTTCTAGACTTGGAATACAGAGCCAGGCTACAACAGAAAACTTAGCAAAATTTTCATAGTCCCACCAGCTATAATGACAATTCTTGTTAGTAAATACATTCCAATAATTATTTTATCTTATTTTACCTCAAAACTATATTAAATATCCCTTATTTATATTTGATCATATGCAACACAAAGGTGGTAAAAATACATGATATGGTATGAAAATGGTGTATGAAGGTGGTATTAAGGTATATGGAAAAGGCTAGAATATGGGATAAAATAGATGTAAATGTCTTTCATCACAGTGGAAACTTAAAGTGACCCATTTGTAAAGGAAAGGAGAGCATAAGCACAAAGACACCAAGAGACCCCCCTTAATTACTCAATCAAAGAGTCCCCCCCAAGGAAAATTATTTGGCACTTTATATTTAGTATGGTTACAACTGCCACTAACAAGAGAACACTTAGTGGACTCGACTTCAATGCTTTTACAAATCCTCAAAAAATGAGAGTATACTATAAGTACAATGTAGGTACAAAGCCAAATGAAATTACTATCATGATTACAAAGTACATGAAAAATCATGTACTTTCAAAAAAGGAATTACCTCAATCCGAGGTTGTATGCAAAAGTTATGCATCTTTAAAGTTCCCAAAATGAGAAGTACGTAATGTCACCTAGGAGAATTTGCAAATTCTAGACAATTCAGGCATTAAAATTAGAAACTATCTACACCAATACAGAGAGCACAAAAAAATAGCCCAAATAAAAAAATTCTCAAAAAATGGAGGTCTAGAGCCCAAGATATAAGTCTTCAAAGTTTGTCTTCAAGATTCAACCTGCCAACGAAGAAGGGGTAGAAGATTGAGAAGTCACCTTCTTCCAAATTTAGTGGAACTACCACCAAACTTAGAAAAACCACCAAATGTAGAACGTGCTAGCTAAATTAAAACCTCTGCCAAAATGTAGAATCCATTAGCTAAATTTAGGCCCTGCCAAAACTGGTAGAACTGCCAGAATCTCCTCTAAATAGAATGATAAATTTGGCAAAGTGCCAAAATGTATGGCACAAAGTCTGAGGTGACTAGACACAAAGTTCTAGGGCCAAAAGTCCAAATGCAAAAAGTAGGTGAAAAAAGTCCAAAGACCAAATATTACATAGGCCTTAAAGGCTGAAATGGAAATGGAGGCAAGTGGGGGGCTTTCACCAAACCCCAACCAAAGGTATCCATGGACCCTTAAAGGATCCATGGCTCCTTTAATGGGTGTGTGACACAGACAAAGGCCTCCACAACCTAGTATGGAGCCAATAGAGCCATAAGGCCTGTTAGTACCTTGTGTACCAAATAAATTTTTAATATTATTATTATTTTTTTTTTTCAAAAAAATTACAAAAGGATTTGTGAAATTTTTGATTTGTTTATTTTTTAAAATATTTTAGAGAAATAATATATTTTTAAAAACTTATGAAAAATTTTCAACTCGTGATGCATGCAAGGGGTCATACAACTCCCTGGGCAATTTCTTGTGCCTCTCCAGACAACTTTGCGCAAAATTGAGGATTGGACAGTCAGTCTTAATGTTTTCAAGTAGCATGATGAAAGGTTCAAATTTGACCCCAAATGCTCTAAAATGGTGGCTCCCTACTGGATCTAGCAACAAACCTCTGACTTCAAACCCTTGTAGATTTGGCTTCCAGTGTCCAACTGGGATGAATCAAAAGGAAAATTTGACTATCTTAGCTGCTTTGGACTCAATGCCAAGCTCAGAATATCTCTAAGAAGCTCTAAAAACCTACAATTCTAGCAAGTCAAAAAAGAGAACCCCCCCAGAAACTAGTGTTTTCTCCACACTTTTTTATTCTCTAGATCATCTGAAAATGTAAGAGAAGATCATACTCACATGTTCTTCAAAAAATATATAGCTCTACACTCAAATTTCTAAAAAATGCTAACCCACAACTCACAACCACTTTGATACCATGTAAGATTTGGTTGAAAAGCCACCCAAGAATGCAAATGAATGAAGGAAAGCAAATACAAAAATTAGATATGATCCAAATAAATTGCATTCAACTCAAGTGAATGTAAAGCATATGTAATGAAAGTGAGATGACCATATGTGAGAGATGGGTGAGTAAATATAGGATTTACCACCCAAGAGACTAAAAACACTACCAATGTGGTCTAAAGTGAAAAAGTCCCTAAGTAAACTTAGCCTAGTGTGAAGAGAGATAAGCAGAGAACTAGATAGCTAAATAATCCTATTCACACTAACAGTGTTCTCAAAATTAAGGGGGAGCACACTCATTTTTTTGTTTTTCACAATGGGTCCACATTGAAAATTAGTAAAAATTCATATGTTCATTAAAAAATTAGCAAAAAACTCACATAAACTACATGATGTTAGCTAAATTTTCACTAAAGAGATTTGTGAAATACAAAAAAAAGGTCAACATTTTAGAGGGAGCACACCTGATGCTATGTTATATTTTTTGTCAAAAATAGAACAACTTTGTGTGCTCCCCTTATTTGACCCTCTTAATCTCCACCATTTTTTAAAATTAGTAGTTTATAAATTAGATTATGAGAACTACTAATTTTGTTCTGTCACATCTTAAAATTTTGACTGTGAGTATCTTGAATTTCTCATCCAAGATCAATTTTTTCTAATTTTAGGAAAAAGGTGGCCACATTTGTCCCCCTTTTGGTCTCCCATTTCCATGCACATACTCCCAAGGTGGATGTCTTACATTTCCACTTCTATTTTTGTGGCTCCTTCACAATCATATTCACATACCTTTCTCTTCTCTCTCATTGTCTTCTCTTACTATTTATACTATAGACAATTCACTATGGACCCCTTATTTATCTCCTTATTTTAGTAAAAAATAGATGAGATTATAAGTGTGTGATCAATTTTTTTACCTTTTCTTCCATGGGTGTATTGTAGGTTTGGAGGTGAATACTAGAGTGAAGGAAATAGAAGACAAAGCGCATAGCTCTCTTGTATCCTTTTGATTTTTATTTTATATATTTAGTACATTTTATGCAATACTATTTACTTTAGCATGTCTTCTCCTTGTAGTTTTATAAGCTTGCTAAAATGGGGGACAAATGTAAGGTTAAAATTTGCATACTTCACACATCTCACCTTATGTTTTTGCACTCATTTTGGTGTCTTACAATCCAACACATTTAACTTATTTTTGTGTCTAAAACCCCTCACTAGTGTGCTATGAATACTAATTTAGACTCTCCTCATTGTGACCAACCTTCACTTACAATCAAGAGTCTTGACTCCTCAAAGATACTTGTACCCCTACATTAGTGACCTTGGACACTAGCACCCTCTTGCTAGTGTTCAACTTAATTTTTTAATCCAAACTCCTTTCAACATATCAATTCAAACTCTAAATGTCCTTACTAAGTTTTCCTAATGGATACTTAGCTAGGGAAGTTCTATAAAGTCTCTTCTCCATTTCTAAAGGGTTACTAGTCATTCTAATCATGTGATCTTAAATATAGTTCTTTCTCTTATTCCTACTACTAAGTTTTTAATTCCTCCCTAATCTCATCCTCCATATTTGAACACACATGTAGTTCTCCTCCATTTTTGTTTATATCTCAAGTTTTTTCACTCCTTTTCTCCATTGCTCCATCCTCATACACACCCATCTAAGATTCCCTCCATAAAACTCCCAAGACCAAATCTTTGAGTTTTCCCTTCTGACTCCTCCATTATTGTAGACAAATCCTCTCCTAGTTTTTATTTACAAACCCTCTTAGCATACTACTAAATTTCCATCTCTCTAATCTCCTTTCCATTACACTATCACACACCATCATAATGATAGTCATCCTTCTAGGGTTTTAGGGTCCCCACCTATTGCACACATCACTTGAACCTCTACACATAGGATTCACACAATCAAATCTTGCCAACATTATTAAAAGCCTAAAACCTGTCATCATAGAGGATTGACTGAGGTATACTTCCGTATGTACATTTAACCATTCTCCCCTTCAATTTTTAGGTGCCAATGTCTTGGCACATGAAACTTACATCGAGAATTCACATAAAGAATAAAGATTATAGAAAGTTGTCAGTCATTTGAGTCCCAAACACAAGTATCCACTGTAGACATGAGCACCCCATTTGGACATGAGTGCCCATCCTGGACATAATCATCCATAGTGAACATGATTATCCCTTTCTAGACATGAGCATTTAACAAAGTTCTAAAATCTCTTGGAGGCCCCAAAAATCTTCCTCCAACACATGTCAACCTTCTACACCCTCCAATAGCACCAAACATCAACATTAGGGATTCATTACTTACTCTTTCTATTTCATTTCTACTAGCATTTCAATTCCCAACTCTTGTATTCATTTATGCTTAGAATATATCTAATATTTATTGTTATTTCATTGTATTAAAAGAAAAACAGATTAATACATAATAGATTATGTAACAAACTTCATTTTTATCTACAATAACAACTAAATCTCATGCTCAATTTTTATTTTTTGTTACATACTCATGAGATATTGGTAAAATTCCCTAAAAGTTGTAATAACTCCTCCATTCATCTATGCCCTTTGTTAGTATACATTCTATGAGAAGTCTTGTAAATTCTAATACCTTGTTATATTTCTTATCTCTCAAAGAAAGGAAAGCAACCTTCCCACTAAAATTTAATCAATATTTTATTGTAAAGGAACCAAGGATATTTTTACTTTCCTTCATATGATTTAAATGATATACTCTTGCTATTCTTGACCGAATGGTATTTCTTAATTATTCTCATGAAGATGCCATCTCTAACATACATATACAGGCTACCAATAACTATACCACAAATATTAAAGATGCATTGAAATCCACCACAACACCATAAATAAAATGTTCATTTATCATAAATCCTATCCTTACAATATTTTTTTACTTCTATTTCTACTCCTATATTATGATATGTTTCTAATCCTATTTTATCTATCAACACTTTGGAGATCAAATTTTCTCAGGAGAAAAAATAGAAAAGAACACCTTGACTCTAATCTTATTAATTTGAATTTTAATTTAGTAAAATCATTAAGTTTGTCTTTGTCTTGAGCCTCATTACTACTCAAAGATACATTTATGAATTGAGGTGAAAGAAATACTCTCATCCACATCAAAGCCACATTCAATCTCTTTTCCTTGAACCAAATTCATGGACTTATTTTTCTTGTTCTTGAATTGTTGCAATTTCAGATGCAACTTCCAATAAGTCTTGTCTATATGGCCATCAACATCATAATACATATAAGAATCCTTTTTAATTTTTAGTACTAGCACAACACTCTTATCTTACCATATTGAAATATGGAACATTCTTCTTGTCCATCTCAAATTAATGAGCTTGAGAACATGCCTCATCTATGTCCTTATGTTTAGCTAAAAAAATATCTCCTTAGTTGACTATACAACCATCCTACATAGTTTATATACATGTCACAATCCAACACATTTGTCCCTATTTGGACTTCCTTATTGTAAAATTTATTTTTGCAATTCTACACATTTTGTCTTTACTTTTGCCTAAAATAATGCCAATCAGTAAACTTTTCTTCTTCATCAAAATAAAAGGATAAAATTACCTTCTAATAACAATTTTAAATTTATTAAGCCCAATTATGAACATATATCTCAAACCAAGTTTGAATGGCTAGCTTTAGTCTTGCAAAAGGAGTTTGTTGCTCTTCACTAGTTGTATATAAATTGAAGCATACCTCTAATC
Organism: Cunninghamia lanceolata; assembly: GCA_027924645.1. NCBI lineage: Eukaryota > Viridiplantae > Streptophyta > Pinopsida > Cupressales > Cupressaceae > Cunninghamia > Cunninghamia lanceolata. The sequence goes on from BSBN01000771.1 coordinate 2,047,605, forward strand.
AAGCTAACCAATAATTAACTCTCAATATTTACTTCACCTTCATAAGGATGAATGCCTAATCTAGTCTCCACTTTGAATGGAGTTTGACGTTAATTTGTAGGGGTTACTCCTTCAAATGGTCTCAACTTTGAATGGAGTTTGACCTCAGTTTGTAGGGGTTGCTCCTTCTAATGTTCTCAAGTTTCTAATTCAACATTTGTTTTTAGGAAACTTCATGGAAACTCCTAGTTTCCTCATGAACCTTGGCATGCTTGCATATCTTAGTGATAATCTTAAGTCTTCTTTGACTTTAGATTACACGGAGTTTATTAGATATATGCTCACTTAGGTTATTATATTTTGTTTGCATATCTTAGTGATAATCTTAAGTCTTCTTTGACTTTGGATTACACAGAGTTTATAATTAGATATATGCTCCCTTAGGTTATTATATTTTGTTTTCATATCTTAGTGATAATCTTAAGTCTTATTTGACTTTGTATTACACGACGTTTAGTAAAGGAATATGGGTCATGATCTGCATTGAAAGGCATTTGCTGGTAAGCTTGGGAAGATGCCTTCAAAATTAAAAAATCCATATTGAGCTAAAAGAACTTGCATAACGATCTCACCCACAAGTTTTTTGTTACATCAAAAGGTTGTTGTGTTCTAAAGGGAACGAAAATGGAAATGGATCCTTTTATAGTTTATGATGTTGGGCAACATGATTTTGGGTCTACATGTGGCTTATAATAGATGGGGTGATTGTAATGTGAGGTGCTCGATTGAGCAACATAATTTTGCATTCAAACTATGTATTGATTATGACTTATGAGAGGTTGCATTTATAGATTTTTGAGAGAGAGGATGAATAGTGGATATTGATTTGGAGAATCAATGGTTGTGGTTGCTTGAGAGGGTTTGGATGTGTTGACATTTCTTCTGAATCAGCATTAGGGTTTGCCACTTCTAATGCACAGGCAGATTCAGGCCAACTGAATACAGGAGGTTGCGTGAGCTCCTCCCCTTCACTTCTGGTTCTGCCGCACCAAGGGGGGTATCCCTATAACTCAAGATGTAACCTTGACTAGCTCAAAGATAGAAGGATCTAACTTGACAACAACAGGCAGAATACTCTCATGTATGGACCAAGATCTGTATGATGGATCACAAGGCTGGCAACATTCTTGGACATGATGTCTGGTTGGGTATGAGAGCATGCAGGGGGTTCCTAATCCTACTCCTACAACTAACAGGTGGAAGTATGAAGTGTTTTGATATGAATTTGGATGCAAAGCTGGACATGGTGTATAACACAAAAACACAGCATGATTGGTGCCTATCCAGGGCTTGGAGTCGGTAGACATACACCTGTGAATGATCAGCATAAATAGCTAAAACTGGATTTCAGGGGGATACACATGATATCTGCCTTACAGATATCTCCCAATATAGAGTGTCGAGCTATCTCTACTTATGGCATCCCTACTGCAGTATACCCTTCCCAATGTTCAACCTGAAAATAGTTTAATCTACCCCTTGAGCAGAGGTCAAAAGATCAGACATTCAACATAGGAATTCTATGCTCTAGAATCTAAACATAAGCAAACATCCAGATCCAGAAGAAGGATACATGCAATACTGGAGACAGAATTAACACAACACATGCTAAGGTAGCATTACTCATATAAGATCAACCATGAAACCAGTGGATTCATGCCAAGTCCTACAACAGGAGATACATAAACTCACAAGATAAAGCTGTACAGAGCAACCAGATCAGCTGGTTTTGGATTACAGAGCCAAAATTCCACAACTTTCAACAACCTTTGAAATGAGCAACACCACCCGCTTATAACAGCCAGGTAGGTGCTCAGCAATTAATTACATTGTTGACCAAAATTTCGCCAGATACACAGTATCATGAAAATGGCGCTCAAACACAACCGGATTGGCGCCCAAACTTGAATGCAGCAGGTAGGGGAGGAGACAGGAAGATTTCTCGAGCCTTGCGCCATCATCCGCTGATTGACACCTTCAGTCGGGTACCAGATCGACCCACGCCATCGCCCATACCTCTGCAACCTTCGCCATTAATGGCGCACCAACCCGCGGCCTCGGGAAGAACATCATACAGACTATCGCAAGCATTTCCCGCCGAGATTCATCATCATGATATTTCGAATATGCAGGATAACATTATCCCACATGCACCCCGCGATGACCTCTTTAACACTTTATATACTAGGTCATGAGCATATATCATGTCGGTGCTTTTGCTCCTGACGACACTAGTATAAGACTTCATCATCATCATCCTCCAGCAGCATGATATCCTGTTGCCCGAAATATCACCCTGACGTCATCATCATATTTGAAATATAACCTGCATGATAATCGGCACAACCTGATCCATCGGAGGAACATCCTCCTGCTGAGCTTATACCAAAAGTCTGGCCGATGATCATCCTGATGACGTCATCATCATATCCTGCTGACGTCATCATCATATCTGCCTACTGCACACCTCCTCATATCCGGATGACGTCATCATCATGTTTGCAAATATCAGGAGGTCTCTTCAAGATGATCAGTGTTAGAAATATGACCCCCGCGGGACCTTGATGACATCATCATCATATTAACATCATCATGATATTCGGAAGACAACCGGATATTTGGAAATATCCTCCTGATGTTCAAATATCAGGTTGCACTGTAGCTCCACTGTAAGATCGGGGCGATAACTGAATATGATGATGCTGCTTGAAAAGATCACCCCCAGTAGATAATGCGCGAAGCAAGCAGGCGGATATCTCCTTAATATTAGCATCATCATGATGCTCGAGCAAACATATATCCGGGTGATATGAAAATATCACCCCTTCCTTCGGAATATCATGATGCAGATAGGCAGAGAAACAAATATCACCCTGATATATAAGGATGACGTCAGCATCATCAGGATGAAGAAACAACGAACAAGAAGTGATACAACATCATCAGGATGATATTGACTAAGATCATCCTGACGTTCAAAACATGATGACCCTAGTGAATATCGGGTCGCACTTAGAACTCTTCAACAGCATCATCAGGATGATATTAACCAAGATCACCTGATGATAAAAACATCACCCCGGCGAAATATCATGAAGGCAGAAAATATGATGACCTCCGCACGCAGCAGGATGAAAACTGGAAATATCATGATGATGACGACGACCCTTAGGATAAAACAAGTTAGGTCGAGCAACTCAAAGAATAAGCAACATCATCATCATGCCTGCGCAAGGTGATAAATGGAAGATCACCGGAGACTTTGAAGAATCACCCTCGTAAGCAGATCAGGGCGCACTGTAGCTCGTCAGCATCATCATGATAAAAACCAAACATCACCCCATACTTCAATATGATGATGACGATGAGAAACTGGTCGACGGAGAACATGATGATGATGACCATCATCGAAACAAACATGATGACGATGACCTCCTCCTCAAGAAATATGATGCTGCAGTTGAAAAATGCTGAGGAGGTCCAACACTTAGAAAAAATGGGCAAGAAGATAAAGGCTTCAAATGAAGAAACCTCCTGATCATGACAAATCAACCCCTGGTCAAAATGAGTGTCAACAGGATGGATGAGGAGTTGACAAGTGTCTTTGTTCTCACGTGGATGAAGGGAGTTAACAAGTTCTTTCTTGGAGTTACATGCATGATTAAACTAGCATATCTATATTTAGAAAATATATCTAAAGTATGCCGAGAGATATCCTTCTCGAGGCACCTATTTTTTAAACAGTTTACCACACATATATTTTCTAAATATAAATATGCTAGTTTAATATAAATATTATCATTAATATATTATGAATTATATTATTCTATTGATATTTAAAAAGAAAGGGGATTAAAAGAATATTAAAAGTAAATGGGGTTTTACGGGTGTTTAATTGACCCCATGTCATGTGCCATGTTTTTTTTGGGAATATATATTATGATGTGTCATGTGCCATGTTTTTTTGGGAATATATATTATGATGTTTGTAAATTGTAAAAAGTAAATAAAATAACTTATCCATATTATGAAAAATTATTTAATTTAATTTTTTTAATATTGCAGCAATATGAAATGATTTATGCATACACCATTAACACCAACCTAAAGCATACAAATTAACAGCAAGCCAAAATAATTTTGAAAAATGATTATTTAAAATTTTATCAATAGTTATTTGGATTTTGATTTTTTTGTTGCTTCTTGATTTTATTTTGTACTTCTTCCTTCTGTCATTCATGATTTTATTTTCAACTTCTTCTTTGTTTCTCTCATTCTGTGTTCTTCTATAAATAATCTAATTGTTTTTGGTATTGGAGAGTTCTCAAACATTTATGTTATACATATATATGTTTTAATTATTAATTTGTATTTGTCAGCTATATTTTTGTAATGTTTATGATTATTATTTTAATATGTCGGCTATATAATTATATTTTAAATTTGGTTTTGTTAACACATTCATGTCATTACACTCCACCCCGTGCTACCAATACACTCCACCCCGTGTTGCCACTGTAGGTTACGCCTCTTGGTGTAATTACAAAAATAATTAATTAGTTAGCTAATTGTCTTTTTTAGTCAACTAGATTTAATTGATGAGTTAACTAGGTTGATTGATGAGTTAACTTTTTTAATTGATCAGTTAACTAAATTGATTAACTAAGTTGATTTTGATTAATGAGCGAAAAGTGAAATTGGATAGTGTCTAATTATATATTTATTTTAAATAATTATGTGCACATGGATAAATTAGGAGACTAATTAATTATTGAATGAAATTAAATAAATATGAGATGAAAGGAAATTAAGGAATTAAATTAATTAATTAATTCAATTTGCGAGAATGAGGATAATGTTGAAATTAAATAAATAAAATATTAATTTTATTTATTTGAGATGGAAATTTAGAGATTGATTAACTAAATAAATTATGTTGATTTATTTAATTAATACTTAGAAAAAATGATAATTAATTAATTAGTTAATTAAAAATTATTTAATTAATGTGGATAGAGGAAATAAAATAATTAATTAAATAAATTAGATTTATTCAATTAATTTAGAGGAAAACGATGTAGATGAAGTTTTGATAACAAAAATGTGATAGACAATTTTAGGTGTCTACATTTTGCCCCTCTTTTAGAAAGTATATTTTTATAGCGTTGTTTCAAATAAAAATAAAATATAGTGCTTGTAGGATGAACAGGAGGGGTAAGCTAGTGATATGCCCTAGTTGATGAGGGAATTGATTTAACATGGTGTTAGTATGATCATGAGATGATGCCCCGTCAATGGGATAGGCATGTTTGAAGAACATGGGTGTGCTCCCGAAATAGGTGAAAAAGAAGGGAGAATATAGAAGATTGGATGTTAAAATTGAAACATTAGATATAAGAAGTTTTTGGAGGATGATGGATAGAAGGATGTTAAAGTATGAATAGATGAAAATGAATGCGATGGATGAGAGGGATGTTATGGTTTTATGATATGATGTGATTTATTATGTGATGATATGGTTATGAGGAAATAAATGGTATGAGGTGGTTAATTTTATTTGGTTGTCTAGAATAATGTTGAAGAATGATTATTTTATATAGATAACTCGAAAGAATAATAAATTAATTAATTAATTAGTTGCATAATTTAAATCAAGAGCACAAGACTTAAGGATGGATCAAATGATAATGGACAATGTGTTTGTGGGATAACAAGTATGTGATCTTGAATGTGGGTATTACGTTGATATGTGGTGAGCACCTATTTTGATATATCATGAGATATTATGCATCATGCCTTATAAAAACCAAGGTGACTATGTATCCCATGTGTAGAACCTTCTGACTCACAAGCAAACAAAGGATGCCCCAACACATCTCAAGGTATTTGACAACCTTGGTGGGTACTATGATAGGACAACCAATAAACAAAAAGATAATTAACACAAGCAAGCAAGCATGCACAAATGGTCATAAAGACAAACATGAATTATTACCCTTGTCAAGTTGAAAACTCATGGTCGATTGATTTATTCAATGAGGATAGTGTTGTTGATGTAGGAATGATATATCTCAAGAACAACACAAGGATTGAGAATGCTATATCTTGATGATGATTTATGATGATGATTAGAGTTGATCATGTTTGTAGCAAGGTCGAGAACAAAATTGATGGATGCTTTTAGATGATTTTCTTAGATTGCTTGACTAAATTGGCATGGATTAAGGATTACTTGCACTTAGATTTATTTCTTTTCTTTTCTTTGAGATGGTTACATTGGACTACATTTAGGTGTCTTTTTTTATAAATACCAATGGCAAGGGAAAACTAAGTATTGGGGAGAAGGATGGAAAGAGAATTAGATGGATGGATTAAAGGATTATTGATAGTGTATGGGCTGTATAGATGGAAGGGTTTATGATGTGATCTCCAAGGACTACGCCACATAGGAATAACATGGCCCACTCTAGATATGCCACTCAAGATGTTGTGTTGTAATGTAAGTGTGATGATAAGGTGATAGGATTGGTTGTAAAAGATTATGTACATCAAGATATGCCCAAAGCATGTTTCAACATTAGGCCATTATCCTTATCATGGTCAAAAGAAAGAAGGGAGGATGGATTAGGGAGATATCATGAGATAGGCATGTGAATATAATGGATGGGTAGGATAAGATGGGAGTGATACAATAGATATGATATGATGGGAAAGGCTTGTCCCCATGCGTAGGGTATTCATAGATGTAATATTTATACATGACGTCCATAAATAGGTTTTCATCATGGTACTTGTCCAAAACACTGTAAGAATAGTTTTCACCCTTGGATGATTTTTTCTCTTTACTTTTTTATATTTTATTTTTTTATTTTTACAATTTTTTTATTTTTTATTTTTTGTTTCACTAATTGGATGGCATTGATAGCTTGAAATTCAAAGTGTCTTCACATGTCCCTATTTGTCTGATATAGTCGAAGTAGATGCTCTTTCCATAACATGCCAATAGTGACCTACTTGGATAAACTACTTCGTCAAGATCATAGCGCTCATGTACACTCCATTGATGTTGTTGTGATCCTCATTGATAATAGAGTTGGTCTTATCTGAATATTTACATCTTGATAGGGTACCATCATATTCCTTATGATAAATTGTTTCTATCACAATGCAAGAAATTTGGGATCTAGGGGTTTTTGGATTTGAGGTGTGATTTTGTATTGGGATGGGGGATGTTAAATGTGGAATTAAGTGATTGAGGGTTGTAAGATTTAGGTGGATGTATTGGTGAGTTAGATTGGGTTAGAGGATTCTTGACTTGCCATACTTAGGATGGTGGATTATGAAATTTGGATTGTGGATTAGTATGATGATTAGGACCAACATTCTTATACACCTTATGTGTTGGTAGTGAATATAAACTTGAAGGTAGTGGACGCCTATTATATGCAACATGTGTCTTTAGATGTGGCTCCATAGATTGAGGGATTAATTTATTTAGATATTGAGGACCAACATTCTTATATAATTCTGAAGGTGGTGGAACCCTATTATATGCAACACTTGCCTTTCAATGTGGCTCCATATTGTAAGTAATTTCCTGATTTAGATAATGTTCTTCGCTTGATTTGATTGGTCCCTTTGCTTTGGGACCCAGATTGCTTTTATGTATCTTCCTTATTTTTGGATTCATGGTGATTGGAATCTTTTTCTTTGTATGCTTTACAATTTGGTTGGTCCCAATTGGTAGATTTAGGACGTGGAAGATAAAGTTTGATGGTAGGAATAGTAGAGGTGGAATGATTGTTGGTATCAAGCTTGTTTTAGGAGATATGAATGGTCCCTATCTTGATTATTTCACTAGATAAAGTTACCATAGTGATATTTGAAGTACCACTAACATCATTAGATTACTTGTTGGATGACTTGTATTTGATACCTTGACCATTACTGATGTGGATCAGGATAGGCTCTAGGATGCCCTACTCATGAAGTACCAATCCTTTTCCTTGATAGTTCATGCTTTTAAATATCTTGTTTACAATAGGATACTTGTTGTGTTCAAAGCATGATTCTATCTCATTAGTGTGTTGCCATGAACTACTAGAACTTATGCTTGTTCCATCCACAAGAAAACCTAACTTGATGAAGGTGACATATCCTAGTTGATAGGATGCTTGTGATTTCTTATGTACATTTTTCATGCCTTGATCATTATTTGTGCTTGATGTACCTTTTTCATTGTTTGTTCTTGCTGTACCTTGATCATTGTTTGTGCTTATCATGCTTGGACCATTTGAATGCTTAGTCGTAGCTTGCGCATTGATATGTTTGATATGCTCAATGTCACTTACTTGATTGTATATGTGTTGAGGGGGACTAAGTGCATCATCATGGGAAGTGGATTTTGTTGGATGACGGATAGGACTAGTTGGATATTGGACAGGATTAGTTTGGATTTTATGAGCATGGATAGGATCTTGATCATAAATGGGAGCAACTTGGTTCTCTTTATCATAGATAAGATCTTGATCATAGAGAAGATTAAAGTGAATAGTTTGATATTGATTATGAATAGGATGAGTTGGGGTTCTTTGATCTTGATTTTGATGGGAGCACAATTGGGCATGCTTGGGAAGAAGTTATTGACATAGCCTGATTTGTTTGGATGACATAATGGAGGAGTGTCATTTTTCTTTGACATCACCATTAGCAATTAATGTATGGATAGAATCTTTTAGTTGGCCACATGGATGGGTGAGGGATTTTTTATGCTTATGGATCTAGGATTTGATGGACTTTTGAAAAGAGCAACATTTGTTTTCCCATATAGGTAGACTTGTAGGAATGATGGCTTTAAGAAGCTCTTGGGTGATCTTGATAGGTCTGGGTTGGATGAATTTCTCATGGACAATGAGATTGCATGTGCTAGTGGGGGATGGCATTGGGTAACTAGATTTGTATGACTCCACTACTTTTCTTTTTCTTTTGTGCTTAGGATCTTTTGCTAGTAGTCCTTGGAGAAGGAGAAAATATGAATAGGACCATTTGGATGTGTTAAGACTAGATGGTGACTTAGATGTTTGGATTGGGTGATGGTTGGCTTGATGGAAGGAATTGGAGTGCAAAGGTTGTGAGAATGGAGGATTTTCATAAGATGAAGAGGCAAGAGTGGTGTTTTCCTTATCAAAGGTAGCATAAAGATGAATAATAGATATTTTATTTGGATGCCAAGGGTTTCTTGTGTTAGGAACATTAGTATATTCCTCTTGATCTACAAGGCTATCATGATCATCATTAGTATATTTCTCTTGATCTACAAGACTATTGTGTTCATCATCATTTGGATAAAAGAGTTCATTTAATGGATGCGTGGACTTACCTTTGATTGTAATTTTGGGCTTTGTAAGGGATATATTTTTGGATTGGTTGCATTCGACATATTCATCATGATCTATGAGGCTATCATCATCCTTTGGATAAAGCATCTCATCTACGAGATGCACATGACCTTGCCTTTGATTGTGATTTTAGATCTTTCATGGGAATTATTTTGCATAGGTTGTTGATATGGATGTTGGATGATATTTGAAGAAGTGGGGGGATGTTGATATATGTCTTGGTGGGAAATGAATGTAGGTATGGTGGATTGATATGAGGTCATGGGATAAGTTGATATGGGATTGGTTTGATGTGTGGATGGATTAGGTTGGTATGATTGATGTGTTTTTTGTGACAAGGTAGATGGTGGAATCATAGGTAAAGATGAGGTAATTGGATAGATGAATGTGGGATTAGGTTGATATGTGGATGGGTTAGGTTGGTATGATTGATGTGTTAGATGTGAAGTGGTTAGATGATTTGATGTGAATTGATATGAGATTAGTTGATAAGAAATATATGGTGGTAATATTGGTTGGATTGGAGTCATTTGTTGAGGTATGGAGAGAGGTGGAACGGATTGTATGAGATTTCATATAGGTGGAAATGACGTTTGGGGTGGATTGCAAAGCATGGAAATAAAGTTTATGAAGGCCTCATAGATATGATTGGGTTGACTTAATGTGATTTGTGATGATTTGATGTGGTCCAAGTGGAGTGGATTAGGATTGAGTGGGTTTGGATTTGCATGAGGTGATATGGATGGATGGATTAGGGGTGATAAACCTTATTGGATAATTGGATGAATGTTGGATGAAGAATTATTGGAGTTGGGATGTTTTGGGTCCTAAAAGCATAGGTTAAAAATTCTAGTGCATGCTTATACCTTCAAGTCTAGGGGGTGTCGTCAAGAAGGTATAACATGGGCTCATCCATAGATAAAGGATGGTTAAGGCTAACTGATAAGAGTGTGTATGCTCTCCTACACTTTAAGCTCAGCTAGACCCAGGAGGGTATTTCTAGAGGTATCAAATAATTTACAAATAAACAATCACAACCATACCCAATGTACACTTGACCCCTATATTTGTCACCAAACCAAGATGATTACTACACCTTGAAGATGCACCAAAAAATGATAACAACATGATATCCCTTGAGATGAGTCCACTTAACCTCCCTTACACAATTTATAGGTTGTATGAATGCAAGAACATGATTCACATATGATGTGAACAACTTTAGATTGCTTAAGATAAACCCCTAGTTGTAACACAAAATCATGAACATAATGTGAAACCTAATTTACTCCTACAACTACCCAGGATAGAGGATGATAAAAGAGAGTTTTGGCCCTTCATCAATTTGGATTGGTGCCTATTCCATTGGGCAACAGAGTCATGAACAATAAATAGGGAGGAGATGCACCTAGTAAAACATCAACAAAATTAGATGTGTGTTTACATACATATCAAATATTACATTTCATATAGTGGACATACTTAGTAATGTAGAATAGAACTGCAAAAATCCATTTGCAAAGGAATGACCAATATTAAAGTTTATATTGCATGACATGCTATCACACATACATCAAACTTCAGTTACAATCATACCAGCAAATGTGGCAAGAGGGGATGAGTAACTGGGTTCAAACACCCCCTAAATAGTTACTATCTCCCATGGAGACATACCACTACATGAAAATGTGCATCACAATTCTGTCCCATGATCTACTAGAAATATTCCTCTATTTACAACTTTGACTATCTTTACTTGATGCCCTAAATTCATCTGAAGCACTTGCAGACGAAAAAATTAGATCAACAATGTAACCCTTATTGCATCTTCTATCATGAATATATAGCATTTCATTTTTACTACTATAGTTTGGGCAAGAACCATCTATTCTACCTACCTCTTTACCATCCTCAACCAACCTCATTTAATGCCCACCTACTTGAAATTCATTTTCATGGTGCTTTGATGGCATTTTGGGTTGTAGGCATATAATCGAATTGAAGAACCCATGAAAAACATGCTTAAAAACATGATATACATGCTTATAAATGTATTTTTAGAGAATTAGAATTTTTTAAAACCTTTCAAAAATTTTGGAAGTTCACAAACCTCTAAAATTGTCGAAAACCCTTTCGAGTCCCTAATCCTCCCCTTTGGCTTTTTAGCCTTTTTTTCTCACTTATTTCTTTCTCTTCTTTTGGTGATTCAACGATTTGGAGAACTTGCTAACCCTTTCGATGATTCAATGAGCTCGTGAACTTATGAACTCGCTGAACCATTTTCTTTTCTATGCTCTTTGTTTATCTTTTGACGATTCAACAAGTTTGTGAACTAGCAAACTTGCTGAAACATTCTTCATTTAATTCTTTTCCTTTTCACCTTTTTTTCTCTTCTTTTTCTTCTTTCAACATTTGACAGTTCCACAAACCTATGAACTTGTCGAAAAGCATTGTCTTCTTTAGTCTTTTCAATGTTATGATGAAATGATGAACTCATGAACTCTTTTAGCAAGTTTGTAGGTTTACAAACATGCCGAACCACTGAAAAGAAAATCTCTATGGACTTTCAATTTTTTAAGGGACCAATGGAACTACAGACATGGGAAAAGGCAGAGCTAGGTTCCAGATCATGGGAGAGATTAAGGATGAGGGAAAAGGGGACACAAGAATCCAGGGTTTGGGAGGACTTAAGGATTGAGACTGGAATTGGGATTGGGGAACCAAGAAAGCAGGGAGCCCAGGGACAAAGGGACAAAGTTCCAATGTCCTAGGAAAACCCATAAACCTGAAGGGAAAAGAAGGAGACACAGAGTTTTGGGGAAACTCAAGTGGAACTCCAGGACCAAGAGGAAAGTACGAGGAACCAAGGGAACTAGGGGATCTAGGGAACATGGGGGCATGAGGACAAGGTTCCAATGTCCCAAGGACCCCTTGGAACCTAGAAACCCACAAAGGCAAGAAAAACACAAGAAAATTCCAGCACTTAGAAATTTTCAAGGATATTGATTATGATGTTACCACCATGAACATGATGACTATGAAATATTATCCACCACCAGGTTTCATATTTTCGTAGGAACTAGAGATCAAAAAAACAAAATTCTATGGGTAGGGAGAATTCCCAAGACTGGAACATCCCACAGTCCATGTAAAACTTGAAAACTCAGGAGGGGCAAAAATACAAAGGAAATTCCCTAGACTTGGATTTTTCTTAATTTTTTATCATGTTAGCATATGAAGGGTGTGTGGGGAGGCCAAAGAACAACACCAAGGTGAAAATAAATTACAAAGGTATAACCCATTGAAGGCTTCTCTGATCAAATATCAAAGATGGGCTATACATGACAACTAGAATGGGGGTCACCTGACTTGGGATTTTTTAGGAAATTTGGGCATAGATAATCTGGGTTGGGCAATAGGATGAAAGCACAAAACCTTGTTGGATTTTGATTGGGAAATCAAATTAAGGCACAAGATCTTAGAATTTAGCTTTGATAAGATTTCTAAATGTGTTGGACTTTGAAGGGATAATGCACATGTTTCACACAAATGAAGACACACCAAGCACATGAACACCCTAGATTATTCAAGTGGGAGCATGAATCTCTATGCGCCCATAAATGTACTATCTACCAAGCTGTGGATAGCTAGGAAATGCAGGGTCATGTACCACCTGTACACCCCTTATCGTGGAGGACAAGACCCTCCCCACAGTGAGCTCTATCTCTACAAACTCAAAATTATGGTGTGAGTAACTTCCCAGGGCTAAATGCTTACTAGTACACCACAAAAAATGATGGCCGAAAGGTCTTATCTAGGCTATATAGCCAACTAGGGGGTGTTCTCATTATACACTAGGTATGTGAGGCCAAAATCCATGAACAAGTGTGTTATCTAAAGTGTGTGATTGCTCACTTTGCCAAGTTCCACAATCTTGATGTGGGCCAAAAACAATAGCTCCACTTTTAGGGTACAATTTTTGCTCTCCACCTTTATATACCCTATTGGAACATGTGGTTGAGGTTGTCCCCTAGGGTGATGAAATCCCTAGGTGAGCCTCCTAGAAGGAAAGAAAACTAAGTACTTTTTATCTCCAAGATCACCTTGCAGTGCAAGGAGAGAGCATACATACTTAGATTATTGGGATGAAATGTAATAAAAAGAGAACAAAGATGTGTTTTTGATCTCCAAGATCACACAAGGGTACAAGGAGAGAGCATACAATACAAATTTGTCCTCACAAACACAACATTTAATGATTCATTCCTTTAGCATGTTCATGGTGCAACTAAAGTAGTGATAAAAAATGATCTTGGACAAACATAGCTACACAAAATGAGTTAGTAGTTTCAGGAATGATCTTGAACCAACATCTTGTGAAACCACCAAGTTAGTAGTTTGATGAAGTTTATCTTTGGACAAGTGAACCTAAGAAAGGGCAAGTCAAAACATAACAAACAATAGATAAAAATAATCTTTAAAACAAGATGTTAGCATGTGTCAAAATCAAAGATATGCTAATGATTAGACTAAGACACAAATGTTATAAAATTTACAAATTAATTGCACCATTGTGTAGAGAACATACAAATATTAACTTTCAAAAAAAAGAATTACCTAGATCCAAGTCCATTTGTGATAGTTATGAAACTCTTACTACCCAAAAACTCTAACAACTTAGAGACAGTAGTGATGAAATTAATTTTATAAAAAAATTAGAGATCTTTTAGAAAAAAACTAGTGGGACCACTAGGTAGAGCACAAAATTTACCCCATTTAAAAAAATGTTGAAAATTGTGTTTGTATGCTCAGAGCCTCCAAAGTTGGGGGTCCAAAAAGAAAATGTTGATGGAGAAAGGGTCAAGAAACTTGGAGGAAAATGAGTGACATCATGCTGATGTCAGCATATGTCATAGCCAAATTTAGTATAAATCCACCAAATCTAGAGACTTTCCAACATTGGTGATACCCCTAATAAAATTACCTGCAGCTAAATTTAGTTGTAACTAAAAAACCTGATAGGTTTGATGAGAATGCCAAATTTGGCAGAGCCACCAAAAACCATGCTAAAAGGTGATTTGACCTACTCTACCTTGTGTAGTACTATATGTATATTAGGGTAAGGGGTACACCTCTTTTTAGAAATGGATTTTTTTTAATTTTCAAAATCAACTTTTTGATTTGCATACAAAAATTTTAATGTTCTTTTGCAAACCTAAAAATTAAAAAAAAAGTATATTTTTGAATAAAATATACCCTATGCATAGGAATATGTATGACCATATGACTAAAATATTCTCTAATAGTTCTGGTTCACTTTCTCCATATTAATATATCAAATTATATGTTTTTCTTCATCTCTCAACCTATCCAGATGCAACCATGACCTCCATTTTTGCCCAACAAGCTTTCGTGAATTTTCACCTTCAGATTTATCCCAAGAAAGAGTCAAAAAGTTGTGAAATCAAGCTAAAAACTCATAAAATCAAGGTTAGATTAGAACTATGGGGTCCCACTAGGTGCCAAAATGTATGCAATTAAGATTTAGAATATAAATGCAAGAACCAAAATATCATGATCTAAGTCCTAATTCCAAGTTTAAATGTAAAACTCTAGATTGAGCTAAAAGAACTTGCATAACAATGAATGAAAAAAATAAAATAAATTCTCACCCACAAGCTCCTTATTCCATCGAAAGGTGGTTGTGCTCCAAAGGGATGATTGTGATGTGAGGTGCTCAATTCAACATCATAATTTTGCATTCGAACTATGTATTGATTATGGCTTATGAGAGGTTGCATTTATAGGTTTTTGGAAGAGAGGATCAATTGTGGAGATTGATTTGGAGGATCAATGGTTGTGGTTGCTTGAGAGGATCTCAATGGATGAGGAGTTGACAAGTGGCTTTGTTCTCACATGGTTCAAGGGAGTTAACAAGTCCTTTCTTGGAGTCATGTTCATGCATGCATGTAGTTAACTTGTGCATGATTTAAATTATAAAAATAATCAATTAGTTAGCTAATTGTCTCTTTTAGTCAACTAAATTTAATTTTTAAATTAACCAAGTTGATTGATGAGTTAACTCTTTTAATTGAACCAGTTAACTAAATTGACTAAATAGTTAACTAATTTGATTAAGAATCAACTAAATTGATTAACTTAGTTAACTCATTTTGATTAATGAGTGAAAAGTTGAATTGGATAGGTATAATTATTATTTATTTTAAATAATTATGTGTGCATGGATAAATTAGGAAACTAATTAATTAATTAATGGTAATTAATTAATTAAATGTGAAATGAGAGGAAATTAGGAAATTAAATAAATAATGTTATTTAATTCATGAGAATGCGGATAATTTTGGAATTAAACAAATAAAATATTAATTTTATTTATTTGAGATAGAAATTTGGAAATTGATTAATTAAATAATTTTAATTATTTAATTAATCTGGATAGAATAAATGGAATAATCAATTAAATAAATGGGATTTATTCAATTAATTTAGAGAAAAGTGATGTAGATGAAGTGTTGATGACAACAAAAATGCGATAGACAAATTTAGGTGTCTATAGGAAGAATAAGAGTAAGGTTGCTGGTAGGGAATAATAAGGTGTGTAATTAGAGTTATAATGTGTTTATAAGATTTGTTTGTGAAGGAATCATCATATGATTTATTTTTTGCTTCAACATTCTTTCTTCACATGTTCTCTCCTCCCATAGTTTCAACACTTTACTCTTCATAGGGGTTTTAAACCGTCATTTTTATTTGGACATATTTGTTTATTTATTTTGATCCCCTTTAGACCTACCTTTGTCTTTGGGCCTTCCCTAAACATTCAAGGCATCCTTCAAGCTCTCATCCATGGATTTTCTCCTCATTTCCTATAAAAGTGAGGTAACAATAAGGGAGTCCATCTTAGCTTTTGTAACATTACCACTTATAGCAACAATTAAATTTTCTCAAGATATAAGTAAAGAACAAAGTAGTATGATACTTTTATCTTATTCCTCAAGCTTAACATCTATTGAAGATAATTGACTCAAAATCAAGTTAAAAAGATTTTAAATATTCTACAATAGAATCACCATCCTTCATTCTTGAATAATACAAATGCCTCTTGAGATACAATTTATTTGTTAGACTTTTGGTTTTATACATATCATCCATCCTCTTCCATAGTGCAAATGTGGTGGTCTCCTTTGATACATTTAGGAGGATAGAATATGCAAGACACAACTAAATGGTTCCTTGTGCCTTCTTGTCCAACCTTTTACAATCTTTATCAAACATCCCAACAAACTTTCCTTCATTTTTGACAACTTTCCACTAATCACTATCTTCCAAGAGATCCTTTATCTTCAGCTTCCACAACTCATATTCAATGCCATTGAACTTTTTATGAAAACTTTATTAAATATTTCATTTGTACATAAATTTACATCCATGTCAAATATAAACATATATAAATATCCATTTGAAACATAAACATGCCCATACATAGATGCATAAATTCATTCCATGTACACATGTTGAAAATTTATATAAACATGTATAAATGTTGAGTACATGTTAAATATAAACATATTTACATGTCCATACATAGGTGCATAACTATCCATACATGTCAAATATATAAGCATAAATGTCCATATCTCAAACATAATCATAAACATAAATTTCCACATTTCCATATCTCAAACATAAACTTAAACATGTAAATATCGACATGTTCATATATCTCAAACATAAACATAAACACAAACATGTCCATGTCTAGGATATATCTCAAACAATCATAAACATAAATGTCCATGTACATGCATCTCAGACATAAACATAAAGACAAATGTCCACATGTCCATATCTCAAACATAAACATAAACACAAACATGTCTGGATGTCCATGATATATAGATCAAACATAAGTTGATAAACAAAAATGTTTGGAGATCTCAAACATATGTCAATCTATCAAACATGTAAACTAGCTTCCAAGATCATCATGTTCACTCTTAGTTGAGTGACCCTCAAAGTGAGAACCTTGCGTTGATAGATGCAAGAAGCCCTACAAAATTGTAATTAAATTTTAGAATATATAGACATGTTTGGACTACATACATACAAACATGAGATATTTAAATATGTATGAATTTCAGTTGGTAATCAACTCACCTATCCACTATGGTCAAGAGAATCATGCGTCCGTACATGCTCTTCCCTCAAACTAGGAGTAACACTTACATCCTCAAGCTACACATGTGCACGTAAAAAAGAAAAATTAATTTGAAATATAATTTATATTTGTGTAGGACTATAAGCATATGCTTAAATTTTACAGTATAAATTTAATTTGAAAAATTAAAAATTATATACATGTGTCATATCAAGACCCTAAATATCATCATCCTTAGTAATGATAGAATCCACTAAATCTTCTATTGTTCTCTCATCAAATAGTTGTAACATGCAAAGGATTGTGTATGCGAGATGACATAGATCTTGTAGAAAGCATCTCTACAAAATTTGGATACCATCTACAATATGCTCAAGTGAATCATGTCCCATATGTTGAGCCAATGGAGTAGAAAAATGTGATGTAGATGGTTGTGATG
The DNA here is from genome assembly GCA_027924645.1 of Cunninghamia lanceolata. NCBI lineage: Eukaryota > Viridiplantae > Streptophyta > Pinopsida > Cupressales > Cupressaceae > Cunninghamia > Cunninghamia lanceolata. Next base: position 2,065,660 of record BSBN01000771.1, read on the forward strand.
CTCTAGGATGTGACTCAAGAGAGGATCTAACTATACAATCTACATCACAATATCACATGTCAGCTGTTGGACTCTCTAAATCTGCCATGATGCAACCCACGTATGAACTAACATCTGCTAGAGGGATCCCCAATTGTGATGATATCACTTGGTATGCTCTCATCAAGTCCTTAGATAAACAACAAGCCTCCCTTTGCACCTGACCCTCGACTATAATGTGCTCCAAATCATCTGGCAATGGGATGCATGCAAGATGATATGGATCAAGATGAGTACATGACCTATGAGAACACTTCATCAAGTACTATCCCACACGATCAGTAGATATCGACTAATTTTACATAGAAATCTTAGCAATACTCTCAATTACTTCCCATTGGGAAGCAATGACCACATGACCACCAATACCACTAAGAGTCAGTGAGATCACAAGCATCATGTCACCAACCAAGCTCCTATAAACATGAGGCTATCAATCTAGATGATGATATGGTTCCCTATCACATACTCTACCATGCCCCTACCCCAAATGTGTTGGTTAATCCAAATAGTTGATTTTGAGGCCTAAGTGGACCTTAGTGTACAATTGTTGTGCAAAAAATAGTGGAATTTAGTTGTTATTTGGATAACGACCATGTGCAGCAAGAAATCTAGGATAAATCAATGGTGCCATCCGAGGGCACACACACCAAGTCACCTAATATGCCCTAACACTAGTTTTGGGTGCATACTGAGGAAAACATTGTGCCTTAAGATTTTCTTTTGGCAATCTTAGTTGGACCTCACTCAATGGAACATCACTAGAACTAGTGCCTACATTTGGGCAAGAATAGTTTCTAATGTCTCATCAAAATATGCACTAACACCCCCCAACGAAGTTCTAATACAAACTAAACTCTCTAAAATCTTCTCACAATTAGACCTATAAACCCCCATGGTTTAAGGATCCTGTAGTATTAACGTTAATCTAGCAATCTCTCTATCTATGTGGCCAAATAGTGCATCCATATCTCCCTATCAGATTAAATACATACATAAATAAACTTGAGAGAAGGAACATAACATGATAAAGTTCCTAATATGTGGAGTTAAAGTTAATTTTTCTCTTAAATAAAAGTAAAGACATAAATCTAGGAAAATAATAGATCTAAATAGCTAGAATTCACTATGCATCCTAGATTATCATCATATTCTAAACAAGTAATTATAAAATTAAATACTCAAGAGACATAAATAGGCTAGAAACAATTAAGTTATGTACAAGCATTTCAACTCACAAGTTCTAAAGTACACTTGGAAATATCATTTAATAAAAAATGAAGTCTATTTCATTAGATCCTGAATACTTGTAATGCTACACACTTTTCAACATAATAGATACCTAATTTATGAAAAATCAACCTAAATATAAAGCACTTTAACTTGAGCATACACATGAACTATATTGAACTCCTACTCTTTCCATTCCTATGGAAGAGCATGGTTTATGTTTACTAATGGCTATTTAATTTTCTTATCCACAGGTTGACTAGGATGTGATGAAAGCATCAGGAAAATCATTTTACTAGACAATGATATAGATTAGCTAGTGACGACATAGAGTTTGAGAACTTACAAATAACATGTGATCAACTAGAATAAATTTAATATTTTAAAACATATATTGAAAACATGATTTTGAAACCAAACTTTGGTCATTTTGAAAAGAGATGTGGTAAGAAAATTGAAGTGAAAAAACTAAGAATGGAAGATCAAGAGGTAGTTGACAAGGGTCTTATTTTACAATTTTTGGCACATTAATATTCATATCATGTCATTTAATAGGATTTTGTAAATACTTATGAATTTGTCATAGAAATCATTTTCTTTTGCTTGAGTTCACTTGAATTATTCCAATCCAATGTTTCTATATTAGGTGCACTCTTTATCCAGACTAAGTTAAAGTTTATGCACTAAAGATCAACACTGCCAAATTATTTCCTACAATAACATAATACAATTTATGAAAGATACACATTCAATATTATATTTAAATACATACAAATTCTATTTATGGCCATATGATTTTTAACTAAATACCTTGCTCATAGGTGTCTTTCTTGAAATTACTTGAAGAGGACTTCATGATGAATTTTTTTAAAATAATGTTTCATCTACATAGTGGCAATATGGGGATTTTAATTATGTTTCAAATATTCTTTACCTATATGCATCCCTTGAATTTGTTGGGGCTTGAGAATGCATTAAATAATGGAGATTAGACCACTTTGTATCAATTACACTCAAAGTTATTAAAGTTTTAAGGCCTCCTAATTATGTTATCATATCAAGCAATTATTTTTCTACATGTATGTCAATAAGCCCTAGTCTGTTGTACTTGATGTCCATAAAGCATCACTTGGTTAGGTATAACATTAGAAAAAATCTTATGAAAACATTGAACTACAAGTCTATTATTATTATAGGTACACCATTTTATGCATTATTTTTTTATAAATATTGCTATTCTATCTTGGCTTTATTGTTGTACCTAGAAAGTGAACACATAATCTAGGTTGGATTCCAAACCTATTTTCATAATAGGTCTCATTATATGCAATGAATTTATTCATGTATACAAACATCAAGTTGGTGTGTGGATGCAACCCTTTTGCTTCACAGTAAGAAATAGATAAGGGAATGCCATGTCAAATAATCCTATGCGATGTGTGAAAGATGAACCTTTCCTCACAAGTAGGAAGAAGGTTTGTCTCTCTTAAAATATGTGGTTTTAATTCCAACTTAGATTAAACTATGAAAAATGTATGCAAGTTTATATTAAAGTAGATGCACATTGAGATTAGTTCAAAGAAACCTACATGCAAGTGTATGAAACTTAATGAAAACTAAATGCAATTTGAGGACGCCTAATGCTATCTCTAAGTAGCCAAATATCAACTGTACACCACTATTAAGATAGGATCTAGATAATGTGACCAAATACTAATTGAAACTAGATTAATTGATGCAATAAAATTGAGTTTAATCAAGCTTGAAAACATCGATAAGATTAATAGAAATAAATCTCAATAGTGGAAAAAGTCCCAAAATATATCTACAAGTAGTAGATCATAAGATAAGTGATTTAGATATAGGTATTAATCAAGTACATGACAATATAGATTATTACTAAAAGAAAGAAAAGTATGATGCCCCTATATAGGATCAAAATATGTGATCTTGTGTAAGTATAATGTAGAAGATCAAGATAACATTAAAGTGATATAATAATTTGTTTGCACAATAAAAACATATGATATGACAGTATAATCTCAAGGCAAATAGAGTCAAAAATAATATATGACAATGTTTAAGTACAAATAGATGGGATGGAATAGCATGATGGTCCACAATGTGGACATACATGATCAAGGAATGATATTACAATAACGATTAAAAAGAAAGTCTCAATTTATGATAATGCAATATAGCATGTACATACTCTATAAATTAGATATGGAAAGATGAGATCATAATCTATATAAGATGTAATAGTGTGAGATCATAGGACAAAATATATATGATTCATCCATTCAAGTGAGGTAATTTAAGACATAAGATTATAGTAATGTAAGATCATGATGTTAAATTAATATGAAGAAATGTTTGATCAAATAGCAATGTTAGATGATATATATTGATAATGTGAGATCAAGTTTAAGGGTAACACATGTCAGGTGGGTGTTGGTGGCTTAATAAGAGATAACAAGGGTCAGATTATAGGAGCTTATACTAAGAGTATAGGAATTCAGACAAGCAATTTTGTTGAAACCAATGCAACATTACAAGGTATTATGATGGTTGTCGATAACAACATAAAGGATCTGGTCAAAGAGGGGGATTCCAAGAACATATTGGATATGTTATCCTCTAAATATACCCCTAGTTACGCCTATCAAGACATTATAGAAGTTATTAAGAAAACCTTGGATAAGTTTGAGAAAATCAAAATCCAACACATCTTTAGAGAAGGTAATAGTTCGACAGATGCCCTTGTGAACTTTGGCACCACTTCTAAAAACTTCACTACTTGGAATGATATTAATACTCTTCCAAGTCATATAGCTTTAATAATTAAAAATGAAGCGCCTCGCAACATATATTCAAATGCACCTCCTTGTCCTTGAGATGATGACTCACACGAGTGAAGGAACTTGCTAGAATAAGATTAATTATGGTAAGGGTTATCCATCCTTGATATTCTCTGCATTTGGTCTAACTATATGCTCTCACCTATCAACATTGCCTGTGCTTTTGATAATCTCTCAATTGTTCTATTTCATTTCACCATGGGAGGAGACCTAATCCAAACTAAGCCTACTAGTTGTGAGAATTTTAGGATTGATACTAAGCTTTGGAGAATTCTTTAGAGGGGGCATTTTGCCTCTTATTGCAAATCTATCAATGGGTTTGATACCATAGTTTCCAGAGAGTTTGCTAGCTCTTGGAAAGCAGGGGTTGTTTATGTCTGGGGAATCTCATTCAAGGTGTTCGAAGAATTGATCACTGCTATCATGAGCCTCGAGATGGAAGGGACTCAGCTTCTCAAAAAGGTTAAAGGGCACTATCAAGATGTAATGCAAAAATTCTTGCAGAAGGCGGAGAAGGCTAGTAGATTACAAAATAGATTCAATAGGGATGAGCTCCCTAATGTTTAGAAACTTGTCACAGAGGTCCTAACCAGATATATTACCATTGAGGGGCACTGTAAAAGGTTTCATGCTTACTTATTTCCAATGCTTAATCATTTTCATCATCAAACTACTTTGAATTTTGTATACTAATTGTTTACTTCTTTTGAGGAGTCATTTTAGAAAGTTTTGATTGGTGAGAGAGACCTGCCTTTTCATCAAGGGATCTGTTAGATTTGGGACAGACAACTGAGAGGGGGGGTGAATCAGTTGTCCAAAACTTTGTTCCAATTTAAACACTTAAAATCCACTTTGTAAATCAACAGCATAATAATAATTCAATCATGGAAATGTAATGCTTTAAACCAAGAGCAGTAACACATTAACACATAAGACACCAAGATTTTGACGTGGAAAACTTGGTTAAGGGAAAAACCATGGGGTGATTAACCCAAGATTGTATTCTCTATTAGAAGGATAGAAAGAACAAAATGGCACATGCCAATTAGGGCTCACTGCCTGAGCACACTGCTCACAAGAGGCTCATTGCCTACGAGAGACACACTGTCTACAAATTAATAAGTATCACATACATGAACTGGAGAATAACATCTTCACCATGCTTGAATCAGTTCCATTTAAGCCCAATACTTCTTCCCTGCCTTTCACTCTCCTCCTCACTACCACACTCTCATCTCCACCAGATACACTTTGAAATGACTTCACAATTCCTTATTTATACAAGACATCAACTTAGGAATAATCATCTAAGTCAGTAAACACCTACAAAAACATCTGTAGGATGAGTAACTCATCCGGTCGGCCAGTCTAAGGAAGAACACCTTCATCTGAAAGAAATTCTTCAAATGCGAGCTTAGACTCCAATGCAGACCACCAACACAAACTAGACATGATCCAAAGACCTCCACAAGCTTGCCTGAATCACCAAGAACATCCACACTTCATTTGCTTACTGAAATCCTTCTCTCCTTCATCTGAAACCTCAAGAACACAGTCTGTCATCATTGTCACAAAGGAATAGATGCTTGCGGAACTCTAGACCACAAACCAATTGAGTTGACACATCACAAAGACTTTCTAAACACTCCATAAAATCCACAGAACGGGATAATGCATTTCTGGATCTCACCGGACCTATATGTGTCACTCTGTCACCTCTGAACACCTGTCGGAACCAGTTTTACTTGAGAGGCCACAACTTCTCCAGATCTTCATGCGGACCTCTGAAATCTCTACCAGATCACCTTGAGACACATATCTACAAACCCTTTAAATCACATCCTCTGATCCTTATCTTATCTTAGACTTTTACCTTGTTGTCTTCATTGTTCTTCACTGTTCCTGATATGACCAATTTTCTCAATATCCTTAATAATCAGTTCATCCAAACCTTATCATTAATGCAACAGGAGTATGTTGACCTCAATGACAACACCGGTCAGGCCCATACTTGCAACAATCTCCCCCTTTGTCATTGATGGCAACATATGATGTGAAAAACGGTTTTAACCATCAAGATAAGAACTTCTCCTTACTGTCACAACTCCCCCTATCAACAACAACCATTCACATGTCTTATCTTCCTTTCCTGCTCCCCCTTTGATCAGTAACCACTTGTTTTTCACATGTCTTCTCTCTCCCTTTGACATCAATGGCAAAGGGCACATACTTACAATTCCATCATTTCAGAACCATACCAGCTGCTCCCCCTTAGTAGCGGCTCCCCATCATCAATCTAGACCACAAGATATGACTGTGATATCCACCGGACTGATGCACTTCAGTGCACCTTAGTTCATCACCGGAGGGGCAATAACCCCTAACTTCTCCCTGAGATACTCAAAAAAGTCCTTAGGTAGAGGTTTAGTAAAGATTGTTAGCAAGAGACACTATATGGATTCATGAATGTTGTCATTGATGGCAAGAAAGTTCATCCCACACATCTGCAGGACATGGTGTGTCTATACCGAAAGTCAGATTGAAGAATGTTGTCGTCTGGTAAGCAAGAACAGAGTATGTGGAAAGGTTCGACAGTCAGGTCCAGATCTCTCAGAGGAAGTATCTTTGGAAAGTGTAGACTTGGGAAAGTCAAGAGGAGTACCTTGACTGATAGATTCCAGGAATTGAGCCTCCGGTGATGAAAGAGTAAAGAGATGTAAGCATTCAAGTATTAGGGTCCAGTTTGATAGAATAGACAGAGGAAGAACTGATAGGCAAAGCATCAAAAGTTATTCCGGATGAGATGTTGATGGTGATAAAGATTCCTAAGGTATATTTCATGATTGGCTGACTTATTAGACGACTTCTATAAGTTTCTTTTTGATCCGCTTCACTTGGAAGCAAGGATTCAGCTGACAGACTAAAGTTTGAGATAATATTGACTATTCTGGATGCCGACTAGAAAAGTGTTGAAATCACTTGTGCAGATATATATATAAGATGGATTTAGATGTGAAGGTGTGTGTCGTTTATGAATTGAAGTGCGAATAAAAGCATAATAGAACAAAAGGTAGAAAAGTAGGTTTGGAATGTAAAAGGACAGCAACACTTAAGGAGAGTAAGAATGAAGTGCAGCAGATCAGTCTATTGAGCTTAACCAAAACTAAACTTCAGCATGTGTGCTTCTCATCAATTCAAGTTTTCTTCGTGTATACAATAAGTCTTTTGTAGGTAGTGAGCCTCTTGTGAGCAGTGTGCTCGGGCAGTGAGCCCTAATTGGCAAGTGTCATTTTGTAACTTCTATTCTTCTAACAGAGAATAATATCTTGGGTTAATCACCCCGTGGTTTTTCCCCTTAACAGGGTTTCCACGTCAAAATCATTGTGTCATGTGTATTGGTGTTATTTCCATTTCATGATTATGCTTGCTTATTTGATCTGATGTTACATTAACTGTTAAGAAAGCATAGAAAGTTAAAATTATTAGGATAACTGATTCACCCCCCCTCTTAGTTATCAACAATTGGTATCAGAGCCAAGTTCCTCTCAATAGAGCCTAACAACTTGAGGAAGATCTGGGAATTCAAATGGATACGTATAGTATGAGGGAGCAACTTAAGTCTGCCCTAGATGATCTTGAGCAGTCAAATTCTAAAATCAATGAATTGAAGGAAAGACTCAAACATGCTGATGATTTCATAAATGAATTAAAAGAAAAACTTAGTCTCTCTATGAAAAAGAGAAAGGAGCTACTTTAGCAACTGGCAAGTCAAGGTGAAGCCAATGATACAAATGGAGATCTAAAGGAGAAAACCAAGTTATGTGAAAAGTTATCAAAAGAAATCATTATGGTAAGACATGAAATGGAATCAAGAGTTATGAAGTTTACCCAAGAGGTTGAAGAGAAAATAAAAACTAAAGATGATCTAAGACAATCTCTCAAGGAGAAATCAGAAAATTACCACAAGATGGATATAATTATCAGACATCTTGAATCTGATCTTGAAGATGCTAAAGATAATGAAGAAAAACTTGAGGATCAAATTGTCTCTCTTAAAAGGGATCTTCAAACAACAAATGAATATAAAGAGAAATTCAAGATAAGCTGTGCTCAACTTGAAGTTCTTCTTGAAATCCAAAAGAGGGTAGATGACAAGTGTGGCCTGGGGTATGAAAAAGGTGAAAGCTCCGGATCTGGTTAGAAGAATTTTTTATCAGAAAATCCAAGGAACAGACCTAGAAGACCTCCGGTAAGGTAGCCTAATGCTCAAAGATATCCATCCTTCAATGGATACTGCCACAACTACAATAACTTTGGTCATAAAGCTAATCAGTGCAGAAAGAGAATGAATTAGACTAATACATCCTTCTCCGGACAGTGTTTCAACTACAAAAGGTATGGTCACAAATCTCATGAATGCATAAATATGCAAATGAACAAATCATTCAATGGTAGGTGCTTTGCATGCAATAGAATAGGTCATATGGCTAATCAATGTAGATCAAGAGGATATCAATCAAATGTACAAAGAAATGTTGTTTGCCAAATTTGCAATAGATCCGGTCATATTGCAAAATTTTGTAAAAGCACGAATCAGGACAAAAGAGGTCCGATACATCATACTCAGAATCAAGATAAGGGAAAACAAAAAGTGAATGCGGATGAAGTTCAAAGTGAGATGAATAAGATCTGGGTGAAGAAAAGTATAGAGAATGTAGGGGATGGATTCGCACCAGACTCTGGTGCTAATATTCCTTCCAGAAATTAAAAAGTAAGCTCTGGCTCAGGGGGAGACACAAAGAAAACCTTTTTCCCCCAGCCAGTCAATTGGTGCCAGAACTAGCACAAGAAGAGTTGTGGATTAAAGGATTCATAAGAGAAACATCCAAATAAACTATGGTTAAGATTTGGGAGATCCACAAGATGGTTAAGATCAAGATTGATCTGGTTCTTCAAGTCATCCGAATAAGGCAAATCGGAATGACTTAGGTCGAGCATTTATTGCAACTTGACATTAGGGTTTGTAGAGCAATATAAGGGTTTTCTCATTAAGCATTTGTTCATTCTGCATTCAAGAAGAAATGAAAAGAGAAGCTCTGCAACAAAATTCCTCAAGCTCATCAAAGATCATTCGCAGAAGTCAATTCATCCAGAAATCGATCCGGCTAACTCCGTGAAACCGAAAGGCGCAAAAGGTATTTTCTGTTCTTAAAACATCTCTCTGCAAATCTTTTTAAGAAAGGATGTCTACTCTGAATATTGTGAAGATCACTGATAGGCCTCGCCCCAAATTCAAGAAACATCCCTACAAATCCTTGGAAGTAGATCCCTTAGGAGCTTTTCCAGTGTTCCGCATGGTGTCTTACATACAGAAGATATTAGGGTTTACATTCACGCAAACATTGAAGAATTCAGAGAGTCCAAATTGAGGGATATCTACCACAAATAGTTAACAAATGATTCATTTGAGCTCAAACCCCAATACAAGGCCCTCTGGGTGAAGCACTTTGCACAATGTATAAATTTCCCCTGCGTTGCTGAGGATGAATGGGTCCAGTATGTCTTGAGTAGAATACATGACAACTTCATGTGGTTAAATGGACCATTCAAGATCACAAAAGATGCCATTAGGGCAGTTACCAGTTTGCACTCATCCGGTGGTATACCTATTCTCAAATCGATCAAGAATCTGACTGTAAGTGAGGCTACCGGATCTAGGTTTGATAAAAGAGCAATGACAGTAGATGACATCACTGATCTAGATGTCAAGTTTGCATCCATGATCATCGGCTACAAAATATATCATTCTAGCAGGGAGAATTCAGTACCTGCAACTACTATCTACACTGCCTATGAAATGTTGAGAAAAAATGCAGACTATGACCTTTGTGAGCTCCTTCTAAACCAACTCTTGGAGAACCTACAGAAGATAAAGAAGGACAAGAAGAATTCCTTCAAATTTGGTGGTCTAATACTCTGTCTATTCTTCTACTTTATAAATGAGCTACCCAGATCCAGAGGATGGGTATGGCAGAATGACAAACCGGTTGCCATACAAATCAGGGATTATTTGCGTGGACTTGGTGATGATAAAGCACAAAACACAGCTCTCTGGGGTTTCTTTAAAAACTTTCAGAACTTGATGCAAGCTAGAGAGAGAATTCCTCAATCTCTAGTTGAGAAATACAAAGACACAGTATGCTTTATGGTAGAGACTAATCAATGCCTAATGGAGGCAGTGGAACCAAGAACAGTGTGGATCATGCCAATGGGGTATGAGGTGGATGAGAAAATCGTAGAGCTGCATATTCAGCACATGCTTAGTAAACCAAAGGATCCCAAGGCAGAAAGGTTTGGAACCTTTGAAGAATTGAGTGTGAAGATCTATATTGAGCAAAGACAACCAGAGATGAAAAGAAAGGTAAGAAAAGAAGTAGAAAACATTGCCAAAAGCTTTGGCATCTCAAAAGAGGCACTTGATGCCAATAGGGAGAAAATGGAAAGAGCAGAGAAAGAGAAGGAAGGTACTGAAAAAGAAAGTGGTTCGGTAGAAGCCCCCACCCAAACAAGATCCTCTAAGAGGTCTGCTCCTACCATTGACAAGAGCTCAAAGACATCAAAACCAAAAGCAAAATCATCTGGTAAAGCAGAGAAAAGAACTAAGACAAAGGCCACAAGGTCTTATATTAGTCAGAAAGATGAAGAAGAGATAGAATCCGATGAAGAAATCAAGAAGATGATGAAGAAGAAGAAGAAAGTATCTGGTGCAGATAAGGTGGCAGAGGCAGAAGAATTTGTTGAAAAGCCCACTCTATCCCTAGATGATGTAGTCAAAGCTGTTACTATGGATGGAAACCTGCAACCAATAACAGAATTCTATGATGCAGATAATGATGCAAATAGAAAAATCTTGGAGGAAGCCACAGTTAAGTACTTGAACATATACAATAAAGCCTTGATTGAAATAATTTCTCTAATTCCTAAAAGTTTAGAAAAGGAACTTGAAATGAGAAAAGAAAATGCAAAGGCAAAAGACTTAGAAATCAGAGAACAGATAGCTATTCATCTCTACCCTTCAATTACTCCAAAACAAATGGGTATGATCTTCAAAGATTGCAAGGATGAGTTCTGGAGTAAGACTAGAATGAATCAGCTCATGCTTGGAGAGACTGATAAAGTGGCAAAAGAAACAGAAGAAATCCTGCTGAAGGCATACTCAAGATTCAACCTTCCTATTATAGAGGACTTGGGTGTTGATCCCTCGGCTACAAGTGTTGAAGAAGATGCTACTGAGACAGTAGCAGAAGAGGTTAAGGAGACAAGGGAAGATAAAGGTAAGGACTTGGAATCCTCTGCTCTGGAAGAGGTGGCCCATGAACAAACAAATATCTCTCCTCCGGTTTCCCCTACAGTCTCCGGATCTAAAGGAGAAGAAAGAATAGAGGAGAAAGAAGAAGTGAAAGGAACAAAAGAAAGTCAAGCTGAAAAGAACATAAGTGACAGTGCAGAAGAGAAGAAATCTCTGTCTCCGGCAAGAGACATTGCAAAAACTATCAAGGACTTCTTGACAAAAGAAATATTGGAGATTCATGAACCGGAGTTACTTCAAGGTCCATTTAACTTTAACTCTCTCTCCCCGGTTCAAACAATGAAGATAGCTTCATTTGCTAATGCAAAGGCAAAAGAAAAACTCCTGAAGTCTCACATGGAAGACTGTGAGCTAATAGAAGCTGCATCCGACATTTTAGAAAAGATCATGCCATCTTTTCAGAAAGATTCCTCAGCCTCCTCATCTGGTAATCTCAAATCTCTAGTCAATAGTGTTAGCACACATTTTGATTCCCTAGAGAAGTCAGCAGAAGATAAGGTCCGAAAGCAATTCTTGGCAAAAAGATTATCAGAGGTACAAGGGTTAATAGCTAATGATAGGAGAAATATGAATATTGGGATAAAGAGCTTGGAAAATGCTCTTAAGGATGGAGGAGATATATATAAATTTTGTATATCCTGGACCACAGTAACAATGGATATTGAGAAGAAAGTAAAAGAACAGGAGGACAAACTGACAAATCTATCAAAGAATTTTGATCCTCTCTCATCCTCCATAATAAATCAAGAATGTCAGACTATTGCAGTCTTGAATGAAATCAAGAAGCTGGAGAAGGAAAAGAAAAATAGAATAAGCAGGTTAGGTGCACTCAGAGGGATAATTATCCCTAAGTTAGAGGCCATGCATGAGGCCATAAAAGAAGCCCAGATCACAGCTCAGACCAGTGATCTAACTGATCTAAAAAGGGCAAATGTGTTTGCATTCCTATTAAGTGGTCATATATCAATTTTGGACAGAATGAAGCAAAGTTGGGCAACAGAATTTGTCCAATTGAAGACAACTTTTGCAGACATTCTTCAGTATATGTAAGTATGCCATATGTATATACTTATGTGGCCAAGTATAGTTGAAATTTTGAAAATTTTGGTTTGCAAATCCTACCCTTTGCCATTGATGTCAAATGGGGAGTGAAGAATAGTGAAAAATGATGAATTTAGCTAAGGGGGAGCTCCAGAAATTGTATATAAAAATAGAGCATCAGCCAAGGGGGAGTATACTGTGACACTTAGTCATTTTTCACTAAGTGTTGCCATCAATGCCAAAGGGGGAGATTGTTGGCAAGAGACACTATATGGATTCATGAATGTTGTCATTGATGGCAACAAAGTTCATCCCACACATCCGCAGGACATGGTGTGTCTATACCGGAAGTCAGATTGAAGAATGTTGTGGTCCGGTAAGCAAGAATAGAGTATGTAGAAAGGTTCGACAGTCAAGTCTGGATCTCTCAGAGGAAGTATCTTTGGAAAGTGCAGACTTGGGAAATTCAAGAGGAGTACCTTGACTGATAGATTCCAGGAATTGAGCCTCTGATGATGAAAGAGTAAAGAGATGTAAGCATTCAAGTATTAGGGTCTAGTTTGATAGAACAAACAGAGGAAGAACTGATAGGCAGAGCATCAGAAGTTATTCCGGATGAGATGTTGATGGTGATAAATATTCCTAAGGTTTATTTCATGATTGGCCAACTTATTAGATGACTTCTGTAAGTTTCTTTTTGATCCGCTTCACTTGGAAGCAAGGATTCAGCCGACAAACTAAAGTTTGAGATAATATTGACTATTCCAGATGCTGACTAGAAAAGTGTTGAAATTACTTGTGCGGATATATATATAAGATGGATTTAGATGTGAAGGTGTGTGTCATGTATGAATTGAAGTGCGAATAAAAGTAGAATAGAACAAAAGGCAGAAAAGCAGGTTCGAAATGTAAAAGGATAGCAGCACTTAAGGAGAGTAAGAATGAAGTGCAGCAGATCAGCCTATTGAGCTTAACCGGAACTGAACTTCAACATGTGTGGATGCTTCTCATCAGTTCAAGTTTTCTTTGTGCATACAGTAAGTCTTTTGTAGGCAGTGAGCCTCTTGTGAGCAGTGTGCTCGGGAAGTGAGCCCTAATTGGCAAGTGCCATTTTGTAACTTCTATTCTTCTAACAGAGAATAATATCTTGGGTTAATCACCCCGTGGTTTTTCCCCTTAACAAGGTTTCCACATCAAAATCATTGTGTCATGTGTATTGGTGTTATTTCTATTTCATGGTTATGCTTGCTTATTTGATCTAATGTTACATTAACTGTTAAGAAAGCACAGAAAGTTAAAATTATTAGGATAACTGATTCACCCCCCCTCTTAGTTATCAACAAAGATATCTGCAATCTGATCCTTGGAAGGCACAAACTCCAATCTGACTTCATTCTTGTTCACTTGCTCTCTCAAAAGTGAAACTTGATGGATATATGTTTAGTCTTTGAATGCAACACCGGATTCTTAGATATATTTATTACACTTGAATTATCACAGAAGATTGAGATAGGCTCCTCATACTCCACTCTTATGTCTCTTAGCATTTGCTTCATCCACAAAACTTGAGTGCAACTACCTACTGCTGCAATATATTTTGCTTCTGTAGTGGACAGAGATATTGCCTCTTGTTTCTTGCTTATCCAAGAAACCAATCTCTTCCCCAAAAAGAATGCTCCACCACTGGTACTCTTTTGATCATCCACATCTCCTGCCCAATCAGCATCTATATATGCATGAAGAGAGAAATTGTGATCTCTAGGATACCACAAACTATACTCAACTATCCCTTTTAGATATCTAAAAATCCTCTTGACTGCCATGACATGAGATTCTCTAAGATCAACTTGGAATCTTGCAACAAGACCAACATCATTCATAATGTCAAGTCTAGTTTGAGTGAGATACAAAAGTCCTCCAATCATTGACCTATACGTTTTCTGATCAGCCTTGGGAGAGTCATCATTTTTGCTCAACTTACATCCGGTTGCCATGGGAGTATTCATTGGCTTTGAGTCTTCCATCCCAAATTTCTTCAACAATTCTTTCACATATTTGGTCTGAGAAATGAAGATTCCTTTCTTTGTTTGAGTGATTTGTAGACCCAAGAAGAAATTCATTTCCCCAAGCATGGACATCTCAAATTCACTTTTCATTTGATTTGTAAAGGTTTTACACATACTATCTCTTTCTCCAAAAATGATATCATCAACAAACACTTCAACAATCAAGATGTTTTCATGATCAATTTTAAAATATAAATTACTGTTAGCAGTACCTTTGTTGAAACCAATCTTCAAAAGATGCTTATTCAATCTTTCATACCAGGCTCTTGGGGCTTGCTTGAGTCCATATAGTGCTTTCTTCAACTTGCAGACCATATCACCATGATCAGACAATTGAAATCCATCCGGTTGCTCAATGTAAACTTCTTCTTCCAAGGCACCATTCAGGAAAGTAGACTTGACATCCATCTGATATACTTTGAATTCCTTGAAGGGAAAAACCACAAGAAATAATTTGACTGCTTCAATTCTTGCCACTGGAGCAAAAGTTTCTTCAAAATCAACTCTTTCTATTTGAGAATAGCCCTTGCAAACCAATCTAGCTTTATTTTTTATTACTTCACCAACTTCATTCAATTTGTTCCGGAAGACCCATTTGGTTCCAATCACATTCTTGTTTCTAGGTCTAGGAACAAGATCCCAAGTGTGGTTTTTCTCAATTTGTACTAGCTCTTCCTCCATTGCTTTAGTCAAATTTTCATCATTGCAAGCTTCATTCACTGTCTTAGGTTCAATCTTTAAAATCAGACAATACTCATCTAAATCTTGAGCAATTCTCCTTCTTGTTTGTACACCTTTGCTTTTGTCACCTATGATCTGATCTTCAGAGTGGTTCAGTCTTACATACCTTGGAACTTTGGGAGTTTCTTGCAGTTCTAATTCTTGATCAGGCTCATTAAAACTCATCTCTTCTTCCTGATTTACCGGATTAATTTGAATCTATTTTTCAGAAAAGGCTTGGGCTCCTTGAATTAGAACACCATTCTGATCATCTTCATCATATTCATAAAACCTTGAGGGTTTTTCAATTCCTTCATCAACCTTTACATTTGTACTTTCTATTATCTTTCTCAGTCTCTTATTATAACACTGGTATGCTTTGCTTTGAGTAGAGTAACCCAAGAATATTCCTTCATCACTTCTAGCATCAAACTTGCCTAGATCTTCATCTCTTTTAATGTAACACTTGCTACCAAAGATTCTAAAATACCTCACAGTAGGAGTGATGCCAAACCAAAGTTCATAAGGAGTCTTACCAGTATTGCTTCTGATTTGTACTCGATTGAGAGTATAGACTGCAGTGCTGACAGCTTCTCTCCAATAGATCTGAGGAACATTTGCTTCCATCATCATTGTCCTAGATGCTTCCTGGATGGTCCGGTTCTTTCTCTCAACTACTCCATTCTGCTATGGAGTCCTAGGAGCAGACAACTGTCTCCTTATTCCATGTTTCTCATAGAATTCTATGAACTCACCGGATGTGAATTCTCCATCTTTATCAGACCTCAGACATTTCAATTTTAATATAGTTTCATTCTCTACCATAGCCTTGAATATTTTGAGTTTCTCAAGAGCTTCTGATTTCTCTTTTAGAAAAGTTACCCACATCATCCGAGAATAGTCATCAATTAGTAACATGAAGTATCTATCACCTTGCACACTCCTGATTCTTGCTTGACCATAAATACCAATATGAACTAAGTCCAATAATCCGGTAGAAGATTGTTCCTTTCTTTTAAATGAGACTCTGCTTTGTTTTCCCAACTGACATTCTTTGCACAAACTATTTGTAGGTTTCACCAGTTTTGGAAGATCTCTTACAGCCTGAGTATTACTTATCTTGATAATATTATCAAAATTCACATGACACATTCTCCTATGCCACAACCAACTCTGATCAACTTGAACAAATAATCAACTTTTACCAGTACCAACCAAGTGGAAGATATTACCTTTAGTTTGAGTACCCGATGCAATCTCTATTCTGGAACTTTCAAAGATTTTGCATTTTCCATTCCTGAATCGGAGATCATAGCCTTTGTCCACCAACTGTCCAACACTAAGAAGATTGTGCTTCAATCCTTCAACATACCATACATTACTGGTTTTGTTCCTTCCATCAAAAGAAATAGTTCCTCTTCCTCTTATTCTACCAGCAGAATTATCACCAAACTTTACCACTCCACCTTCATACCTTTCCAAATCTATGAACTTATTTTTGTCACCAGTCATATGGTGAGAGCAACTGCTGTCAATGACCCAATCATCTTTTTCTTCAACTTGGGCAACTAGAGCTCTTTCTACAGCTTTATGATTGATAGATTCAGAGGGCATTGATTCTTCTTCCTTGATGGCAATAAACACCCATTCACTTCCGGATTTGTTACCTATTTTTGATTCATCATCTGTTACTCCTTCATTATCATCATCTTCATGAACATAGTAACAATTCTTTTGGAACCTTGATTTGTTAGGATTTGGCCTTGAAAATCTTTCCGGACACCTTGAGGAAAAATGACCAATCTTATTGCAGTTAAAACACTTAAAAGGTAATTTCCCTTCATACTTACCAGATCCTCTTGGCAGTCTTTTTGCAATAAGGGCTTCAAGTTGAGCAGTTTCTGCTTCTTCTTCTTCTAGGTCTTTTCTTGCTTTTTCATACCATGAAAGTTTCCTTGAAGAGTTCTCTCCCGGATCAAACCTTTGTTTACCTTTTACATAGGCACTGGCTTTGAATGTTGATTCAGTCTTTGGGGGGGCATCTCCAAACTCGGTCATTTCAAATGCAATAGTTTACCAACCAATTGATCTCTTGTGACAGTTGTATGGGCTCTGAATTCTTCAATGGCAGCAGCTTTGATTTTATAAGAAGCAAGAAGGGATCTGAGAACTTTCCCAACAATCTTATCTTCATCCAAGACTCCACCAGCACATCTAATGCCACAAAGAATCTCATTTACTCTTGGCATAAAAGTAGTGATATTTTCATCATCTCTCATCTTCAGATTTTCAAACTTCCCTTTCAGACTCTGTAACCTTGCACATTTAACATACTTGTCTCCTTCATGCAGAAGTTCCATTTTTTGCCAAATCTCAAAAGCAGTTGGTAGGTCAACAACATTTGAAAGCTCTGAATCAGATAATGCGCTTAGAAGAGCTTCTATAGTCCGCAGATTATTTTTAGCATTTGTGATTTTATTTGGGGCTTTCAGACCACCCTGAGGAGGAGTATACTCTGTTGAAGCCATGTTCCAGTACTGCATTCCCAAACATTGCAAGCAACATTTCATGCGACTTTTCCAAAGATTGAAATTGGTTCCATCAAACTTCTGACTATCTTTCTTGTAGGACGACATCCTGGATCTCCTCAAGTGGTTAAGCTCTTTTAGAGGAACCTAGCTCTGATACCAATTGTTAGATTCGGGACAGACAACTGAGAGGGGGGGTGAATCAGTTGTCCAAAACTTTGTTCCAATTTAAACACTTAAAATCCACTTTGTAAATCAACAGCATAATAATAATTCAATCATGGAAATGTAATGCTTTAAACCAAGAGCAGTAACACATTAACACATAAGACACCAAGATTTTGACATGGAAAACCCGGTTAAGGGAAACCACAGGGTGATTAACCCAAGATTGTATTCTCTGTTAGAAGAATAGAAAGAACAAAATGGCAAATGCCAATTAGGGCTCACTGCCCAAGCACACTACTCACAAGAGGCTCACTGCCTACAAGAGACACACTGTCTACAAAATAATAAGTATCACATACATGAACTGGAGAATAGCATCTTCACCATGCTTGAATCAGTTCTATTTAAGCCCAATACTTCTTCCCTGCCTTTCACTCTCCTCCTTGCTACCACACTCTCATCTCCACCAGATACACTTAGAAATGACTTCACAATTCCTTATTTATACAAGACATCAACTTAGGAATAATCATCTAATTTGGCAAACATCTACAAAAACATCCGCAGGATGAGTAACTCATCTGGTCGGCTAGTCTAAGGAAAAACACCTTCATCTGGAAGCAATTATTCAAATGTGAGCTTAAACTCCAATGCAGACCACCAACATGAACTGGACACAATCCAAAGACCTCCACAAGCTTGCCTAAATCACTAAGAACATCCACACTTCATCTTCTTACTGAAATCCTTCTCTCCTTCATCCGGAACCTCAAGAACACAGTCTGTCATCACTGTCACAAAGGAATAGATGCTTGAGGAACTCCAGACCACGAACCAATCAAGTTGACACATCACAAAGACTTTATAAACACTCCATAAAATCTGCAGAATGGGATAATGCATTTCTAGATCTCACTGGACCTATCTATGTCACTCTGTCACCTCTGAACACCTATCAGAACCGGTTTTACTTGAGCGGCCACAACTTCTCCATATCTTCATGCGGACCTTTGAAATCTCTACTGGATCACCTTGAGACATATATCTACAAGCCCTTTAAACCACATCCTCTGATCCTTATCTTATCTTGGACTTTTACCTTGTTGTCTTCATTGTTCTTCACTGTTCCTGATATGACCAATTTTCTCAATATCCTCAGCAATTAGTTCATCCAAACCTTATCATTAATGCAATAGGAGTATGTTGACATCAATGACAACATCGGTTAGGCCCATACTTGCAACAGGATCATCTACACCCTGTACCAATTTGATCTAGCCCTTACCCCATCCCTCACCTTTAGAGCTCGCATTTACAACCCTTCACTAGTGGAACAACATTCCTTTGAGGAGTCTCCTACCAAGAAACCCAAATTAGGGAAACCCCCCTCCTCTGTCAACCTTAACCCTACTAAGGAAGTGGTCGAGTTTTCCACCCTCTCCTCTAGCAATAAAAATCCCATGGTCACCTTTCGTGAACCCCTAGTTGATTCCCTTATTGAGCATGTCTTGAGGGACTCGGTGCTTACTCCTAGCCACTCTAATAGAAAAGGTAAGACCAAGTTGTAGGGGAACCCTTCAGTGACTACCCATTCCTCCCAGCCTTGGTCCTCCTTGACTGTGCCTTTTGACCCTTCAACCAGCTCTAAAGTGAACTGGCATACCCCCCTTGCAACAGTTCCCTTAGTGGTGCATCCAATCAAAGTACCTCCTAGGGAATAAGTAGAAACAGTGCCTATAATTAGTTGGAAGAAAAGGTTATCACCATGTATAAGGCCATTGACCTCCAAAACCAAGTTCTAAAGTAGAAATTGGCCCAAGTCCACCATACCAAAAGAAAATTCAGCATTTGGAAATTGTGACTCAGCTTGAGACTTTTGATTGGCCCAATGAGAATGTGACTGAAGACTTATGGAAGGAGGTAGAGAAGTTTGTGAACATCTTTGACAAATGGGAGAATATGGATCAGGAAATGGTTAGAATAAAGAAAGCCCAGAAAGACATAAAAAGAAATATGGAGGAGATAATTGCTTTCAACAAAGAGATGGTGAAGAACTCAGCCACCACCCTCTACGTGTTCCAGGCTGAGTTGGAGAAATGGAAAGCTTCTAAGGGTCAGATTTCTTCTCCTACTATTGGCCACACCAACTAGTAGGCCACTCATTTAGGTCCAACCAACAAAACCAGAGTAAAAAGCCAAAAGACCAAAGGTAAGGATGTAAATGTTAGAGATACTAACACTCATGTCAACAGTTCAAAAGAGGCTACTTTTGAAGACAAACTAAAGTTCTTGAATCGTGAATGGTAGGCCATCAGTGACCTGAAGCACCTCTCAGAGTAGTAGATGCTCTTCTACTAGTTTTTTGTTGGTTTTGATGTTCTATGTTGGTTTTTCCTGTTTAGTTTATCCTTGTTAGTTTTGTGGTTGTTCTTAGTTTTACCGCTTATGAAACTCTATTTATTCACCTTTTTAGATTTTATGTAAGGGTTTGGACGCTTCTCGATGTTATCTTAATCAAAACAATGTGAGATCAATGATCATAAGACATGATATAGAAATATGAAGTCAAAGTAGACACATGTTTAAGATTAATTATATGCAAGTTAAATTGGTAAACGATGACATCATAGACATAATGTGGACAATGTAGCTAGATATAATAATGATAAATCATAAAAAATATGACAATGATTGAAGGATATTATGTAATGGATTATATATAAATATGGTCAAAATAGCTAGATTAAATACAATGTATTAAAATAAGATAATTATCTAAGAACCTAGATTAATCAAATTGACAATTTATTTAAGACAATATTGTAAGAAGATAGATCAACCCATGTACTCGAACATAACTGAATCTAAAATAATCATAAGGACAAGAGATTTGAGGAAATTAAGTTATAAGAGGTAAAGGGTCATGAAAGCATATCTGCAATCTAAACTTTCCAATAAAAAACTCATCATCTATGTGCATATATAATTAGCAAGTAAGAATATTAGGGTCCCATATAAATTTTTTAGGGTTAAAAATAAACATTTTAGGGTTCCAAAATTTAGTGTTTCAAATGTAAACAAAATAAGGGTTCCAAAATAGATGTTTCGACCATTTTAATTTTCATGTTTTATGGTTTCAATTTGATATGTATTACGGTTTGAGATTTCACATACTAGGTTGAAAAATGAAGTTTTAGGGTTTCAAAATCAGGTATTGGGGTTTTGAAATTAACATGTAAAAGGGTTTCAATTTAATATTTTAGGGTTTGAAAATATTGTTTAGGGTTTG
This sequence comes from Cunninghamia lanceolata, assembly GCA_027924645.1. Classification (NCBI taxonomy): domain Eukaryota; kingdom Viridiplantae; phylum Streptophyta; class Pinopsida; order Cupressales; family Cupressaceae; genus Cunninghamia; species Cunninghamia lanceolata. The sequence continues at coordinate 2,086,971 of BSBN01000771.1, forward strand.
TGCATTCAAAGAAAGGGTTTATAAATTTTAATAACAAACAGTGAATTTCTATAAATTACAATTTTCAAAAATAAACATTGAAGTTAAAATTCAAAATTTAACAAGGGTAAATGAAGTTCATACCTAGTAAAAAATGCAACAATGTGAGTGGTGATGAAGTTGGACGTGGACACCTTCGGTAGACAACACGTGGTAAGGTGGTGGAGCTCCTTGGTACGCTCAGTCATCCGTGAATCTCCCCATTGAAGGTCGACAACTACACAATCACCTTCAGATGCACTGTGCTTTTCCCTGTGTCATGTCTGTTGAAAATGATAGGTGCAAAAGGTGTTTTTGGCATTATATTTTTTTTTTAAAGAATAATAAACTATTAGCTTTATTTGAAGAGAATCTTTGAACGAAGGTATCATTTCATTATTTCGTAATCGATAAAATAATACCTTCATTCAAAGATTCTCTTCGAACAAAGGTGGACCTTTGTTCAAAGGTGATTTCTATGAAATCATTGAACAAAGGTACCTTTGTTCAAATAAAAATCTTCGAACGAAGGTAGTGTGAATTTATTTGCCCACCCCCGATGGAAAAAAATGATGTCCCAAGTTTGGGACCAAGCATTGTGGGTTCACCCAATGCATGTCTCTTATTATATACATCAAAATTATTTTTTTCTTTTTTCATTGAAATAAGGACATCTATGTGTATTGCAATGCATTTTTTGAGAATTTTTTAACAATATTTGTTATTTTTCCTAGTGTCTTAAAAAGATGTCATTATTTTTTCATAATAGACCTACATTCATTATTTAAAAAAATTAAATATAATAGTAAAGAAAACATACTACATATTATAATATTTGGAAGGTGATACTAAGGGATACATAGTTATAAAATGAAATTTCCAAATGACTTTATTTGATCCCTCAAAAAGTGAAGCAAAATTGGTTTTTTTGTTAGCATTTTGATAGGTGTGGAGGAGACTTTATCAGGGGTTTGATTTAAGCCTAAGGGTGCTCTATCCAAGGGGATTTGATTTAAGGGGGTTTGATATAACCCCCTTAGATGGAACACATCTAGGCTTAAATCATTCATTTTTATAAAAAAATATGTGATTTTAGGCAAAAATTAGGTTTCCCCACAAGTGGGACACACTATTGTGGGATTGCCGAAGTCATTTGAATTCCTAGACACAAGTGTTTTTTGTAGACATGAGCACCCCCTCTAAACATGAGTGCCCATCTTGGACATAATCACCCATCTCAGACATGATCATGCCTTTCTAGACATGAGCATTTAACAAGGTTTTAGAATCTCCAGCAAGGCCTCAAAAATCTTTCTCCAACACTTGTCAACATTTTGCAACCCTCCAATAGCACCAAACTTAAAAAACAAGGATGCATTAGTCACTCTTCCTATTTCATTTCCAATAGCATTTCAATTCCCAACTCTTATATTCATTTCTACTTAAAATAGATCTAATACTTATTGATCTTTAATTTTATTAAAAATAAAAACATATTAGATAAGTACAACGAATACATAGTAGATTAATATATGTACCAATATTTTATCTTAAAGAAACCAAGGATATTTATACTTTCCTTCATATGCTTCAAATGATTTACTTACCATGTTCTTAACAAAATGATAATTGTTAAGTATTCTCATGAAGATATCATCTCTACAATAAATGTACATGCTAACAACAACTACACCACAAATATCAAATATGTTAAGGAAATCTACTACAACACCATAAATGAATTGTTCATTTATCCTAAATGGAACCTTGAATTATTTTTTTACTTCTATTTCTACTCCTATTTTCACTCAACCTAGACAATAAGTTTTAGTATTGTGTTATGTTCCTAATCCCATTTTATCTATCAACACTTTGGAGTTCAAATTTTCTTGGGAGCTAAGATAGAAAAGAACATCTTTACTCTGATCTTATTAATTTGGATAATTTTGATTTAGAAAATTCCATTAAGTTCACCTTTATCTCTAGCACCATTACTACTCACATACATTTATGAATTAAGGTACAAGAAGTGATCTCATCCATGTCAAAGTTGCATTCAATCTCTTTTCCTTGAACCAAATTCATAGGCTTATTTTTCTTATTCTTGAATTGCTGCAATTCTAGATGCAGGGTGATCCCACAATACTGTGTCCCACTTTTTGGCCAAAGTAGGACATTGAAATCAACATTTTTAACCAAATTTTCACTTTTTAACACCTATAGCAAGTAAACCATTAAGAATTTGACCATCTATATCATAATATGACCATCAACATCACAATACATATAAGAATCCTTCTTAGTTTTAGGTAGTAGAACACTAAAATCTTACTTTTACCATATTAATTTCCCTAGATTAGATTGAAACCACATTGTTGTTTTGAAGCATTTTAATTGAAAGATGGACCATTCTTCTTGTCCATCTCAAGGTAACGGGCTTGAGAACAAGCCTCATCTATGTCCTGATTTTTAGCCAAAATATATGTCTTCTTGGGTGACTGTGCAACATCATACGTAACACATCTAGATGTTACAATTCAACACATTTTCCCCTATTTGGACTTATTGTAAATTTTGTTTGTGTAATTCTAGATATTTTGTCTTGAATTTTGCCTAAACCACTGCCAATCAATAGACTTTTTTTTTCTTCATTAAAAAAAGGATAAAATTACTTTTTAATAACTATTTTAAATTTATTATGTTTATAAATTGGAGTAAACTTCCTCATAAGAACATATATTTCAAACCAAGTTTGAATGAATACTTCTACCTAATCTTGGAGAAGAAGTTTGTTTCTAACAGTCATTTATTTTCCACAGTCCATGATTGTAATTGTAACTAATGCTTTTAGGTTTGACCGTGTTAATGTATTTTCTCTCAACATTTTGGATCACACTCTGTAATCCATCATCAAGAGAAAGAGAGCAAGAAAAGAGAGACAAATTGAAAGTTTGTTTCTCTTCACTAGTTGTATATAAATTGGAAGATACCTCTAATCAAGCTAAATGATAGTTAATTCTCAATATTTACTTCACCTTCACGAGGATGAATGTCTACTTTGTTATCCACTTCGAATGGAGTTTGATCTTGGTTTGTAGGGGTTGCTCCTCCTTAATTAAACATAAAAAAAATTCACGTGGATCTCGGGAACAATGTAAGGTGTAGATTTGTTGCAGACAATTTTAGGTGGATGTTCATGGTTCCGTACAACAGTTATTTGTGTCTCTTCAGTAAATTCTTTTATGTCTGTTTGCTGAAGGGTTGCAGACTATTTATGTATGTTCAATGAATTATCAATCTTCGTACGCGTTCAATGCTTGTCTCTGTTTTATACCAGTGTGTTAATTGAAACCCTGACAAAAGCTGTTGATACCTTGAAAACTGGATTCTGTGTCACCTCCATGCGGAAACAGTTAGTACACTTAACTGTGTGCATTCAAAAGGGTACTTCTGTTGATTGGTCGCTGTTGAAAAGTGCTCGGCATATGGGTCATCATCTGTGTTGACAGGCATTTGATGGTAAGCTTTGGAAGTTGCGTTCCAAATAAAAAAATTCAATTTCCATTACTTGTTTTAACTGTTTAGTACGTTAGCAATAGCACTTGATGTGTAATGGGCATGTCGATAGGTACTTTCATTTAACGTCGATGCAATAAATAATCATAAAATTTCAAAGAAATATAAATCTTTTCATTTTCTTTCCAATGCAATGTACTAAAAAAAAGGCACATAACAAGGTGTTGAAGTGCATTGCTAGTACTTCGATTCAACATATTGGTTTGAATGACCAATGGAAATATTAGTTTAGAGCATTGTGTCTACGTCAACTCCTTCAGACCTCAAGACTTGAGCTTCCCACTAGATGCAAGACCTTTATCCAAACTCGTTTGAAATCAAATTCGAGGCCTATGGGTACCTTTGGACATGAAACAAACTTTGTCAATGAGCCAAGATATATACAAGCGCCTAGGTCTATCGAAGACCATGCAAGACATCAGTGGACATGAAAAGCTTAATAAACTTCATTAATGAAAAGTCTTGGTCCACAGAGATCCAATCCTTCCAAATTTGAAATAGACTTTTACTAAGTGAAATCTAAAAGGCCTTTTGTCTTTTGTATTCACTTGTCATACTTCTTGCAGATTTGAGTTGTCATATATAATTGAGTTGAGCGGATGCTTGAAGTGTGAAATATCAATTTGAAGGGTGCAAGGCCAACCATGATTTCATTAATCAAATTCTAGAGGGGGCCTCACATTTGAAGTTCACTTTGCTTCATGCTTGTCGTCTTGACAGATCCCCAAAATGCTATGGAATAGACCTCAACAAATGGGCTTGGGTCCATTATATTATACTCTCAAGTCGCCAATTTAAGGTGATACTCAGGTGAATCAAGGTTTGACATGTGCCTTGGTAATGACATGTACTATTCCTTGAGGGAATCATGAGGAGACACGTGGCAAGCACCGATAAGTGTTATTGGTCCTTTGGTTTATTTGTGAGTTCCTTATATATAAGGAAGTAGATAAAATCTAATTGATCGAATGAGTCTAGGTCTGCTATGGTTTATGAGTTCATGGATTTGTGATCTTAGATGCAAACTTAATATAAAATTTGACCTAAGATGTGTATGGTTTTGTTCAATAGTCTCACCCAACCTCTAAGCTTGAGAATGTCAGACATGAGAAAGCGACCCAACCGAGGTTGACTAGATCTTCCAAGTTTGCAAGTAACATATGAAACATTAGTGTTGAATATGTAGTAAAATTCTAACCTAATGGGAAGAACTCGAATCCAAAAGGAATTTGTAAATTGAAAACTTTGAAATCCTTAGAGGTGACAAAGTGAGAAAACTATTACTAATGATTCTAAACTTTTATTAAGTGGTCTATAAGGTTTTTCACATTCTTGCTTCTTGCAGGCCCAAGTTGCCCTATACAATTGAGCTAAGTGGATCTTTGAAGTTTATAATATCAAGTCTTTGAAGCCTATGCTTGGTAAGCCCAAGAGTTTCATTGATTGAATTCTAAAGGGGGCAACATGTCTAAAGTTTACTATGCTTCATGCTCATGTTCCTTTCAGACCCAAAAGACCTTATGTGACAAAACTTATCAAATAGTCATAAGCTTGTGGTATTTATACTCTTAAAAATCCATGATTGTAAGGTGGTGCCTAAATGAATTAGAGTTTGATAGGTGGCATGGCATTGACATGGACTTTGGATTGAGGGAATGAAGAATAGGCACATGGCTAGCTTTGTCAAATTTTATTTGCCCTTTAAACCAATCTACGAGTTCCTTGGGCATAAGGTAGCAAATATAATTTGATTGACTAGATGAGTCTAGGTCCGCTATGGTCTATGAATTCATGGTTTATTTTCTTGGAAGTAGTAGAAACAAATTATTTATTATAGATCATAACTCACGCTCAACCAAAACAATTTACTTACTGCTTGACCATGATCAAATTAGATGTCTACTTATCTTTAGCTTACCTACCATCCCTAGTAGAATGGACTCTCAAAACAAGCAAGTAGCAACATGTAACAATAGATGTTTTAATTCCTTTTAGATCTCATGTCCTAAGTTTGGATAGAGTAAGTTTAAATCTTTTAAATAGATATTTTCCAATCTTGCTTGTGATACTATTAAATTTCAACAATTCCACTAGTAAAATCATCATCTAACCTATGCATTTAGTTGATAAACAAATAAAAATGGCTTCCAAGATTGATATTTCTATATCTTCATATAAAATGGTTAGTCAAAATTTGGACACATTACTCTACATTCCTACAAGCTACCCAAGCATCATGTCTTCACACAATCATTGGGCTTGCAAGCACTCTCAAGTGACTATGTATCCTATCGACTTATACAAGGAAAGACCAACAAGCTAATAGGTATTTGTATTTAGTGTACTTGTTTAAAGAAGCACGGGATTGGAAAGAAACATCAACCTTTTTTGTTTTGTGAATGTAACACACTATACAAAAAGCACAAAACAAAGGGGTTGGAGTATATTGCTTGTGTTTGGTGAACCCAAGAGTTTCATGTCGAATTCTAGAAGGGACCTTATTCCCAAAGTTTGATTTTATTTATACTCGTGTTCATAGTTGACTCCATAAACCTTATACAATAGAGATTAGCAAGTGGTCTTCCTATCACTTTCTTCATCTACAATCCATTGTGACTCTGCTACACGACAAGCCAATGAAGCATAGTGATGTAATCATACATAATAGGAACCAAAATGCCACATATTCTAAACCTTTTCATAATAAGGTTTGTGATCAAACCAATGACTTGGCGGCTAGTGAGTGTTGAAGTATCACCTTTATAAGGTAAAGTTTTGCTCTATGCTCTCATGACCCCCATTAACACATTATATTATAGGCTTGGATTATGTGCTAGACATTTTATTCTAATGGATACCTTCTTCTTACTCTGAAAGAAATAATTTAGAATTGCAATTACCTTATAAAATGAGCACCAATAGGTTAGTGAAAGTGAAAATGCTCCCAAGCTTACCACTAGAAATGTCATTATGTGTTAGAGGTAGACTAGATAATACTACACATTTTCCACACTCCAATTACAATCATAAAATGCCATTGCCATCCACTACTCATCTCAATCTCATAGCATCATATAGAGAGGACCAATTGAAGGAGGCATTACACATTTTTCTTGCTTCAAACAACCCCTCTAAAGACTCTACAATTCTTCAATTATAGTAGACCTACATTATGAATAACATGCTTTAAAAAATGAAAAATTCTACTCTTCCATTACTCACAAGAAATTTACATTTCCTACATGCTTGACTTGTCAAAATAAGCTTATTAACATGTATGTCAAGTGCAGATATGGGTAGTCACATGCGTTCACTAAATGCAATGAACAATTCTCCAACCTGATTAGTCCACATTTTCTAGCATACTTCCAACCTATGCCAAAATTAAATCCTTACACAACAGTTATGTACATCTATCAAGGCATAAAGGATAGAGGAATTTCATTAGATATTGTATTTGAGATTGCCTTGTTTGACATGGATGCAAAATGTAGAAGCATGCACAAGGCATGTGAGTTGTTTTGCATCTTTAATGTTTGAAAATTTGTGCAACTTTAAGTTCTCAAGAAATGTGGTCTCATGGAGGGTAAGTACATGGAAATATGGGAAAAAAAGGGGGTCAAAAGTGACCACTTTTTCTTAAAATCAGCGAAACCTAAACCTAAACCTAGATGAATAATTTGAGATGCATGCACTCAAAATTTAAAGATATAACAGGAATAAAAAAATATAGTACTTCAAATCTAGTTTCTAAACTACTATTTTTTTTTAAATGTTAAGATTAAGAGAGTCAAATATTGTGCATACACAAAAGTGCTCCTATTTTTCTCACTAAAATATAACATAGTATTTAGTGTGTGCCCCCTATTTTTCTCACTAAAATATAATATAAAACATAGTGTTTGGTGTTGATTTTTAGTTATAGGGCTGAATCAAACTTGTGGGGAGGATACAATTGGTTGATAGGGGTGAGTAGGAATAGTCTAGGAGTAGTTATGACTTCGAAAATCAAGTGTTTGTGCTGAAGGAATGAGCTACATATGGAGATTTTTAGCTGCAAATTGCTTCTCAAGAACTGTCAAGTCATTAGAAATTTGTAAACATAGTTCTTTCATTATAACCATGTCATTAGGATCATGAATTTGAGTAAAAAGGGAGGTGGATGGGCTACAAATTTGCATAGAATCATGTTTGATAGCTTTAAGAGATGCATAAGATGGCTGCAATAAAGGGGTTACATGTATGTGAGGAATCCTTCCAACCATAACAAGGTCTTGCTCAACTTGAATGACAATATTATAGGCTTGAGGGAGAGTATGACCATCTAGCATCTTAATCATATAAGCTAATTAGAACCTAATGCTTTTAGAAAGTATATAGAGACAAAACTTGGAGGACATGTGCCAATCATTTTGGCCTTGGGATTATTTTTTGAAAGAATTGAGGAATGTCTGTAACACTTTAATGTAAAGATATTATTATTTTGTATAAAACATGACAAAAAAAAGTATGAATATTATTTTTATATAGGAGAATTGGTATTTGTAAAATATGTTGACATTGCTAATTTGAAATTGCGATGAATGAGTAAGAATGCATCATTTATATCAAATGACCTCCAGTGTAGAATATTTTCAACATCGTGCAAATTTGTTAGCCTAAAATTTAATTGCAAACCCCGCACCTTGCTATGTTGTACAATTTCCTTTGGCAATATACCTCCTCTTTTTTTGTGCATTCTTGTTTGGAAAATCATCTCTTACCAAAAAGTCATAACATTACGAAGTTGTTAGTTGTGAGGCATGCTACTTCCTTGTGTCACGGGATAGGAAATTTATTTTGACTTGTTATTGTGTTCTGCATCCTTTATGTTTACTCCATCCTCCTCATATGTGTCTTGTGATAGGACATTCTTTTGGACTTTTTAGCGAAGTATGCATTGCAAGGATACATTTTCTAAACAATCTTGATATTGTGAATTCTAAGGAGGTAAATTTAGTCTCTTTTCTCCTGTGACGCCAATTTTTTATCTGTTCTATTTTATTTCTACTTTTAGAAATGGGTGGGCATATAATTGGTATATTTGGAGCTTTGATATGGTTACAAGTTTTCTTTCACTGGCTTTGACCGGAACTGTCTTCAGTAAATTCTTTCAACTGTCTTGGACGCCTATACCTTTAATTAATGTTAATCAAGTTTGAAAATGATTCATAGTTCTGATTTTTGAATGGCCGGGAGCTTTTTTGCCTGGTACGTTCATTTCTGTACTGGAAAATTTTTCTTTCTGTTTCGTGGTCATCATTGTTGAGACATGGACCAGCTAAGACTAGAACCTAGGACCTTCCATATGTTACTGGAGTGCTCTACCACTGAGCTACTAGCCCCTCTTGGACCAATCCATCCTAGGTCTGGGTGTGGCTTATTTATAACACCAACACCTCCCCTTAAGCCACACCTCTCATGTGCTTGGGGCTCCTAGCCTGGACCCGGCTCTGATACCATATTGAGACATGGACCAGTTAGGACTCGAACCCAGGACCTTCCATCACTGTTGGAGTGCTCTACCACTGAGATACTGGCCCCTCTTGGACCAGTCCATCGTCGGTCGGGTGCGACTTATTTCCAACACCAACAACCATTACCAAAGCACCAGGCCGTGGCCCTTCGCGTGGGATCAGATCTGTTGGCATTCTACAGGTGCAGCTTTGAGGGGTATCAGAACACCCTTCGCCAGTTCTACCCACAATGTGTAGATTTCATCTTCAGAAACGCTGCAATGGTTTTGCATAATTGTAATCTCATGGCCCGAAAGTCCTCAACAAACCAAAAGAGAATGTACACTGCTCAGGGCAGGGAGGATCCCAATCAAAACACAGGCATCTCCATTCAAACTTGTAGGAGATTAGTAGGGTGCTGACCAGCAATGATTGCCAGGTCCATCGAACAAACATCCACAACTTTGTCTCTGCGCTCAAAGACAAAGTCCCGCGCCGGATACCCTAGGATTTCTATGTGTTTTTGGAATCCACCAAGGATTACCGCCCGTTGAGGGAAGATCTGCACCGGGCCGGCATGTTTAATGGCGGACTCAGCTTGTATTACAAGATTCAAAGCTGGATTATTGCAATGCTCTCACTCTGCATCTGCGGAGTGGTTTTCAGTTCCAGCATTTTCGTGCATATGATCTCGGCGGTATTGCTAGGGCTTGCCTGGATGTTATAATTCACTAAGTTTATAGTATGCAATTTCAGAGTTTCATATTTAGCAAGTTTTCAAGTTTAGAGGATTAGCAGTTTCAGTCGGCTTTCTATTTGATGGATTTTTTGATTTAGTAAGTACCCAGATTAAGTGGATTATAGTTTCAGAGTTTCGGTTTCAATATGTTTCAAATCAAGTGGAATGATAATTTATTCAGTGTCAAGCTTTTGTTTTAAACGCCACCACAATTCGCCTCCATTTCCCATCCAAAGCGCTCTGAAGGGGCATATTTAATGTCTCTCTTTCAGCCAAAAATGTCCTTAATTCTTCTTAGAAGAAAATGGAGTTGAGAAAAGCTTTAAAAAATCAAGTCTACCTAAAAACAGCGAAGGGAAAGATTACTTAATGGATTAGGGCAAGAAGCCGAAAATTTAAAGGTTACGGTCGGGGAGTCAAGGGCTTGATTGATGACCTCTTTGGTGGCAACTTCCTTGGAAAAAATGGTAATTCTATTCGTTACCCATATATAATTTTTGTAGTTTTTTTTTTTTTTTGAAATACAGTTTGGTATTTTTGAAATTCTACAATCTACAAACTTTTTTCATTAATCTATTTAGCAAATTATACTTAAAAAATGGTAATTATTATTATTTTAAGCTTTTTATTATTTAATTAGTTAGTAAATCCTCCTCATAAAGTAATTTTAGAAAATTTTTAATTTAATTAATAAATTCTCTTCTAAATATCATAATTATTGTTATCTTTAAATTTTTTTTTCATTTGTTTCTTTGGTAAATTTAACTTTGTAATAAAAAAAAATTAGAACTTGTATCTAATAGTTGAGATAAGTTACATATATTGAGTTTACCTAATATCAATATTTTACCTTATTTAATATAAAAGTTAAGGTTCCCTAATAAAATTTAAGATTTCTTATAATTACTAGAAATTGTTGCATAAGAACTTCATTAGGGATGTTTTTTGGGGGTCATTAGAGCCTATCTCAATACTTTTTGTTGTTCTCTAAGGATTTAAACATAAGATTCCTTATAAAAGCCCTAAGATTTATTTTAACCTTTTGAATGCATTCCATTGCAAACTAAGAATTCATTGCATGAGCATCAGGCGGTAGAAAAGAAGCCACAATGTGCATAGCACGGTGACAAATAATCTGGAATACGATAGAAACTATTATGATTTAACATAGGGTTATTTTTTTAAAAAATTATAGTTATTGGTTAGAGTGGTTTAGTCTTAAACATGATCAAAGCTAAATCTGAAAAATTAGATGATTAGATTGAAGTTTTTAAGAGTTGTAGTTAGTGTTTAGTGTATTGATATTATTAATTAGAATATTTAGAGGTAAATACAAAGATAGTATAAGTAAAATAACTAAATATGGAGTTGACTTCCTCAAGAGTCATAGTTAGTGGTAAGAGTGTAGTGAAATTTAATCCTATATATGATTAGTAATAAGTTTCAATGGTGAGTACAAAGACAAAGTATGTAATGTGAAATGATTCAATATAGGCATGACTTCCTTAAAAGTTGTAGTTAGTAGTTATAGTATAGTTAGTTTTAATTATAAACATGCAATTAGTAAGAAGCTTGAAAAAAAAAAAAACACAAAATATGTAAATGTAGGATTGTTTAGTCCTAAATATAATTAGTAAAAAGCTCCACTAGATTCATTGCTTCTTCCACAAAATATAATTCATTAAGAATCTCAAATTTCAACAACATAACATCTTGATCTAATATACTATTTTAATAAACAATTTACTTTTTATTTCTTTCATTTACACTTAAAATTTATAAAATGTTCTCATTAATATATTATAATTATTTTTAAAATGTAAGATTTCTAATTATATTATAATTATTATAAAAAATTATAAATTTTAATGTTAATGAGAGAATTATAAATAAAATATTCTTTTATTTTAATCTCACTAATATATTATAGTTATTTTAAAAATGTAAGATTTCTAATTATATTATAATTATTATAAAAAATTATAAATTATAATTTTAACGAGAGAATTATCTACCCTCTCAAGTAAAGTGTAAATTTTATCTTCAAATGACCTTCAGCGTTAAAACAAAATATTTTAAAAAAAAATTAGTAAAAAAAATTAAAAAGATAATGCCACCTCTAATTTAAAAATAAAAATAAAATAACTTAATTTTGACTTTTATATTTCCTAACAAGATTTATCTCTTTGATTTGTAACTTTGATCTCCTACATTTTATTAAAGAGATATTAGTGGAATGTAATCACAAATTTTCTTTTAAAGAGCAGCGAAGCTGGGAACCTGCCACTGATTACCACCTATAATTTCATTTAGTTTTTTTAAGTCCGTATCCAACTTAATGTAATAAACACATTAAAAAGGGCACTGGAAGGTTTCTTATTCAATTTGTTTCTTAATATTTCTACAAGTTATTTCTCAATGTCTTTCATGGAATGCTGCATTTCAAATTTACGATTACAAGATACACCCTAATAATATATAATTACAAATATGTTTTTTTTCATGCATTTCAATTTTACAGTTTGAGATGAGATATTGATACAGCCTATCGGCTATTCTGATGCGCATAAATTTCGAGCAACTGCTAGTTAGTAATACATGACCTTCCAGTTGGTATACAGAGTAGTTCAAATTTGCATTGCAGTCGGGTGCTTATGATAAAACGGGAGATTGTGTATTTGGATTTGTCATTTGTTTTTGCATTGTTATTTTGAAAAATTATGCAAAAATAATTTATTAATAGGTAGTTATAAGGAGATAAAAGAGAGATTGTAAGATATAGTGTTCAAAAGTTTTTTTCTTCTGTTTTGTAATAAGTTGGTGATAGTATGTTTGTTGTAAAGGATGAATAACAGTAAAGTTCTTGGTAAGGAGTGATAAAGGTGTGTAATCAGAGTTATAAGGTGTTTGTAAAATTGTGTGTTCAAGGTATAAGGTCAAGTTTCGGTAAATTTATTTTTTTTGTTTCTAGGTATTATTAGTTGAGTCTGACTTGGATTGTGTTGAGTGCTTTGCTTTGATTTGTTTCTGCATCTACTTCATGGGTTTTAAGGCTATGGAGATTGAGATATTGGCTCTTATTGAGTATTTTGCTTTGATCTTATACACTCTTCCCAATTACGTTGAAAACCTGAAAGAATAGCTTAATCAAGACTTGTGGTGAAAATGGGAAAGGGCGTCATTGAGTCATGCATCTATGTATACAAATTTCTAAGATGATCAGAGTTGTTGATTCAACATGATTCCCTTTTAGGGATTCTATGTAACAATTCTCCACTTTCATCTAACAGGGGGAACATTAGAGGCTATATTTTGAGTTTTGAATGATTAGATTTCATGTTTTGTTGATGATTGTGTAGAGTAAACTCTACATTTTGTTTCAGTATTGTTCTGATATTATGTTATAGCGGCAAATATTTGTGGCTATGTATGTTTCTGTGCGCAGATCGCACCAAGTGTCTAGCTACAGTTAAAGGGAAATAGTTTAAGATTTATAGCGGACGGTGTCGCGTGTTACTTTCCTTTTGAGTTGTTGTTACAGAGCATGCCACATGGTGGTGGCGGTCTCTTTTATTGAAGTTTCATAAGTGTTGTAGGCTTCACCACATGTCTACACCGGAGGCAGTCTTTAAAAGTTTCTTTTGTTACTGCATGCTTGTGGATGGTGCTACGTGTCTTTTTGAGCCCTAAGCAGACGGTACCGTGTGTGTTTTCTTTCCAATAAATGGTGGGCCACAATTTTATAAAGACACGGTTTCATACTTATTGCGGAGGGCGCCACGTGGTGACAACGAGATAAGGGTTTCTTTTATTTTCAATGCTCTTAGGATGAAGGCATTTTGTTTTCTAGTTACTCTAGATTGCGCCAAGTGTCAACTTCCGTGTATCATGAAGGGTCTCTTTATAAGTTACATGTTGTTGTGGGCTTCGCCATGTGTCTAGTTTTGTTTCAAGTAGACGACGCCATATGTCCCAGCTTATTTCTCTGTGCGGGTAGCAAGTGATGTACATGGTGGGTCCCGTGATGTTATATCTCAGTTTCAACATAAAGCAGATAGTGACAGATGTCATAACACTAAGTCACCCAGGTATAAAGATACAATTTTTGACCTTGAAGCGGAGGGGAACATGTATCACTTTCAAGGTAAGACGGAGTGCCACAAGTGGCATTCTCCTATGTTTCTTCTGAAGGTAAAGAGTTTTAAGTAGTTACAGTGGATGGTGCCATATGTCACATTTCTTTTTGAGCAATGAGCACACGGGTGTCGCCAGGTGTCTTAACAGTGATGCAGTTAGAGTGCCACAACCAATGATCGCATGGGATATTACAGTTGTAGATTCAGGAAATCTCAGCAGTTAAAGACTCTCAGTTAGCTCCAGTTCTATTTTGCCGTTAACATTTGAGTTGTTGCGGGTGATTTTGGTCAAATCTGTGGTTATAAATAAGTTGCAATTGTAATTGATTAGGAGGTCAGAACTTTTGATAAGTTTTTATCAAGAATTTAATAGAGAATTCAAAACTTTGTTGTGACCAGATTATATCATTTGCCTTTATATTTTGTTTTATCTGATAAGAAGGTTATTATACCTGTGCATGTTAGTGTGCCTCTTATGATACTGGAATATTAATGAAAAGAACTTTTATTCTATGCCTTTGCTGATATTATCTGTCTCTACAAATTTATCTGTGTTTAGCCTTTTGATCTAATTCAATTGCATCTGCTTATATTAATCATGTGATATTTGCTCTTTAGTGTAACTATATCTTAAGGATTAGATTCACTGTGCTAATTGGGAGAATATATTTCATTCAAGCACATTGCCATAGGTTTAGTTCTGCTTATTGTATCTATAATCTTATTTTCTTCCTTCCCTTTACTCATGACATTTAAATTGGAAGAGCCAGCTTCTTTAAAATCTAGAGGTTGTTTCAAGTAGCAAGTCTCACATTCTTGAAACTTCCCATGTTGATGTTGGAACCTGCGCAATTTTAAGCATCAACAGTTTTTGGCACGCCCGATGGGACTTTTCTTGAAGTCTTGATCAAGATCATATGAGCCAGAGAGTGACAAGGAGTCAAAGTTGTGGACCTACAACAAGAGCACAGTCTGCCACTAATCCAGGTATTATATTCCCACCATTAGTTACTACTCCAAGAAGAAGAGTGAATCAAGTTGCAGTAACACAAGGACCAAGTATGGGAACACCTGTCGCCCCAAGGAATTATGCAAATTGGAACACTGGCAGTCCTCTCATTCTTTCAGTACCACTAGCTACTTGGGATCCAATTCCAGCTAATGCTTTGAAGGCTCTACCTAAGTTCAGTGGAGAAGATTTCAAGACACCAAGGGAGCATCTTCAAGATGTGTCAGATGTGTGTGCAGTGCATGTAATTACTGTACAAAATGTAGCAATAATATTGTTAGTAGTTTGTTTCAAAGGAAAGGCTCTAGACTGGTATAGATCTTTGACCCCAAATACAATATCTACCTAGGATCATCTTGGTGACACTTTCTTTGCAAGATTCAGTGAGAAGGGTGACAAATCTTCCTTGCTGCAACAATTAATCACCATAAAGAGGGCACCACAAGAGGCCATAACTAATTTCAATTCAAGGTTTCAAAAGACCTGGGACAAAATTCCTACTACAGCAAGACCACCATCAAGTATGGCAATTGTGTTTTACCTCAAAGCATTCAATTTTGATATATCAGTAATGATTCAGTCCTTGGGAGGTCAGACTCTGCCTGAAGCATATGAGTTAGCCATTAAAGATGAAAACAACTTGATAGATGCTGGAAAATTACCTCCAAGGCCTCTTATGCCCATGTTCCTAGAAATCTCCCTACCTTTGCCACAAGAAGCTCCTAATCTTGCAGTTCCACCTATGTCCATGTATACATGCCCAGTACCTCAACAACCTGCTATGACAACACTTTCTTCCCAACCATCTGAAATGGATGATGTCAAGTATATCCTCAGGAGCTTTTCAAATGAGATAATTAATCTAAAAAGGCAACAAAATTCCTATTCAAAGCCTCCTTACCAAGGTTTCCAAGGAAATAGACCCCCTTACCAGCCAAATCAATATCAAGGCCCTCAAAGGCAAAATAATCCTCAACCCTCTAACCAGTTGGTCACAGTCCCCACACCTCTATAAGCCGTTCCTCATAATCCCAACAGAGAGATAGTCCCAAGACAAAATAATTTTGTAGAAGATACTAATGTTTGGTGCTTCCCTTGCAACAATGTCCATATGCCCTGAGATTGTGCCAGAGGAAATTTGCAACAAAAGATAGCAAAACAGAGAAAGGTTGAAGGACAAGTCCTGATGTCTAATGTCCCTCCATATCAATCACCCGGTGTCCAGAATGCTGCCATGGTGGCCCAGATGCAAGGGATGTCTATCCAGCAAGAAGAAGAAATTGCCCCTGAACATGCTTTGTTTTCATGGATTGAGGATGAAGATTCAGTGTTCTTGAATGCAGCATCCACTTCCAAGAAACCATTGGTGTAGTCAGATTATTATACCAGATCAAAGAGAAGAATGATGGAACAACCTGAAGTCACAAATAATGAGACTACCGAAACTCCTCCTTTCCAAAACTATCACAACCCATTCTTTAGGCAAGAAGTACCCCAACCAGTGCAGAATCAAGTAACCTCAGCTCAAATGCTATAGAAGACAAGATTGTTGGCAAGAGACACTATATGGATTCATGGTTGTTGTCATTGATGGCAACAAAGGTCATCCCACATATCCGCAAGTCATAATGTGTCTCTACCGGAAGACAGAATAAAGATTGTTGTGGTCCGGTGAACAAGAACAGAGCATGTGGCAAGGTCCGACAGATTGATCCGGATCTCTTAGAGGAAGTGTCTTAGTGCAGTGCGGATTTGGGGAAGTCAAGAGGACTACCTTGAGTGGTATATTCCAAGGATTTAGCCTCCGGTGATGGACAAGGAAAAAGATATGAATAGTTGAGTACCGGATTCCTGAGAGACAGTGAAAACAGAGGAAGAACTGACTGACAGAGTATCAGACTACTTTCCGGATGTGTTACTATTGATGATAGAGGTTGTGAAGGCATGAATCATGTTTGGCTGACATGATTAATGATATCTACAAGTATATGATTGATCCGCATTGCTTGGTGAGGAAGGATTCAGCCGACAGAACAAGAGTTTGTAAGAAACTAGACTGTTCCGGATGCCGACTAGAAAGGTGATGAAATTACTTGTGCGGATATATATAGAGGATGGATTTAGTTGTGAAGTGTGTAATGGTGTGAAGATATATGCGAATAAGTCTAGAACAGAGCAGAAGTAGCAAAAAGGATCCGGTATGTGAAAGATAGCAGAACAAAGAACAGAGGAAAGATGAAGTGCAGCAGATCAGTGTACTGAGCCTAACCGGAACTGAACTCCAGCATATGCAGATGCTTCCAATCAGTTCAAGACTGTGATTCTTATCACTTTGTAGACAGTGTGTCTTCTTGTAGGCAGTGGGCCTCTTGTGAGCAGTGTGCTCGGGCAGTGAGCCCTAATTGGCAAGTGCCATTTTTTTTTTGTAATCTCCTATTCTTCTAACAGAGAATAATTTTGGGTTAATCACCCCGTGGTTTTCTCCCTTAACAGGGTTTCCACGTCAAAAATACTGTGTTATGTGTTTCTTATTTCATGGTGATGTTTTTGTGTTTGATTCAATGCTGCATCAATTAATAAGAAAGTTCAATAAGGGAAATAATTAGGATAACTGATTCACCCCCCCCCCTCTCAGTTATCAACAATTGGTATCAGAGCTAAGTTCCTCCTAATAGAGCCTAACAGCTTGAGGAAGATCTGGGAGTTCAAATGGATGCATATGGTTTAAGGGAGCAACTCAAGACTGCTCTTGAGGATCTTGAACAGTCAAATTCTGAAGTCAGTGAATTAAAGGAAAGACTCAAACAGGCTGATGAATTCATGAGAGAATTAAAAGACAAATTAAGTCTCTCTATGAAAAAGAGAAAGGAGCTACTCCAACAGTTGGCAAGACAAAGTGAAGAAAGCAATACAAATGAAGAATTGACTGAGCAAACCAAGTTATGTGAAAAGTTATCAAAAGAAGTCATTATGTTAAGACATGAAATGGAATCAGGAACTATAAAGTTTACTCAAGAGATTGAAGAAAAAAGAAAGGCTAAAGACAATCTAAGACAATCTCTTAAAGAAAAATTAGAAGAATGCCACCAGATGGACAGGATTATCAGACATCTTGAATCTGATCTTGAAGATGCCAAAGATAATGAAGAAAAACTTGAGGATCAAATTGCCTCTCTCAAAAGAGACCTTCAAACAGCAAATGAATATAAAGAGAAATTCAAGATAAGTTCTGCTCAACTTGAAGTTCTTCTTGGAAGTCAAAAGAGGACAGATGACAAGTATGGTTTGGGATATGAGAAAGGAGAAAGCTCCGGATCCGGTCAGAAGAATCTTGGATCAGAAAATCCAAGGAGCAGGCCTAGAAGACCTCCGGTAAGACAGCCAAATGCTCAAAGATATCCATCCTTCAATGGATACTGCCACAGCTGCAACCACTTTGGTCACAAAGCTAATCAGTGCAGAATGAGAATGAATCAGATTAATTCATCCTTCTCCGGACAATGCTTCAACTGCAAAAGGTATGGACACAAATCCCATGAATGCAGAATTATGCAAGTAAACAAATCATTCAAAGGTAGATGCTTTACATGCAATAGAGTAGGTCATATGGCTAATCAATGCAGATCAAGAGGATATCAGTCAAATATGCAAAGAAATGTTATTTGCCAAATCTGCAATAGGTCCGGTCATAATGCTAAAGTCTGCAGAAACAAGTATCAGGACAAAAGAGGTCCGGTGTATAATCAGAATCAAGACAAGGGTAAACAAAAGATGAATGCGGATGAAGTTAGGAATCAGATGAGCAAGATTTGGGTGAAGAAAAGTTTAGAGAATGTAGAGGTTGGATCCGCACCAGACTTTGGTGCTGATATTTCTTCCGGAAATTAAAAAGTGAGCTCAGGCTCAGGGGGAGACTCAAAGAAAATCCTGTTCCCCCAGCCAAACAAGTGGTGCCGGATGTGGCACAAGATGCGGATTAAAGGGTTTGTAGATATGAGTCTTGAGATGCTTCAGTCAAGTTTTCAGAGGTCCGCTTGGAGTTATGAAGAAGCTGTGATCGATCAAATAAGACCTGTTCAGGGAGATGCTCCGGTATGACAAAGGATTACAAAAAGGTCCGGAGAGATCCGGAAGTGCACTATCTTGTTCTACGGATTGGACAGAGTATTTGGGATGTTCTCGTAATATGTTACCTCGATTTATTCATGATTGAAAGATCCGGATGATATTCACAGATCAGGACTAATCCAGGATACTCCAAGCTATCCAGACAAGGCAAACCGGAATAATGTAGGTGAAACATTTATTGCAGACAGATATTAGGGTTCGCGGAGCAATATAAGGGATTTCTCAAAAGTCATTTGCTCATTCTGCACTCAAGAAGAAGCGAATAGTGGAGCTCTGCAACAAGATTCATCAAGCACACCAAGGATCTCCTGCCGAAGTCATTGCATAAAGAAATCAATCTAATCACTCCGTGCAAATCGAAGGCGCATAAGGTATTCTCCGTTTTTCATTACCTCACTGCAAATCTTTGAAGAATGGCTACTCCAAATATAGTTAAGATCTCTGATAGACCTCGCCCCTCATTCAAGAAACATCCTTACAAATCATTGGAGGTAGATCCACTAGGAGCCTTCTCTAGTGTTCCTCATGGTGTATTGCATACGGAAGATATTAGGGTTTACATCCATGCGAATCTTGAAGACTTTGGAGAATCAAAACTGATGGATATCTATCACAAACAATTGATAGATGACTCCTTTGAGATCAAACCTCAGTATAAAGCCATCCAGGACAAACACTTTGCACAGTGCATTCATTTCCCCTGTTTTGAAGAAGATGAATGGGTCCGGTATGTACTAAGTAGAGTACATGACAACTTCCTATGGTTGAACAAGCCCTTCAAGATCACCAAGGACGCAATTAGGGCTGTAACCGGTCTGCACTCATCCGGTGGATTACCTGTTCTCAAATCTGTCAAAAATCAGACAGTCAGTGATGCAACCGGATCCAAGTTTGACAAGAGAGCTATGACAGTTGATGATATCATTGAACCGGATGTCAAATTTGCAGCTATAATAATTGGTTACAAAATCTATCACTCCAGTAGGGAAAATTCAGTACCGGGAACTGCAATCTACACAGCCTATCAGATGTTAAAGGAGAATGCAGACTATGACTTGTGCGAGCTTCTAGTAAACCAACTCTTTGAAAATCTGCAGAAGATTAAGAAGGACAAGAAAAACTCCTTCAAATATGGCAATCTGATCCTTTGTCTCTTCTTTTACTACATGAATGAGCTTCCCAGATCCAGTGGATGGATATGGTAGAATGACAGACCGGTTGCCATTCAAATCAGAGACTATTTGCATGGACTTGGGGATGCAAAAGCAAGAAATACAGCTCTATGGGGTTACTTCAAGAACTTCCAAAGCATGATGCATGCAAGAGAAAGAATACCCCAATCCCTTGTTGAAAAATACAAAGACACAGTATGCTTCATGGTAGAAACAGATCAGTGTCTGATGGAGGCAGTGGAGCCTAGGACTGTCTGGATCATGCCTATGGGGTATGAAGTGGATGAACAGATAGTAGAGCTGCATGTTCAACACATGCTAAGCCAGCCCAAAGATCCTAAGGCAGAAAGGTTTGGAACCTTTGAGGAACTGAGTGTAAAGTTACATGTAGAACTCAGGGAACCGGAGATAAAGAGGAAGGTAAGAAAAGAAGTTGAGCATATTGCTCAAGGCCTAGGCATCTCAAAAGAGGCACTTGATGCCAGCCGGGAAAAGAGGAGGAAGGCTGAGGAAGAAGAGAAAAGTAAAGAAAGTGTTCCGGTTGAAACTCCCACCCGGACCAGATCATCAAAAAGATCTGCACCTCCCTCAACCAAAAGTTCAAAACCGGAAGTCCAGGCATCCGGTAAAAGATCCAAGACAAAAGCCACAAGGGATTATAAAAGCCAAAAGGATGAAGAGGAAACAGAGTCAGATGAGGGAGTAAAAGAAATAAAGAAGCAGAAGAAGAAAGGATCCGGTAAACCCTCCTCAGGACAAGACAAGGATGAAATGGCAGAGGTATCTGTTGAAAAGCCCACTCTGTCTCTAGAGAATGTAATCAAGTCGGTCACGGTGGATGGAAACCTTCAACCAATGACTGAATCTTATGATGACTTCAGTGAGGCTGACCAAAAGACTCTGCAGGAAGCCACAATCAAATATCTGAACATATATAATAAGGCTTTCATTGAGATCATATCTCTTATTCCTAAAAGCCTAGAAAAGGAATTGGAAGTAAGAAAGAACAATGCTCATGCAAAAGATCTTGAGATCCGGGAGCAGATAGCTATTCAGCTATATCCTCAAATTGATCCCAAGACAATGAACATAATCTTCAAGGACTGCAAAGATGAGTTCAGAAGTAAAGCCAGGATGAATCAACTCATGCTTGGTGAGACTGACAAAGTGGCCCAAGAAACAGAAGAGATCCTCCGGAAGGCCTTCAAAAGGTTCAATCTTCCTGTTGTAGAGGACTTAGGTACAGAAACAGCTGAGGACTTGGAACCCTCTGCTCCAGAAGAAGTGGGCCCTGAACATACAAGCATCTCTCCTCCAGTTTCCCCTACAGTCTCCGGATCCAAAGAAGAAGAGCAATTACAGGAGAAGGAAGCAGGGGTGAAAGATAAAGAGGTTGACAGTTCCAAGACTGCAGAAGAAAAGAAACATCTGTCTCCGGCAAGAGACACTGCACAAACTGTTCAACAATTTTTGAGCAAAGAAACTTTAGAGATTGATGAACCGGAGCTTCTAAAAGGCCCATTCGACTTTGACTCTCTCTCTCCGGTACAAACAATGAAGATAGCTTCATTTACAAATGCCAAGGCAAATGAAAAACTCCTGAAGTCTCATATGGAAGACTGTGAGTTGATAGAGGCTGCTTCCGGAGTACTTGTAAAGATTATGCCATCAATCCAGATAGATCCGACAGCCTCCTCTTCCGGTAATCTAAAAACCTTAGTCAGCAGTGTTGATACACATTTTGATTCTCTAGAAAAATCAGCTGAAGAAAAGGTCCGGAAGGAATTTTTGGATAAAAGATTTTCAGAGGTATTAGAATTAATCTCTAAAGATAGGAAGATTGTGAGCATTGGAATAAAAAGCTTAGAGAATGCTCTTAAGGATGGCGGTGACATCTACAAATTTTGTATATCCTGGTCAAAGGCAACAGCAGCAATTGATAAGAAAATAAAAGAGGAACAGGACAAGCTACAAAGCTTATCTCAAAGTTTTGATCCTCTCTCTTCCTCCATAATAAATCAAGAATGTCAGACTATTGCAGTCTTGAATGAAATAAAGAATCTTGAGAAGGAAAGGAAGAATATCACTAACCGGATGGGAGAACTTAGAAGGATTATAATCCCTAAGTTGGAAACTATGCATGAGGCCATCAGTGATGCTCAGACCACCGCCCAAACAAAAGATCCGACAGATCTCAAGCGGGCAGAAGCTTTTGCATTTTTGTTGAGTGGTCACATTTCAATTTTGGACAGAATGAAGCAAAGTTGGGCTACAGAAATGATCCAATTGCAGACATCCTTTGCAGACATTCTTCAGTATATGTGAGTATGTAAATATGCGGCTATGTATAGAAATTTTTTTGAAAATTTTGGTGTGCGGACCCCACCCTTTGCCATTGATGTCAAAGGGGGAGTGAGGAGCAGTGAAAAATGAGGAATCCAACTAAGGGGGAGTTCCGGAAATTGTATATAAAGACAGAGCATCAGCAAAGGGGGAGCATAGTGAAAACACTTAGTCATTTTTCACTAAGTGTTGCCATCAATGCCAAAGGGGGAGATTGTTGGCAAGAGACACTATATGGATTCATGGTTGTTGTCATTGATGGCAACAAAGGTCATCCCACATATCCGCAAGTCATAATGTGTCTCTACCGGAAGACAGAATAAAGATTGTTGTGGTCCGATGAACAAGAACAGAGCATGTGGCAAGGTCTGACAGATTGATCCGGATCTCTCAGAGGAAGTGTCTTGGTGCAGTGCGGATTTGGGGAAGTCAAGAGGACTACCTTGAGTGGTATATTCCAAGGATTTAGCCTCCGGTGATGGACAAGGAAAAAGATATGAATAGTTGAGTATCGGATTCCTGAGAGACAGTGAAAACAGAGGAAGAACTGACTGACAGAGTATCAGACTACTTTCCGGATGTGTTACTATTGATGATAGAGGTTGTGAAGGCATGAATCATGTTTGGCCGACATGATTAATGATATCTACAAGTATATGCTTGATCCGCATTGCTTGGTGAGGAAGGATTCAGCCGACAGAACAAGAGTTTGTAAGAAACTAGACTGTTCCGGATGCCGACTAGAAAGGTGATGAAATTACTTGTGCGGATATATATAGAGGATGGATTTAGTTGTGAAGTGTGTAATGGTGTGAAGATATATGCGAATAAGTCTAGAACAGAGCAGAAGTAGCAAAAAGGATCCGGTATGTGAAAGATAGCAGAACAAAGAACAGAGGAAAGATGAAGTGTAGCAGATCAGTGTACTGAGCCTAACCGGAACTGAACTCCAGCATATGCAGATGCTTCCAATCAGTTCAAGACTGTGATTCTTATCACTTTGTAGACAGTGTGTCTTCTTGTAGGCAGTGGGCCTCTTGTGAGCAGTGTGCTCGGGCAGTGAGCCCTAATTGGCAAGTGCCATTTTTTTTTTGTAATCTCCTATTCTTCTAACAGAGAATAATTTTGGGTTAATCACCCCGTGGTTTTCTCCCTTAACAGGGTTTCCACGTCAAAAATACTGTGTTATGTGTTTCTTATTTCATGGTGATGTTTTTGTGTTTGATTCAATGCTGCATCAATTAATAAGAAAGTTCAATAAGGGAAATAATTAGGATAACTGATTCACCCCCCCCTCTCAGTTATCAACAAAGATACCCTTACTATCCAAAGACACAAACACTGGGACCTGTGAACGTGGTGGAACAGTTGAAAAAGACTCCAACGCACGTATCAATCTGGGATATGTTGGCTATTCCTTAGCAAAAGATGTTGCAAGAAGCTCTACAAGGTTAGGTGGGCCCTAAATCTACCGGTGCTAAAGAAGGAGTTACTGATAAAGGAAAGATTCAACATAAAGACACTACACCTTTATAAACAACAACCCTGTTGAATAATACGCCAGAGGTAAGTAAGCCTAAGCTAGACCCATTTTATCTAACTTTGATAGTAGGAAAGAAATTACTGCATAATGCAATGATAGATTCTAGAGCTAGTACTATGGTCATGCCGAAACAGATAGCAGATGCTCTAAAGATAAAATATGAGCCACTTACCAGATGAGTCATGCAGTTGGATGGAAAGTCTGTTCAAACTATAGGAAAAATCAAACAACTCTCGCTGCAGCTATATACTTGTCCCAATATAATTGTCAATCATGATGTGGTAGTCATAGATATTCCCCCTGTATTCGGTTTATGCCTATCCAGATATTTCATAGCCAAGATAGGAGGTTACATGTCACTAGATTGGTCACACCTAATCTTAATAACCAAGTATGGGACAAAGATGAAGGTATTGTCTGAGCCATTATCTAAAGACCATATCACTGATGAACTAACCCCAAAGATAGAAACATCCCATGCCATGATGAATAAGGAAGAGAGAGTCTTTGTTGAAGAATTAGGTGACTGGACCGAACATGACCAACAAGAAGAGGAAAAAACTAGTTGATGACCATGATGCAGAGTGATCCTTATGGAAACTATGACTCTACTAGTGTGGGTACTTATGTTATTTTTAAGGAAGGCCAAGAAATTCCAAATATTATAAGAAAAGAGGTATCTGAAAGTGAAGGATCTAAAAGAAACTCTGAAATTTGGACCTTAAATTTTGATGGGGCTAGGAGCAAGAGTGGCGCTGGAGCAGGTATTTGCCTTACTGCCCCAAATGGTGAGAAAATTCTAAGGGCCATATGCTTTCAGTTTGCTTGTACAAATAGTGATGTTGAATATGAATCTTTAGTTCATGGTCTTATATTAGCCAAGAAGAGTGGAATCAAGAATTTAATGGTCAAAGGAGATTTGGAGTTAGTAGTAGAACAAATCAGAGAGAAAGCAATAGCCAAGAATGTAAGAATAAGATCCTATCGGCACAGAATTTGGGATCTAATAGATGGTTTTGACACTTTCAATATTGAGGTAGTGCCTAGAGCCCAAAATTTAGAAGCAGATAGGATGGCACAAATTGGTTCACAATTTGACCTAGCAAGTGACCTACTAGTTAACAATGAATCAGTTAAAGTTGTAGTAAGACCAGCAATTCTAGACAATGATCAGAATTGGCAAATTTTTGACAATGATTTTCAAGTACTCTCATTTTTACAACAATCAGGGGAATTTGCTGACCAGTTACAGCCCAAGATTGAGGAAGATTATGGTGATCAAATCATCCAGCTAAAGTCAAATAAGCTCCCTAAAGGATTGATCACACTAGAAAATTTATTTGACCCTGAAGATGCAAGCTTAGATAAAAGGAAGTTTAAAGCAAGTAAGGATAATTATTCTGAAATTCAGGTTAGTGAAGGAAGGAAGTTAAAAATAGGCAATGCCACTACCCAAGAGGAAAAGGACAAGCTGATTTCCTTATGTAATAAGTACGATAGGGTGATTTCTTGGACCTATGAAGACCTTCATGGCTATAACAAAGATATTATCCAACATACCATAGAGCTTGCTGAAGAAGGAAAACCAGTCTGACAGAAGCAAAGACCAGTCAATCCAAGAATTGAACCCCTAATGGTAGATGAACTACAAAAGCTTCTAGAATCAAAGATCATTTTTTCAATTAAGCATTCAACCTGGGTGTCTAACCTAGTGCATGTGAGAAAAAAGAATGGTGACATAAGACTCTGTGTGGATTTCAGAGATTTGAATAAAGCATCTTTGAAAGATCATTATCCCCTGCCTTCTATGGAATAGATTTTACAGACTGTGGCTAGGTCAGAGAGGTTTTCTTTGCTAGATGGTTTCTCAGGATATAATTAGATTTGGTTGGCAGATGAGGACCAACACAAGACAACATTCACTACAAAATGGGGAACATTTGCGTATGCTAAGATGCCCTTTGGTCTTTCAAACACTGGAGCTACTTTTCAGTGTGCCATGGATGTAGCATTTGGTGAACTTATAAATAAGATCATTTTGATCTATCTAGATGACCTGACTATATTTACTAAGAGTACCAAAGATCACTTAGAGGTTGTTTTCAAGAAATGTCAGGCGTTCAGGATCACTCTAAATCCTAAGAAATGTATCTTTGCTGTGCCTCAGGGTAAACTTTTGGGACACATAGTGTCAACGGATGGGATTTCCATTGATCCAAAGAGAGTCACAGCTATAATGAATCTATCCTTGCCAGTTAACAAAAAGGCTATTCAGTCCTTTTTAGGAAAGGTTAATTTTGTTAGCCGCTTTATATCTGATTTTGTAGGGCTAACTAGACCAATCACACTGTTGCTTAAGAAAGATTTGGTCTTCAAATGGACAATAGAAGGGAGGTAGGCTTTTGAGGATGTCAAGAGAGCCATTTCAACGACTCCAGTACTAAGAAACCCAGATTTCTCTAAGTCTTTTATAATGTATGTGTATGGAGGTGAATACAGTGTGGCCGCCATCCTTACTCAGAAAGATGATAAGGAAGAAGGGGAACACCCAATAACTTTCTTCTCCAGAACTCTAAGGGAATATGAATCAAGATATAATTTTCTGGAGAAACAAGCCTATGCTATGGTAAAAGCCCTTAAGAAATTCAGACACTTAGTAACAGGGAACAAAATTCTGATACTGGTGGCCCATCCTAGTGTAAGGGAATATATCATGGAGGGTGAGATCACTGAAAAAGGGCCAATTGGATAACCAAGATCTTAGAATATGATGTAGAAGTAAGGCCTACCAAGTTGGTTACAGGCAAAGGATTGTGTCAATATATGACCCAAGACATAGAAAAATCAGTATCAGAAGAAGCAAAAAACGAAAAGGTGTTGAAACTCCAAGAGGTTGACCAAGACTCTTAGGTTAGAGACATAATATAGTTTATGAAGACTGGAGTGTTCCCAAATGAACTCTCTCCTGATAAGAAAAGGTACTATAGGCAACAAGGAGTTCATTTTGTATTAATTGATCAGATCTTATTTAGAAAGAATATTGATGGAATACTCTTAAGGTGTATAGAGAAGGATGAAGCTCAAAGAATATTACATGAATCGCATCATGGGACTTCCGGAGGCCATTTTTCAGCAAGGTCTACTGTAATTAAAGTGACACAAGCTGGTTATTTCTGGCCCTCTCTATTTACAGATTGCTATCAGATGGTTAAAGAATGTCAGGCTTGTCAGTTTTATACTGGAAAGAGGAGAAATGCAACAATGCCTTTCAGTCCCATAATAGTAGACAAACCCTTTTCTCAATGGGGTCTAGATTTTATTGGCATGTCAATCCAATGTCAAATATGGGACACAAAGTGGATTCTTACAACAACAGATTACTTTACCAGGTGGAGTGAAGCAGTACCACTCAAGGAAGCAACTGAAAAGGTCATCCTACAATTTTTAGAAGGTATAACTTCTCGGTTTGGTTCTCCCCATACCATCATATCAGACAATGCTAAGGCATTTTTGGGGACTAAATTATCTGAGTTTCCTTTAAGAAATGGGATATATTTGAAAACTTCTTCCAATTACTATCCACAAGGTAATGGTTTAGCAGAGTCCACCAACAAGAATCTCATCAGACTCATAAAAAGAATAGGAACTAGTTATTAGAGAGAGTGGCACAAGTTACTTAATACAGCGCCGTGGGCTAATGGAATCACACCAAAGTAAATAACTAAAATGTCTCCCTATGAGTTGGTTTATGGCAAACCGGCAGTGATGCCACTAAGTTTAGAGATTCCTGCCTTATAGTTGTTGAAGCAGATAGAAATTGAAGAAAATGACTCAATGCAAGTCAGACTTGCTGAGTTGTTGGAAGTTCAAGAAAAGAGAGAAAAGGCACATGAGTCAGTAATGAAGCATTAGTTGATGGTTAAGAATTGGTTTGACAAGAGAACTTCCAGTCCAAATTTTAAAGTTGGGTCTCTGGTGCTGAAGTGGGATGAAAGAGCTGCTAAACCAGGTCGACACAACAAATTTGAATCATTATGGACTGGTCCTTATAAGATTCACTCTTGTGAGCAGCAAAATTCATTTGAGTTGGAAACTATGGATGGAGAACCTAAGGAGATTCTGGTAAATGGGATATTTCTAGAACATTTTACCTAAGTCTGAGACTCATCATGTATCATAGTTAATTAGCTGCTTTCTTTTCCTTTCCTGCTTTTTCCCTTTCAAATAAGTGTTCCGTGAACATGTATCAGCAGCGCAGAAGTCCCTTCTCTTTTAGCAATTGCATTTATTTGAGGTTGTTCAGCAATTCGTTAAATTCCAAAGAGGTACACACTTTTTCAGAAAGATAGCCTCTCTTATGACATATCTGACACTCCGTCCAATACAGATTTCAAAAGGATACACTAACTATCTCTCATTACTAGTGTCATTAATATGATGAGACGTGTCATTAATTGTTCCATAACGCCTTGCTAAGCTAAGTATTAGTCCCTTCAAGAGTTACACTTGCCATTATATTTCTACATTCCTAAAGGTACTATTACGTCTAAGCTCCGTTCCTCGCAGGCATTTTCAACTAAATACAATTCTTTCACAGTTCTCTTATTTTTGTGTCAAAACTTCTAAGTTTCTGCAAAGATACAAAAATGTCAGAGGCGCAATCATCACAGGAAGGACTTGGGATCTTCGAGCACACGGACAAGCTGATGAACAAAAAATCTTATGCTTTAGCACCTGCATAGCCAAGGAAAAACTATCCAAGGACAAGAGTTCCGAAATTAGGAGTAAGTGTTGACCCAACTCAGGTGAAAGATTTTGTTGATGATATATTTGATACTCACATGTAGAAAAATACTAAAACCCTTAGAGAAGGGGCTCACCAGAGATGCCTCCTTTGAGCGTCAAAGGGACAATGGGAAACTTTTAGGATGAGAATTTGCACTTCTCAGTTGGCACAGTTTCTGGTTCCTAACGTGCACTTGTGCCCCAAATTAATTGATTTGTGTGCAGAGTTGTTACACGTTCCATCACACACCATTCAACAGGGCCCATTCATGATTCAAATTACCCCTAAAGCAATTAGGGACATGTTGGCTCTGCAATATAATAGGACATCCACTTTTCCTAATGTTGCTAAGTTGCAAGGCACCTGGGCAAATGTCCATGATAAGGTGAAGTTATTGAACACTGAAATGTGTCTGGGAGAGGATAATACACAGTTGACTGCATTGCCCATTGGTTGTTCTCAATTCAGCCCTGACGTTTAAGATGCCCTTGCTATGTTGGCATTTATTTTTGGCCAGAATGAAGACTCTACAGTTTATGACTGGCAATTGGCAGTTATTTTCAGATTGAAAACCATTGACAAGTCCCAGGAGTACCGAATGGACTTTTCAAAGCAAATTACAGCAACCATGATTGACCAGCTTGCTAATTTCCAAACAAAGCGTGTTTTCAAGTATTCAGCATATCTGTTCCATCTAATGTTGTATCAAAATGTTAGCCTCTTCAATCAATAAATGCCTTTGAATATATATGACCGAGATTCTGATGGTAGTAGAACCATTCCTGTGTCTGCCTGGACTCATGTGTTGTCTAATACGTCAGATCCCTATGATTTTTCTGAATTCTTTGTTACTCTTGCTTTTAGCCAATTAAGCCCTGAACCTATAGAACACAGGATGACATAGAGCATTAGGGGTTTTCTAGCCAATTACCCAATACCTTGTGATTACTTCTTCGGGGCCCATACTACTATAATTAGAGTTCATGGTTTTAGTGGAGAGCCTATTTTATTGCCTAAATTCTTGACCCCTAGGGTCACATTTTTAGAAGTTGCCCAATAGGTGTCTATGATTGATAATGATTTTGGTCACAAGAAGAAGAAAAAGATGTATGATGTCCCTTGGACAAGAGGGAAGATTACAATAGAAGTCAAGGGAACTGAGAGCCTCTTACTAAGAAAATTGGCTGCCTATGGTTTCTTAATTGTAGAAGACAAATGGAAATATGACCCAGACAGTTTCTTGGTCTCCTGGATTATTGCAAATAAAGTTCATACCAAGGTGGTACATGAGGGACGCCCATTCTGGGATGACTGAAGGTCCCCAAAGGAAGATGACCCAACTTTCTATGTGGAGTTAACTGACTTGCCTTATGAGGGTCCTAGAGCTTGGGAGACTTTCTATGTCAAAGAAAAGGAGTATGATCCTAAACTAAAGATGACTTAGGGTTTGAGGAAGACATTGAGAAGCAAGGACTGGAGTATAGAGAAGATTGAGGCCTATTGGAAATATCGGTAAGAAATCTCTAAAATTACCCATACATTTGGAGATGTAGAAACAGACAAGACATGGGAGTCAATATGGGATGAATGACATCCATCTCCAATCTCAAGTCCTGATACAAGCAAAATTTAGAAGGGTGATGAAGAAGCAGAAGAAGAAATAGAGGAGGCTACTGGAATGTAGGAAACAGGACAAGCATCTTCTGCTGACCCTAGATCTCCATGGCCTCAATCTCTTAGCACCCTTGAGAAATAGAAGGGAATTATATCATCATTGTCTCTTGGGACCCATGTAGCTTCAGCATCTGGGGGTTCCAGAGCAGTTCCTATGCAAAAACCAATTCTAATTGATGTAGAAGAAGAAGAGGCATCTAACAGGCCTCAGAAAATAAGAAGGCTGATTTTGCCTGAGGAAGAGTTAGAAGAAGCAGTCATGCCCCAACAACAACAAGCTCTAGTTGTTTCATCTGTGGCTCAGGTAAGTGTTTCTTCTCTATCCTCGCCTATATCTATTTCTTCTTATTAAGGAGTGGCATCCCCAAATACCCAAATTTCCATGTCTCCTGCCACTTCTGTTGCGCTTTTACAAACTTTCACTTCATCTATTAGTGCACCAGCCATGTATTCACAGGCCATAACTTTGCCATTGTTTTCTCCATCTGTGCCTAAACGGGCCCCGCCTCAAGTTTCCCCTACCCAACAAATATCTCCTATTCCTTATGGCCTGCCTCAGGGTCATCCTTTTGTTGGAGGTTATATTACATCTCCTCCCACTTTCCAAGCTCAAGCAAATATAAGAAGGAAGGCCAGAGAGGCCAGGATGGAGAAGAAAAGGAAGAAAGAAAACAAAACCCCTATTGTGGCTCACATGAAGTCACTTTTTGATCCTATTCAATAGTCTTTGACTATGACACATTTGTCCCCAAATGTGATTAAGCCAAATGAGCAAATGCAACCTCAGGATTATGCAATGAATGCTGTGTCCATGGATATGTCTTTGTTTAGACCCCAAGACAAGGTAGAATTGATGAATGAGACTACTACTGTAGTGGCTATAGATTATCTAAAGATATCCAAAAGACTACAAAAGGTGGAAGCTGATCTAGCCCAGGAAAAGGTTAATAGCAGTAATTTAACCTAGGAGATACAGTCAAAGATTAATGAAATTGATTCATTAAATAAACAATTGCAAACTACTGTGTCATTACAAATTCATCAAACCACACAGGCACAGGTTGCATCTTTGAAAACTGAGTTGGCACAAGAAAAAGTTGTTGTTACTATTTTGAGGCAAGAGAAGGCCACTGCAGAGAAGAGATATCAAGATAAGTTGTCAGAGGTGACACAATTACAACAAATATTATTAAAAGAGCAAAATGCAAATAGTGCAGCTCAAGCACAGTTCATGGCTGAGCAACAGAAAACCAAGCAGCTGACAATTGAGTTATCAAACAGACCATAGAATGCTGGGGTCTTGAATTTGGTTAAGGAGTTATACAGTTTAGTGTGGAAAAGAATCTCCAAGGAGATTATTCAGCTCAAGCCATCTCTCACTTTCTTATTGAATACCTAGCAGCTGTGTGAGAAGGTGGAATCTTCTATGCCGGCCACATTGTCTATTGTTTCCTTGAGGGTTTCTAATTCTCAGCTTCTATTGCAGAAGTTATATGACACAACAGATGAAACATTATCTATAGCAGGTATAGATGACATAATGGTTGCTGCCAAAAAGGTAAATGAGGTTTTAAGCTGTAATACCACAGCTAGGAATTGTAAAGGGCTCCTTGATATTGTAAAGGAAGGAGTCAAAGATATGAAGAAGCATATTGAAGGTCTACTGCAACTGGGTCTCCCTTCACCTTTCCCAGATGATAACACAATATTGATGATAGATGAAATAAAGGCTCTACTTTTGACAAAACAGAATGATCAGACAATTTTCCAAGGTCTGAGTGATTCATCTACTATGGCAGAGGTTGAAGCTATATTGATACCTATGGCTTAGCTAGAGTTTCAGTTGAAAGCTATAGTCCAGATTTTGCAATCGTTTTCACATAAAGATATAATCAATCTTGATTTTGCTTTTCAGGATTTGCAAAATAGGCAGGGGTTGTCAGATTCAGAATGGTTTGTATATCAGACCGCATTGCAAAATCTATAGTTGAGGTTTTCACATCTGTGGCTGTATCATTTTTGTTTCCTTTTTGGGGTTCTTTCTAAGCAAGCTCAGAAGTCCTGGTGGTCGCCAAGAATTGTAGAGTAAACTCTACATTTTGTTTTAGTATTTTTGCGATATTATATTACAGTGGCAAATATTTGTGGCTATGTATGTTTCTGTGCACAGATTGCACCAAGTGTCTAGCTACAGTTAAAGGGAAACAATTTAAGCTTTATAGCGGACAGTGCTGCATGTTACTTTCCTTTTGAGTTGTTGTGGAGCGTGCCACGTGGTGGTGGCAGTCTCTTTTATTAAAGTTTCATAAGTGTTGCGGGCTTCGCCACGTGTCTACACCGAAGGTAGTCTTTAAAATTTTCTTTTTTTACTGCATGCTTGTAGACGGTGCCACGTGTCTTTTTGAGCCCTAAGAAGATGGTGCCGCATGTGTTTTCTTTCTAATATATGGTGGGCCACAATTTTATAAAGACACGGTTTCATACTTATTGCGGAGGGTGCCACGTGGTGACAACGAGAGAAGGGTTTCTTTTATTTTCAATGCTCCATTTTGTTTTCCAGTTACTCTGGATTGTGCCAATTGTTAGCTTCCGCATATCCTGAAGGGTCTCTTTATAAGTT
The DNA here is from genome assembly GCA_027924645.1 of Cunninghamia lanceolata. NCBI lineage: Eukaryota > Viridiplantae > Streptophyta > Pinopsida > Cupressales > Cupressaceae > Cunninghamia > Cunninghamia lanceolata. Next base: position 2,120,210 of record BSBN01000771.1, read on the forward strand.
ACATGTTGCTGCAGGCTTTGCCATGTGTCTAGTTTTGTTTCAAGCGGACAACGCCATCTATCCCAGCTTATTTCTCTATGCGGGTAGCAAGTGATGTGTGTGGTGGGTCCCGTGATGTTATATCTCAATTTCAACATAAAGCGGATGGTGACAGATGTCATAATGCTATGTCTTCCAGGTATAAAGATACAGTTTTTGAGCCTGAAGCAGAGGGGAACACGCATCACTTTCAAGGTAAGGTGGAGTGCCACAAGTGGCATTCTCCTGTGTTTCTTCTGAAGGTAAAGAGTTTTAAGTAGTTACAACAGATGCTGCCATATGTCACATTTCTTTTTGAGCAATGAGCCCACGGGTGTCGCCAGGTGTCTTAATGGTGATGCAGTTAGAGTGCCACGTATATTGTACCACAACCAATGATCGCATGGGATATTACAGTTGCAGATTCAAGAAATCTCAACGGTTGAAGACTCTTAGTTAGCTCCAGTTTTGTTTTTCCATTAAGATTTGAGTTGTTGCAGGCGATTTTGGTCAAATATGTGGTTATAAATAAGTTGCAATTGTAATTGATTAGGAGGTCAGAACTTTTGATAAGTTTTCATCAAGAATTTAATAGAGAATTCAGAACTTTGTTGTGACCAGATTATATCATTTGCCTTTATATTTTGTTATTTCTGATAAGAAGGTTATTATACATGTGCATGTTACTATGCCTCTTATGATACTGGAATATTAATGAAAAGAACTTTTGTTCTGTGCCTTTGCTGATATTATCTGTGTCTCTGCAAATTTATCTGTGTTTAGCCTTTTGATCTAATTCAATTACATTTGCTTATATTAATCATGCGATATCTGCTCTTTAGTGTAACTATATCTTAAGGATTAGATCCACTATGCTAATTGAGAGAATATATTTCATTCAGGCGCATCGCCATAGGTTTAGTTCTGCTTATTGTATCTGTAATCTTGTTTTCTTCCTTCCCTTTACTCAAGACACATTTAAATTGGAAGAGCCAAACTTCTTTAAAATCTGGAGGTTGTTTCAAGTAGCAAGTCTCACATTCTTGAAACTTCCCATGTTGATGTTGGAACCTGCGTAATTTTAAGCATCAACAGATTGACGATCAATTTTTTTAGTACCTAAACACTTGGTTTGTTGATGGATGAGTTTATGGATTTGGATTTGACTCACTTATTGATGCCTATTTGCTCAAGTCACCAAATGTTTTTCTTAGATGTCAATATGTCTACTAGTTGTTAGAGTAACTACTTGTTGAGGATCACCTACTTGTGTCTCTTGTTTCTTGAGATTTGATCATTGTCAGTGAACTTGGTCATTTGGTGATTGAATATTTATGATCAACACATATGCCAATTTTGTAGTTTCTATACCTACCTGTAACATTGAGAGATTGTATGTGGGGTTGTACCTACATTGAGTTTGATTTTATTTCTTTGTGAGGAGTTGTCTTAGATATTATACTTGGAGACTATTCATATTGGTCATTAAGGATTGGTTAGTTTTCTAGTGCAACTTATTATATATTGCAACATTGCAACATATGAAAGCTTTGGATAGTTTTTGGTCCTATTTAGTGTAGCATTGAGGATGGGTTGTATGATAGGTCACATATTTTGTTATCTAATTTGATTAAGTAATGTTTAGATTAGTAAATTTGATACATCAATTGTACATCAAGTTTTGAGAGATTATAGATTACAAAATTGGACAATCTAGATATGAGAGAGTTAAGTATGAGTTTTCAAAGGCTATACATGGAGATAGTTCATCATTATTTGGAGTGAGCACTAGTGATAAGAGTGACTCGCTAATGGTCAACCTTAGATTGCCCATATTTAATTGGAGATGTTAGTGTAGATTTTTATTTCCTAGTTGGGTTATTTATTTTCCTATATTCCTAGGTTTTCCTACACCTTTTATTAATCTTGCTTAGGTTCATAAAGCATGTTTAATTAAGTGAGTGGGTTATGAGCTATCGCCATCCGACAAGGAAGCACCCATTAACTATCTTGGGAAGATACTTTTCTATCTTTAGATCGATAGATGGTTGCTTCCTATTCGTTGGTGTTGCCACCCCCACCCTCTCCCTTTTCTATATAAACATGCTGCCTAGCTTGTATTAGGCATCTTTTGCTTGTGCATCCTCATAATGCTATTTTTGCTTCTAGAGCATTTGCATTACTCTCATGGAGACTAACTTTGTGTTGTTATTTTGATCCTATATCATTTGCTTTCATAGTTTTATATCTATTCATTTGCATTAGTTTTTTGGGCTATTCATCTTTTCATATTCTAACATGGTATCAGAGCTATTCTAGTATAGTGGGAATAGCTATGGAAGAGGAGTATAATTCCTCGATGAGGAACCACACTTCGGATCTTGTCCCTCTTCCTAAGGGAAGAAAACTTGTTCGATGTAAGTGCATCTATCAGACAAAATTTGCAGCAGATGGGTTGGTTGATAAGCATAAGGCTCACCTGGTCACCAAAGGATTCTCCCAGGTTCTTGGGATTGACTACTATGAGACTTTTGCACCAATTACCAGAATGAACTCCATCTGACTTGTTCTTGCCATTGCTGCAGCCAATCATTGGGAAGTACACCAGATGGATGTGAAGAGTGCTTTTCTTCACGGTGACCTTTAGAGGAGATCTACATGGAGCAGCCATAGGGTTTCTTTTAGGATTCTTGACTTGTGTGCTGCCTTCAAAAGTCTCTCTATGGTCTCAAATAAGCTTCTTTGGCCTGGTATGCCAAGATGGACTTCTTCCTTCTGATAGTTAGGTTCAGTCGGTGCCATTCTGATCCCAATGTCTACATTTTGCATCAAGATGATTCACTCTTATTTCTGGTTATGTATGTTGATGACTTGTTGATCACATGGAGTTCTTCATCCACCATTAGGGTGGTCAAAACTACCCTTCATGAGAGGTTTTTGATGACTGACTTGGGCTTGGTGCATTACTTTCTCAGGATTGAAATCTACCAATCTACTTCCAGGATCACCATCACATAGTCCAAGTATGCTTTAGATTTGCTCTCACAGTTTCATATGGATGAATGTAAGCCTGCTCTGACTCTCTTTCTTTCTGGAGTCAAACTTGAGGCTCAATGTTCTTCACCATTTGTTGATGGCACTTTATATCAACAGCTCGTTGGGAGTCTCATTTATCTAACTCATACGAGACCCAACATTTAATATGATGTAGGCATGGTTTCTTGATTCATGTAGGAGCCCCATGAGCTACACTGGAAAGCACCCAAGCGGATACTTCACTACATTCAAGGTACTCACAGTTTTGGAATTCACTACATAGCAGACATTGATCTTGACTTGGTGGGCTACATAGATTTAGATTGGGCAGGTCATTCTCAGGGTCGCAAGTCTACTTTAGGTTACAACTTCTCACTTGTTTTTGGTCGTGTTTGTTGGTCGAGCAAGAAGTAGTTTGCTATTGCTCTATCTTCTACTGAGGCCAAGTATCGAGGGGCTGTGAATGCCTCCATTGAGGCCATTTCACTTCAGAATCTTCTCACTAAGTTTGGTATCCAAATCAAACGGCCATCAATCATATTTTGTGACAACCAGAGTGCCATTCAGATCTCATGGAATCTGATCCATCATCAACGGACCAAACACATTGAGGTCCACATGCAGTACATCTAAGATCTCATTCATAGGCATACCATCAACTTTCACTACTGTCCAACTTTTGAGCAGGTTGCTGATATCTTCACCAAACCCTTCACTAAGAGAAAGTTCCTTCATTTGCGAGCTTTCTTGGGGGTGTAGGAGGCTTCATCTTCTGTGGGGCTTCATCCTCTCACTCAGAGTCCTAACTCTCTCTACTTTGGGGGTCTCTTCTCTCTCTATTTGGGGGGCTTCTTCTCTTTTAGGGGGGTTTTTATGTACATGGGTACCTCATCAGGCTTGATTTGCTAGGACCCATCTTTTTACCCACCTATGTTGTGCTTAAGGGGGGTGTTAGTGTAGGTTTTTATTTCCTAGTTGGGTTATTTATTTTCCTATATTCCTATGTTTTTCCTACACCTTTTATTAATCTTGCTTTGGTTCATAAAGCATGCTTAATTAAGTGAGTGGGTTATGAGGTGTCACCATCCTACAAGGGAGCACACATTAGCTATCTTGGGAAGATACTTTGTTATCTTTAGACCAATAGATGGTTGCTCCCTATTCATTGGTGTTGCCACCTCCACCCTCTCTCTTTTCTATATAAACATGCTACCTAATTTGTATTAGGCATCTTTTGCTTTTGCATCCTCATAATAATATTTTTGCTTCTGGAGCATTTTCCTTACTCTTATGGAGACTAACTCTGTGTTGTTATTTTGATCATGTATCATTTTCTTTCATAGTTTTATATCTATTCGTTTGCACTATTTTTCTGGGTTATTCATCTTTTCAGAGTCTAATAGGAGAGTGACTACATCAATGATTGAGAGTGTAGATTCACTTTATAGGAAATGGCTAGTGACAAGACTCAAGTCACCATATTTGAGGATAAAACTTTATTCTACTATAGGAGCAATTATTTTAGTGTCAAAAGAGTTCACATTTTTAGATAATGTTTTTGATTATAGTAAGCGACAGAACTAAGGTGCCAAACCCATTACAAAACAACCACAAGGACGCACTAAAAGTTCAACAGAAAGACCAAAGAAACTATACCAACATATAGCATAATATAACTGTAATACACTATAACAATATATATAATAGAATATAACTATAGCAAAATAACCCAGAAATAACGGGCCAGCACCAAACAAACAACAGACAAAACACAAAACAATAGCAATAAAGAAAACCCAAGGGCTGATTAAACATCTGACCCTAGTCCTTGGTGAGGAATTGATACATTTCCTCATATTCCTTCATTTGTTTGTTCTTGATGTCGTGCTTGTTGAGCTCCAAATCCTGCAGGACCGCCAGCATGGTAGCCGACCTGTGTATAACCTTAGAAGCGAATCTGGCTAGAATTTTGAAGTTCCTTTCCAACTCCTCCACCCTATTAGTTACGTCCTCGATCACCTTGCCCTTCTTGGTCTTCCTATTAACCTTGTTGGTTTTAACAATGTCTTCTTTTATTTTTTTAGAATTGGCCATCTCCAAACCCTAGACATTCAATTCTGGGAAGTTACTAGGATCATCGTCCTCAATCTCCACTCCCGCAATCTCCTCCTTAATACTAGTATTAACCTCACCTTCAGTATTCTTCGCTTTGTCCCCTGAATTGATAGAAACAATCTTCTCTTTCAAAGGAGTCAGTTTGGCTACCAGTCAGTTAGACCTTCTGGTCGATGGCACTCTATATTTACCCTGGGGAGTGAAAGTCATATCATTCCACATGTTTTCACTATCCTCATCACCACCCTTAGAAATCTCCACATCCTTCCCCTTGTCCCAGTTGTGAACCTCTTTCTGAACCATGTCTCCACTATTCTTGCAAACACCGTCCTTCCCCTCCTTGAATTTCTTTTGAGGGGTACCACTCTTGTTTTCTGCCACCATCAGTTTTCTCTTGGTGGGTTTGGAGCTCCCTTTAGGGCTATCAGTCTTAGGATCCATCTGGCTAGTGGGTTTAGCCACATTATGGATAGGGTTGTTCTCAGGACTGGGCTTCTTTTTAGTGGTAGAGACCTTAGCTTTCTTGGGGGTATCAACAGACTTCTATGGGGTAATTCAGTGATAATGACAACATGGTCCTAGTCGGGGTTTGTTTGGACACCAAGGGCGAGCTATCCACATAGGTAGCTTTGATTTGCCTGGGGGGACATAGGGCCATGTGGAATTTATAGAGCCTATAAATAAGACCTTGGTGGAGTGGTATGAGAGGTTTGTTAGGGTCCTTAGCATGTTGGTCACCACGACTGAGTTCTCCAAAGAGTAAAGCAAATAGAACGGGAAGCTAATGAACTAAATCCTTATAAAATGATTCAAAAGCATGAAATGATAATGATGGAACTGGTGGAACCTACCTTTGAGAGTGAAATATTTAATAAGCATGTAACACACATCATCCCATGGCCTGTGCAACTGCTCCCTATTGAACCCGCCTTGGAGGTTATGCAACACTTCCCATTTATTAAGGAACAACGCCATACCCTCAGGGTCAGACACCTTGCTAAGCCTTTTCTTCTTAGTCTCGTCAGTAGGCATGCTAGTGGCCATACCTATGACCTCTTTAGAAACTTCGAAACCAACCTCACTGACTTGTACCCATCTATCATCCAATGACTGCACAAATTGTTTCGAGAGATTTTCATCATGGCCCTAGAGACACTCAAGATACGAGGCCACCCCTCCCTCATAGCACACATGACAGAGGGTTTTGTTTTTCTTGAACTCCTCACAAGAAACTGGTTCAGTGTGGGTCTTCTCACCTCCCATTTTCACCCAACATAGAAACTTAGCAGGTTTGCAGAGAAACTTAATAGGATGAATGTAAAATCTATGAAAATGAAAAGCCTTAACTTTGAGATTATTACATAGCCAGTAGGGCAACACACAAATTTTGAGATGAAATCTATCACTTCGCGACTTTGTGAAATCACGTTTCCATAAATTCACCTTGTGCGAATTCGAAGCCCTGTACTTGTCATGATACGTGGCCTTTAAGTAATCATTATTATGAGCTCTTCGACTGCTTAAAACTTTTGGTCTAGTCATCCCCTTAGCCACGTGACCGACCACGTGCCTAACCCAAAGAGTCATCCTTGTCATGATGCTTATCTAGCTCCAAGTTATCCCCCGACGAAACAACCTAGCCATGATGGTCCAGGTCATCCAACGACGGATCATCTTATACCTAATGTTGATCTGTCTATGAGAGGTCCCACGACGGATCCTAGTAGCCATCACAACGATAATATTGTAACTCCTCATAATTTGTAACTTAGCGATATAGTTCAAAATATCACTATGAATTTTCCTTTTTAGGCGCCCCATGTGCTCTTTGGTGGGATAGGGATTCAAAATGCCCCGTTTAATACTCATCATAGGAGTAATGGACACTATTCTTCTCCTTACAAAGGAGGGTAAATGTATTTTATTGGGGAGATTATCAATATTTCTCTGGCATCTCTAGTTGCTTAGGTTGGCCATGTAGTCTGCCACCCTACTCCCTTCCCTATAGGTGTGCCCTATCTCCCTCTCAGTGAACCCCACCAGTAACCCTGCTATGTCCTCAGTAATATCCTTGAGCTTCCAACCAATGTCGGTCCTACCCAAAGTTGCATCCACTATGATTTTAGAATCCCCCTCGATTTGAATTTTATCAATACCTAGGGAGAGAGTAATTTTGAGTCCCCATAATAAGGCCATGCCCTTTGCCACATTGTTAGAATGGGTTCCAATACCCCCTGCATAAGCAACAATTAAGTGCCCTTGATCACTTCTAATGACCCCACCCCCACTAGCTAAGCCAATGCTTTTTTTTTCAGCTTCGTCAAAATTTAGTTTAACCCAATCCTTGGGGGTGTGTCCAGATAGTGTTTTGCCTGGCCAACTTCTTAGAATTGTCAAAGGTTGTCATATCTGTTGTTAAACCCCAGTTCTTAGCAATCTGCACGTCAAGTTGGGTGGGGGGTTCTTTAGCAGCATTCAAAGTGCTGATGGAAGTGTTTTCAGAGGCTAGTTTGCTAAAGGAGAAGAAGACCTCTTTAGCACTTTTAGCAGTCTCCCTGAATATTCTATTATTTCTCTCTTTCCACAAGCTCCACCCCAAATGTGGGGGAATTTGCCTCCACAATTCCCTAATTCTTGAGTGTTTGAAGGGGGTGGTCTAGCTTTGGATGAAGTCCTTGAGGCCTTTACTCATAGCCCAGTCTAGGCTAAGTTTATCCAAGGTTCATCCCCAAACTTCTTTGGTGAATTCACAATGGAAAAGCAAGTGATGTATAGACTCTTCTTCTTTTTGGCACAAAATGCACCTGTTAACTAGATGGAAGCCCCTCTTGTTCATATTATCAGTAGTAAGTATTTTGTGGTGAGCAGTAGACCACCAGAAAAAATTAATTTTAGGGGTCAAGTTGTTCCAAACCTTCTTCCAAAACTAGTTGTCATGGATGTTGTTAGATAGCAGATTGTAAGAAGATTTAACTGAGAAGATTCCCTTCCTATCTTGAGCCCAGAGCATCTCATCCTCTCTAGGAAATAAAGGGATCCTACACTTACTCAACTCCAATTGCAAAGACAAAATCCCCTGGTCTCCAAGCACATTTCCAATCTGGCAATCAACCATATTTTTCTATTTTCTTTGGCCCGGGGTATGCTCAGTGATGTAATCACTGACCAACAACCTAAAATGAGTGGTGGTTCTTAGTTTAAGGGTGACATTTCCCTAGTACAGAGGAACCTCATGAAGCCCGTTACATCCCAGAATCTTATCTTATCCCCCTTACCAAACTTCCACTTTATGCCTTTAGATAGGATGTTTCTTGTTTTAATTATCTTGTTCCAAATAATGGAGCCTTTAGGGAGGCTCTCCCTCTCTAAGAACTCATTCCTATCCCCATTATGCAGGTACTTGGCTCTCATGATCTACACCCAATCTTTCTGATCCTTTAGGAAAATCCATCCAACCTTAGCTAGCAGAGCTCTGTTCATCAGTTGGATCTTTCTTATACCTAGGCCCCCTTGAGTTTTGGGGAGGCAGACTTTGTCCCAGCCAATGAGAGAGATTCTCTTCTTTTCCTTGATCCCCATCCAGAGAAAATTTCTCTAAATTTTCTCAAACTTCTCCACAATGTATCAAGGCATCTTGAAAAAAGTGAGAAAGTAAGTGGGTATGCCTTGGAGGGAAGCCTTCAAAAGTTGGTATTTTCTAGCTTGGCTCAAAAGCTTAGCCTTCCATCCTTCCATTTTTTTTTTGGATTCTTTTGAGGATAGAATTCCAGTAGGATGGGGTCACTTCCTTGATAGTGGGGGGAGACCCAGGTAAGTAGTCGGGAGGGTGGCCTTATTGCAATTTAGTATATCTTTAATCTTCTCTTGGAGTTCCTGACCAACATTGAAGAAGAAGACATTGCTCTTTTCATAGTTTATGCATTGCCTTGAGACATCTGAATAGTCATTAAGAAGTTTTTTCCATCTTCTAGCTTCCACCACAGAAGCAACACCAAACATCATGGTGTCATCCACAAACTGTTAGATAACCGAGGGCCCCATAGTAGAAGCATCTCTGACCCCCTTAAGGACCTGTCTATCAAGGAGTTTTAAGATGTTTCTTCCCAGAACCTCTGCCAAGATAATGAATATATATGGGGATAGGGGATTCCCCTACCTAATTCCTCTTCCAGCATTGAAGTAACCCTAAGGAGACCCATTGACTAACACAAAGTACTTGATAGTAGTCACACATTCACTTATGAGTATTATCATTTTTAGATAATGTTGTCACACCGTAGTTTTTGAGGTTTTTATTATTCATGAGCATCAACATGAATTATCTAATTTTGCCTATTTAAATGGGGAGCATAAAACTAAAATTACACCATGACTCATGGTGCAAAGATCTATAATATTAAACTATATTAAATTTGATATCATGGGATAGTATTATAATGATAGGTTTATGGCTTATATAAACATTTCTTTCTTGTACAAAATTGTACCTAACCCATCTACCAATGACCTATAGGAAATTAACTCTTGACTTATAAAATATTCTAATTTATTAATATATTAACACACTAAAACATTAGTTTACTTTTTACTAACCTAATAAAATAACTAAGATGTAATATAATTCCTAAAATTGCCCCTCTTATTACATCACTCTAAACAAAGGTGAGAATGCTATGTCGGACTAAATGTAGTAGCACACAATAGACATGCGATGAATTGGGACATACATATAGATCACCAAATATCCCAAATCACCAAGGACACACCAAACTAAGCACATTAGTGGATGTCTTGATTGTTTGTCAATACTTGTGAATCAGGATGGATCTTATCCACAAGTACATCATTCTATATGTGAATTAAGATCTATCTATTATCCACAGTGCAACTTTCCACTTATGAACCAAGAAATACTCCACATCCACAACACCTCTAGTTATGAAACAAGATATAATCCATATTCACAACTATACTCTTGTAAACTAAGACATATTACACACTGTAGGTACAAAAAATGTTCATTAATGGATCAAGACATACTTCATGTCCACAAATCTACCAAGTAGAACTAGGTATCACCTCAACTACTCCTTTGTCTAGACTAGGCCTCACCATAAGTTACATATCTTTGGTTTTGTGGATTGAGACATACTCAACCTTCCATATATATAAATACTCCTTAGGTGGGATGCGACGTCACCTCAACTAATCCTTTGGTTGGATTAGGCCTCACCACAAGAACATAAAACTATCAAGTCCCCCCTTGATCTAAAAAGGGACACAATTTAGGAACTAGTGTAGGTCTTGAGTAGTACCAAGGATGGAAGTGTGGTTATAATACATTGTAAAGTGCTTCCTCCTTCACAAGAATCAACAATAGTAGTTGAAACAAGTACAAAGTCTCCACATCATTTGTGGCATCTATAGTATGGACATCTAAATGTTAATTCTTTGGTAGATTTACAGAGAAATAGAATGGTGTATGATTTGCCTACTTTTAGGAGATACAATGTTCATTGTGAATCATTTGTCTTAGATAAATAAAATAGGGAATAGTTTCTTAAGGAGTCTTCTTGGTGAGCTAATAGGTGTTTGCAATTGATTCATAGCAATGTGTATGATATGAGCACATTATCTATTGGAGAGTGTAAATACTTTGTCTTGTTTATTGAAGATTTTTCAAGAATGGCTTGGGTATATTTCGTGAATAATAAATAAGAGATTTAAACTAAGTTTGTTGAATGGTTATACTTAGTTGAAAAGGGACTTTGTTTCACATTGTCCTCACTTCAATCAAATAATGGTGGTGAATATATCTCAACCATGTTTCTAGATTATTATTATTGGGAATGTGGAATCAAATGACAATATATTAATATTTATACTCCACAACAAAATGGAGGTTTTGAGAGGATGAACAAAACTCTAGAGCATACAACAAAGACACTTTGCCCTATAAGTAGCTGGATGATAAATTTTGGGTTGAAGCAATTGATATTACATAGTGTATTTGAGGAATAGTTCTTCTAGGAGTTCTCTTTTAGAAAGAAAGGGTTTAAGCCAAAAGTAAAACACTTAAGAATTTTTGGATGTACATGATATGCTTTAGTTCCTACTAAACATCTATAACTAAGTTGGGAACTTGGATAAAAAAATGCATTTTCCTTGTCTCTTCTAATAAAAAAATGGGGTATCATTTGCTTGCACAAGATACAAACAAATTTATAGTGAGTAGGGATGTGATTTTTTTATGAGTTTGGGAATATGAAATTGCTACAAACATTGACTCACAATTTGATAAGTTGGAGATAAAGATACAAAAGTGTGAAATTACTAAGGGTTTGAGAAATGAAACTAGATTCATATATTGTGGCATGAGGTTGATTTGAATCAACCAAGTGTTTCTTTAATTACTTCTACTTCACAAGTGGCCATTACATCTTCTTCTGATTCTTTTGGTATTGATAACTTAGAAATAAGTGAAATTTTTCTAAGTCCCCAAGCTACTTGTTCTTCTCCACAAATAGGAAAATTAAAGTGATACACCTATAGATTCATATGTAGAGGATTCTAGTGTTCTTGATTTTGAGAATTTACGAATATATCCTCTATAGACCCATACCACATTTTTTTCTTGAAAGTAGATGGAGTTGGTAAAATAGGTCCCAAAAATTCTCATAAACCAATTAATTATGCCATGATTTCTACTTCCTCATGTGAACCATCTAATTATAAAGAAGCCTCTAAAAAAATGTTTGGTAAGATGCTATGCAGGTTGAATATGAGAGTATAATGAATAATCATACTTTGGTTCTTATTGATCATTCTCTACATATTCAACCCATTGGATGCAAGTGGGTTTATAGATTTAAGTATAAATTTGATGGTTCCATTGATAAACATAGCATGGCTTGTTACAAAAGGTTATGTACAAAAGGAAGGTATAGATTATGAGGAAACATTTGAACCTACTACTAAGTGACACATTATTCACATGATTCTTGCAGTAATAGTACAAAATGGGTGGAAAGTATATCAAATGGATGTCAAGAGTGCCTTTTCAAATGGTGATCTATAAGAGCAAGTATACGTGGCACAAAAACAAGGTTTTGAGGCACTAAATGTCAAACACAAGCTATGATAGTAAAATCGTTGTATGGGTTTGAACAGGCATTGAGAACTTGGTATGAAAAGATGGATTCTTACTTGTAGAAAATTGGTTTTGTGTGTGTAGTGAATCAAATGATAATTTGTATATTTAAGTGCACAAAAATCAAATGATGATTATTACCCTTTATGTTGATGATTTATTTATCATAGGGAATGATGAAAAACACAACCCGACCATGAAAAAGGAACTAAAAAAGGAACTAAAAGAAGGGTTTGAGATCTTGGTCTTCTTTAGTATTACTTGGCCGTAGAGATAACTCATAAAGACAAGCATATTTTCATTGCACAAATTAAGTACAGTTTTGAGTTGTTAAAAAAGGTTTGGTATGAATGAGTATAAAACTACACTAACATCTATGGAATGTCACTTGAAATTGTCTAAGCATGATGAAGGTGAATTTTTTGATGGCACGAAGTATAGCTAGCTAGTGGGAAATTTGATGAAGGAAAAATAATGTGGTTGAAGGAAAAATAATGCCATGTGTTTAATGTCCAGATTGATTTGCTAAAGATTTACTGGTGAGAAAAAAGAAGTTGTATGAGAAGCCAACAAGGAGATGTGTGGTTTGTCATTTATTTAGTAATTTATTTCTCATATCCAAGGTTATATCCCTTTGAGTTGAAATCTATACCTAAGTTTTTGAAATTTGAATTTGAATGTTGCATCTCGATTTGTATCTCAAAACCTTGTTAATATATTGCCAGAAATCAAAATTCTTGTGGTTATATTGCTAGAAGTTTGTTGTATCTTTTAAGATAGAAGTAGAATTTGGCATGAGGGAGGATTGATTTCATTCAAGGTTCTCTTTGCCTAATAATGATTTTGAAGTTTTGTTACCATATAAAGATGTGAAGGTCCATGTGAAGGGAACTAAATTCTACCATTGCAAATATCATTAGTTGTCGAGTGTGAAAATGTACTAAGAAGAACTATTTTGGCATTGAATATTTGGTGTTGAATGGAGAACAATATTTGTCTCCTTTGAATTTTATTGCTAAAAAATAGTGTTGAACTTGTTGTTGGATATTGAAAAATACAAGTAATTTTTTCATACACAGAGGTAGAAAAAGGTGTTGAAATTAGAACAAGGGTGAATAGAAATAAATTAAAAGGCCATGCACCTATTTGGCATGAAAAACTACTATTTGGTAAAGTTTTTTTAAAATGCTAGGCAATTTTGTATATGATTATATAATAGTCACTTTGTTTATTTTTTTTTGTGGAAGAGTTGACCTTGTAATGTTATGTTTCAAGTTGTGCTAAACAAAAAGTCTCAAGTTCAAGTCCTACTAAAATAATTGTTTTACATTGGGGCCTTTAGCTATGAAAAGAGAGGACTTTGTAGCTTGTTTTGAGAGTTCTAGTCAAGAAGTCTTACAGAGAGGAGTTGGTCTCACATGATATTGTAAGGTATTGGATTTGTTTAGAGGTTATGATTTCAAGTCTTCAAAATGTTTAAATGTTGTTTTTATGAACTAAGTAACTCCATTTCAACCAAAAACTAGAGAAATCAATATATTTTAATCTCCATAAATTAGACAAATTTGTTGGATTTACATTAGGAGAGGGGTCTAGAGTGGATGACGCTAGTGAGAAACTTAAAAACATCATATGTTTTACATCCAAAGGCCAAATTTGGAATATAACCACTTGTTATGCATGGAATGAATAATTTGGGTCCTTGTATATGATAATTCTTTGAATGTGATTCTTGTAAATATGTGTTTTGATACCATAATAATTTGGAGAAAGAAGAGTGTAAAAATTTATTGATCAACTTGTTTAAACATGGTCCAAGTGCAAAGACTAGTGAAACTAAGTATTTGGATTTCCAAGCATTATCAATTGAGTTTGTGACTTAAATTCTATTAAGTATTTTGTTTTGAGTTATTTGCATCTACATCTTGTAATGTGATTGTTTTTCTATTGAAGACATTGGATATGCAACTCATGATGATGATGGCCCTTATTAATGTGTTTAGATTATTTGAGGCTATAGAGATTGAGATATTTCCTCTTATTGATTTGATAGGGAAAATTAGGCTCACATTTTACACTTTAGTTATAAGTTATAAATTTGAAAGGATGGCTAACACACTCATCCTATTAAGTTAGAAACCTAAAAAGATGGTTTAATGGAGATTCATGTTGAAACCCAAAGTGTATCATTGAGTTGTGTATCTATATATAGATTTATATGAGAATAAAACTTGTTGATCTAGCATGATTCCCTTTTAAGGGGTTCTATGAAAAAGTTCTCCACTCTCATCTAATAGGGGGGACATCATAGGTCAAATTTGAAGTTTTTGTTGATTAGACTTTGATTTTTGTTGATGGTTGAGGATTAAGTTTTTGAGTATCTGAATACTTGATTTGAACAAGGATGAGTTTATGGTTTCAGATTTGACTCATAATTGTTGATGCTTTTTTGTTCACCAAACATTTTTTCCTAGATGTTGATGTAGATTATACTTGTTCACCTAATGGTGTTTTTCCAATTGTTGGAGTACATGCTTGTGTTGTTATATGGAGCCTAATCAGACTCGAAGGTTAAATTTACCCCACTTTTATCGGCGTCGTTTCCCCCCAAATTATTTAATGGGGTCAAGGGGTAGCACCCCTTGCGGGGTCCAAGGGCAGCACCCCTGGCGCACTCCCTGTCGTGATACAGGGCGGGGTCGAGGGGCAGCGCCCCCAAAACCTCCAATGATTTTTTATTATTTTATTAAGGCATCGGGAGTTATTTTTCTATTGGCCGACATTAAAAAATCCTATTTTTGTAACCGACATAAGGCTTGATAAGAGCGGCTAAGGGTTAAGGTTTTCGTTGATGTATTTGTAGCATTTTGCAGTGGTATTGAGTTGCAAGGATTGTTGGTTGTAATCAGTTTGATTTACTAGATAATAATATTGGACTCTCTGTTGGTGGATGTAGCCCAAGTTTGGGTGAACCACGTTAAAACTTGTCTCTCACTGTTATTATTTCTATGTATTTTCATGCCTCTGTTTAATCTTTATTTGCATTTAATTGATATCTTCTGTTAGCTAACCCTAATAGTTTGTTTAGGATTAGAACACCTTCATGTGTATCTTATTTCTTGAGATTTGATGATTGTTAATGCACTTGGATATTTGTTGATTAGATACTTGTGCTCAACATGTATGTTATATTTATAGTTTTTTTGCACACTACTTGTAGCATTGAGAGATTATGTATAGCATTGTAATTGTATTAAATTTGAGTGATTTTAGTTTTTGTAAGGAGTTATCTTAGATGTGCTACTTGGATACTACACATATTGGCCGCTAATAATTGGTAATTTATTGAGTGCATCTTATTACATATTGCAACATTGTAACTTATGATAGCTTTGGACAATGCTAGTCTTGATTAATGTTGTGTTGAGGATGGGCCATTTGACAAGTCCTAGTATTTTATATCCAATTTGAGTTTAAGTGATGTTTAAATTAGTAGTTGATTCAATATTTATACATAATTTTTTATAGAAAAAATTAAAAATTTGGACAATGCAAATATGAGAGAGTTGAGTATGAGTTTTTCATGACTATACATGAAGCTAGTTCATCATGATTTAGAGTGAGCACCAATAATGAGAGTGACTCACTAATGGTCAAACTTAGATTGATCATCTTTTATTTGATAGTGAATGTATTGATGATTAAGAGTATAGATTCACCTATTTGGGGGATGACCATGTTAACAAGACCTAAGTTATCATAGTTGAGGATCGACACTTTTTCTACCAGAGGAGTAGTTGTTTAGTGCCAACAATACCTTTATTTATTTTGAAAGCTAAATGTGAACTAGGATGGGTTCACATATTTAGATAGTGTATCTATAACACCATTTTTGGGGTTTTAGAATTATTCATGAACATAAACATGAGTTATCCAATTTTACTCTCTTTGACACATGGTTCATTGGAACACACCATAAGTAGGTGTGATACACTATTATGTTGGATATGGATCACATGCATCAATTTCATTATGATTTAGGGTTTTCAGAGTTTTGATTGCACCATTTACATCACAATAGTTGTAGAGACTAGTATCTCAAATTGGCGACTTTGGATTACAAGGGGGATTCTTGGCATGTTCCCATATCTTAGCACTTGCTAATCCTAAGTTTTCTTTGTTAGATATATGGTCACTTCGATTATTATATTCTCCTCTTTATATTATATTTCTTCTTGTTATATATTTTAATCACACCATTTACATGTGATTAAACATTGGTGGTAAAAAGAGGGTTATGCCATCTTCATGTATTTATATGTACAATTATGCATTATTTTATGAATTAAAGAATTGTGAAAGTTATAAAATTCATGTGTTATTCCTCTTCTTTATCCTCCATTCAATGATCCTATAAAGTCCTAATAATGAGAGCCTTCATAATCATCTCTAAAATTTCAATATCTTCTATGAATGAGAAAACTTACAACATCCTCCAATTTACTAAACCATTATTCACGATCATACTGTATTAAATATCTTTTTCAAGATTCATGCTTCTTACTTCTCTTTCCACCATCTTATGGAGATATCTTGTTGCAAAGGACTAAATGCATAGTCTCTTCTAGACCTAAATGATCTAATAATAGAAATAAATCTTTAAAATATCACATCACACAACCATAAATATAAAGGAACAAAAAAATCTACTCCAACACCAATCTTGTCTATAATTAGTATAGAGAATCCATTAATTCCCCAACAAAAACTTGGTTACTTACAACGATATTTGATTGAATAAGTTGTTCCTTATGTGCAATTAAAGGAAAATTTATCTTTATTTTCTTATATTTACATTTGCAAGTGTACTCATCTATAAACGATAAACAAAACATGTAAAAAAGATAAAGTAAACACAATCATAAAATGTACAAGATAACATTTGACCTTAGAAGAAAACTAATATAGAAAAATCTTGACAAGTGAGGGAATTTCTCTTCTTGCCACTATCTCTTCAAGTTATTATAGGTTTGTTTCCTTCTTGATTCCTCATTGAACATTATTTACACAAAAAACATGTCAAAATTCCTATACAAACCCTAAAATTCACTTATTTCACTCTTCATTGACACAACTCTCTAAGTCACTCAAACTTGTTATTACTTAACCAAAATTCTTACTTTAATTTGATCCCTTAACAGTTTCACCATAAGGGTATAACTTTTTACACATATCTAGAATCTTGGTGAGGGATCTGAAAGGACTCAAAGATGAAAGAAAAAACATCTATAGATGTTAATCTAACTATTCAAAAACTACCACTTTCATAGTGACAATTTCAAAACCATGATTATGGCTTACAATCCACCCATACAAAATTTAATAGCCATTTAATTGTCACCTATATAACTAGGAGATTATGTAACTACCCTTTCCTAAAATAATGATTCTACTACCTTCTACAAAAATGTATTTGTCTAAGGCATCCACTAACTAATGTTCATGTTAAAGGTGGCTAAATCACCTTAAACATGGCTCTACCTCTATATATTATCTTTCCTTCTTTGTTATTAACTAGAAAATTATTGAAAATGATCATTAGGATATCTTTCAAGTCACATGTACTACATTTTCTTAATAATAGTTACTTAGTTTAAAGATTATTATGCATGTGTAATGGATTCATTTACTTTTATATAATATTTCATGTGTAAATTATAATATCAATTGTTGAAACAATTTTATGCACATCAACTTAGATGGAACAAAGCTTCAACTTGAAAGGGGTTTTACTTCCAAAAGGATTCAATCCTCCCTTCTTTTCTTTCCTCATCCTAATGATGGATCACTAAGTGTGATCTAAAAGATTAGTACAAAAATCTCACACAATTAAATCCAAAAGCATTAAAATTAATCTACATGGACTATGGAAAACCCATGCCTATTATAGGCTTCAACTACATGATCAAGGATATTATCTTTTGTGATTGGTGTGTTAAAAAATAATATTTTTTGTATTGTATGTTTGTATTAGAGATTTAGGTTATATTTATAACCCTGTGTGTGTGTGTGTGTGTGTTGTTAGTATCATATTTTATGGTATTAGTATTGTTAGTGTAAATAGTGACATTATCAAACTAGCTAGCTTTTATCCTACTTAGTTTGAGTCATATTCACACTATGCTTAAGTCTTCACTTATGGTCTTTTAAGAGTTTGTCTCACCTCATGTAGTTGAGACACGTGTCCTCATCTTTGTGAGACACCTATTGCATGCATACTTTCCACTTGCTCAAACACATGTTATTTCAGCTAGACAAGCGTTGCAACTTTGGGGGGGTAGTCAATTGGTGTGTCCTACCTCCCTACCTCCACTACCTTGTCTATATATGCAAGGCTTCTTTGTACATTTTACTTATCTTTTGGAATTATCAATTAGGTTTAATTTTTGCACTTATTCCTGTGGAAGTATTATTTGTTCTTTGCTTGTTGATCTTGGTAAATTCCAACATGATATCAAAGCCATGCTAGGAAAACCCTTCCCTCATTTGAGTGAATCCCACACCTAGCCTAGTCAAGAGTTCCTCGTAGAGCCAAATGGACATTACCATTGAGTCTGGAAGGCCCAAATTAATAAAGATTGACTATCAAAAAACAATTTTGGACACTATCAATTTTTGCAAAAACAAATTTGCCCCCAGCCCCTGTAATGTATGGTGGTATGGCCGTACAAATTTGTATGGATTTCTTTTGTAGGAAAAGCAGTTTTTTTTTCAAAATTGGGTTTTACAGATATGGGTGTCTCATTTTGGTCGATTTGGCAAATTGTGTAAAGATTTACAAGGTCAATTTATACGCCTGATTTGAGGGCACACACCAAGGGTTTCCTTCATCTTCTGTTATTCAAGAGTTATCTTGTTTTTGGAGTGTCATTTCATAGTGGTATTTTTCCCAATCTGCCTCAATCTTTGGCTCCAAGGTCGGCCCTCCTGGGCCTCTCTATGTTTCAAACTTCAAGTTTGGACTGTTGCCATTTGAGGTCGTGGGTTTAGTGTTGTAGGCAAAAATATTCCTTGCAAATTGAGGGCATGTGATTTAGGGCTTCAAGGAACATTGGTCTCCATCTATCTCCATCACCATTTCTAGGCTCACGATCTTCTGAGCAATGGTGGTCGTGGGTTTGACAAGCCATTGAGTGGCACATAGGTGTCGACCACATATCATGCCCTAATCCGTAACACCATTCTCTTGCAAAAGTCATGGTTTACTCCATCGCTACCCTAAGGATTGGTATTCGATGCTCACAAAAGTCACAAAGGTTGATGTTCGAATAAACCCAATTCTATGCTTCTTGTTCTGTCCGGAATTCGACATTTCTTCTCCATTGCACGTCGCAAACTATAATGGTTTCTTCGACCACCCTCAAACTAGCTCGAGAGTCCTAAATTTAGCCTCATATGCCCATATTCGAGCACCACCAGGGCACCACTGAGCTACTGCCAGGACGCCACCAGGTCACTACCTATTCTGTTTTTTGCTCCTAGAAGGTATAATTTTTTTTATTTTGCAATATCTTGCACTCCAAGAGTCGGTTATTTACAAGTTTACAGTCCACGAAAAGGTATTTCCATCAGATTCATTGTGGTAGAGTTTATTTTTGTAAATTTTTCTATTTTGACTAGTTTTTAGGCCTCAAGTCCATTGTATTTCATAATTTTTGAGAGTCCTAAATCTAGCCTCATATGCCCATTTTCGAGCACCCCCAGGGCACCACTGAGCTACTACCAGGGCGCCACCAGGGCACTACCTATTCTGTTTTTTGCTCCTAGAAGGGATAATTTTTTTGTTTTGCAATATCTTGCACTCCAAGAGACGGTTATTTACAAGTTTACAGTCCGCGAAAAGGTATTTCCATCAGATTCATTGTGGTAGAGTTTATTTTTGTAAATTTTTCTATTTTGACTAGTTTTTAGGCCTCAAGTCCATTGTACTTCATAATTTTCGAGAGTCCTAAATCTAGCCTCATATGCCCATTTTCGAGCACCACAAGGGCACCACTGAGCTACTGCCAGGGTGCCACCAGGGCACTACCTATTCTGTTTTTTGCTCCTAGAAGGGATAATTTTTTTGTTTTGCAGTATCTTGCACTCCAAGAGACGGTTATTTATAAGTTTACAGTCTGCGAAAAGGTATTTCCATCAGATTCATTGTGGTAGAGTTTATTTTTGTAAATTTTTCTATTTTGACTAGTTTTTAGGCCTCAAGTCCACTGTACTTCATAATTTTTGACATGACATAACTTTCACCCCGATTATTGAAACTTCACAAGTTTTTTTTTTACAAATTATTATAGAAATGCAAGGAATTTGTTTATTCGTCTATTTTTCAGCTTAGAATAAGCCATTTTTATCAAAATTGTAAAAATCACCATGTTTTATAAATGGTTGATTTCGACTTTCTGATCGCACAAATTGTAAACAACTTGTAATGCCCCGCCATGGAACCCTAGAGAGTTAATCTTAACCAAGCAATAAAAAGGGTATATATATATATATATTAACAGCCAAAACCTATCTATTTATAGAGAGGGAAATCCCCCCCAAAACTCCCATAAGATTTCTCACAAAGAGGCAATAAATTTTGCATGTAACACTATCATATAATATGCTGTTTTTATCATTTACCATCAGACAATAATTACTTTTAGATTTTATCATTTACTAAAAATATAATTTATGACAACTCATAACCATTATTATTATTTATTTATTTATCGAAACGTAATTTAGTTTATTTGCATTTAATAATCTTCTTTATAACTCGTTTTATAATACTTTGTTTATCCCATAATTACAATCATTATTTATTGACTTTAGCTTACATTATAATTTATTTTATCATAAACTATAATTATTTGCAGGCATTCTCATTCACTACTCAGCAATTTCAAATAACCCAAATGCCAAATCAATCCGACTACTAAGCACGATTGAAAAGAATGACCACGACAACGGAGACAGATTGCCATACCATACTGATG
This sequence comes from Cunninghamia lanceolata, assembly GCA_027924645.1. Classification (NCBI taxonomy): domain Eukaryota; kingdom Viridiplantae; phylum Streptophyta; class Pinopsida; order Cupressales; family Cupressaceae; genus Cunninghamia; species Cunninghamia lanceolata. The sequence goes on from BSBN01000771.1 coordinate 2,141,567, forward strand.
ACATTGACTGGGTACAAAACAGGATACTCATCCTCTTCAAGGATGATGGCTAAGCCAGGGGACCATATGATATCTCCATTCAATAGTTTCTATTGGATTTAAGGCACGCTCAGACCTGTCAAATCAGGTGGAGTCGATGCATGTGCAACCTATAGCACACAACACGGTCTATGCATGAGTATCATAATCATAAAACAATCATAGAGTGAAAGAGAATCACAATGTCCCCGAACACTCATGAATGAGTGGTACAACATTGTCTCTTTTCACACCACACCATAATCAGATCATCCTATGTTACATAATTAGTCGCATAAAAATCAATTCTAACATATAACAATCATAGTAAGATCAATCATCATAATCACCTAAATGTATCACAATGTCGGAGCATATGAGTTAAGTGTCACAATAAGGATTATCGGTGAAACATACTAACTTCATCTTCATGCTTCTTAGCCAAACCACCTGCATATCAAAGGTGAAAATGTATAAATGGTTGATTTTGACTTTCTGATTGCACAAATTGTAAACAACTCTTGTTTAATTTTCTGTGGGGATTCTAAATTCAGCATAATAAAATCAAAGGGGGTTGTCTTGTGTGTTCCTTTCTACAAAAATAGATATAATCCTAACCATTCAACCTCCATGAATGGAAGCAAAAAATGGAAATACAACTCAAGAAACCATGATTGTATTGTGTCACAATGGGCTTGGAACCTGAACCCACTTTAGCATCTGAAAAGTGTAAGAGGTATAATCATAGTGATGAAGCATATGGAACCTTGTGTGTCTCCATTTCTCAAGATATTCTCTTTCACCTTGAATCTGCCACAACACCGAATGAAACATGGACTAAGTTAGAGAGTTTGTTTGGAAAGCAAGATGTCATGAGAGGACATCAATTGGAAAATGAATTAATAAGTATAATCCACAATATTTCACAATAATCCAAGATTTATTCACTAAGTTGAATCACTAAGGTTTCAACTCAAGAAATGTGGCATTGAAAATAAAGATGAACAATTGGTCCTAAGTATTTTGTCCAAACTTGGTCCACAATATTTAATGTTTGTTTCATCTTTTCATACTACAAGGAGTGCATTTGGTACAAACTACACCATGTCTACACTTGCAAAATTTGTTGTTAATCTAACATGAGAGAAATATAAGCTAATTCAAATGGGTGTATTGAAGTCTTCAACATCACATGCTCTTGTTGCAACTATTTCTTCAAATCACAAGGTAAAGAAACAATCTAAGGATCAAGATAAGGGATCAAAATCACAAGCTCCACCTGATTCATCTCCCTCATCAAAAGGAAAACTTTCACCCTGATTATTGAAACTTCACAAGTTTTTTTTTTGCAAATTACTATAGAAATGCAAGGAATTTGTTTATTCGTCTATTTTTCAGCTTAGGATAAGCCATTTTTATCAAAAATGTAAAAATCACCATGTTTTATAAATGGTTGATTTCGACTTTCTGATCGCACAAATTGTAAACAACTTGTAATGGCTTGCCATGGAACCCTAGAGAGTTAAGCTTAACCAAACAATAAAAAGGGAATATATATATATATATATATATATATATATATATATATATATATATATATATATATATATATATATATATATATATATATTAACAGCAAAAACCTATCTATTTATAGAGAGGGAAATCCCCCCCAAAACTCCTAGAAGATTCCTCACAAAGAGGCAATAAATTCTGCATGTAACACTATCTTATAATATGCTATTTTTATCATTTACCATCAGACATGAATTACTTTCAGATTTTATCATTTACCAAAAATATAATTTATGACAACTGATAACCATTATTATTATTTATTTATTTATCGAAACGTAATTTAGTTGATTTGCATTTTATAATCTTCTTTATAATCCGTTTTATAATACTTTGTTTATCCCATAATTACAATCATTACTTATTGACTTTAGCTTACATTATAATTTATTTTATCATAAACTATAATTATTTGCAGGGATTCTCATTCACTACTCAGCAATTTCAAATAACCCAAATGCCAAATCAATCCCTGACCACTAAGCACGATCGAAAAGAACGACCACGACAACGGAGACAGACTACCATACCATACTGATGACACTGACTAGGTACAAAACGGGATACTCATCCTCTTCAAGGATGATGGCTAAGCCAGGGGACCATATAATATCTCCATTCAACAGTTTCTATTGGATTTAAGGCATGCTCAGACCTGTCAAATCAGGTGGAGTCGATGCCTGGTACCTGCAACCTGTAGCACACAACACGATCTATGCATGAGTATCATAATCATAAAACAATCATAGAGTGAAAGATAATTGCAATGTCGTCGAACACTTATGAATGAGTGGTACGACATTGTCTCTTTTCACACCACACCATAATCAGATCATCCTATGTTACAGAATTAGTCACATAAAAATTAATTCTAACATATAACAATCATAGTAAGATCAATCATCATAATCACCTAAATGTATCACAATGTCAGAGCATATGAGTTAAGTGTCGCAACAAGGATTATTAGTGAAACATACTAACTTCATCTTCATGCTCCTTAGCCAAACCACCTACATATCAAAGGTGAAAATGTATAAATGGTTGATTTCGACTTTCTGATCGCACAAATTGTAAACAACTCTTGTTTAATTTTTCTATAGGGATTCTAAATTTAGCATAATAAAATCAAGGGGGGTTGTCTTGTGTGTTCCTTTCTACAAAAATGGATATAATCCTAACTCCATTCAACTTCCATGAATGGAAGCAAAAAATGGAAATACAACTCAAGAAATTATGATTGTATCGTGTCACAGTGGGCTTGGAAACTAAACCCACTTTAGCATCTGAAAAGTGTAAGAGGTATAATCATAGTGATGAAGCATATGGAACCTTGTGTGTCTCCATTTCTCAAGATATTCTCTTTCACCTTGAATCTGCCACAACACCAAATGAAACATGGACTAAGTTAGAGAGTTTGTTTGGATGTCATGAGAGGACATCAATTGGAAAATGAATTAATAAGTATAAATCCACAAGATTTCACAATAATCCAAGACTTATTCACTAAGTTGAATCTACTAAGGTTTCAACTCAAGAAATGTGGCATTGAAAAGAAAGATGAACAACTGGTCCTAAGTATTTTGTCCAAACTTGGTCCACAATATTTAATGTTTGTTTCATCTTTTCATACTACAAGGAGTGCATTTGGTACAAACTACACCATGTCTACACTTGCAAAATTTTTTGTTAATCTAACATGAGAGAAAGATAAGCTAATTCAAATGGGTGTATTGAAGTCTTCAACATCACATGCTCTTGTTGCAACTATTTCTTCAAATCACAAGGTAAAGAAACAATCTACGGATCAAGATAAGGGTCATTGAGATAAGGGATCAAAATCAAAAGCTCCACCTGATTCATCTCCCTCATCAAAAGGAAAACATTCTAAGGAGAAGCCTACATGTTCTTATTGTAAGAAAATTGGGCATGAAGAAAACCATTGTCATAACAACAAAATTGAAGAGTTGACAAATCATCTTCAACAAATTGGACTTGAGTTGTCCAAGCTCAAGGCTATTGGTTCTTCCTCTTTTGCATCGACATCAACCACAAATTTAGATAAAAAGAATAAGGGTACAACATTGTTTTCTTCTACAAAACTTGTATCTCTGAAGTGGCTTCTTAATTCAGGGGTTTCACATCACGTGAACTATTTTCCACATTTGAGCCTTGTTCATTTCCACCAATGCATATGGGAAATAACATGTATATGTCTACTTATGGAAAATATACAATAGATATTGGTGAAGGCACATTTAATGATGTACTTTATGTTTCTTATTTAACCAATAATCTCCTTTTCATTTATCAAACCACACATAGTGGCACATGAAAAATAGTTGAGTTCACACCTAATTTAGTCATAATCAAGGATTTACAGAGTAGAGATATTGTTTGTATTGGACATGTTGATCATGATTCCAGATTGTACTTCTTTTCATTCTTTGGTTTTGTTGACTTTGATGATGGTTTGAGTATAGATGACATTGATACCTTCCAATTACATTATGTGAATCTTGGAGCTCTTTCATCATCGGCTCCTCAAACTGATATCATTTCTCCTCCATCTCCTACTTCTTAAGAATTGAGTGTTCATATATCTTTGGTTTCCATAGATTCAGTATAGAAGGATCTCCCTGTTTCCAATGTAGTTGATTGGGATGATTACTTGATAGGAATTTCAAACTTGTTTAGTGAGTCCTACATTTTAGAGTTGGTAGATACTATTGATGACAGTCACATTAACGATGTTGTCCCTATATCTCTCGATCCTGTTTAGCTTCCACATGTGGTTTCTGTACAACTTCAAGAGATTTAATTTCAATCTTTGGATTATGTGCAAAATTCAAAGACTTACATTGTTCATATCACATGGGAAGATCACTTGCACCTTTTTGTAGTTCTTTTTCTTTCACAAGAAAAGCATGATTTTTGACATTCATGGATCACATTCTGCATTCTTCTTTGAGCATAAGTCAACACTACAAGATCTATTATCCTATAGAGGGCTCCCTAGTCTCTCTCTTTCTCTCCTTTGGGGGAACATTTCATGTACTTTCATGATAGAAGTAGTCCTTGGGGGGTCGTGTTGAGTCCTTCTATCCTCTTCTTCTTATTCACTTATACAATTTTTTCATGTATCATTTATCTTTTGAAGAGGGGTTTTTCCCACTGGGTCTTCTCCTTTACTCCACTTATGAGAAACTTGTTTGTACATGGGTACCTAACACATGGCCTAGTAGCCGAGAGCCATCATCTTTGTATCGCTTCTCCCTAAGTTGCGCTTAAGGGGGTGTTAGTGTAAATAGTGAAATTATCAAACTAGATAGCTTTTAGTGTACTTAGTTCGAGTCCTATTTGATGAAAGTAGATTGTCATTGATGTCAAAAAGGTGTTTGAGTTGAATGCCATTGATGCCAAAAGGTTTTGCGGGTTCACATGGTGTTGATATTGATCATACATGAGTTGTTCATATAAGAGATGCTCTCATTTGATCAGGAAGGATACTAATGTTCTTGATTCATATTGTTTCATATTTGATCATGATGTTATGGTTTTGAGTTGATCTTCAATAAAATCATTCTGCCCCTATAAGTATGGACATCTATGATATCGGTATTTTGACATAAGCATGGTATCACTTGCTTCAGTTGTGAGCTCATAGCATGATGGGTGTTATGGCATACTTTGTCACTTTCCCATGTCTATGATATACAGATTTGTTCTTAATAGATGTATTGATGGTATGACATCTCAACTTATTTATGCAGTATGATAGTTGTCATTGTGAGGCTTGCAGGAATTCATCATGTTGCAGAAGTTCATCTTTATAAGAATGGAATTAAGTTGCCTTGTTGTCTTGTGATGATCACATCGTGTGAGTCTTGTAGATGCAGATAATGGACTTGCAAGACTTTTTGTTTTTGATTATGACTTAAGATACCTTCATATTTTGATGTTAGTGAGATGATGTTCATACTTTGGTTGCTTCATGATTATGTTGATCAGGTTCATAGGTCAGAAATAATGCAGATATGATTAGAGTTTGGCAGAGATGAGGTAGATATGGGAAGAGATTGTCATAATATTAATAAGGGCATTGAAGTTGCAAATTCTAAATATCCTCAATAATCCTTAAACCATCTTTTCACCTGTCATAAGCTTATTCACTTTTTGTTTTAATCTTTAGTTGACTTATTATAGAAGGTCACATCACTTATGGTCACCTTCTTAAGGGGTCTTAACTCATACCTTTGACCGGTCCCCACAAAATCCATCAAGACTTAATAGTTTGAATGCTATGTAAATAACCTTTGTTTTAAATTTTGAAACCTTTCTTTATCTCCCATTTTTTTGGCAGCCTCATGATGTTATTTAAATTGATTTTTATGTGCTTTTTAAAGGGGGCATATTTCAAGGAGTTTTTTGAGGAGTATTTGTGAGTTTTTCAAGGCAATTTTTTCAATGAAGATTTTCTTTCTTTTTTGAGTCTCCTTGTGGCAGAAAAGACAAACAAAGGTGGAGTTTTATGATTTTTTGAAAAGTCTATTTTTAGAAGACTTTGAGGAGATCATTATGGAAGGAGTGTTGAAATCTTTTATGAGATTTTTATGGAAGATTTTTTTTTAAAACTCCTCTCTCGACATGGAAGACAATAGTAAGAGTTTTTAAATATGAGAAAATTGCTTTTTGAAGATTTTTTTTTGTGAGAAGTAATTATGAATTTTATTGAGAAGATTATGGAATGTATGAAGATGAAGAGGATCTGAGAGATTTTTTTTGTGCAGAAGAATGGATTTTTTTATGTAGATATTTGCAGAGAAGAAGAAGATGAAAGGAGTTAAGATATTATTTTTTTATGGGAGCCATTTTCATATTGTTTGCAGATGTTTTTATATTTTGCAGATTTAAGGAGAAGAAGTTGAAGGGATTTTACAGAAAGGAGAAGAATAAAATGAATGATATATTGAAGATTTTTTTTATTATGCAAATGAATTTTTTATGTTGCAAGTGATTGAATTTCTTTTGCAGAATATGAAAGGTTTTATGCATAGTGAAATTGATTTGCAAGACAAAGAATTTGAAGAGACCATTTTTGCAGATGCAAGAATATCAAGGATTGAAATAATTATGGAGAGAAGACAAAATATGAAAAGTCATCTTGTATATAATGGGTTTGTAGGAACATTGACGTTGTTGTTGTGTGGATCAACATACAAGATTGAATATATTTTGAATATCCTCTTAAAGAGAAAATTTAGATGATAAGTTTTGTATGTGATTTGAGTTGATGAGAAGTATAGTGATATGACAAACACATGTGAAAGAAGAAGTAATTTGTATTGAAACAGAGAAACCCTCTAAATTCTTTGTTTTAATTTGAGTTTGTATGTATTAGGGGTTGGTGCTCCTTAAAGTTGGTGCTTCTAAACATTGTAACCAGTGAGGTTTTTGCTTAAGCCAGTGAGGCAGTTTTGAGTGGTTTTTCTACCCAGGAGGGTTTTCCACTCGTGAAAATCATGTGTCATGTTTCATGTTGTCTTCATCTGTATGTGTGTATATTAGTTCTTTTCTTATTAAGTTTTGTTCACATCATTATTAGTCTTGTGTATATGAGCTCAACAAATCATTAATGTATTCCTCTCTATTTGTCTTGTAAGATAAAGTTTGCAAAAAGTTGTAAAAGATTAGAAAAATAATACAACACTGATTCATCCCTCCCTCTTAGTGTTGTCCTGGACTCCAACAATTGGTATCAGAGCATTGGTTCCCTTTTGTAGCCTAATCAGCTTGGGTAGATCCTGTGTGTGGAGTACCATGGGAAAGAAGAATAGAAATAAGGTCTTGAATAGAGAAAAGAACGATGCTGATCAAAAGATGGTAAAACAAGCCTCAGTTAAGTCTAGCAATGATATGTTGCATATGTTACCCCTGAAAAAGAATGATCATGCAGTTGAGAATTTTGATAAAAAGGAAGAAATTATTATGAATGATGGAGAACAAGAATTAAATGAAAGAAATGTTTTTACTATTGAGATCAATGATGAAGAAACAACCCTCTTTGTGGATGAAGTTGATCGTGAAGTTGATTTTGAAGGAGAGATTCTATGTGCCCTGGATACAATCAAGCAACTTAGTAAATAAAATAGGAGATTAAAAGACCAGCTTAAACAAGAGAAAGAATCCATGGACAAAGTTGTTTTAGACCTTGAAGAGGCAATAAATCTAGTTATGAACTTGAGAAGTCAAGTTGGTGAATCAGACAAATTAATTATCAATTTGAAGGTTGAAGTTGAAAAAGTTAAGAGGATAGCTGAAGTAACAGAGTTTGAGTTGGAAGCTAAGGCAATTGAATGTCAAAAGCTTGAAGGAGAGATAGTCTCTTTAAGAAAAGATCTTGAGGATGTTAAGAAGTAGTTGGAAAACAATTTGAAATTTAGAGAGAGCACAAGTAAGTTACATGAAATGTTGGGTAAACAAAAACTTCATGGAGACACTACTGGACTTGGTTATGAAAAGAGTTAGTCCTTTAATGTTAGAGAGATTCCTAGAAGAAAAATTAATCAGCCTGCTACTCTTGAAAGAAAAGTGAACAATCAAAGAAGAAGAATTGCTCCTATAAGACAAGCATACATGTATAGGTATAACTATTCATTTAATGGTTATTGTTATACTTGTAAGCAATTTGGACACAAATTAGTTAATTGTAGAAGAAATCATTTTGCTTCAATCAGGAATACTAATATTGTTTGTTTCAAGTGTAATTCTCCTGGTCACAAAGCATATAGTTGCAAAAGGTTTGGAAGAATAACTTTACCTGGTTTAATAGATTGGAAAAAGAACAAGGTTGAAAAGGTTTGGATAAAGAAATCTGAACAGAAGCAAGAACCTGAGAATGTTTGGAGGCAAAAACAAAAACAAGAGAAGATAAATTCTAAACTTGTGCATCTTGCACAAGTCACTTCATCAGTTGCATAACAGATAGCATGAAGTAAGGAGGAGTTGTTCATGTCCTATCAAGTATCCCCAAGAAGTTTTAGAAAGGAAATCATTTGATGCTTTGTTTTGTTTATTATGCTATTGGATTCATCTATGATTATGTTTGCTAAGATGCTTATCAAGTTCATAATGGTGTTCTTCAGTGTATGTCTGTGATTCAAATGATCAGTGGATGATGTCATATTGCAGATAAGATGTTCAAGGGTTCAATGCACAAAAAGTTTGTTGATGTTGAGTGGTTTGGTGATTTTTTTTTGTTCATATTATACTTACAGAGATTGAGTTGTTATGATGCTATAGTTCAATGAGCTTAAGATGCTTTCAAGGAGCTCTTATCAGATTTTAGCATATGTTGATTGAGGAGGCTAAAAATAAAAAATCAACTCATAACTCTAATCTATGCATTTGTTGTTGCAAAGTGTTGTTGCAAGAAGAACTTGTTGGTGCAGATTAGTTGGTTGATGTCTCACATTTGATGGGCTGATTTGTATGATTCAGTTAAGAGTCATCAATTCTTGTTTATTGTAGTATGTTTCAGATTTGGTTTTGCATATGTCAGATTTGATACTGTTTTGCAAAAAGTGTCTTGTGAAGAAAAATAAGGATGGTCTTAATCAAGATAGTCTTTAGATAATCTTCATCATGATTGTGTTTATGGATGTTGAAATGGTTATGATATTTTGGTATGGAGTTAAAGCTCATATGTGTCATGTCAAAGGAGTCAATTTTATGTCTTCATATTCATACCTCATATTTTATGCTTTGGAAGATCTTGGTAATTTGTCATTTGGGTCAAAAAGAGTTGATGATTGAAGAAATTGTTTGTTGGGAAGTTTGTTTTTCAATCACATATGATGTCATCAGAGTGTGTCAGTCTTCATCTTCATAAGTGGTATTGAGCTCCAGGATGTAAGTTTTCAGATGTGTGTCTCATGGTGTTATTGTGTTGCTCTCAAGTCTGAAATGTTGTTCAAGATGCAGATGTGCAAGGACAGAGCTTTCAGGATAAGTTTAGGACAATAAATTGCATAAGTGTTCAATGCCTTCAATCTTTTGAAAGACAAGAGGTATCAAAGTTTTTTTGTCATTGGAGTTGTTCTCAGGGGGAGTTAATTCAGTCTTTGTCATCAAATGTCAAAAAGGGGGAGAGAGAAAGAATGTATCAGGTAGTTTTGCCATCAATGACAAAGGGGGAGATTGAGGAAAGTAGATTGTCATTGATGTCAAAAAGGTGTTTGAGTTGAATGTCATTGATGTCAAAAGGTTTTGGGGTTCACATGGTATTGATATTGATCATACAAGAGTTGTTCATATAAGAGATGCTCTCATTTGATCAGGAAGGATACTATTGTTCTTGATTCATATTGGTTCATATTTGATCATGATGTTATAGTTTTGAGTTGATCTTGAATAAAATCATTCTGCCCCTGTAAGTATGGATATCTATGATATCTATATTTTGACATAAGCATGGTATCACTTGCTTCAGTTGTGAGCTCATAGTATGATGGGTGTTATGGCATACTATGTCACTTTCCCATGTCTATGATATACAGATTTCAATTGTTCTTGATAGATGTATTGATGGTATGCCATCTCAACTTATTTATGCAGTATGATAGTTGTCATTGTAAGGCTTGCAGGAATTCATCATGTTGTAGAAGTTCATCTTCATAAGAATGGAATTAAGTTGCCTTGTTGTCTTGTGATTATCACATCGTGTGAGTCTTGCAGATGCAAAGAATGGACTTGCAGGACTTTTTGTTTTTTATTATGACTAAATATACCTTCATATTTTGATGTTAGTGAGATGATGTTCATACTTTGGTTGCTTCATGATTATGTTGATCAGGTTCACAGGTCAGAAATAATACAGATATGATCAAAGTTTGGCAGAGATGAGGTAGATATGGGAAGAGATTGTCATAATCTTAATAAGGGCATTGAAGTTGCAAATTCTAAATATCCTCATTAATCCTTAAACCATATTTTCACCTATCATAATCTTATTCACTTTTTGTTTTAATCTTGTGTTGACCTATTATAGCAGGTCACATCACTTATGGTCACTTTCTTAAGGGGTCTTAACTCATACGTTTGACCGGTCCCCACAAAAATCCATCAAGAATTAATAGTTAGAATGCTATGTAAATAAGATTTGTTTTAAATTTTGAAACCTTTCTTTATCTCCCATTTTTTCGGCGGCCTCATGATGTTATTTAAATTGATTTTTATGTGCTTTTTAAAGGGGGCAGATTTCAAGGAGTTTTTTTAGGAGTATTTGTGAGTTTTTCAAAGCAATTTTTTCAATGAAGATTTTCTTTCTTTTTTGAGTCTCCTCGTGGTAGAAAAGACAAACAAAGGTGGAGTTTTATGATTTTTTGAAAAGTCTATTTTTATAAGACTTTGAGGAGATCATTATGGAAGGAGTGTTGAAATCTTTTTAGAAGATTTTTTTATGATATTTTTATGGAAGATTTTTTTTTTTAAAACTACTCTCTCGACATGGAAGACAATAGTAAGAGTTTTTAAATATGAGAAAATTGCTTTTTGAAGATTTTTTTTGTGAGAAGTAATTATGAATTTTATTGAGAAGATTATGGAATGTATGAACATGAAGAGGATCTGAGAGATTTTTTTGGGCAGAAGAATGGATTTTTTTATGTAGATATTTGCAGAGAAGAAGAAGATGAAAGGAGTTAAGATATTTTTTTTTATGGGAGCCATTTTCATATTGTTTGCAGATGTTTTTATTTTTTGCAGATTGAAAGAGAAGTTGAAGGGATTTTGTAGAAAGGAGAAGAAGAAAATAAATGATATATTGAAGATTGTTTTATTATGCAAATGAATTTTTTATGTTGTAGGTGATTGAATTTCTTTTGCAGAATATGAAAGGTTTTATGCATAGTGAAATTGATTTGTAGGACAAAGAATTTGAAGAGACCATTTTTGCAAATGCAAGAATATCAAGGATTGAAATAATTGTGGAGAGAAGACAAAATATGAAAAGTCATCTTGTATATAATGGTTTTGCAGGAACATTGAAATTGGTGTTGTGTGGATTAGCATACAGGGTTGAATATATTTTGAATATCCTCTTGAAGAGAAAATTTAGATGATAAGTTTTGTATGTGATTTGAGTTGATGAGAAGTATGGTGATATGACAAACACATGTGAAAGACGAAGTGATTTGTATTGAAACAAAGAAACCCTCTAAATTCTTTGTTTTAATCTAAGTTTGTATGTATTAGGCATTGGTGCTCCTTGAAGTTGGTGCTTCTAAACATTGTAGCCAGTGAGGCTTGTATGGTCAGTGAGACATGTTTGTATGTATTAGGGGTTGGTGCTCCTTGAAGTTGGTGCTTCTAAACATTGTCACTAGTGAGGTTTTTGCTTAAGCTAGTGAGGCAGTTTTGAGTGGTTTATCTACCTAGGAGGGTTTTCCACTCGTGAAAAACATGTGTCATGTTTCATATTGTCTTCATCTATATGTGTGTATATTAGTGCTTTGATTATTAAGTTTTGTTCACATCCTTCATTATTAGTCTTGTGTATATGAACTCAACAAATCATTAATGTATTCCTCTCTATTTGTCTTGTAAGATAAAGTTTACAAAAAGTTGTAAAAGATTTGAAACTAATACAACACTGATTCACCCCCCCTCTCAGTGTTGTCCTAGACACCAACACTAATCACACTATGTTTAACTCTCCAATATAAATACAAAGGACACAATAAGTTTTCCACAACAAATAAAATATTTTTCGATCATTATTGTTCAAAGGAGGGATCAACATGGCATGAATTATAACTTTTCAGTCAATAGAGACTGAGTATATAAGGCATTACAATACAAAATTCAACATGAAAAGTTCTATTTTGATGTTCAAATTGATGAAAATGCTCTCAATTAACTTTCAACAAAGTCAAATGAAAATATTTTTGATCAGCTAAATTTAGTACATATGGAGTTAGATTCTAATGCAAATGAAATTATATTTGTGGGCCCATTGATGTAGATGGATGAAGGAAATATCATTGATCACACAATATCAATGGATTTTAGACCACAAAATGCCCAAAGAGAGATGGAATTAATCCATGCATGGGTAAATAACCCTGATGTAGATCTAGTTCAAATTTCATTGATTGGCCAGGTGTTCATCTCCCATCAATGTGTTGAAAACTTGCTGGTGTTGTCATTGATGTCAAACTCTAGTAGGTAGTTCACTTGGTTTCAAAGTGCTTTTGAGAAAATTTGAATAAGAAAGTGTGTAGTGTGACAAAGTTGTGCTTAGTGTTGTGCTCCGTATTTCTTCCTAGTTGAAGATATTGCTATATGGTTTGGAAGTGTTGATCAAAGGTATTAACAGACCTGCCATATCTAGAATTTGAGCTTATGGATCATGCGGAAGTAGAAGATGTGTTTGACAGAGTGTTTGCTTGTGTAGAAGACTGTTTGGGAGAAATGAGATTGCTCCACATTTGTCCGCATTGAGGTTTCTTTCCTTGTGGATCTAGGGATGTGTTTCTACAATCTATATCTACCTTTCCTTGAAGTTTCTAGTGTTGGGTTTCTCTGCAAGATCAATTCTTATGTTTGTGTTCAGTGGTAGTGGATCCTGATGTGCATAATGAAGATATTCTTTGTGTCAGATGGTTGTGACAGTGTTGTAGAGGTTTCTAATGATGTTGAATGTTGTGAAAAGGTGTGTGGATGTTGTGGAGTGTCTCTCTGTGGTCCTCATGATGTGTTTGGACTTGGAGAAGCGTGGATGTGGCTGTTAGCTCAAGTTTGGCCGATTTGGCTTGTTGGCGCTATTTGCGGAGATACCTTGTGGATTGTGGATGTGATATACAACTTGGTGATACAAATTTGAGTCCTGGTTATCCCTTGACATGGTCCACTTCCACTTCTTTCCACTGAGAAAGGGTTTAGTGCTGACCTAAGTAATGTTGCATGTGTGTAATGTACACACTTCATTAGGACTTACCTAATTGAGATAGGTCTTGGTCATGGATGGTATAAATGCAAGATAAAGTTGTGTGGAGCAAAGCAGAGAAGATGTTACGAATGTGAACCAAGGGTAGCGAGTAGTGTGCAAGCTTAAATGCCTATGACTCCAAAATGTAGTGAGAAGAACGTGTCTACATTTCACTGTGCTTGAAGTTGCTGGAGGCAGTGAGCCAAAGGTTGCAGATAGCAAGAAGTTACAGTGGTGGATATCTCTTGTTGCTCTGAGATAGTGAATCTCTCTATAATAGTTTTCTTCTGTTCTTCTCTCTTCTAGATAGTGAGTCCTTTTGGGTAGTGAGCCCTTAACAGTGAACCTATTTGATTTTGGTGTTGTTATTCTTATATATGGGAGTTAATCCTCACCATGGTTTTTCCCTTCTTGGGTTTTCCACATAAATATGGTGTTGTCATGTGTTTGGATGTGCTTGCATTGATGCTTCATATGTTTACATTCTATTAATGCATAATAAGAGGTTGATGTTTGGAATTTCTTTGAGGGTTTAATGTTTTAATAAGACAACTGATTCGCCCCCACTCTCAGTTGCCCTATGCTTTCTAACACAATGATTATGTCACATTAGGCTTACTTGATATGAAATTTCCAAAATTATTTCCTGATGGTACATGTGATTAGCTAGAACCACGTATTCAAGATGAGTACATCTACATAAATTTGTGAAACATCTATTTTGATATTAGGATCATCATTTTGGTTGACACTCATGATTTAGATATTACATGATGAACATGATCATGAGACATCATGCACAAATTCATCTGCAGTGTTTGTTAGAAGAAGTCTTCAAGATATGCCAGTCACCATCAACAAACTACATGAACATATGAAAAATGTACCCCACTCCCATCTAGCAGATCATTTGATGAGGTTTGGAATAACCTTAAGGGGTACAAGGTCATTTTGGACAAAATGCCATGTAGAGTTACCTGACATGCTTCAACAAATTGGTTTACTGAAATATTCTTCACTTTGAGTGCAACACATATGTACTGACTTGATCTGCATGCACTTATGTCTGGAACACCACCAACAGATGCAAAAGAAGCCCAAAATTGGTGAAAACAAAATGTTATTGATTATCCTCATATAGTATCACACTACATGCATCGACAACATTCAACATTTAGAAAACAAATACTACAAAAAGGAATGAATGTAAAAGATTACTAGTCTAGATATGAATGATAACGTAGAGGTTAATCACATGTGCATGGATTCGTATGGATAGATGGAGCACCAAATATGGATAATCTTGATTGGGAAAATGAGCAGCAATGAAAAAATATAGAGAAATATTTTCATTCTATTATTCATGCATGTAATCCTAGAGAAGATCCACATCAACGAAACATACATATATGCTATCAATCTTTTATAAATCAATATTTTATAGATTATATGTATAATTTATTTTTAATATAAATAATAAATTCATACATTTTTCAGTGATAGGTGTTAAAAAATCTTGTCCAACACCCATGTCTTCGAAATACAAGGCAACTTACACAAGTACATATGGAACATGAGTATGTAGAGATTTTAAATTGTGTAGAATGACATACATTGTATAGAGAGGGTGCATGCCTATGTAAGAAAAGAGGACGAATGGTTTATAGGTAACATTTTTAATACATAAGAATTTTCTAAAATTCAAAGAGAAAATTTCATCTATGTTCTGATTAAACATTGATTACACGTACAAATCTAACTTCAATAATAAAAACCTAACATATAGAAAAATCTATTAAAATTTTGCAAACAAGCATATTATTTTCTGAAATTCAAAGGCTACTTTTTCTCATATTCCATTTATCTCTTCTAAGATTCAATGGAACATTCATTGGATACACAAATCAAATTTGCATTAAAAAACCTAAAACATTGAAATTTTGCATTAAATTTCTGCAAACAAGCACAAAACCAAAATACAAAAATTGAAATGATTAATTTTATCACTTTTGGTTTAAGTCTTCAAATAAACAAGCAAAAAATACAAATGTCATTTACAAATAAAAAATTTAGTAATAAAAATATTCAACACTAACAAATTCCATCAAAATTCTACAAACAATACAAGATTTTTCTGAAATTCTTATTAAAAAATAAGTAGAATTTTCACCATTTTTTTTCAAATAAGCAAATTTTCATAAATTCAAGGGATCAATTTCTAATCAAACATTAATTTCTAATCAAACAAAATTTGTGATAACAAAAAAAAAAGGGAAACCCCCATTAAATTTTTGTAGACAAGCACAAAACCTAAAGCATAGAAAACTTTAATTAGATTCTGCAACCAAGGCAAAGTTACTAAAATTTAAGTTTGTGGTATGTCTTATAATTTTTGTTATTAGTTTTGTGCATCTTTTAGAATTCAGTATAAACCCAACACCCGATAGTTTGTTATACATAAAAGAGCCCTTTCATTTTTAGAAATTATTTACATTTCCCTTTTACACAGATTGAGAATGGATGTTACTATTTCATTTTTATAAAAACATTTTGGTATAAATTATTATTTTTTAATTAACAATTTTTCTACATTTCTATTTCAATTTAAACATTAGTCTGTTTCATTTTCAGACATCTTTTGCAAACTTTTATATTTTATAATTTTTCTTTAATCAAAATAGTATTTCCATTGAAATCCATGATGATTATTAAATGATAATCATATTGTATAACATATTTTTATTTAGTTTTCACTTTCTAATTTAGGATGATTTTTAAAAATAAAATTATAGTTTTTATATTATATTCGATTTACTCAATCTTTTAACTTTACGCTTATAAATACTGGTTTTCAATATTATATAGGTATGGCTCCACCTAAGTTGAATTTTGAATTTGAGGAGCAAGGAAGAGAATACCATATTAGGAAATATTAGAGAGAATATCTTTGAGGGAATATCAAATATGACAATGCCAAGTAATGACAAATG
Source organism: Cunninghamia lanceolata (assembly GCA_027924645.1). NCBI lineage: Eukaryota > Viridiplantae > Streptophyta > Pinopsida > Cupressales > Cupressaceae > Cunninghamia > Cunninghamia lanceolata. The sequence continues at coordinate 2,158,139 of BSBN01000771.1, forward strand.
TAGAAAGAGAAGAACAAAGGATTCAATGAAATGAGGCAGACAAAGAAAGATATTGTAAACGTACAAATCAAATAATAGTTGATGAATTCAAATTACAAAATCAACAACAACCAAATATGGTGACAATAACTCATGCACAAACAACTGAAGATTTTGGTGTCCTTAAAAGAGATGAAAGACAAGAACCTAATTAGTCATATGCCCTTGGTTTGAATGTTCATGATGAAAATTCAAGATCAATAAATTATATACTTGAAACACCAGAAAATGCACCTCAACATGTCATGGATCGATCTATTGGAAATGATGGATAAAATTTACCAAATCCCAATGGAATGCTTTAGATAGATTTCAATACTTTCTAAATGCAATTTCGACATGCTATAGATAGCTTTGTTTCACCAAACTAGTGCTATATATGTCAAGAATGTTACCTTGGAATAAAGGTTTCTTGCACACCTCAAGGTCCTATTTGCAATAGATGTTGGCAAGAAAAAGATAATAATCGATTTTCATCAACAAATAATATGGATCTTGGCCCCCAACCACAAGAGATTGCAAATTTGGATGTTGTTGATGACAAGAACCAATATTGTCATTGGCACACCAACCAATGATGAATTTGACAAAGGTACTCATTTGTTTTCAACAAATGCTAATTTGCATAATCATAACAAAAAAAATTATACTCATTGAAGTAGTCTGTTTCCTGTAGCATTACAACAAAAATGGGTAGTGTGAAAACAATACAAGAAGGTCATAATGATGAAATTGATGTTGAGTTATTAATTTCTAAGGATGAAAGGGTCACATGTTAACTTCTAAACTTTGGATAGAAGTAGGTCTTGTAAATGGAGCTCTAGGGTATGTTAGAAAAATAGTAAGTACAAACCTCGAAGTGCTCCACTAGAACTACCAACATACGTTATGGTTGGGTTTGATAGTTATTTAGGGATGCCATTTGAAGATCAATCTCCATATACAGTTCCAATTACATCGATACAAAGAGGCCGCACAATTCAAATACCCTTAAGATTGGCTTGGGCATTGACAATACACAAATCACAAGGTATGACTCTTTCAAAAGACACTATTGACATAGGACAAAAAGAGCAAGATTGACATTTGTGGCTATATATCGTGTCAAGTTATTACAAGGACTCAAACTAATTCCACCTTTTACATATGATCATTATAAAAAGATGAAAAAGGGAAAACAACTTGACAAGAGAAAAACTAAAGAAGAAAGACTAAGTTTATTAGAAGAAAAATGATGACATTTACAATATCTAGAGTATATTGAAATATGTTGTATATTTCTAATCCTATTTCTAAAATTTAATATTTACTTGTCACTCTCTTTTTCTAGTGGAGTTTTCCTCAAAAGGGTTTCTCCACATAAATTTTGCATTACTATGGTTTGCTAATTTTATTTGTTTACTTATGCATCTACATAATGTTTGTGGTAATCTGATAAAAAAATAAATTTCAAAATTGCATTTTCTAAGACTTGCTTAAAAATTTACTTTTACTATCAAACTTTAATCATTATTAAAATATGCCGATGACAGCATGGTTCGGTGGTTAAGTCGCTCGGTTGTAGTGGCGGCCACCAGAGTTCAAACCCCCACTGGGCCAACGAGCTCGCAAGGCTTTACGCCTTTGCTGGGCCAACGAGCTCGCGGGTTTGAAGTGTTCTTCCTAGGGGATGAGGTCCCCCAGTTGTGGCCTCACCGGTTCATTGCTCTGGGCAAAAGCATTCACGTGGAGTCGGAGGGCGTGTCGCACCAGCGTCGCCGGTCACGTTAAAAAGTTTACCAGGTGCATTATCTTTAAAAAAAAAAATCATTATTAAAATATTGTTTGTTTGTAATGTTATGTTTATTAAATCTAATTATTCAAAGCATGCAATTTTACTTCATTAAACTAGTATATTTAAATTTAAAAAATATATCTACAAGCTGAGATATTTCTTGTCAAGGTTATTTTTTATTGATTTACCACATTTACTTGGAATAGGCCCATTGAGAAAAAGTATCTCAATGTACTGTAGATATATTTTTTCTTTAAGTGATTAAATTAAATTGATATTATTATAACACCTTACATTAATATATATACTATATATAAACACCCCTCTATATTTATATAAGAAGTGAATAAATTATAGAAACCTTTATATAATTCTTTAAGATTTTACATAACTCTCAAGTAAAGAAAATAATTATAGAATAACTATTAAGCAATTAAACTAACTATTTAAGTAAATTAAATTAAATCATAACAATCTTAATATTTATATTATTATCAAATAGAAAAACTTAATTACTCTCTCCACTAGTATTGTTAGCACAAGCTAAATGTAGATAGTAAAAAATGGCAAAAAACTATGATGGATACTTTGACGAAGCTTTGTGACATAATGGCACAAGATGACCCAATAGCTAGCACTAAGATTGGCTAGATTTATAATAGATACCCTCAGCCATGGTACTTTAGGCCCGAATCTTTTGTTAGGGTTAGTAATTCTCAGTTATATGCAGTGCTAGTGATGGCACGGCTTTTTAGTGCTCCTTTCAATTTAGAGAAGGATCTGCTAAACATTAGAAGGACACAATATGGTGAAGGATTAAAATTAGTCAAGAATTTTCCAAATACAATTAAAATTGAAGGGAGGGAATGTTTACTTGTCTAATTAGCCCATTTAAGTAGTTAAATTTTAATATATTTTAGTGCCAACTCTCATGCAAATTTATGAAGACTGTAAGAGTTGGCTAGATAGGAGCCACCCAAGATCTAGGACTTCATGAAAGCACAAGAGAGACAATATGAAAGAATAATAATGTATGCAAAATTGTGTATATTCCAATGTACATGAAGAACCTTTCTTATAAAGACAAGGTGAGAGCTAGAAAGGTGGAGTGAAAGGTGGAGAGTGTCCTACACCATGTGACAATTAGAGGATACCAACTAATTACACATGTGAAAGATAAGACACCTCACTCCAACTATCAACAACTCAACACACAACTAGACTCAACTAAAAACATCTAGAGGACTCACTAAGTCAACTTAACATATGTGAATTATGTGGGAGAATGTTATTTAACTAATAAATAGTTAAATAATATGAATTATCCTCACACAAGGGAAACTAGATAGCAAATATCCCTATTCACACTAACACCCTCCCTTAAGTACAAATTATGGAGAAGCTAACTAATGCAAGATGCAAAGATGGATGGGTCCCAGCTACTAGGCCCTGTTAGGTACCCATGTACAAATAAGTCTCAAGTGGAGTAAAGGAGAAAAGATCATGGGAAAAAACTCCTCTCCAAAAGTGAGAATGCATACAAACATGTACAAGTGATGGAATGATGGAAGAATCAACACCCACCAAATACAACATTATCACGTATATACAATGAATATTCCCCCCATAAGAGGGAAATCATGAGAAGAGATGCCCCCCCCCCCACAATAAAGAAGTTCCTGTGTCAATGGTGAATGCTAGAAGAAGAAGGCCAAAGAGGATCCAAAACTTGCAAACAACATGTCTTCCCTTGGGAAGAAACCAATCCACTGGTGCATGAAGAAATGCCAACTCCAAACCAAGATATGAGGAAGGAAGTCTCATGAAGTATGATGTCTCTGAAAGTTGCTAATTTGTCTCCATGTGAATGCTGAATGGTATCACAATCAAATCAGGAGTCTCAGGCCTCATTGATGAAAGTGATAATCTAGGATCTAGTGAAAAATGAAAATCATCAACCTTCAAAAACAAAGATGGGTTGACAAAAGCTGTGCTATGACTGTCATCAAAGAGGAGAGGGAATCCTTCAAATGTGTCCTCCAAATTTGCAAGATGGGACTCACAAAACAAATCTGAAACACTTGTCAAGTACTCATCCCACAAAGCTGTGCCTGAAAGAGAAGAAGTATCCTGCTGAACTGAAGCACTGAACTTTGGAGAAGCAGGAGGCAGAGAAGATGGAAGTGTAGCACATGTCACAAGAACTGATGAAGGGGCAAGATTACCAAGGTTCAAGTGACCAAACTTCTCCTTTGAAATATGATTCACACTAGAAGTGTGAATGTTAGCCAACGGATCTAAATCATCATCAGGAGAGAAACCATGAAAGGTATATAGCCGAGATACGTCAGTAATCACCCTAATAGCAATATAATCTCTATGGTTTCCAAGTCTCTGATAATAACTAAATCAGGTGTGAACTCCACTATCTTCCTTGTACCACTGTGAGTAATTTGATATATGGAAAGAAGATTATTGGTCAAAGAAGGCACACAAAGTACATCATTGAATGTACCTTCACCAATATCAATGGTTCTATTTCCAATTACATTTTGTATACACCTAAAAATGACACGATTCATCCTAAATAAATATTCTAAATATTTATTCCAGTCTTCTATCAATTAAATAAATATTCTAAATTTATTTAATCAATTCACTATTCCATAATTAAATAAAATCTATTTATTTAATTAAAATTTTTCTAAATGTCCTACATAATTAAATAATCATAAATTATTTAATTAATCCAAATTCCTCTATCCTAAGTTCTAATCCCAAAAATCCACCTCATACTTACACCTCACTTTTCCACCTCACCTTGTCCACCTCATCGGGTTGCACATGTAATTAAATATATTAAATATTTAATTACCCTATTTTCCCCCTCACCCACATGTCCTATTTCTTCTCAAATCAAAAGTTAGTTAACTAATCAATCAAAAGTGTTAACTAACCAGTCAATTGAGTTAATCCCTCCATCAATTCAGTCAATCCCATAATCCATTCTTCCAATTGACTAATCAAGTTTGTTAACTGATCAGTTAAAGGAGTTAACTCTCCAATCAATGTTGTCAAATCCCCTCTTTCATGATGGAGTTGAGACACTTGTCATATTTCTACTGGTTGCACATTCCTCAACCATCCTCAGCTGTTGATCATCATATCTCCTCTCAACCGTTGATTCTCATTCTTCTAAGTCTATAAAAGAAGCTTCATCCCTCCATTCTATTCATCCAAGCTATTCGTATCGTTACTCTGCAGAAATTCACCCACACGCCTTTGGCACCCCAATACTATTTTCTTGAGATCACCATTGTTGCTTCGAAGCTCATCTTCTTGGCATATTCATTATCACAGCCATTTACTATCGACATCCTACAACACAGCTAAAAGAGTGCACTCACTGAGGGCCTACTTCATTAGCAAAGGACGATTGTAATAGGCGAACAATAGAAGCTTTGAAACAGGGAAGGTTTGCATTGTGTTGTTCATTGCTATTTTCATTCAATCTTTCTTGTTTTCATTATTCTGTTGATGTTCGGGTTTGATATTGTTCATTTGATTAATCCACATTTTACCCCAATATTTTTGGTGCTCACTGTGGGGCCTTTGCCCCTTTATCTCATCGAAATCTGAGCTTTTTTGAAGGCAAGTTCCGTACAGGTCACGCACAGGCTACTTCAACACATTTGAACATTTCTACGGTGCTTCTATTATTTATGCGCTTCTGTGTATTCTTGCTATGCTTTTGAGCACTGTTACGGTGCTTTTGTTATTATTGCGCATATGTTCATTCTTGCGGCGCATGTGTCCACTGTTGCTGCGCATTCATAATTCCTGTGCATCTGCTCATTTTTACGGCACATTTGATCACTGTTACTACGCATTTGTCCCTTCTGCGCTTCTGTGTATTCTTGCCGCACTTTTACGCACTATTACGGCGCATTTATTCTTGTTGCGCTTCTGTTGACTATCTCTACACATTTAGTCACTGAAGCTGCAAATTTGTAATAAGCAATAGTTTTAGTACTTTTCTAGGAAAGTTTGCTAATGCTAACCTTTTCGCAGGTGTTCTCTAGAGCTGTTTTACAAGATAGGCTCGGGTTTAGTTCCATATAGTTGCATTTAAATAGTTCACACTTCACTTTCTAAGGGATAGTAAAACTGATGTTCATTCAAATCCTCACCTAGCTCTAATTAAGGGAAGAAGTAATTGGATCATTTGTTTCTTGCATTGCAACACTTTCCAAGTTATTGCTATCTGGGATTAAAACTGAACTCACCATTGATTTTGGGGTTAAAATTGAACTACTGCTATCTCGTTGGACCAAAAACATCAAAGCTAACTATTTTGTGCTACGAGGATTAAAATTGAACTCACCATTGTTTTCTGGGTTAAAATTGAACTACTGCTATCTCATTGGACCAAAAACTTCAAAGTTAACTATTTCGTACTACACAGATTAAAACTGAACTCACCATTGATTTCTGGGGTTAAAACTAAACCAATACAATCTCGCTAAAATCACTTCAAAGTTCTGTGCTTGCCCAAGTAGATTAGCCCATTTAGTTTTTCTACTTTTAACTAGGTTGGATTAATCAGTGTCTTCTGTGCTTGACGAATGACAATAGGCTTATGCTCTCCCCTTTACTGGGTGATCAGAGTGCCAGACTTGTCATTCCATTTGTTTAACTTTTAAGAGGGGCCTGCCCTTGGATGCATGCTTGTCCAAGTGGGAATGACCCTGAGTGGAAACAGGCTAGAATCCAAGCCCTACCAATCCACTTAAAATAAAAGTGCCTGAGGTGAAAACTTCCTGCAACAAGTGCTGCTATGTTACACTGACGGCCAACCTCCCCCAAAACCCTCTAAGGCGCAACCCTTTGAGGCTGGGAGACTCCACAACGAAGAGTAGTGTTGCCACATGTGTAACCACTTGAACGGTTGCCCGCATTAAATACTTCTTGTTCTAGTGGCCAAAGACCCTTGTAATCCATTTCTAGCCTAGGATCTTTGTGCTTGCTTTTGTTCCTAAATAGAGTCGAAAAAACCACAAAAATAATGAAAAACTATAAAATATTCTTTGTGCTTGTTGTGTTCTCTTGCTGTTAATTCATAAAATCAGATCAAGAAGGCCTCTTTCCAGCCAAAAAAATACCAAAAACAACAGAAAAATCTAAAATTTTGCCAAAAAATAGAGCTGCGCATATACCCATTTCTACAGTGCATTTATTTTGACTTGCTGCGCATATACAGACTGTTGTTGCGCATACGTTTTCCACCAGTATGGTGCATATACTGTGACTTCCTGCGCATATATTCATTTCTGTGGCGCATTTATTTTTGCGCATACACGACAGTGAGCACCTACACTATTTTTGAGGAATTTTTTTACCTGTTTGGAGCACCCATTTCAGCCTAGCTTCACTTTCTGAGATCAGATTCATCCTTGCAGTCAGTCTTCATCCGTTTCACCCAAAGTGTCTCTCTTCCGTCAATCACCCATTCACCTCCTGTCAAAGTGTAAGTCAGTCTATTCCATACCGGTTCAACATAGGTCCCTTCTTTGTCTCATTAGTGATTTCACGTAAGCCTAGTAGGTCACAGTACCTTTGCTAGTAGTCTTGTTGAACGACTAGTCCCTACATAGTAAGACAGGTATCAACTACCCTTACTAGTGGCTACCATCTTGTGTCAACTGTCTTACTTGAAGTCATTGAGCGAGAGAATCCTTTGTCCAAACCTTGTTTTAGATATCCCATTCACAATAGTCTCAGTCGACACCTTGCCAAAATTTCTAATCCTAGTCCACTCCATCCCACATCACCTTGCATGGTTCTTACTCGATCCCAGTACAAAAAGCAAATAGAAATGGCCGGCTCATCCAATCACATCGTCACACCACATAGTAGTGACGAAGAAATTTCTCAGGAAGAATATGAAGCACACATCCAAGATAGAAAATTCCAACGCCTAATAGAGAAGACGCTTGTTGAAGACCCCCATAAATACTTCTATCATCTCGCTAGTCTCGGAATTAAACTCCCCGCAGACTTTGATATAAGTACAATCATGGAAAATGTAGACAATGATCATGAGAGGGGTACAAATGACACGGTCCCGCATGCAAATGATAGAGGAAAGAAACCCATGGATCGAAATGCTCCCATGGAAGAAATGAGGAAGCAACTTGAGAGCCTCACACAACAAATATCTGACCTTAAGACTGGTACAAGTACCAAGAACTACTCCTTGGAGGATATAGCACCGTACCCCTTTGACAAAAGTCTGGACATGAGACCATTCCCCTATAGGTTTGAGGTGCCAAAGTTTGACAAATATAAAGGGAAGGGGGACCCTAGAGATCATATCCGGGAATTCAATGCAGCATGTTTAGAAGTAACTCACAACGATACCTACTTGATGAGACTATTTCCAAGATCTTTAGGTGGTCAAGCTATGGAGTGGTTCTCGCATCCCCCACCAGGAATCAGAACTTTTGATGAACTTGTCAATAAATTTATAACGCACTTCTCTTACAACATCGAACACGAGGTATCTATGCTAGATCTATGCAACACCAAACAAAAGAGTGGTGAGTCATTCGCCACCTTCTTACAATGATGGAGACAACTAGCTAGTAAGTGTTCTTATGATATGCCTGAGAAGCAGCTATTGGAGATGTTTGTCCATAACATGAACATTGATCTTAGCTATCAAATACAGATACAATGCCCTATATCATTCTGAAAAGTCATTGAAATGGGCTTATTCATCGAAAAGGCTATGATCACTAAAGGAGCTATCAAGCTATACAAGGACACACCTACCTCAAATTACACAATGGATAAATCAAAGTTTTGGACCAAGAATAAGAATGTGGTCAACGATGGGGTAGTGGATGCCAAGACGACAGCTCCCAAGCAACAACCCATATTCACTCTCAAGGGTGAAACAAACAATGGTACACTCAACAAACCACCCTCTCGGGAGCCCAGATCTTGGTTCAGTTCAAATCCAAGGAGAAAATTCACACCATTGGGGGAGTCTCAAGAGTCTGCACTAAGGAAGTTGTTGGCTAACAACGAAATTTCTCTACCGCCAACAAGTGATTACGAGCCTATTGTCAAACCTCCCTACTGGAAGGACACAGACTATTGTGAATATCATCGAGGAAGGGGGCATACAACTAATAACTGCATCCGCCTCAAAAATGTCATACAAGATATACTAGATCAGAATCAGGGAGGGACACAACAGCATACCTCCAATGAAACTCATGTGGCCTACAGGGATCCACTTCTGAATCACAACAGGCCATATAACAACAACAACAGCTACAACAACAACAATAATCGCAACCGGCCAAATCAGAACAGCGGGACTAGCAATGCCAACTATGCAAGTGTGCCATTTGACTACACCATAAACTGCATTTCTGAGTAAATCCCACAGGTCAATGTCATCTCACCCAACCAACAACCAGAACCTAACAAAACTGGTTGTAGTATAATTACCCACAGTGATAAAGTCACGCTTAATACTGCCCCTCTAAGGTCATCATAGTCCCCATCCAACTTCCGTCAGTACAATGTCATCGACCAGTTATAGAAAACTCCGGCTCACATTTCTATATTGGAGCTATTGCATCTATCTCCTTCCCATAAGGAGATTCTTGAGAAAGCCTTAGTGGAAACCACTATCCCCACTAACTTGGCCCAAGAGAAGTTCCAGACCATGGTAGGCAATCTGACATCCTCCAACTCCATATCGTTTACTGAGCAAGATGACCTCTCTGTATCCCAACCTCATAACACCCCTCTGCACACTGTTGCCTTCATACACAAGCACCGCATCAAGAGGGTTCTCATTGATGGAGGTGCTGGTTTAAATATTTGCACATTAAAGCTAGTCCTTGCACTGGGGTTCTCCGAACAGGCAGTTGATCCAAGGAGGAAAATTACCATCAAAGCATATGACGAGGAAGAAAGAACCACAAAGGGAACAGTTGTCCTACCCATTCAAGTGGGACCAGTAATCAAAGATGTGGTGTGTCAAGTCCTTGATCAGGAGCTTGCTTATAATATCCCACTAGGGAGACCATAGATTCACGCCATGAAGGCTGTCCCCTCAACTTATCATCAATGCATTAACTTCCTGCACAATGGTAAGCAAATCACCATTCTAGGTGACCCTGACCCCTACCAACACTACAATTCTTTCTGTGCAAAACCCGAGTGTATCATACCCAACAACAGAGCATACATTTCCCCTACCCCGCAATAGGACCATACCGCTGAAGCTTCCTCCTCAAGACCCAAAGCACAGAAAGTTACCATAAAAGAAACTAGAGTGGGAGAGTACTCAATTAAGCATAGTCTCAATCTTGCCAAATTGCCCTTGTCTCCTAGATCTTTTGGCCGACCCAAGCATTTTCCAAAGCCATCTGCTCCTCCTGTAGCTCCTGCAACTCCCTTTGTAAAATGGGGGACCTTATCTGATGAAACAGAGGAATGAGATCTCCTGTAATGGCTTTATGCTGAAGAAGAAAACACACCCCAAGATCCGCCTAGACTCCCAACATAACTCTATGGGCGAGGTGAGACTATTCTTCACAGAATGGGATATGAAGGATAAGGCCCCATCAGCCTCAGAAAAGAAGGAATCATTGAACCTATTCAACCTTCTTCATCCTCATCGGCTAGAAACACAAGTGGCCTAGGATACAAAGGCAAGGGCAAAGCTAAGGAAAATGCTTGCCTTGTAGAAACAATCCAAACACTCCAAGTGGACAGCGACACAGATTCAAATGAGTATGAGTGGGACGAGCTAACAGAGCACTCCTACGATGACAAAGAGGTTGAGACCATTCAAACTCTTAGCCCCTACCGTGAGGGACAAATGTAACGGAACAGACCACTGGAGTCTGATTCGCCCATCCCTGAGATTAGGGCTTTCGAGGAAAGTTTTAATTCCATTGCAATAAACAACTTGGAGGAAAGTACCACCCTGAACACTACCCCCGCCAATGCTCCTAACATTTCCATTCAGACCATCAATGAATCAGGTCTATCATCCAACTCCCTTCCGCTCTTGCACCCTGAGCTTATTGACTGGGATCTGCAAGGAACTCCCCAACTAGATATGTTCCAAAACGACGATGCTTACATTGATTATATGGAACTTAGGGACCACTTACCCAAGGGAGATCATAAAGCTGGTTTTGCTATCAAACTGAATACCATGGCTTACTTTGGGGAGGGTGCCAAGCCTTCCAGTCACAAAAATATCAAGATAAAAAATGGATCTGACAGTGAAAACTGCCTTGCGGCAGTGTCAGATCCCAAAATAGTAAAAAGAAAGGATGCATCCGAAGGTGAAAACCCAACTGTGGCACCTGACGATGGAAAGCTTGACACTCTCCCTAGTGATATGTACTAGGAAAGGTCACAGATTGTTGTGGAACCGACAGAGCCTGTGAATATTGGAACAAAAGAATAGCCCAAGATTATCCACTTTGCCAAATCTCTTACACCACCAGAGAAACCAAGTTTGTACCATTCTTTAAGAAGAAGAGAGGCAGTTTTGCTTGGTCATATGTAGACATGCCAAGTTTAGACCCAAACTTAATTCTACATCATCTGCCATTGGATCCAGGAGTAAAACCAGTAAAGCAGAAGCTGAGAAAGATGCATCCTCACATAGCACTTTTGGTCAAAGAAGAACTCAAGAAATAGCTAGGTGTGGGGTTCATCAGAGCCATAGATTACCCAGAATGGATATCCAACATTGTGCCAGTGTCTAAACCAGATGGCCGAGTTCAACTATGCAATGATTTTCAAGACTTAAACAAAGCATGCCACAAGGATGACTTTCCATTGCCAAACATCGATATCATAGTCGACCTAACTGCAGGACATACAATGCTATCACTCATGGACGGATCCTCAGGGTATAATCAAATCAAAATAGCACCTGAGGACCAACACAAGACAGCTTTTACTTTCCCATGGGGTACCTTTTGCTGGAATGTCATGCCATTTGGGCTGAAAAATGCAGGTGCTACATATCAGCGAGCTATGACAACTATATTTCATGACATGATGCATGTAACAATGGAGGATTATGTCGACGACATCCTAGCAAAATCTCTCACAAGGGAGTCACACCTGGATGTCTTAGAAATTTTTTTTCAAAGATTGGACCAATTCTGAGTAAAACTAAACCCAAAGAAATGTGTGTTTGGGGTAACTTCAAGCAAGCTGCTAGGCTTCATCATGTCAGAAAACGGAATAGAGGTAGACCCTGCCAAGGTCAAAGCTATAATGGACATGCCACCGCCCAAGACTCTAACTCAGTTGAGATCCCTACAGGGCAAGCTGCAAGCCATCTGTAGATTCATATCACAGCTGGCAGACAAGTGCCAACCTTTCAGCCATCTCCTGCATAAGAACATTCCATTTAGGTGGGATGAGCGGTGTGAAGAGGCATTCAACAAGCTCAAGGAGTACCTTGTGAATCCACCCATTCTCATGCCTCTGATCCAAGGAAAACCTCTAATTCTCTACATATCTGCTACACCTACTGCTCTTGGAGCACTTCTAGCACAGCAAGATTATGAGAACAAGGAAAGAGCTGTATACTACATCAGTCAAACCTTAGTGGGCTACGAGTTGCAATACTCACAAGTAGAAATATCATGTCTCGCGGTAGTTTTTGCTTCACAAAAACTCTGACATTACATGCTTGCACATCTAGTAAAACTCATTGCAAAAATTGACCCGCTGAAGTATCTCTTCAGCAAAGCAGCTCTCACAGGTCGCCTAGCAAAGTGGGTAATGCTTCTCAGTGAGTATGACATCGAATATGTGGACAGAAAAGCCATCAAGGGACAAATCATAGCTGACCAACTAGTAGATGCACCGTTACAAGACAACAAGCCCGTGCAGTTTGAGTTTCCCGATGAGTCCTTATTCACTATATCAACATCTTCTTGGAAACCCTACTTCGACGGGTCTTACACAAACCATGGATCGGGGGCAGGCATCCTGTTTATAACTCCCCAAGGTGACACAATTCCAAAGTCTTACCATTTGTTATTTCCATGCACCAATAACATAGCAGAGTATGAAGCCTTGGTAATTGGTCTTAAGATGGCAACTAAGTGGAAAATCCAAGAACTACATGTCTACGGTGATTCTCAGCTTATAATCAATCAGGTCAATGATGAGTATCAAACCAAAGATGAAAAGCTCATCCCATACAAACGGATGGTCAACGACTTCAAAGAGCACTTTGGGACCATCTCCTTCGAGCAAATACCTAGGATTGAGAATAAGGTAGCAGATGCAATGGCTACCATAGCCTCTCTTCTAGAAATACCTAAAAATGAGTCACGATATGAGTTCTTAGTGGAAACTATCCGGCAACCAGCTTATGATCTCCTTGAGACCCATTCCATCTGCCTTCTAGTTGGATCTGATTCACCTTGGTACGGTAAGACTTACACTTACCTCAAGGACAATGTTCTCCCACCTGACCTCTCTTCCAACCAGAAATGAGCTTTCATATGACAAATCTCTCGCTACACCATCATAGCTGATACCCTTTACCGACGTGGTCTGGATGGTACTTTGCTCCATTGTTTAGAATAAGAAGAATCCATAACTACCTTGTGAGACGTACACGAAGGGACCTGTGGAACACACTCCAGCGGTCCTTCCTTAGCCAAGAAACTCATGCATTTGGGTTATTACTGGCCAAACATGGAAATGGATTCCTATTAGTTCGTCAAAAAGTGCAAACAGTGCCAAATACACGGGAACCTAATCCATGCACCTGCTCAAGAGTTGAGACCTTTAACGACACCCTGGCCCTTTTGCCAGTGGGGGCTTGACCTTGTGGGAAAGATTCATCCACCCTCTTCCAATGGCCATCATAACCGCCACTGAGTATTTCACAAAGTGGATTGAGGTCGTTCCCCTAACCACTGTCACAGGCAAGCAAATTTCCTCTTTCATCCTGAATTACATTATCTGTAGATATGGCATTCCTTCATCCATCATAACGGATAACGGAAGACCGTTCAAAAATCAAGATGTCTAGGAACTCTGTGAGCGTTTCAAAATCCAACATCATTTCTCCTCTCCATACTACCCCAAAGGTAACGGCCAAGCTGAGGCATCGAATAAAACCATTCTAAAAATCTTAAAGAAGACTGTCAATGATGCTGGTCGTGATTGGCATGTCCAACTCAATCCCACTCTGTGGGCATACAGAACTAGTATACGCACTCCCACAGGTGCTACACCCTACACCCTTGTCTATGGTTTACAGGCCATCCTCCCCATTAAGGTTGAACTACCCTCTCTCAGGGTGTCATTGAAAGGTCTCATATCAGACGAAGAATACAAAGTCTCCAGGTTGCAAGAACTAGAGCTGCTAGAAGAAAGGCACCAGAAAGCCTTCACTCATCTCAAAGCCTATCAACAGATGATGTCAAGAAGCTATAACCACAAGGTTCGCCCAAGAGTCTTTAAGGTTGGGGACCTCGTTCTCAAAGAGAATCCTCGCAATCAATAAGACAAAGAAAAGAAAGGCAAGTTCGAACCTAACTGGCTTGGGCCCTATGTGGTTGTAGCTGTTTATGGATTGGGGGCATATCAGTTGGCAACATCAGAGGGTGAGTTGTTTGATGATCCAATCAATAGCATGCACCTTTGCCGGTTCTATACCTAGGAGAATCCCAATGCAAGGGGGCACAAAAATACAAAAAAATCAAAAAAGTTGAAAAGAGAAAATACAAAAAAAATTAGAAAAAATAGAAAGCATACAAAAAAATTGTCCTTTGGTGAAAACCTGGCAAACAGGCGCCTTGGATAGGTATCATGATGAAAACCTGGCAAACAGGCGTCATGTTTACTTTCTAGCTTCTCGTGCAAATAAAAGCAAGTGATGAAAACCTGGTAAACAGGTGTTACTTGTGATAAACCGCCTTCCCCATCTTTGGGAATCCAATCACCTTGAGTCCATTCTTCCTTCGCTCATTCCCCAGTTGATCCATATCTGTCCCACAATAAACACCTGATAGTCACCTATCATGGCTTGATACTCTCCTTGTGGCCTTGTCAACCAAGGTTTTGTCCCATACTGTCTCCTCAGTGTGAGCCTGGCAGAGTGTCCCTCATTAGTGTCCAAGGTCCAAGTCTGTGAACTACGTTGCCTCTGCATCATCACGTTGGCAAGGCCATTATTCTAATGCGCCCTCGAGGCCTCCCATGGTCCCATTCATCCCCTTTCTTGTCATCTTTCTTGTCGTCTTTCTTCTAGTCCATCCATGGTCCATTAGGGTTTACCCTGAACTACGTTGCCTCTGCGTCGTCATGTAGGCAAGGCCATTTAGCAATGCACCCCCGAGGCACTAGGTCAGTCCCTTAGGGTCCATCTCCCCAATAAGGATTGTGCAATCTTCTCACTAAGCAAGCAAATGCAAGCAGAATCCGCACTTCAAGCAGAAATCTTGACTATGCACAGCTTAACCTATTCAAACACAAGGCAAAATACCCAAGGCCTTCTAAACGATTTTACTCAAATTACAGCAAGAAATAAACACATCTAAATGCAAGAATGTTTTGTGATTTGAAATCATGGTTAAGTTACAGTGTCTTGATTTTTGTTATCACATCTTTCTATGCTACTCAAGGATGCCAAAAGCTAGAGATGCTATGATGGGGGCATGATCATTCTCTTTGTTTGCTATCTGTGGATTCCACTTTACTAATGTGACACCTTGTCTAAGGACATGATCAGCAAAAGATCATCGAGGACATCAAAGGTCTAACATGAACGAGGGCAATCCTTGTTTGTTGAAATGCAAGAAGTACTCAGGTCATCTAGATTCAATTTTGACTAGATGCTTGTATTAACTTGTTAAATCAAAATCCATGTAAGCAGTACTCAGGTCATCTCGATTCCATTATACCTAGATGCTTGTATTAACTTACCACATTTCAGAAAATGTACCAAAAACAAATTGCCCAATGATGAAATAAAGCACTCTAAAAGCAAAACATCCATCCTATATCCATACATACATCCATATCCATTACAACCAACAGTACCCGAACTATGCAGAATAACAATATCAAATGCAGTTTCTAAGTCTTTCTAATCCAGTCTTTCTATCTATCATCCTATCATTCTTGTGTTGATGGAGTACATTTGGATATCACAAAAATATAGAACATATAGGTGCATATCATATCACATTTTGAGTTAGTCATGAACATGATTAAATCAATTGCATACATAACACAATGCATTAGGTCATCCATACATCATCATCATATCGCATCATAAAGCAAAGAAAATAAAAAACATAGCTAAGTGCATCACATACAAAACGCTGCATAATCATATAGAAATCGTGTTACATTTGCATACATTTGAAGCATTAGATCATATAGACATCACATAGCATCATATCAAAAGCATCTCATATAGCATCAAATAGAACATCTAAGTCTACACATGCATCGCATCATACAATAGAAGTAAATCATCATCTCATAAACATATAGCACGAATCATAAGGCTGCATCATCATATATACAATCATAAAAGAGGTCCAAATATACAATATCATCATCTCTATCTCTGAATCAAAGTGTCATATACAATGGGCATCCAAAAGGATGGTGATACATGTCCCAAAACAGTACAAAATCTGGTACAAGCCTACCCCTGCTGCTGTGGACCACCACTGCTAGCCCCTAACTGCTGGGGATCCATCACGGAAGCCCCTAACTGTGATGGACCTGCTCTCTAGTAGCCCCAGATTGACTCCTGAAGCTCGAAGCCCTCTGGCTCACTAGTACTACCCCATGGTATAGACCCCGGTAATACTGTGCCTGTGACTGTGCTCTGGCAAGCTCTGCCTGCACCGGTGCCAACTGTGTCTGCCACTGGCCTACCTATGCCTGTGCCTACTACACCTGCCCAACCAAAAAGGAGCTAGTTGTATCTGTCCCCATGGTGGCCACTGCAGTGTCCCACTCCACATAGATAACACATACCCGTGCGTCTACCATATCCCTCTCGCGGGTCAGCCCAACGATCACTACTGCATCTGTCTCTCACCGACTGTTGGCCCTCCTAAGCTGTGCCTGCAGCTCTCGCACCTGTCCCCTCAAGCTAGCAATGGCCCTCTCATACACCTTTGCCTGCACTGGCCCTTGTGATGCCTCTGCCTGTCCTGGCCCCTGTGGCTGGGGCACCTGCTGGGGTGGCAGCATCTATGCCTGCTGCGGTATCTGCTGCAGTATCTGCTGCTGTGCAGCCTGTACTGGCATTGCCTGCTCACCCTGAGCTACCCTCCTCCGCTGTCTCGGCCTCTCTCCATCTCCACCACCTCGTCCTCCTTGACCCCGTCCTCCTCTCCCTCCCCTCTGACCTGGGCCAACGTGTCCCTCCTCCTCTGAGTCTGCCTCGTCAATACGAGGCACCAGGATGCCAGGTCCTGAGTACCTCAGGAAGGGATGTGCCATCAACCAATCCTCATAGTCCTGTGTAATCTCGGCATCGTCTATCTCTATCCTCATGTCCCATGCCACATAAGGAGTCTGTCGAAACTCTGCCAGGGCCTCCTCATACGAAGCCATCGGCCCCCATCGGACCCTCTCTGCATGTGTCCGTGTGAATAATGCCTGTCCCTACGGCATACCCTGCCTCTTGCCAAACTATCTCAACACCCAGCCCACCATCTGTCTCTCTAATATGTGTCGTGTCTGGCCTATCAGCCACCTCGTCTGAAAGTAGTACGGCAGCTTGTCTCCCTCGTCATCCCAGGGCTCGCAATCTAGATATGGTCACCAGACAACCACATCTATGCCATCCAGGGTGTGCCTCCAGTACTCTAGCTTCCCTAGCCTATGTTGGGAGATCACTCCTGCATAGCCATAACTATATGGCTCCCCTTGTTGCCTCGCAAACACACATATTGGCCTCATCACCGCTATGTGCTCCCACAGCCAAAACTGTAGTAGTAATACCCCGGCCGACAAACTCATGCTACAGTGATACACCACCTGGTGCATGTCATGGTACAAGTGGGCCAGTACGCAGACTCCCCATGCATATCGGGTGTCCTCAGTCAGCATCCACTCCATGATCCTGCCCCATCCAATGGGGAACCCATGCGATCTCCTGTCGAGGCATACAACGCCTCCGATCAATCCAGCCACAATCCCAGGGAAGTAGTCATAATAGTCCTGTATATCATGCCACAGGATGACCTGTCCAACTAGCTCAGGGTCATCGAACACTCGCCTGCACTTGGTGAGTCCCGCATCCCGCTGGGTGTCATACTCTACCAACTCACCCTGAATGGGTAAGTGCACTATCTTGTAGACGTCCTCTAAGGTCACAGTCATCTCTCTAGTCAGAAAGTGGAAGGTCCCATCCTCACTGTGGAATCTCTCCATGGCAGCTGTCAACAATCCACTGTTCGCCTACACCTTGGGCATGAAGCAAACGTAGTCCAGACCCATGGCACCAAGTGCCTCTCTGTCGATCTCTATAAGCATATATCTCTGCAATAAGGGCATAGGGAACGTCTCCCTAGACTGCAATGTGTCTCGTATCTCCTCCTGCAATCACGCAAAACAAGGCATCACTCTAAAGCTGCATATACCATACTCAACATATCTACTGAACTATATCAACTAAACTTAGCATTTCAAATTGATCAAAACAGCACACTACATCTCTTGACTAGATTCCTGCAATCTCGGAGATAGCTCATCGATTGCCGCATCAAATAGGACGCTCATCGAGTCAATTTTGCTAAGTAATTTGCTATCTAAAGCAAATGCGCCACTATAGGTGGTAAAAGCGCCATTTCTTTACAAATGCGCCGCTTCTGGTATATGCGCCACTACAATTAGCAAAAGTGCCGCCAAAACATAGATGCGCCGTTACATTGCACATATGCACAACTTTAGCGTATGCGCTGCTGCATTCAACAGATGCACCGCCAAACTACAAAAGGGCCACCCAAATCGACAAATGTGCAGCTTTCACAGATGCGCAGCCAAACTAGGCATATGTGATGTGAACCATAGATGTGCCGTTCTGCACTTTGGCGCATCTGTTTGACCTATTTTCTACTTGCATTTATGACACCCTACTTCGACCCTAGGGGAAATTTTTTGAAGCACATACCGGGGGTCCTGCCTCTGCTGGCCGCTTGAATTGATGGACTCGCTCGAATCAGTGCTCCTCGCGTGGAATGTCTGCTACTCTGGCTGCCATGCTGCTCCAAGTTGCTCTAAGCTCTCTATCTCCAATCCAGATCAAACAAGTGTGCAAATGACTAATCTTGTGGACCTAGCTCCTATTTATAGCCTACAAATTCTAATTCTAGCTAGGTGATGATTGTGACTACTTCCGCATCTATTTTTCCTCCAGTTTTTCTTCTCGTTTCCCTAAAACGCGTCCTTTTTCCTCCAACCTAACCTAACCCCTTCGTCTTCGTGAGATTGTTCATCTCACAATCTTTCGCCCTTTTCCCGTCTAATCTCCCGAGGGGGCATCCTGTCGTCATTAAACTTGTACCAGGGGCAAACTAGGACATGTATCACTGTCAGACTATTGATTTCTTTGAAGCAACGCTGTAAACTACATTGCATCAAATAGGGGCAAAATGTATACGTCTAAAATGACACGATTCATCCTAAATAAATATTCTAAATATTTATTCCATTCTTCTATCAATTAAATAAATATTCTAAATTTATTTAATCGATTCATTGTTCCATAATTAAATAAAATCTATTTATTTCATTAAAATTCTTCTAAATGTCCTACACAATTAAATAATCATAAATTATTTAATTAATCCAAATTCCTCTATCCTAAGTTCTAATCCCAAAAATCCACCTCATACTTACACCTCACTTTTCCACCTCACCTTGTCCACCTCATCGGGTTGCACATGTAATTAAATATATTAAATATTTAATTACCCTATTTTCCCCCTCACCCACATGTCCTATTTCTTCTCAAATCAAAAGTTAGTTAACTAATCAATCAAAAGTGTTAACTAACTAGTCAATTGAGTTAATCCCTCCATCAATTCAGTCAATCCCATAATCCATTCTTCCAACTGACTAATCAAGTTTGTTAATTGATCAGTTAAAGGAGTTAAATCTCTAATCAATGTTGTCAAATCCCCTCTTTCATGATGGAGCTAAGACACTTGTCATATTTCTACTGGTTGCACATTCCTCAACCATCCTCAGCCGTTGATCATCATATCTCCTCTCAACCGTTGATTCTCATTCTTCCAAGTCTATAAAAGAAGCTTCATCCCTCCATTCTATTCATCCAGACTATTCGTATTGTTACTTTGCAGAAATTCACCCACGCGCCTTTGGCACCCCAATACTATTTGCTTGAGATCACCATTGTTGCTTCGAAGCTCATCTTCTTGGCATATTCATTATCACAGCCATTTACTATTGGCATCCTACAACACAGCTAAAAGAGTGCACTCACTGAGGGCCCACTTCATCAACAAAGGACGATTGTAGTAGGCGAACAACAGAAGCTTTGAAACAGGGAAGGTTTGCATTGTGTTGTTCATTGCTCTTTTCATTCAATCTTTCTTGTTTTCATTATTCTGTTGATGTTTGGGTTTGATATTGTTCATTTGATTAATCCACATTTTACCCCAACACATTCATATATGTATTATTACCCACCAAGATAGGTGGCATATCACATGACTCAAATGAAGAAAACATATCCCTGGAAGAAGCCATATGATGAGAAGCACCTGAATCAAGAAGCCATTTACCTAATGTAGAACTTGTACTTGCACAAAGTGCTTTCCTTTTATGTTTAGGTTCCTTAGCTGTCTTTGCATGAGATTCAGAAAGTACTGGCTGTGTAGATGATGAAGGAGTAGAAGAAGAATCAGGAGATGAAAGTTTGTTCTTTTGAACAAGTTACATCAACATGTCAATCTATTTCTTATAACAATTATGTTCATCATGCCCTGATTTCTTACAATAGGAAGACTTCACCTTCTCCTTCTTGGGCTTATCACCTTTTGAAGAAGATGGCTCAGTAGTTGCTTTGGGGACAACTTTATTTTAATCTTGTTTCTTCTCTTATAGATTTTGTTGTTTCTTATTTTGTTTGCCACTTCCCTTCTGATATTTAGTGCCATGATTTGCAGTCAAGGCATGAGACTTAGAAGACTTGATTGTACCCATTTGAATCAACTTATCTTGCTCTCTTGTGAGGTCATTTACAAAATAATCAAGAGAAGGCATTCTGAAAGTGGTTTCTAAGGCACTTTTAGTGGCATAAAACATAGAAGCAAATACAAAATATTGTGGTCCTAGCTTGGAAAGAATACTTAAGATCAATTGTGATTCTTTCTTCTCAATCCCACACTGTTTCAATTGCAACCTTATGGCTTTAAGTTTTGTGAAGAAGTCCTGTATAATGTCAAAACTTGTAGGACTTAAATCAATGAGCTCATTCTCTAGTATATGTCCCCTCATTTCATCTTGTTTACCAAAGAGGTTATCCAAAGTGGTCCATACTTCATTTGGTGTTGAAAGAGATTCAATGTGAAAAAGCAAATTTGGAGATACAAACATACACAATGTTCCAAAAGCTTCATCTAACTTGTTAAACCATTTACCCTTTTCTGCATCTATAGTAGGTTCAGGTTCAAGCCCCATTATTATTCAATGCAACCCATTCTTCTTGAGATAGATTGAAATTTTAGATTTCTAATCAATGTAATTGTATGGAGTGAGCATAGGAACTATATTTTGATCCATCTTAGTGCAGAAAAGAGATTGAGAATGCAAGAACTCAAAAAAGGCACATAAGAGACACTCCCCCTTTTCACTCAATCAAAGAACCCCCCAACAAAAAATGATTGTGGGACTTTATGATTAGTCCAATTACAATTGCCACATGCCAAAAAAACAAAGTGGACTTTGATTTTGGTACAATACAAAAGCCAAGATTAGGCTAAATCTGAAAGTACAATTTTGAGCAACAATTGGATCAAACTGATTGCAGATTTGGAAAGTACTCAAAAAATCATGCACTTTCAAAAAACATTGTACCAAAAAATGTTACCGTATAAGCTTGAACAAAGCCTTTGAAATTCTGAAAACAAGGACTGCTCAGGTACAGTGATGAAAAACTACAATTTCTAAACAAAATAGGGACCAAAATAGAAAACTGATTCCACCACTGCGTATCCTGTGAAATTCTAGCCTAAATAAAAAAAAATTGCTCGAAAATCATAGTAAATATGAGAAAGATATATGCGTTTGAAGTTGGACTACCAAATTGAAAAGCTCAATGGAGGAGGGGGGCAAACTTGGGCCAAGGCTGCTGATGTCAGCATAATCTTAGGTGGAATCTCAAAAGATTCCCTAGAATATTCTAAAAGATTCCCTTGAAAGTGACATCAGTAGACAAAATGATGACGTCAGTAGGCAAAATGATGACGTCAGCAAGGCGAATCAAATTGATGATGTCAACAAAATCAGGCGATGAAATATGCTTAAAGCTGATGGAATATTCTATACAGCTACTAATTTATGGCGTCATGATGACATCATGATGATGTCAACAAATGCAAAAAGTGAGTTTACTAGAATATTCTTCGATGCCACCTTAGATTCCAAAATCACTGCCGAATTTCCTGATACCACCGTGAAAATTAGAAAACCGCTATTTTAATTGTCCTAAGACCGCTAGAATTAGCAGGAAACTACTTTACGGGGGCTCAAAACCACTTTTGTCAATTTGAAACCGCCAGATGATGTCACAGGATATTCCAGGTGGTCGTCAGTTTTAGCAGAAAACGACCGGGTTTTAGGTGAAACTGCCCGGAATGAATTTGAAACTGCTTGGAGGATGGCAGAAACTGCCTAGAGGATGGTAGAAACTACCTGTTAAACTATGAAATTACCAGATGAGAATGTCGAAACCACTATATCAGGGTAAAAAAACTGTCAAGTCAGGACGGGAAACCACTTCTCGAAAGTCGAAACTGTCGGTAATTATGCGAAAAACTGCCAATTTTGGGTGGATCTCCATTGCCGGGCTATAAAGGTTGATGGGCTTTTTTTTAAGGCATCTAAAAACCACCAAGTATTATGCGTAGACTGCCAAGTATTATTTCTGCTGCCGCGAGTTTGAAAACTGCTACTGGAGTTTGGTAGCCTCGGCAGATTTAAACTTTAAACCGTCGTAAACGACTAGAAATATGTCTTAAACACTGCTGAACAAGTTTTAAACACCGTCGGAGGACTGCTGAGTAGTTTGATTTAATAGCTAATGAAAGAAGCCTGCTGGCCAGATATTTGAAGCTGGATATATTTGATAAACTGCAAACTTTCCTTAAAAACCTATGGATCTTTATTGTTGACTGTCGATTTTTATTTTAAACCCTGCGGAAGTACAAGGGGCCGAAGCCCTTTGAGGTGGGGCCATGGAGGGCCACGGGCCGGGGGTTTTAACCCCGCATATGCCAAGCCCTTCTGCTTTAAAAAGAACTAGGGCGCCCGCACCTTTAAAGGCACCCCTGAAGATATGTACGGGGCCGACAGGGGCCTGTACCCTGTCGGTACCCTTTAAACTTTTATTTATTAAATAAAAAACCATAAAAAATCCAAATAACTAGTGATTATTTTATTTACCCAAAGAATAATAGAGTTGTGATTTGACCGATGACGCCCATTCTCTGCGATCCGTATGACGGGGTATCTAGTAAAACTTTTTTACCTTTCGGTGCAACTGCTTTGATTTCAACGATTTTATAGTCAATCTGTAGGTTTTGACGCCTTCCGGATGCAATGGCAGGGCCTGATTTTGTCCAAACTGCTCTGAATTTGCAACTACTTCCCAGATTAGGTATCCATTCATTGAATTGAAAACTATAGATTTGGCATACGGTGTCTGATTTGGATGAAACAAAAGCCAATCTCAACTATCTGGGACCTCTTGAACATAATGGTGTGCTCAGATTTGTAGGAGCACACTCTGAAATGAACTTGCAATATAAGGCTACAAAGAGGAAACCCTCACACATCTTTTTTTTCCATCAAGTCTTTCTGATTCTCTAGGTCATTATTCGATGCAAGAGAAGAGCATACTCAACTATCAAGATCCACCATGAATTTGCATTCAATATCTCAAGAATTTGGCTAACAAGAAGAGATTCCACCTAGAGAGCTCTGATACCATGTAAGAGTTGGCTAGATATGAGCCACCCAAGATCTAGGAGTTCATGAAAGCCCAAGAGAGACAATATGAAAGAATAATAATGTATTCTATTAATGAATGCAAAATTGTGTCTATTCTAATGTACATGAAGAGCCTTGCTTATAAAGACAAGGTGAGAGATAGAAAGGTGGAGTGAAAGGTGGAGAGTGTCCTACACCATGTGACAATTAGAGGATACCAACTAATTACACATGTGGAGGATAAGACACCTCACTCCAACTATCAACAACCCAACACACAACTAGACTCAACTAGAAACCTCTAGAGGACTCACTAAGTCAACTTAACATGTGTGAATTATGTGGGAGAATATTATTTAACTAATAAATAGTTAAATAATATGAATTATCCTCACACAAGGGAAACTAGATAGAAAATATCCCTATTCACACTAACAAAGACAAGTTGTGATTGATGTTGTATCTATGAAATCCTTAGTATAATACATTTATTGAAAAATAGTATCTGCATATTTTAAATTTATACCTAATTAATTTAAAATATATTGTAATAACTATTAATATAATTTAGGCTAAGTTTAATTTCTAAATACATTATAATGGTAGGAGACTAATTCTTATTTAGTCTTTGTTATTTGTACTTTAAATAATGCAATAAATATATTAATAATAAAATTTATATTAAATTATTGATTATTGAAATTAAAATAAATAGTATTATTTTATTTATATTTATATTATATTATACTATAATCAAATATTGATTATAATATATTACTAAGTATTATAAGTAATGCTATATTTGTAAAGATTTTATTATATTTTAATTAACTTAGATATTAAATATATTATACTATAAGTATTGCTAATTTTTATTTTTATGTTAATATATTTACTAATAGTTATATCTAAATATTAATATATATCTTAATAAATATTAGATATTAATATAATATAGTCTCTACTATTCATTTAATATTATTATTTATTTTTTATTCATTCTATATGTATATTAATTTTAATATTAATATTTTAATATCAGTAAAAATTTTAATTTTAAATTTTTTTTTAATGAATAAGTGCAGACTAGAGGGGGTAGCCCCTTTATATTATAGAAGAATAGAAAAATGTTGTCTAGATTTTCAAAGTTCAAGACATTATTCTAGCTAAGCCAAAGAGAGATAAAGGCAAATAAAAGAGCACATGGTTTTTCTGAAGCTATTTCTTCACCAAGTCCCGACCATCATTTACTCTTAGAGTTTGAAATGATTGTTTCTCATTGGAGCACACCGAAGTTAGCAAGGAGGTCAATAGCCCTATTTGTATCTCTGTAAACATGATTAATCGTGAAGTCTCAGATCTTCTCTAGTGAGAATCTAATGGAAGAAAGCAAGGGTTGGAGAGCCCAATTTAAGATTTGGTTCCTCTTGACAACTTCGACACACACATGTGAGTCCCCTTCAATTTCTATATTGTGTAGGCCCTATTGTGTGCAAACTGGAGGACCAGCATTCAGTGCTTCAAATTTCGCCATGTTATTTGTCATCCTTGGGATTTTCTTTAACAATGCCCAAACTAATTGGCCCTGCTCATCTCTAATTAGGCAACTTGCACCTGAGATGTCAGGGTTACCCTTGGAGGCACCATCAAAATTGAGCTTTAATCGACCTCAGGGAGGGGTAACCCATTTGGTGTTCTTCCTTTTCACCTTTTTGGAGTCTGCAAGCATGTAACCTACAGGAATATGAAGGAGCGATAGTCTTTTCATAAGCACATTGTCCCAACAAGAGAATGAAAATGGCAACCTTTTATTCACTACAACTTTCATACATTCACAAATACTTCTTTCAATCCCTTCTACAACTCTCTCTCTTTGGAAGTCACCTTGTCTTGAAAAATTATGTGATTGCGTTCCTTCCAAATGTGCCAGATCACCATGGAGGGGCCGATTGCCGAGATGTTATCCCAGAGGGAGGACCACTTCAAAGAAGGCCATGATTCAAACCAACTTTTTAAATCCTGTGGCCTTGGGCCAGACCAGGTCACCAAGCTTTGAAACCAATCCCAACAGGCACTACCGAACGGGTAGTTGAGAAGGAGGTGTTCTACCGTTTCTGAATCTGACTTACACAGAATACATCTGGAGGGGCCCTAGATGCTGATAGACTAGAGCCTATCATTTGTGAGACATCACCCATGGATATCCATCCAGGCGAAAGTGCCTACCTTTAAGAGAATGTCCTTTCCCAAGCAAAGCTTGTTCGGCTGACTCTCTTCTTTTCGGCGGCACTGTACCAAATACCCCATCTTTGCCGAATATCTCCTAGAGCTCGCTGCACACCAAACAATCCAGTCCTTGGCTCTATTTAAACATGTTGTGTTATTACAAATGACTTCTATAAGTCTTGTTCTTACCACTTCATTAATATGGAGTTGTTTGATTCTTCTTCTGAGGTCATCCACATCATCTTTGAACTTTAGGTACTTTTCCACATTTGTCCCAAATTCTTCCTTGACAGAGTCGATCTAAGGAGTGAGAGTTAAATCTCTCGCCAATGGTTTCATGTCATTCCATGAATTTGACTAGAAGTTTGCTTGATTTTCATAATTAATCTACCAAGTGAGGTGGTTTATGATAAGCCTCCTACACTCCATCATAAATTGCCAAATATGTGAGCCCATCGGTGGGTGAGCCACCATGAAAATTTTGCTTGGGTCTGAGAAGTCCAAATATTTATTTTGTAATATTTGGCACCAAAGTTTGTCTGGAGATTCAAACATTTTCCAAAGCAATTTGGTCCCTATGGCCATGTTTTAAAGTTTGATGTTTCTTATGCCAGTACCAATGTAATGCCCACTTAGGAAAATTCAATAAATAATAATAAATTAAGGTAAAGTAGTCAGAAATAATGAAAAATATAATACGATTACAAGAGAAAATTTACTTATTTTAGATAATAAACTTCAAAATTCATTATAAATAAATTCTAAGTTACAAATGCTTCTTATACAATTATGTACGTTTACAATAAATGTCATAAGATCATTCTTTTGTAAGGTGGAAAATATTTTCTCAGCTTTGGTATCCTACACAGTTATTAGATCTGAATCTGCACACTAAATCTAAACATTAGTTCTGCATAGTCATTAAATACACAAAACAAATATCAATCACATAAAATGACGAGACTAAGGCCCTAAAAGGCTGACCTAATGTCTCAGGAGCTTATGATGTCCTTGCCTATGTATGCGTAGCGCAGAGACTTCGTAGTTCAGAAACTTGAACACGCAATCACAAAATGAGATCATACAAATTTAAACCTTTAAGTTGATATTGACATCTTCTCAATTTTAGATACACATTCACATTTCAATCCATACTTGAAAACAAAAGAATATTAAGGTTTACCTTTCTTGTTCTCATAAAACTTCACAAAATATAAAAGAATCTTTTCAAACTAGAATACAAATCACTATTATGCTTAACCAATCATGCAAGTGAAAAGTTTATATTAGATAATAAAGTAATTTCCTAGTTTATCATTATGAATACACTCATTAGGAAGGTAAGACATCAATAGACAGATATATAGTCTTCAATTTTCAATCTAAGTCCCAAGATGGTGTCATCGATGATAATTAAACACATTAAACACATAAATTCAAAACTCAAGTTAACATATGTAATATCTTATACACTCTCTAGAAATTATAAAGGAAATTATACCCTTATCTCATCATTTAACTCAACTAAACATTAATACATAGAAATCAATGCTAATTTAACATTTGATAATGTAATGGTGATATATATAAAAGTAAAGGTCCAATTAATCAAACATACTTCAAAAATAAATAGATCTCTCATTCCATATCATAAAGTGCTACTTACAAATGTTTGTAATTTTTTTAGGGAAGATGTCCATTTTTTTCTCTGCATATCGAGCTAGGGCGTTCGTGCCCTAGCCCGATCTTCTAGTTTTTTCTTGTTCATGCAAAGTGTGGGGAGTGCATGCATTTTGGGGAGGCCTGGGGTTGTGTTTTTTATCAGTGCAAAGTTTTTTCATCTGCATCGGTGTATCTTTCTCCCTGAGCGTGTGGGGGTTTTGTGCCTAGTTGGAGGCCGTGGTGGGGTTTCTGTGCCTGGTTGGTTTGGGTCTGTAGTTCAAAGGAAGTACTGGGTGGTGGGTTGGTTAAACCCTAGTGGTGGTTCTTTTTTCTTGGGGGCCTGCTTGCCTACCTTGGATCTTGTTTAGTTTCAATGCCGATCGAGGAGTCTTCAGGGGCTAGTCCCAAGATGGATTTTCGCTCAGCAGCGGTTGGTGCAAATTCTCCTTCGCATGCTTCAAAGATTTTTAATAATAACTTGTTCTCACCAGATCCGGGGTTGGTTGGTTCAGATTTGTCTGGTGGTACTCAGATTATGAAGATCAATGGATGTCTTGAACATTGTGAGGAGAGGCCAAAATTGGTTATCCCGCTGGAGATGATTGCAGAAGATATTGACTATTATTCGAAGCATGCATTGCTGTGCAAGTTTATGGGGATGTGGGTTTCATTACAATTTCTAAAATCATGGGCCCAACAAACTTGGATGCCAGAGGGAGAAATGGAGGTTATGCTTTTAGCAAATAACTTTTTCATGGTTTCATTCAATTGCTTGACAGATCACAACAAGGCCTTTGAAGGAGGCCCCTATTTTCATAATCAAATTGGGCTATTTATTAAACCTTGGCATGCGGGCTTCAATCCTGCTAAAGAGCTTCTGAACCAAGTTCCGGTGTGGGTTCAGCTTCCAAGGTTTCCTGTGGAATATTGGCGGGATGATGTTTTACACTTGTTGGCTTTGATGCTAGGAAAACCAGTTGGTGCTTCACAACAGACTCAAGTTAAAAAGATGATGAATTTTGCTCGTATCTGTGTTGAGATTGATTTAAGTAAACCTTTGCCAGATTTGATGGATATGTGTGCAGTCCTTACTCTTGGGTGCAGCAGTTGGACTATGAGACTCTTCCTTTTCGGTGCCATCTCTGTCATGAATATGGACATTTGCAAAGGAGATACCCAAAGGCTAGGCCCATGGATTCCCAGCCTTCTCAACCTCCCCACAATCCCCCCAGGGTTGAAAAGGGGAAGGAACCCATTCTTGGTGATGTGGATGGGGTTGATGGTTTCATTCCTGTCAAGGTTCAAAACAGGAATCAAGGTCAAAAGAGGACTTTGAAGGAAAGCTAGGATGAATATTCTTTCAATAGATTTGAAGTTTTAGATGATCTTAGCTAGCAGGAAGTGAATCTAGGCTTGGTGAATCTGGATCAGGGTGCTTTGGGTACAAGACAAGAGGGCCTTCTTTCTGAAGTTACTCAGGTTTTGCAAGATAATAGGGCTTTGCAAATGGACACAGATGTTCAAATGGAAGTCCAGGTGGAATCGGTTCCTATTATAGTAGGGAAGAAGGGTGGTGAGGATGGATCTCCTCTTGTTTCAAATGTAGGTACTAAAGGGGTGAAGATTAATAAGTCTTCTTCTTCTCATTTGGGTCTTCATCAAAAGGATCCAAAAAAAGGGGTTGGGGAGAAGTCTTCCAAGCTTGGTAGAAAAAAAGATTTGGAAAAGATTAAATTAACAGGGGAAACTTTGGTAGAGTCAGGGTTTGTTAAGACTCTAGATTCTCATTTTTCGAGACCCTTGAAATGATTGTTCTATCTAGGAATGTAAGGGGCTTGAATAGTGGCCCTCGACAAAAAGTTGTTCATGATTTGGTTAGAAGTCAATCTCCTAATGTTCTTTTCTTGTAGGAGACTAAGTTATTAGTGGAGTGTATGTTTGGTTTAGTGCCTAAGTTGTGGGGGAGTGGAGAGTACCAGTGTATTGGTGCTCAAGGGTCTGCTGGAGGAGTGGCTTGTTTATGGAATCCTTAGAAGATCCACCCTCTTTGGTGGTTGTCCTTTCAGTCTTCTATCTCTATGATTGCATCTTGTTTTGAGACGGGGGAGTTTGTTCTCTTCTCCAATATCTATGCACCTACTGAACTTCAGGGTAAACAACTTTTGTGGTCCCATATCCAGTTTGTCCGAAGCATGTTTCCTTTCCATTCGTGGATTATGGCTGGAGACTTCAATGCTATTTCTGAGTTGGCTGAGAAGCGGGGTGGTATTGCGAGGCTTGAGCCTTCTGCGTTGCTACTTTAGGAAATCATCTTAGCTTTAAATCTTGTGGATATCAATCCCATTAATGGCCAGTTTACTTGGAACAATCAGAGGATTGGGAATAACTACATTGCAGAACGACTTGACCGCTTTTTGGTTTCTTGCTACTGGGTGGGTGGGTTGTGGTTTTCTAGCTCTAAAATTTTGGATTGGAGGGGCTCAGAACATTGGCCTATCAAGCTGGGTATTATTCAGCTTGTGTGCCTCAATCTCCTTCTTTCAAGTTCCAGCTTATGTGGTTGCGCGACTCCTCTCTCCATGACTATATTACTGAGTGGTGGAGGTATGGTAGACCTGCTTATGGTATAGCAATGTATACTTTTGCTAAGTTACTTCAATTTGTCAAGTACTAGCTTAAACATTGGAATCGACAGTGCTTCGGAAACATTTTCCATGCTAAGACTGCTGCCCAGGCTGATTTGGATGGTATTACGAGGTTGATCAGGGAGGATGGAGTGACTGAGGACCTACTATGGGAAGAGACTAGGGCTTTGAAAGAATTAGAAGAGTGTGAGCTATGAGAGGAAGTTTTTTGGAAACAAAAGGCTCAGATTGAGTGGCTTCAGGAAGGGGATAAAAACACTACTTTTTTCTTCAACTCGGTGAAAGCCAGGAGACATGGCAATTCTATTTCTACTCTGGTGAATGACATGAGTGAAACTCTTTCTTCTTTTCATGAAATCACATGTGAAGCTATGCAATATTTTGCTTCTTTATTCAGGGAGGACTCACAGGGGGGTTTTGATGAGGAAGCTCAAGTCCTTTCTTGTATCCCTTCTTTGGTTTCTAGGGAGATGAATGAGCATCTTATGAGTGATATTTTGATTGAGGAGCTAGAGGGGATCATGTTTCAAATGAAGAGGGGGAAAGCTCCTAACCCTGATGGTTTCCTGATTGAGTTCTTTCAAGAATTCTGGGAGATTATCAAGTTGGACTTGTTGGTGGTTGTTCAGGAGTCTCATAAGAATAAACATATGTTACGAGCTTTGAATTCTACCTTCCTTGCTCTCATCCCAAAGTGTGATGGGGTGGATAGGTTAAGTCAATTTCATCCTATCTCTCTTTGCAATGTGATTTATAAAATTATCTCTAAATTGATTGCTGATAAGTTGAAAAAGTGGCTTAAAGTGCTGATTTCTGAGGAACAGAGTGGTTTTGTGGCAGGACGTCAGATTCTGGATGGGGTTGTTATCACAACTGAAACCATTCACTCTATGGCTAGTTCCAAAGATAAGGTAATGTTCATCAAGCTTGATATGGCTAAGGCTTATGACCACGTTCGATGGTCCTTCCTTCGGAAGGTTCTTGGTGCTTTTGGTTTTGGGGATGAGTGGATTTATTGGGTTAAGAGTTGTGTTACTTCAGTCTCCTTCTCTGTGTTAATAAATGGTGAGCACTCTAAGCTTTTTGGTGCCTCTTGGGGTTTGCGGTAGGGTGACCCCCTCTCTCCTTACTTGTTTCTTCTTCTTGTTGAGGGTCTGGGATGCTTGATAAGAAGGAATGTGGAGTTAGGTTTCATTCAGGGCTAGGGGTGGGGAGGTGGTTTACCTCCACAGTCTCACTTGTAGTTTGTTGATGACATTGTTTTGATGGGTAGACTACAATTAGGCAAGCTTCAAATTTGCGCAAGGTGTTGGATGTTTATCTTGTAGCTTCGGGCTAATTGATTAATGAAGATAAGTCTTCCATCTTTTTCTTCAATACTCTAGGTTCCATTCAGAGGCGAATTGCTCATATCTTGAGATTTCAGACTGGGGTTCTCCCTTTGACTTATCTTAGTATTCCCATCTCTGTTGGAAGACTTTCCAGGGATTCTTGGCAGAATATTCTGGATAAATTTCATGTGAAAGTTAATCATTGGACCTATCATTGGTTGTCCTTTGCAGGTCATGTTCAGTTGCTCGAGTTTGTGGTGCAAGCCCTCCCCGTTTATAGATGTATGATTCAGGTGGCCCCTTTGGGTTTTGTTAGGGAATTGGATTCCTTAGCAAGACAGTTTTTATGGGCTGGTAGCTTATTGTCCTCTAAATGGAGCCTTGTCAGATGGGACATTATTTGTAGCCCAAAGTAGTTTGGTAGCCTCAGGTTAAGGCAGTCATCGTTGTTAGGGATGGCGTTGGCTGCTAAATTGTATTGGTGGTGGTGTGTGGAGTAGGATGGGATCTGGGATAGGTTATTAACTCAGAAATACTTCCCAGGGATCCCTCAAATTGATATTCCTTGTTATCCACTAGTGGGGAAAGGCTTAGTGATTTGGAGTATGCTCAAGAAAGGGGCTGCTCTGGTCAAGGATGGTTTATTTTGGATTTGCAAAAGAGGGACAAAAGCTAATTTTTGGTCTGATTCTTGGGATGGTTTTCCTCCCATTGTTTCTCAGTTTCCCAATTTGGTGACTCTGTGCCAAAGGTTCTGTGAGGCAGGTTGGTCAAGGGTGAGTGACTTCAAGTCCTTTTCTTCTCATGGATAGTTGGTGGTGGCGAGATGGAAGAATCCTAATGAGTGGCCTGTTGTTGGTATGGAGGAGGAGTGTGCTAAGCTTCATAGTATCCTTTCTTGTAGACACTGTAGCTCCCTCCAGGAAGGGGATGCTATTTCTTGGTCTCCTAATCCTAAGGGTGTCTATACTGTTGCTTCTGGATATCAGGTGTTGTTATCTAACCGGTTGGATGGGGTGGAGGTTCATTGGTGGAAGAAAGTGTGGAATAAGCTTTCTTGGCCAAAGTGTAATTGCTTTATTTGGACTTTGGTTTGGAATAGGTGCTTGACTTGGGATAATATTCAGAAGCAGGGTTTTTAGGGTCCTTCTATGTGTGTTTTGTGTGGATGTGGAGAGGACTCCTCTCACTTGTTTTTCTGTTGTCCCTTGACTTTGCAGCTTTGGCATTTTTGGTGGGAAGTTTGGAAAAGCCCCCATGTTCATGCTTCCTCCCTGGTGGATTTTTGGAGTAGTCTGGGTAGACCTCCTTCTATGGTCTCTTTCTTGCAAGATGTGTGGTATGTTGGGCCTTCCTTCATACTATGGCAGATTTGGTTGGAACGGAATCGCATAATATTTCGAGGTGAGAAGCTGTTGATTCAACAAGTTTGGCACAAAATTATGAATATGATTCAGGAGATGGTGGAAGCTAAGTGTGATGTGGTGTTCCCTTTAGAGAAAGGAGATGCTGAGCTGGTGGATAGATTGGGTATTCAGGGGTTGTCTCCAGCTTCTACTTGCGTCAGGAGAGGAAGGCGAGTGAAAAAGAAAGTTCAAAGGGTGGGGATTTGGCTTCCCCCTTCGGTTGGCATTCTGAAGCTCAATACTGATGGTTCTTCAAGGGGCAATCTTGGGCCTACTGGGATTGGTGGGACTGGTAGGGATTTTTCAGGATCGGTGGTTTTTTTCTATTCTGTTCACAAAGGATTGCAAACTATCAACCTTATGGAAGGTTTGGTGATCCTCTACGCTTTGGAGAGGGCTTATGCTTTGGGATGGTGCAAGGTTATCTGTGAGTCTGATTCACAGGTTTTGATTAATTTGTTGAATAAACAGAAGGTTTCTGATGTTAGTTAGCAGTTGGCTATGATGGTGCAGCAGATTCTACAGATAAATTCTTTGATGGAGATGGTGTCTTTTGTCCATATTCCAAGGGAGTGGAATACGACAGCAGATTGTTTGGCTAAGTGGGCTTCTGAGCATTTAGATGGCTGGAAGATTGATGAATGGGAGCAGGTTCCTCATGAGCTCCGATATGACTTGGAGAGGATTCTTGCCGAGGATGGGAATGGTATTGGTGAAGGATGATGTTGTTTCATGCTTTGTATGGTTGTTTCTTATGGATTCTTGGGGCCTTGGCCCTTTGAGGTTTTGTAATGTTCTTTCCTGAATTTCAATAAGGTTTTTACCCCTTTTTAAAAAATAAAATAAAATAAAGTGCTAATTACACAATTTGGACATCTTGCATTTGTACAAATTAGACTCACCATTACACTTCTTTTACATAAAACAATAGTAAAATCTAAACATTTACAATGCTGAATACACAAGATCACATTACACCAAGAAAAACATCTATACTTCCGATAAAGACTTTATTCTAATAAAAAAATGATAAACTTAACCTAATGACTTCAAGTATGATTACAAAGCTATTCCTATCTTGACTAGTAATGATAATTGATGAATCATAATGAAGACTTTAATCATAACTAATGATAATAATAATAATAATAATAATAATAATAATACATGATAAATATCTTAAAATTTGGGTCTAGTTATACTACTCTATTCTTTGCAAAGAGGACATAAGAATCTATAGTTCTCTACACATAACTTTATCAAAGATCTTTCTAATGGTAATGCGTTAGCACTTCGATTAAGTCAAAACCATCATGTCACAATCCTATAATAGACATTACAATAAAAGATAATGATCTTCCATTAGTCATTGCAAGATCTTACATCTTATATATAATATAATTAAGAAATCTGCAATGCTTACCTATAAGATCTGGTCAAAGAATAATGTAGTTAATCTAGAGCATATTAAAGGAACTCCAAATATCTTGACAAAGGATTTGATTCATTCACTTTAACTACAGAAGGATTCCAAATTACCATCTTTTAGGTTCCTTAGCAATTAAGTAGGTTGACTAACTAGCTTTATGGATCATGAACTACGCCTATTGTCACTACATAACATAAGGTAGGGTTAAAGGTAAGAGAAACAATTGAAGATCATTAATTATCCAAGGTCTATATATGAATGTGTTATCACATAGAACCCCAAGGTACATCATCTTTATTAATGAAGAGCTATATGAATAGTGCAATACCTTGACAAAATTTAATAAACACTAAGTCATTTATATATAATAAAGAATCAAATATAACAATAAAATTATAAGATCCATAATAAAATTTATAAGACAAGGATGTTTGATATAATAATGACACCATTTAATTTATTAAGAATTTCTAACTCTTTATAATAATAATAATAATAATATCCATCTTCATGCCATATCTTCATGGTTTACATTACAAAGACCACATCTTTTCCACAAAGGTGAAATCCTTCAAGCAGAAGGAGATGGCAAGTGCTAAGTTATATTCCAGGATTAGACAATGCATGAGGTGGATTGACAGGAAAGCATGGATAACAAGCTATGTGAATCATTTATCACACTATCTCAGAGGTGTTAACGCAATTAAAATGCATTAGTTTCTGCAAGAAAGTATTGTTTTAGACACAAGCACAAAAAGATAACAAACTTACCAAACCTCTTTCTTTGTACAATGCATGAAGGATAATAAGACTTTCACAAATCTTAGTTATGCTTTTGCTACACTTAACATGAGAATCCTTGATGATTAACAGTTTTATAGAATAAAAGCATTTAATATTCCTCAAAAAAATTTGATGTTTCTAAAGATAGGGGAGTCTATTTGAAAGAAGATTGAATAATAAGATAAAAAAAATATCATCTACACCTCACGTCACAGACTATCGCCTTCATAGTTCAATTTACAAGTCTAGGCTCAAATAGAGAGATTATGGCATGATGCCTATATTATGCATATGAAGGGTATGTCAGGCAGTCACGCTTATGTGATATAAAGCTCCCGAATAACTTAATCTTAATTTGCAACTCACGCTCTCCAATAATAGAGTAGATAAATATAGTTTTGTTTGGAGGCTTCCTAATTTCTTTGTTTTTTTAAAGGAAGGTTGAGGAGATTACTAAATAGTTAGTGGAGATTGTTGAATCAGAAAATTTCCAATTATGAAATGTAAATCTTTATGCTTCTATAAATGTATCTAGAATGGCAGACAGATAGTTTCCCAATTACTGCTAGAATGCGGTCTAAATTTAGAAATGCATTGGTGGATAAGTATGCATTAATGTGAAAGCCAGCCAAGGCACATGAATTATTTGACAGGATGCTCAAAGAAATATGGTCTAATAGAATTCTATAACTGTAGGATATGCAAAAAATATATTTGTTGGATTGGCTATAGGAATTTCCAAGCAATTAAGATTAGCAAGAATAAATATAACATTACAGTTTCAAATGACTCGGTAGACATTTACACATAAAATGTTATAAAATTTGATCTAGAGTGTGCATGCATTTAATGCACCAACTCCATCTGAGATCTTCATAGATCTCTTTCCTATCACTCTTGTAGAATTGTTAATGCACCTAGCTAGCCCATTAGATAGAAGTTATTGTTCGTCAGTTGTTATTGAATGTTGTTAGGTGAGTATGAATTTTGAGCGACTAATTTTTGTGTGAAGGGGATAAGACTAAAGGAAGGAATGAAGGACATTTAGTTGTTAGATTTTTTTGCAAGTGGTAGAAGCACAATAGTGCACAATAGAAGAAGAAGATTTGTTGCAGCAGCAACAGGAAGAATACAATAGAGGGAGTGTAGAGATTCAAGCTCTAGGCAACTCCAGACACACACAACAATTAGTCAGAGGAATGAGCAGAACAACTCCAGATAGAAAGGGACAAATGTAATGTCCAACAAGCTCCAGAGTGAGCAGTAGTTGTAGGGATAGAAGGAAACAGAGCTGTAGCTTTGGTGTTTGTATTTGTTGAATGTAAAATAGTTTTATTGTTTAATAGAAATCTTTGTTTGAGCATTCCGTTTTGTGTCCCCCCTCTCTCTATTTGATTATTCTTCCTTCTTTGAGTGTTATTTGAGCTATACCACTCCAAAAAATTGGTATCCGAGCCATAGGTTTGGTAGATCTTGAGTTTTACCTTTCTGGGTATTGAGGAAAAGCTCTAAGTTTTTCTGGGTATTATCAGTCTCCCTTGATTTAGAAAATGGTTGGAGGAGACAGTAAGAGTTGGAAGCAGCAACCCATATTTGATGGGAAGAACTATGATGTTTGGGCGAAGAAGATGAAGACCATCTTGGTTGCAAACAATTTGTGGGAACTTGTGGTCAGTGGGTTCACAAATGTGACTGACCCAAATGCTTTTGTAACCTTGTCCAACGCCCAGAAGAACCAACTGAAAGAAACAAGGAGGAATGATGCAAAATCCCTCAGTTTGATTGAGGCAGCCTTGATACAGGCTATATTTCCTAGAATAGTAGAAGCTAACTATGCAAAGGAGGCCTTGCAGATTCTAGAAAACAGTTACAAAGCAACTGACAAGGTGAAGTTGTTGAAAATCCAATTGCTACAGAGAGATTTTGAGACCCTGCAGATAAAGGATGGAGAGTCTATTTCAGACTTCCATACTAGGGTTTCCACCATGATAAATCAGTTAAGAATTAATGGGGAAACAATAGAAGAGCAAAGGATTATTGAAAAAATCCTTAGAAGTCTTCCCTTGAGATTTGACCCTATTGTCATAGAAATAGAAGAGGCCAATGACCTCTCCAAGATGACAGTAGATTAGTTGATGGGTTCCCTTCAAACCCATGAGCAAAAGATGAACAGATCCACTCCTTCCCTAGAGCAAGCCTTCAAAGATCAGAGCAATGTGAGAGGTAGGGGAAGAGGAAGAAATAATAGAGGTAAAGGCAGAGGAAGAAGTAACTCTGGAAGAGGTGGCTCAAACAACCAAGAAGATGGACCAAGCACCACTCAACAGGACTCCCACAACAAGAAGAGCAGTAGCTCCAACTAGAGGTATGATAAATCTAATGTGCAGTGCTATTACTGTCACAAGTTTGGTCATTATGCAAATGAGCGTAGGAAGAAACAATGTTACCAA
The DNA here is from genome assembly GCA_027924645.1 of Cunninghamia lanceolata. Lineage (NCBI taxonomy): Eukaryota > Viridiplantae > Streptophyta > Pinopsida > Cupressales > Cupressaceae > Cunninghamia > Cunninghamia lanceolata. The sequence goes on from BSBN01000771.1 coordinate 2,196,171, forward strand.
GGGAGTCACAATGCTAATGTAGCAAATGAGGATAAGGATGAAAATTAAAAACAGTCTAAGGTGTTTATAGTATGCAACCATTCTGAGCAGAGAAACCCTAAAGCATGGTATTTGGACAGTGGATGTAGCAACCACATGAGTGGTAATACAAATTTATATGCTTCCATTGACAAAAGTGTCATGTCTGAGATCATGATGGGGAATAGTCAAAAAGTTCCTATCATGGGAAGAGGCATCATCATAGTTCTATCCAAGTAAGGTGAGAAAATGTAGATCCAGGATGTCTTTTATGCCCCAGGCATAAAACATAACCTACTAAGCATTTGACAGATGGTCCAAAATGGTTATAGAATCCTGATGGAGAAAGGGGAGTGCATCATCTATGATAGGGATGGTAGCACAAAGGTCATTGTAGCAGTGCAGATGACAAGAAACAGAATGTTCCCCCTTAAGTTGCAGTCCCCAACACTCTCTACAGATGCACCTATCAAGTTCCAAATGGCTCTGGAGTCAACCAGATGGCATCTACAATAGTGGCTCAATAGTCAACCTTTAATATAGTCAACTAAGACCCATCCAAGCTTTGGCATTTGAGGTATGGGCACTTAAGTTTTTTTGGTTTAAGTCTTTTGTCCAAAAAAGGCATGGTTAGAGGGCTTCTAATAATTGTTGAGCCCGATAGGAAATGTGAAGCATGCATTTTAGGAAAGTAGCACGGACAACCCTTTCAATCAAGGCATTCTAGGAGGGCAAGAGTACCATTGGAGCTGGTGCATTCATATTTGTGTGGCCCTATGAATACCCCCATACTAGATGGGAATGTATATTTCATGACCTTCATAGATGATTACAGCAGAAAGACTTGGGTTTATTTCTTGAAGAATAAATCTAAAGCATTTGAGAAGTTTAAAGAGTTTAAGGCCTTGGCTGAGAAACAAAGTGGCCGTTTCATTAAGGTCCTCAGAATAGACAGAGGGGGAGAGTATGTCTCCAAAGAATTTATGAATTTTTACAAGTATGAAGGCATTCAGAAGCAGTTCACAACATAGTATGCTCCACAATAAAATGGAGTTGCTGAGAGGAAGAACAGAACCATCATAGAGATAGCAGCAAGCATGCTGAAGGCTAAGGGACTACCTAATGATTATTGGGGTGAGGCATTAGCAACAACAATATACCTACTAAATAGAAGTCCCACAAAGGCTGTAAGGGACATAATTCCACAAGAAGCATGGACAAATGACAAATGGAGTGTGGAGCACCTACAAATATTTGGGTGCGTGGCATATACATTTGTGCCTAAAGAGAAAAAATAGAAGTTTGATGACAAAGGAGAAAAGTGCATCTTCATTGGGTACAATGAAGAATCCAAAGGCTACAGGATGTACAACCCTATTACCAAGAATGTTATAATCAACAGGGATGTTGAGTTCATAGAGAATGAATCGTGGGATGGCATAGTTGACACCACCACAGGTATCTCAGCAATAATACCCATAGATGATGAGGAAGGTGGAAATGAAGCAGGAACTTCCAGCAGTGAAGTAGAACCAACACCGGAGCACTTTGGATCCAACTTTGGAGCTCTCTGGAGCCATCCCCAAAATAGTTCAGATTCAGTCAGTTTAAGACTGCAGTAACACAGTTAGCTCCAGAGCACTCCAGAGTCAAGCAGCAGCAACTCCAGAAGTAGTTCAGATCCTACGCTCGCTTCTCTAATGCCGAAAAAGATAAGGAGTGTGAGGGAGATTTATGAAGATACAAGGTATGATGATGTTGATGAAAATATGGACTTTACTTTGTTCTCTCATGGTGATCCAACAAATTTTGAAGAGGCTGTGAAAGAAGAAAAATGGTGTAAGGCCATGGCTGAGGAGTTGGATGCAATAGAAAGGAATGAGACATGGGAGTTAATAGCTTTACCCAAGGGTAAATAGGTGATTGGAGTTAAGTGGGTCTATAAGACTAAAAGTATTGCTGAAGGAAAGATAGAAAGGCATAAAGAAAGGTTGGTTGTCAAGGGGTACAAACAACAACCTAGAAGAGATTATGATGAGACCTATGCACCAGTTACAAGGTTAGAGACCATGCCGGTAGTCATAGCAATTGCAACCTAGCACAAGTGGAAGGTATATTAAATGGATGTGAACTCAGCCTTCTTGAATGGAGTATTGAAAGAGGTGTATGTGGAGTAGCCACCTGGCTATGAAGTTCCAGGGCATGAAGACAAGGTATATAGGCTTTGAAAAGCTCTATATGGGCTGAAGCAAGCACCTCAGACATGGTACAACAAGATATATTCCTATTTGCCGAGTAATGGCTTTAGAAAAAGTGGCAATGAGCCCACACTCTACATCAAAGCAGCCAATGGTGAGATTTTGATTGCTGTTTTGTATGTAGATCTAATTTTTACTGGTAATAGTGACCTCTTCATTGCTGATTTCAAAGAGGCGATGAAGAAAGAGTTTGAGATGATAGACCTAGGTTTGCTGAGATATTTTCTTGGCATTGAGGTCCAACAATTAGAGCATGGCATATTTATTTTGCAAACCAACTATGCCAAATAGATTTTGAAAAGATTTAAGATGCAGAACAACAAGCTTGCACCAACACCAACAGCTACATGTCTGAAACTGAGCAAGGAGGACAACAACAATGAAGTGAACCCAACCCTCTACAAGATTGTGGTTGGAAGTTTGATGTATTTGACTGCTACAAGGCCTGATTTAATGTACGTGGTAAGCCTAATATCTAGGTTCATGGAGAAGCCTAAGGACACACACTGGCAAGCAAGAAAGAGAATCCTGAGATATGTCAATGGTACACAAAGCTATGACATATTGTACACTGCATCTAATGAGTTCAAGCTGGTTGGTTACGTTGACAGTGATTGGGCAGGAAGTGTAGATGACAGAAAGAGCCATCTGGATATGTGTTCCACATGGGTTCAGGACCCATTTCATGGGCATCAAAGAAGCAGCCCATAGTTTCCCTCTCCATAATAGAAGCATGTACATAGCAAAAAATGCAATAGCATATTAGGCTATTTGGTTGAGAAGAATCCTTGCAGCTTTGAATGAACAACAAGAAGATGGTACAACCATATTTTGTGACAATGTTTCCTCCATAGCCTTGACGAAGAATCCAGTCTTCCATGGATGAAGCAAACATATTGAGATCTGCTATCATTTCATAAGGGAGTTAGTGGAGAATGGAGAGATCAAACTATAGTTTTGTAGGTCTGAGCAGCAGCTCATAGACATTTTCACTAAGGCACTATCTAAGGAGAGCTTTGAATGCCTAAGGGATAGCTTGGGCATTGTGGACAGCTCCATATTTCAGCGCCGGAAAGAAAGCTCCAGACAGCTTTGGATAACTACAGACAGCTCTAGAGATATAGAGTGAAAAGGTATGAGGCTCCAGATTAAGGGGGAGTGTTAGAAAATTTAATCTAGAGTCCTGTAGAATTGTTAATGCACCTAGCTAGCTCATCAGATAGAAGTTATTGTTGGTCAGTTGTTATTAAATGTTGTTAGGTGAGTTTGAATTTTGAGCAGCAGATTTTTGTGTGAAGGGGATACGACTAAAGGAAGGAATGGAGGATAGTTAGTTGTTAGAGTTTTTTGCAAGCAGCAACAGTACAACAGTGCACAACAGAAGAAGATTTGTTGCAGTAGTAGTGGGAAGAATACAATAGAGGGAGTGTAGAGATTCAAGTTCTAGGCAGCTCCAGACACACACAACAATCAATCAGAGGAATGAGCAAAACAACTCTAGACAAAAAGGGACAATTGTAATGTTGAGTAAGCTCCAGAGCGAGCAATAGTTGTAGGGGTAGAAGGAAACAGAGCTGTAGCTCTGGTGTTTATATTTGTTGAATGTAAAATAGTTTTATTGTTTAATAGAAATCTCTATTTGAAAATTCTATTTTGTGTCCCCTCTCTCTCTATTTGATTATTCTTCCTTCTTTGAGTGGTATTTGAGCTATACCACTCCCAACAAAAAATAAGAATCATAAAGAAGTTACACGAATTGCTTGACAAAATGCCTCAAAGAGATGTCTTCCCATGGAATGTAACGATTTCAGGATAAGCACAAAATGGATTTGTTTAAAAAATGTTTCAACCAATACATTGGAAAAAAATGTGTGGACTGTTTGACAGAAAACCTCAATAGAAATGACACTTCATGAAATAGAAAATATCAATTAGAAACAAGATGTTGGGAAATTTATACCAAAAAAAGAATATGATCTTATACACCTGGATTCTAGTAATGAAGCATCTTTAAAACTCTTGAAATATTAAATCAACCAAGAAATGGATCATGCCTGCAACAAAAAACACTTTCATCTAGATGTAATAGAAGGCGGGTTGTTTGTCAGACAAGGTACACAAACTATTTGACAGTAAATAAAAGAATGAGATCCCAAGCAAATGTGAGATGATAGATCCGTTAAAGAAATTTTCCAATAGATATAATGTAATGCAAGCATTAAGCCCAACCATCTTACTTATTTAACAATCTCATAGTCTATAGGAATGTAACCTAAGAATAAGATAAGTTGATCTGGTATGAGATATTCTCTATGAGGGTTTTAAAGCAATGGAGTGCAGCTTCAAGAAATTACACATACACTCAAGTATACAGAGGAAGTAACCACTCTTAATCCACGCGCTAACTGTGCAGGACATTAAGCTCTTACCTTCTACTTCAAATGTCTACAGCTTTTTAATGAATAATATTCAACAAATACTTACCTGGATATTGGCTTAGCCATAACATGGAGTTCAGTCTGCAACTGTACCGGTAGGTGTAGTATCATGAATATATCCTTTTGCTAGCATCCTCCTTGCCGTACCTTCTTGAGTGAAATCTTGCCTGTAACATTTCGTAACTATTTTCCAGAGCTTTCACATTCTATTCCAATGGCTCCCAAAATCTTGTGAGTTTCTCATGTATCTCCTTCTTCCATTTCTTCCTTCTTTAAAATTGAACAACATGACTTTTTATATGCCCATTTTGACACCCATTTTCTCATCCTCTTTCGTAATCTAAAATTAGCTCCACTAACTTGAAACTGTAATAAATATTAATATCTAAAATCTCTCTAGAATTGCATAACTGCCATTTCTTGCAAATGGCATAGGATTAAAGAATGCAAAAGCATAAAATCATCTAAATAGTTATTTCAAAGAAATATAACTAATTAATTATTTTTCAATAAAATATCATATTTAAATAAATAGGTTTCAGATATGCCTTACATTCTTCCACCCTAAGAATGGACTTCCTCCTAGAAGTCATCAAGAGAAATGAATTTCCTTAACTTCATCATATCCATCAAAAGTTAGATTTCATCAAAAGATTTATTAAGTCGACTAGATATCCTTTTTGCTATCATCTAACAGTACAAAACCTGAAACCTACATCATGACCAAATGAGGAAAATACAAAGAAATCCAGATTCACTCATCCATACTAATCTTCATATCACAAGAACAGATTTAGTCCATAAATTTGCATACAAAATTATATCAAGCCAGTTTAGCTCACTTGATCTGTAACCACAAAATTAATTACAAACTAGATTTGCTCACCACCCAACCATAGGATTCGATCAATCGAATCCACCCTCGAGCATTTAAAGAAAAATATTTCTTGACGTACACCATATTGAACAGATTACAAAACCATTTTTCAAGAATCAAATTCACATATTTATCTCACTTTCTTTCACAATAAAATTAATAACTCCCATGAGCATCAAACTTCCATTAAACATTGACTCCCTCAATCACAACTCCTAAAATCTTCTTGTAGCATCAACTCCCAGAAATAATAATATCCAAAATCCATAAAACAATTTTCTCCCATAATAATAATAATAATAATCTCCCAAACATCATAAAACAATAATCTCCCAGAAAACTTCCAAGAGCAATCAACTCCCAAAAACATTATCATTTCACATATCATCAATTTCCAACAATTCCTTCCATCATATCACTAATTTCAGGCAACATAACAATGCTCATGTAAAAATTCATCATTCTTGGAAAATTAAATATGCAGACAATAACAATAGATTTCTTCAAAATTCACTTGCTACATTCATTTAAATCATAAAACAAAAATATAATTTATTTTTCTTACCTTGGCTGTCCAAGTTAGGCTCAACCCATAAAACTTTCCCAAGCAACTCACAACAATCAGAAAATACCATTCTTTCCATTAGAATTCTATAATATCATCATAATTTATCCTAGAAGCATATTTATATCATCAATATATTATTGATAATCAAATTCATTATAATGTATTCCTTTATAACAACTCTTAACATTTAAACATCACTGATATTATGATGCAGTCAAGGTAGGAAGGTCCAATGAAGGACTGTCTGGCCTTGCAGCCTAATCAACTAACACCATGATCATAATGGATATGCAATAGAAGCTAAGAGCTAATCAACAAAAAGATAAAAGATATTTGTGAACACAAGATGTATCCTGGGAAAACCCTAATAGGGAAAAATCCAGCCTTCAAAGTTCCTTCTTCTTATATTATGATCTCAAAACACATTACATATGCCACTCAGGCTTTATAGATGCTAGGCCGCAACCTAGGGATTACAAAAGATACATACAACAATATTCTTCCAGGATTTCTTTCTACTACATCTTAATTCTCTGCTCTACAACTTCTTCTACTTCCTGCTTTGCCTTCTACACTGTTCTGCTACTCATTCAGATCAAAACAACTTAAAATCTTTCTTCATATCTCTGTGTTATCAATCACTACCTAGAAACAATCCTTTATATCTTATTTATATCCTCCGTAAGCTTTCTAAACATTAACAAGTCAACCTAATTGCAATGGTTAGTCAGGTAACGTGTAGACATGGATAGATTGGACCTAAACATAAGGTATTGTTCACTAATGCATAGAACTTCATGCAGATCTCCATGAAGGTCAGCAAGGTCCTATAATTCATTGAATAATTTTGATTTAGGCTCCGCAAGTCACGGATTTGCTCCACAAGTTGATTAGACTTCATTGAACACTGTCGGCTCTACTTTATGAAAATAGGTAAAAATAGGTAATCTTCTGATAGCGATATCTTTCTGGAATTGAACCTAAATGATCTAAATTTTAGAAAGGTTGTAGATGACTATGTCAGATGCTAAGTCTAGCTCCATAGCTCTTGATATGATAATGCGGTATTATCGAAGGTCACTTTCTGAGTACTCTGCAACGTCATTGTTAACTGCATCAATTACTTTGAATGCTTTCGAATGCTCCTGCATCAAACTCTCGGGGTTAATTGAAAATTAAGTCTCTTCACTTTGGTCTGTATTATGGAAAAATCAATGTTGTCTCTATGAATAGGTTCAACGATTTGATCACAGGTACTTGCAACTGCCTCAAGGTCGGTGGTCTATTCAAGTCCACCCTATAAACTGCCTCAAGTTCTTCTAAGTTTGGCATTCTACTTGCAAGCCTTGCACTGCCTCAATGATCAACAGTCTGAGAAAGTCTTCTCCGCAAGCTGCCTCAGATCAATGTCTTCTTCAATCAATTAAGAGTCAATCAATACATACTTGCATCCTCGAGAACAATTGATTACTTCCTTGATTCATTTAGTACACTTTCTGAATTTCCCTGTAATACTTTCTAATCTCTATTTTTAGACAAAATTTCTCTCACACACATCAAAATCTTATAGTTTCTGCTCTGCATACACTACTCCTATACTTATCTATGTTTCTTTATCCATGTTTCCTTTACTCCGGTACATAAATTGTCTCTTTTAGTAGAATATCATCATTTCTTCTTTCTCTGCAATATGAATTTCTCTTTTTTTGTTATTCCTCACACAACTTTGTTTCTTAGATGATTTCATACAGACTTTCTCTTGCATTGCTTTCTCTATTCTATAACACAAATCTCCTTAATAACAATGCTTCTCCTTCTTCTGGTTTCTCTATCAAATTTGACATCTCAAAAGGTTCCTCTTTCTTTGCATGAACTATCTCTATATCAATAGGCTCTTCTTCTTCTGCATAAACTATCTCTGTATTTATTATTTCCTTATCCTTAGCTTCTCTGGTAATAGGTTCTTGATGACATTTACTGCTTGATTATTTTCTCCTCCAAACTTGAAAACGGGTTCTTCTGAATGGTCTTCTATCAAATCCTCTTTCATCTCTTTTGTATCCTTCACCGTGAGAAGAATTTTGACTCCTGTCATTTCTCCCTTTGTAGTTTGAATTACTATCCTTGTTCTACTCTGCATAAGGTCTTATGTCTCTGTATCCTGATTCATATCCTCTTTTCTCCCCAACACATGAATACTTCCATCTATACATCCTTCTAAACATATAAGTAACATGTTTCCATTTTGCTCCATCAATCCATCCATAGTTCATCTACATACGATTTGTCATAGGCTTTCTCCTCCTCAATTTATTCCAACACATCTTTTCAGAATGATTCCTTAATCCACAAAACTTACAAGGGTATAAATCCCAACATAATTCTTTTTCATGTCCATGTCTATTACAATGTGAATAATACATACCTTTTCTTCCCTGATTTGATTTGTTTGAATTTGCAACAACATCCTTACCTATGTCATACCTAAGGCCTTCACTTCTTGATCTTATCACTAGTTCAATTGGTTCTGTAATTGCTTGCTGACACTTTCCCAATCCTTTTCCTTCATATCCCATTCTTTGCATGATTTTGAAACCAATACCATCACTAACAATTGCAGGTTTAGTAACATTATCATCATCATTTTCACTTTCTAAATAAGCTTCTAAATCATCACACAAATCATTAGTATCATAAGAAACATCACAAAATTCGGGCTTAGATCTCAAATTTTCATTCTCTTTTCTACACATGCTATAAGTGACTGCTCTAATTGGTTAACATATTCCTTCAATGTTGATATTTCACTCTCCTGCAGACTGTTCTCCGTTTTCAATTCTTCTAGACTTTCTTCTAGATTTCTATTCCTCTTTTCCATCTACCCAAACAACTTGAAACCTTCTTCCAATTTTGCAAATCTCTTTTCAACATCCTCAAACAACTTCAGCTCTGCTTCCAATTCTTCATTCCTCCTTTTTACATTTTCCAATTCTTCTTCAAGGGCATCATATTTGTCTTCTCCTAGTTCTTTCATCTTTTCCATCAACTTTGAATTATACCTTTTGACTTCACACAATTTTTCTTCCAGAATATCCTTTTCGCACATTAGGGTTTGATTTTCCTTCTTCATCCTCTTTCCAATTTTCCCCATCGAAACAAATCAGATAAACAACTTAATTTTGAAAAGCTTACCTGAATCTTCCTTGCCTTGATCTTCTTCATTGGTGATACTTGTTATTTCTAGGGTTTCACACTTTTTCCAACACCTTCAGATTCGCCACCTTCCTAGCAAATTCACGACCAACCCAATAGATTCAAAACTAGCTCTGATACCACTTGATGCAGTCAAGGTAGGAGGGTCCAATGAAGGACTGTCTAGCCTTGCGGCCTTATCAACTAACACCATGATCACAATGGATATGCAATGGAAGCTAACAGCTAATCAACAAAAAGATAAAAGATATTCATGAACACAAGATGTATCCTGGGAAAACCCTAATAGGGAAAAACCCAACCTTCAAAGTTCCTTCTTCTTATATTATGATCTCAAAACACATTACATATGCCACTCGAGATTTACAGATGCTAGGTTGCAGCCCAGGGATTACAAAAGATACATACAACAATATTCTTCTAGGATTTCTTTCTACTACATCTCAATTCTTTGTTTTGCAACTTCTCCTGCTTCCTTCTCTACCTTCTACTCTGTTCTGCTACTCATTCAGATTAAAACAACTTAAGATCTTTCTTCATATCTTCGTGCTATCAATCACTTCCTAGAAACAATCCTTATCTCTTATTTATATCCTCCGCAAGCTTTCTAAACATTAACAAGTCAGCCTAATTACAACGGTTAGTCAGGTAACGTGTAGACATAGATAGGTCAGACCTAAACATAAGGCATTGCTCCATTGATGCATAGAACTTCATGCAAATCTCCATGAAGGTTGACCAAGTCCTATAATTCATTGAATAATTTTCCTTTAGGCTCTACAAGTCACAGATTTGGTCTGCAAGCTGATTAGACTTCATTGAACACTGTCAGCTCTACTTTGTGAAAATAGGTAAAAATAGGTAATCTTTTGATAGCGATATCTTTCCGGAATCAAACCCAAATGATCTAAATTTTAGATATGTTGTAGATAACTATGTCCAGATGCTAAGTCTAGTTCCGTAGCTCCTGATATGACAATGAAGTAAAATGCGGTATTCTCCAAGGTCGCTTTCTCGGTACTCAGCAACTTCATTGTTAACTGCCTCAATTGCTTTGAATGCTTCCGGATGCTCCTACGTCATATTAATTTCATACATCATGTATACTTTCAATGGGATTGGGATAATTAGTGCCAAATAGAACCATAATACCATACAATTTCACAATATACATCCCCCAGGCCATCTAATCCCCTATACAACCTGCTAGGGACCTCTCTTGGGTATGACAATCTACACAATAAACATTGATATAGCCTCAAAATAAAGAAGTTTCTAATGAGAAAAAAATTCAAATAAAATCAATAAGTAAAACTTTATATAAAATGAATTAGGAACCGTAAGTTCAATTCAAAACCATAAACCTTAATAAAGTAATCGTTGAGGCAAAAGGACAATCAAACAAATATCAAAGATTTTTTTAAAAATTGCTGGCTCAATTAAGAAAAGAAAATTAACCAAACAAAAATTTCAAATATTCTCACAAAACTCAACATTACAATCACCACATGACTTCAAACAAGTCACCTAAGGGGAGGAGGGGAATGTGGTGGTCTCAAACCACATTGAGCTCCAACATATACCACAAAAAGGAATTGATCATGAAACTTATGCAATTATGAGCATTCAACAATTATGAATAATCAAAGGTTAGAAAAATCCCCCTTTTCACAAATGTAGCTCATTTAACACAATAGTAGCTCCCATTCAATAGTATCTCCTGCAACAATAACTCCCATAAAATAATAACCCCCAACATCATTATCCACAACACCAATACCAACACCATCAATATCCACAAAAGGGCATAACACAACAATAGCTCCCATAGATGGGTTTGCATTACCAAAACTTTTACCCCAAAGCTGCCAAGTGTTGCAACCTAGTGCTCTGATACCTATGTAATGCCCACTTAGGAAAATTCAATAAATAATAATAAATTAAAGTACAGTAGTCAGAAATAATGAAAAATATACTATGATTACATGAGAAAATTTATTTATTTTAGATAATAAACTTCAAAATTCATTGTAAATAAATTCCAACTTACAAATGCTTCTTATACAATTATACACATTTACGAGAAATGTCATAACATCATCCTTTCGCAAGTTGGAAAATATTTTCTCAGCTTCGGTATCTTGCACAATTATCAGATCTGAATCTACACACTAAATGTAAACATTAGTTTTACATAGTCACTAAATACACAAAATAGATACCAATTGCACAAAATGACAAGACTAAGGCCCTAAGGGGCTGACCTAATGTCTCGTGGGCTCATGATGGCCTTGCCTATGTATGTGTAGCGCAGATACTTCGTAGTTCAGAAACTTGAACATGCAATCACAAAACGGGATCATACAAATTTAAACCTCTAAGATGATATCGACATCTTCTCAATTTTAGATATACATTCACATTTCAATCCATACTTGAGAACAACAGAATATTAAGGTTTACCTTTCTCATTCTCATAAAACTTCATAAAACATAAAACAACCTTTTCAAACTAGAATACAAATCACTATTATGCTTAACCAATCATGCAAGTGAAAAGTCTACATTAGATAATGAAATAAATTTCATAGTTTATCATTATGAATACACTCATTAGGAAGATAAGACATCAATAGACAGATATATAGTCTTCAATTTTCAATCTAAGTCCCAAGATGGTGTCATCGATGATAATCAAACACCTTAAACACATAAATTCAAAACTCAGGTTAACATATGTAATAGCTTATACACTCTCTATAAATTATAAAGGAAATTATACCCTTATCTCATCATTTAACTCAATTGAACATTAATGCATAGAAATCAATGCTAATTTATAATTTGATAACAATGGTGATATATACAAAAATAAAGGTCCAATTAATCACACAATACTTAAAAAATAAATAGATCTCTAATTCCAGATCATAAAGTGCTAATCACACAATTTGGACATCTTCCATCTGTACAAATCAGACTCATCATTACACTTCTTTTACATAAAACAATAGTAAAATCTAAACATTTACAACGTTGAGTACACAAGATCACATTACACCAAGAAAAACGTCTATACTTCTAATAGACTTTATTCTAATCGAATATTGATAAACTTAAACTAATGACTTCAAGTCTAATTACAAAGCTATTCCTATCTCGACTAGCAATGATAAGTGAGGAATCATAACGAAGACTTTAATCATAACTAATGATAATAATAATAATAATAATAATAATAATAATAATAATAATAATAATAATAATAATAATGATAATAAATATCTTCAATTTTGGGTCTAGTTGTACTACTCTATTCTTTGCAAAGAGGACATAAGAATCTATAGTTCTCTACACAACTTTATCAAAGATCTTTCTAGTGGTAATACATTAACACTTCAATTAAGTCAAAACCATCATGTCACAAGCCTATAATAAACTACAGTATGGATTACAATAAAATATAATTATCTTCCACTAGTCATTGCAAGATCTTACATCTTATATATAATATAATTAAGAAATCTACAATGCTTACCTATAAGATCCGGTCAAAGAATAATGTAATTAATCTAGAGCATATTAAAGGAACTCCAAATATCTTGACAAAGGCTTTGATTCATTCACTTTAACTACAGATGGATTCCAAATTACCATCTTTTAGGTTTCTTAGCAATTAAGTAGGTTGGCTAACTAGCTTTATGGATCATGAACTAAGCCTATTGTCACTTCATAACATAGGGTAGGGTTAAAGGTAAAAGAAATAATCAAAGATCATTAATTATCCAAGGTCTATATATGAATGTGTTATTACATAGAGCCCAAGGTACATCATCTTTATTAATGAATAACTATATGAATAGTGCAATACCTTGACAAAATTTAATAAACACTAAGTCATATATATATAATAAAGAATCAAATATAATAATAAAATTATAAGATCCATAATAAAATTTATAAGACAAGGATGTTTGATCTAATAATGACACCATTTAATTTATTAAGAAATTCTAACTCTTTAAAATAATTAATAATAATAATATCCATCTTCATGCCTTATCTTCATGGTTACATTACAAAGACCACATCTTTTCCACAAAGGTGAAATCCTTCAAGTAGAAGGAGACAACAAGTGCTAAGTTATAGGAGCATTAGACAATGCATGAGGTTGATTGGCAGGAAAGCAAAGATAACAACCTATGTGAATCATTTATCACATTGTCTCAGAGGTGTTAATGCAATTAAAATGCATTAGTTTCCGCAAGAAAGTATTGTTTTAGACGCAAGCATAAAAAGTTAACAAACTTACCGAACCTCTTTCTTTGTACAATGCATGAAGGATAATAAAACATTCACAAATCTTAGTTATGCTTTTGCTACACTTAACATGAGAATCCTTGATGATTAACAGTTTTATAGAATAAAAGCATTTAATATTCCTTAGAGAAATTTTATGTTTCTAAAGATAGGGGAGTCGATTTAAAAGAAGATTGAATAATAAGATAAAAAAATATCATCTAAGCCTCACATCATAGACTAACACCTTCATAGTTCAATTTACAAGTCTAGGCTCAAGTAGAGAGATTATGGCATGACGCCTCTATTATGTAGATGAAGGGCATGTCAAGCACTCGCACTCATGTGATATAAAGCTCCTGAATAACTTAATCTTAATCTACAACTCATGCTCTCCAATAATAGAGTAGATAAATATAGTTTTGTTTGGAGGCTTCCTAATTTCTCTGTGTTTTAAAGGAAGGTTGAGGAGATTACTAAATAGTTAGTGGAGATTGCTGAATCAGAAATTTTCCAATTATGAAATGTAAATATTTATGCTTCTATAAATGTATCTAGAATGGAAGATAGACAGTTTCCCAATTACCACTGGAATGTAGTCTAAATTTAGAAATACATTGGTGGATAAGTATGCATTAATGTGAAAGCCATACAAGGCACGCAAATTGTTTGACGAGATGCCTCAAAGAAATATGGTCTAATAGAATACTATAACTGTAGGATATGCACAAAATAGATTTATTGGATTGACTATAGGAATTTCCAAGCAATTGAGATTAGCAAGAATAAATATAATATTATAGTTTCAAATGACTCAGTAGACATTTACGTAGAAAATAGGAATCATAAAGAAGTTACGTGAATTGCTTGACAAAATGCCTCAAAGAGATGTCTTCCCATGGAATGTAAGGATTTCAGGATAAGCACAAAATGGATTTGTTAAAAAAAGTTTTCAACCAATACATTGGAAAAAAAATGCATGGACTGTATGATAGAAAACCTCCATAGAGATGACACTTCATGAAATAGAAAATATCGATTAGAAACAAGATGTTGGGAAATTTATACCAGAAAAAGAATATGATCTTATACTCCTAGATTCTAGTAATGAAGCATCTTTAAAACTCTTGAAATATTAAATCAACCAAGAAATGGATGGTACCTACAATAGAAAACACTTTCATCTAGATGTAATAGAAGGCTGGTTGTTTGTTAGACAAGGCACATGAAATGTTTGATAGTAAATAAAAGAATGAGATCCCAAGAAAATATGAGATGATAGATCTGTTAAAGAAATTTTCCAATAGATATAATGTAATGCAGGCATTAAGCCCAACCATCTTACTTATTTAACAATTTTGTAGTCTATACGAATGTAACCTAAGAATAAGATAAGTTGATCTGGTATGATACATTCTCTATGAGGGTTTTAAGGCAATGGAGTGCAGCTTCAAGAAATTACACATACACTCAAGTATACAGAGGAAGTAACCACTCTTAATCTATGTGCTAATTGTGTAGGGCATTTAAGCTCTTACCTTCTATTTCAAATGTCTACAACTTTTTAATAAATAATATTCAACAAATACTTACCTAGATATTGGCTTAGCCATAACATGGAGTTCAGTCTAAAAGTGCTAGCGGTAGGTGTAGTATCATGAACATATCCTTTTGCTAGCATCCTCCTTGCCGTACCTTCTTGAGTGAAATGCTGCCTATAACATTTCATAACTATTTTCCAAAGCTTCCATATTCTATTCAAATGGCTCCCAAAATATTGTGAGTTTCTCTTGTCTCTCCTTTCATTTCTTCCTTCCCATTTTGACACCCATTTTCTCATCCTCTTTCATAATCTAAAATTAGCTCCACTAACCTAAAATTGTAATAAATATTAATATCTAAAATTCTCTCTAGAATTGCATAACTGTCATTTCTTGCAAATGGCATAGGATTAAAGAATGCAAAAGCATAAAATCATCTAAATAATTATTTCAAAGAAATATAACTAATTAATCATTTTTCAATAAAATATCATATTTAAATAAATAGGTTTCAGATATGCCTTACAACCCATCCTCTTTGCAATCTCTAACTTTGTCCCAATGAATTAGAGGTATACACCTTTGTTCATTAGATCATTCCCAAATAAATTTTTTTAGTATGTTGTTGGAGTCTACTGCTTTGGAGGTTAATTGGTTGCAAGCCATCATGTGAATTGGTATTTCTATGAGTATTGCTTTTATCATGGTGATTTTGCCAGCCAAGGTTAGCCATTTCCCTTTCTAGGTAGAAGCTCGATTGCGGCATTTTTCTATTACTTCATTCCATAAACTAGATCTAATGATTACATTAAAAATGGGCACTCCCATATATTTGCACAGTGTGGAATCCACACTCATCTCCAATATCGTTGCAATTCTTCTTTGGATTGATTTTTTTGTGGAAAAGAAAAAGATTTTAGAGGTGAGAATAATGGAGGAAGAAAATATCTTTTGGAGCGGTTGGAAATGTTAAATGCAGTAGGAAAATATCTTTGGAGTAGGTGAACAATTTAATGTCTTTGGTCTGCAGTTGGGAAGAGGGAGAGGGGGTCGTTCAGTTTGGAGAGGGAGTCAACGCCTCATGGAGAGGCTCTGGAAAGAAATAGGGAAGAAAAACAAAACATTAGGAAAGAGGTGGAATTTTCAGTGGATGGCATATTGATTCTGAAGATGTAAATTTTTAGATAAGTAGTCAAACACTGAACTTAGGTCCATAATATGGTAATTTGTTTAGTTATAGTTGCTTCATTGAATATGTATTGATAGTACCAAAATGTTCTGCAATTTAAATTCTATTTTTTGGTTTTGTATTTCAGTTAGGAAGATTTCTTGATTCTTAACCTTGAAACAATGTGTTAAGATTCTTTCTTTCATTCAAGAAAACCCTTATCGATGTATAGAGAAATTAATTCTTATTCAAAGAGCTATCAACCTTCACCTGTGGATTTATGGAACTCTATAACCTCGTTTTGGACTTTGAGTAAAATGTTTAAAATCAGCCTTGGCTATGCTTTCTATTGATATGTGAACACTGTTGTATGATTCCTCAAACCCCATAGGCCTTATTTTCACAGTTACCCTTTAATCTTATCGGTCTGAGCAGCAATAATTGCATTAAATTAAGCCTTTTTCAATGAACCTATGTTGTGCATATCATCCAATCATTACATCCCAAGAGTTAACATTAGCTTGAGGCTTTTGCCAAATAGTTCATATTCCGTGTTTACACTTTGAATTGTGAAATTGCCTACCAGAGCATTGTCTGTCGAATCTCCTATCATGGCAGACTCAGATCGCCTATTTCAGGAAATCTATACTATGCAAATCCTGCGTTCATTGTATTCCAAGAGATAACATCTAAATTTTGGCATTCTATCAGCCAGTTTATGAGCCTTGTCTATGATTCCACATTTTGGATATCTGTCAACTAGGGCACTTGCAACGTAACAGCTAACAAAAAAATTCTCCTTCCATTATGCATAGATGGACGTCCCTGTCCTGTTTAAAAGCCTCCATTTTGGCACAGATACGGAGGACACAGGCAAAGGTTGAGGGATACGGCTTCACTCCTTTCTATTGCATTACTTGAAAGCTTATAAATCCTTTATAACAAATCCATTTTGTGCATATCCTACAATCAGCGTATCCCATGAGATGAGATCGCTCTGAGGCGTTTGGTCAAACAGTTGCGTGTTTTTTTTGTGCCTCCATTCTAGCGTAGGCAGCGAGGATGCTGGCAAAGGTTTAGGGATTTAGCTTTTCACCTACTAACTATATCTTCTTGGAATTTATTTAAGCCGATTCAATAAATCCATTTAGTGTATACCCTATTCTAAGCTTCCATTATGGCGTGGGGGCAGTTAAGATGTGGGTATGTTGTGGATTTGGGCTTTATATCTACCATATACTTTTGCTTGGGAGTTTCCAACACCGAGTCAACAAACCCATTTAGTGTGTACCATGAGGTCTCTACAGTCCACGAGTCCCCTTCACTAAGAATCTCACATGCCTGGTCTTGGCGCTGTAGAAAGGATGCTGGCTGTGGAGTTTGTTTTTACATTTGCCTTTGCAATTGCTTCCAAGCTTCTATGCCGTGGAGTTGTGCTCTGCACCGGGCAATGCAATTAAATGAAAGTGCTTTGTCTACACTTTATTTTGGCTTCGATGCCAATATTGTGGGATTTGGTATACAATCCTATGATTTGCCTTGGTTGAATTGCTAGCCTCTTGCTACTATCATACAATTGAGAATTATGTAGACATCATTATAGTTTGTTGTTTGATCTTTCAATCTAATGAAGTATTATTGTCATGACACATGTTGAGATATTATTCCTCTTTATCACTGTCCTTAGGCTTGGTATTTATTATTAAGCCCCGTTTGTTGGGCTGATTTGTTTTCCTCGTTCGTGTGACGAATGGGATGTGCTTGGGGAAATGGGTAGTAAGAGGTGATGGGAGTGGTTCTCAATAGGGGTCGGGGCCAAAGTGGCTGCCAGGATAACCCTTGAGAATCTTTTTAATCAAGTGAAACATTTAAATAAATTTGGGATTTATACATTAACATAAGATAATTGGTTTCCCAATCTCATTCCTTGATTGCTTGCATAGGCTAAGGGTGATATCGGAAGGCCCTCTTCACCTTGAGAGGTGTCGACTATGGGCATGATCGACTAGCTTGTCTGTATGAGAGATGGTCGGTTCCGCATGAGCCATTCCTTCGAGCTATACAATGACACTCCCTTCCACTTACTTAATATTTAGTCCTCACTGGAATTCCCTGTGTTGTACTTGTAGTGTGGATAGTGATCACCTATGTGTTGTGTTTGAGAACTTGATTGTCATGTTTGCACCATGTTTTGCATGAGTGTATACCTTTATTTCCTTGCTTGCTTGGTGGTTGATGGCCTTGTGACTATCTTTGAGCATAGTGGGGTGGTGTCTTATGAGTCCACATGGTTGGGAGGCATTGCCACCGCCATTGGGGACCTGTGAACAGGTTATTGGAGCACTAGATTGGAGATGTTCTCACTCTCTGTTACCCTATCTATTGTTGTACCTATTCAGTCATTGTATCATATTCAAGACTATACTATTGTACTTTTATATCATACTCATGGCTATGCCATTGCACTGTATATTCATTTATGTAATTATACTCTCTTAAGAGGGAAGATGTAACCATGCAAAATAATGAGAAGAAATGTGGTGTTGTTTCTTATTTGACTTACGAATTTCGGTGTGGGTATCAGATTTGCTTGTACTATGATGATTATGGGTTCATGTTCATAATTGGATAAGGGATCTAGGAAAATTTGAATTGGTGTTTAAAATAAACGTAGTTTTTACAATGTTTCCTCTAGAGAGTGAATTAGTCCTCTCCTTTGGGTTGTACTTTCGGCCATACTTGGCCATGAGTGTTGTCGACATATCAAATTGATAACTGTATCTTATATATGTTATCTATTTATGTCAAAAAAAATTATCTTGTCCTCCTTTGGCCCTTACCCTTCGGAGTCGTGGGGCGAGATGTTACATAACTTTATTAATAGTATGGCCAAAGAGCTCGACATACCTTCCTAGTGTCTACTTAATAGTGATTGCTTCTTGCTCACAGGCTTCACCGTATAATACTGTGTCATTAGTGAATTGGAGGTGTGTTAATGGGTCTATTTTGTTAGCCACAATAATGCCTTTCCAATTGTCGACCAATCTTTGAACCTCAATCATTCGACTTAGGGCTTCAACCATAATTACAAACAAGAAGGGGGAAATGGGATCTCCTTGTCACAACCCATTTGAGCTTTAAAAGAAACCACATGAGGAGCCATTAACGATTACTAAGAAGCAAATCATGGATATGCAATAGAAGATCATTTTCAGCCAATTATCGTTAAAACCAAATCTCTCGAGGACTTTCATAAGGAATCTTGATTTTACTCTGTCATAGGCCTTGCTGACATCTAATTTAATCATCATGCTCTGTTATCTCCCATAATTGATTGAGTGTAGAGCTTCATTCGCCACAATGATACTGTTAGTGATTTCCCTTCAATTTCAATTTATTTTAAATTTAAATATTAATACATATATATTTTATTTAAATTTTAATTATTAATAAATATTTTAATATTAAATAAAAGATTAAATTTAATTTTAAAATCCAAAACATTTTAATGTTCATTATATTGCACTCTAAAACTAGAAACATGAAGTATGTATAATTTAAATTTAATTTATATTATTATTAACGAGGATACTTAATTTCAAAACTAAATTGGTAAAATACTTAACAACTTAAATTTGAACCAAAATATCATCAATATAAAATATTAAAATGTACATAATATTGAAGATTATATTATTCAATGCATGAAAATCAACAAGTCTTGAATAAAATAGATAGTTGTACTCTTTTAATTGTTAGTACATATTAGTACATACTATTGTAATCAAAATCACTTAACTAGTGATTAATAATTTAGATTTGTTTTGATGTCATGTTTTTAATGTAATAGTTTAGTGCATGTTGAATATTCAAGTTTATGCATAGATCATGGAAACAATGTTAATCAAACTTGTCTTGTTTTTAAATTATCTCTCAATTCAATATTCAAATTTCGTACATCATGCTTCTATCTAGATTATGGCATGGCACCTAAATAGGGTTTTCACCAATCACAAATTTGAACTATTGCTTACCATGTTTGGAAGCTACACAAGACTGCACATAGGAACATATATATTATATTAGTATATCTTGTTTCATTTTCAAAACATATTCACTAGAACAAAGACAAATACTTAAAATGTTAACTAATTAGGCATGAGAAAAAAATTGTTAGTTAAGGCATGTAAAAGGATGTGGTGGATAAGAAGGGAGATGTGAAAAAAAGCTCTTATATTTTGGTTTCAAAAACAAAAGTTAGTGAAGAAAAACATTTATAGTTTATTGTGGTAGTTGGATAGTTGGGAGGCCAAACATAGAAGTAGACTTACAGGTAAGATGTTCATATTATAAACTTATTAAACTAGCAGTTGCACTAGTGAAAGCAAAACGGTGTTACCGATAGGCTATTTATAAAGTAAATGCTTTTTGAGAAGTGTATGAGTGATTGAATAATTTTGATAATATTTTTATGAAGCACATTTCATCACATGATACTCCATGTTTTGTGATGTGTTGGCATTGCATTGTTTCAAGAAGGCAGTTTAATTTGTGACTTATAAGCAATAGAAGGGGCATTCATAGAATGGGTTGAATGATTATACACACTTCTAATCTCGAGGTTAAGAGGCTTTCTAATTAATCAACATCATAATATAACATGTGACAACACCCTAAAATGATTATCCACAACCTTCATAGTGCTAAAAATGTATAATAACAAATAAAAATGATAAACAAATATAGACAAAAGGTTCTTTTGTAATGCTTGGTAAGATCATCTTCAAATTTCATTAGACAATTTTTTAATTTTGTGTGAATTTAACATAAATATATAGAGAATACATAGAAGTTTTAACATTGATATGCAATATTATCCCCTAATGCCAACAATGCAATACATGCCATTGGGAAAAATAAAGCAATAGCTACTCAAGGAGCTATTTTTGCAAAAGGGTGCATTCCTCAATTGTTTGCCTTTGTTTGCCTATATTTCTATAGCCACTTTTTTGTTGGATATTCTTCTAAGCTGGCTAGTTGTATACAAACTTGGGTTGGGCCTGGGATTCTCACCATTGATTCTACAACATATATTCAATTTAGTACAATTTAGGTAGATTCGAATTCGATGGACCACATTTAAGTACTTATCTATGGCAATTTACTCACAACTTGTGTGTTTGTTCTACAGTTTAGAAATATGGTACAATCAAAGCTTAGTTGTCATCTCAGGGCTACTGCTTAATCTAGGGGCTACGTTGGACTCTCTTTCAATCTGGTAATGCTATATCCATAGTACTAAGCCTAGGGAAATTGAATTATCTTGTTCTTAAAATGAAAAATAGTATTATGTGAGTCTCTTTTGTGTTTATTTCGACAGACACCTATTACAAGTTTTGATCTTTGGAGATTTAATAAGATCTCATACCACTAAATTGTACTACTTGGTGTGTGCAACATGTATTACTTGAACTGGGATATACAAGTAATGTTGGGTATCAGTGTTGTTGTATGGTTTGTATTTGTATAACCAACTAATTTTATCAAGAAATTGTGAGAGTCTGACATTATGCTCTTCCATAAATCTTCTATCCAGAACCAGCTAGATGGGAGATAAAAGAAACATACAAATTTATATCATAAAATATAAGGTCAAAATTATTACATGGTATTTTACTACATTGTGAGAAGACTAACCTCAAATTTATGATACACATTGACTGAAACAAATGTTGAGATTTTACTAGAAACTTTCGATACTGGAATAGTTATCACAATACAAATTACCAGCATAACAATATGGTAATAGATGTAGCCTATTTGTTGAATACATGGACATTTTTGTTCTTGTTGAATAAATCTTCTATCTAGAAAATACACCTAGTTTGTTAGCTTATGGGCTTACAATAGCAACAAAACCAACTAGATGAGAGATAAAAGAAATATATAAATGTATATCATAAATATAAGGTCAAAAGTATTACATGATATTTTACTACTCTATTATAGGAGCGAGAAAGGTAGCAATTATATTGTTTATAACCACAGAATCTAGAAAAATCTCGTACTACATTGTGAGAAGACTAACATGGAAAATAAAAGCGGCTGAAATTGAAACAAGTATTGAGATCTAAGTAATTGAGATAGATAAAATAAAATAGCTAAGAGGGAACAAGGAGCTAATTTAGATTTTAAAGTGATTTAACTTCTTTAACAGACTAAGATGCTTGACAAAAGACTAGAAACTTTTGATACTAGAACAATTATCACAATACAAAGTACTAGTGTAACAAAATGGTAACAAATGCAACTTGTTTGTTGAATACATGGACATTTTTTTTTCTTTTATGTATAGCTGTAACTTATAAGAAGTAGCAGGGGCATTCACATGTACCAATATAATAAAATGGTAATAGATGCAACTTTACTATGTGATGTATTACAAAGAAAGAGGTATTGAGTTTATTTTATGTACAATTGTAACTTACAAGCAATAATAGTGGCATCTATAGTACAATTTCAATAAGGATAGTGGAGTTAACTGCTTGAAGAATTGGAAATCTATGCTTCTGTATTTGAGTAGGCCCCTTTCCCATCACCTACATCATAAGGAGAGATATTTAATGAGTATTACATGACTTTTTATTTATATCTTAAGAGTGACTCCAAAAAAAATCATATTGTATAAATTTTAATACATGGAATAATGTTTGGATTTTCCATCTATATTGGCAAAATTATAGGGATGGTGGATCGTTTGATGTTGTGAGTGCTTTGAAATCTCCATTGTCCTACATACCATTGAAGAAAGGAAGAAATATTATAGTGATTGTTGAAGCATGAAAAGTCAATAAAAGTAGAAGCATACACATGTACCAGAATGTGTTTGTAGGAAAGTAGTTGTAGGTGAGCTTCTTCTTTCTTTTTTTATTACTGTGTATCGATTATTTTATATTTTAGAGTAGCGGTCAAAAGAGAATGGAGGTTCTATGCAGAATCTCTCTATGTTCTTGACTCTAGATATTGTTGTGAATGTTAGGCCTTGTCTCTTAGTTTCCCCTATGTTTATTGTAGCTCAATTTAATGTCAAGCCTTGGGATTTATGGATTGTTATGGCCCAATCCATGGATAGTGGAAGTTGTCTATCGTTGCTTCATGTGATTGATGGTATGGGGATGTTTTCTGGATTGTTTGTATCCCATGCTAGACCAATGTAACTATCGAATTTGATGACAACATACATTGGCAAATCTGGGAATTTGCAATCATCAATATAGACAATAGCCACAAATTGCCCCAATGATCCATTTACAAGTCTAGTGTCAGTCCATAAATTTGTTGTTAACATAACTCATTGGCCTATGCACAATAGTACCTCTTCTTGTAGCTAGTCATCATTGATGGATTCATTTGTGTTTTGGTGAGTAGTTTGTGCAATGCTAATTGGAATAGGAACATTTAGCAGTTTTAGCATTTCCTAGTATGTAACAAAGCCAAGTTGTTAGTTGCAAATAAATGCATGGACATGTTGAACTCTTCTATTTATATTGTGGTCAACATTTTGTTTGTGTGTGGATATGAATTGAGTGACATTTTTGTGCAAGTGTGGTAGTACATCACTTCTATTCCATGTGTAGTTGATGTCGAAGTCTCGTCTTCCAAGAACCTCTAATTTGTCTACGGTAAAGCTAGTGGGGACACCCATTTGTGATAGTAATTCCCACTCATATATGTTATGGTCATCTTCAATATGCATCTCATCATCTTCATCTTGGTATTTTTCATCCACCTCGCCAAGGGGAGTAATTGTTTATTTTCATGCATTTCCAATTCATGACTATTTCTTGTTTCGTGAGACCTATGTCTATTGGTATGTGTGGAAAATGTTTGTATAATAGTAGCTCACTCCAACAAACTATTTCTAAATGTTCATTGTCCTCCATTGGAATACTATAGAATCAAGGTGATACGTTTACAATTTCCTTCTCTCTTCTCCTTTACCATTTATTTCCTTTGTGATGAGAGCATAACAAGTACTTTTGTGCTAATTCTATTAAAGAGGTTGTTTTTAAATCGGAAGGTTGTTGCATATAGGATCTTATATAAGTAGTTGCCATTTCATATTCATAAGTTGTTCTTGTTATATATGTTGTAGTACTTTTCTATCTACATTGAGGGAGATGAATGTTTGACTACAAGATACTTGAGGGGTAATTTCTATAGCACGTGGCAAGTCTCTAGTGCACCAATGTCATAATCTGCAACTATCTCTATCATGAATTTTTGATATGTGAGCAATGCTTTATCTTCATATTTTCCTATGTGTGATATCCTTTTCAACATTTCAAGACAACTTTCAATTTTTTTCTTAGCTTTCAATGCATACTATGCTATGTATTTGAGGACTAGTTTTTTTGAAGTGACAGGTTGGAAGTCGCCATTAGCCCACCATATTCCGAACATCTCAAGGCCATGTATATTTAGTCTATCATCATTTCTTGTTAGGTTGTAAGATTTATTCCCTTTGTTGTCATAGTTTAAGGTAGAGTACATTTGTTCTATCCATGGTGCTTTAGAACGACACTCAATATTTTGACCCCTTTTCTTCAAGCATGTTTGTTCTGTACACTTCGTGTGTCTTTGCATAGTATTTACCAATTCTTCATAATCTACCAATGGATCTATAGAAAGTATCTGGGAAGTGTCTAATAAGCATGGGTCATCTGAGGGAGATCGATGGATAATATGAGATATTTTAAATTGACTATGAGGGTTCCAAGTAGAGACATACTTATCAAAGAATTTTTTAGCTCTGTGGACCTCATTTTGATGTGCTAGTCAATTGCGTCCATGTTTGGTGCATTTTATAACCACAAGAAACCATGTACATGAGTGGACCCTTGGTGTTTCCACTCATATCTAAACCAATAATCATTTGCATTTAACAGTTTCTCTATCACCTCTTCATGAAATATTCAAAACTGTTGGTGTAGGTATAGGGATTGTGTGTGTGGGTTTTGAATTACATTTTCTATAAATTGCCTTCTTATGTACTGCAATGGTGGGAGAGTATTATGTGTAAACAATGTATAAAGGTTAGGCCATTTCATATCGGTTGCACTTAATGTGAAGAACAATGTTAGAGATCCCAACTAGTTGATCATGGTGGTTAATTCATATCTGCACTTGTTCCAGTAAGAGTATGTGCCCCTTAAAGAAGTCCCAAAACATATTATCTGCTCAACTAGTTGATGATCAAAGAAATCATGCAAGTGTTTTCAGAGTCCTATAGTGGTTGGTATGTTTTCATCTATGTTTTTTTATAAAAACTGTGGCAACATGTTGGCTACAATGTTGCATTAGGAGATTGTATATAAAATAATGGAATCTTACATGTCAACCGAATCCATTATTGTGATATCTCATTAGATGTAAAGCATACTCATGCAAGTGAACTTGCTTGTTTCTTGGTTGGAGGGGGAGTGCATCCCCTTTTGGGAAGAGTGTTGGAAAAGCCATATCTAGTAATCCCTCGATGTTGTATTCATTTATTGGTGAGGAACTGATGCAACACAAATCAAACCCTCAAATGCCAAATAGGCAACAAACATAAATACTCATATTATTAAATTCAACTTGTAAAAAGATTACATAAATCTACAACATTACAAAAAATAAACTTATTACATTTGGCCTTCCATGGCTTCTCATACAAGAATCTCTCCCTTTCTTTATGCTCTCAACTTTTCATTTATTTTTCCATTCCCTCTCATCCACATATTTCTTACTCTCAAAATTCCCTTCTCTCCAACTGAACTTTTTTTTAAAACCCTCTAAAATATGCCTTTAAAACCTCAAAATTTGCCTTTTAAAACTTGCAATAACATTCCAAAATTGAACAAAACATAGTGTTCAATTTTGGAAACTTCCTTTCTTCCAACATAGTTGTTTCATTTAGAAAGTGAGGCATTTCTATAATGACTCTTGTTATAATTAGAATATGCCTCTATCATTTTGAATATTTCTCTTAATACCAGGTAATTACTATTTTATATTTGATTTTTCCATATTCTTGCCTCATCCCAAGGGGTTACATATAAAATCAAATATTAAAATAGAAGATTCTCTACCTCCACCCACATTGATATTTGAATGTAAATTAATATTATTTAAATACCTTAAATAATATCTTTAGAATCTTCTCAAATAAATTTGGAGACGAAATTTTCCCTTCATGAGTTCAACACTATGCACTAGATGTCTGAAAATTGACATTTTCCATAACTTTTTAATCGAAGATCCTTTTTGCATGAAAACTTGCCCACATGTGTAGAATAACATTCCTAAGCTTCCCACCAAGCCATTTTTCTCCAGCATTGATAAAACTCTAGAGATTAATTTTCCCATAAAACCGTCAGCACAAACTTCTGGCATTAAAATCTCCTAAATAGTAAAAGATATGACTTATATTCTTTTTGTATATTTAGTGAAATATCTTCAAGAATATTCTTATCAAAGGATTTTAGTCCAGCCTTCAAAAATCTTCAAAAACAATTGTTTTCGCGAAAACTGCCTTACGGAGCCTTAAAACTACGATAGAGAGAAAACTTGAAATTTACAAATCTAATTAAATATTTGGATTCCTAATATGGAGAGATTCTTGAGACCACCAAAACAAACCAAAAACACACCAAAACTGAAAATTAAAATAAAATATTTTTGGGTGATGCAAGATCACCTATGGACCCAGATGCTCCTGCATCTTGCACGTCGGGTAAGAAGTTTGTGAGCATAGGCTCACAAAATATAGTTGAATAGTAGACCTATCCTTCCAAGTTGTAAACAAACTTTAGTGAACTCCATCACTATAATGGGTACATTAGAATAATTCTTCCTCCTCTTCCAGCATCTACTTCGAATTTTGCATGTTCTCCTCTGCAATTTTTGTTCACCATCTTTCTCTTCACTCATAGAATTTATTATTTCTCCATATTCTAACCTCCTCCAAATATTCTCTCCTCTCTTCTCTTCTTCATATTGCACGACAAAAAATTCCTTTGTGCTCTGTTAGACCATGTTTTCTTCATCTATAATCAATGCATGTCATTCCTTTTAACTACTTCAATCCATAATAGTTTATCATCTTCATTATTTTTTTTTGGAATCTCACTCTTCTTTACCTCTACAACTTCTTCTCTTCTCACTTGTTCTTCCTCTTCAATAGCTACAATTTCTATGTCTTCAACATGACCAACTGCTACAATTTCTTTCATTATATCTTCCATGCCTTCAATGAGACATGTTGCTGCAACCTTTTCTTCTACATCATCCTTTGCATTCATCTCCATTACCCCTTAGGTTCATCTAACAATTTTCCTTCCAATAGACTATTTATTTTTCTTATCTCTTCTTTCAATAGAGAGTCATCCTCATCTTCACCAATCTTCTCATCAAATATAGGACCCTCAAAGTCCATCATCTTAGTTTCTGCTACAACCTCTTTTATCTCATTATTTATGCCTTCCAACAGACATGTTCCTACTGCAAACTCATTATTTTCTTCTTTTTCAATATCATTGAGGACTTCCACTTCCTTTTCTTTAATTTCTTCCTTATCTTCAACATTTCCTCTATTCATTTCAGCTTCTAATGCATCCATTCTATCCTAAAGTCTTATCAACTCTTCATAAACACTATCCATAAACTTTCTTTCCCACTTTTCTATATACGAAATCTTTATTGGTCTCTTCATGACCCATCTCATCCTCTTCTTTGAAGACATTTTGCTCACACTCTCAATCTGCAATTTCTGCAACTTGCACATATAAACACTTTAGAGCCAACGCTCTCTGCAATTACAGGTCCTTCTTGCAACAAAACTCACTCATAACTATCCTCTACCCAACAAAGACTCTGGAAGATGCACCTCTCCAAGATCTCTTCTACCCACTTTCTGTAAGTGGAAGAAGTCTCTAGACCTTCTACCCAGCTTTATCTTTGCTGGAGGACAACCAACATATCTCACACAAATTTAACTCTCCTCTACCCAACAAAGACTCTGGAAGATGCACCTCTTCAAGACCTCTTCTACCCACTTTCTCTCAGTGGAAGAACTCTATACACCTTCTACCCAGATTTTATCTCTACTGGAGGACAGCGAACATATATCTCACAAAATCAATTTTCTTTGCAATTACAAAAATTTCTCATACTTCAACACATAGGAAAATAATTTACTTCACAAACTCCTCTTGGTCCTGGTGCATATTCTACACACTCAAGATCAACCTGCTCTGATACCAAATGATGCAGCACAACTCAAGCCCTCAAATACCAAATATGCAACAAACATAAATACTCATTTTATTGAATTCAAACTTGTAAAAAGATTAGATAAATCTGCAACATTACAAAAAACAAACTTATTACATTTGGCTTTCCACGGCTTCTCATACAAGAATCTCTCCCTTTCCTTATGCTCTCAACTTTTCATTTATTTTTCCATTCCCTCTCATCCACATATTTTTTACTCTCAAAATTCTCTTCTCTCCAGTTGAACTTTTTTTAAAACCCTCTAAAATATGCCTTTAAAACCTCTAAAATTTGCCTTTTAAAACTTGCAATAACATTCCAAAATTTGAACAAGACATAGTGTTCAATTTTAGAAATTTCCTTTCTTCCAACATAGTTGTTTCATTTAGAAAGTGAGAAATTTCTGTAATGACTCTTGTTATAATTACAAAATGCCTCTATCATTTTGAATATTTCTCTTAATACCACACAAAACTATTATTTTTATATTTGATTTTTCCATATTCTTGCTTCATCCCAAGGGGTTACATATAAAATCAAATATTAAAATAGAAGATTATGTACCTCCACCCACATTGATATTTGAATGTAAATTAAAATTATTTAAATACCTTAAATAATATCTTTAAAATCTTCTCAAATAAATTTGGAGAAGAAATTTTCCCTTCATGACTTCAACACTATGCACCAAGATGTCTGAAAATTGACTTTTTCCATAACTTTTTAATCGAAGCTCCTTTTTGCATGAAAACTTGTCCACATGTGTAGAATAACATTCCTAATCTTCCCACCAAGCCATTTTTCTCTAGCATTGATAAAACTCTAGAAATTAATTTTCTCGTAAAATCGTTAGCACAAACTTCTGGCATTAAAATCTCCTATTTACAGTGAAAGATATGACTTAGATTCTTTTTGCCTATTTAGTGAAATATCTTCAAGAATATTCCCATCAAAGGATTTTAGCCCAGCCTTCAAAAAATTTCAAAAACAATTGTTTTCGTGAAAACTACTTTATGGAGCCTTAAAACTGCGATAGAGCAAAAACTTGAAATTTACAAATCTGATTAAATATTTGGATTCCTGATATGGAGAGATGCCTAAGACCACAAAACAAACCAAAAAACACACCAAAACTAAAAATTAAAATAAATTTTTTTTGGGTGATGCAAGATCGCCTATGGACTTAGATGCTCCTACATCAGGAACCAATCGTAGGCCATGAAATAGTGTTATCACGTCTTTGCTATCTAGCTGTAGAATTTGTTTTATGGCATCCAATTCTCATTTTAGTATCTTGTTGAATGTGCGAAGTAATGACCATGGCCATCATCATTGGTAGTTTTGACATCTTCCATTGTTGTTTTTTTAGTATCTTGTTTGAAGTTGTACATGATGTGCAAGACATTTGTGTTGGTTTTAGGTAGTTGGTTTAGCAAATCAATATTTATTTAGACATCTCTATAGTATGGGTCATTGTTTATTTTAAATTTTAGAGCATCCAAAATATGTGTTTTACTTACATAACAGTCATAGTGCTTTCCTACATTGTTGGTTCGTCTAACTATGAGGACCTCAAGGTTCTCCAATCTTCACGAAAAATATTTTACAATCATTGTAATATCTTGAGGGAAGCTTATGGTGTGTCCACTATATTTGCACTACCCTCCATGAGCATGGGTTACTTGTAGAATCAGTGTTACTCGAGCTATGAGAATCTCCTCCACTTGTGTAAGGACTTTTAATAATTATGGTTGCTCATCGAGGTTTAAGTTGTTTGATGCAGAGAACTGTTGTGTGGTTACACAACACACCCCATTTTCTCCTAGCAAAATAGGGACCCAACTTTTTCTTGCTTTTGGCTTGCTTATTCCTTTGCTTTGGTCGGTATGGTAAAATAGTTAGTATTAAGTGTATGCCAGGATGTCATCCTATGCATATCAGGACCTCATGAGGAAGGCCTAATTTTCAAAGCTGGATTTCATCATCACAAACTTCACCAAATGAAAGAATGCAAAATTTCAAGCAGGTTTGCCTTTTGGATCACCCTAGAATTCCTCAGGACTAGAAAGATATGTCAGGTCAAAGTTTGGTCAAACAATCTTAATGGGGTCCATCACATTCCATAATATCCCAAATATTCACTAATATCCTGAGCGCAGGTTTTGTAAGGGAAAACTCAATGTCTACATATTTGTTAATATGCAGACATCAAATTTTAACTCGAGAGGTAACAAACCATCAGAATACATGGACATTTCGCAACAGTGCACATTCGACCTCAATATCCCAGATATTCATTAATGTGCGGACTTGCTCAAATACAATAAAAACACTAAGGGTTCGCATATTAACTTAATGTCCTCATAATTGCCAATATGACGGTGACGTCATCCGGATTCATTCTAAAGAGACTTAAAAGGATGATGACGTCACCAAGACACTTGAGACATAAAGGTCATCACATTTTGCAATATGGAAGGATATTCATTAATATCCTAATTTAATGCAATATCACGATAAATCTCAATATCCAGACATTAAATTAATGTCCTGACTTTCGCTAATGTGATGATGACGTCATATTACAGGCAATCCAGAACATCATCAAAATATTTCTTAATATCCTCACATTCATTCTCGAGACCCAAAATACGTAGATTTCCAAACACCAATAGGGTGATGCCACGTGGCATGTTGACTTCTCCGATATGGACATTTCGTAATTTCCTGATATTTGATTATACCCTTGGGTTGTCAAGGCCTGATTTTCATTTGGTTAACGTTGACCAACGTCATGATGACATCACATGCAGATGCATATTCCAAAAAAGTATGCACATCTTTTAAACACCTTGATACTTTTGAATATGTAGATCATGTAATTAATACTGTGAAAAGGTAGGTGGATATTCAAAAGTTTAAATCAAATGGCACCACATGTTATAATCCTAGAAACTCAACATCCATATCTATGGATATATGTGATTTAGCATTAATTACACCCTAATCAATCAATGTTAACACTTAAAAGGGGAATTTATGGGCATTTTTACATTTATCAAGTATTTGGAGAAGAATTGCAGAGCCCAAGAGTGATTATAACCACCATTGCAACAATCTGCGATCTAAACAGAACAAAGTATACATTAAACGGTGATGGTGGAGGGTGACATTGCATAGTAGATCCACACATCTAGACACTAATTAATCAAGGTTTAAGTGCTAAAGTTAGATATGTAACTTGAAACCCTCGTTTTGTTGTTTCTAAGAAGTAAAAGGTTAAACATTATTTAATTAGGGTAAACTGGTATGTATATGCACATGTTCATCTTTTGGTAATATGTTGAACTCTATGATATTTAGAAAATCAAATGAGTAAAATCTATGGATCACATGGTAAGTTAAAATGCATATATTAGCCATTGCAGGAAAACATGGAAGTCTACAAGAACAAATCCGATATAGAGTTCTTAACTCCTATGTGCATACAACCTGGTGGGTCTACTTTCAAATATGGTTAGATAGATGATACCCATCCAGGGAGTACTAATCTGGACGCATGGTCAACTAAATTGGAAAAGGGTAGTGGTAATCCCCTACTTATCAACATATACAATTCAAGAATATGGCATGCTGGTGGTTTTTCTTATGCCACACAAGCTATTGATCTAGTGGCTGCATGTGCTGATAATTACAACCCTAATACTAGAAGAGTGGAGAAGCATGGACAAGTGTATGCTAACCTTTTAATTGCAAGCATAACAATTGCATTTAATCTACCGCCAGACTCACATTTATAGAGGATAGATCTAGGAGCATTAGAGAAATAGTACAAAGGTAGTTTTATGGACTGCAAGAAGATCATGTTTTCATGGAGGGCTCATGACAGTACCTATAAGGTGTCCGCTAAAGTGCCAATGAAAATGTTTAAATTTGACTTCTCCCCTAAGATGCAATATATGATGGTTATGCTCAGTAGGATGAGGGGGACATTACATGTAGGGAACTTTGAGGAATGGATGTATGGATTAATGAGAATGGTGGAAACCACCGACCAAAAACTACAGTGGGCATCACTCATCAGTAACAGTTTGGATGAAGGAATGAAGAAACTTGGAAGGAAGGCCAACCTGTTCAGTATGACTTCATACGTGGTATAAGCTTCTATGGCCAGAGGAACATTTGATGTCTTGCACACAGTCGGCAGGGTCAGACTTAATCATGGAGATGTCAATATTTGGAACCATTACCCACAGCCAGAGAGGAGAGCATCCCTCCAACATTATAAAAGATTCAATGACTGCTTCATTATGCACCTAGTCTAGATGATGGAAGAGGATAGGGCAAAGAGATTGAGCATGGAGGCCCAACTAGTAGTGGGCAAGAATGGAACATGGTTTATTTAGTTCTTGACCTTCACCTACATCAAGATGGAGGGATTCAGTGGGAAACCCTTGATGTTACCTCGGTATCCAATAGAAAAGGTCATATTAATGGAAATGGCCAGGAAAATATTGCCTTCATAGGAAGCATTTACAAAAAGAAACAAGAAACTAAATGTTATCTTTCCTGTTTACATTGGGTGGTACATGTGCCCAGATGTAGAAACAGTTAAGGAGGCAGTAGGAGGATTATAGTTGATGCATTTGCAACCTTTCTCTCTAGCCAGGCAATATGATCCATACCAAAGAATGGAGAATGATATATATAAGAAACCTATACACCAGGTACATTTAGCGGACTATTGGGTAGATTGCCCTGATGATGTGGAAGTGCGAAGGAGGAGCTATCAGAGGCCCACTTTTAAGAAAATCTGCACTTTAGACTGCATACCCATACCCCCAAAATTACATAAAGATGATGGGGTAATCATGTCTCAAGAGTATGAAGATAAGAAGATATACAATGATACTATCTCCCCACCTGATTGGGGTCAGCTGGAGGAAACCTCACTAGACATGATAACATAGAGGGTCATGCAATTGACCAAAGCATGGGTAGATAAGGAGGTTGCTACACTCAAAGCCAAAGGGTTGGCCATAACTATTGACAAGAAAAGGAAAAGGTAGGATTTGGCTGAGGGATATTATGATGACTTCCTAGAAGAAAAAAGACAAAGTTTGGAAAAGAGAGCACAAGGGGCTTCATCTCAAGGAACCAAGAAGAGAGGTATGGGTATTGGTGTCAAACTAACCCCAAATCCTTCACCAGAAAAGGCCCAAGCTTCAACATCCGCTGCAACAACATCCAGGAAGCTTGAAGAACAACCTAAGCATATAGTAGAGCCAGGCATCATATATAACGATTTGGAGGAAAGCAAGGAAGATAATGAGCCTCTAATAATAAAGAGGAGAAATAAAGCTGAAGATGTACCGATGGGAGAAAATTTTCCTAAACAAAAAAGAGTGCAATAAACATTAATGAGGGGATCTACTAGAAGACACTGTGATATCATAATAAAAGGCCAAGGAGGTGAGGGGATAGCTAAAGTAGAGGCAATAAATCAAGACATACAACATGATGTCCTTGTTGATAACTGAGAGGGGGGGTGAATCAATTATCCTAATAATTCAACTTTCTGTGCTTTCTTAATAATTAATGCAACATTAGATCAAATAAGCAAGCATAATCATGAAATGGGAATAACACCAATACATATGACACAATGATTTTGACGTGGAAACCCTATTAAGGGAAAAAACCACGGGGTGATTAACCCAAGATATTACTCTGTTAGAAGAATAGAAGATACAAAATGGCACTTGCCAATTAGGGCTCACTGCCCGAGCACACTGCTCACAAGAGGCTTACTGCCTACAAAAGACTTACTATATACACAAAGAAAACTCAAACTGATGAGAAGCATCCACACATGCTGAAGTTTAGTTCTGGTTAAGCTCAATAGACTGATCTACTGCACTTCATTCTTACTCTCCTTAAGTGCTGTTGTCCTTTTACATTCTGAACCTATTTTTCTACCTTTTGTACTATTCTGCTTTTATTTGCACTTCAATACTTACACAACACACACCTTCACATCTAAATCCATCTTGTATATAATTCCACACAAGTGATTTCAACACTTTTCTAGTCGACATCCGAAATAGTCAATATTATCTCAAACTCTGGTCTGTCGGCTGAATCCTTCCATACTAAGTAATGCGGACCAAGAATATGCTTGTAGAAGTCTTCAATCATGTCGGCCAATCATGAATGATACCTCAAGAAACTTAATCATTAGCAATCTCTCTTCCAAATTCGAGTTTGACACTCTGCTGGTACAGTTCTTCCTCTGTCTGCTCTATCAAACAGGAACCCAACACTCAAGTGTTCATATCTCTTCACCCTTCCATCACCGGAGGCTAAATCCTTGGAATCTATTAGTCAAGGTACTCCTCTTGACTTCACCAAATCTGCACTTCACTAAAATACTTCGTCTGAGAGATCCAGACCTAACTGTCGGACCTTGCTGACTTCTCTGTTCTTGCTTACAAGATCATAACACTTTTTCAATCTGACTTCCGGTAGAGACTCATCATGTCTTGCGGATGTGTGGGATAACCTTTTTTGCCATCAATGACAACATTCATGAATCCATATAGTGTCTCTTGCCAACAATCCTTATACCCACCATCATCAAATTTAAAACAGAATTACCAGAAGAAGCTAGAGAAGAACAAAGGAAGAAAGGAAATGGTTAACCATTACCTCTAGATAAAACTATAGACCTCACTGATTATGAGTTGGTGAAAGAAGTAACAGCTAGTCCGATGGAGACTCTCGTGAAAAACACCACCATGACACCTCAGAATACTCCTAGAGCAAAACAAATCATAGAGATACAAGAGGAGGAGGTTGGTACCCCAGAGGAGTTGGCCAAAGTAATAGACCTAGACAGATTAAT
Source organism: Cunninghamia lanceolata (assembly GCA_027924645.1). Taxonomy (NCBI): domain Eukaryota; kingdom Viridiplantae; phylum Streptophyta; class Pinopsida; order Cupressales; family Cupressaceae; genus Cunninghamia; species Cunninghamia lanceolata. The sequence goes on from BSBN01000771.1 coordinate 2,231,767, forward strand.
TGGCAAGGTTGCTAGTCCAATAGTGATTGACTTATCATATTAGGGGGATGAGAATGAAGATAAAGAGTATATGGAAATTGAGGAGGATTTTGAAATGGACGCTGCCATGGATACCGAAATGCATACTGAGATACCTACACAACATGAGGTGCAAGATACAGAACATGATAAGACACAACATGCAGACATGTCCGGACAAGAAGATCACCCAAGTAAAAATGATGATGATAAAATAAAGGAAAAGATAGATGCTAAAAACCAATGTGATCATCAAGATGAGCAAGATCCTGACCATCATAATCCCAAGGTAGATATTTTATCACCTCAGGATGAACAACTAATGCAAAAGAAAATAGGGAAAAAACCTGAGGAGGGTCATGATGAGGTACCCATGAATGAAAATCCTGAGCAAGACAAATCTATAGAGCAAAATAAGACAATGGATGATGTAGCAGAGCATGATCAACAACAATAGACAAATGAGGAGGTTCTTGCACATGAGGAACAACAACAACAAAATATGGGAGAGGATATCCCAAAAGAATAGAATATAGAATCACATGAGGGTCACATTGAGCAGGCAGACAAGGAAAGCTTCAGACATGATGTGTCGCATTGGCTAAGGCATGAGTTAACTCAATCCCCTACTCATGATTCTTTAAATTTTGACATATCTTTATTATTTTTGACTGAGGTAGCCAAACCAAAGAGGAGAGCTAGAGCCACCTCTGCAATAAAGAGAGATCCAACAACGAGGAAAAGAATGACTCAGGTAGCTGTACCTATTGTGGATAAAGCAAAAGGTGAAATAGAGGCTAGCAAATTCTAGATAACCACAGTGGACCTGGGATTCACTACAACACAACAAGAAGGTCAAGAGGCCAAGTATATCATAGATACCTTATTGGCCAAGATAGAAAAGGAGAAAGCTAAGAATAAGGAGCATAAAGAGCACATTGCTCAGATGCAAACATTCATAAAAGTATTGGTGGCACCCACCAATGTACCCATATAAACATCTACCCCATTGACAATAGTATCACAAGATGAAATCACTGGGTTAGACATAATGAAGCATCAATCGCAAGTGATGGATAAGTGGTTTGTCAAATTCTTGAATGGGTGTGAACAAGTAATAAAAACCTCACTGGAAAATTGGGAAGTGCTTAGCACTTTGAAGAGCAAGGCCAAAGAAATGAAGAAGGAGGTTGTACAAAGGTTGATAAAGAGTAGCAAGCATCTGGCTGCACTCATAGAGATGAAGAGGATGGATATCAATATCCTCATAACAAAAAATGTCCTAACACCTCAGACATCATCATTAGTAGATATCTGGTATGGGGATGTTAAATTCGAGGTTGATAATCTAAAGAAATGCAATGATAGATTCAGGAACATGAGTGTAAAGCTACATAAACTTCTATCAGAGGAGATAGAAATCTTAGCTCAGCTCTTGAAGGCAAAATTGAAGGGAAGGTAGAGAATCAAGATGTTGACTTCACCACCAAGGCATTCAATGATAATTTTATGCTTGCATCAGAAGATCCCCTTAGTCGCTTCTCCGAAGATACAATTGACAAAGCTATGCAGATGAAGGCTAAGATAGAAAGATATAACAAGGAACTAGATAGTTGAAGGACTAAATTGACAGATTTACAAGGATAGCTCAAGACATAAGAACATGCGTCTAGAAAGGTTAAAGTGTTAGATGGGCAAGAAATAAAAAGAATATTCCCATCTTATGAACTTATCTAAGGAGAGATTGCATGTGGAAACATTGAAGATCCTCCGTCCACAGATGAAGAAGAATAGAAGAGTGCTAGAGTCATAATGACCAAGTCAATGAGCCTTAGGGAATATTCTAGAATGACAACTAGACTCCGTAGATTGATTGCCAACTAGCAATCATGTGCCATATGAAGAACCTCACCATTGGATATGCTGAGATGATCCTGATCGTTGGATCTGTTGTAACCACATTCCCTTCTTGTTCTATAAAAGGAGGTGGATTGCATTTTGTATGATGATTAGAGACTTAATTGAGATCGAGTTGTTGAAATGTCAAGATTCCTTCTCAAGACTTATTGTAGATGCACACATATTTTTGAATACTAAATAAAATAGAGATATAGATTATAACTCATCGTAAATTCTGTGTAAGCTTTGAGAATGTCATCTGGATATTTCATTGCTATATGCTACATCCCTTGGAGTGCATATCGATTAGTGAATATTGTTGCCATTCCATCACCTTTGAAGATTACCATCTACTGTGTGAAATTGTGGAGTTACCAGGCAACACATGGTTTGATTTCATCTCTGTTTTATAAAGAGTTGAAATATGTATGTGGATCAACTGTCAAAGGCTCATTCATTTCAGTAAATTTAGATTTAGTTTCAATTTTCTTAAATTTCATTGAATCGTCACCATAACCACAAATACATAGAAAATAATAAGAAGATCATCATATAATATGCTGATATCTGTAAATATAAGAAAATCTTAGAGATATTTAGATATAGCACAGATAGAATGGCAAATATTATGCAAATAAACACAAATAATAATAGAAATCATGGAAATATATGCTTATGGGCACATCATTTAAGTAAATTTATAGTGCAAAAGTGAATATGAGCAAAGATTAGTTTAATATAGGAAAATTGAAGATAATTTTAGAAGAAATAATCAAAATCATAAAGAATCAACTATATGCAGAAGAATTGATCAAACTTATCATAAAGGTCTGCATGATTTAGTTAAATACAGTAAGATTTGACATCAATGTTTTAGGATTTATAGAAAATAGGTGAAACAGAGCATATCTAGATATAAATATTTTAAAAATCATACGTAAGACCCATAATGGAAAACAATAATTCACATCTGATCAACTGAGAGATTATCAGAGGATTATGAACTAATTGACAGAGACTTGGGATCACAAATTCACTCTAAATTTATCATATCTTTCAAGATGATAAAGGTTTGGTATGTGAATTCTTTATCTATGTTATTGTGATTAACATCATCATCAACATAAATTGGCGCTAGAAGGGCCAAACAATTTGGTTTAAATTTTTGTCATCCAGGAATTGCTCCTACGTTCAGGTGTGAAAGTATTTTCAATTTTTTTAGAAATGCTCTAGATCTTGTGTATTTATGCAAAGTTTCCATCTGTCATTAACAATTCAGAGAATTTGTCCACAAATATACATTCCTTATAGTTAATCATCCTAATCTTTGTAGCCAGTCATTCGAAATTCACAAACCTAAGTCAATATTTGCATTTCCTACAAATATTTTGTCATATTGGATAATTGATCATAAATATCTACTTCAGATGAGTAGATATCCTCATCTTTGCAAAGATCCAGTCAAAATGTCTATATCTAGTCATAAGTTGTGAAGCTCTGGCTTATAGACCTAATACCAGGTCAAGATCCACTAGACCTTTGGAGGAATTGCCAATCTTTGGACTTATACCTTGTACAATGAATATCCATCATAGTCCCAGTCCTAGTTTACCAGTATCTCTAATAGTACTTGTTATAACACATCCAATATCTCCAAGAGTACCTCTAGCACCTCCTATAATGTCTTTCTTTATAGTTGAATCACCCCTGCTCTTTGTGGTGTATCATCCTTTGCTTACGAATGCAGACAAAATTTGTCCTAAATATCATCCTTATCAGGATGCAGAGGATCATATCCAAACTTACAAGGAAGCCTATTTCAATGATGGGGAGCGCACAATGGATACTAGACTGATGCCCTAAAATTCTCGCAGTCAACGAACTAACAGCTAATGAGCCACCGATTTAACTTCATCGGCCAAGTCTTTCATCCTTCTCTAATGCCCCGATGGCATTTTCCCTTTGGTGAGGCGCGTCCCATCAGTGAACGCTCATAACCTTTGGCCAATTTGCCAAAAATGTCATCACACAGTTTTACTTCCCTCTTAACCCTAGTACATGGAGATGCTAGGCTGTCCTTACTATGCAAAACCCATGATCCAGAACATCTTCACTGTCAAACAGGAAAACAAAATAGGAAACAAACATATATGGTACATTGAAGTCATTCCACTAATTTCGATAGAAATCTCACCAGTGGAATGCTTCACAGTGACATACAGCAATAATGGAAAATGCAAAATGAATAGAAATTTACAGTCACACGATTGGCAGTTATAAAAATAGAAATCAAATGGACATAACAGAAATGCTTTATTTCTCCTGAACACAACACAATCACATTCGATCACTTCTTGAATCTGATTACATTCGATGATCATTTGATCATTTCTTTGGGGATTTATCAACTTGCCTTGAGTAGTACCACACTAGCTCCAAGCGGCTGGGAGAACAATCCAAGCAGCTGGGAGACAACTGACCAAAACTACCCTACTGCCTTATTTTGGCATTATCAAGCTATTTTTAGCATTATGTGATTATAACTTGACAAATGTCCCCTACGTCACTTGGGACTTACAAAATAGACCTAGCTACAACTGAAATGAAAATGCATTGGTCAAATAGACCTTATTACAAATGAAAACATGATTTTCAAGGTGCTCCTGCACCATACTCCCCAGGTGAAAGTTGTCTCAAGTCCTCTTAGAGACTAACTGCTGCAAATCACCACCCCACTTTTTTATATATTCTTCCAGCATCCATGTGGCTTCTGAATCTAGAAGTCCTTGCCATTTGACTAAGTGCTCGAAATATGTCTAATTTTTGGTCTTCTTGGCTATCCTGCTATCCAAAATACACTCCATCGTTGGTGGTTCCTTAGATGGTAAATGTTGCACCCACTCTGTATGGTCTTGGACATAATTGTCTGCATCTTCGCTTAGATCAAGACTCCTATATAATGTCAGATCAGTAACATTGAATATAGGTGAAATAGCAATATCATCAGGGAGTTCAATTTTGTAAGCATTAGAACCATATTTTTCTAGAATCTGACAAGGTCCAATGTTCTTCATCACTAACTTGTTGTGTTGTCCTTTGGGTAGTCTGTTCTTGTTGAGATGAACCACGACCATATATCCTACTTGGTACTGCACATCCCTTCTTCATTGATCCACTCTAGCTTTGATCTTCTGACTGTTCTGGTCTAGAGTATCTCTGACTTGTTGATGGATCTCTTTCATAGCCTCTACAAATGTATCAGCATGTCTGCTCCTTTTGTCCATCCCTTGAACATCTCGCAATTCAAAAATACCTCTAGGATGACTACCATAAATAACTTCAAAAGGACTTAAACCTGTACTTCTATTTTTAGAATCATTATAGGCATATTCTGCTTGTGGGAGTACCACATTCCAACTACTACCATGTTCTCTTGTCAAACATCTCGACAGATTGCCTAAAGACCTATTGACAACCTCAATTTGACCATCAGTCTGAGGATGATAGGCTGAACTAAAAGACAAATTTGTACCAAATATTTTCCACAAAGTTCTCCAGAAATGTCCCACAAATTTGTTGTCTCTGTCAAATACAATACTCAAAGGTAACCCATGAATCCTAATAATTTCTTTAAAGAACAAACCTACAATGTAACTAGCATCATTGGTGGTCTTACAGGGAATAAAGTGCACCATTTTGCTAAACCTATCTACCATAACAAACACACTATCATAACCTATCCTTGTCTTGGGCAATCCCATCACAAAATCCATACTCAAACTTTCCCAAGGTTTGTTTGGTATGGGCAAAGGTTGGTACAGTCCTGCATTGGTTGAAATTCCTTTTGCTCTCTGGCAAATCATACAACTCTCAACAAACCTTTTGACATTAGATTGCATCCTTGGCCAAAAGTAAAACCTTCTTACAAGATCTAAGGTCCTATTGAGCCCAAAATGTCCTCCTAAACCACCACTATGTTTTTCCTTCAGTATATTATCCCTCATTGAACACTTAGGGATACATAGTTGACTACCTTTAAACAAAAGTCCATTCTGCAATGTATAATCTAAAAATTCACTATGGAAAGCATTGGCAAACTCACTACATACCCTGTAAATTTCCTTAAAATCTTGGTCCTCTCCGTACAATCCTTTGAGTGACTCAACACCCATACTTTGTAGCTGCACTTCTTGCACTGTCAACACTCTTCTACTTAAAGCATCAGCAACCTTATTGGTTATTCCTTTCTTGTGTTTGATGATGAAAGTTTAGGATTGAAGACTTTCCATCCATTTCATGTGCTGATGACTGAGCTTTTCTTGTCCATTCAAAAAACTAAGAGCATGATTGTCAGTGTATACAATAAATTCCTTAGGAAGCAAGTAGTGCCTCCATTTTTTAAGAGCTTGTTGTTATCCCATTTTTCTCTATCCAGAGTCAAATGGTTAACCTAGCATTTCCTTGAAAATCCTTTGGAAATGCACCTATGAAGCTTAAAGTGCCAAATTTCCCAAAGAACCTTGCCTAAGAAACCCTACCATTGGAAAGAGGACGAAAAAATACGTAGGTTTGCTTTTTACATCATTCTGAAATTCGGCCAAATAAAAAGGTTATCCATGGTCAAAGTTTTGGTCAACATATAGTTCAAATGTACATTAGGCGGGCTCGCAAATCTACATCAGCCTTAGAAAATGATGAAAAAATTAGGTTATATGCATTTTCTGAATGTATATCAGGCTCCAAAGGTGCATATACATTTCGGGAATCTTTCAAAGATTCTCAGAATATTCCCCGTTTGTATATCGGAGGTATACAAGTAGGAGATGCAAGTGAAACATACAAGGATAATGTGCATTCATCGCATGTTCCTCAAAGATTCCTTGTTTGTATATGGGAGCTTTGTATATTTGCCCTTTGTATTTTTGACATACAAGCAAATATACATTCACTGGAGGATGCAAGGGCAAATACAAGGATGGAATATACATCACAGATCCTTAGAATATTTGCTGAATGTATATCGGGTCTGCATGTATATAGCGTCTTGTATATTCAGATATACAAATGGAGATACAAAGGAATATGTAGTGAAAAGATACAACGCCGGCGGACATACATGTGCTACAGTGGATGTACATTCGCCAAAGATAGAAAGGTTGAAATGTACAAGGTAATATACATTGAAGATTCCTCAGAATATTCCACGCTTGTATGCATAAAAAGGCTTGTATATTGCTTTGTATGTTTGCACGTACGATCAGCTATATACAAATGAAGATATGCATCGTAGGTATATTCCATTAAAGATTCCCTGTTTGTATGTAAGGGAGTTTGTATATTTGCATATACAAGCGTGCAAATGTACATTTGCTACAGTACCGGCAGGACATACAAGAGGTGGGTCCGCACATATACAAGGAGGCTTGTATGTTTCGACATACAAAGGATCTCGTGAATAGTGGCTTGTATATCATGCATATACAAGCAAATATACAAGCCGATATGCAAGCCAGATTTCAAATGGATATCATTTCTGCCTCATTCAGGCTTTGGGTCCGACTTGTATGTATGAGGCAATTTGTATATTATGATATACAAGAAAAAATACAAAGAGTAGGAGATGTAAGACGGACCCGACAGGTAATCAAAAATACTTAAAGGTCATTTGGGGTCCGACTTGTATGTATATGGCGCTTGTATATTGCGATATACATGTTAAAGATGCATTGCGATATACAAGGCAGATTTGAATCAAGGATCAGGTTCGGCACATAAGAGTTTGGAGTCCGCCTTGTATAAATAGGCATTTGTATATCTTGCATATACATGGAAATATACAAGCTAGATCTGGCAGAACATAAAGAAGTAGCTAAAGGTCATTTGGGGTCCGTAGCTAGTTAAATTGCATATACAGAAGGAGATATACAAATGGTGGGGTCCACCAAGGTACAAGCACTTGTGCATATTCTTTGGTTGTATGTTTGCTTGTATAATGCGATATACAAGGTCAAGATACAAGTTAACATACAAGTGGTAGGGCCCGCATATACAAGGGGAAATTGTATGTATATGCAATTTTCGAAATACAAAGAGATGTACAGGGACCGATATGCAAAGTGCCATGTATGTGTAGAAGGAGTTGTAGGATGAGTTTTTGAATGCTGATTCAGCGCCAAGATGCAGCGATATACATAGAAATGCAAAAGCGATATATACAGGCAGTTGACCAAAAGTTTGACCGCCTGTATCTCCTTCATTTTGGTGAATTTCGGCATGTTCCAAGAGGCAAAGTTGCATATTTTGGTCCCCTCTTTCATTTGGCAGGGTTTTTCAGGAGCTTTGTCACTTTTCAAATTTTAGATCTGGAAATGCATGTTTTGAACGATGAATATTTCAGAGACGACTTTGGCATGTGGAGATATTTTCTAGACATTCATTGCAGCAGACAGAACAAGCAGCTCGTATTGACGACAAAGAATATATTTCCACTGTTTCATCTCTAGATGCACGATGAGTAAGCTGCTGTATTAAACACTAGAAAATATCTCCTCATCTGCCCAGTTCCAGATTTCAACGCCATAACTGATGCAGCTGAACAGTCATTTCAAGGAGATATTTTCAATGATAGCTCTTTGAGCAGATTTTTTGTAACTGACTTACAATGATTTCGAATGCTATATATATGCATTCGAACGATGCAAATAGGGTTGGAAATTTTTTGGCATTAAGGCTTTTCTGTTTCCAAACAGGGTTTTCATATGTTGTAATCGTGCCTTTCCATTGAATATATGCAAGTTAATTTTACCTCTTTACTAATTTTTCTAGTTCTGTGTGAATCTATGTATGGCTGTCTGTGAATGTTTCATTCCTCTCAATCATATTGCTTCTCACCTCTGCTAGAGTCATCTAATCTATGTATACCTACTTGCTATATTTGATTACACTGTGCATATTCTCAGTGTTGTAGAAATTTCTTTAAATCTATTTGGTGCATCACCCTTGTTTTCAAGCTTTTATTTCATTTCCATTACAAGATTTCTCTCTCCCTTTTCCCCTCAAAATTCAGTAGTTTTAGGTGATAACTAGACAAGGAAGTCGGCCTTCTCCGGAGGTTTGGTCTCATTTAGCAAAGTCCCACACTTAGAGATCATTCCCATGTTATTCTAGTTTGCAGAGGTTTCACAACTGTATGCAAGGGTGCAAAACTAGGTGATAACAACTTTGGCACGCCCGGTGGGACTAGTATGATGAACTTATCATCAAAATACTGAGAGATTTGGTGTTTCTTCCAGTATTATCAACCTTTGGAGGCAGTAAAGACAACACCATGGCGACTCTAATGGCAAATCAGCTGGTTACAACAGTCCAGTTTCCAAGCAGCTAATGAGGTTGGTGCTACTTGTTTGTTTTACTATTATTTAACAGTTTTCTTAGCACCTGGTGACTCCATTTGGTGTTCCAACTCACATCCTAGTGTGCAGACCCTCTAATCTATATTCGTTTCTAATTTATTACCTAGACTTGCCTATGTTCATGATTTACCCTTGCAATGTCTAGTTATCAACACCACAATGGTTTTTCTCCTCCATTCCATGAAAATTCAAACTTTTGCCCTCCAAACAGTTCTTTGCCTCATTACAACCAGCATTACCAACAAGGGCACTTTCAAGCGACTCCTGCTTATCCTTGTTTGAAGCCCATTCATACCTATAGTCAACCTTGCGAAACCCAATCTAGTCTAGATCAAACGTGTAGCCTCCCTAGTTAGTCCCAAAATGTTACTAATTTGGGTAGCATTACGAGTTGGTTAATGGATTTCCAAAGGCAAATTTCAGAGGTAGATAAGGAAGCACAGTATAACAGGCAGCAAGAGGAGCTTGCATATCAAGCTTATTTCTCAGAGCAGGAAGCAGAAAATAGAAGGGTGTATGAGGGGGAATGCTTGAAAATGCATCTTGCAGTTAAGGAGAAACAAATGAAACAATTGCTTGCTCAAAAACAAGAGCTCAAAGTAAAAAATTTCTCTCCTATTCCAAGCTTCAGACAAGTTCGTCCTTCAAGCCAAGGTGAATTTATGAAAGTGGCTCAAACTTCTCTACCATGGTAACCTTCTTGGATCAAGCATCTTGGTTACAAAATGCCAAATCTTGTGAAGGCCAGTCCTCTTATACCAATTTAAAATCAGGCAGAGGAAACAGTTGTAGAATCCAGGCCTATCATAATTCCAAGTTTTAGGCAGCCTTCTACCTTTAAGGTTCCAAGTTGGAAGAGGCCATCTTTTTCACCATGTGATGACCCTCCACCAAACACACAAACGGAAGCATGCTCTAGTATCTAGCTAGCAGAAGAAGAACAAAAGAGGCTTTCGTTGGCTCCATCTCAAAAGTTGGAAACTCAGTCAGTTATTTCTTCTCCAAATCTAATTTTTAGTGAGGAGAGTTCCAAGGTCGGAATACTAAGCTTAAAGCAAGGAGAGCCTCTTAAATGTCCTAAATTGGATATCCCAAGTTTTAGAGGGTCTCATCTACTGAAGGAACCTATATTTGACCAAGAGGAACCTAGGCTCCATAAGTTTCCAGGCTTCAAAGCCTTTATCCCTTTACAAGAGCAATTTGTTCCTACACTCACAGAGAAAGAATTGTTTGAATCTATTGCACCTGTGAGTATTACTAAAGTCACTTCAGCGAGGGATGGTGCTACCCTACTTCACGAGCTACCTGACTATGTTGAAGATGAAGAAAGTGTGCAGTTGGTTGTGGATATGCTGCAACAAGAGAACACAGAAAATTATGACAAATTGCTACAATTTGAGGCTAAGCATGACAGTGAGGTTCCAAACCATAAAGAGGATCAGGCATGTTGCTCTATGCTAGATTATCCAAAGGCTGATTATGCTGATATGCTTGAGGAGCTCCCATGCTTTATTGAAAATAATGAGGAGACTAAACATGGACGAGAGCAAGTTGAAGATTTGTTCTTTATTATCCAGTAGGGATATCAACTTCTTGATGGGGAAGTTTTCTCTTTTGAACATGTGCACGACTCATTTTTTGAGCCTAAATTAGAAAATCATGAACATCTTGTTCATAAGGTACAGGCAACCATATTTGTAGTAGAATCACAGGAGCTAGAGTATTCATATCAGCAAGAAGAGGAATGCAGCCATGATGACATTATATCAATTTTCTTATTTTCCTTGAAGGAGGAAGGACAAAGAAATGAGGTCCCAAGTCAGCTGTTTCACACACAACAGCAACATGAGAGTCAAATGGAGGGCACCATCATACCAATTGAAGAGAAAAAAGAGGAGGAATCAGCGTAGAGACATGAGATTCAACATGATTTGCATGTCATTTCAAGAGGATGCCCAATCAGGCATCTAGCTCAGCTAGAGACATATCAAGAGGAGTCACCACTTGTCATGCTTACCTCTAAGCATGAAGTTGAGCATCAAAATGAGTGGGATCAGCCCATTTATTGACCACAAGTTAGCAACATCAGCAATCAGTCTAGGTGGATAGGTGAGTTTATCTCCACTTTGAAGGGGGTGTTTTATCACTTTGTTATATGCCCATTCCCCCCTCCCCTCTTTTTAACTGCCCACATGCATGAAGAACATTGTAAATTGTTAAAGAAGGGTAGTTATTTTCAAGAACCAGTTAATGGCTTTGTTTAAGGTCATGACTGATTAGTTAGTTTAGAATTAGAGTAGGTTTCATTTCTATTTTAGTTTTCCCTTTCCATAAGTGCTTCTGCACAAGCTGCATTGTCATTAGGAGAATGTAGGCCTTTTTCCCTTTTTGTATTTTGGAGGCAGGTTCCAGTTTTCCAGCATGTTTTAGAATTGACCCCATGCCCAATGGATGCCTAAGGCTATTGGTCTTTTGTTTAGTACGCAAACACCCCATAGAGATCGCTAAGAATGTTATCCCATTTTTCTCTGTCCAGAGTCAAATGGTTAACCTAGCATTTCCTTGAAAATCCTTTGGAAATGCTCCTATGAAGCTTAAAGTGCCAAATTTCCCAAAGAACCTTGCCTAAGAAACCCTACCGTTGGAAAGAGGATGAAAAAATAGGCAAGTTTGCTTTTTACATCATTCTGAAATTCGGCCAAATAAAAAAGTTATCCATGGTCAAAGTTTTGGTCAACATACAGTTCAAATGTACATTTGGCGAGCTCGCAAATCTACATCGGCCTTAGAAAATGATGAAAAAATTAGGTTATATACATTTTCTGAATGTATATCGGGCTCCAAAGGTGCATATACATTTCAGGAATCTTTCGCAGATTCTCAGAATATTCCCGATTTGTATATCGGAGGTATACAAGTAGGAGATGCAAGTGAAACATACAAGGATAATGTGCATTCATTGCATATTCCTCAAAGATTCCTTGTTTGTATATGGGAGCTTTGTAAATTTGCCCTTTGTATTTTTGACATACAAGCAAATATACATTTGCTGGAGGATGCAAGGGCAGATACAATGATGGAATATACATCGCAAATCCCTGGAATATTCGCTGAATGTATATCAAGTCTACATGTATATAGGGGCTTGCATATTCATATATACAAATGGAGATACAAAGGAATATGTAGTGAAAAGATACAAGGCTGGCAAACATACATGTACTACAGTGGATGTACATTCACCAAAGATACAAAGGCTGAAATGTACAAGGTAATATACATTGAAGATTCCTCAGAATATTCCGCGCTTGTATGCATAAAAAGGCTTGTATATTGCTTTGTATGTTCGTACATACTATCGGCTATATACAAATGAAGATATGCATCGTAGGTATATTCCATTAAAGATTCCCTGTTTGTATGTAAGGGAGTTTGTATATTTGAGTTTGTATATTTACATATACAAGCGTGCAAATGTACATTTGCTATAGTACCGACAGGACATACAAGAGGAGGGTCTGTGCATATACAAGCAAATATACAAGCCGATATGCAAGCTGGATTTCAAATGGATATCATTTCTACCTCATTCAGGCTCCGGGTCTGACTTGTATGTATGAGGCCATTTGTATATTATGATATACAAGAAAAAATACAAAGAGTAGGAGATGCAAGCTGGACCCGACAGGTAATCAAATATACTTAAAGGTCATTTGGAGTCCGACTTGTATGTATATGGCGCTTGTATATTGCGATATACAAGTCAAAGATGCATTGCGATATACAAGGCGGATTTGAATCAAGGATCAGGTTCGGCACATAAGAGTTTGGAGTCCACCTTGTATAAATAGGCGTTTGTATATCTTTCATATACATGGAAATATACAAGCTGGATCTGGCAGAACATAAAGAAGCAGCTAAAGGTCATTTGGGGTCCGTAGCTAGTTAAATTGCATATATAGAAGGAGATATACAAATGTTGGGGTCCACCAAGGTACAAGCACTTGTGCATATTTTTTGGTTGTATGTTTGCTTGTATATTGCAATATACAAGGTCAAGATACAAGCTAACATACAAGTGGTAGGGCCTGCATATACAAGGGGAAATTGTATGTATATGCAATTTTTGAAATATAAAGAGATGTACAGGGGCCGATATGCAAAGTGCCATGTATGTGCAGAAGGAATTGCAGGATGAGTTTTTGAATGCCGATTCAGGCACCAAGATGCAGCGATATACACAGAAATGCAAAAGCGATATATAGAGGCAGTTGACCGAAAGTTTGACCGCCTGTATCTCCTTCATTTTGGCAAAATTCGGCATGCTCCAAGAGGCAAAGTTGCATATTTTGGTCCCCTCTTTCATTTGGCAGGGTTTTTCAGGAGCTTTGTCACTTTTTAAATTTTAGATCTGGAAATGCATGTTTTGAACGATGAATATTTCAGAGATGACTTTGGCAGGTGGAGATATTTTTTGGGCATTCATTGCAGCAGACAGAACAAGCAGCTCGCATTGACGACAAAGAATATCCTTCCACTGTTTCATCTCCAGATGCACGATGAGTAAGCTGCTGCATTAAAGACTAAAAAATATCTCCTCATCTGCCCAGTTCCAGATTTCAACGCCATAACTGATGTAGCTGGACAGTCATTTCAGAGAGATATTTTCAATGATAGTTCTTTGAGCGGATTTTTTGTAACCGACTTAGAATGATTTCGAATGCTATATATATGCATTCGAATGATGCAAATAGGTTTGGAAATTTTTTGGCATTAAGGCTTTTCTGTTTCCAAACAGGGTTTTCATATGCTGTAACCATGCCTTTCCATTGAATATATGCAAGTTAATTTTACCTCTTTACTAATTTTTCTAGTTCTCTGTGAATCTGTGTACGACTGTCTGTGAATGTTTCATTCCTCTCAATCATATTGCTTCTCACCTCTGCTAGAGTCATCTAATCTGTGTATACCTACTTGCTGTATTTGATTACATTGTGCATCTTCTCAGTGTTGTGGAAATTTCTTTAAATCTGTCTGGTGCATCACCCTTGTTTTCAAGCTTTTATTTCATTTCCATTACAAGATTTCTCTCTCTCTTTTCCCCTCAAAATTTAGTAGTTTTAGGTGATAACTCGACAAGGAAGCCGGCCTTCTCCGGAGGTTTGGTCTCATTTAGCAAAGTCCCACACTTAGAGATCATTCCCATGTTATTCCAGTTTGCAGAGGTTTCACAACTGTATGCAAGGGTGAAAAACTAGGTGATAACAACTTTGGCACGCCCAGTGGGACTAGTATGATGAACTTATCATCAAAATACTGAGAGATTTGGTGTTTCTTCCAGTATTATCAACCTTTGGAGGTAGTACAAACAACACCATGGTGACTCTAATGGCAAATCAGCTGGTTACAGTAGTCCAATTTCCAAGCAGCTAATGAGGTTGGTGCTACTTGTTTGTTTTACTATTATTTAACAGTTTTCGTAGCACCTGGTGACTCCATTTAGTGTTCCAACTCACATCCTAGTGTGCAGACCCTCTGATCTATATTTGTTTTTAATTTATTACCTAGACTTGCCTATGTTCATGATTTACCCTTGCAATGTCTAGTTATCAACACCACAATGGTTTTTCTCCTCCATTCCATGAAAATTCAAACTTTTGCCCTCCAAACAGTTCTTTGCCTCATTACAACCAGCATTACCAACAAGGGCATTTTCAAGCGACTCCTGCTTATCCTTGTTTGAAGCCCATTCATACCTATAGTCAACCTTGAGAAACCCAATCTAATCTAGATCAAACGTGTAGCCTCCCTAGTCAGTCCCAAAATGTTACTAATTTGGGTAGCATTACGAGTTGGTTAATGGATTGCCAAAGGCAAATTTCAGAGGTAGATAAGGAAGCACAGTATAACAGGCAGCAAGAGGAGCTTGCATATCAAGCTTATTTGTCAGAGCGGGAAGCAGAAAATAGAAGGGTGTATGAGGGGGAATGCTTGAAAATGCATCTTGCAATTAAGGAGAAACAAATGAAACAGTTGCTTGCTCAAAAACAAGAGCTCAAAGTAAAAAATTTCTCTCCTATTCCCAGCTTCAGACAAGCTCATCCTTCAAGCCAAGGTGAATTTATGAAAGTGGCTCAAACTTCTCTACCATGGCAACCTTCTTGGATCAAGCATCCTAGTTACAAAATGCCAAATCTTGTGAAGGCCAGTCCTCTTATACCAATTCAAAATTAGGTAGAGGAAATAGCTGTAGAATCCAGGCCTATCATAATTCCAAGTTTCAGGTAGCCTTCTGCCTTTAAGGTTCCAAGTTGGAAGGGGCCATCTTTTTCACCCTGTGACAACCCTCCACCAAACACACAAACGGAAGCATGCTCTAGTATCCAGCTAGCAGAAGAAGAACAAAAGAGGCTTTCGTTGGCTCCATCTCAAAAGTTGGAAACTCAGTGAGTTTTTTCTTCTCCAAATCCATTTTTTAGTGAGGAGAGTTCCAAGGTCAGAATACCAAGCTTCAAGCAGGGAGAGCCTCCTAAATGTCCTAAATTGGATATCCCAAGTTTTAGAAGGTCTCATCTACTAAAGGAACTTATATTTGACCAAGAGGAACCTAGGCTCCATAAGTTTCCAGGCTTCAAAGCCTTTATCCCTTTACAGGAGCAATCTGTTCCTACACTCACAGAGAAAGAATTGTTTGAATCTATTGCACCTGTGAGTATTACTAAAGTCACTTTAGCGAGGGATGGTGCTGCCCTACTTCACGAGCTACCTGACTATGTTGAAGATGAAGAAAGTGTGCAATTGGTTGTGGATATGCTGCAACAAGAGAACACAGAAAATCATGACAAATTGCTGCAGTTTGAGGCTAAGCATGACAGTGAGGTTCCAAACCATAAAGAGGATCAGGCTTGTTGCTCTATGCTAGATTATCCAAAGGCTGATTACGCTGATATGCTTGAGGAGCTCCCATGCTTTATTGAAAATAATGAGGAGACTAAACATGGACAAGAGCAAGTTGAAGATTTGTTCTTTATTATCCAGTAGGGATATCAACTTCTTGGTGGGGAAGTTTTCTCCTTTGAACATGTGCACAACTCATTTTTTGAGCCTAAATTAGAAAATCATGAACATCTTGTTCATAAGGTACAGGTAGCCATATTTGTAGTAGAATCACAGGAGCCAGAGTATTCAGATCAACAAGAAGAGGAATGCAGCCATGATGACATTATATCAATTTTCTTGTTTTCCTTGAAGGAGGAAGGACAAAGAAATGAGGTCCCAAGTCAGCTGTTTCACACACAATAGCAACATAATAGTCAAATGGAGGGCACCATCATACCAATTGAAGAGAAAAAAAAGGAGGAATCAGAGCAGAGACATGAGATCCAACATGATTTCCATGTCATTTCAAGGGGATGCCCAATCAGGCATCTAGATTAGCTAGAGACATATCAAGAGGAGTCACCACTTGTCATGCTTACCTCTAAGCATGAAGTTGAGCATTGAAATGAGTGGGATCAACCCATTTATTCACCACAAGTTAGCAACATCAGCAATCAGCCCAGGTGGATAGGTGAGTTTATCTCCACTTTGAAGGGGTGTTTTATCAATTTGTTATATGCCCATTCCCACCTCCCCTCTTTTTAACTGCCCACATACATGAAGAACATTGTAAATTGTTAAGGAAGGGCAGTTATTTTCAAGAACTAGTTAATGGCTTTGTTTAATGTCATGACTGATTGGTTAGTTTAGAATTAGAGTAGGTTTCATTTCTGTTTTAGTTTTCCCTTTCCATAAGTGCTTCTGCACAAGCTGCATTGTCATTAGGAGAATGTAGGCCTTTTTCCCTTTTTGTATTTTGGAGGTAGGTTCCAGTTTTCTAGCATGTTTTAGACTTGACCCCATGCCCAATGGATACTTAAGGCTACTGGTCTTTTGTTTAGTAGGCAAACACCCCATAGAGGTCACGAAGAATGTTATCCAATTTTTCTTTGTCTAGAGTCAAATGGTTAACCTAGCATTTCCTTGAAAATCCTTTGGAAATGCTCCTGTGAAACTTAAAGTGCCAAATTTCCTAAAGAACCTTGCCTAAGAAACCCTACCATTGGAAAGAGGACAAAAAAATAGGCAGGTTTCCTTTTTACATCATTCTAAAATTTGGCCAAATAAAAAAGTTATCCATGGTCAAAGTTTTGGTCAACATACAGTTCAAATGTACATTTGGCAAGCTCGTAAATCTACATCGGCCTTAGAAAATGATGAAAAAGTTAGGTTATATACATTTTCAAAATGTATATCGGGCTCCAAAGGTGCATATACTTTTCGGGAATCATTCCCAGATTCTCAGAATATTCCCAGTTTGTATATCAGAGGTATACAAGTAGGAGATGCAAGTGAAACATACAAGGATAATATGCATTCATTGCATATTCCTCAAAGATTCCTTGTTTGTATATGGGAGCTTTGTATATTTTCCCTTTGTAGTTTTGACATACAAGCAAATATACATTCGCTGGAGGATGCAAGGGTAGATACAAGGATGGAATATACATCGCAAATCCCTGGAATATTCGCTGAATGTATATCGGGTCTGCATGTATATAGAGGCTTGTATATTCAGATATACAAATGGAGATACAAAGGAATATGTAGTGAAAAGATACAAGGCTGGTGGACATACATGTGCTACAATGGATGTACATTTGCCAAAGATACAAAGGCTGAAATGTACAAGGTAATATACATTGAAGATTCCTCAGAATATTTTGCACTTGCATGTATAAAAAGGCTTGTATATTGCTTTGTATGTTCGCACATACCATCGACTATATACAAATGAAGATATGCATCGCAGGTATATTCCATTAAAGATTCCCTGTTTGTATCTAAGGGAGTTTGTATATTTGCATATGCAAGCGTGCAAATGTACATTTGCTACAGTACCAGCAGGACATACAAGAGGTGGGTCCGCGCATATACAGGGAGGCTTGTATGTTTTGACATACAAAGGATCTCGTGAACAGTGGCTTGTATATCGTGCATATACAAGCAAGTATACAAGCCGATATGCAAGCTGGATTTCAAATGGATATCATTTCTGCCTCATTTAGGCTCTGGGTCCAACTTGTATGTATGAGGCCATTTGTATATTACGATATACAAGAAAAAATACAAAGAGTAGGAGATGCAAGCCAGACCCGATAGGTAATCAAATATACTTAAAGGTCATTTGGGGTCTGACTTGTATGTATATGGTGCTTTTATATTGCGATATACAAGTCAAAGATGCATTGCGATATACAAGGTGGATTTGAATCAAGGATCAGGTTCGGCACATAAGAGTTTGGAGTCTGCCTTGTATAAATAGGCTTTTGTATATCTTTCATATACATGGAAATATACAAGCTGGATCTGGCAGAACATAAAGAAGCAGCTAAAGGTCATTTGGGGTTCGTAGCTAGTTAAACTGCATATACAAAAAGAGATATACAAATGGTGGGGTCCACCAAGGTACAAGCACTTGTGCATATTTTTTGGTTGTATGTTTGCTTGTATATTGCGATATACAAGGTCAAGATACAAGTTAACATACAAGTGGTAGGCCCTGCATATATAAGGGGAAATTGTATGTATATGCAATTTTTGAAATATAAAGGGATGTATAGGGGCCGATATGCAAAGTGCCATGTATGTGCAGAAGGAGTTGCAGGATGAGTTTTTGAATGCCAATTCAGGCGCCAAGATGTAGCGATATACATAGAAATGCAAAAGCGATATATACAGGTAGTTGACTGAAAGTTTGACTGCCTGTATCTCCTTCATTTTGGTGAATTTTGGCATGTTCCAAGAGGCAAAGTTGCATATTTTGGTCCCCTCTTTCATTTGGCAAGGTTTTTCAGGAGCTTTGTCACTTTTCAAATTTTAGATCTAGAAATGCATGTTTTGAACGATGAATATTTCAGAGACGACTTTGGCAGGTGGAGATATTTTTTGGGCATTCATTGTAGCAGACAAAACAAGCAGCTCACATTGACAACAAAGAATATCTTTCCACTGTTTCATCTCCAGATGCACGATGAGTAAGCTACTGCATTAAAGACTAGAAAATATCTTCTCATCTGCCCAGTTCCAGATTTCAACGCCATAACTGATGCAGCTGGACAGTCATTTCAGGGAGATATTTTCAATGACAGCTCTTTGAGCAGATTTTTTGTAACCGACTTAGAATGATTTCGAATGCTATATATATGGATTCGAACAATAGGGTTGGAAATTTTTTGGCATTAAAGCTTTTCTGTTTCCAAACAGTGTTTTCATATGTTGTAACCGTGCCTTTCCATTGAATATATGCAAGTTAATTTTACCTCTTTACTGATTTTTCTAGTTCTATGTGAATCTGTGTACGGCTGTCTATGAATGTTTCATTCCTTTCAATCATATTGCTTCTCACCTCTACTAGAGTCATCTAGTCTGTGTATACCTACTTGTTGTATTTGATTACATTGTGCATCTTCTCAATGTTGTGGAAATTTCTTTAAATTTGTTTGGTGCATCACCCTTGTTTTCAAGCTTTTATTTCATTTCCATTACAAGCTTTCTCTCTCTCTTTTCCCCTCAAAATTCAGTAGTTTTAGGTGATAACTAGACAAGGAAGCTGGCCTTCTTTAGAGGTCTGGTCTCATTTAGCAAAGTCCTACACTTAGAAATCATTCCCATGTTATTCTAGTTTGCAAAGGTTTCACAACTGTATGCAAGGGTGCAAAACTAGGTGATAACACTTGTACCATAGCATACAACTCTAAATCATAAGAGGAGTATTTCCTCTTGGCTTCATTTAATTTTTCACTGAAGAAGGCTATTGGTCTGCCTTCTTGGCTCAATACTGCTTCTATGGCCAATCCACTTGCATCACATTCAATTGTGAAAACCTTATTAAAATTAGGTAACACCAAAACAGGGAATTCAACAACTTTCTGTTTCAGACTTTCAAAACTCTGATCTGCCTCTCTCATCCACGCAAACTTCATCTTACCTCCACCCTTGATGGTCTCCAACATAGGTGCACAAATGTCACTATAGTTCTTAATGAATTTCCTGTAAAATGTAGCCAAACCATGGAAACTTCTGACCTCTCTTGTTGTCCTAGGTGTAGGCCAATTCAAAATAGCTTCTACCTTGGAAGGATCCATTTTCAAATCACCCTTAGAGATGACAAAACCTAGATACACCAATTCTTGCTTCATGAAGTCACATTTTTCTAAATTTATCAGTAACTTCTGATCTTGCAGCCTTTGCAAAACTATCTCCAAATGTTTCAAGTGCTCTTCCTTGCTCTTACTGAACACCAAAATATCATCAAGGTAGACTACCACAAATTTTCCTATGAAATCCTGTAACACCTCATTCATCAGCCTCATAAAGGTACTAAGGACATTTGAAAGACCAAATGGCATCTCAAGCCACTCATACAACCCTTCATTGGTTTTGAAAGCTGTCTTCCACTCATCCCCTTCTCTTATCCTTATCTGATGGTACCTAGTCTTCAAATTTATCTTAGAGAAATAGGTAGCACCTCCCAAACAATCCATTAGATCTTCTATTCTAGGAATAGGAAACCTATACCTGATGGTTATCCTATTTATGGCCCAAGAATTAGTACACAATCTCCATTTTCCATCTTTCTTTGGTGCTAAAATGGTGGGGACTGCACATGGACTCAAACTCTTTCTTATTAACCCCTTGTCTAAAAGTTCTTGAACCTGCCCTGCTATCTCCTCATTCTACTAAGGGGTCATTTTATATGCTGCCTTATTAGGAAGTACTACTCCTAGTATGAGATCTATCTGATGGCTAATGTCTCTGATTGGTGCTAGGGAATTAGGCATATTCTTTGCAATTACTCCTTTGTAACTCTCGAGCAAATCTTTGACCTCTTTAGGCCCTACTTCACTCACACTTTGCTTCTTTTCCCCCTTAGGCTTTACAATCAAAGCAAAACCTACTCCATCACCTTCCTGTAATGTGTCCATGAATTCTTTTTCTCCCACCAGCATTATACTAGACCCTACATGTTGTGGATCCTCTTCTACCAGTGATTGTATCCTATAAGTCATACCATCCTTTTGGAATAAGTAAGCATTCTTTTCTCCATCATGATGAGCCTTTCTGTCAAACTACCATGGTCTGCCTAACAAAAGATGGCAAGTATCCATTGGAAGGATGTCACACAAAATTTTATCTCTATACCCCCCAATACTGAATTCTACCCATGCCTGTTCATTGATGAGTATGTGTTACCCCTTGTTCAACCAACTGACTTTATATGGACTACTATGGGATATCTTTTCTAACTTCAACTTATTCATTGCTTCCAAAGATATAATGTTATCAGTAGAACCAGAGTCAATAATGACTTTACAAACCTTTCCTTGGATCTTGCAGTTGATCCTAAACAAAGCCCTCCTTTGTGATGGTTCCGCCTGCACTGGTTCCTTGAGCAACGTCCTCTTGATCATCAGATTCTCTCCTGTTTCTGATTTTAGATTCACTTCAGGATATGTCACACTCCTTGCATCTTCTTGAATCAAAGTGGTTCTCTTCTCACCACCATGAGAAGTTGAGGCCTTCTCTGGACACTTGTATGCCAGATGCCCTATCTGATTGCAGTTATAACATCTCATAGTGGAGAATTTGGATCCTCTACCTGATCCATTTGTCCCACCTCTTCCATTAGGCCTTTTTCCTTGGTAGCCTAGTTTGCTACTTGAGTCCCCAACTTTCTCTTCTTGGCTAGACTCACCACTAGGCCTCTGGTTAGGACTTCTTCCTCCAAAACTACCTCTGCCTCTGAAATTCCTTCCACCTCAACCTCTATTATTCTGCTCACACTTCCTTTTCTGCTTCTCTTCTACTCTCAGTGCCACCTGGAAACATTTGTCCATGGTTTCTGGTGTCAAGATGGTAATCTCATCTTGTATACTATACTTCAGGCCATTAATATACCTGGCAACTCTTACTATCTCATCCTCAGCATGTCCACACCTTAGGGATAATTTATGAAATTCCTCTGTATAGGTGGATACATCTATATCCTTCTACCTGAGGTTCTACATTTTCCTGTATATCTGCACTTCATAATCTTCCGGTAGGAACTGATCCTTGATCCTTTCTACCATTTGACTCTAGGATGAGATCATGCTCTTGCCATTCTTCACCCTTTCTCCCTGGGTGTAGTTCCACCATGTGAGTGCAGCACCTTTGAGTTTAGTTTTTGCAAACCTAACTCTCTTGCTTTCAAGAACTTCCTTGTATTCGAAGTAGTTGTTCCGAGCCTCAATCCATTCGATGACTTCATCTGCATCCATCTTTCCATTGAACATCAGAATCTCCATTCTTGATTCAAACAACTCCTTACCAAGTGATTTTATGGCCTCCAGATATTATTTTTAGTCTGCAGATATACTTGTCTATTCTGGGGTTGTTTTCTCTTCCCCATCTTCATCTTCTTCATCAAACTCCACATCTAATTTCTTGCCTTTTCCTAAGGTTTTCAACTCATCCTAGAGTGCTTCCTTGACTCCAGTCTTGATCAGCTCCTCCATCTCCTTAAATTTCTTGACCACTTCGGTGGTCATTCCCTTTGGAGGCATCTCGCTAGCCCCTCCTTCACTTTCTCTATCTGACATAAACAGTCACAGACAACATCCAAATGCCAACACACCTGCAAATCCTTGATTCGATTTGCCACCCAAATCTTTTTAGGCTTTGATACCAATATGATGGGGAGCGTATAGCGGATACCAAACTGATGCCCTAAAATTCTCGCAATCAATGAACTAACAGCTGATGAGCCACTGATTCAACTTCATCGGCCAAGTCTTTCATCCTTCTCCAATGCCCCGATGGCATTTGCCCCTTGGTGAGGCATGTTCTATCAGTGAATGCTCATAACCTTTGGCTGATTCACCAAAAATGTTGTCACACAGTTTTACTTCCCTCTTAACCCTAGCACATGGAGATGATAGGCCATTCTTACTGTGCAAAACCCACGATCCGAAACATCTGCACTGTCAAATAGGAAAGCAAAATAGGAAATAGACATATATGGTACATTGAAGTCATTCCACTAATTTCAACAGAAATCTCACCAGTGGAATGCTTCACAGCGATATACAACCACAATGGAAAATGCAAAATGAATAGAAATTTACAGTCACACGATTAGCAGTTATAAAAATAGAAATCAAATGGATAGAACAAAAATGCTTTATTTCTCTTGAACACAACACAATCACATTCAATCACTTCTTCAATCTGATTACATTTGATGATCATTTGATCATTCCTCTGGGCATTTATCAACTCACCCTGAGTAGTACCACACTAGCTCCAAGCGGTTGGGAGAACAATCCAAGCAGTTGGGAGACAACCCACCAAACCTACCCTACTACCTTATTTTAGCATTATTGCTATTTTTAGCATTATGCGATTACAACTTGACAAATGTCCCTTAAGTCACTTGGGACTTACAAAGTAGACCTAGCTACAACAAAAATGAAAATGCATTGGTCAAATAGACCTTATTACAAATGAAAACATGATTTTCGAGGTGCTCTTGCACCATTCAATGCTCGAATAGAATATGAGGATGTCATGTGTAGATTGTTTCCTTATTCAATAGGAGAAGAAGCGTACAACTAGTACATTAGTCTTTCTCAGTCTTCCATAGCTACTTTGGACACTTTGGAGAAAGCTTTCTTAGGAAGATTCAAAATACTTGTTGATCCAGCTATGACATATCACCTATTTGCTATAATAAAGAGAGATGAGGGAGAGTTAATCTCCAACTTTAATGCTAGGTTCCAGAAGATGTACTCCAAGCTGGTTACTCCTTATAATGTAGCTAATGAGGCAGATAGGTCAATTTACTACTCAGCCTTAGATCCTTTGACATCCATGTTCATCAAGAGGACACATCCTGCCATCACAATACTAGCAGGTGCTTTCGAAGAATCTATCAAAGTCAATCAGTAGTTAACACCTGGTTTTACTCCTAATCTAGGATATCCTGCATATCCTAGTCATCCACAAACTAATGGATCCATGATACATCTAGCTATAATGCCTAGTCCATTGCAAGTGCCTCCACTGAGTATCATGCCTCCTTAGGGTAATGGTCAAATTATACCTCATCCTGGACATGCACTTTAAGATGATGCACAAAATAACAATGGTAGTTCTTTCTTCCAACCTCAACAGGACAACGTAGTAGCCAAGGCACAAGAAGAAAAGGATGACATTAAGGAAATATTAGCTTAGCTAAGAAAATTGACCACCAAGGTCATGCATCTGAGGATTCAAAACTTATACTCATAGTCAAATCAGAATAGAGGATATCCTGATAGAGGATATGGAAACAACAATGACATGTCTAGATACCCTGATAGGGGGTATAACAGCAATAGGAATTTCAAAAATAATAATAACAATTCTGCCCCTAGGCCACCTAGAGTTTTGAACACCCGACCAAACAATGGCTCATTGCCTTCACCATTAGACAATCAAACCCTTGCTGAACCTAAGCAGACTAGTAGGGTTAATCTAGCAGAAGCTGCACTCACCAATTGGTGCAGGATGCACAAAACCAACGCACATGCTAAGTTGCACTACCCTCAGTTCAAAATAGAAGCCAATATATTTCAAGCTGAAGTATCAAACACTGTTGGAGATCCTCCTTTTCCTGAAGGCAATGAAATTATTCCCTTAGGATATGAGTCTGCCATAGTACTTGAGAGTTCCAATACTTGTCAGCATCATCAGATGATTGTAGCACATGAGAATTATACTCTAGCATGTGAAGAGTCCACCTTAACACTTGAGTCAAATTATGTGTTTCCTTTTGAGGATGAAAATGAGCCAGAACAGGAACCTCAAGAAGTTCATGCTTATCAATAACAATATCATGGTAGACATAATTACAACCTTAGGAGTAATTCAAATAGACCAGCTAGTCCTTTGACCACATCTATCCCTCCTAACTATTTTAGTACACCGCCAGATCCAAAAGCCAGTAATAACCATGGTCCCCCTAAAGTGAACATTCAATATTTCACACCACAAAATATAGTAACAAAAGCTATCAGCCAACTGTCTGAGTCAGATAAACTTGTCACATACTTGGCTAAAGAAATGAAGAAGAAAAAAATTATCCCATCTCTATCAAAACTTTTGAAAACCCCAGTCATCAAGAAAGCCTTTTTGAAATCATTAGATGAACCTACACCTAAAGATGACAATCTTATTCATAACCCTAGCCATAAAATGACTTGAAATCCTGCACCTAGAGACAATACTGTCAAACCTAAAGTGCAAGCTCCCATTCAGGATGCTGAAACATCACAGATGACTATATAGGGATAAGTCAGAATCACCTCCATTTCTACTCACACTGAGAATATTCGGGAAGAATTTACACAACTGTCTTGTGGTTTCAAGTGCATCAATGAATGTGATGCTCTTTTCCATTTTCAATGCTTTAGGTTTACATCCAACTAAATCCCTCAAGAAAGTGACACAACTTGAAAAAATAGAAGTGAGTGTGGTAGGGGAGTTAACTCATATATACATGCATCTTGCATCCGACCCAAGGGTGCAATACTACATTAGCATTTAAGTAGTAGGCATACCTAATACTTATGGAATGCTTCTTAGCAGAGACTGGTCTAAAATATTAAATGGTTACATGGCTATAGACTTTAGTCATATGTTGTTGCCATTGAAAGGAATCCCCAATTAGATAAGAATAGAGGCTGAACCTAGGATGAAACACATGATCACCAAGTATAATAACACTAATGAGATACTGTACGTGGATGTTGAACCCAGGGTTTATGCAATAAGACCTTAGACTATTAAAATTGAAGAAGTCTTGATGTGTAATATGCATATACATGAAGATAGTAACAAAGAAGAAAGGCTGATCATTGAATCTGATTATAGTTCTACTGATGAGAAGGAAGTAGATCACTTCACTAAATTTAAAAAGTACTTATCCAGAGAAATACAAAAGTTCCAATTGACTAGTGCATCAATTTAAGACATCTTGATATCTGGATGGTGTAGATTACATGATGAGGCACATTCAGAGAAGGATTGTGAGACATGTCTAGATATGATCAATCTAGAAAGAGTGAACTTAGAAGGTGGATCATCATCAACTGAGGTTAGTGAAATATCTGATACCGACGATATTGATTCTTGTTTGTTTTCTTTAGATGCAGAATAGCATGAACAAATGGTGCATCAGGATAATATCTTGGTCCCTGCTTTAGAAGAGATTTTGATATGTGATGAGACACATGCCCATGAGAAGGAAAATATTATCACCCCAAGGACATATTGTCTCATTGAATCTGACTATGAGCTATCAGATGAGGATAGAGGGAGTTACTTAACTCAATTTGAGGAGTTCTTGTCTAAACAAGTTCAAAAGCATATTTTGCAAGGAATTCCTCCACATCATCCACTAATTGAAGGATGGTATAGACTTCATGAGGCACCACATTTAGAGACAACTTGTGCTTTGTGTTTACACATGTTGAACAAAGAAGAGTAGAAATTCTTAGATAACAAGATGCATCAGGTCAAGGATATTCCAAAAGGTACAAGAAAAGAAAGTGCAATATCTCCTAATGATGAAGGAGACAACATTAAGATGATGAAAAGAAAGGATGATCAGCAAGAGGCTGTTCAAAAGAAACTAAAGGAAGATGTTTTATTTTCACCAAAACATCTAGAAGTAGTAAAGACTGAATCACAAAAGATGAAATGGATATCTACAGGTGCAGCTATGAGAGCTAAGAAGAAAAGGGAGGGTCCCAACAAACCTTTAATTGAAGAAAAGCCCTAGATCCTGAGATTTGATGGCTCCAAATCAAAACAAGGAGCCGGTGTAGATGTTGACCTGATAATTCCACAAGGGAAGTCATTTTTAGCAGCATACAGGTTGTAATTTCCATGCACTAATAATGTGGTTGAATATGAAGCCCTGATTCATGGTTTTCTATTTGCTTTGAAGAAACAAGTCAAAGTTCTGCATGTCTGTGGAGACTCAAAACTAGTAGTGAAGCAAGTTAGGAATATATATGCATGCAACTATAAGAAGCTGTCAAATTATAGACACAGAGTTTGGGATTTGATACAAAGTTTTGATGCTTTCAACATCATGCATGTCCCTAGAGAACTAAATCAAAGAGCAGATGCACTAGCACATGCTGCCAACATGTTAGAGCCTTTATCCATATCAAGGATTAAAAGATTCTTAGTGGAGTTGGTATCAATGCCGTCTATACCTGATAACATCATCAATTTTTAGATGTTTGATCATGATGACCAGCACATCCTAGATTTTATTGCAAACCAAGATATATTTGAAGTTCAGATAGTAGATGAGAAGAATTTGGAAGATCATGTATGGGATGAAGAGGACATAGTTGATCTACCCAACAACAAAATCCCCAAAGGAATGATCGAGTTAGAAAGGGCCTTTGACCTAGACAACATGATGAAACAAAAAGACCTCCCTAAGATGGATGGAGGAGAATATTCCCCTGTCAACATAAGACAAGGTGAGGATACAAGGAATGTCCTAATACGAAATGTTTGCTCTGAAGAAGAGAGAAAAGGAATAAATTGGGCATTGAAGGATTATATCCACATCATTGCATAGACATATGATGAACTAAAAACATATGACATGTCCATTATCACCCATACAATACCTTTGAAGCCTGATGCAAAGCCCTTTAGATAGAAGCAAAGACCTATCAACGCTTTGTTGGAACCACTAATTTTTGAAGAAATCAAGAAGCTCCTTGCTGCTTAGATCATATTTCCAGTCAAGCATTCAACCTAGGGGCTAATCTAGTTCCAGTCAGGAAAAGGAATGGAGACATACACTTATGTTTGGACTTCAGGAATCTAAATAGAGCATCAGAGAAGGATAATTATCCTCTAGCTTCCCTTGATGAGGTTCTCTAAATGGTTGATGGTGCACAGATGATGTCTTTCCTAGATGGTTTCTCAGGATATAATCAAGTCATGGTAGACAAGATAGACAGGTTGAAGACAACCTTCACCACCGAATGGGGAATTTTTGCCTACAAGCGCATGTCATTCGGCCTGATCAATGCTAGAGCAACATTTTAGTGCACTATGGATATAGCTTTTAGGGGATTAGTAGGCCAATGCATAGTTATATACATGGATGACCTGACAATTTTCTTGAAGAGGAGAGGCAATCATATAAAAGACTTCAAGAAGGTGTTTAAGAAGTGCGAATAGTATGGTATCTCTTTGAATCCAAATAAGTGCATAGTTAGGGTGACCACTGGTAAGTTGCTTGGTCACGTCATATTAGAGAATGGGCTAACCATTGATCCTTCCATCTAGTAGATTCTATAATGAAATTGCAACTTCCTGGAAGTAAAAAAGAACTAAAATCTTACTTTGGTAGGATCAATTTTGTAAGGAAGTTCATTACAAGATTTGTAGAAATTGTAAGGCCACTCAATGCCATGCTCAAGAAGGATGCCAAAATTGAATGGACCCCTAAAGCAAGAGTAGCATTTGAGGATATAAAGAAGGCTATTGCAGATGCCCTGGTTCTCATTAGTCTAGATTACACAAGGTATTTTTATATTTATTTATTTTCATCTGAACATACCTGTGCAACAGTTCTGATGCAAAGGAGTGAAGAAAAAGAAGAAAAACCCATAGTTATTGAATATAAAGAATACTGAGAGGGGGGTGAATCAGTATTCCATGAAACCACCTTTTAGCAAGTTTATTAATCTAATTTCCAAAATCAATAACATGAAAGCATAATAAGCATAAGAATATCAACCATAAAGACATAACACATCGACACTAGGATTTTTACATGGAAAACCCAAAAAGGGAAAAACCATGATGAGTGTTAGGTCAAAATATATTATGATAGCTCAATACTAAATTACAAGAAGGCTCACTGCCTTAGGGCTCACTGCATAATGGCTCACTACCAAGAGAAAAGAAGAAAAAAGAAGGATTGACTCACTACCATAAGATGAACTATAGTAAATGCATCTAACACATGCTTGATCATAGTTCCATTGAAGGTTCAATATACAGATTCAAATTAAAGGTCTTCATTTATTCTGCCCTACTTCTCAACTTAACTACATATACTCTATTTTCTATCCTTGTTCAACTTTTTCTAATCTACTCTCTACTCATAATCCTTCACACTTCAAATTCGCACAACACACTCAACATCGAATTCCATCGAGTATATATATTCACTACCAGATTTATCTCATAATCAGGTCGGCAAGCAAAACATAAACCGTGTACACAAATACCACATCTTGTCGGATTCAACTTGTGTACAATCTGCAATGCAGACTTAAACAAACATACAAAAGTCTTCATATAGGTCATCTTCAATCATACCATCACTTAAATTGACTATTCAGACAATACAACTTCTTTGCATAAGAATCTAACATGTCTGTCAGCTTGTTCTTTAAGAATATACTTGATCAACTCATCTATCACATCGTAATTCTCACAGTGGACCATATGAGACTCTAAGATACATAACCAACAATCATTCTGGATATCTTAGCATACCTCCAGAACCGCAAAACAAAATATACAACTGTGGAGGAATGCAAACCCTTTTCTCTAGCACTGTGCATTGTTCCTATCTTTGCTTTGTTCACCCAAACTTAGGTATTCTACCATGTGACTTCCAGAGGAAGTCAAGACTTGAGAACTAGAGCAAATCATCACTAAATAGCTATGAACAACATATCTAATCTGAATATACTAATCTTTTATTGCGGAGGCATACCATCCCAAACATTGTTACTTACTCTATATAATGTATACTATTCATACTTAGTCATTTATGCTTCTAGAGTAAAGTCTCTCTATCATACCGGTGGAGTCTCTTTCCTTTGTTGCCATCAATGACAACATTCAATCATCAAGACAGTGTCTCTTGCCAACAATCTTCCCCTTTGGCATTGATGGCAACACTTAGTATAAAATGTGCATCTACTCCCCCTTACTCTTTGTTTCTTCTCCCCCTAAGATGTGTGCCCATTTTCACTAATCTTATTCTCCCCCTTTGACATCAATGGCAAAGGTTTATGTATAAGAGTAAAAAATTGGACTAAAACTGCAAAAAAAAAAGAAATTTTCATACTCTACCGTATATGTACTCATACAATACTTCAGCTCAATTAGTTTCCGGTAAAAGAACATCCTTATACACAATCTTTAATTGTGTAATCTCTTCATCCCATCAAATTTTAGCTCTTTCCAAAATTTGAATGTGACCATATATTATAAAGACTGATTCTTTCACCTTTTGTACATCAGAATTTGTGTCAATTTGTGAAGCTGCCTGTGCTTCTACTGTAATACTAATCATTGAATCTAACTTAGGACTAATTAGTCCTCCCAACTGACACATTTTACTTTTCATCTAATTCCTCTTATTTACAATATCACTTAACTCATTATGAATATTAATTACTTGTATTTCTTTTTTGCTCATCAACTCAACTGCTGGATCAAATGATTTAGAAATATTTATTATCTCCTATTTTAGATCCTTCACCTTTTCTTCTAGCTCTTTTGTGACTACTGGACAAGATAGACAAAATTTATATAGGTCGCTTCTTTGATAGCATTCTGTATGTCTTTCATTTTATTGTCTAAAAGAGCTTTGTCATTTTTTATCATAGTCTTCAACTCATTTAATCTTTTCTCATCAAATTCTTGGCTTACTTTTGTCTCAGTAGATATCCGAAAAGATTCAAAATGCCCACTTACAAAATTTATGAGTCCTTTTAATTGATCTATTAAGGACATAGAAGTGTCCTTTTGATACGATAACATCAATTTCTCCAAAATGCTAGATGCCTCGCCAATCAATTCATTGTCCTATATGTGAGACATCAAAATTTCTTCCTATACCTTTGCCTACACAATTGATACCAGTTTAAATTTCTGTACTTGGGACATTGAGTCCAGGTTTATTGGTCCTTGCAAAAATTTTGGCTCATCCAAGACCTGTTTCTCTTTCTCCAAAAAGTCTTTAATTGATTATGCAGTGTCTCTTGCTATACTAGAGACATCTTCTACTTGGTTTAGCTCTGAAGGATCTAAATCCATAGCTTCATTTGCACTATCCTTTTGCTCCAATGCAGGGATTTCCTTATCTTGTTTCTCTTCTTGATCAGTGACCTTATCTATCTTCTTAGTCTTCTCCAATCCTGTCTTGTCACCTATTTGATGTTCCGGAGGGAGACTAGTCTCAATAACTATAGCAGGAGCTTCCTTCTCTTTGACAACTCTGTCATCTAACCCTTGGTTCAAATTCACTTCTAGAACAGATGTATCATCTCTAACATTTGCTTCATCATTGTCATATATTGTTGGGAGACGAAATTCTTTTAGCACTCTTAAAGTGATTTCCTCAAACTCCTTAACTACTTTCTCAATGTCATCTGACATGAGAGTATTCATTCTCCTCTTTGTTTTGAACTCCTTGCTGAGTGCTTTGGAGATTTCTATTTTCTCTTTAGAAGAGATCTCTAAACATAACTTTATCGGTGTATGCTCACAAAGTTCAATGTCTTTTACCATAGCTTCTTCTTTTCTTGCAGACATAATACTACCCAAAGTATCTAGAAGATCGGTAATTATCTCAATAAGGGCTTTGTTGTAAATATCCAGATATCTAACAACAATAGTCTCAATAATTCTTTTGTCTAGATCATTATACTCATCATACAGTTGGGCTATGGGTTTTAAATTTCCATAAACTATTATGGCCTTTAGGACATCTTCAAGACTTATAGTAGCTTCTCTTGTCTAAGACTCATCTTGTCCTAGCCTTTTCTCAACTTTTCTCTTACCAGAACATTTCTTTTTGCTACTCCTAGAGGCCTTGGTGGCCTCAATTTTTATTTTCTTCACTTCTTCATCTGACCCAGTCTCTTCCTCATCAGCTCCTATACTAACATACATTCTATGACCTTTGGTTTTTGTCTTTTGTGGCTAGTTGCATGGGATTCCACATTTGCAGAGGGTGTGGGATAAAAGGGAATAGATGCAACTTCTGTAGAGGTAGATCCTCTGGTTCTCCTTCTTGACATGTCTGGTTTTTCTGGTTTTCTCTTGGATTCTTCCTAAGCTTCAATTGGTTCACTTTCTCTCTTTTCTTTTGCTACCTTTTTAGCTTGTGTTTTTTCCCTTGCCTCTTTCACTTGTTCTTTTGTGAATCCTTGTCTCAGGGAGAAATCCTCTGCCACTCTCCACATTTTCTTGGAGATTTTGGGTTTTCTTACTTCAACATGAATTTTAGCAGACAACTATTCATATGTTCCAAACCTTTCCTCTTTGGGGTCCTGGGGCTTGCTTAGCATGTGTTGTGCATAGTTATCTAGAGTAGCTCCATCTACTTCATAGCCGATTGGCATAACCCATACTGTTCTAGGCTGAACAACCTCCATCAAGCATTGGTCTTTTGTCACAATAAAGCAGATAGTGTCCTTATACTTTTCAACAACTGATCTAGGAATCCTTTCTCTAGTTTGCATTAACTTCTGAAAGTTTTTGAAATAGCCCCATAGGGCTATGTTCTAGGCATCATGGCTACCTATGTTATAAAGATGATTTCTAATTTGAACTGCAATGGGTTTATCACTTGTCCATAATAGATTCTTCATACCTGGTAACTCTTGCATGAAGTAGAAGAACAAACAGATAATTAGTGTACCATACTTGAATGAATATTTTTGCTCTTTGGTCTTCCTTAGGTTTTTCATTAGCTGTTGATGAAGAAATTCACAAAGATCATACTCTGCATCATCTTTAATCATCTCAAATGCTATATAGATTGCAGTACCAGAGACTGAATTCAACCAGTTTGAGAAATAAACTTTATACCTAATAACCATGGATGCAGATCTTACTGCATGGTCTTCAATGTCATTGATTGTTAGTGCCCTTTTGTCAAACTTATCTCCGGTGGATTTCATTACGGTATCATTCTTTATTGACTTCAATACAGGAACTACATCAGTGGAATTTAATCTAGTAACTGCCCTTATGACATCCTTAGTTATCATGAATGGTTTCTCTAGCCATATAAATTCATCATACACTCTTCTCAGAACATATTAGATCCATTCATTCTCAACAAATGTTGGGAAATCAATGTACTGAATGAATTTCTTTGTTTCCAATCCTTATATTCATTCTTTAAATCATAATCTTCATTGCACAAATGATTTAGGAATAAATTTGTGAGTTTGCCTTTTCCATGTTCTTCTAGGGCAACATGAATATAAACCCTAACATCCTCTGCATGCATAACTCCATATGGTATGTCAGAAAATGCACATATTTGATCTACTTTTGTTGATTTGAAAGGATGTTTCTTGAATTTTGGCCTCAGCCTCTCAGTTATATCAATCACATGTGGTGTTTCCATTTTTAAATAAATTCACAGTAGGGTTTCAAATCAGAAAAATACCTCTTTTCACTAAATTAGGGTTTTCTTTGGTTGTCTTAATATGCTTTGGAAATCATTGAATCGCTTGGAATTTTTCTTCAGATCACCTTAAACACTTGAAAGATTGAATGCAAAGTGATTAATCTTTTACGAATCTAAGCCTTCAAACCCCTTAAGGCCTTAATCATCATAAATGCGTTCTTTTAAAAAGATGTAAAACACTTCTCTATCAACCACAATCGATCCATATTGCTCCACATTAGATCTCTCTCTACTAGAATTTCTTTCAAAGGCTTTGTCATAGGGTCCTTCACAACATCCCTTAGTGCTAGATTCCAGCACTAACTTTCTGGTTGGGGGCTTTGGATTTTCAACACATCTCCTCCTGAGCCAGAGCTCCCAATTTACTTTCCGGAGGAAGTATCTGCACCAGATGTTGGTACGGATCCATCCTTGACTTAAATTACTTCTTTCTTGATCCATATCTTGTCCATTTATTTCTTAGTTTCAACCGGATCAACTTTTTCTTTTCCCTTGTCATTCCTCTGCTCTGTTTTCCTTTCTTTAGCATAGTAGTTTCTTTTCACATTCTTGCTTCTACAAAATCTTGCAACATGTCTAAACTTGTTGCAATTGTAGCACACAATGTTTCCCTACCCTTGATTCGTTCCTCTGAATGAATTCATCCTTGATATGCATTGATTAGCCATGTGTCCAAATCTATTGCATGCAAAACACCTTCCATTGAATGATTGAGTATCCGTTGAATTGTGAAAGTCATTTCTTACTAGACTTCTACATTCATTTGATCTATGACCAATTTTATTTCAATTGAAACACTGACTAGAGAATGATGTAACATTCTAATTTATTCTACTCCTAAACTAAGTAGCTTTATGACCAAACCTTTTGCAATTAAAATAGTGGCCGTTGAAAGATGGGTACCTTTGACCATTTGGTTGTCTGACCAAAGGTCTTCTAGGTCTTCTTCTTTGATTCTTGAATTGGTTGCCTTTGTTTTTCTTCATCTAAATTTTTTTTTACCTAATTTTGAACTTTCTCCTTTCTCAAATCCTAAGCCTTGTTTGTCATTTGAACTCTTTTGACCAGCAATCATCTCATCAAGTTTTGCAGAAATTATCTTGAACTTTTCTTCATAGCTCTTGGGTTTTTCCAAGTCTATTTTCAGGCTCACAACTTCTTTTTCCAATTTGAGACAATAATCTATCTTGTTGTTTACCATTAGATTTAAATCTTCTTCTGCTTTAGCTCTTTTAATAACTTCCACTTTCATATCATCCAAGTTCTCATTTACTGATATCAATTGTTCACTAACATCTCTGTATTTTTCTTTGAATTTCTTGACTTGTTCTTTTAGATTTAAAATACATTCGTTAGCTTCTTGAATGCCATCCTTCATATCTCTGATTTCTACTTTAGATTTTTCAAGGTCTGCAAGAGCTACTTCCAATTCAACATTGTTTAAGAAGTTTCCAAATCTCCTTGCTGCCATGAGTGAACTCTCCCATATCTTCCTCAAGTTGTTAGGATTCTTCCAAGGAACCTTTCTCTGATACCAATTGTTGAATATAAATAATACTGAGAGGGGGGTGATCAGTATTCCATGAAACTACTTTTTAGCAAGTTTATTAATCCAATTTCCAAAATCAATAACATGAAAGCAAAATAAGCATAAGAACAACAACCATAAAGACATAACACATGGACACTAGGATTTTTACGTGGAAAACCCAAAAGGGAAAAAACCATGGTGAGTGTTCACTCACAATATATTATGATAGCTCAATATTGAATTATAAGAAGGCTCACTGCCTTAGGGTTCACTACCCTATGAAGAATTTCTCACTATACAAAGGCTCACTGCCAAGAGAAAAGAAGAAAGAAGAAGGATTGACTCACTGCCATAAGACAAACTATGGTAAATGCATCTACCACATGTTGGATCATAGTTCCATTGAAGGTTCAATATATAGATTCAAAGGTCTTCATTTATTCTACCCTACTTCTCAACGTAACTACATATAGTCTATTTTTTGTCCTTGTTCAACTTTTTCTGCTCTTCTCTGCTCATAATCCTTCACACTTCAAATTCACACAACACACCCAACATCAAATTCCATCGAGTATATATATTCACTACCAGATTTATCTCATAATCAGGTTAGCAAGCAAAACATAAACCGTGTAGACAAATACTACATCTTGTCGGCTTGGACTTGTGTACAATTTGCAATGCGGACTTAAACAAACATACAAAATTCTTCATACAAGTTGGCTTCAATCATACCATCACTTAGATTGACTATTCAGACAATATAAATTCTCCACATTAGAATCTAACATATCTGTCAACTTGTTCCTTAAGAATATACTTGATCAACTCATCTGTCACATCATAATTCTCACTATAGACCATATGAGACTCTGATATGCATAACAAACAATCATTCTAGATATCTTAGCATACCTTCAGAACAACAGAACAAAGTATACAACCGCGGAGGAATGCAGACCCTTTTCTCTACAACTGTGCATTGTTCCTGTCTTTGCTTTGTTCACCCAGACTTAGGTATTCTACCATGTGACTTCTGAAGGAAGTCAAGACTTGAACACTGGAGAAAATCATCACTAAATAGCTATGAACAACATACTTGATCCACATATACTAATCTTTTACTACAGAGGCATACCATCCCAAACATTGTTACTTACTCTGTATAACATATATTGTTCATACTTAGTCATTTCTGCTTCCGAAGTAAAGTCTCTCTATCATACCAGTGGAGTCTTTTTCCTTTGTTTCCATCAATGAGAACATTCAATCATCAGGATAGTGTCTCTTGCCAACAATAACATTTATGAGCTCTCCATTTAGAGACGTTGATCTCAGATACATGGATGTTGATAGGTAGGCCCTAGCCTTAGTAAGAGTAGTGAAAAAGCTTAGGCACTATATCCTCAGAAGCAAGGTGATCACTGTAGTGCTAGACTCTGTTGTCAAGATGCTCTTAATGTAGAGTGAACCTAGAGAAAAGAGAGAAAAGTGGATAACTATGCTTCAAGAATATGACATGGATATAACTCTGATGAAGCTGGTTAGGGGACAAGCCCTTAGCCAAATGATTGCTAAAATAGACCCAAACCTAATAAGCCAACAATATGCTGGAGATACAAAAGAACAAGATGAGTGGTACTTCGATATTAGGCATGCCCTGATCATTGGGAGGTGTCCACCTAACATGCATACATCCAAGAGGAGAGCTCTGAGGTTTAAAGCACATAAATATATGATAAAAGGAGTCCTCTTTAAAAGAAACTATGAGGGGATATACCTTAGGTGCTTAAATAGGCCAGAAGCTGATAAAGTCTTCACTGAATTACATGATAAATTCGGCACAACTCATGGATCTCACTTGGACACCACTCATGCCATCTTAAGAGTAGGATATCACTGGCCAACAATTTTCAAAGATACTCCCAATCACATCATATTTTGCCACATATGTCAGATTGCATCAAACAAAGAAAGATATGCAGCTTAGCTATTGCAACCTATTTTGCAGATGTGCCCATTCATACAATGGGGCATGGACTTGATCGATCCCATTAATCCTCCATCTTCCTTAGGACATAGGTATATACTAACAATTACATATTACTGCACTAGGTGGACTGAAGCTATTAGCAGCAAGACCTATACGACAGAAGATGTGATCAAGTTCTTAGAGAGCAAGATCATAACCAGGTATGGAGTTCCTTATGCTCTTGTCTATGATAGTGAACCATCTTTTGCATCTCTCAAATTGTTTAGTTGGGCTTTTGACCATGGGGTGATTTTAAAGTTTTCCTCAAATTATTATCCTCAAGGTAATGGCTTGGTAGAATCAACAAATCAGAACTTATTGAACGTCATAAGGAAAATGATTGAAAAGAATCCTAGGGAGTGGAAGACCTTACTTAAATATGCCCTATGGGTAGATAGAACTAGAATGAAGATTGTATTGGGAAATTCTCCCTATCTGTTAGTTGATGGGGTAGATCCCATCCTCCCTGTTAACGTGAAAATCCCTCCCCTACAGTTCACACAAGAATATTTGGATATAGATAATAAACAAGAAGTCAGGTTACTACAACTGATGCACTTGGAGGAAAAGTGAGATAGATAAATTGATCAATTCACAAAACATTAGGCTACTGTCAAATGTTGGTTTGATAAAAGAGCCAAGGTAACAACCCTTAGAATCTCAGACTTGGTCTTATCCTAGGATAAAGCCCATGAAAGGAAAGGGGATCATGGAAAATTTGACAAGCTATTGATTGGCCCTTTCTAGATATCTAAAATCTTAGGTGATAGCACCTACAGACTTAAAACCTTAATAGGTGAGGATGTTCCATTGCCAGTCAATGGACAATTCCTCAAACATTACTTTCAAGCCTAGGTAGGTCATATCAGGACAATGTATCATATTTACACTTTGTATAATTGTTTGTAGAATTTGTTTTGTGTGTTTGTTTCACTTTGCTTGTCATTGCATCTATGTTTTGGTCAGGTAAGATAGAACACCTTTCCACTTTAGAAAACTACTAAAATTGTCAGAATTCAAGAAATGAATACAAATTCTTACATAGGTTGTAACTCATGTCACTCTAAGTACCTCTAATTAGGTATGTGATATCCTATTCATCAGTGATAACTATCCTTGTTCAAGGAAACCTCATAGAATAGACCTAACAACCTTGGATTTGTTGAACATGCAAGTGTAGTGTTAAGTGAAAAATCTAAAGGTTTTCCCTTGATACCATTGCAATTCTCAACCTAAACAACAAGTGCCCACACCTTGTAAAATATGCTTACATGATCATATCTTATGAAAGTTGAAACAAAAAACAAAAAGGAAATATATTGAATATCCAAAAGGATAATTAGGCTATCCAAGTAACTCTATTGGGGCTATAGATGCCTGACTGGTAGTGGGGCTCTACTTGGGAGAATTGCAATGATAACCTTGTCGGGGCTATAGATGCCTACTGGTAGCAAGGCTCTATCCAGGTTGGCTATGAGGGTTAAATCAAACTATGTAGCTTAACACCTGTCACTAGTATCTTCAACCTATCTTCAAGATGAAGGATATGAATCACATGCACACACTTGATTCCTTCTCAGGATTATTATATTGATGAACATGACATCATTCAGAAAGGTTAAGATGCTTATATTGGATAAGAGTTGAAACATTATGTATTAATTTGTTCTCATCTCTTAAATTGTTTGAATTTTGTTATTTTCTTTGGTGGTAAGTTGTTGTGTGGTTACATAACACACCCCATTTTGCCCCAGCAAAACAGGGACCCAACTTTTCCTTGCTTTTGGCTTGCTTGTTCCTTTGCTTTGGGCATGGTCTTCATCGGTCCCATTAATCCTCCGTCTTCCTCAGTACAGAGGTATATACTAACAATTATAGATTACTGCACTAGGTGTACTAAAGCTATCAGCAGCAAGACCTATACAATAGATGATGTGATCAAGTTCTTAGAGAGCAAGATCATAACTAGGTATGGAGTTCCTTATGCTCTTGTTTGTGATAATGAACCATCTTTTGCATCTCTCAAATTGTCTAGTTGGGCTTTTGACCATGGGGTGATTTTAAAGTTTTCCTCAAATTATTATCCTCAAGGTAATGGCTTAGCAGAATCAATAAATAAGAACTTATTGAACATCATAAAGAAATTGATTGAAAAGAATCCTAGGGAGTGGAAGACCTTACTTAAATATGCCCTATGGGTAGATAGAACTAGAATGAAGACTACGTTGGGAAATTCACCCTATTAGTTAGTTTATGGGGTAGATCCCATCCTCTCTGTTAACCTGAAAATCCCTCCCCTGCAGTTTGCACAAGAATATCTGGGTATCAATAATAAACAAGAAGTCAGGTTACTACAACTGATGCACTTGGAGGAAAAGCAAGATAGATCGATTGATCAATTCGCAAAACATTAGGCTACTATCAAACGTTGGTTTGATAAAAGAGCCAAGGTAAAAGCCTTTAGAATCTTAGACTTGGTCTTATCCTGGGACAAAGCCCATGAAAGGAAAGGGGATCATGGAAAATTTGACAAGTTGTAGATTGGCCCTTTCCAGATATCCAAAATCTTAGGTGATAGCACCTACATACTTAAAACCTTAATAGGTGAGGATGTTCCATTGCTAATCAATGGACAGTTCCTAAAACATTACTTTTAGGCCTAGGTAGGTCATATCAGGACAATGTATCATATGTACACTTTGTATAGTTGTCTGTAGAGTTTGTTTTGTGTGTTTGTTTCTCTTTGCTTGTCATTGAGTCCGTGTTTTGGTCAGGTAAGATAGAGCACCTTTCCACTTTAGAAGACTACTGAAATTGTCAAAATTCAAGAAATCAATACAAATTCTTACATAGGTTGTAACTCATGTCACTCTAAGTACTTCTAATCAGGCCTATGATATCCTGTTCATCAATGATAATTGTCCTTGTTCAAGGAGATCCTCACAGAATAGACCTAACAACCTTGGATTTGTTGAACATGCAAGTGTAGTGTTAAGTGAAAAATCTAAAGTTTTTCCCTTGATACCATTGCAATTCTCAACCTAAACAACAAGTGCCCACACCTTGCAAAATGTGCGTACATGATCATATCTTATGAAAGTTGAAACAAAGAACAAAAAGGAAATATATTGAATATCCAAAAGGATAATTAGGCTATCCAAGTAACTCTATCAAGGCTATAGATGCCTGACTAGCAGTGGGGCTCTACTTGGGAGAATTGCAATGATAACCTTTTCGGGGCTATAGATGCCTGCTGGCAGCAAGGCTCTATCAAAGTTGGCTATGAGCGTTAAATCAAGCTATGTAGCTTAACACCTGTCACTAGTATCTTCAACCTATCTTCAAGATGAAGGATATGAATCACATGCACACACCTGATTCCTTCTCAGCATTGTTATATTGATGAACATGACATAATTCAGAAAGGTTAAGATGCTTATATTGGATAAGAGTTGAAACATTATGTATTAATTTGTTCTCATCTCTTGAATTGTTTGAATTTTGATATTTTCTTTGGTGGCAAGTTGTTGTGTGGTTACACAACACAACCCATTTTGCCGCAGCAAAATAGGGACCCAACTTTTCCTTGCTTTTGGCTTGCTTGTTCCTTCACTTTGGGTAGTATGGTAAAATAGTTAGTATTAAGTGTATGCCAAGATGTCATCCTGTGCATATGAGGACCTCATGAGGAAGGTCTAATTTTCAAATTTGGATTTCATCATCACGAACTTCACCAAATGAAAGAATACAAAATTTCAAGCAGGTTTGCCTTTTGGATCACCCCAAAATTCCTTAGGTTTAAAAAGATTTGCCAGGTCAAAGCTTGGTCAAATAGTCTTAATGGGGGTCATCACATTCCATAATATCCTGGATATTTGCTAATATCCTGAGCATGGGTTTTGTAAGGGAATACTCAATGTCTGTACATTCGTTAATATGTAGATGTCAAATTTTAACCTGAGAGGTAACAAACCATCAGAATACATGGACATTCAGCAACAGTGCACATTCAACCTCAATATCCCAAATATTCGTTAATGTACGGACTTTCTCAAATACAATGAAAACACTAAGGGTCCGCATATTAACTTAATTTCCTTAGATTCACCAATATGATAGTGACATCATCTGAATTCATTCTAAAAAGACTTAAAAGGATGATGACATCACCAAGAGACTTGAGATATAAAGGTCATCACATTCCACAATATCCTGGATATTCGTTAATATCCTAACTTAATGCATTATCATGACAAATCTCAATATCCAGACATTAACTTAGTGTCCTGGCTTTCGCTAATGTGATGATGACATCATATTACAGGCAATCTAGAACATCATTCGACATGATGATGTCACCCCACTTTCAGGCTAAAGGGGGGATAATTCATAAGACAAGACATCTAGATGTTTCTTAATATCCTCATATTCATTCTGGGGACCCAAAATACGTAGATTTCCAAACTCCAATAGGGTGATGCCATGTGGCATGTTGACTTCTCCCATATGGACATTTCGTAATGTCCTGATATTTGACTATACCCTTGGGTTGTCAAGGCCTAATTTTCATTTGGTCAATGTTGACCAACGTCATGATGATGTCACATGCATATGCATATTTTGAAAATGTATGCACATCTTTTAAACACCCTGATACTTTTGAATATGCAGATCATGTAATTATTACCATGAAAAGGTAGGTGGATATTTGAAAGTTTAAATCAAATGG
Organism: Cunninghamia lanceolata; assembly: GCA_027924645.1. Lineage (NCBI taxonomy): Eukaryota > Viridiplantae > Streptophyta > Pinopsida > Cupressales > Cupressaceae > Cunninghamia > Cunninghamia lanceolata. The sequence continues at coordinate 2,273,998 of BSBN01000771.1, forward strand.
TGCCACATGTTATAATCCTAGAAACTCAACATCCATATCTAAGGATATACGCAATTTAGCATTAATTACGCCCTAATCAATCAATGTTAACACTTAAAAGGGGAATTTACGGGCATTTTTACAGTTATCAAGTATTTGGAGAAGCATTGCAGAGCCTAAGAGTAATTATAACCACCATTGCAGCAGTCTGCGATCTAAACGAAATGGAGTATACATTAAACAACAATGGTGGAGGGTGACATTGCACAAGAGATCTGCACATCTAGACACTAATTAATCAAGGTTTACGTGCTAAAGTCAAGTATGTAACTTGAAACCCTCGTTTTGTCATTTCTAAGCAGTAAAAGGTTAAACATTATTTACTTAGGGTAAACTGGTTTGTATATGCACATGTTCATCTTTTGGTAATATGTTGAACTCTGATATTTAGAAAATCAAATGAGTAAAATCTATGGATCTCATGGTAAGTTAAGATGCATATATTGGCAATTGCAGGAAAACATGGAAGTCTTCAAGAATAGATCTGATATAGAGTTCTTAACTCCTATGTGCATACAACCTAGTGGGTCTACATTCAAATATGGTCAAATAGGTGATACCCATCCAGGGAGTACTGGTCTAGACGCATGGTTAGCTAAATTAGAAAAGGGTAATGGTAATCCCCTTCCTATCAACATATACAATTCAGGAATGTGGCATGCTAGTGGTTTCCCTTATGCCACAAAAGCTATTGAGCTAGTGGCTGCATGTGCTGATAATTAAAACTCTAATACTAGAAGAGTGGAGAAGCATGGATGAGTGTATGCTAAATTTTCAATCACAGGCATAATAGCTACATTTAATCTACCGTTAGGCTCACGTTTATATAGGATAGATCTGGGAGCATTAGAGAAATAATACAAAGGTAGTTTTAAAGACTATAGGAAGATCATGTTTTCATGGAGGGCTCAGGATAGTACCTATAAGGTATTTGCTAAATTGCCAGTGAACATTTTTAAATTTGATTTCTCCCTTGAGATGCAATATATGATGGTTATGCTCAGTAAGATGAGGGGGAGATTACATGCATAGAACTTTGAGGAGTGGATGTATGGATTAATGAGAATGGTGGAAACCACTGACCAAAAAATTTAGTGGGCATCACTCATCAGTAACAGTTTGGATGAAGGAATGAAGAAACTTGGTAGGAAGGCCAACCTATTAAGTATGACTTCATACGTGGTATATGCTTGTGAGCCCAAAGGAATATTTTATGGTTTGTAGATAGTCGACAGGGTCGGACTTAACCCTAGAGATGTGAATATTTGGAACCATTACCCACAACTGGAGAGGAGAGCATCCCTCCAACATTATAAAAGATTTAGTGACTGCTTCATTATGCACCTAGTCCAGATGATGGAAGACGATATGGAAAAGAGACTAAGCATGGAGCCCTAACTAGTAGTGGGTAGGAATGGAACATGTTTTATTTAGTTCCCATCCTTCACCTGCATCATGATGGAGGGGTTCAGTGGGAAACCCTTGATGTTACCCAGGTATCCAACAGACAAGGTCATATTAACGAAAATTTGCATTCACATGAAGCATTTAGAAAAAGAAACAAGAAACCAAATGTTATCTTTCCTGTTTGCATTGGGTGGTACATGTGCCCAAATGTAGAAAAGGATAAGGAGGCAGTAGGAGGATTACAATTGATGTATTTTCAACCTTTCTCTCTAGCCAGGCAATATGATCCATACAAAAGAATGGAGAATGATGTATATATGAAGCTTGTACACCAGGTACATTTAGAGAACTATTTGGCAAATTGCCTTGATGATGTGGAAGTATGAAGGAGGAGCTATCAAAGGCTCACTTTGAAACAAATCCACACTTTAGATTGTATACCCATACTCCCACAATTACATGAAGATGATGGGGTGATCATGTCTCAAGAGTATGAAGATAAGAAGATATACAATGATACTATCTCCCCACTTGATTGGAGTCAGCTAGAGGAAACCTCACTACACATGATAATGAAGAGGGTCATGCAATTGACCAAAGCATGGGTAGATAAGGATGTTGTTGTACTCAAAGCCAAAGGGGTGGCCATAACTATTAACAAGAAAAGGAAAAGGTAGGAATTGGTCGAGGCAGATTATGATGACTTCTTGGAAGAAAAAAGACAAAGTTTGGAAAAGAGATCACAAGGTGCTTCATCTCAAGGAACTAAGAAGAGAGGTATGGGTATTGGTGTCAAATTAATCCCAAAGCCTTCACCACAAAAGGCCCAAGCTTCAACCTCAGCTGCAGCAACATCAATGAAGCCTAAAGAACAACCCAAGCATATAGTAGAGTCAGGCATCATATATGACGATTTGGAGGAAAGTGAGGAAGATAATGAGCCTCTAATAATAAAGAGGAGAAAGAAAGTTGAAGATGTATCGGTGGGAGTAAATGCTCCTAAATAGAAAAGAGTGCAACAAATAGTAATGGGGGGATTTGCTAGCAGACACCCTGATACCATAATAAAAGGCCAAGGAGGTGAGGGGATAGCTAAAGCAGAGGCAATAAATCAAGACATACAACATGATGTCCCTATACCCACCATCATCAAATTCAAAACATAATTAGTAGAAGAAGCTAGAGAAGAACAAAGGAAGAAAGGAAATAATCAACCATTGCCTATGGATAAAACTATAGACCTCACTGATGATGAGGTGGTGAAATAAGTAACAACTAGTTCGATGGAGACTTTGGTGAAAAACATCGCCATGACACCTCAAAATACTCCTAGAGCACAAGAAAGCATAGAGATATAGGAGGAGGTTGGTACCCAAGAGGAGGTGGCCAAAGATATAGGCCTAGATGGATTAATTAGCAAGGTCACTAGTCCAGTAGTGATTGACTTATCATATCAGGGGGACGAGAATGAAGGTAAAGAGTAGATGGAAATTGAGGAGGATTCTGCTATGGATGCTGCCATGGATATCAAAATTCATATTGAGATACCTACACAACATGAGGTGCATGATAAAGAATAGGATAAGATACAACAGGAAGACATATCTGGACAAGAAGATCACCCAAGTAAAAATGATGATGATAAAACAAAAGAAAAGATAGATGGTGAAAACCAAGGTGATCATCAAGATGAGAAAGATCCTGACCATCATAATCCCAAGGTAGATAGTTTACCACCTCAGGATGAACAACTAATGCAAAAGCAATTGGAGAAAACACTTGAGGAGGGTCATGATGAGGTACCCATGAATGAAAAGCCTGACCAAGACAAATATGTGGATCAAAATAAGATAGCAAAGGATGCAACAGAGCATGATCAACAACAATAGACAAATGAGGAGGTTCCTACACATAAGGAACAACAACAACAAAATATGGAGAGGATATCCCAAAAGAATAGAATATAGAATCACATGAGGCTCACATTGAGTAGGCAGAAAAGGAAAGCTTTGGACAGGATGTGCCGTAAATTGGCTAAGGAATGAGGTAACTCAAGCCCCTACTCAAGATTCTTTAAATTTTGACATATCTTCATTATTTTCGGCTGAGGTAGCCAAACCAAAGAGGAGATCTAGAGCCACCTCTGCAATAAAGAGATCTAGCAAGAGGGAAAAGAATGGGTCAGGTAGCTATACCTATTGTGGATAAAGTAAAAGGTGAAATAGAGGCTAGCAAATTCTAGATAACTATAGTGGACCTAGGATTCACTACAACACAACAAGAAGGTCAAGAGGCCAAGGATATCATAGATACCTTATTGGCCAAGATAGAAAAGGAGAAAGCTAAGATAAGGAGCATAAAGAGCACACTGCCCAGATATAAACATTCATAAAAGGATTGGTGGCACCCACCCATGTACCCATATCAACATCTACCCCATTGACAATAGTATCACAAGATGAAATCATTGGGTTGGACACAATGAAGCATCAATCGTAAGTGATGGATAATTGGTTTGTCAAATTCTTGAATGGGGGTGAACAAGTAATAAAAACCTCACTAGCAAATTGGGAAGTGCTTAGCACTTTGAAGAGAAAGGCCAAAGAAATGAAGAAAGAGGTTGCACAGACGTTGATAAAGATTAGCAAGCATTTGGTTGCACTCATAGAGATGAAGAGGATAGATATCAATGTCCTCATAACCAAAATTATCCTAACACCTCAGACATCATCATAATTAGCAGATATCTGGTATGAGGATGTTAAATTCGAGGTTGATATTATGAAGAAATGTAATGATAGATTCATGAACATAAGTTTAAAGTTGTATGAACTTCTATCAAAGGAGATATAAATCTTAGAGACTCTTGAAGGCAAAATTGAAGGGAAGGTAGACAATCAAGATGTGTACTTCACCACCAAGGCATTCAATGATAATTTTAAGCCTGCATCAGAAGATCCCCTTAGTCACTTCTCTAAATATACAATTGACAAAGCTATGCAGATGAAGGCTAAGATAGAAAGATATAATGAGGAACTAGATAGTTGAAGGACTAAATGGACAGATTTACAAGGATAGATCAAGATACAAGAACATGCATCCAAAAAGGCTAAAGTGTTAGATGGAGGAGAAATAGAAAGAATATTTCGGGCTTATGAACTTATCTGAGGAGAGATTACATGTGAAAACATTAAAGATCCTTTGTCCATAGATGAAGAAGAATAGAAGAGTGCTAGAGTCATATTGACCGGGTCAATGAGCTTGAGGGAATATTCTAGAATCACAGCTAGACTCTAGAGATTGATTTCCAACTGGCAATCATGTGGCATATGAAGATCCTCACCATTGGATATGCTAAGATGATCTTGATTGTTGGATCAGTTGTAACTGCATCCCCTTCTTGTTCTATAAAAGGAGGTGGATAGCATTTTGTATGATGATTAGAGACTTAATTGAGATCAAGTTGTTGAAATGTCAAGATTCCTTCTCAAGACTGATTGTAGATGTGCATATTTTTGAATACTAAATAAAATAGAGATACAAATTACAACTCATTGTAGATTTTGTGTAATCTTTGTGAATGTCATCTAGATATTTCACTTCTATATGTTGCATCCCTTGGAGTGCATGTCGATCAGTGAATATTGTTGTCATTCCATCACCTTTGTAGATTAGCATCTGTTGTGTGAAGTTGTGGAGTTACCAAGAAACACATGGTTTGATTTCATCTCTATTTTATGAAGTGTTCAAATATGTATGTGGACCAACTATCAAAGACTCATTCATTTCAGTAAATTTAGATTTAGTTTCAATTTTCTTAAATTTCATTGAATCATCAACATAACGACAAATACACAGAAAATAATTAGATCATCATATAATATGTTGATATCCATAAATAGAAGCAAATCTTAGGCATATTTAGATATAGCATAGATAGAATAGCAAATATTATGCGAATAAACACAAATAATGATAGAAATCATGGAAATATATGCTTATCAGCACATCATATAAGTAAATTTACAGTGCAAAAGTGAATATGAGCAAAGATTAGTTCAATACAGGCAAATTGAAGATAGTTTCAGAAGAAATAATCAAAATCATCAAGAATCAACTATATGCAGAAGAATTGATCAAACTTATCATAAAGGTTTGCATGATTTAGTTAAATACAATAATATTTGACATTAATGTTTGAGGATTTACAGAAAATAGGTGAAACATAGCATATCTAGATACAAAGACTTTAAAAATCATACATAAGACCCCTAATGGAAAACAACAATTCACATCTGATCAACAAAGAGATTATCAGAGGATTATGAACTAATCGACAGAGACTTGGGATCACAAATTGACTCTGAATTTATCATATCTTTCAAGATGATAAAGGTTTGGTATGTGAATTCTTTATCTATGTTATTGTGATTAACATCATCATCAACAAGAACTAGTGTACACACCTTTCTCTATGTGGCATCTATTACAAATCATATTTGTAACAAAAATGCAAGTGCACATGCCAGTATATGTCTCTTTACATATAGTGCATATTACTAGGTTCAACAATGCATCTATTCTATGCCTAAAATGTTTAATTGCTTCAAAGTATCTTGGGGGAAATTTTCTTGACATGGGGAAATCTGGCTAGGGATGTACCACAAACTCTAAGCAATTGTAATTTCATCTGAATTGTTGAGAGTTGTAGAAGCTCGATCAGATGTTGATGATGAACTTGTTATGGTTTTATTTTTTTGCTCAATGGACCGCTTGGCTCTAGGTAGGATAACTTTTTCTTTTTTAGGGTTGTAAACTAGGTATTTTGAATCATATATTCTCTCTTTTCACTTTTCTACATGTGTTGTGGATTGTGGAATACAATTGTCAAAGTGAGAAAAGGTTTGCATTGGGTTGGATGTTAGCTCTATCATATTCTATGCATCTGTAGCCACTTCTATACTTGTTGATGGGGATTCCATAAATATTGGTGTTTTCCCTTGCATCCATTGCAAGTGATGAACGGATATTTGATATGTATGTTGGCTGTAATATAATCTATTTCTTTCATTTTTGTTCTTCCTTCCTCTTTCAATGGTTGTCATTGGGCTTTAGGTATCCATCCTATTAAAAATAGAGGAAAGATTCTCTCTAAAGTTTATAATTACTTTTTCTTATTTTGGATTGAGACAGTTCTCTACCTTGAAATGATTTATGCTTGATTGGTTTTACATGTCATCACATGCGTACACATTATATATGTCTATATCATTATAGATAGATAACATGCCCCTCTCTCTAAATAGAGAAATGAACTAAAGATTTATGCATTCTATTTATGTCATTTACAAGAGTTAGGTCATGCTAAAAAGATGGAAGTTCAAGTACACCTGGACCCACTAGTAAGCATAAAGAATTTCAAAAATGTAAATTACAAATTGTTCATCAATTCAAAAAAATATCAACGCCCTTATCTATTGTCTTATGTTGTAATGAGTGGCAACATTTGAATTTTGATTTTAGTTTTGAGACCTTGTATAGAATTATCATTTTGTCTTGCTTGTACATAATGTTCATTTGTTTTATCTTTTTTCTTAAATTTTGGCAAGTCCTTCACAAGTGAATACTACGTAGGCAAGAAAGCAACTTGTTTCATTGTTATATATTATTTTAGGTTATACTGGCATGTACAATATTTTGTTGCAGGTTTCAATAACATATGCAGTATGTTGTTGCTCATATTGTAACATGACTCTCTATAATATTTTAGAATATATATTAGCATTTAGTAAGATACATCAACCCATGTGGATATTTTTTTGGATGAATTTAAGTGTTTAAGATAATACATGTCTTTCTTTCAACATATAAAAATATACTAGAAGAAGATGAATTTTAGTGGCTTTTATTATTCTATTATTTTAGCATGGAAAGGTTACCTTGAGATATTAAAAGCTATTTAATTATATACAATGTTTTCAGAGACTACCTGGACAAGTTTGTCTTGGTGTTTCTTGATGATATTTTAATCTACTCTAAGAATGAAGAGGAACATGTGCAACATTTGAGAATCGTTCTTCAGAGATTAAGAGAGTATAAACTATATGGCAAGCTCTCTAAGTGTACCTTCTTTTAGAAAGAAGTACAGTATTTGGGTCATATAATTTCAACTAAAGGAATACCTATAGACCTAGCTAAGATTAAGGCTATTTTTGAATGGCCTGAACCGAAAAATGTTCATGAGGTCCAAAGTTTTATGGGCCTTGCTGGTTATTATAGGAAGTTTGTGAAAAACTTCTCCAAAATTACTTATCCTATAAATTCCTTGCAAAGAAAGGGCAAGAAGTTTGAATGGTCAGAAAAGTGCCAGGAGGCCTTTGACCTACTGAAAGAAAAATTGACTTCAGCTCCAATTTTAAAAGTGCCTGACTTGGATGGTCAATTTGAAGTCATTACCGATGCCTTGAGGGAAGGCTTAGGTGGTGTACTAGTCCAAGATGGACATGTGTTATTGCGTATGAATTACACCAACTAAAAAACTATGAACAAAACTATGCCCCACATGATTTAGAACTGGCAGCAGTCATGCATGCACTTCAAATGTGGAGACATTATCTGCTTGGAAAACTTTTTGAGTTAAAAAAAGATCACCAAGGACTTAAATATCTGTTCACTCAACCCCATCTTAATGCTTGTCAAAGAAGATGGTTAGAATTTGTCTCGGATTATGATTTCGAGATTAAATATATCCAGGATAAAGAAAATCAAGTAGCAAATGCTTTAAATAGGAGAAGGCATATCTCCTCTATGAATTCCATACATTTTGATTTTAGAAATCAAGTGTTACAACAATCTAAGGGAGATAAGTTTTACGAGTAGGTAAAACAAGCCCTCGAGAAAGGTCCAAAGAATCCAAAATATGAAGGATTCAACCTTGAATCAAATGGGTTATTAAGGTTTAAAGAAAGGATGTATGTACCTAACTCAGTAGAGTTAAGGAATATGGTTTGGAAAGAGGTTCATTCTGCACCATATTCTAGAAATCCTGGAGTAACTAAGTTACTCACTGATGTGAAAATTTTATACTTTTGGAAAGGAATGAAAAAGGATGATGCAAATTTTGTAGCTACTAGTATTGAATGTCAAAGGGTGAAGGTGGAACACCAACACCCAATGGGTTTATTATACCCTCATGAAATTCCTATGTGGAAATGGTAGATTATAATCATGGACTTTGTGCAGGGACTTCCTATGTCAAGGAATAAGCACAATGTTATATTGGTTGTGGTGGACAGACTCACCAAAGTGGCCCATTTTATTCTAGGAAACTTGACAGATGGAGCACCCATCTTTGCTCAGAAATTTGTTCAAGAGATTTTCAGACTTCACACCATTCCTGAGAAGATTATCTCAGACAGGGATGCATGAATAACTTCTAGGTTTTGGCAAACTTTATTCTCTTCACTTGGAACACAACTGCACATAAGCTCTGCTTATCATCCTAAAATAGAGTATCAAACTGAAAGGGTGGATCAAGTGTTGGAGGATTTATTAAGGATGTATTGCATGGATCAATAATACAAGTGGGAGGATTATCTTCCTCTAGTGGAATTTTCTTACAATAACTCTTATCATTCAGCTATTAAGATGGCACCATTTGAGGCATTATATGGGTGGAAGTGTTAAACCCCTATAAGCTGGGATAAGCTTAAAGATAGGGTTAGCCTTGGTCTGGAAATGCTATCTGAGATGGAAGAACAAGTCCATCTAATTAAAAAGAGATTAGCAGAAGCCAATGATAGACAAAAGAGTTACACATATGCTAAGTGTCTTGAAAGGCACTTCACTGTGGGAGATAAAGTTCTCCTTAGGGTAAAACCCTAAAAAAGTTCCATCAAATTTGGAAAAATGTCCAAACTGGCACCAAGATATGTGGGGCCATTTAAAGTTCTAGAAGAAGTCAACCCAGTGGCATACAGAATTGCTCTACTGCTAGCACTTGCCATGATGCATAATGTGTTTCATGTTTCTTACTTGAAAAAGTTTAATTCTATTAATAATCAGATTCCTATGTTTGATTGGAATATGTTACAGGTGAAAGACCCAAGAGTGGTGGTGATCAAGCCCATCAATGTCCTTGAAATACGTAAGCTACGCTTACGTAACAAGGAAAAAACACAGTGCAAGGTCTAGTGGGACCAATATTCAGAGGAAAATGCCACCTAGGAAAATTATGATGACTTCTATGCTAGATTTTCTCATCTTTTCTGAGACATTTGATATTATGTTTTGAAAACCTTTTCATAATATGTTGGAATGTTTTAAAGACAAATAATCATCGGGGATGATGATTCTTATGGGGGGAGATATCTTACATCCCCAATTTACAAATTAGACTTAATAAATAACTTGGCATGATAATTAGGAGGATTAGTCATAGTTAATTGATTTGATATTGTGGAAATATCTGATTTAACTTTTGGTTATGAAGTAGAAATAGATGTTAAATAGTTTTGTAAATTAAATCATTTTCAATTACAAGATTTGATAATGATGCACTGATTGTAATCTTGTGGTCTTGAGTGTGACAGGAGAAATGAATGTCCTTTGAAGAAGGAAGGAGAGTATCATCTTGGAGGAAGGGGTTAGACATTCTGATAACATATGTGGACTAGCCATCTAAGTAATCAACTCCTATGTCCTTCTCAACCATTCATAAGTTGACACGTGTCATGTCTCTTATCTTTTGTTTCTATGTTCTTGGTTTATTCTTTTGTTGATGAAGTTGTCTCGACAAGTCATGATGACTAGACAATGCCTTGGGAACATCATTCCTAGATGAGAGATAATAATATTTAGAGACAAGGAGGTCTCTCTTACTTATTGTTCTCGGGGTCATTATGTTATTCCTAGTCTTTCAGCTAATGGGAATAGTCAATTTCGGGGGAGTATCACTCAACCCTGATAATCGATGTAATTAATGTGAATTCTTTTTATGAATATTATTCCTTGTGATAATGCTTTATCAAGGATAAAACATCTTATTAGGTTGTTACCCATAATGATATTATTGTTATTTACTTATTTTGATAATTGTATTTGATTGAATATTCTTAAGTGGTTTTAGTCGATCATGAAGATCGATGGGAGCTTCGAGCTCAAACATCCCATGATGTGCAAGGATCGGGCCACCTTTTTAGGGGCACTAATGAGTGGTAAGGCACTTGACATCCAATATCCACATTCATGGGATTGGTTATCTTGTGTGTGTTAGGTTCTCCTTTGGAAGGAGAAGAGGAAAAAAAGACTTCGGGGAGAAATGCAGAAAGGTTGGCTTTCTGGGAAAAATTAGGGATATAACTATTCGAGGGAGAACAATGATAGGAGGAAACTAAGAGCGGTGAAAGGACTTGTAGAACTGGGACTACAGTCGGTCTATTGCTCAAATCAGGTAACTGGGAAACATGAAGTTTCTTGTTATTAATTAACAATATGAGGCACGCGGACTGCAAGGCCATGCCAGGCATGTTGTTTAAATTTATTTTGAGTCGTGGAATTAGGCCATTCGGTCAAGCCATCCTTTTTTTTAAATAACTTATATGCTATGGTTTGGGTGTTGTTTGGCCAAACCCTTCTAAGACAAACATTGAGTTGTATTTATACTCGAAGCCTCATGTGCTAAGTTTGTTAGACATATTAACTATTGAAACTATGCTCAAGGTGTTGATAACTGAGAGGCGGGTGAATCAGTTATCTTAATTACTTTAACTTTCTGTTCTTCTTTAACAACTAGTGCAGCATCAAATCACATAAGCATGCATAACCATGAAAGAAGAAATAAAATCAATACACATAACACAATGATTTTGACATGGAAAACCCTGTTAAGGGAAAAACCACAGGGTGACTAACCCAAGATTGTATTCTCTGTTAAAAGAATAGAAGTACAAAATGACACTTGCCAATTAGGGCTCACTACCCGAGCACACTGCTCATAAGAGGCTCACTGCCTATAAGAGACTCACTGTCTACAAAATATAAAGAAAGTAACCTAGTGATTGAACTGATGAGAAGCATCAACATATGTTGAGGTTCAGTTCTGATTAGGCTCAATACACTGATCTATTGCACTTCATTCTTCCTCTTCTTTGGTGCTATTGTCCAGTCACATATCAGACCTGTATAGCTGCTTCCACACTATTCTCTTCTTTTCTTCGCACAACACAAGACACCATGCACACTTTCACATCTAAATCCATCTGGTATATATATCCACACCAAGGATTTCAACACCTTTCTAGTTGGCATCTGAAATACTCAATATTTTCCCAAACTCTGATCTGTCGGATGAATCATTGCATACTAAGTGATGCGTATCAAAGACATACTTATAGAAGTCATCAATCATGTTAGCTAACCATGAATGATCCCTCAAGAAACTTGATCACCATCAATTTCTCATCGGGATTAAGGTCTAATGCTCCGCCAGTCAGTTCTTCCTCAGTCTACTCTGCCAAACAGGAACCCAACACTTAGGTGCTCATATCTCTTCACTCTTTCATCACCGGAGGCTCAATCTCTAGAATGTATCAGTCATGGTACTCCTCTTGACTTCCGCAAGTCTGTACTTTGCTGAGATACTTCCTCTGAGAGATCTAAACTTGATTGTCAAACCTTACTGCATGCTCTATTCTTGGTCACCGGACCAAAATACTCTTCAATCTGACTTCCGGTATAGACATACCATGTCCTGCGAATGTCTAGGATGGGCTTTGTTGCCATCAATGACAACATTCATGAAGCCACATAGTGTCTCTTGCCAACAATCTCCCCCTTTGGCATTGATGGCAACACTTAGTGTAAAATGACTAAGTGTTACACTACACTCCCCCTTGGCTGATGCTCTATTCTAAAGTACACTTTTCTGAAGCTCCCCCTTAGCTAGATTCCACATTTTTCACTACTCCTCACTCCCCCTTTGACATCAATGGTAAAGGGTAGAATCTGCACACCAAAATTCTCAAAAATCCAACTATCCTTAGCCGCATAAGTATATGTACATGTTGTACTTACATATACTAAAGTATATCTGCAAAAGTTGTCTTCAACTAGACAAATTCTATTGCCCAACTCTGCTTCATCTTGTCCAAAATTGAGATGTGACCACTCAATAGGAATGCAAAAGTTTTTGCCCTCTTTAGATTTGTCAGATCACTAGTCCGGGTTGTGGTCTGAGCATTAGTTAGGGCCTCATGCATGGCCTCTAATTTAGGGATAATTATCCCTCTAAGTTCACCCATCCTACTTATTATATTTTTCCTTTCCTTTTCAAGTCTCTTTAGTTCATTTATAATGGCAATAGTCTAACATTCTTGGTTTGTTATGGATGTGGTGAGAGGATCAAAATTTTGAGATACACTTGACAATTTATCCTCTTGCTCTTTCACTTTCTTCTCAATATCCTTTTTCACTTTAGACTAGGATAAACAAAATTTATATATTTCTTTGCCATCTTTAAGAGCATTTTCTAAGCTCTTTATCCCAATATCCATATCTCTCCTATCATTTGTTATTAGCCCTTGTACTTCAGAGAATCTCTTACCCAAAAATTATTTCCGGACTTTCTCTTCTGCTCCTTTCTCTAAAGAGTCAAAATGTGTATTAATAGAATTAACAAGAGACTTTAGATTACCGGATATGGAGGCCGAAGGATCCTTTTGGAAGGATGGCATGATTTTCTCTAGCACACCGGATGTAATGTCTATTACTTCACACTCTTCCATGTAAGACTTCAGAAGCTTTTCTTTTTCTTTGGCTTGAGCAAAAGATGCTACCTTCATTGTCTGGACTGGAGAGAGAGAATCAAAATTGAATGGTCTTTGAAGTAGCTCCAGTTCATCTAATTCCATCATTTCTTTTGTCAGGAAGTCTTTGACTGCTTCTGCAGCATCTCTTGTTAGAGATAGAGTTTTCTTCCCTTCTGCAGCCTTAGCACTGTCACTTGTGGTCTTCTCTATTTGACCTTCCTCTCTTCCCTTCACTTCTTCTTGATTGATTCTCTCTTCTTTTCTTTCTTTTCCTTCAATTCCGGAGTCTACTAGGGGATCTAGAAGAGAGGTTTCTACTTCTCCATGGACTTCCTCTTCCAGAACAAAGGAATCTAAGTCCTTAGTCTTCTCTTTATCCATCTCTTTTGATTCTTCTACATTTTTCTCTGTAGGATCTTCCTTTGATGTACTGAGTCCTTCATCATCCATGACAGAGGGTTCATCACCTAAGTCCTCTATAATAGGAATACTGAATCTTTTATAGGCATTCCAGAGGATGTCTTCAGTCTCTTTAGCCACCTGATCAGTCTCTCCGAGCATAAGCTTATTCATTCTGGCTTTGCTCCAAAACTTATCCTTGCAATCTTTGAAGATCATGCTCATTTTCTTTGGACTAATGGAGGGATAAAGTTGAATAGCTATTTGTTCCCAGATCTCCATATATTTTGCCTTGGCATTATCTTTTTTGAGTTCAAGTACTTTCTCTAAACTCTTGGGGATTAGAGAAATGATTTCAATGAATCCCTTATTATATATGTTTAGGTACTTAACTGTGGCTTCTTCCAATATCCTTTTATCTACATCATTATACTCATCATAGAATTTTGTCATTGTTTGTAGATTCCCATCCATAGTAACTTCCTTGACTACATCATCAATGGATAGAGTAGGCCTTTCAACAAACTCTTTTGCCTTTTCTTCCTTGCTATGACCGGTAGAGGGTTCACCGAATGTTTTCTTCTTCTTCTTCATTTTCTTGATCTCCTCATCAAATTCTATCTCTTCATCATCCTTCTAGCTAGTGTAAGACCTTGTGGCCTTTGTCTTAGTTCTCTTCTCTCCCTTTCTGGATGTCCTGGCTTGCAGTTTTGGGGCTTTTTTACTCTTAGAAGTGGCTGGTGCAGAGCTTTTGGAGGATCTGGTCTAGGAGGGGGCTTGCACTAGAGCACTTTCCTTTTCTATTTCTTGCCTTTCTTTCTCTGCTCTTTCCATCTTCTCTCTGTTGGCATCAACTGCCTCCTTTGATATTCCATGCCTCTTGGTGAATTCTTCTACTTCCCTTCTTACTTTTCTCTTGATCTCAAGCTATCTTAGTTCAACATGAACTTTTACACTTAGCTCTTGGAAGGTTCCAAACCTTTCTGCCTTAGGGTCCTTGGGCTAACTCAATAGGTGTTAGATGTGTAGCTCTAGGATTTTCTCATCAACCTCATACCCCATTGGCATGATCCACACTATTCTTAGTTCCACTGCCTCTATTAGGCATTGATCAATGTTAACCATAAAGCACACTATATCCTTATACTTCTCAACCAATGATTGGGGAATTCTTTCTCTGGCTTGCATCATACTTTGAAAGTTCTTGAAGCAGCCCTAGAGTGATGTATTCTATGCCTTGGCATCACCAAGCCCATGCATATAATCTCTGATTTGTATGGCTACTGGTCTATCATTTTGCCATATCCAACCACTAGATCTGGGTAGCTCATTCATAAAGTAAAAGAACGAACACAGTACTAGCCCACCATACTTGAATGAGTTCTTCTTGTCCTTCTTGATCTTTTGTAGGTTTTCCAATAGTTGGCTTAGAAGAAGCTCACAAAGATCATAATCTGCATTCTCCCTTAACATCTGATAAGCAGCATAGATTGCAGTTTCAGATACAGAATTCTCCCTGCTGGAGTGATATATCTTATAACCAATTATCATAGATGCAAACTTGATATCCGGATCAGTGATATCTTCAATTGTCATTGCTCTCTTGTCAAATTTTGATCTTGTTGCCTCACTCACTGTCTAATTCTTGACAGATTTGAGAGTGGGTAACCCACTGGATGAGTGCAATCCTGTAACTTCCCTAATGGCATCCTTGGTTATCTTTAATGGCCTCATCAACCACATAAAGTTGTCATGTATTCTACTCAGAACATACCGGACCCATTCATCTTTAGCAAAATAGGGGAAATGGATGTAATGTCCAAAATGCTTATCCCAGATGGCTTTGTACTGAGGTTTAAGTTCAAAGGATTCATTTATTAACTATTTGTGGTAGATATCCATCAGCTTGGATTCCCCAAATTCTTCAATGTTCTCATGAATGTATGCCCTAACATCTTCTACATGCAAGACCCCATGCAGAATGCTAGAAAATGCGCCTAGGGGATCAACTTCTAGGGATTTGTAGGGATGTTTCTTGAATTGAGGGTGTAGGTTATCAGTGATCTTCACAATATTCAGAGTATCCATCTTTCAAAATATTCAGAGAGAGCTTTTCAAGAGTGGAAAATACCTTTTACGATTCTAGGGTTCACGATATGAGCTGGATCAGATTGCTGGAAGAATCGACTTCTGTGGTTGATCTTTGAGAGGCTTGAGACAATTTGTTGAAGAGCTCCTTTTCTCTTCTTCCTGAATGCAAATATACAAATGATGAACAAAAGAACCCTTGTATTTCTGTGCAAACCCTAAATCCATTTGCAATAAATGCACAACTTAGGTTGTTTCAGTTGCTTGATTTTCCTTGTTTCTGAGAGAGATCTTTCTGGATCATTGAGATGCACCTAGAATGATAAGTTACAAAGTATCTTCCTTTCTCCAATCATTCCTTCTAACTGCAAATCCAAATATTTCAATTTTGAATTATACCGGATCTAACTGTGAAAGTCCTACTTTTGCCGGATGACTGTCAAAATAGATTAACCTTGGATGCTTAACCTTTTCAAACTCCTTGCGGATCTTTCATATCTTTACCAAGGGTTATTTAGATGTTTCTCTAAGAGCCCTTTTAATCCACAACTTTCCATGTGCTAATTTCAGGCACCAATTGACTGGCTAGGGGAAATTATTTTCTTTTGTGACTCCCCCTGAGCCAGAGCTCATCTATTTAGTTTCTGGAAGGAATATCAGCACCAGATTCTGGTACAGATCCATCCCCAACATTTTTGTACTTCTCTTTACCCAAGTCTTATTAATCTCCCTTTGAATTTCATCCGCATTCACTTTTCCTTTTCCTTTGTCTTGGTTTTGATTATGATGCACCAGACCCTTTTGTCCTGATTCTTACTTCTACAGAATTTGGCAATATGACCGGATCTATTGCAATTGAAGCAAATGACATTTCTTTGCATATTTAGCTAGTATCCTCTTGATCTCCATTGATTATCCATATGTCCCATTCTATTGCATGCAAAGCATCTACCATTGAATGAATTGCTTATTTGCAAATTTCTACATTCATGAGATTTGTGACCATACCTTTCATAGTTAAAACACTGTCCAGAGAAGGATGGGTTAGTCTGATTCATTCTTCTTCTACATTGATTTGCTTTATGACCAAAGTTATTGCAATTGTGGCAGTATCCATTGAAGGATGGATATCTTTGAGCATTTGGTTGCCTTACCAAAGGTCTTCTAGGCCTATTCCTTGGATTTCCTAATCCAAAGTTCTTGTGACCGGATCCAGAGCTTTCACCTTTCTCATACCCCAAGCCTTGCTTGTCATCTATCCTCTTTTGGCTTTCAAGAAGAACTTCAAGTTGAGCAGAGCTTATCTTGAATTTCTCTTTGTATTCATTTGTTGTTTCAAGATCCCTTTTAAGAGTGTCAATCTGATTCTCAAGTTGTTTTTTATTATCTCTAGCTTCTTCAAGATTAGATTCTAGATGCCTAATTATTCTATCCATTTTGTGGCAGTCTTCTGACTTCTCCTTGAGAGATTGTCTTAGATCATCTTCAATTTTTCTTTTCTCTTCAATTTCTTGGGTGAATTTCATAACCCCTGATTCCATTTCATGTCTTACCATAATGACCTCTTTTGATAGCTTCTCACATAACATGTTCTTCTCTTTTAGATCTTCATCAGTATTATTGGCTTCACTTTGACTTGCTAATTGTTGAAGTAGTTCCTTTCTCTTTTTCATAGAGATACTTAGTTTCTCTTTTAGTTCATTTATGAAATCATCAGCCTGTTTGAGTCTTTCCTTCAAGTTATTGACTTCGGAGTGAGATTTCTCAAGATTATCTAGGGCAGACTGAAGTTGTTCTGTCATACCATACATATCCATTGAGATTCCTAGATCTTCCTCAAGCTGTTAGGCTCTGTTTGGAGGAACTAAGCTCTGATAGCAATTGTTGATAACTGAGAGGGGGGGTGAATCAGTTATCTTAAGTACTTTAACTTTTTGTTCTTCTTTAACAACTAGTGCAGCATCAAATCACATAAGAATGCATAACCATGAAAGCAGAAATAAAATCAATACACATAACACAATGATTTTGATGTGGAAAACCCTGTTAAGGGAAAAACCATGGGGTGACTAACCCAAGATTGTATTCTCTATTAAAAGAATAGAAGTACAAAATGGCACTTGCCAATTAGGGCTCACTGTCTGAGCACACTGCTCACAAGAGGCTCACTGCCTATAAGAGACTCACTGTCTACAAAATATAAAGAAAGTAACCTGGTGATTAAACTGATGAGAAGCATCAACATATGTTGAGGTTCAGTTCTGGTTAGGCTCAATACACTGATCTACTGCACTTCATTCTTCCTCTTCTTTGGTGCTATTGTCCAGTCACATACCAGACCTGTATAGCTGATTCCACACTACTCTCTACTTTTCTTCACACAACACAAGACACCATGCACACTTTCACATCTAAATCAATCTGTTATATATATTTGCACCAAGAATTTCAACACCTTTCTAGTCGGCATCCAAAATACTCAATATTTTCCCAAACTCTGATTTGTCAGCTGAATCCTTTCATACTAAGTGATGTGTATCAAAGAGATACTTATAGAAGTCATGAATCATATCAGCTAACCATGAATGATCCCTCAAGAAACTTGATCACCATCAATTTCTCATCCAGATTAAGGTCTGATGCTCTGTCGGTCAGTTCTTCCTCAGTCTACTCTACCAAACAGGAACCCAACACTTAGGTGCTCATATCTCTTCATTCTTTCGTCACCGGAGGCTCAATCTCTAGAATATATCAGTCATGGTACTCCTCTTGAATTCCCCAAGTCCGCACTTTGCTGAGATACTTCCTCTGAGAGATCCGGACCTGATTGTCAGACCTTACTGCATGCTCTGTTCTTGGTCACCAGACCAAAATACTCTTCAATCTGACTTCCAGTATAGACATACCATGTCCTGCAGATGTGTGGGATGGACTTTGTTTCCATCACTGACAACATTCATGAAGCCACACAGTGTCTCTTACCAACACAAGGCAGTGAGCCGAGCTAAAAACATATTTAAACTTCTTGAAAACTTTCTCAAGGTTGTGAGCTAAGAAGAAATGTATTTATTAAACTTCTTGAAAACTTGCTCAAGGTTATGAGCTAAGCTAGAAAACTAAGTATCTATTCTTAAAGCTTAGTCAAGCCTTGTAAAGATGGTCTCTTTCTTGAATGAGCCTTTAGTCTTTCAACTCGATTGTACTATAATGTATGATACATTATGATAACTAGAGCTCAAAGCCACAGTGGCTAAGCATGTATTCTTTTCATTTGTGTTTAACCCACGTCGTATGATGACAAGGGCCAAGCATTGAGCTCTCGAAGGGAGTTAAGAATGACTCCATGTGTTATTTGGTAATGATACAGTCATACGACTGTATTGATAGCTGTGTAGGCATCATTACTTGGCATGCAGTCCCTCGACTGTATTACTAACTGTGGAAGCTTTTAATATCTTAAACATAGTCCATTGACTATAAAGATTGCCAAGAAGACAATTATAAATCGCTATATATCTAACACCCAAACAACACCCAGTTGGGCTTACTTGAGTAGCCAATAATGAATTACAAATAGAGTTGTTAAAAATATTATGTATGTTAAATGAACCTTCGATTATGAAGGAGTATGATCATAGTCTCTATATGAGATAGTTGAGAATAAGTTTATAATAGATTATAGACTAGATCTATATGGGACTGAATTATGACTTAATGAATAATGTTATGAGTTATAAATTCTTTTACTTATTATAACTATTGGGTTGGTGAATAATCCATGAGCTCATTTGGAAAATAAGAGCCATTGACCCTTAAGAAACTAATATATTTATTAAGGAAGGGTATGCCTTAAGTATCATGAAATTAACTTCATCATATGTGGTGAATGCTATTGATATATGAAAACACAGGAGACCAGGATGGTCATGAAATTTAAAATTGAAATGAATTGAATGGAGCGAGGTGACATGGAGTCACTAGTTCCTCATTTCTAAAGTAACCTATATTGTTTAATTAACTATGATGGGAGTCGAATATTCCAATTTGGATTGTGATTCGAATTGATCCCACACTCATACTAGACCTAAAGGACAAGGTCATTAAGAATTAATTATAGGACATGATAGCTTATAAGTTAAGTTAGGGTGGTGGACATACGACAACGCTCATTGTGTAATGTCTTTGAATGAAAACTTTGGCCAAAGTAATGCATCTATCTCTACATGCATTGTCAATCCATAGTGATCCAGATGGCCTAGTGTCTCTAGTAGTGTCATACAAGTTAGAGTGGATCTATAGTGTGTGACCGTGAGACATTAGGAAGGACACAACACTAGTTACTTAGATGGCTATCCAATTGGTTTCCAAAGTCTAACCTTTCTGTGAAGGGTAGGGCCTCTTCTAGTTAGGAAGATGAGTGGGGGACCACAAGTCTGTGGTTGGAGGAAAAGCACCAGGATGATTCTCTCCTTCCCAAGCATGAGACAATCTGAGGCTTATGAAGACAGATGTCAATGGTTCTAGATACAGTGTTTGCATTTTGACTAGTTGGTCTATTGTAATGTAAAAATTCGACATTGATGCCTAGAGCATATTTTGTATTTGATTAGTGATGGATGTTCACTAAAGATTGTAATGATAAATTAGATCATAAGCTATGTTATATCCTGATTTGATTAACATGCTTAAATGATGGAAAAGAATATGTTTCTTTATGTTCAAATTTTGAATATTGTAATCCATTCTTAATTAATGACTTGTTTAAGTTATATGCTTAAGTTAAATCTTGAGTTTTATGGAAAGTGATGTTACATTGCTCATATATATATAATCATCACTACAATTAAGGAAAAGAATTTTTGGCTCTAAATTTGGTTGTAAAAATTGCTTTTACTTTCATATCTTAAATAGTTAACTTTAAAAAAAATAGTTTTTCCATAAAATTAATTGGCATGCCGATTACGTTGGAATTTACAAATAGAATCTGTAATCATTTCTACAATTAAGGAAAAGAAACTCTGGCTCTATAGTTATTGAAGTTTTTAAAATATTTATTAATTATGGCTCAATATTAAAAATCAAGATATATTTATTTTATCATTTTTTTTGACATATGATTTTAACTTTAGTGGATGAAAACATAAACTAAAGATTCCATAAATTTTCATTTTGATTGGTTTTTTTCCCCTTTCACTTTGGCGGATTTACTTTTAGAAGGATTGATTTTCCACAAACCCTAAAAAATGTTGGAATCTGAAATACCTTTAAAGGGTGGTATCCATAGTATGTATGAGGAATGAGATAGTAATGCAGGAGCATCCATGGCATAGTGGCAATCCTGTGTCAACCAAAAATATGTTTAATTTTTATGTTGCATTTTTGGAGTGGTTTAAATTTCATATTTTGTCTTGTAAAATTCATTTTTCTATGCATTTGGATGTCATGTCATATTTTAAAATTAAAATTGCAATTTGGAGTTAATTTGGGAAAAGCAGGATAGAGGAGATAGTGGAGATTGTGCTTTAAAATCACAAAAATCCAGAAAAAGAAAAAATGGACGTGGGTTTTTTGGAGGCTTCCAATTTCATTTAAAATAGCAAATTCAAGATTTCCAAACCCAAAAAAAATAGGTATGGAGAGAGTGGGCGCCCAAGATAAGGAAATCATATTTTTGCTTTAATGCATAAAAGTAAGAAAACTAAAAATAGTACCACCACAAAGCATGGCAAGGCACAACGTTTGAATGGCTTATTTTAGTCAATTTATTTAATTAAAAGAAATTAAATTGGCTTTTCAAAGAGGGGGCGTTGCATTTTTGAGTTGGCATGTTGAATGCATTGAAATGAAAATCAAATGAAGGAAAATTATATTTGATGCAGTAAGAGAAGAAATACAAAAGGAAATTGCAATTCATTTTTTGGGTGAGTTTTTCTAGGTTGTAGGAGAGATAGAGTGGAGGCATGTTTGACCACCAAGAGGCTTTTGGAAGTGTGTTGTTTCAAGTTTGGGGCTGATTGCACAACCTTTGAGATTCCAGGAGAATCGGTTACAGTTGCATAGTTGTTTGTTGTGCTTTTGCAGGAGCTGGAAGGAGAAGTTTTGTGAATCATTGGTTTGTTGTAGCAAACAATTTTGTATCTAATTTTTGCAGCTTTGTAAGGGTTTATTACAGCTCCATTGTCCTTTTTGGACTCTTGTAATGTCATTTTGTAAAATTGGATGAATATATGAAACTTTGGTTGCAAGTTGCAAACCAGATTTGTAAATGATTGTGCAAGTGTTTGTTGTTTTGAAAGTGGTTTTATTTCTGCATGTGTGTGTGAAATTGCATGTGAGAGCTGTTTATTACAGCCCTCATTTCATTAGTGGCATTAGAGCAAGCTTGATCCTGAGTGTGTAGATAGACCGCCGAAGAGAGGTAGTTTACATAAGGACTTGTGAGTTGTGGTGTTACAAAGATGTTTGCTAGAGGAGCCCCATGAGGTAGGGGTAGAGGAAGAGGAAGAGTAGATAATTTTGTCAGAGATGATGATTCCAGAGCCTTGATAAGGCAAATTGAGACTTTGCAAGATGATATAAGAAGAGGTTTTGCAAGAATAAGAGACCCAGGAAGTGATGATGAGAGCACTGAGAATGCTAGTCAAGCTAGAAGCCAAGGAAGCCAAGGTGCAGCAACAGCAGCAATTGCTCATGATCCTTTGGTAATTGCATTATCAAGGATAGGAAAAAAGCCTAAGATGGATGTGCCCACATTCAATGGAAGTTTGAATCTAGAGGAATTAGTAGATTGGCTTAATGGTATGGAGGAATATTTTGAATTTGAAGAGAATGAAGATCCTAATAAAGTAAAATTTTCCAAGACAAGGTTGAAAGGACATGCTTCAATATGGTTGAGAGAGGTTCAATTAGAAAGAGGAAGAAGAGGAAAAGATAGAATTACCAAATGGGAAAAAATGGTGGAGAAAATGAAAAGGCAATTCATTCCTATAGACTATGATTTAGATTTGCTCAAGAAGATGCAAGGTTTGAAGCAAGGGAGAAAGACTGTTAAAGAATACACTGAAGAATTCCATAGACTTCTTATCATGACTAGACATTCAGAGACAACCAAGAAAAAGGTTGCAAGATATATAAATGGGTTAAGACCAAGCATTCAAGAAGAGATGGTACTTGTTAGAGTTGTGACAATGGAGGATGCTTACCAAACAACATTGAAATTAGAAGAGAGGATGAATAAGAGATTTGAATACAAGAAGAAAGGAAGAGGTTGTGGAAGTAAGGTAGGAGGAAGAACTTACAAAAATGAAGACAATCAGCAAAAGAGCTCCAAGAATGAAGAGGTAGCAATAGAGTAGAAAAATATGAAGAAGGACAAAGTTTAAGAGACCAAAATTTTAGAGGAACAAGTAGAGGTCGTGGTTATCATGGAGGCCCATTCAGAGGCACTTGTTTCAAATATGGATAAGAAGGGCATCGAGCCTATGATTGCCCACAAATAGAGGAGAATCCAAGAAGGAGACAAGAATATCAAGGAAGAGCAACAAATGTCAATGAGGAAGAGGCACCTTCCTCAGAATCTAAAAATGCAGAAGAGGGAGAGGTCTTGGTGATGAGGAGAACACTCCTGAATGAAGATAGTGAGCCTATGGAAAGAAAAAAGTTATTCAAAACAAGGTGCAAGTGTGAAGGAAAGTGTGTAGCATCATAATAGATAGTGGAAGCACAAACAATCTTGTGCTGATGAAATGGTGAGGAAGTTGAATCTTGAGAGAAGGAAACACCCAAATCCATACCGGATTGCTTGGGTGCAAGATAATCAAAAGTTGTTAGTGAATGAACAATGTAATGTAAAGTTTAAGTTTGGGAACTATCATGATGTGATTCTATGTGATATCATCCCTATGGATGCTTGTCACATTTTCTTGGAAGGCCATGGAAATATGACAAAAAGGCCATACATGATGGGTGTGCCAACACCTACACAATTGTAAAAGATGGAGTGAAGCATAAGTTGAAGCCTTTGAAGGAGGAGAAAGCTCAAGTTTATGGTAATGCTAGAGTTTTCTTAGTTGATGCAAGGAGATTTATTGATGGTATGAAGCATGAGAAGGTTTGTTTTGCTCTTATTCCTAAAACTAAAAGTGAAGTTGTTGAAGATATTCCTACAGAAGTTACAGATTTATTGCAGGAGTTCCAAGACATTGTGTCTGATAATGCACCAAAAGGACTCCCACCAATGAGAAAAATCAATCATCAAATTGACTTGATTCCAGGAGCAAGTTTACCCAACAAGGCAACCCATAGGATATCACCAATAAAGAGTGAAGAGCTGAGCAAACAAGTAGCAGAGTTGTTGAAGAATGGATTGATTTGGGAGAGTTTGAGTCCTTGTGTAGTGCCTGCAGTATTGACACCTAAGAAGGGAGGAGAGTGGAGAATGTGCACAGACTCTAGAGCTATAAACAAGATCACAATAAAGGACAGATTTCCATTACCCCAAATGGATGACATAATGGATTTCTCGAGTGGAGAAGAATACTTCACCAAGACTGATTTGAAGAGCGGGTATCACCAGATAAGGATACGAGAAGGGGATGAGTGGAAGACTGCATTCAAGATTAAAAAAGGTTTGTATGAATGGTTGGTCATGCCATTTGAGCTAACCAATGCACCCAGTACTTTTATGAGACTCATGAATGAAGTTTTGAAAGAGTTTCTTGGAAGGTTTGTGATAGTTTATTTAGATGATATTCTCATTTTCAGTAAGACACTAGATGAGCATTTGATGCATATTAGGTGTGTGTTTGAGAAACTTAGAGAAGATAAATTGTTGATTAACCTTAACAAATGTAGCTTTGTGAAGAGGGAATTGGTGTATTTGGGTTTTGTGGTGTCAAGTGAAGGCATTAAGATGGATCCAGAGAAGGTAAAATCAATTCTAGAATGGCCTACACTAAGAATAGTAACTGAGGTGAGATCTTTTCATGGTTTAGCCAGTTTCTACAGAATGTTTATTTGAGAATTTAGTAGCATATTGTAGAGTTAAAGACTCTACATTTTGTTTCAGTGGTAGTGCATCCGCGGGTTATAGTTTTGTATCTATGAATGTTTCTAAGTATGGCTGCGAGGGTTTCTAATTGCCAGAGCCATAGAACTCACCAAGTGTCAAACCCCAGTTTAAACCGCATTTAGTTTCTAAGTTACAACTTTAGAGCGGAGTGTGCCACATAGCGGAAATGTTTCAATACAATTTCTAAGTTTCAACCCTGTGGAAGGCACCACATGTCGTCAGTGGAGACACTCCCTAAATGTTTCAGCATGAGCACGGAAGGCACCATGTGTCTTTTGTGGTGGCTACAGAACTTGCCAAGTGTTAGCTCCCACAGGTTGGTTTCTATATGTTTTGATGCTAAGTAAAGAAAAGAGGTGGGCCACAGTATGTAATATCAGTGATGTGGTGCCGAAGATAAAAGTTTTTGTCCCTTTCTCTAGTGATACCTGAATGTTTCTTAAAGGATGTGGAACCCAACATGTGTCAACCTCCGCATAAGTTTCAAAGAGGTTCAAATAAAGTTCTAAGTATTGCGGAAAGCGCCACGTTCCATCTGTTGTGCGTGCGGAGTTCGCCACGTGTCTCGGTTTTCTTCCTTTTGAAAGTTACTGAGCGAGAAGTAGTGGGTCCCATTTCTAATGTATCTTAAAGTTTTAGAGCTATGGATCACAACAATTGTCACCTACAGAGTTCTCCCAAGCATAAAAGACACAGTTAAGTAAACTATGTGCAGCAAGACACGTATATGTTTTTAGTTACTGTGGAAGCCGCCAAGTGTCATTTTCCTGTTTCTTCACGAGAGATGAAAGAGTTTCAAGTTATGCGCACGGACGCTACCATCTATCACATAGTTTATTATTTCTAAAGAGTGTAGAAGCCACCAAGTGTCTTTTCCTTATAAGAGGAGGTATGTCACATATGTTCTATTACAGCTAATGGGCTCGCAGGAAGGAGTAACTGTTGCAGATTCGAAAGATCTTTTTTGACAGACACTTCCAGTTACCTCCAGTTTGGTTGGACCATTGGGATTCGATTGTTGTAGGCAATCTAGAGTCAATTTTGGGCTATAAATATGTAACATTTGTAATGAATTGAGGGTAGTTGAAGTTAGAGTCCTTAGTTTTGATATAGAGAGACTCGTAGAGTTTGCAGAGATCTAGAGTTTTTTGTCAGAGATTTGAGAGAGAAGTTTGGAGACTTTTGTTGTGACCAGTGAATATCATTTGCCTTTATTTTGTTATTCTTGAGTTAGAAAGTGAATGTAACTGTGCATGCATTTGTGCCTCTTATGTTGCTGGAAAATTAATGAGAAAGACTGAGTTATGTGCCTTGGTTGATATTTTCTGTGTCATTGCAAAGTGTCTGATTGTGAGCCTTTGATTTTATCCATTTCATCTGTTTATATTAATCATGCAGTACCTACTCTTTAATGTGACTGAATCTTGAGGATAGTTCATTGTGCTTAGTTGGAGAGAAATAATTTTATTTAGGTGCATCGCCATAGATAGATTTGCTTTTAATTGTATCTGTAATTTTGTTTACTTCTTACCCTTTTCTCAAAAACACATTTAAGAAAGAGAAGAGCCAGCTTCTTTAAATTCTAGAGGTTGTTTAAGGTAGCAAGTCCCACATTCCTGAAACTTCCCATGTTGGTGTTGGAACCTATGCAATTTTATACATCAACAGTTTTTGGCACGCCCGGTGGGACTATTCTTGAAGTTTCTGTCCAGATTGTATGAGCTAGAAAGCCACAGGGAGTCAGAGCTGTGGACCTATAACAAGAGCTCATTCTGCTACTAATCCAGGCATTCTTTTGCCACAACTAGTAGCTAATCCAAGGAGAAGAGTGAATCAGTTTGCAGTAGCACCAAGAGTAAATATGGGAGCACCTATAGCCCCAAGGAATTATGCAAATTTGAACACTAGAAGTCCTTTAATTCTCCCAATACCACCAGCCACATGGGATGCTATTCCAACTAATGCTCTGAAGGCTCTGCCCAAGTTCAGTGGGGAAGATTTCAAGACACTTGAAGAGCATCTGCAAGGCGTATCTGATGTATGTGTAGTACATGTTATCACTGAATAGAATGTAGCCATAAGATAATTGGCAGCATCTTTCAAGGGGAAAGCACTGGACTGGTATAGATCTTTAACCCCAAACACTATATCTACATGGGATTAGCTTGGTGACGCTTTCTTTGAAAGATTTAAAGAAAAGGGTGATAAATATTCTTTGCTACAACAATTGATCACTATCAAAAGGGCACCACAAGAAGCCATGACTGATTTCAATTCAAGATTTCAAAAGACTTGGGAGAAAATTCCTACTATAGCAAGACCATTACCAGGTATGGCTATTGTGTTTTACCTTAAAGCTCTAAACTCAGATATATCAGTGATGATTCAGTCTCTTGGAGGTCAGACACTACCAGAAGCTTATGAGTTGGCAGTCAAGGCTGAAAATAACTTAATAGATGCTAGAAAGTTACCCCCAAGGCCCCCTATGCCATGTTCCCAGAAATTACCTTACCTTTGCCTCAAGAAGTTCCTAACCCTACAACCCCACTTGCGTCTATGTATGCATTTCCTCAACAACCTGCTAAGGCAACCGCCCCTGTTCAATCATCTAAAATGGATGATGTCAAGAACATTTTAAGGACATTCTCAAATGAGATAATTAACCTAAAAAGACATCAGAATCCTTATCCAAAGCCCCCTTATCAAGGTTACCAAGGAAATAGACCTCCCTTTCAGCCAAATCAATATCAAGGCCCTCAAAGGCAAACTAATCCTCAGCCATCAAACCAGTTGGTTACAGTCCCTACACCCTTACAAATTGTTCCTCCTAATCCCAACAGGGAAATTGTTCCAGGGCAAAATAATTTTGTAGATAGCACAAATGCTTGGTGTTTTCCTTGCAACAATGCCCATATGCCCAGAGACTGCCCTAGAGGAAATTTATAGCAAAAGATAGCAGAATAGAGAGGATTAGAAGGACAATTTGCAACTTCTAACACTCCACCATATCAGTCTCTTGGTGTACAAAATGCAGTCCTGGTGGCCCAAATGCAAGGGATGTCCTTACAACAAGAAGAGGAAATAGCCCCTAAACATGCTTTATTTTCATGGATTGAAGAAGAAGATATAGTGTTTTTGAATGAAGCATCTACTTCCAAGAAGTCATTGGGGCAATCCGATTACTATACCAGAGCAAAGGGGAGAATGATGGAGCAGCCTGAAGTCACTAATAATGAGATCATGGGAGCTCCTCCATTTCAGATTCATCATAACACAGTCTCTAGACAAGAAATGCCTCAGCCTGTCCAGAATCAAGTAGCCTCAGGACAAGTGCTAGAAAAGTCAAGGTACCCTTATTATCCAAAAACGCAAGCATTAGGACCTATGAACATGGTGGATCAACTAAAAAGAACTCCAGCACATGTATCAATTTGGGACATGTTAGCTATTCCTGAGAAGAAGATACTGTTGTAGGAGGCTCTGCAAGGCCAAGAAGTCCCTAAACATACTGGTGCTAAAGGAGGATCTGCTGATAAAGAAAAGCCGCAGCTCAAAGATACTGTACCTTTGCAAACAACAGCCCTATTTAATAGTGCACCTAAGGTAGGTAAATCTAAACCAGATCCCTTTTATTTGACTTTGATAGTTGGGAAGAAACTGTTTCATAATGCAATGATAGACTCTCAGACCAGTACTATGGTGATGCCAAAGCAAATAGCAGATGCTTTGAAGATAAAATATGAGCCACTTACAAGGGGAGTTATACAGTTGGATGGGAAATCTGTGCAAACAATAGGGAAAATTAAACAACTTCCATTGCAATTATATACTTGTCCCAATATAATTGTAAATTAGGATGTGGTCGTCATAGATATTCCCCCTGTTTTTGGTCTATGCTTATCTAGAGATTTCACAGCCAAGATAGGAGGTTACATGTCACTAGATTGGTCACACCTCATCCTAAGAACCAAATATGGGATAAAGATGAAAATACTGTCTGAACCATTATCAAAAGACCATATCACAAATGAACCAACTCTAAAATTAGAAGCAGCCCATGCTATGTTGAACAAAGAAGAGAGAATCTTTGTTGAAGGGTTAGGTGACTGGACTGAATATGATCAACAGGAAGAAGAGAATAATCAATTGTTGACTATGATGCAAAGTGATGCTTGTGGAAATTATGACTCTATTGGTTTAGGCACTTATGTCATATTTGAAGAAGACCAAGAGATTCCTAATGTTTTAATGAAAGAAACATTACAGACTCAAGAATCTGAAAAAGACTCAGAAATCTAGACTCTAAATTTTGATGAGGCTAGAAGTAAACATGGAGCTGGGGCAAGAGTTTGCCTTACTGCCCCAAATGGTGAGAAAATTTTAAGGGCCATTCGCTTTCAGTTTGCCTGTACCAATAATGATGTTGAGTATGAATCCTTGGTGCATGGACTCATGTTAGCAAAGAAAAAAGGAGCAAAGAATCTAATAGTAAGGGAGATTCAGAACTAGTGGTAAAACAAATAAGAGAAAAGCCAGTAGCCAAAAATGTAAGAATGAGATCCTATAGGCACAGAATTTGGGACCTAATAGATGGTTTTGAAGCTTTCAATATTGAAGTAGTTCCTAGAGCCCAAAATTCTGAGGCAGATAGAATGGAACAGATTGGTTCATAGTTTGATCCAGCAATTGATCTACTAGTCAACAATGAGTTAGTCAAAGTTACAATAAGGCCAACTATCCCAGATAATGACCAAAATTGGCAAGTTTTTGAAAATGATTTTCAAGTACTCTCATTCTTGCAACATTCAGGAGAATTTGTTGATCAGTTGCAACCTAAAATTGAAGAAGCATATGGTGACCAAATTATTCAATTGAAGTCAAATAAGCTCCCTAAAGGATTGATTACCTTAGAAAACTTATTTGACCTAGAAGATGTAAGCTTAGAAAAGAAGAGGTTTCAAGCAAATAAAGAAGATTATTTTGAAATTCAAGTTAGTGAAGGAAGAAAATTGAAGGTTGGAAATTCTGTAACCCAGCAAGAAAGGGAAAGATTGATTGATTTATGTGAAAGATATGATAGGATGATTGTCTGGACCTATGAAGACCTCTATGGCTATAATAGAGATATCATCCAGCAAACCATAGAGCTTACTGAAGGATCTAAACCAGTTAGACAGAAGCAAAGGCTAGTTAATCCTAGAATTGAACCTTTAATGGTGGATGAGTTGCAAAAGCTCTTAGAATCAAAGATTATTTTTCCAATTAAGCACTCAACCTGGGTATCAAACCTAGTGCCAGTTAGGAAAAAGAATAGTGACATAAGGCTCTGTGTAGACTTCAAGGATCTGAACAGAGTATCTTTGAAAGATCATTATCCCCTGCCCTCTATGGAACAAATTTTATAGACTGTGGCTGGATCAGAGAGATTTTCCTTGCTCAATGGCTTCTCTGGATACAATCAAATTTGGTTGGCTGATGAAGACCAGCATAAGACTGCATTCACTACAAAATGGGGAACATTTGCATATGCTAAAATTCCTTTTGGCCTTTCAAATGCTGGAACTACTTTTCAGAGAGCCATGGATGTAGCTTTTGGGGAACTTATAAATAAAAGCATCTTGATTTACCTAGATGACCTCACTATTTTCTCTAAAAATGTTGTAGATCATTTTGACCATTTAGAGGCTATTTTTAAGAAATGCCAAGAGTTTGGAATATCCTTGAATCCCAAGAAGTATATCTTTGCAGTACCTCAGGGTAAACTGTTATGGCATATAGTGTCAAAAGAAGGAGTCTCTATTGATCCAAAAAGAGTCACTACCATAATGAATCTATCTCTACCAGTCAATAAGAAAACAGTTCAATCCTTTCTAGGGAAGATCAATTTTGTTAGCCGGTTCATATTTATCTTTGCAGGTCTAATTAGACTAATGACAGTATTGCTAAAGAAGGACCTAGTTTTGAAATGGACTGCAAAAGGGAGACATGCTTTTGAAGAGATCAAAAGAGCCATTTCAACAGCCCCAATACTCAGAAATCTAGACTTTTCTAAGTCTTTCATAATGTATGTGTATGGAAGAGAATTCAATGTTGCTGTTGTTTTAACTTAGAAGGATGAACAACAAGGAGAACACCCAATAGCCTTTTTCTATAGAACTTTAAGGGAATATGAGGCTAGATACAATTTTGTAGAGAAACAGGCATATGCCATGGTAAAAGCCCTTAAGAAATTCAGACATATGGTTACAGGAAATAAGATTCTGATATTAGTGGCCTATCCTAGTGTAAGAGAATATATTATGGAGGGTGAGATCATTGAGAAAAGAGCCAATTGGATAACAAAGATCCTTGAATATGATGTGGAGGTCAGACCCACTAAGTTAGTAAGGGGCAAAGGATTGTGCCAATATATGGCTCAGGACATGGAGAGAATGATGACTGAAGAAACAGAAACAGAAAATGTATTGAAAATACAAGAGGTTGATCAAGATTCTTGGGTCACAAATAGAATACAATTCATGAAGCATGGGATTTTCCCAAATGAGCTCTCCCATGATAAGAGAAGATACTATAGGCAGCAAGGGGCCCATTTTGTATTAATTGACCATATTCTTTTTAGAAGAAATGCTGATGGTATACTCTTCAGGTGTATGGAGAAAGATGAAGCTCAAAGAATTCTACATGAGTTACACCATGGAGCCTCAGGTGGACACTTTTCAAAAAGGACCCCAGCAATAAAGGTGACTCAAGCAGGATACTTCTAGCCCACTCTATTTATAGATTGTTATCAATTGGTTAAAGAGTGCCAGTCTTGTCAGTTTTATACAGGGAAAAGAAGAAATGCAGCAATGCCTCTAAGCCCTATAATTGTGGAAGAACCCTTTGCCCAATGGCATCTAGATTTTATTGGTATGATCAATCCAATGTCAAGTATAGGACACAAATGGATCCTAACTACCATAGATTTCTTCACCAGATGGAGTGAAGCAGTACCACTCAAAGAAGCAACAGAAAAGGTAATATTAGACTTTCTAGAAGGCATCACTGCTCGGTTTGGTCCTCCTCGTACCATTATATCAGACAATGCTAAAGAATTTTTGGGAACAAAGATATCTGAGTTTGCATTAAGGAATGGGATTTACTTGAAGACTTCCTCAAATTACTACCCTCAGGGTAATGGCATGGCAGAATCTACTAATAAGAACCTAATCAGACTCATTAAGAGGATAGGGACAAATTATCATAGAGATTGGCACAAACTACTTAATACAACATTGTGGGCTGACAAGATCACACCAAAACAAGTGACAAATATATTTCCATATGAATTAGTCTATGGTAAGCCAGCTGTCATGCCACTAAGCTTAGAGATCCCTACTTTACAATTATTGAAATAGATTGAGATTGAAGAGAATGGTCCCATGCAAGTTAGACTTGCTAAATTACTGGAAGTACAAGAGAAAAGAGAAAAGGTACATGAGTCACTAATGAAACATCAGAAAATAATTAAAGATTCTTTTGACAAGAAGACTTCAAATCCTTTTTTGAAAATTGGCTCCATAGTGTTGAAATGGGATGAGAGAGTTACCAAGCCGGGGTGACACATCAAATTTGAACCACTGTGGACTGGTCCTTACAAAATTCGTTCTTGTAAGCAACAAAATTCTTTTGAGCTTGAGACAATGGAAGGTGAACTTGAAGAGATTCCTGTGAACGGGATCTATCTAAAGCATTTTAATTAAGCACTGTCTCTTCTGTATCATAGTTAGCTAGTTTCCTTTCCTTTTATTGTTTTCCCGCTTTCTTTTCCCACTTTCCTTTTCAATAAGTGTTCTATGAACACGTGTCAGTAGTGCAAGCCCCTTCTCTTTATGAAAATCTCACTTTTATTAAGGTTGTCTCCAATCCCCAAAATCCCTAGAAGTACACACTTTTGCAGCCACTCCCGTAATGTTTCTGACACTCCTTTCCACGTGGATTTGGAAAGATACACTAATAGTTTCTTGGCGTTAATGCCATTTATAAGACATGATGTGTCATTAAAGCCCCATTAATAAGAGTTAAATCCTAAGAGTGGCTCTCATTTGATCCATCTCTCTGCTTTGAATCCCTAGCAATCCCCTGCAATTCCAATCCCTAGCAAGCGATTCCTCGTTGAGTGTTACTCTTGTTATGCAGTTCCTGTCAAAGGAGCTTCCCACATTCTCCCTGTAGATACAGATATGGTCAAAGCACAGTCTTCTCAGGAGAGACTCAGAATCTATGAGTCAATTGACAAGTTGTTGAGTAGTAAATCATACGCCTCAGCGCCCGCGCAACCTAAGAGGACCTATCCAAGAATGAGGGTACCTAAGGTAGGGTATTCTGCAGACCCAACAAAGGTAAAGGATTTTGCAGATGGCATCTTTGACCCAGCCCTTCAAAAATCTACCAAGGCTCTCCGAGAAGGGGCACACCAGAGATGCATTCAAAAGGCAAAGAGTGGACAGTCTGAAACTTTTGGAATGAGGATTTGGACCTCATAGTTGGCATTGTTCATGGTCCCGAGTGTGCACCTATGTCCTGACCTAATTGATATATGAGCGGAGCTATTTCATGTGCCCTCAAATACCATACAACAGGGTCCTTTTATGGTGCAAATCACACCCAAAGCCATAAGAGACATGTTGGCTATGCAACAACCAGATTAGATTCCTTAACTCAGAATTATAGTTAGGAGATGAGAACACCCATATGCCCACACTACCTACAGGAAGGGCACAATTCAGCCAGGCTAGTCAAGAGGCATTGTCAATGATATCTTTCATTTTTGGGATGAAGGAAGACAATCCAGTCTACGATTGGCAAATTGCTATCCTTTTTAGATTAAAGACTGTGGACAAGTCACAGGAATACGTGCTAGATTTCTCAGAACAAATTGCTTACTCAATGGCCAATCAACTCATAAATTTCAAATCCAAAGGAGTCTTTAGGTATTCTGCTTATCTGTTCCATTTAATGTTATATCAGAACCACAATCTTTTTGCACAAAATATACAATTGAATATGAATGACCTAGCCGATGATGGCATGGTTCGGTGGTTAAGTCGTTCAGAATGTAGTGGTGGCCACCAGAGTTCAAACCCCTGTTGGGCCAACAAGCTCGCAAGGCTTTACGCCTTCGCTAGGCCAATGAGCTCGCGGGTTTGAAGTGTTCTTCCTAGGCGATGAGGTCCCCCAGTTGTGGCCTCATCAGTTCATTGCTCCGGGCAAAAGCATTCGCGTGGAGCCGGAGGGCGTGTCGCACCAGCGTCGCCGGTCACATTAAAAAGTTTACTAGGTGCATTATCTTTAAAAAAAAAATATGAATGACCTAGATTTTGGTCATAATAGAACTATTCCTGTGTCTGCATGGACACGTGCTATCTGAGGCATCAGACCCTTATGAATTTTGGGAACTCTTTGTTGCCCCAGCCTTTTGCCATTTGAGCCCTAAACTTGTAGAACATAGGTTGACATAGAGCATTAGGGGTTTCATGACCAATTACCCAATCCCATGTGATTATTTCTTTGGGGCACAAAATACTATCATTAGAGTCCATGGCTTTAATGAGGAGCCTATGCTGCTACCTAAAATTTTGACCCCTAGGGTAGCATTTCTAGAAGTAACCCGGAAAGTGTATGTAGTTGACAATGAGTTTGGAACTAAGAAGAAGAAGGGGAAGATGTATGACATCCCTTGGGTCAAAAGAAACATGGCCCTAGAAGTCAGAGATGCTGAACACCTATTGCAAAGGAAGCTTGTTGTCCTAGGATTTTTCATCATTGAAGACAAGTGGAGGTATGACCCAGACAGTTTTATGGCCTCTTTGGTTAAAAACAACTAGGTCTGGGCTAAAATAGTACATGAGGGATGACCCTTTTGGGAAGATAGGAGAAGCCCTAAAGAGGACAACCCAGACCTGTATGTAGAACTAGCAGACTTGCCTTTTGAGGGGCCCAGGCCATGGGAGACCTTTTATGTTAAACAAAAGACCCATGACCCTAAGATCAGAATGGGTACTGGTTTAAAGAGGGCATTGAAAAACAAAGAGTGGAAGCCAGAGAAGATTGAGGCCTATTGGAAGTATAGGTAGGAAATCTTAGAGATCACCCATTCATTTGGAAATGTTGACACCGATGAAAAATGGGAGTCAATCTAGGATGAGTGACATCCATCCCCGTCTCTATCCCTAATACAAGCAGAATTCACAAGAAGGGTGAAGAGTCAGAAGGGGAAGCAGAGTCAACTCATACAATGCAAGAAATAGGACAAGCCTCTTCTGCTGTCCCTATATCTTCCTGGCCCCAATCTCTCAATACTTTAGAGAAACAAAAAGGTGTGGTGTCATCACCAACCAGAGGGACTCCATCAGTTTCAGCTACTGGGGCTTCCAGTTTTGTACCCTTGCCACCCCCAGTGGTGGTGATTGTGGCAAAGAAGGAAATAGAAGAGGACACAGGAGAATGACCAAGGAAGCATAGGAGACTGCACCTGCAAGAAGAGTCAGAAGAAGAAATAGAACCATTGCTACAACAACTACCAGCCACATCTACTGCTCCTCAGGTAAGTGTTTCTTCTCCTTTTTCCTCTCTGTCTCTTTCTTCTACCTTAGGGGTGGCAATCCCAACTGGCCAAGCATTAGTATCCCCTGCCACTTCTATTGTGCCGACATCACTACTTGCTCCAATTGCCAGTCCTCAAGCCATGTCTTCACAGGCCACCTCATTGCCACTTTTTTCCCCCTCTGTTCCAAAAAGAGTCCCTCCCCAAGTTTCCCCTAGCCAATCATTGGCTATACCTTATGGCCTACCTCAAGGTCATCCCTTTGTTGGGGGATACATTGCTTCTCCTCCCACTTTCCAAGCTCAGGCAGATACAGCAAAAAGGGCTAGAGAAGCCAAAATGGACAAGAAAAGAAAGAAAGAAAATAAAAGCTTGGCTATGCCACACATGAGGTCACTTTTTTATCCTATTCAATAGTAGTTGATAGTCACACATTTGTCCCTAAATGTGGTGAAGCCCAATGAGCAGATGCAGCCTCAGGACTTTTCAATGAATGTTGTAGCCATGGACATGTCACTTTTTAGACCACAAGATAGGGTCGAGCTACTCAATGAAACCACATCTGCTGTTGCAACTGATTACTTAAAAGTGTCTGGGAAGTTGCAGAAAGTTGAAAGTGACTTTGCTCAAGAGAAGACAAATAGTAGCAACCTTGCTGGAGAGTTGCAATCTAAGAAGGATGAAATAGAGACTCTGAATAAACAGTTGCAAAATATTGTTTCTTGTCAGATTCATCAGGCAACTCAGGCCCAAAATGCTTCTCTAAAAATGGAACTAGCACAGGAGAAGGCTGCAGTAAATGTTCTAAGGCAAGAGAAGGCCACATTGGAAAAGAAGTATCAAGACAAGCTGCAACAAGTAACACAATTTCAGCAAAAGTTGCTGAGTGAGTAGAATGCTACTGCTGCAATACAGGCACAACTCCTAGCTGAGAAACAAACAACAAAATAGCTAACTTGAGTTAGCTAATAGGCCACAAAATGCTGGAGTTCTAAATCTGGTCAAAGAGCTATATGTTTCAGTTTAGAAATGAATCTCTGATGAGATTGTTCAGCTAAGGCCATCATTAACATTCCTGTTAAATGCACAGCAGTTGTGTGAGAAAATGGAAGCTTCAATTCAGGCCACTCTGTCTATTGTTTCTTTGAGAGTTTCTGACTCTCAACTATTGCTAAAGAAACTATATGACACGACAGATGAAATTTTGTCACCAGCAGGGATCAGTGACAGAATGATAGCTGGAAAGAAGGTAAATGAAGTTCTAAGTTGCAACTCAGCTGCCACAAACTACCAGGAGCTCCTAGATACTATCAAGGAAGGAGTCAAACATATGAAGAAGCACATAGAAGATTTGGTGCAACGAGGTCTTCCATCACCATTTCCAGATGAAAATACTGTACTGATGATTGATGATATCAAGACCCTGCTTTTAACAAGGCAAAATGATTAAACTATTTTTCAAGGTTTAAGTGATTCTTCATCACTACAGGAGGTGGAAGCTATCTTGATACCAATGGCCCAGTTGGAGTTTCAATTAAAGGCTGCGGTTCAAATTTCGTAGTCATTCTCTCACAAGGATATAATAAATCTTGATTTTGCCTTTCAAGATTTACAGGGTAAACAGGGACTCTCTGATTCGGAATGGTCTGTTTACCAGACAACTTTGCAGAATTTGTGACCTTGTGTTTGTTTTTAAAAATACACATATTTTTGCCAAGTTTTGGGTTCTTTTTGAGTAGGCTCAAAAGTCCTAGGGGTTACCAAGAACTGTAGAGTTAAAGACTCTACATTTTGTTTCAGTGGCAGCGCATCCACGGGTTACAGTTTTGTATCTATGAATGTTTCTAAGTATGGCTGTGAGGGTTTCTAATTGCCAAAGCCATAGAACTCACCAAGTGTCGAGCCCCAGTTTAAACCGCATTTAGTTTCTAAGTTACAACTTTGGAGCGGAGCATGCCACGTAGAGAAAATGTTTCAATACAGTTTCTAAGTTTCAACCCTGCGAAAGGCACCACGTGCCATCAATGGAGACACTCCCTAAATGTTTCAGCATGAGCCCGGAAGGTGCCATGTGTCTTTTGTGGTGGCTGCGGAACTTGCCAAGTGTTAGCTCCCATAGGTTGGTTTCTATATGTTTTGATGCTAAGTAAAGAAAAGAGGTGGGCCACAGTATGTAATATCAATGATGCGGAGAATGCCATGTGGTGAATGCGGCACCGAAGATAAAAGTTTTTGTCCCTTTCTCCAGTGATACTTAAATGTTTCTTAAAGGATGCAGAACCCGACATGTGTCAACCTCCACGTAAGTTTCAAAGAGGTTCAAATAAAGTTCTAAGTATTGCGGAAAGCGCCACATTTGAGCTGTTGTGCGCGCGGAGTTCGCCACCTGTCCCTGTTTTCCTCCTTTTGAAAGTTACTGAGTGGGAAGTAGTGGGTCCCATTTCTAACATATCTTAAAGTTTAAGAGCTGCGGATCACAACAGTTGTCACCTATAGAGTTCTCCTGAGCATAAAAGACACAGTTAAGTAAACTGTGTGGAGCAAGACACGTATATGTTTCTAGTTGTTGTGGAAGCCGCCAAGTGTCATTTTCCTATTTCTTCCTGAGAGATGAAAGAGTTTCAAGTTATGCGCGTGGATGCTACCATCTATCACAAAGTTTATTGTTTCTGAAGAGTACAGAAGCTGCCAAGTGTCTTTTCCTTATAAGAGGAGGTATGTCACATATGTTTTGTTACAGCTAATGGGCTCGCAGGAAGGAGTAACTGTTGTAGATTCGAAAGATCTTTTCTGACAGACACTTCCAGTTACCTCTAGTTCAGTTGGACCGTTGGGATTCAATTGTTGCAGGCAATCTAGAGTCAATTTTGGGCTATAAATATGTAACATTTGTAATGAATTGAGGGTAGTTGAAGTTAGAGTCCTTAGTTTTGATATAGAGAGACTCGTATAATTTGTAGAGATCTAGAGTTTTCTGTCAAAGATTTGAGAGAGAAGTTTGCAGACTTTTGCTGTCACCAGTGAATATTATTTGCCTTTATGTTGTTATTCTTGAGTTAAAAAGTGAATGTAACTGTGCATGCATTTGTGCCTCTTATGTTTATGGAAAATTAATGAGAAAGACTAAGTTCTGTGCCTTGGTTGATATTTTCTGTGTCATTGCAAAGTGTCTGATTGTGAGCCTTTGATTTTATCCATTTCATCTGTTTATATTAATCATGCAGTACCTACTCTTTAATGTGACTGAATCTTGAGGATAGTTCACTGTGCTTAGTTGGAGAGAAACAATTTTATTCAGGCGCATCGCCATAGATAGATTTGCTTTTAATTGTATCTGTAATTTTGTTTACTTCTTACCTTTTTCTCCAAAACACATTTAAGAAAGAGAAGAGCCAGCTTCTTTAAAATCTAGAGGTTGTTTTAAGTAGCAAGTCCCACATTCCTGAAACTTCCCATGTTGGTGTTGGAACCTGCACAATTTTATACATCCACACATATGCAGCCCACTAATAGAAACTATGAGAGGTGATAAGAAGGATTTTAGGTGGACTTCATGGGCAGAAAGAAGTTTTAATGTGTTGAAAGCAAAAGTTACAGAGCAACCTATCTTAGCACTTCCAAATTTCAACAAGGTTTTTCAAGTAGACTGTGATGCAAGTGGTAGTATCATTAGAGTTGTTTTAAGTCAAGAAGGTAAACCCATTGATTATTTTAGTGAGAAGGTAAATGATACTAAAAAGAAGTATTATGTGTATGATCAGGAGTTTTAGGCTATTGTGCAAACATTGAAGAAGTGGAGGCACTATCTTTTGCCAAAGGAGTTTGTTTTATATACTGATCATCAAGCTTTACAATATTTGAGCAGCCAAGGTAAGCTAAGTCAAAGGCACATGAAATGGGTTGAGTTTTTACAAAGTTACACTTTTGTTTTGAATCATAGGAGTGGGAAGTCTAATAGAGTTGTGGATTCTTTGAGTAGGAGGCAAAATTTGTTGGTTGAAATGCAAATGGAAGTTGTAGGATTTGAGGAGTTGAAGGGTTTGTATGAGGATCCAGACTTTGGGCAAGCTTGGAGAGCTTGCAAGAATCCTATTTCAGTAGATAGAACAAAGTGGTTGGATTATCTTATCCAAGATGGCATGTTATTCCAAGGTAACAAATTATGCATTCCAAGGAGTTCTATGAGATTGAATCTAATCAAGGAGAAGCATAGTGGTGGTCTTGCAAGTCATTTTGGGATGGATAAGACTATTGCACTTGTAGGTTAGAGGTATTTTTGGCCTCAATTACAGTGAGATGTGAGGAAAAATGTGTAGGGTTGCATGGTTTGGCAAATGGCAAAGGGTGTGAATCAAAACACTGGTTTGTATCAACCATTACCTGTACCTAAGAGGCCATGGGAGGACATAAGTATGGATTTTGTTCTTGGTTTTCTAAGGACACAAAGAGGACATGATTCCATCTTTATTGTGGTAGATAGATTCTCTAAGATGGCACATTTTATCCCTTGTCATAAGACTAATGATGTTGTGAATGTTGCAGATTTGTTTTTCAAGGAAGTTGTGAGACTTCATGGACTTCCAAAGAGCATTGTTTCTGATAGGGATACCAAGTTTGTTGGCTACTTCTGGAGGACTTTGTGGAAGAATCTCAACACTAAATTAAATTTTTACCACCCTCAAATAGATGGACAAATGGAGGTGGTGAATAGGAGTTTGGGAAATTTGTTGAGATGCTTGGTTGGAGACAAATCAAAAAGGTGGGATTTGATCCTACCACAAGATGAGTTTGCCTACAACAACTTGGTCAATAGAAGCATAGGTAAATCACCATTTTAGATTGTTTATGGTAGCAGCCCAAGATTTGTTTCATAATTAAATTAGATTGGTAGAGAAGTGAAAAAGAGTGCAAATGCAGAGCATATGAAAGACCTACATGATGAGGTGAAAAAACATATCAGCAAAATGAATTTTTCTTATAAAGCTAATGCTGATTTGAAAAGGAGACATAAGGAGTTTTAGGTTGGAGATGAAGTGATTGTGCATCTAAGAAAGGATAGATTTCTAGTAGGTACATACAACAAGCTCAAGATGAAGAAATTTGGGTCGTGCAAGATTTTGAAAAGGCATGATTCCGATAATGCATGAGGTAGAAATGCCCAATGAGTTTAATATTTCTCCAATTTTTAATATTTCAGATTTAACCATATTTCATGAAGGTGAAAATGACGAAGTTGCAGCAATTAGGCAGCCACAAGCACTTACACCTACTTTAGAAAATGAAAAGATTGAAGCAATTCTTGACAGTAGGGTGAAAAGAAGAACTAGAAGAAGGCAATACATGGAGTATTTGGTGAAATTATTGGGAGTCCTGTGGATGATTCTTCATGGTTATCTAAGGTTGAGATTACTCATCTTATATATCCTCTTGAGAAGTGATGAGATCACTTTTCTTCTACCGTGGATGTCTGATGCAGGAGCATCCATGGCATAGTGGCAATCCTGTGTCAACCAAAAATATGTTTAATTTTTATGTTGCATTTTTGGAGTGGTTTGAATTTCATATTTTGTCTTGTGAAATTTATTTTTTTGTGCATTTGGATGTCATTTCATATTTTAAAATTAAAATTGCAATTTGGAGTTAATTTGGGAAAAGAAGGATAGAGGAGATAGTGGAGATTGTGCTTTAAAATCACAAAAATCTAGAAAAAGCAAAAATGGGCATGGGTTTTTTTGGAGGATTCATGTTTCATTTAAAATAGCAAATTCAAGATTTCCAAACCCCTAAAAAATAGGGATGGAGAGAGTGGGCACCCAAGATAAGGAAATCATATTTTTTCTTTAATGCATAAAAGTAAGAAAGCCAAAAATAGCGCCACCACAAAGCACATGGCAAGGCACAAAGTTTGAATGGCTTATTTTAGTCAATTTATTTGATTAAAATAAATGAAATTGGATTTTCCAAGAGGGGGTATTACATTTCTAAGTTGACATGTTGAATGCATTGAAATGAAAATCAAATGAAGGAAAATTACATTTGATGCAACAAGAGAAGAAATACAAAAGGAAATTGTAAATCATTTTTTGGGTGAGTTTCTCCAGGTTGCAGGAGAGATAGAGGGGAGGCATGGTTGACCTTCAAGAGGGTTTTGGAAGTGTGTTGTTGTAGGTTTGGGGCTGATTATTGTTTAGTGTAAAATTGGATTTTGTCAACCTTTTGTTGTTTAGATGTTAAAACCCTCCTTTCCACTAAACATTGAAGGATCTAGGGTCGAGTGGCAAGCACTATCATACCCTAGGTCACTTGCAAATGAAGAGAAACTTGGATTAGGGAATTAATTATCAATTTTTCCTTCTCTTATGTCTAATTAACCATTAAAACCTTAATTGTGCAAATACGACAACAAATTGACGAATAACGGAAAAAGCTCTTGCAGATGGGAGTAAAATAACAAATCTCAGAATACCTATTTTTAGGGTTCCAAGGTGGAATAGTCGGGGACTAAGGTGTGGGCGCCCAAGTCCAAGGTACCTACTTTTTCAGGGAATTTGGACCTCCTTGCGACACTGATCAGCCCTGCAACTTCTATTTCCTAAGATCTGTCTACAGAGCACACTAGTGGGAGCACCCAAGTCCTGGAAGTGCTCCTGTGTCTGACTTCTCTTCAGATCCTGAATCCTTGATGTCTGCCAAGCCTTCCTACAACTCCACTTTTTCTAAATGCAACACCTATAACCTGCAATCACAAGACTTGGTTTGGGGGTTGTGGTGTTTAGAGGCTTGCCTCAGTCAAACCCCGGAGGACACTTAAGTCTCCGAATACCATTATTAGATAAAGAGCGCATACCCTTGTGAGGCATAGGCCAAAACCAAAGGAATCAATGATAAAAACACAATGATATGTCACCTTGTAATGAAGATCTCATGTAGGAAGATGCTCTTCATGCCATAAGGGGATTGAAGCTCAAATCTGCAAATATCAATGCACAAAACATACAAGTTTGCTCTTGCAACACAATAGAAAGCCTTGAATCACCTTGATAATTCCTAGAGTTCATAGTGATCATCTAGTTTACAAATGAATGCCTACACATGCTTATATATGCACCTACAAGCATTCCCTCCAAGATTTTAAAAATCAAACTTTACCATGTCAGCAAAAGAACCTCCTAACAGTCATAAATTGACACCCAAAAATTAGGGCTGTCCCAAAATAGGGAAGGACTAGGGCATAGGTGCCCAAGTCCTCCCCCCTATTTTGGGCAGGGTACAGCTCAAAGGGTCCACCTAGGTCCTATTTGTCATGGAAACTAGGTCTCATTCCATCGGGATGCTAAAATATAAACTAAAATGTTCTAAATGCACTCTAAAGACCCGAGAGCTAAACCTTATGAGGGAAAAGCCCCCAAGGGGACATTTTTCGACGTTACATTTAGCCCCCAATTTAACGTATGTATAAACGCAAGGCCAATACTTGCATTAAAGTAAGGTCACAAACACAACAAACACATTAATCACGGAGAAGACACACTAACCGAATAAAAGATAGTAACAGGCACACAAAACACGGAGAAGACAGTTACAGTCAC
The DNA here is from genome assembly GCA_027924645.1 of Cunninghamia lanceolata. Lineage (NCBI taxonomy): Eukaryota > Viridiplantae > Streptophyta > Pinopsida > Cupressales > Cupressaceae > Cunninghamia > Cunninghamia lanceolata. The sequence goes on from BSBN01000771.1 coordinate 2,316,982, forward strand.
GCAGAAAATGGAGTAGACAGTCAATGCATAGAAGACACATTAATGCATGGAAGACAAAAATGATATCTTTTCTTTTCTTTTTCTCATATATATGAAATGAAAATGCAAGTATTGGAAAGTAAACAAACCTCCCATAATACTGGATGCACTACTTTAAGGTGCAGGTCTCAGTATATATGGGGCAACACACACGCAATACATGCAAAACCTCCCAAAATGCATGAAGCATTACTCAAAGGCGCTGGTCTTTTCATATGGGGCAACAAACTGCCATACAAAACAAGCACGCCAAACCACACACACTTGAAGACATGGAGAAAACACGGTAGACAAGTGATGGAGTGTACCTATTTCTAGGTCCAACTCCATCTTAGGCACATTACAGGCACACACTGACGATTGGGCTTTGTCACAACAATTGCCTAAGACATGCTTAAGGGTTGAGTTAGTCATAGAACCACTCCCTGCCTCCGCAGAGGACTTTTGAAAATGACAGGATGATGTAATCTGCTCCAAGAAATACGCCATCCCCGCCTTCGCAAAGGGCTTAAGAAAAAGGATATGCTTGATATCCTGCTTCCGTAGAGGGCTTACATGATTGATTGATTGCAAACAAGCTCAAGATGCATGATGCACTACTCTGGGGTGCAAATCTTTACATTTGAGGTCAAACACATTGCTAACATCTATAATAGATAGCTTACCTTATATGCCTCCACCTTAAGGTAGTTGATATCAGCTATCAATATCAAGCACGTTAAGGTAGGAAGAAGAGACACAAGGGAACACTAACTTTTGCAAAGCCCATGCCCCCTGGAGGTGACATGTACTCTACGTTCATCAAATGTTCCCACAAACACATCCCTGCAAGAAACATGTTAGTGTTTACAAGATCATAATAAACAAAAACATCAATACATATGATTAACCACACAAAGAGCCAAGGTTATACAACAAGTTTGGAGTTCGAGGATAACCAGGGACTATATCACGAAGCTCTCTGAATCAAGTACCACCAAGGCTAGATTCAAAGGAAAACAAAGGTGCACGGAGTAGCAATATTGTTAAGGTTTGTAAATGCGACAGAAACATCATAAAATTCACTACACGGAAAGCACGAGTGCTTCCACTAGCCAAGCGTTGGATAAGATATACAACCCCATCGTCATATTAGGAACTAAGTCCAATTTTTTATTGCTCTCAAAAGGGACACTAGGTCCGCATTAGTGTAAATGTTTATCATCATCCACCCGCTAGATGGAAACACTAGAGGAAGGGAAACAATAAATAAGAGAGGAAAAATAAATGTCTTAGGGAGAATTACGTAGGAGGGTGCCCCCAAGTCACCAACCACGACGCTATGTCCGTAAGACACAACACACAAAAATGAAATCAGAGAGAGCAATTTAGAAGAATGATGATACAAATAGAAGAAGGTCACAACAGAGGCGGTCTCCTGGTATCCTGAACCTTATGGGAGAATCTGAGTTCATTCCAGGAGGCCTAAACAACACATAACACATCATGGGGGAAGCACATTACGATAGAAATAAAAGTTTATAGATACTTACCTGTAGGGCCCCTTTCGGGCTAGAAGTTCTCTATAAGAAAATCATCGTCGTTGTCTTCCCACTCCCTAATGTTGGAGGATAGTGGGACATACGGTACCATAGACAAGTTCGTATCTTGTTCATCATGTTGTTCATCGTTAGGACCATTATTGTTTGGTTGAATGTTAGGATCAATGTTTTCTTGTTGAGAGGCAAGGTTTATAGCATATTCTTGTCTTCTTTTTCTTCTTTCTCTTGCTTTTCTATTTCATTTTGTTTTACCACTTATCTTTTGTAAGATAGGGCTATCCTCTTTCATAGGCTGGTGCAAATTAGAAGATGAAGCACCAAGATCAAACCTCATTTGTTGCGGTGGTACACTTTGTTGTTGGCAACGACCACCTAATCCTTGTAAAGATTTTGGGGGAGGAACCTCAGCATAGGGACCTTGTCCTTTCGGTCTAAAGTTCTCTTCACATGTAGGTTGTTTATCTTTTGGCATTTCTTGTGTAGGAGGATTAGGTACTTTAGTTTTATCCCAAAAGTAATTCAACTTGTAATATTTTTGCTGAACCAAAGGTTTATACTTGTTTCGAGGGACGGCGGCCATCCAAAGGGAATTTCAGATAATGGTGTATTGTTGAAGTGATAGCTTTCATTTCTTTTAGACACGGATGTCCCAATTTAATCCGAAAGAGGTCAGAAATGGGGACAACATCAAACCATTGTTTGACATGTTTTTTAGATAGTGTTAGTAACAAAGATATCTTACCCAAAGGCTTGATAAAGGTTCCCTTATGCGTCTTGATCATCATGCTCTAGAGGTCATAAGAACCTTGCATTAATTGATGTGAAAAGAGGAACTCCTCAGTGGCAACATTAGTCATGCAATTAGGATCGATAAGAGTTCCATTCACAAGGTTTCCCATTATTTTCACAATAATGTAAAGAGGTCCTTTTTCTCCAGTTGTTCTATCATGAGGAGTGAAGACAATTTCAAGTTTAGGAGCCTTTCTTTTCATGTAAGGTCTAGGAGGGAACCTATTGTTTCTATTATAATTAGAGGCCATGTTTTTATGCTCAAACAAATAAAAAATCATATTTTGAAACATTTTCAAAATTGGTGCAAAAGATAAGAGCAAAAATAGCCTAAAATGCTTGATTTTTCGATACTTTTCAATGCCAATGAATGAAACAAAGGATGCTGTAAGGATTTTAGTCAAGGGAAGAAAGTTATATGTCTGATATCAGTCCAAAACAGAAATCTAATCACTCTCAACACACTCTTGATCCAAATCCAAGATAGTGCCAAGTCAAAATATAGTGAAACTATGTAAAAATGAGCATTTTTTTCACCAAAATTCAATGCAAAAGAGCATAACACAGGGTTTTATGAGTAAAATGATAATGGATAGAAAATAATATCAGAAATAATAGCCACTTGATGCAAAAATACCCAACACAACACGATTGTAGCGCCAGTTAAGGTAAAACCCTAATGAAAATATAGCAAAATATGTAATTTTTCACAGTTTTTCAACTCCAAGACCTAGCAAAAGGGGTGTTGTAAGGTATTTTAGGAGTTACAACAAATAATATCAGTCACCTCAATCCATAAAATTGATCACAATGCACTTGGAGTGTAAACTAGGTCAAACCCTAGGGCAAGAATAGCCAAAATGTGTAGTTTTTCACCGAATTTTCACAACAAGAGCCCATTAAAAGGGTGTTGTGAAGCTTTTTAAGAGGGGAGAAAATGATTACCCTGATAACTAAAAAATAATGCCAAAATACCTTTCACAACACACATACGGTACAAGTTTAGAGAGTTGATAAGGCCAAATTTAGCGAAAATCATTGTTTTTGAAGCCCTAGGTTTGAGATCTTGGGATAAAATTTTATGTGAATGCTTTGAACTCTGATTTATGATGAAATTTACTTACTCTCGGATCTTAAAATTATTTTCAAGACTTAACATGCAAAATGCCCATGCAAATTAAATGAAAATGCATCAAAATTGCTAGTTTTTGTTGAAATTTTCTATGTAAAAATGCAAATATTTTAAATCTAAATGCAAATTTAGACTAAAATGCAAGACTACAGCCAAATGCAAATTTGAATGAGCCTCTAAAATCAGTAGAAAATTTGATAAAAGATTTTGACTACAAACCCTAGATTTTGGAATTACTAGGTTATATAAAATTGTCAAAATTTTCACAAAACCCTAGCAATTAAATGATGAAAATGCCAAGTAAATTTCTAATTTTTTGTGTTTTTATATATTTTATATTAGATCTGATAAAAAAATCATGAATTAGGAAAATTTAGGAAGAATTGATGTAATTTAGTAAGCTAAACAATGCAATTTTTTTGTATTTTTCAAAATTTTCAAATTTTTTTAAATTTTTGAAATGCAATGAAATAAATGACCAAATGAATGAATGAAATCAATCCAAATCTGAAAATAAACACTCAACATGTTGCAATTTAAGTCCAAAAACACGGGTTCACCAAAATGTTTAGTGTAAAATTGGATTTTGTCAATCTTTTGTTGTTTAGATGTTAAAACCCTCCTTTCCACTAAACATTGAAGGATCTAGGGTCGAGTGGCAAGCACTATCATACCCTAGGTCACTTGCAAATGAAGAGAAACTTGGATTAGGGATCAATTTTTCCTTCTCTTATGTCTAATTAACCATTAAAACCCTAATTGTGCAAATACGACAACAAATTGATGAATAATGAAAAAAGCTCTTACAGACTGGAGTAAAATAACAAATCATAGAATACCTATTTTTAGGGTTTCAAGGTGGAACAGTCAGGGACTAAGGTGCAGGCGCCCAAGTCCAAGGTACCTACTTTTTCAGGGAATCTGGACCTCTTTCCGACACTGATCAACCTTGTAACTTCTGTTTCCTGAGATCTGTCTGCAGAGGACACTGGTGGGAGTGCCCACGTCCTGGAAGTGCTCCTGTGTTTGACTTCTCTTCAAATCTTGAATCCCTGATGTCTACCAAGCCTTCCTACAACTCCACTTTTTCCAGATGTGACACCTGTAACCTGCAATCACAAGACTTGGTTTGGGGGTTGTGGTGTTTAGAGGTTTGCCTCAGTCAAACCTCAAAGGACACTTAAGTCTCTGAACACCATTGTCAAATAAAGAGGGCATGCTCTTGTGAGGTAGAGGCCAAAACCAAAGGAATCAATGATAAAAACACAATAATATGTCACCTTGTAGTGAAGCTCTCATGTAGGAAGATGCTCTTCATGCCATGAGGATATTGAAGCTCAAATCTGCAAATATCAATGCACAAAACATATAAGTTTGCTCTTGCAACACAATAGAAAGCCTTGAATCACCTTGAGAATGCCTAGAGTTCACAATGATCATCTAGTTTACAAATGAATGCCTACACATGCTTATATATGTACCTACAAGCATTCTCGCCAAGATTTTAAAAATCAAACTTTACCGTGTCGGCAGAAGAACCTCCTAATGGTCATAAACTGACACCCAAAAATTGGGGCTACCCCAAAATAGGGCAGGACGAGGGCACGGGCACCCAAGTCCTCCCCCCTTATTTTGGGTAGGGTACAGCTCAAGGCGTCCACCTAGGTCCTATTTGTCATGGAAACTAGGTCTCATTCCATTGGGATGCTAAAATATGAACTAAAATGTCCTAAATGCACTCTAAAGACCTGGGAGTTAAACTTTATGAGGGAAAATCCCCCAAGGGGACATTTTCTGACGTTACAATTACACAACCATTGACATTCCAGGAGAATTAGTTACAATTGCATAGTTGTTTGTTGTGATTTTGTAGGAGCTGGAAGGAGAAGTTTTGTGAATCACTGGTTTTCTATAGCAAACAATTTTGTATCTGAATTTTGTAGCTTTGTAAGGGTTTATTACAACCCCATTGTCTTTTTTGGACTGCTGTAATTTCATTTTATAAAACTGGATGAATATATGAAACTTTGGTTGCACGTTGCAAACCAGATTTACAAATGATTATGCAAGTGTTTGATATTTTGAAAGTGGTTTCATTTATGCATGTGTGTGTGTGTGAAATTGCATGTGAGAGTTGTTTATTAGAGCCCTCATTTCATTAGATACAAACCAATATTGAGAGCTTATTTATTTTCTATCAATTCATTTGTGTTTAGCCCAAGCCTAATTTGGGTGATTTCTTAGGCAACTATTGTTATCCTTTCATATGTAGGTATTATTGGCGGAGACTATGCAAGCATATGATGCAACCAAACTTTACAACATAATATTTAACATTATTATTATTGTAAAAATACTTAGAAAATCAGAAATATTTTTGAATCCTTCTCATTCCACTCCATTCTGCTACAATTGAAAAGACAAATCAAACATATACAAAAATGAAAAATGACCCTTTTTGGCAGTTTTTAATGACTTTTTAAAATTGCCATTTTTGGTAATTTTGCATCCTTAATCGTGTGGCCATGAAACTTGCCAATTATTTGAAAATAACTAAAAGACCTGGCTACTTATCAACTTTCTAATCTAATTGCATGTAAACTTTAAAAATTAATTAGAAAAAACTTAGAAATATATAAAAAATCATTAAGACCTCATTTTGAGGCCCTAGATGATTGAAAAAGGTCATGAAAAAGTTTCGAAATGGCGATCTAACAAATTTACCAATTCAATGGGATTTCAATCAACTCCTCAAGATGCATCTTCCCACCAAATTTCAGCTCAAACAGACTCTTGGGTCAAAATTTATTGTTAGAGTAATAGGTTAATTACTTAATTAATTTAATCATATTGATTAATTAATTAAGTCACCTTTACTTTATTTTTCACTTAAGCTAAACTTAGGCACTTTCTTATTTAATAATTCCTTTATGAAATCCTAGGGTTCACTTTAGGGTTTTGATCTCCTTTCTTAAGGATTGATCTCTTTGTAATTATTCATTCTTGTTTATACAATTTTACTCTTGGCTTGCAGAGCAATATCTTTGTGTTGTTCGAATCTCTTCTACGTGATAGGTTATTTTGCTTGCAGGTGATCACTGGGTTCTATGAGGTTGGTTTTTCTAACTTTAATATGGTATCAGAGCTTTAGATCTGCAACTTCCTATTCATCTTTTGAGGGATTCAAGCCTTGAAAGAGTATTTCAGTGCATCTTGAGTCATTTTTTATCCCACCATTGCATTCAGAGTGCTAGAAATAGTTAAGATTGGCCTTTGTTTCGTCAATTTTGGACTCACAGGCTCAGATCTGCTAGGGTTATAGAGGGTGCTTTTTTTCTCAGATCTAGAGGGTACCTGCATTTTTTAAGCATTTTCAGCCCGAACGGACCTAACTGTTGCGTCTGGAGCGGCCCAAAACCTATAAATCGACTATAAATTTGTCGAATTTAGCCTCCGTGACCTTTGAGGCAATTTTTTTTTGCTAAACAGGTTGTACGGCTTGCCCAGCACGCAATACAAGGTGATTTTTCTTTAAAATATATATATATATATATTTCCTGCGTTTTCCAAAAAAATCAATCAAAGCATTGTATTTCACAGTTTTTTTATTGTAATCTCTTTTGAAAAGGTTTAAAAATTTTTAAATAAAAAAAGGCAAATAAAAAATGTACAGGGGTACCTGTGCCGCGCAAGCCCCCGTACCCACCTACACCATACCTTGGGTAGTCCGTCCATTTTAAATAGAGTGTGGGCTATTAGTATTGCCCCCCTTTTAATATGGCATGAGCTTCCTTTTAGAACACCTTACATTTTTTTATTAAAAAAACAAACCTTTTACCAAAGAAAAATATATATGAAAAACCCCCTCCTCCAAGCACATGCATTATGAGCCTTCAGTGGTATTTTTAAAACAATCTGCCAAATCTGGTGTTTCTCTAAATTTGGAGACATTTCGCCATTTTTAGTAGGAGGTCCTTTTTGCCCTAATTTTACCCTACAGAGGTATTGGTGTTCTTTTTGCCATAACTTGGCCAAACGGAATCAGATTTTCACAAACAAATAGGCATTGGAAAGCTGGTTCCGAGCCCGATCCAGTGGTATAGGTGATTTTTTCTATTTTTTCTGTTTTACTGCATTTTTTCCTGTCAAATTCAGATAATCATTTTTGCGCTTCTGGGGGCATAATTGTTGCATACGACCTCCGTTTTTTGCAAACGAATAGGCATTGGAAAGGTCTTGCAATGCTCTTTCCAAATATGCAAGGTATTTCATCATAAAATTCACTAGGTACACAAAGAATAGTCTGAAGTGATTTTTTCTTTTTCAGGCTTTCCAACTTTCAAAATTGTATTGGGGTTTGGTTTTTTGTGTTGTGGGGGGTGTTTTTTTTTGCTTTATGTATACACACATCAGAAATTAGAAACCTCTATCATTAAACACATTTCAAAAACTCAAACATCATGGCGGACACCTCATCAATTGACCGTCTTTCCCCACACAATTATCACACCTGGAAGGCACATATGACCCGACTTCTCATGTCAAAGGGGTTATGGTCCTGTTTGGATGAGATTCAACCTTAATTGCGACATTAGTTTGAGATTCTGCAGCATAGAAACAAAATGGATGAGGCCATGGGTTTGATATCATTGCATGTTTTAGATAGTCTTTTATTTCACCTTGAGAGATGCACAACTCCTCAGGCAATGTGGACAAAATTCAATGATCTATTTGGCACCATCAATGAGTTTAGAGTACTTTAGATTGATGCAGAATTGACTTCCTTGGTACCTGATTCCTTTCCATCTATTGAGGATTTCTTAATGAAATTCAAATCACTCAGATCACTTTTGTAGAGTTGTGGCAAGACCAAAACTGACACCGAGAGTATTTACCTGATTCTATCTAAGCTTCGAGACTCATTTCAGATATTCTCTTCTACATTCTATTCCACCATGGATGCTTTGAGTCCACGATTTATCATGCCTACCTTTGAGGTTTTTTGTGATCGGTTGACTCATGAGCAAGCTAAGCTATCATAGTTGGATGCTCTCATAGGATCCAAGAACCAAGCCTTGGTAGCTTAGACATCTAAGGGGAAGCAGAAGCAAAAAATGAAGCCCAAGTTAGATTCAGTAGGCAATAAGAGTTCCTCCAAGCCACCTCCTAAGTCAGATTCCAAACCACACTCTAATCCTAAGCAGGTTAAGTCTTCTAAGTCTGGCAAGTCTTCCTCCAAAACTAAGAAGAAATCAGGTGATCCTTGCAGTTTTTGTGGCAAGGAAGGTCATCTAGTTACCAGGTGTTGGAAGAGATTAGAGGTTTTAGAGAAGGCCATGCAGCAACATCATATCACCTCACCTCAGCCTACTTCCCCACACATAGGGAAAGGTCATACTCTTTTTGCATGAGCCTTACTTTTAGGATCCACATGGATTCTATATTCTGGTGCTTCTCACCATATGACACATACTCAGGAGTTTTTTACCGCACTTGCTCATTGTGGCACTACATAGATTGTAGTTGGTGATTCTACACAACTTTCAATTATGGGTTCAGGTCATGTTCCATTGGACGATGGTTGTCTTCAGGATGTTCTTGTTGTTCCTTCTATTTCGACAAACCTCCTTTCTGTTTATCAGATTTATCATTCTGGCACTGGTAAGATAGTTGAGTTCTCCCCACATGATGTGGTTATTCGAGACCTCCATGATCCTGATTTAGTTGTGGTTATTGGGAGTGCTGATCTTGCATCTTGCTTATACAGATTTGATGGCTTTGAGAGCTCAGATGGTTCTGGTTCATCACTTATAGCACATGCAGACACAGTGAGCAGGCTTTGGCATGAGTTTTTTGGCCATGTCAATTACAGATATTTATAACAGATGAGTTCATAGGCACTTGTGATTGGGCTCCCTCAGATTTCCTATACTGATGGTGTTTGTCGAGGATGTGTACTTGGTAAACATCACTGGGAGTCTTTTCGTACGGGTAGAGCCACATGTGCTAAGGCACCCTTGGAGTTGGTACATAGTGACCTCGTGTCCTTTCCAACTTCTTCATTTTTTAGGGGCCAAATTTGTGCTCACATTCATTGATGGCTTCTCTAGACATACATGGGTGTACTTTCTTAAGTACAAGAGTGATGTCTTTGATACTTTCAGGATCTTCAAGGCATTCGTGGAGAAGAAATCTAGACATTCTATCAGGAGGATACACATAGACAATGGGGGGAGTATGTCAATCAGGCTTTTAGGGACTTTTGTACTGAGCATGGTTTGCAGCATCAACTTTCAGTTCCTTACACTTGTCAGCAGAATGGTGTTGCTGAGAGAAAGAACAAAACTTTACGAGAGATGGCCAATTGTATGATTCAGTCACGTGATATGGATTCTTCATTCTGGGCTGAGGCAGTGAATTGTGCCAATTACATTCATAATCAAATGCCTCATAAGGCATTACAACATATGACTCTTGAGGAGGCTTGGACCCATGTCAAACCTGATGTTTCTACATTCTGAGTTTTGAGTAGTGAGGCTTGGGCATACATTCCTGATGCTCAGCGAAAAGCCATGAAGAGGAAAAGTTGACCACTCATATTTGTTGGCTATTGTGAGGATGTTAAGGCATACAGGTTGTTTGATCTTGATTCCAGAGAGGTCTTGTTTCGTCAAGATGTCCAGTTTGATGAGCGCTTTCCTCAGATGGATCCTCCATCACTAGCTTCTCCCTCACTTCCTACTCCTCCCACTTCATCTCTTGAGGATGATGTTGATGATGCTCCACCTTCCCGACCACCTCCAAATACTCAGTGTTTGCCCAAGTGGGCCCACTTTACTATTGACGTAGCTAGATCTTTGGCAAGTGATCCTTCAGATTCCCGTCGTATGCGTGCACAGACATCAGGTGCTAGTCTTTTGAGTCATGCCATTTCGGATGATCCTTAGAAGTATTCAGAGGCAGCAGGTACTCTTGAGTGGGATAGATCTATGGAGGAGGAGTATTCTTCTTTGATGAAGAATAATACTTGGGATCTTGTTACTCTTCCTAAAGGAAGAAAGTTGGTTCGGTGCAAGCGGGTGTACCATACTAAGTTTGCTACAGATGGTTCGATTGATAAGTACAAGGCACATCTTGTTGTGAAGGGGTTTTCTCAGATTAAGGGTATTGATTACTCCAAGACCTTTGCTCATGTTGCCAAGATGAATTCTATTCACTTTGTACTTTCTCTAGCAGCTTCACAGGGATGGACAGTTTTTCAGATGGATGTGAAGAGTGCATTCTTGCATGGAGACCTACATGAGGAGATATATATGGAGCAGCCTCAGGGATTTGTGCAAGACACTTCTTTGGTTTTCAAACTTTGATATTCATTATATGGTCTCAAACAAGCCCCTCGGGCTTGGTATGAGAAGATGGGCTCTTTTTTGCTTTCCTCTCGCCTCACTCACTGTCATTCTAATCCCACAGTGTACATTCAGTGTTAGGAGGGTGATCTTTTGATCCTTGTGCTATATGTTGATGATCTCATTCTTACAGGTAGCTCATCCTCCATGATTCAGAGTGTTCAGAGAGCTTTGATGGAGTAGTTTGAGATGACAGATCTTGGTCTTCTGCACTATTTTCTTGGTCTATAGGTTATTCAATCTTCAGATGGGATTTCCATATTTCAAAAAAAGTATGCTCTTGATATGCTCCAGAGATTTGGCATGCTTGATTGCAAGGCCGCCCCCACACCATTTCAGTCAGGTGTTGTCTTGTCTTCCACTTGCTCTACTCCTTCAGTAGATTCTACATTATATAGGCAGTTGGTTGGCAGTTTGTTGTACCTGACACATTCTCATCCTGATCTTTCCTTTGTGGTTGGCCTTATCTCTCGATTCTCACATGATCCACATGAGAGCCATTGGCAAGCTAACAAACATATTTTGAGGTACATTCAGGGCACCACACATTATGGTATTCACTACACATCAGGAGCCCCTGACATTGTTGGCTTCACTGAATTAGATTGGGCTGGTGATGTCAATGATTGGAAGTCTACTTCTGGATTTATTTTTTTCTTTGGTTTTGGTCTTATTACATGGTCTTGCAAGAAGCAATCTGCTATTGCATTATCATCTACAGAGGCTAAGTACTGAGCTACAGTGTTAGCTAGCCAGGAGGTTTTATGGCTTCGATAGTTGATGATTGAGTTTGGTTTTCCTCCTGATAGTCCCACTCTTCTTTGGTGTGAAAATTAGAGTGTTATTCATATTTCATGCAACCCAGTGGAGCATCAACAGACTAAGTACATTGAGATCCACATGTACTTCATCAAGTAGTTGATTCAGGATGGTTCTCTCATCTTGGAGTACATTCCTACAGAGGAGCAGGTTGTAGACATCTTCATGAAACCTTTGACATCACCTCTCTATCTTCAGTTGAGATCTATGCTTAGGGTGAAGGAAGTTGTCCTTGGGGGTTCTTCATGAGGCCTTCCTTCCTTCATGTTTTTTACATGATTTCATCTCTTTTTTGAGAGGAGTTTTTTCCCACTAGGTTTTCTCCTTTACTCCACTTTACAGAGATTTGGTTGTACTTGGGTACCTCATCAGGCCTAGTTTTTGGGACCCGTCTTTGCTTTCATGCATTTGTCCTTAGTTTTTTAGCTTCTCCCTAAGTTCATTTTAAGGGGGGGTGTTAGAGAGTAATAGGTTAATTACTTAATTAATTTAATCATATTGATTAATTAATTAAGTCACCTTAACTTTATTTTTAACTTAAGCTAAACTTAGGCACTTTATTATTTAATAATTCTTTTATTAAATGCTAGGTTTCACTTTAGGGTTTTGATCTCCTTTCTTAAGGATTGATCTCTTTGTAATTATTCATTCTTGTTTATGCAATTTTACTCTTGGCTTGCAGAGCAATATCTTTGTGTTGTTCAAATCTCTTCTACGTGATAGGTTATTTTGCTTGCAGGTGATCACTAGGTTCTATGAGGTTGGTTTTTCCAACTTTACTATTTATGACCTCCAGAAGTTTCTGCATCATTCTCCTCTTGTTGAAAAGAACACAGCTCCTACAAGTTGTTTTCCTGGAACTTGTGCCACTTGTCCAAATCTAGCTTCTTCACTTCCCACTCTAGAATTCATGTATTAGCTTCTTGTGTTATCCCTTTCCACTATACCAAAAACTTGTTGTATTGACCCCATCATGTGTATATGGTCTACTTATCTAGAATCTGTGCAATCTTTTCCTTTTTCTTGTTGGGAACCTGATAATGCCAATCTACTTAAACCTCACCTTCTTCATCATGATCCTCACTATGAAAAGCATATAAATAAGAAACATTAAACATAGGATAAATGTCTAACTACTCTGGTAAATCTACCTCATAAGCATTGTCATTGATTTTTTTGTAAACCTACAAGGACCAATTTTCTTGTATTTTGACTTGTTGTAAGTTCCTGTGGGAAACCTCTCTCTTCTCAGATAAACCATCACTAAGTCACCTTCAATGAATACTTGATGTTTTCTACAAACATCTACTGTAGTTTTATACCTTTCATTACTTTCTTGGAGCTTCTACCTCATCTCTTACTTCAATTGTTGAAGATGTTCTGCATATGCTTTTCCATCATCACTAATCTTCTCAATTGGTAGCTGCACCAAATCTAAAACACCATTAGGATTCCTACCATAAACAATTTGAAATGGTGATTTACTTGTTGATTGATTTACTGAACTGTTATAGGCAAATTCAACTTGTGGTAAGGCCAACTCCCATTGTCTGGGTTTCTCTCCAACAATGCATCTTAACAAGTTTCCCAAACTCTAATTTATGCCCTTTGTCTTCCCATTTGTTTGGGGGTGATAAGTACTATTGCACTAGAGCTTAGTTCCCATCTTCTTCCATAAGAATCCTCTAAAAATGACTCAAAAACTTGGTCTCCCTATCAAATGTGATAGTTCTTGGAACACCATGAAATCTAACAACCTCTTTAAAGAATAATTCGGCCACCCTAGTTGCATAACTAGTTTTCTTGTAGGCAATAAAATCAGCCATCTTAGAGAACCTATCAACAACCAACAAAATGGAGTCATTACCTCATTGTGTGTTTGGCAGCCCTAACACAAAGTCCATACTTAAATTTGTGCATGGTATTGCAGGTACTGGTATTGGCATATACAACCCTGTATTCTGTGAGTGTCCTTTAGCCATATGACAAATCCTACACCTTGTCATATATCTTGTTATGTCTCTTTTCATCTTCATCTAGTAGTATTTGTCTTCTACCAAAGCTATAGTCTTATCCTTGCCAAAATGTCCAGCCAACCCACTGTTATGGAGCTCTCTTATAATATTATCTTGCATAGACCCAACTAGAATACATAATTTCTTTCCTTTAAAAAGATAGCCATCCTATATAAGATATTCACCTTGGATGTGCTCCATGCTTCCCACTACTAGGGTTTTCAACTATTCCACAATCTCCCAAAAATCATTGTCAGATTCATATAAATCTTTGATGGCATCAAAACTAACCACCTCATTTTCCATTGTTGTCAATAGTACAACACATCTACTTAAAGCATCTACAACCTGGTTCTATTTTCTTGACTTATGCTTGAGAACAAAGTTGTAGCCTTGTAGGAAAGAGACCCATTTTGCATGCCTGTTATTCAATTTTTTGTCAAGAAGATGATAGAACCTATCTCTTGAAAGCAAAAGTGTTAGAGGACCAAGGTGGGACTGCCCTGGTCCAGATTGGAAGAATCTACCAGAGGTGCAAATTGGAAAGATGTTGTAAATGTTGTCCTGATGCCAAATCTAAACTCAGAAAGGTCAGGAGGACATGGGCGGTACCACCCAAGTCCTTGGTGATAGAAAACTTTGAAACTGTCTTTGAATCCTACAACCCTGATCTATACTCATTCTTCCTGTAGCTTTGTATTTTCCAGATCTCACTCATGTAACTTGCACACAAGAAGATAAAAAGGGGTTTGGGGTTATGGTGTTTAGGGACTTGCATCAATCAAATCCCAGGATAGCATTCAAGCTTCCCAACACTGTTGATTGATAGAGAGTGCATGCCCTCATGGGGGAAAACGCTGAAAACAATGATAATATGATGATTTAAATGATGATAAAAAAAACAATGATATCACCTATATGATAAACTCTTAGAATGATGAATATTCTTCAACTCCCAAGGAAGAATAGATGATAGCTCCATATTTGCAATAACAAGACAATAAAAACACACAAATCTACTCTAGAATCACAATGAATGCTCTTGCTTGCTTCACTTCAAGATCTCCAGTTATGCCTTTTCCAACCTAGTTGATAATGAATCCAAAAACACATGTATATATGATTTTCCGCTCACAATCATAAATTCAAACCAAAAGAGATGACAAGGAGAAACCTCTAGAAAGGTAAAAGGCTGACATAAACTTAAATTAGACCCAACCTAAAGTGAGGGACCTGGGAAGTACCACCCAGGTCCTTTAGCCTCACTTAAGTCCAGGATAAGTTAAAACAAGGGGCCCATATTCCAATTTTACTTTGGTTTCAGGCAATTTTGCATCAGGATAAACATTTTGAATGTATAATGCAATCACAGGGACCTATGAGCTAAATAAGGAGGTAAAAAGACATGTGGAAACTGTTTACTCCTTAACATTTAGCCCCCACTTTAATGTGTGTATGATCTTATGATCAGTACATGCATTAAAGTATGGTAAAAAACACATCAAACATGTTAGACACTAGAGCCAACAACATGCCCAAAGTTTGGAAGACCATCTCTAGCCCCCAAGCTTAGGCAAACATAAGAAAACACTTGACAATCACACAAGACACGAAGAAAATAGTAAAGAAGCATGCAATACATGGAGAAGTCATGAACACAGTCACGTAATACACAAAGCATACACAAAGAGAAGACATGATTAAGAATTAATTGACACTAACAGGCAATGGGGGAGCTCATTGCTACATGCCACCATTGAAGCACACAAAACACATGGCATGGGAGGAGCTCATTACTTCACGCCACCACAAAACACACAAGACATACAGCATGGGGGGAGCTCATCACTACACACCACCACAAAACACGCAAAACACATAGGGAAAACATGTGGAATACACGAGCGTCGTAGAGTGTGTCGTCAACCCACTATACATCTTATACACAACAAATATGTGTGATGGGGAGGAGTTCATCGCTATGCTCCTCCATCTAATACATACCAAACACACCTGATGGCTGATGGTCGAGCTTATGCTATAATGATTACCAAAAACACACTTAAGGGTGAGTAACTCAAGACCCGACCCCACCTCCCGCAAGAGGACTTTTTTAAAAGGATGTGCAACCACTCAAGGGAATACACAACCCCACTTTCCACATAAGGGATTTTAAAAATATACAGCCCCACTGTATCACAGAGACACCTTAAAGTAAAAATGAAGCATGCGCACAATGTATACAACCCCACCTGTGTCACGGAGATGCCTTATAGTGAAAATGAAGCATACGCAACACACAAAACAAAGTATACAACCCCACCTGCATCACAGAGATGCTTTATGGTGAAAAGTAAGCATACACAACACACAAATCAAAGTATACAACCCCATCTTCATCAAGGAGATGCCTTACAATGAAAAGGTAGTATACATAAAACACTTTATCATAATGTCTAAGATATCTAAGCATTTATCACAATATATGCCCCACCTTAAAGTGGTTTTCCCACTTGCCAGTAGCAATCATGTTTAAGGTAAGGTTGAAAACATGTGAGGGAACAAGAGTTTTCACAAATCCCATGCCCCAAAGTGATATGTGCCTACAATCACCAAATTTGTTCCCAACAATCACAAACAAAGCACATCAATATCATTTGCTAATAATTTTTGACCAATAATATGCATGTACAAAAGATAATTAAAACAAGATTTAATTAGAATCAAATCATTTCATAAAACTGATATAGAAATAAGGCACCGTGACACTAAAAAAAACCAAGGCTATACTTACGGGTTCAGAACCTCGTATAGCTGTGAGGTTATAGTTTAGGTATCCCAAAATCGAGTGTAGCTACAAGGTGAGAAAAAAACATTCCAAAGTGCATAGAAGTAGATTTATAGTATTGCAAAGGTTTGTTAGATCAATTTCACAATACAATACATGATCACATCATGACATAAAGTGATTCTACTATTCAAATGTCAATAACAAATTATCCCCGTCTTCATATATGGACTGGGTCCATTTTTATTTTCTTGTTTTAGGGACGCACGGTCCTTATTAGAAGTGTATATTTTGTCATCATCCATTGACTAGTAGAGCCACAAGTACAATGGAAGAATGAAATCATGAAAAATGATAGAGGAGACACAAGTGACTTAGGGTCACAAGGTGGGAAGATTCCCTAAGAAATGCTCCACAATGTTATGCCCCCAAGGCACCACACACAACAATTGCAACAAGAGAAGTGTAGAAGAATAGAGAAACAAATAGAAAGAATGTCACAACGAGGGTGTTATCCTTGTATCCTTGACCTTACAAGAGTATCAATGGTCATCCAAGGAGACCTAAGCAAAAATTTAACACTACACAGGGAGATACAACATAACATTTAAGAGGAGACCACCCTTGAGAGAAAATCGAAGAGGTGCTATGTCAAGTGTGGCTAAATGAATGAGAAATACTTACCTAGAATAAAATACAACTGCACTAGTAGTTTTCCTTAATCAAATCATCTTCTTCCCAATCTTGATCTTCATATGAAATAGGTGGCACATAGGGCACTATAGCCCAGCTTGCCACTTCTTCATTTAGTTCTTCTTTTGATTCCATTTCTTTCAGTGGGATATTTTCTTCTTGCAGTGACATTTTTCAAGCTAAGGCTTGTTGCTTTCTTTTTATTTCTCTTGCATTTCTATTTCTTCTAGTTTTATTAGTTATATTTCCCAAGGGAGTTTCTTTGTCCACCATCAAGGGTTCCTGATTTTCTGCATTCTTCATCATTTCTGAAGAGGAATCTAGTACAAAGGTGATTTTATGATTTTGTGATGGATAGCTTCACTCTTGAACAATTTCTCTTGATCCTTGTAAGAATGGTGGAGGAGGAATCTCAACAAAAATTCCCTTTCCTTTCGATCGGGGTGAATCCTTCAACTTGGGCTGCTTTTCACTCTCTATTTGTTGGATAGGAGGAATTGTAGCCTCGGAGCACCAAGAGGATCCAGGAGTATTCTTACCATATGATAGTTCAGCTATTTTCTTTGCTTTATACTTTTGATATGCCAAGAAGAATTGATCTTGTCTTAATTGGTTTGCTTCAATAGGTTGCATCAAAAAATAATCCAAATTGAAATTTCCATGAGTGGCTAACGGTTTAAATCCACTATGATGGATAACATGCACTCGACCTTATGAGGGAACTTCAAACACATGTGAATAGTAGAAGGAACTGCTTTCATGGATTTTAGCCAAGGATGTCCTAACTTCATACAAAAGAGATCTGAGGTGGGAATGATGAAAAATGGTTCTTCTAGAGCTTTTTGAACCACCTTAATACAAAGTGTTATCTTTCCAATTGAAAATAACCATTATGTGCTTTTATCATTATATCCGTTGGATCATAAGTATCTTGTGCTAGATCATTCATGTATAAAAATTCTTCTGTGATAACATTTGTCATGCAATTAGGATCAATAAGAACTCCTCTTGTCAGATTTCCACTTATTCTTGTTGTTATATAAAGAGTGTAGAGAAAAACTAATGCATTGTACACTTAAACAAAATCTAGGGTTAAACCTAACTGAACAGTCCACTCTATCATTGCATTCCTACATTGAATTATCAACTAGAGAGCGTAAGCTTATGATGATGCTCGCACTATATATACCTTCAAGACTCATTTCTATCCTAAACTATATCATACAAACTTATTCTAAGTGACTTAATTATCTGCAGTTTATAGAAATGAAAGAACAACAAAAATGGTTAAAAACCTAGTTGCTACAGGTACCCCCAGCATAGGCTAAAGATAGCTATATTCAGCAGAGAATCACATAATTAACTTGAAATACATAGAATGAGAAAAGACTTAATCACTAACCTCTGGAGGACTTCAAAGATGTATTCTATTCATGAATCTTGACTATCAGAAATATCAATCACAATTTCTTACTTACTTCACAATGCAATATAAAAGATAACATGAAACCGTCTAACTAGAAATGCATAAATATATAAATGAATGTATGAAGCGAGAGTTAGTACCTTGAGTGGCCAGCTTAGGGAGCTGTCTCACTTCTTCTGGAAACTAAATCTACTCCAGATCTTCACACAATTTCATAACATTCAGTTGAATTCAATTCATATCAAAGACAGAATCTTCTTCAATTTTTTTTCAAAATCAAAACATGTCTAGAATAACAGATAACAGATAACTATAGAAAAATAGAGCAACAGCTATGTTGATAGATAGTAAAAAGAATAGCTAACCAATCAATAAACTCATCCCCTAACTTATACAAAAGTGGGAGAGTTGTATGAGAACTTCTAACTAACTATGATCATCAATTTATCCCTGGATATCAGGATATAGTTTTGAGATCAGCTTATTTATCTAGAACAAAGGAAACAGAGTCCTATTTGAATAGAAATCCCATACAATGGCTCATGAATGCAAACACATAAACTATGGTTAGACTTCTAGAATGAGTCTTCTTCTTCCTTGCATTTATTCTTCCATGATGACCACGTTCATCTCCATTGATCTTCATTTCTGGAACTTGAACTGTACTTTAATCAATTCCCCTATTCTATACTTTGCTACAATGACTCCTTCCCGGATGCTATGCCTTTGCTGCACAAGGTTAATTATTCCAACATCTATACACAAAATAACCTTTCATATTACACTTATCCAATCCTATCTATATTACATGCTTATCAATAATTTAAAACATCCATTTGATAATATAATCACCATATTCTATTTATCATCATAGGGTTAAAGTCTTTGGAAAGTATATATGAAACAACATAAAATAGAGATAATGTCTCTGAAGTCTTTGCAGAACCATATAGAAAAGGTCTTAAAACATATGAAAACGGTATAAAAGGAGGCTAATATTTCATCCCAACATTCCCCCCAACTTAAACTTTTGCTTGTCCGTAAGAAAAATTAAAGAACTAGACATCTATGGCAGATAGTTATAATGCAAAGTAGTTCTTCTGAGGTCTATGTCCTCCCTAACTCCTTTTCCCTGCTTGAGGTAGAACCCATTATAGCATGCAAGTCTTTCCATCCTGATCAGCTCAGCACGCCTACACTGCTCAATTTTCCCTCTTGTCCAATGTGGCACTGGATAAAGAAAGATAGGAAGCTGATAAGTGAGAGGTAACCATGATACTCCCTTCTACTTTGATATCTGGATATACCTGTGCAATCTCTGAAGCATATCCATGAAGTTGTGGATAGAATGGGGTTCCTTTCTTTACAACTCTAGAGTTAAACTATCCCATCTACTCTGCACATACCTTTGACAATTTTGGATGATAGACACTGCCATGATCACCTTACCCGGTCCTTTATGAGATAGTAATGTTAACCATTGGGTCAAGATGATTTCAGGCTCCAAGGCTTCCTTCCTCAGTTATAGTGGTACTTTCTTTTCCTACTCTTCATATTGGTCCATCAATAACCCTCTGAGCTATTCATTTTTGAAATATGGCATTAATGCTCTGACCTGTAGGTCTCCAACATAAATGCAAGGATTCCATTATGTATCTTCATCCATCATATAATTGTGCAGGTAATACTCACACAACTAGTCTTGTTCTTCTAGGTTGACCTCTTTGAAGTAATTACAAAAGATAAACCTTGAATGCAAGATGGGTTGATCATTAATAAATCTATTAAATTGAAAACTGAGAAATTTTTCTTTTAAAAATAGTGCATACACTCTTGATGGAGGTCTACATCCCATAATCTACTTTTCTCTTTCAATAACCTCTGTCAACGTTTGCTCTAACTATTTAATCTTCAAATCCTTTTTTGCAACAGATTCATTGAGGTTATGCTTCTCTTTTTCCCAGTTTTCCTTATCTTGCATATTTTCATTAGTCAATTTCATTAATTCAAAGCCCAAGGATAATGTAGTATGGTACTTTGGGGTTTTTACCATAAGAGGTTGGAGAGTAAGTACTTCTTCCTCAATCTTTCTTTTATTTTCAGCCAATTGTGCCAACGAATCTAAGTTAGAACCATGGCCATGAGTTTAGATCTTCTCCTCCAACTCCTGAATCCTTTTTTCTTTTTCTCCATCTCTTTCTTCATAACCCCTTACCTATTCCTCAATTTTCCTTATTCTGTCTAGGGCTTCCTGCAATTCCTTCCTAATATCTTTGTCTTCTAACAATTCCTTTTCACCTTCAAAATTTTCATCATTCCCTTTTTCAGGGGCATCAAAAATTTCGTTAGCAAAATCATCTAGCACAGGTTTTCCCATTTTTCTAGTAGTAAACATATCTTCTAATTTAGAATCAGAAGAAGAAATGTACCTTCATTTTCTAGCAGACATATTAATATTTGTACAGGCGTCAGCAGAAGCATCCTCAAGAGGGTTTTCTCCTCCATCTGAATCTAGATTTGGAGTTGGATCAGTATCCTGCTGGCCTTTATTTTGTCTTCTTATTTTTGGTGCTCAACAACTTTCTCTTTAACACATTGCTTCCTTAACCTCCTTGATCGTCTAGGAGTAACTGTCTCATGTTTTTCTACCTTTTTGCTCTTCTTGTTGTTCTCCTTCTTACTCTTTGTTTTCTTTCCAGATGTTGAGGAAGTGGTTCTTTTTGTTTTAGGACCAGAGGTTGAGGGCTCTTCAAGTGATATAGGACTAAACTCTGGAGGGTTCTTAGGTTGTGTTTCTTCCTACTCAATTTCAACAGGGGGTTCAGTTTCATGTGGAATATCTTCTTCTGGCTCTGGTGCTTCTAAGAGTGTTGAGATGTCTACACATTGTTTAAAGGCTTCCCACTCAATCTGTGGGTATTGAATCCTTAAACTCCTTTTTACTAATAAAACTATTAAACAATGGTGACAAAGAGTTTTCTACTTGTTGTCTCTGATACTCTGAAGACATCCTTTTCAGCATACTATATAAATAATTGGGAACATTGACAAGTTTCTCATGTCTCAAATGGTTGAGCAGTTTAAGATGTGTAGTATACAACATATTATATCTACCATCACAAGTAATATACTTGATAATATAGAAAGCACATTTCCCCCAAAAATATGGAAGAGATAGTCGTTTGGTACCTTGTGTGGTAGAATTTAGGTGTTCACTTCTTTCACAAAACTCCTCCCTGGCTGCAGCTGCATCAGTCCTGGCTGGATACTCAGACCCTATTCTAGGCAACCCTGAAACTTGAGCAATTGCAAGCGTGGAAGCATCTACTATCAACCCTCTAACCATTGCTTCATCATACTGCAGAGTAAGTGCAAATTCTTTTACCATGTCATCATCATATTCTGTCAATTTGAGGAAGTAATCAAGCCAACCTACTCTCGTAAAGAGCGGAAGAACCAGCACAACCTCCAATATTTCCTTGTGTGCTGGGGGTTCCCTTCTGATTACATCTCCTCCCATTACTACTGTGAATTACAACTCTATAGTGTCAATTTTCTGCACAATGTCAACTTCTGCTGCTCAATTTCTATTTCTTCAACTTGCCACCCAAAAGAACCAATCTGCCTCTTCTTTCCTTTGCACTATAACTTCCTTAGGGTACTAATTTTCTTGCTGGCAAAATAAGGTAAGTTCATGGCATAGAATATTTGTCTGGTTGTTTTCAAAGGCAAATGTTTTTCTAATGGCAAAAATAAAAAATAACCCTCCCCCCAACTTAATTGTGAAGTGACCTCACTTCATGTGGCAGGTATTACGACATGAGGAGGAGTGATTAAAAGAAATGGTGATAATATTCATCGCATGTATGAAATAAACTATCACTAATCATGAATATAAAAAGAAATCTAGTTGTAATAATTGAAAGCTATTCAATGTAGATATAAAGTGGAAATGAACAATTAAAATACCTTGGAAATTGTGAACAATTCGGATGATTTAAGATGATAGGCATGTGGTGAACAAGATATAGGGTGGTAAAAGGTGGCAGGTATGGCTATAGAGATGGAATGGGATAACAAGTAATGATGGAGAAAAGTACCAATTTATTAATGTGAAGTGATATGTGGAGCAATAGAATGAAACAATTTAAAATGAAGAAGGACATGTGGAATGGGCAGGAGAATTGATTTATTGTTCACAAAGTAATGGAACAGAGTAGTATACAGATGTTGCTACGGGTGCTTGCAGCACAGGTCCCTACTGTGTAAATGTAAACATAATATAACAGGTCCCAACTGAGTCAGGTCCCAACTGAATAAGTGAAAAATAGGTCCCGATGGAAATAACTTGTAACCATGGAAATTGTGTAGTGTGTGCATATGAGTAAAAACAAAGAAATTTAATTTTCAGCAATAGGGGTTGAGTAATGCAACTCAACCTCCACATCACTGGACAGTGTTGGTGTATCAACATCTGAATGTGCATCTTCTGGTGTCACAGCATCTGAATGTGTATCTTGTGGTGTCATAGCATTAGCATCATGAGTATTAGGAGTATTAGGAGTAATATACTGAGGAGTTAAAGAAACAAGAAAGTCATCCTTCTACAGTGGCTTTTTATACAACTTTAACCTGTGCCCATTGACCAGTAGGGAAAACTGAACTTCATCTATAGTCTGTAATTGAACTACACCATTAGGAAAGACTTGCTTGATCTCATATGGGCCTAACCAACGTGACTGAGGCTTGCCCTTGAAGTCCTTATACCTTGAATCATAAAGTAGTGTCTAGTCTCCTGTAGTGAATTTCTTTGTTTTGATGTACTTATCATGCCATTTTTCCCTTTGCTTCTGTATGACCTCTGTATGATGAATGGCCTCTAGTCTCATTTCATCCAAGGCATTCAAATGTCGTAGCCTTTCCTATTGTGCAATGGTCAAATCCATGCCTAGGTCCATTGTTGTCCTCAGGGTTTTGTGTTCAAATTCAATAGGTAGGACTGTAGTCTTGCCATAGACCAACTCATAAGGTGTAAACCCTGTAGTTGTCTTCCAAGTTGTTTGACATGCCCAAACAGCTTCAGGGAGCCTAGAAACCCAATCTCTTCGGTGAAGCTACACTATCTTGGTCAGGATGTTCTCAATTTCTCTATTAGTAACTTCTACCTAACCATTAGCCTAAGGATGGTATGGTGTGGATTTCTTATGCTTAATCTGGTATTCTGAAACCAATTTGGTTATTAAATTAGATGTAAACTATGGTCCCTAGTCAGTTACTATTTCTTTTGGAACACCATACCTAGTGAAGATGTCTTCATACAAGAATTTGGCCACATTGCCATCTCTGGCAAACTGTAATGCTTTCACTTCAACCCATTTAGTTAAGTAGTATGTACATACTAGGATATACTCTTTGTTGTTTGATGAAGGAGATATAGACCCCACAAAATCCAAACCCCACTTATCAAAAGGAGCCAGTGAGATTTGTGGATGCAAAGGCATCTCATCACTTCTAGTAGGCCTCCCCATTCTCTAGCATCTATCACAGCTCCTAGTGTACTTGACAACATCTTTGTGAAGTGTTGGCTAGTAATAACTTGTTGTTAGGATCTTAAAGGCTGTCCATTTAGCTGCAAAATGTCCTCCACAAGGCTCATCATGACAAGCCTTCATTACATCAAATACTTCATCCTCCCTGATACATCTTCGCATAATATTGTCTAGTCCAATGTAGAATAGAAATCCAAAAATCCAAGAGTAAGAGAAACATTTATGAACTAGCTGCCTCTTCTCCCTTAGAGAGAAATATCTTGGAATCTGCCCTGCAACCAAATAATTGGCTATATTTGCATACCATGGAGTGTCTGTAGTGAGAGAAAATAGATGCTCATTAAGAAAAGAATCATCAACCACGCCATCTGAAGACTATGTAGGTAGTCTGGACAGAAAATCAGCAACAACATTGGTTTTTTCTAGTTTGTCAACAATTGTAATATCAAACTCTTGTAACAACAATAACCACCTTACAAGTTTGCCACCTACTATGGGTTTATTCATCAAGCATCTGATGGATGAAAACCTTGTAACCAGTTATTTAGTGCCTAAACTTATTAATTGCGTAAACAACTGCTAACATCTCTTTCTCTGTCACAATGTAGTTTAACTCAGCTCCTTGCATATTCTTACTTACATAGTATATGGCATACTCCTTGTTTCCTTCTTGTTGGCCCAAGACTAGTCTAATGGAAAAATTAGATGCATCAGTATGGACGTGAAAAGGCAATGACCAATTCAGACCTCTAAGGATAGGAGCTTGTGTCAAAGATGTTTTTAGCTTTTCAAAAGAGATCTGACAATCTGATGTCCATTCAAGTCAGTAGGGTAAACAAAGGGGCAGCAATCTTGCTAAAATATTGAATGAACCTCCTGTAATATTCTGCATGGCTGAGGAAGCTCCAGATATCTTTCTATTTTTGTGGAATAGGCAAGGTGGATATAATCTCAATTTTCTTTGGGTCAACTTGGATGCTAGCACTGGAGATGAAATGTCACAAGACTATTCCTTGTGTCATCATCAAAAAACACTTTTCATTACTCAAAGAGAGGTTATGCTCTATACACCTCTTCAATACCTTCTCCAAGTTGTGTAGGGCTTCATCATATGTGTCACCATATGTGGTGAAGTCATCCATATAGATCTCCATACTATCATGGGCAAAATCAGAGAAAAAACTTAAGACTGCTCTTTGAAATGTAGTTGGGGCATTACACAACCCAAAGGGTAAGACAGAGTATGCATATGCCCCCCAAGGGCAGGTGAACGTTGTCTTGTCCTAATATTCTAGAGCAAACTTAATCTGGTTATAACCACTAAAACCATCAAGAAAGGAAAAATATTTCTTGCCTGCTAAAGAGTCAAGAACTTGGTCAATAAAAGGCAATGGAAAGTGATCCTTCCTGGTAGTAGTATTCAATTCTCTGTAATCAACATAGACTCTCCATTTGCCACCTTTCTTGGGGACTATAACCAATGGTGAAACCCATTCACTATCTAAAATGGGGTATTTAAAGCCAGCATCCAAAAGCTTTTGAAGCTCATCTTTAACAATTTCTCTTAGGGCTAGATTCATGCACCCTTGTTGTCGTCTGATTGGTTTATACCCATCATCTATGTATATCTTGTGCATGCATAGGGTAGGATCAATACATTTCATATCATTGTAATCCCAAGCAAATGCTACTGAGTGTGTATGTAAAATTGCATGCAAGGGTTTTTGTTGTTCATCAGTTAGTGTATTGTTAATGTTCAACATCTTACTTGGCTTGACTTCTACTTATTTAGACAGTTCTTGAACAGAAGACAAATCAAGGCTATGTATTATAGGTAAGCATTGCTGAGGCAATAATGCATGGAAGATTTGGGGGACTTCTTCTAATGAACTACTGAGTATTATACTACTCAGGGGGTCTTGTAAGCAAGATAGGTAGTCTTGCTACTGTGGATGTCTCCCACAATTATTTTGTATGACATGTGCAATTAATTCATCTTCATCTGGAATAGGCAATAAAGGGTTACGTTCTATAGTCATTAGGGTTTGTAGGGAATAGGTATCCTCATCCTCCAGGTTAGGCCAAATGGTCTATTCAAGCTCATGGTATGGCTGGGCTGGTGGATATAATACCAACTACTTGGTCATCATCCCATTAGATATGATCATGTTGAAAGGAAGCTAGGTGTGTGGAAATGCTTCCTACACTAATCTATTGAGAAGAGGACTATGCAAATTCAACTTTATCCTAACTATTACAGCAATGTTAAACCATTAACATGAGATATTGCAGCAAAACACAAGAGCCAAAAAGAAGACAGAAGAAGAGAGACAGAGATTTACGGTGGGGAAAACCCTTATCGGGTGAAAAACCCCACACTCAGAAACTTGCACAATGTATTATCTGAAAGAATGTTTACAATACACTTGCAATGTAAGCTTCAATGGTCTTTGACACTCGTGTCTGGAGTCAATCTGGAAGCATAACAGTACCTGTAAACCTATGATACAAACTCCATCTCCAAGCACCTGTTTAAATAGAACATACAAGGCAATTTTGGACCTTTCTTGGAATGGGAGTCCAATATGGCATCTTGGACCAAAACCCACACCTAGGGACACTTGGTCAACATTGTAGAATGTGTCTGACACTTGTCCATAGCTCCCATTCCAAATAGGTCACCTATTTCCAAAATGGGCTATGACAAATGCTCTTACAACACTTACGACCGTCATAGAATCTGTCATAGCAGTTACAACTTACAACTGCAAGAGAATCTATCATACACATGCTATAAATCACATATTCTCATACAACACATCATATTCCACCTTGGGGCACCCAAATATGCCTCATTCAAAGATGCTTCATGGCACATGTCATTACCTGTCTTATAACCTTCTATTCTCGACTCTTACATGTCATAGATTCGTCATAGGAATCTGTCATAACCGTTTTGGTCAAACATTCCTTACACAACATAGAAGATGCCAACACATGGTAGAATATTCCTACCACTAAGTGGGATGCCTATCTCCTCATGTGAGGACAAAATAACAAGTTGTCATAATCCATGTAGGATTGACACATCACCGTGCCACATTCCACAATATGACAAAGTGGAATTTCTAATTATTTACAACATAGGCAATTGAATAATAAATACAAACATTACAAATGTAAAGAATTACCAAGGTTGAGACACCTTAATTCCCAACATTCTCCCACTTGTCGAACACCTTGTAAGAGCCAATAGAAAAACAGGATTTAACTGCTATAGGCTGAGAGGCCCATAGACTCCGAACACCATCTGAACTTCTTTATGCCCACTGGTTTCGTCAATGCATCTCCAACATTCTTCAAAGTATCTACCTTGTCCAAATTTACCTTTCCATCCTCAACCATGTCCCTCATGAATTGAAACTGAACATCAATGTGCTTGGTTCTACCATGGAAAGTTGGATTCTTTGCAAGGCAAATTACACTCTGACTGTCACAACTGATCCTGATCTGACCCACATCAACACCAATATCAGAACATAATTTCTTAAGCCAAATGGCTTCCTTACAAGCATGAGTTGCTGCCATATACTTAGCTTCTATCGTGGACAAAGCAACAACAGGATGTCAATTACTCATCCAACTAATGGCACCACCAAATAGTGTAAAAACATAAGCACTGGTGGATCTCCTGCTGTCAATGTCACCTGGCCAATCTGAATCCACAAATCCACGATTATCAACAAAATGCGGAGGTCCTGAAACATTACCATGATAGCAAATGGAATACTTAGAAGTACCCCTCAAATATCTAAACACTCACTTAACTACATCCCAATGAACCTGTCCAGGATTAGCCATAAATCGACTAAGAACTGCCACTGCTTGGGCAATGTTTGGTCTTGTGCAGACCATAGCATTCATCAAACTGCCAATAGCACTAGCATAAGGTACTCTGCTCATGTCCTCCACCTCACTAGGAGATTTTGGACAATCCTCAATAGACAACTTTGTCCCCAAGGAAATAGGAACACACAATGGTCTACAATCTCCCATGTTGAATCTGTCCAACATAGTCTTAACATACTTACTCTGACTTAACCAAAGTTTTCTGTTGGTTCTATCTCTTCTAATTTCCATTCCTAGAATGTACTTGGCTGCCCCTAAATCTTTCATTTCAAACTGAGCTAACAATTGAGATTTAAAATCAGAAATCATATTCTTACCCTTCCCAATGAGCAACATATCATCAACATACAGTGCAACAATGAGAATATGATCACCATCAAACTTATAATAAACATAGTGATCCAATTTTGATCTCACAAATCCAATTGACAACACAAAGGCATCAAACTTCAAGTACCATCTCCTAGGGGATTGCTTCAAACCATACAAAGACTTCTTAAGTTTACAAACCAAATTTTCTTTACCTTTTAATATGTAATGCTCTGGCTGTGACATGTAGATTTCCTCCTCCAAGTCACCGTGAAGGAAAGCTGTCTTCACATCCATCTATTCTACCTCCAAGTCATAAGTTGCTGCGAGAGACAACAGGAATCGAATAGATGTCAACTTTGCAATGGGAGAGAAGATCTCACCATAATCTATACCCTCCACTTGTGAATACCCCTTCTCAACCAATCTGGCCTTATACTTCTCAATACTGCCATCTGCACCAATCTTCTTCATTTGCATCCAATGGGTTTCCATCCAGGAGGCAAAAACACCAAGTCCCAAGTTTGATTCTTTTCCAAAGAAGTCATTTCTTCCTCCATGGCCTCCTTCCAGGAACCTGCATCCTTCATATCCAAAGCCTCTGATATAGTTCTAGGTTCATCATTGTTAGTGAGCAAAGCATAAGCACAACTAGAATCAAGCAATTTAAAATGAAACCTTTCAGGTTGCTTCCTTATCCGTGTAGAGCTCCTCAAGAGCTGAGGTTGAGGTTCAGCTTTTTCTTCTTCTGAGCTTTCAGAGCTGCTAGAGCTCTCCTCATCATCAGGTCCAACATTGTCTTTCTGTTCAGTCTTCTCAGGGGTGAGAGGAAACTGAACAACATCCTCTTTCTTTTCTTTTTCTTCTGGCTGCAAAATAGTGGAAGAAGGTGTAAACTCTCTGAAGATGACACTTCTGCTATACAACACTTTTTCAGCCACAGGATCCCAAAGCTTGTATCCTTTCACACCAACACCATAGCCGATGAAGATACACTTGACAGCTTTGTTCTCCAACTTTGACCACTTCTCCCTAGGCACATGTACATATGCCTCACAACCAAAAACATGAAGATGCCTTACTGAAGGCTTTCTACCAGACCACACCTCCATGGGTGTCTTTCCAACAAGAGCTAATGTACGAGATTTGTTTACCAGATAGCAAGCAGTGGCAATAGCTTCAGCCCAAAACTTTTGTTCTAGACTAGCTCCACTAAGCATACTCCTAGCCTTCTCCATCAGTGTCCTGTTCATCCTCTCTGCAACTCCATTTTGTTGTGGTGTGTATGGAGTTGTCTTATGTCTTTCAATCCCAAGTTCCTTGCAATACTTATCGAATTCTATAGAACAGAACTCACCACCATTGTCAGTTCTCAAACATTTAATCTATTTACCAATTTGATTTTCAGCAAAGGCTTTAAACTCCTTAAACTTTCTATAGACTTCAGATTTGCTTCTGAGAAAATAAATCCATGTCTTTATACAAAGTATATAGATTTTGATAATGAAGGAACATTAACAGGCCCAAACACATCAGAATGAATGAGGTCCAACACACCAGAAGACTTATGAGAACTCAAGTAAAATTGAACATGGTTTTGTTTTCCATAAATGCAATGTTCGCAAAATTCAAACTCAAGATTATAGTCATCTAACCCCTCAACGATGTTCTTATTTTTTAGGGTATGCAGACCCTTCTCACCAATGTGGCCAAATCTCTTATGCTATAACATTGTCTTTTATGCAGGAAGTTTAACTTCCAATGCACGATTACAACCATCAAGACTAGAAACAACAGATTTCTTCACTGCTCATTCAGATGGTGGGGATGAAGTGACTGCTGCCCTCTTCCTTGAGTTAGAAGAACTATTGCATTGTGAAATGCATGCCTCCAACTAAAATAGAGTACCTCTCCGAGTACCCTTAGCAAGCACCATAGATCCTCTAGTCATCTTGTATCCTTCTTTCGAAAAGACAACCTACACACTTGCATCATTCAAACTACTTACAAAAAGTAGGTTCTGTGCTAAGCCTGGGATGTGCATAACCTGAGAGATCCCCTTCACTCGACCATCAAGGAATTAGATAGAGACTCTTCCATGACCAATGATCTTCAGATGAGAGTCATCACCCAGATACACCTTTCCACCATCAAACTCCTCATACTTAGTGAACTAGTCTCGATGTGAGGTCATGTGGAATGATGCACCAGAGTCGATTAGCCACACATCATCAGATGCATGGGTTGCCAGGGCTGCAATGAAGGCATCACCATCATCTTGTGATTTGTCAGAATCTGAATCAAGAGCTTTCTTCTTTTTCTTCTTCTCCTCTTTGCATTCCTTTCAGAAATGCCCGGTCTTGCCACAGTTCCAACAAAGAGCCTTGGACTTTCTAGGAGATTTGGATCTACCCTTCTCAGCTTTCTTGTCCTTCTTCTTCTCTTTTTCCTTGGGTCTTCCACGAACTGCAAGGGCTTATTTGGATGCCTTAGAAGACTTTCTCTGCATCTCTTCAGATAACAGTGAAGAAACCACCTCTTCCATTTTGAATGTGGATGTGGTGCTTCCGATTGCCATGCCAAGGTGATCCCATGAGTCTGGCAGAGAACAAAGCAGGGTCGTACACCGATCCTCCTCCTCCATCTTTACACCAATAGATGTTAATTGTGCAACCAACATGTTAAAGGCATTCATATGCTCAGCCATGGATCCTCCGTCCTCCATTCAAAGAGAGTACAACTTCTTTCTCAAGAAAAGTTTATTGACAATGGATTTGGCTTGATACACATCCCCCAACTTCTTCCAAAGGAGTTTTACAGTGGTCTCTTCATGGACATTTAAAAACATAGAATTGGCAAGACTAAGTCTTATGAGACCCTTAGCCTTCTAATCCTTGAGATCCCAATCAGCTTGTGTCATTGTAGCTAGTTTAGTTCCATTCACATTTTCCCAAAGGTCTCGGTCAACTAACATGTCTTCCATTTTGAGCTTCCATAGCTCAAAATTACTACCGTTGAACTTCTCTACTTCAAACCTTCTTGATGTGCCTGCCATCTCCTTGCTACAATAAGATACAAAATACTCTGTACAGACTCCCACTCAACCTAAGATTAGCTCAAAAAACCCCTACCCAACAACTAGGACCAAAGGTGATCAAGCTCTGATACCAACTGAAAGGAAGCTAGGTGTGCGGAAACACTTCCTACACTAATCTATTGAGGAGAGGACTATGCAAATTCAACTTTATCCTAACTATTACAGTAATGTTAAACCATTAAAATGAGATATTTCAGCAAAACACAAGAACCAAGAAGAAGACAGAAGAAGAGAGACAGAGATTTACAGTGGGGAAAACCCTTATCGGGTGAAAAACCCCACACTCAGAAACTTGCACAATGTATTAACAAATCTGAAAGAATGTTTACAATACACTTGTAATGCAAGCTTCAATGGTCTTCGACACTCGTATCTGGAGTCAATCCGGCAGCATAACAGTACCTGTAAACCTGTGATACAAACTCCATCTCCAAGCACCTGTTTAAATAGAACATACAAGGTAATTTTGGACCTTTCTTGGAATGGGCATCCAATATGGCATCTTGGACCAAAACCCATGCCTAGGGACACTTGGTCAACATTGTAGAATGTGTCTGACACTTGTCCACAACTTCCATTCCAAAGAGGTCGCCTATTTCCAAAATGGGCTATGACAGATGCTCTTACGACCGTCATAGAATCTGTCATAGCGGTTACAACTTACAGCTGTAAGAGAATCTGTCATACACATGCTATAAATAGCATATTCTCTTACAAAACATTATATTCCACCTTGGGATGCCCAAAAATGCCTCATTCAAAGATGCTTCATGACACATGTCATTACCTGTCTTACAACCTTCTATTCTCGACTCTTACATGCCATAGATTTGTCATAGGAATCTGTCATAACCGTTTTGGTCAAACATTCCTTACACAACATAGAAGATGTTGACACATGGCAGAATATTCCTACCACTAAGTGGGATGCCTATCTCCTCATGTGAGGACAAAATAGCAAGTTGTCATAATCCATGTAGGATTGACACATGACCGTGCCACTTCCCACAATATGACAAAGTGGAATTTCTAATTATTTACAACATAGGCAATTGAATAATAAATACAAACATTACAAATGCAGAGAATTACCAAGGTTGAGACACCTTAATTCCCAACACATGTTGCTAGACCTACAACCTATGGATGCATCAACAGTGGCAAGCCATGGTCTACCTAGTATAAGAGGATATCCAACAACATTAACCTTAGGCTGCAAAACAATAAAATCGATAGGGTATTCCCAAGAATCTAATGTAATGACCAAATCTTCTATGACCCCTTCACGTTTGACTATAGACCTATCAGCCAATTGCAAGACTATTTGAGTAGGCCTAAGGTTGTTCGATTGGAGTGTCTGCATTGTTTCCTTGGTCATGACATTAATTGCAACCCCTAGATCTATCAAGGTGTTTTTAATCAGAGTCCCATTGATCTTGACATCCACCACTGGGCTACCTAGATCTGTGTATTTTGGAATAGTTATATTACCCAAGATGATGTCAGCAAGATTACCTAAAACATGCACTGTCTAAGGGTCTATTCTCTTCCTTCTTGGCTTCTTTATACAAAGATCCCTAATAGTTTTGGTATAGATGGGGATATCCTTGATGGCTTGGATTAAGGGAATCTTGATGTTGATATCTTTTAGTTGGTTGAGAAGGACAATATCATCTTGGGCTAGTTGCTTTTGCATGGCCAAACACTCAGGGAAAGGAGGAGACTTCTATTGCAAGGTAGGTTGGGCATCTTGGTTTGATTCAGGTTCCAAGGGTTGTTTATCTGGGGCCTCTTCAGTGGCCTCTACATCTTCAAGCTCAGTAATTTGGGGAGATGAAGGTCCTACAAGTTGCTTCCCTGATCTAAGATGAACATTACTCACTTCCACCCCATAGGTGGGATATTGCATCACCTCGTTAGTAGAAGCCTCCTGAACAGGCTTGTTGTTAGGGTTAGGTGTAGGTTGGGCAGGGATTTGGGTAGGTCTAGGAGGTGGATTTTGAGGTGGTGGCATTATGGTTGGTTGTTGTGGCTGAGATGGAATCATAGGTTACTGAAATTGTGCATTTTGCTGCCATTGTTGGCCCTTGTTCCACTAAGGCTGCCATTGTTGCGGCTAAGGAGGCCACTGAGGATTATAGTTGTGACCTTCAAAATTTTGTTGTGGCCATGAGTTAGGCTATTGTTGGTTCCAACCAGCTTGTGGAGTAGGCCATGAGGGAGTAGACCATTGAGGGATTTGCCATGCATTTGGGTTACCAGTTGTTGAGCATTCCAAGCAGAGAAGTTCTGATTTGCAGCAGGAAAGGGAGAATTAAAACTAAGTGGATCAGAGGGCATACTTTGCCTTTGCTGCCAAGGTCTCCTTTGAGCAATAAAGAACAATTGCCCATCTTCTCTTTCAAATTGTTGCAACTCAGGTCTCTTGATCTTTTCTTGATGTATGCTACCCACCCTTTTGCATTTACAGCTGGCCTTCCTTTGTCTACAGCTGGGGCAGTACTCAGTGAGCATTGCATCTACCTCCTCTTGTTTCTTCTTGATATGGAGAGTGTCCATCTATGTGGCCATATGGCTAATAATTTCCTCCTTCATATTGGTTAGCAAGGTACTAATTTCCACTCGAGAAACTCCATTAGTTGCCTTGCCTGCAATGACTACTCATTCTCCTCTGGGTTTTCTAGAAAACATCCTAGAGTAGTTCCTGCAAGCTATACAAATATCCTCAAAGGGAAGTTGGGAGATATCCCCTATTGTAATGAGATTTAGGGCATCCATGCAATCATCATTGACTCCTCTTAAAAAGACTAGCTTCAATGATTCTTTGGACAACCTATTTTGAGGGTTTTTCTTCAAGGCAAATTGGAATCTCTCAACATAGTCCTCTAATGGCTCATCCTCCTTTTGTGACATCCTAAAGATGCCATATTTCCTCCTATCATGTCCTCTACAGTAGTCTTTGTATTTTGCTAGGAATTTTATCTTCATGGTATCCTAGTCTGGAATGGCATCTTTCCCTAGTCCCATAAACCATCTTAAAGTAGCATCTTTTAGGGTAGTAGGGAACAACTTGAGTCTATAATGATCAATGGTATAATCATAACTCCTACGCAGAATGTCAAACTTGAACAAGAAAGTGTCAGGATCTTCAGTCACCAAACTGTAGAAAATAGACAATGCAGAAGGTGGTATATTTTTCAGAGTAGCTGCCCGTGTTAGGTCTAGTATAGGGAATTCAAATCTAGCTTGTCCTGGAGGATCCTCTACTACATCTACCATGGTTCTAAAAGTTCCCTTTGTGGCAGTAGAGGAAGCTGATGGAGATGTAGGGGGTGTTGATGAAGACGTAAAAGGAAACTCTCCTTCAGCACTTCCTATGGTGTAGTTGTTGAAATTAGCTATGCCCTTGTTATTCTGAGAAGTTGATGGGAGGAATCTACCTTGAGTATCTCTTTGCCTCTGCATACAGTAATTTGAGATTTATGTTTTATCGGCCCTGCACAATGTTAGTAGAATGCTTGGTGTTTCTTGAAAAATGAATTTATTCAATCTAATGCTGAAATCAAGATTTAACTATAAAAGCATGTGAAACCTAACTAATGAGACTATGAAGATAGCACCATCCCTAGCAACTACACCAAAAATGTAGAGGAAAACTAATGCATTGTACACTTAAACAAAATCTAGGGTTAAACCTAACTGAACAGTCCACTCTATCATTGCATTCCTACATTGAATTATCGACTAGAGAGCGTAAGCTTATGATGATGCTCGTAATATATATGCCTTCAAGACTCATTTCTATCCTAAACTACATCATACAAACTTATTCTAATCAACTTAATTAACTGCAATTTACAAAAATGAAAGAACAACAAAAATAGTTAAAAACCTAGTTGCTACAGGTACCCCCAGCATAGGCTGAAGATAGATATATTCAGCAGAGAATCACAAAATTAACTTGAAATACAAAGAATGAGAAAAGACTTAATCACTAACCTCTAGAGGACTTCAAAGATGTATTCTATTCATGAATCTTGACTATCAGAAATATCAATCACGATTTCTTACTTACTTCACAATGCAATATAAAAGATAACATGAAACAGTCTAATTAGAAATGCATAAATAAATAAATGAATGTATGAAGCGAGAGTTAGTACCTTTAGTGGCCAGCTCAGGGAACTATCTCACTTCTTCTGGAAACTAAATCTACTCCAGATCTTCACACAATTTCATAGCATTCAGTTGAATTCAATTCATATCAAAGACAGAATCTTCTTTAGATTTTTTTCAAAATCAAAACATGTCTGGAATAACATATAATAGATAACTATAGAAAAATAGAGTAATGGTTATGTCGATAGAAAGTAAAAAGAATAGATAACCAATCAACAAACTCATCCCCTAACTTATACAAAAGTGGGAGAGTTGTATGCAAACTTCTAACTAACTGTGATCATCAATTTATCCCTGGATATTAGGATATAGTTTCAAGATCAACTTATTAATCTAGAACAAAGGAAACAGAGTCATATTCAAACAGAAATCCCATACAATGGCTCATGAATGCAAACACATAAAATGCAATTAGACTTCTAGAATGAGTCTTCTTCCTTGCATTTATTCTTCCATGATGACCACGTTCATCTCCATCGATCTTCATTTCTGGCACTTGGACTATACTTTAATCAATTCCCCTATTCTGCACTCTGCTACAATGACTCCTTCCCGGATGCTATGCCTTTGATGCATAAGGTTAATTATTCCAACATATATACACAAAATAACCTTTCATATTACACTTATCCAATCCTATCTATATTACATGCTTATCAATAATTTAAAACATCCATTTGATAATATAATCACCATATTCTATTTATCATCATAGGGTTAAAGCCTTTGGAAAGTATATATGAAACAACATAAAATAGAGATAATGTCTATGAAGTCTTTACAGAACCATATAGAAAAGGTCTTAAAACATATCAAAATAGTATAAAAGGAGGCCAATATTTCATCCCAACAAAGAGCACCATCATTGTCTTGAGTAGTGACCTCTTGTCATGTGAAGGATATGACGGGTTTGGAATCCTTCCTTTTCTTGTTAGATTGGGGAGGAGCCACACCACCCTTGTTGTGATTGGATACCATATATGTGAGACTTTTGTACACCAAGACACTAGTTTGAGGAAACCAGGTTTTTAAAACTTTTTGCAAAGATCAAAAACACACTAGTGTCACTACAAATGAAGTGATCATGGTGTTAAAAGTGCTGCACAAAAAGAGCAATATAGACAACTTTTAAGATTTCTTGCAAATATATGTGAAAGAGATGTTGAAATACACAATGTGTAATTGTAAAAGTTTGAATTTCAAATTAAAGATGTGAAATGATGTAAGATTTTTAAATTAATATTGATAAATATGTAATAAATCAATGCAAGTTCTAATTTGAACAATCGACAAGATGCAAATGCTCGAAGCTACAGGTTCACCAAAATGTTTAGTATGAAAAAGGAGAATGATAATGACTAGAATGCAAACTAGATCAAACCTTTTTCCATATAACATTCAAGGACAAGACCGAGCCAAATCACTACTAAGGGAAGGAGGACTTAGCTACTAATTTTGTGACTCCTGTGTTATAGATGGACCAAATTTAATTTAGCCTTTTTATCAAACCTAGGTTAACAATGCATGAAACTCTAGTTCTATAATGATATGCTTATAACAGAATAAATACAACATCAACCTAGAAACTAATTACATGAGGATAATCAGGAAGATGATAGAACCTGTCTCCTAAAAGTAGAAGTGTTAGAGGACCAAGGTGGGACCACCCAGGTCCAGACTGGAAGAATCTATCAGAGGTACAAAGTGGAAAGATGTTGTAAATGTTTTCCTGATGCCAAATCTAAACTTAGAAAGATCTTCTTGTAGCTCTGTATTTTACAGATCTTGCTCTTATAACCTGCACACAAGAAGATAAGAAGGGGTTTGGGGGTTATGGTGTTTAGGGACTTGCCTCAATCAAATCTTGGGATAGCATTCAAGCTTCCCAACACCATTGATTGATAGAGAGTGCATTCCCTCATGGGGGTAGAGACTAAAAACAATGATAATATGATGATTCAAATGATGATAAACAAACAATGATATCACCTATGTCATGAACTCTTAGAATGATGAAGATTCTTCAACTCCTAAGAAAGAATAGATAATAGCTCCATATTTGTAATAACAACACAATAACAACACACAAATCTGCTCTATCGAATCACAATGAATGCTCTTGCTTGCTTCACTTCAAGATCTCCAATTATGCCTTTTCCAACGTAGTTGATAATGAATCCAAAAACACACTTATATATGCTTTCCTGCTCACAGTCATAACACTAGTAGAATTTGGCAAATAAATGACTACGTGACTATAAATTTTATCACGACAACTAAAAATGACTAAATTCTACTAATTTTTTGCAACATAGCTATAAATGACTAATTTGATCGTCGGGTAAAAAACACAACTAAATAATTAGTCACACAAATAAAAATGACTAAATAATTAGTCACACAAATAAAAATTAGACAATATGATATTAAAGTGGGTAATTAAAAAAAATATTTCGAATTGGAAAATTATTGGCGGGAGTGGGTTGTATTGCGCACAAGGTTAATAGTAGGTTTTTCATTTTCGCGAGCCAGTAACTATTTTCTAATATTTTCTAGGTGTCATCATTAAGAATTCTCTGAATCTTGAAAACCACTTTGAGAATTTGGTCTGTACTAGGTAAGATCGATCGGAGAGTGTGGGTTCTCTTAGTGAAGGAGAATATAAAAGACTAGTAACCTATAAAATGAATCGTGTGCATCATGTAGAAGATGAGAGTCCATCAGTGTGTGAAAGGATGCCTAAGAATCTGATGGATGGCTACTCTAGTTTAGAAATTGGGGCAAAAGGAATGGCTCTGGTTTGTACTGAGAGAGGTTGCAGACCTGCCCATGTATGTGAAACAAAGAGCATAACCCAATGTATTGACAATGGAGATGCCAGCGTCGAAATTGCTCGTACTGGAGTTGAAGGAAGCAATTCTTCAATAGATTCCATCAACACAGATGTGTATTACTAGAAGATGTTGGAAGTAAATCCTAAGAATCCACTTCTACTGAGAAACTAGACCAAATTTTTACATGAGGTAAACATTAATTCCATGCTTTGTGAGTTTGTGAAGAAGCTTAGTTTTTGGTGGGGATTGCTATTGTTTTTTATGTTTCAAAAACCAAAGGATTAAAGAGTTTAGGAAACTGGCCATAGAATATGGGCATATATAGCTTCATATATTTGGTCAGAGTTGCAGGGGAAGCAAATCATAGCAACCATGGTAAACAACTAGATCCATTAAAATTTCATGGCAAAAAACCTAAAAAAAATGTTTCATACTGGAAAAAATAGAAAAATTCCTTCGATATTTTTTTTTCTACTTGATTGTTTCATTCATTATTTGATCAAAAAAAATTATGTAGGTGTTTGTCAAGGTGCAGAAGTCCAAGGCCTATTTCAAGAGGTACCAGGTCAAATTCAAGCAAAGGAAAGGTATTTATATATGATATATTTTGAAATGGGGTTGAGTTTTAGGGTCTTTGTAGTTTGTTCTTCTAGGTAATTTAAGATCTGTGCAAAGGGGAAGACTAATTATAGAATGAGAATCTGCTTCATAAAGTAGGAGAAGAACAAATATAATATGCCTAAGTATAGATTTGTAGTACAATTTGTACCCTTTTCAGTATCTGGGCTACTTGAGGTTTTTGGTTAAAAAATGTATTTTAGGGCTCTGCATACGTGAGAAAATGCACGACTCTTTACTTTTATGAAAAAAATCTATTTCAAGATTTTAGATATATATGAAAATTTGTTTGTGTCTAGAGCTTTGTTTTTTTAAAATAATTTTTTTTGGGTTCTAGGTATATGAGAAATTGTATGAAATCAAATTGATATGAAGAGAATATTTGTTTGCGGTGTTGGGTAGGTAGAAGTTGTATGATTCCTAAC
This sequence comes from Cunninghamia lanceolata, assembly GCA_027924645.1. NCBI lineage: Eukaryota > Viridiplantae > Streptophyta > Pinopsida > Cupressales > Cupressaceae > Cunninghamia > Cunninghamia lanceolata. The sequence goes on from BSBN01000771.1 coordinate 2,356,550, forward strand.
TCTTACTTGAGAAATGTATTTTGGGGCTTTGGACGAATGGGCTCTTAGGGTTAGGGTATATTAATTTGTATGATCCTTGACTAGTTTTTGAACAAAAGAGCAACAAGGATATTGTTGCACAGATCACATATGCAACGCTTGTTGGAGATGTTACAATGGCAGTTGCTTACTCTCATGAGTTGCCTCGATATGGCCTAGAAGTTGGCCTCACAAACTATGATGTGGGTAAATTCAAATAACCCTGTTCTCTAGTCATATTTATTGATTGACATTAGTGTGTTAGCTAAAATAAAAACATTTTAACTCTTTTGTTGTATAATTTTTTCAATGTTAACGATAATGTTTCCTATTCTATAATTAAGGTCTACATAAAGTAGCACCATTATTGTTTAATATCATATTATATATTAGTTCATGAACTTGCATTAGGCATTGGGTGATCAAAGGATTGTGTTCGGTTTGTAGTTCAAGTGCATATGCCTTATTGGTTCATAGAAAGCTTATACACAATTTTAAATTTCAATACTAGCTTTTTGTACAATTATTTGTGGTAAACATATCTCCCTCTCAATATGTTGCAAATTTACATGAAAGTATAAAGTTATCCTATAATGCTAAATATTAACTAAGTACACATTGATTTTTTTGGTGAGGTGCACATTTGTATTTTTAGTGGCGTTTTACATTGCTTTACACAATGCATTAATTGGAGTACAGATGTAAACATACTTGAACAAGTGGTTTTTGTGGGGTTGACACAAGGACTAATAAATGCATTTAAATGTGCAATTATGTAAGTTGGGTATACTTTTTTTAAGTCTACTCCACAACGTTTACTCAAATCACAATGATACACTCATTTTTCCATCTTATAAACATCTGTTCTCACTGCTCATTCACATCGGGTGCACTAAAATATACAAATTATCTTTGGACCTTGATATCTAATTTACAGGAATATGCAATTTATCTTTGAACCTTAACATCTAATACACTCAAACATGTAATTTATCTTTAGTTCTTGGTTTGCTTGGGTGTACTTTTTGCTAGTCTGCTCCACAAATTTTACTCAGTCACAGTGATGCTCATTTTCCCATCTTATAGACATCTATTTGCACATGCTCATTCACATCTAATGCACTAGAATATATAAATTACCTTTGGATCTTCACATCTAGTGATCTGGACTATTTAAACTTTTGTGAACCTTAACATTGAATGCACTAGAATGTGTAATTTATCCTCATATCTTTCTTGTTAGATAGTTTTATGCCCCGTTGGCTTGTATTGCTTTACATAATTTGTTTACTGTTGGATTTTATTTTCTAAATCTTTTGTTGCTACTACTTGTTGATGCTGTAATAAGCACTTAAACAATCTATTCTTTCTATTTGTTACAATGGATATTTATGCATCTCTCATTTGCTTTTGCAGCATACTGTACTAAACTATCAAAGAATTTTTAGGAAGTGCTATCAACATTCAAATGACAAACAAAAAATTGGTGAACTTTCTCTCAAGTATTAGTTCCTGCATGAAAATCCTAATAAAAGGAGTCTTAAGAGGATAAATCATAAAATCTTGTATTTCATGAAAAAAAAATTCTACAAATACCTCCAAAATTTTTCCTGTGACAATTGTTGAGAAAGTTATCCTTAGAAAGACCATATCTTGAAGTTCCCTATTTGTGTTCCATGTTATCATGCATGGGTATAGTATTAATTTCTAATTTTGTAACCAATTCACCAACCTAATCCCTGAGGCTCCTTTTCACTAAGTCTTCATGATCCCCCTTACTGTTATGCTCCCCCTAACTTTAGTATTATCATGTTGTCCTGGATCATGCTATGTTTTACTACTTCAATTATCCCCCTTTGACATCAATGACAAAGGTGCTGGTCAATTAACCCCCTGACTTAAATCTCCTCATCAACTTGTAGTGTTGCTCCCCATGTCTGCTATTTTCTCTGGCTTAGTCATACTTTAGGGTTTATAAGTTCAAAATTCTTTTGACCCTTTCCTCCATGATCAAAAATTTTAATTTTGTTTCTTTGTTTCTGTACACTATATGATAGAAATAGTGATTACCAATATGTCTACTAATTGTCTTCTTCTTTGCAACTCCTAAATTACCAAATTTGGTAATATAAATTGACTTCTTTTCAGATCATAGGTCTGTTACAACTAGGGCTTATACCCTTGACTCCAAGTTTTGAAGGAGTATGAGCATGAGTTAACTATAGCATAGGGTTGACTTGTTTCTTTTGAAAGCCTAACTCTGAGCTAATGACCAATAGTATTTTACTATGATTCCTTTATGTATCCTATCACTCAGTCCATCATATAAATTTGCCACTTTAAGCATCCCATTTTGTTCTTCCATAGTAATCTTCTTATTAAGCTCATATTTGCTATCAGGTCCTAATAGGAAATAACCTGTATCGGGGAGACTCTACCATATCGGTGAGAGTCATTTTGAAGTCCCTCTGATAAATCAATTTGCATGAAGGAGCATGTTCGAAGACACTACACTATATCGGTAGGAGATACTGCAAAGTCCCTCCAATAGAATAATCTGCATGATAGATTGTAAGCATCATCAAAGAGATTGTACCATATTGGTGGGAGCTACTTTCAAGTCTCCCTAATAAAACAAACATCATCGAAGACACCATACCATATCTGTAAGAGTTGTTCTAAAGTCTCTTTGACAAAATAATTTATATAAAAGAACATCATCGAGGAGAATAGAACATATTAGGATAAGAAGTTTTAAGGTCCCTCTGATGGAAGGATCCACATTTAATAACATGAAGTACATCAAGGAGACTAAGTTGTATTGGAAGGAGATGTTTTGAAGTCCCTTCAATAAAGAGATTCATATTGATGATCATAAAGCTCATCGAAGAGACTAGGAAATCTAAGAGTAGGATGAAGTGGAAATCTAGTTCGTTAAGAGAGATTTCACAGCCATCTATTATACACCCAGTAAGAGCCTCTCTAGATCATGTCAACTCAAATGAAGGGTACCAACATGTAATGAGTTGCATATATGGTCTCACTGAGAAAGTTTTGTAGTTGGTTTCCTCCATTAAGCCTATAATTTCTACATGGAATGAGCATAATACCATGGATTCAAATGAGGTAAGAGGCTCTATTGATCTCATTTCTTCTTGTTTGGAAATTCTATATACAAATGTCTCTTAATATGTAGATTGAAATCTGAGCATAGGAGAATCCAACCTAGTTTCTTAGAGTCAATGAGAATCATGTAAACATGCAAACATTAAAAGATAATCTTAGAGTCAATGAGAAGAACTATGCAAAGGTTACAATCTTGTCAGTGTCTCAAGAGCCATTTAAAGGGGTAAGGAGATAGCCTTCTAGTATGCATTTGACAATGCCAAATCGCATGATAGTCAAGAGTCTTCATGTTAGATGCATGAACACCTAGGAAAGTACAATAGAGTTGGTACAAGTGAGCATCAATAAGGTTGAGGGTTATCATGAGCTATCTGCCAAGACACGGATATTTTACAACAACAGTATCATAATGGGATGTTGATTTCTATATTAGAGGTGATGATATGATATGACAGTTGTTTGTGATAGCTATGTGATAAGTGACAGGACCAATGATGGACTATGTGAACTTGTAACAGTCTGGTAGATGACATAGAGTGCATACCTAGATAACAGTAGTAGTGATGAACTATTTTCAAGGAATTTGGAAAAGATACAGTGATGTCAAAGGTAGTCAGGCATTCAATAGAGGGGCAGTGTACTATGTTCATGGGAGGTAGAGTACACATGAAAGCATGACAGAATAATGAGCTAGGTAGTGGCAGTCATGAGGCATTGTTATTTTATAAAGGGAAAATGCATGACAGTAGGTTGACAAGTGATTGGATAATGCATTTCAAGAAGCTACAAGTTTGATTAAGACAATGCATAGCCTAGTCATAAGGTAATATTGAATAAGAGTCCACGACGATTGAGGCATCCTACCAAAGATGATAGTCATCAGAGGCATAATCATCAGAGATAAGGACAGTTTATTGCTACAGGTAACAATTCACAGTGGAAGCTTATGAACTAGAGCAAGTTGGGTGCATGAGACAGGATCTCTACATAGATGACGGTGTGATCTTGAAGTAGGACAATGAGCTTCATGGGACAGTCATGGATTTGTGAAGAAGACATCTATGAATGTCTTTGTGCTTCTATGCTCAGTGATACCTAGTGGCAGACCTCAAGATAGGTGTTTGTCAATGCAAGTTATTGTAGGGTATGTTGAATGCCAAGATATAAGGGGATAGTCACAGGGTTGCCATGACAAGCTGTAGCAAGGTTAGTGATGCCTAAATGAGGACAACCACCAATTTTTATGAGTGACAGTCTTCCTCTAAAGTAATCTACATAGTCAGAATAAAATCAACATATATGTAAGGACCAGTGGACTTAAAGGGTTTACAAGGTTAGTATCAAAGGTAGATAGGAGAATTTCTAAGCCAATGACAAAAGCATTTAATTCTAGCCTCAAGGCTCTTCAAGAGAGGAGTTGAATGTAATAGTAATATAAGACAATCATGGTAGCATCTACAAGAACAACACTTATGAAGTAGACAGAGAGGTCTACCAAGTGATAGTCTCAGTCAGGAAATGTATTATTGAAGTAATAAAATGGCATAGGACAGAGTCAAGAGAACATGTGTCAAAGATAACCTTGAAGTTCTCCTACACCTCCAAGAGGTTGTTGAGCAATCAAAGATAGTTGTACACATGTGTTATGATCTTGCACAGGGTTGTTGAGAATGTTTGGGTGACTTGTAGACTAGTTTGAAGGAATATAGCAGCAATTGGAGCATTTATAAAGGTAATTTGAATAAAAAGATGGCATGTAAGCATCTAGGAGTAGATAACAGTTTAAAAGATCAACTTGTCTTTTTCCAACACCACCAAGAAGTTTCCAAGCATTCAAAGCACAAGACAAAGGCAGTTTCAAGTGCCCAAGGTTCAAGGAAGCAGTCAGCAATAGTCATAAAGGAAACATTTAATGAATTTTAAACCTATCCTACTTTTCCTCTAGTGTAGGAAGTCAAAAGCAGAGTTTACTTTCATTTTTCCTTGGTTCTTTTCACTTTTTGAAACGCATTGTAAGTGAAACAAGCTTCTTTCTATGTTTTGGTGCATTGTAACTTGGAAAATTAGTTTCTTTCTCATTCTTTGAGCTATGTATTATAACCATGAAGGTTTTTTGAGCATTTTTTATCAATAGAACAAGTTATTTTTACCTTCTCAAGCATGTTTCATTGTGCAAGCTTCAAACTGGTTGATGTGATCTTGTGGTGATGCTTCTTCCCATTGCTCAAATATACTACTAATTAACGTCAATTAATAATTAAATTGACTAAATATACTACCAATTGACAGAAATCAGTGAATAAATATGACTAAATATATGACTAGTTGACGACAAAATAATGATTAAAATTACCAAATATACTACCAATGGATGGAAATTAGTTAATACAAATGACTAAATATACTACCAATGGATGGAAATTAGTGAATAAAAATGACTAAATACACTACCAATTGATGGCAATTAATGATTACAATGACTAAATAAATGACCAATTAACAACAATTAATGACTAAATATACTACCAAATTGATCAATCAAAACAACCAATAAATAACTAAAAATGGTTTAGTCATAAATTTGATTGCGTTATAAATGACCGGCAATAAACTACTAATGGTCATGTGACCAAGCTTAGTCATTTATATGTAATTTTTAGTAAATTTTTAGTCATTTATTGTTATTTTTCTACCAGTGTAAATTCAAACCAAAAGAGCCAACAAGGAGAAACCTCTAGAAAGGTAAAAAGCTGATATAAACTTAAATTCAACCCATCCTAAAGTGAGGGACCTGGACGGTACCACCCAGGTCCTTTAGCCTCACTTAAGTCTTAGATTAATTAAAACAAGGGGCCCATATTCCAATTTTACTTTGGTGTTGGGCAATTTTACATCAAGATAAACATTTTGAATGTATAATGCAATCACGGGGACCTAGGAGCTAAACAAGGAGGTAAAAAGGCATGCGAACACTTTTTACTCCTTAAAAGATAGTTTGGAAATTCAAATGCCCTATGACACTCTTCACCACACCTATAACAAATGAAAGGTTTGTTGGAAACATACTACACATTGATGTCAACATAGCATATGGAAATGAATAGATAGACTAGTATAGTGGAAGATTCAATCAGCATGGTCAAGGAAAATAGCATATGGAAATAAATAGACAAACTTGTACAGTTGAAGAGTCAGTCAGCATGGTCAAGGCAAACCAATTAGGGAGAAGAGAGAACAATCTAAGAATGGTAAGATGATTAGATTTGTGTTTTAGCATGATGCAGAGGTAAATACTTAATTACAAGAAGCATAGATCTGACTAAGGCATCCATAGTACATATCCTAAGACAGAGTCATCTTGTTTTGATCTACATTGCTATGCTATGAAGAATTTTTTCATGCGGTTCTAAGGTAACCTTGGTGCATATTAAAGAAGTCTAAATCCAAAGTTTCAAGTTTTGAAGTTCTCAATAGTCAAAGATAGAATTGACAAAGTATCAGACTCTGTAATGATAGTATAATGGCAGTTTTAGTGGTATTGCAAATGAATATTTTGCTATGCAGTTTTGAGGATAAGTTTGTAGATGTCATAAATATATGGTCTCCAAGTTCCAAGCATTTTGGTGGTCCACAAAGTCATCACTCTTTTAACAGAGGCAATACAGTCTGTTCAAGAGCTTGAATACACAAGTTTAAGTTTTGCGGAGGATGAAACATGTAAATATTATCCATTAGAGCTTGTGTAAAGGTATTATATGGTCCAAGGTATATCAGGTATGATCTGCATGTAGAAAAAATTCATTTTCTGGTACTGCATCAAGTAGTTATGTCTGCAAGTAAAGGTTTGAGTATAACTATCCTTTATCCATGCCTAACCTTTTGAATTCCTCCAAAATCATTAGATAAAGGTGTGTGGATCTAACAAGAAGCATATAATGATGTCTAAGCTCATTCCCAAAAGGTTTCAGGTCTTGCATTTCACTACAATGTTCTTCATATTTTGAGATGTGAAGCATCACATGTGATCTGGGATGCTCTATTTTCTACAAATAGTCATGGTTCCTATCTTGTGGATGCATAGATTGAGTTGATACTTCAGTAGTAAGGAGTATAAAGGTTGTTGAGTTCATGTGTGATCAAATTCTTGGTCTGCATAGAGTTTTGGCTTCTCCCTAGATGTATGAAGATGAACAGTTAGTAGTGTTGAACAATTTGAGTTGACTAGTTAAGTATTTGATATGTGCGAAGGATACTGAATAGTTTCCTCACCCTTGGAAAGTATGAAGAGATGTGTTTGATTCCTTTCATGAAGTCTTGAGGTCCGCAACAAGTTTTCATCATGATTGATGCCGACTTGTGAAATATTACACTTTTCATCCAACATTGCTTTTGATGCCGACCTAATCAATACTTTGAAGTATTGTAGAGGATATTTATAGAAGATCTATTTCATTTGTGAAGCAAGAGTGAGCGTATGCGAATACAAGCAGAGCATAATGCAAGAAATGAAGTATGTAGAATTAGTTTAAAGGCAAGCATTGAGTAGAGATAGAAGACTACATTATCAACATAATTCAGATGTCTACTTTGTAGCAGTCCCTTTTGTAAATCCCATTTCCAATAAGTAGAGCACTTAGGGAGTAGTAGCTTTCTTGGGTTGTATCCCTAAATCAAAATTGTAGTTGTTGTAAGCATTAAATCGGGGAGTAGTAGCTTCCTTGGGTTGTAGCCCTAAAATAATGTTGTAATACTTTTGTTGTGAGCATAATATATTGTGATCTAATACTCACCTTGGTTTTTCCCTGCTTTAGGGTTTTCCACATAAAAATACTAGTGTTATGTGTTGATTCTTGAATTGCATGTTTTCCTTTATGTTCTCCAAGTTATTCAGTTTTATCAGCAAATGTTTGTTTAAAGATTTTAAGCATGTTAATTCACCCCCCTCTCAGCACCCCATTGTGTTCAACAATTGGTATCAGAGACAAGTACCTTTAAGAAGCTTAACGGCTGAGGTAGATGCTACATTTGAACACATGGAATCTGATGTGATGGACAATTATATATTTATACCAAAACCAGATCTAGAAGCAATGGAACCTAAAGTTTGGGACTTTGAGTCTAATAAGTGTGAAATAGACCTTGAAGGAGAACTCAAGTAAGCCCTTAATGATCTAGAGGAAGTAAAAGAACTAAACTTAGAATATGAAGATATGCTTGAAAAGTCAAAGGAGACAATTGACAAATTGAAGACAAAAGCCAAAGAATCAAAAGAAGAAATTGGCAAACTAAAAACTCTGATAGAAGGAGATAAATGAGGTGACAAGATCAAGGAGGCTAAAGACATGATCCCAAATTTAAAGGTCATGGTTGAAGAAGAAAAAGGATTGAAGATTGCTTAAACATCAAGCTCAATGAGAATCAACTAAATGTTTAAAACTTGAGGAAGAAGTTTTCACTCTAAGGAAAGGACTGGAAAGGCAAAAGAATAGATTGACAAGGGACTAAAACTAAAAGGAGGTTCTAAAATCCTTGATGAGATAATTAACTCTCAAAAGCCAGCAAAAGAAAAATTAGGCCTTAGTTTTGAAAAGGGGAAGAGTCCAATGTTCAATGCTTCCACAAATCTATATGATAACTTTCAGTCAGAAGCAAAGTTTGAAACAAAGAAAGGAAAACTTGCATTGAAGCTCCTAAGAAGCATATCTTTGGAAATGCAAAAGAAGATGAATTTATCCCCATCTGGAGACAAAAGGGATTCAGAGGTCCTCCACCTGCAAGACAACCTGCTCCCATCAGGTATTCTCAAGGTTTCAATGGAAATTGTTTTACTTGTAATAAGTTTGGCCACAAAGCTATTGATTATAGAAACAAGATAAATCAAAATGCTCTAAGATGTTATTGTTGCAATAAGATTGGTCATAAAGTTGTTGAATGTAGAAGTAAGACAAATAAAAATTTAGTCAAGTGTTATGCTTGCAACAAGATAGGACATAAGGCTAATGAATGTAGAAGAAAATGTTAAGAAAAAATAGGAATAATGGTCAGTCCTTTTATAGATATTGTTACACTTGTAACAAGTTTGGCCACAAGGCAACAAATTATAGATCCAAAGTTGAAGAAATAATAATGCTCAGTGATCAAATTGCACATGTCATGAGTGCAATCAAACAAGGTTCCCTGGAAAGAATGTAAGGTTGGATCCTCAAAAGAAAGTTGATATTGCTCTGTAAAAGAAGGAAATGAGCAAAGTATGGAAGAAGAAGGAGGAATGTGATGTTTCTGGACCTTTACCTAGTGCAGATGGATCCTCCAATAACTAGAAGAAGAAGATATTGAGTCAGAGAGAGTCACAACTACAAAATCCTTCAAACCCTTGAATAAACAAGATCTTGAATTCATCAGCATTCTGGCTAAATTGGTTTGAGCATGCTAAAATAATGATATGAAGAAGTCTGATCAAAATTTTAGAGAAATATATTTCAATGCAGTAGATTATGGAAGCATTTTAGGGTTTTCAGTGACAAGGGCATCTATCAAATGGAAGAATGGACTCAGGGAGAGTTGTTACTACAAATCGTTCACCTCCATTTCATGATGCTAAAAACATTCAACACACAGATGTGTTTGATCAAATATCCAAAACAATAGGTTGATTTATGGAAGATTATTGAATGTTCATAAGGTTCTGCGCATGAAAAGGGTAAATTAGGTTAAATCAGAGAGCGCATTTAATGCGGAACAATTAAACAGATGCATAGAGGTTTATAAGTCATTTCACATATTCAAAGGGCATTTGTGATCGAGCACTTGAAAGCAGAATAGAGAAAAGGTGAACCAAAATGTGGTGGAAATTTCTTGCTTCTAAAACATTACCAAGCATTCATTCTCTGAATTGTGCAAACCCTAGCTTCATCTTAGTGCTGCAATGGACACTCCCAAGGTTATTGATGTCATGGAGAAACCAAGACCAAAATTCAAGAAGCATTCTTTCAAGTCAATAGAAACTGATAAAGATGGAGCTTTTTCCATGGTTCCTTTCAATGTGCTTCACACTGAGGACATACGAATCTATATTCACTCCACATAGGATGAATTTGACCACAACAAACTTCAAGAATTCTAGATGAACAATCTCACAGGTGATGACTTCAATTTAAAACTAGAATATACTAGCTTAACTATAAGGAAATTGAATGTATGGAATGATTTCCCTAATTTTATCTATGAGTATGATTGGGTCAAACTTGTTCTGAGCTAAATTCATGAAGACTTCATAGTTATGAATAAACCATGTATGATCACCAAGAAACCAAGGGTCAAGGTGAAGGCCAAAAGAAATAAGAAACAAGGTATAGAAGCAAGTGAAGAAGAAGAAGAGGAAAAGGAGCCAACTCCTCCCAAAAAGAAAAAGAAAAATGACTCCCATGTACCAATATCTTCTTCTAGAGGACTTGTCTCTAGATGTTGTCTATAATGCTATTATTCATCACAATTTGTTTGATGAAACTGTGGCACTCTTCTCATAATCTACTTCTAAGGATCAAGTCTCGTTGAAAAGGTTGTTGTTATGTACATGATAAGATATAATAAGTCTCTAGATGAGATCTTGTCGAGAGTACTAAAAAGCCTATAGAATGCCCTAAGAAGGGATAGAGAAGAAGCTATAGCTCTAGATGAGAAACTTAGACAAGATGCTTTGGATAAAGCTGGGGCTTCCCTTTCAAGAGAGGAAAAAGAGAAATTAGTTCAAAGGCAAGCACAAGAGCTTACAACAAAAAAAATAGTAGACACTCTCATGCAAAACAAAAAGGGAGACATTGAAAACATCACAAAAGAAACATGTGGGAAATAGAGGATGTGGAACAACCACATGTTTCACTACCACAATCACCTCATCATTCTGGTACATTCTCTCCAGAGAAAGAAGAATAGATTGAAAAGGAGAAGATTAATGAAAATATGCAAAAAGATGTGAATATTGATTCTATTCTTCAAGACAATTAGGAAGATGGGTAGAGTGTTCCGGAGAACATTGAACAAGTGGATGATCAGACAAGTATGCAAGATCAATAGAATGTTCCAATGAATGCAAAGCAACATGAAGAACCTACTAAAGATGTGGTTATTGATGATAAAGAAAAGACTCCAGAGAAGAGTCAAGATGGAGCAGAAGAGATTGGTCAAGAATCAACTGATTCATTTATAGACCTACTAAGTTTGGAAATGCAATTCCAACCTGTGGTATCTCCACAGTTGTTACAGGTTCCCATGCAAGAAGGGAAGGTAGATTTGACCAATATTACCCCTTTGTATAAGCTACATCTTGGTGACATTCTACATTCATCCGCTAGAAAGGAAATTCTACATCAAAAGAATATAGAATTGTTGGGTGAAGCAATAAAAATACTACAAGATAGCCTTCCCAGTGTAAATATTGATAACTCTTTATCCATTGTGGAGCAGATGAGACTACTAACCGATTCCTTTAAGAAACATTCTATTAGATTAGAGGAGAAGTTGGAAAAGGAAATAAATAAAAAGATAAATGATAAAAGGTTAGCAGATGTTTTCAACAAATGTACTATTTCTCATGGTAAGTTGCAGAGCAACTTAAAAGATATTCAGGATTGTGTTGGAGAAGCAAAAACCTTGTTTCAATTTTGTTTGGCATGGCCTATTTCCATTAAGAGCATAAAGGACTAAATGGACTCAATAGAGTCTCATATCGCTCATACCTCGGGTGTTTATGATCCGATGAGAGATATAGATGGAAAAACAAGGTTAGTAATTGATAATCTGCATGGATAGTTCTTTCAGCTATAGGAGCAAAAAGAAGATAATAATGCAGTACTATCATCTTCAAGACATAGTAAGTACAAAACTTGTCTCTTTAACTAGATTTTTGGGTGATGTAGAGAAAATGCTACAATAGCAACCGGTACCCAACTCTCCAAATGAAGGTGAAGAACTCTATGTGAATCTTGAGAATCAGTGCGTAATACTTACCTTCACTAAGAAAGAGTGGGAATTAGCAAAGAAGGATCTAGAGGCACACCTTGCAAAATTAAAGGAATCTAATCAAGGTAGTTTGGCCTCCTCAAGATAAGTTGTACATTTTTTATTTGTACATATGTGGAGTATATTTTTTGGTAACATGGTAAAAAGGAGTCTTTCAAATATAAATTGTTAAATATGTGTTGAATATAAGAGTGAAATAGTAAGGGGGAGTCAGTCTCTTATATATACAATTACATCTTATAGGGTGTCCATATAGTTCTTGGATTGATACAAGCAAAGGATATCAATCCCTTTGTCTTTGATATCAAAGGGGGAGAGAGAAATATATGTCTAAGGGGGAGTATTTGTTGTCATCAATCACAAAGGGAGAGATTTTTGGCAATATGTATTGTCATTGATGTCAACATAGTACACATTGATGTCAACATAGCATATGGAAATGAATAGACAGACTTGTACAAAGGAAGAGTTAGTCAGCATGGTCAAGGAAAATAGAATATGGAAATGAATAGACAAACTTGTATAGAGGAAGAGTTAATCAGCATGGTCAAGGCAAGCCAATTAGGGAGAAGCAAGAGCAGTCTAAGAATGTGTTGGCATTTCAATTCGTACCTCTGGAATGCAATTTAGAAATGGATAGCTATGCACATATAAACTGCTCTCCTATTGGAAGGGGGAGTTCCCTTTTTGCTGATGTTCGCTGAAAAGATAATAAAATGAAACCTCGCCTATCTTCTTTTTTATTCTAAGCTGCAAGCACAAGGTTATAAAACTCTAAACGCTGCAAAAGAGGTTTTTTCCTTTTTTAAAACTTCTACTACAACTAAGCAAAGACTAACGACACTTTTAATCTCCTGAGTAAATTCAAAGCAAAGGAAATTAAAAGTGAACAAAGAATGATTGTTAACACAAAAACTTAAGCAGTTTTCTTCTAGATTTACACCACAAGACTTATAGTAATTTAATGATGAAGCTGAAATGAAAGCTACAAAAGCTACACATCTGATGACGATAACTTGATGAATTGAGATAGAATATTAGAGAAAAATAGGCATGAGACTTCTATTTAGTATCATAAAGTTTGCACAACTCTAGGATAGCAATACTGTAGCAAAAGGTAGGCATACAGCAAGCGATCAAACACCGGAGAACATATTACACAAATTGAACAGATACTTGGAATATCAAGCTTTGCAGGCTAGAATAGGCACAACAAATTTGCTATCACAATTACCATTGCATACAATGGGCAAGGATGCCCTTATTTATACTAAAATCAAAGGAGTAGGGAACCCTAAAATCTCCTTGATTAACCCTAACTTGCCAACTCGTAAGCTTTATTACTATTATAAGACAAAGATACAATAAACAAATGCTTTAAAGCAATCTGCTTTAAAGCAAAGAAGATTCCAACTATCACAAGGTGATTTCTTTCTAAATATAGAATGGATGAGCTTAGGATGAAAGTAAATGCTTTAAAACAAAAAGCATCTGATTTAAAGCTGCTTTCTTTTGAAATGCATCCTCATCAACATTCTTGCTTTTTGGTGATGTCATCCGTTGATATCTTTTGTTGATTTCTTCTAAAAAGCAAATTCTGAGCGAAAAAAGCTATCACATGGGTTTTGTAGGCAATTCTGTTTCGAAGCAACCCAGATTGTTGGATTTTGAAAAAGCAAAGATTTTCCTAAAAAAGCAGGGAAAAAGCAGATTCCCAAAAAAAGCAAAACTCCCAATCTTTAAGAGGATGGTATACTGGATGGACCCATCTCGATGAAAACTGAAAAAGCTTTGGTCAAATTTCTAGAAAATGATCCCCTTGAAACAAGGACCCTGAAAAAGTGAGCCTCCCTGCTTCCTCAACCCGAAACTATGAAGAACACTGAAAAAGCACTTCATTTGGGTCTTTGAATCTTCGTTGAAATAAAAATAAAAATCTTTCCTCTGGATGCAACCTGCAAAAAATAATGAAATAAAGAAGCCAAAAGCTTGTCTTTATAGATCTTTAGGGCAAAAAAGCAGCGTTATTTGTGTGAGAATAAAACTTCACTCTCATCCATGAAGAAAGCAACTTTTAAAGCACAAATCCAAGTGGATGTCTTTGAATAGGAAGAATCCCTAGCTGCCTATGGTTTCATGTGCAAGATGACAAAAAATATCTTCTCAAGTGATGATGTCATTGAACACGCGAGTTGAAAGAAGTGCTAGCCAATTTTTCTTCGTTTTAGACACTTCAACACTCATTTTGACTTAAATATGGCATGTCCCCGACTTCAACAAGGTGGCAAAATGTCACCATTGACTGAAAAAGCTGACCGATCCTGTCATTTTGGAGACTAATCAACTGAGATTCTATTTCTGGCCTCCAACTGACAATCTGGCATTGTTTGACAAAGTTTGACCTTTTGAAAATTGCCAACAGGTGAAGATTGGGAACAAAGTTGTCAAAAACATGTAGACACAGGAAAAAATCTATCTTTGAGCAAGTTGGGTGCCCCAAGTCACCTGGGGTGCTTGGTTTCACCAAACTTAGCCATTTTTTCAATTTTTGCAACTTCTTCAATTTCTTGATTGGCGTGCGCATTCCAATGGCGGAGGACCCTTGTTCGACTATTGATTTCTATCAACTGGGATAAAAATGATTCTGATGATCTAGCAAATAGGTAAGCCTGATGAAAACTGAGCTGACTGTACCTTTTGTCTGCCCTGAATAACGTGCCAAACTGATCAACTCTAAACCAGACCGGGCTGGCGGAAGGAGATTCATGTTTTTTGAGAAAAAATTCAAAAATAAACTAACTCTGGAGAGTTTGGGTGCCCCAAGTCACCTGGGGTGCCTGGTTTGCCATGCCTTAGAAAATTTTCAATTTCTGCCGCAAATCCTGAATTTTGCCAAATTTTGAAGGTCCTACCTAACGTATATTTCAAAATATATTTAAGTATATGTTTAGATATTGAATTTCCTATACTTTAAATATTTTAAAATATACTTTCAGGATGTTTGAGATAGGTCTCAAATCCATGGGATTTGACATGCAGATTCTAGATTCTTGAGGATCTGCCAAATTTCAGACTTAGTCAAATTTTCAAGGCTTCAGGACATCAGACTTAGTCAATTTCAGGATTCTAGGGACATGCATCAAGATGAGGGTAGACTGGATAGCCTAAGCATATTTGAGATGAATCTCTTGCTTTTACGGGCCTTTTGACTGAGTTTGACCAAGTTTGACCAACTAGAAACAGGTTGACTGAAGCGTTTTCGACGTTTCTTGAAAAACATAAAAAAAACTAATACAGGAAAGGTTGGGTGCCCCAAGTCACCTGGGGCACGTGGTTTCACCAGACTTAGTCAAATTTTTTATTTTCCAACCTTTCATTCCACCTTGGATCCATCTTGCATTGTTTTGCATGCATCGTCGAGACGATGACTGTTCATCTGTTCTACGTCATTGGAACAGCATTGAAAACTCATTGATGAGCTCTAGCAGGTGAACTTTCCTTTGTTGATGACTTTCGAGCTCATGCTTCACCTTCTGAAAAAGCAGAAATGACCTAGTAGAGAAAAATTGGTCGTTTGAAGATTTCGTCTGAACCGCGCCGATCGTGAAGCAAAATCGACCAATGAGAATCAAGTGCGACACCTAAGTTGGCGATTCTATTTTTAGAAAGTTTTTGTCATCATCCATATCTCAAGAAACCCAAAAAACCTAATCTGACGTCTATTTTTAGAAATTTTGCTTTTTTGACTTTTTGACAAAAAAATTTCTAGACTTGTTTCAAAATGCCTTAATGAAGCAAAAATTTTGGTTTGGTACAACAGAATGGTAAGATGGTCAGCTTTGTGTTTTAGCATGATGCGGAGGAAATACTTAATGACAAGAAATAGAAATTTGACTAAGGCATCCACAGTACATATCCTAAAACAGAGTCATCTTGTTTTGATCTGCATTGCTCCACTATGAAGAATTTTTTCATGCGGTTCTAAGGTAACCTTGGTACTTATTAAAGAAGTATAAATCCAAAGTTTCAAATTTTGAAGTTCTCCACAATCAAAGATAGAATTGACAAAGTATCAGATTCTGTAATGACAGTATAATTGCAGTTTTAGTGGTATGATGGAATGCTTTGCATTCCATTGCAGACGAATATTTTGCTATGCAGTTTTGAGGATAAGTTCACAAATGTCAAAAATATATGGTCTCCAAGTTCCAAGCATTCTGGTGATCCACAAAGTCAACACTCTTTTGACAGAGGCAATACAGTCTATTCTGAAGCCTGAATACACAAGTTTAAGTTTTGTAGAAGATGAAACATGTACAGATTATCTAAATTAGAACTTGTGTGTAGGTATTATATGCTCCAAGGTATATCAGGTATGATCCACATGCAGACAAAATTCATTTTCCGATACCATGTCATGCCCACATTTTCCATGTGGTCACAACACACATCACACGTGTCATAGCCACATTTGTCATGTGGTTATGACACAAAATATCAAAAAAATTTCTCAAGCTTCCCTAAAAACCCCCTCGCATGCGTAACCATGCTCGGTGGTGTTCGCTCAAGGTGAAAACACTACAGTTGTCGATGGGGTACAAGTACAATTGCGTGCAACCGAACGTGAGCAGACCAACAAGGGGGTCTCTACGACGCCGTTAACTTTGCTACACGGTTGTTAATATCAAGGTTCCTAAATCTAAATCTCGGCAGATTCCGGCAGCATAACGCCTTACGGCATAAGTGGGAATTACTCAACCCTATATTACGCATGTGGTTCACTGATAGATTAACAACTTCCCACGACGCCTTGTTCTGACTAAACCGTCTCGTGATCTCCCAATTGAGTCATTTTTCAGCAAGGCACGGTTGTCTGTCTCCTCTCTTGTTTCCTGAAATATACTCCTCCTTCGACTTAGAATTCTCAACAAGGCGGTCTATTTTCTCTCTCTTCCCTTTTCTCTGGGTCTTAATTTTGATTGTATTTTTATCGCGCTCACCTTAACTATTTCTCTAGTAATTTAGTTTGTTTATATTTCGGTCTCTCTCTCTCTTTCGTTTTCTATGCTTTCTTTATGTTTATCCGGTCCTTTCTTCATATTTTACATCAATCAGGGTTATCACTGTATCTATTGTTGATATTAAACCTAACTTCCGGATGGTCCAGGTCACATAGGCTGGTTTACTACTTCGCTGGACTCGGTCTCCTAGTCTTCTCCGATCTAGGTTTCTCCTCTTGTTCCTAAGCAAATTTAGCGGAAGGGTCCATCAACTTAGTTCTCTTATCCCATGTGGGAAATGTCGCGCATTTTCTCCTCTATGTTTTCCAATGTTAGTTTTTCTTCTTCTGACTCTCTTACAAGTTTACTTATATGGACGTTTACTACAGTTGAGATTAAAATGGCCTCACATGGAATGTCTGTGATGGCTTCTTAAGTTTATTTCCAGTGATCTTTTAAGCAAGGTGACATGTAATTTTCCTCTTCATTTTCCCGGTTATTGAATCACGTTGATAGTTGAAACTTCCGAGAAACTCTTTTCGGAGTAATACAGTATATTCCTTTATGCTCCCATTAAATTATAATTTTATTTTCTCTTATTATTGTTAGGAGAAAACGGCCTCTCTGAAAGGTGTAGTCATAAAAAAAATATAAGTATGTAACGATATATTTATATGTATATATATAAGATTATATATATATATATATATATATATATATATATATATATATAAACACATATATTCAATTATATTTCTCATGTTATATTTACTGTTGTTATTATTACTATTGTTTATTATAATTACTATTATTGCAATTGTAAAGTTATCTTAATAATTTATTTCTCTTTCATACTATTGTTAACCTTCTATTTTTTTTAAATATAATATGATTATAAATATATATATATATATAAACACATATAAATATTCAATTAGATACCATTGTTAATATATATATAAATATAGATGAAATAATTCATTATATATTGATATATATAAATAGACATATATAGTTATCTATATATATGTCTATATATATATAAAAATATAATTTATTTCATTTAACAAAAGCTAGTGGATTAACCATTAAAAGCTTATACATTCATATATATTGTCCAACTTATATGTTAGGGCTGAATAGCCCTAACATTTCTTATTTCACATATGTTAATGCTGTGAAGGTGCAGGGACATGGCGGTGGAAGCCATAGCGGCAGCGGATGGAACCAGAGGGTGGAGGCTAGTGCGAAGAGAAGGTGGAAGGTCGCAACCATGGAGGAGGTGGCGGCGCTGTGGCCGCAGACAGTGGCGGCCAGGGTTTTCGGGGTAGTGGGGGTGTGGGTGTCGCGGGAGAGAGAATGGCCCGCGGTTTAAAACAGGCGGGGGTGTGGGGAGGGGGCAGAGCCCCCACCCACCTCCCACGTAGTGGGGTGTGGGTGGGGGCTCCGCCCCCTCCCCACACCCTCCATTATTACAAAGGCTGCAGTGGGGTTTCATCCCCACCGCCCATGTATTATTTATTTTATAAATTTTTTTTTTATCTTTCTCTGTAAAAAAAAAAAAACAGAGATTACATTATACAATTTAGTTTATACAAAACATTTAATTTCATGGTATTTTGATATAAACAAATCAAATATATAAATATATATATATATATATATATTTATATATATATATATATATATTTATATAATTCAAATTTCACAAATACTGCAATTTATTCAGTTTCCCAAGTTCTTTTAAAATGAACAATTAAGAACTTTAATAAAGAATATATATATATATATATATATATATATATATATATCTCCTTTTTTTTTTACAGAGAACAAAACTTTCTCAATAAAGATAAAATGAAAGGATAATGTTACCAAATAGATGCAAAATTCTTAACTTTACAATATTTCATAATTACAATTTCTTCCATCCTAATCTTTTTATTATAAAAATTTAACAACTAAACCAATGAAATAAGAAGTGGCTTTAACTTAATCTAATTCTGTAATTTGTCAAGAAAAATTTTCGTTTCACCTATTTGTAAAATTTCAGAAGTAAGAATTATATTTTAATACCTCTCAACTTTTCAACTTAATCATTTAAACAGTAGTTTCCATTGTAACAATGAACTTTAAATCTGTCTTTTCAACTAGATAAGCATATTTATCCTTTTAATTACATAAACAAAATCAGATTTAATACAGTAAAACTTTTTATTTAACTTCAAACTTTCCATATGAAATTCAAGGTAAATAATTACATCATACACAATAAAGGTAGATTAACTCTTTCACTACCCTTAACAAGATGAAAGATAAGGATTTCCTTCTCCCAACCAACATACAAAAGAAGTTATGTAACAAATAAGTAACAGTCATACCCAATAACAAGATCAGGGAGGTTATTTCCTTCACTCCCAGGGTGACAATAAATTACAACAATATCAAGAGAGGTGCTCTCTCTCCAACTCTTATGAAAAGAACATGATCTAATTCTCATGACAAGGAAGAATAAACTGTTTCTTCATAAATATAACTTCTCCAAATCCAACCATAAGCTCCAAGAGGAAACCTGCGTATCAAAGACAAACAAAGAAGAAAACACCACTCATCTAGCTCTCCTCCCTTCCGTAGACCCGCAAGAGGGTCACCCCCGAGCTAGGGAGACCATACTCACACCTGGGTAACTCAAGCACTCCACTTCACAATAGGGACAACAACAAACCCAAAACACACAAACACCCTTGGTAAATTACACAACACAGAAACTCAACTACAGTGAGTTTCATAAGGGGCAGGAGAGTGGACACACTCGACTCCAGAGTGTCACCCTTACAGATAATTTAACCAACACAATTTCTCTTGGCCTCAAACCAAGTTTGATCACAAATTTTTTTAATAAATCTGTATTTGACTCTCAAGTCAAAGATACAGTCACAGATACATGCCCTCAAGGCTTTCAACATCCCAAAAGAAGGAAACAGGTATGCACCCGAGGAGGATCTCTCCTCCCCTACCCCAAACTTGATGAGCATTTCTCCCAAGTGGGAGAAGCTCTGTCAAACAACCCGACAACAAACCCCACAAAAAACACATCTAAAACACAAACAAATAATCATCTTTCACACACTTTACATACACATTCAGATATACGAAAGAAAGGTAAAAAAATCAAACCAACCTTACAAAGCCCTCCTGGAATGAAACTGTTGCAGAGCTCCACTGAGTTCTCTTCCAACCTTAGCCAACAACTCCCTCTCCCTTTCCTCACCTCCAAGCTAACTTTCCTATTTTTGGCAATAATAATAAAACTCTCCCCAAAATTCCACTAACTCCCTCTCATCCCAAAAATTGGAAACAAATAACCCAAATTCTTTTCAGTTTAGAGGAATGGGGAGGTGACACTTGTCACCTCCTCACCCTCCCCCAAAACCACTATTTTGTCCTGGTGGCTTATGTCACTCACCCATCCCTAGAGTACTCCTTATCCCTCTCCTCATGTCATTTCTCTTACACATGGGAGAAATAAAAGGAGTTAAAGGAGAAAAAGACAGGTGACCCATGCCTCTTCTTCCCTCCTTCACATGGGTGACCCCACAACACATGGGGGAATCTCACTAATGGAGAGGGTGACTTCAAGTCAATCCTTCAATAATGGATGGGTTTGTAGTCATATCTTACCTTGGGGATTGAAGAGGGATGGGTTGGGTGTTGGTACAACCCATCATATCCCCTCCATACCTCCAATTTTCGCCACTTAACTTCAGGGGGAAGTTAAGATGACTAGATGGAGGTTACCCAAGGGTTACCCATGCCAAATGGGCCCCTGGACCCATGGGGTATAACCCAGGGTCAACTTTAACCCATACAAGACACCCCTGGTCAAGGTAAAGCACAAGAAAAGGCCTCATAGATTTAAATAAAATAAAGAAATTCAAATTCAATCTTTTTACAACACAAATCATAAAATAGTGTTACATGAGGGTAACCTAACCCACTCGACCATACGAAAGACCACAATACAACATCACATCAAACACAGAGAGATCTTGGTTCCTCGTGGAACCAGATCGGCTTAACAGGGAATAACAAATAACAAGGTGCAAAATGATCTCCGAAATCTGTGGTTCGATTAGTAATCCTGCACACTAAATTACAAGATCAGTATCCACATATAATCATCATAGCCGAAGCAACTTAAAAACATGCATTATCATGACATAGATTTTAATTAGCATAAATGAAATCATATTACAATTTTCCATCATCACCTAATTAACTTTTCTGAAATGTAACTTATCCAAACATCACCCAATTAGTTTTTCCGTAATCATAATAAAGTTTAATAGTTTGACAATTCTGGGAACTGCTATCCCACAAATATAAAAAGTAACAATAACAGTAATGTAAATAGTCATAACAACAGAAGTAAAAAGGGTGGTCCTCACATCCTCTCCCCCTAAGACTGTACTTCCTCCTGGAAGTCGTCAAAAGGGTGAGGATAAAGGGTCTTCAGTCTCTCTGCATCTTCCCATGTCGCTGTGACTTCGTCGTATAGGTCCCACTGGACTCTAACCTGGTCCAGCTCTCGACCTCGAAGGGCCAGCGTCCGACGAGCCAATATGCGAATTGGCTCCAGCGCCAGCTGTCCGTCTGCCTCAACCTGAAGAGCACTCCAATCCAACACGTGAGATAAGTCAAAAATATATTGACGTAACACTGATACATGAAATACATCGTGGATACGTGACAGGCTAGGTGGCAAGGCTAGACGATAGGCTACTGGTCCTATCCGCTCCAAGATTTCGAAAGGTCCTACAAATCAAGGTGCGAGTTTAGAGCCCTTCCCGTAACGGATTGGACTCTTGTGCGGTCGCACTCTCAAAAATACCCTTTCCCCCACAGAGAAGCTTCGGTCTGTCCTCTTAGCATCGACATACTTCTTCTGCCTGTCCTGTGCTTCCTGAAGTCTCTGTCTAATCTGTTTGACCTACTGTTCCATATTCTGAACTATTTCTGGACCGATGAACGTTCTGTCCTCTATTCGATCCCAACTCAATGGTGTTCTGCATGGTCAGCCATATAAAGCCTGGAAAGGAGGCATACCCAACGAGCTGTGATGCCCATTATTGTAGGCAAACTCAACTAGATATAGGTACTCCTCCCATCTAGACTGATGGTCCATCACATACATGCGAAGCATGTCTTCTAACACCTGGTTAACTCTCTCTGTTTGTCCGTCGGTTTCCAGATGATAGGCTAAACTGAAGTTGAGCTGTGTGCCCAACGCCTGATGTAAGGCTCTCCAGAACGATGAAGTAAATACGGAGTCTCTGTCAGATATAATGCGGCGAGGTACCCCATGAAATCTAACAATCTGATCAAGAAACACCTTTGCCACTGATGGTGCATTGTATGTTGTGCATATTGGTGAAAAATGCGCCACTTTGGTCAGCTTGTCAACTGTCACCATAATAGCATCATGGCGACGTGATGACATAGGTAGACCAACGATAAAATCCATAGAAATGGTGTCCCATTTCTATTCAAGTATCTCGTGAGGGTACAACAGTCCCGCTGGATGCTGATGTTCGGCCTTGACCCTCTGACATTCCAGGCAACGAGCAACAAATTCAGCAATGTCACGCCTCATCCCAGCCCAATGATAAAGCTGTCGTAAGTCAGCATGCATCTTCTTCACTCCTGGGTGTGCTGCATAGGGTGCTCTATGAGCCTCTGATAGGATTACTGTACGAAGATTACCCGCATGGGGTACATAGATGTGTTGCCGATGTCGAAGCATACCATCAGACTCAAGGGTATATCCTATAAATTTGCCCTCAAGGGCCTTCTGATTTAGTAATGCCTGCTGCACCTCAAGAAACCATTCGTCCTTCGGTAGATGCCGTAAGATGCGATCTTTCAAGTCCACCCTCAAGGTCAGGGTTAGGATCTCGTGGCACCTTCGACTCAAAGCATCAGCGACCACGTTCTCCTTCCCTTTGATGTAGTGGACATCGAAGTCGTATTCGCATAGGATTTCCATCCAACGCCGTTGGCGAGCGTTCAAATTTGGCTGTGTAAAAATGTACTGCAAACTATGATGATCTGAATGGAGTTCAAAGCGTCGACCTAGGAGAAAGTGTCTCCAGCGGACCAAAGCATGAACAACTGTTGCGAGCTCTAAGTCGTGAGTAGGATAGTCTAACTCATGTGTCTTTAGTTTCCGCGATTCGTATGCGATCGCTCTACCTCCCTACATAAGCACGGCTCCCAAACCTTCTAATGATGCATTTGTGCAAACTACAAAATCCTCTGTAGGATCTGGAACCGCTAAAATAGGAGCACTGGTAAGATGCTCCTTGAGGACTCAAAAGGCCTTTTCACACTGCTCGGTCCAAATGAAACCCTTCCCTTTTCGCTGAAGGGAAGTAATGGGATGTGCCATCCTAGAGAAGCCCTCGACAAACCGACGATAATATCCGGCTAACCCCATAAAGCTTCTGACCTCTGTCACGTTGGTGGGTGCCGGCCAGTCCTGAATTGCTCTGATTTTAGATGGATCTATGGAGATGCCATCGCCTGATAAAATGTGTCCCAAATACTGCACCTCTGTCCTGAAGAAGGCACACTTTGCCAAGTTGCCATAAAGCTGCTGCTCTCGTAATTATTGCAAAACTTGACGCAAGTGCTCCACATGCTCCTCCTCAGTCCGTGAATAAATCAAAATGTCATCTAGAAATATTATCACGAACCAATCTAGGTAAGTACGGAACACCCCGTTCATGAGACTCATGAATACTGCAGGAGCGTTCGTCAACCTGAAGGGTACCACTGTAAATTCGTAATGGCCATATCTGGTTCGAAAAGCAGTTTTATGAATATCTGCCTCCGTGATGCGCAATTGGTGATACCCAGATTTTAGATCAATTTTTGAGAACACTCTGGCTCCCTGCATCTGATCAAAAAGGTCGTCAATCCTAGGCAGAGGATAACGGTTCTTCACCGTCACCTTGTTCAACTGCCTGTAGTCCATACATAAACGAAGAGACCCATCCTTCTTCTTCATGAAGATAACCGGTGCGCCCCATGGCGAAACGCTAGGTTGGATGTGTCCCTTCTCAAGTAATTCCTCTAACTGCAGCTTAAGTTTAGTGAGTTCATGTGTAGTCATCCTATAAGGTGCACGGGATATCGGTTCTGCACCCGGCACTAAGTCGATGTGGAAGTCCACTTCTCTGCGTGGAGGCATACCTGGTAATTCCGGCGGAAATACATCGGCAAACTCTCTAAGGACAGGGTGATCATCTAAAGTAGCCTTAGGTTCATCCTCTGCTCTATCACTGACCGTGATGGCAAACATTTGACATCCCTTCCGCATACAGCGCTTAAGCTGTTGAGCGGATATCATACGAACAGCCGTGGGCTTTTGAATTCCCACTATCTCAACCAGCGAACCATGATCGTCTAAACAACTAATCGTCCTCTGGCGACAGTCAAGCTTGGCTCTATGTGCCACAAGCCAATCCATTCCCAGAGCTACACCGTAGGTTCCTAATGGCATAATCCTAAGGTCACATGTCGTGGTGAATGATCCCAAAGTGATCTCATAGTCTTTAACCAAGGTATCTACTGACATCCTGGCCCCTGAGGCCAACTCAACTTCTCACCTAATGTCTTGCCTAGAAGCCACCAGCCTGCAACGCTCCACTAACGATGTAGACAAAAAGGAGTCAGTAGCTCCTGAGTCAAAAAGGATCAAGATGGGGAGGTCTCCAATCATACCTGCTGCCTCGATGACGGAAGCCTGGAAATCGGCCTGGCGGTTATCAACCGCTGCAAACATGTGGTGGGATCTGCCCACGTCACCTACGGTCTGCTCAAACCCTCCTGATCGGGGCTGTCCCCCTGCAGTAAATCCCTGCGGGCACTCTCTAGCCAGATGCCCTGCCCCACCACACACATAACATGGTCCTCTAACCTGTAACTGCCCTGACTGTGTTCTGCCCGATTGTTGTTGCCCAGTCCGTCCAGTGGACCCCTGTGAGCCTCTGTAAGACTGCTGGGACCTCGCGGGTCCTGCCGATGAACCCTGCTATCTCTGATCTCTGCATGAACCCTGCTGCTGCCATCCACAGTTCTGTCCTCCCTGACCCCTCTGTTGGAATTTGGATTTTTGCTAATGTTGCTGCTGCTGTGGAGGCCTAGGAGGTAATGAGGAAGGGTTATATCCTCCTTTCTGTGTTGTGTTTTGAGGCCTTCAAAAATTTTGTTGTTGTTGGGGATTACGATCCTGATACTGCGGGCGTGCATTCTGCCCTCATCCCTGAATTTCCTCTGATATAAGGGCCTTTTCAACAGCCTCGCTCATGGTCTGGGGATTCGCCATACGAACAGGTCCTGCTATCCCGTGATTCAGCCCTCTGATGAATTTGTGTATTAAGATTTTCTCGTCATGGAGGTATTCCGCGTAACGAGAAAGCTCAATGAATCGGCTCTCATACTGAGTAATAGTGAGTCCCCTCTACTGTAAATCATGGAACTCATCGATCCTGCGCTGTCTGTAATGTTCTGACAAATATTGCGCATTAAAGCGCTCTATGAAGATGTCCCATATGAGTGTATCCATGGAAAGTCGGCGCTTGCACTCCTCTGTGCGCCACCAGGTAGCTGCTGCATCCCTAAGAAGATGGACTGCCACTCGTGCTTTCGTGTTGCTTCCATATGGTTGCAATGCGAAACACTTGTCTAAGCTAATCAGCCAAGCCTCGACCATAGCTCCCTCTGCAGCACCTGCGAAAGTGGGTGGGTTGAGCCTAAGTAGATCTCTGATGGGGTCCCCTCTATCTCTAAGTCCCACAACTGGCCCTTCCACACCATCCTCATACAATCCATGATGTACCTGTCCTGCCCTCTGGATCTCATCTCGTCTCAAAGGTCTCAGAGGACTCCTGCTCCGTGCACGGGAGGCTGACCCTACCTCCTCTACTGTTGTGTCAGGAATCTCAACGAGAGGCTCCACACGTGGCACCTCTAGTGGATCAACGCGGGGCTCCTCACGTGGCTCAATACGTGACTTGGCACGTGGCTCCTCTCGCAGATCAACACGAGGCTCTACACGTGGCTCCTCTCGCGGATCAACACGAGGCTCTACACGTGGCTCAGGAATCACTGGCGGTAACCCGTCTAACATAGCCTGTAGTGCATGTAAGATCTGTGGACCTATATCCAATACTGGTGTCACCTGTGGTACTAGTGGTGCTTGTGGTTCAGGTGGTGCAGGTGGTGCTGCTGTAACTACGGGTGCCAGTCCCTCGGCTGAGGAATCGTTGTGCACCTCGACAGACACTGTGTGGCGTGACCGTGCTCGTCGAACACGGGGAGGCATCCTACAAAACAAGGTAGAAACTAATTAGCTAAAGCTGCAGAATAATAACGTGCCCAAATACGCCCAGTGTTTAAACTTGGCTCTGATACCAAATGTCATGCCCACATTTTCCATGTGGTCACAACACACATCACACGTGTCATAGCCACATTTGTCATGTGGTTATGACACGAAATATCAAAAAATTTTCTTAGGCTTCCCTAAAAACCCCCTCGCATGCGTAAGCATGCTCGGTGGTGTTCGCTCAAGGCGAAAACACTACAGTTGTCGGTGGGGTACAAGTACAATTGCGTGCAACCGGACGCGAGCAGACCAACAAGGGGGTCTCTACGACGCCATTAACTTCACTACACGGTTGTTAATATCAAGGTTCCTAAATCTAAATCTCGGCAGATTCCGACAGCATAACGCCTTACGGCGTAAGTGGGAATTACTCAACCCTATATTACGCACGTGGTTCACTGATAGATTAACAACTTCCCATGACGCCTTGTTCTGACTAAACTGTCTCGTGATCTCCCAATTGAGTCATTTTTCAGCAAGGCACGGTTGTCTGTCTCCTCTCTTGTTTCCTGAAATATACTCCTCCTTCGACTTAGCATTCTCAACAAGGCGGTCTGTTTGCTCTCTCTTCCCTTTTCTCTGGGTCTTAATTTTGATTGTATTTTTATCGCACTCACCTTAACTATTTCTCTGGTAATTTAGTTTGTTTATATTTCGGTCTCTCTCTCTCTTTCATTTTCTATGCTTTCTTTATGTTTATCCGGTCCTTTCTTCATATTTTACATCAATCAGGGTTATCACTGTATCTATTGTTGATATTAAACCTAACTTCCGGATGGTCCAGGTCACATAGGCTGGTTTACTACTTCGCTGGACTCGGTCTCCTAGTCTTCTCCGATCTAGGTTTCTCCTCTTGTTCCTAAGCAAATTTAGCGGAAGGGTCCATCAACTTAGTTCTCTTATCCCATGTGGGAAATGTCGCGCATTTTCTCCTCTGTGTTTTCCAATGTTAGTTTTTCTTCTTCTGACTCTCTTACAGGTTTACTTATATGGACGTTTACTACAGTTGAGATTAAAATGGCCTCACATGGAATGTCTGTGATGGCTTCTTAAGTTTATTTCCAGTGATCTTTTAAGCAAGGTGACGTGTAATTTTCCTCTTCATTTTCCCGGTTATTGAATCACGTTGATAGTTGAAACTTCTGAGAAACTCTTTCCGGAGTAATACAGTATATTCCTTTATGCTCCCGTTAAATTATAATTTTATTTTCTCTTATTATTGTTAGGAGAAAACGGCCTCTCTGAAAGGCGTAGTCATAAAAAAAATATAAGTATGTAACGATATATTTATATGTATATATATATATATAAGATTATATATATATAAACACATATATTCAATTATATTTCTCATGTTATATTTACTGTTGTTATTATTACTATTGTTTATTATAATTACTATTATTGCAATTGTAAAGTTATCTTAATAATTTATTTCTCTTTCATACTATTGTTAACCTTCTATTTTTTTTAAATATAATATGATTATAAATATATATATATAAACATATAAATATTCAATTAGATACCATTGTTAATATATATATAAATATAGATGAAATAATTCATTATATATTGATATATATAAATAGACATATATAGTTATCTATATATATGTCTATATATATATAAAAATATAATTTATTTCATTTAACAAAAGCTAGTGGATTAACCACTAAAAGCTTATACATTCATATATATTGTCCAACTTATATGTTAGGGCTGAATAGCCCTAACATTTCTTATTTTACATATGTTAATGATGTGAAGGTGCAAGGACATGGCGGTGGAAGCCATAGCGGCGGTGGACGGAACCAGAGGGCGGAGGCTACGGCGAAGAGAAGGTGGAAGGTCGCAGCCATGGAGGAGGTGGCGGCGCTGTGGCCGCAGACAGTGGCGGGTGAGCGGGGTTGTGGCAGCGTTGTGGCCGCAGACAGTGGCGGTCGGGGTTTACGGGGTAGCGGGGGTGTGGGTGTCGCGGGAGAGAGAATGGCCCGCGGTTTAAAACAGGCGGGGGTGTGGGGAGGAGGCGGAGCCCCCACCCACCTCCCACGTAGTGGGGTGTGGGTGGGGGCTCCACCCCCTCCCCACACCCTCCATTATTACAAAGGCTGCGGTGGGGTTTCATCCCCACCGCCCATGTATTATTTATTTTATAAATTTTATTTTTTTTATCTTTCTCTCTGTAAAAAAAAAAAAAATAGAGATTACATTATACAATTTAGTTTATACAAAACATTTAATTTCATGGTATTTTGATATAAACAAATCAAATATATATATATATATATATATATTTATATATATATTTATTTATTTATATAATTCAAATTTCACAAATACTACAATTTATTCAGTTTCCCAAGTTCTTTTAAAATGAACAATTAAGAACTTTAATAAAGAATATATATATATATATATATATATATATATATATATATATATATATATATATATATATATATATATCTCCTTTTTTTTTACAGAGAACAAAACTTTCTCAATAAAGATAAAATGAAAGGATAATGTTACCAAATAGATGCAAAATTCTTAACTTTACAATATTTCATAATTACAATTTCTTCCATCCTAATCTTTTTATTATAAAAATTTAACCACTAAACCAATGAAATAAGAAGTGGCTTTAACTTAATCTAATTCTGTAATTTGTCAAGAAAAATTTCCATTTCACCTATTTGTAAAATTTCAGAAGTAAGAATTATATTTTACTACCTCTCAACTTTTCAAATTAATCATTTAAACAGTAGTTTCCATTGTAACAATGAACTTTAAATCTGTCTTTTCAACTAGATAAGCATATTTATCCTTTTAATTACATAAACAAAATCAGATTTAATACAGTAAAACTTTTTATTTAACTTCAAACTTTCCATATGAAATTCAAGGTAAATAATTACATCATACACAATACAGGTAGATTAACTCTTTCACTACCCTTAACAAGATGAAAGATAAGGATTTCCTTCTCCCAACCAACATACAAAAGAAGTTATGTAACAACTAAGTAACAGTCATACCCAATAACAAGATCAGGGAGGTTATTTCCTTCACTCCCAGGGTGACAATAAATTACAACAATATCAAGAGAGGTGCTCTCTCTCCAACTCTTATGAAAAGAACATGATCTAATTCTCATGACAAGGAAGAATAAACTGTTTCTTCATAAATATAACTTCTCCAAATCCAACCATAAGCTCCAAGAGGAAACCTGCATATCAAAGACAAACAAAGAAGAAAACACCACTCATCTAGCTCTCCTCCCTTCCGTAGACCCGCAAGAGGGTCACCCCCAAGCTAGGGAGACCATACTCACACCTGGGTAACTCAAGCACTCCACTTCACAACAGGGACAACAACAAACCCAAAGCACACAAACACCCATGGTAAATTACACAACACGGAAACTCAACTACAGTGAGTTTCATAAGGGGCAGGAGAGTGGACACACTCAACTCCAGAGTGTCACCCTTACAGATAATTTAATCAACACAATTTCTCTTGGCCTCAAACCAAGTTTGATCACAAATTTTTTTAAGAAATCTGTATTTGACTCTCAAGTCAAAGATACAGTCACAGATACATGCCCTCAAGGCTTTCAACATCCCAAAAGAAGGAAACAGGTATGCACCCGAGGAGGATCTCTCCTCCCCTACCCCAAACTTGATGAGCATTTCTCCCAAGTGGGAGAAGCTCTGTCAAACAACCCGACAACAAACCCCACAGAAAACACATCTAAAACACAAACAAATAATCATCTTTCACACACTTTACATACACATTCAGATATACGAAAGAAAGGTAAAAAAATCAAACCAACCTTACAAAGCCCTCCTAGAATGAAACTGTTGCAGAGCTCCACTGAGTTCTCTTCCAACCTTAGCCAACAACTCCCTCTCCCTTTCCTCACCTCCAAGCTAACTTTCCTATTTTTGGCAATAATAATAAAACTCTCCCCAAAATTCCACTAACTCCCTCTCATCCCAAAAATTAGAAACAAATAACCCAAATTCTTTTCAGTTTAGAGGAATGGGGAGGTGACACTTGTCACCTCCTCACCCTCCCCCAAAACCACTATTCTGTCCTGGTGGCTTATGTCACTCACCCATCCCTAGAGTACTCCTTATCCCTCTCCTCATGTCATTTCTCTTACACATGGGAGAAATAAAAGGAGTTAAAGGAGAAAAAGACAGGTGACCCATGCCTCTTCTTCCCTCCTTCACATGGGTGACCCCACAACACATGGGGGAATCTCACTAATGGAGAGGGTGACTTCAAGTCAATCCTTCAATAATGGATGGGTTTGTAGTCATATCTTACCTTGGGGATTGAAGAGGGATGGGTTGGGTGTTGGTACAACCCATCATGTCCCCTCCATACCTCCAATTTTCGCCACTTAACTTCAGGGGGAAGTTAAGATGACTAGATGGAGGTTACCCAAGGGTTACCCATGCCAAATGGGCCCCTGGACCCATGGGGTATAACCCAGGGTCAACTTTAACCCATACAAGACACCCCTGGTCAAGGTAAAGCACAAGAAAAGGCTTCATAGATTTAAATAAAATAAAGAAATTCAAATTCAATCTTTTTACAACACAAATCATAAAATAGTGTTACATGAGGGTAACCCAACCCACTCGACCATACAAAAGACCACAATACAACATCACATCAAACACAGAGAGATCTTGGTTCCTCGTGGAACTAGATCGGCTTAACAGGGAATAACAAATAACAAGGTGCGGAATGATCTCCGAAATCTGTGGTTCGATTAGTAATCCTACACACTAAATTACAAGATCAGTATCCACATATAATCATCATAGCCGAAGCAACTTAAAAATATGCATTATCATGACATAGATTTTAATTAGCATAAATGAAATCATATTACAATTTTCCATCATCACCTAATTAACTTTTCTGAAATGTAACTTATCCAAACATCACCCAATTAGTTTTTCCGTAATCATAATAAAGTTTAATAGTTTGACAATTCTGGGAACTGCTATCCCACAAATATAAAAAGTAACAATAATAGTAATGTAAATAGTCATAACAATAGAAGTAAAAAGGGTGGTCCTCACATACCACATCAAGTAGTTATGTCTGCAAGTAAAGGTTTGAGTATAACTGTTCACTGTCAATGAAAAACCTTTTGAATTCCTCCAAAATCATTAGATAAAGGTGTACAGATCTAAAAAGAAGCATATAATGATGTCTAAGCTCATTCCCAAAAGGTTTTAGGTCTTGCATTTCACCGCAACATCATATTTTGAGATGTGAAGTGTCACATGTGATCTGGGATGCTCTATTTTCTATAGATAGTCATGGTTCCTGTCTTGTGGATGCATAGATTGAGTTGATACTTCAACAATAAGGATTATGAAGGTTGTTGAGTTCATGTGTGATTGAATTCTTGGTCTGCATAGAGTTTTGGGCTTCTCCCCAGCTAGATGAACAATTAGTAGTGTTGAACAGTTTGAGTCGACTAGTTAAGTATTTAATATGTGCGGAGGATACTGAATAGTTTCCTCACCCTTGGAAAGTATGAAGAGATGTGTTTGATTCCTTTCATGAAGTCTTGAGGTTCGCAACAAGTTTTCATCATGATTGAGATCGACTTGTGAAATGTTACACCTTTCATCCAATGTTGCTTCTGATGCCAACCTAATCAATACTTTGAAGTATCACTAGTATATAAACAAGAATATATGGTTAAAAAAAGTACTAAAAACTGCATATAAATGACTAAATATGGTCATGTGAACATTAGTAGTTTATTTCCAGTCATTTATAACGTGATCGAATTGATGACTAAACCATTTTTAGTCATTTATTGGTTGTTTTGATTGATCGATTTGGTAGCATATTTAGTCATTAATTTAGTCATTGATTGTTGTAAACTAGTCACTTATTTAGTCAATTTTTATTCATTGATATATTTAGTCGTTAATTTAGTCATTGATTGTTGTTAACTGTTCACTTATTTAGTCATTTTTATTCACTGATTTCTGCCTATTAGTAGTGTATTTAGTCATTAATTTTAATCATCATTTTGATCAATTTTGTAGTTTATTTAATTATTTTTGTTCACTGATTTCTGTCAACTGGTAGTATATTGATACATTTTTTAATAATTGCATAAGCATTATATTTAGTCATATATTTAGTTATATTTATTCACTGCTTTGTCAATTGGTAGTTTATTTAAATGTTTTTGTTCACTAATTTCTGCCTAAAAGTGTTGGAAATGAGACAATGCTTTTGAGGTTTAAACATAAAACACAGAAAAACATAATCAATCATTCATTTGCACATAATGAAACAACTATTAAGAAGGCAAAATACTAAAATTTTATTGAGAAAAGGTGTTCTTACAATAGATACAAGATTTAAATATGTGTCTTTGCTTTGAAAAATGTGTTACAAAGTGTGTTTCTCAATGCTATGACTGAGAAAACTGAGTTACAAATCCAAACCGATCACAAACATTTATCAATGGATGAGCATCTGGAAGTCTTGCTTCCATAAGAAAGTTCTTTGTCTTTTTAGCATCATGGAAGTTTGATTCTTTGGTTACACACTAAAAGCATCAAATCTAACCTTCACAAGATCCCCCAATTCCTCATTACACTCCAACTTGTCCTCAGCAAGCCAATTCTCCAAAAGGTTTTTTAATTCTGATTTACAACTAATCGTGAAAGTTCAAGAGACTCAAATGCATTCAACTTTCCTTTCGTCAATATAGTACCAAAATACTAGAGAAGAGGTGGTGTTTGCCCTAGTTGTACTAGAACACTCTGCAATAATATTGGCAGCTTCTTTAATACTAATTCTAAGGAGTATGACATTTTCCTTGCTTTTTCAAACTTAAAAATATTTGCAAAGTGTGATTTACTAGACCTACTACCAGCAGATATAACTTTGATGAAATCCAAAACTACCTGGAACTTTGCTATAGTGTCTGGCGTACGAAGAATGCCTTGAGGAGATTCAGTAGCAAGTTTTGTCACTTCTTTATACTTCATATGAGAAAACAACTCTTGGAATCGCTGGACAACCTACATAGCAAACGCTAATATTCAATTACAACATCTATTTCTTCAAGTTGCAAGAACATAATGATAACAATTTATATTGCTAGTTGCAATCATAAAACTATAATTCTTTCTGCCTAATACTAACAGAGTATAAATTCAATTAGTCAAAAATACACTCTTTCCCTTACCAATTGAATGTATGCTAGTGAGGAGTCCATTAGGTTTAATTATGTATTAATTTCATTTAGTTAATCAAAAAAATGCAAAAAAATGGCCCAAAACACTAAAAATAAAAGTGCCAGGAAACTATTCATTGAAAATTCCCCTCAATTTCCTATTTGAGGTTTCAGTGTAAGTACTCAACTTCAAACATATGTCAAGTGTTACTAGAATAAGTTCCAAGTGTATGATCATACTAGAGTTCTCAACAATATTTAAAATTTGATATTATGAAGTTGCTTAAACTACAATAGTACATAAATATTTTGGGACTTGATCCTCATGTATGCCAAAGCATACATTTTAGGAAGGGACTAAAATATGCAAAATCATAGTTGCTGACACTTACCATATTTTTTCCCTAGGAGGTTTCCTCTTTTAGCAAGGTTCACAGCAAGCTCAAGGTTGTTGAGCTAGAGAAATGCAACAAGCACATTTGTTAATACATGGAGAGATTTAAACTGAAAGCACAAAAGCTTTAGTCAAATACATATATAAGGATATAAAAAACCACCTATCCACTAACAAAAGGAACAATTGTAGCTTCATTGATAGTTGCAAGCAACACTTGCCCCCTCTGATTGACAGCAAAGAACCCACCAAGTGTAGTTGCTTTAGATGTTAAAAAGATTGGATGAGGACTAATCTAATTCCTGGAAACTATTGTTGTTGTTTCTAAATCATAAACAAACAAAAGTTCCAGCTTTGTAATAACATATATCAGACTATACTTGTGTGATATCTATTCAAACCAGAGAATCGTGTCAGGAGACCAAATCTCAATTTGTCCCTACAGCATAGTCATTAGAAAATCATTTTCATGTACAAAATTCTATCAATGAAAATCTTACTTGCATGGATACTATTATGAAAATATCACCTTTTAGTCACAATTTTGTCCATTCTATGCATAAGTTGTGAGATAACTTAGACCTGAATAAGTGCACAAGTATTATGATTGGGCACACATTTGCCATTATTTTGGAAAGATGTATTTGGATCATTAGGATAGTAATTTCAATGTGACGACAAGGTAGGTGATTTTCGATATTAAAAGGAATGTGTTGGCACTATATAATTTTGCAAAATTTTAAGTGCCTATGATGAAAACGTTGATTACCATACTAAAAAATGCACTTGAAAAATCTACCCAAGTGACCTACTTTGGAGGGTCATAAATTGATGCTTGATCATTTTCATGCCAAATCATTTGGTGAACACACTCATCTGACATATGTAAGAAGGTATGTTTGATTTTAGACTCCCAGGATGTGATTTGGTAGGGTTTTGAAGCACCAAGTTGGAGGGTTCTTGGATTGTTTTGTTGTTTGCATATTCTCAGGCCTGCGAAGTAGCCTTCTATTCAGATTGATATTTCATAGTTGGGTAATCATCATGGCAAGTGGATTAGTATTTTGCATTCCCCTAACCTTCATATACTCCCTAGTCCAATTTCAGAGCCTCGGGATCAAGTTTGGTATTTTTTCAAGTCCGAAAGTAAATGCAGTTTGTGATCTGCATTTCCAGAATGTTTCAGAGGGGTCAACTTTGACCCTTGATATTTGGTGGAGGAAGTAGATTGAAGGAAAGCCCTTTTACACACATGCTCAATGGACCTAAATAAACTAGTTTGTCCAATAGCAGCTTCCCAACAAGAGATTTGGTATTTTTTCAGAGTGGTAACTTGGTGAGCCCTAGTTGGTTTTTTGACAGGTGCAGTTTCAGAAAAGGCTAAGTGGGCCACTTTGAATGTTAATATCTCATACCTTGGGATGATTTTTACCAAGTCATTTGCTCCCATGAATTCTTGGGTCAAATGTCTACATGTCTGTGCATTTTCATGGCTTTAGGAGATTGTTTGACCAGTTTTCCTGGGTGATTTTGGAGGCTACTTGCTTGTTTTGGTCACAGTGCAAAGGTGTCAGAAAACAAATTCTAATGACTATCCAGTTCAACTTTTCACCTCAGAAGCATATTGAAGCATTTTATGGTCAATTCAGGATAAAAATTGTTTCAAGAAATGTCTTGCCACACTATTTTTCATACCCAAAGTCATGGATTTGACCAGGAACAATTGACCTTACTTGAGGGCTAGATGGAAGTTATACCTGAGGACTATTGATATGATTGTGTTTATTGTTGGCACTGTCGATATACTTAAAAACACAAAAAGGTTTCTCTATTGTTGTGCATAAGAATATCCTCCAAAGTGGTTGGGAGTATTGTAGTATGTGATGCTGATGAACCAAAGGATGAAATAGCTATTGAGGACAATCACCCAGGAGTTCTTGTAGGCATTTGTTGTGATACAAAAGCGGCATCATACAAGGTTGTTTTCTAATGATGGGCAAAGCCACTGCACCAGGCACTATAGTAGATACTCTCATCACACATCACAAAGAATTTGATTTTCACATATGCAGTCATTTTGGCATTAAAGCTTCATCAATACTGCTTATGCTTGGTAATTTTCAAGAGGCATTGAGGAATGCATAGCATGGTTTTATCTTCCTTCTCTACATTGAGGTTTGGTAGTGACCTTTTCACTGGTATATGCCTTTTGATGAATTGGGTGGACAGAACAAAAGAGTTAGTGAATATGCTCTAACAGATTTATCTGATTTGATGATACATGCACATACCATCATTTCTAACTATAGGGAATCATACAAAATGGGGAGACAGAGCATCATTCTTATGATCATATCGGGTGTGCTAATTTTAGTTGTAGGCTCTAATGGGGCTTGTTCTCAGGGTAGCTACTTGGTTCATGGTATTTGTGCCAAAGATAGTGACTGTGTAGCTGGGCTTAAATGCATGTCTTGCAGTTCTGTGAATGACATGAATTACAGATGCACTAATTTTAATATTACAGATTATGTCTCTAAGGTGGGAAGTCTACCTTTCAACAGATACTCATGGCTTACAACCTACAATGCATGTGCAAATGAAATTGATGAAATAGTTTTGGTTGGAGGCTCCACCTGTATTCCAAAGCTACAACAATTGATTAAAGAGTTGTTTGGCCAGAACTTTGCTATGTTGGAAGTAGAAGTTGTCATAGCTATGATGATGAATAACTATAGGTTTAATGTGTGTGAGGAGTATAGTCATGCCCCTGTAGCATCCACTACTCTCAGAGCTCAACAAGGGATACATGTGATAAATCACCGCATTACCGCGACAGTAAGTGAAGAAGAGTGTAGGAATACGGGTGACTTTCCTACATCTCTGTAATAGTTAACAAGTCCATATGTGGGAGAGTGGTGGACTTAAGTGTTCTCCCTCATCCCTGCAGATATCAAAATATTTCAGTGTGGTATCACAGTGGACTTAATATTTATCCTACATTCCCAAAAACAAATAAAATGAAAAATGAAGTGCAATGGACTTAATATTTATCCTGTGTCTTCTAGTGGGTGTAAAGCCCAACTCCTCAACCTTTGAAAGTGTCCTTCTTGCCTGTGTGTGAATTAGAGCTTTGGATGAGGATATGAACATCCATAAAAAGCATATTTGGAAGTGAATTTTTATTAGATATTGTAGTTGCAAGTTTCACTTCGAATCACCAAAGCCTTCACAAAAACTTCTGTACAAAATTCAATAATGAAGAATTTATGCACAAATTCTCTTTTGAATGATGCACAAAGCCTCCACCGTAACACCGCACAATTTGTTGTTGGGCCTTGTGACGATGCCGGAAAATTAAATTAGCATTCTAACAATCATTGTTTCTACTGAGCACGCCTGTGTTTTCTTCTTAGTTTCTCGTTCTTTCATTTGGAATTCTTTATCACACTCTAGTGAATTTATGTGTACCTCTAGTTTAGGAAATCATTATATAAATGCATTCCAAATTGCAATATAGCTTTTCATAAAAAGCAATTGTATTGCCATGTTTTCCTTTCGTCAAGCTTTCAAGTTTTTGACACCTATGCAATAATGTTGTTTACAGCAAAATATTAAGGAGCAACTAATTGTAAGCATTGTCACTATTTACTGAACTTGCATTTATCCATTTAAGTTTCCAATATTTAATTAGAATATGGCAAGTTGTATCCATTAATTATTTGTATTAATCAAGTATTTCAATCTGTGTTTTTCTTAGACATTGGTATTTTCTAGAAATTAGTTTAAGATTATCAATTGAAAATGTTGTAGAATTAGACAGTGGATATTGAAGGTGTGATTGCTAGAAATTAATTCAAGGATGTTCACTAGGCTATCAATCTAATACACATGAATCTGGAGCAGTCAATGAGGTTCACATTGCCATTTGTAACTAAAAGAAGGCAATAGAAATAAAGGATAATAGCATTCATTTTAACAATTTATAAATGGAATCTGTAATCTGACATATTTTTTAGGTATCTTAGATATATATATATATATATATGATCTTATCATTTACAATGAGATCAACATCTAAATTCTTGGTTTTGCAGGTGGAAAATATATTTGCAATAGAAAACCATAGTCTAAATATTGAGGTGTGACTTGCAAATAGTCATTTGCAGAAGGATTTAAAAGATTCAAGTTTTAATCTTTTGAACATCACATTTATGAGTGATTTTAGAGTTGATGCCCATCCTTCAACATCAAGAGGGAAAAAGCATGAGGATTGCATGGACTGGTGCTTGTCAGTGTGGGTTTATCAAACTTTGTTTTCTATTTGTTAAATCTACATTTTTATTATCCCCAAAATCTTATCACTGCATAAGCTTGTCAGGCTATTTTCTATTTGGCAAAGTTGTATATCTTGTATTCTTACAAAGTTTTATTTTCATTTATTCCCAAAACTACTCTAAACATCATTTTGTAAAATGTGCAGTTTATTGTTGTTCGCAATTGGATTTTAATAAAGGCAGCCTCACCATCTTAAGAAGGGGTGTTTACCTAAATACCTAACTATTGAGATTTGACATAGTAAATCTATTTACCAAGAATACCATAACAAAAACCTACATCCAATAAAGGAAGATAAAAAACTAAAACATTGAAATGGGTCAAGAGAGTTACCTTATTGATGCTATAATGTCACATATATACATCAATCAATGTTGGATATATAATTCATCTAGAGACTTTGGTGTAAGGAGATGTACCACCACTGTCCCTGCATCTTTTGGTGATTGTATGTATATGTAGATGTACACTTCTTCATGACTCCTTACCCTAATATGAAATGGTGTCCTTGTTCCCTTTCCTGTACCTCCATGTTACCAAGTGACTATGGTATATAACCACACATTATTAAATTATTATAATTTTACAAGATTAGTATCAAGCTTGCTTTAAAGAATTAGATGAATGGAATTCAAGGCTAACATATGCCCCTAAATATACAAACATTGTTACAATCTTGGTAGAAGTATGCTATCAATATTTAGCTCTGTTTCATCTCAACTCAATAATAGTGTTTTCTCTGCACACTACCATCAACAGATGGAACAAAACTTTATCACTAGTCCAGGTCTAGTAGATCTTTCTAAATTACTTGTTGGCTACTACTTTGATTGTTCTTTGAACTTGCCCTCTAATGCTCATGACTTCATCCTATTCAAGGGTAACATTTACATAAAAGATTGTTATCTCAAATTATATCATGACTAACCCAAGAGATGAGCTCACCATCAAGCATAGAAGGTGGCATTGGGAAGGAAAAGAAGGAGATCTGCCGACAAAACTCTCTGTAGGTCCCTTGGTGTAGTCTTCACTCCATAAATCAGATAAGTTTAAATGACTACTGACTACCAAAAATGACAGTACAAAGGACTCTAGAAATACATGCTTCCCATCTTGATATTGCCCTAGAGGATTACCAAAACAATGTACATACGGACTTTTCTCTTGAGATGCAATATAGTTGCAGGCCACAGTAGTAAGTGACAATAGATTTTTTCTAGGTGGTAATGAACTTGATGTTCGTTATGAAGACAGTTCACAATGGGACATAATGAAGAATTCAAATTTGCTGACAGTGATCAGACCCTTCCAAGATAAGTGAGGACAGACACCTTTAATGAAGGACAGTGTGATAGTGGCAAGATATCAAAGAAGGCATATGAGGCACAATGTTGGTGCTGATATTCACAGCATGGGTTAGATTTATGTTTTGCAAATATGATTCATCCTTTCTCAAAGGAATTTTAGATAACTCACATGGAGAAGATACAATGGAAATCATAGTCTAAGAGGATAGTTTCTTAAATTACTAGCACAATCTTGTAAAGGACAATCACAATAGTCCTATTATAATGCTAAAGTTCATAAGAAAGGGGGTTTTTGTGAAGCACAAATAGAATAAGTCATAAAGATTCATTTGCTTATGAAGGAACCAGTAATACTATCCCAAGGGGATAGTCCACACAAAGGAACACTCCACAATGAGAAGTTAAATGAGTATCACAGTGTGTGGCAAGAGGGAGTAGTATTGCTCTAGGTAATATAACAATCAAAAAGAGTAACAGTCATTTCCTTTGCAAAATCTTAAGGAATAGTCCTAGAAATAGTTACAATGAAGTGATAATAAAGCTGTCATTTTAAAAGACAGTTATGGATCTGAATTAGGACAAAATGATAATCATAGTTATCACCTCACAAAAGATAGTGAGCTATTGACAAAGATACCAATGGAGAAGGGGCAGTGATCTCGGTAAGGTTTATGTGAAGGTATAAGACAATAACCTTGTTATTTATGAGTGATAGTTTCAAATGAGTAAGAGCCATTCCTATGAAAATGAATATGCATAGAGCAGACTAGAGAGTGATAAGAAGAGCTATTCATGATTCTAAGGTTTGATGAACTTTTATAAAAAAGAAATCATTGTGATAGTATGATAAGGTTTGTGAAGATGAGTGAATACTTATGCCAAAGTCATGGAAATGACAGTCACTATTGTAGAGTGACAGTGCCATCAAGATAGTAAACAATGTTAAGCAGCCATAACATTGAGTTTAAAAAGATAACAACAGTATGTAGATGAGAGGGACTATAGAATAGCCTTGAAAGATAGTTTGCAATGTTGGCCAGACTATCAACAAAGTAGAAGGACAGTCATATTACAAGGTCCAAATACTGAATAAAGACCAAAGGGTAGTCAAACTCAATAGGGCAATAGTAGGGTATGTGAGAGGAAAATATTTATGCACATCAAATGTGTGATATCCAGAGGCTAAAGGAGACATGACAGTCATAGACCCTAATCATTGAATTTTGTTCATTGTCTCTCCCAAGAACATAGATATACCCTCATTTGCTTCTGTTGGTTCAGATTTTGACACTATCATTTGTTAGTGATTCTTGACTACACCCTGAGACTGATCATCATTATTATAGCATGATATCCATCCATAAAAGCTATCCTTTGATGACATCAAACTGACAAAACTAAAATTGGTAATTCATCATTTCTTAAAAGCATATTGCCAAGAAGATCAGTGAATCAAAAGCTCCAAAGATCAGGTCTAATATATCACAAGCTACTCTAACTAGTGTTGATGAGGAGAATGCTCCAAGAAACCTTAATGGA
Source organism: Cunninghamia lanceolata (assembly GCA_027924645.1). Taxonomy (NCBI): domain Eukaryota; kingdom Viridiplantae; phylum Streptophyta; class Pinopsida; order Cupressales; family Cupressaceae; genus Cunninghamia; species Cunninghamia lanceolata. The sequence goes on from BSBN01000771.1 coordinate 2,397,975, forward strand.
TTATTCTCATGAACAATCTTCATAAAATTGTGAATTTGGTCATGAGAAATCTCTTGATCTTCACACCTATGACAATGCTCTCCTTGACCTTGATTGCTCACTGCCTAAGTGAGTCCATGTAGTCCCTTTGCACTATCACTCTACTTGTACATTGCCTCTTCCCTTTAATCTCTATCATTCTCTGTCCAATGCCTATACTGTCCACTGGGTTTACTTTCTACTAGATTTTATCTTGGTACAAACCTTTTGACTGTCATCAACTTGTGCCGAAAGTCTCGTGTTCACTACTTTGGCTATGAATTGCTCTCTTTGCTTGACATTGCTAGTCCTTCATTTACTCTTTGATAGTGGGTTGAGAATCAACTCATTGTCTTCTAATACTTGACAATGAACAATGAATCCACTGTGCAACTATCAAGACAAGACTAATATGAATTGAATGTGTGAAACAAAACTTTGAGAGTCACTTTGTGTGCCACTTCTTAGAAGTTCTTATACCCTACCTTTGATGACTGACATCCAAGTATGATGTAAATGGATTTATAAATCATGTGAAAAAGGTGCAAATATACATAAATAAAATGAGAAGGTTAAACCTTCATAGATTCTCACCTGAGCCTTCATTTCTCCATGAAGTAAGGCTTTATCTAGAACTCAAACAAAAGCATATCAACTTTGTTTATCTGGATATTGGGTCAATGCTACAACCTGACAGTCATCTTCTTTATAGTAGCACAGAAGCTTGTCTTACCAATAATGTGGAATCAAAAACTTTAATATGAAAGATGATATTATGTCTGACAATGAAAATCTAAAATCTAAATATCATGGAAGATGATTATTAACAAAACAAATACTTGCACTAATTAAGAAGAAAACCAAAAGCACAAACTTACTCGCAAGGTGTCAAGTATTTACCTCATTAACTTACCGGTTAGATTATTTATAATGGGAAATCCCACACACTAAGGCATTCACTGCTACTAGAATTGTGGACTACATTATCTTTGCAGATACTAGAAACCATTGAATTGATCTTGAACTTACAAGCACTGCTTAATAGTTGACAGTACCTCTATATCTTTGAGTTGTCTTATGCTTTAGGAGAAGGGCTCAATACTTAGATTTGATGTGATATAGTGACTACATAACAACACAATGGACACTGAGTTAATAACCACTGATTACTAGTTGGAAATTCTTCTCAAAGGTATATGGATGCAAAGAAACTCATAATTCAAGTCATGTTTCTTAAAAAAACATACAATTATGTTTTTGCCAAAAAGAACAGACTTGGATACATGATATGAGATCTTACATTCAATGTTGAAAGTGGGCAGATGTTAAAGGAAAACTTGTGTCACTATTTAGGCATATCAGATAAAGAATAAAAGGAAATAGTATAGGCAATCAGATGAAGAGGAATTGATAAGAAATCAAATTCAGGAAATAGTATAGAGCAATCAAATGAAGAGGAAAAGGAAAAGTAGAAGAGAAGACATGGGGAAACAGTTATTGGAACAACATTTCAAATCAATGTAGCAAAGTAAATGAATAAAGATACATATATTTTACATAAATCTAATCACAATAAAATGTGGGTATGGAGATGGGAATGGTGTCCTCATCCCTAGACTAGAGTTTCCACGTGACCATGATTAAGACTATAAATTTCATCTTGTTGGAAAAAAGAAAACCCTTATCTAAAAAAAAATTCATTTCTATAGGCTTAAGTAAAAATTTGGTTCTTTCTAAATAACCTTAGTCTACCCAAATCACAAGAGCTCACAACTCCCTTAGAGTAAGTAGAATGCCTTTAAAAACAACTAGATTTGTATGACATAAACATCATTCTATTGGCATTGGCATATCAACCACATGTAATTTTAACAAACAAAGAAACACTAGTGTGTTGAGATCCAAGAACACAAAAAATAGATATGAAAGATAGTAATACTACAACTCATTAGAACAATACACTAAAAACATAACAGTGTGGCTAATTATATGAACATGTAATTTTAGTGCAATTTTTTTTTATCAAGAGAGAATTCAAAATCCTCACATGTTCTATTTGGTCAAGAACTTCCACCCTCAATGTAGACTACTCTTCAATCTCATATAGACCGATGCTCTCTAAAACCTGAAAATCTCCTATCAAAAATCAATTATGATGCTCAAAATACTCAAAATTCAAAAGAATGAGAAACACTGAATCTACTATAAAAAAGTTCAAAAAGTAAAAATTCATTAGACCCAGAAACTAAATTACATTTCTTTCAACAAAAATGGTTAGCAGTAGCACACACACACATTCCTCAGACTAAAAGAGGCATATGACCTTAAATAAGTTCAAAGATTAGAAAATGCCCCTAGGGTTGTGATATAATTGCAAAGTGGGTCATAAACCATAGGATGTGTAAACAAGATTCTGGGCCATAACTCAAAGAATGTGTAAATAATTAAATTCCTAGTGAGGTGATCTGGGTTCAAACCCACACACCAAAACAAGGTGGGCTAAACCTTAGGGGATGTGTAAAGGAGATTCTAGACTGTTTAAATATAAGCATAGGAGAACTTGGAATTTGTCCAGTAGAAACATAGACAATATTTTTGGCCACAGACCTTGAGTATGCCCAATAAGGGAAAAGCTAAAGGTTGTCACCTTCATGAACACAATTATGAACAAGTGACAACTAAAATTGGATCTGAGGCTTTTGATAAAGTATCCTTTGGCCGAGGGTTGGATAAATTGGAATCCCTTAACAAGAGAGTACATTTGATCAAATAGTTGTTGCTCCTCCACACCAAATAGATCCTTATCAACCATGTCAAATGCCACCCTTGGAAAATGCAGAGCACACTATATAAACCAAAACCTAACTGAAAACCACTATACAATGGCTAATAAACTAAAGATGATTACATGGTGCAACCAAAAAGAACATTGAATAACGGTAGTTTATTTATCACCATCTGTATGTTTTCAAAAATCATTCAGCAAAGTGAATTTATAGATTAAAAATGTTGGAAAGAAGTAGGATTTGAATGCTTATTCAACAACCCTCATTTGTCAAGAGAAGAAGATAGATTTGGTTTTGGAAAACTTACAAGGGCTTGATAGGGGAAGGGTAGCAGAAGTTGAGCATCTAATTCGATGGTTGCATGGCATGTAACTTCACCTTGAAAAAATTATTGCATGTTACTAACTTATACACCCAAGGTAATAGTTTAAACCACCAGATTGTTGAACTATACAACACCGATTATCAATCATTTCACCTCTGCTCATTTTCAACAAAATGGGCATTACCATTCCTATTGCAAACTGCTAGATTGTTGAACTGTACAACACCAATTATCAACCATTTTACCTCTGCTCATTTTCAACAAAATGGGTGTTGCCAGAACTTGAAATTTTTCAAAAATTATTGGAGACAGTGAAAAATATAGGAATCCAACCCTTGACAAGCTTGTCTATTTTGAAAGGCGACATCATGTCCAATTCAACAATGTCTTGAGCGTAGAGGCGGTCTTCTTCCTCTGACACATCTTCCAAGTCTTTGAGAGTATCAGGAATTACAAAGCGAGGAGCCATGACTCTTATCTATCAATTCTTGATCAGTTCAGGATGATATAGGGGTTTTTTTTGTTTGAATTATTTTTCATCGAAAAAATTTCCCTCTTTGTTGACTTCGAAATATTTTCCACTTCCGCCAATGAAATAATTATTTATGTGATTAATTATTTAGTCATTTTTATTTGTGTGACTAATTATTTAGGTGTGTTTTTATCTGACGATCAAATTAGTCACTTATGATGATCAGATTTGTCATTTATTTAGTCATTTTGTCACGTCTCAAACTTTGATACTATCTGTGGTTACTTTTTTGTGGAAATAATCTATGGATAATTATGTGTGTTAGATAATTTATTATTTTGAAAGATGAATGATTATTTTAATATGGAAAGATGTAATGAAATGAATGTAATATTTATGTTAGTAATGCTTCGGCTATTTGGTTACTATTTTATTAATGAGAAAATTGGAGTTTACTATGAGTTGCAGTTTGTCGAAGACAAGGGGTGGTTGAGGTAAAGGAGATTAGCATCCTGGTGGGGTTAAGATGGAGGAATATCATTCACACATTTCACGTAGTGACATGTAGCTGCATATGTTTGCATATTGAATGATTTAATAGTTTAATTTAAATTGCATTTTTATTTTATTTAAATTATATGATTGTATTGCATAGTTAGTTAATGGTGATTTAATTAGATTATAATTTAATTCATTGTTATTTAGTTATTGTGAGTGCTTAGAAAATAGAATAATTGAATTAGTTATTTAATTTGTTTTTATTTAGAGAATAATTATATTCTATTTAATTATTAGTTTTATAGATACATTGTGGCAAATATGTAAATTATTTTAATAATATTTTTAAAACTAGAAATAGAATAAAACATAATTTTGGAACAAAAACTTAATTTAGGAAAGAAAAGCTCTAGAAAATGAAAACGCTTGAGGAAGAGGAAATAATAAAAGAAGAGTTACAAATCATTTCTTGCACACAAAACTCATATTTAACATCTTGCATTCTCAAAAAGAGAGGGAAGTTCTTCATCTCTGAAATTGCATTCAAAACAAAAAGAAATTGTGGAAGTATTTTTGCGTACAAAGAGGGAATAGTTCAAATCAGGAAGCCTCTGTAAAAAAAAATATGTGGGAATCAAGCATTCGATTGGAATAGGGAGTGAATTCCAGGTTCTTATTTAATCTTATATCATTTGTGGTTGTGTGTGTGTGTATGAATCTTTTTCTTATGTACAAAAACCACAATCTTCTGTCTGAAATTTATATATAAAATTATATGCAACTAGTTGTGGCATTGTAAAAGAAATGTTTGTTTCGAAATATATATATACATATATATTATGATCGATATATATGTATATTGGTTCAACTGTATTTTATATTGGATCGATTATATGTTATATTGGATCGATTATATGTTATAATGGATTGACTGCACATTATAATGAAATGATTGTTGAAGATGGCACTAAGGCTGTTGTAGATGGAGGACGACACAACGTCACCAAATGGTGCCACAGTCCCTTAGGGACTGCGACCCCATTTGGGGATGACGGCCCCCTTTTTTATCACTGCTTAGTTTCATTTCAATTGTTGTGTTGTTCCCAAAATTAGCTACACTCATTTTTGTAGACGACCCCTACGAAACTTGTCCATTTCATAGCCTACACTCTAAGTTCACAAAATGAGACAAGTACTCTTGATCTCGAGCGAAGTCCTCTGACATCCTAGAAGAGTTTGTGACTTTCCCTCACCATGATTTCTTAAAAATTTTGAAGCTTATTGTGATCGTAAACTCGCCAAAATATCAATTTTTGGACATTTTGGGGTGTTAGAAAAGTTTTTGTTACTACATGCAATGGCAGCCCAAACAACCGCTCTTACATGTATTTTGGTTCTTTTATATGCAGAGTCGGCTCTTTCTGCTGCTTTTGCATATCTTACTAGGTTTTTGTTTTGACATGCAATAGCAGTTCGAACCCCCGCTCGTGCATGACCCTTTTTTAACTCCTAATATGCAAGGTTGGTCTTTTTCACTGCTTGCACATATGTTCAACCTTTCTCCTAACATGCTTGGTCAGTCTTTTCCTCCACCTTCACATATCTTTTCAAATCTATGACATTAATGCCACTCATGTTAGCATTATTGCACTTGATTTATGCCTTTTTAAAACTGTTTTAAATATTTTTGTTTGTTTATTCCTTGTTATCTAACCTCTCATTCAACTGTTAATCCTCCTAGAGATTGTTTGACTAAGGCGTTAGCAGATTCGACTAGATTTCTCTAATTGTGCATAAGTTAGCGTTTCATGTCGGCCTTTTGAGGTGAGTCGTCTTTTCATTTTCTTATTTTTTGTAATGAGTTTTATTCAAATGTTTTCTCTTTGTTTTTGAAACCCTATGTCAGCTTTGTATATTTTCACCATTTCTTTGTCTAACAAGCGGTGGTTTTGTCATGCCCTGCTTCACCATTGCTAAGTTGAGTATACCTCTACATGCATAGGTGGTGTTTCTAACCGCTCATGCGCCAACCATTACCTATTCTCAACTTCAAGGCCTATGGCAGTGGTCTTTTTCACTGTCCTCTACCCTTTGAGAGTTTTCCCTTACACAAAGAAACTTAACCCTTGCACTTTCCAATATGTAAAAGTGGTAGAAATCAGCGCCTTTACACATTCGGGAGATTATAAAGAAAATTGATGTAGTAGCGGTCAAAACCACTAACTATACATCAAATCAACTCAGCATACATGTAAAAGTGGTCCATTCAGTCAACCTTGCACATGCCTCAGTTACCATTTTACCCTGATGTAAGGGTGGTCATTTTGACCTCCCCTACATGTAAAACTTCTATCCTTCCAGAAAACATATGTAATGTCAGTATTTTCTGCCGGCTTTGCACAAAAATAAAATTCTTCCCAAACACATGCAGGAGCGGTCATTTTGACCGCTTGTACACATTTTCTTGAATTTTTCCTAACACTGGGAAAATTCACTTTTCAAGCCTTGTGAACCCGCTTTCACCCTTTACCTCAATTTGCGCGCACTCAAGCCCTTCATCGCATGCTTTCCTATCCATGATCATCGAATCGCGGTTATCCCAGTTTATCTATTTTTCCCCTGACTATGAGATCATGGCCTTTTACAGTTCTCAACAAGTGTTCATGGTAGATATTTATCTCAGAATTCTCTCCAAAGCTGATGTCGGAGCCATCTCTGTCTAAAGCCAAGATCATGAAGTACAAATACCAAGGTGTCTTTCTGGTGATGGCAGTACAATCAAATATTGATGAAATCAAGAAGAGAGCTTGGAGGAGTGGATAGATATGAAAAAGATTAAGATAAAGAATCTAATTACCATCAGGGTCATTGTAAATAGGGAATCATATCTTAAAACCAAGGAGACTCTGGTTCATCATATCCACATAATAAAAGGTTTACTTGAAGATCTATGTCAATCTCAAGAAGCCAGTGAAGATAGTGATGTCACGCTTCTACACAGGCTGGAAGAACTTCCATGCACCCTCACAGGTGAAGATCATAAGTTCCTCTCAACAGAGGAGATGGTAAGTTCTGTCGAAAAGATCGTTCAAAGGAAATTTGAAGAGGAGGTGCCCTCAGTACTTTCCATCGATAATCTATATGATCAACATTCAACTTTAGAGAACTTGAAGGACAATCTGGACAAAGATGAAAAGGCAATAAAGATAGTAAAAGATGCAATTCTTTAGGCCCGCACTATCTCAGAAAACACAACTAAACTAGATGCATGCAAGATGGCAGCCATACAGGCCATGTACTAGGATTTTCTAAAGAAGAATGACAGAGGAAACTAATGCCTTAGTTTATTTTTGTATTTGCATATGTACTTTATTTTTAGTTTTAGACATATCCACATGTAATTTTCCAAAATGTAATTACATGTGAGACAAAGGAAGTCCCAAGTCAAAGAGGACTCTTTTGTTGAATAGGTCAAAGTAGTTGTAAATTTCTTATTTTTGCTCCAGGCTCCTCCCTATAAATAAAGAGGGCCTCTATTGTAATTTTTTATCTTTTAGTTATTGAAGCGAAACTCTGCCAAATTGAAGAGCATTTTGAGACTTTGTATTCAAATTGTTAATCAAATTTTATTAAGTGAATAAGAAAGCAAGTGATCATTCAATCTTTGTGTTGGAATATCTTGTGGTGTATTGGAAATTGTTCTTATGTCCTTTTCCTAGTACTATCTTATCCTTTTGATCAAATTGTAGTGTGAGTGAGAATAATCTGGGAGATGTTCTAAAGTTGATTGTGGAGACTTTGTGCTACAACAATTATCTTTAGTTTGTAATTTTGTGTTTTGAAGTGAAAGATATTGGAAAGGCTTTGAACTACTATTCTCATTTGTGATCATATATTTTTTCATAGGTTTTGGTGAAGACTTTGGGTTGCACCTCATTCTACTTGGTTCTAAGTTATAAATCAGTAAAATAAGCAATGATAAATTTTGTGCTCTCGTGGGTTTCTTGGTTATTCAATTTGTATCAAGAAAGTGCTTTTCATTTTGTAAACATCATTTTTGAAAAAAGAGAAATGGATGATATGGTCTCACCCTAAATTAGTATTTAGTATTAAATAAGTTTGTGATAGTTGATAGGGAACCTCCCCTTGCTGAGAGGAAAGATTTATCTCATTACACTATGGTCGATATAACCATTTTGCCTTTAGTTAGTTGAAGACAAAATATTCGCCCAATAGTTTTTGGCAACTCCGCTGGGGAAGGAACGCGCAACTCGAAGCCTCACGCTCTGAGTTGAAGCATTGCAGTTCTTTTCCATTATTTCAAGATTTTTGAAAATTTTATTGAGTACACTACATTCTGGTAGATTCACAGTATACAAGAAGCAAGAGAGCTCAAGGCATTATTGATCCTATATTTGAGTTGATGCAGCAAAATAACTTTGGTCTTTTGCCTCCATGACCTCAACTTCAGCGAACTAGGAGTTTTCCTCCTACCAACGCTAGGTCTCCAATACCAGGTAAAGCTTCTAGTTCTAGTGCTAGCAGAGTTTTGTCTATTCATACTCCACAGAGGTTTGTTATCCCACCCTTTAATTAGTTCATCATGGCAGTTCAAGGCCCTTGGGGTAACACTTTTTGTCCTTTGAATTTAACTCTACCTTTGCATGAACTACCTCATAGTTCAAGGAAGAATTTTCCTAAGTTCTATGGTGATGGGAAAGTTCACGTGGATGAACACATTGCAGCTTTCTACATAGCTTGTGGTGTGATAGGTGTTGAGCATGAAGATGTAGCAGTAAGACTTTTTATGGAAACACTGCAAGGTGCTACTACAGATTGGTTTTACCATCTTCAAGCTCAGACTATAACCAATTGGAACACTCTCAAGACCAGGTTTGAGGCTAGGTTCAAACCTGCAGAAGATGCACATGCCTTATTGGCTCAGGTCACACAAATGAAGAAAGAGCCTCATGAACCCATGCGAGACTTCATCGTTAAGTTCAATAAGTTGAGAAACAGGATTCCTGTAACCGCTTAGCCAACAACAGAAAATCTTAAGTGTTTCTTTATCAATACTTAGCTTCCTAAAGTGAGCTTTCTGCTAAGACGGGCTAGTCCTGTAGATCTTCCTGCAGTTCAAATTTTGGCTACTAAAGTGGAAGATGATCTTATCCTTGCAGGTAAGATAAGAAGAGATGCTAACAAAAATAAAGGTCCCTCTTCTGCTGATAATTCTTCCACAAGCACCACGGACCCTATGATTCAAAAGTTAGCAAATGAATTGCTAGCTCTGAAAAGGCAAATGTCTCAAGGTATGTCTGCCCCTTCTTCTTATCAGGATATACCAAGGAGAACATTTCCCAACAATTCATATCAAGGTAATGCTGCCAAAAATCAAGGGCAACACAATCATCTTCCACCTACACAGGGGAAGCTTGCCATTGAAGCAACGCCGGTCAACTCAGCAATTGGCTATTATGAAGCAGAACATGATCATTCTTTCCAACCTGAATTGGACTAGGAGAATGATGCTAATCTCTTTGTAGAAGGAGAAGAAGAATTAGTTGGCGACTCTACCATTGGCTTTCTAAATTACCAAGATGAAGCTAAAAAAGGAGAAGTGTATGATGGAGCATATGTTGTTTTGACTAGGTCCCAAAATCAGTCAACTCAACAAGTTGATAAAGGAAAAGCAAGAGAAGAACCTCAACCAGTGATCTCAATTGTTAAACGGGGAATTCTGTTGCCTTTTCAGTGAAAAGACCTGGTGAGCAATAAGCAAGTAAGTACATCTAACAATCCTATATCTTCTACTTATGTCCCTTAGACCAATGCTACCCCTAATAAAACTTAGAATGATGGATTCCCTTCCTCTGTCTCTAGTTCATTTTAGTTATTTGATACAATAGATCATGCTAGGAAGACCAAAATCCAAATGTCTGAAGTTGAGTATTTACAAGCTAATCCTGAACAGTTTGATAGGTTAGCTAAATACGTCAAAAACAAGACTATCCCTACAGGACAAGATTTTCCAAGAGTTGCCCATGATTCCTCAAAGAACAAATCCACTCAAAATAATCTTGTCACTACTCCCCTTGTTGCCTCTAGAAAAATAGAACCTTTTTTATGTTTCTTTATTGGTAAATGGTCATAAGTTGAGTAACTGCATAATAGATTCTAGAGCCTCTGATAATGTTATGCCTGCTAAAGTACCAGACACCCTTGGCCTCACCTTAACTAAGAATTTTGGGAGATGTTTCTCCATGGAAAATAAGCAAGTACCATTATTGGGTCAAATCAAAGATGCCCAATTTGCATTTGCAACCTTTCCATACAAGAGGATTAAGATGACCGTCCTAGTAGCTAATGTTCCAGCTTCTTATGGCATTATGCTTGGGCGTAATTTTGTAAAGATGTAGGTGGGGAATTGAACATGGATCTATCTGAAGCAAGGATACATGTTAAAGGCGTCATGCAAAAGTTGTTTCCAGAGAAAGAGGCAAAATACATTGTTACCCAAATGGCAAATCCCAAAGCTCAAATTTTGTTTGAATCTTCAGGAATGGGTAATTATTTCCTAGTTCAGCAGATGAGAGCTCATCAGGTGAGAGTTCAAACAAATCAGATGGAGAATCAGAAGAGTACTCAGATGAAAGTTCAGGTGAAGGTATAGTAATGCCAGATTCTTCCCTCACTAATGAAGAAGAATCTTTTGGTCAAAGAAATTCCAAAAAATTAAATTCTAACAAGGTCTAGGTTTTAGAATTTGATGGTAGTTGTTCCTCTACCGGTTCTGGAGCTGAAGTTATTTTGATATCTCTACAAGGTGATATCTTCCCTTTCTCATACAAGTTGCAATTCAACAATAGCAACAACACCGCTGAATACGAGTCATTATTGCTCGGATTAGAGGCTGCTCATGCTAGAAGTGTTAAAAATCTTCATGCTCAAGGGGATGCCGAATTAGTGGTTTGTCAAGTGAGAAATTTGTATCAAACCAAGAATGAAAGATTGAGACACTATCGCAATCGTGTGTGGGATTGCATTGAAGGTTTTGATTCTTTCAACATTTCTGCAATGCCAAGAGAGTTTAATGATCGTGTAGATTCATTAGTTGTCTCTGCAACCCTTATGGTTCCTCATAAAGATTTCAAAGGAAACAAGTACACTATTGAGCTAGTCTTTTGACCAAGTGTACCTTATAATGCTGACCATTGGCAGGTGTTAAATGGTGATAACCAAATCATTGCTTTCTTGGAAAAGATGGATAGCTTTGATGAGCTCTATTTTGAAGGTAGTGAATCTCCACCACGGCAATACATTTCCGAAATAGATTCACAAACTGGCAAAGAGTTTCTTCAACTGAAAGGGAATAAGATTCCAAAAGGTTTGGTCTCCCTTGAAAAGCTATTTGATAAGCATGACAAATATATCAAGTAGCAGCAACAAGTGGATTCAAGTTTCTCTATGGAATTTGAGCAAGTAAATTTGAGTTCGGAGGCAGATCCCAAAATGGTCAACATTGGGAAATGTTGCACTGCCAATGAGAAGTTCAAATTCATTACACTCCTTTGCCATTACATTGATGTCTTGGCATATTCCTATGATGACCTGAAGTCCTTCAGGCCTAAGGAAATTCAGCATGAAATTCCCCTTAAAGCTGGGTCATTGCCTCACAAGCAGAAACAAAGGCAATACAACCCCCAAATATCAAGTACTATCCTTTCTGAGATTCAAAAGATGTTGAATGCAAGGATAATTTTTCCAATTCATCACTCTACCTGGATCGTGAACATAGTTCCTATAAGGAAGAAGAATGGAGAAATCCATATCTGCGTTGATTTTAGGAATCTCAACCAATCTTCTCTAAAGGATAACTACCCCTTACCCATCATGGATCAAGTGTTGCAAATAATAATTGGTTCAGAAATGTTGTCTATGTTAGACAATTTTTTGGGGTATAATCAAGTAGAGGTTAATGAAGAAGATCAGTACAAGACTACTTTCACAACACCTTGGGGCACGTTTGCATATCGCAGGATGCCTTTTGGTTTGATCAATGCTAGCGCCACATTCTAGAGAGCAATGGACCTTGCCTTCAGGGATGAGATGGGGAAGTTCATCATGGTGTATCTTGATGACTTGACTATTTTCTCCAAACAGCATCATGATCATGCATACCATTTATGACAAGTGCTGGAAAGATGTCGGTAAAATGGTATCTCTCAACCCTAAGAAATCATTTTTTGGGGTTACAGAAGGTAAACTTCTCGGTTACATTGTATCCTAAGAAGGCACTAAAATTGACTTAGAAGAGTCAAATCCATTCAAAGTCTTACTCTGCCTACTAGTAAGACTGCAGTTCATTCTTTCTTCAGAAAGGTGAATTTTCTGCGAAGGTTCATTCCTGAATTTGCAGAGAAAACCCATTACATCGTCAACATGATGAAGGGTAAGACCACTTTTTGTTGGAGTGTGGAAGGTAAAGCGGCATTTGAGGATATCAAGAGGGCTATTTCTCATGCTCTAGTTCTTGTTTGTCCTGACTATACCAAGGATTTCATAGTATACAACTACGCTTCTAAACATACAATTTCGACCATTCTTGTTCAGTAGAATGAAGGTGTGGAATCCCCCATATCATTTATGAGTTGTCCTCTCAAAGCTCATGAATTGAAATATTCAAATATGGAGAAGCATGCTTATGCCGTGGTCAAGGCGGTAAACCATTTTCGGTTCTATATTCTGAATTCACATACTATTGTTTTGGTGCCTGATACAACAGTAAAGTCGATTCTGACTCAATAGGAGTTTGAAACCAAAAGAGGTAATTCGATTGCTAAGATCCAAGAGTTTGATCTTGATATCAAACCTACCAAGCTTGTGCATGGTAGAGGTTTGTGTCAATTGATTGCTGATAGCATACCAAAAGAGACAGGGGATGAAGAAGAAGAAGTTGAGGATATGCCAACTGTTCTTTTTGTCACTACTACTGATGAGTGGTATTCAAATATTGTTCATTTTCTTACCTATGGTGAGTGTCCTTCCCATCTGTCTTATAAGGAGAAAAGAACTATTAAGTTGAAGGATACTAACTATGTCCTATGGGACAATGGTTTATATAAAAGAAGTCTTGATGGAGTATTTCTCCGTTGCATGGATAAAGTGCAACAAAGTAGACTTCTGGAGTCTTTCCACAATTTGGCCTATGGTGGACATTTTTCTGCACATGTGATGGCTCATAAGATTCTGCGAGCCAGATACTATTGGCCCACACTCTTTCAAGATGTGTATACTTGGGTACGTAGGTGTGAGTTGTGTCAACAGTTTGTTGGGAAACCTAAGTTGGCCGCATTACCTCTTAAGCCAATGGTGATTGAAGAACTTTTCTAGCAATGGTGCATCAACTTCATTAGCGTTGTGAACCCACCATCGAGTGCAGGACACAACTATGTTCTCACCGTGACAAATTATTTTACCAAGTGGGTGGAAGCCATCCCAGTTAAGCATGCTACTTCCAAAGTGGTATGTAATTTCCTTAAGGAAAACATTATTTCCCGATTTGGAGTCCCAAACAAGATTGTAGCAGATAATGCTACTTGTTTCTCTTCCCATGAGATTATTGGCTTTTGCTATGAACATGGGATCATTCTTTCCCACTCTTCGAACTATTATCTGCAAGGAAATGGTCAGGCAGAATCAAGTAACAAAAATCTGGTTACTATTATTAGGAAGCTGGTGGAAGAGAATCAGAGAACTTGGCATAAAGCATTGTTTGATGCTTTATGGGAAAATAGGATTACCCTAGAAAGGGTGATAGGCATGTCACCATTTTAGCTTCTGTATGGTCTGAATGTAGAGATACCTATTACCTTGGAGTTGTCGGCACTGAAGTTGGAAAAGGCAGTGGAAGATAGAAATTTTGAAAGTTCTATTGACAAAAGAATCATGTACCTAACTGAACTTGAGGAGCAGCGAGCTATGGTGGTGGATCGTATCGCTAAACATCAAATTTAGGTGAAGAAACTCTTTGACAAGAGAGCAAGGGCTCGTGAGTTTCAAATTGGAGATCAAGTCTTGTTATGGGACAAGAGGAGAGAACCAAAAGGAATGCATGGGAAATTTGATTCCTTGTGGAGAGGTTCGTTTACCATTCATCAGTTCTATGGTGAAAATAGCTTTTTTCTGGAGTATCTGGATGGGACACCATTCTTGTTACCTCACAGTGGATAACATCTGAAACACTTCAATCCTTGAAGTATCAAATAAGTTCACTTGTACATTTGTATAGTTTTGTGTTTTTATTTTTGTGTTTTTGTTTAGTCTTTTGTGTCTTTTTCTTTTGGTAGCTTGACTCTATAGCCCAGTGGCATGGACGAAGGCACTTAGAGACTGGATTCTCCTCCCTTCAATCGTTTCAAAGTTTGATCGATGGAAGTTCCCTAGTTAGAGCCAGCTGTTGTTCTCAAAATCGGCTACGTTCATTTTTGTAGACGACCCCTATGAAACTTGTCTATTTCATAGCCTACACTCTAAGTTCACAAAACAAGACAAGTACTCTTGATCTCGAGTGAAGTCCTCTGACATCCTAGAAGAATTTGCGACTTTCCCTCGCCATGATTTCTTGAAAATTGCAAAGCTTATTGTGATCGTAAACTCACCAAAATATCAATTATTGGACATTTTGGGGTGTTAGAAAAGTTTTTGTTACTACAGGCAATGGCGGCCCAAACAACCACTCTTACATGTATTTTGGTTCTTTTATATGCAGAGTCGGCTCTTTCTATTGCTTTCACATGTCTTACTAGGTTTTTGTTTTGACATGCAATAGCGGTTTGAACCCCCGCTTGTGCATGACCCTTTTTAACTCTTAATATGCAAGGTCGGTATTTTTCACCGCTTGCACATATGTTCAACCTTTCTCTTAACATGCTTGGTCAGTCTTTTCCTCTGCCTTCACATATCTTTTCAAATTTGTGACATTAATGCCACTCGTGTTGGCATTAATGCACTCGATTTACACCTTTTTAAAACCATTTTAAATCTTTTTGTTTGTTTATTCCTTGTTATCAAACCTCTCATTCAACTGTTAATCCTTCTGGAGATCATTTGACCGAGGTGTTAGTGGATTCGACTGGATTTCTCTTATTGTGCATAAGTTAGGGTTTTGCATTGGCCTTTCGAGGTGAGTCGTCTTTTCATTTTCTTGTTTTTTCTAATGAGTCTTATTCAAATGTTTTCTCTTCATTTTTGAAACCCTATGTCAACTTTGTATATTTTTGCCATTTCTTTGTCTAACTGGGGTGGTTTTGTCATGCCCTGCTTCACTATTGCTAAGTTGAGTATACCTCTACATGCATAGGCAATGTTTCTAACCGCTCATGCGTCAACCATTACCTATTCTCAACTTCGAGGCCTATGGCAACAGTCTTTTTCACCATCCTCTACCCTTTGAGAGTTTTCCTTTACATGAAGAAACTTAACCCTTGCACTTTCCAATATGCAAAAGTGGTAGAAATCAGCACCTTTACACATTCGGGAGATTATAAAGAAATTTGATGTAGTAGCGGTCAAAACCACCGACTATACATCAAATCAACTCAGCATACATGTAAAAGTGGTCCATTCAGCCAACCTTGCACATGCCTTAGTTGCCATTTTACCCTAATGTAAGGGTGGTCATTTTGATCACCCCTACATGTAAAACTTCTATCCTTCCAGAAAACACATGCAATGTCAGTATTTTCTACCAACTTTGCACAAAAATGAAATTCTTCCCAAACACATGTAGGAGCGGTCATTTTAACTGCTTGTGCACATTTTCCTAAATTTTCCTAACATTGGGAAAATTCACCTTTCAAGGCCTGTGAACCCGCTTTCGCCCTTTACCTCGATTTGCGCACACTCAAGCCCTTCAACGCATGCTTTCATGTCCATGATCATTGAATCACGGTTATCCCAATTTATCCATTTTTCCCCTGACTACGAGATCATGCCCTTTTGCAGTTCTCAACAAGTGTTCATGGTAGATATTTATCTCAGAATTCTCTCTAGAGCTGATGTCGGAGCTATCTCCATCCAAAGCCAAGATCATGAAGTACAAATACCAAGGTGTCTTTCCGGTGACGGCAGTGCAGTCAATTATTGATGAAATCAAGAAGAGAGCTTGGAGGAGTGGATAGATATGAAAAAGATTAAGATAAAGAATCTAATTACCATCGGGGTCATTGCAAACAGGGAATCATATCTTAAAACCAAGGAGACTCTCGTTCATCGTATCCACATAATAAAAGGTTTACTTGAAGATCTATGTCAAGCTCAAGAAGCCAGTGAAGATAGTGATGTCACGCTTCTACACAGGCTGGAAGAACTTCCATGCACCCTCACAGGTGAAGATCATAAGTTCCTCTTAGCAAAGGAGATGGTAAGTTCCTTCGAAAAGATTGTTCAAAGGAAATTCAAAGAGGAGGTGCTCTCAGTACTTTCCATGGATAATCTATATGATCAACATTCAACTTTAGAGAACTTCAAGGATAATCTGGACAAACATGAAAAGGAAATAAAGGTAGTAAAAGATGCAATTCTTCGGGCCCGCACTATCTTAGAAAACACAAATTAACCAGATGCATGCGAGATGGTAGCCATACAAGCCATGTACTAGAATTTTCTAAAGAAGAATGACGGAGGAAACTAATGCCTTAGTTTATTTTTGTATTTTCATATGTACTTTATTTTCAGTTTTAGACATATCCACATGTAATTTTCCAAAATGTAATTACATGTGAGATAAAGGAAGTCCCAAGTCAAATAGGACTCTTTTGTTGAATAAGTCAAAGTAGTTGTAAATTTCCTATTTTTGCTCTAGGCTCCTCCCTATAAATAAAGAGGGCCTCTATTGTAATTTTTTATCTTTTAGTTATTGAAGCGAAACTCTGCCAAATTGAAGAGCATTTTGAGACTTTGTATTCAAATTGTAAATCAAATTTTATCAATTGAATAAGAAAGCAAGTGATCATTCAATCTTTGTGTAGGAATATCTTGTGGTGTATTGGAAATTGTTCTTATGTCCTTTTCCTAATACTATCTTATCCTTTTGATCAAATTGTAGTGTGAGTGAGAATAATCTGGGAGATGTTCTAAAGTTGATTGTGGAGACTTTGTGCTACAACAATTATCTTTAGTTTGTAATTTTGTGTTTTGAAGTGAAAGATATTGGAAAGGCTTTGAACTACTATTATCTTTTGTGATCATATATTTTGTCGTAGTTTTCGGTGAAGACTTTGGGCTGCACCTCATTCTACTTGGTTCTAAGTTATAAATCAATAAAAGAAGAAACGATAGACTTTGTGCTCTCGTGGGTTTCTTGGTTATTCAATTTGTATCAAGAAAGTGTTTTTCATTTTGTAAACATTATTTCTGAAAAAAGAGAAATGGATGATATGGTCTCACCCTAAATTAGTATTTAGTATTAAATAAGTTTGTGATAGTTGATAGGGAACCTCCCCTTGCTAAGAGGAAATATTTATCTGAGCAAGACTTGTGTTAGTTTCAAGACAGACAACTGAGAGGGGGGGTGAATCAGTTGTCCCAAAACTTTCTTTTATTAACCACTTAAATCCTTCTTGTAATTAAGTAGCATAATAATAAATCAATCATGGAAACATAATGCAACAATTCAAGAGCAGAAACACATTAACACATATGACACCAAGATTTTAACTGGAAAACCCAGTTAAGGGAAAAACCACGGGGTGACTAACCCAAGATTGTATTCTCTATTAAAATAATAAGAAGAACAAAATGGCACATGCCAATTAGGGATCACTACTCGAGCACACTGCTCACAAGAGGCCCACTGCCTACAGTAGACACACTATCTACAGAATAATAAATATTACATACTTGAACTAAAGAATAGCATCTTCACCATGCTTGAGTCAATTCCATTTAAGCACAACACTTTTTCTCTACCTTTCTCTCTTCTCCTCTCTAGCACACTCTCATCGCCACCAAGATACCTTTGAAATGATTTCACAACACTTATTTATACAAAAGATTGACTTTGGGATAATCATCAAAGTCGGCATACTTTACAGAGAAAATACACAAATACAACTTGACTTATTATAAAAGACTTCATGTGAATCACCACACTGTCGGCCACACAGATCTGGGACTTAAATCTTCTTTGAGGAACATGCCATGCTTCGCAGAACATCTTCAAGATCATTCGCAAGATGTGTAAATCATCTGGTCGAACAAGTTTAGGAAGAACATCATCATCCGAAAGTAATTCTTCAATTTTGAGCTCAATCTTCAATGCGGATCACCAACACAAACTAGACACAAACTAGAGATCCCTACAAGCTTGCCTGAATCACCAAGAACATCCACACTACTTTTGCTTACTGAAATCATTCTCTTCTTCATCCAGAACCTCAAGAACACAGTCTGTCATCACTGTCATATTGGAATAGATACTTGCGGACCTCCAGACAATGAAGTAATTGAGTTAATTCACATTGACTTCCTAAACACTTCATCAAATCCGTAGAAAAAGATATTGCATTTCTGGATCTCACCGGACCTATTTGTGTCACTCTGTCACCTCTGAACATCTGCCAGAACTAGTTTTACTCATATGGCCATAACTTCTTCAAATCTTCATGCGGACCTCTCAAATCTTTACTGGATCACCTTTAGACACATATCTACAAACCCTTTAATGCGCATCCTCTTACTTTCATCTTAGCTGGGATCTTCACTTCATAGAGCTTCACTGTCTTCACTGTTCTTCTCTGTTTCTAATAGGACTAATTTTCTCAATATCTTTCACACACAACTCATCCAATCCTTGACATCAATGCAATAGGAGTATGTTGACATCAATGACACCAGTTAGGCCCATACTTGCAACAATCTCCCCCTTTGTCATTGATGGCAACATATGATGTGAAAATTTGTTTTAACCATCAAGACAAGTACTTCTCCTCACTGACTAACATAAATCCCCCTATCAACAACAACCATTCACATGTCTTCTCTTCCTTTACTACTTCCCCTTTGATCAGCAACCACTTTTTATTTTTCACATGTCTTCTCTCCCCCTTTGACATCAATGGTAAAGGGTACATACTTGCATCACTCAAGATCATACAGACTGCTCGCGCTGAGTAGCAACTTCCCATCATCAATTCAGACCACAAGATATGACTGTGAGATCCACTGGACTAATGCACATCAGTGCACCTTAATTCAAAACTGGAGGGGTAATAACCCCTAACTTCTCCCTGAGATACTCAAAAGAGTCCTTAGGTAGAGGTTTAGTAAAAATGTCTGCAATCTGATCCTTGGAGGTTACAAACTCCAATCTGACTTCATTCTTGTTCACCTGCTCTCTCAAAAAGTTAAACTTGATGGATATATGTTTTGTCTTTGAATGCAACACTAGATTTTTTGATATATTTAATGCACTTGAATTATCACAGAAGATTGTGATAGGTTCCTCATACTCCACTCTGATGTCTCTTAGCATTTGCTTCATCCACAATACTTGAGTGCACCTACCTACTACTGCAATATATTCTACTTCTGCAGTGGACAAAGATATTGCCTCTTGTTTCTTGCTCAGCCAAGAAACCAATCTTTTCCCTAAAAAGAATGCTCCACCATTGGTACTCTTTCGGTCATCCACATCTCCTACCCAATCCACATTTGTATATGCATGAAGAGAGAAATCATGATCTCTAGGATACCATAAACCATACTCAATTATTCCTTTTAGATATCTAAGAATCATTTTGATTGCCATGACATGAGATTCTCTAGGATCAGCTTGGAATCTAGCAACACGACCAGCAACATTCATAATGTCAGGTCTAGGTTGAGTAAGATACAATAGTCCTCCAATCATTGATCTGTACTTTTTCTGATCAGCCTCAAGAGAGTCATCATCTTTTCTCAATTTACATTTGGTTGCCATGGGAGTATTCATTGGTTTTGAGTCTACCATCCCAAATTTCTTCAACAATTCTTTCACATATTTGGTCTGTGAAATGAAGATTCCTTTCTTTGTTTGAATGATTTGCAGACCCAAGAAGAAATTTATTTCCCCAAACATGGACATCTCAAATTCACTTTTCATTTGATTTGCAAAAGTTTTGCACATACTGTCTCTTCCTCCAAAAATGATATCATCAACAAATACTTCAACAATCAAGATATTTTCATGATCAATTTTGAAGTACAAGTTACTATCAGCAGTACCTTTGTTGAAACCAATCTTCAAAAGATGCTTATCCAATCTTTCATACCAGGCTCTTGGGGCTTGTTTGAGTCCATACAGTGCTTTCTTCAACTTGTAGACCATATCACCATGATCAGACAATTGAAATCCATCTGGTTACTCAATGTATACTTCTTCTTCCAAGTCACCATTCAGGAAGGCAGACTTGACATCCATTTGATATACTTTGAAGTCCTTGAAGGTAGCAAAGGCAAGAAATAATCTGACTGCTTCAATTCTTGCCACCAGAGCAAAAGTTTCTTCAAAATCAACTCCTTCTACTTGAGAATAACCCTTGCAGAC
Organism: Cunninghamia lanceolata; assembly: GCA_027924645.1. NCBI lineage: Eukaryota > Viridiplantae > Streptophyta > Pinopsida > Cupressales > Cupressaceae > Cunninghamia > Cunninghamia lanceolata. The sequence goes on from BSBN01000771.1 coordinate 2,418,662, forward strand.
CAATCTGGTTTTGTTTCTGACTACTTCACCATCTTCATTCAGTTTATTCTGGAAGACCCATTTGGTTCCAATCACATTTTTGTTTCTAGGTCTAGGAACAAGATCCCAAGTGTGATTTTTCTCAATTTGCATCAGCTCTTCCTTCATTGCTTTAGTCTAGCTTTCATCATTGCATGCTTCACTTACTATTTTTGGTTTAATTTTTGAGATTAGACAATACTTTTCTGAGTCTTGAGCAATCTTTCTTCTCGTTTGAACACCTTTGCTTTTATCACCTATGATATGATCTTCAGAGTAATTCAGTCTTACCTATCTAGGAGTTTTAGGAATTTCTTGCACTTCTATTTCTTGAACAGGTTCATTCAAACTTATCTCTTCTTCCTGATTCTCTAGATTAGTCTAGATCTAAATTTTAGAAGGGGCTTGGACTTCTTGGACCAAAACATCATTCTAATCATCTTCTTCATATTCATAAAACCTTGAGGGTTTTTCATTACCTTCATCAACCTTCACATTTGTACTTTCTATAAGCTTTCTCAATCTCTTGTTGTAACACCGATATGCTTTGCTTTGAGTAGAATAACCCAAGGATATTCCTTCATCACTTCTAGCATCAAATTTGCCAAGGTCTTCATCTCTTTTAATGTAACATTTTCTACCAAAGACTCTAAAATACTTCACAGTGGGAGTGATGCCAAACCAGAGTTCATAAGGGGTCTTACCAGTATTGCTTCTGTTTTGTACTCAATTAAGAGTATAGGTAGAAGTGCTTACAGCTTCTCTCCAGTAGATCTAAGGAACATTTGCTTTCATCATCATCATTCTAGATGCTTCCTGGATGGTTCGGTTCTTTCTCTCCACTACTACATTCTGCTGTGGAGTCCTTGGAGCAGATAACTAATTTTTATCCCAAGTTTCTCACAAAATTCTATGAACTCTCCAGATGTGAATTCTCCACCTCTATCAGACCTGAGACATTTTATGTTTAATCCAGTTTCATGCTCTACCATAGCCTTGAATATTTTGAATTTCTCAAGAGACTCAGATTTTTCTTTCAGAAAAGTCACCCACATCATCAGGGATCATCAATTAATAACATGAAGTATCTATCACCTTGCAAACTCCTAATTCTTGTCGGTCCACATAGATTAGTATGTACTAAGTCCAACAATCCGGTAGAAGATTGTTCCTTACTTTTAAATGTGACTCTACTCTACTTACCCAACTGACATTCTTTGCACAAACTATTAGTAGGTTTCACCAATCTTGGAAGGTCTCTTACAGCCTAAGTGTTGCTTATCTTGAAGATATTATCAAAATTCACATGACACATTCTCCTATGCCACAACCAACTCTGATCAATTTGAACAAATAAACAACTTTTGCCAATACAAACCAAGTGGAAGATGTTACCTTTTATTTGAGTACCGGATGCAATCTCTATTCTAGAACTTTCAAAAATCTTACATTTTCCATTTTTGAATTAGAGATCATAGCCTTTGTCCACCAACTATCCAACAGTAAGAAGATTGTGCTTCAGACCTTCAACATACAGTAAATTACTAGTTTTGTTCTTTCCATCAAAAGAAATAGTTCTTCTTCCTCTGTTTCTGCCAGCAGAATTATCACCAAATTTTACCACTCCTCCTTCATATCTTTCCAAATCTATGAACTTATTTTTGTTACATGTCATATGGTGGGAGCATCCACTGTCAATGACCCAATCATCCTTTTCTTCAACTTGGGCAGCCAGAGCTCTTTCTATCATTTTATGATTGATAGATTCAGAGGGTATTGGATCTTCTTCCTTGATGGAAATAAACACCCAGTCACTTCCGGATTTGTTTCATGTCTCTGATTCATCATCTGTTACTCCTTCATCATCATCATCCTCATCAACATAGTAGCATTTCTTTTGGAATCTTGATCTGTTTGGATTTGCCCTTGAAAATCTTTCTGGACACCTTGAGGCAAAATGATCAATCTTATTGCAGTTGAAACATTTGAAGGGCAATTTTCCTTCATACTTACCAAATCCTCTTGGCAGTCTTTTTGCAATAAGGGCTTCAAGTTGAGAAGCTTCTGCTTCATCTTCTTCTAGATCTTTTCTTGCTTTTTCATACCATGATGTTTCTTTAAGGAGTTCTCTCCTGGATCAAACTTTTGTTTGCCTTTTACAGAGGCACTAACTTTGAATGCAGATTTAGTCTTGGGGGTGCATCTTCAAACTCGGCCAATTCAAATGCAGCTAATTTTCCAACCAATTGATCCCTTGTAATATTTGAAAAAGATCTGAATTCTTCAATAGTAGCAACCTTGTGTTTGTAAGGAGGTATGGATCTGAGAACTTTGGTAACAATCTCATCTTCATCCAAGATTCCACCAGCACGCCTAATGCCACAAACAAGCTCATTTACTTTTGGCATAAATGTAGTGAAATTCTCATCTTCAGGTTTTCAAATTTTCCTTTCAGACTCTATAGCTTGGCACATTTAACATATTTGTCTCCTTCATGCAGAAGTTCCATTTTTTCCCAAATCTCATATGCAGTTTTTAAATCTATAACATTTGTCAGCTCTGAATCAGATAAGGCACTTAGTAAAGCTTCTTTAGCTCAAAGATTGTCGTCAACATCTTTTATTTCATCTATATTTGTCAGACCATCCTTTGGAGGAACATACTTCTTTAAAGCCATGATCCAATATTGCATTCCCATACATTGCAAGTGACATTCCATGTGGCTTTTCCAAAGAGTGTAATTGGTTCCATCAAACCTCAGACTATCTTTCTTATAGGAAGACATTGTTGTTATATGGAGCCTAATCAGACTCAGAGGTTATATTTACCCCACTTTTATTGGAGTGGTTTCCCCTCCAAATTCCTATGGGGTCAAGGGGCAACGCCCCTTGCGGGGTCCAGGGACAGCGCCCCTGGCGCGTTTCCTGTCGCTATATAGGGCGGGGTCGAGGGGCAGTACCCCCAAATCCTCACACGGTTTTTTATTATTTCATAATGCACTGGGAGTTAATTTTTCATTGACCGACATAAGAAAACCCTATTTTGTAACCGACAAAAAGCTTGATAAAAAGCGGCTAAGGGTTAGGATTTTGGTATTGTATTGTAGCATTTTGCAGCAGTATTGAGTTGCAGGGATTGCTGATTGTAATCGGTTTTGATTTACTGGATAATAATATTGGACTCTCTGTTTGGTGGATGTAGCCCGAGTTTGGGTGAACCACGTTAAACTTGTCTCTCGCTATTATTATTTCTGTGTATTTCCATTTCTCTGTTTAATCTTTATTTGCATTTAATTGATATCGTCTGCCGGCTAACCCTAACAGACATCCTAGATCTCCTCAGGTGGTTAAGCTATTTTAGAGGAACTTGGCTCTTATACCAATTGTTAGTTTCAAGATAGACAACTAAGAGGGGGGTGAATCAGTTGTCCCAAAACTTTCTTTTATTAACCACTTAAATCCTTCTTGTAATTCAGTAGCATAATAATAAATCAATCATGGAAACACAATGCAACAATTCAAGAGCAAAAACACATTAACACATATGAGACCAAGATTTTAACGTGGAAAACTCGCTTAAGGGAAAAACCATGGGGTGACTAACCCAAGATTATATTCTCTATTAAAAGAATAAGAAGAACAAAATGGCACATGCCAATTAGGGCTCACTACCTGAGTACACTGCTCACAAGAGGCCCACTGCCTATAGGAGACACACTGTCTATAAAATAATAAATATTACATACTTGAACTAAAGAATAGCATCTTCACCATGCTTGAGTCAATTCCATTTAAGCTCAACACTTTTTCTCTACCTTTCACTCTTCTCCTCTCTACCACACTCTCATCTCCACCAAGATACCTTTGAAATGATTTCACAACACTTATTTATACAAGACATTGACTTTGGGATAATCATCAAAGTTGGCATACTTTACAGAGAAAATACACAAATACAACTTGACTTATTATAAAAGACTTCATGTGAATCACCACACTATCAACCACATAGATCTGGGACTTAAATCTTCTTTGAGGAACATGCCATGCTTCACAGAACATCTTCAAGATCATCCGCAAGATGTGTAAATCATCCGGTCGACCAAGTTTAGGAAGAACATCATCATCTGGAAGTAATTCTTCAATTATGAGCTCAATCTTCAATGTGGATCACCAACATGAACTGGACACAAACTAGAGACCCCCACAAGCTTGCTTGAATCACCAAGAACATCCACACTACTTCTGCTTACTGAAATCATTCTCTTCTTCATCTGGAACCTCAAGAACACAATCTATCGTCACTGTCATATTCGAATATATGCTTGTGGGCCTCCAAACAATGAACCAATTGAGTTGTCAATTCACATTGACTTCCTAAACACTTCATCAAATCCGCAGAACAAGATATTACATTTCTAGATCTCACCAGACCTATTTGTGCCACTCTGTCACCTCTGAACATCTGCCAGAACTAGTTTTACTCATATGGCCATAAATTCTTCAAATATTCATGCGGACCTCTCAAATCTTTACTAGATCACCTTTAGACACATATCTACAAACCCTTTGATGTGCATCCTCTGAATTTCACCTTAGCTGGGATCTTCACTTCATAGAGCTTCATTGTCTTCATTGTTCTTCTCTGTTTCTAATAGGACTAATTTTCTCAATATCCTCAGCACACAACTCATCCAATCCTTGACATCAATACAACAGGAGTATGTTGATATCAATGACAACACTGGTTAGGCCCATACTTGTAACAACTTGCTCTTCCTCTTCTTCCCTAGCCATCTTCTCACTCTGATACCATATGATGCAACCAAACTTTACAACATAATATTCAACACTATTATTATTGCAAAAATACTCAGAAACTTAGAAATATTTTTGAATCCTCCTTTTCATTCCATTCCATTATGCTACAACTAAAAATAAAAATCAAACATATACAAAAATGAAAATTACCTTTTTTGACAGTTTTTTAGCAACTTTCTAAAATTGTCATTTTTAGTAATTTCACATCCTTATCTATGTGGCCATGAAACTTGCCAATTATTTGAAAATAACTAAAAAAGGGCTAATTATCAACTTTCTAATCTAACTGCATGTAAACTTCAAAAACTAATTAGAAAAAATAACTTGGAAAAATCTTGAAAAATCATTAAGACCTCATTTTGAGGCCCTAGATAATCATAAAAGGTCCCAAAAAAGTGTCAAAATAGTGACCTACCGAATTTACCAATTCAATGGGATTTTCAATCAACTCCTCAAGATGTATCTGCTCACCAAATTTCAATTCAAACGGACTCTTGGGTCAAAAGTTATGACCTCTGGAAGTTTCTGCATCAGCATAGCCACCGTTGGTTTTCGCTACTCCTGGAGTAGTTCAAAATTTTAGAATGGTGAAAGGGAGACATTAAAAAATCAAAATTAAAACTTAACCATCATAGTAATTGTGACTATGGAAGGGAGCAAGATTTAAATTAAACAATTTAATTGTAATTGTGGAGTCAATAGGTTGGGCAATTATGTTGAGTTGATTGATATATAAATTTGAAGATCAATTGACTGAAATTAAGAGCATTGCTTTGTGTTCTGAGACCAACAAAACAGATGGCAAGAGATCTCTTTAACAAGAAATTAAGATTCAAGTAGCAAACAACATAATTGAAGTTCAAAATATGTAAAGTATATGAGTGACAGTACTGCCATTGCGTCTATCCCTCCATGTAACCGAGGCAAAAAAACATAAAATAATGCAAGAGAATGTCGTAAAAATAGAAGGATCAAAAATTACCTACAAAGCGGAGGAAGGCGAAAATCTTGGGGTGGTGAAAAAGTTACTAAGCATCGGCTTGTTTTTACTCCTCCAGGAACCCAAGACACCTGCCTATGATGTGGAGCAGCTGCAGGAACCTAGGCTACATGGGCAAGAAAGGAAGTCTTGAGATCTGAATAAAATAATGAAATGACAACTAGATTTAAAATGCACACAATGGGACCACATATTAACCTTCCCTTCCCTACAATTCAACTATTCATTTTTTTATTCACTTTTCACCAATCAATTTTAAGTTTTTTTATGGAAATGTGTAATCGCAATTATTTTAATCTTGTCATTATTATGTTTGTTGCTGCATTAGTGAAAATCTCAAATAATACACCATTAAAATAAAAAATACAAGTAATTTAAAAAATGCAAATATTCACTTTATCTATCATGGCTTTCAAGACATCTTGTTGTCCTTTTAAAATCAAGGTTTAATTCTTAGGTGAATACAACGATCCAATATTTTCCTCTGAATGATAATGTTAATTAATTTATAAATATAATATTGATAGAATCATGGATAAGACAGGTATTAATATATTTGTATAGCTCTATAAAAAAATAACACCAAAAAATAAATCAGAAGGCAAGCAACTAGTGATAGGCTAGGAGGACGGTGACTGTACTTTATAGTGACAGACAAGCAGGTGCACTTATGTGGAAGAGTTTTTAATAGTGCTAGAGATTGTTTCTCGACACCAAATAAACTCTGTGACAATGGCTTGGAAGCATGATGACAATTTAACAGGGAGAAAAAGCTCCCAGTAATAAGCCTATCGGCTAATTACGACAAATATCTTCAATTCATATGTCAAAGGAATACAAATCTAACAAATAAATATATTTATAACTTCACAAAGAATTAGATTACTATACTATTATAGCGACAACATCATTCATTATTGTTATGGAGTAAAAAGTGTCCACATGTCTTTTTACCTCCTTGTTTAGCCCCTAGGTCCCTTAATTACATTATATCATCAAAATGTTTATCCCGAAGCATAATTGCCTGATACCAAGATAGAATTGGAATATGGGCCCCTTGATTTAGCTTACCTCACCTAAACAGGGCTAAAGGACCTGGGTGGTACCGCCCATGTCCCTCCTTTAGGTCAAGGCTAATTCAAGTGTATGTTAGCTTGACACCTCTCTAGAGGTTTCTCCTTGTTGGTTCTTTTGGTTTGAATTGTCAATTGTAAGCGGGAAAGCATATATAAGTGTGTTTTTGAGTTCATTATTAACCTAGAAGGAGATAGCTAACTTGAGGTCTTGAAGTGAAGCAAGCAAGAGAATTCATTATGATTCTAGAGTAGATTTGTGTATTGTTATTGTGTTGTTATTGTAGATGTGGAGCTATCATTTATCCTTCCTTAGGAGTTGAAGAATCTTCATCATTCTAAGGGTTCATCACATAGGTGATATCATTGTTTGTTTATCATCATTTGAATCATCATATTATCATTGTTTTCAGCCTCTTCCCCCACGAGGGCATGCACTCTTTATCAATTAATGGTGTTGGGAAGCTTGAATGATATCTCAGGATTTGAATGAGGCAACTCCCTAAACACTATAACCCCCAAACCCATTTCTTATCTTTTTGTGTGTAGGTTATAGGAGTGAGATCTAGAAAATACAGAGCTATAGGAAGATTGGATAAAGATTAGGGTTTCAGGATCTAAAGATAGTTTTGGAGTTTTATCTTACCAAGGACTTGGGCGATTCTACCCATGTCCTACCTTTTCTGATTTTAGATTTGGCGTCAGGATATCATTCAAAACATCCTTTCAGTTTACACCTTCGGCAAATTCCTTCAGTTGGGACCTGTGCAGTCCCACTGAGGTCCTCCGACACCTCTACTTTTTGGAGACATGTTCTATCATTCCTCTGATCATCCCTGTGCAATTAGTTTCTACGTTTCTGTTGTATTTTCTTTGTTATAAGTAGATCATTATAGAACTAGGGTTTCATGCATTGTTAACCTGAGGTTTGAGGGAAAGACCAAGTTAAATATGATCCATCTATAGCATACATGAGCATAAGGTTAGCAGCTGAGTCCACCTTCATTTGGTAGTGATTTGGCTCAGCCTTGTCCTTGAAAGTTATATAGAAAAAGGGTTTGATCTAGTTTGCATTCTAGTTGTTATAATTATCTTTTTTCGTACTAAACATTTTGGTGAACCCGTAGCTTTGATCATTTGCATCTTTGTAACTATTCAAATTAGATCTTTCATTGATTTATTGGATATTTCTTATTATTCATTTGAAAATCTTGCATAATTTTGGGAAAAGTGCATTGCTTAGAACTTCAAAAAGTTTACATTTTGGAAAAATTTTACATTGGGGTTTTAAAAAATTCTCTTGCATGATAATATTAGTTGCATGAAATATTCATCAAAATCTGATTTTGCATAGTAATCTTGCATCATATTGCATTCTTGATTTGGAAAATTCATACTTTTTTGCAATTGCACATTGTGAATTTCAAGCCTTGGATAAAGTAGAATAGGTGACAATGTCTGATCTCTTTTTACAAGACTTTCATGCATATGATGAGCTATTTAGTAGTGATGACTTCAATATGTTAGATGAAGCCCCTGATGACTTTATATCTATTGAACATTCCACTACAACTCCTAAACCATCATTCCTTCAAACATTAGTAAATGCAATTTATGTTCCAAGATCTCAAGAAGAACCTATGAAACCAAAAAATAATTGTCCACCGGCATTCAAATGTGCCTCAAACACAAATGAAACCAATGCTCACTATAAGAGGTCTTCCAAATTCTTCTCGACCTCCTGGTTACATTCATAACTATGCTAAGCAAATAACAGGTCAAAATTAAGTGTATCAAAATGCATCGTAACAACCCAAATACAATGTGGTATACAAAAGTCTCACATATATGGCATCCAACCATAACAAGGGTGATGTGGCTCCTCCCTGATCTAACAAGAAAAGGAAGGATCCTGAAGCCATCATATCCTTCACACTAGACATGAGGTCATTATCCAAGATCATGATGGTCCTCCTTATACAACGGCAAGAATAAATGGAATCCCTACAGGAGGAGTTCTTATTGATCCCAATTGCATGACAAATGTTATCATAGAAGAATTTTTATACATGCATGATATAACACAAGATACTTATGATCCAACCGACATAATGATAAAAGCACATAATGGTCATTTTCTTCCGGCAATTGGAAAGATAACACTTTGTATTAAGTTGGTTGAAAAAGCTCTAGAAGCACCATTTGTCATCATTCCCATCTCGAATCTCTTTCATGTGAAGTTAGGACATCCTTGGCTAAAATCCATCAAAGAAGTTCCCTCTACTATTCACAAGTGCTTAAAGTTCCCTCATAAAGGTTGAGTGCATGTTGTTCATCATAATGGATTTAAACCATTAGCCACTCGCAAAAATTTCAATTTGGATTATATTTGGCCCCAACCTATTATGCAAACTAACCAAGACAAGATCAATTCTTCTTGGCATATCAAAAGTATAAGGCAAAGAAAATAGATGAACTATCATATGGAAAGAATACTCCCAGACCCTCTCAGTGCTCTGAGGATACAATTCCTCCTATCCAACAAATAGAGAGTGAAAAATAGCATGAGTTGAAGGTTTCACTTGACCTAAAGGAAAGGGAATTTTTGTTAAGGTTCCTCCTCTGCCATCCTTACAAGGATCGGGAGAAAACCTTCAAGAGTGGAGCTATCCATCATAAAATCACTTTTGTACCAACTTCCTCTTCACATATGATGGAGAATGCAGAAAATCATGAACCCTTGATGGTAGACAAAGAAACTCCCTTGGGAAATATAACTAATAAGACTAGAAGAAATAGAAATGCAAGGGAAAGAAGAAGAAAGCGACAAGCCTTAGCTCAAAAAATGTTACCGCAAGAAGAAAATATCCCACTGAGAAATGGAATCAAAAGAAGAACTAAATGAAGAAGTTTCAAGCTAGGCTATAGTGCCCTATGTGCCACCTATTTCTTATGAAGAAGATTGGGAAGAAGATGATTTAATTAAAGACAACCACTAGCGTGGTTGCATTCTGAGTACCACCTCCTCGATAATGAATCAGGTAAGTACTTCTCCCTCATTTAGCCACCCTTGATGTAGCACCTCTTCGAGTTGCTCTCGTGGGTGGCCTCCTCTTAAATGTTTATATGTTGTTGTGTTGTGTTCCCCATGTAGTGTTAAATATTTGTTTAGGTCTCCTTGGTGACCCTTTATACTCTTGTAAGGTCAAGGATACAAGGAGACCACATCTGTTGTGACATTCCTTCTATTTGTTTCTCTATTCTTCTACACTTGTCTTGTTGCAATTGTTGTGTGTGGTGCCTTGGTGGCATAATGTTGTGGAGGGTTTTTTGGGGGCACCCTTCCATGTTGGGGCCCTAAGTCACTTTTGTCTCCTCTCTCATTTTTTATTATTTCATTCTTCCATTGTACTTGTGAATGTACTAGTCGATGGATGACGACAACAAATATACACTTCTAATAAGGACCATGCATACCTAAATAAGAAAATAAAGATGGACATAGTCCATATATGAAGACGGGGATAATTTGTTACTAATGTTTGACTAGTAGAATCACTTTATGTCATGATGTGATCATGTATCGTGTTGTGAAATTGTTGTAACAAACCTTTGCAATACTCTAAATCTACTGCTATGCACTTTGAAATGTTTTTGTCTCACCTTGTAGCTACACTCAGTTATGAGATACCTGAAGTATAACCTTGTGGCTATACTCAGTTTGAACCCATAAGTATAGCCTTGGTTTGTTTGAGTGGTATGTTGCCTTATTTCTGTATTAGTTTTTTATGAGATTATCTGGTTGTTATCTTAGCTTAGGTTTTCTAACTGAAGATCATTTTGATTATCTTTCATACATGCATATTCTTGATCAATGATTGTTAGCAAATGATATTGATGTTTTTCTATTTTGATTGTTGGGAACAATTCAGCAATTATAAGCACATGTCAATTTGGGGCATGGGCTTTGCTAAAGCTCTTGTTCCCTCGTGTGTTTTCAACCTTGCCTTAAATGTGATTGCTATCAATAAGTGAGAGCAACCACTTTACTTGGTGGGGGCATATATTGCAATAAATGCTTGGATATCTTAGATATTGTGATAAAATGTGTTGTATACTATCTTTTCATTATAAGGTGTCTCCATGGTGTAGGTGGGATGGTATACTTTGAATTATGTGTTGCATATGCTTTCTTTTCACTGTAAGGCATCTCTGTGATGCAGGTGGGGTTGTATACTTTGTGCACATGCTTCCTTTTCACTGTAAGGTGTCTCCATGATGCACGTGGGGTTACATGCTTTTTTTCGTTCTAAGGCATCTCCATGATGAAGGCAGAGTGTATATCTCTAAGGAGATTGCATGACTCATTTTTGAAAATCCTGTGGAAGGTGAGGTTGTGTATTCCCTTGAGTGGTTGCACATCCTTTTTGAAAAGGTCCTCTCACGGGAGGCATGGTCGGGTCTTGAGTTACTCACCCTTAAGCATGTTTTTGGCGGTCGTTGTAGCATAGCTCGATCGTCAGGTGTGTTTGGTGTGTCTTAGATGGCAGAGCATAGTGATGAGCTCCTCCCCATTGCCCATGTTTGTTATGTATAAGACGTATAGTGGGTCAACAACACACTCTACGACGCTCGTGTATTCTGCATGTTTTCCTCATGTGTTTTTGCATGTTTTGTGGTGGTGTGTAGCGATGAGCTCCCCCATGCCGTGTGTCTTGTGTGTTTTGTGGTGGCGCGTAGCGATGAGCTCCCCCACACCGTGTGTTTTGTGTTCTTTGACGGTGGCACGTAGTAATGAGCTCCCCCCACGGCCTGTTAGTGTTGAGTAATTGTTTAATGATGCCTTCTCTTTATGTATGCTTCATGTATTGTGTGTCTGTGTTCATGACTTCTCCATGTATTGTGTGCTTATGTACTATTTTCTTCATGTTTTGCATGATTGTCAAGTGTTTTCTTATGTTTTCCTAAGCTTGGGGGCTAGAGGTGGTCTGCCAAACTTTAGGTGCATACTGTTGGCTCTAGTGTCTGGCATGTTTGATGTGTTTTAGACCATACTTTAATGCATGTACTGATCATAAGATCATACACACATTAAAGTGGGGGCTAAATGTTATGGAGTAAAAAATGTCCACATGTCTTTTTACCTCCTTGTTTAACTCCTAGGTCCCTTAATTACATTATATCATCAAAATGTTTATCTCGAAGCAAAATTATCCGACACCAAGATAGAATTAGAATATAGTCCCCATGATTTAGCTTACCTCGGACCTAAACAGGGCTAAAGGACCTGGGCAGTACCACCCATGTCCCTCCTTTTAGGTCAAGGCTAATTCAAGTGTATGCCGGCTTGACACCTCTCTAGAAGTTTCTCCTTGTCGGTTCTTTTGGTTTGAATTGTCGATTGTAAGCAAGAAAGCATAAATAAGTGTGTTTTTGAGTTCATTATTAACCTAGATGGAGATAGCTAACTCGAGGTCTTGAAGTGAAGCAAGCAAGAGTATTCATTGTGATTCTAGAGCAGATTTGTGTATTGTTATTGCAGATGTAGAGCTATCATCTATCCTTCCTTAGGAGTTGAATCTTCATCATTATAAGGGTTCATCACATAGGTGATATCATTGTTTGTTTATCATCATTTGAATCATCATATTATCATTTTTTTCAGCCTCTTCCCCCATGAGGGCACGCACTCTTTATCAATCAACGATGTTGGGAACTTTGAATTATATCCTAGGATTTGACTGAGGCAAGTCCCTAAACACCATAACCCCAAACCCCTTCTTATCTTCTTGTGTGCAGGTTACAAGAGTGAGATCTGTAAATACAAAGCTACAAGAAGATTGGATGCAGATCAAGGTTTCGAGATCTAAAGACAATTTTAGAGTTTTCTCTCACCAAGGACTTGGGTGGTATTGCCCATGTCCTTCTGTCTTTTCTGAGTTTTGATCTAGCATCAGGATATCATTCAAAACATCCTTTTAGTTTACACCTTTGACAGATTCCTTTAGTTGGGACCTGGGCGGTCCCACCGAGGTCCTCCGACACCTCTGCTATTTAGAGACAGGTTCTATCATTCCTCTAATCATCCCTGTGCAATTAGTTTATGTGTTTCTATTGTATTTTCTTTGTTATAAGTAGATCATTGTAGAACTAGGGTTTCATGCATTGTTAACCTAAGGTTTGAGGAAAAGACCAAGTTAAATCTAATCCATCTATAGCATACATGAGCACAAGCTCAACAACTAAGTCTACCTTCATTTGGTAGTGATTTTGCTCGGCCTTGTCCTTGAATGTTATATGGAAAAAGGGTTTGATCTAGTTTGCATTCTAGTTGTTATCATTTTCCTTTTTCATACTAAACAATTATAAACTTATTAAATTACCACAAATATCTTCAATTCATATGCCTAAAAAATACAAATCTAACATATAAATATATTTAGAACTTCACAAAGTTACTAGATTATATACTATTATAGTGACAAAATCACTCATTATAAACTTATTAAATTACCACAAATATCTTCAATTCATATGCCTAAAAAATATAAATATTTATTATAACAAACACAAAAAACTCTAAATACACGACTCAAACTCAAATTTAACTAATCAATTTATAAAGACTATTTATTAATAATTCATTAACTATAATCTTCACCAACTTAATAGAATTGCAATACATTTAACTTGTAAGAATCAAATCATATCTAAAATACTATACCATACCCCATCTATCAACTACAAAACACACACTATTATTACAACACTACAAAAGTGTACTCACCACCACATGACACTAATTGACACTAATTTACATTTGATTCTTATTTCGGTACAATTGTGGAGTCCACAAATTTTTGGTTCGTCCATCGCATTTGTAAGGAGAAACCCGTGAGCACACATGGGCTTCTCAAGGTTATCCCCTTCGTCTCATGTGAGAAGCAACCTTACAAAAAGTTTGGCACAAAATGAGCAGATAATAAGACAATGTGATTAGCGTCTGCCAGCTGCCAGAGTCGTTAAATAGAGGAAAATTTGCTCAATTCTGCTAAGAACTCTTCTTCAGCTGCCACCATGAGCTTGAAGATGTATGGTGCTGTATTGTTGGCCATAATCACATACTTTGCTGCTGCTGATGCACTTGCTGATGATGGCCGTTTGTTGTCTGTCAGAATCGTGGGCAGCGTATTTTGTGACACATGTTATAAGCAACACTTCTCCAAACAGAGCTACTTCGTGTCAGGTATAACTTGTTAATTCTGTTTTCTTTTCTTGTTAAGCTCTTTTTAAAACAAATTTGGTGCATTTCTTTGTTTTCTTGAAGTTTTTATCTGACAAACATTTTTCTTCAAGTTTTTGTCTGATAAACATGAATCTTGTCTAATAAAGATAGAATAAATATTTATATTTTTTTAATGTGGATGAGGTATAAAATTATTATTGACTATTTGACCATTGAATCTAATAATAATTAAATAGAGTATGGAAGAATTTGTTTCAGGGGACACTAAATTAGTAAAATTATTTAAGACTGAAATGAAATTTAAAGCTGTGAGAAAAGATGTTTTGTTTTTGATTAAGGGGTAAACAGATTTTGAAAGGCTCTAGAACCTTTTATAAAGCAAAACAACAATCAAGAGTAGCCAAAGCACAATAGAACAGCCAAGCTGTCAAAAAGAACCAGACTGACAAACAAACAACGGTATCAGAAAGCTAAATAACTCCTGACCCAGTCCTAGAGATCCTCACCCTTTTAACATGGGAATGAGAATCATACACAGATTTAGGGAGACCATTTTTCCTTTGTTAGACCATCATCCAAATTACATCATTACCAAGGTCCTCAGATCTAGGAGAAGGGATATCCTCTGAAGTTGCCTCTTACCAGGGATGTCTTCCGAAAGATGCTTTATTGACTATTACCTTAAACACACAAATCAGTTTCATTGATGGTTGATAACTTGCATGAATTGCTCTAGATTCGGTAGATGCTTTGTTGACTATTACATTAAACTCATAAATCAGTTTCACTGACCATTGATAACTTGCATGAATTGCTCTAGATTCGGAAGTGCTTCTGAAATTTGTATGAATTTACTTTAATTTATGGTGTACATAAAGTGGATGTGGATCAGTAATTTCTTATGTGGAAGTTACTCTGTTCTTATGTTTTGTTTGAGTATTGGCTGAACCCTTGCTGTGGAGCAGTAATTTTTAATCTGGGAGTTTCTCTGATTTTATGTTTTGTTTGAGCATTGGGTGAACCAGGTGCTTCAGTTGCTGTGGAATGCAGAAACAATACACAGACCCCTGATTTTTGGACTGAAGCAAAGACAAATCATTATGGACAGTTCAAGGTGGAACTTCCTCCATCCATCTTCCATTCAGATAAACAACTCAAGAGATGCTCTGTAAAGTTGCTCCAAAATGAAGTGCAAAAAGGCCCTTGCAAACTAGTATCCATAGCTAACTCGTCCTCATTCACTCTGAAGTCAAAGAAGGGCAGCATCCACACATACTCTGCAGGTTTCTTCAGCTATAAGCCTCAATCTCCACCTCCCTTTTGCTCCCAAGATGCTGCTAATGACCCTAAATCCGATCTGAAGGCTGCATTTCAATCCTCTAAGGCATCTGGGTTGCCACTCTTTCCTCAAATTCCCAATCCATTTGAAGGAAGATCTCTCGTCGAGTTACCACCTCTTCCTCCTTTACCTCCAGTCGAGTTACCACCTCTTCCTCCTTTACCTCCAGTTGAGTTACCACCTCTCGTTCCACTCCCTACTTTGCCTCCAGTCGAGTTACCACCATTAACACCTCCTGCCCAACAATCTCCCAACCCATAAGTCATACCTTCCGCCTCCATTTTCACTCCACTCCTTGTACCCTCAAACCAAGTTTCTTCCAATACCCACATACCCTCATATTCTAGAGGGTTTTTATAATCTTATTTTCTAAGCACTCGAAATATATATCATATGGTAAACAGTCTCAGCTTTCTGGTGGCATTGAAAGAGTTGGCTATTTGCATAATTTCTGTTTAAGCAGCAATGAATTATGAAGTTTAGTTGTAGAGGTTGTATAAACATACAAAATCTCTATGTTCTATGATTATCTTTATCACCTGTTGTTAATGGCAAAAGTTTTTAAAATAAAATATGATTTCTGGCATTTGGAATTATTAATGGAATGGAATCTTTTAATAAAGGCTTTGTCAATTCTCAATCAGCATATACTCACAAGAATATAGCATACAAAAATGTCCTTTTTGTGAGACAGCTACCACATAGAGTAATTTATTTATAGAGTAATTTATTTATTTTTAATTGTTGTAAGAATGGAGATTCTCTCTTAATATATTTTTTAAGTTAAACTTATTAATTTATTTTTGAGTTAAATTTATATAGTTTTTGAGCTAAATTTATTAATCTATATATTTATAAAGAATTATATAGTAATTTAACTAAGTAATATTTAAACAACTTAACTATTAAATAATATGACTTAAGCTTCTTTAATGCAATTATAATTGTTCCAAACTTACATTATTTTCTAATTACAAGATAAGTTTTATTATTAGAATACTAAGTGTCACTTGTTTATATTATTATTAACTTTTAATGTATAATCTTGGGGATACTTAGTTTCAAAACTAACTTGATAAAATACTTAACATGTAAAATTTGGACCAAAATATCATCAATATAGAATATTAAAATGTACATAATATTGAAGATTATATCATTCAATGTGTGAAAATCAACAAATCTTGAATAAAATAGATAGTTGTACTCTTTTAATTGTTAGTACATACTATTGTAATCAAAATCACTTGATTAGTGATTAATAATTTAGATTTGTTTTGATGTCACTTTTTTAATGTAATAGTTTAGGGTGCATTGAATATTCAAATTTTTGCATAGATCATGGAAACAATGTTAATAAAACTTATGTCTTGTTTTTAAAAATTCTCTCTCAATTCAATATTCAAATTTCATACATCATGCTTCTATCTATCATGGAGTGGCACCTAAATAGGGTTTGCACCAATCACAAATTTGAACTATTGCTTAACATGTTGGAAGCTACACAAGGCTGCAACATAACATATATATTATATTAGTATATTTTGTTTCATTTTCAAAACATATTTACCAGAACAAAGACAAATACTTAAAATGTTAACTAATTAGGCATGAGAAAAAAAAACAATTGTTAGTTAAGAAATGTAAAGGGATGTGGTGGATAAGAAGGGAGAAGGAAAAAAAAAAACTCTTATATTTTAGTTTCAAAAACAAAAGTTAGTGAAGAAAAACATTTATAGTTTATTGTGGTAGTTGGGAGGCCAAACATCTAAACTTATTAAATTACCACAAATATCTTCAATTCATGTGTCTAAAGAATACAAATCTAACAAATAAATATATTTATAACTTCACAAACAATTAGATTACTATACTATTATAGGGACAACATCATTCATTATAAACTTAATAAATTACCACAAATATCTTCAATTCATATGTCTAAAGAATACAAATCTAACATATAAATATATTTAAAACTTCACAAAGAATTAGATTATATACTATTATAGTGACAAGATCACTCATTATAAACTTATTAAATTACCACAAATATCTTCAATTCATATGCCTAAAAAATACAAATATTTATTATAACAAATACAAAAAACTTCAAATACACTACTCAAACTCAAATTTAACTAATCAATTTACCAAGATCATTTCTTGTAAATGGGTGCTTCTGGATTAAACTATGTGATAGTTGAGGGAAAAACTATCACACAGTTTAATCCAGAAGCACTCATTTAAATATTATGGACTGTGGAAATTTGATGTCTATGATGAAGACTATTTATTAATTATTGATTAACTATAATCTTCACCAAATTAATAAAATTGTAATACATTTAACTTGTAAGAATCAAATCATATTAAAACACTATACCATTCCTATCTATCAACTACAAATTACATACTCTTATTACAACACTACAAAATACGTACTTACCACCATATGACACTTGTTTATTAATACAATTGATTTTTATTTCAGTACAATTGTGGAGGCCACAAATTTTTGGTCCGTCCATTGCTTTTGTAAGGAGAAACCTGTGAGCACACATGGGCTTCTCATGGTTATCCACTTTGTCTCATGTGAGAAGCAACCTTACAAAAAGTTTGGCACAAAATGAGCACATAAAAAGACAATGTGATTAGCCTCTGCCAGCTGCCAGAGTCGTTAAATAGAGGAAAATTTTCCCAATTCTGCTAAGAACTCTTCTTCTGTTGCCACCATGAGCTCGAAGATTTATGGTGCTGTATTGGTGGCCATAATCACATGCTTTGTTGCTGTTGATGCACTTCAAGATGATGGCCGTTTGATGTCTGTCAGAATCGTGGGCAGCGTATTTTGTGATACATGTTATAAGCAACACTTCTCCCAAAAGAGCTACTTCGTGTCAGCTATAACTTGTTAATTCTGTTTTCTTTCAAATTTGGTGCATTTCTTTGTTTTCTTGAAATTTTTATCTGAAACATGAATTTTGTCTAATAAAAATAGGACAAATATTTATCATTTTTTAATGTGGATGAGGTGTAAAATTACTATTGACTATTTGGTCATTAATGCGAATAATTTTTAAGTAGAGTGTGAAAGAATTTGTTTCAGGGGACACTCAACTAGTAAAACTATTTAAGACTGGAATGAAATTTAAGGCTGTGAGAAAAGATGTTTTGTTTTTGATTAAAGGGTAAACAGATTTTGAAAGGCTATGGAACCTTTTATAAAGCAAAACAACAGTCAAAGTCTCGAGAGTGGCGGAAGCACAACAGAACAACAGCCAAGCTGTCAAAAAGAACAGAAGACTGACAAAACAAACAACAACGGAACCAGAAAGCTAAACAACTCCTGACCCAGTCCTAGAGATCCTCACCCCTTAATACACAGATTTAGGGAGACCTTTTTTCCTTAGTTGGACCATCGTCCAAGTTATATTATTACCAAGGTCCTCAGATCTAGAAGAGGGGATATCCTCTAAAATTGCCTATACCAGGAATGTCTCCGAAAGATGCTTTGTTTGCATAAATCAGTTTCACTGACTGTTGATAACTTGAATGAATTGCTCTAGATTCAGTTGTGCTTCTGAAACTTGTATGAATTTACTTTAATTTATCATGTACATAAAATAGATGTGGATCAGTAATTTCCTATGTGTAAGTTACTCTGTTCTTATGTTTTGTTTGAGTATTGGGTGAACCCTTGCTGTGGAGCAGTAATTTTTAATCTGGGAGTTTCTCTGATTTTATGTTTTGTTTGAGCATTGGGTGAACCAGGTGCTTCAGAATGCAGAAACAATACACAGACCCCTGATTTTCTGACTGAAGCAAAGACAAATGATTATGGACAGTTCAAGGTGGAACTTCCTCCATCCATCTTCCATTCAGATAAACAACTCGAGATGATCTGTGAAGTTGCTCCAAAATGAAGAACAAAAAGGCCCTTGCAAACTAGTATCCATAGCCAACTCCTCCTCGTTCACTTTGAAGTCAAAGCAGGGCAGTATCCACACATACTCTGCAGGTTTCTTCAGCTATAGGCCTCAATCTCCACCTCCCTTTTGCTTCCAAGATGCTGCTAATGACCCTAAATCTGATCTGAAGGCTGCATTTCAATCCCCCAAGGCATCTGGGTTGCCACCATTCCTTCTTTCTTCACCTCCTTCCCTGCCACTGTTTCCTCAAATTCCCAATCCATTTGAAGGAAGATCTCTGGTGGATCTCGTTCCTTTACCTCCTTTGCCTCCAATCCCTCTCGTTCCTTTACCTCCTTTGCCTCCAACCATTAATACCTCCTGCCCAACAATCTCCCAACCCATAACTAATACCTTCGGCCTCCATTTTCACTCCACTCCTTATACCCTCAAATTCCCAATCCATTTGAAGGAAGATCTCTGGATCTCATTCCTTTACCTCCTTTGCCTCCAATCCCTCTCGTTCCACTCCCTCCTTTGCCTCCAGTCGAAGTACCACCATTAACCTCTCCTGCCCAACAATCTCCCAACCCATAACTAATACCTTCTGCCTCCATTTTCACTCCACTCCTTGTACTCTCAAACCAAGTTTCTTCCAATACCCACATACCCTCATATTCTAGAGGTTTTTCATAATCTTATTTTATAAGCACTCGAAATATATACCATATGGTAAACAGTCTCAGCTTTCTGGTGGCATTGAAAGAGCTGGATATTTGCATAATTTCTGTTTAAGCAGCAATGGATTATGAAGTGTACTTGTAGATCTCTGATTGTATAAACAGCAAAATCTGTATATTCTATGACCATTTTTATGGCAAATACTTAATCAGAGACATAGTTATTATAATTAAGTTGGGTTCATTTACAAAAGCAATGAGCTCGTGGCAGCTCAAATTACTATATATGCATTTTCCAGTCAGACGTAAGATTGGCATTCTAACCTTCAATAGCAATGGAGGAATTATAAACGTACGTGTTGTTGTTAATGGCAATTGTTTTTAAAATAAAATATGATTTCTCGTGTTTGGAATTATCAATAAACGCTTTCTCAATTCTCAATCAACATATACTGACAAGACTGCATCATACAAAAATGTCCTTTTTGTGGTAAATTTTTTTTTTTAAAATTTATTTGTTGTTGTAAGAATGGAGATTCTGGGTTGAATATATTTTTGTAAGTTAAACTTATTAATCTAGTTTTTGAGTTAAATTTATATAGTTTTTGAGGTAAATTTATTATTTTATATTTCATGCGTAGTGATTTATATGAATTTATCTCTTATGTGTATGAATGGTCTATTGTGTATCATTTTTATCCTCTTCTTGATGATGGATCAAAGATTGTGATCTGAAACGTCGATGCAAAAAAGGTCTACATAGTTTTTTCATAAACAATTTGATTTATTTATTTATCACTTGTTGCATATAGGTGACGCTCACATAGTTGAAGTTCTAGGACTTCTCAAAGGTTCCCATCCTAGTACTACTATAGTATTAAAGTCAAACTCATTTAACTATAGTTCTAGGACTTAGCACTCATTACATCTAGGTAATGCTCACAAGGGTGGAATATCACGACTTCTGGGGAGGTCACCCATCCCCATTTAATTGGGAAGGGTGACCTCTTGAAAAGTCGAGATGCTTCACCCTTGTGAGCAAGGCCTATATATATATAGGCCTTGCTCACAAGGGTGAAACATCACGACTTCTGGGGAGGTCACCCATACCCATTTAACTAGGAAGGGTGACCTCTTGAAAAGTCATGATGCTTCAGCCTTGTGAGCAAGGCCTATATATAATTCATCTCTCATGAGTACGAATGGTGTACTTAGCCCTCATTATATATATATTCAATTCATCTCTCATGAGTACGAATGGTCTACTTAGCACTCATTACATCTAGGTGATCCTCACAAGAGTGAAACATCGTGCGACTTCTGAGGTCACCATCCCCATTTAACTGGGAAGGGTGATCTCTTGAAAAGTCATGAAACTTTTTTAATAAAAAGAGGGTAAAAACTTTATTGATTCAAGAAAATAGTACAAAGGCAGAAATTACAATCCCACCGCCAGGGGTCACTAGTGAGCAATAGAGTCATCAAGCAACACCCAAAACACATCTCATATCTTCCATAACCAAGTCCTCAAGCTCCCAAGAAAGGCCCTCAGGGAGATAGCTCCAGTCATTCACTTTCCAATTTCCCATCCATTCAGAAACCCATTTAGCCAAACCATCAACCACCTTATTCTACTCCCTAGGGATATGGTAGAAGGTGATAGAATCCAGGACCTTACCCAGAGAGATAATTTGTCTAACCACCCCAGCGAACTGCCAATTTACATCCTCCAACTACTGCTTATTTATCAAATTTACCACAATCTGAGAATCTGACTCACAAATTATCCTTCTCCATCCAAGGGCACAAGCCCTTTTCAAAGCCAAGAGAATAGCCAATGCCTCCATGAAATTGTTAGAGTGTTGGCCATGATACTCTGAGAAGAACACAACCACTCCTGAGCAGTCCCTACCAATGCCTCCAACACCAACATGACCAGGATTGCCCATATATATAAGATAAAAAATCCAACAATATATCCAAATTCTCCCCTTTCATATGATAGTCTTCCTAAATTTTTTATTGTATTTTATGGTAAAAATGGTTAAATATGACCATACAACCACCGAATTTAGGTCCTATTTGTGAGTATCACTAAATGCAATGAGTGCTAAGTGGACCATTCATGCTCATGGTAAATTAGTTGAGGGGAACCACTACTCATAAAATATTTGTCAATGAGTTTGATTCAAAAATTATATAGTGGAATCCTAATAAAACACCATAATCTGATACACTATAATGAGCTCATCCAATGATTGGTTCTATAATGAATGGTTCATAAGGCACAAAATTTGTTGAAGGTTTTGCAAATAGGGTAGCAAACTACCTAAGTGGGCTTGATCTTGGGAGAAACTCTATAGTTAAGTGTGCTTAGGTTAGATTAATACGAGTAATATTGAAACGATGACCTCCCAAAAAATATTGATGCTTTACTTCCATAAGCATTACTTAAATACAATGAATGTTAGGTAGGCCACTAATACTTATAAAAAAATAATTCATATAAACGATTACTCATAAAATATAGATTAGTAAATTTGATTCAAATTATACAATTAAATCCTAATACAACATCACAAATATAAATTAAATTTTTTAAAATTAAATACCTATTTATAATTATTGTTTTTTTAAATACCTAAATAGAAAGGAAGAACGTGACGTCAAAGCACAACACATTTCTCCATCAAATGTGATACAAAATATGGAGTGAAGAGAATAGTATCCCTAAGCTATTGCATTTCCTACCTCAAGCCCAACCCATTTTAAACACATTTTAACTTCTAGCGGATTTCTAATTTAATCACCAAACTAACTCACTTCATTATATATATACTTGAATTTACTTTTATTTATTATCATAGTTTATACTATTTTAGACCACAAATTTAATAAAACTTACTAATTTAAAATAAAAAAATTTATGTTTATTGTATTATTTGAAGTTTGACTTTTTATTTTTTATGTTTATTTTTTTAATTTTAATAAGATTTGATATTTAATTATTTGATTTAATTCACTTATCATTGGCTTCTAAATTATGTACTTAAATATGAAAATATAATTTGAAATAGTTGTGAGATGCTCCAATCACTCTAATCATTATATTCTCCTAAGAAAACATTTACTATAAAATATCTACTAAATGATTTAAATACACTAATCAAGGTCAACACTTATCTCTTTTTGAAATTAACACATATCTCCTCTCTTGAAACCAAAATCCTCTTTAGTTTACCCAACACATAAAGATTACCAACATACATCTTTGTTAATCCAAAAGGACAACTAGTAAACTTGCATTCATAAACTATCTTCTCAAAACCAAAAAAAAATTGATTTATCCAATTGTGCATGAAGATTCATTATTGAGCATTCCGAATTGATCCAATTATATGGAGGACCCTCAATAATCTGGTAATCACATTCTTTAATCACAAAGTATCACAATCACATCTCAAAAGTTGATGACCTCTTTCTACCTATCAAATGAGAGTTGGGATGTCCATCATCTAGATATAAAAAACTATATCATCTTTGTATGGCAAATATCATCACCAAAGTACAAACAAACTCTGCTTAAATACAAAATAAGTTGACACATCAAACATAGGATCCAAGTCAATAATAACTAACAATACTCAAATATAGATAGAAAAAATACAAGCATTAATCCTTACAAACTCCTTATACCTTTAACGATTAATCACCTAGAAAAGAATGCAAAAATATCTGAACAACAAAAAAAAGTTCTCAAAAGAGGATTTTCATTTACTTTTAGTTAAAAAAAGAATGAGTGTTGAGTGCCACTAATCATGATCCCAAAAATAAGACATGTTCATAATAACATCTATGAAAAATTGTGAAAATTATAAAAATGCATTTCAAATTGTCAAAAGGACATCACCAAAGTGTCTAAAATATGCCCCAATCCTCTAAAACAAGTGGTCATATAACATTACTTCTTATTTCTCAAAATTTGTTATATGATCCTATGTTCTTTCTCCTCAAAACATTATGCTTCTATGCAAAAATATAATTTTCATATAAATATTACTATTAGAAACCCTCGAATAGAATAAAACCTCTAACCTCTTAAATTTTAATTATAAGTTAAATTAGAAAAATATATGCTTATCATTTCCCCTAATCATACTTCATATAAATAAGGGCATAATGAAGAAAAATCAAAATACTAATTAACCCTCAAACCAATGTAATCTTAAGCACCATTCAATCTTTAACCCATTGAGATCACTAGCATTGATGATAATCAAGTTGAGGAGGAAAATGATCTAAAACATTCTTATTAAAATTGCATCCTCTAGTGGTATATCATCTAAGGAATGGGAAGAAAGATCCATATGAAGAGATGAAAAAGTTGATATAAAAGCTTAAAACAATGCATTTGCATATGAATTTATATTTATAACTTATTATGAATGGGATATGGCAAATGTTGATCTAATTATGATAAAAACAACTAGATCCTCTAAATTTAGAATACTTGTGGAAAATATTGAAATTCTTGTAACATGATATTGCTTGTGCATGGCCAAGAATAATTAATGCAATGTTTGAATCAACCATCATTTCTACACCAATCTCATTATTCAATGTGTCTACTTCAATTTCTAGGGTGCCTTAAGCACATTAATTTGAACCTTTGTGTCTACGTTGATGGAATTCCATAAAGAGCACATGTAAATGGCTAGCCCCAACTCTATTGCATATTTAATTGTAACATAATATTACTAAGATGTCAATGGTGTGAAGTATTTTTGACCCTTTGTTGATCAAAGAAGGATTTTATTCTAACATTCTAGTGTAAGTGCAATATCCATGTTACATCCCCAACTTATGATTTAGCTTAATCTTATTTTTGGCATGGTAATCAAGATGATTAACTAGAGTTGAATGATTAGATGTTTGTGGAAAATATCAGAGTAATCATTGTTTATGAGGAAACTAGCTAATGCTAGTTAGATATGAGATTTCAAGTTGAAATGATTATTTAATTATTATGATTTATCAAACATATGATGATACACTAATCATGATTTTATGGTTGTGAGTTTGATCAGGAAAGTAATCATAGGATTCGAAGATGGAATGAGGGTATCATCCAGGAGGAAGAGATAGATGTCAGGAAAAGGGGTTAAACAACCATCTGAGTATCAAACTTTGTCCTATGAATCTTTGCTATTACGGTGAGTTTCGTCTCCTGTGTTAGTCTTTTATTTTCTCTCTTCAACTATTCATTTGGACTCTTCTCAACGTCTTCAACATCGATTTGTCAAAATAGCGATGTTCTGAAGAACATCTCTTTTTGAGTCGCTTGCCGATTTTGGCAAAGTTGTCAAGGACCCTTTGGTTTCATGTTTTTTTCCGCATTATGTATTGTGACTATTTTATCTGGATATTTATGTCTTTCAGTGAATGATGCTTTCCAGGGAGCAGTGCTCGACCTCGTAGTTGCATCGTAAGAATGTGTCCTTATCTAATAGTGTTGATATTATTAACACCTTGGATACTTATAATCCTTAAACATTAAATAAGGGAGTACATGTATATTTATATATGTTACACTTGTTTAAACCCTTCTTGAGGCCAAACATGTTTAATAATTACATTATTCTTTTATTCAAATGTTGTCCATGTTTTGGTGGGGCACTCGGCTAGTCACCACCTGTGAGGAGTGGGAAGGAGAGTGGCGGCTGAGTGTACCCTATTCTCAAGCCATTATCTCAGCCGACCTATCATTGATTAAAAAGGTGGCAAGCTTTAAGCTTAGCGAAACTATTATTGGTTTTGCATGCATGCAAGAACCTATTAATTCTGATTTGGATAGGGAGTTTTGTTTTGGTCGTTGGCTTGTATTGTGGTATGTTTTGTGATGCTTTTGGATGACTCTCGGGTAGAGAGATAGAGTATTCTTTGCAGGGGTATTGTTGCTACAGTGAATGCTTGGAGGAGTCGAGTTGGAACTGTGTATGCTTTGTGCCCAGCTGCTACTTTTGAATAGGCAATAGCTACAGGTTTGAGCTGTAGCTCATCGTTTTATACTCAATAGTTATATTTGACATGAGTCTTCAATTTTTAGAAGTGGGTGTCGACAGTGTTGACACACATTATTCATGCACTGCTATGCAATGGCTTTTGAAGCCAGCTTAAACACCAGTTAAATAATGTATATTATCTTTGTGTTAACTATTATAATATTGTTGAGGTCGCACACAACATACTGTGTATATAGTAACCTCGACCAACATGGAGCTATAACATGAGAGTTGTGCATACATGAATCCTACGGTGTGCCATATGGCAGGGTTTTGAACCCTATTAAACTTGTTTCATGTCATCGTTATGATGACTATATGTAATTAGTAGACAGTATCATTTCTTACCGATGCTAAACTCGTATAGGGTTATTGACTTATGATTGGTGGCTTTCGAGCCTTGTAACTCTGTTATAATGTTTCATAGTGGTTGAATGATAGCCGCGAAGGCTTGAAAGTTGTTTTATTTGTATAGCTCGATAGGGCGACTATGCTTGTAATAACTGTAATAGCCGAGGGCATCAGCCTATGTTCTCGATAACCAGAGCCTTGCATATGATGGCAAGAAAGGCCGAATCATACTGTGTTATTGACTTATGAAGACTAAGTAAGGTCAACCCGTATTATGTTAAAGATTGTTCCAGTCTTGATGGACAATTCTTTCTTGAACTGTTGTTCTTAACATTATACTTATCACCTAGAAGTGAAAGATGTAAACCTTCGACTACATGTAATGATACCCATCGTGCATGTATTGTATTTTGTTACTAAATGATTTTTCATGGTAATGAGAAGGTTCTTGTGGACATGTCATTGTCTTTCAACTCATATGGGTTTGAGCCATATTTCCTTAAGGGAAAGTTATTCTTTGAAACATTCTTTTACAAGAATAGAACCTTGTCACCATATATCATGTTGTGTAATAGTACATGAATGCCTTCTTTTCGAATGGCTAAGATTCTTCTTTAAGAATTTGGAATCAAGAAGGTCTCTTGAGATTGAACCTTGTTAAAGGGAATCGACTCTATGAGTCACTACAAGTTCACTCACTGACATTATGATCTGCATGTAAATATTGAATGAGATTAACAAATTAAACACCAAGCTGGTATGGTTAAATGTTATGAACATGATTGAACCTTTTTCTACAAACAAATGTGGGACAAAGTGATGTAGAGTCACTAGTTCCTAGTTGATTAAGCAATGAGAACCTTAATAATGGTTAATCAAGACGGAAGTCGAATGTCCAAGGAATGGACTAAGATGATTTGAACTTAATTGTTCTAAACTGAGAAGGGTTGAATTTATGTTTACTGTAGGACATGACAGCTTATAAGTCAAGTTGAGGTGGTAGACATATGACAATGTTTATGTATGTAAATCTTTTGCCAAAGTAATGCATCCGTCTCTGCATGCATTGTCAATCCACAGTGCTCCAGATGGCACAATGTCTCCAGTAATGTCATACATACTTAGAGTGGATCTATAGTTGTGTGACCAAGAGGCATTATGAAGGACACAACACCAGATACTTAGATGGCTAACCTAATGGTTCCTTATATCTATACCTTTCGTGAAGGGTAGGGCCGCTTCCAGGTAAGAAGTTGTACGAGGGACCACCGGTCTATGGTTGGAGGAAAAGCACCTAGATGATGCTCTCCTTCCCAAGCATGAGACAAGCTGAGGCTTATGAAGATAGATGTCATATGTTCCAGATGCAGTGCTTCTCATTATATGACTTGATAGTCAATTATTATGTATAATTTGATATTTGATGCCTTGAGCATAACTTTATGCATTCATAGTGAAGGTTATTCACTAATGAGATGTAATTGGATATTGTAATTGAAAGCTTTGTTATATTCTAGTTTAGAATAACATGCTTAAGTATTGAAATGATAATGATTCATTCTTGCTTAACTCTAATTTTGGATAATCATGATGTATTCTAATTCTTGGTTAAGACGAATATTTATGTTAATTATTAAGCATTATGGAATGTGATGTTACATATGGTATCAGAGCTACCGGGTTCAATACATGGACCTATGAGCTCACTACTTGATGATTACTTTTTATCAAACATTAACTTATGCTAATGATTGGATGTTCTATGCCATAATGGTAAGAATTAGAACAACACCCCGAAAGAAGGTAACGGAGCATGGACGTTACCTATGTCATCAAAAGGTCCTGAGGGAACGAGCCTCAAGAATGAAAAGACTTGAATAGACTGGTTGCTTAGTAGGAGCATGGTTAATTGATGAGGAGACCTTCACTGATGCCGTGAAATGCATCAAGCAAGAGTTAAGGAAAGCAGTTAGGATTGCTGCCCCTAACTCTGCTGATGCATCAAGAGAACCCTCTACACCTAAAGCACCAGCTGTGGGAAACAATCCTAAGGATTATGATGTACCTAAGGAGGTTGTGGAAGAGTACCTGCATGTACCTCCACCTCCTAAAACTAAAATGATAAACCTCAAAGTTGAGAAATGAACATGGGAAGTTATCCCAAATCGAAAATGACTTGCAGTAGCAAGGTGTAAACAAAATTTTATAATTTTGATGGATTATATGTAATCCAATGAAAACTATAATGCAATTGAAAAATTCTGATAATCTTTCCCTTCTTGTTAAATATTACATGAATGAGAATATATTTGTGTTATGAATGAATTCAATGACATGCAAAAACTAATCCATGAGTAACCTGCAAACTTCAGGAAGAACTAGATTGCAGCAAAGGTTCAGATAAGAACCAGGATGGGAGATAGCCAAGATGAAGGGCAACCTTCAGGGCACTCCGAAACTAAACTTGATCAGATTATTGCCTTGTTTCAAGACACAAGAGCGAGAGTAGGAACTCTCGAATAGGAAGTCAGGGGTCGACAAGGACCCAGGCAGGATGCCTATGATGGGGGTTATGATGAGACACGTCATAATGATACCACACAAAGTGAGCATGGAGAAAATAACTTTGAGGCTAGACAAGAAGTGGATAGAAGGAGCCATATGGCTATGGAACTATCCCGAGACATGCAAAAGGTTATACCTCCTAAATTTGATGGATCTATAAGTGGAGATGCCATAGAGGCATGGCTTACAGAAATAGAAAAGTATTTCAAAATTAGAAACTATAATGAGGTCACTAAAGCAGTATGGGGGCATTCGAGCTGGTAGGTGAAGCATCCACATGGTGGATGGACAAAAAGATGGAACTAGGCTTGAGGTCTACAAGTCTTACATGGGATAGGTTCGTGGAACTTTTTAGGAAAAGATGGTTTCCTTAGTTGTTCTATGATTAGAAGCTTATAGACTTTCAAAATCTGAAATAGGCTAATTTATCTGTGAATGAATATTGTGAAAAGTTCACCCGCTTTCTTAAGTATGTGCCACAATACCAATAGGATGAGAGATTCTGCATTCGAAAGTTTATAATGGGATTAAATGCCTAGATTGGGGGCGAGGTTGATGTTCATGGTCCTACTACGATGGACCAGGTCTATGAAAAGGCCATTAAATAGGAACAGTAACTGAAATCTATGTTAGCTTAAAGAGAAAGGAACCGAAAGAGATACAATTGGTCCCAATCCTCTCAATCCTCTAAGAAAAAGGGGAAGAAACAACATTTTACTAAGAGAAATGATAAAGGGACCAAGCATAAGTAAACTGAGTCCAAGGGAGCGAAGAAGGGCAATAACTACTCCAAGAAGAATGGAGACAATTTTGGAAAAGCTCAGGAGAGGTGAGGACTAGTGGGAGGGTGCTACACATGTGGCAGAGATCATTACACCAACCAGTGTCCTAACAAGACATAGGGAGAACAACTAAGAGGAAACCCTCTACCCTCTCAACAAGCGGCATTCCAGCAATGCATTCATGCAACCTTGGACAATAGGCAAGCCAAATACCAAATAACTCCCATTAAAACAACATGTATTTTATCTGGTCTTCCGATTTCAGTTTTGATTGACACTAGTGCTACTAAATATTTTGTTTCTCCTAATTTAATTGTAAGCAAAATTCCTAGAAACACTGGATTCATGGCAAACACATGGTCTGTAGAATATGCTAATCAAACCAAGGCTCAGGTAGAGCATTGCTTGTTTGAGGCCAGGGTTGAACTTCTGAGTTTTTCCACGGAAGTAAATCTTTATGTAGCCCCACTAGGCTCATACAATGTTATCCTAGGAATAAATTGGCTATGGAGACATCAAGCCAAAGTGGATTATTGTGCCAAAACAATAGACTATCTTGATGGCTTAGGAAATAAAGTCTTTCTATAAGGGAACCCTAGATAAGTCAAACCAAGAAAAATTTCTGCTCTACAAATGAAAAGAGCTAAAAGAAAAGAATGTCAGCTTTTTGTTGTCAAAATGGAAAAACTAAATGAGATTGTGGAAACCAATTTCTGAGATGATTTAATGTTTTATGAATTTCAGAAACTCAATGAAGTTGGGAAGAAGGAGTCCATATATCAGGGAAGATCAGATATGGACAGGTACCCTTTCGTTAGAGATTTTGCAGATGTATTTCTAGATGAGCTACCAGGATTACCTCCTAAAAGAGCCTTTGACTTCTCTATTGATATAATTCTAGGGTCAAAACCCATTCTAAAGCCCCCTACAAAATGACCAATATAGAATTAATGGAGCTAAAAGCTCAATTATAGGAATTGTTGGATAAAGGGTTGATTAGACCTAGTGTGTCACCCTGGGGAGCACCAGTCATATTTGTGAAAAAGAAAGATGGCACTTTGCGGTTATGCATAGATTACTGCATGCTGAATAAATTAATAATTAAGAATTATTTAGTGGATAATTGGATAGTTTGTTTAAACTAGTTCAAGTACTACCATTTCTCCACTAAGCATTGGGGAGGACAAGGATTGAATATGAGGTCAATCTATAAGTTGCTTGTCTACCCCTTTTTAATCGCTGTATCTGATTTGAAGAGCCTAACTAAGGTTTTGTTAAGTATTTTTCTCATGAACCAAGTAAAACCCTAATTATGCCTTAAATCAGAGATATACAAAAACTGATAACAATACAGGAAAAAATTATCACAGAAATGCAGAGAAAGAGTATCAGAGACTGTGCACCTAGATCTTGAGGGCTTACTGGACTAGGGCACTCACTCCTTAGTCCTGAAAGTTCTTGAAACTAGAAATCTTCTGCACAGGCTGCCTGACACTCCCAAATGGCTTCCAGATCCCTGAAATTGCCCCTTGTTGGACTAGGGTGCCCGCTCCTTAGTCTCGCAAGTGTCAGAATTCAAAAACTCAAAAGTTTGTGATGACTATACTTGTGATATCTTCCTTCCTGCAACTTCTTTCCGCCAAAACCTGCAAAACATGATCTGCACCTACAAAAGAAGGAGAAAGATGTTGTGGCTATATAGGAGCTTGCCTCGATCAAGCCCTGTCTTTGGTATTTCTACCTCAACAATAGCCAGAGATAAAGATTTGTAGAAGTGTGTGCAAACCTAGCAATGTGTATGCAAAAATATCAAACCCTAGATGTCTCAATCAAGGGAAGATCAACAACTTGCTTTGCATCAATAAACACATACAACTTCACCTCAAGGAGATGAAACAAATGAAGACTGGCATGAACAAGAATGCGAATTAGTAATGTCCGCAGAGGATCTCCAAGCTTGATGTTGGAGGCTTCAACCCTTCTCCTAATCATGCAAAGAGTGTACAAACCCTAGGAAGAGCAAGATAGTCTCAAGATCTTGATTCCTAATCTCCATCCATTGTCTCCATGATAGCAAATATAGAATACTTTCAAGAGCTTCAACAAGTCACTAATCTTCAATAGCAATTTTGGTAGAGTTTTGGCATCAAGCTTGCATAAGAATTGTGTGTGTTAAAATGATTTTCAAATGTCTTTTTATATCTAGCTTTAGGGAATTCAAATTTCAAAATAACATCTCAATATCGCATGAAAATTGAGAATTTAAAAATGGAATCCCAAGGCACTCGGCGGGAGCTGACATCCCGCCAAAATTTAAAATCTTGGGAAACAGGGGAGGACTAGGGTGCAAGCGCCCAAGTCCAAGCCCCCTATTTCCACTCAAATCTACTTTTTGGGGGTCCTAGGGACCTGTAATCCAAATTCACTTTTCGGGTTCCATCAAAAGGTTACCTCAAAAAGTGAATATTTTGCAATTAGACTTAGTCAATCAGGGTTTCGAGAAGGTCAGAAAGGTTGAGAGGTCACCCAAGTGAGGAGCTAAACTGAGGGAAATTGTACCATTCCATACAAGAGGACAATTTCTGAGGTTACATTTAGCCCCCACTTTAGTGGCCATATGACACTACGTGCATATGCAACTAAAGGAAAGTAAATACATCAATCATGAAAAGGATACCCAAAAGGATATTGTAGAGGAAGCTGAAGTGTTGTCGCCAAGAAGGAAGGAGTCCCCAAGTCTATAATCCTGCAAGACCACAAAGTTAGGAACCGTAACCTGCAAAGGAACACTGTCAAAAAATCAAAACCAAATCAACCTGCAACCACCACCAATGAGTCAGTACAGAAAACACTAAGGGGGTTGAGTGATGAGACATGATGAGGGAGGAAATCGAGGGAGATATATGCCCCCTTTTTTCTACTTGCTTAGTTCGAGAGTAGAAACAAGGAGATATCCACGTGTGTCAATTTCGGGAAAACTTGATGAGAAATGTGTTATGAGGGTCATTTGAAGAAACAACGCTCAAACACAACACATTGGGTAAGAAAGAGAGCAGAACCCGGATTCCAACACAACAAACGACACTAAAATCAGAGTTCAACAGCTCAAGAAAAGGGCTCAAGGGGAAAAGAGATCAATCTTGCACCTAGTTAGGGATTGGAATTCTAACTCATTTACTTTATGTAAAGGGGAGTTGTCACTTATCACTTACTCATTCTTATTTCTTGTCATTGTAGAAAAGTAGAGGAGAGAGAGAAGGAGAATAGGAGGATGACTATGCCGAGCTGATGTCCATATCAGCCACCACGACTGGAGATGCTCCGAGCCCGAGTAGCAGAGAGCCGTTTCGAGGCTGAGGTAAGGTCCTAATCTTATGCTTCTATCATCTTTCAGTTTACTTTTTTTTTACTTTTATCATTTTCTGTGCCAAGAGGGAGGAATGGACAGGGGTCCCTGAGAGGGGTGCCCTGCTCCACCTAGGGCACCAAATTCTCTCTAGGGTGCCCTAGTCCCAAAGGGGCGCTAGTGTCCCTTTGGGGTGCCCTAGTCTTCCTAGGCACCCTGGTCCACAGAGGACATGAGCCCTAAGCATAGGGACTCTTTTTCTATCTTTGATAGCTACTTTTAGTTTCTGAGGAGATTTTGATGTTCTTGTTTGCTTTTCAATCTACAGGACATCCCTGAGCTACGTGAGCACACAGGTGGTTGCCTGATGACGCTTCTACGAGAGCATGCCAGTTCATTGTCCATTGTAAAGAGAGAGCACCTACAGACGGTGGGCCTATGGTGGGTGTTTGACATGCCCACAATCAGATTCCACTGTGCTATGTTGATGGCACTGATGGAGAGATGGGATGCAAATACATCCACATTCCATTTACCGACAAGCAAGATGACCATTACGCTGGAAGATGTATTCAGGATCCTTTGACTTCCCATCTGAGGAGAGACAGTGAGAATAGTAGGACATCGCTCAGCAAGGCACACCCACAAGAGTTAGCTATATTGCTTAGGTCGTACTGTTTCTCAGGCAGAGGGAGGACACATTTAGCTCTAACTTCTAGAGCAGGGATGTGGTGACATTCCCTTACTATGGAGGATCATGATAGTCACATCGCATTAGCCATTGCGCCAGATGGACGAGGCACTCACCTACATGGGGGTCTCGTTCACAACATTAGAGAGATGGAGGAACATCAGACTGTCTATGCATGAGGGCATAGTATGCTTGCACACCTTTACTGTGACGTAGGGTGATATGTCCATTATGAGATGCATAGTCTAATGATTTGCACATTACTATAGGTTTGGACCTTTGAGCACATCAGATGCACATGACCAGTGGGTTATCCTATAGATGCAGCATTCACCCATCCCCGTGTTTAAGCTTATCCACTGGTCAAGTGTTGGAGGCATGGTAATCTACTATACTAGAGAGTTATTTTTGATAGATTACAGCCTGGCGACATCATCTGGAGACCATATCGCAGCTACATTGGATGGCTTGGCCAGCAGAGGCAGTTCTCGAGGATGTAGAGGGATCAGCTGATGGCTGGTCGCCTCGATCATGTCATGTCTTGGTTCTATTTTGACGGGGTGGCACGATAGTTCAAATAGATACATGATGTTCATGTGGTTCGTCTGAGCTATGCGCATGCAGCTCATAGCATAGTCAAGGTAAATACTGTCTGACGGCTGACAGTAGCAGACATGCCACTTATTGATGAGGAGAGTCCTAAGGATGTAGGGCGAGTGTCAGACATAGATGATGTCAGTTGTACCCAAGCATATCGGACCTGGTGGCACATAGTGCAGCATGCTCCTATCTTTTCTACTTGGTCACCCCATAGGCGATGCCCGACCTTGGGCCGGTCACACTAGTGACATAGGGGTAGAGGACGACGTTTGTGATTTTATGGGATACTATGATCTCGATGAGGATGATGAGGATGAGTCAGAGGAGGTCCCACCACAGTATGTCTTTAGAGCAAGACCACGATAGAGCCAGCATGAGGCAGACGCTGACGAGGAGACCGAGTCAAGACTATGGTTGAAGGCTCTTGGTCCTATGCCTGTAGGTGATGCAAGACCTAGTTGGGGAGAGCAGGGGGAGAGTAGTAGGTCTATGCCCCTAGCTACAGATCAGACTACAGAGCTCATCACACCTTCAGCGATCCGAGATCCATCCTAGTGAGATGGAGATCCAGGTTAGGTTTGGTTTATTATTTTGATGCTTTGTATAGTTTATTATTTGTGATATTTTATATGAGGTTTTGATATCTATCTTATACTCCATTTTGTAGTTGGGATGGATGCTTGGCTAGACTTTGTGGGTTGCGTCATAGCAGACATAGTACCTATAGATGTCTCAGAGCAGCGAGTGCAGACATGTTATTCACCACGGTCATCCATTGGGCGACATGCAGAGATATTCATGCCTTTCATCTAGTACAAGACTACTACGGAGGCTATGCTAGAGCAGTCTGCATGAGAGAGAGGAGTTTTGATAGAGAGTTAAGCACGCCAAAGCTAAGCTTAGGGTGCAGCAAGAGTAGATGGTAGCGGTACCTACATCGGAGGGAGAGCCAACTGTCAGTGAGTTCTTACTTCTTGAGGTCCATCAAGTGAGAGTTGACAGAGATAGGGCTCAGGCTGAGAGAGACAAGGTTCAGTTTGAGAGAGACCAATACCAGAGGATGTATCAGGAGGCACATGAGCAAATGGTAGAGATGAGAGGCAAGATCAGGGGGTTACGATCGCGAAGCATCTCTAGGAGTCATTCACGATCCATAGCCACACATGCTCAAGCTTCTATCACTCACACACCATGAGGGCCTTAGGGTACTGGCGATCGAGGCTCAACTATGTTATATATGGATTTTAGGCAATATGACATCCCATTTTGTCCTGAGCGATAGTCGACTCAAATATATATTTAAAACTAAGGATATATATATATATATATATGCTATTTATTTCTTTTCATCTATGTGTAATGGTTTTGATCTATCACATGTGATTTTTGTAAAAATGCAACTAGTGATGATATCTAAATGCTTTTAATTAATGCTATTGTGATATACTAGCAATTCTTAAAAGAACATGTAGTAATAAGCACAATGATCAAGCATTTTACACATAATCTAAATTTTAATGCTATATTCAGTTAATACTAAAGTGATCTAAGTAAAGAATACTTAAGCAGAATACAACAATGATCAACTGAACAAAAGATGTAATGTTAAATGAATTGAGACAAAATAGTAAATTCTTGTCAAAATTGAAGCTAATCTATGTAATAAATTAGCTTAGAAACAGTTAACATTAGATCTTTAAGCATAAAATCTTGAGGTGTGCTGCATTAATAGGTTCTTTAAGCAATGTACCTTGCTCATCAACTAACTTATACGCTTCAGATGCAAAGGTCTCAGTAATTAAGTATGGTCCAAGCTAATTAGGGCTGAACTTACCTTTTTCACTAGGCGGTGTGTTTACATTGCGTTGATTTTCATAGAGAACCAAATCCCTAACGTTGAATGAATGTTGTATGACTTGTGCATTATAGGATCATTGTACACCTTTTTGATAAGCCTTGAGGTGCTCAAGAATGTTAATTCACCTTTCGTCAAGCATCTCAATCTCTTGTAATCTTTTCTCACGTTCCATGTCATTATCCATAATGTCTCTTAGGGAAATTCTTAGGGAAGGAATTTCTAACTCCAAGGGCATTATTGCATCTGCGCCATAGACGAGATTATACGGTGTATTACCCGTAGCCATTCTAATGCTTGTTTTGTAAGCCCATAATGCATAGGATAATTGAGTATGCCAATCTTTTTGATGCTTATTAATAGTTTTCCGTAAAATCTACCCAATAACTTTGTTTGAAGCTTCTACTTGGCCATTTGATTGAGGATAATAAGGCGTAGAGAAGTGATGTTGTATATGGTATTTTTTGAGGAACTTTTTCACATCCTTGTTCTTAAATGGCGTACCATTGTCTAAAATGAGGGAGGAAGGTATTCCAAATCGAGAAATAATGTTTTGTATAAATCGACAGATTATATCGGCGATCATAGATCGTAAAGGGACTACTTCGACCGACTTTGTAAAATAATTAGTGGCAGTAATGATGAATGTATGTCCTTGGGAAGAGGGTGGGGAAATTTTACCAATTAGATCCAAGCCCCAAATAGAGAACGACTACGGTGACTCCTAGGCATGGAGTTCTTGAGCGGGAACATGGATTAGGTGTTTGTGTTGTTGACATTGTGGGCATCTCTTGACGTAAACAAAGGAATATTGTTCCATATGCTACCAATAGTAGACCATACGTAATAGTTTTTGCACCAAGGATTTTCCTCCAAAATGCCCTCCATAGGCACCAAAGTGAGCTTCTTCTAAAGCTATCAGAATCTCTAAATTGCTTAAACATCAGAGTAAAACACCATTGTAACTTCGTCAATATAAGACATTTGACAGTGTAATGTATCACATTGCTAGTTTACGTAAACGGATTCGAGCATTCTTAGATGTTGAAATAGGAATAGTTCCATCACACAAATAATTATATATATGGGAGAACCATTCGTTTGTGTATGTACTACCACAGAGTTCCGTATTCGAAACTATAAGACAGTCAATTGTCGGTGTTTTAATATTATGAACAACAAAAGTAAATTCCTTAGGAGAATCGTTAGGAGATATAAGGGAAGTTGCACTTGCCATTGCATCCGCATGTCGATTATCTTTCCTGGGAATAGTGCTAATTGAATATGATGTGAATTGTTTTAAGAAAGATAAGGCCAACTCACGGTACTGAGATAGCTTATCATGCTTAGTTTGATATGATCCTGTTATCTATTTTACAATTGACTGAGAATCACTGTATATTGCAATGTTTTTGCTATTAAGAGCCAGGGCTGCATGAAGTCCTGCTATAAGGGCCTCATATTCAGCTATATTGTTTATGCATAAGAAGTCTAAGCAGTAAGATAGGGGAATCGACTTACCAATGGGGGGTATCAATATAACACCAGCCCCAGAGCCAGTTCGACACTTTGATCCATCAAAGTATAATTCCCATGTTTCATTTGCACAAATTGTTAAGATTTGGTCGTCAGGAAACACATCCTGATGTTGTGTAGAGAAGGGTGAAGGAACTTCAGCTAACTGATTAGCTAATGCTTGCCCTTTAATCTCTTTTTGTGAAATGAAGTTGAGATCGAATTCTGTTAGTAACATAACCCATTTAGTGAGACGACTCGATAAATCTGTTTTCGCAAAGAGATGTTTTAAAGGGTCAAATTTTACCATCACATGCACTTTAGCATTTAGGAGATAGTGTCAAAGTTTTTGAGTTGTGAACACTAAAGCTAAGCAATGCTTCTCTATAATAGTGTACTACCCTTCATAATCGAGCAAAGTTTGACTAATGTAATAGACAACACATTCTTTGCCTTCAACATTATGTTGTGCCAACAAAGCTGCTAGGGCATTGTTAGATACTGAGATATATAGCAAAAATGGTTTATCAGAAACAGCGGGTTGTAAAACAGGTGGATTAGCTAGATAATCCTTTAAGTCATCAAAACCTTTTTGACATTTAGAGTTCCATTGAAAATTAGAATTCTTCTTCAATAGTTGCATAAAGGGGCGAGTTCTATTCGCGAGTTGTGAAACAAATCAGCGGATGGCCTATATCTTTCCCTACAAACTACAAAGTTGAGATATGTTCTTCAGTATTGGCATATTAATAATCGCATCTATCTTTTTCGTATCCACTTCAATACCATGATTTGAGACAATAACTCCTAGTAGCTTTCCACTGTCTACACTGAAAACACCTTTACGGGGATTCAATATCATATTATATTTCCTTATGCACTTAAATATTTGTCAAAGTCTTGTAGTGTGATCCTTACGATGTATAGACTTTGCCAAGATGTCATCGATGTAGTCTTCTAAAATATTGTGCATATAATCATGAAATATAAGAGTGATTGCACGTTGATAAGTAGCTCCCGCATTCTTAAGTCCAAACGGCATGACTACCCAACAAAATGTACCCCAAGGTGTTATAAAAGTTGTTTTATATTGGTCTTGAGGATTTATTAGAATTTGATTATATCCTGAAAAACCATCCATGAAAGATAGTAGTTCATGTCCAACTATGGAATCGACAATCATATCGATATTAGGAAGCAGAAAATCATCTTTCAAGGATGCTGAATTCAAATCTCAAAAATTTGTACACATTCTTATATGACCATCAGGTTTAGCGACGGCAACAATATTTGAGATCCAAGGTGAATAATCAATAGGTCGTATGAAACCAGCTTGTAGAAGTTTTTCTATCTCAGTTTTAACAAGCAATGCAATTTTAGGATTCATCTTATGAATCTTCTGTTTAAATGGCTTAGCATTTGGTTTCAACATGATATTATGTGTTACAATCTGAGGATCAATGCCAGGCATGTCAGAATACTTCCAAGCAAATAATTCTAAGAATTCATGCAATAACTTAGTCATCTCCTCTTTTTCTTCCATATTTAAACAATCACCAATAGGGAGAACTTTTTCATTATCATCCTTATCCATAACAACATAAACAGTCTTTCCATTAAGGAGAGTACTATGGTCTAAGGGATTGTAGGATTGTAATTGTTCTTCAAATTCTCCATTAGGTTCTTCAGTAGCATTTATTATGCTAGTAGTTCTTCCAAAGTATGCATTGTTGTTTAAATAATAAGGTAGGCCACATTTATGATGATAACAAGGAATATTGTCATAAGCGCCCAAGAATTCTATGATTGCTTCATTTATTGAGAATACATCCAATGACAGTGGTCCTAGAGGACAATTGATGTTAATCATCTCAGGAAATATCAAACTAAGTGTTGATATAGTATTCACATTAAGAGTAGGGCATTTACGGGCTTTGGATTCCTTGAAAGGATTGTATCCAATGCCACTAGAGCAATGTCGCAAAGTAGATTCTATAGGGACTTTGATTCCTTGTTGATTTATACCACAACCTTTACCTGTATAATCACAATCTTTATAAAGGATTTGGAATCCTCAACCATAAAGAGAAACCATTTCCTTAGAGGAAGGTGGAGCTTCATAAGTGTCATAATCAAGAGAAGCTTTATGTTTATCAATCAAAGTGTGTGATGTGATTGATGCAATATTTGATGTTTTGAGGATGGGTTTTTTAGGTTTGTATTCTCCTGTAGAAGAAGATGTAAAATCCAACGAACCCCAGTCATCACCAACAAATGCATTTGATCATTTAGGCTCTTGCATAACATTTTCGGTAGCAAGAGGAGTTGATAAATCCATTTTGAGATTGTTTAGAGTCTTAGGACAAACAACATGCTTATGAACTTCCATTTGCAAACAACTATCTGGTTTAGGATCAGCATGAATAGTATGTAACTTATCTTTGAATATAAACTTGATTGAACGATGTAGAGTAGAAGGAACTGCTCCTAATGTATGTATCCAAGGTCTACCAAGAATTGTGTTATAAGATAGAGAACAAGGCATGACATGAATCAAGGTAGGCACCATCACAGGTCTTACTTGTATAGGTAAAGTTATAGTGCCCACGGATTGTCATCCAACATTCTCAAAACCACAGATACTTAATGATTCTGGTTTGATTGCAAATATATCAACCTTAACCTTACGTAATAAGTCAATGCCACAAACGTTAAGGGATGATCCATTATCGATCATAACTCTCTTAACCAATGTTTTGTTTATTGTAATAAAGATAATCAAAGGATCATACTAATTTTGAACTTTGAGAGATGGCAATTCATGTTGTTGAAATAGAATATCTATTTTTGTTGCATGTATACAATGTAATAGAGTGGAAACATCATTTGGTTTAACAGCAAGAGGAACAATCACCTTTTGTAAATCCTCTTGTAGCATTCCATGGTAAGTAGGTGAAGTTTGTATAAGTTCCCAAAGAGATATCTTTGTAGGAGTAGCGCAAAGCTACTCTACAAGATCATAGTCTTTACCACCTTTATATGTTAAATGAGGTGCTTGAGGAAGCATAGGTTGAGATGTTGGTAAAGATATCAGAATGTTCGATTGTTTTGTACTTTGTTTATTATTCTGAGTATTGTATGCATGAGCAACCACATTATGATCAGTTTGTTGTGAGTTTGGTTGTGCTATTTGTTTAGCATAATCATAAATGTGATCAAGAGTTTGAGAATCAGATGGACAACCTTTAACAGTAAGCACATGTTTAGAAGATGGTTGCACCACATTTGCACATAAAGTGGCCACAATTTTGGTTTTTCAATCTCTTCTTTAGATTTAGGAACATAAATCACATTTACAAATCTTTGAAATAGTGACAACTTTGAGGCCGTAGTGGAATGTTCAATCAAGACAAAGTCCTCAAGGGTTTCATTTAACATATCAAAGTCATTACGACTAAACGGCTCATCATAAGCATGAAAATCTTGCAAAAAGTAATCCGACATTTTAACATGCTCTTTTTAACCCAAGATTCAAATGCACAATGATGGCCCTATGAAAATGACATAGCATGTAAAACAATGATTAACAATTTTTTCCAATTCTTTTAGTGAAAAAGATAAAGAATGTGATTCTCAATTCAATGCATGCAATTTCACCAAAGATACTTTTTCAATCCAAATATGCTCTAGGACAACAAATTATTTCAGATCTGAAGTATAAAAGGATGAAAATTCTTTAAACCTCAGGTTCGCCAAAATGTTTAGTAGAAAATTGGATAGTTTATTTAAACTAGTTCAAGTACTACCATTTCTCCACTAAGTATTAGGGAGGACAAGGATTGAATATGAGGTCAATCTATAAGTTCCTTGTCTACCCCTTTTTGCTTGTGGTATATGATTTGAAGAGCCTAACTAAGGTTTTGTTAAGTATTTTGCTCATGAACCAAGTAAAACCCTAATTATGCCTTAAATCAGAGATATACAGAAACTGATAACAATATAGGCAAAATTGATCACAAAAATGCAGAGAAAGAGTATCAGAGACTGTGCACCCAGATTTTGAGGGCTAACTAGACTAGGGCACCTACTCCTTAGTCCCGAAAGTTCCTGAAATTGGAAATCTTCTACACGGGCTACCTGACACTCCCAAATGGCTTCCAGATCCCTGAAATTGCCCCCTATTGGACTAGGGTACCTGCTCCTTAGTCCAGCAAGTGTCAAAATTTGAAAACTCAAAAGTCCATGATGACTGTACCCATGATATCTTCCTTCCTATAGCTTCTTTCTGCCAGAACCTACAAAACACGATCTGCACCTTCAAAAGGAGAAAGATGTGCACTATATAGGAGCTTGCCTCGGTCAAGCCCCATCTTTGGTATTTCTACCTCAAAAATAGCCAGAAATAAAGATTTGTAGAAGTGTGTGCAAACCTAGCAATGTGTATGCAAAAATATCAAGCCCTAGATGTCTCAATCAAGGGAAGATCAACAACTTGCTTTGCATCAATAAACACATACAACTTCACCTCAAGGAGATGAAACAAATGAATTCTTGCATGAACAAGAAGGCGAATCAGCAATGTCCACAGAGGATCTCCAAGCTCAATATTAGAGGCTTCAACCATTCTCCCGATCACCCAAAGAGTGTACAAACCCTAGGAAGAGCAAGATAGTCTCAAGATCTTGATTCCTAATATCCATCCATTGTCTCCATGATAGCAAATATAGAATACTTTCAAGAGCTTCAACAAGTCACTGATCTTCAATAGCAATTTTGGCAGAGTTTTGGCATCAATCTTGCATAAGAATTGTGTGTGTTAAAATAATTTTTAAATGTCTTTTTATATCTAACTTTATGGAATTCAAATTTCAAAATAACGTCTTAATATCGTGCAAAAATCAAGAATTTGAAAATGAAATCCTGAGACACTCGGTGGGAGCCAACATCCCACCAAAATTCAAAATCTCAGGAAACAGGGGAGGACTAGGGCACGGATACCCAAGTCCAAGCTCCCTATTTCCACTCAGATTTGCTTTTTGGGGGTCCTAGGGACCTGTAATCCAAATTCCCTTTTTGGGTTCCATCAAAAGGTTGCCTCAAAAAGTGAATATTTTGCAATTAGACTTAGTCAATCAGGGTTTCAGGAAGGTCAAAAAGAAAAAGGTTGAGAGGTCACCCAAGTGAGGAGCTAAACTAAGGGAAATTGTACCATTCCATATAGGAGGACAATTTCTGACGTTACAAGAATAAATACCCGTTGCCTCACATCGATGATATTTTCGATCAAATGAGGGGTGCAACCATATTTTCCAAGATCGATCTTTGGTATGGGTATCATCAATTAAGGTTAAAGGATGAGGACATCCATAAGACAACCTTTAGAACAAGGTATGGGCATTATGAGTTCACTATCCTACCTTTTGGATTAACGACTGCACTGGCAAAATTTATGAATTTAATGAACAGTGTGTTTAGGGACTTTTTGGACAAGTTTGTCCTAGTGTTTCTTGATGACATTCTAATCTATTCTAAGAATGAGGAAGAACATCTGCAACATTTAAGAATTTTTCTTTAGAGGTTGAGAGAGCATAAACTGTATGGAAAGCTCTCTAAGTGTACTTTCTTTCAGAAGGAAGTACAGTATTTGGGCCACATAATCTCAGCTAAGGGAATAGCTATGGACCCAACTAAGATTAAGGCTATTTTGGAATGGTCGATACCAAGAAATGTTCATGAGGTCTAAAGTTTCATGGGCCTTGCAACTTA
The DNA here is from genome assembly GCA_027924645.1 of Cunninghamia lanceolata. Lineage (NCBI taxonomy): Eukaryota > Viridiplantae > Streptophyta > Pinopsida > Cupressales > Cupressaceae > Cunninghamia > Cunninghamia lanceolata. Next base: position 2,462,282 of record BSBN01000771.1, read on the forward strand.
TTATAGGAAGTTTGTGAAAAACTTTTCAAAAATTGCATACCCTATAACTTCCTTGCAAAGAAAAGGCAAGAGATTTGAGTGGTTAGAAAAGTGTCAGGAGGCCTTTGACCTACTGAAGGAAAAATTGACTTCAACACCAATTTTAAAGGTACCTGACCTAGAGGGTCAATTTGTAATCATTATCGATGCCTTAGGGGAAGACTTAGGTGGTGTACTAGTCCAGGATGGACAAGTCATTGCATATGAATCCTAAAAACTAAAAAATTATGAACAAAACTATGCCCCACATGATTTGGAACTGACAATAGTGATGCAGAGGTAATCAGAAAATCAACTTCATACCAGCATTTTTCATAACACAACATGACCAACACATGGTCTCTGACCCAATAACTTCATTCTACATCTTCCAAGATGCCCAACTCCAATCAAAACTCTATCCAACCACTATGTAGGACAGCAATCTTCAACACTGTTTATTAAAGACAGTCACACACTTCTATCTCTAAGGAGACAGTCAGGGTACCCTCCTTGGGGTGATCTCCATTGACACAACTCCAATGCCAAATAACCAACCAACTCAACAATTTACCTAACACTTAATTGCCTTCAATGACAAAGCAAACAAACTCACCAAACTTACCTTTTCCTTCTTAGCTAAGACAGTTGTCCTTCTCTCTGAACTCCTAACACTGATTCTGCAGGGTTTCTCACATGTCCACACTCACCATTCCCAATCTCTTGCCCCTGCAACCTTCACAAGGCCATGGACAACCTATTTCACATCCCCTTCCATTGATTGGTGAGGTCTTATATCAATAAAATGATGGGAAAAGTGAGAAATTCCACTAAAACCTAAGCTAGGGTTTCATCAAACCAAATCCCAAAGAAATCCTTATTACTTCCTCCTATATGAGTTTCATAGCCTCAAATCAATTTCATTAGAAAGCTAACATCTCAATCTTACTGATCAACTCATGCAATGAAAGAATCAATTCTTTACCTCTATACAGTACGGACTGTCACAATGGCAAATTTAGAAAACAGTCACTCCCAAAGACAGTCTGAGGGAAAGTATGAATATCTCTTCATATCTCTACTGTCAAGACCTCAAATAACCTGCACAAGATAGATAACACTCCTCACTAACCGACCATCATCAGCAACCTCCATCTCCAAGCCGTACATGTATGGATTAGTGCATAAAACAACGAATTTTCTTGACTGTAAACAGTAGATTTAAAAATAGTTTAAGGTTTCCCAGTGATTTCTCCCACCTAGGTCATTGTCAAGACCCCAAATAAGATCCATTACAAAGCTACTTCAGCCTTCTCACATTCCATTACAAACATATGCCATAATACTTCCGTACAGGCGCATGTACGGCTTGAGAAACGCATAGAAAAATTAGAAAAAATAGAAAAATAGTAAAACAGTAGTATTTTTTGCTATTTCTTTCTATTCCTCTGAATGGTCTGCATACAATGAATCATCTTTGGCTTCAAATAGCCTTCTACAATACTTGAAAATGTTTTGCATTCCAAAACCATTGATGCTTTCTTGATTTGTAACTGTTGTTTAAGAGATCAATAAGGAAACTGTCTTTTTTGGACAGCACCGGTGGCTTTTTGAGTTTAACAAGCTTTTAAATATCTGGTTTAACCTTTGATTAACCACCTCCTAACCTTTGACAAGGTGTTAACACATCTACACACCTTTGACATGCCTTTAAAAGGCTTAGAAACATGAGAATTTAATTGACTCCTCATACAGACATTAAAACATAAATGACTAACCTATCAAAACTTAAATGATTCTTGTAAGCTACCTATGACTGTCCTACCTAGGACTAATACTATAACCATAGAAGATTCTAGTTATTTGGACATAGTCCATTACAACATGGCTTTCAAGCCTCATTACAACCACTTAATGGTCTCAAGGACCTCATTAAACAAATCAAACATCTTGAAGATCAAATAAACCCTGATGTGAAGGTGCTCTTGCACCAAACAGTCATTCATGCATTGCAAATGTGGAGACACTACTTGCTCGAAAAACTTTTTGAGTTAAAAATAGATCATCAGGGACTTAAATATTTGTTCACTCAACCACATCTTAATGCTTGGTAAAGAAGATGGTTGGAATTCATCTCAGATTATGATTTTGAGATTAAATATATTCAAGGAAAAGAAAACCAAGTTGTAGATGCTTTGAGTAGGAGAAGACACATCTCCTCAATGATCTCCATACATTCTGATTTTAGGAATTAGGTATTACATAAATCTAAGGGAGATGAGTTTTACGAGAAGGAAAAACAGGCCCTTGAGGAAAAACCCCAAAATCTGAGATGTGAGGGATTTAGCCTTGAACCAGATGGGTTATTAAGGTTTAAGGGAAGGATGTATATACCTAACTCTGTAGAGTTAAGGAATACGGTGTGGAAGGAGGTTCATTCTGCACCATATTCTAGACATCCTGGAGTAACAAAGTTACTCGCTGATGTGAAACCCCTATATTTCTGGAAAGGAATGAAGAGGAATGCTGCAAATTTTGTAGCTACATGTATGGAATGCTAGAGGGCGAAGGTGGAACACCATCAATCGGCAGGACTCTTATACCCTCATGAAATTCCTGAGTGGAAATGGCAAATTATAAGCATGGACTTTTTGCAAGGGCTTCCTATGTCAAGGAATAGGCACAATGCTATCTTGGTTGTGGTGGATAGACTCACCAAAGCCACTCATTTTATACCTAGGAACTTGACGAATGGGGCACCCATCATAGCCTAAAAATTTGTTCAAGAGATTTTCAGACTGCATGGCATTCCTAAGAAGATTATCTTAGATAGGGTTGCACGAATGACATCGAGGTTTTGGAAAACCTTGTTCTCTTCACTTGGAACCTAGTTGAATATAATCTCTTCTTATCATCCTAAAATGGATGGCCAAACTAAGAGGGTAAACCAAGTGCTGGAGGATTTATTAAGAATGTATTACATGGATCAGCAATATAAATGGGAGGATTATCTTCCTCTGGTTGAATTTGCCTATAATAATTCCTATCACTCTACTATTAAGATGGTTCCATTTGAGGCATTATATGGATGAAAGTGCAGAACCCTTATAAGCTGGGACAAGCTAAAAGATAGGGTTAGCCTTGGTCTAGAAATGCTGTTAGAGATGGAAGAGCAAGTCCATCTAATTAAGAGAAGGCTAGCGGAAGCCAATGATAGACAAAAGAGTTATGTGGATGCCAAGAACATCGAAAGGCATTTCATAGTGGGAGATAAAGTCCTCTTAAGGGTAAAACCTCAAAAGAGTTCCATTAAATTTGGAAAGATGTCCAAACTGGAAACTAGATATGTGGGTCCCTTCAAAGTTCTCGAAGAAGTCAACCTAGTAGCATATAGAATAGCTCTATCGCCAGCTCTTGCCATGATGCATAATGTGTTTCATGTTTCTTATTTGAAAAAGTTTAATACTGCAGATAATCAAATTTTGATGCTTGATTGGAATGCTATACAGGTGAAGGACCTAGGGGTGGTGGTGATTGAGCCCATCAAGGTGCTTGAAATGCGTAAGCTACACTTACGTAACAAAGAGATAACACAGTACAAAGTCCAATGGGACCAATATGCAGAGGAAAATGCCACCTGAGAAAACTATGATGACTTTTATGCAAGATTTCCTCATCTTTTCTGAAAAACTTTTTATTATGCTCTCAAAACATTTTTCTTATTATGTCGATTGACTATGAAGACATTAAATCATCGGGGATGATGATTCTTATGGGGGAGATATGTTACATCCCCAACTTATGATTTAGCTTAATCTTATTTTTGGCATGGTAATTAGGATGATTAACTAGAGTTGAATGATTAGATGTTTGTGGAAAATATCAAAGTAATCATTGTTTATGAGGAAACTGACTAATGCTAGTTAGATATGAGATTTCAAGTTGAAATGATTATTTAATTATTATGATTTATCAATCATATGATGATACACTAATTATGATTTTATGGTGGTGCCTTTGATCAAGAAAGTAATCATCCTTCGAAGATGGAAGGTGTAAAGTACCCTATTATGAATGACTAAAATTTTTTCTTTGTTGTCCCAATTTTATTCATAAGATTTCTTGCAACCGTTTACCACAAAACATCAAATAAGAGTAACAAACATATGAAGCATCAAACCATCAAACACCATACTTTATTGAATCCATCAAATGAAATACAGACAATGTTTAGTGACTGGAAATAATGACAGTCATTGACTATTTTACATCAAACCTTATTCTTTATACAAAAATGCATGCAAATATACCAAATCTTACATAGGATCAATGCCAAAACCTTATAGAATGATCAATACATCAATTCAGTTTAGCTGGGCCTTTGAATGAGACTTAAATCATGACTAATATGACTATAAATTCACTGTTACAGGAAGTGTAATGACTGTCATAACCCAGCAAGATAGAAAATCACAAAAACCTTCAAATATCTCCTTCTCATGCAATTGATGGACTCCTAGATGAAGTGATTGGCTTGAGATTCCTCACAATGATGCAAATGTGTCTTCAAACTCCATGAAATCAATTCCATAAACCCTATAGATGCATTTTCCAACTTGCTGTTATAAAATCGGACCATATAAAAGATGCCAAAATTCATATAAATCACTCTTAAACTCAATTCAGCTACCTTGGCTAATCTCCTCAATGACCAAGGGTTTCATATGATATGCAAATTCACTCCAAACTTCACAAATTCAATCTGCAATTCAAGCACAAATGATGAAATCTAAATGATATCATCTCACAAATGGATATGGGGCCATCACCATATCAAATAAGGGATCATCACCTTGTTAATTAACTGAAAATTACAATTTCCAACAATAAAACACAAAGTAGAAAGGCTTACCAATGATCAATAGTTGCAAATTGAAGTTGGAAGGCTCTATTTATGCTCCTCATGGCTGGACATCCCTCTCCTTTAGTAAATTTGAAATCATTTTGGAATCCACCAATAGAATTCCTTCTAATTGATCATTTTTAAATGTATTGCATCAATTAGAGCAAACATTTAAAATCAATCTTAATTTTATTAAATACATTACATCTTGAAAACCCCATGGATCGATCCTCATAGCAATTGAACTCCTCTATCTTGAGCGGCGACAAGAAATGATAGTTGTTTGGCATTTAAAATTCATCTTTAGCATTTAAAAAAACTTCTTCATAGCTGGTTGATCCTCCTAGTTGGGTGAACATCATAGTTTGGGCGTTGATCATTTAAAATCCTCCTCTTTGGCTTTTGTGATCCATAACTCCCCATCGATTTGCATTTAAAACTTTATTTTTGCATTTAAATTCCTTTTCTCCTCTAAGCACCGATTTCCAAGACTCGTAACAATTTTACATTTCATATTTTATCTCCCAAAGGCATTGATCCTTCTATGTAGTTGTTTACACAAGGAACAAGAACAAATAACAATAAAATAGGTCTCACCTATCATTGAATCGATTTCACTTCCTTCAATGCAATCATTTCCTTGGGCGAATGGCACAAACATCAATTTCCATGCGTTGGCATAAAACACAATGATAATTCTCCTTATCCCATCGATTGGCACAATAGGCTATACAAAACACATCATTGGCAATGTAAACACAAGAGCAAATCGATATTGAACAAATGTAATTAAAGATTTCATTTGTCTTTGTCCACTTGGTCAAAATCGATCCATCAATGCATAATGAAAATACAACTTAAATATTATATTTTCCAAATATCCTCTAACTATATTTTTTGCTAACTCAAAAATAAATCCATAAAATGCTTAGCCAAAATGAAGATCATTCACTTACCAATGCATTAGCTATGGGAATGGATGATAGGCTTGATAGATTCAGGACAAACAACTGAGAGGGGGGGTGAATCAGTTGTAAAAACTTTCTTCCAATTAAACACTTAAATCCTCTTTGTGATTTTGGTAGCATATTAATAAATCAATCATGGAAACATAATGCATTAAATCAAGAGTAGAAACACATCAACACATAAGACACCAAGATTTTTACATGGAAAACCTGGTTAAGGGAAAAACCACGGGGTGATTAACCCAAGATTGTAATCTCTGTTAGAAGAATAGAAAGAACAAAATGGCACCTGCCAATTAGGGCTCACTGCCTGAGCACACTGCTCACAAGAGGCTCACTGCCTACAAGAGAGACATTGTCTACAAAATAATAAGTATCACATACTTGAACTGGAGAATAGCATCTTCACCATGCTTGAATCAATTCCATTTAAGCCCAAAAACTTCTACTCTACCTTTCTCTCTCTTCCTCACTACCTCACTCTCATCTCCACAAGACACTTTGAAATGACTTTGCAACTCTTTATTTATACAAGACATCGACTTAGGAATAATCATCTAAGTCGGCAAACATCTACAAGAACATCTGCAAGATGTGTAATTCATCCAGTCGGCCAAACCTATGAAGAACACCATCATCTGGAAGTTATTCTTCAATTGCAAACTCAAACTCTAATGCAGACCACCAACATGAACTGGACACGATCCAAAGACCTCCACAAGCTTGCCTGAATCACCAAGAACATCCACACTTCATCTGCTTACTGAAATCCTTATCTCCTTCATCCAGAACCTCAAGAACATAGTCTATCATCACTGTCACAATGGAATAGATGCTTGCGGACTTTTAGACCACTAACCCCATTGAGTTATAACTTCACATGGACTTCCCAAACACTCCACCAAATCCGCAGAATAGGATATTGCATTTCCGGATCCCACCGGACCTATCTATGTCACTCTGTCACCTCTGAACACCTGTTGAAACTAGTTTTACTTGAGCGGCCACAACTTCTTTAGATCTTCATGCGAACCTCTAAAATCTTTACTGGATCATCTCAAGACTCATATCTACAAACCCTCTGAACCACATCCTCTGATAGTCATCTTATCTTGGATCTTTACCTTACTGTCTTCACTGTTCTTCTTTGTTCCTGATATGACTAATTTTCTCAATATCCTCATCACATAGCTCATCCAATCCTTATCATCAATGCAACAGGAGTATGTTGACATCAATGACAACACCGTTTAGGCCCGTACTTACAACAAGGCTAATCATCAACTCCATGTGAAGTCACTCCGGAAATGGGGACATGACAGTCCTCCATTCTTAGGATTGCTTGTCCTCAAGCAATCAAAGATTAGGATGCTCTAAACTATGTTCACCTTCCCATGTAGCATCCTCCAATGACAATCCTCTCCACTGCACCAAATATTCTCTAATTACTCTGTAAGCACAAAAATCACAAACAACCTCCACGAGGATCCCTATGATGATTCAAATCCTTGTCACGTACATGTAAGCATAAAATAATATCCTTTAAGCAGCGAGCCTCTTGATGGCGTTTCCTCCTTTCTTGTCTTGTGTTGTTTCTTCCTTGTTGATTTCTCTCTCTCCCCATTTGTGACGCTTTTTGACACGTGGTGACTTGTGTTTTTAGAGATTTCGACCTTGCTCCTAAGCTTTTGAGTGTCTTGTAGGTGAGTTTTCACCTCTCCCCTATGTTTTTCATCTAGTGCACCTCCTAGAAGCCTTCTAGAGGTCTCCTTATCCATCTCCTACTTTTAGTTTTTAGTTTCGTCGAACCAATCCAAATCTCCCATGGGAGATCCTACTGACGCAAGTGGAGATTTGGATTCCTCCATGTGACTAACCTATTTCTTGATGCAGAACCCCTCCTTTTCTTCCCCTCTTTCATCTCCCAGCCTATTTTTCTGCATCTGACCTTGTCCAACCCAGATCTCCCCCAGGTGACCCATGGTCACCTAGGGGCGACCCTGTCTGGTGAAAGGGGTGACCCTGTTATTTTTGCAACCACGAAAAAACTCAAGTTTCTCACTCATTTTTGCTCTGTTTTCACCCATTTTTCTTCCAATTTGCATGGTTTTTGATCCTTAATATAGAATAACTATTTCATGCACCCACACATGCATAATTAGCTCTATTTGATCTCAAATTAACTCTTCAATCAATCTCATGCACTCCCTCACCTCCATTTTCTCTCCAGTGATAAGCTATCTTTGCTTCATCACTCTCCAATCAGTTGAATTCACTAGGCAATCAACCTTGTTAACTCCCCAATCATCTTTGTTAACTCATTAATTAGAGTGAGTTGACTCTCCAATCAATTCCTTCTTCTAAACCTATAAATACACCCCTCCCTCAAGCACAAAGGGAGGCAAATTCATTGTGCACACAACTCTTGCCAATTTTGCTCTCCAACTTAGCATTCAAATGCTCTTACAGGACGAAGGTGCCTTTTGCTTTATTTGTTCAACCAAGTAGCGTCACACTACTTCATTTTATGCCATTGTGCTCAATCTAAGCTCTCATTGAGCTCATACAAGCTTCATCAAAGCTTATTTGTGTCGTTTTGTTGTAAAGTGGATCACCCGCTGCTACAAAAGGATTCAAGGTTTCCCATTACAAGGATTGTTGAGGATAGTGGAGTCAACAAATATTCATTTCTCTCAGGTTCCTTCATTGTTTTTGTTCAATTAATAGTAATTAGAGAATCAAATTTGCTCTTGGGAACAGTAAAACATTACTTTTTCCTTGATAGTTAGAACTTGCATGTTAGATTAATTGCTTTCACATTTCTAGATCTAGATTGTTAGAAGAAGCATTTTCCCTTTCCATTAGATTAGATCACATTAAAATCATCAAAAACACAAAAAACATAGGTTAACATTGCATTGGAAAAGTCATGTAGAATTGCATACATATTTCCTTTTTGTAGATTAAAAACACTTTCATTTCCAAAATACTAAAAAATTAAAAAAAGATGTTTTGCATATCATTTAGCTTGCATGCATATAGAAACATCAGAATAGACAAAATTGCAAACCCTCAATTCTATCATGAGGTAACCACGGTTAAATGACCCAATCAAACCCTTGATTCCATCATGAGGTAAAAACAAGTCAAAACACAAGTCAAACCCTAGGTCAACTAAACCCTAGGTCAAAACCCTAGATCTAGTTAAGGTTAATAATCACATGACTACCTCCATCCTGATTCATGAATGTGCTTAGGAGTGAGAGGAGAGTGGGTGAGGGCTATTCGTGATGAGATCCAAGAGATCCATCCAAGACCCCAACAAGAAACATTCATTTTACCACAAGGAGACCCATTCATCCTCTTGTTGTTAGAAGAAAATAGACAACACCAGATACAAGAAGAACTTGTTCAACGCATACAAAGACAAGAAGACATCAACAAGAACAATTGCTTACCCACACAGAGGTGGAATCTAAGAAATCCAAACAGAATAAGAGAAACTAGTGACCCTTCAGGTCATAGGGTTATCTCAACTACAACAACAATTGAACAAAACATATAATTAAGCACACAACAACAAAGGCCGCAGTACTTGCCGGCCCCTCTCCATGAAGTCCAACTCTCTAATGAGCTAGACCCCCGTCGTGTCTCGCCTCCTCTCAACTAGCTAATTCCACATGAGCGAGAGTGACGTGGTGGATTGCCCTATGGAAAGGAGGGAAAGTGTCTATGTGCATGCTCAAATCCAACCTAACAGCCCCAAGCAACCATAGTCACGATTTTGAGCGTACATATTTTGGTGAACCCAACGTGAATTATAGAATCTTTTGGTTTTATAGTTTGTGTTCCCATCTCAAACATCTCAAAATAATTAACAGAAATTTCAAAACATTTTCACGCCATTCTTCATAGCCGCTTTTGCCACTTCAACTTCTATCACTTACGCCATCATCCGTTCCATTTATCCTGTGGTATCTATGGAACCCCCGAATATGACGGAACCTAACTTAAACCAAGGGAACATTCCCTCAAGAGAACTAGAAACTCCCTCATTTGATAGGTATGTGCCACCACACCTGACGCACCAATCACCAATTGTTATGATTACGAGGATTCTGACTATGAGCAAGATCAAAGAGAATCTAGGCGCTCTCTATCTTTCAACAACCCAACTTGGGAAAACAATCCGGCCATACCAAATGCACTGCATAAAGCAAGAAGGGTAAGGTTGGAGATACATCGACCTGAACAACCTTCCACAAGCACATCGAATACCCATCTCGATGAGGAGGTTAAATGGTTAGAAAAATGTCTGCAAGAAACCAAAGATGCTCAAGAGGCATTAAGAATCGCCTTACAAGAATAACAAAATGAAAACACTGCACAGGAGGAAGCACTTTATCCCAAAAATATTCAAGGAGAACATCCTAGAAATGAAGAAACACCTAGAGCGGCTACTCATGCAGACTTGATCACAACGTTAGTACAAAGAATCATAATCTTGGAAGTAGAACAAGTTGCTCCTAAAAGAAGACAAAAGTCTCATGAACAGGACCAGGGACATCATAAAATCCTCCCTACCTTAATTACTATTCGCAGAATGCTAGCAACGACACATGTCTAAATGGGAATCCTCCTATTCAGAATAATCAAACAAATCCAACGATGGGTTATCAAAACCCACCCACGGGGTTATTACTATCAACCCTGCAATCTCAAAGTGCCTTCTTAGGAAAGTATCATTTGAAAGAACCTTTGGACCAAAACATAAGAAGTGTGCAATTACCTTGACCATTCTTTGATCTCCCAAAGTTCAAAGGAGAAGGAGATCCAAACTCACACATTAAAGCCTACACCATGGCCATCAGAGAACTCCTCCCTTGGGATGGGGTTGTAGCAAATATCTTCCCAAAAACTCTTGAAGGCATCGCTGTAGATTGGTATTATCATCTCCCAAAAGGTTTAATCCATTCATTCAGATAACTTATCAGAGAGTTTGTCATGGCATTCGACATGAACAAACTCGTTAAAATAGGGATCAGAGAATTCCTCACAATGAAATAAGAACCAAATGAATTTCTAGCCCACTTCATCACTCGATGGAGGCAAGTCCTCTATTCTTCAACCAGTGCTCCCAACATGGACCATAGAGAACTATGCAATCTCTTCTTACATGCTCTCAACAAAGACATGAGAGAGAGAAGATGTCCAAAAATTGCCATACAAATCCTATGAGAAGGCATTGGAAAGTGCCTTGAGGATTGACCAAGCCACCATCGACAATGGTAGAAAGGTCTATAGTTCAAACAAAAAGCTAACAAAGGAAGACACAGGGAACAATACCTCTATCATTAAAAATCTCAAAAACAATAGGAGTGCAACCATAGATGGGGTAATGGATCAACCCCCAATCAAAAAGATAAAGGATGATTACAACAGGAGAGATTACTATCCTCCTAATGTAAATGCCATAGATCAACCTAGAAACAATGGGTACTACCCTCGGGACAACTACCAAAGTTGGAACCACAACGGAAACAGGAATGTAAATGATGGAAGATACGAGAGACCCCCATATGAGTTCAACCAATTTTGTTCTTTTCATAGAAAAAGGGGGCATAGCACAGAATCTTGTAGGGAATATAACAGATTCATAGCAAGACTTCTGGAAGACCAGCAACGTTTGTTCATAGAAATGTTCTTAAATCCACATGAGGTCACACTAGATAACAAAAATACAAGACAAAATCAAGCTCCAATAGTGCCACAAAATGCAAACATGAGAATTTATCAGGATTCGTTCCCTCCACATAAAGTCATAGACGCAACAAATCAAAACAAGATGACTCAGAGTAGTAACCCCAAAATCCCACTGCAACTGGGACAAAAAGGAGAAGCTAGGATGATGGGATTAGTCGAGATTATGCACAACAAAGAGGAAGAGGAGGATCGTGAGGATGAGAATGAGCAAATAGAACCATATGAGGGTACCATCTCAATAGTAGAACAATACTAGCTCCTATTGGACCTTATGAGCTCATAGAAGACTTAAAGAAAACATGTGCACACATTTCATTCATTGATTTACTTAGGAACTCCTCTTCACATCGCTCCGTGTTACTACAAGCAATAGGCCTAAAATGCCTCGACCAAATTATGCCACCACCTAGTGAACAAATCAATCATGTGGACTACGATCTCAGTCCACCAAACTCAAAACTCAAAGATCCAGGGTTCTTCTTCGACTTACAACAGATGCCTTCTGAGGCAGAGTTAACAAAAAAGGGGACCCTACACTATATCTTCAAGTATGGATCTATGATGCATGCATCAAACGAACATTAATCGATGATGGAGCCGCAGTGAATATAGTTCCTTTCTCCCTTCTAGAGAGGATGGGCTATGGACACACTGACATCACTGCCTCAAGAGATACTCTAAGTGGATATGATAATCTAAAGGTGGCCACCATAGGTAAAATTACCCTTCCAGTAACTTTGGGACCCAAAACCATTCCAACCACTTTCTATGTTATAGACAAGGACACAAGATATAACTTGATTCTTGGAAGACCATGGATACACAGAATGAAAGCTGAGTCATCCACATTGTTTCAAGAAGCTTGATTTTTACACTTAGGAAAAGTATATGTTACAAAGGGAGATCCAAAACCTTTCAGTATGTTAAAATCAAACACGCCAAACAAGCATATAGGTATCCCCATAGACTACAAACTCCCTACCAACAAGTTAACCATCCCTAATCTCACACCTTAGTCTATATGCATTAAATGAATGGAGGTCCTAGAAAAGACCATAAACACTACAGAGATCAAAGCTCTAGAGAACAAGCCATTTCCTAAGAAAAAGGAAATAGTTCCCAAAGAGAAAACTAAGGAAATCATTGAGTTGATAGAGCGAGATGGACCACTCAAATTTCCCCTAGAGATAATCATGATCCACATCCAGGAGGCTTACAAACTCTTTCCTTGCATAAGGGAAAAGCCTCATAGGACTGAAGGACCAGTCTTTCAAACCACCACATTAGATCTGAGAAATGTAGACCCACATGCTTTCTCAGATGCAGAGGAAGACATGACAGAGGGTTATACTCCACTATCACCACTAGATGTATCACGTGTCCCTGAGACACTAGAAGAAACATAATCATACGAACCTCTCACACCAATAGAGGATTCACATCAACTAGTGATACCCATGGAAGAGGTGCATTCTATTGATAATGAATCAACCAATGTTATAGGAATGCTACCTAGGATGTTCACAGTATCACAACCACAAGAAAAGCCAACCACTTCTGCCTTCATCCAATCAAATGAACTTGATGAATGGGAAGCACCCTAGGTACAAATAGAAATGGTTGAAAGACTCCCCAATGAAGATGAAGAAAGAGAAGAAATCTTTCACAAGGAATGGAAGATGAGAGTGATAGTTGGTGTTGATGACCCTGTTGTTTTCAAACTCCCAAAAAGTTATATCAGATATGCCATGGACTTGAGACCAGAACCAAACGGGATGACAAGTATAAGCTTTGTCCCTCTTGATGAACAAAGGGAGCCACAAACTCCTCTTAAATTGTTCCAATTCTTGCAAAGAATCCAAGAAAGACTAGATGTGAAGATCTATATGGAAGAACAATTTGACCTGTCAACAGAGCTATTGAATTGTGATAGAGTTCTGTATTGGACTCCTTCCCATCAACAAGCCTTTTGAGACTTACTTTGTCTCATGATGCCAAGAGAAACCACTGAGTTGGTAGTACTTGATTCAAATGACAAACCTTACAGAATAGGAGAACTTGTCTTAAGGAGAGGTAGCACAAAAAATAAGAAAAGAAGATGAAAAAGAGCTTTTTTGGAAGACTAGAAAGGTCCTTACATGATTAAAGAAGACGTCAGAATCAGTGCCTATCTCTTGCACATAATGAAGGGAGAGGAATTTGGTGAAACAGTCAATGCCTTTCACCTCAAGAAATATTATATCTAAAAAACCAAAAAAATCATAAAACATCAAAATACAAAAATATTATAAAAATTCAAAATGTCAAAAACAATTTATTTCTTGCATTTCTGTATCATTTTGTTCATCATGCATTACTATTAGTGACTTGCTCTTGTGCTATTTTCTTTTAGTAAGGAGTATAACATTGTCCAGATATACGTCATCCTTTCAAGACTTAGAGATTCCCCCTTTTCACAAATCACCATTATCCCCCTACATTCCTAGTGATTCTAATCAAAACCTAGCTCTTAGCTTTCAATTGATCCCAGTCTTAATGAGTCAAACATAAGTAAAAAGTTCCAAAAACCTCCAAACATGCACAAGAGATGAGTACTATTTCAATGAGAGAAAACCATAAAGGACAAACTTTCATAAAATACGTCTGAAATTCATACATAAGATTATCAAAGAGCTAAGACAAAATGCTCTTGAGAAAAGTAGGGGCTCCCCATGCAAGGGGGCACAAATTTAAGAAAGGAAGTCAAGGGTGGTTTCCTCCAATGGAACCCTCAAGACTTTGGCTCCTCCATCTACGAGTACCACTCATCACTCCATGAGACCTATGAGAATGAGGTGCTCTACTTTGAACATGTGACTGTGAAGGCCCCACCATGCTAGCATCACACCATCCAACATTAAGACAAGCCATCTCTCGAAGTACCTGGTTCTCACCCTTAAGCATGTCAACCTGGGTTTTCAACTCTGTAGTTATCTGACATCCATGGTAGACAGGAGCAAAAATGTCAATGTGTCGACCTACAGCTGGGGGCACACTAGGATCATCCAAAAGATGATCATGAGTCATCCTAGTGAAAGGAGAAGCTAATCCAACATTGACCTCACAAACAAAGTCCCTCCACTCTCTGACATTGCCTAAAACAACAAAAATCAAGACAAGACCAAGTCAATTCTACTTAAAAAGAGAAAGGGCAAAAGAGCACAAAAAGCAAATAGATTAAACTTATGTGGATCACCAGGTTGCCAATCAAGGTCAAGTTGACTCATCACCTCATCTGAATGAGGAGATCGAGAAACAATAGGAGGACCTTTGGGGATATCAGGAACATCATTTGAATCATCAATATCATCAAAATCCTCATCCTCGAGAAGGGCATCATCTGATGATCATTACTATCTGGAACGTAGTCCTCATCAGTAGACTTTGAGTCAATAGTCACAATCAGAGAGTGGGAAGGAGTCCCTCTCCCTCCTCTTCGTCCTCCTCTAGAGACCCTAGTAATGAAAATGTCAGGAGCCAAAGGAGTCCAAAAGATGTTTCTCTGTCCAATCTCACCCATCTCCTGAATGGTCCTGTAACAAGTAGACATTGGGGGCAAGTCCTCAGGGGCATCCTCGCCAAACTACTATAAGACACGATCAACTTGATGAGCCTCAACTAGACCATTGCGGTCTATGATCTTGGATACCTCACGACAATACTATCTGATCTCACCATCTCAGGCCCAATCTCCCTCCATATCATGATAAGGATCAAAGATCATGTCCTCATCTGTAAGAGTAGCAATAGTGGGTAAAGTAGCATCGAAGTGACCAACATGAATCCACCTCGCCGCTCTCAGTAACCATCTATCTAGAAGCAGAATGAGCTTCTGGTAGGGCCTCATGTGCTCAAATATCCATGCCGTAATAAAAGAAGAGTGGCTAAAGGCTAGAGCCCCTCACCGTAAAATCTGATAGAAATCTCTGTAAACCATGGCCAAAATGTCAAGACCCCAAGTGTAAATTGTGCCCTCCTTAATCTCACGAATGATGGGTACCCAACACCATCTTAGACGAGCAAGGGCCTTGTCTCCTAACAACCTTGAAGCAATCAATCCAATCAGGAACCTCCTCAAGAGTGGGATGCAGAGTCGTGGCATGGAAGTAAGCTAGACTCCTGTCTGATCCCCAGGGTGATTGACCCCCATAAATGTAGCCCAAGAAGCTTTGTCCTCATAGGACTCGCTAATCGAAAGAGACAAAGGTTGTCCTCTCATAGGAACCCCAAGTATGCGATACACATCAGATAGAGTGATAGTCCACTCTCCAGAAAGCTATGGGAACCTAAATGTGTTTCTGTCTGCATCCCAGTAAGTCAAAATGTCATAGCATATGTGAGATACAGGATGAATCATAGGCACATGATAAACTCTAGCAAGGCTTGCCCTCTTTAGAATAGCACAATCCTCGATACTCAATGAAGCAAACATCCCTGAGAGCCATCCCTGCTCTCAGTAGTCATTCCATCAGATATGCATGTCCCACAAAATCATAAGAGAACTTTAGATTAGATCTCGTAAACTCATAAAAATCCCTAAAAATCGTAAAACTACATAGAACCTTACACAAAAAAGCATATAAACCTTCAAAAATTACAATATATAGGTGAATACATTGACCAAATCATGTCAGATCAGAGTGAAACAAGTGTTAAACAATGTCAAATGCAATAAAAAACCAGTCCAACAAGGTCGCCCCCGAGGGACCCAGGTGTTTTTCCAGATCTCCCCTGGGCGACCCTACTATTTTTCATGATCTCCCTTGGGTGACCCTGCTGCTTTTCAGGATCTCCCCTGGGAAACCCTGCCTGGAAAAAGGGGCAACCCTAAAGGAGGATCCCTCAACCAAAAATTACTCTAAAAACCTCATTTTTCGACCAATTTTAGAAAACAAAAAACCAATCTTGCTCTAAACGACGAGACAAACACAATGCAACAAAGAAAATCACCAAAAACAAATAATTTTATGAGATTTTTCACAAAATGCAAGCTAGGGTTTAGAGAAGGGGTTTTCATTAATTGCATACACGATTCTCCGTGGCTAAAGAAGAGGCAGCCATCTTTGTGATCTCCTCAACAATACCTTTCTAACAATTGCTCACACGAACAATTTCGTCGCCATTTTGCTCCGATCTCACAATTTGGCTTGCTTTGCTTGCCCTTAGCTTAGTTTATTTATGCATTTCTAAATTAGTTCTTTGCTTTTATGCATCCATTTCTTGCATTATTTTGCGTGCTCTCATCCCTACAGGTCCAAATCGACAAAGGCAAGCAACTAGTTGAACTCAAATGATCTATGGTAAGTTCGTCATTTTAGTTTTCATTATTTACTTTGATATATTTAAATGCCAAACTAATACTAGTTATTGTAGGTACAAATTGCGGGAAAATTTACAACAGGTAAGGCCTAGTTCAGGAATGGTACCTACCTTTCATTTAGACTACTATCCCCGAGGGGGCAAATATGTAAGCACAAAAATCACGCACAACCTCCACAAGGATCCCTATGATGATTCAAATCCTTGTCACGTACATGTAAGCATGAAATAATGTCCTTTAAGCATCGAGCCTCTTGATGATGTGTCCTCCTTTCTTGTCTTATGTTGTTTCTTCCTTGTCGATTTCTCTCTCCTTGTTTGTGACGCTTTTCGACACTTATTGCGACACTTGTCGACTTGCATTTTCTGAGCTTTCAACCCTGCTCCTAAGCCTTGTGAGTGTCTTGTAGGTGAGTTTTCACCTCTCCCCTATGTTTTTTATCTAGTGCACCTCCTAGAAGCCTTCTAGAGGTCTCTTTATCCATCTCCCACTTTCAGTTTTCAATTTCTTCGAACCAATCCAAATCTCCCCCTATTATTTCCAGATCTCCCCTAGGAGATTCTGTTGATGCAAGTGGAGATTTGGATTCCTCCACATGACTAACCTGTTTCTTGATGCAAAACCCCTCCTTTTCTTCCCTTCTTTCATCTCCTAGCCTATTTTTCTGCATCTGACCATGTCCAGCTTGGATCTCCCCCGGGTGACCCATGGTTGCTCAGGGGTGACCCTGTCTGGTGAAAGGGACGATCCTACCATTTTTGCAGTAGTAGAAAAACATGAGTTTCTCACTCGTTTTTGCTCTGTTTGCGCTCATTTTTCTTCCAGTTTGCATGGTTTTTGATCTCTAATATAGAGTTAACTATTTCATGCACCCACACATGTATAATTAGCTCTATTTGATCTCAAATTAACTCTTCAATAAATCTCATGCACTCCATCACCTCTGTTTTCTCTCCAATGATAAGCTATCTTTGCTTCATCACTCTCCAATTAACTGAGTTCACTGGGTAATCAACCTTGTTAACTCCCCAATCATATTTGTTAACTCATCAATCAGAATGAGTTGGCTCTCCAATCAATTCATTCTTCTAAACCTATAAATACACCCCTCCCTCAACCACAAAGGGAGGCAAATTCATTGTGCACACAACTCTTACCAATTTTGCTCTCCAACTTAGCATTCAAATGCTCTTACAGGACGAAGGTGCCTTTTACTTTATTTGTTCAACCAAGTAGCGTCACGCTGCTTCATTCTATGTCATTGTGCTCAATCTAAGCTCTCATTGAGCTCATACAAGCTTCATTAAAGCTTATTTTTTGCTTCTTTGTGTCGTTTTGTTGTCAAGAGGATCACTCGCTGCTACAAAAGGATTCGAGGTTGCCCATTACAAGGATTGCTGAGGGTAGTGGAGTCAACAAATCTTTGTTTCTCTCAGGTTTCTTCATTGTTTTTTTTCAATTAATAGTAATTAGAGAATCAAATTTGCTCTTGGGAATAGTAAAACATTACTTTTTCCTTGATAGTTAGATCTTGCATGTTAGATTAATTACTTTCACATTTCTAGATCTAGATTGTTAGAAGAAGCATTTTCCCTTTCCATTAGATAGATCACATTAAAATCATCAAAACACAAAAAACATAGGTTAACATTGCATTGGAAAAGTTATATAGAATTGCATACATATTTCCTTTTCATAGATTAAAAGCACTTTCATTTCCAAAATACTAAAAAATACCAAAAAGATGTTTTGCATATCATTTAGCTTGCATGCATATAGAAACATTAGAATAGACAAAATTGTAAACCCTCAATTGCATCATGAGGCAACCATGGTTAAACGACCCAATCAAACCCTCGATTCCATCACGAGGTAAAAACAAGTCAAAACACAAGTCAAACCCTAGGTCAACTAAACCCTAGGTCAAAACCCTAGATCTAGTTAAGGTTAGTAATCACACGACTACCTCCATCCTGATTAATGAATGTGCTTAGGAGTGAGAGGAGAGTGGGTGAGGGCTATCCATGATGAGATCCAAGAGATCCATCCAAGACCCCAACAAGAAACATTTGTTTTACCACAAGGAGACCCATTCATCCTCTTGTTGTTAGAAGAAACTAGACAATGCTAGATACAACAAGAACTTGTTCAATGCATACAAAGACAAGAGGACATCAATGAGAACAATCGCTTACCCACATAGAGGTGGAATATAAGAAATCCAAATAGAAGAAGAGAAACTAGTGACCCTTCAGGTCATAGGGTTATCTCAACTACAACAACAATCAAGCGAAACATATAATTAAGCACACAACAACAAAGGCCACAGTACTTGCTGACCCCTCTCTGCGAAGTCTAGCTCTCCAACGAGCTAGACCCCCTCTGTCTCACCTCCTATTGAATGGCTAATTCCATGTGAGCAAGAGTGGCGTGGCAGATCACCCTATAGAAAGGAGGGAAATGCTCTGTGTGTGTGCTAAAATCCAACCCAATAGCCCCACGCAATCAGAGTCACGATTTTGAGTGTACAGACTTGGCTACGCAACTTGCACTCCCTTATATCAGCAATACCATTAGGCTCTAATATCAACATGCCCTCTTCATCAAGAGGTGGAAGATCTGGAGAAGAAACCACATGCTGTCTGAATGCCTTCTTGAGGCATGAGACATGAAATACATTATGTATACGGCTCCCTACTGGCAAATCCAACTCATATGCGACCTCGCCTACTCTCCTCATGATCTTATATGGCCTATAGAACCTTGGTTTGAGCTTTTCTACACCACGTTTCTTCAAAGAACTATGTTTCTAAGACTATAGGTGCAAAAAGACTAAGTCATCTACCTCAAATGATCTGTCAACTCGATCCCTATCTCCATAAATCTTATGCTAATTTTGTGCCTGCTAAATATTATCCTTGTGAATATTAAGGATGTCCCATGTATCCTGCATCAACTGCTTAGCTCAAGGAGCTCTACTTTCATCAAAAGCCAAGTCCATAAAAGAAAGTGCATCATACCCATATAGTGCCCTGAATGGAGCCATGCCAATCGACATGTGATAGGTGGTATTATAATAATACTCTCCAAGATACAACCACCTCACCCAAGCATGCTGATGTCTTGAAACATAATTGTGAAGATATCCCTCAATCCACTTATTAACTATCTCTGTCTATCCATCTGTCTGAGGATGATAGCTGGTGCTTGGTGTCAATTTTGTACTTGCAAGTCAGAATAATTCTCACCAAAACATACTGATGAATCTGCTATCCTGATCACTCATAATGGTCTTCGGAAGGCCATGCAAACAGAATACCTCTCTAAAGAATAACTCTGCAACCTATAAAGCTGAATAATCCGCTACAATAGGACAAAAATGTGCATATTTGGTTAGTCTATCAACAACCATATATATGCAATCCTTACCATGTACCTTTGGAAGACCTGTGATGAAATCCATCGAGATACTCTCCCACTTCTGCTCAGGAATAAGTAATGGCTGAAGTAGACTGGCAGGGAAAGTATGCTTGGACTTGTTCTACTTACAAGTTAAACATTCTATAACATGTTGTAATACATCATCCTTGAGACCCTTCCAAGAGAATCTCTCACGAACCTGTTTATAGGTTTTGAAAAACCCTGGATGCCCTACTAGAGGTGTGTCATGAATGGCTCTCAAAATCTACTGCTTAAGCTTAGATTCAGGTACTAAGAAAATTCTTTCCTTATAATATATCACATCATCAACAACCTTATACCTATCATCCTAAATCACACCATCCATGATCTTGCATGCAAAACTAGATTTGGAATATTCAACTAAAAGTTGAGATTTCCAATTAGCTAAAATCTCACTCAAGGAACAAATGGTAGGTCTCCTAGAAAGTGCATCTGCAACAATGTTCTTCCCCTTCATAAACCCAATGTCAAAATTATATGCCTATATCTTAGAGACCCATTTTTTTTGTCTCTCATTCAAGTCCTTTTGTTCCAAGAAGTATTTAAACTATTGTGGTCGATCCTAACCACAAATTTTGCACCTACCAAGTACTGACAAAACTTTGCCAAAGAATGCATAATGGCAAGCATCTCCTTGTCATAGGTGGAATATAGGCGCTCCACATCCCTTAGTTTCCTGCTTTCAAATGCAATGGGATGCCTATTCTACATCAACATAGCCCCAATACCATCTCTTGATGCATCACACTCAAGTGCAAAAGATTGTGTAAAATCTAGTAGTGCTCATCACCTCCTTGAGTCGATCAAAAGCTCCCTATGCCTTAGTAGACAAAAAGAATGCACCCTTTTTTGTGAGATATGTCAATGGTGCTATCAACTATGAAAATCCTCTAACAAATCTCCTATAGTAGCTGCAAAGTCCCAAGAAACCTCTCAACTCTGAAATATTTCTTGTAGTAGGCCAATCCTGTATTGCTTTGATC
This sequence comes from Cunninghamia lanceolata, assembly GCA_027924645.1. NCBI lineage: Eukaryota > Viridiplantae > Streptophyta > Pinopsida > Cupressales > Cupressaceae > Cunninghamia > Cunninghamia lanceolata. Next base: position 2,483,738 of record BSBN01000771.1, read on the forward strand.
TTCTCCTCCTATACTCTAACTCCATTAGCACTAATCATATGACCTAAATAGAGAATCTCCTCCATCCCAAAATCACACTTAGAAGCCTTGGCATATAATGATTGTGCCTCCATAACACCAAGTACCTCATCAAGATGTCGAAGATGTTCCTCCCATGTCTTACTATATATCAAAATATCATCAAAGAAAACCAACAAAAACTTGTGCAACTGCTTATTGAACACATGGTTCATGCAAGACTAAAATGTAGCAGGTGCATTAGTAAGACCAAAGGACATAACCAAAAACTCATAGTGTCCATAGTGGCATCTAAATGTTGTCTTAGGAATATCCTCCTCATTGACACGAATCTGATGGTAGCCTAAACAAAGATCAATCTTGGAAAAATACACGGTGCCGCATAGCTCATCAAGTAGCTCATTGATCCTAGGTATAGGGCACCTATTATATATTGTCTTCTTGTTCAATGCTCTATAATCAATACACATTCACATAGTACCATCTTCCTTCTTCACCAACACCACCGAAGAAGCAAATGGACTAGATGAAGGCCAAATGTGTCCCATATCAATCAACTCCTTGATTGTATTCTCTATCTCAATCTTGAAGTGCCTAGAATGATGATATGGTGGAATGTTCATGGACTTGGTCCCATCCTCTAGATCAATCACATGCTCAAAACCATGGTCTAGTGGTCTACCTGGAGGAATGTCACCAAACACCGTACTGTGCTTATCCAATACATATTGGATATCTACATGATACCATTAGAAGAAGATTTGGAAGAAAAAGAAACTTGATCTGCCCATGCAATGTCATCATGATGAAAAAAATCCTCCATACACCTAGTTGAAACAACTCTAGGTGCTCCATCTGATAATGCTCTCAATACAACCTTCTTCCCATTGTGAATGAACTTTATCTCCATCTTCTTCAAATCCCATATATAATGGCTAAGTGAATGCAACCATTGCATCCCTAACACAACATCCATGCCTGAAACTCCAACCATGTAGAAATCATCCGTAAATGTATAATCCCCCATCTGAATACTAAGCTGAGATACCTTCCTCTAACAACTCATAGTAAAACCATCTACCACTACCACTATGAAACCTACAAAGTCCTCAGCCTAAAAACCACGTCTCATGACCAAACCCTCATCAATAAAATTGTGAGTATCTCCACTATCCACTAAGCATGTGACTCGTTGCCCCTTAAGAACTCCCTTAATCTGAAAAGCATGATATCTGGGAACTCCTGACATAGAAGCAATAATCACTGGACTTGTATCTCCTATATCAAGCTCCAATGTAGGTTTCTCTACATGATCCTCATCATCATCATGGCATGAACCTGTATCATCATGTGTGTCACTACCATCATCTGAAAGTACCTTAATGAGATGCGCTTTCCCCTTTCTGAGGCATCTGTGTCCTAGCTCCCATGGTTATTTGCAAGAAAAGCATAACTTCTTCCTTCTCAACTCATCTCTCTCCAAGGAAGAAGGACTAGGCTTAGTCAACTGAAATGTCTTCTTCTGACTAGAACTTGAGCCTTTATAGAAGCTTTTCTTTTGGCTTTTGAAATGATGTGAGATAGGTATCAAGATCAGGTGCAAGCTCTATAGCCTCATCCAATGTCTTAGGTTTATGTACAGGTTACCAACCCTCTCATCCTATCATTCAAACCCTCTGCAAACAACATTGTAACTCTTCTTTCTGGTATTTTAGGAACCATAATAGTAATCTTCTGGAACTCATTAATGTAGGAGTCTACTTTACCCATATGTTTCAATTGTGCCAATTCCCTATAGTAGACCTCTATATCCTTCTTGTCAAACCTATTAATGAGGCTATGAGTAAACTCATCATATGAAGTGATCATATCATACCATTGTGACACAAGTCCATGATGTCACCAATCATAAGGCAAACCCTCCAAATGCATAGTAGCAAACTGAATGGCTTTTTCTTCACTCATTGGCTTGAGCATGATGAAAGTATCCAACTTATGTATCCATGCTCTAGCACTCATCTTACCACTGCCATCAAAATTAGGTAAAGGAACCTTATTCAATGCCTCTTTGTAGTCCTTAGATTCTTTATTTTTAGGGTTTTTCTCCTTTTTCCTCTTGTTCTTTTCACTCCTTTAGGACATGAATTCATTGAAGTTTAGGTCTTGCCTAACATCAGGTGGAAGTAAACAATATTCATCATGTGCAACCATAATATCATCTGTGAGATTAGTATTTGCTTCCTCATCCTCTGAAGATGTCTCCTCTATTATTGGTTCAAATCGTGGACAAAGAGGTCTATCATCAACTGTTGTGGTTGCTCTACCTATAAATGTAGGAGTAGGAGTAGGCTCTCTATGTGTGTGTCTTCTTGTATCTCTACCTACATATAAATCTGCTCTTCCTGCAATGCTAGTTTTCCCACTACTCACAATCCTTGACCTTCTAGAACGTGTATCTCTTGTCCTAAAAGTGTCACAACTATCCTGAAATTGTTGAAGCATTTGTTGCATATTCTATTGTTGTTGTTGAGAAAAAGTAGTCAAGAAGTCTTCAACACTTGGCTGACTTTGTCTCCTTCTAGGACTTTCATTACCACCATTACCACCTCCTTCGGCCATGATTGGTTGAGTACCTATAATATGCTACTCTCTATCTATCCTTCTTGTGTAATACCTATGTGGACCAACTTCTCTTTGATACATAACCCAAAGGATGGCAGAATCTTGGCTCTGATACCACTGTAAAGTACCCTATTATGAATGACTGAAATTTTTTCTTTGTTGTCCCAATTTTATTGATAAGATTTCTTGTAATCATTTACCACAAAACATAAAATAAGAGTAACAAACATATGAAGCATCAAACCATCAAACACCATACTTTATTGAAGCCATCAAATGAAATACATACAATGTTCAGTGACTGGAAATAATGACAGTCATTGATTGTTTTACATCAAACCTTATTCTTTGTACAAAAATGCATGCAAATGTACCAAATGTTGCATATGATCAATGCCAAAACCTTATAGAATGATCAATACGTCAATTTAGTTCAGCTGGGCCTTTGAATAAGACATAAATCATGACTGATATGACTATAAATTCACTGCTACAAGAACTGTAATGACGGTTATAACCCAGCAAGACAGAATATCACAAAAACTTTCAAATATCTCCTTCTCATGCAATCAATGGACTCCTTGTAATGATGCAAATGTGTCTTCAAACTCCATGAAATCAATTCCATAAACCCTGTAGATGTATTTTCTAGCTTGCTATCATAAAATCAGACTATATAAAAGATGCCAAAATTCATATAAATCACTCTTAAACTCAATTCAACTACCTTGGCTAATCTCCTTAATGACCAAGGGTTTCATATGATATGCAAATTCACTCCAAACTTCACAAATTCAATCTGTAATTCAAGCACAAATGATGAAATCTTAATGATATCATCTCACAAATGGATATGGGGCCATCACCATATCAAACAAGGGGTCATCACCTTGTCAATTGACTGAAAATTATAATTTACAACAATAAAACACAAAGTAGAAAGTCTTACCAATGATCAATAGTTGCAAATTGAAGTTGGAAGGCTCTATTTATGCTCCTCATGGCTGGACATCCCTCTCCTTTAGTAAATTTGAAAGCATTTTGGAATCCACCAATAGAATTCCTTCCAATTGATCATTTTTAAATGTATTGCATCAATTAGAGCAAACATTTAAAATCAATCTTAATTTTATTAAATACATTACATCTTGAAAACCCCATGGATCGATCCTCAAAGCAATTGAACTCCTCTATCTTGAGCGGTCGCTGGAAATGATAGTTGTTTGGCATTCAAAATTCATCTTTAGCATTTAAAAAACTTCTTTATCATAGCTGGCCGATCCTCCTAGTTGGGCGATCATCATAGCTTGGTCATTTATCATTTAAAATCCTCCTCTTTGGCTTATGTGATCCATAACTACCCATCAATTTGCATTTAAAACTTTGTTTTTGCATTTAAATTCCTTGTCTCCTCTAAGCGCCAATTTCCAAGACTCATAACAATTTTGTATTTCATATTTTATCTCCCAAAGACATCGATCCTTCTATGTAGTTGTCTGCACAAGGAACAAGAACAAATAACAATAAAATAAGTCTCACCTATCATTGAATCAATTTCACTTCCCTCAATGCAATCATTTCCTTGGGTGAATGGCACAAACATCAATTTCCATGCGTTGGCATAAAACACAATGATAATTCTCCTTATCCCATCGATTGGCACAATAGGCTATGCAAAACACATCATTGGCAATGTAAACACAAGAGCAAATCGATATTGGACAAATGTAATTAAAGATTTCATTTGTCTTTGTCCACTTGGTCAAAATCGATCCATCAATGCATAATGAAAATACAACTTAAATATTATATTTTCCAAATATCCTCTCACTATATTTTTGGCTCTCTAAAAAATAACTCCATAAAATACTTAGCCAAAATGAAGTTCATTCCCTTACCAATGCATTAGCCTACGGGAATGGATGATAGGCTAATCATCAAATCCATGTGAAGTCACTCTAAAAATGGGGACATGACAGTCCTCCCTCGGGATTGCTTGTCCTCAAGTAATCGAAGATTACCTAATGCTCTAAAATTTGTTCACCTTCCCATGTAGAATCCTCCAATGGCAATCCTCTCCATCACACCAAGTATTCTCTGATGACCTAGCTACACAACTTGCGCTTCTTTATATCAACAATACCACTAGGGTCCAATATCAACATGCCCTCTTCATCAAGAGGTGGAAGATTGGGAGAAGAAACCACATGCTATCCTAATGCCTTCTTGAGGCATGACACATGAAATAAATTATGTATATGGCTCCCTACTGGTAAATCCAACTCATATGTGACCCTCCTCACGATCTTGTATTGCCCATAGAACATTGGTTTGAGATTTTCTGCAGCACTTTTCTTCAAAGAACTCTGTCTATAAGGTTGTAGGCGCAAAAATACTAAGTCATCTATGTCAAATGATCTCTCAACTTGATGCCTATCTGCATAAATCTTATGCTAATTCTGTGCCTACTAAATATTATCCTTAAGAATCCTAAGGATGTCATGTGTATCATGCATCAACTCCTTAGCTCAAGGAGCTCTATTGTCATCAAAAGCCAAGTCCATAAAAGAAAGTGCATCATACCCATATAGTGCTCTGAATGGAGCCATGCCAATTGACATGTGATAGGTGGTATTATAACAATACTCTCCAAGATACAACCACCTCACCCAAGCATGCTGATGTCCAGCAACATAATTGCGAAGATATCCATTCAATCCACTTATTAAGTATCTCCATTTGTTTATCTGTATGAGGATGGGAGCTAGTGCTTGGTGTCAATTCTGTACCTGCAAGTTGGAATAGCTCTTGCCAAAACATACTAATGAATTTGCTATCTCGATCACTCACAATGATCTTTGGAAGGCCATGCAAATGGAATACCTCTCTAAAGAATAACTCTGCAACCTGTAAAGATGAATAATCTGCTACAATAGGATAAAAATGTGCATATTTGGTTAGTCTATCAATAACCATATATATACAATCTGTTAGAGTCACACAAGGACTCATAGGAGCCAAGATCATCTGCAGGAAAACTTCTACAAGAGAGAGTTACAAGAGGATAATGCACAAGCTAAATGCATTCGAATATGTGTGCTTCACATTTACAATACTAGAGTTACATAAATAAGCAACCACTTGCTAAAGTGGGAGAGAGACAAAAATGGCAGATGATGATACATGCCATAAATGTCTCAAGCACTAAAAAGAAATACAACTAACCTTCCTAAAAGATAGCCACTTGCCAAAAAGAGACAAAGTGGGAAAGGAAAGCTTAGGTCACTCACGATAAACCTATCTAGTATGAGAAAGGAAACATTATCCTAAAAAGAATCTCCCTAATTAACTTATGTAAAAGTGAAATATGATTTTTGACCAACAACCCCCCATAAGTGCAACTTTGGGAGATTACACAAGCTAAAAATAAAGAACGAAAGATGGGTCTTGGGAACAAAGCCATGTTAGGTACCCATGAACAAAAAGAATCTCTCATAAGGTGGAGAAAAGGAGAAAAACCCAGTGGGAGAAAACTCCTCTCCAAAAAAAAAGAAAAAACAAAAAAGAAAGTACAAGAACATTGGATGGAAGAAAGACACTAAGACCCCCCATGGAATGAATCCATCACAAGAGTACAATCATGAGTGCCCCCCATAAGAGAGGGTGAATAGAGAATATGAATCCCCTCCAAGAAGAAGCTCCGGAACCAATGAAGAGATCTTGAAGACAGAATCCAATCCACTTCCTGCAAACAACATTTCTCCCTTTCGGAAGAAACAAATCCACTAGTGAATGTAGAAGCCATTCCCAAATCTTGGATGAATAGGGAATCCATATCGAAATGTGTGCCTTTGAATGCAACTCAAGTGACCTCATACTGGAAAAATATGTCTTCTCCAAAATAGAAACTGTTTGCCCAATCAGAGAAGAAGAACCAGAAGAGGATATGATCTGAACCCTTCCAGAGGCCATAACTTGAGCATACGGACTCAAAAATTGGCAAACAAAAAAGCGTTGGAAAGCTGATTCTAAGCACTATCCAGTAATTGTGGTCTTTTTCCTAGATTTTTCTATTTGACACCCATTTTTTCTTTTTGAATTCAAGGCATCATTTATGGCTTCCAAGCTCCGTTCTTGCACCCAGAATCTCCATTTTTCAAAAACAAATAGGCGTTGGAAAGACATCAGAGAGCTCTACACAACCACCTATGTAATTTTTTCAGATTAAGCCCTAAGTATCTTTTAGTTAGTTTGTCAATTTTATGGCTTCTATTGGATATCCTGGACATGTTGCCTCCTGGAAAGGTTCTGTTTGCTTTGATAGGCTTATGTTATTAGCATAAATCTATTTGCATGTTTTGATCTCTATCATTTTGAGGAGGTATCATGGGTATTTGCACTCATCTTTCTATGGTCAATCTAACTAAGGACAATTATGAGTCTTGGAAAAAGGCATCCTGACACATCTTAGGTGGCTGCATCTTTTGCCTCATCTTTATGGGCTCATACCTAAACCAGAGACACCTATGAAGAAATTTATTTGGGGTAACAATTGATATCATGTTGTAGGTTTAATTTGTACCCCTGTTGATTATGATATTGCGTGTGATCTTCCCATCTATGAGAGCCCACGCACACTTTGGACAAAAATTTGGGAGTTGTATGGAGACCCTCATGTCTCACCATTTCCAAATGATCCTACAACAGATTGCCTCATTCCACTTGATGATGCAGATAATATACCTTATGATGATGATACTTTAGAGGAGTTTGAGTATATGGCATGTCTTGAATGTTCAGAGATAGAGACCTCTCTTGCTTCCTCTTCTCCTCCTATTGAGATAACATCTTCTTCATCCCCTGTTGCTACTTCAGAATTCAGTGTTGCATCATCATTGGCTTCTAGTAATTCTATGCAGCAGGTCAATATCAATCTTTTAGATCCACCTCATTAGGATTCCTATCTTGCAAACATATCATCTTTATTTGTGGAGTCTCACATTGCTGATTTGGAGGACACATTTGAGGGTTTAACTCTCTTGCTTGATGCTATCTCAGGTGGCTTTGCATCACCACCTTCATCTTCTGTGTTTCCAGATGCTTATTAGGCCTGCACATGAGTGCGACACGAAAATTGAGGTATATTTAGATATTGAGGTGGCACAAAAATCAAGGCAAACATAAATCAAGCAACATGGAAATCGATACAAGAGGCAGATTTGAAATTTTTTAGCATGCAAATCGAGGCAACTTGAAAATCAAAATAGGCTCAAGAAATTAAGCACGGAAATCAAGACGACTACATAGAAAATTTGGCACGAAAATTAAGGCAGTTGTACAGAAAAAATTGGCACAAAAATTGAGGCAACCATACATTTTTTTTCCTACGCATAAAAAACCAAACCCCAAAAAATGCCCAAAATTTTTTCTGTCACCAAAAATAGAGTGCCTTATATGAAAATAGGGGTTTTGACACCTTCTACGCAAAACCGTGAGGTTTGTTTTGCTCCAGGATGCATGGATTAAATGTTGATGGCTAAAACCCTCTCCAATTTGAGAAGAAACTGACAGAACTGGAGATCTGATACCATGTTAGAGTCACACAAGGACTCACAAGAGCTAGGATCATCTGTAGGAAAACTTCTACAAGAGAGAGCTGCAAGATGATAATGCACAAGCCAAATGCATTTGAATATGTGTGCTTCACATTTACAATACTAGAGTTATATAAATAAGCAACCACTTGCTAAAGTGGGAGAGAGACAAAAATGGCAGATGATGATACATGCCATAAATGTCTCAAGCACTAAAAAGAAAGACAACTAACCTTCCTAAAAGATAGCCACTTGCCAAATAGGGACAAAGTGGGAAAGGAAAGCTTAGGTCACTTAGCATAAATATCTCCAGTATGAGAAAGGAAACATTATCCTAAAAAGAATCTCCCTAATTAACTTATGTAAAAGTGAAATATAATTTTTCACCAACACAATCCTTACCATGTACCTTTGAAAGACCCGTGATGAAATCCATCGAGATACTCTCCCACTTCTGCTTAGGAATAGGTAATGGCTGAAGTAGACTGGCAGGAAAAGTATGCTTGGACTTGTTCTGTTGACAAGTCAAACACTCTCTAGCATGCTGTAATACATCATCCTTGAGACCCTTCCAAGAGAATCTCTCACGAACCTGTCTATAGGTTTTTAAAAACCCTGGATGCCCTACTAGAGGTGTGTCATGAATGGCTCTCAAAATCTGTTGCTTAAGCTTAGATTTAAGAACTAATAAAATTATGTCCTTCTAATATATCGCATCATCAACAACCTTACACCTATCATTCTGAATCACACCATCCATGATCTCGCATGCAAACGTAGATTTGGAATACTCAACTAAAAGTTGAGATTTCCAATCAGCTAAAATCTCACTCAAGGAACAAATGGTAGGTCTCCTAGAAAGTGCATCTGCAACAATGTTCTTCTTCCCCTTCACAAAATGGATGTCAAAATCATATGCTTGTATCTTAGAGATATATTTTTGTTGTCTCCCATTCAAGTCCTTTTGTTCCAAGAAGTATTTCAAACTATTGTGGTCGGTCCTAACCACAAATTTCACACCTACCAAGTACTGACGAATCTTTTCCAAAGCATGCATAATGGCAAGCATCTTCTTGTCATAGGTGGAATATATACACTCCACATCCCTCAATTTCCTACTCTCAAATGTAATGGGATGCCTATTCTAAATCAACATAGCCCCAATACCATCTCCTGATGCATCACACTCAAGTACAAAAGACTGTGTAAAATCTGGTAGTTCTAACACTGGAGTAGTGCTCATCACCTCCTTAAGTCTATCAAAAGCTCCCTATGCCTTAGTAGACCAAAAGAATGTGCCCTTTTTTGTGAGATATGTCAATGGTGCTACCAACTGTGAAAATCCTCTAAAAAATCTCCTATAGTAGCTACAAAGTCCCAAGAAACCTCTCAACTCTGAAATGTTTCTTAGAGTAGGCCAATCCTGTATTGCTTTGACCTTCTCCTCCTATACTCTAACTCTATTAGAACTAATCATATGCCCTAAATAGAGAATCTCCTCCGTCCCAAAATCGCTTATAAGCCTTGGCATATAATGATTGTGCCTCTATAACACCAAGTACCTCATCAAGATGTTGAAGATGCTCCTCCCATGTCTTACTGTATATCAAAATATCATCAAGAAAACTAGCAAAAACTTACGCAACTGCTTATTGAACTCATGGTTCATGCAAGACTAAAATGTAGCAGGTGCATTAGTAAGACCAAAGGGCATAACCAAAAAATCATAGTGTCCATAGTGGCATCTGAATGTTGTCTTAGGAATATCCTCCTCACGGACATGAATCTGATGGTAGGCTGAATGAAGATCAATCTTGGAAAAATACATGGCCCCACATAGCTCATCAAGTAGCTCATCGATCCTAGCTATAGGGTACCCATTTTTTATTGTCTTCTTGTTCAGTGCTCTATAATCAATACACATTCACATAGTACCATCTTTCTTCTTCACCAACACCATCGAAGAAGAAAATAGACTAGATGAAGGCTGAATGTGTCCCATATCAATTAGCTCCTTGATTGTATTCTCTATCTCAATCTTGAAGTGCCTAGGATGATGATATGTTGGAATCAAAATTTGTCCTATATGGGAAAAGGGATTAAACAACCATCTGAGTATCAAACTTTGTCCTATGAATCTTTGCTATTAGGGTGAGTTTCATCTCTCATTTTAGTCTTTTATTTTCTCTCTTCAACTGTTCAACTGGACTCTTCTCAACATCTTTAATGTCGATTTGTCGAAATAGCGATGTTCACAAGAACATCTCTTTTTGAGTCGCTTGCCAATTTTGGCAAATTTGTCGAGGACCCTTTGGTTCCATATTCTTTTTTCACATTATGTATTGTGACTATTTTATCTGGATATTTATGTCTTTCAGTGAATGATGCTTTCCGGGGAGCAGTGCTCGACCCTATAGTCGCATCGTAAGAATGCACCCTTATCTAATAGTGTTGATATTATTAACACCTTGGATATTTATTGTCACATCAAAAATTGTCCCCTTGGGGGCTTTTCCCTCTTAAAGTTTAGCTCCTGGGTCCTTTACAATGCATTTAGGTCATCTTGCATGTTAATGGTGACTCCTGATGAGAAAACCCTGAAGTTTCATGGCAAATGGGACCTAGGGGGTTTTCTTCGTATAAATCCTACCTGAAATAGGGGGTGAGGACTTGGGTGCCCGCGCCCTAGTCCTACCCTATTTTAGGTCAGTACCTATTTTTGGGTGTCAATTTTATGACTGTTATTAGGTCCTATGCCGACATCTCAAGTTTGAATTACAAAATTCTTAGCTGGAATGTTTGTTGTTGCATATATAAGCATGATTAGTGATTCATTTGTAAATTAGAGATGACATTTTTGATCTACAAGCTTATGTGAAAGTGATTCAAGGCATTCATTATGTTGCAGAGTAGTATTTTGTATTTGTTATTGTGTTTGTATTTGCAGATTTGACATCCATCTCCTCATGGCATGAAGAGCATCTTCCTTCCATGAGATCTACACTACAAGATGATATTATTTGTGTTTTCTATCATTTATCATTTGGATTTTGCCTCTATCCTACAGGGATATGCACTCTTTATTTGACAATGGTGTTCGAAAGACTTGAATGTCTCTTTGAGGCTTGACCGAGGCAAGCCTCTGAACACCACAACCCCCAACCCACTTGTTTGTGATTGCAGGTTATAGATTTCAGAAGAAAAAGAAGTGGAGTTGTAGGAGAGTAGTCCAAACTATCAAAATTGTAGATCTGAGAAGAAACTAGGGCTTGGACTTGGGTGCCCACTCATTAGTTCTCCAAATTTTGAAGCGAAAAAATCTTTGTGACAGCAAGAACAGGTTGCAGACATTATTCATAGATCCCAACAAAAATAAATACACTGGACTAGGGCACCTGCTCATTAGTCCCTGACTTTTTTGCACACTAAACTTCAAAATCTGGTATGTATTTGGTTGTCATTTGATATCTCTGTGTGCGATAATTTTCTGTAATTTGTCTATTTGTTTATGATTTCACGAAATTAGGGTTTTGAGCATAATTAGACTTAATTGAACAACAAATTCACATAATTCCAATCTTCCCCTATGTTCCAAGTGACAGGAGATTTGTAGTAGAGTTCTCAACTTGGTTTAATGTCCATGAATGTTTAGTGGTGAAAGGAGGATTGACACAAGCCCTTAAAATAATCATTTGGACATCTTTCCCCCTTTTTCCTATTAAACAATTTGGTGAACCCATGTTCTTTTGAATTTTGCACCTTGCTGAGTGTTGTACTTCATATTTTCATTCATTCATTTCATTGTTCATCTTATTGCATTTGAAAAACTAGAAAAAAAATTGAAAATTTTGAAAAAATTGGCATTTTTAGCTTGTATTTTCAAATAATTTGAATTAGTTGGCATTTAATTTTAATAAATTTCTGTAATTATCATCAGATCTGAATTAAAATACATAAATTATTCATTTACATTGCATTTTCATGATTAAATTGATAAAAATTGCTTGAAATTGTGCATTTTTCCATATAACCTAGTTTTGCATTAGCTAGGGTTTGTAGTCAAAATATTATTTTAGATTTTACTACCCTTTCAAAACACTTATTAGGACTGATTTATAATTGTAGTGTTTCATCATAGTGGCTTTCTTACAAAATTTCATGTCTAGGGTTTGAAAACCTTGCATTTTCACTAGATTTGGCCTTATCGTCTCTCTAGAATTGCATCACAAGCGTATTGTGAATGATTTTTCTGCATTAATTGGTTTATATCAGGGTTATAATCTACTTCCCATTCTCAAATTCCTCACAACACTCTTCCTATTGGGCCTTTGCATTGAAAATTGGTGAAAATTTGCATATTTTATTTTAGTGTATTTTCAGTAGGTTGTGACTTGTCATCATTATAGGGTTGCATCAAAAGTGTGTTGTGAAGGATATTATTGATTTATTGGACTTATATTGGACATATTACTTTATGCACCTCATAATTTCTTTACAACACCTCTTCTTTCACTTCTTTGCATTAAAAAAGTTGAAAAATCAAGCATTTTAGGTCATTTTCACATATAGTTTTGCACTTGTTTCTTGCATAACTTTTGAAAAGCTTTTAAAATATGATTTTACATTGATATTATAAGACATTTCACCATATCTTCATTTCATTTCTCTTTGGTACCTCTACATGCATATATCAAAAACTTTGAGAATTTCTACAAATTTCTTAATATGAATCCTCATGTTCTCACTTACATACAAGCTATGTATCACAAGGATATATTTAAATGCTCTTCATTTCAAATCCTTGACTGTGTATCTGATTTTGACAACTTCACATCTCTCTTGAATACATACCCTTGGGTAGTAGAAGATTTAACAAACACATTGAGAATGATGAGTGAAATTTCTCTTAATGCTTTAGAATTAATAGCTCAAACATATGATGATGATAATGATGATGATGAAGATGATTCCATAAGTTATCCTACTTATCCTATAGTTGAATGTCCAAGGACCTTAGATGGGAAGAATATGGATATCTCTATTAATGTTATAGCACCTAACCTTCCTAACAACACCGTACCTTCCTCTCATTCCAATGCTCTTCCTGGCCAAGATGTAGCATTAATGGATGAGAAAAGGTCTCTCACATTAAATCCTTTAAGGATAGATGTTGGGTATAATCAAGAGGAAAAAAATGTTAATTCAATCTTCACTAATAGACTTTGTAGCAATATTCCTAAGATAATTGTGCAAGGGACACCTAGTGCACCCTCTTGCCTAAAGCCAATGATTACGGTTCAAGGCGCTCAACAACCATCTAGACACCCCAATCACATCTACAACTTTGAAAAGCAAATTACTCAAAGAAATCAAGGTGTTCAAAATGTGTCACAACAACCCATTATTTCTCACACTTACAACACCCGTAATAACAAGCAAAGTAAGCAAGCACCTCATGTTCCTATCTCCCTTCCATGTTCTCAACCTATGCTTCCTCAAGCACCTCATTTAACACAAAAAGTTGGTTAGGAATATGATCTTGTCGAGTAGCTTTGTACCATGGAATGCTCCAAGAAGCTTTACAAAAGGTGATTGTACCACCTACCGTTAAGTTGGATGATGTAGTAGCCCTGTTAGATTGTATGCATGTGACAAAAATGGATATTCTCTTTCAACCACATGAAATACCACCGATAAAATATGAAAATGATCCACTTATGATCATTGTCACAATAAATAAAAAATTGATAAAACGAGTTATGATTGACAATGGATCAACTTTTAATGTTTGTAGCATTAACCTACTACACAAAATCAAGATTGACACATCTTTAATCAAACCAGATAACACTAGCATTCGTGGCTTTGACAATGTTGCAAAACAAACTGTGGGCACGATAACTTTACCCGTAATGCTTGGACCCGTGACATTAGATACTCTTTTTCATGCTATGCCTTGTTCTCTCTCATATAATATGATTCTAGGTAGATCGTGGATTCATGCCATGGGGATAGTTCCGTCTACCCTTCATCGATCACTTAAGTTCATTTATCAAGACCAACTCTACACCTAGAAAGCCAATCCTAAGCCGGATAATTGTTTACATATTGAAAAGCAAAGACAAGTTAATGATCATACAAGTCTAAACAACTTACAAGTTCATTCAACAATGCCTCTTGCCATAGATAATGTTGTGCAAGACCCTCAACTATTGAATGCACTCTTTGGTGATGATTGCGGTTCATTAGATTTTAATCCTTGCAATATAGGGGAATATAAATTTAATAGCCCTGACACATTGAAAGTAGCATTGATCTCCAAGCAATCTTTTGAAGCACCTGAGAAACCTAAAGTCTCCTTGGTAGAAAACAAAGACAACACTCTTACTTATACTACAAAGTACGAGACTTATAAGGCTTCACCATCTTCTGAGGAAATGACATCCCTCTATGGTCAAGGATTTAAAATCCTTTATAACAACTGTGACTATGTAGGTAAGAAATGTGGTGTAAATCAACAAGGGATTTGAGTACCTATTGAATCCGCTTCAAGACAGTACTCAAGTGGCATTGGATATAATCCCTTTAAAGAAAAGAAAGCCTCTCATCATCCTAAACTCAATGTTAACACAACATCAACATGACCAAATCAACATGCAAATATTTCTCCTTCTTTAAGCCACACTCGTTGTAGCAACTATTATTGTTACTCTCAAGGGTGGCCTCTTCCTAGATATGTATGTTCTTAACATTGGGATGAATCAAGTAAGTATTTCTAACCCTCTATCTCCATGTTGTGTTTCCCCTGTTATGTGTTATGTGTTGTTTAGGCCTCCTAGGCTGACCCTTGATTCTCTTGTAAGGTCAAGGATACTAGGAGATCACCTCTATTGTGACCTTCTATTTGTATAATCATTCTTCTATATTGCATCTCCTCTATTTTCATTGTTGTGTGTTGCATCTTAAGGACATAGCGTTGCGGTTGGTGACTTGGGGGCACCCTCCTATGTGATTGTCCCCAAGGAACTTGTCTCCTCTCTTGATTTATTATTTACCTTCCTCTAGTGATTCTACCTAGTGGGCGGATGAAAAAAATAAATTATACTAATACGGACCTAGTGTCCCTTTAGCGAGAAATCCAAAAATGAACCTAGTCCATACATGATGATGGGGTTGATATATATTATCCGACACTTGGCTAGTAGAATCACTCCGTGTGATCTTGATCTTGTCTTATCTCACTTACAAAACATAACAATACTGCTGCTCCATGCACCTTGTTTATCTTTGAATCTCGCCTTGGTTACACTCAGTTTTGAGATTTATGTGGTATAGCCCCACAGTTATACTCGATCTCCAAATCCATAGTATAACCTCAACTCTCTATGCAAATGATTACATGCACTATTGTTTATCATGATTATATGGATGGTAACACCTTTTCTTGCAAGAAATTGTGTGTTTGTGGGAACATTTGGCGATCATAAAGTACATGTCACCTCTAGGGGGCATGGGCTTTGCGAGAGCTTGTGTTCCCTTATGTGTTTTCTTCCTACCTTAACATGCTTGATGTCATTACATGACATCAACCACCTTAAGGTGGGGCATATATAAGGTAAGTTGTCTGATTTAGATGCTAGCAAATTGTGTTTGTAAAACTTGAATCTACTATAATCACTTAAGCCCTCTGCGAAGGAGAGATATCGTGTATATACTTTTATTTTAAGCCCTTTGTGCAAGGCGGGGATGGTGTATTTCTTGAGGAGATTGCACAATCAAGTCATTTTCAAAAATTCCTTCGAGCAAGTGGGGAGCAGATCTAAGACTATCCTAACCCTTAAGCATGTCTTCAGTGATTGTTGTGGCAAAGCCCAATCATCAGTGCATGCATGTAATGTTCCTGAGATGGCTACGAACCTAGCAATAGGTTTCTTCCATCACTTGTCTGCCATGTTTTCTCCGTGTCTTCCATGTGTGTGTGTATGGCGTGTTTGTTCCCAAGCATAGTCTAAAGACCGGTGGCGATGAGTCCCTCCTATGCTTTGGGATTTGTATGGCATGCTTGATTTGTATGGCGTGTTTGTTCTCAAGTATAGTCTGAAGACTAGTAGTGATGAGTCCCTCTTGCACTCTGAGATTTGTATTGTGTGTATGTTGCCCCATATGCAGTCTAAAGACTAGTGGCGCTAAGTCCCTCCTGTATTATGGGTTGTGTGTTCACTTTTCTTGTACTTACATTTACATTTCATATATATGAGAAAAAGCAAAAAGAAATAATCACTGCATTCACTATATTCACTGTGTTTTGCGTGTCTTCAATGTAGTATTCTTCGTATTTTGCATGCCTGTTACTGTATTCATTGTGACTGACGTGTCTTCTCCATGCTTGGTGTGTTTACTGTGTTTGTTGACTATACTTTAATGCATGTATTGGCCTTGCGTTTATACATACATTAAAGTGGGGGCTAAATGTTACATCGAAAAATGTCCCCTTGGGGGCTTTTCCCTCTTAAGGTTTAGCTCCCGGGTCCTTTAGAATGCATTTAGGTCATCTTGCATGTTAATGGTGACTCTCGATGAGAAACCCTAACATTTCATGGTAAATGGGACCTAGGGGGTGTGCTTAGCATAAATCCTACCTGAAACAAGGGGGAGGACTTGGACGCCCACGCCCTAGTCCTGCCCTATTTTAGGTTATGAACTATTTGTGGGTGTCGGTTTTATGACCGTTATTAGGTCCTATGCTGACATCTCAAGTTTGAATTATGAAATTCTTAGCGGGAATGTTTGTAGTTGCATATATAAGCATGATTAGTGATTCATTTGTAAACTAGAGATGGCATTTTTGATCTACAAGCTTATGTGAAAGTGATTCAAGGCATTCATTGTGTTGTAGAGTAGTATTTTGTATTTGTTATTGTGTTTGTATTTGCAGATTTGACATCCATCTCCTCATGGCATGAAGAGCATCTTCCTTCCATGAGATTTACACTACAAGGTGATATCAATTATGTTTTCTATCATTTATCATTTGGATTTTGCCTCTATCCCATAGGGATACACACTCTTTATTTGACAATGGTGTTCAGAAGACTTGAATGTCTCTCCAGGGCTTGACCGAGGCAAGCCTCTAAACACCACAACCCCCAACCCACTTTTCTTTGATTGCAGGTTACAGATTTCGGAAGCAAAAGAAGTGGAGTTACATGAGAGCAATGCAGACTATCAGAATTGCAGATTTGAGAAGAAAACTAGGGCTTGGACTTGGGCGCCCGCTCATTAGTCCTTCAGATTCTGAAGCGGAAAAATCTTTGTGATAATAGGAATAGGTTGCAGACATTATTTAGAGATCCCAACAAAAATAAGTACACTAGACTAGGGTGCCCGCTCATTAGTCCCCAAATTTTCCACACACCAAACTTTGAAATGTGGTATGTATTTGGTTGTCATTTGATATCTCTATGTGCGATCATTTTTTGTAATTTGTCTGTTTGTTTACGATTTCACAAAATTAGGGTTTTGACCATAATTAGACTTAATTAAACAACAAATTCACACAATTCCAATCTTCCCCTATGTTCCAAGTGATAGGAGATTTGTAGTAGAGTTCTCTACTTGGTTGAATGTCCTTGAATGTTTAGTGGTGAAAGGAGGATCATGATAAACCCTTAAAATGAACTAATAACCTCATCATCCCTCTTTTCATATTAAACATTTATAATCCTTAAACCTTATATAAGGGAGAACATGTATATTTATATATGTTACACTTGTTTAAACCCTTCTTGAGGCCAAACATGTTTAATAATTACATTATTCTTTTATTCAAATGTTGTCCATGTTTTGGTGGGGCACTCGGCCAGTCACCACCCGCAAGGAGTGGGAAGGAGAGTGGTAGCTAAGTGTACCCTATTCTCAATCCATTATCTCAGCCAACCTGTCATTGATTAAAAAGGTGGCGAGCTTTAAGCCCAGTGAAATTGTTCTTGGTTTTGCATGCATGCAAGAATCAATTAATTCTAATTTGGATAGGGAGTTTTGTTTTGGTCATTGGCTTGTATTGTGATATGTTTTGTGATGCTTTTGGATGACTTTCAGGTAGAGAGATAGGGTATTCTTTGCAGGGGTATCATTGCTACAGCGAATGCTTGGAGGAGTCGAGTTGGAACTTTGTATGCTTTGTGCCCAGCTGCTACCTACAAATAGGCAATAGCTACTATATACAAAAAAAATGGATAAAATGAAAAAGATAAAACAATACAAGTACATTTACCTCGATCCAAACCCTTTGATACCTCAGATATCTTGAATGATAGATGCATGCAAGATCGTTGATTGATTGAATGATTTCATATGTTGATGTTGATTGCTCATTTTTGTAGCATAATGATAAGATGAAGATGATAGAGGAAAATAGATATATGAAGATGAGAATATTAGAGGAATTTTGGCAGACTAAGGATACTAGAAGAAGATGGATCTAAATGGCCTGTGTGAGGCCAGATTTATAGGCAAGAGCTGATATGATTCGATGGCCAATATTAAAAGTCAATTATGTGATGTGTATGGCTAGGATTAAAAGTTGATTTTAGTGCCTATGACACACATTAAGTGGGTTATGACATAAGACTAAAATTAGGATGTGAGGAAATAAGTGGGATTCTTTTATTTATTTTGGAGGAAAAGATGCCTATGACACACAAATGAGTGGGGCTAAAAATAGGGTGTGAGTGGGAATCTCATAATTTAAATAATAAAATTATTTAAATTATTTGTGCATGTGAAGAGTTATAGTCATGTGACACATGTTGTAATGTGGTAAAAGTGAGGGATTAATTCAAATATTTAATTTGAATTGTTTTGAGAGATGTGAAGGGGAATTAATTAAATAAAGGGGATTTGTTTAATTAATTGGGAAGATGATCAAGTGGCATTTATAAGTGGGATAAGTGGGATAATGTAATGACCTAGGGTAAAATATTGCAAGATGTCTTACAAGGTCATGATTGACTAGGTAATGTTATGACATGGACAATTTTGGGTGTCTACATTTTGCCCCTCTTTGAGATGATGTTCGAGATGATGAGATTTATGTTGAGTAACATCATTTCAAAGAAGCTAAGGTATGGATAGAGGAAAAGGATGGGATGGTATGATGATAGGATGATGATGGAAAGATAGGACGAGGAATGTAAAGATAGGATGATGATGGAAAGAATAGGATGGGGATGCCCCCTCGAAAGGATAGGTGGGTTGGACAAACACGGGTAGGCTCTCGAAATGAAATAGATTGGTCAAGAAAGAAAGATAAGGGAATGGATAGAAGAAATGAATGATGCATTATGCTATAATGAAAGTGAGCACCATGATGTTTGATATAGCACTAGACGTTATGCACCAAGGTAGAAGGACCAAGGTGACGATGTGTCTCGTGCCCCAGCATAATACAACCTTGTCTAGATACAAGATATGAATATTAGAGGGGAGTGATTCGGATTTGATGCAAATGCAAGATAAAAATGATAACACACACAAGCAAGCATGCATGCACAAATGATACAAAAACAAGAAAGGTATTACCCCTGTCAAGCTGTAAACTATTGATTAATTAATTGATTGGTGATGATGATAGCATTGTCATCGCGGGGAACAATATATCCCTAGATCAACATTAGGATGATTGGTGATTGATTGATTGATTAATTGATTTGGTGTACAACAAGGCTAGGATCAAGACCACAATTCGATAATTTGGCAAGATTGATTAACTTGGTTGGTATGGTTTTAAGGATTGATTTGCATTTGGATTTATTGGATGGATGATTGATGATGAGATGGATTGATGATTTGAGGAAGTAATTTGATTGGAATGAAGTGATGATTGATTGGATTTGATGTGATGGATTGTTTGATGATGTGATTGATCTTATTGCTTGGATTTTTTGTGTTGGATATTTGGTTTTTTTGTATTGTTGGGAATATTTCGATTTTTTTGGATTTTTGGAATGTTTTATTTTTTTGGATTTTGGAAATGTTTTTATTTTTTTGTATTTTTGGAATGTTTTGATTTTTTTGGATTTTTGGAAATATTTGATTTTTTTGGATTTTGGAAATGTTTTGATTTTTTTGTATTTTTTTGAAATGTTTTGATTTTTTGTAGTTTTTCGGGACCTTTTTCCATTTTTTTTGGTATTTTTGGGGATATTTTGATTTTTTTGTATTTTTGAACTGTTGTGATTTTTTGTATTTTTGAATTGTTGTGATTTTTTTGGATTTTTTTATTTTTTTGGATTTTGAAATGTTTTGATTTTTGGGAATGTTTGAGATGGCATTGGATGACATTTTTGGGTAGACTTAGATGCTAGATACCAATGACAAGCGAGAACCAAGTCTAAGTGCAAGGATAATGTAGGATT
This sequence comes from Cunninghamia lanceolata, assembly GCA_027924645.1. Classification (NCBI taxonomy): domain Eukaryota; kingdom Viridiplantae; phylum Streptophyta; class Pinopsida; order Cupressales; family Cupressaceae; genus Cunninghamia; species Cunninghamia lanceolata. The sequence continues at coordinate 2,504,388 of BSBN01000771.1, forward strand.
GAATTAGATAGATGAATAAAAGGATGGCCGATAGGATAAGGGATAAAAGGCTCATGATAGGTGGATAGATAAAAGGATAGGCTATAGTGGATGGACGTATGCATAAGAGAAAGGATGTGATCTCAAAAGGCTATGTCGCATTGGAATAACATGCCCTGTTCTAGATAATAGGCTTAGGATTTTTCATGACAATGCTTAGGACAATACGATGATGATAGGATGGATTGGAAAGGACGAGGTACATCAAGAGATATCCAAAACATGTTTCAACATTTTTTTGTTTTTGCCCCTATATCTTCATCAAGATCAAAAGAGGAAGGGAGCATGAATGGACTCATTAGGGTAGGTATGTGGGTAATGGCTAAGGATGGTAAGATAGGATAGAATAAGATGGAAAATGGTAGGAAGTGGTATGATAGGATAGACAATGTGGATGAGACAAGGAGCCCCCAAGTGTAAGTGACATAGAAGATCAACCTACACATGACGCCTGTTTGCCAGGTTTTCATCATGGTACTTATCCAAGGTGCCTGTTTACCAAGTTTTCACTATTGGACGAAGGGATTTCTCTTTTTTTTTAATGTTTGGATAGGAGAAGGATAGGAGGGACTCAAGTGTCTAGTTCCATAAAAGGCGATAGTCCAGCTAGATGGATGTCATCGCATGGACCATGTCAAGTGTGCTCATAGATGTTGGTAAGGGTTCACATGAAAGAGGTAGATGGAATAGGTAGATGATGGACTATGTTGTTGATTATGGAGGGAAATAATAGATTATGATGTGGATTAAATAGGACTTATGCAAAATATGAATGGGGAACTTATGTAAAAGCATGGACTATAGGAGTAGGATGGGGAAGATATGTAGGATAGTGGAAGAAGGATGGGGAGATGGAGGTATTTGGAATTGTTGCGTCATGAAATGGAACCATGACCAACGGTTTGCACACACAGTGATAAACATTGAAGCTTTTAATGTGGAGGGGGTGTACGAAGCAATGGAGATGTTTTCTTAGGAGATGGTTGACAAAGTGCTTTAGGTACCCACATAGACTTAGTATTTTTATGATTTTCACTTTGCTTGTGGGATTTAGGAATTTTAAACTTTTGAATGGAGTGGGATTTTTGGATGGAAGAGGATGGTTGGGATTTTTGTGATGTGGATGCCTCATTTGACTTGATTTCTTTTTTCTTAGGGACCCAAACCATTTTTTTTTTAGACTTTTCTTTTGGAGGTATGGGCTTTGATTGCTTTTTGGATGTACTTTGCTTTGACTTTTTGCAATTGCATCTTAAGGCATTAGGACCTTTAAGATTTTTAACTTTATGTGTAGAGGCATACAAATTTTTTCTTTTAAATCCCATGGGTATGGTGGAATGAGTGGAAGCTTTATGTTTAGACAATGTGTGCATTTCTTGGTCATGATTAGGATTTTTAGAAGATTTATGGGTGGATGGATAATTAGGTGTTAGAAGAAGTGGTGGTAAATTGATGGTGGGATATTAGGAGTTGGAAGTAATGGTGGTAGAGTGGATGGTACAAGATGTACAATCACATGCTTTTGACATTTGTAAGATGATGGAGGTGGAATGGCAACGTATGATTTAGGGGTATGATAGGATTTATGGATGAAAGAGGTGGACTTAGTGATGCAGAGGAGTTCTCTCCCTTTCAAATCTGCAACACAACACTTCACAAGCCTATGAAAGAAGGATGAAAATAAAATGGAACAACAAATAGAAGAAGATAAAAATGCACAATAATATTTATTCAATCTAAAATTTCATTACAAAATATGGAAGCATATAAGCTTCTGAGAGATACAATCCACACTTCCAACAAATTTTTGTCTTCATCAATCTGGACTCATACTAGTAGCATCTGGCTATGCAAATATCTTCATCAAAAGCCCCTTCTCCCAAATGAGAAAGCCTCAATATGTAGCAATTGTGTGAGAAGTAAACCATTATTGGTTTCTCAAAACAACCTCCACAAATCCACAAAAAAAAACCTGTCACTTCCAACCTATCATCGCTCCCTCAATTTTTAGAATTTTCTAAAACAGTTTTTGGGTTTCGTGCCTCTCCTTCCCATATTTTTAGAGCATTTTAAATTTATTAATTTTGATAATATATGAGAAAGTTATGCTCATTTTACCAAGACTGGGTCTCATAATTTCGACCCAGACATGCAACAACATGTAAAGCTTTTGGCCCCACCTCTTGGAAATCAATTCCAAGATTCTTGGCAGCCCCACTTATGACAAAATTAGTCAAATCCCACCAAAATTACATTTACAATTGCACCCAAGGGAAATTATATTTGTTACAAATTAAAATATTATTTCCCAAGCCCATAAACCTTATTGAAAACAAACCAAATTAAAATAACAATATTTTTGGTGATGCAAGATTGCCATTGACCGTGGATGCTCCTGCATCAAACTCGCAGAGAAAAGAGAATTCAATTCTCATTGAATGCTGGTCTGCTCCATCTTCCTGGTCTTCCAATTCTTCTTCAATTTATCCTTCATCTTTGCAACAGTCCCTGAGTCCTTCTTCCTCTTCTTTTTCTTATACCATCTCCTATTCAGTATCCTCTCAACTTTCAGGTTCCAAAATTTTATTTCTTGTGCATATACCTTAGTAGCATCATCATTTATGTCTTCATCATACAATATAGCAGCATATTCACCATTACCACAAGCTGCATGATGCCCTTGCAAATCTGCATATACCTCATTAACAAACAAATAACAACCTTATTATCAACAGCAACTTGATCATCAACATGCCTTTCCACTTGCTCATCTTGAATATCAGACTCAAGTAACCAAAAATGACATGGAGACTCATCCACAACTATGTTTACCATGTCTTCTTCAATTCTTGATGTCAAAACATTCATAGATGTACTCACCATTTCATTGCTTACCTCTTCCTTTATCTAATATTGCTTTTGCTCTTCCTCTAATGTTGTTGTCCTTGCTTGTCTTCTTCTTTTTTGAATAATCTTCTTAATAGGCCATGATACCCTTTTGCCAACTGATAAGTGCCAACTTTGCTCTTGTTTAAGCAAATCCTTCCATTTCTCTTCCATTCTTTCTCTCATCTCTTTTAGTTCTTCCATAGCCTGCCTCAACTCTTATCTCTTGGTCAATTTCTATTTGTTTTGCCTTTTCTTTTTCCTTCTTCATCTCTTTTTTCTTTTTTCTTATTTCTTGTTTCTTCTTTTGTGAACCCCTAGCCTACAAGCACCTTCTAAACAAATCCATCTTTCCTCTAGCAAGTCTCTCCTTGCTTCCTCTTGTCTTTGCCTCACCTAGGTCTCTTCTCTTTTCCTCTACCTAGTCTTTTGGCAACTAGGTTCTCTGTTCAACATGCACAAATAAAAACCTGCAAACACCAAACTCTCTTTTGTCTAGACCTTCTAAGCTCTAATACCAATTGATGCAAAGGGATTCTCTCCCTTAGAAATCTACAACACAACACTTCACAAGCCTCTAAAAGAAGGCTGAAAATAAAATGGAATAGAAAATAGAAGAAGAGAAAAATGCACAATAATATTTATTCAATCTGAAATTTCATTACAAAATATGGAAACATATGAGCTTCTGAGAGATACAATCCACACTTTCAACAAATTTTTGTCTTCATCAATCTGGACTCATACTGGCAGCATCTGGCTATGCAGATATCTTCATCAAAATCCCCTTCTCCCAAATGAGCAAGCCTCAATATGTAGCAAATGCGTGACAAGAAAACCATTATTGGTTTCTCCAAACAACCTCCACAAATCCACAAAACAAACCCGTCAATTCCAACCTGTCATTGCTCCCTCAATTTTTGCGATTTTCTAAAATGGTTTCTGGGTTTCGTGCCTCTCCTTCCCAACTTTCTAGAACATTTTAAATTTCTTAATTTTGATACTATATGAGAAAGTTATTCTGATTTTACCGAGACTGGGTCTCATAATTTCAACCTAGACATGCAACAACATGCAAAGCTTCTATCCCCACCTCTTGGAAATCAATTCCAAGATTCTTAGCAGCCCCACTTATGAAAAAATTAGTCAAATCCCACCAAAATTACATTTACAATTGCACCCAAGGAAAATTACATTTGTTGCAAATTAAAATATTATTTCCCAAGCCCATAAACCTTATTGAAAACAAACCAAATTAAAATAATAATATATTTTTGGTGATGCAAGATTGCCATTGACCGTGGATGCTCCTGCATCACTTAGGATGCATGGAGGGAGTACCAACATCTTTAGATTGTTTACCTTGGGGTGTGTATCCAAGGCCATATGAGCGTGGAGGAATTTTGACATGGATAGGCTCCAAAATACCTTGTTCATGAAGGCCTAAGCCTTTACCTTGGTAATTCATGTTTTGAAGCATGCAATGGACAATGGGATTACGTGTGGGCTAGACACTAGACACGAGTTCCTTATTGGATGGAGAAGATGAGGTGGTAGACAATGGTTGTTGTGTTCCTAGGGAGGAACATTCATGGATGAGAGTGGTAAGACCAAGTTGATATGATGGCTTTGAAATATGGTTGATAATGGATGTGGAAGGATCATTAGGATCTTGATCATGTTCATTAGGATCCAAGGTATTTGTTTGATCTTCTATGCTTATGTGTTCTTGGGAGACACGTGTCTCATCATGACAAGTGGAAGCTTGTGAATTAGGGATAGATGGAGGATAGATGGAAAGGGTGTCTTGCTCATGGATAGGTATAGGATCAAGTTTCTCATAGATAGCTTCTTCATAGGTAATATCTTGATCATAGAAAATATATAGGTTATAGATAGATTGGATGAAAGTGATTTGATCATGAGTAGGACTAGGGATTGATGTTTCCATATGCTTAGGATCATACTCTTGACATAACTCTTGTGGTTTCATGGAAGTGGAAGTGGGAGACTCTTGGCTAAGTTTGATAGGTTCTTGATATTCATCAATAAGAGAGTATGATGGACTTTGACTTGGGCTTATGATAGAAGACTATTGAATAGGCTTGATGGCTTGTGGGTCACATGATGGGCTTGAAGGGCTAGGCATGTTAATGGAGAGCTCTTTAAGAGGCTTAAGGATAGGACTTTGATGACATGGAAATGATTGATTCCTAGCTAATAGCCATTGGATCACATCCTTTGCAAGAGTATGGGTGGATGGACAATATAGGGGATAGACAATAAGGGTAGATGGTGTTGTAGGCTTAGGATTAGGGCTTGTGAGATGGATAATGGGATTAGATGGGCTAGGACTTGGGCTAGATGGAAGGATAATGGGACTAGATGTATTGGACATATTAGGATTTGAATTGGATGGAGGAATAATAGGATTGGATAGATTAGGACTAGGAGTAGGATCATATGATGGTGTTGGGATAGGACTAGTTGACTTGTGTGTTGGCATGTGATTGGATGGTGAAGGTGACTCATAGGATGCATTGGCTAGGTTGGTATCTCCCTCATCAAAGGTTATTAGGTCTTGTAGCATAGGTGGACTTAAGTCTATTAGGTTTTGCTGCAAAAGTGGACTTGGGCTCACTTGATTTATGTACAAAAGGCCACTTGAACTTGCATGTGGTTCTTGTGAGGACACTTGGTTGCCTTGTGGATGGGTTTGATGGTGTGTTGGAATGTTGGAATGAGGAATTGGATAATATTAGGGTGGACATTGATAAGTTGATATGGCATTGACATGATAGGTAGATAGAGTAGGTTGGTCTGATGGTGAAGGTGACACATAGGATTGTCGTTGAATGTGTTGGAAGTTATGATGGTGTTGTGGAGGGATTGTATAGGATAAAGGTTGTTGACATATAGATTGATATGGATAATGATTGAGATTAGAATAGGTGTGATAGGTTGATGAAGGGGTAACATGACATGTGGATGGATGAGGTTGATATGATGATATAGGTGACACATAGGAATGATGTAGAAGTTGTTGATGTGGTGATTGGATTTGATGTTGTGCCTATTGTATTTGACAAGTGGCCATGAGGTATTGGGCTTGTGCTATGAGTTGTCACATTTGAGGTGATTGGCTTGCTTGAAGTTGAAGTTGTTGAATCATGCCATGGACCTTTTGAATGATTTGTTGATCTAGAGGTTTTGGTGCTTGGTGAAGTAGGTGAATGAGTTCTTGTGCTAGGTCTTCTAATGTTGACATGGTGTCACTTTTGGTAAATGTTTGATTAGGATTTTGATGATGATTTAGAATGAATAGGATGTGATTGATTGAATGACTAGGATGATTTGGTTTGAAAAGATTGGATTATGTGGAAAATTATTTATTGGTAGTTTGACTTGGGCAATATCAAACACAAAATTTCACATGTAAAATGCATGAACACACACACCAAACACAATGTTTAATTTTCCTTTTAAGATTAAATGTTATGATTAAGAAAACACATGAAGACACATCAACAAGCCCTAATAATTAGTCAAGTGGGGTATGGCCAATTAGGTCTTAAGCTAGGATTCACGAGGTTGACTAAGGATGCAATGAAAGCAAAATCCTGCCACACAGTCGGGAGAAAGGGGTAACCCACCCTTCACCTTCACTTCCCAAAGGTATAAAGTTTTTTGAGGCTTAGCCAAGAGTGACAAGATTTCAACTCCCAAAGGAGGGTGTCTTTTGATTCACACTTCAGTTGAGGTCATCCCTTGGAGTGGTGTGTCTCCAAGTAAGCCTCCTAAGATAGGGTATACAAAAGTGAACCAAGTGAGGTGTTTTTGATCTCTAAGATCACCTTGCAGTGCAAGGAGAGAGAATGCACACACACGTGATTCACACTCGCAATTGTTAATTAACCCTTAGAAAATGAGATGTGTGGAAAATAGTTCAATCACTGGTTCCTTTTAGATCCCAAGTCAAGATGTGTAGGAAGACAGTTGTTCGTTTTAGCCCAATTTTCATGATGTGATAGCAAACAATGTTTGTTTTAAGCCCAAAATCCAAATGTGATTGCAAACAATGATTAAGAGATGAAAGATGAAATGAGTGCACCTAATTATTTCACTTTCCAAGTTGCTGTTTTGACTTATCCAAAGCTACTCCAACTCCTTTGATTCACCTACATGTCACAAAATCGAAAAAGAAACAAGTAAACTTGCATAGAAAAGTGTGATATGAAAAAGATGAAGTATAGTAAAATATGATTAAGATGATCTAATATAGCTGAATATAATGCATAAATAGAAAGTACATGAAATTCTATGCAATTTTCTAAAAAAAAGTGTGAAAATTGGATCAATTTTGCTCAAGATATGCTCCTTTGAAGTTTAGAAAGAAGCTGAACTTTGACTGATAAAAAAGCCTATAAAATGGTACAGTCACCTGATAAAATTTTCTTCACTGCAAAGTTTGTCATGTTAGATTTCTAACAAGCCCTCATTTACTCAATTTTGATATCGTATGCTTCTGTTATGATGAAAAGAAAAAGATACCCCCTATGGCATGTGAAGGAAACCAGGTTGACCAGGTTGATTTGTTGACTTTTTGATAGTTTACAAAGTTTTTTTTTTGGTGGCACGTGCTGTGATTATAGTCTTAGTGTCTAAAAAGACAAATAAAAAAGGAAGGACCTATGTTAGATGTTGCTAAGAAACCCTAGAGTATAATAGAGAAAACCATAGATATTAAACCCTAAATGTTAAGATTGAAATCTTAAAGGCACACACTCAAATTTTTGGTTGAAATGCCTAAAGCTAAAGTTTAGAGCTTAGATTGAGGTCGATTGTTAAGGACTTGCACTCACAGCTTATAATGAGGTTGATTTGGTAGTTTTAAAGCCGACTATAGATTTGAATGCCGACCTAAGGCTTAAGTGACGACCATAGACTTCGACGTCAACCTTGATTGAAATGAGTGCATCACCTCGGTGAATTCACAGATGGTAAAAGATAAGTCGATGGCATATGTCAAGTCGATGGGGAAGAGTATGCAGTCTATGGTGGAATATGTATGTAGTTGATGGCAAAGATCTTATTGCTAGCGATGGAAAGGAAACTAGGTCGAAGACGAGGGTTTCCAAGGCGATGGTCGGCAACAAGAGTATACGGGGCACCCTTTGTGGAGGTGATGATAAAGACTTAGGTGGTGAAAACTACAACAGAGGTATAAAGAGGGTTCAACTAGCGATAGAGAGTTTATGGATAGCGATAGGGAGTTTTTGCAAAAGGTCGACTAAGATTCTACACTGCAAACAACGAATAGAAACTATGATAGAACTTACCAACCACCAAATATATTTAGCTGAAGGACCTAGTATGCACCTAAATTCTCAAATGGCAGTCCTGTGTTGTACGGATCCGTAAGGATCCATACAATATGGCTGCAAAATTAAAAAAATTCAAAATTTTACAAAAAAAAATTTGTGAGCAAACCCTAACAAATTTATAGTCAAAATTCATGGAAATGGCCTCTCGAACGTGATGGTGTAGTCAGTTTCAGCCCAAGAGGCCATCTGTAACAAATCACTTGCAAAACTTGACAAACGAGGGTTAGAAAAATGCAATTTTTTACAACAAAAACTTACAAAAATGATTAGGAGAAGTGGGTCCCACCGAGCGTGCCAGAAATGTATACGAAAAATTTAGATAAAACAAAAAAGATAAAACAATACAAGTACATTTACCTCAATCCAAACCCTTCGATACCTCAAATATCTCGAATGATAGATGCATGCAAGATCGTTGATTGATTGAATGATTTGATATGTTGATGTTGATTGCTCATTTTTGCAACATAACAATAAGATAAAGATGATAGAGGAAAATAGATAGATGAAGATGAGAAGATTAGAGGAATTTTGGTAGAGTGAGGATACTGGAAGAAGATGGATCCAAATGGTCTGTGTGAGGCTAGATTTATAGGCAAGAGCTAATATGATACAATGGCCAAGATTAAAAGTCAATTATGTGATGTGTATGGCTAGGATTAAAAGTTGATTTTAGTGCCTATGACACACATTAAGTGGGTTATGACATGAGGCTAAAATTAGGATGTGAGGAAATAAGTGGGATTCTTTTATTTATTTTGGAGGAAAAGATGTCTATGACACACAAATGAGTGGGGCTAAAAATAAGATGTGAGTGGGAATCTCATAATTTAAATAATAAAATTATTTAAATTATTTGTGCATGTGAAGAGTTGTACTCATGTGACACATGTTGTAATGTGGTAAAAGTGAGGGATTAATTCAAATATTTAATTTGAATTGTTTTGAGAGATGTGAAGGAGAATTAATAAAATAAAGGGGATTTATTTAATTAATTGGGAAGGTGATCAAGTGGGATAATGTAATGACCTAGGGTAAAATTTTGCAAGATGTCTTACAAGGTCATAATTGACTAGGTAATGTTATGACATCGATAATTTTGGGTGTCTACAGCTACATGTATAAGCTGTAGCTCATTCTTTTATAGTCAATAATTATATTTGACATGAGTCTTCAATTGTTGTAAGTGGGTGTCGACAATGTCGACCCACGTTATTCATGCACTGTTATGCAATGGCTTTCGAAGCTAGTTTAGACACCAGTTAAATAATATATATTATCTTTGTGTTAACTATAATAATATTGTTAAGCCCGCACACAACATACTGTGTATATAGTAACCTCAACCAACTTGGAGCCACGACATGAGAGTTGTGCATACATGAATCCTATGATGTGTTATATGGCAGGGTTTCAAACCCTATTAAACTTCTATAGTTTCACGTCATCGTTATGATGACTATATTTCATTAGTAGACATTATCATTTCTTACCAGTGCTAAACCCATATAGGGTTATTGACTTATGATTGGTGGCTTTCAAGCCTTGTAACTCTGTTATAATGTTTCATATTGGTTGAATGATAGCCGCGAAGGCTTGAAAGTTGTTTTATTTGTATAGCCTGATAGGGCAACTGTGCTTTTAATAACTGTGATAGCTGAGGGCATTAGCCTATGTTCTCGATAACTAGAGCCTTGCATAGGATGGCAAGAAAGGCCGAATCATACTATGTTATTGACTTATGAAAACTAAGTAAGGTCAACCCGTATTATGTTAAAGACTATTCCAATCTTGATGGAAAACTCTTTCTTGAACCATTGTTCTTAACATTATACTTATCACCTTGAAGTGAAAGATGTAAACCTTCGACTGCATATAATGATACCCATCGTGCATGTATTGTAATTTGTTGTTAAATGATTTTTCATGGTAATGAGAAGGTTCTTGTGGACATGTCGTTGTCTTTCGACTCCTATGGGTTTGAGCCATATTTCCTTAAGGGAAAGTTATTCTTTGAAACATTCTTTTACAAGAATAGAACCTTGTCACCATATATCATGTTGTGTAATAGTACATGAATGCCTTCTTTTTTGAATGGCTAAGATTCTTCTTTAAGAATTTAGAATCAAGGTCTCTTGAGATTAAACCTTGTTAAAGGGAATCGACTCTATGAGTCACTACAAGTTCACTCGATGACATTATGATCTACATGTAAACATTGAATGAGATTAACAAAGTAAATACCAAGCCACTGTGGTTAAATGTTGTGAACATGATTAAACCTTTTTCTACAAACAAATGCAGGACAAAGTGACGTAAAGTCACTAGTTCCCAATTTCTTGAGCAATGAGAACCTTAAGAATGGATTATCAAGACAGAAGTCGAATGTCTAAGGAATGGACTAAGACAATTTGAACCTAACTGTTCTAGACCGAGAAGGGTCAAATTTATGTTTACTGTAGGACATGACAACTTATAAGTCAAGTTGAGGTGGTGGACATACGATAATGTTCATTGCGTAACATTTATGTATGTAAATCTTTGGCCAAAGTAATGCATCTGTCTCTGCATGCATTGTCGGTCCACACTGCTCCAAATGGCATAATGTCTCTAGTAGTGTCATACATAGTTAGAGTGGATCTATAGTTGTGTGACTAAGAAGCATTATGAAGGAGACAACACCAGATACTCAGATGGCTAACCTAACGGTTCCTTATATATATATATATATATATATATATACCTTCCGTGAAGGGTAGGACCACTTCCAAGTAGGAAGTTGTGCAGGAGACCGCCAGTCTATGGATGGAGGAAAAGCACCTGGATGATGCTCTCCTTCCCAAGCATGAGACAAGCTGAGGATTATGAAGATAGCTGTCATATGTTCCAGATGCAGTGTTTCTCATTATATGACTTGATAGTCAATTATTATGTATAATTTGATATTTGATGCCTTAAGCATAACTTTGTACATGCATAGTGAAGGTTATTCACTAATGAGATGTAACTGGATATTGTAATTGAAAGATTTGTTATATTCTGGTTTAGAATAACATGATTAATTATTGAAATGATAATGATTCATTCTTGCTTAACTCTAATTTTGGATAATCATGATGTATTCTAATTCTTGGTTAAGATGAATATTTATGTTAATTATTGAGCATTATGGAATGTGATGTTACAATCCAAAATGATGGAAAAAGTAAATTTACTTCTAAAATACATTTTTCAAGAGTTTAGACTTGAATGTTTACATTAGTGCAACAAATATTAGGATCTTCCAATCAATGAAAAAGGTAATCTCTTTCTTGTGAACTCGGTTACTCTTAAAACTTCCTCTTGACTTCCTCACAAACCAATGAACAAGTTCTCAACTCTTTAATACCACTTTGATAGAAATAAGCATAAAAATAGACAAAATAACAAAAATAAGGCTTTATTGATATAACTTACAAGGAAAGAAGGAGAAGGAAAATGACTTGACATATTTTCCATTGAAAGGTGCCACATACATATATAATGAAGAGGGTAACCTTCCAAACCACTGTATTGCTAACCTTAACACCTATCCATGTAAATTATTCATTAACTTTTGCTTGCAGTTCTAACTTAATCACCTAACCAAATAAATTTATTATGTAAGTGATTTTGGTTTCTACATTTACTTAATATATCCTATTCTACTTTAGATTAAAAAAATTAACATGGTAGAGAAGGCACATAGTATTCGTCAACCTACTCAAATTATGTTGGGAAATAGGTATTGTACACCTTGCATAATATTGTATTATTTTATTCATGTAAAATAAATATTTATTTGTGGTGATGTATCTTAATTGATGTGTTTAAATGTTTTATAGGAAAAAGGGGGGAAGAGTGATTTTTGGTTTTAAGGGTAAATCCTCCTTTCACTACAAACATTCAAGGGCATATCAACCTAGTTGAATCTCTACTAAGCGAGAGAATTCACCTAACAGGTTGGGCTACCACTTGGAATGATGCAGAAACTCAGATGTTATCAATCAATATCTCAATTTAATGCTCAAATGCTCTTAAAATCCTAAGTATGCAAAATCATAAGCAAATTGATGAATTACAACAAATCCTTTCATATTAAGATAGTAGGTAGAGGTTAATAATTGACCATTTTTTGATGTTCAAAATGCGGAACAGTCGGGGACACCTCCACTAGCGCCCTTGTCCAAGGTACTATTTTCTGTATGGAATCTGGATCTTCTCCCGACACTGATATTCTTTGTATCTTATGTTTATATCCCAGAAGATGAGAAGGACACCTTCACTAATGCCCTAGTCCAATGCTAGATGTTCTTTAGGGTGTCAAAAGCTCTTTGGATGATGATTACCATTGCCTAGATTGTTTCTGCATCTGCAACTCTAGAGGACACTACCACTAGCGCCCATGTCCCGAAATGTTTAACTTTGTCTTCTTCTTTTCAGATCCTGAATCCTTATCATCTGCAACCTCCTTCTGCAACTCCACTCCACAAAACTCAATACCTATAACCTGCAATCACAAAGGAGTGTGGTTGGGGTTGTGGTGTTTATAGGCTTGCCTCAGTCAAGCCCTGGAGAGACATTCAAGTCTTTCAAACACCGTTGGTAGATGAGAGTGTGTATCCCTACAGGATAGAGGAAAAATTCAAATGATAAATAATTGAAAACACAATAGATGTCACCTTTGAAGTGTAGGTCTCATGGAAGGAAGATTCTCTTTCATGCCATGAGGAAATGGGGTCAAATCTACAACAAACAAGCACAATAACAACACAATACTTCTCTATAACACAATGAAAGCCTTGAATCACTTTAGCACAAAGTCACAAATTCACAATGTCCATCTAGTTTGCAAATGAAGTCCTAAACATGCTTATATATGCAACTACAAACATTCCTGCTAAGAATTTCGTAATTCAAACTTGAGATGTTAGCATAGGACCTAAGTAACGGTCATAAAACTGACATTTAAATTTAGGGCTAACCCAAAATAGGGCAGGACTAGGGGGCTAGCGCCCAAGTCCACCCTCCCATTTTTGTTCAGGGATCATCAAAATAGCAACCCCTAGGTCCTATTTTCCATAAGACTTCAGGGTTTTCTCATCGGGATTCACAATTATCATGCAAGATGCTCTAAATGCATTCTAAGGACCTGGGAGCTAAACCTTAAGAGGGAAAAGCCCCCAAAGGAACATTTTCTGACATAACATTAACCACATTAGATATTTATTTGGAGGCCACCTGTATAAGTTGTATGTAACATTGGGTTAATTATTTTATGTGTGTGGGACACATAGAGTGATTAATTGATTATTTGTATTATTTAATTGTTGGGAAAAAAATGTAGTACCAACATTAAATAAGTGGGTCAATGGTTTTGTGTATCTATGGTTTTGGAACACGTGGTTTTATCCAATACCACAAGTTGTATTTGTGTGAGCTTGGTCTATAAAAGCAAGCACATGGTTAGTGGTTTGGTGGGTTGGCTATTTCATTATAGGTGGATTGGAGGTTTGTGAGAGGTTGTCATTGTATTGAGCTCTCTCCTGTAAGTGCATATTGTGAAGCATGGAAAGTGATGTGTGGATTCATGCTTAGACACCTGGAGGATGCATTGGAGGTGATTGATAGTCCAGAGGTATTCATGGAGACTCATGGCATGAATTGTAATATCTTATTGTTGAATAATACATATGAGTGTGGATGCTTTTGGAGGCTAGGTTTTTCCCTCTTGAGGGTTTTCCCAGGGTATATCTTGTGTTATCTTGTGTTTGTTCATTGATCTTTGCATTATGGTTATTTGTTGCATCTTTTTCTCCTATTTGGTTATGTGGAATTGGTTTTATTTGACTTACAAATTCCTAACAAGAGGTATCAAAGCCATGTTTATGGTTGAGGGAGGAGTGAGCTCCCTAGATTGTTATAACCCTTGTGTGTGTAGATCAGGTGCAAAATGGAAGCCATGGCAATGCATGGAAGGATTGAGGACATTACAAGGTTTTGTGCAGGTTGTATTACATATTTAGGGTTTTGGGTATTGAAGATTTGCTATGTATGATGTAGGTCTGATGATTGAAAAATCATGGCTAAAGAGGGTTTGCTGGGTGTGCTTCAATATGAGGGTTTTGAGGAGGAATTTCTATTGATGACCTCCTGGGATAAAACAAACCTCACCATTGGATTCAGGAGGCCCAAGAGGTAAAGAAAAACATATTATTTGCCCATGTTTGACCACTGTGAGAAAAAGCAAAAAAATGCCCCTCCTAGGTACGGCGTTACAATCATCAGTCTGCAGAGGTATGCTCACTGAAAAAAATATTATAAAATTCCCTGTGCATATAATTTTTTTCTATAGTTGTTTTGAAAAATAAAAAAAATTAAACAAACTATAGAATGAATTTTGAAAAGATTAAAAAAAAAATTTAAGGGGCGAGGGTCTGCAGACCCCCATACCCCTGGCCTATCGTAGCAGGGTCAGTCGGCATGGCCCGCAGGGCCTGCCGACATGGTCGCTGAGGCCTATCGGCTCCCGGCTGGCATGGCCATGTCGGAGGGCCATTGGGCCCCAGTCCCAGGTGCTGGACCGGGGGGGCCGACTGGTCTCCAGGCACCGGTAAATCTCCGTCGGCAGGCAGTAGTACCCCCCATGGGAAAAACAAAATTGCAGCGGCAGAAATTTTTCTATGACATCAAAACAATATTAAAACCAGAGCTTAAATTAAAATTAGATCTCCTTTGTTGTGCCTTGGTGAAATGGTGGTGAAAATTCAAACATATTTAAACTATTTTAAATTCCTCTAGTCAAAGACATAATGGTGCAGTCAACTCGCCACATCAATGCCACCACATGCTTAGTCAACTCTTGCATCAGTTCACAGCTAGCATGACCTCAGCGATGCTACAACAAGTACATAGGGTCCCACCAGGGGTCCCCTTTTAGCCCTCAGAGGGCATTTTCTTCTGGGAGGCATAACTTTCACCCACGGTATCAAATTTTTGACTTCTTATAGGCGTCGGAAAGGTCTCTCTAAGAACTACGCAGTGGTATAGGTTTAGTCATCATATTTTTTTGTTTATGTTAGAATTTGGTGCCTGAATCTAGGCATTGCTCTGGGACAGTTTTATGCTCATAACTTTTGCATACAGAATCAGATTTTCAATTTCAGAGAGGCACTAGAGAGCTATTGCAAGATTTTCAGTTTGGTGTGTAGAGAGAGATTGGTACTTGTTTGATCACTTGTAGGAGCCTAAGATTCAAAGTGTGATTATGAGTGCATTCAGATGGATTTTTGGGTACAAACTTGTGGGAGTGCTTGTTGTTATGAGACCATCAGCATGGTATAGTAGGTTTTTAAATTTGGTGCTTCCAAATATAGGTTTACAAGTGTTTTCATAGTTTGGACTTTGATGGAGACAGGTACATAGGTTGTCTTTTGGTTTGAGAACATGGTTGATACGCGTGTGAGACTTGGTGTCTCATTTCAGTGGGAGTTGAGTATAGGTACAACAATGATGATGATTATGGTGTCATGGTTATGTAGGTACACTTTTGCATTGGCACAACATGATCATGTATGTGATTGATAGGTATGGGCTATGATGTTTGATTCATGATTATAGGTGGTGTTGTGGTGTTTTTTTAGGGGATTGTTCTTATCTCCTAGATGCTTGATTAGTTCCTTGACTATGGTACTCATTTGTGGACTTGTTGGCAAATCAAATCTAGTGTTGATTTGGTGTTTGAGTCTTGGATTCTACAAGTTGTCTTCTTTGATATCTCATTTTGCATATTACTAGTGTGATGATGAGTTTGGATGTTACATCTATTTTAGATCTGTGAGTTATGTATTTTTGTGGATTAGCTACCCCTTGGCTACAGTGGGATGACTTGGATGTGGATTGTCTTTATCCACGAGATTGATTCAGTGTTTATGCAGACTTTATTACTAAGTTGTCCTTGTTTGTGGTCATTTGTACATTGGTATGTTGCATTGGGATGAGAGGATTGATGATTAGAATGCCTGGATAGTTAGTTGTTGGGACTTCTAGCATGTTTATCATGATGTCATGGAGAGCTTGGATACATGTTTCATGTGAGCTTTTGATAGTGATGGTTTTATATTCTTGGTTTGGAGATCATGGTTTTACTCTACCTTTTGGGAGTTGTTGATATTATAGTGGGATTCCTTGATTGGTTTGGGGCCATGGACAATCTTCATTTAGGAGATGGTTACTTTGTTGTCATGGATAGCTCAGTATCATGTTTCAATGGGAGCTTTGGCAGAGATATGGATTCATCATCTACAATGGTTGTGGGTGTCTTGGAGAGGCTCTTGGATTATGATTCCTATTTCAATGAGAGTGCTTTGACATCCTAATTTCCATTGTTAGTAGATGGTTATCTTCATGAGATTGGAGATGTTGACATCTTGGTTTACCATGGAGGACTTTTTTGAGTCTTTGGTTGAGGTGTCAGTTTATTATTTATTAGTTTGACATGTTTATCTTTTGTTTAGAGATGTTGATATTGTGTCTTGATGGACTCTTGATACTGGTTTAGAGTTTTGTCATGATACAGGTTCTCTTGAGATAGCATGTATGCATTAGTGCATGTGATCTCCTTGGAGGAGATGGTTTGATCATGATTTCATGATGGGCTTCTTGATTATGCAGATGTGCAGTAGGAGCATTGACAGTGATCTTGTTGGTTCTCTTGGTATTGAGTACTTTGGTCATTTTCTTGAGAGCTTCATGATAGTGCAGTCTTGCATTTGGAGTTTGGCATGGATTGATCATGGAGGTGCTCATGGATACTTGGAGACTTAGGTGAGGTTGGAGTTCTCTTGGGATTAGAGACACTTGTTGAGATAGTTACTCATTGGAAGTTTCAATAGACAGACTAAGGAGCCTTACACCTAGATATGGACCTAGAGGAGATTGTTCTTGGAGAGAGTCATTGTCGTTTGGTGTATCCTAGAGGAGCATTCTCTTTTCCCACTCTTGGTCTACTCGACGGTTTATCATCTATGAGGTATTGCTCATTCTTTTAGATGCATTTTGATTTATGTTTCATCTTCTCATAGATATGGATCTTGAGCTATAGTTATTGGTTCTAGAGGGTTCATTTGAGGGAAGTTAGCATGGTTATCTCCTTGTTCATATGGTTTGATTTATGATGTTCATTATGAGGATTTTAGGAGATGTGATTGGGCTTATTCCTAGTCATGGAATGGTTATGAGTTTGATCTGCCTTGATTAGAGAGGCTTACATCCATGTTGGTTACATGTTACATATATGTTCATTTGATCTTATGAGATTGAATGGTTGGGTGTTGTTGAGACTTTTCATTTGGGGTTGTAGAGGAGATCATACTTGACACATCTTAGCTCTTTGAGGTGTTTGTAGAAGGACATTATGATTTACAGGTTTTCTCTCTTTGTCTTATGGCTACTTCCTGGAGGATCATGTTGATTTGATTGGACTTTGGGAGAGTAATGGTGACATGTTGTGAGAGAGTATACAGTGATTTATCATGCATGTGTGGATCATTGTGATTGTTCTTAATACTATATTGGCTTGTTGATTAGCCACACCTTGGTTTGAGTGTTAATTGATAGACTTGATATGCCTTTGATGTACTTTCAATTTGACTTACCCATGCAATGGAAGTTTCAGGATGTATGTGTTCTTCATTGACAGGTTTTATACATGGAGTTTGTGATTGCGGTATATGGGTTGGATATGTTGTTGGCATGAGTTTATTTTTGTTGTTGATACCTATGAGGTATGGATGGTTGGATGTATTAACATATGTTGTGGGTGCTATTTCCAATCATGTGGATTTTTACCTTTGACAGCAAATTGGAGCCTTTTATTATCACTTGGATTTTATGTGTGTGTATTTTGGATTGGTGCATCTTCACCTTGACATGTTCCTTTTCTTCCATAGGTGGCACATTGGAGGATGAGAGTAGTTCTTGCTTGAGATGGTGGTCACTTTATTTTTATTACAGGTATCTTGATGGAGCATGAGAGCATGCTGGAGATTCATGTGATTTCATGTTTGCCTATGATGATGTATTTCATTGATTGACCCTTATGCAATGTATACAACAAGTGGGAGAATGTTGGGAAATAGGTGTTGTACACCTTGCATAATATTGTATTATTTTTATTCATGTAAAATAAATATTTATTTGTGGTGCATCTTAATTGATGTGTTTAACCACATTAGATATTTATTTGGAGGCCACTTGTATAAGTTGTATGTAACATTGGGTTAATTATTTTGTGTATGGGACAAATAGAATGATTAATTGATTATTTGTATTATTTAATTGTTGGGAAAAAAATGTAGTACCAACATTAAATAAGGGAGTCAATGGTTTTATGTATCCATGGTTTTGGAACACATGGTTTTATCCAATACCACAAGTTGTATTTGTGTGAGTTTGGTCTATAAAAGCAAGCACATGGTTAGTGGTTTAGTGGGTTGGTTATTTCATTATAGGTGGATTGGAGGTTGTCTTTGTATTGAACTCTCTCCTATAAGTGCATATTATGAAGCATGGCAGGTGATGTGTGGATTCATGCCTAGACACATGGAGGATGCATTGCAGGTGCTTGATGGTTCAGAGGTATTCATGGAAACTCATGGCATGTATTGTAATATCTTATTGCTGAATAATACATATGAGTGTGGATACTTTTGGAGGCTAGGTTTTTCCCTCTTGAGGGTTTTCTCAGGGTATATCTTGTGTTATCTTGTGTTTGTTCATTGATCTTTTCATTATGGTTATTCGTTGCGTCTTTTTCTCCTACTGGGTTATGTGGAATTAGTTTTATTTGACCTGCAAATTCCTAGCAAATTAAATAATTGGCTTGCAAATATTATGTTATGATAGAATAGATGATGAAGAACAACTCCAATCTTTTATATTCTAAGCACGTTGGGTTTCATCAAGGTACATTCTTATATTAATGATTGGCTAACCAAAGGTTTCCCTTAGTTGTGTAGCAAGGGAAGTATTTTATTAATTCTATAAAAGTTACAAACAGTGTTGCCTATTATATGTTATCCTCTCCTTGGACACAAACTTAGATAAATAGATAGAAGACCTATTATAGTTTACTCAATTGGGTTGGTTGCATGGGTAATAACTATTTATTACAAACCTAGTTTACTACTAGCAAATGACAAATCGATATTTGAATAACTAAGCATATTACCAACCTAGTGTACACCCACAAAGAAGGGGGTGTCTCACAAGGAGATATATGCCACTTTACAACTTTAGGTCACTAATTTTTAACAAACCTAACATTAATTTTTGCTAGTCATTTTTTGTCTAATTAGTTTACATGCTTAATTTCACTCTATGGAATTATTTCACAAATTCAAGAACTTGAAAAGATATAAATTACACGTTCAATTAATATTAAACATAGTTATTGTTTACAACAACTAATATAGAAGTAGAATTTAGAATTTTGTTATACACCCTAAAAGAATTAATAAACTTCTTGTTACTACCATTACATTTTAGGCATTGTAAGTTGCATGTTAGTAGCAAAATTAAAGGAGTGTGAAATATGATTTTTAGTATTCTCAATGTGTATTATAGAATGTATACAATGTAAATTAAATAAAATATGTATTTGACATCCCATAATTATAGTAAACAACTTTTTTCCACCATAAATGTATGTTGGATTTATTAACATATTGCATCAACTTAAAATCAAGTAAAATTTAAATCCTTGTTGATGAGTCATGAATTAAAGTATGTAAATTGATTACAAAATATAATAAGAAATACCCATTAGAAAATTAGTTATAATATGAATACAAACCTCATCATTTATAGATAAAATAGTTTAGAGTCATAAAGCTCTTACAAGGGTAAAAAAAATTAAAAGGATATGTAGTCATACTTAGACAATTGAAGGACGACTTAGTAATAATGAACACAAACATGATGAAACAATAATCAAACTACCACATTACAAAGAATTAATTTCAAGTGGAGATATGGTGTTTGTATACTTGCAACCATAGAAGAAAATTTGACACATCCATGGAGTGAGAAAACAAGGATCTTTGATGTAACCATACAAGATTCAAGCTAAAATTATAGAAGTGACCTATGTCATCATCCCATTTTTGCACGAGAAAACCAACCTTGAAGGTTTATACTATTAGTCGCTTGTCAAACCATCATTTGACAACCTCTTGATGCTTATGGAATTTATGCTAGGTGATCTCTATTTGTTCTTTTAATTGTAACAACTAAATGAACTTTTAGGACAGTGTGATATTTAATTGCAATCTAATGTACTAATGTTAGATCTCTAAACATCTTGGAGTGGGCACTTGGATACCCATGTAGGTCGTTGAGAGATATTAATATTTTATTATTATCTTTGTAGTTTGTAAATATTAGTTGTAGTAGCATTAAGAAGGGAGGTGGAGCATCATGGTGGCAATTAGAAATTGAATTGACTTCATTTACACCACTTTGTTGTTTCTAGGTACTAGAGGAGAGAGTGGAGATTCTTGCTTATGATGAATGGAGTCCACTTGAGGTAGTGGTCTCATTTTTAGCACTAGCCATGGGAGTGGTACCTACATAATGTTACATTTTTAATTAATTTAATTTTGTGGGAAAATGCACATTTCAATATTTTATTTGGGCTAAGAAAGGAGTTAGAGAAATAATTTATTTAATATTTAATCTTTGGACCCATGTTAATTTATATTTTCAAAGGTTATTGATTGGAGAAAATTAAATATTAAAATATTTTATTATGCTAGCAACCCAAAATGGGGTGTGGGGTTTCTTATGGAGCAATTAATAACTTCCAAATTAATTGGCATCTTTATTTATGACAAATTCTATGACAAGGTTATGACAGAATCTATGGCAACTCATAATTGAGAGTTGTGGATGGCAATCAATGCGTGAGTTACAAAGATCTTATTTTGGGAAGTATCTCAAATAAATATAATATTATTATTTTTCATATTGCAGTAGCATCTCATAATTATTTATGATATTTGTAAGTCGATGGAAGAAGAAGAGCATCTTTATTGCCTAAAAATAGTTGAGGATTAAGTGGAGGTTATGATAACCTTTTATGAGGCCTATTTTGAGAGGGAATATTTGAAAAAATATTTTAATTAATATTTATTTTGGCCTTTTGGGAAATCCATGATTTGTGCCCCAAATTTTATATAAGATAGGTAGCTTCTACAATTGACATCTTTTGCTAATTTATCGCTTTTTCATGAAATTATTTGAACTTTTGTTCATTCAAGCATCTAAGGACGAAAACCCTTAGGTGAGGGGATTAGTGGATGAAAAACCATTGGTTTCAAGAGTTAGCGGATAAAACTCCTTTTATTCAATAGAGCATTCTCATTCAAAGGTTGTTATTGTGCTTCTAGAGTTACAAATTTTAGCCTGGTGTAGTTTGTGTGTTTGTAGGTTTTAGTTGTAGCTATGTGAAGATTTGGATTTTAGATTTACTGGAATGTGTTGAAGGTGTTTTGGTTACTAATTATTATTATATCACTACTCATTATGCTCATCCAGATCAGCTATAGAAATTATGGAACTCATTACTTTCTAGAGCAAAATATTGTCATTGTTTTGGTGTTATTTACAGGGTTTTCTATGGAATAGTTTAGAGATTGTTTCAATTTTTTTTTTATACTCACTATTATGTGGGATGTTATAATAGAACATTTTAGTTTATTTCATATTTATAGAAGATCATAAAAAGAATCAAAATCATAGCTTTCATTTCTAGTTGTAGAAGATTGTCATATTGTTGTGTATTTGTAGTTTTTTGGGTGAAGATTTTGATAGTGTGTTTCTAGATTTCATTGTTGTAGATTTTTTTGTTTTTCTAGCATATTTCATGTTTAATAATCATATTTATAATATTAAGTCCAAGTTACAAGTGTTCCAGTGCAAAAATTGTCAAATTCAATGCATAGTTTGTGAAGAAATTGATTAATTTTTTTGGGTATTTCAAGTTATTTTCAAAAGTAGTTTGAAGAGGATTTGGATTTAATTATTTTACTTCATACTTTCTGTAGATTATTATATTTTTAAAATATTTCCTTTGGGGACATTACAGTGGTATCAGAGGTAATATTTTTCTAGACTGTAGGATAGAAAAGTAATTTTTACGTATAAAGATTAAGGAATTTTAAGAATCCATGTTAGAAATGATGCTAGAATTACATGAATATTATAAGGATCTAAAGGCATGGATAAAGGATCAAGATACAAAGAAAATTCTTTTGAAGGAAGAAGAAGAAATAGAGCCCATAAGTTTAGAGCTTGTTAGATTGTATGAAGATATTAGGTTCTACTTGAAGACCTTAAGGTAGCCTTGCCATTTAAAAAAAAATTGGAGGTGATAGGAAGAATTATTCCATAAGAAGAGTTCAAGGAGGAAATCATTAAGCATGAACAAAAGAAAATATTCTTGCAGAAAGAAGAAGAATCTGAATCAAAGGTGCCAAAAGTTATAGAGGAACAAACGAAATCCACCACACAAGCCCAAGGTGAAAATTTCATAGGTGAAGAAAATGATCCAATGATTTCTAATGATGTCCAAGAAAAACCTATTAAAATTCCAAGCATTGAAAATTAGGATCTAATGCCATGTGAGATAGGTCTACAAGATAGTAGTATTGATGAGCATGATTCCATGAAGGGTGATTTAGTTGAATCTTGTTCTATTCAAGATTTTTATTTTGAGAATGATAGTGTTACTATAAATCTCTCAAAAATTCCCAAATCTATGAAAGGAGGTAAGCATTTTGATTTCTTCTTTGGTTACAACTCAAGAAATAAAGATGATAGTAGAAGCAAGGATTTATTGCATCATTTTGATAAGATGTCATTGTAACAATGTTTTTTGTCATAATGAGAAGTATTCTAACAATGATGAAAAGATGAAGGGCACAAAATGGAAAGGGGGTCCTTTCTCTTAGTTTTAAAATTGCTCATGCATGATGGTGTGGGATATTGGTGCTTTATCCAAATAAATACAAAATGAAGATATTGAGAAGCACATGGAGGCTGAAATTTTTTATGGGTTCAATGTCATAGTCGAAAAAGTTTTTTATAGTTCAAAATCATCAATTTCTAGTTGTATTAGAGTAGCACATTGGAACCATGGTAGTGAATGCACTTTCTATTTGAGGAAACCACTAAGAAAGACAAAAATTGCAATACCAAAACATAAGGTATGTGATAAATTCTATGTTAAGAAAATTAACATGGTTATGTGTGTACAATGATCGCATTCCATGGGTAACTTTCTATAAAATCATCAATGTAGAAAAATAAATATTACATATGAAGGAAAATATATGATGCTTGGAGGTATATGTAAAGGAACTTTATGATGACACAGCTGAGGACTTCTTGCAAGGGACAAGTTGTTTGGTCAACAAGTTGCTTAGTGATGAAGATAATACATAATATTTCATCTAATGATAGAGGGTTTTAGCATGCATTTATTTATTTCTCAAAGAATGATGTGAGATCAAGATACCATCATATATTTGTTTGCAAGGGATATGTGCACATAAGATAATTTTCAGATGTCTTATTGGACTCTCAGAGTTCTTGGTCATGCCATCCAATTTAACTAATGCACCAACTACTTTCCATTTCATGGAGAACCATGTAATTAGTGGTCAGTTGAAACAATTTTCTTGATATCTTATGATGATATTTTGATGTATATAAAAGCATGGAAGGATCATATGAGGCACCAAAATTTGATGATCATTTAGATTCTAGAGAAACAAGCTCTATTTGTAAGAGAATCTAAGTGTGAGTTTAGTTTCACAAAGGTTTTATACTTGGTCCATGTCATTATTGATCAAGGCATGCAGGTGGGTCAAAAGAGGATTCAATTTTTTCTTGTTTGGGCATCCCCAACCACACTAACTTTGTTGAGAAGATTCTTTAGTTTATGCAGCCATGATAGAATATTCATTAAGGGATTTTCATATATAGCAACAACCTTAATCAACATAAAATTTAGAAAGGAGCTCTTGCATGGATAGATAGAACACAATAAGCATTGGATAAATGTGAGAAGGTAATCATCTCATGTCTTGTATTTTTCATTTCATATTTCTCACAACCATTTATGGTAGAATGTGATGCTTCAAGAGAAGGTATTGAGGCTATTTTAATGTAAAAAGGGAACTCCAAATTGAGAACATGAAGTTGAAAGATTCAAAAAATGGATTCTCTATGTATGACATGAAAATTCTTGCCACCATGCATATTATGGTAAAGTTCATAAAACATCTAGCTAAGGTAGATTTGTGGTTGAGGCATATTACAATGGATTGAAGTTCTTCTTGAATCAACATGATTTGAATGGTGAACAACAAAAATGGGTAAGGAAAATTCAAGATTATGATTTTGATATAGAGAGGAAAAAAATGTAGTTGTTGATGTCTTTTACATAATTCCCTCTCTTTGTTCTATTTATGTCATTTTTGGTGATTGGAAGATTTCTATCATGGTAGAATATGCCAAGAATACATTTTCTACTAACATATTAGATGGATATGTGAAGGATGACAAGAATGTGCTAGAAGATGGTCTCATTTGATGTAAGGATAAAATCTTTTTAGTAGCTTGAATCTAAAAGGAAGTAGAAGATTTTGACAGTTATGTATGATGCACCCATGGTTGAACACTTTAGATCCTACAATATTTGTAGATCTATAAGGGAGATTCTCATGGAGGAGATTTAAGGATGTGGGTCTCAAAAACATTAAGGAGTACATCATCTTCAAGTGGAATGAGGTAAAGCATGTTTTCCAAAAAGTTTGTTGTAGCCATTGTTTATTCCCCATCAAGATTGTAAAAGTGTGTTCATAGTCTTCATCACAAGTTTTCCCAAGGTACATGATAAAAATTACATTTGTGTTGTTACAGATAGGATAAATGAGTATGCATACTTATTTTACATTTATCTTTAATTCAAAGAATATCATGTGGATAGATTATTCTTAATGGAGGTGTTTGTTTTACAAGGGTTGCCTAAAAATATTCACAGTAATAGACATGACAGATTTGTTAGTTGCTTTTGGTCTTGTACTTTATACATTAAACTCTTGAGTATTTCATGAACTTGTAAGATGTTTTATATCACTAGTGTTTTTTTAATGGTAAAACACTTTGTGTGGTCAACATAAATGTCTTTGTGTAGTCTTAAATGAATTCATCTCTTACACAATGATCAAGAGAACTACATTAGTCTTTTTTTAGCATAGGGTGGTTATTGTTTATATATTTCATTATTTAGAATCTTCCTAGAAGATGTACTATCTTCCATACTGTTTATGAGTTGTCATTTCAAGAAAAGGAGTGGTTAAGAATCAAGTTTGTATACTCATCAAGTGATGTGTGTAGGACAAAGCTTACTAGACTCATTCTTCCCCTTTCTCACCATCTTTTTATATTTTTATCATATTTGTTAGATTATGTTTAGTTTAAAGTTAACTTAGTTTTAAAATTTTAATTTTATACACGTGTTTTGAACAAAGTGGCAAATTAACTTTCATTTGCAATTTTGAAACATGGAATTTAATGTTTGTTGGCCAATGAAAATGAAATTTTATCAAATTACTTTCTCTCTTGAACATACAAAGAACACCCTTGCAATTGGGATAGCCAAGAATTTGCAACTTTCCCTTGAAACTATGCTAGATCCTCTTGAATGGGATAGTCAAAATGCTTACCTATTGGATTACCCAAGTACTTCCAAATTCACATATAAGACTCTTGGGGATAACATCCTTTCAAGCAAGGGAAAAAATTTATTCTACATGTGTCAAAACACACATAAACATAATTAGCATTAGAAGGAGCACCTAAAATTAGAATCTAAATAAGTCATTAAAGGTCTAAATCAACTCAAAATGATTTTAAATTGTAAGGACTCATTTATAATAAGAAGACTAGGGTTAATAAAGGAGAATCTAATCCTGGACCTACCCAAACTTCAAATAGTCCACCAAGGTATACAACACCCCCATTCCATCCATAACGTTTGTTATCTCCATCCTCTCCTCAAAATTTATTTGTTGATCTTTGAATCAATCATACATCAATAATCCCTACAACTACACCAACATCTCAACCCATAATCCAAACTATAATTGCACCATTATCTCAACCATGGTTATGAGGAGGAAAATACTTGTTAAATGTGGCGAGTGTCCATGATATGCTTAAGAATTCTAAAAAGTTTTATCCCAAGTATATACATAGAGGAATTATACATAGTGGAATTCAGACAATGGAGGAACATATTCAAGCCTTCAAGGATATCATTATTGTTGCCACTGCATAATGCACCCTTGCTATGTTTTGCAACTCAGCTTACTAGTGAAACATGGGAACTTTTCTAGGTTTGTGGGTCACCTATGATGGAAAAGAACCTCCAGAGAGGGTTGGTTCCTGTTATCCTCAAATTTAGTTGCGCTCAATTTGTAGGATGACCCCTACAAAATTTGTCCATTTTGTAGCCTACAACTCTAAACACACAAAACAAGGTGAATCGCATTTGCCCTTGAGCGTGGTCTCCTAGCCTTGGAACATCCTTTCGATCGTCAACTTGTGTCGATTTCTTGAATTTTGCAAAACAAGTCTAATTGAAAATTTCACTTTTTAGAAGTTAGTAAATTTTTGTTATATGTAATGGCGGGGATTTTTGCCTCCATTGCATGTTCATATGCACTGGCGGCGATTTTTGCCTCCATTGCATGTTCATATGCACTGGCAGGGATTTTTGCCTCCATTGCATGTTCATATGCACTGGCGGCGATTTTTGCCTCCATTGCATCTTAGAGTTAGTAAATTTTTGTTATATGCAATGGCGGCAATTTTTGCCTCCATTGCATCTTCACATGCAATGGCGGTGATTTTTACCTCCATTGCATCTTTATATGCATTGGCGGCGATTTTTGCCGCCCGTGCATGTTAAGCCCTTTGTCACATGCAAGGGCGGCAATTTTTGCCGCCTATGCATGTTAAGCCTTTTGTCACATGCAAGGGCGGCGATTTTTGCCACCCGTGCATGTTAAGCCTTTTGTCACATGCAAGGGCGGCGATTTTTGCCGCCCATGCACAAAAGCACTTTCCTCCACATGCAAGGGCGGCGATTTTTGCCGCCCGTGCACTCACTCCCTAAAAAATTTCTAACACTGGGAAATTTTTCAAGTTGTTAACTTTAGCCCACTTTCACTTAGTTTTTCGCTCTAATCGCACTTTAGCCCTTCAAAGCCCATGCAAATGCTCAATTCTCCCTCGCTACTGTAATTTCTAGTCAAAGAGACCAAAAGTTTCTTTCCACAAATAAAAAGACAGGCATTCAATAACATGATCCAAAGGAGTTCGAAGATCAAGCTTTCTCAGTGGCTCCTATGGATAAGTTGTCGGATACACAGTTGATCTTGGACATTCTCAAGGTAGTTCTGGGTAAACATGTGAAGGTTGCTAACTTCGTGAAAGTTTCAGTAACAAGAACTTGTGTCATTTCCAAGGACACTTTTGGACCAGACAGCCTAGAAATGCAAATGGTGATAACAATGGATGGAAGTTTCTCTCAAGAAGGATGTTGATGGGAGTTGATAAATGTGATCTTTGCCATAGTATATTTTCTATTTTTCATATGTACTTTTGAATCAGTTTTGGACATTTTCACATGTATTTTTCCAAAATGTAATTACATGTGAGACAAAGGAAGTCCCAAGTCAAATAGGACTCTTTTGTTGAATAAGTCAAAGTAGTTGTAAATTTCCTATTTTTGCTCCAGGCTCCTCCCTATAAATAAAGAGGGCCTCTATTGTAATAGATATCTTTTATCTTATGCAACAAAGTGCTGCCCAAATTGTGACTCAACTTTGAGACTTTGTGTTCAAATTGTATGATCAATTCCAATCAATAAAGAAGGCAAGTTTTGATATCAGACTTTGTGTTGAATCGAATTTGTATGAGCGAGGATGTACATATGGCATTTTTGCTGATTTCTCTTGTTGATTGATTGGATAAAGTGGTGCTTAGTTATTATGATTGGAGGACATTCAAGATAAGTTATATAAACTTTGTGTTATATTATTTCCTTGAATCTATGTGTGTTGAAAGTGTTTCTTGGTGAAGGATTATAAAGACTTTGAGCTTGTAGTTGTTCACTTTGTATATGAATTGTGTTGAGAGCTTGTAGACTTTGTGCTATGATTTTCAATCACATTCACGTGAATCAGTGGTGTTGTTAGTTGACAGACTTTGTGCTCCAACTGGTGATACGGTTACTTTTAAAATCTTTCTGGGGATAATTTGAAGACTTTGTACTTGAGATTATTCACTTGGTTCGTGAATCTTTTTGTGAAGTAAGTTGAAAGACTTTGTGCTTCAACTTACAAGAATATTGTTGATTATTGTTTAAGTGTACAAGCATTATTGAATATTACCGTGAAACATTGTAAACATCTTTTCTGAAAGAAAAGAAAAGGATGAATGTAACACACCCCCAAAGCTAGTATTTAGTGTAAATAAATTTGTAATAGTTAAAAGGGAACCTCCCCTTGATGAGAGGAGAGATTTATCTCATCATACTGCGGTTGATATATCCATTTTGCCGTTAGCGAGTTAACGACAAAATATTCACCCAACAGTTCCCTTGTATTTATCACCTAATCTAGACTACTTACTATCACTTGCTGAGAAAAGAGTGAGGAAAAGACATAAAATTAACCTAATCTAGCTGGTAAGGTGATGCACCAAACTTGTTTAAGATCTATTTTGTTGTTGACACACAATCTATTCAATAATAAGCTATTTCTAAGCACAACTCAATTTTTGTTTCAAAGCCCATGTATGAATGCTTTACAAGAAGGTCTTGATATTGCAGTTTCTGAAGGAAAATGTTATTTTCTCACAACTAAAACTATTTTTAACTCAAAACACAACTTATAACCTAACACAAGGTATCTATATTCTGGATACATGTGTTTTGATGGAACCTACACTCAGGGATTTGAATATAAATCACAAAAGACATACATTAATTATCAAGACCACACAATAACAGAGTTTTGGGAAGGCAAATATTTAACTTTTATTGAAAAAAAATGTCTTACAATGTTGTTTCTAATCTAAAAGTGTCCAACATTGTTGTGAAAAGTATTACAAATGAAGGTTTTCAGTTTTGGACTATCAAACTTGAGTTACAATATGCTACTTTTTGGCTTCTAGAGCTCAAAAACATAAAAGAACTAACTCTAAAAGACTACCTAAGCCTTTCCTATACTCATCCCAACATGGGGAGACAATTAGAGTGAAAATATGATGAAAATTATGACCAAAACTAGGTCAAACCTCCTTCAGGCACCCAAGAAGTCTTATGATCTGATATGGCTTCTTGCATGTCATGGTTGACCTTTTCCATGTCCTACAATCATGATCCAATTGCTCCAAAACCTCATTGATGCTTGGGAAGTTTCTAAACTACCCCTAGATAACTGAAAAGTGCTCCTTATTGTCCATAATGTCTTTATAACACACCAAACCACCCAAACTACCTCCTAACCTCCTCAACTTCCATCTTGCAAAGTAATAGGACATGTGACTAATGTTGTTTGATGTCACTAAACTCTTGTGGGCATATGGAAAGAAGTATGATATCTTTGGAGTCTTCACATTGCTCAAAAATTATCTCTTAAACCCTTAGAAATATCCTTGACTTCATTTATGACCCTTGTAGGGTCTTCTTCAAGGTTAAAACTACCTCATTATGCCTTCAAACTGAATCTTACAGTCTTTGAAACTGTTGGGAAACTATTTTCCTCATTCCCGCCCTTTAGTTGAACTTGTCGATATTCATTTCCTCATGGCCTCTAGAATAGTTTTTTAAGGTCTTAAAAGTTGTTATATATGATGAATTCTCTATTTTACAATATTCTATTATGTATACTTCATCACTATACTATGCTTTGCCAACCTTGTCATTCTTCCCTTTCTCTATGATACCCTTGACCTCTGCATTCTTAGTGTTTGTCTCTTCACTATTTTTTCTTTGTACATGTATCTCTACAAACCTTACTTGTTCACTGTGAACTCCATGTGACTCTTTGTCATAGTTCTCAAAACTATTCATAGTTTGCTTTATGCCAACCTACCCATGACCTCAACAAGGATTCAACATTATCAATAAACCCTACAAAACTGTGACACACTTCCCAAACATACACAAAACTTAAACAAGTCTGTTACTCTGTCTCTAAGCAAAGAGCTTCTAAAGAAAGTGATAGTATTTCTTTTCATCACTGCCCCATCTGTATTTTTAGAATGACTTGTAGTATGCAGTCCTAAAACACTATCATCCTTCCTTTCATGATGTTCTTTGTCTCATCTCTGTGAGGTTTATTCTTTATCACTGCTAACACTGCATGCATCCGTTTTGCTTTTTATCCTCTATTACTATCTTTTTGTCCTTATTGATGACTGCTACTGATGTAATTGTTGCTTGTTGCAATGTCTACCCCATGGATTTATCACTGCCTTTTGGTGTCTTGATGCCTTGTTTATCAGTCATCTAGCCTGCTGTTACAGTCATCTTGACTATTTTTAGTCATCTAATGATTGCTACCTTTCACTCTATACAGTCATTGTTTGACTACTTTTCCTCACATACAATCATTGAGACTATTTTTTTTCACCTATATACAATCATTGTGACTGTCTTTTCACCTTTATTGGTGACTGTTATTTCAACACGGTCATATGACTATGAACAACAGTCTTTGTGACTATCTTCTCTCATTTATCCTTGATTGCACTGTCATGAAAATAAGAGGTGACTACTCCATATGCAAGCTCTTTAATGTTTATTTTTGGAGGGTTTATATAGGGTTTAGAAACCCTTAACATCATCACAGGTCCTCTTAAATCTAGTCTTCTTCTTTAGGTTCTCTCACAGAGAGATCATGATGATTTGGATCTCTTGTGAATTGTCCTATCTATGTAACTCCATATGGTCTATGAAGTTTTTTAACTACACTTTTATAACCTTGGAGAGAACCTCTAATATCCCACAATCTCACATTGTCATGCAGAGTTCATAGAGCATGTAGAGATCTCATAGTACCATCTTAATCTTAGGTAAGATAAAAGATCATAAGAAAAAAACTTCCCAAAACTATAGCAGACCTACAACTCTTGTATCACTATTAAGCGAGCACCTTCATGACCTCTGGCTTTTAACCTTATCATTGTCTATTTTACTGTCTATTGAATCTACACTACCTTCATGGACTATTTAGTTTATCCATTTCTACAGGGTTCTACTAAAACTCCATCACTCCTAAGGCAGTGTTTAAATAAGGATAGGCCCTTTGTCTTTATGATGGACTTATTATCTCATATAGATCTATTGGATAACATTGATCTCTTTTATCTTAGCAATATACAAAGAAAGAAAATGTATACCTCGTCTTAAAACTCTATATGCATCTCATACGTATATGCTTGTTCTTCAATCTCTATATAGTCATTGCAGATCCCTGCAACCTTGATAAGGTCTTCAACATGTTCATTCACTCCTTTATATTGTCATGAACTTCACTTAGAGATTTCTAAACTCAGGAGCTTAGTCCACGGTCTTGTTTCTTCCTCAACAATATGGAGTTTTAGGATTTCAAAAACTATTAGGTCTTTGTTTTGGTCCGAGGCACCTGTCCATCTTGAAGAAAACCCTAGAAAATAATCAAAACTCATGAAAGAGTTAACAAACCTAACACATTTACTCAAACTTTGACCACTTTCAAAAGGAAGTATTCCCTCCCAAGGTTTGTACGGGGGAAGTTTGATAAATTTAAGATGTTTAAACAAGTCTTGAATCTAGAGTGTGTGGTCTTGGAAGAAATAAAGTTTCAAACCCCTTCCTTTGACAATAATAACTCAACAAAAGAGAAGGAACTTTCCATAATTCTTGCATTTCAAGGATTTTGAACACCAAAAATATAAGTTCTAAACACTTGAACACATGGATGTCTTAGAAACCTACCTTAGCATAAATTTGGACTTGATCAAACAACCATAAATAAGTAATTTTCGGTAATGTAAAGCTTTACAAGACTCTTCAAGACTTGATGAACTGAGGCAAAACATGACAAGGTCCCTACAAACTATAAAGTTATTACACAAGATGACCTTCATGCTCTCAAAAAATGACAAACAACAACCAGCCCATCCTCCATTTTACATATTTGGCTGAGATGCACAAAATAGGTGACATTATTGGCAACTTCTATTGGAGTTTTGCCTGCTAAAACTTAAAGCCCAGTTGTCTTATGTTGTTCATTGGGATATAGATTCAAGGAAAGACCTGAAACAACTCAGAACAGACATGTCAACTCTGTTGTTAACACCTTCAAAAGCAAGACACAAACTGAAACACATAAAAAACTACCTAGAAATAACTAACTACTTGTGCATCTGCACTTGGAAGAAAACAAACTACAACAACTAATAGGTACTTAACCTATGAACTAACCACCAAGAATGATTACTCAAACAAAACCATTGGCTAGTTTTTCAAAATAACTCCCCTTCCTGACCAAGTTGCAATGTTTTTCATGTTTGTAAATAGACAACAAGGGATGAGGAAAGGGTGAGTATCCAACAAATTTATGTAATACCTCTTCAAGCAAGAAAACAAAATCACATACCCACTTGTTTTGACTGACATGATAGCTACTTTGAGGTGGATAAGTGAGCTTTTCTTGCACTATGTGATGCTCAATCTTGAGTTTTGGATCATGCATGCCATGTGAGAATTATTCCTTGTTAACCTTTAGCTAAGCTAGATGCCTAATGGGACATCCTTTTGACAAGCTAACACCCAAACTAGTAGTGTTGATCTCATGTTTGTACTCTACTATTACTTCATCATCCTACTGATTGGAAAACCTTGGAAAAGTGATCATCTCCATTTGATGTTCTTGTTGTTCATGAACTCTTTCTTGATGAGATGTTGGTTTAACATCTAAGTTTGAACAAAAACTTATAGTTCATCCCAAAAAGAGTCATCCTCAAGCTCTTCTTTACTTTTCTGTATAGGGGTAATGACCTCAACTATAGGACAACTCTCTTGAAGATTTGAGGAGACAAGAGGACCATCTTCTTGAAGTGTAGTTTTGTTGAACACATTCAAAGACTAAGAGGGGGGTGAATTAGTCTATTCTTAAACTTTAAATCAATTCCATTTGCAGCTTAACATTTAAATTATTTTAACCAAAAGAAGAAGAAAAAAAAGTAAAACATGCACCACACAAAGACACCATGATTTTTACATGGAAAACCCAATGAGGGAAAAACCACGGTGAGTATTAACTCACAATATATGAAGCTTGCTGCTATAAAAGATTACAACTTTGCTTTAGGGCTACAACCCAAGGAAGCTACTACTCCTTGATGACTTGTAAACTAAGGCTACAACCTTAGGGCGAGATACAAAGACTTGCTAAAGAGACTCATTGTTTGATAGCAAGATACATGAGAATTACAATAGAAACATGAACATGAATTGCTGTAAAGAAGGCACCTGTCATATGTTGATGTTGTAGTCCCTTATTTCTCACAATTACTCCATCACTCTAACTTCGCACACTTCGTACTTAACACTCATCAATTTGTTCTCTACTCACTCACAAATGACTTTGTTCTTATATAATTACCCTCCACAACAACTCAAAACTTCAATTAGGTTGGCACCAAAAAGACTTTTAGATGAAATGTGTGATACTGTATAGGTCATCTCAGAACAAACACATTATGAAGAGAAAATGAGTTGTGGATAATTACACATGGTATAGCAGGGTCAAATACATCACAACACATCCTTTAATGCCAAACTAATTGATCAAGAGCAAACGCACATTGAAGAAACCAGACTATTGGCCCAAACAACACTAACACTACTAACTGTCCATCGTTGCATCATCGAGGAGACACCAAAAACTTCATGCAGACCAAGATATGAGAAATGTACCTTATCAACACTATTCTTACACCATTCACCTAAAGTATCTAATCATTATGTGCATTTGCAAAAGAAGAAACATGTTGAACTGATGAAATAGAGCATTCTAGACTAACTGTGACATATCAAAACTCATAATATTGCATTGTGGTTTACCAAAACATATGAAAATCTTATGAATGAATCTGTACACCACACTAAACATATCCCCAGATCCACACAACCACATCTAGCACTTCCAGAGGAATTCAGAGACACTTAACTCAATTGCACTGTAATCAACAATCATATAACTCAAATTGTCTTGAACACTTTATGTGATACAGAAAACAAGAAAGAATTGCATGTGCTTCAAACCTGAGATGTATTGAGACATGTAAAATGTTCACATAACTTCAAATTTCTGATCTATATATTCTCCATCTAGTGCAAGTACTCAACACATGTATTTTGAGACCAGTTAGGCATCCAGAGTCATCTGTAGCACCTCTATCATTTGAAAACTGAACTTGTTGACCACCACATTATTTAATACTGAAAAGAAATATGCATAAACATTTATTAGCATATCCATAAAACTGCATGAACAAATATTCACTTTTGGAGGAATACAAAGCATTCCAACAAGTCTTCATCATTAATTTACTTTGTCAAAACATAGACCAAAATTCTGTCACTTATAACTTTTACTGTTGAAGGTATAAAGACTTAATTTCTTAGATATAACACATTCATATTCTAATTAACTTATCTTCTAAACCACAAGACTAAATCTTACTCTACAAAGGAATGAGGACCAAAACACTATGACCCTACCTTAGAGTATACACTGTAAATACCACTTATCTTTAAGTGTGGTACACCAAAATGGTAGGATATCAATGTAGACATATGGGAAACATATTAGAACAAATGTACTCACCTCTATAACACACTTAGACATCAGATTGATTACCATTCTTGTTCATACTGACTTGCACCAACTAATACTACATATTGATTATCTATGGAGCACATACTTTTGATATCAATGACAACTAATCTTATCAAGATGCAACAATCTCCCCCTTTGCCATTGATGGAAAAACCAAGATGATGTGCACAAATACTACCCCTTAGATGTACATCTCTCTCTCTTCCCCTTTGACATCAAGGACAAAGGGTCTAATAACTCCTACTTATAACCACCCAAAAACTATATGAACTCCCCCTTACTATATGGTTTCTGTTGGCAAGAGACACATTGGAGCTTCATGATTGTTGTCATTGATGGCATCAAAGGTTAACCCACACATCCGTAGGACATGATGAGTCTCTACCGGAAGGCAGATTGCAGAGTGTTGTGATTCGGTAAGTAAGAACAGAGCATGTGGCGAAGTCTGACAGTCAAGTCCGGATCTCTTCAAGAATGTATCTTGGTGAAGTGTGGATTTGGGGAAGTCAAGAGGACTACCTTGACTGATAGATTCCAAGGATTTAGCCTTCAGTGATAGATGAAGAAAAAGATATGAATACTTGAGTGTCGGGTTCCTGATTGGCAGTGTGGACAGAGGAAGAATTGACTGGCAGAACATCAGACATTATTCTAAATGTGTTACTGATGTTGGTAAAGGTTCTTAAGGCATAAGTTATGATTGGCCGACATGATTGATGACTTCTACAAGTATATCCTTGATCCGCATTACTTGGTAAGCAAGGATTTAGCCGACAGATCAGAGTTTGTGGAAAATATTGACTATTCTGGATGCCGACTAGAAAAGTTATGAAATCACTTGTGCAAATATATATACAAGATGGATTTAGTTGTGAGAGGTGTCGTGGTTGTGGTGAAGTGCGAAGAAAAGTAGTAGAGCAGAGTGAAAGCATTAAGGCAGGTCTGATATGTGAAAGGACATCAGCAGTAAGGAAGAGAAAGGATGAAGTGCAGCAGATCAGTGTACTGAGTTTAACCAAAACTAAACTCCAGCATATGTAGATGCTCCTTATCAGTTCAAGTATTGTATTACACTCTTTATAAATTGTAGATAGTGAGTCTCTTGTAGGCAGTGGGCCTCTTGTGAGCAGTGTGCTCGGGCAGTGAGCCCTAATTGGCAAGTGCCATTTTGTAATTCTATTCTTCTAACAGAGAATACAATCTTGGGTTAATCACCCTGTGGCTTTCTCCCTTAATAGGGTTTCTACGTCAAAAATATTGTGTCATGTGTATTTCCATTTCATGGTTATGTTTGTTTGTTTGAATTGATGCTGCACTAATTATTAAGAAAGTTTAGAAAGCTGAATTAATTAAGATAACTAATTCACCCCCCTCTCAATTATAAACAATTGGTATCAGAGCCAAGTACCTCTTAACAAAGCCTAACAGCTTGAGGAAGATCTGGGAATTCAAATGGATGTATATGGTATAAGGGAGCAACTCAAGACTACCCTTGATGATCTTGAGCAGTCAAACTCGGAAGTCAATGAATTAAAGGTAAGACTCAAACAGGTTGATGATTTCATAAAAGAACTAAAAGACAAATTAAGTCTCTCTATGAAAAAGAGAAAGGAGCTACTATAGCAACTAGCAAGTCAAGGTGAAGCCAATGATACAAATGGAGATCTGAAGGAGAAAACCAAGTTATGTGAAAAGTTTCCAAAAAAAATCATTATGGTAAGACATGAAATGGAATCAGGAGTTATGAAATTTACCCAAGAGGTTGAAGAGAAAAGAAAAACTGAAGATGATCTAAGACAATCTCTCAAGGAGAAATTAGAAGATTGCCACAAGATGGATAGAATTATCAGACATCTTGAATTTGATCTTGAAGATGCTAAAGATAATGAAGAAAAACTTGAGGATCAAATAGTCTCTCTTAAAAGGGATCTTCAAACAACAAATGAATATAAAGAGAAATTCAAGATAAGCTCTGCTCAACTTGAAGTTCTTCTTAAAAGCCAAAAGAGAGTAGATGACAAGTGTGGCCTGGGGTATGAAAAAGGTGAAAGCTCCGGATCCGGTCAGAAGAATTTTGGATCAGAAAATCCAAGAAACAAGTCTAGAAGACCTCCGGTAAGGCAACCTAATGCTCAAAGATATCCATCCTTCAATGGATACTGCCACAACTGCAATAACTTTGGTCATAAAGCTAATCAATGCAGAAAGAGAATGAATCAGACTAATACATCCTTCTCCAGACAGTGTTTCAACTGTAAAAGGTATGGTCACAAATCTCATGAATGCAGAAATATGCAAATAAACAATTCATTCAATGGTAGATGCTTTGCATGCAATAGAATAGGTCATATGGCTAATCAATGCAGATCAAGAGGATATCAATCAAATATGCAAAGAAATGTTGTTTGCCAAATTTGTAATACATCCGGTCATATTGCAAAATTCTATAGAAGCAAGAATCAGGACAAAAGAGGTCCGGTATATCATAATCAGAATCAAGATAAGGGAAAACAAAAAGTGAATGCGAATGAAGTTCAAAGTGACATAACAAGATTTGGGTGAAGAAAAGTATAGAGAATGTAGAGGATGGATCCGCACTAGACTCTAGTGCTGATATTCCTTCTGGAAATTAAATAAGTGAGCTCTGGCTCAGGCAGAGACACAAAGAAAACCTTGTTCCCCTAGCTAGTCAATTGGTGCCGGAACTAGCACAAGAGGAGTTGCGGATTAAAGGGTTCATAAGAGAAACATCCAAATAAACTATGGTTAAGATTTGGAAGATCTGCAAGATGTTTAAGATCAAGATTGATCCAGTTCTTCAAGTCATCCAAATAAGGCAAACTGGAATGACTTAGGTCGAGCATTTATTGCAACTTGACATTAGGGTTTGTGGAGCAATATAAGGGTTTTCTCATTAAGCATCTATTCATTCTGCATTCAAGAAGAAACAAAAAGAGAAGCTCTGCAACAAAATTCCTCAAGCTCATCAAAGATCATTTGTAGAAGTCAATTCATCCAGAAATCAATCTGGCTAACTCTGTGAAACTGAAAGGCGCAAAAGGTATTTTCCGTTATCAAATATCTCTCTGCAAATCTTTGAAAGATGACTACTCCAAATATAGTGAAGATTTCTGATAGGCCACGACCTAAATTTAAGAAGCATCCATATAAATCCCTAGAAGTTGATCCCCTCGACGCTTTTTCAAGCATTCTGCATGGGGTTCTACATGTAGAAGATGTTAGAGCATATATTCATGCGAATATTGAAGAATTTGGGGAATCTAAGCTGGCTGATATCTATCACAATCAGTTAATAGATGATTCTTTTGAGCTCAAACCTCAGTTCAAGGCCATCCGGGATAAGCATTTTGCACAGTGCATTCATTTCCCCTGTTTTGAAGAAGATGAATGGGTCCGGTATGTGTTGAGCAGAGTACATGATAACTTCCTATGGTTGAATAGACCATTTAAGATCACCAAAGATGCAATTAGGGCAGTAACTGGTCTACATTCATCTAGTGGGATACCTGTTCTCAAATCTATCAAGAATTGGATAGTGAGTGATGCAACTGGATCAAAATTTGAAAAGAGAGCTATGACAATTGAAGATATCACTGATCTGGATATCAAATTTGCATCCATGATAATTGGTTACTAAATTTATCAATCCAGTAGGGAAAATTCAGTACCGGGAACTACAGTTTATACAGCTTATCAGATGCTAAAAGAAAATGCTGACTATGATCTATGTGAACTTCTTCTAAACCAACTATTGGAGAATCTACAGAAGATCAAGAAGGATAAGAAAAATTCCTTCAAGTATGGTGGGCTGATATTGTGTCTATTTTTCTACTTCATAAGTGAGCTACCCGGATCAAGTGGTTGGGTTTGGCAAAATGACAGACCTGTTGCAATCCAAATCAGAGACTATTTGCATGGGCTTGCAGATGCCAAGACAAGAATACATCTCTGTGGGGTTATTTCAAGAACTTCCAAAATTTAATGCAAGCAAGAGAGAGAATTCCCAAATCTCTAGTTGAAAAGTATAAGGATACAGTTTGTTTTATGGTTGAAACTGATCAGTGTCAAATGGAAGCTATGGAACCAAGGACAGTCTAGATCATGCCAATGGGGTATGAGGTGGATGAGAAACTTGTGGAGCTGCATGTCCAACACATGCTTAGTCAACCCAAGGATCCCAAAGCAGAAAGATTTGGAACCTTTGAAGAATTGAGTATAAAAACTCATGTGGAACTTAGACAACCGGAGGTAAAGAGAAAAGTGAGAAAAGAAGTAGAGAATATTGCCAAAAGATATGGCATATCAAAAGAAGCTCTTGATGCCAACAGAGAAAAGGTGGAAAGGGTAGAGAAAGAGAAGGAAGAAGTAGAAAAGGCAAGTGATCCGATAGAAGCCCCCTCCCAGACCAGATCCTCTAAAAGGGCTGCACCTATCTCTAATAAAAGCTCAAAGACATCAAAACTGGAAGTCCAGACATCCGAAAAAAGAGAAAAGAGAACAAAGAAAAGGGCAACAAGATCCTATGTTAGCCTGAAGGATGATGAAGAAACTGAATCAGACGAGGAGGTGAAGAAAATGAGGAAAAAGAAGAAGATATCCAGTGAAACCAAGGAGGCAGAAGCAAAAGAGTTTGTTGAAAGGACCACCCTGTGCTCAGATGATATAGTTAGGGCAATCACTGTGGATGGAAATCTAAAGCCATTAACAGAATTTTATGATGAATACAGTGAAACAATCAAAAGATTCTGCAGGATGCCACAGTTAAGTATCTAAACATTTACAACAAGACTTTCATTGAGATTGTATCTTTAATTCCTAAAAGCCTTGAGAAGGAACTTGAATTGAGAAAGAATAATGCCAAAGAGAAGGATATGGAGATCCAGGAACAGTTAGCTATTCAGCTTTATCCCTCCATCACTCCTAAGAAGAAGAGTATGATCTTCAAAGATTGTAAGGATGAATTCTGGAGCAAAGCTAGAATGAATCAGCTTATGCTCAGAAAAATAGACAAAGTAGCAAAAAAGACAGAAGAGATCCTCCGGAATGCATACAAAAGATTCAACATTCCTATATAGAGGACTTAGGTGATGATCCCTCAGCTACAGATATTGAAGAAGAAGCTACTGAGACAGTAACAGAAGAGGTTAAGGAGACAAGGGAAGATAAAGGTAAGGACTTGGAATCCTCTGCTCCAGAAGAGGTGGCCCATGAACAAACAAATATCTCTCCTCCGGTTTCCCCTATAGTCTCTAGATCTAAAGGAGAAGAAAGAATAGAGGAGAAAGAAGAAGAAGCAAAAGGAAGAGAAGAAAGTCAAGCTGAGAAGAACATAAGTGACGTGCAGAAGAGAAAAAATCTCTGTCTCTAGCAAGAGACACTATAGAAACTGTCAAGGACTTCTTGACAAAAGAAATGTTGGAGATTGATGAACCAGAGTTACTTCAAGGTCCATTTAACTTTGACTCTCTCTCCCCGGTTCAAACAATGAAGATAGCTTCATTTGCCAATGCAAAGAAAAAAGAAAAACTCCTGAAGTCTCACATGGAAGACTGTGAGCTTATAGCAGCCACATCCAGAGTGTTAGAAAAGATCATGCCATCTTTTCAAAAGGATCCCTCAACCTCCTCATCTGGTAATCTCAAATCTCTGATCAATAGTATTAGTACACATTTCAATTCTCTAGAGAAATCAGCTGAGGAGAAGGTCAGGAAAGAGTTTTTGGATAAGAGATTCTCTGAGTTGCAAGGGCTAATAGCAAATGACAGGAGAGTAATGGGTATTGGGATAAAGAGCTTGGAAAATGCTCTCAAGGACGGAGGAGATGTATACAAATTTTGTATATCCTGGTCTAAAGCAATAGTGGAGATTGAGAAGAAAGTGAAAGAACAGGAGGACAAACTAACAAAACTTTCTCAAAATTTTGATCCACTTACCACATCCATAATAAATCAAGAATGTCAGACGATTGCAGTTTTGAATGAAATTAAAAAGCTTGAAGAAGAGAAGAAAAATAGAATCAGCAGGTTGAATGAACTTAGAGGAATAATTATCCCTAAGTTAGAGGCCATGCATGAGGCCATAAAAGAAGCCCAGATCACAGCCCAGACCAGTGATCCAACAGATCTAAAAAGGGCAAATGCATTTGCATTCCTGTTAAGCGATCATATATCAATTTTGGATAGAATGAAGCAAAGTTGGGCAACAAAATTTGTCCAATTGAAGACAACTTTTGCAGACATTCTTCAGTATATGTAAGTATGCCATATGTATATACTTATGTGGCCAAGTATAGTTGAAATTTTGAAAATTTTGGTGTGTGGACCCCACCCTTTGCCATTGATGTCAAAGGGGGAGTGATGAGCAGTGAAAAATGTTGTATCCAGCTAAGGGGGAGCTTCAGAAAATGTACATAGAGACAGAGCATTAGCTAAGGGGGAGTATAGTATAACACTTAGTCATTTTTTACTAAGTGTTGCCATCAATGCCAAAGGGGGAGATTGTTGGCAAGAGACACATTGGAGCTTCATGATTGTTGTCATTGATGGCAACAAAGGTTAACCCACACATCCATAGGACATGATGAGTCTCTACTGGAAGGTAGATTGCAAAGTGTTGTGATTCGGTAAGCAAGAACAGAGCATGTGGCGAGGTCCGACAGTCAGGTCCAGATCACTCAAAGGATGTATCTTGGTGAAGTGTAGATTTGGGGAAGTCAAGAGGACTACCTTGACTAATAGATTCCAAGGATTTAGCCTCCGATGATAGATGAAGAAAAAGATATGAATACTTGAGTGTTGGGTTCCTGATTGGCAGTGTGGACAGAGGAAGAACTGACTGGCAGAACATCAGACATTATTCCAGATGTGTTACTGATGTCGGTAAAGGTTCTTAAGGCATAAGTTATGATTGGCCGACATGATTTATGACTTCTACAAGTATATCCCTGATCCGCATTACTTGGTAAGCAAGGATTCAGCTAACAGATCAGAGTTCGTGGAAAATATTGACTATTCCAGATGTTGACTAGAAAGGTGATGAAATCACTTGTGCGGATATATATACAAGATTGATTTAGTTGTGAAAGGTGTCATGGTTGTGGTGAAGTGCAAAGAAAAGCAGTAGAGTAGAGTGAAAGCATTAAGGCAGGTCTGGTATGTGAAAGGATAGCAGCACTAAGGAAGAGAAAGGATGAAGTGTAGCAGATCAGTGTACTGAGTTTAACCGGAACTGAACTCCAGCATATGTAGATGCTCTTTATCAGTTCAAGTATTGTATTACACTCTTTATAAATTGTAGACAGTGAGTCTCTTGTAGGCAGTGGGCCTCTTATGAGCAGTGTCCTCAGGCAGTGAGCCCTGGCAAGTGCCATTTTGTAATTCTATTCTTCTAACAGAGAATACAATCTTGGGTTAATCACCTCGTGGTTTTCTCCCTTAACAGGGTTTCTACGTCAAAAATATTATGTCATGTGTATTTCAATTTCATGGTTATGTTTGCTTGTTTGAATTGATGCTGCACTAATTATTAAGAAAGTTCAGAAAGCTGAAATAATTAAGATAACTGATTCACCCCCCCTTTTAGTTATCAACAGTTTCTATAAACAATACTCCCCCTGAGATGGAAATGCCCAAAAAATGATGCTATGTACATAATATTATCAAAAATGACACTTCAAGCCTTCGCAAGTCTATACAAAGCCAAAATTATCTTATCTACAATGCTCTTGCAACTCACTTAGGAGGTAGAATGCTTTTGTAGATTACCTTGAGTTGAGCAAGAGTGGATACCCAATTTTCCTTTTCTAAGGAAAGAATATGATTCTAACATTCAAACTGCATACATAAGTCCTCAACCTCATCTATACTGCTTGGAGCCTTCATTTTCTGCTCAATCTTTTCAGCTTCTCCTAGTAACATGGATAATGAAGTAAGTCTCAAGTTTACTGCTTCCCTCAGTTGACCAAAATGTTTCTTTATTTGTTCACTTTGGTCCTAAAGCTCTGACATCTGTGAATGAAGATTTTCTATTTGAGCCCTAGTTGATCCATTCTTGTCCTTTGACAAGTCATATATCTTGGCCAATTTTATGATCTGTGACTCAATGGAGTCAATCTGAGTTTTGATATTTTTGGTGGAATTTGACCATTTCAAAAAAAAAGATATAAGGCAATAGTTTCATCAATACAATCCTTAAATATCTTTATATTTTCTTACAATTTATTATGTGCATTGGCACACTTGTCAGATACCTCATCCAGTCTTTTGTCATTAATCTTCCTCAAAGCCTCTTGTTCTACCTTTTGCTCAATATGAGAAGAGTGATCTTTGAAGGAGTCCATCAAAAGCTTTAGTTTTTGTTCCAGAGGCAAGGAAGGAACAATGTTTACCTCTGGTAAGTCTTCCTGAATCAACTTTACTACATCCTCAACTAGGCTAGTTTTCTTCAAATTTTCTTGCAGGAACTCCTTCCTTGCAGAAGCATGCAGGATGTCACCAAGTTGTAGCTTATGAAGGGGTGAAATATTTGACAAATCTGCTTTCCTCTCATGAGTGGGAATATGTAGAATCTGAGGTGTAATCACAAGTTGAAACTACATCTGTAATCCTAATAAGTCCTTGAATGAGTCTAATGTTGAAGAACTCTGACCTATATCCATAGAAGCATCTTGACCTTTTCATCTTGCTTCTCCTCAGTCTTCTCTGTTTCATCCTAAATTTTTTTAGGATTATCCTCTTTCTTTTTCTCATCTTTCCCTAGATTCTCTAGAGGATGATTGTCATGTTCTACACTAGAATTAGTATCCTCTGGAGGAGGTGTACACATTTTACCTTGATCCTTTGTATCTTGTGCTTCGGTATTCTCCAAAGGAGTAGTCTCCTCATCTTGTTGATGATTCTTCATAGTCTCGTCATCACCTATTACATTATCTTCAAAAGCTAACAAGTCTATGTCATCAGATATATCTTCAATAATCACCTTAGCATTCTTCATCTCTTCAAGAATTTTGGTTGTTTTCTCTATTGTCTCCTTTTCCAATCTTTCTATTTCTTCTTTATCCTTTCCCATTAGAATATTTATTCTACATTTGGCTCTAAATTCTTGTGCTTGTCTTTGGGAAACTTTAACCTTTTCTTCATCAGAGATAGATGGACCAACCTTCTCAACTGCTTGTTGCCTCATCTTGGCCTCTTTTGCCATGGTTTCATTCCTCTTATTGGTGAGTATGTCTACAAGACTTGTAGGAAGTTGATCAATGATCTCAATTAGGGCCACATTAAAGGCCAGCATATATCTGACAATGACTTCCTCAATTGTAGCTTTATCATTGTCAGACATCTCATCATAAAGCTCTACAACTTCCTTCAGGGCACCATGTTGTGCAATAGCATTGGCAGTGGCCTCAAGCTATAGAGGCTTATATTTAGATTTTTCTTGAGGAGCTCTTTTTGTTTTCTTTGCTTTT
Source organism: Cunninghamia lanceolata (assembly GCA_027924645.1). Lineage (NCBI taxonomy): Eukaryota > Viridiplantae > Streptophyta > Pinopsida > Cupressales > Cupressaceae > Cunninghamia > Cunninghamia lanceolata. The sequence goes on from BSBN01000771.1 coordinate 2,549,228, forward strand.
CCTTTTCCCTTTCCTTTGGAAGTTTTTTTTTTTTCTTCTTCTTCTCTTATTCTTTTCTTTCTTCTCTCAAGCACACACGATTTTTCTTCTTCTTCTTCTTCATCCTCTTCATCATCATCCACATTCACCAGATTGATCTTTTCTCTTTTTTCTTGTTGTTTTGGTCTTGGTTTATTCTTCTCTGTAGTCTTGGTTTGTATCGAGACTTCAGCAACAACTCTTCTCCTACTAGGGGGTGTATGAGTAGGTCCAGATGATTTAGAAGTAGTAGTAACAGGGATAGACCTACTTGTCCTTCTTGGAGTTTGTGAGGTAGAGGTGGTTTAAGGTTCTTCTACAGAACCCTCTAGAGTATTAAGCATCTCTTCCAACTTTGATTTCATCTTCTCTGCCTCTCTTCTACATTCTTCTTGACCATCTTATTAGTTATTTCATCATAGGTCCCAAATCTCTCAATAGTGGGATCCTCGCGCCTACTAAGCAAGATATCAACATATCCAATCAAATCAGGTCTAGAGACCTCATAAGGCAAAGTGGTTATCCAAACAGTCCTTGGTTCAACTACCTCCATATAGCAATTGTCCTTATCCACCATGAAAGTTATATCATTTTTGTATTTTTCTACAATTTTTGATGGTATCCTTTCCCTCATTTGCATTTCATCTTAGAAGTTTTTAAAGAATCCCCAATACATTGTGTTACATTGTTTGGTGTCTGTAAAACTCCACATGTGATCCCTAATCTACTGGGCCATAGGAATATCTCTTCTCCATACCACATTTTTCATACCAGGTAATTCTTTCATGAAATAAAACATGAGACAAACAATTAGAGAGCCATACCAAAAGTGATAACGTGTCTCCTTTGTTCTCTTCAGATTGTCTAACAATTGATATCATAGTAGCTAACATAGGTCATAGTCCTTTCCTTTCTTAACCATCTAATGAGCAGTACAGATGGCAATTGCGGTAGCTGATCCTTCTTTGTTTGTGTAATATACTTTGTATGCAATGCCCAATGTGGCATACCAGACCCCTAGGTCAATGATATCATCCACTGTAAGAGTTCTTTGTTTTTCAAATTTTGCACCAGTAAGCTTTATTACCACCTCATTCTTTACAGCCTTTAGAACTGGCATAGGTCTAGAGGAGCACAATCTAATCACATTTTTTATGGCTTATTTTGTAATCATGTAGGGTTGATCAAGGCAAAGGAATTCTTCATGAATCTGGCACAAAAATGTTCTGACCCAATCATCCTCATAGAAAAAATTGAGAAAATTCTACCATACCTCTAAGCATTTAGCATCAACATTTGCATACTCCAGTTTTAGCTGAAAGTCATCACCCAAGAGATGGTTGTTTTTGAATTGTTCCAACTTCAGATGGTTATATTCATTTAGTTGTGAATGAATGTATATGTGGACATCCTCTGTATGTAGTACATTGATAGGAACATGGGAAAACGCTTCATCCTTATCGGTCTCAGTGGATTTATATGAGTGTTTCTTGAATTTTGGCCTTGGCCTCTCCACAATATCAATAACCATAGGTGTTGCCATGATAACTCTTAAAAAAAAAAGGGTTTTACAATCAAATTTGAGAAATACTTGAGAATGTTGTCATTAGGGTTTACACACAAGATCCACTAAAAACCTTCTTCTCTTCTTAGCTCTTGCACACACTAGATATCGGTCAAATGAGATCAATTTTGATCAAGTATCGATTAAGTATGCTTCATATCTACCCTAGTTGCTCTGCATTAAATGCATTTCTCTGTTCTTGACCTAATCAACTTTTTACTATCATAAGGATCTATGATCATTTAGTAAACCTCTGTAGAGAGTGTATTTTCTCTAGATTTTTTATCAAAACTCATAAAATTTCTAGCCAAGCATATTCAATTCATTGTTAGCCATTATGTTGAAGATTTTAGCATCTTATGCATTCAGGGGTTTTAAAAGTATTTGCAATTGTAACTCCCCCTAAGCCAATACTTCCTTTTTAGTTATCGAAAGATCTATCTGCACCAGCCAGAGGTACAGATCCTTCCTTTACTTCACCTTCTTCCTTCTTCTTCCATATTTTGTTCATTTCCTTCTTTTGCTTACCAATGTCAATCTTCTTTTGAGGAACAAGTCTTACATTATTTCCTTTGCAGAAACTTGCAATGTGTTTTGATGTATTACAATTGTAGTAGGTGATCCTAAATTGCTGAACATAATCACCTCTTCTTACATTAGATCTACAATTAGCAACCTTATGACCAAACTTGTTGCATGTGTAGTAATAGCCATAGAAGAATTGAGAAGTCATATTATTCTTATTCATGAAACCATTCCTCATCACTTTACTTTTGTATTCATTAGACTTGTGACCAACTTTATTACAAGCATAAAACTAATCATGAAATGAATGAGAGTTCACAGCATTGTACCTTGGAGGCCTAAATAGATTCTAATTCATCTTGCTTCTACATTCAACAGCCTTGTGACCAATCTTATTACAAGCATAGCAATTACCATTGAAAGCTTGAGGATAACTGGTACGAGCAGTTTGTTTAGGAGTAGGCTCTCTAAAGTTCTTCTTGTTCCGGACTTGTGTGAAGTTATTCTTTCTTTGTCTCTAGATAGGAATCAATTCATCTTCTTAGGATCTTCAGTGCAAGTTTTTTCCTCTTTTATTTCAAGCTTTCCTTTTGCTTTGAAGTTATCATATAATTTTGCAGATGCACTGATGATAGGACTTTTCCCCTTTTCAAACCCAAGGCCAGATTTTTCTTTTGATGGCTTTTGAGAGTTAATCAACTCATCAAGAATTTTAGAAGCTCCTTTAGTTTTAACCCCTATTCAATTTGTTCTTTAGCTTTTTCCAGTTCTTTTCTCAGAGTGACAACTTCTTCCTCAGGTTTTGAACATTCAGCTGCTTTCGTATTGAGCTTCATATTTAAGAATTATTCAATCCTCTTTCCTTCTTCAACCATGAACTTAAACTAGAGATCATATCTTTTGCCTCCTTGAGTTTAATGTCACATCCTTTATCTCCTCCTGTTTGAGCTTTCAATTTGCTAATTTCTTCTTTTGATTCTCTGGCTTGTGTCTTCTATTTTACAATTGTCTCTTTTGATTTTTCAAGCATGACCTCATATTTCATATTTAGTTCTCTTGCTTCATCTAGATCTTCAAGAGCTGACCAGAGTTCTCCTTCAAGGTCTACCTCATCTAAATTTAAGTCCCAACCTTCAACTTCCATTGATTCTAGATCTGGTTCTAGAGTAAAAACAACATTAAACATAGCTTCAAATTCCATGTGTTCAAATGCAGGATCTACCTCAGCTATTAGGATTCTCAAAGGTACTTGGATATGATACCAATTGTTGAACACATCTGGAGACTAAGAATGGGGGGTGAATCAGTCTATTTTTAACTCTAAATCAATTCCGTTTGCAACTTAACATTCAAATTATTTTAACCAAAAGAAGAACATAAACTAAAACATGCACCACACAAAAACACCAGGATTTTTACGTGGAAAACCCAATGAGGGAAAAACCACAGTGAGGATTAACTCACAATATATGAAGCTCACTACTATAAAAGATTACAACTTTGCTTTAGGGCTACCTACTACTCCCTGCTGACTTTCAAACTAAGGTTACAATCTTAGGGAAAGATACAAAGACCTGCTGAAGAGACTCACTATTTGATAGCAGGATACATGAGAATTACAATAGAAACATGAGCATTCCAACAAGTCTTCATCATTGCTTTACTCTATCAAAACACAGACCGGAACTCTGTCACTTATAACTTTTACTGCTGAAGGTATAAAGACTTAATCTCTTGGATATAACACATTTATATGCCAATTAACTTATCTTTTGAACCGCAAGACTAAATCTTTCTTTGCGGAGGAATGTGGACCAAAACACTATGACTTTGCCTTAGGGTATACACTGTAAATGTAACTTATCTCTAAGTGCAGTACACCAAACGGGTAGGATATCAATGCAAACATATGGGAAACATATTAGAAAAAATGTAGTCACCTCTGCATCACACTTAGACATCAAGCTAATTAACATTCTTCTTCATACTGACTTGCACCAACTAATACTACCTATTGACCATCTCCGGAGCACATACTTTTGACATTAATGACAACTAATATTATCAAGATGCAACAAGGTTCTGATTTGGTTTCTTGTTCAACTTGGTAGGTAGCCTTATCTTCATGCAAAACAATCTCATTAGCCTCCAAAACAAGGTTGTCTTTTTGTTCCTCTTCATGAGTTAAGACTTCATCCTCATTCTTTCTTTCATGAACCAACAACATGTCATGTTCTCTAATGTATTCTTGCCGCTCCAAATCAGCTGCTAAGGTGAACATTGGCATGTTCTCCTCATCCTTGTCAACAAAACTAGGTAGTTGATCAAACAAAGAGATTGAATCTTGCTTTTCATTATCCTCTTGCCTTACATACTGTTGTTCTAGCTGATCATTTTCAACTTTTTGTGGGAAGAGGTCCAATCTCTCAGACTTCTCATTACATATAGGTTCATGAACAAAAAATTGTTCTTGGTTTGTCTCTAATAACTCCTCTTGTCCATCAAACCAACTAGCTCACCAAACCACCAGTCCACCCTTGAAAATTGAAATGGTACTTAGGCAAGGAAGTTGACTTGGTATAGGATTTGGAAAGGTTTGTTGAATCTTTTGAGGAAGAATAGGCTTTTGAATAGGTTGTCCTTGAAAGATGATAGACTGAGGCTGCACTTGTGTAGACTCTTGCAAGGGATGTGAGATTCTAAAACTTAGAATTTTGACACAAGGAGGTTTAGTTGAAGATCCAAGAGGTTTTTCTTGTTTAAAACTAGGAACTTTGAACTTGGACACCTCTTCTTTCAAAAGATGATTCATGGTTGTATGAAGAGTTGAACTGAAACTAGGAATGCAAGGGGCTGATTGAATTTCATAGGTTAGAATTTGAGCCATTAGTTGCTTCATTTGTTCCTCTTTGGCCACAATTTGTTTAGCTAGAAATTCTTCCTCATACCTCACTTGTACCTTCCTCTCCTACTTGTGCAAATAAGCTTGATATGCAAGCTCTTCTTGCTACCAACTATACTCCTCTTTTTTAATCGTGTCGAGCTGCATTTGAAGGTTTAGCATGATATCTCTAATGCTCATGTTGTCATCATCTTGAAGCTGGCTAGGAGAATAGGCATACTGGTTATGAGAAAAATAGTCTTCTTGGGACTGATTGTAGGCATGGCTAGGCTACCAAGAAGGCTGAGCAAGGGTGGGCGAGTGGCAAGCATGATGAACATGTTGGTATCTTGATGTTAGAGGGTTGTTCAGGATGAAACCAATAGCATTATCGGTCTGATATGGGTATTAAGAAGGCTCTAAAACTACATTTTGGTGAAAAAGAGGTAAAGGAACATATTTTCCTTGATAGTTTGTCATGCTAGAACATTAAAACAAGATGGGATTTCATGAAATATTCTTTTGAAACAAGAAAAATCAAGTTTGATTTCAAAAACAAACTCATACCAATAGACCACCAGGTGGTTTTGAAGGCCTCCCACGAAGGAAAAGAGCATGGAAAATCATCAAAGCTAATCCTTGGTATTCTTTGAGAACTTGGACTGCTTGTACCAGTAGACTTGAACTTGTAGAGTCACCAGGTGTGTGAAGTATTGCCTCTAAAGGCTGATATTGTTGACATACACACCAAATATCAACAATAAATAGAGAACTTATGGACTGTAATAGTCCAATCTATCCCACCAGGCATGCCAAAAATTATTGTCACTGAATAATGACCCTTGCTAAGTTGTGCAACTCAGCTTAGTAGTGAAACATGAGAACTTTTCTAGGTTTGTGAGTCACCTATGATGGAAAAGAACCTCTAGAGAGGATTGGTTCCCTTGGATTTATCACCTAATCTAGACTAATTACTGTTGCTTTCTAAGAAAAGAGTGAGGAAAAGACATAAATGAACCTAATCTAGCTGGTAAGGTGATGCACCAAACTTGTTTGAGATCTATTTTATTGCTGACACACAATCTATTCAATAATATGCCATTTCTATGCACAACTTAGCTTTTGTTTCAAAGCCCATGTATGAATGCTTTACAAGGTCTTGCTATGGGTATTGAGAAGGTTCTGAAACTACATCTTGGTGAAAGGAGGTAAAGAAACATAATTTCCTTGATAGTTTGTCATGATAGAACATTAAAACAAGATGGGATTTCATGAAATATTCTTTTGAAACAAGAAAAATCAAGTCTGATTTCAAAAACAAACTCATACCAACAGACCACTAGGTGGTTTTGATGACTTCCCATGAAGGACAAGAGCATGGAAAATCACCAAAGCTGATCCTTGGTATTCTTTGAGCTCTTGGACTGCTTGTACCAATAGACTTGAACTTGTAGTGTCGCCAAGTGTGTGAAGTATTGCCTCGAAAGGCTAATATTGCTGACATACACACCAAATATCAACAATAGATAGAGAACTTATGGATTGCAATAGTCCAATCCGTCCCACCAAGCATGCCAAAAATTATTGTCATTGAATAATGCACCATTACTAAGTTGTGCAACTCATCTTACTAGTGAAACATGGGAACCAACCCTCTCTGGAGGTTCTTTTCCATCATAGGTGACCCACAAACCTGGAAAAGTTCCCATGTTTCACTAGTATGCTGAGTTGCACAACTTAGCAAGGGTGCATTATTCAGTGACAACAATTATAAGAGCTCAAATCTAGCATGAGTTTGTTGTTTGCCATTCATTTCCTATACATTAGATTAAGCCACTTATATGTTAAAAAGTTTGGGATTGGACAAGGCTCAAGTAATGAGAGAACATTAAATAGCTAGAGGTAGTTATTATTGGACTTATGCTTTTAGGGATGGACATATGCATGTTCAAAATTGTCACACTTGTCAAATTGCAGCCCACAAGGAATGTAGTCTAGCAACACCTTTGAAACCAATTATTGAAACCTAGTCTTTTACACAGTGGGGATTAGATTTCATTGGATTTATCAATCCTAGTTCTTCAATAGGTATTCTCAATATAATATATCATCTCGCAGAATCTTGAGCATCAAAGAATTACACCACTGAGACCATAGTCATTTTTTTAAAGGAACGCATCATCACAAGGATTGGAATGCTTTATGTGATAGTATGTGGCAATGGAACTATCTTTTAATTTTTAAAATTTACTAAGTGAACATTCAACAACATTGTAATTCTCAAATTTGCTTCTACTTATTGCATACAAGGCAATGGAGTTTCCGAGGCCACTAACAAAAATCATCTTGATGTCATTACAAGAATCTTACATAAGAACCCTTGAGATTGGCATAATATATTGAAATATTCTTTTTGGATAGATCAAATAAGGATTAGGGATATCCTAGGTACATCTTATCATCTTGTGTATGGTCAATACATCATTCTTCTAATGAAACTTAAGATCCCTACCCTTCAATTAATTAAGGACTACCTAGAAACGAATGATAAGGTCGAGGAGAGACTACTAAATATAAAAAGAAGATGAAACTTTGCAACATTTTAGTAGGCATCAAGAGGTTGTAAATAGTCAGTTTGACAAAAGGGGAAAAGTGAAAGTTTTCCAAATTTCAATCTTAGTTTTGTTATAGAATAAAGTGTATAAGAGGAAAGGAGACCATGATAAGTTTGACACTTTTAGGCTAGGTCATTTATAAATATCTAACATACTTGGAGAAAACACCATTAGATTGCAAATCTTGAGCAATGAGGACATATTTTTACCTATGAATGGGTGATTCCTCAAGCACTACTTTCATTCCTAGGGTGTTGTTTGTCATTTTGTAGATAATTTTGTTAATTTTGTTAGAATCCGTAAAACAAATTATAACCCAGAATCAATTGAAAGAGTTAGAAACATAAAATGTAAATGCAAAAGCAATTGAAACAACATAACAACGATACCAAGAGATTGATGTGAAATGCTCGAAAGACAAAATAACATTAGATAATTATCTCCAATATCAAATGAAAATACAAGCTAGGTAGCATGTTTATATAGACCAGGGAGATGGAGGAGGTGGCAATACTGACCAATGAGGAGCAACCATCTATCAGACTAAAGATAGCCAAGTATCTTCCCAAGATAGCTAATGGATGCTCACATGTAGGAAGGTGACACCTCATAATCCTCTCACCTAAAAAAACATGCTTTATTAACCTAAGCAAGCTTAAATAAATGTGTAGGAAAAAACTTATAAAAAGGAATAAAAAACCTACACTAACACCCCCCCTTAAGTGCAACTTAGGTGGGTGAAAAAAAAGGGTCCCGACAAATCAAGCCTAATGAGGTACCCATGTACAATGAATTCCCCCCCAAAAAGAGAAGTAGCTCCCCCCACAAAAGAGAGTATGCCCCCCCTAGAATAGAGAGAGAAGAAAAGAAGGAGCTAAAAAGCCCCCTCAATGGAGGACACCTGCCGCACCCCAAGCAAAGCTTGCAAATGAATGAACTTGCTTTCAGTGAAGGGTTTGGTGAAGATGTTCGCAGTCTGATCTGATGTCGAATAGTACTAAAGATCAAGAACCTACTCATGAATCAGCTCCTAAATGTAGTGCATGTGAATCTTAATGTGTTTGGTCCACTGATGATAGACTAGATTGCGAGAGATCTGAATAGCACTCTGGTTGTCACAAAAGATGACTGTAGGATTCCTGAAGGAAATGCCAAACTCAATGAGAATGTGTTGAAGCCAAATGACCTCAGTAGAAGAATTAACCGCTCCTCGATACTCAACCTCTGTAGATGAAAAAGTAATAGCAGATTACTTCTTGTTCAACCAAGAAATCAGACCAAAACTAAGAGAAAAGCAATACCCTGAAGTAGACTTGCGATCTTGAGAATTGCCTGCCCAATCTAAATCTGTGTATCCCACCAAGTGAATATCCACGTCCACTGCATAATGAATCCCATAATTGTGAGTACCCTGTACATAGTGAAGAATCCGCTTAGCTGCTTTCTAATGTAGCTCATGTGGCTCCTGCATGAACCTAGAGACCAAACCCACGGCATATGAAATATCAGGCCTTGTGTGAGTCAAGTATATGAGACTCCCAACCAATTGGCAATACAAGGTAGCATCTACCAAAGGTGAAGAACAAGAAGCCTCAAGTTTGACCCCTGATAGAAATGGAGTTGGTGCAAGCTTACAGTCAGCCATGTGAAATATGGAGAGCATATCAAGAGCATACTTGGGTTGAGAAAGAAATATACCAGTTGAAGACTGTGTAATCTCAATGCCCAAGAAGTAATGAAGAAGACCCAAGTCAGACATTAGAAACCAATCATGAAGGGCATTTTTCACTGCCTTGATGGTGGATGAGGAACTCCATGTAATCAACAAGTCATCAACATAGAGAACAAGGAAAGTGAGAGTATCATCCTGCTGTAAAATGTAGACGTATGGATCAGAATGGCACTGAGTGAACTCAACTGATAGAAGAAAGGAGTCCATCTTGGCATACCAGGTTCAAGGAGCCTGTTTAAGGCCATAGAGAGACTTCCAAAGTTGGCAGACAAGTGAAGGATCCTGGATGAACCCATGTGGCTACTCCATATATATCTCCTCTTGAAGGTCACCGTGAAGAAAAGAACTCTTCACATCCATCTTATCAACTTCCCAGTGATGGGATGCAGCAATGGCAAGGACAAGTTAGATTGAATTCATCTTGGAAACCAGTGCAAAAGTCTCAGAGGAGTCAATCCCAGGAACTTGGGAGAATCCTTTTGCGACCAAGCGAGCCTTATGTTTATCGACCGACCCATCTGCAACAAATTGTGTTTGATAGACCCACTTACATCGAACAAGTTTTATTCCCTTAGTAAGTGGAACTAAATCCCAAGTATGGTTCCTTTCCAAGGAACTGAACTCTTCCTAGATAGCAGCATCCCACTCGGGGACACCAGAAGCTTCCCTGAAGGACTGTGGATTAGAAGCTGAAGCAAAGAAGAGATGAGGAGCTTGCTCAAACTGTGACCTTGTTCTTCTAGCATCTGAGGGATCACCAACCCAATCACCTGCTGACTCCAAAGTCTGACAAACCCAAAGAGGCCCAGTGGCAAGAGAATCAGGAGAATCTGGAGGAGAATTAACATCTTCTGAATGATGACTAAGAGAGGAGGAAGAGTAACCCTCATCATCGCCATCTGAAGTGGAGGAAGAAGACTCCTCAGGAGGATTAAGATCCTCAAAAGAACTATCATCATGAAGTCACAGTGTCTCCATGGGAATGAATGATGGAGAAGTGGTAGAAGAAGTATCCTACTCAAAATGAACACTTCTCTCATTGAAGAGCTCATGTGTGGTAGGGTGGAGTAGCCTATAGCCTCTGACACCATCTAGATAGCCAACAAATATATAAGGCCTGCTCTGTGGATCCATGGCCTTGCGTATCTTTGCTGGAATGTGGGCCCATGCAAGAGACCCAAACACTTGAAAGTGCTTGACTGTGGGTTTCTAACCAGTCCAAGCTTGAAGAGGAGTTACCCCTTCACAGCTCAGTGAGGAACTCGGTTCTAGATATAACACGCACAGTTGATAGCCTCTGCCCAATACTGAGGTGCCAATGATTTGGAGTAAATCATGCAATTGGCCATTTCCTTCAATGACTGATTCTTTCATTCTGTAACTCTATTTTGTTGTGGACTATAGGGAACTATGTGCTGAAGATCAATGCCCTTTGAGGCACAAAACTACTCAAACCTCTAGTTGACATATTCCCCACCATTATCGATGCGCAGAATCTTGACAATTTTCCCAGATTGTTTCTCTGCAAAAGCTTTAAAGTCTTGAAAAGACTCAGACTTCAGACTTTTGTTTGAGAAAGTATACAAAGGTGTATCAAGAAAGATCGTCAATGAAGGTCAATGCATATCTAGCTCTACTGAATGAAGGATGCTGAAATGGACCAGCTAAATCACTATGTACTAACTCCAAGAGCTGTGTGGCTCTCCATGCTTTGCCTTTATCCAATTTTTCTTCAGGATGCTTGCCAAGAATACAGCCTTGACAAACTCCATCATAAAATTGAATAGAAGGCAACCCTGTAACCATGTCATGCTGACTGAGTTGCTGCAAGTAATGATAGTTCAAGTGGCCAAACCACTGATGCCACAAATGGCTCACCTCATCTAAGTGAGTGAGCAATTCCAGTGAAGGAGAATCAGGACAAAGTGAGAAAAGTGATAGAGCCGTGAACAGTTACCAACTTTTTCTGTAGCAACTAAAGACCCATTGTGCAGATCGCTGCTAACCATTGAGTCAGGTGTGAATTCAACTCTCTTACCGGAACTGGTATGGGTGATCTAGTAGACAGATAGGAGATTAGTTGACAAAGAAAGCACACAAAGAACATCATGTGGAATGTCCCATCACCAACATCAACAGACCCTCTCCCAAGAACTTCTTCTGGAGTATCATTACCCATAAGAATATCAGGCACAAAACATGACTCCAAGGATGAGAAACTTACCTTTGTATTGGCAATGTGGTGAGAAGCACCTGAGTCAATTACCCAACTATCTGGCAGTGTAGCAACTGCAACAAGGGCCTTGCCCTTCCCCTTACTATTTTTTGTGTCCTTTGAAGATTCTGAAGGTTCTTCCTTAGCTAAATCTAACACTTTGATATTATTCTTCTCAAGAAGATAAGTGAGATGAGCTATTTGCTTTTTCAAACACTTATGCTCATCATGACCAGAATTTTTACAAAAGGCACACTTTGTCTTCTCCTTTTTAGACTTGTTGTCTTTAGAGGAAGACTCAGGAGCTGCATTGATTGCAGCTTTTTATGGACCTTATTTCTTCTCTCCTTGATCCTTTTGTTTCTTATTTTGCTTGCCATTGCCTTTCTGATCTTTAGTGCCCTGATTTGCAGCCAAGGCATGAGACTTAGAAGGCTTAATAGTGCCCATGTGAACCAATTTATCATGTTCTTTAGTGAGTTTAGCAGCAAATTCATCTAAAGAAGGCATTTTGTAGGTAGCCCCAAGAGCACTTTTATTGGCATCAAATGTAGAAACAAACACAAAGTAGTTAGGACCAAGCTTAGAAAGAATACTTAAGATCAATTGTGTGTCTTTCTTCTCAATCCCACATTGTTTCAACAGTAATCTAATGACCTTTAGATTTGTGAAGAAGTCTTGTATTGTATTAAAATTACATGGATTTAAGCCTATTAGCTCATTCTCCAATTGATGTCCCCTTAATTCATCTTGTTTACCAAAGATTTTCTAAAGTAGTCCATGCATATTCAACATGAAAAAGAAGATCAAGAGATATAGACATGCATAGAGTTCCAAAAACTTCATCTAGCCTATTATGAAATTTAGGCCTTTTTGTAATTAAGGTTGGTTCAGTTTCTAAACCCATAGTTACTCTATATAGTCTTAACTTCTTAAGTTGGATAGTCATTTTGGACTTCCACTCATAGTAGTTGTAGGGTGTTAGAATAGGCACTATTAATTGATCCATCTTAATGTAGAAATAGATTGTTGTTGTTGTTATGAGGAAAGAAAAGATGCAAGAAAGAACACACAAGACACCCCCCTTTTCCACTCAATCAAAGAACCCCCCAAGAAAATTTGATTTGGCACTTTATATTTAGTGCATTTACAATTGCCACTAGTAAAAATTACTGAGTGGACTTGACCTCAATCCTATTACAAATCCTCAAGAAGAGCATATGCTAAAAATACAACTTTGGCTCAATACCTAGTAAAATAAATAGCACCACTGTAAGCTACACACAAAAAAATCCACTTTCAAAAAAAGAATCACTTCGATCTGAGGTTTTATGCAAAAGTTATGCCTCTTCGAAGTTCCCAAAATGTGAATTGTGCAGTGTCACGACTAAGAATCTGTAATTTCTAGAAATTTTCTGCATCAAAATCCAAAAATGTTTGCACTAGTGCATAGAGCACAAAAAAAAATAGCCAAAATCAAAACAAATTTCATGAGAAACGGATTCTGTATGAGCAAGAACGAAGCATTTGAAATCTGCCTTCAAATCTGCAACTGCCAACGGAGAGGGGTACTGCTATAGTTTTCTGAGTTTGATTATGCAAAATATACATATTGCATGCAAAAACTAAAAGATATCCATATGGTTTTTCGATGCTGCGAACAAAACCCAGAAGGCGTTTTTCTTGTTGATGTATAGAAGATGTAGTTCTAATGTAAATAGAATGCCTTTAGCAACAAAAAATGACCCCAGCAACAAAAAAATGACATGCAAAGGCTGAATCAGCTACCTAATACAAGCAAAGGCATGCTGCAACCTGCAATACTGATTAGAACACAAAATATGTGAGCTGGTTGACAGATTTGAGCTTAAAAACAAGATTACTGGATCTTCATAAATCCTTTCTGATTCTCCAGATCATTCAAAAAACACAAGAGAAGAGCATACGGGATTTTACAAGATCTCTACAAAGAATCTAACTTTACAAAACTTGAAATTGTAGTGCTTCTGGTAAAATTGTGTATTGCTTTTTTGCCTCAACGTTTTGGATCACACTCCATGATCCATCATCAGGAAGAAAAGAAGAGAAGACAAATGATTAAACTGCAAAGCTAATTCTCTTAAAAAGAGCTAGAGAAGGGTTAGGTATGGATTACAAGAGGAGTTAGAAAAAAATATAAAAACTAAAAAGAGGAAAAGAAAAGAAAACAAAATTGAAATTGAACATATGATAAAATAAAATACTAAAGGAGCCAAAAAAGGTTAGAAAGAAAGAGAAATTAAGACAAAAAATTAGGTCGAGAGGAGGAACTAAGAAGAGTTAAAGAAGGATAAAGACTAGACGGGTGACAGAAGGAAAAGCATATATATATATATATATATATATATATATATATATAAGAAAAAGAAAACAAAATTGAAAATAAACATATGATAAAATATATAAGTATGAGAACCAAAATTTGAGCATAAGATACAGGGATATGCATATGAAAGAAAAGGAGTCAATCTGACCACCCGTATGCATATAAGCATGAGTGGTGAAAAAGTAAAAGAATGACAAATGACAAATTGTGTGTGTGTGTGTGTGTGTGTGTGTGTGTGAGAGAGAGAGAGAGAGAGAGAGAGTTCTAAAATGAGTACTGATAAAGGGATAGGCAAAAAATGTGTAGGAGAGAGAATCAACGACAAGAAATAAAAGAGGAAGATGATCGGATGAAGAAAAAAATTAGAAATAAAATGCTTAAATTAGATAAATAAATGAATATATATATATATATATATATATATATATATATATATATGAGACAAGAACAAAGAAAACAAAAAAGAATACAAGAAGATATGCAAAAAGATATATAAGTCACAAACAAAGCACACTAAAAAAAATGCATGAAGATGTACATAAAGATGTATACTAGTCCATGCAACTATGAAGGTATAAAAGAAGCGAGAGAGAGAAATAGAGGGTAACTCCATTATTGAGGAAAGTAAATAATAGGAGTAAACAAAGAAGAACCAAATGAGAGAGACTGCCAATATAAAAATAAGGAGAGGAAATCTAGAGGAAAGGGCAAAAAAGGGAAACAACCATGAGAAAGAAAGCATAGAGACTCAATGACTAAAGGAAAAAGAACAAGGTCTGAGTGGGAGTGAGTCTAAGGTGGAACAAGGAGGAAGAATACAAGAAGAGGATGGGAGAAGGACATGGGATCAATAGAGAAGAAAAGGGACCTAGGGGAAAGGAAGGAAAGGAGTAACAAAGCGGGGGACGAGGGAGAAGAAGGAACCATAGGGAGACCTAGAAGAAAGATAGAAAGCGTAGAGTGGGATATGGAGAGGAGGAAAAAAGAAAGAAAGGATAAGATGAGGGGTGGAGGTCTGGGAAAAAAAGGAAGAACGGGGGTGAGGGGGGAGATGGTGAGATCAAGAAGGAAGATGACGATTACGAAGGGAATTTAATAGAGGATTCCAAGTGTGACTAAGGTTCCACCCATCATCTCTATTGAGGTTGGTTGGGTTGTTTCTTATGAAAATAGCCTCTTTAAGTTTTCTCTTAAAGAAGTTATCTTGCTCTAATACCATGTTAGAATTCGTAAAACAGATTATAACCTAGAATCAATTGAAAGAGTTCGAAACATAAACTGTAAATGCAAAATCAATTGAAACAACATAACAACGATACTAAGAGATTGATGTGAAATGCCCAAAAGGCAAAATAGCATCAGATAACTATCTCCAATATCGAATGAAAATACAAGCTAGGTAGCATGCTTATATAGACCAGGGAGAGGGAAGAGGTGGCAATACCGACCAATGAGGAGCAACCATCTATCGGACTAAAGATAGCAAAGTATCTTCCCAAGATAGCTAATGGATGCTCACATGTAGGAAGATGACACCTCATAATCCTCTCACCTAATAAAACATGCTTTATTAACCTAAGCAAGCTTAAATAAATGTGTAGGAAAAACCTTATAAAAAGGAATAAAAAACCTACACTAACAAATTTCTTGTTTTTTCTTTGTTCTTTATTTTTCATGTAGGTGCTTGGTTAGCATACTCATTTGGAGTTTTGGTATGATGTTTATCTTAGAGAGCATTTTTTGGATTGTTGTCTTATTTTGGTGCCAATGTTATTATGCTCTGCAACCAATCCTATGGAACCTCCTAGCTCATATGCTACTTCTCATGAACAATTCTCAAATTAGTGATACACAATTTGTCTAAATTATAGTAGTTAGATGGCTTCTCCCATGTACATTCATGTTTTGATTTTTTTAAAATAGGTATACTATTTGGAGCAATGTCTCATTAATTGGTACAATCATGCAAATAATGGTGTTTTCATGGTCAGGGGAGCATAAGTCTACTCTAAAACATGCATTGTACTATTTTCTTACCTCTCACTATGCTTATAGTAACTATTTTTAGGTCTATTTTGGTGAGGTTGTCACAATTCAATTTATCAAGTGAAAAATCAAGATGATTTACCTTTACTTTAATGGTCCTTAACCCAATTATAGACTTAAATGCTTGTAAGTTGAGCCCAAATCAAAAAAAGAAGTTGAAATCTAAAAAGGGAAAAGAAAGGAAAGGAGAAAAGAAAGAAAAGAGTGGAATCATGTTCATACACACACTCAAAGTTCAACTTGATTGAATGATTATGTATCTCTACCGAGGCCTATGGATGCTCATTAGGTAGTAGAGATATGTCAAACTAGTGCCATTGAAGCTAAAATGAAAGGATATAAATCTCTTTCATGGTAAAATGTACCAACATAACTTGATTATTGAGTTGTGGCAAAAAATCTCTATAGATTTAGGAAGGAAATAATGCTAAAATTTGTTTTTATAATTTACATGTGCTAACTTTTCCATGGTTGTATCCTTAGTACTTGGTTATGCCCTTGGTTGATTGTGAGATTTTAGGTAGTCCTCTTATCTCAAAGGTAATCAAGACTACTCTATCATGTAGTTTCCATCTAGCTATGTTTAAAATTAGTCTTTTGGGACATCATGGTTTGTACCTATGTATGAGAGATCATAAAATCTTTAATTTGTAGCTACTTGAGTGCTAGGATTGGTAAGTGTTAGTTTCTTTTGTTCTCACACCATTCATTCATGAAGGTACCTTTTTGTATACTTATAGGGGGAATTTGTTGGAATCTCACGACACACCCCTATTATTTATAATTGAGGACCCTTCCTCCTATATAGTGTAAGGAAGCTAAGGTAGCAGAACAACTTCCTACACTAATTTTGAGAGGAGGGTTATGCAAAACATTTAAGATATTTACAATACTTACAAAAATTATACAGAAATAAACATAAATAGAAATCATACCACAACACATTGATTTACGTGGAGAAAACCCTATCATAAGAAAAACCCCACTCCAAAAGTCGCCCAATATATTATTTAGGAATCAACAAGATTATAATATTCTTTCAAAGAAAGATTCCATGGGAGTATCACCATCTACAGATCCAAAGGCAACTCAACATCTATAAGACCCTCACACAAAACCTCCATATCAAGCACCTAATATATAGGAGATACAATACATGGCATTGTCAAATAGTAATTACAAAACCATGAGCTAAAACCACCCAAAAATGTTGCCCAAATCCTTAGGGTCTTGTTATCTCTAATCAAAGATGCCTCATGATGTGTCATAAAATGTATCAACACATGTAACTCCCCCTTATAGCTATTTTATGTGTCTAACACATTTTTGTATTTTCTAATATAGGAGGCCTAACTTCTGGAGGCCATAACTTTTGATCTAAGAAGCTGATTGGGCCCATTTTTTGAAATTGAAGAGATCAAAGAGATCTACACACTAGGCACCACCAATGGCCATGTTGAACAACCTATAATTTTTTTTTGGCAAAAAACAAACCCTATAGCCTAGAAATTGAGTTTATTCAATTGTATAACCAAAAAATCACACCTTTTGTAATTTGCAAGGTTAAGACACCTTTCCTAACATTCTCCCACTTGTCAAACACATTTCAAGAGAAAAGGGAGTGTCAACATCATGATTTAATTGCTAGGGGTTGAGACACCCTAGACTATGAACACCCATAGACTATGAACACCATCTAAACTTCTTTGTGCTCATAGGCTTAATTAATGAATCTACAACATTCATCAAAGTCTCTACCTTAACTAGCTTCACCCTGCCATCTTCAACCATATCTCTGACAAAATGATATTATACATCAATGTACTTGGTCCTAGCATGAAATTTCAAGTTCTTAGCTAGGTAG
Organism: Cunninghamia lanceolata; assembly: GCA_027924645.1. Lineage (NCBI taxonomy): Eukaryota > Viridiplantae > Streptophyta > Pinopsida > Cupressales > Cupressaceae > Cunninghamia > Cunninghamia lanceolata. The sequence goes on from BSBN01000771.1 coordinate 2,567,053, forward strand.
ATCACACTCTGATTGTCATAATAAACTATCACTACACCTTGTTTTATTCCAATATATGAACATAGTCTCTTAAGTCAAATGGCTTCTTTACAAGCTTGAGTAGCTTCCATATACTCAGCCTCAGTAGTTGACAAAGAAACCACATCCTTTTGCTTACTCGCCCAATTAATTGCACCACCATATTTGAATCCACATAACCATGAATATCAAGGGAGTGTCCTATCAAATTACCATGATAACATAAGGAATACTCTGAGGTACCCCAAAAGTATATGAAGACTCTTTTAACTGCATCCCAATGAACTCTACCAGGATTAGACATATATCTAGAAATAATTCCCACTTCTTGGGCAATGTCTAGTTTAGTACAAACCATAGCATACATCAAACTTCCAACTACACTTTGCTATGAAATTCTACTCATGTCTTCCATCTTCGATGGGGATGTTGAACATTATGAAGCAAATAACTCCATTCCAACTGTAAGAGGAACACACAATGGTCTATAATCTTACATTTTAAATCTCTATAAAATTGAATTGACATACTTACTCTAGCCAAGATATAATTTTCTATTCACTTTATCTCTTTTGATTTCCATACCAAAAATGTGTTTAGTTGCATCAAGATCTTTCATTTACAATAGCTACAAGTTGAGACTTTAATTCTGAAATCATTCATTTCCCTTTACCAATAGATATCATATCATCAACATATAATGCAATAAATAGGAAACAATCACTATCATCTTTTTAGTAAATACAATAATCTGATTTAGAACGGTCAAATTCCAAACTCAACACATATGTATCAAATTTTAGGTACCACATCCTAGAACTCTATTTGAGGCCATACAAAGATTTCTTCAATTTACAAACCAAATTACTTTTACCTTTCACCACATAGTGCTCTGGTTGTGTCATATAAATACCCTCCTCCAAATCACCATAAAGGAATGTCATTTTCACATCCATTTGTTCAACCTCTAGATCATAAGTTGTGGCAATAGAAAGTAGAAATCTAATGGATGTCATTTTTGTAACGAGAAAATATCTCACCAGAATCAACACCCTCAACCTGAGAGTAACCTTTCGCAACCAACCATGTTTTGTACTTCTCAATACCTCCATATGAACCAATCTTTTTCTTAAACACCCATTTACAACCAACAAGTTTTCATCCTTTAGGAAATGGTAATAGATCCCAAGTATCATTCTTTTTCAAAGCTACCATTTCTTCATCCATGACAATCTTCCAGGATTATGCATCATTCATACCTAATGTCTCTTCTACAGATCTTGTTTCATCCATGTTAGTATTCAAAGAAAAAATACATCTCCAATCACTAGGTGAATACATTTTAAGTGGTTGTCTATGCCTTATAGACCTCTGAACAAGTTGAGTTGGAGGTTCTTCCTCCTCTTTTGAAGATTGAGAGCTAGATGAGCTCTCCTCAACTTCTTATCTATCTAGAGGCCTTAATTCAAATTTCTTAGGTGTCTAGAAGGAAGTTGAATCACATCAAGTTCTATTCACTCTCTTATGGTTGCAATGTAATAGAAGAAGGCTTAGTTTCTCTAAAAATCACACTTCTATATATTACCTTCTATGAAATAGGATCCCAAAGCTTGTATCCTTTTACTCCATAGTTGTACCCAATGAAGATACATTTCACGGCATTGTTTTCCAACTTTGTTCACTTCTTTGGCACATGTGCATATGCCTCACAACCAAAAAATCTAATATATCTCAATAAAGGCTTATGACCTAATCATGCTTCCATAGGCATTTTATTAAAAAGAGATGATGTAGGAGACTTGTTAATCAGGTAGCAAGCAATGGTAACAACTTCAACCCACAACCTTTGTTCTAGACCAACACCACTAAGCATACTCCTAGCCTTCTACATCAGTGTCTTGTTCATCCTTTTTGCAATTCAATTCTATTGTGGAGAATATGAAGTGTTTTATCTCTGAATGTCACAATCTTTACAAAATCTATCAAAATCATTAGAGCAAAATTCTTTGTAATTGTCAGTCCTCAAACATTTTATTTTCTTTCTAGTTTGCAACTCAACCATTGCTTTAAATTATTTAAATCAAATGAAAACTTTAGATTTACTCTTTAGAAAGTATACACATGTCCTTCTACTATAATCATCAATAAATGAAACATATTATGTGAATTTTCTAATGGAAGGAATGTTGCATCCCTCTTTTTGGAATCGATTATGCTATTTATTTTCTTGCAAATTTCAGTAATATACTATGTTGTGAATGACATGGAAACTGATGTTTTATTATACAAAGTTAGTTTTATGAAATTTTAGAATCTATTGATTATGATCAATGTGATATTGTAGACTAAATGTCCTTTTTGTTAAGTGAAATGATGTTTTGGATAGATTATGCTTTGATTTGGAACATAGGTGCTTTGACCACAAAGTTGTATGTGAGATTGTCATTGTAGGAATAGGTGGACCATGTTCGACAGGAAGAGAAAGTATCTTTGAGAGAGAGTATAGACTCTAGAAATTAACCATGGGTGTTTGTTATTGAGAATGCCAAACAGGTAGATAAACCTTGAAGCCATCAATTTAGTCTTGTTTTTCAACTGGAATAGTTTAAGACTAGATGTTGACGTCTGAAGATAAGGTGTAACATCCTTTTCATAAGTCGTCATATAGAATCTTGGAATCGACGATGTTGTCGTAAGTCCACCAAAGCGAGTCGACTTTTATAGACGATTATTATTTCGTTTATAGGTAATTAAATGAACCTTCTTGTGGCGGATTCGTGAATCATGTCTCGTAGTCGAAAGATGCGAGAAGTTAGCTTTGTGCATCTAACGATGTAGGAAACTTGTTTGCGTTACGCTCAATCCATCGTGATTGTCCTAAAACGCGTCGAACTTGTGTTGTGAATTATTCCCTTTTTTTAAATCGACGGAAGTCGAATGGGAAGTTGATTTATGCTTTAATTGTTCTTGTCGACCTTGGAGCCATCTTTTGCATTTATTAGATATCACCTTGTGTGAGTTTCACTCCACTAGCATTATTAGGTTGCTTTTGTTGAAGGTTAGAAGTCTCCTTGTGGTAGAATGATGAAGTTGTTATGCTACGTCGTCATTTAGAAGCTCCTTTTTGTTTTGTGGCCGCAGCAAATGTGGAGTCGGGTAGCTATAGTTATGTCGACCCTTGTGTTTAGGCATGTGCCGGCCGTGAGTTCAAGGCCGAGTTGCTCCATCATCGTTGAGGGTGCAAGGTATCGGTGTGGCTGTTGTTAAGAATCATTAAAAACTGCCGACATAGACCAATCTGTTTCTTCACTGAGCTCGGTAAGAGTGATGTCGTGGAGAATAAAGTGGAACAGATCTTAAATGCTTCTTATTCCTTCTTCATGGATGCGAGAGGGAGGAGGTTAGGTGGTTGTGAGATAAGTGTGATCGTTGAAATAGATGGGGAGGCTCCATCATCTTGGAGGGTGCAGTGGTTGTTAAGAAACCATAGAAACCGCAGTCATGGGAGCCTTTTGCTGTGCTGTGTTAGGTAGGGAGTAATGCGGATGGAGAAGAGAGTGGAACGGTAGTTGAATGTTGTTTTACTCCTTCATCATGAGTGAGAAGTGGTAGTGGGGGAGTAAATGGAGTTACTCCGTCGTGGAGGAGGAGAAAGGGAGTTCTGAAGCTGTTGTTAAAGAAAGGAGAAATGAAAACCGCAGAAAAAAATGCCGTCATCTTGAGGGGTGGAGTAGGAAACTGGAGATTATTGGGTTGAGCGTTAAGTGCAACTAGAGAGAGAGGAGATTGAAGGCATCTTAGTGCGCAGCGGAAGGTAGTGTGGAGAGTCGTTGTTTAGAAATGGGAAGTAGGAGATTACGTGAGGATTCGACAGGAGCTCCATCAGGTTCTTGTTTCCTCTTTAAGACTGTAATTTGTAATGGTATAGTATCAAATCAATGTCAAATCCTTTTGTCACTCGGTTATTCAAATGATAATCATTTATATAAAGAAAACCTATAACTGGCTTGATGCACATTCCATACTATCATCTGCTTAAAACAGTTTTTGATTATTTGTGTCTGAAAATGATGATGGAGTTTTATAGTCTTGTTTCCTTATACGCTTAGGCTGTTAGAAGGCCAATTATCTTGAAAAGATGGGAACCTTGTTTTGAGCTAGGAGTCTTTAGTTTCCAATGATCTTTCTTAAGGATTGATACCCTATGGCTCTAATGCAGTTAGTCATTTCAGCCTGATGTGGTATTCCCCGCGAGTAAATGGAAAGGTAGCTTGTCCAAATGTTATTATTAAGACTTTAAACTACTGCATAGGATTTCATCGACTGTGCTAAAGATATAAACCTTCTTTTGATTGAGAGATGTCAATGATAGTATAAATAAGGGTTTGAAATGAATAAACTAATCTTGCTCTATATAGGTTATTGGATTTAAATCTTCTTGAGGATTGTGATTTGAATATTGCAACCATCTATGGAGTCATAGGAGTTAAGAATCTCAAATTATAATGATATTAACCGTGTCTCGTATAGAACCAAGAGTTTTATTTATTCATTAGGTAACAATGATATTACATTGATTTAAGAAGTCCATTATGTTTAAGTTTCTAGTTTCCTTAAAGACTGTGTTACCAACTTAAAACTACCTTTGGTGCACTTGAAACGATAGCTCCATAGCGAGAAAACACATTGCCCCACGTGCATGTTGTGTAGGAGTTTAAAACCATAGATTTAAAGCATGTTTTGACGTAAACATTAGTGTGTTTGACAACCAAAGATGTAGTTGTAACCAGCTAGTGTCTTATCCGTCTTATATCTTTAGTTAGAGGTCGACCATGTGGTTGGTCATCTCTAATGTCGTAAGAAAGATTCCCAAACCCTTATTATCTTATATACGACTCTTATCTCTTTGAACCATGTGAAACTATTTGACTTGGAAAGGGGAGTAGAAAGTTAAAGTATCAGTTTTGGTCGAAAGCTGTCATGGTTTTGTAATGAACAAGTGGGGTGGGAAAAACTCGCATTTGAGTCTAGATTACGTTGCATGCGATGGTTCTAGTATCGTTTTATTTTGTAGACCTTATGAGTCTAAAACCCTTAAATTCTGGGATAACGGGAAGTTGTTTTAGATACTTGAGTATGTTGTACAAACATGGGAACCAAGTAAACAAGTATGAAACCACTTAGGAGTGGGCGTTATTAAACGATGTTTTTACATGAATATGGGATTATGAAACCATAAACTCGGGATTAGAGTAAACGTTGCGCCATGCGCTATTGTAGGAGAAAATCCTAAAAACCTTGAGGTCATCGAGGTCAACATTTGTTTAAACTTTACAAATAGGAAACTGTAGGATTTCGATCAGTTCAAGTCGAGTAGGGTGGGTGAACTAAGTTCATGCGTTCTTAGAACGCTATTTAAAAACAAATCTTTTGGCCAAGGTGGTGCATGATCCTCAAGTGTATCGAAAGTTCACTGTGACTGGATGGCGTTTCTTGTGGAGAGTCGTGCATGACTAGAGGGTATCTAGGGATCTGCACGATAACAAGACACGTAAGTTACAACACCAGAGCTCAGATGGCAAACACCGATGGTTATCCTAAGTCTATCCTCTTGAGTAGGGTAGGGCCACTTCCGGTTAGGAAGGAGTGCGGGAAACTGATGGTTTGTGGTTGGAGGTTAAGCTTCTTGAAGATACTTTCTCTTCCAAATACTGAGGATTGCCGAGTCTTGAATGTGATGGGTCGACAATCAAGATGCATGTTAATGGTATGTTTCCAATATATTATTTGTTTCAAGAAAATTGCAAATTGTTAGAAAACAAAATGTTTAATGTATATCATTTCTATCAGTTTTATGAAAATGAGATCATGTTTATGTTAAAGTGAAAAATGTTATACTTGGTAGTAGATAAGTTTTTTGTATTTGATTATCTAGTAAAAAAAAATTTTTACCTTTGTGAAAACCTAGTTTTTCTTGTCATTTCGGATTTGGATGTTACAAGGAACATCTACAGGACCAAACACATCAGAATGAATAAGGTCCAATACACCACAAGATTTATGAGAACTCGAGTAAAATTGAACATGACTTGGTTTACCATAAATACAATGCTCACTGAAATTGAAACCAAGATTACAATCAATCAACCCTTCAACAAGGTTTTTTTTTTCAAGGTCCTTAAACCCTTTTCTCCAGTGTCGCCTAATCTCTAGTGTCATAACATAGCCTTGTCCACAACTAATTTTGATTCTGAATAAAGAGCACCTTTAGGTACCCAAAAGCCATGACCATCCGCTGAAAAGAAGATCCTCAGTTATTCCAATGATGTGGTCACAGACTTACTTTTCACAAAAGTGTTATTGCATTCAACAATGTATGCATCAAGCTTATACAATGTGCCATATATGACACATCTAGCGATCACCATAGCCCCTCTAACTATATTGCATCTTGTATCAGAAAAGACTACCTGCACACTTGCATCTGTTAGTTTTCTCACAGATAATAAATTTTGTGCTAACCCAGGATATGCAACACACCATTAATCTTTTTTATTCTACCATCAAGAAATCTGATTTTAACTTTACCATGGCCAACAATATTTAAATGAGAATCATCACCCAAGTACATCTTACCTCCATCAAATTCTTCATATTCAGAAAACCAGTCTCTATTAGGGCTCATATGGAAAGATGCACCTGAGTCAATTAACCATGCATCATTACATGCACAAGTGGCCAAAGTTGTAATGAATGCATCACCATCTTCCTTCTTAGACTCAAAATTAGAATCAGATTTCTTATTTTCCTTCTTATTTTCTTCATTACACTCCTTATGAAAGTGTCCAAGCTTAGTGCAATTCTAGCAAATAACTTTGGAGTTTCTAGGAGATTTGGATCTCCCCTTGGACTTGGATTTGTCACACTTCTCGCTCTTCTTTTTTTTTTTCCTTAGGTCTTCCACAAACACTCAAGGCCTCTTTGGCACTGATGGATACCTTCCTCCTCATCTCTTAAAAAAACCAAGAACCCACAACATCTTCAACTTTCAAGACAATAGAAGTACTCCCGATAGCACAAATAAGAGAATCCCACGAATTAGGAAAAGAACAAAGTAGGATTTGACATCTCTCCTCCTCATCCATTTTTACACCAACTGATGCCAATTGAGCCACCAACATATTAAATTCTTCTAGGTGGTCTACAATTCATCCACCCTCTTCCATTCTCAAGGAATACAACTTCTTCCTCGACAAAATCTTGTTCACTAAAGATTTGACTTGATATATCTCACCAAGTTTCTTCCATAGTTTCTTCACAGAGGACTCTTCATGGACATTGATTAAAATAGAGTATGCTAGGCACAATTTGATTAGACCCTTGGCTTTACGGTCCATAACATCATATTGAGTAGCCAAAGTAGCATCTGTAAGCCTTTAAATATGTTCATCAATAGCATTCCATAGATCTCGATCAATTAACAAATCTTCCATCTTCAGCTTCCACATTGTTACCATAAAATTTCTTTATCTCTATTCTCTCTGATGTGCTCACCATCTAAAAATTCTTGCAACGAGATCATAAAGTATCTTCTGCACAAACTCTCACTCAAAACTAGATTAGTTCAAAAAATCTAACAACCCACAACTGAAACCAAAGGTGAGCAGGCTCTGATACCATTTGTAAGGAAGCTAAGGTAGCAAAACAACTTCCTACACTAATCTTGAGAGGAGTGTTATGCAAAACTTTTAGATCTTTACAACAGTTACAAAAATTATATAGAAATAAACATAAATAGCAATCATACCACAACATAGTGATTTATGTGGGGAAAACCCTTTTAGGAGAAAAACCCCATACTCAAAAAATAGCCTAATATATTATTCAAAAACCAACAAGATCACAATATACTTGCAGAGAAAGATTTCACAAGAGTGCCACCAACCATAGATATAGAGGCAACTCAACATCTATAAGACTCTCACACACAACCTCCATCTCAAGCACCTAATATATAGGAGATAAAATACATGAAACTGTCAAATGGTGATTACAAAATCATGAGCTAAAACCACCCAAAAATGGTTCCCAAATTCTTAGGGTTCCATTACCTCCAATCAAAGATGCCTCATGATGTGCCATAACATGCATCAACACGTGTAACTCCCCCTTGCAACTCTTTTAATGGTCAATCACGTTTTTATATTTTCCAATACGGGAGCCCAACTTCTAGAGGCCATAACTTTTGATCCGAGAGGCCAATTGAACCTTTTTTTTAAATTGAAGAGCTGAAAGAGATATACACACTGAGCACCATTGATGGTGGTGCTAAACAACCTAGAATTTTTATTTTGGCCAAAAACTAACCTTATAGCCCAAGAATTGAGTTTATTGAATTTTATAACAAAAAATTCGCACCTTTTGTATTTTGCAAGGTTAAGGCACCTTTCCTAACATCCAACATGGTTTTTCTTGTCTCTGAAAGGTTACTAGATGTTGCTTATCTCAATGGAGAATAATCCCAACATGTGTGTGTTTTGCAACAAGACTAGGTATGTGTGTTTTTAGGTTTCTTTTCGAGGTTTACATGCAAATTTCATCCTTTTGAGGTTTATATGTAAATTTCATCTTGCACATTCTTATTTGGAATCATCATATTCATGATCCATTTAGAGGTCTATTCTTAGATAATTCATTGTGTCCTTGTTGGATTTGTAGTGCATATGCATATAATGGTAGTTTAAACACCCATGAGGCTTTGGTGTTCACATGCTTTATTTTTATGTGTACTCAAAGCCTTTTTTGGGGGCGGGTTATGGTATGTCCTTCCCATGGCTCTTTAAACCTTGGATTCCATGGTCTTTCATAGTGTGACGCTAAGATGTGGGCTAGTAATAATGCCTTTAACTTAGCCCTTATCACAACTAATGTCCTATTCTCACCTTTTGGTTGTGGCCACACCTCATCCACATGGAATGCATTCATGGGCCCGTGGGAAGGTTTATTATCATCAACGAAATTAACTGGCTCACAATTTATATAGCTTGAGGTCTTTTGGTACCTCTTTATTCACAATAGTTCTTAGATGTTCCTTCTTGTGTCTTTTGTTGATGTGACAGAAAGAACTTTATCGGATGGAAAGTAAATGTATCACTCTTTCAAAAGATGCGTGTCTTTGTTTGCACATTAAGCACTAGCCATGGATTTTTCCCTCATATCGATGTTGCCCATTAATGTCTCGCAAACTTTCACATCAGCAATGCAATATATTTGGATACAACTAGCTTCACATGTTAAGATGCGCACCTAGCAAGGGTTGGATCAATGATCTTCAACCACGAAGATCTTATAGAGTAGTCTAAGAACATGCAACCTCATATTAAACCAATTCACGAATTACATGTGACCTTAAAATGACGGCAATGAAAGTATCGAGGCTTTGACCACACATATCCATCTGGACTTATCTTAATAAAATGTTCTGTCCTGGTAACAAATAATGCAATGGCTCAAAACTACATGGCAATGCTAACAATGAGGTCTCCTTTGTTAAAGATCAATCAGCATGTTCCAAGCATATGCCTAAAAGCAGACTATATTAAATCGTAAGAGATAGGGCTTATATGTAAAGAACTCGAGAGCCTTCCCACCACATGGATGCATGTCATCACTTCATGGTCCAATAGGCAAACTAATTACAGCAGCTAAATTAAACTTTGTGCATCTTAGTTTGGCCTTGAGTTACTCTATCCATTAATTAAGACGTCAGCATGCTCCCATCATTTGATTGGTTTCAAAGAAAATAGCAACGCTTCCCTCCCTTAAATGATTTAGTTTGAAGGTTTATTCTCTTTTTGGCATTCGTGGGCTTATCCCTAGTTGTTATTGATATGTTTGTCTATTTGTTTGCATATCTACAAAGAATAAGCATGAATATATGGTGGTGGTAGATAGAATTTGAGCATGGGTTTGCCTCTCAAATTGTAGCATACAAATGATGTAGACTAGAATATAATAGAATAGCATGAAATATTCACGAGGTTAAAAATAGCCTATGAGACCACCAACCCCGTCAAATTTGCTTTTGCTTTTCAATTATGCTTTTGTGCAAAGATATTATGAGCTCTCCCATCTTCTCCAGAGCGCTCTCGATAAAAAGATCATGCCAAGAAACCGTTGTCAGGGTATCTGCATACTTTGCTCTGATGTTAGTGTAAGCGTCACATTCTAAAATAAAGTGTTTTTATGATTCCACTGCCCCAGAAGTGCAAAAAGTACACACTCTCTCTTCCCATGTTTCTTTAGGTCTCTTCCACCTACCCGTTTCACAACAGAGTTGATGAGAGTTAGTCATATGCTGACCGATCAAATTCTTAGCTCTCCAAGAGATATCCGCCCCAATGTACGTTTTTTCTAAATGATCACGAGTGGGATTAAACGTCTCAAGATAATAACTCTTCTTTCTCCCTAGGGAACCATCCCACATAGATTTACAGAATTTCTCTATGACAAAAGTTTTAATTTCTTTTCCATCGGTAGGGCATGCATTGAAATATGTATTCCACTTTTCCATCCACTTGCTATTTTGTTTCATCCATGATTTCTTTCTTTCCATTATCACCTCATTGAAGACAACCTTAAGCTTGTATCCATCTGCTCAATTCTTTTAAGATATCTTAAGAGACGCACCATAGTTGTGGCTTCCATTGGAACAACCCTTTTTTCAGCAAGCACTATGAGCATAGATTTAAGAGAATACTGGGGGCTTGTGTTAGAGTAACTCCATAGTCATGTGTGGGTTATACAAAAATCTAGGGTAAAATTAGGAACATAGGAAAATGTAAAACAATCTTATTTGTGCTAGCCTTCACACTATGAGAGTTGAATTGCAATTTGAATTTAAATATGGAACCATCATTCATATATAATTTGTTTTCATGTTATAAGCCTAGTCAACAAGGAGATTAAGTGAATATGTAGGTTTTGGTATGTACACAATAGAGCTCAGGGTTGAGTAGTGAATGGGACAAATTTTGTAGCCCATGATTAGCATTAGGGTAACCTTGAGTAGCAATGGAACTCATGGGAATATCATAATTATAGGAAATATTAGAGTTCTAAAGAGTAATTATTTACATTTGGGCAACAAAATGTTAATATTTTAAAACAACTCATGAATAGGCGCATATATAATCAAGTCAGGAATAGCAGCATGGTTTAATTAGGATAGTGATCATTTTTTAACATTGGAAAATTGATTGCGTATCTGAAAATTGATTAATATTTTGCCTATATTGAAAACCTATTTTAAAGAATCTTGGTACTCTATTTTTGTAACCTTAGGGGTTGTGTATATGTGCTATAGGATTGCTTTTAGCATGAAGAAAACTTTCAAACATGGTGCTACATTTAGAAAATACATCAAGGAACATGGAAATGCATGATTATAAACTAGTACTAATGGCTCAATCAAGTATATAAGGATTCATTGCTGCTTATAAAGATTATAGCAAAAAGCAAATTGGGGTTTGCTAAAGACATACCTGGGTGTACAAGAGTAACCTTGTTTACTAACCTAGTGGATTGGTCATAAAGAAGTAATGAACCACTGATTCTTGAGTATCTCTAAAGATCCAAAGGAATGTCAAAGAGTTTGAATACCAAATGATTTGAAGTCCAAACAAACTTACACACATCAAAAGAAAAGGAGGAATGCTGGCAAAGAAAGCAAGGACATTAGAAGAAAGCACAAATTTGTTGATCTAAAAGGAATACAAGCACTAAGAGGGCCATTGAGGATTGTCATAGCTTAAAGATAGACCTAGTAGATGTTTGAACTTATTGTGAGGATTGATGGGCAACCTTGTTTGGCTCTTGTAGAAATTGTTGATATTGTTTGAAGATATTGTCATATGGCGCCCTATTTGATGCATTTGAAGTATTTTCTTAAGAAGTGTCAACCAAATGAAAACAAGACTACTGGTTTCTTAGTCAAAGTTCATAATAAAAAATCGAACATTAAAAGAAATTTGAAAATCCAGTGAACTGCTTAATCTTATGGATGTCATTAAAAATCTTTCATTTCCAAATTTACGAAGTTGGAATAATATTCGGAACGTCTCCACTGATTGTACTTTCCCACGGTGCTGGTACGAATAACATGAATGATACAGTTGGATGTCCTCCCGCTTAGCCTCTGCACATCTACAAATAGGTAGTAGATCTGTAACGTGTCCGTGGGAATTTGTATCAGTTTAACTCTGCCTATCAAATGGACATCTGGGTATTAGTGTAGGAGGCCTCGGAGGTCGAGAAATGCTCAAGTATACGTCTCTCTATCTCTCTACCTGTATCTCCATCTCTGTCTCTTCATCCTTGACTTTCAGATTTGGAGAAGGTTTCAAATTGGCTAAGCTCGTGTTTTCTTTATAGAGAATTCATTGATAAAGTGTGTTGATTTATCAGGTTGCCATTTCCGTAATATGTCTGCGGTGGGATACTCAATGGCCGCCGCTAGTCATTTTAAGTAGCTGAAAAATCAAATCTTGTGACTCGACCTTTCATCATCTTTCCTATTCCTAAAGAAAGGGTGGCACATGCCTTAAGTTGCTATCCCACTTCTCTGCAAAAATTGTGAGATCATGTCACGCCTTCACATGCAAATAGTATGGGCAAGAAAATTTGATTATACAATGGTACCATTTTGGCATACCATATCTTTGCTTGGTCTTAATTAGTAGAGAGATAGTGGCTATGAGAATTTATATAGAAATGAAAATTAGTACAAGTTGATTAGGGTTTGGTTAAATCTATTATTGTTAGATTTTGATTATGGTGTATAAATATACAAATGAATACAATAATGTTGAACTATGTTAAAGACATAAACATGATTATTGTACAACTCATCTTAGAAGGAATCTTACTCAATATACATAGCAAACTTTTGAATCATAACTCATCTTATAAGGGGATTGGATTAGACCTTTATATCTGTGATTACTAAACTAAACATGACCTTATGCTATAGATGTGAGGTCATAATGACTCTATACCTATACCTAGTGGGTGTTTGAGGTTGTAATTTGTTGTTTTTTTTTTTAGTTTGAGAATTTGAATAAAGTGAATAAGACATTTTAAGAAATAAACAAGAAATTCATTGTAGCCTAAATATTGATTTCATGGGTCATATTCCACATAAAAGGTGTGAAGTAGTTGTAAAATCCTACTTTAGTAATGTTATTTCCCTTAGAAAACATCTTGATAAGATCTATGATGTAATAGTTTCGGATAAGAACTAATTATGGAAAGAAGATAAATTGATGTATTGGATGGTTAAACCCAACTCTTCCTTTAATAAGATTGTGGTGTTCTAACCCCTAAGTTGTGTTCATTATATAAACACATGCATACACATTATTGTTACAAGAGTGGAATATATTCCTACATAACGCTCAATAGCAAGCAAGCCTTCATATGGATAAAATCCAAGGTCGTGCACCTATAATCGATTTGTCATGTAGTATCTTAAATATAGATTGTCCTACTTAATCATTTGCACATTTCATAGTTAGCAAGACTTTTTGGCTATTGTCCATAATTTTTGCATGAAAATAATAGCTATATGGAGGTGGAAATTTTCTCAAATCCTAGAAATGTAGTCTTCCATTAATATTTATTATAGCCATTTCATGGCCATGCAAATAAAATATCGTTACCCAATATTTGTGCTTTTAAATCACTCGTCATAGGTTGGGTAAATTTTCAAACTAAGTCTTTACCCTTGTTAAAAGCCTTGTAAGTTTGCAGGATTTTCCTTTCCTTTGTCGGCGCCTTTGTCTTTTCTCGAACCTAATCGACAGTTTCTTCAGTTCTTGAACCTACCGACTAAGTGCTTTGCCTTTATGATGTTCACTTTGTTTCTAGTCGGCCTATCCCACCGATCGCTAACTAGTTTTCCTTTCTAAGGCTTCATATCGGCCAACTTCATGTTTTGTGAACCTTGTAACTCCCCAATTGATTTAAGTTGTTCTCAAGTTTGTTCCCTTGTTGATAAAAACAAAGAGTTGGCATCTACTGGTGGGGGCATCAATTTGTGAATATTTTCGTTGAACACTCGTTTCTAGGTTTCAAAGTTCATTGACTGAGCAATTCACTGACAAAGAGGCTTGCCAATAGCGATGAAGCTTGTATACATCGCCAACACTTATTTATTCTATGCTATAGCAAATAATCAAGTGGTTTGGCTTGGCCTTAAAACCCATGGAGCTCTGTCCAGTGATACTCCAATGTATGAATATTTCCCATAGCTATAGGAAGAGCATGGAAATAAGGATTACATGCATGTAAATGATGCCTTTTTCATGTTTAATGTAAGAAGAATTGATGGTAATCTAGGGGTCCGAATATCTCATGAAGTTGCACAATTCGTCATGCAATTTGGGAGTTTTCTTTATTCAATTTAACGGGTTTTCTTATGTGAGAGTTAGTGGTTTCGAGAGTGCACCATATAAATTGCCTAGATATGCCAATGATTTGGTTGTTTTTTTGAAAGTTTGTAGACAAATGGCTCATGTGAGTAAAAGGTACCATGATATGACTTGAAGAAAGGTTACCCCTTTCCTGCTAGCTTAACCTACTATACATGCAAAACTCATGACAATGCGAGGAATGTGGAGAGGATCTTGTCTAAGTTTAATTTTCATTTGTTTACTTCAAGGCCTTTCTTTGATAGCAAGAATTATGTCAAAAATATGTTTTTATGGTGAGTCATCCTATCAACATCAACCCCATCTGGAAGATTATTGGGAAGATTGTTGTGATGAACATGAAGTTCGAAGAAGGGACTAGATGAGGCTCACAATGGATCAAATCAAGGCTTTCATTCTAGGATGGGTCATTCCACATATGGTTGATGATAATTCAGATATGATTAATGAGGGTTTTTATGTTGAGAGCTCTAGATCATTACCTAGGATTAGGTGGTTAGAGAAGGAGATCACTGATGTGTATGTACATTCATCATTTGTATTAGATAAAACTCAAAGGTGGTTAAAGAGTAAATCCATTGTTTGTATAGGAGTTGATTCCCCACAAAAAGAGTAGACTGCAAAAGAGCAAAAGTCTTCTATTGTTCCACCCAAAGGTCTTCTTCTTCCAATGTATATTTTACTAGATCAAAAATCACTCTACAGAAAGGAGATGATGAGGATGATCCTGGGGAGGGCAAGAGATTAAAGGGCTAGTGTGAGGATGATGTTGAAGTGCTAAGAAAGAAGTTGGAAATAAGGAGAAATCCTAGGGCTAAAATGATTGAAGCACATGATTCTTCACAGTAACAACACGAGGGTTATGATGCTTCTGCTATCTCATCTCCTCAAGGTGATGCACCCTCTTTTTCTCAATGAGTTGGTCAAAGTAGTGTCCCACCTTCTACACTAGATGCACCTCCTTCACCATCTCAACAAAACAACTCACAAGGTAATGTCAGATTCTACCTCAATTGATGTTACACCTAATACTACAAATAGTAAATATATCTTGCCTTCTCCTACTTGGCTCAAGAAAGTTGTAGAGAAAAAGACGAAGTATACTCCTATGGTGGATCCCAGTTTTGATATAGTAGCTAAGTTACTTCAAGCTAGCCCTCAGCCCAAACAAGTTCAAAGGATGTCTTAAATGGTAGTTGATCTGTGTTGAGGGCATCAAATCCTTGAAATTGTAGATCTTGTGGTAGACAAAGATGAACAAAGCATTACTGAGGATGCTTTTACTATTAGTAAAATTGGTATAGGACCCCCTATAGTTGAAGGTGACATTTATCATGCAAAGCTATTAGTAAACATGTTGGCTAAATGGTTGAAAGTAGAAAAGAAAGATAAATAAAGGCTACATGAACAAATTGATGTCCTCACCTCTTATATTCAATCAATTGTTGATACAACTTCTCAACCCTTGGATGTTGCACTTGATACTCTTGTTAAAGGTGTTACTTTAGATGTATAGAACAAATTAAAAAGTATCAAGCCTTAGCAAGAGCAACAAAATCCTGGATTGAAAAGACAATTATTGTACATTGATTACTATACATTGAGGAAGTAATGAAAATGTATAATGACATCCTAGCCAAAAGGAAAAAGTTGAAAATTGATATGCAATCCATTAAGAAGGAGGAGACTGTTATAATTTGAAAAGATTAATAACTCAGAAAACTAGTGCAAACAAATAGATATTAAACTACGAAAGCAAATGATACAAGATCAAAATAACAACATAGAGTTAGTCTCCATGAGAGTAATGCAAATGCTATAGAAGCAAGATAGAATTATGAGAATGCAAAAGCCAAAGATACCAAATACAAGCTAGGTAGCATGTTTATATAAAAAAAGGAGAGGGTGGTGGTGGAAACACCAACCAACAGGAAGCAACCATCTATCGGTCTAAAGATAGCAAAGTATCTTCCCAAGATAGATAATGGGTTCTCCCTTGTAGGATGGTGACACCTCATAACCCACTCACTTAATTAAACATGCTTTATGAACCTAAGCGAGATTAATAAAAGGTGTAGGAAAAACCTAGGAATATAGGAAAATAAATAACCTAACTAGAAAATAAAAACCTACACTAACACCCCCTCTTAAGTGTAACTTAGGTGGGCAAAATAATGGGTCCTGACAAATCGATCTTAATGAGGTACCCATGTATAAAAATATCCCCCTCAAAGAGAAGAAGCCCTCCCCAGAAAAGAGAGAATAGCCTCCCCAAATAGAGAGAGAAGAGACCCCCTAGAGTAGAGAGAGTCAGGACTCCAAGTGAGAGGATGAAGCCCCCCTAGAAGATGAAGCTTCCTAAACCCCTAGCAAAGCTTGCAAATGAAGGAACTTGCTCTCAGTGAAGGGTTTGGTGAAGATATCAACAACATGCTCAGAAGTCAAACAGTAGTGAAGGTTGATGATGTGCCCATGGTTGAGCTCTCGGATGTAGTGCATGTGGACCTCAATGTGTTTGGTATGCTAATGATGGACCAGATTTCGTGAGATTTGAATAGCACTCTGGTTGTCACAAAATATGACTGATGGCCTTCTGATCTGGATACCAAACTCAATGAGAAGATTCTAAAGCCAAATGGCCTCAGTGGCAGCATTCACAACACCCTGATACTCAACCTCAGTAGAAGATTCTAGAGTAATAGAAAACTGCTTCTTGCTCGACCAATAAACAGGACCTAAACCAAGTGAGAAGTTGTAACCTAAAGTAAACTTGTGATCCTGAGAATCGCCTGCCCAATCTAAATTTGTGTAGCCCGCCAAGTCAATATCAATGTCCGGTGCGTAGTGAATCCCAAAACTATGAGTACTCTAAATGTAGTGAAGGATCTACTTGGTTGCTTTCCAGTGCAGCTCATGGGGCTCCTGCATGAATTGAGAAACCATGCCTACATCATATGAAATGTCAGGTCTCGTATGATTCAAATAAATGAGACTCCCAACAATTTGTCGGTACAAAGTGCCATCAACAAAAGGTGAAGAACACTGAGCCTCAAGTTTGACTCCAGAAAGAAAGGGAGTCAGAGAAGGCTTACAGCCAGCCATATGAAACCATGAGAGCAAATCTAGAGCATACTTGGACTGTGTGATGGTGTTCTTGGAAGTAGATCAGTAGATCTCAATCCTAAGAAATTAATGCAACAAGCCCTTGAAGTTAGTCATTAAAAACTTGTCATGAAAGGTAGTTTTAACTACCCCAATGGTAGATGAAGAACTCCATGTGATCAGTAAGTCATCAACATATAGAACCAGAAATAGGAGTGAATCATCCTGCTACAAAATGTAGATATTGGGATCAAAATGACACCGAGTGAACCCAACTATTAGAAGGAAGGAGTCCATCTTAGCATACCAAGCCCAAGGAGCTTGTTTGAGGCCATAGAGAGACTTCTGAAGGTGACACACAAGTGAATAATCCTAAATGAAAGCTTGTGGTTTCTCCATGTAGCTCTCCTCTTGAAGGTCACTATGAAGAAAATAACTCTTCACATCCTTTTGGTGTACTTCCCAATGATTGCTGCAGCAATGACAAGAACAAGTCAGTTGGAGTTCATTCTAGCAACCAGCACAAAAGTATCAGTAGTCAATCCCAAGAACCTAGGAGAATCCTTTGATGACTAGGTGAGCCTTATGCTTATCAACTGACCCATCTGTTGTAAACTTTGTCCAATAGATTCACTTACATCGAACAAGTTTTCTTCCCTTAGAAAGAGGGATAAGATCCCAAATGTGGTTCCTCATCAAGGAACTATACTCCTTCTATCCTACTCAAGAATACCAAAAGCCTCTCAAAAGGATGGTGGATTAGAGGTAGTAGCAATGAAGACATGTGGAGTATCCTAGAATTGTGAACGAGTCTGCCTAGTGTTTGAAGGATCCCCAACCCAATCACCTGCAAACTGCAAGGTATGTCTAGCACAAAATGGACCAGAAGTCTGAGAATGTGGAGGACAATCATCACCCTCTAAATGATGACTAGGAGAGGAAGGAAGTGAATCCTTTGAATCGCTCTCAGCATCGAAAGTGGAGGTAGAAGAGTCCTCATCATCAAGAGTATGCTCAAGTGAATCTAACTCATCATAAGATCTGTCATGTAGCCCAAGTGACTCCAATGTCAAAGTATAAGGAGGTGAAGAAGTGATAGGAATGGAGTTCGAAGAGCCCTCCTCAAACTAAACACTCCTCTCAATAAACAACTCATGTGTAGTAGGGTGGAGAAACTAATAGCCCTTCACACCATCAGGATAGCCTACAGACCATGCATTTTTCTGTAGGAATGTGGGCCCATGCAGGAGAAAAAAAACTTGAAAGTGCTTAATTAATGGTATTCGACTGCTCCAAGCTTCAAAAAGAGTGACTCCCTTTAAGGCTCAGTGAGGAACACAGTTCTGGATATAACAAGCACAGTTAATGGCCTCTGCCCAATACTGTGTTGCAAGAGATCTAGAGTGAATCATCTAGTTCACCATTTCCTTCAAGGACCTATTCTTCCAATCTACAACATTATTCTACTGAGGATTGTATGGAATTGAATGCTGCAAATCAATTCCCTCTGAAGTACAAACCCACTAAAAACAATGGTTGACATATTCACCACCATTATCAGTGCGCAAAACTTTAATGGATTTCTCAGATTACTTCTCTACAAAAGTCTTGAAGTCCTGAAAGTGATCAAATACCTCAGACTTCTATTTGAGAAAGTACACCCAAGTATAGCGAGAAAAGTCATCATTGAAGGTTAGAACAAATCTTGCCTTGCCTAAGGATGGATGAGGAAATGGACAAGCCAAATCACTATCAACTAACTCCAGTATCTGTGATGCTCTCCATGCCTTACCTTTTTCAAATTTTTCTTTAGGATGCTTACCAATAATGCAACCTTGGCAAACACCACCTGAAAACTGAACTGAAGGCAACCTTGTGACCATGCTCTTCTGGTTGAGTTGCTGCAAGTAGCGAAAGTTAAGATGGCCAAACCACTCATGCCATAATCTACTCACATCATTAGAATGAGTGAGCAAAACAGATGAAGGAGGATCAAGAACAAAGTGAGAAAATAGATAGAGTCATGATTGATGATCTTCTCTCCCAGCAACAACTGTAGAATCACTATGCAACTCATGAATCTCCATTGAATTAGGAGTGAACTCAACTCACTTACCTAAACCTATGTGAGTGATCTGATATATTGACAGGAGATTAGTTGATAATGAGGGCACACAAATAACATCATGGAATGTGTCATCCCACGCATCAACAAACCCTCTCCCACACACCTCAACAAGAGTGTCATCACCCATTAAAATAGAAGGCATAGTACACGGCTCTAAAGATGCAAGTTTTTCCTTAGATGAATCCATGTGGTGCGAAGCACCCGAATCAAGAACCCAAGTGGATTGTTGTGAAGCAACTACTACAAAGGCCTTTCCCTTTCGAACCCTTGTTGTTATATTTTTCCTTGTTAGACCCCTCATTTGAATTCTATTTGATAGACTCAGAAACATTGATGTTATTCTTCTCAAGAATGTGTGTCAAGTGATCAATTTGTTTCTTCAAACATTTATGTTTATCATGACCGGGTCTTTTACAATAGGCACATTGGACCTTCTCTTTCTTAGGCTTGTCGCCATTAGAAGATTGGGTCTCATTAGCTACTTTTGGGGCAGCTTGTTTCTGATCCTTCTTCTCCTTGCTATTATTTTGTTTCTTATCGTTATTATTACTACTTTGTCCTTTATGTTCTTTCATGCCTTGGTTTGTAGCCAGGGAATGTGACTTACAGGATTTTAGAGTGTCCATCTAGATTAGATTATCTTGCTCCCGTGTGAGAGAGATAGCAAAATCATCTAAAGATGGCATGGTGAATTGAGTACCAAGCACACCCTTAGTAGCATAGAAGGTAGAAACAAATACAGAATATCTTGAACTTAGCTTAGAGAGAATACTAAGAATTAGTTGTTCATCTTTCCACATTGTTTAAACTGCAGCCTTAGTGATTTCAATTTTGTGAAAAAATCTTGAATTGTGTTGAAGTTGTCTGAAATTAAACTAATTAGTTAATTTTCCAACATATAACCCATCATTGAATCTTGTGTGCCAAATAGTGTTTCTTGCTTTGTCCATATTTCATTTGGTGAATTCAAAGACTCAATGTGGAAGAGAAAATCAATAGAAACAAACAAACACAATGTTCCATAGGTCTCATCACATTTGTTAAACCACTTAGCCTTATCTTCATCTTTAGCAAGTTTAGTTTCAAGTCCCTTTGTTATCCTATGTAATCCATCTTTCTTTAAGTAGATTGTCATACGTGATTTCCACTCAAAATAGTTGTAAGGAGCTAATATGGGTATTGTAGTTTGATCCATGATGAAGAAATGCAAAAAGAAGTGTTGAAAAGAAGAGAACACACACAAGATAACCCCCTTTTCACTCAATAAAAGAACCCCCCTGACACTTTATAGTTTAGTGCGTTTACAACTACCACTAGCAAGAATCACTTAGTGGTCTTGAACTCAATGCTTGCAAAATCTACAACAAAAGGTGTATGCTACAAGCACAATACTAGAATGAAACCAAGTGAAACTAATAATACCACTATAAAGTACACAAAAAAACATGCACTTTCAAAAAAATAATCACCTCGATCCAATGTCATATGCAAAAGTTATGCTTCTCCGAAGTTCCCAAAACGAGAACTATGCAGTGTCACAAGTGAGAATCTACAACTTCTAGAAAATATCTACATCAAATTTTTAAAAAAATGTCTGCACTAGTACAAAGAGCATGGAAAAATAACCCAAATAAAAAAAAATCTTGAGAAATGGAGCCAATATGAGCTAGGAAGATGCCTTTGAAAATTGCCTTTAAATCTACAACTGTCAACGGAGAGGGCCTACCGAAACTTTTTGATTAAGTTTGTAAATGATATGTTTTATACATGCAAAAAATAATAGATACCTAGATAGTTTTTTGACACAGCGAACAAAACCCAGAAAGCTTTTTTTACGTGCCTAAGATGTGGATCTAATGCAAAAAATGTCTCCAACAACAAAAAATGACATGTAATATGTCAAAATTTATCTAGGAGGCCTCTTGGACACAATGGTAAGGTTCTTTTGGCCTGAAAATTCTTTAAACATAAGATTTCTTCTAGATCCAAGCTTAGAACCCCTCATTCTGCAACTACGTCAAACGATCTCCGATTTTGACGAAATGAAAGCTAGATATGATTTTCTCGAGCCTCTTGGATGCATTGGAATAGTAAAAAATACCGCCGGTATAACAAAAAATGTTGCAATCACCCAGAATCTCACAAAACACATATGCAAAACCCAAGAGGTTAAATTATTTCTGTCAACTTTTATGATTCTCCAGATCATTTGAAAAATGCAAGAGAAGAGCATATTGGGTTTTCAAGAAACCTACAAGTAGATCTTATTAGCCCCCCCTCGAATCTCTCAAAAAGGAAACTAAAATTTATTCTACACTAGAATAGCTCTAATACCATGTTAGAATCTAAAAAGATTAATAACCCAGAAAACTAGTGCTAACAAATAGATATTAAACTGTGAAAGCAAATGATACAAGATCAAAATAACAACACAGAGTTAGACTCCATGAGAGTAATGCAAATGCTATAGAAGAAAAATAGAATTATGACGATGCAAAAGTAAAAAATACCAAATACGAGCTAGGTAGAATGTTTATATAGAAAAGGGAGAGGGTGGAGGTGGCAACACCAACCAATAGGAAGCAACCATCCATTGGTCTAAGGATAGAAAAGTATCTTCCCAAGATAGCTAATGGGTGCTCCCTTGTAGGATGGTAACACTTCAAAACCCACTCACTTAATTAAACATGCTTTATGAACCTAAGCAAGATTAATAAAAGGTGTAGGAATAACCTAAGAATATAGGAAACTAAATAACCTAACTAGGAAATAAAAACCTACACTAACAAAGACTTTTGCTCATGATTGTTGCCAAGGATCTATAGGAGATAGTCAAAATGGATACTAATATATTGGTTTCTAAGAATGTTTTTATTAAGGTGCAAGAGAATGAATCTTTGCAGTGGTTTCAGAGTGGAGTGGAATAGAGCTTCTGGTTGTCAAACATTTTTTAGCTGAACTAAAGAAGATCTCAAGCCAATATAAATCAAAATTGTTGGACATTAGAGCTCATTGTTTAGCATTGGAGACTTATATCCTAGATGAAAATGAAGAAAACCTTGTGGATGTGAACACCGTTAAACAAATTTTCAAAAATATTATTACAGAAGAGTTGACTAGCAAGGATCCAGTGAATAGTGCTCCAATTGAAAAGATTAGTTATATATCTTTGTATCTCGTCAACTTCAAGAAGGAACTCACAAATGTTTACAAGGAGCTTGCTAAAGTAGATAAGGTGACAAAAATGTGGAGGATTTGGCTAAGCATTACCATAAGTCTAAGTGGGAAGATTCTAGGCCCTATCATCACCAAGTTTTGAAACTTCAAAGCAAAGATGAATCTCCCGACATATAAGGTGCCTGCAGCAGATGAGACGAATGAAGCTAAATTGAATGAGGGAGAAGATGTTTTAGATTGATCTTTGGATTTTATTTTATAGCTCTAATATTTCTTTAATTAAATAAACCTTATTTAAATGTCTTTTATTTAAATTTTATTGAGTTTCACCGGCTTAAGTTTCAAGAAGTCATTACAATCAGCTGGTGCAGAACCGACAGAAGAATCAATTTTTGGAAACCCTAATTTGGGACTAGGGCACCCAAGAACCCTTTTCCTAGGTATTCTGACCTCTAGAATCATGTTATGAATTGTTTGTACATCTCTTCTGTCCATTTGGTTACTAGGTTTTAGGTTCTGATAGTCTCTTGTACTCAGATCTTCATCAACTAGGGTTTCATGTCTTGTCTCTAACTTGATTGATTGGATTTGGTTAATTCCTTCTATATACAACAAAAGGGCAAAACCCTTGTAGTTTGGCTCTCGTTCATGGGTAGAAGTCAAGCTTGGTTGGTTCCCCAAATGTTTTCTAGAAGAGGGTCTGACCTAGTTTTATCTATTGAGCTAGTCTCTCTTTTCTACTCAACAGTTGCCTTGACTAAGTGGATCTCCTTAATGACTAAGGTGGAGGTTTTATCTCTTCTTTGAAACTCTTTGAAGTATCTAAGTTCTCCTCCTATTCAAGTCCTTCATGGGCTTCTGGTTCAACCTTGTTGATCTTTATGGTTAGTTGACCACATCTTTCTTTCCATCCTTCTCTGGATACAATACTATGGAAGAAGGCTTTTCTTTTCTAAAGATAACACTTCTACTATACAAAAACCCTCTCAGCCACAAGATCCCAAATCTTGTACCCTTTCACACCAACACCATAGCTAATGAAGATCCATTTTACAACCTTATTATCCAAATTTGACCACTTCTCCCTAAGCACATGTGCATATGCCTCACAACCATTGACTCAAAGATGTCTCAATGAGGGGTTTTTTCCTAGCCATACCTCCATATATGTCTTATCAACAAGAGATAATAAAGGAGACCTATTAATCAAGTAACAAGTTATGTCAACTACTTCTACCCAAAACTTTTGTTCTAGACCATCTTGACTAAGCATACTCCTAGCCCTTTCCATTAATGTCCTTTTTATTCTTCCTACAACTCCATTCTATTAAGGGGTATAAAGAGTTGTCTTGTGTCTTTCTATTCCATGATCTTTATGGAACTTGCCAAAATTTGTTGAACAAAACTCGTTGTGATTATCAACCCTCGAACACTTAATCTTTGTACCAGTTTGATTTTCCACAAGAGCCTTAAACTCTTTAAACTGACTAAAGACTTCAAATTTACTTCTAAGGAAATATACCCATGTCCTTCTATTGTAGTCATCAATGAAAGATACATAATAAATAGATTTAGAAATTGAATGAACACTAATATGACTAGAAACATCAGAATGTATCATGTCCAATATTTTAGAAGATTTATGAGAACTAGAGTAAAAGTGAATGTGATTTTATTTTCCATAAACACAATGTTTGTAAAAGTAAAACTCAAGATTACAATCGTTCAACCCCTCAACAAGGTTTTTTATTTTTCATGGTCTAAAGACCATTCTCACCTATGTGACACATCTATTGGTTCCATAATATTGTTTTCTCTACTAGAAGTTTTATCTCCAAAGAATGAGCACCCTTTGGTACCTAAACATCACAACCATCAGAAGTAGATACAACACACCTCGTTGCTGCTAGTTCCAATGGTGAAGGTGAAGATTATGTAGATCTCATCACTACAAAAATAGAAGAGCTATTGTATTGAATCATGCATGCATCCAACTAAAATAGAGTGCCAATCTAGACACCCTTAGCAACCACCATAATCTATCCTCTAACTATCTTACACCCTCCACTCAAGAAAACAACCTACACACCTACATCATTAAGTTTTCTTATAGAAAGTAGGTTTTGTGCCAAACCAAGGATATGTAGTACACCATTGATCCCCTTCACTCATCCATCAGAGAATCAAATTAGGGCACTTCCATGACCACCAATCTTCAAATAAGATTCATCTCTAAGGTACACCTTCCCACCATAATATTCTTCATATTTTGTAAACTAACCCCAATGTGGGCTCATGTGGAAAGAAGCACTAGAGTCTATCAACCACACACCTAATGCATGAGTAGCCAAGGAAATGAGAAAAGCATCACCATCATCCTAGGAGGATCTCTCAAACTCATCATTAGAGTCAACCTTTCTTGTTCTCCTCCTTATAGTCTCTTCTAAGGTGTTCAACTTTGCCACAGTTCCAACATTTCTCCTTGAACTTACCAAGAGATTTGGATCTCTCATGGGATTTGGATCTAGACTTATCTTGCCTCTTGTCTTTATTTTTTCATTTTTCTTTGGATCTTCCATGAACCACTAAGGCCTCCTTGGTTGAGTCAGAAGTCTTCCTTCTTATTTCCTTAAATAGAAAAGATGCAATCAATTTGTTCATCTTGAACTTGGTGGTAGTGCTCCCAATGGCCATACCAGGTGGTCCCATGAATTTGGAAAAGAACATAGAAAATTCATAATATGATCCTTCCCTCCATCTTCACTCCCATAGAGCTTGGCTGGGCAACTAGCATATTGAAGGCATTCAAATTATTAGCTACAGATCCACCATCTTCAATTCTAAGATAGTACAACTTCTTTCTTACAAATAAATTATTTACCAGGGATTTAGCCTCACAAAAATTATCTAATATTTTTCCAAAGATTCATTGCAGAAGTCTCCTCATGAACATTTACCAAAATTGAATTTTCTAAACAGAGTCTCACAAGACCCTTTTCCATTCTATCCATTAATTCCTAGTCTTCTTGATTCATACCTGATGGCTTGGTACCAAATATTACATCCCATAGATCTCTATCCATGAGAATATCTTTCATTTTGAGTTTCCACAACTCAAAGTTTGTGCTTGATAATTTATCTATCTCTATCCTTGATGTGCTTACCATCTCTTCCTACAATAAGATAAAAAAACCTCTATACGTAAGCTCCCACTCAAATGAAGATTCGTACAAAAAACCCTCTATCTAACACCTAGAATCCAAGGTGATCAAACTCTGATACCAAATGAAATGAAGAAAGGTATGTAGAAATGATTCCTACACTAAACTTTTAAGGAGAATGTTGTGCAAATTTCAATCTTTTATCAATTACAAAAAGTAGAAACATATAAACATAAAATAAACAATATACTATAACACAGGTGTACGTGAGGAAAACCCTTTTAGGAGAAAAAACCCACACTCCAAAGAAGCTTAATGTGTTATTCAGTAAACAACATACTTACAATACACTTGCAAGGTAGGTCTTCATAGGAGCATCACCAACTAGAGATCTGAAGGAATTCCAACATCATAATAATACCTACAAAACTCACTATATAAAAGCTCCATCTCAAGCACCCATTAAATAGGAGATACAACATACAAAACCATCAAATGGTAATTAGAAAACCATGAACTAAAACTACCCAAAATAGCGGCACCCAAAACCTTAGTTGAAAACCCAACACCCAAATTCCAAGATAAGTCTATAGGCTAAAAATAGGATATTCCTTCCACCTATCATAACATCGTTATAATCCACTCATGAAACTAGTCATTCCATTTTTTACTCATTATCCCCATTAATATACGTTATGGCATGTTGGTCAACAAGTGTAACTCCCCTTTACATCTCTTTTATGGGTTGATGTTTTTACATTTCCAATGAAGGAGGCCCAACTTATGGAGCCATAACTTTTGATCCAAGAGGTCGATTTGGCCCATTTTTTTAATTGTAAAGTTGAAAAAGGTCCGTGTGATAGGCACTAGGGAACCAATGCCAAACAACTTAAAATTTGTTTTTCCAAAAACCAATTCTATAGCCCAAAAAATTGAGTTTTTCTATTTTTCAACCTCAAAATTGCATTATTTGTAATCTTAACATTAGGTGCAAGGTTGAGAAACCTTTCCTAATAGTGACATCATGCCTATGGACATATGTTGAATGTGATTTTGGGAAGGCAATCTGTGATAGGAGAGAAAAAACATATACTTTGCAAAAGAAAGGTTGATCAAACATGTTCTAACTTCATTGACAATTAAGAAAGAAGAGGTGGTGAATAGCCCAAGGACAACACTAGTTTCAAGGAAATAATTCTTGAATGAGTCCAAACATGAAGGACTATGTTTTGTAGTAGTTTTGGCTAAGATGCTACAAGTAGGGGTGGTTGTTGACAAAAGTGAGATACCTTTAGAAGTGAATGAAGTGTTGGGAGAACTTGATGATATTATGTCCATGGAGTTGGTGGAAGGACTAGCACCTGTAAGGAGCATCAGACATCACATTGATTTGATTTTGAGAGCAAGTTTACCCAATAAGGTTGCTTATAGATTGATCCCTATAGAAAAATAAAGTGAACAAACAAGTGCACAAGCTATTGGAAAGAAGATTAGTTAGAGAAATCCTTAGCCCATGTGTGTAGTGCCAATTGTGTTAGCACCTAAGAAGGATGGTGAATAGAGGATGTGCATGGATTCATGGGACATCAACAAGATAAGTATCAGGTATCAGATTCTTTTACCTAGAATGGACAATCTCATGGACTACTTGGGGAAGAATAAGTATTTTAGTAAAATTGATTTAAAAAGTGGATATCACCATATTAGGATAAGAGAGAGATGAATGGAAAATAGTTTTTAAGACCAAAGAGGACTTGTATGAATGGTTAGCGATGCCCTTTGGATTGACAAATGTGCCTAGCACATTTATGTAGCTAATGAATGAAGTGTTGAGACCATTCTTAGGCAAATTTGTAATTTTCTTCCTTAATGATATTCTAATTTTTAGCAACAAGGAAGAACATTTGTTGCATATTAGGAAAGTGTTGTAAAGGCTCAAGGAGGATATTTTGTTAACTTGGTGAAATATGGCTTTATGAAGATGGATTGTTCTATTTGGGGTTTGTTATTTCTACTAAGGGGTTGTAAATGGATCTATAAATTGTAAGAGAAATGGTGGAGTGACCTATGTGTAGGAATGTGTATGAAGCATAAAGTTTTCATGTCCTAGAAAATTTCTACCAAAGGTTTATCCAAAATTTTAATGAGATTTATGCACACATCGTTGAGACCATGAGAGGGGATAGGAAAGAGTTTAAGTGGATGGTAGAAACAGATACGAGCTTTGAGATCCTAAAGAGGAAGATCATCAAAGAGTCGATGTTATCCCTATCAAAATTCACAAAAGTATTTTAGGTGGATTATGATGCAAGTGGGATAACCATTAGAGTGGTTCTCAGCCAAGAGGGCAGACCCATAGCTTATTTTAGTAAGAATATTAATGATGCCAAAAGGAGATATTTTATCTATGACCAAGATTTTTATGCCATAATGTAGGCATTGAAGAAATAGTGATATTATTTACTTCCCAAGGAGTTTGTGGTTTACGTGAACCATCATGATTTACAATTTATTAATATCCATGCCAAAATCAATCAGCAACATATGAAGTGGGTGGAGTTCCTAAAAGGTTAGAACTTTTTTCTCAAGTATTTAAGTGGGGATTCAA
Source organism: Cunninghamia lanceolata (assembly GCA_027924645.1). Lineage (NCBI taxonomy): Eukaryota > Viridiplantae > Streptophyta > Pinopsida > Cupressales > Cupressaceae > Cunninghamia > Cunninghamia lanceolata. The sequence goes on from BSBN01000771.1 coordinate 2,595,736, forward strand.
ACATGATAGAAAGTGCCTTGAGTAGGAGAGAAGTAATATTGTTAACTAAGATGAGGACTAAAGTAGTTAGTTTTGATGCCATGAAGGAGCTATATATAAGGATGATCTAGATTTTAAAGATGTATAGACAATATATCTTGATCCTACCAACATACATAGGACACCATGGATGAACTAATTCTTATAGGATGGACTATTATTTAGAGGATAATAGCTTTGCATATTTCAAGGATCAATGAGGGAGAACTTAATAAAGGAAAAATATTGTGGTAGTTTGGCCATACATTTTGAATTTGATAAGACTCTAGTATAGTTTAATGAGAGGTATTATTGGAAGAAGATGAGTGAAGATATAAAATTCATGCAAGGATGCTAAATTTTCCAATTTGCCGAAGGAGGGAGTCAAAGCACATGACTATATCAACCATTACCAATACCAAAAAGATTATGGGATAACATTAGCATGGACTTTGTGCTTGGGTTGCGAAGAGGGCAAAGAGGTAAGGACTCTATCTTTGTGGTTGTTGAAAGGTTTCTAAAAATGGCTCATTTTATAGCTTGCAAAAAAATAAATGATGTCACACATGTATTGAAAATGTATTCCTTATGGAGGTTATTAGGCTACATAGCTTACCAAAAAGTATAGTTTCTGATCATAATACCAAGTTTGTAAGACATTTTTGGAGGACTCTTTCGAAGAAGTTAGGTACAAATTTGAAATTCAATTTTGCATATCATCCTCAAATAGATGGGTAGATCAAAGTTGTTAATAGGAGCTTGAGAATTTGATAAAGTGTTTAGTTGGTGATAAACCTAATAAATGGGATTTGGTAAGTACCTGAAGCAGAATTGCATATAATGACTCCATTACAAATAAAAGTATGGGTAAAACCTCATTTGAAGTTGTTTATGGCCTAGAGATGTTTTAGAATTAAGAGAACGGAAAAATGTTAAGGTTCATATGAGAACTGCCAAAAAGGAGAGGATTTTTCCAAGCATATGCAATATTTACACCAATAAGGGAAAGACTAGGTTGGAGCGACCAATAATACAAACAACAAGTAGATTCAAGAAGGAGAGAGAAGAATTTTTAAGTGGGAGACATGGTGCTTGCACATCTTCAAAAGGAAAGGTTTCTAACTCATAATTACAATAAATAAAAGTGGAGGAAGCTGTTAAGGGTGTATTTCGGTGGTCAAGTCGCTCGGTTGTAGTGGCGGCCACTAAGGTTCAAACTCCCACTGGGCTAACTTGCTCTTAGGTCTTGCCTCTTTGCTAGGTTGTTGTGCTCATAGGCTATGGGCCTTCGTTGGGCCAACGAGCTCACGGATTTGAACCTCCAGCATTGATGCAATCATTCATGCTAGGTGTTAATGCCAAGGGATGAGGTCCCCCATGTTGTGGCCTCAACAGTTCATAGCTCCAGTCAAATGCGTTCACTGATTTAAAAAAATGGAGGAAAACCGGGCCCTACAAAATTGTAAAGAAATTTTCAACAAATGCTTATGAGTTGGAGCTACCAAAGGGGCTAGACATCTATCTGATATTTAATGTTTCTAACCTATAAATCTACAATGATGGAGAGACATCACAACAAGAGGAGAAAGAGGAAACACCATCAATAAAATGAATGGCATAGCTACCCAAAAGGGAAAGAGAGGATATTAAGAACATATTGGATTCCAGGGTGATTAGGCAGACTAGAGGTAGATAATATAGAGAATATCTAGTAAAATGTAGAACTAGACTAATAGAGGATGCTACTTGGTTGATCCCAAGTGAGATTGAGTAATTTGGATTCAACTTGCAGCAACATGCAATTTTGACAGTGAGCAAGGGCTCACAAATTTTGTTACCTGGGTGATTTGATGTAGAGGCATCATGCCCTACCACCCAAAATAGCATCCATTTTATTTTCTATAATTTTTTTGAAATTTAAAAATTTCTAACCATTTGATTTCTAGGTTCATCTCACCCACTCCTAGCTACATTAATGAACAACAATGCTAGAGAAAGGAAAATAGCAGGTGGAATGGAGTTCAAAGGATGTAGATTCAACATTAATGACTAGATTTTGGCACTTAGAATTGTTAGTTAAGTTTAAAAACATCCAATTTTGGTGATTTTGGAGCTAGAGGAAGCTACCAAAAAAAGAGAGTAGACAAAAATATGAGCTACAAGGAGTTGTGTGCAAAGGAGAAAGAAATGTAAAGGATGTGTGAGCCAAAAGAGGAAGAAAGCCACAATTTTCCTAACTAGCCTAGGTTTTCTCTACACATGAAAGAGGATAGAGACCCTATGTAAGTAGAAAAAAAGAATAGAAAAGATTTGAGGTAAGAGGTGGGCCACCACTCAAAGGAGTATCTTTCCTTGTACATGTATACAACTCAGAGTAAATAGGGGAGTGTTAGCAGTATAAACAAGGGAAAATTTAATCCTTGTTCAAGCCCTATAATCCTAGAAAAACATGTATAACTAAATGTCATTTCAGTTAATGAAATGAAGATGAATTTATTTTAAATCTTCTCTTTTTAATGTGTTAATGTTTGTGTGATTTTGGGTTTAATCATTGATGTGTTGTTTGCTTGCAAACTAGTTTCCTTATGTATGTGTTATTGTATGTGTGGATTGTTATATGATTGTATATGGGTGTGTGTTAGCTCTTTTACCTACAATAATTGAAGTACTAAGTGTGAGTCCTAGCAAGTGGACTGACCAACTACAAGACTACCTATAGCAAAGTTTATGGGTGCAGGACAACCGATAGCAAGTTGGTTTTATGTTTTTTTTCCCTTTGGCTGAAAGTTATTGGAGTGGGTTGAATCTTAGGCACTACAAGTGGTTTGTGGTGCTATAAAAAAGTAAAAATTTGGTTGGTTGCAAATGGACCTACAAAACAAAGTTCACATCAAATTGAGCTATTGAAAAGTATAAAGGAAGGCTAGTGGCTAGAGGTTTCTCACAAATATTGTCTATACTGAAATATTTGCTCTAGTTGCTAAAATGACTTATATTCATACAATAGTTATCTTAGCTTCTAAAAACTTGATGGAAAATTCATCAAACGGATGTAAAAAGTGCATTCTTACATGGTAATTTAAATGAAGAGATTTACATGCAGCAACCACTAGGATTTTTTAAGCCTAGTGAAGAACATTTAGTGTGTACATTGAAAAAGTTAATATGTGGTCTTAAACAAGCTCCAAGAGCATCGTACTCCAAAATTAATGAATACTTTCTTGAAGTAGGGCATAAAAGAAGTAAAGTAATCCATATGTGTATGTAAAGCATAGTGATGGTCAAATTATTATTATTATACAATATGTAAATGATTTAATCATCATAGGAAATCATGTGTAGTCCATTGAAAACACTAAGGAACAACTTAAACAAGATTTTGAAATAACCAACCTAGGGTTGATGAACTACTTTTTGGGTATGCAAGAATGGAAAAAAGAAGGTAGGATCTTGCTTTCTCAAACTAAGAAAATTTAAGATGCTTGTGTAAACCAACTAGTACACCATGTGAAGTAAGACTAAAATTGAATGCTAACTCCATCTAGAAGAAAGTGAATGGAAAATTGTACCAATAACTTGTTGGAAATCTCTTGTATCTCACTATAACAAGACCAGATATTGCATATGCAATTGGCGTTATATTTAGGTGCATGGAAAATACACATATGGACCATTAGAAAGAAACTAAAAGAAGACTAAAGTAAATCCAAGGTACATATCAACTTGGGATTGAATACAAGCATGGAGACAAGCCTACTCTAGTAGGGTATATAGACTCTAATTATGCAAGTCGCGTTGATGATAGAAAATCAACTTCAAGATATATCAGTCACCTTGGTTTAGAACCAGTTTCTTGTAGTAAGAAGTAATCAATAGTGTCACTATCATCCCCAAAAGCTAAATACATAAGTTCTTCAAAGGTATCTCAAGAAGCATTATGGCTTAGAAGATTGCTTGAAGAAACACATCAACCACAAGATTATCCAACTTCTATATTTTGTGATAATCAAAGCACTATCAAGATAGCAAAAAATCTTAAGTATTATGTTAGATGCAAACATATTGAGGTACATGTCATCACTTTGTTCATAACTTTTTTGAAGAGAATGTAGTGGAATTAAAGTTTTGTGGAACAAAAGATCAAATTGCTGACACATTTACCAAAGCATTGTCTCCAATGGAATTTGTCAAACTTTAGGACATGTTACATCTCAAGGAAGTAAATATACAATAAGTGATATTATGAATGTTATGGGCATCCTATCCCAATAAACATTATGGGGGGTGTTGCAAATAGTGTTTATTTAATAATTTGTTTTTACACCTCATCTAGAACATTCCAACAAGTGACACCTATCCCCATCTTCTAGAATCTTCTTTAATAGAGTATTCCACTAGCTATTCCAAGTTCCTCTAGAGATATACAAATATAATAGCCACTCTGCCATTGTACATGCAAGCAAGTATGCTTTAGATTCTTTATGTTGCCATGTAATTTATTTGTTGTTATACAATAAATTTGTGCTTGTCACATCCCTACAAAATCAACTCTTAAAACACCCTTAGTCTTGATGTAATTTGGACTAGGGTGGGAACTCACCAATTGAGATGTTTTATTTTGGGGTGTGTGTGTGTGTGTGTGTGTGTGTGTGTGTGTGTGTGTGTGTGTGCGCGTGCGTGCGTGCGTGCGTGTGAACATTTAAGATAATGATTATTGATGGTCAACCATATCTAAGGTATTATTTGTTAAATTGTTAATATTAATCTTTGGTACATATTCTAAAAGCTTATTCCGTGAAATTAATTTTACTCAAAAGTTCATTTGCTCTTAGAAGTTGTGGAAAAATGGATTCATCTAGTGTTTGTCTATCCTCGTGGACTAATCTTTGTAGTGAAATTATGTCCATTGTTAATGTATTGTTTTGTAAATACATTTACATATAACATTCATGATTCATGATTGGACATTTGCATATCAATGAGAGTCTTAGTATGAATATTCATTGGTAAAATGATGGAAAAGAATTATAAATATGTGATTTAGAATAGATTATTTGAGAATGTGATTAAAAATTGTTAGTAAAAAAATTTGCAAGTTTGCCTTTTTGTTTCAAATATATTGCTCATTTTCTCCAATAAACATCTTTTCACATAGTTTAAAGTCACATAAGTCAATGAAACATAAAAATTGATGTTATTTTTAAAAAGCTTGTGTGGCTATTAGAATAGAATAAAAGATTTGGACCATTTACAAAGTTAAAATAGTCCATGGGACATTAAATTCTATCATTTTAACTTTTTAAATTATCAAATTTTGTTATTTAATTTGATGATAATTTTTTCTTCTTTTAATAAATCTTATATATGACATGTAATTGATCCAAATATTATTGTAAGCTTTCTATTTTAAAGTAAAATGTTTTTTTTTTAAATCCAATGTGTTGAATAAGTTGTATACTTTTTATGTTTTATAGTTAGGGTGGGACCACGTCACAAGTTGATCAAACAATTCTCTAATTTTTAAAAATGTATCAACATTTTTGGAAAAAAAAATTGGTGTTTTTTTGGATATTTTATATTTTTACATTTATCTTTTGCATGATTTCATGCAATATATAAAACTACTTTCCATGTGTTTATTTCTATTAGACACATGCTTAACATTGAAGTAAGACAGATCAGGGCTTAAATTTGATGGTCGTATGGCCGTATTTGGCTATTTTTGCCGTAAAATACAATCAAAATTTTTAAAAGATTGTATCACATGAAAGGGTAGATTTTAGATAGAAGTCAAAATTTTTATAGAGTTATTCTAATATATGTATTTAGTTTATATATAATTTAATTATAATAAAAATATGTCTTAATATTCAAAGGGCAAGTTTGAGTAGATAACTGTCATGAAAATTTTGCTTGATAGGCAGGGTCGACTGTCAAATTTAGGCCCTGAGAGAGATTCATTATTGTATTGAGAACAATTGAGCTTCAGCAAGGGCTTTGAAGCTGGTAGTCTCATGAAATCTTTTTAACAATAGTTTATGTTGAATAATTTAGCAGAGATTTTTTAGGAAATAAAAACATAAATTGGAAAAATTCCGTCCAAATTTTCCCCTAAATTAAGTGGCAGGTATGAAAAACTGGTAGTTAACTCCCTAAGTTAGTGGGGAAAGTTTCAGCCCCACCCCATCTGCACCTGCTGAAAAATAACCTCCTAAACATTAGTTGCTCCTATTTTGGAGGAAAAGATTCTCATTTAAGCATTAGCAAACTTTTTTGAGTTCCATGGGACCCTTTGCTCCACAAAAATAGATCCTCTAGCAGCTCCATGGGACCACTTCCTTATTTACCCCAAAAGGCTGTCTCATAGGCTATTTTTAACCTCATGGACGTTAAAAGCTATTCTATTATATTCTATTCTATTCTATTGTCTTTAATTTCCATTATTACCTTTTGTTACATATTGTATATGCACTTTTTCTATAATACAAACATATCAGACTTCGTTTTTCTTTACAAATTATATCACTGTATAAAAGACATACTCTCTTCTCCCATTCTTCTCTAAAATCCTTCTGGCAGGTCTCCATCCATTGGCTCATGCCTTATCCTATTCTGTCAATAGCCGTACTTCTAAAATACCTTACCTTGCCTATTTTATCCGTCTTCTGTCCTTGGTAATAATTCTGTTTATATTCTATCGGCCGGTGATGAATATACCGCTGCGAGTTTCCAACTTTAACCTTAGCATGGCTTACTGTCAGTTCTCCCCCCTCAGTCTCACAGACAGACATTAGTCTAAATATATATATATTTTTTATTATTATTATTATTACTTACAGTGGCAGGTGGGGGTGAGAGCCCGTAAACAAAAATAGTGTAAATTAAATTCATAAAAATTCAATAAAAAAACATGTATATTCTCCAACGCCGGGAAATCTTACGCCGGAAAAAGTCTAATGTTCCCCGCCGGATAATTTTTTGCTTGAAGCCCCACAATTGAAAAGTCTTATCCACGCATATGATTATTATTTTCTCCGCACAGTATAGTTAAAAACAACTGTGTAAAGTTGTAATCATTCTTTTTATAATTTCTGTTATTAAAAAACTATTAAATTAATTACACTAATTTATACTATATATCATTTTAATATATTAAATCTATTAAATATAGATAGTTATATAATTAAATAATAAATATATTTAATATAAACATAAAAAAATTATGATTTAGTAATTATAGATAGATATATAATTAAATAACAAATAATATATATAATATATTTAATATAAACATTCAAATTTATGATTTAATATAAACATAAAAATTTATATAATTAATATAAATATAAAAATTTATTTGATATTTGAATATCTCAATAATTTTTTAAGTTGCAAATCTTTAAAAAAGTATGAGGGAGAATGAAATCTTTTTACATACCTAAATCAAAGGTAAATAAATAAATTTATTTTAGATAAAAGATTTAGAAAAAAGTTATTTTATTTACTTGAATTATTTTATTTTTACTTTAGAGCTATTTAACGATTATTTTATTTCTATTATAGGCGCCTTGAAAAGGATATCTCGGTGTATTTTATTTCTATTATAGACGCAAATAAAATTGAAAAAAAAAACATGTAAATAAAATTCATTTAATATTATAATTAGGTTATTTTATTTATATTATAGGAGATATCTCTCAGAGTACTTTAGATATATTTTTCCTTTAAAATATAAATATAGTAGTTATATGACCAGTTGCATTAAATTGTCATTTTAGGCTAACAGAGTAAAGTGTCTTCATTACAATAAATATTTTAAATAAAAATTTGATTTAATGTTCAAAATTTTAAACACATTTAGGGGAGAGGACTCAATAGTTTAGCACCCTAACTTCAGGCCTCTCAAAATCTTACATGGCAATTTCTAATCACTCCAAAAAATTTATAGTAGTTTATTTGGCAAGTCCCCTGCTTATAACTAAGGTTCCATGGCCACATCATCAAATATGATGCCACATCAGCACACTTTTTCTTGAGGTGTCAAATAGTTCCCCCAAAAAAGGGTGGACCAATAGGTGTGCATTGAGTCATGTTTTGTTGGTGCGTTGATGTGGCATCACGTGATTGGTTGCTTTTTAAATCTAATGAGCACATTTCGTTCAATTATAAGTACTTATAGTAACACTAACAACCTTAAAGTCACAACTACTAGTGCTAAAATTTTAAAAATATTAGGCCTTAAATACACAAATATTATCACACCTATTGGAACATGAGCAACAATTGGGTCCTCTCCCCTACAGAAAACAAAAATTTTATTTTTTTTTTTTAAATTATAAAATTGTTAATTAATTGTTTTGAAGGGAGATATAATATGTATGTAAGTATCAATTGCTATAATACTAACATATAATATTTATTATGTTTAGAAATAAGGGGCATCACTCTTAAAGAAATATGTGCAAGTTTTTTTAGCAAAGAGAAAACTATAAAGGGTCAAACCAAATTTGGGAGCTACTAAAATTGGAAGGGGCTTGAATTTTTAATTTTTATTTTTATTTTTTGATAAAAGGGTGTTTTTGGAAGGGCCCAAATCCTTTTACAAAGAGAAAGATATAATGATGGAGCCCAGAGAAACAACAAAGAGCAACAACATGGAACTAGTAGCACTATGGTTGCATTACATCAACAAACAAATAGCAACGACATTGAAAATAAAATCAAATGGGTAACCAATGCAAGGACCAATGAAGAACAACCAAATTAAAGCAATTTGAAACCAAAATGCTCCAAGGAGCATTGAACAACCTCAACCATCTTATCCTTGGTACTAAAATCCTCCCGTGTTGAACTCATTTTCTTAGTTGAATCAAGAGGACCAAAGGGCCACATGAAGTCCTTTACCTCGACACTAAATCCCCTTTATCAACAAGAGGGGGGAGGGGGTTTGAGGGGGTGCAATCTATACAAATTAGTCGTAGGGGTCACCCTCATATCCCTACATTGCTCAGAATCCTTCCCCATACTTCCCTCCTTCGACACATTCTTAGAAAGGGTCTTGCAAGCATCATTAGCTCCATCTGAAAAGGAGCCTTCCACCTCACTATTGAGACGTAGGGAAGACAAAGATTGCTTCTTTTTCCTTGAGAAAGATTGTTTTCTCTTGTTGTTTGGGCAATCTACCTCCACATGACCCACTTTGAGGCAACAATGGCAAACAACCATGAAATTCTCAAAGACTATCTGTTGCAATCAAATACCCAATTTAGAGGACAAGGTAATCGGAGAAGGGAGCACATTAACAACATCCACATAAGCACAAAATCTTGCAAACAATAATCATTTCTTGAATTTAGTGACCACATCCAATACAATGAATTGCCTAAAAGAGTTGGCTATGTCCATTATGATCTCATCATCTAATATTCGAAGAAAAAAGGCAACCCAAGAAGCCTAACCTAGACCAAAAAATTTTTGATGCATTCTTTCTTGGGGTCAAAGTCAGGTGACCATTTTTTAGGAATATACCATTCTTCCCAAGAAACCATGGGTTGTCCAAGAGGGTCCTTGCATAGTCTTTAGTATTCATGAAGGATATCATATAGAAGCCCTTCAGAAAAGCAACAATCTCAAGTTGTCCCCTGAGTTTCCATTTATGTAGTGCCCACTTTCTAAACACATCAATATTAGGACGAGTTCCACAGAATCTCCCAAAAAGCAAATTTCTAAACCTAGAAACAAACCTATCAACAATAGAGTCTAGATTAGAGAGCGAAGTACTCAACCCATCTATGAATGGTGAGCAAGACAGGAGAATCATTTGACAACAACAACCCAACACATGTTCATAAATTGACTAATGTTGGGACCAATAGGGTTTGCCTCAACAACAACAAGGTTAGGGAAACTCACCACCAAATCATGTTCCTTACATGTCTCTCCCAAACAAAGAATAGTAGAGCCTTCAAAACCATGTCCCAGGCCCAATGCACATCATTTTTTTTAATAAAAATATTTTTATATTTAATAATAAATTTATATTTATCTAATAAAATATAATTTTCAATAAAAATATGATATTTTCATAGTTTATATTAGTAAGCACCTTCCATTAACATTTATAATCATATTTCATAATTCATCATTCAAATTATATTTTATTTTTCATTCTCATAATAAATCATAAAATACAATTCAAAATATCGATAAAGAAATCTTCACACAATTTTAACCAAAAATATTCATAATTATTAACAGATTTCAATATATATATATATATATATATATATATATATATAATGATTTTGTTTTTAATTAACAATGTATAACTATATTTAATAAGTTCTATAGTTATTTTTATTCTAAAAACTATATTTATATTTTACTTACAAATATATATTTAAATTATTTAACAAATATTTATGCATTTTAATAATCACTTAAAACTCCATATGTGTGTGTCTATATATATATATAATTTAAGAAATATTTATGCATTTTAATAATCACTTGAAACTCCATATATGTGTATACATGTATATATGTGTGTGTGTATATATATTTATATTATTTAACAAATATTTACTTAAAACTCCATATATGTGTGTATACATGTATGTGTGTGTGCATATAGAAACAAATTTCAACTTATATAATGATTTTCTTTTTAATTAACAATGTATAACTATATTTAATAAGTTCTATAGTTTTTTTTTTTAAACAAAAGTGGCGAACCACTATAATATATATTACTTATAAATAAAAAAATTACAAAATCCTGGTTCAGAGAGCATACTGGCAGGAAAGAACCAGGAAGAAAACCTCCGGTTATAGCTCGATAATTACATTTTTCCAAAAAATGAATTACAACCCCGTCAAGTCCACTAGAACAAAGATAATGAGCTCCCTCTTTCGCAACCCAAAAAAGCAGGAAATGAAGAACCTGCCAACTAGATTCCAACTAACTTGAAGCAATATAACGTCCATTACCATCTTTGACTATGCACCACTGGACTATGCAGGGCCTTACATTAACAAGCTTACAAAAAGAGATAGCAAAAGTGGTTTAAAAACATAGAAGTCAGGTAAACACTTTAACCATCAGCTACAACGTTCAAATCTTGCAACAAAAAATTACCCTCGGCTACATCCGGATCTACTAGTGACCCAGGGGGAGGAGAAATCTGAGGGTGGAACTGAACTAGATACAGCAAAGCATGAAATTTCTCTTCCACCTAATTCACCAGTGATTCCCCCAACTCATTCCTATGAGCATGGAGAGAGATGTGCAGAAGGTCCTCATTTTCAAGATGAATGATCGAGCCAAAGGCATTGTAAGTACAATTATGAGTAGGAGAATGGAGAATATTACATTTAGTGAACAATCCCCCAATTAATGCACTAGACTTAAACAAGTCATAATTTTGAAAAGCTTCAAGCAACAATTCCTCTGAATACAGGAAACGGTGAACAAACTTGGTAATTAACTGCCTTACCAGCGAAGAGTCCTAAACCAAGTCCATCACATTGGAAGTGAACATTAACACAATTTGAGAAGGGTAGAGAGATCTCGCACAAGAGTCCAGCAAATCTTTCCCCACCACCTCACGAACAACTTCTTCAATGTCTTGGTTTTCAATTGCAAACAGAGAGGCTAAACCTTCTGCATTCACACTCCCAAAAAAGGTCATCTCCCACTTCTACATAGGGAAGAGAAGTCAGTGATTCAACTGAATCTCCATCTTGCACTCTTTAACAATGAATGAATAAAATAGGGGAAGGCTATGGTTAAATAATCTCGAAGGAATCAAGTAATAAAGGCTCAACATCATTTTCAGATCACTTAAGTGATGTCACATTACGGGAAACCACCATAAACTAATAGGAAGTAAAGAAGGAGATCACAAAGCAAATGTCATCATTAAACAATTAATACGCACATATAACCTGCATGAGACAAAGTGAGAATAGAAATAATAGAGTAAGGCATTTAAGCCACACATGTGCTCAAGTCATTCCTCACAATGCTTAGAATATTGGGAAAACCTCCAATGTTTCCACTATCTAGAATCAAAAGATCCTCCTCCAAATCAAAAGCTAGATTGGCTAAAGCATCTGCCAAATGGTTTCCTTCTCTATAACAATGCGATATAACAAATTTTTCAAAAGTTTGCAACATATCCCTGCCTCTTGTAGAAAATAATTAATCTTCCAATTTATAGCAACATTTTTTTAAAGCATTTATAATTATCAAAGAGTCCCCTTCTATATGTAGATCAACAATATTCAACTTTTTTGCAAGCTTCAAACCTTCAACCAAAGCCATAATTCTTGCTTGGTTATTTGTGGTCTCTAGAATTTTATTGGAAAAAGCCATCAGTAATTCACCTGAATCACTTCTTAAAGCACCCCCAATCGAGGCAGGGCCTAGGTTACCACGCGAAGCACCATCAAAGTTAAGTTTTACAAAGCCTAGCTCAGGAGGCTTCCATTTAATAGTACTTCTGTCAACTTTTAAAATTGGAGAGATCCCTAAATCTGGCAAAGGCTTCAAGAGCTTCCAATCTTTCAAAATCTAATCATCCCAAAAGGACAAACTTAAATTTGAAACACCCTTCCTCTATAAATTGCTCATGACAACTTTTGAAATAGTCTTCTCAATTACTAATAAAATTCTTTCAATATTTTGAAATTCTCTTCTAAATATCCTCTGATTTCTTTCTAACCATAAACTCCATATCACAATAGAAGGAGAAACTAACCAAATAGAAGAGAAAGTAGAACCTTTATAAAGAATTGGCCAACTATAAAATAGATCCAAAATAGAATTAGGTAAAGGAGCATACCAATTAAGCTTAGATAACAACCAATACCAACAATCTGAAGCAAAAGAACAAAGCACAAAGAGATCCTCATCACACTTGCCACAAAAAACACATTTAAAAGGCTCTACTATTCCAAGCTTACTTAATCTCTGACTAGTCAAAATTTTCTTCTTGAGGGCCAACCAAGCAAAAGCACCAGCTTTTGGAAGACAAGCAACATTCCAGCAAAGAGAATAAGGCCAGTCCAAAATTTGATTTCCTTGTTTGAAAACCAATGAACTATACCCATCTTAGATAGAATAAGAATCATTATTAGCATAAGTCCAAATCAATTCATCTTTTTTTTAGAGTAACAAATCCTCCTCTTTTGGAGCTGATTAGATAGTAGTACCTTTTGATCTTGAGGAAAATGACACCCATGAAAATCTTTCCACACAACTGATAAAAAAGAACCATCCCTTATAACAGAAAAATAATCCTTCACCTTTCTCCCCCAATTCTGAATAAGAAACTCTTTAACCTAATCCAATCCATGACATTGAGATAACGGAGGAAAACCATTCCATGAGTCCTCCCAAAAACAAGCCTTAGAACCATTAAAAATCTTCTAAGAAAGATAAGGAAGAATAACACCTCTACAAGCCACCAAAAAATTCCACATATTAGAACCCTTAGGCGGATTCTCCACTGTGAAAATTCTTTCTAGACTGAAAGAATCCAAATATTTATGCTACATAAGTTTACACCATTTTAACTGGGGCTTAGAGAAAAGCTTCCAAGCCAACTTAGCACCCAAAGACTTATTTTGAGCTTCTAAATTATGATTACCTGCTCCACCTAAAGATTTGGGAATACTGATCTTGTTCCAAGAGATCAATGGGATCTTATTGCTGCCTTCTGAACTACCTTTCCAGAGAAAAGATCTAAGTGATTTCTAGATATCCTCGATAATTCCTTTAGGAATCTTCAAAACTGAAAGCATATAAATTGGGAGTGCAGTCAAAACTAACTTAAGGAGAGTAATCCTGCCAGACAGAGTGAACCATCTTCCCTTCCATAGGGCAATTCTATTATGAATTGACTTAGAAATCTTAGCCCAGAATGACCTCCTATTTGGACCAAAAAACAAAGGAATGCCCAAATATTGACTAGGGAGGGACCCTAACTTAAACTTCATAAGAGAAATGATTCTATTTTGGATATTTGCCTTGGTATTGAAAAAGAAGACTTTAGATTTCTTCGATTTTACCTCTTGATTTGAAACTGCACAATATTTTAGAATTGTGTTATGAATGCATTTGACCTCTCTTAGAGAAGGATAACCAAACAATAAGGTATCATATGCAAAAAGAGTATGTGAAATAGGAAAAGGAACACGAGGAATAACAATACCTTTCCAATTAGAAAGCCTACACTGATTGATAATTTCTCAACTGAAAGCTTCTGCCATAATAATAAAAAGATAAGGAGACAAAGGGTCCCCTTATCTAATCCCTTGAGAAACATGGAAAAAATCAGAGGGACTTCCATTAACCAGAATAGCAGATCTAACTTTCAAAATGTAGGACCAAATCCATTTACACCATTTTTTTGCAAAACCAAATTTCCCAAGGACCTTCATAAGGAACTCCCATGAGATTCTGTCATAAGCCTTCTTCATGTCTAGTTTTAATATCATAGCTAACAATTTGAACTCCTTAACAAAGTGAAGAACTTCATGAGCAATTAATGCTCCATTTGTTGTCTCCTTTCCTGGTACAAACCCACCTTGTTCATCAGAAATAATCCTAGGAATCAGAGAGGCCAATCTCATTGTGATGGCTTTTGTAAAGATTTTATATAAAGTATTACACAAAGAGATAGGTCTAAATTGGGCAAAAGAAGTTGGAGAGCTGACTTTTGGAATTAGGGCTATAAAAGTAGCATTCAATGCCTTCAATATATTTCTGTTCTTCCTTGATTCTTCCAATGCTAGCCAAACATCTCTACCAATAATATCCCAACATTTCTTAAAAAAAGGGGAGTATAACCATCTGGACTTGGGGCTTTATCTAGGTCCAAAGAGAAAACAACACCTCTTACTTCTTCCAAAGAAAACTCTTTTAGCAACATATGATTGTCTTCTTCTTCAACCAAACCTGGAATATTATTCAATAATATTATTCTTAAAACCATATTTATATTTTACTTACAAATATATATTGCCTCAACAACAAGGTTAGGGAAACTCACCACCAAATCATGTTCCTTATATGTGTCTCCCAAACAAGGAATAGTAGAGCCTTCAACACCATGTCCCACGCCAAATGCACATCATTTTTTTAATTAAAAATATTTTTATATTTAATAATAAATTTATATTTATATAATAAAATATAATTTTCAATAAAAATATGATATCTTCATAGTTTATATTAGTAAGCACATTCCATTAACATTTATAATCATATTTCATAATTCATCATTCAAATTATATTTTATTTTTCATTCTCATAATAAATCATAAAATACAATTCAAAATATCAATAAAGAAATCTTCACACAATTTTAACAAAAAATATTTATAATTATTAACAGATTTCAACTTATATATATAATGATTGTCTTTTTAATTAACAATGTATAACTATATTTAATAAGTTCTATAGTTATTTTTATTCTAAAAACCATATTTATATTTTACTTACAAATATATATTTAAATTATTTAACAAATATTTATATATTTTAATAATCACTTAAAACTTCATAGATGTGTGTGTATATATATATATATTTATATATTTAAATTATTTAACAAATATTTATGCATTTTAATAATCACGTAAACTTCATATATGTGTGTGTGTGTGTGTGTACATGTTATGGAGTAAAAAATATCCATAATTATTAATAGATTTCAACTTATATATATAATGATTTTCTTTTTAATTAACTATGTATAACTATATTTAATAAGTTCTATATAGTTATTTTTATTCTAAAAACCATATTTATATTTTACTTACAAATATATATTTAGATTATTTAACAAATATTTATGCATTTTAATAATCACTTAAAACTTCATATATGTGTGTGTGTGTGTATATATATATTATTTAACAAATATACATTTTAATAATCACTTAAAACTCCATATTTGTGTGTGTATATATGTGTGTGTGTGTATACACATATATATGTTATGGAGTAAAAAATATCTATAAATTTCAACTTATATATATAATGATTTTCTTTTTAATTAACAATGTATAACTATATTTAATAAGTTCTATAGTTATTTTTATTCTAAAAACCATATTTATATTTTACTTACAAATATATATTTAAATTATTTAACAAATATTTATACATTTTAATAATCACTTAAAACTCCATATATGTGTGTTTATGTGTGTGTGTGTGTTATGGACTAAAAAAATCCATAATTATTAACAGATTTCAACTTATATATAATGATTTTCTTGTTAATTAATAATGTATAACCATATTTAATAAATTCTATAGTTATTTTTATTCTAAAAATCATATTTATATTTTACTTACAAATATATATTTAAATTATTTAACAAATATTTATGTATTTTAATAATCACTTAAAACTCCACACACACACACACACACACACACACACATATATTTGATCGATAAGCAGAATTATATTATATATGTAAGTAACAAAAAATTACAATGTATGAGCCCCTATTTCCCTTCCCATATTGATAATAGTTCATAGTGGCCACGCAGGCCTAAAACCAAAAAGCCAACATATGGCTGAGAACATTGCAAAATCACCCAAAAAACTTCATCAAATTACTAAGGAGACCTAGCCCATGAACCAAAAACCTAGACTGTTAAACTATATACATTCAATTTACAGTAACGAAGCTGCCATTGATTACTAAACAAAAAGAGAAACCTAGTTGAAACTAGGGATTAATCCAGGTCCATCACCTCTTCCTCCACACAAACCAGGTCTGCAAAGTCATAGAGCCACTGCACTCCACGCGGTTGCACAAGGTTGCAGAAGTGCTTCAGGAAGCTACACCCCTCCTCTGCCCTCTCAAGATGTTCGAAAAATGAAGTCTCAACAAAGTTGCCCAGAAACGGGATCCACAGAATGTCTTCCGCTCTTGCTAAGCACTTTTCATGATCACAGACTCACGGAAAACCCACCCCCAGCTTGGCCATTTCGACTGCCTCCTCCAAACTGCCTAGCATTTCAGGCTTGAAGAGCTCCTTTGTAAGATGGATAACCATAGACTTCTCCTCACCTAGGTCTAGAAGTGAGGCGACAAAGCGGGAAGAAACATCAGTGTTCAC
The DNA here is from genome assembly GCA_027924645.1 of Cunninghamia lanceolata. Classification (NCBI taxonomy): domain Eukaryota; kingdom Viridiplantae; phylum Streptophyta; class Pinopsida; order Cupressales; family Cupressaceae; genus Cunninghamia; species Cunninghamia lanceolata. The sequence continues at coordinate 2,612,903 of BSBN01000771.1, forward strand.
TCTGTAACGATCCCTAGCTTGCAGAAAATCCTTACCCAGAATCCTTTTGGTCGCTGCAATTGCCAGAGGATGGCTGGTTCTCATAATCCTTGAAAGACGAAGATTAGAAATCATGCCAAGAAAAGCCATTTGACTCTTCTTGCCAACTAGTCTTACTAGGGTATCCATTGAAGAACTCTGCAAGATTCACCATAGGAATGAGGGATTTCCTTCTATCAAAGGTGGTTAAAAGACCATTGTGGAGACTTGAGCATTTAAGAATAGTATGTGCCGGTTTGCGTGCCAACAAGGAAATGGCAAATCCCCATACATCGCAATGATTTCCCTCCTCTAAATTGAAGTGATGGAGCAGCTCTCTCATGCCAAAAAGGAAGGCAGTACTGAGATCCGTCAAAACCTGCATCAATCTCTTAACTGCGCCAAATCACTGACATCATCCATCATCCACTGTGTACTAAGTTTCGTCATCCAAAGATGACGAAGTAATGAAGGCTATCTTCTAGGAGGACTTCTAATGATTACCAAGTCCCATCCATGATCAAATGAGGTGAAGTGAGATCCGCCACCATGTCAAGGAGGAGCTAACCTGGCTTCTCCCTGCCTCCATGCCCCAGTCCTTCCACTCTGGGGTAAGTGAGAGGACTCCCACCCTTCCTCCCACATGCTTAATTAAATTTAACTATGGTGCACGGCCAAATTTGTTATCTCTTTGAGGTTTTTACCATCTGCTCCCAAGTTTGAAAGAGCATCTGCCTCTAAGTTCCTTCCCTGAAGACATGTTTTATCATGACCAATTCAAAAGAATCAAGAAGGGTGGTTGCCTGCTCAAGAAACACGTTTAATCTCCAATTCACCATCCTCTTTGTCTTGAGGCCATTTATTATCAACAAGGAATCCCCTTCCACTTCCAGTTTTTTGATTTTGAGTTCTTGACACAATCTGAGGCCCAAAATTGTAGCTTGCATTTCTGCCATGTTATTTGTTCCTTCCTAAAGACTTTCCGCTAATCTTCTAATAGTCCTGCCATTCCAATCTTGAACTATACACCCAACACCGGATGCTCCTGGATTTCCTCTGGCTGCCTGTCGAAGTTGAGTTTATACCAACATACTTCTGGAGGGGACCATTGCACTAAGCTCCTTTGGGCTTTCGAAAGGTCCTAATTAGAGAGATCTAAAGAAGGAAGGAGGAGGCCTTGCCATTTCTTCCTCATAGCTGCATCCCATGAAATGAATTTCTTATTACCGAACCCCCCTTCTGCCAGTCTAGCATTCACAACTTCCACAATGTTTACCTCCAATTTGTTGACGAAGGTGGAGAAAGGAATTTCCTTATCCTAAAAGATCCTCTGGTTTCTCTCCTTCTAGAGTTCCCAAAGGAGTAGGGAGGGACTTGACATCCATAAACTTCCAAAAATCAAATCCTTGTATAGGGAAGGCCAAGACAAAAGGAGCTCTAGGAGTTTCGAAGGCAGGGCTAAAGACCATTGGAGTTTGTCACACAACCAGGACCAGCACCTGGAAGAAAATTCATAATTGAGGAAAAGGTGATCACCTGTTTCTTCTTCTTGCTTGCAAAGAGCACATCTGGAAGGACCCGCATACCCCAACTTTTTAAATTTTTCCCCTGTGAGAACCCTGCCTCTCGAGGCAGCCCAGGTGAAGATTCCTGCTTTAGGAAGGCAAAGTTTATTCCAGCACAACTTTACGGGGAGGTTTGTATTTTATTACTTAACAAATATTTATGCATTTTAATAATCACTTAAAACTCCATATATGTGTGTATACATGTATGTGTGTGTGTGTGTATATAAACAGATTTCAACTTATATATAATGATTTTCTTTTTAATTAACAATGTATAACTATATTTTATAAGTTCTATAGTTATTTTTATTCTAAAAATGATATTTATATTTTACTTACAAATATATATTGCCTCAGCAACATCAAGGTTAGGGAAACTCACCACCAAATCATGTTCCTTATATGTCTCCCAAGCAAAGAATAGTAGAGCCTTCAACACCATGTCCCACGCCCAATGCACATCATTTTTTAATTAAAAATATTTTTATATTTAATAATAAATTTATATTTATATAATAAAATATAATTTTCAATAAAAATATGATATTTTCATAGTTTTTATTAGTAAGCACATTCCATTAACATTTATAATTGAATTTGCTTAATAAAGCACTCATAACCAAAATTGGCTGGAACCTTATTGCTGGGGGCAAAGATTGGGGCAACATTATGAAAGCCAAATATATGGGGAACTCAACCCGGAAGACATTTTACTTTCTTCTGACTTTCCTAGAGGCTCGGTAATATGGAATAATATCATGAAATGTAGAACTATTCTTTTGAAAGGCAGCAAATGGAAATTGGGGGATGGAGAATCGATAAGATTTTGGGAAGACAACTTGATCAATGGAGGACCCCTAAGAAAGAGTCAAAACACTTAGGATTTGATGAAACTAGAAGTTATTACTTTGGAGACTGGGTGAAGGATTATTTCCTCCCTGGATGCTGTGAGTGGGCCCGGCTATCAGAGTACTGCCAAAGACAAACAGAGCTGACTGGAGTTGCTAAAGAGATACAACTGCTCTTAAAAGGATGTAGAATCCCCCTCTTCCGCAGAAAGACAGATTGATTTAGATGAAGGAAAAGTCTGGAAGGTTTACCGTTAAATCTGTCGATAACCTGTCCCTTCCCCATGAAAGTGATAAATTTTGGAAGAGCATCTGGAACCACAACCTTGTACCCAAAACGAACCACTTTTGTTCAGTGGTTGTTCAAAACAAAATCCTTACTATTGATAACCTCCAGATAAGGGGCTTCCAAATTCCAAACAGATGTGTGCTTTGTATGAAAGATGAAGAGTTTGTCTCTCATATTCTTTTACACTGTGAATTCGCTTGGGAAGTTTGGAGTATGGCTCTGAATATTCTGGATGTTCCTTGGTGCGAGAATGGAAACTTGGAGGATCACATTAGAGCCTGGATCTCCCCCTTTTCAAATCTAGTTTGCCATGAAATATGGGCCCACACCCCCTATTCTGTCTTGGAGCCTTTGGAAGGAAAGAAACAATAGACTCTTCAAGGAAAAATTCAAGAACCCTAAGGAAGTTTTCAGCTTTGCTGTCAATCTGCTGCAAGACAACATCAGTAACAACTCCATAAAAGTTGTTGAAAATACCCCAAATGCTAAAGAAACCAACATAATTAAACGATGGACTATTCCTATAAGTACCTGCAACGTGGATGATAGGAAGAAAAAAGCCAGAGCCAACACTAATTGGATCCCTCCCCCAAGTGGTTGGTCAAAACTAAACTTTGATGGTGTTGCCAAAGGCAACCCAGGGTTAGCTAGTGGTGGAGGAGTGATAAGGTCTGATAAGGGCTCTCTGATGGCTGCTTTTGCTGGTAGCATAGGGGAAAACACCAATAACACTACAGAAGCCATGGCCCTCCTATGGGGACTCAAAATTGCCTTGTCTATAGGCATTAAAAACATAATAGTGGAAGGCGATTCCATGGTTGTCATAGAAGCTATTAAAGGGAATAGTAGTGTTGGTTGGTAGATAGAGGATGTCATCAAATATATAAAGGGTCTTCTCCTAAAGTTTGAGGGTAAAGAAATGAAACATATCTACAGGGAAGGAAATAAGGCCGTGGACCTTATGGAAAATTTGGGGATTAATATTCACCCCTTAAGATGTTGGAGGGATTTAGATAATTTACCTAGGACAATCAATAATTGTATTCAGAAGGAGGCCCTCAACCCCTCATGATGGATAGTATGATTTATATTAGTGTTTGGAGTAGTGTTTTGGCATGCCTTTTTGACATAAAGGGAGGACATGGTGTGGAGGACAGTAGAAGGAGTCCTACTCACTCTTTTGTGATGAGGTGGTGAACTGAGTATTATGTGCACCTTGATAAAATTAGCTTAAATCATGTTTGGCGAAAAGATAGTTGTAAAGGGTCTTGTCAACTTCTGGTTAATGTGCTGGATCCAAGAGGCTCGCACGAGTCGGGCCCTGATGACATTTATGATCTGAACGCAGTCAGGTTCTAGATTGGCGTGCAAAGGATGATAAAGAAACTTAAGGTTCTTGTTTTATGCACTGCTAGATTTTTTGCGCAACCTCTCCCTACTCTCTACAACAACTTTTTCTATGAGAGACTTGCTTTTGTTTGCTTTTGGGATTCTGGCTTTGTGCACTAGAGGTATAGGAAAATGAGGGGGATAAAGTGAGGATGCAGCCAATGAATTGCAATGAATTCAAGGAGCACCTGCAAGTTTGGAGCATAGCGTATGAGGGAGGAGTTATGGCTTTCCTTGAATCTTTGAATGGCTATGATGAAAATGTTTTGACTAAATTTGTTGAATCTTGGGATGGGAGGCGAATGGTGAAAGTTGGAGGGGTCCAATTCGTTGTTTCAGAGGACTCCATTGCTGCTACGACTGGTTTGTCGTGTTCAAGAAACAGACTCAAGAAGCAGACTCGTGTCCCAGATTTGGAGGGTATGAAAATGTTTTATAAAGAGGGTGAGAAACAAATTTGGCTACAGGGTGGCTTTGAATGTGAGAGTCTGGTCACGCCATGGAACTGGGTATGCTTTCTAATAATGAAATATTTTACTCTTGAGGGTAGATACAGAGTGTTTTATCACTATCATTTTGCCTTTTTAAATCATTTTCTCCATAAGGCTCTAGTGAATTTCCCCTCCTTCTTGCTATCCAGTCTTGAAGCCTCTGTCATGCATACCAAAAAAGAGCGCGAAGAGGACCCTGAGGTGATTTTTGTGCCCTTACACCAAGGCCTAATTTTCTGGTTGTATCATTACCATTGAACTCTGAGTCTGACTAAACCTCTAGCTACTTGTCCTGTTGAGGATAGCTCCAATGAAGAATCCAAAGATAAAAATCCCCTAAGTGTGAGACTTGTGAAGCTAACCACTCCAAAGGCCTCTCAGCTTGCCTCCCCTTCTAACCATCCTATGAGCAGTCCCTCGGGTCCCTTGTCTAGGCCGCCTATGTCAAAAACCACCTCCTTTTCGAAAGCTTTCTCTAGCAGCCAATTCCTGGGTCAAACCCTTGAGACCTCTCATGACAAATCTCATGTTGTTTCTCTTGAGGGCTTGTGTAAGCTGAAAAGTAGAAACCCTATGCAAGATAACAAAAAATGTAAGGGAGGGAGTCCTGTAGAAAATAAAACTGTAAAAAAGAGATGTAGTGAGGGAGGTGAGAGGAAAGGGGTTGAAGAATCTAGTAAAAAGTAGGGGAATCTGGGGAAGGAGGAGGTTATGATTGTTAAAGAAATTGCTTTGGGTAAGGAGGGCTCTGCCAGAAGACCGATTTTGAGGAGATCTTCTAGATTAGCGGGAGGTATGCCCCAGGGAATTAAGATTGTGGATTATTCCACTGCTTCTGATAGAGAAGACACTGTGCAAGATGTTGAAATGAAGGGAACCAAAACCACCCCTATGTAGGAACAGGAGGGTGCAAGCCACTTTGCTTCTATGAATAACTCTTTCTACAATACTAATGAGGAAGAAACAGAGGTGCAGGAAACCCCTGACAAGGAAGTTATGAGCGCAAGAAGGGATGTTGATAACAAGAAGCTGGAAGTTGAGCTTGCTGAAGTTAAATCTCGCCTGTCTATGATGGAGAACAAAGTCAAGAATCTAGTTAAACGGGTTCTGAGGTCATCCCACAAGGCTGTTGAATCCTTTTCTATTCTACAGGTGGACTGAAAGAAGACCGTGGATTCTTTACTGGAGGATCAGGAAAATTTAATCAATATGATATCTAATGACTGGAAGTCTCTTCTTAGCTAGGTGGTTATTGCTTTATGTTATTAAAATACTTGTTTAAAGACTCGTTTAATGTTTTGTTTATGTTTTTTTTATGAACCGTTAATCAGCTGTTAGTCAGTTGTTGGTGGCCTTGGGCTTGTTCTACTACTGTTTGGCTTTTGTTATCGGGTTCTGCTCCCGTGCTAGTAGCTTATCTGTATCAAAAACATTTATAATCATATTTCATAATTCGTCATTCAAATTATATTTTATTTTTCATTCTCATAATAAATCATAAAATACAATTCAAAATATAATAAAGAAATCTTCACACAATTTTAACCAAAAATATTCATAATTATTAACAGATTTCAACTTATATATATAATGATTTTCTTTTTAACTAACAATGTATAACTATATTTAATAAGTTCTATAGGTATTTTTATTCTAAAAACCATATTTATATTTTACTTACAAATATATATATTTAAATTATTTAACAAATATTTATACATTTTAATAATCACTTAAAACTCCATATATGTGTATACATGTATATATGTGTACACACACAGATATATATACACACACACACACATACATACATACATACATGTTATGGAGTAAAAAATATCCATAATTATTAATAGATTTCAACTTATATATAATGATTTTCTTTTTAATTAACAATGCATAACTATATTTAATAAGTTCTATAGTTATTTTTATTCTAAAAACCATATTTATATTTTACTTACAAATATATATTTAAATTATTTAACAAATATTTATACATTTTACTAATCACTTAAAACTCTACACACACACATATAACTTAACTTAACAAATATTTATGCATTTTAATAATCACTTAAAACTCCATATATGGAGTTTTAAGTGATTATTAAAATGCATAAATATTTGTTAAGTTATAGTTATATATATATATATATATATATATATATATATATATATATATATATATATATAATGATTTTTTTTTTATTAATAATGTATAACTATATTTAATAAGTTCTATAGTTATTTTTATTCTATAAACCATATTTATATTTTACTTACAAATATATATTGCCTCAGCAACAACAAGATTAGGGAAACTCACCACCAAATCATGTTCCTTATATGTGTCTCCCAAATAAAGAATAGTAGAGCCTTCAACACCATGTCCCACGCCCAATGCACATCATTTTTTTAATTAAAAATATTTTTATATTTAATAAAAAATTTATATTTATGTAATAAAATATAATTTTTATTATGATATTTTCATAGTTTATATTAGTAAGCACATTCCATTAACATTTATAATCATATTTCATAATTCATCATTAAATTATATTTTATTTTTCATTCTCATAATAAATCATAAAATACAATTCAAAATATTGATAAAGAAATCTTAACACAATTTTAACCAAAAATATTTATAATTATTAACAGATTTCAACTTATATATATATATATATATATATATATATATATATATATATATATAATGATTTTCTTTTTAATTAACAATGTATAACTATATTTAATAAGTTCTATAGTTATTTTTATTCTAAAAACCATATTTATATTTTACTTACAAATATATATTTAAATTATTTAACAAATATTTATGCATTTTAATAATCACTTAAAACTCCATATATATATGTGTGTGTGTGTGTACACACACACACACATATGTATACATGTTGGCCTTACTTCCGGCATGACCAATCGCCCTATATCCATAGTTTCGAACTGTAACTATCAACGGTTTAGAAGATAGGTCTCATAGTTAGCACTCGACCGACTAGACTAAAGGGCATTTGACTACATACTTCAATTTTGTGACTACATATATGTAGTAAAAAATATCCCTATGCCTTTTTACCTCCTAGTTTAGCTCCTAGGACCCTGTGTTTACACTTTGCGAGCTTAATACTAATCCCTTAGCAATTTCCCCCGAAACCCATGTCAAATGGGACTTATGGCCCATTTTAAACTTTAATTAAGAGCAAAAAAGGCCCTTGGGACTTGGGCGCCCATGCCCAAGTCCAGGCTAATTTGTCGGGATCCAAATTTTAATGTGTCAGCATAGGACCTTTAAAAAGGTTTCCCTATGTTCGCCTTTTCAATTTAAATTACGAAACTTAGCGGGAATGCAATTATAAGTGAGTTTGTCTTTATTTTACACCTAGATGGATAATGTGAACTTGTGATATTGAGCTAAGGGATTTCAAAGCATTCCTTGTGTTGTAGAGCAGAATTGTGTTGTTATTGTGTTTGTTTATTGCAGATTTGGCTTCATCAATCCATCTCCTAATGATTTGAAGGATCTTCATCTCTATGAGGGCTTCACCTCTAAGGTGACATCTATTTGTGTTTCAATCATTTCAATTCATCATTTAATTTGGCCTTTGCCCTCCTTGGGCACACACTCTATCTAACAATGGCGTTGGAAGACTTGAATGTCATTCCGGGGCTTAACCGAGGCAAGTTCCTAAACACCACAACCCCCAAACCCCTCTCTTTGTGATTGTAGGTTACAAGTGTGGGATTTGGCAAAGAGAAGGTACAAAGAAGCAATTCAGAGGATAAGGATTCAAGATCTGGAAGAAACTTGCTGATATTTTACCCTACTGGACTAGGGCGCCCATCCCGTAGTCCTCCTGACAGGATTTTTGTTGGGAATTAAGGTGTCTCAACCTTGGTAATTCCTTGTATTAATTAATTGTATGTATTTATTTATTGCCTATTAATGTATTTTAGACGCAAGCCATGTTTCGTCATCTTGTGGGAGTTGGCACAGTGATGTGTCATCCTACGTGGAAGGTGACCACGTGTAATTTTGTCCTCACATGAGGAGATATGCATCCCACTTAGTGGTAGAGGTATTTTTCCATGTGTCAGCACTTTGACTAGTGTGTAACTTAATCTTGACTGAAACAATTATGACAGATTACTATGATAGAATCTATGACACGTAAGAGTTGTAAATGGAAGGTTCTATGACAGGTGAAGACATGTGTCTCAAGGCATCTTGGAAGAAGGCATCTTTGGGCGCCCCAAGGAGGGTTATGACATGTTGTAAGAAAATATGTTATTTTTAGTCAGTGTATGACAAATTCTCTTATAGCTGTAAGAGCTGTCAGTTATGACGAATACTATGACAGTCGTAAGATGCGTAAGAGCATCTGTCATTGCCCAACTTGGGAATAGGCCACCTCATTGGGATGGGGTGATGTGACAAGTGTCATGACCATGCTACAGTGTTGGACAAGTGTCGCTAGGCATGGGTTTTGGGCCATGAGGCCAAGTTGGACGCCCATGTCAAGGAAAGTACATTTTTTGCCTTGTAAACTTCTATTTAAGTAGGTGCTTGGAGAGGAGATGTATTATGTGATTGATAGTACTGTTATGCTGTCGAATTGTCTCCAGATATGAGTGTCAAAGATTCCTATAAATACTTGCATTGCAAGTGTATTGTAAACCATTATAGTTTTGATAATACATTGTGCAGGTTTTGGAGTGTGGGGTTTTTCTGCCGTAAGGGTTTTCCCCACGTTATATCTTGTCTCTCTCTTCTGTCTACATTATGTGTGTATGTGTATTGCTGTAATATCTCTATTGTTGGGTTAATAACACTATAATTGTAAAGATCAAAACCAATTTGCACTCATCTCTCCTCTTTAGATTAGTGTAGGAAGCAATTTCTGCACACCTAACTTCCTTTCAATTGGTATTAGACCCTGGCCAGTTTTGGTTCTAGCTGTTGGGTAGGGGTTTTTTGAGCTAATCTTAGGTTGAGTGAGAATCTGTGCAGAGTATTCTAAAATCTTGTTGCATGAAGGAGATGGCAGACACATCCGAAAGATTAGAGGTGGAGAAGTTTAATGGCACAAATTTTGAGTTGTGGAAACTTAAGATGGAAGACATGCTTGTTGATCGAGACCTATGGGAAACTGTTTCTGGTGTAAAACCAACTGCAATGGCACAAGATGATTGGGATCTCAAAGATCAGAAGGCTAAGGGTCCTATAAGACTCAATCTAGCTAACTCTATCCTATTAAATGTCCATAAGGAGAAGACCACGAAAGAGCTTTGGAAGAAGCTGGGAGATGTTTATCGGGCTAAATCCCTAGTGAACAAGCTTTTTCTGAGAAAGAAGTTGTAATCTCTGAGGATGGAGGATGGAGGATCTGTTGCAGATCACCTGAATGGTTTCAACATGTTAGTTGCACAGTTGACTTTTGTTGGTGTGAAGATGGAGGAGGAGGATCATTGTATGACCTTGCTTTGTTCTTTGCTGAACTTGTGGGATTATCTTGTTATGGCTATTGGGAGTACCACATCCACTTTCAAAATGGATGAAGTGGTATCTTTGCTATTATCTAAAGAGATGTAGAGAAAGTCCTCTGAAGCAGCTAAAGAGGCTCTTGCAGTTCGTGGAAGACCCAAGGAGAAAGGGAAAAAGGACAAGAAAGATAAGAAGGGTAGATCCAAATCTCGTGGGAGATCCAAATCTCTTGGAAAGTCCAAGGCTCTCTGTTGGAACTGTGGAAAAATTTGGCATTTTTGAAAGGAATGCAAAGAGGAAAAGAAAAAGAAGAAGAAGAATGTCCCAGACTCAGATTCTAACAAGTCACAAGATGATGGTGATGCCTTCATCGTAGCCTTGGCCACCCATGCATCTGATGATGTGTGGTTGATTGATTCTATTGTATCATTCCACATGACCTTGCATCAAAGCTGGTTCACGAAGTATGAAGAGTTTGATGGTGGAAGAGTGTGCCTGGGTGACTATTCTCATCTGAAGATTGTTGGTCGTGGAAGAGTCTCAATCTGATTCCCTAATGGACGAGTGAAGGGGATCTCTGGGGTCATGCACATCTCAGGCTTGGCATGAAACCTGCTTTCTATAAGCAAGTTGAATGATGCAGGTGTGCGGGTTGTCTTTTCAAAGGACACATGCAATATGACTAGAGGATCTATGGTGCTTGCGAAGGTTACTTGGAGAGGTACTTTGTTTCAGCTGGAGGCATGCACTTCACAGTGCAATAGTTTTTCTAACTCAAAGAAAAGAGTTGCGGTCACTTCATCCCCACCATTGGAACCAGCAGTGAAAAAGTATGTTTTATCAAATTCTGATGGTAGTGCATTTTGGGTACCCAAGGGTGCTCATGCTTTAGAAGTTAAGCTTCCTATTGAAAAGACAATGTTATGGCATAAGAGATTTGACCACATTGGTGAGAAGGGTCTTAGAACCCTGAAAAATAAAAACCTTGCTGAGGGGTTAAATGATTGTAATCTCAAGTTTGACTTCTATGAACATTGTATATATGGAAAGCAAAACCGTGGTAAGTTTTACTCTAGTTCTCATAAGTCTTCTGGTGTGTTGGACCTTATTCATTCTGATGTGTTTAGTCCTGTTAATATTCCTTTGATTTCCAAATCTATATATTTTGTATCTTTCATAGATGATTACAATAGAAGGACATGGGTTTATTTTCTCATAAGCAAGTCTAGAGTCTTTGGTCGGTTCAAAGAGTTTAAAGCTTTTGTTGAGAATCAGACTAGTAAAAAGATTAAGCTTTTGAGGACTAACAATGGTGGTGAGTTTTGTTTCGTAGAGTTTGATAAGTTCTATAAAGAGCAAGGAATTGAAAGACATAAGACAACTCCATACACCCCGCAACAAAACAGAGTTGCAGAGAGGATGAATAGGACACTGATGGAGAAGGCTAGGAGTATGCTTAGTGGAGAAAGCCACGAACAAAAGTTTTGGGCTGAAGTTGTAGCCACTGCTTGCTACATGGTAAACAGGTCTCCTACATTAGCTCTTGTTGGTAAGACACCTATGGAGGTGTGGTTTGGTAAGAAGCCTTCAGTTAGACATCTTCGTGTTTTTGGTTGTGAGGCATATGCACATGTGCCTAGGGAGAAACAGTCTAAATTGGAGAACAAGGCTATTAAGTGTATTTTCAATGGCTATGGTGTTGGTGTGAAAGGATACAAGATTTGGGATCCTGTGGCCAAAAAAGTGTTGTATAGCAGAAGTGTTATTTTTAGAGAGTTAATACCTTCTTCCATTGTTCTACAACTAGAAGAAATAGAAAATAAAGAGGATGTAGTTCAGTTTCCTTCTACTCCTGAGAAGACTGAACCAACAGAGGCTGTCAAACCTGATGATGAGGAAAGCTCTAGCAGCTCTAAATGCTCAAAAGAAGAAGTAGAACCTCAACCTTAGCCCTTGAGGAGGTATACACGAACAAGAAAGAAACCTGATAGGTTTGGTTATTCATTGCTTGATTCTAGTTGTGCTTTTGCCTTGCTTACTAACACTGATGAGCCTAGAACTGTGACAAAGGCTATGGGCATGAAAGATACAGGTTCTTGAAAGGAGTCCATGGAAGATGAGATGGCTTCTATGGAGAAGAATAAAACTTGGGACTTGGTGCCTTTGCTTGAAGGATGGAAACTTGTTGGATGCAACTGGGTGTTCAAGAAGAAATTCGGTGCAAATGGCAGTGTTAAAAGTACAAGGCCAGACTGGTTGCGAAGGGGTACTCACAAGTGGAGTGAATTGATTATGGTGAAATTTTCTCTCCCGTTGCAAAGCTGACATCCATTCGATTTTTGTTATCTCTTATAGAAGCTTATGACTTAGAGGTGGAGAAGATGGATGTGAAGACAACATTCCTTCATGGTTATTTGGAGAAAGAAATTTACATGTCACAGCCAAAGCATTACATAGAGAAGGGTAAAAAAAATTTAGTTTGCAAGTTGAAAAAGTCTTTGTATGGTTTGAAGCAGTCTCCTAGGATGTGGTACCTAAAGTTTGATTCCTTTGTGTTGTCGTTTGGATTTCTAAGATCAAAATCAGATCATTGTGTTTATTATAAATTTGACAATGATCACATTCTCATTATTGCATTGTATGTTGATGATATGTTGTTAATTGGGAATGGTAAGAATATGATTTATGATTTGAAGTCTCAATTGTCAGCACAATTTGAGATGAAAAATCTAGGGGCAGCTAGGTACATTCTAGGAATGGAAATCAGAAGAGATAGAGCTAACATAAAACTTTGGTTAAGTTAGAGTAAGTATGTGAAGATCGTGTTGGATAGGTTCAGCATGGCAGATTGTAGACCATTGTGTGTTCCAATTTCATTGGGGACAAAGTTATCTGTTAATGATTGTCTGAAATCTCCTTCTAAGGTGGAGGACATGAGCAGAGTACCTTATGCTAGTGTTGTTGGCAATTGATGTATGCCATGGTCTTCATAAAACTAGACATTGCCCAAGAAGTGGGAGTCCTTAGTCGATTTATGGCTAATCCTGGACAGGTACATTGGGATGCTATAAAGTGAGTGTTCAGTTATTTGAGGGGTACTTCTGAGTATTCCATATGCTATCATGGTAATCCTATAGGACCTCCACATTCTATTTGTATTCATGGATTTGTGGATTTTGATTGGGCGGGTGACATTGACAGCAAGAGATCCACTAGTGCTACATGTTTACTATGTTCAGTGGTGCAATTAGTTGGATGAGTAAGCGGCAACCTGTGGTCGTTTTATCCACGACAGAAGATGAGTATATGGCAGCAACTCATGCTTGCAAGGAAGCCTATAAGGTTTTTCAGATATTGGTGTTGATGCAAGACAGATTGCTATCTGTTGTGGCAGTCAGAGTGCGATTTGCCTAGCAAAGAATCCAACTTTCCATGCCAGAACAAAGCATATTGATGTATAGTTTCATTTTGTGCAAGACATGGTAGAGGATGGGAAGGTGAATTTGGAGAAGGTGGACACTTTGAAGAATGTTACAAATGCATTGATGAAATTAGTGGGCACAGACAAGTTCAGATGGTGTTCAGAGTCTATGGGCCTCTTGGTCTATAGCAGTTAAATCCTGTTATTTCCGTTGGCTCTTACAAGGTGTTCAACAAGTGAGAGAATGTTGGGAATTAAGGTGTCTCAACCTTGGTAATTCCTTGTATTAATTAATTGTATGTATTTATTTATTGCTTATTAATGTATTTTGGATGCAAGTCTCGTTTTGTCATCTTGTGGGACTTGGCACAGTGATGTGTCATCCTACGTGGAAGGTGACCACATGTAATTTTGTCCTCACATGAGTAGATAGGCATCCCACTTAGTGGTAGAGGTATTTTGCCATGTATTGGCACTTTGACTAGTGTGTAAGTGAATCTTGATTGAAACGGTTATGACAAATTCCTATGACAGAATCTATGACGCGTAAGAGTCGTAAATGGAAGGTTCTAGACAGGTGAAGACATGTGTCGCAAGGCATCTTAGAAGAAGGCATATTTGGGCACCCCAAGGAGGGTTATGACATTTTATAAGAGAATATGCTATTTTTAGTCAGTGTATGACAGATTCTCTTACAACTGTAAGAGCTGTCAGTCATGATGGATTCTATGACAACTGTAAGATGCGTAAGAGCATCTATCATTGCCCAACTTGGGAATAGGCAACCTCATTGGGATGGGGTGATGTGACAAGTTTCATGACCATGCTGCAGTGTTGGACAAGTGTCCCTAGGCGTGGGTTTTGGGCCATGAGGCCAAGTTGGATGCTCATCTCAAGGAAAGTACATTTTTTGCCTTATAAACTTCTATTTAAGCAGGTGCTTGGAGAGGAGATGTATTATGTGATTGATAGGTACTTTTATGCTGCCAAATTGTCTCCAGATATGAGTGTTGAAGACTCCTATAAAGACTTGCATTGCAAGTGTATTGTAAACCATTATAGTTTTGATAATACATTGTGTAGGTTTTGGAGTGTGGGGTTTTTCTCCCGTAAGGGTTTTCCCCACGTTATATCTTGTCTCTCTCTTCTGTCTACATTCTGTGTATGTGTATTGCTGAAATATCTCTGTTGTTGGGTTAATAACACTGTAATTGTAAAGATTAAAATGATTTTGCACTCATCTCTCCTCTTTAGATTAGTGTAGAAAGTGATTTCCGCACACCTAGCTTCCTTTCAATTTTCCCCGAACTCAGGAACAAGTTATAGTCTGACACTATTCACTACTCCGGATCTACAAAAATATTGCCCTATTAGACTTGGGCACCCACCCATAGTCCATGAAGTCTTCAATTCTAGAAATCCAACTTCTGGTATATTTCTGATCCTTCCCGAGCATCTTCCTATCCCATTTTCTGTAGCATTATGTTCGTTTGTACCTAATTTCATTATAATTAGGGTTTGAGGCTTATTCAAATTAGGGTTTGACAAATCTCTCAATCTAATCAATCTTTCCATATCATTCCTAAGTACATCAACCTGTAGTTGAATCTTCATTCATCGGTAGTGACTTGGCTCAGTTGTTGTCCTTGAATGTTAGTGTGAAAGGAGGGTTTGATTTGAAAGATTTTAACACCATTCATCCCTCTTCTACATTTTCACATATAACACATGTATATACATGTGTATATATTCATGTCTATAGATATATACATACATATATGTATGTATATCTATATACATACATATATGTATGTATATCTATATACATATATACATACATGTATATATGTAGACATACATACATATATAGAAATATATGTATATGTATATATATATATATATATGTATATGTATATGTATATGTATGTATATAGGTATATATGTGTGTATGTATATATGTGTATTCATATATATGTATGTATATATCCATCCATACATACATATATGAAATGATGTTTCCTTTGGGGTTAACCAACATCAGTCTAGGGTATGTGCATGGAAATGGGGGACCAAAAGGGGGTCAAACGTGGTCACTTTTTTTCTGAAATAAAAAAAAAACTGATCTTGCATGAAGAATTGAAGATAGCCATGCTCAAAATTAGAAGATATGATAAGAACAAGTTTTGTATATATATATATATGTGTGTGTGTGTGTGTGTGTGTATTCATATATATGTATGTATATATCCATACATACATACATATATGAAATGATGTTTCCTTTGGGGTTAACCAACATCAGTCTAGGGTATATGCATGGAAACGGGGGACCAAAAGGGGGTCAAAAGTGGCCACTTTTTTTCTAAAATCAGAAAAAACTGATCTTGCATGAGGAATTGAAGATAGCCATGCTCAAAATTAGAAGATATGATAAGAACAAGTTTTGTAGTGCTCCGAGTCTAGTTTCAAAACTACTATTTTTTTCTAAAAAATGGTGGAGATTAAGAGATTCAAATAGGGGGGGAGCACACAAAGTGCTCTTGTTTTTGTCAGAAAAATATAACATAGTGTATAGTGTGCTCCCGCTAAAATGTCTTTTTTTTTTAAGTATTAGACAAATCGCAACGGTGGAAAATTAGCTAACACCATGTAGTTTATGCCTGCTTTTTCTATTAATTTTTTTTATGAATAATGAATTTTTTATGAATTTTCAAAGTGGACACATCTTGAAAAATAAAAATTTGAGCGTGCTACCCCCCAATTTTTTTGAAAACTAATCTCATTTTTTTCAATGTCTATATAATTGAGTCTAGAATCTAAAAATGTAATTTGTTTCAAATTTTGATAAACATGTAAAAAATGACACCAAAAATACTAGACATAGGTTTTCTGGAAAAAAATAACACTAGCAAAAGAACTTGAAGATGGAAACCTTAAGGTTATTAGATTTTTGAAAAAAATACATGGTTAGAAAGCCAATAAAAAACTTGAAGTTATCCTGGCATTTTTTGTATTGACATTGAAAAATGTGTAAACCATAGGAGGAGCACGCACGATATTTGGTTGAAATTTCTAACTTTTGTTAAAAACATGTCCTTGGTGTCCAAAAGCTACCTCCAACCCTTTGGGTTGGATGCCCAAGGCAAATCCAACCCTTAGGGTTGGAATTTCCCAAAGCAGGAAAAAACGCGAGCGCGTTATAAAATAGTTAAAATGAATTTTATGCATCTGTGTGTGTGTGTGTCCATTCGACTTTTTTTCCACCTCCTCACCTCTCTATTTCACATCTTAACCCTACCTTTCCTAGTTTTCCTTTAGATCCCACCAATTAGTCCCTATTTTAATATTTTCCACCTCTCCTCTCATCATTCTTCCCATCCAATTAACTTTCATTTTATCTTGTTTCCATTTCATCCTCCCAATTTATATCCTCATCCCTCTTCGCATGTCCTAGTTTTCTTATTTCCATTTGCTTTGTCGATAAGGGAGAGGGAGAGGGAGGAAGAGGGAGAGAGGGAGGAGATGGAGGGGAGAGATATGGAGGGAGAGAGAGAGAGAGTCCTAGTTTTCTTATTTCCATTTCCTTTGTCAATAAGAGAGAGAGAGGGAGAGAGGGGGAGATAGAGGGGAGAGATAGGGAGATAGAGGAATGATAGGGGAGAGAGAGGTGAGAGATAGGGAGAGATAGATAGGTAGATAGAGAGGAGACAAATAGGGAGAGATAGGGAGAGAGGGAGAGAGATAGGTAGAGAGAGGAGACAGATATGGAGAAATAGGGAGATAGGGAGAGATAAAAGAGACAGAGGGAGATAGAGAGTGAGGGAGATGTCCAGAGACATAGGGAGAGAGATTGAGAGGTAGAGGGATGATAGCAATAGGGAGATAGGGAGATAGAGGTTTAGGGTTGATCGGGTTTTGGGTTTAGGGTTTAGGGTTTAGGAATTAGAGTTTAGGGGCATTATTTACGGTTTAGGGGTTTAGGGTTTAGAGAGATAGGGAGAGAGAGAGAGAGAGGGGGGGTAGAGATATGGAGAGAGAGGGTGAGGGAGAAATCCAAAGACATAGGAAGAGATATTGAGAGGTAGAGGGATGCTAGAGATAGGAAGATAGAGGTTTAGGGTTGCTCAGGTTTAGGGGTTAGGGGTTAGGGTTTAGGGGCATTATTTAGGGTTTAGTGTTTTAGGGTTGCTCAGGTTTATAGTTTATGGTGTTGGGAATTAAGGTGTCTCAACCTTGGTAATTCCTTGCATTATTTATGTTTGTATATATTAATTAATTGCCTATGTTGTAAATAAATTGTAAATTCCATATTGTCATGTTGTGGGATGTGGCACGGTGATGTGTCATCCTACATGGAAGATGACAACTTGTAATTTTGTCCTCACATGAGGAGATAGGTATCCCAATTTGTGGTAGGAGCATTTTTCCATGTGTCGGCATCTTTCATGTTGTGTAAGGGAATGTTTGACCGAAATGGTTATGACGGATTCCTATGACGAAGTTATGACATGTAAGAGTCAAAAATAGAAGGTTGTAAGACATGTGAAGACATGTGTCATGAAGCATCTTTGAAAAAGGCATATTTGGGTGCCCCAAGGTGGACTATGACATGTTGTAAGAGAATATGCTATTTATAGCCTGTGTATGATAGATTCTCTTACACCTATAAGTTGTAACTGCTATGACAGATTCTATGACAGTCGTAAGTTTCATAAGAGCATCTGTCATAACCCATTTTGGAAATAGGCGACCCCTTTGGGATGGGAACTGTGGACAAGTGTCAGACACATTCTACAATGTTGACCAAGTGTCCTTAGGTGTGGGTTTTGGGCCATGAGGCCAAGTTGGATGCCCATCTCAAGAAAGGTCCAATATTGCCTTATATTTTCTATATAAATAGGTGCTTGGAGGAGTAGAGGTATTACAGGTTTTACAGGTACTGTTATGCTACCGGATTGACTCCAGACACGAGTGTCGAAAACCATTGAAGCTTGCATTGCAAGTGTATTGTAAACAAGATTTCAGATTTGTTAATACATTGTGTAGGTTTCTGAGTGTAGGGTTTTTCACCCAATAAGGGTTTTCCCCACCGTAAATCTTTGTCTCTCTTCTTCTATCTTCTTTTTGGTTCATGTGTATTGCTACAACATCTTGTTTATGTGTTTCATATTGTTGTAGTTGTAAGGATAAATTTGAATTTGTATAGCTCTCCCCTCTTTAGATTAGTGTAGGAAGCAATTTCCGCACACCTAGCTTCCTTTCAGTTGGTATTAGAGCTTGATCACCTTTGGTCCTAGTTGTTGGGTAGGAGTTTTTTGAGCTGATCTTAAGTTGAGTGAGAGTCTGTGCAGAGTATTTTGAATCCTATTACATCAAAGAGATGGCAAGCACATCCGGGAGGATAGAGGTGGAGAATTTCAATGGCACTAATTTCAAGCTGTGGAAGCTCAAGATGGAAGACATGCTTATAGACCAAGACCTCTAGGAAACTATCGGTGGTACTAAACCAGTTGCAATGTCACAAGTTGATTAGGATCTAAAGGATCGGAAGGCTAAGGGTTTAATAAGACTTAGTCTTGTTGATTCTGTTCTATTAAATGTCCATGAGGAGACTACTGCAAACTTGCTTTGGAAGAAGTTGGGAGATGTGTATCAAGCTAAATCCCTGGTCAATAAACTTTTTCTGAGAAAGAAGTTGTATTCTCTTTGAATGGAGGATGGAGGATCTATTGCCGAACATATGAATTCTTTCAACATTCTAGTTGCTCAATTAACATCCGTTGGTGTGAAGATGGAGGAGGTGGATTGATGTAAGACCCTGCTTTGTTCTTTGCCAGACTCGTGGGATCACCTTATTATAGCTATTGGAAGCACCACATCCACATCCAAAATGGATGAATTGGTTTCTTCGCTGTTGTCTGAAGAGATGCAGAGAAAGTCTTATGAGGCAGCCAAAGAGGCTCTTGCAGTCTGTGGAAGACCCAAGGAGAAAGGGAACAAGAAGGACAAGAAAGCTGAGAAGGGTAGATCCAAATCCCATGGGAGATCCAAATCTCCTGGAAAGTCCAAGGCTCTTTGTTGGAACTATGGGAAAACTGGGCATTTTTGAAAGGAATGCAAAGAGGAGAAGAAGAAGAAGAAGAAGAAAGCTCCTGATTCAGATTCTGACAAGTCACAAGAAGATGGTGATGCTTTCATTGTAGCCCTGAAAACCCATGCATCTAATGATGTGTGGCTGATTGACTCTGGTGCAACATTCCACATGACCTCACATCGAGACTAGTTTACCAAGTATGAGGAGTTTGATGGTGGAAAGGTGTATCTAGGTGATGACTCTCATCTAAAGATTGTTGGTCATGGAAGAGTCTCTATCTGATTCCCTGATGGACAAGTGAAGGGGATCTATGGGGTTATGCACATCCTAGGCTTAGCACGGAACCTGCTTTCTGTAAGTATGTTGAATGATGCAGGTGTGCAGGTTGTCTTTTCGAAAGAAGGATGCAAGATGACTAGAGGAGCTATGGTGCTTGCTAAGGGTACTAGGAGAGGTACTCTATTTCATCCAGAGGCATGCATTCGACAATGCAATAGTTCTTCTAACTCAAGGAAGAGAGCAGCAGTCACTTCATCCCCACCATCTAAATGAGCAGTGAAGAAATCTGTTGTTTCTAATTCTAATGGTTGTAATCGTGCATTGGAAGTCAAACTTCCTACTGAAAAGACAATGTTATGGCATAAGAGATTTGGGCCACATTGGTGAGAAGGGTCTACGTACCCTGAAAAATAAGAACCTCATTGAGGGGTTAGATGATTGTAATCTTGAGTTCACTTTTGCGAACATTGCATATATAGAAAACAAAACCGTATTCATTTTACTCAAGTTCTCCTAAGTCTTCTGGTTTGTTGGACCTTATTCATTCTAATGTGTTTGGTCCTGTTAATATTCCTTCATTATCAAAATCTGTATATTTTGTATCTTTTATAGATGATTACAGTAGAAGGACATGGATTTATTTTCTCAAAAGCAAATCTGAACTCTATAGCAAGTTTAAGGAGTTTAAAGCCTTTGCAGAAAATCAGACTAGTAAAAAGATTAAATGTTTGAGAACTGACAATGGTGATGAATTCTGTTCTACAAAATTTGATAAATATTGCAGAGGAACTTGCGATTGAAAGACAAAAGACAACTCCAGACACCCCACAGAAAAATGGAGTTGCACAGAGGATGAACAGGACACCGATGGAGAAGCTAGGAGTAATGCTTAGTGGAGCAGGCCTAGAACAAAAGTTTTGGGCTAAAGCTGTTGCCACAACTATCTAGTAAACAGATCTCCTACATCAGCTCTTGTTGGAAAGACACCCATGGAGGTGTGGTCTGGTAGAAAGCCTTCAATAAGGCATCTTCATGTTTTTGGTTGTGAGGCATATGCACATGTGCCTAGGGAGAAGCGGTCAAAGTTGGAGAACAAGGCTGTTAAGTGTATCTTCATTGGCTATGGTGTCGGTGTGAAAGGATACAAGCTTTGGGATCCTGTGGCTGAAAAAGTGTTGTATAGTAGAAGTGTCATCTTTAGAGAGCTTACACCTTCTTCCATTGTTTTATAGCCAGAAGAAAAAGAAAAGAAAGAGAATGTTGTTTAGTTTCCTGCTACCCTGAGAAAACTAAATAGAAAGACAATGTTGGACCTGATGACGAGGAGAGCTCTGGCAGCTTTGAAAGCTCAAATGAAGAAGTTGAACCTCAACCTCAACCATTGAGGAGGTCTACATGGATAAGAAAGCAACCTGAAAGTTTGGTTTTACATTGCTTGATTCTAGTTGTGATTATGCTTTGCTCACTAACAGTGATGAACCTAGAACTGTGTCAGAGGCTTTGGATATGAAAGATGCAGGTTCCTGGAAGGAGGACATGGAGGATGAGATGGCTTCTTTAGAAAAGAATCAAACTTGGGACTTGGTGCCTTTGCCTCCTGGATGGAAACCCGTTGGATGCAAATGGGTGTTCAAAAAGAAAATTGGTGCAGATGGCAGTGTTCAGAAGTATAAGGCCAGATTGGTTATGAGGGGTATTCACGAGTGGAGGGTATAGATTATGGTGAGATCTTCTCTCCCGTTGCAAAGCTGACATCCATTCGATTCCTGTTGTCTCTCGCAGCAGCTTATGACTGGGAGGTAGAACAAATGGATGTGAAGACAACTTTCCTTCATGGTGATTTGGAGGAAAAAATCTACATGTCACAGCCAGAGCATTACATGGTGAAAGGTAAAGAAAATTTGGTTTGCAAATTAAAGAAGGTCTTTGTATGGTTTGAAGCAGTCTCCTAGGAGATGGTACTTGAAGTTTGATGCCTTTGTGTTGTCAATTAGATTTGTGAGATCAAAATTAGATCACTGTGTGTACTTTAAGTTTGATGGTGATTGTATTCTCATTGTTGCATTGTATGTTGATGATATGTTGCTCATTGGGAAGGGTATGGATATGATTTCTGATTTCAAATCTCAGTTGTCAGCACAGTTTGAAATGAAAGATTTAGGGGCAGCCAAGTACATTCTAGGAATGGAAATCAGAAGAGACAGAGCAAACAAAAAACTTTGGTTAAGCCAGAGTAAGTATGTGAAGACCGTGTTGGATAGGTTCAGCATAGCAGATTGTAGACCATTGTGTGTTCCTGTTTCATTGGGGACAAAGTTGTCTGTTGAGGACAAAGTTGTCTGTTGAGGATTGTCCAAAATCTCCTAGTGAGGTGGAGGACATGAGCAGAGTACCTTATGCTAGTGTTGTTGGCAGTTTGATGTATGCTATGGTCTACACAAGACTAGACATTACCCAAGCAGTGGGAGTCCTTAGTCGATTTATGGCTAATCCTAGATGGGTTCATTGGATGCAGTTAAGTGAGTGTTCAAATATTTGAGGGGTACTTCCGAGTATTCCATATGCTATCATGGTAATGTTACAAGACCTCCACATTCCGTTGACATTCATGGATTTGTAGATTCAGATTGGGCAGGTGACATTGACAGCAGGAGATCCACCAGTGCTTATGTGTTTACACAGTTTGGTGGTGCGATTAGTTGAATGAGTAAGTGACAACCTGTGGTTGCTTTGTCCATGACAAAAGCTGAGTATATGGCAGCAACTCATGCTTGTAAGGAAGTCATTTGGCTTAAAATATTGTGTTCAGATATTGGTTTTGATGCAAGTCAGATAACGATCAGTTATGACAGTTAGAGTGTGATTTGCCTTGCAAAGAATCCAACTTTCCATGCTAGAACAAATCATATTGATGTTCAGTTTCACTTCATGCAAGACATGGTAGAGGATGGAAGGTAAATTTGGAGAAGGTAGATACTTTGAAGAATGTTGCAGATGCATTGATGAAACCAATGAGCACAGAGAAGTTCATATGGTGTTTGGAGTCTATGGGCCTCTTGGCCTATAGCAGTTAAATCCTGTTATTCTATTGGCTCTTACAAGGTGTTTGAAAAGTGGGAGAATGTTGGGAATTAAGGTGTCTCAACCTTTGTAATTCCTTGCATTATTTATGTCTGTATATATTAATTAATTGCCTATGTTGTAAATAAATTGTAAATTCCATATTGTCATGTTGTGGGATGTGGCACGGTGATGTGTCATCCTACATGGAAGATGACAAATTGTAATTTTGTCCTCACATGAGGAGATAGGTGTCCCACTTTGTGGTAGGAGTATTTTGCCATGTGTCGGCATCTTTCATGTTGTGTAAGGGAATGTTTGACCGAAATGTTTATGACAGATTCCTATGACAAAGTTATGACATGTAAGAGTCGAAAATAGAAGGTTGTAAGACAGGTGAAGACATGTGTCATGAAGCATCTTGAAAAAGGCATATTTGGGTGCCCCAAGGTGGACTATGACATGTTGTAAGAGAATATGCTATTTATATCTTGTGTATGACAGATTCTCTTACACCTATAAGTTGTAACTACTATGATAGATTCTATGACGGTCGTAAGTTTCATAAGAGCATCTATCATAGCCCATATTGGAAATAGGCGACCCCTTTGGGATGGGAACTATGGACAAGTATCAGGCACATTCTACAATGTTGACCAAGTGTCCTTAGGCATCGGTTTTGGGCCATGAGGCCAAGTTGGATGCCCATCTCAAGAAAGGTCCAATATTGCCTTGTATTTTCTATATAAATAGGTGCTTGGAGGAGTAGAGGTATTACAGGTTTTACAGGTACTATTATGCTGCCAGATTGACTCCAGACACGAGTGTCGAAGACCATTGAAGCTTGCATTGCAAGTGTATTGTAAACAAGATTTCAGATTTGTTATTACATTGTGCAGGTTTCTAAGTGTGGGGTTTTTCACCCAATAAGGGTTTTCCCCACTGTAAATCTTTGTCTCTCTTCTTCTATCTTCTTTCTAGTTCATATGTATTGCTGCAATATCTCATTTATGTGTTTCATATTGCTGTAGTTGTAAGGATAAATTTGAATTTGTATAGCTCTCCCCTCATTAGATTAGTGTAGGAAGCGAATTCCACACACCTAGCTTCCTTTCATATGGTTTAGGGGTTAGGGGTTGGGGTTTAGGGGCATTATTTAGGGTTTAGGGGTTTAGGGTTGCTCAGGTTTACGGTTTAGGGTTTAAGGATTAGGGGTAAGGGTTAGGGTTTAAAGAGAGAGGACCTATAGGGAGAGATAAAGGAGACAAGGGTGAGAGATGGGGAGATAGAGAGTGAGGGACATGTGTAGAGACATAGGGAGAGAGAGATTGAGAGGTAGAGGGATGATAGAGATAGGGAGATAGGGGATAGATAGGCAGATAGAGGTTTAGGGTTGCTTGGGTTTAGGATTTAGGGGTTAGGCATTAGGATTTAGGGGCATTATTTAGGGTTGAGGGTTTCTCAGGTTAATGGTTTAGGGGTTAGGGTTTTGGGTTTTGGGGTTAGGGGTTAAGGTTTAGGGTTTAGGTTTAGAGAGAGAGAGGACTAATAGGGAGAGATAGAGGAGACAGAGGGGAGAGATAGGGAGACAGAGAGTGAGGGACATGTCCAGAGACATAGGGAGAGAGAATTAGAGATAGAGGAATGATAGAGATAGGGAGATAGAGGTTTAGGGTTTCTTGGGTTTAGGGGTTTTGGGTTGCTCAGGTTTATGGTTTAGGGGTTAGGGGTTAGGGTTTAGGGGCATTATTTAGAGTTTAGGGTTTATGGTTTAGGGGTTAGGGGTTAAGGTTTAGAGGTTTAGGGTTTAGGGTTTAGAGAGAGAGAGGACCGATACGAAGAGATAGAGGAGACTAAGAGGAGAGATAGGGAGATAGACAGTGAGGGACATGTCTAGAGACATAGGGAGAGAGATTGAGAGGTAGAGGGATGATAGAGATAATGAAATAGGGGAGAGATAGGGAGATATAGTTTTAGTGTTGCATGGGTTTTGGGTTTAGAGAGAGATAGAGGAGATCGAGGGGAGAGATAGGGAGATAGAGAGTGAGGGACATGTCTAGAGACATAGGGAGAGAGATTGAGAGGTAGAGGGATGATAGAGATAGGGAGATAGGGGAGAGATAGGGAGATAGAGGTTGGGGTTGCTTGGGTTTAGGGTTTAGGGGTTAGGGGTAAGGAGTTTAGGGGCATTATTTAGGGTTTAGGATTTAGGGGTTTAGGGTTGCTTAGGTTTAGAGGTTTAGGGTTTAGGGTTTAGAGAGAGGACCAATGGGAAGAGATAGAGGAGACCAAGGGGAGAGATAGGGAGATAGAGAGTGAGGGACATGTCCAGAGACATAGGGAAAGAGATTGAGAGGTAGAGGGATGATAGAGATAGGGAGATAGGGGAGAGATAGGGAGATAGATGTTTATGGTTTCTTAGGTTTAGGGGTTAGGGGTATTATTTAGAGTTTAGGTGTTTAGGGTTTCTTGGGTTTAGGGTTTAGGGTTTAGGGGTTTAGGGTTTAGGGTTTAGAGAGAGAGGACCGATAAGGAATAGAGAGTGAGGGAGATGACCAGAGACCTAGGGAGAGAGATTGAGAGGTAGAGGGATGATAGAGATAGGGAGATAGGGGAGAGATAGGGGTTAGGGGTTGGGGTTTAGGGAACTTATACCTACCCTAAGTATGGGGTGGGCATATTTAGGGAATTGAGAGATAGAGGGATGATAAAGATAGGGAGATAAAGGTTTAGGGGTTAGGGTTTAGGGAAAGATAGAAAGTGATAGAGAGAGTTAGAAACAGATAGTTAGAGAGAGAGAGAGAGAGAGAGAGATAAAATGAGTTTGTGAAACAGTAGAAGAGAGAGATATAAATAGCATTTTAGCTAGTTTAAAATGCGCTCACATTGTTTTGAAATAGTTAAAATGATGTGTAACAGCCTACAAAAAGGCATGCCATATGATTTTTGGTGCACATGCTTTGTTTTATTCCCTGTTCTGTGTTTTTTCTGACATTGAAAGAGACTTTTCATGATTATGAGGTTCTCCCATCATTGTTGACAAAATTGATGCACTTTTTGTTCTTGTTTCGATGCACAAGATTTCAATTACATGTTTTAAATCAAATTTGATATTAGAAAGAATTTTTCATGTTTTGAGGGATTCCAACACTAGATTGAATAAAATAACTAGTTTTTTGTTTTATATTGATAAAAAATAATGTAATTAAGCATGTTGTGTATTATAACTTGATAAATTAATAGATATTTTTGTGTCCTTTTAACCATTACTTTAGAGTGATATAGAATTCAATACAATGCCAAGGAAACAAGAAAAAACTCTAACACTAGAGGAATGTGAAGCCAAGAATGAAAAGAAAAAGAGAATGAATGAGACAACTTCATGACAATAAGAAATTGAACTTCACAAAAGAAGGTGAACAGTCTTTGCTGATTGAATTGGATGATGAAGTATTGAAGAGAGAGAAGGAATTGGAGAAACAAAGGGAATGGATGAAAAAACTTCATGCAAGTAAGAAATCAAATGTGGGAGAACTTCAAGGTATGTCATCTTTTCCATCTCAATTCAACAATGTAGAAAATGTTCAATCTCCAATTAAAAATTATGATGTATTTGCAAATGTTGTAGTAGATGATACACCAATCGATCAAGTGTTTAGTGATCAAAATTTATCTTGTGAATCAAGTTTGCCATTGAGAACACCTACTAGAATTTTGCGTAAAAAGCCTTGTTGAAATGCACAAGACAACTGAGAGGGGGGGTGAATCAGTTATCACCAAAACTTAACTTCTTATAAACATCAATACATAAATCACTTAATCATTGTTATTATGATTTAACCATGAAAGCATGAAATCATAAACTTAAGCACAATCACATATTCAACACATGAAACACCAAATTTTTTATGTGGAAAACCCTATTAGGGAAATACCATGGTGAGTGTTAGCTCACAAAATAATATGTTATAGTAATACCGAAAATTAGAGTCTCACTACCTTAGGACTCACTGTCCAAAATGCTCACTGCAAAAGTTAGGGCTCACAACTAAGATCGGCTCACTGCCAAGGGGTGGCTCACTGCCAAAAGTTTGTGAACTGATTTGATAGCATCTACTCCATGCCTGAGTTTACTTCCATTGAAGTGCAATTCATTTTCTCTGCTCTGCTCTGTCTCTACACTTCACACTTATCTTCGTATCTTCACAATCTATACCTTTTCATGATTTTATTACAAGTATTTATATAATTCATCAACCTTGGAATGTACATCAAGGTCGGCATTATAATCATCAACCATTGGAACAATCTCCAAGGTCAGCATTACAAACATACATCAGAATAGGTCTGGACCTAAATAGAATTTTCTAAGAAAAGATGTATGCAGATCATGCCATGCCTTAGCTGAGACTCAAATATAATCTTCCATGCAACACACGTTTCCAAATCTCCAAGATACAACTGCAAGTAGTGAGAACAACCAGGTCGGCCAAGACCAATGTTATCACTAAGACATTTAGGAACAAACTTCATTCACGATCTGGATTATACTTTGCGGATGAATAAAAAGGTTGGAACATGATCTAGAGACATCCACAAGTGGCATTATAATCATCAAGAACATCTACACAACACCCAACCACTTTAGCCAGAAGATTCTTCAAACTGGAGCACTTGAACAACACTGTTAGCCACTATTATAAAGAAAAGATCACTTGTGGAGCACCAAATCATGACCATTTGATTTGAAGGCACATAACATCATCCCAGACTTAACTCTTAGAACCACAAACCATAATACTTCAATGCAGAGGAATACAGACCAAATTACTTGGGTACTCGCACTATTTTAACTTAACTCTATTTCTCCCAGACTTAGTCAAATCATACTATGGCTTCCGAGGAAGTCAAAACTTGAACACTGGAACATGTCATCACTAGGTAGCTATGAATAATCATACCAGAACCGCATGCAATGATCTTCAACTGTGGGGCATACCATCTTGATCTCTATTACTATGTATCCTGTCCATAGTTAGTCATTCTGACTAAGTTATTCTTCTAGACCAAAATTCCCATTTACCTATCTTGACTCAAGAGCAGACTTAACAACTTCCATAACATCCCTATCTATTATCAATCCTTGTTTCCATCAATGACAACATTCTACCTTAACCATCAGAGCAGTGTCTCTTGCCAACAATCTCCCCCTTTGACATTAATGGTAACACTTAGTGAAAAATGATTGTGTTGCTCCCCTTTACTCTGATTTTCCTTTTTCTCTTTAGATGTTTGGTCATTTTTCACTAGATCTTCTTCTCCCCCTTTGACATCAATGGCAAAGGTGTATGCACAAATACCAAATTGTGTCAAAATCTCAAAATTGTCATACTCTTCTGCATATCTACAGCTACAATATTTAACTTAATTAGTTAGTTGTGGGAGGTAGAATATCATTATAAATGGTCTTTAACAGAGATGACTCTCCATCCCATTTATTCTTTTCACTATCCAAAATTTGAATGTGACCATTTATTAGAAAAACTAATTTTTCTACCTTTTGCACATCTGAGGGTGTATCAATTATTGCTTTTACTTTCAAGGCATCTGCTACAAGATTAGTCATTGAATCTATTTTAGGACTTATCAGCCCTCTTAGCTGGCACAACCTATTTTAACTTCTTCCTTATTATTCACTAGACTGCTTAAGTTATTGTGAATATTTACAACTTGTATCTCTTTACTACTTATTGATTCAACTGTCGGATCATATGACTTAGAGTTATTTAACAATTGGAGTTCCAGATCCTTGATTTTTTCTTCTAACTCCTTAGTAACTTCTG
Source organism: Cunninghamia lanceolata (assembly GCA_027924645.1). Lineage (NCBI taxonomy): Eukaryota > Viridiplantae > Streptophyta > Pinopsida > Cupressales > Cupressaceae > Cunninghamia > Cunninghamia lanceolata. The sequence goes on from BSBN01000771.1 coordinate 2,641,715, forward strand.
GCCATGATAAGAAACATTTGTATATATCATATGATTCCTTAATAGCAGTCTCTATACTTTTGATTTTATTGTCTAGTAGAATTTTATGATTGTCCATCATGGTCTTTAATTCAGCTAACCTTTTCTCATTATATTCTTTTCTAACCTTTATTTCTACAGACTTTTCAAATGACTCAAAATGTATACTTACTGAGTTATTAGTCCCTTGAGTTGATCTGTTAAAGATAATGAAGTATCCTTTTGATATGTCGGCATCATCTTCTCCAAAATGCTTGATGCATCACCAATCAACTCACTATCTTGAATATGTGACTTTAGCATCTCTTCCTGTGCCTTTGCATGAAAAATTGTCCCAAGCTTCATCTTTTGTAGTGGGGACATAGAAGCTAGGCTTAAAGGAACTTGTAGCAACTCATTTGATTCACACAATTGACTTTCCTATTATTTCTCAAGAAATTCCCTTACCATCTCAACAGGGTCCTTGGTAATGGTTTCAGTAGTAGTGTCTCTTATCCTTTCATCAGACACTTCATCATCTGTAGTCTTCTCCTTATTTGTATGATCACCAGTTTGTTGATCTAAAAGAGGACTTGTCCTTGTTTGGTCTTTATTGTTCATCCTGACCATCTATAACAGGGACTTGACTAGGTGTAGGGGTATGATCATCAGTTTTATCTACTCCTTGATCTAAGCTATCATCCAATAAAGAAGTATCATCTCCAATATTTATTTCTTCCTTGTCATATATAGTTGGAAGATGAAACTCTCTAAGTGCTTCTAAGCTGATTTCTTTAGTTTCCTTTACTAACTTCTCAATATCTCCTGACATTAATGTGTTGGTTCTCTTCTTTGCCCTGAACCTTTCATTCAACACTTAGATATCTTTTCTTTTTCTTTCAGAGTAATGTCTGGACATAGCTTAATCAGTGCATACTCCCGGAGTTCCACATCCTTACCCATAGAAGCTTATTTCCTTGACTATGTTATGCTTGCCAGGCTTCTAGAAGGTTTGTTATGACTTCAATCAAAGCCTTATTAAACATCTCCAAGAATCTTATTACAATGTCTCAATGATTCTCTTGTAAGCATCATTAACCTCATCATAGAGTTTAACTATTTGTTTGAGGTTGCCATGTGTAGACATGGCATTCATAGTGTCCTCAAGGTTGATGGTAGCCTATTCCTCTGTGGGCACTTCTTTCTTAGCCTTCTTTTCTTCCTCTTCCCTTTTCAGAGGTCTTCTCTTTGGTAGCACTGGAGGATTGTGTACTTTGTGCTTTCATCTTCTTCACTTCCTCATTAGATTATGTTTCCTCTGCATCACCACCACCAACACTAACATGCATCCTTTGTCCTTTTGTCTTATTCCTTTTGTGGCCATTACCAATGGGTGCTTCTGCAATGGTAGAGGATGGAATACTAGAGGATTTAGAGACAAACTCTGAGGAGCTTGCACCCCTTGTTCTCCTTTTAGGTGCAGCAGGTGCCTCTAGTTGCACCTTTTGAACTTTTAGAGCTTTATTAGCTTCTTTTTCTTGCTCCTTTACTTTTTCTTGTGCAGCTTTATCTACTTCATCCCTTGACCATGCACCGGAGATTTGTTCTTTGGTGAATCCCTTGCTCTGGCCAAACTCTCCCACCATTTTCTTAGCCTTTTTCTGAGTTTCTAGTTTTCTTAGTTCAACATGCACTTTCACAGATAACTCTTCATAGGTTCCAAACCTTTCCTCAGAGGTGTCCTTAGGTTTTCTTAGCATGAGTTTTGCATAACCATCAGCACATTTTCTACTACTTCATTTCCCATTGGGAGAATCCAAACTGTTCTAAGCTCACAACCTCCATCATGCACTGATCCTTATTCACAATAAAGCATATGTCATTTTATACTTTTCCACGATGGAATTAGGTATTCTTTCCCTTGATTGCATGATTCTCTGGAAATTCTTAAAGTAACCCCATAGGGTTTGTAGTCTGTGCATCATAACTTCCTATCCCATTAAAGTGATTTCTAATCTGTACTACAACAAGTTTATCACTAGTCCAAAACAAGTTCTTCAATCCTGGTAGCTCTTGCATAAAATAAAAGAATAGACAAAGAATTAAAGTACCAAACTTGAATGGATATTTCTGCTCCTTTGTCTTCTTTAGATTCTCCATCAACTATTGCTGGAGCAGTTCACAAAAGATCATAATCTATATTTTCCTTAATCATCTCATAGGTTGTGTATATAGCAGTACTAGAGATGGAGTTCTCTCAATTTGTGAAGTAGATTTTGTAGTCGATTACCATAGATGCAAACCTTATTGCATGATCTTCAATATTGTTAATTGTTAAAGCCCTTTTGTCAAATTTGGCTCCAATGACCGCCATCATTATGTCATTCTTTATAGCTTTGAACACAGGTACTTTTTCAGTAGAATTCAATCCAATTACGACCCTTATAGCATCTTTTGTAATCATAAATGGTCTCTCAAGCCACATGAATTCATCATGTATCCTGCTCAAAACGTACTGAACCCATTCATCCTCTGCAAATGTTGGAAAGTCTATATATTGAATGAATTTCTTCACTCCCAATGCCTTGTAGTCTTCCTTCAAATCAAAATTGTCGCTACTTAAGTGCTTCACATATAGATCGAAAAACCTACTATCACCAAATTCTTCTAGGGCAACATGAATGTAAGCCCTAACATCATCCGCATGGATTACACCAAATAGAATTTCTAAAAATGCACCATTTGGGTCCACTTCTGTTGATTTAAAAGGGTGTTTCTTGAATTTCGGCTGTGGTCTCTTAGTGATATCAACTATTTGTGGTGTTGCCATTTCTATAACAATTCAAATAGATTGTAGTAGGGTTTCAAACTGTAAAATACCTCTTTTGCTGAATTAGGGTTTACTTGAGTTGCTTTGAATTACTAGAAGTCATTGAAGTCACTTAGAATCTTGCTTCATCTCTCCTTGGACTCTTGATAGGTCAAAAGTAAAGTGATTAATCTTTCAAATGCGACCCTTTTAAACCCTTGATATGCAAAAACCTAATTGTCATAAATGTTATTCTCAAAAAGTTGTCAAACACTTCACTGTTAAGCATAGTTGATCAAGATTGCTCTGCAATGCACTGCATTAGATCTTTCTCGATCAGTTTATTCTTCAAAAGATTCATCAATTAGATCCTCAACTCATATTCTTATGTTGGATTTCAACACTAAATATTTGGCTAGGGGAGTAAGATTTTCAATGAGAGCTCCCCCTAAGCCTGAGCTCCCAGTTTACTTCTCGGAGGAAGTATCTGCACCAGAGATTGGTGCAGATCCATCCTTGTCCTCAATTACATCCTTCTTAATCCAAACCTTTCTCAGTTCCCTTTTGGTTTCTTTCGGATCAACCTTCTCCTTCCCCTTATCTTTTCTCTGTTATGTTTTCTTCTCTTCTGCAAGATAGTTTCTTTTCACATTCTTGCTTCTGTAGAATCTTGCAACATGTCCAGGTCTATTGCAGTTGTAGCAAACAATATTCCTTTGTCCTTGATTCCTTCTCTTGATTGGATTCATCCTTGATCTGTATTGGTTAGCCATATGCCCAAATCTATTGCATGCAAAGCATTTTCCATTGAAAGATTGAGTATTCCTTGCATTGTTAAATCCATTTCTTACCAGACTTCTACTCACTTGATTTATGTCCAATTTTCTTGCAATTGAAGCATTGACTAGAGAATGATGGAACATTTTGATTTATTCTACTCCTACATTGAGTAGCCTTATGACCAAACTTTTTGTAATTAAAGCAATAGCCATTGAAAGATGGGTACCTTTGAGCATTAGGTTGCCTGATCGGAGGTCTTCTAGGTCTGTTTCTCTGATTTTGGACCTGGTTACCTTGGCCTCTCTTCATTTTAGTGTTAACTTGTCTTGATTTAGAACTTTCTCTCCTCTTTCAAATCCCAAACCTTGCTTGTCATCTAAACTTTTCTGACTTGCAATCAACTCATCTAGATTTGCAGAGCTTATCCTGAACTTTTCTTTATAACTATTTGCTGCTTCCATATCATATTTCAAAATCAAAACATCTTTTGCCAATTTATCACATTCTTCAGACTTGTCTTTCAAGGCTTGATTTAAATGGCTCACCCTCTTCCTTTTCTTCAATCAACATTGATAAATCACTTATAGTTTCATTTACTTATTTGAACTATTCACTTAGCTCTCTGCTTCAATTCTTTGATATCTTGACTTGCTCTCTTAGCTTTAGTAGGCATTCATCATCTTCTTTGACATTTTCCCTGAAATCCTGGATATTTGCTTCATACTTATCAAGACCTTCAAGAGTAGTTCTTAATTCTTGATTACTGACATATGAGCAATTATCAATTGTAATACTGCCTAGAGCAGGATACCTTCTGGCTGCCATGAGTAAACTTTCCCAAATCTTCCTTAAGCTGTTAGACTTCTTCCAAGGAACCTTTCTCTGATACCAATTGCTGAAATGCACAAGACAACTAAGAAGGGGGGTGAATCACTTGTCACTAAAACTTAACTTCTTATGAACATCAATACATCAATCGCTTAATCACTATTATTATGATTTAACCATGAAAGCATGAAATCATAAACTTAAGCACAATCACATATTCAACACATGAAACACTAGATTTTTTACATGGAAAATCCTATAAGGGAAAAACCATGGTGAGTGTTAGCTCACAAAATAATATGTTATAGCAATACCAAAAATCAGAGGCTCATTGCCCAAAATGCTCACTGCAAAAGTTAGGGCTCACTACCAAAGGTTTGTGAACTAATTTGATAGCATCTACTCCATGCCTGAGTTCAGTTCCATTGAAGTGTATATCATTTTCTTTGCTCTTCTCTACCTCTAAACTTCACACTTATCTTCGCTTCTTCACAATCGATACCTTTTTCACGATTTCATTACAAGTATTTATACAATTCATCAACCTTGGAATGTACATCAAGGTTGGCATTATAATCATCAACCATTGGAACAATCTCCAAGGTCAACATTACAAACATAAATTAGAATAGGTCTGGACCTAAATAGAATTTTCTAAGGAAAAGATGTATGCGGATCATGCCATGCCTTAGCTAGGACTCAAATACAATCTTCCATGCAACAACACCTTTCCACAATCTCCAAGATACAACTGCAAGTAGTGAGAACAACCAGGTCAGCCAAGACCAGTGTTATCATTAAGACATTTAGGAATAATCTTCATCCATGATCTGGATTATACTTTGTAGATCAATCAAAATGTTGGAACATGATATAGAGACATCCACAAGCATGTTATAATCATCAAGAACATCTGTACAACACCCAACCACTTTAGCCAAAAGATTATTCAAATCGAAGCACTTGAACAACACTGTCAACCACTGTTATAAAGAAAAAATCACTTACGAACTACCAAATCACGAACCATTTGAGTTGAAGGCACATAACATCATCCTAGACTTAACTCTTAGAACCGCAAATCATAATACTTCAATGCATAGGAATGCGGACCAAATTACTTGGGTACTCCGCATTATTTTTGACTTAACTATGTTCTCTCAAACTTAGTCAAATCATAGTATGGCTTTTGGAGGAAGTCAAAACTTGAACATTAGAACATGTCATCACTAGGTAGCTATGAATAATCATACCAGAACTGCATGCAATGATCTTCAACTACGAAGGCATACCATCCTAATCTCTATTACTCTATATCATGTCCATACTTAGTCGTTCTATGTTATTCTTCTAGGCCAAAAGTCCCTTTACCTGTCTTGACTCAAGAGAAAACTTAACAACTTCCATAACATCCCTATCTATTATCAATCCTTTTTTCCATCAATGACAACATTCTACCTTAACCATCAGAGCAGTGTCTCTTGCCAACAAGCCTAAGTTTTTTATTGAAATTGATGAGAATATTCTAAAACCAATGGTTGATAATATTCCTGAACGTACTTGTAGAAGAAATGTGAATAAGATATGGAACATGTTTTTTTAAAACATAAGTGAAACCGGAAGATGCCAATTGTTTGTTGAGATGATGAAAAATCTAAAGTTTAGGCCAATCATGAAGATTCTTGGCCTAAGAACATCAAGTGCTAATAGTGAAAAATCTATTGTAAGAAATCTAAAGTTTCAAGTGCTTAGGTGCTTAACTATTTTTTAATTTAATTTAATTTAATTGAAAAAATTTCATGAAGGAGTGTAAGATTAAATCTAGAAATTTATAATTAAAATTAGTTGACGATAATTTAATAGATGAAGATGTTTGGTTTATGATTGGGCATGGGATAGAATCAAAAGGAATTAAGGGTTTAATTCCTCATATATTCTGAGGTAGTATCAAAATCTAGCTATATTCAATATTAAAAAAATGCTATATAAAGCATTAATATTATTTTAATTATGTAAAGGTATTTTTTTGTATATTAATTGGTTAAGTTATAGCACAACCATGACCACAATTACCATATATGTCAATTTCCTATTTTGTAACTAGTATCTTGTCATCCAACTACTATTGACTTTCATTTACATTTGCTTCCAGTTAGTAATTAACTTTACAACATGCAAATGTTGTTTCTATAAAGCATAGTAAGGATACAATTCAATAACCTTGCGCCAAGGTAGTTTCTTGTCTCTCAACACACCTAATGCTTGCCATTGTATTTTTTAAGTCCAATAAAGATGATAATTGAAATATATCTACCATGAGTAATCAAAATCCAATACCTTCAATTCAACTCCTCTTCTGAATAACTGAACAAAATGAAAGCAATAAAATATGGAAGAGATATGATCCTTAGCTCCTTCAATGCTTACATAGAATACAATGCGCTGGTTCCAAACTGCTAGCATATAAAAATTAATTTACATGGGAAGTTACACTAATTACCCTGGTTCAAGTATTGAATTAATGATTATTGGGTCTGGATTTAAGAACAAAACAAATCTTACCCTTTACAAAGAATGCATGATTCCGTAAAATAACTATTAAGATCTCTATAGATACAACCAAAAGCTCTTCAATGCTTTTCTTCGGCTAATGATAAAATTGGTCAAACCAAGGTTACAACCATTTTTCTTTCAAATTGGATGAAACTTGAAGAATACACACAAAAAATACACAACTTTGAAGTTTACAGTGTTTTTGTAAGACCCGCACCTCAACACAAAAAACCAAAAAACTTTATAGATTGGAAAAGGAGTTTGCTTAATCCAATGAAGGAATTTTCCCTTATGGGTTTCCCAATGCAAATCAATTTGTATATTACATGAGCGAGAATGTTAGCATTTTGATTTTAACCCTCATGACAGTCGCCGAGATGACAACTAAGTTTTCCATCTTTTTAGAGTATTGACATGTTGGTTTAGATTAGCTTTTGCATGGCCTGTCTATCAAGCACTACCTTGCATTCTCTTTGTTGACAAAGTTTGCCTTGGTGATCATCAATAATTCAAAGATTTTTTTATAGATTTTTAAATTCTAATTGTTTATGATAGATTTATGCCCTATCTAGGCTTCCACATTTTGCATACATATCTACAAGAGTATTCTCAACTATACTATCTAACAAAAAATCTTGGTGGATGTCCATACCCTCTTCCAAAACATCTATGTTAACATATGGTTATAGTGTAGCATTAATTGTGCACTAACGGTTGAGTCTAAGAAAATTGGTTGAGATGAGATTTTATCTACCATGGATTGCCTTTATATTCTTGAATTCAATTCAATAATATTAAGAATGAGGAAGTCTTTTTGTTTTGTTTTGTTTACATCCTAACATTCATACTATCAGTGAATTCATTGCACTAAACTTTGTGCAACTGCTAGTATATGTTACAGGATGAAAATCATCCTATATCATATATGCTTCACCTAGTTTTTCCCCCTCATAAAAGTGCAATAAATGTAAAGGAAAATTTGAAAAAGTGGTACCCTACCAATTGTCCTATAGCATTTAGTCATCTATACTCTAAAACCTACATACTTCAATTCTCATGGGTTGGGATACAATCCATCTTCTTTTTGAAATTCTCTCACCAAACTTAGAGCACTTTTCATGACTAGCCAAGGGTAAAAATGAATTTTTACCTCCCCCCACCTCCCCTATTTATAGGATTTTCCCTCCCTTTTTCTTTATTCTCCCCCCCCCCCCCATTTTTTCTATTTTCCTCCATTTTTCACCTCTTCCCCTAATTTTCACCCCATAGACATTGATTCTCTATTTGAGATACCACCCAAGCCCCGTTAACCTACCTTCTCTCTCAAGGGGGCATCCATAGCTAACTCCATTCCTTTCCCAACCAACTAGAGCATCTTCCTTCCAAATGCCTATATTTTTTTTTCTTCAAAATGACATTACCCCACCTAGCACAATATCATCTCAAAGAGGGGGAAGATGTAGACACCTAAAATCTGCTCCCACATTTTAACCTAACAATGTCATATTTCCTTCATCACATCATCTAATCCCACAATGTTTCTTCACTAGTTAATTAAATCAATTATATTTAATTAATTAATCAAACTAACCTTTCTTCTAACATTTCTTCACTAATTAATTAAATAAATTATTTTAATTTAATTAATCAAATTAATTCACTCTCCAAAATTCCTCCACTGATTAAATAAATAAATAATATTTATTTAATTAAACCAAAGATTCGCACATCATTAATTAATTAAACCAGTCAGATTATTTAATTAATCAAGATAACCTTCTTCCACTAGTTAATTAAATAAACTAAGTTATTTATTTAATTAGATCTTGCAAGTTCCTCCTCCACTTTATTTAAAAAATAAAGTGAAAGTCAACCTCCACTAAAATCCAAAAATCCCCTTTTGTATCTCCAGGCTCCATTGAAATTAAGGTAATTTCAACCATCCATTTTTCTCAATCCATGTTGCACTTATCCCAAGCTACCACTTGTAAGCATTTCATTTCCCTATGCATTTGAACTAATCTCAACCCTTCATCATTAGCATACCTATCAATCCTCACCTTCCAGTCCAAGATCTAATCTAAATCATTCATATTACCATCAAAATCTATAAAGAGACCCACTCTCAAGCACATATCATCAAGAGGAAGTAGAAGCCAAGGAAGTATATACTACCCAAATATTGGCACAAGACACCACATACTGAATCTCTCCATCAACACACATCTTGAGCACATCCAAGCTATCAAAGAGAGTGTTGATGAGGGATTTATTGTGTCCTATCATTGTGTTTTTACTCATTAGTTTCTTTAATGAAGGTATATCAAAGTTTAGAATAGGAGTTTGTTTGTATTGCTTTCTCCATGTTTTGTTCTAAGTTTTAGTATACATGACCATATGTATCAAAATTATTTTTCTTTTTCTATTGAAACAAGGACATCTATGTGGAGTGTAGTGCATTTTTTAGATTTTTCTAACAATGTTATTTTTCCTAATGTCTTTAATAAAGGCCATTATTTTTTCATAATGAACCTCCATTTGTTATAAAATTAAAAATATATATAATATTAAAGAAAACATATCACATATTACAATTTTTGTAAAGCTAATACTAAGGACCCTACATACTTAAAAAATGGAATTTCCAAATGACTTCATTTGATCCTCCAAAAGGTGAAGCAAAATAATTATTTTTTAGGATTTTGATAGGTGCAGAGGAGTCTCCATCGAGGGTTTGATTTAATCCTAGGGGGTTCTATCCAAGGGGGTTTGATCTAACTTCCTTCAATCAAACCCCCTTAGATGGAACCCCTCTAGGCTTAAATCATTATTTTTCCTTAAAAAATGTGATTTCAGGAAAAAAATGGGATGTCCCACAAGTGGGACACATTATTGTGGGATTAGCCAAAGTCAAAAACTTAAAATTTCTCTAACAGACTAATGATTGGCATTCCTTACAAGTATATCCACCTTACATGCAAACTATCAGTAATTTTTGTTATCTACTACGACATTTAACATAGAAACTCATAGAAAGGGTCCTGAGAGTGGAACCAAAATGTTAACCAATTTTACTTACTTCTATCACTACTCTACTAAGGTTAACTCAACATTGTAGCTTCTATGTGTTGGGTTCCATTCCTAAGTCTCACTTGAAGTGTAAGAATAGTAAATAGCCCCTTCATTTTTTATTAAATGTACTAAATCACAAATATTAACAGATAATGACCAAACTTGTGCAAAGATATTTCTTACCTATTTTATCTAAATAAATGTACAATAAAAGGATTGTATTACTCATACACAAGTACTAAAAGATAGTCATGATTTAGAGAAACTTTAGATATGCATTGTTTCCTTTCCTTCATTTGTGTCTCTTTATTTTGATTAGAAAGTACAATATATAAAGGCAATTTAATGCCTAGAGGTTGCTTGCACTTTCTTACAAATGTCATGCATCCATTCATTGGCACCTAAGAAACTTACAACCTTCAACAAATTAAGTGAGATAATTCTTCTTGTTATTTTCCCAAGCATTTCAAAGTACTACAATGGTGCCAAACTTACGGAATGGTGATAACTAGTGCCAACAATGTACATCATGGCCAAGAAATTAGTGCTTTTGAAAAGAAATTTGTGTGCATGGAGCAAGTCTTATTCAAAGACATTTTAGCCAAAATAATATATAATTAAATCTAAAATGAAAATCTTGAATGAGGAAATTATGAAAAATGGAATGGATCAACTCTCCTTTGCTTTAAAGAAAATATTGTTGGTTGAGTTGGCAGAAATCCAAGCGAAAGAAATCTTTTGGAGATAAAATTCTAGAGAAACACATGGCTCTATAAAAGAGAGAAACACAAAAGTTTTCACCAATTGATGAGATAGAGGAGAAGAATAAAAAACGATTCTTAAATCTCTTCTTTTGATGGAGTGTTATTCATAGACCCAACAAAGATCCAAAAAGAGGTAGTCTCTTTCTTCAAAAACTTGTTGGGCAACAAGGAAGCTACCTCTCTCATTGATCTCAATGATCTACTCTCCAACATTCCTCCTCTTATTTTGGAGAGTAGAATAAAGGTTTAATGGAACCATTCACTAAAGATAAAATAAAACTTTCCCTCCTCCATATGCAATCAAACAAGGTTGTAGGTCCTTATGGCTTCCTAGATTCTTTCTTCCTAAAAGTGTTGGTAGGTGGTGAAGGATGATTTATTTGTAGTAATTGAGGAGTCAAGGTGTAGACACCTAAAATTGGCTCATGTCAAATTAAGTAAATATTTTAATATTTATCTTAATTCTTATTTTCTTCTGTCAATTAAATAAATATTCTAAGTTTATTTGATTGGTTCAATATCCCATAATTAAATAAAATCATTTTATTTAATTAAATTCCCTAAATTCTTCTAATGTCTCACATAAATTAAATAATCCCACATTATTTAATTTACCCTAAATCCCCCAATCCACCTCATCAATCCACCTCATCTTTCCACCTCAACTTTTCCACCTCACCATGTTGCACATATAATTAAATATTTTTAATAATTAATTAGCTAATATCCTCCACTCTTCCCAAAAATGAATTTTTAATTCATCCACTATGAATAAAAGATTCACTTTTATTCCTAGCCCTTGATCTCAACTCTTAATCCTCACCCTCCATTCATTTTTCAAAAATCTATAAATGAAACCCTCACCCAAGCCATTCATAACAACTTCTTGCATCAAAACCATGCTCCAATTTCTCTCAAATCTCTAATCTATCTATCCTGTAATCCTTCATCTACATTTGTGTTGAAAGCAAGAGCAATCCACATTTGAATCAAATAGGGTTATCTAATCTAGGAGCTCTTGGGTGCAAGCTTCCTCCTCCCTTGATGAGATTGGGTCTTCATGTGAGGTATAACTTTGTGTTTTTATGCAATTAGTTTGTGTTTTTATGCAATTAGTTTGTGTTTTCACTTCATTTTGTTTTCCTAATCTACATTGGCACAACATACAAAGCAAGACTATGCCCCATTCTAGATGTTTTCGCCACATACCATGATATAGTGAGATCAAGGTAGCTTTGATGTGATCTTCGAATAGGACAAAAGATAAAAATCAAAAACAAAAAGACCAATGAACCAAACAAGTAACCATTGTATCTTTTGCCAAGATAGATAATGATGTGATAGATTCTGCCTATCGTAGGAAAGATATATCCTAAGGCAGGGATTGATAGATGATTTGATGATGTTGTAAAATTGGCTCAAGATGTGATGGTGACAAGTTGTGATTGATGCTGATTTGATAGTTGATGATTTTGATTAAGGACAATGCTTTGATAGGTGATGCGATGCTTGGATCTAGTGTAAGCTTATTGATCATAGATGTGATGATAAATGTGATGATGATGTGGGATGATGATAAATGTGATGATGATGAGAGTGTGATGGAGCAAGTTTGATTTTGTGATGGATAAATTATGTTTGGAATTTTGTGGATTTTTTTTATTTTTTTGGATTTTTTATTTTGGAAAGGGAATGGTTTATTATGATGGTTTCATTGGATTTCGTGTGGATAGCCTTTGCGCTAGATACCAATGACAAGGGAACACCAAGTCTAGAGGTGAAGGTGATGGGGTTGGATAGAAGATTTGTGGTAGATATATAGATACATGAGGATAAGGGATAGGATGGGAGATAAAGAATTGGGTAGGGATACAGGAGAGGTGGATGGGGGGTTTGGTAGTGGAAGGTGATAGAGAGGAGATTCATGATAGATGGATTGCAAGATAGATGGATGGGAGATGGGGATAAGTATTTTCTCCAAGGGCTAGGTTGCAAGGAATCATATGCCCCAATGCTTTAGGATTTGTGCATGATGGTTACATGTTTGAATGGATGGACTGTGCAGTAGATGGATGGAGGATATACTTACAAAGGAAGTATGTCAAGAGGTCTCCAAAGCATGTTGTTGATATTTTGCCCCTTGTCTTTATCAAGATCTAAGGTGGGAGATGGTAAAAGCGAGATATAATGGATAGGATGGATGGGAAATGATAGGATAAATAGGGGATGGTGGATAGGAATATGATAGGATAAGGATACATGGATAGGATATGCAAAAGGGTGTTATGGATGTGGATGAAGGATATGGTTTTGGCCCCAAATGTAGGGATACAAAATGGATGGAGAAGGGATTACGCATGACGCTCTCAAGGGGTTTTCATCATGGTACTTGCCCAAGGCGCCACGAGGAGTGGTTTTCACCATTTGGATGGATTTTTTTTGCTCTTGACTATTTTCTTGATGTTTTAATTTTTTGCTTTTTTAGATGGAATAGGGACTCTAGCGTCTGTTTCCATAGCAAGGAGAAGATGGTCCCATGTTGGATAGCATTATGGATGGTGATTGCATGGATGTTGGTAGATAGGAAAAAATGGAATGTATGGTGGATAGTGGATTATGGTGTGGATTATGCGAAAGCATGGACCATAGGAATGTGATGGGGAAGATATGTAGGATAGTGAACGAAAGATGGAGAGATGGGGGTATGTGGGAATGTCAAGTGGTGGAGGGGAACCAAGACCAATGGTTGCACACACCGTGATGTATTTAGAAACTTGTATTTTGGATGTGGAGTTGGAAGGAATGGGGATCGGGATGGGGGATTTTTGGATGGTCGATTTGGGGTTTTAGGGACCCAAATAGACTTAGGTGTTGGGGGATTTTTAGATGTGGAGCAAGATGTTTGGAAGTTTGGAGTGGATTGGGATGTAGATGCCTCATTTGTTTTGATTGATTTTTGCTTAGGGACCCACACCATTTTTGCTTTTGCTTTTTCTTGTGATGGTGTGGGCTTTGATAGCCTTTGGGATTTTTCATTTTGATTGGAAGGGATAATATCTTTAGGCTTTTGTGCTTTATGCATTGAGGCATTCAAATTATTACTTTTGAATCCCATGGATTTGGGGGATGCTTCATAGTTGAAAGATGTGTGCTTTTGTTGGGCTTGATTGGGAATTTTAGGGGATTTATGGGTGGAGGGGTAAAAAGTGGATTTATGGATAAATGAATGAGGAGATTTGAGGATGGGGATATTAGGAGTTGGTAGGAGTGGAGGTAAAGTGGATTTGATAGAGATATTTGGAGTTGGAAGTAGTGGAGGTAAATTTGATGGAGGAAGATGGATGGTCACATGCTTTTGCAAATGATAGGATGATGGAGGAGGGATGGCGACATATGCTTTGGGGGTGCGATGAGATGCACCATGTTTGGGATTGGATGAATGGGTTTGGGAAGGTGGGTAGATGGTACCAACATGCTTATATTGTTTTTCTTTGGGTGTATAAACAATGCCATGCGAGGATGGATGGAATGTGCTTGTGGGTTGGTTTCATTACTCTAAGCTAGTATTCATATCTTGTTGATCATAGGGTCAGTTCTAGCATATTGATCTCCTTATGCATCTAAGGTTCATCATACCTTTTGTGTACTAAGGGCTTATGCTATGCGTCCCCTTCCCTCGTCTAGACAAGGTTGTACTATCTTGGGCATGCATGGGATCATCCCTTTGTTTGTGTGTCTAGTCCATGCAAATGTGGGATAAACATCATCACCCTGGTCTTCTATACCTTGGTGAAAATATCCACTTTGCTATATCAAACCTAGGATTGCTCTAAATCATTTTCAGCACAATGATCATCCACCAATCAATCTCCCAACATTATCACACTTTCATCTCGCCCCTTATCCTCCAATCACTTCTACCATTAAGTCCATCCATTTTGAGAGCACAACCATGTTCTTGCAACCCGAATTTTTTGATGTTTTTTGATTTTTTGATTTTGTGATGTTTTTGGATTTTGAGATTTTGTGATGTTTTTGGATTTTTTGATTTTGTAGAAAGGGCATGATTTATTATGATGGTTGCCTTGGATTTCGTGTGGATAGCCTTTGTGCTAGATACCAATGACAAGGGAACACCAAGTCTAGAGGTGAAGGTGATGGGGTTGGATATGGGGATTGGCGATGAAAAGATAATGGATAGGAGACTGTGATAAATGGATAGATACATGCAGATAAGGTGTAGGATGGGGGATGAAGGATCTAGTAGGGAGACATGATAAGTAGGTTTAGGGATTGTTAGTGGAAGGTGATAGAGAGGAGATTCATGATAGATGGATTGCAAGATAGATGGATGAGAGATGGGGATAAGGATTTGAGACATTAGAAGAATTTAGGGATTTTAATTAAATAAAATGATTTTATTTAATTGTAGGATAATGAACCAATCAAATAAACTTATAATATTTATTTAATTGACAGAAGAAAATAAGAACTAAGATAAATATCAAAATATTTACTTAATTCGACCTGAGCCAATTTTACCAATTATCCCCAAACCTTACCCTATTCTTCCAAACCAAAATGTTTTTTCTATCCAATCCATCTCTATGTTCTAACTTCTTTTAAATGATGTTACTTAGCTGCAACACCATCTCAAAGAGGGGCAAATGTAGACACCTAAAATTGGCTCATGTCAAATTAAGTAAATATTTTAATATTTATCTTAATTCTTATTTTCTTCTATCAATTAAATAAATATTCTAAGTTTATTTGATTGGTTCAATATCCCATAATTAAATAAAATCATTTTATTTAATTAAATTCCCTAAATTCTTCTAATGTCTCACATAAATTAAATAATCCCACATTATTTAATTTACCCTAAATCCCCCAATCCACCTCATCAATCCACCTCATCTTTCCACCTCAACTTTTCCACCTCACCATGTTGCACATATAATTAAATATTTTTAATATTTAATTAGCTAATATCCTCCACTCTTCCTAAAAATGAATTTTTAATTCATCCACTATCCTCCACTCTTCCCAAAAATGAATTTTTAATTCATCCACTATGAATAAAAGATTCACTTTTATTCCTAGCCCTTGATCTCAACTCTTGATCCTCACCCTCCATTCCTTTTTCAAAAATCTATAAATGAAACCCTCACCCAAGCCATTCATAACAACTTCTTCTTGCATCAAAACCATGCTCAAATTTCTCTCAAATCTCTAATCTATCTATCCTCTAATCCTTCATCTACATTTGTGTTGAAAGCAAGAGCAATCCACATTTGAATCAAATAGGGTTATCTAATCTAGGAGCTCTTAGGTGCAAGCTTCCTCCTCCCTTGATGAGATTGGGTCTTCATGTGAGGTATAA
The DNA here is from genome assembly GCA_027924645.1 of Cunninghamia lanceolata. Lineage (NCBI taxonomy): Eukaryota > Viridiplantae > Streptophyta > Pinopsida > Cupressales > Cupressaceae > Cunninghamia > Cunninghamia lanceolata. The sequence goes on from BSBN01000771.1 coordinate 2,657,901, forward strand.
CTTTGTGTTTTGATGCAATTAGTTTGTGTTTTCACTTCATTTTGTTTTCCTAATCTACACAAGGAAAGTAAAAAAGATTCTTAAGGATTAGAATTACACCTTTATAGCTATTATTTTGAAACAATTATCTCCCAAAGCTTTCAAGGATTTCAAACTTATGTCCTTGTGCAACACAAATTATGAATTCATTACAAAGCAATTGCTAATAGACTTAGGGTGCTCTTACCCAACCTTATTTTGGCTAAGCGAGGGGTTTCATCTTGGAGAGGTCCATAACAAAGGGCATTATCATTATACATTAAGCTATCCACTCTATCATTTCTTCCAAATGCAATAGAATGCTAATAAAATTTAGACATCAATAAAGCATACATGATAGAGTCAATTAGAGATTCTTTCTTCCAATCTTAGAAAGATTAAGTTTCTGTCATGAGTGGAGAACTTGGATATTAAATTACATTAGCCCCCCAAGATACTCAATTCTTGCAAATGGCTCTATGGTAGGATTTTTCAAGGCTACTAGAGAATTACAATAAGGAGACCCCATCTCTCCTTTTCTCTTCATTCTAATGGTTGAGGTTTTATGATGATCAACTCAAAAGTCCAACCTAAAACAAAGATGGAAGAGTGTTTAAGTCATCAATGGTGTATCTCCCATCACACACTAGAAGTTTGTAGATGATACAATTTGGCAAAGCTTCCTAAATTGAAGTAAGGACAATTAAGGGAATCCTTAGCTTTGATTCTTCTACTTCAAGTCAGTACATAAATGAAGGTAAATAAAAAAATTATATTTTAAGATCTCTCCTCTCATCCATTGCCAAATAGCAAGGCTTTAAAAATCGGTTCTTTGCCCAACACATATCTAGGAGTTCCACTCTTTATGGGTGCTAATGGGAGTTCTTTGTGGAAAATCTTATGGACTCTTTTCAAGCAAAACTGGGAGCCTGGAAGGAGAAATGCTTATAGCTAGAAAGGAAATTCTTGTTAACTACATCACATCTAGCCACCCTTCCAATATACATTATGTCAACTATTAAAACTTCTACTTCCATCACAAAACAAATTGACCAAATCATGAGAAAGTTTATTTGGAGTGGCACTAAAGATAAGAGAAAAATACCTTTGATTACTTTGGACATGGTTTGAAGGCCTAAAAAAGTTGGAGGTGTCTAGTTGACATGTTTAGAAATCCAAAATAAGGCTCTAGGTGCTCAATTCATTTGGGGTCTTGCTACAAATTCTTCTGCCAAATAGTGCAGAGTTCTCTATAAAAATATCTCAACTTAGATGAACTAGGAAAATTTTTAACCACCTTCAATCCATGTTAAAGATTGCATCTATTAATTTTTCTCCTTCAATGTAGGACGATCATCACATAACATTTGATATTGGAGGTAAGGAATGGAAGAAACACATTTTTTTGGATAGAATCTTTAAATAGCCATAGGCCATTAAGAGAAGTTATAGATTTCTTAGATGCTAGGGTTCTTCTTAAAAACCTTTAGGGTAGCAAGGTGAGTGACTATGTCATTGAAAAAGTTAGGATGCTATCACCACTTATGAATGGAAGAAGATGGAAAATCTTCACATTTCTGAAGTGCAATGACAGATGCTAAAGTAGGAATAGGCCCAAAAAAGAAAGCCAATTCAGGGAAAGGAATTAGATGTAATCAAATGGTCATGTTCAAAGTCTTGTAAATATACCTCCAAATTAGGATACATGGCTACTTTGTAGACTCATAGCAACTTAGAATGGTTGTACAACTTGTGTTGGAATAATGGTGCTTACCTAGGGCAAGAGCCTTTGACTAGACATCCATGCATAAGAAATTTTTAATAGGTGAAAGATTGAAGAAGGGGGATCTTGGGCCTTCCCCTTGTTTGATGTATCTTCAAGATGAAAAAACTTCGAAACACTTGCTCTTGTACTACCCCTTTGCACTAAAATATTGGAGATGGTTTTTTCATACCTTCTCTAGAATGTTGATATAAAGGACACATTAGATTGGTTTAATAGCTGGCCACTTCTACACTCAAAATTAATATTCTTTTCTCTTTAGATCTCTAGCCCATTCTTGGTTATCTAGCATAACTAGAAGAAATGAAAGTGGTAGATTTTTTAGGCCAAAAATTTCTTGGGAGGAAGTTGTGGCTAGTTTGGAAGTGGCAATCAGTGGGGTGGTAATAAATATCATAAAAAATTTGCCATGAAGAATAGATCCTTCTTTTGGGATCAAAAGACAATACAAGCTTGATGGTAACTTCATCAATTCTCCCCCAATGGTGTTCATTTGTTAAATTCCTTTAGTCTAGCAAGAATAATTTGCACATGGCTTCCTCTACTAATGATTTTTTCAAACTAAACTTTGATGGGCCTTGCAAGAATAATTTAGGCATCTCTGAAGAGGGATGCATCATTAGGAATAAACATGAAACTCTAATCAAAGCAGCTTGTTTGAAGCTTCCTCACAGCACTAACACTAAAGTTGAGGCACATGTGATCTCTTAGTCTACAACTAGCTTGTACATATGGGTCAAAACATTGTACATTGAAGGCAATTCGATTATCATTTTTCATGGCATCTTAGATATATAGATTCTCAAACCTAGAAACTAGACAATACCTTACACTATGCCTGGCTCCTTTTAGGCACTTTCAAAAACTAGTTTATAACCCTCTGCTTCAAAGAAGCTAATAGTGTAATAGGATTTCTTGATAACAAGAGCATATACTCTTTGGATGTCCTCGAGATTAGTTCTTCCCTAGACATTAGGAACGAGTTACTCTCATTGGGAGAGATCTCTAGAATGTCTCACCTTCTCACTGAAAGTAAAAGGAAAAACGAGCTTCAAACACACTGGGATTGAAATGTTTCTTGGAACTGACCAAATTATCCTTGATAAGACATTTGGTGGAGGGAAATTGCTTTCTTGGTAGATCAAGCTGCTGACTGTCTTCAACTAGTACATGATTTTATTCCTGCACTTGATTTTAAAGTGTCCATTGAAACATAGAATGTCTGTGGTACACAACCTGGCTCTCCCACCTGTTCATGGGGTCTCCCTTTTTTAGGTTTTGAGGGATTCTTGCCTAATTTGGTCTCTTGGTTTTGGCAATCTAAGTCCTCTTCTACCCCAGTTTCAATAGTTTCTAGATCGTCTTGAAGGCAATGACCCAAATGAATCTTAGAGTATATATTTTGCCCCGAAAATGGGATGTTTCATTCTCTGGTTATATCCAGGCAAAACAAACGGTGAGATTGCTTATGTTTTCTTATCTAATATAATGTATTTTCTCCAAGATCTGGAATTAGTGGAGCATAGCAAAGCATTACATCTGCGAAGAGTATCTTGTGAACTTGGACTCTGCACTTCCGATACACAATATTAACTCCCTCTCAAACACAGATTTTGGTGGCGTTTTCCATGTGGATTTATATTGTTCATCATAATTTGTGGCAGATTTGATCAAAGAAGTAAGGAATGGTAAGATCAATGGCAAACTGGGAAGTGCGTGGAGTATACTTAATCTCCTCAAGTGCCTCTTCACCAAAGTTTAGATTAAGGTGAAAAGGATCACAAAAGCTATTGGTATTGTTGTTCTACACAGGTGGGCTATTCTTAAACATCATCTATTTGGACAGTCAAAAATCAATTTTGATCAATAAAAATAGGACAAATATTTACCACTTGTAAATGAGGTGTAAAATTACTATTGAATGTTTAACCATTGAAATGGATGATGTTTAAATAGAGTGACACAGGCCTTCCCAAACCAAAGAGCCAACTCAAATGATAGATCTCCTTCAATCCAATAGCTATAGCTGCTTCTCTATATATTTCTCAAATCGCTTGCCAATTTTGTTTAACTTGACAGTTAGAAACATATATATTTTTCTTATTTTTCCTTTAATCAAAAGGGAGTGGACCCTAATGTCCACATTAATGCATTAAAATATTATAGAATTATAACATTAATAAATTTAAGAAAAAACAATAAAATTATAATATTAATAAAGTAATAAAATTATAATACTAATAAAATGATTGAATTCAAATTTCAAATTTATAAAATTATAGAATTACTAATTTAAAAATTAGAAAATTAATATATTAATAAATTGATAAAATTAATAAAAAAAATAATATTTAAAATTAATTTCTATTATAAATTAACTAAAAATTTATAAAATTATTTTTCTTATTTTATCTGTAAATGTGATAAGGGGGTCACTCCTTTTTTTATATATTGGAAAAAGTACAAAAAACTTTTGTTATGGGAGTTTGAAAATCATTGAAAAAGTATGGTTTTCATTGTATATAAATCATTACCCTAAATAGTAATATATCTAGGCATTTTCATAGAACCATTATACTAGTTGTACTATTTGTAGCTTGACCTTACATATATTGCCTTCATCTTTCTCCTCCTATGCTCTCTTTTCCTTTCACCATATGGTGGCATTACGCGGTAGGAACGATTTTGCATTGATAACCCTTTTTACCCTATCTTGCAATTCCCTACCTTGCATGGAACCTTGACTGGTCAACACTTCATTAAATGCTTTTAGAGACTCATCATTCAAATGATTCCTAACTGTGTCCGAGACATAATTCACTTCCCCTAATGATGCAAGGAGATCTAGTGAAAGTAGTCCCCCAATGTCAGTCTCCCCTTCCTCTATATTATATCTACTTATTGTTGTTCTTAACTTGCTCTCTAGGATGTAGATCTACTGAATGTATGCTTTGGCCAACACCTTTAAAGCATGTCCTCTTCTCTCAATATATCCATTATATTTGAAAGGAAGATAGATGCTATGTTGTTGTTGAGTCTATGCTGAGGGGATTTCATTAGCAACTAATTCCCAACTACCTTGTGTATGGCACCCTTTATCAAAAGAGAACCAATAACAAAAACTTTTCTCAATCTCTCCAGATCTTATTTTGCCAAAGTAGGTGCCTCCCATATGTCTGACTCAAGATATATCTTGAAATTCATTGCTCATTTTCCTTTCAAAACCTATCATGTGAGTTGTGATTTCCTTTGTTTTGTAATGAATTTATTCACTTTTCTTGTGTACCAACCACCTACACCAAAACTAGAGATCATTGTTGAGTTGTATTAAAATGATGGGGTCATGTGAAAATGACACATCATTCCTTACTTAAAATCCCATAATATTCATCATAATCGATCACAACTATGAGATTCAATGGATTCCATTCTACAAAATGTGTAGCATGACATCTTAGATTAATTTAGTGAGAATGTAGAGATATCCCATCTACTATCTTATAATACCATTTTGAGCATGCTTTTTAATAAAGATTTATCTCACTTAACTCCACCTGTGTGGAAATTGTTTGGTTGATTAGTTGGTCTTCCATGTGATCTATAGTGTAGTTAGCAAAATCATCAATGAATTGGTTGCCTTCCCTATAACAATGTTGCATATGATAAGATTGGCCACAATTTTCTATTATGTTTTCTTTTTTAATTTTCCAACTAGTGATATTCTTATTTCTTATGGTATTTATAATGACCATAGAATCACCCTAATGACATTCCAAATGTCTTTAGTCCTACATACTTAAAGGCTTGGTAAGAGTGTCTGTACCTTTGCTTTATTGTTAGTCCCAAGGGCAAATTTTTAGAGGCAATCCACACCATTTTTCACTTTAATTCCTTATAATACATCTAGCTCCCAAGATTCTTGGATTTCCCCTTGTCACACCATCAAATTTTAGTTTGAGCTTTCCCATAGGAGAGGGAAAAAATTTGGCATTACCCTGATTTTGTTATGTGTTTAGTGGTAAAAAAGGGGTAAAATGTTTTGTTTTGGTTTTATCTTTCAAAAGTAAACCCTCCTTTCACCACAAACATTCAAGGGCATATCAACCAAGTTGAACCTCCAATTTTTGCAAGAGGATTCACCTATCAGGTTAGGCTGCCACTTGGGACAATGTGGAAGCTTAGATGTATCAAACAATATCTCAATTTAATGCTCAATTTCACTTAAAACCCTAAATATGCAAAACAGTAAGAAAATTATCAAATTACAAAAAATCCTTTCAGACCAAGGTGAAGGACAGAGATATTTAACTCACTATTTTTCAAAATCTGGAAAGCGAAAAAGTCAGGGAAACAAGGACTAGCACCCAAGTCCAAGGTACACTTTTCGTCACGGAATCTAGAACTTCTCTCGACACTGATCTGCACTGCAACTCATGTTTCTTCCTTAGGAAAAATGGAGGACATAGGGACTAGCACCCTAGTCCAGGAATGTTCATCAGAGTCCTCTGCTTCTCAGATCTCGAATCATTGATGTCTGCCACTCCCTTTCTGCAACTCTATTCCGCAAAACTCAATACTTGTAACCTGCAATCACAAAGGAGTGTGGGAGGGGTTGTGGTGTTTAGAGGCTTGCCTTAGTCAAGCCCTGGAGAGACATTCAAGTCTTCCAAACACCGTTGTCAGATAAGAATGTGTATCCCAGCGGGATAGAGGCAAAATCCAAATGATAAATGATTGAAAACACAATAGATATCACCTTGTAGTGTAGATCTCATGGAAGGAAGATGCTCTTCATGCCATGAGGAGATGGAGCCAAATCTGTAAATACAAACACAATAACAAAAAAGTACTACTCTGCAACACAATGAATGCTTTGAATCACTTTAACATAAGCTTTGTAAATCAAAATTCCCATCTAGTTTGCAAATGAAACCTAATCATGCTTATAAATGCAACTACAAACATTCCCGCTAAGAATTTCATAATTCAAACTTGAGATGTCGGCATAGGACCTAAATAACAGTCATAAAACTGACATTTGAAATTAGGGCAGGACTAGGGCTCTAGCACCCAAGTCCACCCTGCTATTTTTCTTTAGTGAGCATTAAAATAAAACCCCTAGGTCCTATTTACCATAAGACTTCAAAGTTTTCTCATTGGGAGTCAAAATTATCACACAAGATGCTCTAAATGCAATTTAAGGACCCAAGAACTAAACCTTAAGAGGGAAAAGCCCCCAAGGGGACATTTTTTGACATAACATTTAGCCCCCACTTTAATGTATGTATAAATGCAAGGCCAATACATGCATTAAAGGTCAACAAAACATAGCAAACATGCCAAGCACGGTGAAGACATGCCAAACACATTGAAGATAGTAATAGGCACGCAAAACATGAAGAAGATAGTTATAGTCATGCAAAACATGGAGAAGGCAGCATTGAATACATGCAAAACACAGTGAATATAGTGAATGCAGTGATTATTTTCTTTTTCTTTTTCTCATGTATGAAATGCAGAATGTACGTACAAGGAAAGTAAACACACAACCCAAAATATAGGATGGACTCATCACCATGGTCTTTAAGACTACATATGGGGAAACAGACACGCAATAAAAATCTCAGAGTGTGGGAGGGACTCATCGTCACCAGTCTTTAAGATTGCACTTGAGAACAAACACGCCATACAAATCCCAAAGCATAGAGGGCCTCATCGCCACCAATCTTTAAGACTATGCTTGGGAACAAACATGCCATACACACACATATAAGACACAAAGAAAACACGGCAGATAAGTGATGGAAGAAACCTATTGCTAGGTTCGCAGCCATCTCAAGCACATTACAGGCACACACTGATGATTGGGATTCACCACAAATTTCATCGAAGACACACTTAAGGGTTAAGATAGTCCCAAATCCACTCCCTGCCTCTGCAAAGGACTTTTTGAAAATGACAAGATGTGTAGTCTCCATGAGAAATACACCATCCCTGCCTCCACAAAGGGCTTGAGATAAAAAGGATATACATGATATCCCACCTCCGCAAAGGGCTTAAATGATTGCAATAGATTCAAGTTTTACAAACACACTTGCTAGAATCTACATTAGATAGCTTACCTTATAGATGCCCCCACCTTAAGGTGGTTGATATCATGTAACGATATCAAGCATGTTAAGGTAGGAAGAAAACACACAAGGGGAACACGAGCTCTTGCAAAGCCCATGCCCCCCGAAGATGACATGTACTTTATGATCGCCAAATGTTCCCACAAACACATGATTTCTAGCAAGAAAATGTGTTAGCATCCATATAATCATGATAAACAACAATGCATGTAATCATTCACATGAAGAACCAAGGAATGCAAGATCCAAGATAGACAAAGTGCACGGAGCAGCAGTATTGTTATGTTTTGTAAGTGCTATAAGACAACATCAAGATCACACGGAGTGATTCTCCTAGCCAAGCGTTGGATAATATATAACAACCCCATCATCATGTATGGACTTGGTCCATTTTTTATTACTCGCTAAAGGGACACTAGGTCTGCATCAGTATAATATGTTTTTCATCATTCACCAGCTAGATAGAACCACTAGAGGAAAGTAAACAATAAATTGAGAGAGGAAAAACAAGTGCCTTAAGGATAGTCACGTAGGAGGGTGCCCCCAAGTCACCCACCGCAACGCTATGTCCATAAGGCACAACACACAACAATGAAAATAGAGGAGAAGCAATATAGAAGAATGATGATACAAATAGAAAGAGGGTCACAATAGAGGTGATCTCCCGGTATCCTTGACCTTACAAGAGAATCAAGGGTCGTCCTAGGAGGCCTAAACAACACATAACACATCACGGGAGAAACACAACATGGAGGTAAAGGGTTAGAAATACTTACCTGTGGGGACAACCGGGCTAGCAGTCATCATGGATCTTGATCTTTACTTTAATGGTTATAGCTTTATCTCTTCTTCTCTCTTCAACATTTTCATGAGTTTGTAAAGGTACCCTTGTAGGAAAAGTGTTTATTAATGATGGTAGAGAGGGGATATCATGGTTTTTTGTGTCAGTTAAATGCGGTGATATACGATCTCTGATGATTCTATTTCCAGTTGAATGAGGTTGTTGAGGGACTGGAAAAGTGCCCATTTTAGTCCATATATAGGGTGTTGGAATACCTTGGGTTTGAGGGATAGTTTGTTCTTAAATATCATGTGAAATTTCATTGTTTTCCAAGGTATGTGAAGGTTCAGGTAAAGGTGAATGATTTGTTTCTTTGTTTAAGATGTATTTGAGAAGTTCTTGAACATCAATTGGTAAATTTTTAGTTTCAGCAGGTTGAAGTAAATGTTCACAAAGGGAATCTGCATCATCTAATGCTTCATCCTGGCTAGGTAGAGGAGGAAGGGATGGCAGAGTAGTCTTAAGGAATGTGTCCATGATATCTTCTTCTTGTGCTAAAATATCCTCACTAAGTGGGGTTATGTTGGGACAAGTCTCTTTGTTAGATGAATCACCCAGTGCTATATCATTCTCATAGGTCTCAGAAAGAATGTCCATTATGTCATTATGAAATGAGGGGAGAGAGGGAATGATGTTTTCACTACTACTTTCCCCATGATTGTTTTTAGAAATGAAATTAGTGAAATTTTCCAAGATTGAAGGGAAAACACCCACAATAGTGAGAAAGCTTTCAAAGTAGGCTATTGTTAGAAGGATATCACAGGTAGTGCTCACATTCATGTCAATACCATAGATGTCTGCTATTTGATGCAAGACTTGAGGATGTTTATCAGTGAATTTGCAAAAGTTATCATAATTCATAATGTACTCAAATAAATCTTCCAAAGATGAATGATGAGAAGAATCCATGGTGTATGTGAATACTATGTATGAATATGACCTTAAATGCTTGATTTTTCAACTTTTTTCAATGCAAATCACTAGGAGAAAAGGTGTTGTGAAAAATTTCAAGAGGGAAAAAAAATAATATGCCTAATAATAGTCCAATTATGCAACAATATCTTTCACAACACACTTTTAATGCAAACTTAAAGTGATGACAAGTCAAAACCTAGTGAAAGTGTACTAAAATATGCAATTTTTCAACAATTTTCAATGTAAAGGCCTAGTAGAAAGGGTGTTGTAAGGAATATGAGGAGGGGAAATAGATAATAACCCTAATAACAGCCAATTAGTGCAGCAAAATCCCCTACAACATGCTTGTGATACAAATCTAGAGAGACGATAAGGCCAAATCTAGTGAAAATGCAAGGTTTTCAAACCCTAAACATGAAATTTTGCAAGAAGACCACTATGATGCAACACTACAATTAGAAATTAATCATAATGAGTGTTTGAAAATGGTAGTAAAATCTGAAACAAGATTTTGACTACAAACCCTAGCTAATGCAAAACTAGGTTTTTATGAAAAATGCACAATTTCAAGCAATTTTTAACAATTTAAGCATGCAAATGCAATGCAAATGAATACTAAATGATGAATTTCTGTTATTTAAATCAGATCTAATTAAAATTATATAAATTTAATGAAATTAAATTCCAAATAATTTAAATTATGCTAAAATGCAAGCCTAAGATGCCAATTTCTTTCAAATTTTTCAAATTTTTCAATTTGTTTTGTAATTTTTTGAATGCAATAAGATGAATGAATGCAAATATATCAAACAACACTTAGAAAGGTGCCAAAAAGTTTAAAAACATGGGTTCACCAAAATTTTAAGTGGTAAAAAAGGGGTAAAATGTTTTGTTTTGGTTTGTGTTTCAAACGTAAACTGGTGCAGGGGCACCCCTTCAACTGGATCAACATACACAAGAGGGAGAAGAAGAAGACTAATATAGTTTTTGACATTTTGTGTTACTTTATAGCATCTTCAAAAATGTAACATTCTCTATTAGCATTTCATGTTGGTAAACTCCAAACTTGACATTTATTGACAGTTTGGATTAAGGGAAAGATAATCAAGGTGTCTTAGCACTAAGAGTTTTGTTGTCTTATGCAAAACAGATGTCATTTGTAATAGATTAGGCATTTCCACCTATAATTTTGGAAAAATCAAATCCCAGAAACAGAGGGGAATGTCAATCCCTCCCATTGGGAAAGATAAAAAGGGGAAAACCTTTTGTAGTAGAGACGAGGGTGGTGATTTTTGGTCGGGTCTCTGAACAGTCGAAAATGTAATTTTGAACATCAAGAAGGAATAGAAGTTCTGCAATTTATTTTCTTTCCAGATTCTGAATACTGTGTAGATATCTAGTGTAGATACTCTGTGTAGAAATTCCTTCTATGTAGGGTTTGTATATAATTTAGTTTTGTGCTTCTGTGGTCGAATTAACTAGATAAATCCATTCCACTCGCAAATTTTTGGGGAAATCAGTGGAATGGACTTGTAGATTAATTCCCCATCTTTGTTTATTCATTCTAGGTATGGAAGGTTAGGAATTGCAGAACCACTTCAAGCAATCTCTCAGTGTCTCTTGTTGTTGCAATTTCCATTGGTGTATATGTCCAGGGTATATTGATTGAATGTTTTGTTGTTACATGGTGAGAAAACACCAGTTGTGAATACCTGTCACCTGTATGAAATAATCTTTCTATATGTATTCTGTATTCGGCCCATCGGTGAGAGTCAGGGCATCAGCCAAGAGGAAGTGTGCTAGTCCGATGGTAGTAAGTCTCACCGACGACGGTATGCACTAAGTCCATCGGGGTGAAGCATAGCATCGGTGAAAGTTCTTCAAGTTAAAATGACAGTAGAAGTCTAGCCAAAAGGGGTTGGTGTAGGTGTTTTGGCGTGACATAAGACATCGGGCTGAGAAATTGTTCATGGGCCGACAGTAGGAGGTTGCACCGATCAGGGTGACGAACATGGAAGTCTCGCCAACGGAGTAGCTGGTGATAAGTGTTCAGCGTGACATTCAGTATCGGTGAACACTGAAGAAAGGTGGGCTGATAGTTATTGTCTTGCCGATAGGCAAGAGGAGAACTACTTTGGCGAGTTAAAAGGAAATGTCTTGCCGACAGCAAGGAAAGAGTGTATTTTCAGTCTTGTTGAACCTCGGCATTGAACCTCGGTGTTAAACCTCGGTGTTGAACCTCGGCGTTGAACCTCGGCATTGAACCTCGCTGTTGAACCTCGGCGTTGAACCTCGGCATTGAACATCGCTGTTGAACCTCGGCGTTGAACCTCGGCATTGAACCTCGACGTTGAACCATCATATTAAACTGGTTCATCGGTTCAATGAACTTGTATGTGGGTTCAATGGGTTCAAAGGTTCATTTGGTTCAACCCGACAAATCGAAGTCTCACCGAAGGAGAAGCTGGTGTCAAGTGTTCGGTGTGAGGAGTAAGAAGTCTCGCCAATATACTCTCAATTGGCTATCTTGTGGGCTCCAAAGGGTCTGGACCCAGTTAATACACTTCAACTGGGCTGTACTCTGCATCAAGTGGTATCATAGCTAGAGAAAGCTCTGGGAAAGGTTAGTGTGTAAATTTCATTTTTGAAGGTATTTGTTCCATCTAGTAGTAGAAGGAGAAAACAGAATGTTGGAAGGAGAAGCCTCAGACACTCTTCCAGCAAAGATGACCAATGCTGAATTGACAGCCTTAGTGAAGAAGCAAATAGCAGAGAGTAAAGCTGATAGAGCTTAGAATCAGGGATTGAAGGAAGAACTAGAGAAGCTGAGGGAAAGAGTGGAGAGAGGGGAAGAAAACTCTACTGAACAAGAAGATGGGGATGAAGAGGAGACCCCAGAGCAGGAAGAGCTAGAGGTTCCTACAGACCAGAGACCCTTACTCAATGCCCTCAGGTCCATGGAAAGAAGGACCATGGATGTGAAAATAGACCTGCCAGTGTTTGCAAGAAAAATGGAACCTGATTCAGTAATGGAGTGGATAGACTGCTTGAATAATTTCTTTGAGACAGAAGAGATACCAAAACACCAAAGAGTGAAGATGGCTCAGTCCAAAATGAAAGGAGCTGCACTGACTTGGTGGAATTTCATCCAAGATGATAGGGTGAAAGAGGGAAAAAATAGAGTTACAACATGGAAGAGAATGATGGTATTGGTGAAGGAGGCCTATGTTCCATTGGATTACAACATCCAACTACATAAGAGGAAACAGAATTTGAAGCAGAAGGAGCTAGATGTCAGCTCATACACAGAAGAATTCATGAAGTTGTGTGTAAAAACAAAGGTAAGGGAAGATGGGGAAGAGAAGGTAGCAAGATACCTCAATGGATTTAGACTTAACATCCAGGAAGACTTAAATCTGCATAATCTAGATACAGTTCAAAAGTGCTATCAGTTAGCACTCAAAGTGGAAGAAAAACTAAAGAGAAGGCATGAGCAGAATCATAGAGGTAGAGGAAGACAGCAGAGAGGAGGAAGAATTCCTTTTAGAGGCAGAGGATTTGGATACCAGAGTGGATCCAACCAAGAGACCAGCAGAGGAGATAACAGTCAGAACCAAGGAGGAAGCTACAATCCAAAGGGAAACTTCAGGGGCAGAAGACCACCTTTCAGAGGAAGATCTCAGGGCAGAGGACCTATCAGATGTTACAATTGCAACCAAGAAGGCCATATAGCTAGCAGATGTCCAGCAAAGGCAACAAGTTCAATAGGAGAAAAGAGGATCAATCTGATCCACGAATCTGATTGTCAGAGTGTAGCAAGCTCAAGCACTATTCAAAGTGTGAATGCTCCTAGTAGTTATGGGTATCCTGAGAATGGAGAATCTTTGATGATTAGGAGAGCAATGACCACCATGAAGGTGCCTGGAAAAGAACCTCCACAACGGAAATCTCTTTTCAGAACTACTTGCAAGGCAGGACGAAAGGTATGTAAAGTTCTGATTGACTCTGGATCTACTGAAAATTTTGTATCCATTGAGATGGTAGAAAAACTTAAGCTTAGGAGACTGCCACATCCTTGCCCTTATAAAATTTCATGGCTTACCCAAGGTCAGCAAACAGTTGTAGAAGAACAGGCTTGGGTAGAATTTCAAATTGGCCCATACAAGGATAGGTTATTGTTTGACATTGCCAAGATGGATGCTTGCCATCTCCTGTTTGGAAGACCATGGCAGTATGATTTAAAAGCATACCATGATGGAGTTAGGAACACCTATTCCATCACCAAGAATGGTAACATGATAGAATTGATACCATTAATGGAGACTGAGGTGGAGACAAAAGGAAAAGAGGTTAAAGTGATGATGGTAGAAGGTAAACAATTCATGAAAGGGATAGGAGAAGAAGGAGCAGTTACATATGCTCTAATTCCTTGCCTGAAGGTAAACAAGGAATAGCAGCAAGACGTCAAGGGAGAAAAGAGACAAAAATTCATAGACCCAGCTGTCCAAGAGCTATTGGACAAATACAAAGGCATTAGTTCTGATGGGATGCCAAGTTCCCTACCACCTATAAGAGACATCAGCCATTGTATAGATCTGATCCCAGGATCTACACTTCCAAACAAAGCAGCATATAAGCTCACTCCAAATCAGAATGCAGAGGTAGCAAGACAAATTGAAGAGTTGTTGAAGACAGGCCTAATTGGCAAAAGTTTAAGCCCATGTGCAATACCGGCTATACTAGCACCAAAGAAGGAAGGCACTTGGAGACTTTGCACTGATTCAAGGGCTATCAACAAGATAACAATCAGGTATAGGCTTCCAATCCCTAGGATAGAAGATTTACTTGATTGTTTAGGAGGAGCTAAATACTTCACCAAAATAGATTTAAAGAGTGGTTACCATCAGATTAGGATTAGACCTGGTGATGAGTGGAAAACTGCATTCAAGACAAATGAGGGGTTATATGAGTGGAAGATTATGCCTTTTGGTTTGTCCAATGCCCCTAGTACCTTTATGAGATTGATGAATGAGGTCTTGAGAGAATTCATAGGGAAATTTGTCATAGTATATCTAGATGACATCCTGATTTTCAGCAATATGAAGGAAGAACACCTCATCCATATAGACTTGGTTCTCAAAAGATTGCATGAAGAGTAGCTAATGATAAATTTAGCAAAGTGTCTATTTATGCAGGAAGAAATCATCTACTTAGGATTTGTTATCTCACATAACAAACTGAGAATGGATCCAGAAAAGGTAAGTGCCATATTGTCTTGGCCAACACCCAAAACTATAAATGATGTTAGAAGTTTCCATGGATTAGCAACCTTTTATAGGAAGTTTATAAAGGAATTTAGTCATATCTGTGCACCCATGCTTGACACTATAAAGGGAGGACAGAAGTGCAAGTTCACATGGACAAAGGAGGCAGATAATTCTTTTGAAACGTTGAAGAAGAAGATGGCAGAACAACCAGTTCTTGCATTTCCTGATTTCAGCAAGATTTTTCAAGTAGAATGTGATACAAGTCATATTGCCATTGGAGCAGTACTCAGCCAAGAAGGTAGGCCTATTGCATTCTTCAGTGAGAAATTAAATGATGCCAAGAAGCGATACTCATCCTATGATTTGGAGATGTATGCTCTAGTCCAGTCACTAAAGAAATGGAGGCATTACTTGTTGCCCAAAGAATTCATAGTGTTCACAGATAATCAATCCCTCAGTTTCTTAAACAGTCAAGAGAAATTGAACCATAGACACATGAAATGGGTGGAAACTTTGCAATCTTTCACTTTCACACTCAAGCACGAGAAAGGGGTTAAGAACAAAGTAGCAAATGCTTTGAGCAGGAGAGTTCTGACCATAAATCAGATCCAACTGGAGAGTGTTGGGATTGCTTCGTTGAAGACAATGTATGCTGAGGATGAAGACTTTGGAGAGATCTATAAGGTATGTACTTCTTTTGGAGACAAATGTCATGTTGAGTTCTCTAAATTTCTGACCCAAGATGGATTACTTTTCAAAGGTGGACAACTATGTATTCCCAGATGTTCTATGAGACTGAATACTATTCAGGAAAAACATTGCGGGGCTCTGTCAGGACATTTTGGTCTTGATAAAACTCTTGATCTTGTAAAAAGGCATTACTATTAGCCTAAGTTACAGTCAGATGTGAGAAAATTTGTGGAAGCATGTGTAATATGTCAGAAAGCCAAAGGAAGATCCACAAATGCAGGTTTGTATCAGCCATTACCCATTCCTTCTAGGCCATGGGAGAGCATAAGCATGGATTTTGTACTAGGTTTGCCTAGGACAAGGAAAGGATATGATAGTGTTTTTGTGGTAGTAGACAGATTCAGTAAAATGGCACATTTCTTGCCATGTAAAACCACTTGTGATGCTTCATATGTCGCTGATTTGTTTTTCAAAGAGATAGTGAGAATACATGGTTTACCATTGAACATAGTATCAGACAGAGATGTGAAGTTTATTGGTCACTTCTGGAGAACTCTTTGGAAAAAGCTGGGAACAAATTTGTCTTTCTCATCAGCCTACCATCCTCAAACAGATGGGCAGACTAAAGTTGTTAACCATTCATTGGGTAATCTACTCAGATGTTTAACCAGGTAGCATGGAGAGAAATGGGATAATATCCTCCCACAAGCAGAATTTTCTTATAATGACACCATCAATAGGAGTACAGGAAAGTCACCTTTTCAGATAATGTATGGAATTCATCCAAGGGGTATTCTGGAGCTCAGAGATCTACCTGTAGGAGAGCCTATTAGTGCAGATGGTGAAGCTTTTGCTTCAGCTATTAAAGAAGTACATGATCAGGTCAAGCACCAACTCCAACAGGCTACAACGAAGTACAAAACATATGCTAACAAGAAGAAAAGAGATTTACAGTTTGAAATTGGAGATTTGGTCTGGGTAAATCTAAAGAAGGAAAGGCTCCCCAAAGGTAAGTATACCAAGCTAATGCAGAGGAAGATTGGACCATGTCAAATTTTAAAGAAGTGTGGACAGAATGCATATGAGATCCAACTTCCTCCTGATCTTGGATTGTCACCAATTTTCAATGTCTGTGATTTGACTCCAGACACGCCAAATGCAGATCTGGAATAGGAACCATTGCAAGCAGCAGATGATGACATTCCGAAGCATGATCCACCAAAGTTGAACCACATCTTAGACTCACGAGTGATCAAGAAGACCAGAAACAAAGAATACTTGGAGTATTTGGTAGCCTGGCAAGGACAACCAGATTCAGAGGTAGTTTGGATGACTGCTAATCAGATTTCAAATCATGGTGCAGACCTAGAAACTCTAATCTCAAAGGGACTTGAGATCTCTTCTCCCGGAGAGTATGGTGCAGGGGCACCCCTTCAACTGGATCAACATACACAAGAGGGAGAAGAAGAAGACTAATATAGTTTTTGACATTTTGTGTTACTTTATAGCATCTTCAAAAATGTAACATTCTCTATTAGCATTTCATGTTGGTAAACTCCAAACTTGACATTTATTGACAGTTTGGATTAAGGGAAAGATAATCAAGGTGTCTTAGCACTAAGAGTTTTGCTGTCTTATGCAAAACAGATGTCATTTGTAATAGATTAGGGGTTTCCACCTATAATTTTGGAAAAATCAAATCCCAGAAACAGAGGGGAATGTTAGTCCCTCCCATTGGGAAAGATAAAAAGGGGAAAACCTTTTGTAGTAGAGACGAGGGTGGTGATTTTTCGTCGGGTCTCTGAACAGTCAAAAATGTAATTCTGAACATCAAGAAGGAATAGAAGTTCTGCAATTTATTTTCTTTCCAGATTCTGAATACTGTGTAGATATCCAGTGTAGATACTCTGTGTAGCAATTCCTTCTGTGTAGGGTTTGTATATAATTTAGTTTTGTGCTTCTGTGGTCGAATTAACTGGATAAATCCATTCCACTGGCAGATTTTTGGGGAAATCAGTGGAATGGACTTGTAGATTAATTCCCCATCTTTGTTTATTCGTTCTAGGTATGGAAGGTTAGGAATTGCAGAACCACTTCAAGCAATCTCTCAGTGTCTCTTGTTGTTGCAATTTCCATTGGTGTATATGTCCAGGGTATATTGATTGAATGTTTTGTTGTTACATGGTGAGAAAACACCAGTTGTGAATACCTGTCACCTGTATGAAGTAATCTTTCTATATGTATTCTGTATTCGGCCCATCGGTGAGAGTCAGGGCATTAGTCAAGAGGAAGTGTGCTGGTTCGATGGTAGTAAGTCTCACCGACGACGGTATGCACTAAGTCCATCGGGGTTAAGCATAGCATTGGTGAAAGTTCTTCAAGTTAAAACGACAGTAGAAGTCTGGCCAAAAGGGGTTGGTGTAGGTGTTTCGGGGTGACATAAGACATCGGGCTGAGAAATTGTTCGTGGGCCGACAGTAGGAGGTTACACCGATCGGGGTGACAAACATGGAAGTCTCGCTGATGGAGTAGCTAGTGATAAGTGTTCGGTGTGACATTCAGTATCAGTGAACACTGAAGAAAGGTGGGCCAATAGTTATTGTCTTGCCGATAGGCAAGAGGAGAACTACTTTGGCGAGTTAAAAGGAAATGTCTTGCCGACAGCAAGGAAAGAGTGTATTTTCAGTCTCGTTGAACCTTGGCATTGAACCTCAGCGTTGAACCTCACCGTTGAACCATCGGATTGAACCGGTTCATCAGTTCAATGAACTTGTATGTGGGTTCAATGGGTTCAAAGGTTCATTTGGTTCAACCCGACAGATAGAAGTCTCGCCGAAGGAGAAGCTGGTGTCAAGTGTTCGGCGTGAGGAGTAATGAGTCTCGTCGATATACTCTCAATTGGCTTTCTTGCGAGCTCCAAAGGGTCTGGACCCAATTAATACGCTTCAACTGGGTTGTACTCTGCATCATAAACCCTCCTTTCACCACAAACATTCAAGGACATATCAACCGAGTTGAACCTCCAATTTGTGCAAGAGGATTCACCTATCAAGTTAGGCTGCCACTTGGAACAATGCGGAAGCTTAGATGTATCAAACAATATCTAAATTTAATGCTTAATTTCACTTAAAACCCTAAACATGCAAAACAATAAGCAAATTATCGAATTACGGAAAATCCATTTAGACCAAGGTGAAGGATAGAGATATTCAACTCACTATTTTTTAAAATCCAGAAAGCAGAAAAGTTGAGGACATAGGGACTAGCGCCCAAGTCCAAGGTACACTTTTTGTCACAGAATCTGGAACTTCTCTTGACACTTATTTGCATTGCAACTCCTATTTCTACCTTAAGAAAAATGGAGGACACAAGGACTAGCGCTCTAGTCCAGGAATGTTCACTACAGTCCTCTACTTCTCAGATCCCAAATATTTGATGTCTACCACTCCCTTTCTACAACTCCAGTCTGTGAAACTCGGTACCTATAACCTGCAATCACAAAGGAGTGTGGGAGGGGGTTGTGGTGTTTAGAGTCTTGCCTTGGTCAAGCCCCAAAGAGACAATCAAGTCTTCTGAACACCGTTGTCAAATAAGAGTGCATATCCCAGTGGGATAGAGGCAAAATCCAAATGATAAATGATTGAAAACATAATATATATCACCTTGTAGTGTAGATCTCATGGAAGGAAGATGCTCATCATGCCATGAGGAGATGGAACCAAATCTACAAATACAAACACAATAACAACAAATTACTACTCTACAACATAATGAATGCCTTGAATCAATTTAACATAAGCTTTGTAAATCAAAATGCCCATCTAGTTAGCAAATGAAACCTAATCATGCTTATATGTGCAACTACAAACATTCCTGCTAAGAATTTCGTAATTTAAACTTGAGATGTTGGCATAGGACCTAAATAATAGTCATAAAACTGACATTTGGAATTAGGGGAGACCCAAAATAGGGTAGGACTAGGGTGCTAGTGCCCAAGTCCACCCTACTATTTATGTTCAGTGATCATTAAAATAGAACCCCCTAGGTCCTATTTGCCATAAGACTTCAGGGTTTTCTCATTGGGAGTCAAAATTATCACACAAGATGCTCTAAATGCAATTTAAGGACCCGGGAGCTAAACCTTAAGAGGGAAAAGCCCCCAAGGGGACATTTTCTGACATAGCACTATGTACCTAGAGATATGATACTATAAAGTATGTAGGTGAATGAAGATGTCGATATGTGGCACACATCCCATAAATTAGTTATATTAGATCATGTGGACAACTTGTGTAATTATTATATCAAGTGATGAGTAGGCCTTCATTGGGATTACCCCTCCATTATATTATTAGGAGAAGGTCTATATAAATGAGGTGATTATTATTGTAAGGAGATGTGTTGAATATGATATTGTATTTTGGATCTCTTGGAGATATAGTGTGGAGTATCTTTTTCCTTAAGGAGTATTGTATAGTGCTGGTGCAGAAGCACCTCGAAACCTGAAGAATCTAGAAGATTCCCTACATTTTATGTTATGTACAAGTGTTATGTTATAAGACCTTAGTGCCACTTTGAGTCTAGTTGGCCGAGTAACGGCATAATGTTGAGTTGTCAAGGAAAGAATTGTAACCGAACAAGTAGAATGTAACCGATTGGCAGGGTGGTTGAGGAATGGTTTGCCTTCCACCTTCTGTAACTACCAATGTATGAGTCTTTAAATATTTATATCTATATTCGTAGAAAGAGCAGATAGACAGAGAAGAAGAACAAATCTGTATTAATATTTAGAAGAAGGAAATAAAGAGCTTCTATTGTTTTGGTGTAACCCCTGGGATGTAGTACGGAAGCATTCCACTGGTTGAGGTTTCTTCGAAACCAGTGGAATGTCTTCCTTAGAGTAGGTTGTTTTTCTGTTATGTAGTTTTAGTGTTTCTGTGCTTGGTTGTTTGGTTACAAGAGCTGTGGAGAGAATCCATCGGTGTGAGGAAAGCACATCGGGCGAAGCTTTGGAAGTTATGCCGATCGACGGAGTCACGCCGATAGAAGGAGTGTCGGTGGAAGAGCCTCAGGTCTGACCGAAGAAATGTATCTGACCGACAATGAAGTCTCGTTAATGCATCGACAAGAGTGACCACATCGGGAGACTCACTAAAAGTTAGGCCGACAGTATCAGTCTAGCCGATGGTTCTAACCATCGGGGAGAGGAGACTTATCGGCGAAGGAATTTATGAAGTGGCCGATGATTTATGTCAAGCCGATCGGGGTGAGATTTGAGAAGTCTTGCCGATGGATGGCTCATCGGTGAAAGGTGTGTTATCGGGGGATGCGAAAAATGTGCCGCCGATAGTTAGAGTCTTGCTGATAGGCAAGAATATGTATTTTTCGGTGTGACATTTAAATAGTCTTGCCGATAAACTCTATAATGGCTATTTTGTGGGCCTTCCAAGGATTATTCACCCTGTTTTATCTGTTAACTGATCTTCCCTCTGCATCAGATTGGTATCAGAGCTAGCAAAAGCTCTGGGAGGAGATGTTGTATTGATTATGTCACTGCATAGACAGACGAAGAAAGAAGAAGAAGAGAGAAGCAAGAAGCTGAGAGAAAGCATGCTAGAAAAGAATTTTGCTGACTTCCGGTTGCAGGTGCAGATTCACTCGCTACAGTAGGCAGATGAGAGATCTGTCATGGGCCTGAGAAGGAGGTCCAGTTGGTGTCGCCAAAAGTCCTGGGGAGGGAGGCGAGAAAGGACTCCCAGGTGAGGGACAGAGGTGTTGGTGTAGCATGAAGGAGTGGATTTCAATTGTTACATTTCGGAGGCAACCATTGATAGAAGGCACAGTTGAGGATGAAGAGGAAGCAGCAGAGGCATCCAGTTAGCATTGCAGACATCGAGAAAGTCAAAAGATATTGCAGGCTTTTCACTGAGCATTTCCATGGGACATGGAAATTTTTCAAGTCTGGGAGTATGGTGCAGAAGCACCTCGAAACCTGAAGAATCTAGAAGATTCCCTACATTTTATGTTATGTACAAGTGTTATGTTATAAGACCTTAGTGCCACTTTGAGTCTAGTTGGCCGAGTAACGGCATAATGTTGAGTTGTCAAGGAAAGAATTGTAACCGAACAAGTAGAATGTAACCGATTAGCAGGGTGGTTGAGGAATGGTTTGCCTTCCACCTTCTGTAACTGCCAATGTATGAGTCTTTAAATATTTATAGCTGTATTCGTAGAAAGAGCAGATAGACAGAGAAGAAGAACAAATCTGTATTAATATTTAGAAGAAGGAAATAAAGAGCTTCTATTGTTTTGGTGTAACCCCTGGGATGTAGTACGGAAGCATTCCACTGGTTGAGGTTTCTTCGAAACCAGTGGAATGTCTTCCTTAGAGTAGGTTGTGGTGCAGGAGCACCTACCTGACAGCTGGCCTCCATGAGGCAGTTAGTTTGTTTTGAGTCTTGTTAATGTTTCCAAGAAGGTCTTATAAGACCAATGCATGTAATAAGGTCATGTTGACCATACTTTACTATTTTTAGCTAGTTTGTTATGACAGCTGTTATGCTGTAGGTCCGGTTGGATCTCCCAGCCGCCTGGAGAGATTTCCCAGCCGCTTGGCATCGGGTCAGTAGTACTCGCAAGAGATCCTATTTATGCATGAGGATCGGTTGGTCTTAGGACAGAGATTGAGAGATAGATGTTGAGAAGCTAGATTGCAGAGAGTGAGACAGAGCGTTGTATTTGCATCTTTTGAAATCAATAAAGATCCTGTTTGTGTTCATTTTCTGTTTGATCTCCATTGTGTAATCGAGTTGTTGTTTTGGTGGTTTCATGGATTCGCTGATCCATTCCACCGGTTGAGTCGTCGAATCGGTGGAATGGCCATGTACAGTAGGTTAGGGTTTAGTCTGCATTTTGTGTTTGTTGGCATGCAGGTGTGCAGGATCGCAGTCGAGAGGTG
Organism: Cunninghamia lanceolata; assembly: GCA_027924645.1. NCBI lineage: Eukaryota > Viridiplantae > Streptophyta > Pinopsida > Cupressales > Cupressaceae > Cunninghamia > Cunninghamia lanceolata. The sequence goes on from BSBN01000771.1 coordinate 2,680,504, forward strand.
TTGAGGACCCTAGCATGGGTAAGTGCTAGGTCATGTTAGTTGTTAGAGTATGGAAGATCACCCTGAAAGTAGATCGGGTCACCTCAGGAGGTTCGGCGGATCGAAATTCGCTAAGGTTGGAAATTCGTCGCAACGGCATCATCAGGATATTTCTGCGTATATCCTGCAGGTACTTCGGGCGTCATCCGAGTAAGTGGAGATGAGCATGATGCAGTCGATTGCATAAAGTGAATGTGCATTGGGGTGATCATCATCAGGTTTTGCCGAGGAGGAGTGTATCGGCATAAGGTAGAAGATCGGGTTGATAAAACCATCGCGGGCCGATAATGTTAAGTTTGGCCGACAGCAGGATATTGAAGGAACTGCATGTGACGTCATCGTCATCAGGATAATCGTCATCAGGATATCAGGGTGACGTAAGCATCGAAGGAAAGGTGCATGAGGTTGTCATCATCAGGATATATGGGAGGAACCGGATGTTCTATATCCTGCTGATGAACATGATGTTGAACATCATGATGATGAAGATAAAGGTTGGCGGTAAGGTAAACAGTGAACGTCAGGAGGATGTTCGCGCTTGCCAAATATGATGATGCTGCCGATAGTCGGATATGATGATGCTGCTGACAGACGAAGAGTCGAAGGTTTGTCTGCAGGAGGATATCGGTCGACAGAGTAAATATGATGATGCTGACAGTGTTAAGGGAAATATGATGATGATGATGAAGGGTTGTGGACATCCATGCTGTATGTCAAGGTTTTAGTGTGGATGCCTCTGCATCAGGTTGTTTTTCTGTTATGTAGTTTTAGTGTTTCTGTGCTTGGTTGTTTGGTTACAAGAGCTGTGGAGAGAAGCCATCGGTGTGAGGAAAGCACATTGGGCGAAGCTTTGGAAGTTATGCCGATCGATGGAGTCACGCCGATAGAAGGAGTGTCGGTGGAAGAGCCTCAAGTCTGACCGAAGAAATGTATCTGACTGATAATGAAGTCTCGTTAATGCATCGACAAGAGTGACCACATCGGGAGACTCACTAAAAGTTAGGCCGACAGTATCAGTCTAGCCGATGGTTCTAACCATCAGGGAGAGGAGACTTATTGACGAAGGAATTTATGAAGTGGCCGATGATTTATGTCAAGCCGATCGGGGTGAGATTTGAGAAGTCTTGCCGATGGATGGCTCATCGGTGAAAGGTGTGTTATCGGGGGATGCGAAAAATGTGCCGCCGATAGTTAGAGTCTTGCCGATAGGCAAGAATATGTATTTTTCGGTGTGACATTTAAATAGTCTTGCCGATAAACTCTATAATGGCTATTTTGTGGGCCTTCTAAGGATTATTCACCCTGTTTTATCTGTTAACTGATCTTCCCTCTGCATCAAGTGCTCCCTACCTCAAGGGTTTATTCTATTTATGCATATATTAATATTAGGGTATCTTGGCCCATAAACATCCCTTGTGTTATGTGATATCTATCTTCTATATTATATTAGTTCTATTATTATATGTGTGGATCTTATCAAGTGGTATTAAAGCTACAATTTGGGAAAAGGTGGGGACAAAACCCTTATTTTTTAAGATTTGTCTATATCTTCCAAACAACTATGAATTTTTCTATAATCTTTTTTATTGAAGTTGGAGGATCATATAAGGAAGCTACAATCTAAAAATTAGGTTTTAGCATCAATATTGAGTGAGTTATTGCAATTTTGTGATTTTTCATAAATTTGCTTTCTAGGCCACAAATCGAGGTATTTTTCTAGAAAATTACATTTCTAGAAGGTTCATCAAAATTCATCAAGGGTCTATTAATTTCATTTTGTATTTGAGGCTGACTACATTAATTCGTCATATCAAAGTTTGGTCAACTAGATTTGGTAGAATGGTAATCTATTGAAAGCATTTTTATTAAACCCTAGATTCAATGAAGATTCTTAAATTTGATGGAAGTGGAGATGCATTAGAATGGTGTAACCAATATAAGAGAGCTAATGGTTGGAAATTAGGTTTTTCTCTATTTTTAAAAAGTGAAGCTAGTCAATGGTGTATGCCAGTGTGTAAGTGCTTGTCTTTGAAGGAACTGGAACAAGCTTTCTTAGATCTAGATGGGCACCAAAAGAGAAACTAAAATAAGAGGAAGATGATGATGATGATGATGACAAATAAGAAGAGTATGGAGAAGGAGAAGACTTCGAATAAGAAGAAGAAGGAAAAGAGGATATAATATATGCCATTAGCCCCAAGGAAGGAAGATTCAATCCTTCAATTTCATGTTTGTAATAAAAATTCAAAGGTTATTATTTCTATAAACCATAGTAGCAAGTATAAGTTCATCAACATAGAATTAACCAAAAAGCTACATGTACAAGCAAACCAAATCAAGGGCAGTCAAATAGCGGCTAAGGATATTCAAGTTTTTAAAGATTTGAAGCTCTCAATGGACAAATATTTTTTACATTCAAACTTTCATACCTTGGATATGGATGGGTTGGATATTGTTCTTGGTTATCCTTGGTTTAAATCTTTGGGAACAATAAACATCAATGTGCAAGGGAAATTAATGAATCTTTGGTATTGTAAGTATAAAAAAGGTGAACAAACTGACATGATAGTTCAATGATGATCTAGAGTCCCAATCATGCCCATGAAGGCATGAGTTATATACCTCTTTTTAGTTTCTCTCTCATAACATGTTCTTTATGATTTTCCCCTCCTTGATCATCTTCTTCAATCTTTGAACTGACTTTCTAATTGCCTAACACTTTCAAGAAAAACTAACAACACCATTACATAGTGCTCAAAAAAATAAACAATTTCAAAAAATTGGCACCCAAAAAGGAGTCTGTGTGTGCTCAAATGAGCCCTCTAAAGTTTCAAATGACCTACAAGATCTCCAGGGGTTATTTACCCTGGCAACATGGGCAATTCACCTCCCAGGGGAGATTCAATTCTCCTAAGGGGTTATCTTGTCATTCATTCTTCCATAACCTTCAAATTGACTTTCCAAGCCCCCCCCCATACTTTCTAATTATCTAACTAGTCTAGTTAGAGTGAATCACCTCTATGACCTATAGGATTGAGGGAGATCTTTCAACTTAAGTAGGATCTCCTAGGGAGATCTACCCTACTAAAAGGGGTGACCCACTTCTAGTATTCAACCTTCAAACTCACTTTCCAACCTTCTAACCACCTATTCAATTCATTTTGGCTAGATCACACCTATGACCTATAGGATCTCTTGGGGAGATCTTGCAACTTAAGTAGGATCTCCTAGGGAGATCTACCTACCATGCTAAAAGTGGTGACCCACTTCTTGAAAGTACGACCCTATCATCTTTTACCATGCAAAATTTCTTCCAATTTAGCTCAATTTAACTCCATTTTTAGCTTTTGATTGCAATTCCCTCCATGCGTAATTGACTATTGACTCCCCCTAACTTTTCTTGGACTCTCAATCACTCTATTGTAGCTCCTAATCAATCTATTGTTATCTTCTAATCAGTCTTTTGTGATCTCTCCAAGCTTTTGTTCTCTTCCAATCAAATCCAAATCACTCTGCATTCGATCCTTATTAACTCCCCAACCACCACTAACTTTGGTGTGGATTCTAAACCTATAAATACCCATCACCTCTTAATTATTTATACATCAAGCTTCTTCACAAGCCTTTGAGTCTCTTATTTTATTTCTTTACTTTTAGTTCTTACAAAGATTCAAATCTTTCCCTTAGGAGGCAAAATTCATTATTACATTCTTGGTTTGCTCAAGCTTTTGCAAAATTGCCCCCATAGCATTCATATACTCTACACAATACCTTGTGTTCCTTTTTTTTTTATTTTTCAATAGCATGCTTGTGTTCAATCCATTTCCATTTGACTTTCATAGCTTCTAAGGTCAATACAATTCCCTCACATCCCCATTTTTATCCTTTTCACCAAGAGGAGGACCCCACTACTGTAGAGAAAGAGATGATTTCCAAAAAGGACCTCTAAGGACTTATGCCAGGCACTACCACCCAATTCATACAGGTTTCTCATACTTTCATAGTAATTTAGAAAAAAAACAAATCTTGCTCTTGAGGAAGTAAAACTTTGTTTTCTTTTCTCTTCATAGGTAGTTTAAATTGCTTTCCTAGAATAAGTTTTATTTTTAAATTGCATAAATTAGCTTTATATTATTTCTTAGATCAAAATTATTCTCATTGCACTTAGATTAAATTACAAATTTTAATTCATTAGATTACAACTAAAATCAATCCATGAAAATACACAAAAATATAGATTAAATTGTATACAAAAGAACCATTTAGTTGCATACATTTTCCCTTCATAGTAAGTAATTCATTTCAAAAGTTATAAAATTAACCCAAAGAGTTGTTTACATTCATTTAGTATTAATTGCATTTAGGAATTCATAGAAAGTACCAAAAACATTCAAAAACATAAAAAACCAAGTGATCAAGCAAACCCTTAATTTCATCTCGAGGTCAACAATCAAAACATAACGTTTAATGAAAACTCTCCCCCTTTTGTATAGAATTCAATGTGCCCAAGCATAAGGGAAAATTAGGTTAAATCCATAATTGATGAGAATAGATAGATTGTCCCTCAACCAATTCTAACAAATGAAATAGCCCAAGAGCAAGAACTCATCTTTAGGCTCATTCAAAAAGAAATAGAACAAACAAGATAAGTTGAAGATCGTCAACAAAGACTCATACAACAAGTCGTTCAAAGAAAAGAAAGGAGGTTATACCGCCTCCATATCATAAATAAACAAAATAGTCCCAGATCTAGGTTTAGAACAAGTGACCCTTCAAGTCATATTACAATCACAACCACTACAACCATATAATGTTTGACAACATCACAACTCTCATCACAAATTCTACCAAACACATAAATTCCCACATCACACAATCAATCCAACCATGATCCATGATGTTTTGCTTCCTCACAAATAGAACAACCCCCCCATTCTGCCTCCACTCAAGTGGCTCCTACCATGAGAACAAGAGTGATTGGGAGGTCACCCACTACAAGGACACAATTCATGTGGTACATTAGAGTCTGACTCACTTGCGGTGTGTCTAAGTCACATTCTAAACAATGCATATTTTGGTGAACTTGATGTGAAGGGAAAATCTTTCTAATGGCCTCTTTTGTGTTTCCATGCATTTCTTCTACTCCACTTTCATCTTTCATTTCCATATTCATCTCATTCATTCTATGATGTTTCCTACACCCCCAATTTAGGACAAAATCAAACAAAGTTCAAGGGAACTTCCCCTCCAATGAAAATAGCACACCTTCAGATTCAATAGCTCTAATCTGAAATCAATTAGACTTTGAAGACTCAAATTCAAAGGGCATCCAACAAGAGCCCCATAACTTCTTAGTTTTTAAAAACCCCACATACGAAGATACAATCATTCAACCTAATCAAATCTAAGATCCATCAATAGGACCAACCCATAACAAACTCTAGGAAAAACACAACCAAAATGGATAATGAGGTGATCCATCTAGAGAACTTAAAAGAAGATCAAGACCCATGAGAATCCTTCCACATAACTTATCAAACTGAAATACTCATAACATTTCAAGTGTCACCAAAAAGATCAAACCAAGGGGCAACCCAGATCTCCCCCATCTAAACTTCCATTCTCAAAACATGAATAATGAAGCAATCATGACTCATTTTCCCTCATCATTCAACATGGCAAGTTTTAATGAAATAGGTGGGATTCTTATAATGTAGAATTAACCACAAATAATCCCACCCAATTTTTAAAACATAAACACAACACCATCTAGTTATCCAACTCTCTCTAGATATCAACAATCTAGCATACCCTTTTAACAAGCACAACAAGCTCCACTTGTAGGGCTAATGTTTGGAGGAACAAGACCCTCTACACATAACCCCCTCTTAGGAACATATATTGAGTATTTAAAGGAGCCTCTAGACTACAACATTTGTCATGTCATACTACCACATCCTCTCCCTGAGCTTCCAAAATTCAAAGGAGAGGGTGACCCCAACTTACATATCAAGGCCTACATCACAATAGTGTGAGAACTCCTTCCTTAGGATGGGGTGGTAGTTAAAAATTTTCTAAAGACTTTGCAGTGTATCACTTTAGATTGGTACTATCAACTTCCAAAAGCAATGTTCCACTCTTTTAGGAAACTCGTCAATCAATTTTTGATTGCCTTTGACATAAGCAAACTAGTCAATATAGGAATACGAGAGTTTTTAATAATCAAACAAGAAACTAATGAGTTGGTCACACATTTTATCACATGATGGAAGCAAGTCCTCTAATCTTCAAGAAACACACCAAACATGTATTATAGGGAACTCTTTGATCTCTTCTTACACGCTCTCAACAAGGACATATGAGTTGTTCAAAAACTCTCTTAAAAATCATATGAAGAAGTGCTTGAAAATGCCCTTAGAATTGGCCAATCTACTATTGATAGTGGAAGAAGGGAGTATGATGTAAATGGAAGGTTGTTAAACCAAAATAGCAATAAAAAATTCTTGATAAACAATCAAAACATAGATGGGTTAGCAAACACTTCACCATCTAGGAACAACAACAACTATGATTACAATAGTTATAGAAATTTGGGGAAACAAAATATCAACAACTATCCCCTGAGAATTAATAAGTAGTCATACAAACCTTATCAAAAACCTCAAAATTACAATCATGATATGTTTTGTTCATTTCACAAGAGAAGGGTGCATGATATTGAATCATGTTGAGAGTACCATCACTTCATATCAAACCTCCCAAAATATAAAAATTCATGCACATTCCCACAAGATGAAGGAAATGATGGAAATAGTCCCAAAAATTATCAAAATACCTTTGATCAAAACACCTTAGGCTTGGTGGAATTTGACAAAGATCTAGACATTTGTACTACCCAAGGACCACAATGTCTAGATGACACCCCTAGTGACTATAATTTTTCTCACATGCTAGAACTTCTCAAGGGTACTCCTATGCATAAGAATGTTCTCCTCAATGCCTTAGATCCAAGCCATCTAGTTCAAAACACTCTACAAAAAAAATACTCTTGCATATTTGATTTTGAAAAGTTACCCTCAAATAATGAAATAGATAAATAGGGTGATCTCCCCCTCTACCTAATAGTCCAAGTTCAAGACTATTCCATCAAACGAGTAATGATCAATGATGGGCTTATATTCAACATAGTCTCTTTCTCTCACCTTCAAAGAATGGGTTATGATGAAACTCACATCACATGAGAAACTTCCATTCTTAGAATTAATTGTTGGGATAAGGTGCCATTAACCTTGTAAATCCCATTATTGTATTATTCCATTTATTATTTGTAATTACCCATAAGGGATGTACAAGTTTCACCAACAGAAGTAGAAATTATTTACTGTCCACGTGGTAATTACGGAGTTACTGCACGGTAAGTCCCGAAGTTACCGGCGGTAGTTACGGGATGTCATTTACTATGGTAAATGGTAATTAGTCAAAGTGGGGTGGACATGTGGAGGAATAATCTATTTTTAGTGTTATGATGCACGTCATAGATGTTGTAAGAAGGTGTAAGAGATTCTATGACAGTTATAAGTTGTCATAAGAATCGGACACTTATAATAGCATATGATGTGTCATAAGATGTTGTAAGTGGCTATTTTGATCCCCAAGGCGTTCAAGCTTGCATGGGCACATTTTCCTAAGTGTAGGATGCATGTATGACAACATTTATGACCCCATAAGAGCCTATTCTTGGCCATGGACGCCCAAGGTTGTATTGTTGACTCTTGACAAGTGTTATGGGCTTGTAAGAAGTCATTTAATGTCTTGAGGTTGTGTAAATTCTATATAAACCATAGCATAGTAGATGAGAGGTATATAACAGATTACAGGTACCCAAGTTCTGCCGGAATGAAGGTTGAAGGACAGAGGAAGTGAATGTATTTGTAATCTCCTTTTGTGAAGATAATACAACTTGGCCTCTTTTCTTGGTGGAGTTTTTTACCCGAAAGGGTTTTCTCCACGTTAAACACTTGTGTTATGTGCTTCATTCTGCTTCTGGTATATTTATGTATTGTAGGTTTATGTTTTGTTACAATCTCCATTGTTAATGCACACTTAAAAGATTGCTGAAATTTATTCGAATCAGATTTCTATTGAAGTAGTGTTGCTTTCATTTTTAACATTTGGTATTAGAGCCTGGCCAGCTTTGACTCTTGGGTGGTAGTGTGGAAGCTGTAGCTGGAGTGGGAGATTTGGTTGTTTTGTTTTGTAGATCTTGTGTTGTTATTATGGCTGCATCCACTGTTGCATCAACCTCTCGATTGGACATTGAGAAGTTCAACGGAACGGGGTATGAGTTGTGGAAGCTAAATATGGAAGATTTGTTGGAAGAAAGAAACCAATGGTTAGATGTTCAAAAAGAGAAGAAACCCGATGATGTCTCTCTGGATGAGTGGGCTAGACTGGATAAGAAGGCATGGGGAACCATCTGTTTATGTCTTTCAGATTCTGTGCTACTGAATGTCGCAAAGGAAGAGACTGCATACAAATTGTGGAATTGATTGGGTGAGATCTACCAAGCCAAGAGTATGGTAAATAAACTTTATTTAAAAAGGAATTTGTTTTCTTTGAAAATGAAAGAGGGTGAGTCAGTTGTAGAGCATTTAAATTCTTTTAATTTATTGGTGAGTCAACTTGATTCAGTAGATGTTGAGGTTAGTGAGGAAGATAGATGTATCTTACTTCTTTGTTCTTTACCTGAGTCTTGGGAGCATGTTATCCTTGCTATCACTGCTAACCTTGTGGATCTGAAGTTGGATGCTCTTGTTTCAGTGCTACTGTCACATGAATTGAGGAAGAAGAGTTTGGATAGTTCAGGGGATGCTCTCAGTATCAGGGGAAGGTCTAAGGAAAGGGGACCTAAAGGAGATCATAAAGGGGCTAAGGACAAGTCCAAGGGCCAGTCTAAGACTCCTAGTAAAAAGAACAGAGTTAAAGTGTTGGAACTACAGTAAAAGAGGACATGTGAAGGAGTGCAGAAACCCCAAGAAACAATGGGAGAGTGTTTCGGATAAGTCCTTGAATGCAGGTGAAGAAGTTTTACTTTCTACATGTAATCTTATTTCTAATGATCACTGGTTGGTTGACTCAGGATGCTTGTTTCATATGATCCCGCATAAGGAATGGTTCTCCTCATATGAAGAATATGATGGAGGTAATATCTACCTTGGTGACAACTCCACATATCTGATTGTCAGGAAAGGAAAGGTATTGTTGTGTTTGAGTGATGGGAGGATTAAAACCCTCCCTAGTGTTTTGCATGTTCCTGGATTAGCTAGAAATCTAATTTCAGATTCAAAGTTGAATGATTTGGGAATGCATGTGACATTTGACAAGCATGGCTGCAGATTGGTGAGAGGGAACTTGGTGGTAGCGAAAGGGAAGAGATTAGGGAACTTATGTAAGCTTGAAGCCACTATAGTTTGTAATGCCTCCTATGTATCTAAGGCCATTACTAAAAATACATGTATGTTGTGGCACCGTAGATTGGGCCACACAAGTAATAATGTACTAAAAACTATTAAGAATAAAGAATTGTTGGATGGTTTCTCTTATTCTGATGAGCACTTTGATTTCTGTGAGCATTGTGTGTTTGGTAAACAAAATAGAAAATCATTTCCTTCAGGAAGCAATAAAGCAAAAGAGAAATTAGAAATTATTCATATGGATGTGTTTAGACCTGTGGATAATGAATCTATTGGAAAATCTCATTATTTTGTTACCTTCAGTGATGATGTATCCAGATATACATGGATTTGTTTTATGAAACATAAATCTGAAGTTTTCACTAAGTTTAAGAAATTCAAAGTCTTAGTAGAGAACCAATCAGGTTTAAAGATAAAAATATTAAGCTCTGACAATGGAGGGGAATATTGCTCTAAGGAATTTGATGAGTTTTGCAAGCATGCAGGTATAATCAGACAAAAGACAACTTCGTATACACCACAGCAGAATGGTGTCGCAGAAAGGATGAACCAAACAATTATGGAAAGGGCTAGAAGTATGCTTAGTGATGCACAGTTGGATAAATACTTTTGGGCAGAGGCTATGTGTACTGCTTGCTACTTGATAAACAGATCTCCTTGTAAGGCTCTTGATTTGACACCTTATGAAGTGTGGACAAGTAAGAAACCTTTTGTTTCACATTTAAGGGTTTTTGGTTGTGAGGATTTTGTTCATGTGCCTAAGGAAAAGTGATCTAAGTTGGATCCAAAAGTTGAAAAGTGTACATTCATTGGATATGGTGATAATGTGAAAGGTTATAAGCTTTGGAATCCACTAACCCGCAAGATTATCTTTTCTAGAGATGTTATTTTTAGGGAACTTAGATCTATTTCTTAACATGAGCAGCCAAAAGAAAAAGATGAAAAGGTAAAGAAGATGCACTTTGATATAGAGTAGCAAGATGCACCTTAGGAAGAATAGAATGATGGATTGGGGGTAAAGAAGAAGAAGAAGATTCAAGTAGTTCTGATGAAGATGAATTTATTGTTACAGAAGAAGTTGGTGCAGATGATCATGCAGAAGAACAAGTAGAGTCTCTTACTCCACCCTTGAGGAGATCTACAAGACAATAGAATCCAGTTGACAGGTATAGCCCACCAGATTTCCGTTGTGTATATGCTTTATTGAGTACTAACGATGAACCTAGATCCTATAGGGAAGCTATTTCTGCAAATGATAGTGAGTCTTGGAATTAGCCATGCAAGAGGAGATGATGGCTTTAGACTCTTGTAACACCTAGGATCTTGTTCATTTTCCCAAAGGAAGAAAGGCCATAGGATGTAAGTGGCTCTTCAAGAAGAAGTTTGGAGCAGACGGGTCATTGGAGAAGTACAAGGCTAGACTGGTAGCCAAGGGCTACTCCTAGAGAGGGAATTGATTTTAGTGAGATATTCTCTCTTGTTGCTAAATTGACTTCTATTAGATTTCTCTTATCCATTGCTGTAGCTTATGATTGGGAGATTGAGCAAATGGATGTTAAGACTATGTTCTTGCATGGAGATCTTGAAGAATAAATTTATATGCAATAGCCTACAGGTTTTGAGGTAAAGGGAAAAGAAAATTGGGTTTGCAGGTTAAAGAGGTCTCTCTATGGTTTGAAATAGTCCCCCAAAATGTGGTATCAAAAGTTTGATTCATTTGTTTTGAAATTGGGTTTTGTTAGAAGCGAGGAGGATCATTGTGTTTACATTCATTGTGTTGATGATTCTATACTAGTTATTGCTTTGTATGTTGATGACATGTTATTTTTCAACAATACTAAGGGTATGGTCAGGAACTTAAAGCCCAAATTTCAGGTGCATTTGAGATGAAGGATCTTGGGGCTGCAAGGTATATTTTGGGAATGGAGATCAGGAGGGACAAAGTTAACAGAAATCTTTGGTTGTCACAAAGTACGTATGTGAATACTATTTTGTAGAGGTTTAGTTTGCAGGACTGTAACCCAGTTAGAGTTCCTTTACCTATTGGTACTAAGCTTTCATTAGATATGTGTCCAAAGACTGAGGATGATCTTGAGGATATGTCTAATGTGCCATATGCTAGTGCAGTAGGGAGTTTGATGTATGCAATGGTTTGCACTAGACCAGATATTGCCCAAGCAGTGGGAGTTTTGAGCAGATTTATGTCTAACCCTGGTAGACAGCATTGGAACTATGTGAAGAGGGTGTTTAAATATTTTGCAAGTACTCCTAATCATTGTTTGGTTTATTCTGGTACTGATAGTGCTGATAAATCTCTAGACATACAGGGTTTTGTTAATGTAGATTGGGCAGGCGACTTGGATAGTCGAAGGTCCACTAGTGGCTATGTGTTTACTCTGTTTGGAGGTGCAGTGAGTTGGATGAGTAAGAGGCAGCCCATAGTTGCTTTGTCCACCATAGAAGCAAAGTATATGGCTGCTACCTATGTCTCTAAGGAGGCAGTTTGGTTGAGGAGACTATGTATAGGTATTGGTTTTGATTGCAGGATCATTTAGATTGGTTGTGATAGCCAGAGTGCTATCTGTTTGGCCAAGAATCCCATGTATCATGCTCAAACTAAGCATGTTGATGTTCAGTATCACTTTGTTTGAGAGTTGGTTGCAAATGGAGAGATTGAGCTGAAGAAGATAGACACTCGGGAGAATGAACTGCAAATTCATTGACCAAGCTTGTGAGCACAGAGAAGTTCGTGTGGTGTAGAGAGGCCATGGGCCTTGTTTCTAGTGCCTGATTATTTTTCATTTGATTTCCTATGGGTTGATTTACAATGTATAATGTCAAGTGGGAGAATGTTGGGATAAGGTGCCATTAACCTTGTAAATCCCATTATTGTATTATTCCATTTATTATTTGTAATTACCCATAAGGGATGTACAATTTTCACCGGTAGAAATAAAAATCATTTACTGTCCACAGTAATTACGGAGTTACTGCACGGTAAGTCCCAAAGTTACCGGCGGTAGTTACGGGATGTCATTTACTATGGTAAATGGTAATTGGTCAAAGTGGGGTGCACATGTGGAGGAATAATCTATTTTTAGTGTTATGATGCACGTCATAGATGTTGTAAGAAGGTGTAAGAGATTCTATGACAACTGTAAGTTGTCATAAGAATCTATGACACTTATAATAGCATATGATGCGTCATAAGATGTTGTAAGTGGCTATTTTTAGCCCCAAGGCGTTCAAGCTTGCATGGGCACATTTTCCCAAGTGTAGGATGCATGTATGACAACATTTATGACCCCGTAAGAGCCTATTCTTGGCCATGGACGCCCAAGGTTGTATTGTTGACTCTTGACAAGTGTTATGGGCTTGTAAGAAGTCATTTAATGTCTTGAGGTTGTGTAAATTCTATATAAACCACAACATAGTAGATGAGAGGTATATAATAGTTTACACGTACCCAGGTTCTGCCAAAGTGGAGGTTGGAGGATAGAGGAAGTGAATGTATTTGTAATCTCCTTTTGTGAAGATAATACAACTTGGCCTTTTTTCTTGGTGGAGTTTTTTACCCGAAAGGGTTTTCTCCACGTTAAACACTTGTGTTATGTGATTCATTCTTCTTCTGGTATATTTATGTATTGTGGGTTTATGTTTTGTTACAATCTCCATTGTTAATGCACACTTAAAAGATTGCTGAAATTTATTCGAATTAGATTTCCATTGAAGTAGTGTTGCTTTCATTTCTAACATTAATGATAACCCAAATATCTAAGCCATGGGTACTAAGGTCAATCTTCAAATAACATGATCCTAGGAAGACCTTGAATTCATAGGATGAGAGAAGTTCCCTCTAGCCTATTTCAAGAAATCTACTTCTAGGACATGGGTCAAACCCATATCATTAAAGGATACTGTGATTCTTTCAATATTTACAAATTTGAACAAGCCAAAAAGAATGGAAAGTCTATAAAAACCACTGATGACAAAAAAATTAGAATTTTTGAAAGGGAGAGACATCAAAAGAATCACAAATTTATCTAAGTCATTAATATGTATAGGGGATAGAGCAATAGGAGAATTCCCCTTCAATCCCCACTCAACAAAATCTTATGCTCCATTCAACTTAGCAACCATTCCTATCAAGCCAAATATAAGGATTCATACATTTGAGACCATCACTAAGTAAAAAGGAGAACCAAACCCCACACAAAAACTAGGATAGTTAACACTAATTCCAATTGCCCCTTAAAAGTTCAAAAAAAACATTGAAACTCTACAAGAACATAAAACAACAAGGCTAGGGGCAAGTCATCAAATAATGAAATATGTGAGTGCACACAACTTGTCACTAAATTCAAAGACATTTTTACACCAAGCCTAAGAATGACCTTGTAAAGACTCTCAAATGATAGATATCAAAAAACAAAGTCAACAAAAATAGAAAAGTAATGCAATAAGAAGGTCATTCCAAAACCATTCAAAGTCAAAGACCTTATACTTAGAATATACAATCTAATCAACAAAGGATAATTTAGACCAAATTGGATAGGTTCATACATAGTTAAGGAAGATGTCAAAAAGTATGCTTACCTCTTGTGCACTATGGAAAGTGAAGAGTTTAGTATCTGAAAACTTTGTAAACCCACAAAGCATAAAATCATGAAAATTTTAAAAAAATTAAAAAATATAAAAATTCAAAACCATGCATTCGTATTATGTTCACCGCGCATTTGTTCATGACATGCTCTTGTTTAATTTTTCTCTTAGCAAGGAGTCTAATGGTGTCTAGTATAGGTTGTCCCTATGAGGCCTAAAAGATTCCCCAAAATCATTATCAACATCTATCATTCCCCTTTACATTCTAACAAATTCAAAATAAAGTCAAGCTCTAAGATTTATATTGATCTTGGTCTTAACAAATCATGTTGTCAAGTCTAAGCATAGCAAGTATTTAAACCTACAATGCCTAATAAAAGATTGCAAGTAGACCTTCCCTAATCCTCCCTAATGAAGGGGAAGTCCAACAGGATAGTGAAAGCTCTTGGTGGCACCCAACCCCTTATCTTTCCTAGCCAAGAATGTCAGGGGGATTAGAACTCTAAAAATCAATTGAGAGAGAGAGAGAGAGATCATAAATGAGTCAAAGGAAAAAAGAGATATAAAAGAAAGAGAGTGCAAAGCCATGAGAGAACTAGGAAAAATCACTACAAAATAGAAAATAAAAAACAGATAAAAGAAAAGAAAAAAATATTAAAAAAGAGAGGATTGTTGATGTTTGCACTCTCAAGTGGAGATAAGTCTAATCTCTAATCTACAAGGTTGACATCCATTGGAGAAGATAAGAAAAAAGTTTCAAAGACAAGAGTTTAGCTATCCTTAGGGCCATCTTTTTCTTTGGAACCCTCCCTTTACCCTAGGTCTATCTTGTTGGCCATCTTTCATCTAGGTCTAGAAGGTGATAATAAAATTTGTTGCTTGTCAAAGTTAAAAATGGATCAAAGTGTTCTGTCTAGATAAGGATTAGTGTTTGGCCTTTTGCAAAGCCAAGTCTTAATATTGTTCCATCTTTTTCCCATTCCCACTTGATTCCCTAATAAATTTCATCTCAAAGTCTAGTAGGTCACTCTAAACTAGGTCAATTTACAATCCCCTAAGTCAAAAATACTACTTAAGAGCATCCACACTATTTGTCCCATATGCATACATACAAAGCAATAAATCATGTCATTCCATCATGGCATCTAGTATCTAGCACATAGTGTTTTGCATTTCATATATGTGAGTCACATCCATACATATCGCATACATCATAAAAAAGATAATAAAAACATCATCATCATCCATGTGCTATCATCCTAGGTACTCATAAGTATGCATAACCATTAACATAAATAAAACTCTATCGAACCATGTGCACAAGAAATAAAGTGAAGTACAAGATGTCAACTGAAGCTAAGTATAGATCTCAACCAATTAGGTCTCACAAAAATAGGTGAATAACAATGTCTAGGTACAAGTCACTCTAACAGAGTCAATCTAGAGAAAAACTATGCAATTAAGTGTGTAAGTCTCCCCATGCAAGGGGGAAAGAGTATAAGTCTCTTCAAAAAACATAGGTCTCTCAAAGACCTTAAGGGAGATCAAGTCAAACCCTCAAAATCTTTAGAAAAAACTAAAAATTATAAAACGTTTCAAAAATCCCTAAAAGTCAAATACATTCCTTCAAAATTTGCAATAAAAGGAGAATTTATTCTTCTCCTCTATAGCTTAGTATGTCTTTTTCATCTTTTGTTTCATTATCCTAGGCTTTTATCCTCATATGGTATGTCTTTATCATCAAATTATAGGTTGTTGTGACATGGTAAGATGACTTAGATAAACTCAATGCATATGGTACATTCTCTTATCTCCCTTATAATACTTACTTTGAGATTATCTTATATAGAACTTATGCTTGAATTAGTTTTTATTTCAAGTCTAGATTTGGGACAACAATAAAGGTAAGGCCATTCTCTAGGAATGGTACCTTTCATGTAGACTACCGTCCCTGAGTGGGCAAATATGTAAGTATGAAAAAGGTACACAGACTAACACGATTGTCTGATGATGATCTAGAGTCCTAATCAAGCCTATGAAGGTGTGAATTATATACTTCTCAATAGTTTCTCTCTTCGTGACATGTCCTTTGTGATTTTCCCCTCCTAGATCATCTTCTTCAACCTTTGAACTAACTTTCCAATTTATTAATAAACCTTTAAGATCCTCAGTAAGGTAGGGTAGCTTGAGAGACTAGATGGATATCGAAAGAAAAAATGATCTAAAAGTATAACTTTGAAACATTTTCAAGAAAAACTAACAACACCATTATGTAGTGCTCAAAAAATAAGAAGTTTCAAAAAAATGGCACCCAAAAAGGAGTTTGTATGTGCCTAAACAAGCCCTTTGAAGTTTCATATGAAGTTTTGTAGGATCTCCAACGGAAATTTGCCTTGGAAACATGGACAATTCACTTTCCAAGAGGCAAGATTCACTTCCCTTAAGGGGTTATCTTGTCATTCATTCTTCCATAACCTTCAAATTGACCTTCCAAGGCCCTCCATACCTTCTAATTGTCTGACTAATCCAGTTAGACTGAATCACCCCTATGACCTATAGGATCTCTTAGGGAGATCCTATAACTTAAGTAGGATCTCCCAAGGAGATCCTGTAACTTATGTAGAATCTTCTGGAGATATTTGCCCTATTAAAAGGGGCGACCCACTTCTCGTATGTGTTTTTTCCCATGTTCAACCTTCGAACTCACTTTCCAACCTTCTAACCACCAATTCAATTTATTTTTGTTGGATCACCCCTATGACCTATAAGATATCCCGAGGAGATCTCTTCTACTAAAAGGGGTGACCTAGTTTCCAAAAGGGTGACCCTATCATCTTTTTCTATACAAGATTTCTTCCAATTTAACCCAGTTTAAATCCATTTTTAGCTTTTGATTGTGAGTCCCTCCATGCATTACTAACTATTGAATCCTCCTAACTATTCCTAGACTTTCAATCACTCTATTATTAGTTCCCAATCAGTCATTTGTTATCTTCCAATCAGTCTTTTATGGTCTCCTCTCCAAGATTTTATTCTCTTCCAATTAGAGCCAAATCACTCTTCAATTAATCGTTGTTAACTTCCCAATCACCACCACCTTTGGTGTGGATTATAAACCTATAAATACCCCTCACCTCTTCATTATTTACACACCAAGCTTCCTTACAAGCTTCTTCACAGGCCTTTGAGACTCTTAGTTTATTTCTTTAGTTTTATTTTTTACAAAGCTTCAAATATTTCCCGTTAAGAGGCAAATTCATTATTGTATTCTTGGTTTGCTCAATATTTTACAAAATTTCCCCAATATCATTCTTATGCTCTATGTAGGACCTTGTGTGTCTTTTTCTTTGATTTTTCAATAGCATGCTTATGCTCAATTCATTTCAATTTTACTTTCATATCTTCTAAGCTCAATCCAATTCCCTTACATCCTCATTTTTAGCCCTATTACTAAGAGGAGGACCCCACTACTACAGAGGAAGAGATGGTTGATAAAAAGAACCTCTAAGGACTTATTTCAAACACCACCACCCAATTCATATAGGTTTTTAATGCTTTCATAGTAATTTAGAGAAAACAAATCTCACTCTTGAGGAAGTAAAACTTTGTTTCCTTTTCTCTTGATAGGTAGATTAAATTACTTTCTTGAAATAAGCTTTTCTTTTAAATTTCTTAGATTATCTTTATTTTCTTTCTTAGAACAAAATTATTTTACTTGTACTTGATTAAATTTCAAATTTCAATTCATTAGATTACAAGCTAAAATCGATCCATGAAAATACACAAAAACATAAATTAAACTACACAAAAAAAATCATTTAGTTCATACAATTTCCCTTCATAGTAATTAATTCATTTCAAAAGTTAGAAAATGAACCCAAAAATTTGATTTCATTCATTTAGCATTAATTGCATTTAGGAATTCATATAAAATACCAAAAACATTTAAAAACATGAAAACCAAGTGATCAAGCAAACCCTCAACTTCATCATGAGGTCAACAATCAAAACAACATTTAATGAAAAATCTCCCCTTTTTTGTCTAGCATTCAATGTGCCTAGGAATAAGGGAAGATGGGGTTAAATCTATTATTGACAAGATTAGGGAGATCATCCCTCAACCAATTCCCATATCTAGGAAACAACTCAAGAGAAAGAACTCATCTTGAGGCTCATTCAAAGAGAAACAAAACAAAGAAGACAAGCCAAAGAGAATCAACAAAGAGTCGTACAAAAAGTAATTCAACGTGAATAAAGGAGGTTAGATCACCTCCATATCATAAATGAACAAAACAATCTCAGAGATAGGCTTAGAACAAGTGACCCTTCAGGTCATATTGCAATATAACCAGTAAAACCATACATTTTTTACAAAAAACATCACAACTTTCATCACAAATTTTTCTAAACGCATACATCCACACATCACATGATCAATCCAACTGTGATCTACAATGTTTTTCTTCCTCACAAATAGAACAACCCCCCAATTTTGCCTCCACTCAACTGGATCCTACCATGAGAGTGAGAGTGACTAGGAGGTCACCTACTGCAAGGACATGATTCATGTGTCATATCAAAGTTAGACTTACCCGCATTGTGTTTGAGTCACATTCTACCAACACAGGTATAGGAGGCAAAAAGTTACATTACAGAATATTACACATCATGAAGTCCAAAGGAAAGTCAAGGAAGAGAAATTTTGAGAATGTAATAAAGAATGTGCTAATTAATTAAATGACAAACAAGAGGAGAAATGTGTAGAGAAAAAAGAGAAGACAATTAATTATCTTCATGAGCTAACAAAATAAGTGGCAAAAATGTTGAAAAATCAGAGAAGGTTCTTGTTGTCACCTAGAATTACACCCTGTTTGGAGAGAGTCCAAGCATTCTAATGACACAATGGGAATGATCTCAAGGTGTGGGACCTTGCAAATTGAGATCAGACCTCCAGAGAAGGCTGGTTCTTGATTCTAAGCTTAATGCTTAGAGAAATCTATCTAAACCTAGTGCTAAGGATTGCATGAGAAAAGGGTTAGAAGGAAACTAAAAGAAAGGGGGGTGATACACTAAATTCATGAGCAACGGTAACTCTGGGAGAGACACAACAATAATCTCAATCACAATGGAAGTCCACACAGACTTTTAGGGCTGATTGAGGCTTCATTATGAAAGCCTAACCTATAGAGGAGCCATTTTACTCACAGAATAGATTACAACTTCAAGTAAAACACAGAAATCATAGCATAAGAGAGGCAAGATAGTATGCATATATTGATCATGAAGGCCAAAAACCATTACAATACAAAATAACCAATATCAGAAATAGACACAGTATAGCTAATTACACTCATGGGTGGATTAATCAGAAGACAGTAGAGGCCAAATTACAAGCATAGTGAGTCACATTGCAATAATCCTGTAATTACACTAAGAGGTTGAACTACAAGAAATTCGGTAGCATAACAGTCCAGAAATTACTAGCTCTTCTTTTTACATCTCTTCAGGATGCATATATAGCATTTGATCACTTGACCTAATTAGGTTACAAGAAATTGCCCCACAGGTTCTGTCAGAAAATATCTTCGCCAAAAGGAATGTCAGCCTACAAGAATTCATTGCAGAAAATATCTGGAGACCTGGGCAGATGAAAGATATTTCTCCCTTTAATGCGAACAGTTGATTCATTGATCTGTAGCAATCAATGTAGTGAATATCTGTTAAGGGGCAACTAAGAAGATTGGATCCGCATTTGTGGGAGATGAGACAAAACCCTAAGCAAAGCTTTTACAACACTTTAAGTCCTCAAACCCTTGAATTTATACATCTTTCATCACTTGAAACCTTTGAATAGTCGAGCTCAGCATTTTACCGCCTTTGGGATGCCTGGTAATCTTTCTGTAAATTCTAGCCATTAATGAGATTTGCTTTAAGAGATCGATGGTCACTATATTTCCTTTTAATTTTCCTTTACCTCATGGACATGTGTCATCATCTCGCAGTCGCGCAGTGAATCTTCCGTGCAGACAAGATTCCCGCACAACACTGCGCCACCGTTAGATCTTTCAAGACTGTGGCCCCACCTCCTCATTCCTTGATCCTTCCACATGGTGGGGATTGGTAGCATTCCAAGGCCTCCATCCAAAAATTTGCTTCCTTTGAGCTCCGTAAACTAGAAAGTTGCCACGTGTCCCTGGGTTAGATCGACGGTCGCCAAGCATTCCGTTCCCAGCCATTGCACTTCAAAATTCCTTTACTTCATGGACACGTGTCATCATCTCACAGCCACGCAATGAATATTCCTCTCTAGTAGGATTCCCCTATGCGCTTGTGCAACTGCTTGATTCTGGCCCTCCTGCACTCCTTTAATACTGAAACGTGGCAACACCCGAGAGCCTCAAAACTGGGACAGATGGCAGACTGGAATGCCTTCAAAGGCTTCCTTTGTTTCTCAACCTTCAATCACTTGTGGAGGTGACACGTGGCACACTCCGCTAAAAATAGAAACCTTAGACATGATAGCTCGAGGCCCACCATACTGTATCTCGACACCTGGCAGCATATGATTCATCGAAGTCTTCGACAATTGGCGCTTTATCGCAGCTGTGCAAGGGTATGGTGATGTCACTGATGACACGCTGCAATAAGTAGCCATATGGCACATTCGAGCCCTTCTTAAGACTTAAGGCTTTAGACTTTAAGGCGCAACAGGAAATGAGCGATAACACTAGGGAAAAGAGGCCAGTCACTTCACAATTTTAAAGGCCTTAAGTTACAACTTAAATGATCGGGAACCCGCTACAGGAAGTCAACGACAGATTAAAAGATAAAGTGTAGAAATACTTCCACATGGAACCCTTGGGCTTTGAAAGACTTAAGGCTTTTTTGAAATAGAAGACATGGGCTCTTGGGGTTTAGGGTTTTGCAGAAATCGGGTCCTCAATGGTTTCAACAAGGGTTTTTAAGGGTGGGCCATTTGACTTTAGATAGAGGAAAATAGGTCAACAGTTCTATAGATATAAAGGGTGGAATATATAGGCACCCACATAATTGTGATAGACAAGAATCATGGAGGAAACCATCATAGAGGCATGATAATACATGGAATCAATAATCCAATCACTATGAACCTACATGGAATCAAAAGAAAAAATGCAACAATCAGTGTTATTCATGGAAGCAAAGGAGGAGTTACTATGGCAAGGAATGGAATCAAATGGGTACAACAAAATATGGATCAAGGATGGGATCTAGGTATTATCAAGCTAAAACTAATGTGAGGATCAATTATGGATGGTTGGATGATTGATCATGGCATCATATCTGTAACAACTTGTGACAATCATTACTATTTGGCTTCTTCTCATGTTTGAGGGATGAAACATGTCAAGGAGGGATGGCATGTTATGCACCTAGGGATATTATAATATAATGTATGTAGGTGGATGGACCTATGTTGACATGTGGCACACATTTCTTAAGTTGGTTATATTGGGTCATGTGGACAACTTGTGTGATTAATTATAACAGGTGATCTTCATTAGGATTGCCTCTCCATTATATTATTAGGATGAGGTCTATATAAATGAGGTAATTATTCTTGTAAGGAGATGTGTTGATTATGATCTTATATTTGGGATCTCTTGGAGATATAACATAGAGTGGCTTCTTCCTTAAGGAGTATTGTACAATGTTACCCTACCTCAAGGGTTTAATCTATTTCTACATATATTAGATATTAGGGCATCTTGGCCTATAAACATCTATTGTGCTGTGTGAGATCTATCTTCTACATTGTATTATTTCTATTATTATATGTGTGGATCTTATCAAGGGCATGCTATGTCTTTAATCCTATAGTAGGTATAGGGTTATGAGTGGTTGTCTTATGGTTATGTTAACTCTGAATTAAGATAGTCATATATAGGTTGTTAGGTTAGCCTAGGTGGCATCCATGGCATAAGTGTGGTATGTGTGAGGTAGAGGTTAGTTATTATCATCATATTCAGTATTGTATTCATATTGAATACTATTGGAGGTGTTAATGGAAATATTGTTAATAGTATTAAACTACTAATAATCCAATAATCTCAATGAAATATGATGCAAATCAAATAAACAAAGCAATATTACGTTGAAAACTGATTTACCTTGAAACCTTCCATTGTTCGCCTATCTTGTATTGATCTTGTTGATGAATAGAGCTCTCAGAAGCGTGCTTCCTCACCGTTTGAAGATGACAATACTTGAATGTTTGTTGTTGGATAATATGCAATGGAGATTACCTGCAATGCAACTATTATGAAGATGAGAGATGAATGATTGAAGCCATGGTTATATGGATATGAGGATAGTGGATGTAAAATGCAATGAGAAATATGGATGTTTTGCCAAAGGCATGCTAGAATTTCTGCAGCGTAACTTTTCTATAGCTTGTGTGTTGCTCATTGCATTTTACATCCACTATCTTCATATCCATATAACCATGGCTTCAATCATTCATCTCTCATCTTCATAATAGTTGCATTATAGGTAATCTCCATTGCATATTATCCAACAACAACCATTCAAATATTATCATCTTCAAACAATGAGGAAGTACGCTTCTAAGAGCTCTATTCATCAACAAGATCAATACAAGATAGGCGAACAATGGAAGTTTTGAGGTAAATCAGTCTTCAAGGTAATATTGCTTTGTTTATTTGATTTGCATCATATTTCATTGAGATTATTGGATTATTAGTAGTTTAATACTGTTAATAATATTTCCACTAACATTTTTGGTGCCCACTGTGGGGCCTTGCCTCATTTTTAACTTTCATTTGAGTGTTTTGTGATGGTTCTATCACGACAGGTCATTTCTACGCATACGACTTCTACTTCTGCGCATATAACATTTCCTGCAACACTTTTACCTTTTAGCGCATACAAACCGTTCTGCTACGCATCTGATGCTTTTTGCTATGCTTATGACATTCATGTGCATATATAGCGTAGTCTGGCACATATGACTTATTTTGTTGTGCATTTATGAATCCACGCATACACTACATAGTGTTGCACATATAAACCACAGATCTGCGCATCTGATTTGTAACAGAGAGTTATAACATTTTCATGAGTTTTTCCGTACTAACCTTCACTTGCAGGTACTAAGAGCTAGATTTAGGCATTTAGATGCATTGTTAAACCACTTAGAATTAATTAGGAAGGAGTAATCATATCGTATTCATACAACTTGCAGCTAGTTTTCTAAGTAGGGGAGAGTAATCATATCATGTTCATAAAAATTTCATCTAGCTTTTAAGTAGGCGGAGTAATCTTATTATCTTGCACTACAACTTGCATCAAAAAATTCACATAGTCCCAACCTAGGGGTAAAATTAAACAAATTTCTTTATGCTTTTTCACTATCTTGCACTACAAATCTTTCATATAGCATAATAGGGGAAAGTAATACTTGTTTTTTTTTTTCCTTCAAGAAAAACAATCTAAATCTAGATTTGTTAGAGGATTAAAAAGAACAACAATCTTTTCCATGTTATTTCTATCTCGTTATCAAATTTCTGTGCTTGGTAGGATTAACTCATTTAGTTATTTTCTTTTAACTAGGAGGTTAAAGAACCATTGTCTTCCGTGTTTGGAAAAATGATAGCAGGGCTATGCTCTCCCCTTAACTGGGTGATCAAAATGCTAGACTTATCATTTTTCATGTTTTACCTTTAGAGAGGCTTGCCCTTGGAAATCCTTCCTTCCAAGTGGGAACGACCTTAAGTGATAACGGCTAAAGCCAAGTACTTCCAATTCACTATAAATAAATTGCATTTATGACAAAATTTGCAAGTGACGGGTGCTGTTGTATTACACCGACCAATGTTTCCCCCAAACCCCTGTGAAGTGTAACCTCTGCAGGCTGGGAAGCCTTCTTATCGAAGCGAATGGTTGCACATGTAATCACCTGAATAGATACCTTGACTAAAATCCTTTTGTTCTAGTAAGCCAAAATCCCTTATTTGGTGACATAGGAGGAAGCACCTCTAGAGCCATCTAACATCATACACTCATTTAGTGTAGAGATAGAAAAGTTCAACTCTTTGGAGGACCTATAACTTGGTATATGTGAGAAGTGAGTGTCGTGGAGGGGATCTGGTGCTACCAAGTTATTAGCTATCCACCTTTATGCAAGTGGCTGGTTTAAAAACCAAGTTAGAACTCATCAAATATTGTCCTTGCCATCCTAGGGTTGTAATTGTTTATTTTTAATTTTTGTTAAGTAATCATGAAAACCTTTTGTTCTTTGTGTTTTCTTACAATAACATGAACCAAAATCAGCATTGAAAACCTTATATTAACTTAGGAAAATGTTCCAAGCAAATCAAATTGTCAAACTGAAAATAGAAAACCAAGTATAGGCAGTTCGGCACTTTTAAAACATTCTGTTGCACATACAACCATTTTTGTTGCGCATATAACCTATTTTGTTGTGCATATAATATTTCAGCGCATATAACACACAGAACCGTACATATAAAACATAGTGTTGCGCTTACAAAATTAAACAGACCTGTGCATTTAACCCACAAAGCTACGCATTTGACCTGTTATTCTGCACTTTTAAAGACGCGTATCCAAAATAGAGGCATATTTCGTACAGTTTGGGATAAAAACATTATCAGTTTTAGGTACCCTTTTTCTGTAGTTTCACCTTGAAAAATCAGTTATACCGTGCAAACACCTTTCCATATCATTTTCACAAACATCTTCTTTTCACATCATTGCCTTGCTATCAAAACACCTCAAAATCAAACCAAACATCTCAAAATCAAACCACAACTTGCTTCTAGGACCTAGTTGATACTCAACCAACCCAAACAAGACCTAGCTAGTTTTATAACAGGATTCCAAATCATCCTTCTCAAAAAAACTATACTAGTGTAACCTTGACAAGAAAATTGTCCTCATAAAATAGCGGTGTCAATCTATCCCTATTAGGACTACCACTTGTATCGTCACTCCGATAGCTATTAGACATTATAGCTCAAGATTTACCTTGTTTGAGACAAACATAGAATCAGCAAAAACCTTATCAAAATTAATTCCAATCAAACTCACCTTCTACCATATTACACCTCCAATCAAAAGAGAAAAATCCAACAAATCTCATAATCCAATTTCATCCCATCCCAAAATCTTGCATGATGCAAACTAGATCTCAAACAAAACAAAAGCAAAACATGGACAACCTAAACAATAACATACCCAATGATGAGAAAGTCTCTCAAGAGGAGATCCTCCAACACCTCCAAGATCCTAAGTTCCAAAGGATAATGGATAGAGTTGTTGCTACCAATCCCCAAAATTATTTCCTCATGCTTGCTCAACAAGGAGCAAAGCTACCCGCAAACTTTGATATCTCTAATCTACAAGAGAATAATGCCTCGAATGAAGCTGAGTCGTCGAAAGATGGCTCCAAAACTGAAAAAGAGACTCCAAAAATAGAAAAGGCTAAGGATACACTTAATCATTTGGATGCATTGACAACCCAAATACAAGCCTTACAACAACAATTGGTAGACATCCAAAGTGGAACCTCAATGAAACATTATTCACTTGAAGATATCTCACCATACCCATTTGACAAATCCTTGAACATGATACCTTTTCCTATAAGATTCAAAGTGCCAAAATTTGACAAGTATAGAGGAAAAGGAGATCCTAGAGATCACATCAGGGAATTCAGTGCCGCTTGTCTTGAAGTCACCCATAATGAAACTTATCTAATGCGACTATTCCCTAGAAGTCTAGGAGGACAAGCCATGGAGTGGTTTTCACGTCTACCTCCCGGCATCTACACCATTAACGAATTAGTGGACAAATTCGTCACACATTTCTCTTATAACATAGAACATGAAATCTCCATGCTAGACCTTTTAAACACTAAATAGAAAGGAGGAGAATCATTTGCATCTTTCTTACAAAGGTGGAGGCAGCTTGTGAGAAAATGTCCCTATCACATACCTGAAAAACAAATGATAGAAATGTCCGTGCATAATTTGTCCACTAAGCTTAGTTATCAAATACAAATCCAATATCCATCAACTTTTAGTAAGGTCATTGAGATGGGGCTTCTTATTGAGAAGGCCTTAACAGTGAAGGGGCAAGTAAAGATATACAAAGACACCCCAAGCTCCAACAACAATGCGGATAAGTCGAGGTTTTGGACTAAAAACAAACCCATAGTGAATGATGGTGTGGTAGATGCAAAACATGCGGCACCAAAGAAACCTATTTTCAACCTATCCAATATGTAGAATAGCATACCATCTGTTGGTACTTGAATATGTATATGCAGGCCCCTTCCCAAAAATCCAAAAAATTCCAACACTTTTGGCCTCTGTTGTTGTAAAAAATGCAAAAAATTAGTTAAGGTACACGTGTCTTTGTATATACAAAGAGGTTTGTATATACATGCAATCAAATATGCATTGGCGGGTCAGAAATCTCTATCCCCCTTTGAAAAAATGAGTTATATGCATTTTTGAATGCGTATCGAGCTTGAAAAGGTGCATGTACAAGGGGGAATCTTTCACAGATTCCTAGGAATATTCGTTATTTGTATATTTGGCTTGTATGTCTAAACATACATCGTGCACATACAATGAAGAATATACAAAGGGGAGCGCAGATGCATTTGCTACAGTGGCGAGGGGGAGATACATGCGGCGGGGTCCGCAGATATGCAAGATCTTTGTATCTCCAACATACAAGGTTGAATATGCATTCCTCGCATATTCTCTGAAGATTCCCTGTTTGTATGTTAGGGAGGTTTGTATGTTTGCCTTTGTATATTCAACATACAAAAAAAATATACATTCGTTGGATATGCAAGTGGCACATACAAGAGGGAATACATTGCGGGCATATTCCAGGAAAGATTCCTTGTTTGTATATGCAAGGGCCGATAAGCATTTGGTGGGGCCCGCAAATATACAAAGGCTCTATCGGCGTGATAAAGCTCATCGGCAATTCATGCAACATTTTCCCCAACGGCCGATGCATGTACAAAGGTGAATGTATATGCATTTTGCATATACAAGGGATTTTGAAAGGTGAACAGTGGCGATTGTATATGCATCTATTTTTCCATATACAAGGGCGAAAAGGCAAAATACAAGGGGGAAAAGTTAGCGATAGAAGTATGGAGTGCCTACGTGGCACGTTATCATTGGCTACTAACTTTTCTACTAGATTTTGAGCCGTGGATCTTAACGATGGGAGTAGATCGACGACCATGTTTTGAGCCCGCAGCGAAGGTTTTTTCCTGTGTATTTGCAATAGTTTTTGAGCAGGAAAACAACAGATGTATCTGCTGCTACATTTCAAAGGGGCCTGTGGATAGATGAGGCAATAATGGTGGACTTGCAGAGGATGATCGATGGAGTTGACATGTCAACCACCCAATTGATGAAGAAAATCCCTGGGCGGCGGTGCAAATCCCGAGTTCACCTGCTCATTCCTCTTTGTCTCTCTGCTGCATTTACTGTTTCTAAGCGCCATTTCTCATGCATTGTATCTGGTGGATTTTTGATTTGCCTTGTAATTAATTTTGTTGAGTACACAGTCTTGGTATAAAAGCCAAACTGTGTTACTCTTTGGTGGTTGTTGAAGACATGGGCATTTTTGCAAAAATAACGAAAAATAAAGCATTTTCCTAGTTGTTGTATCTATGTGGAGTTTATGTGTTGCATCTAAGTTCTATCTTGCACATATGTTCAGTTTCAGTGTTAATGTTAAATGAAAAATGCTTCTTGCATGTGTTTTGTTGTTTGTCTCCACTTGTTGTATGCTTTTCTTCTTTTGAATTTGGTTGCTAAGGGTTTCTCAAATTCTAGAATACAGATTTATGTATTGCATACTTGATCTCTAACTTCCATTCAAGGAGTGGATTAAATTGTTTTAGGTTAAGGTATGGAGAAGAATGTATGTCAACTGGGATATCTGTAAGTATGGACAGTTAAATACCTTTTCTTGGGTGGTGTTTGTAAGGCAAGCATCAAATCTGACCCCTTGAAACTCGAATGATAGGTGCAAGCCATTCTCATGTATACGTCTAGTTGACTCCTGGCCTTGAGATAGGCATCAGTCTACTTCTGGATTAGTAGTTATGATTCAAAACCCCTGTCTTGCATCCAAACCATCAAATTCAAACCATTCCATTATTCCAACCTGTTAGTTGTAGGAGGAGGATTAGGAGCCCCTGCATACTCTCATCCTTAACTAGACACATATGTCCAAGAATGTTGCTAACCTTGTGATTTGTCACACAAATCTTGGTCCTAAAATGAGAGTATTCTGCCTGTTATCACAAAGCTAAATCTTTATGTCATTGGGTGAGTCAAAGTGTCAAATCTTTAGCTATAGGGATACCCCCCTTGGTGCGGCAGAACCAGAAGTGAAGGGGAGGCAACTCACGTAACCTCCCATATTCATTGGCCGAATCTGCCTGTGCATTGGAACTAGCAAACCCACTGCTGATTCAGAAAAAATTACTAATAGATGGTGACTTCGCTGGGGAAGAAGGAGTCAAGTGTTTTGAAGGCTGGAAAATCTAGTTTCCAGTGAAGTTGTTGCAGCAAGACCAAAAAATGACCATGTGGTGCTCTGCTGGCGTGGTGAATCCAGAAAAACATAAGTGCCTTGTTGATATTTTGTCCTCTCTATGAGAGGTGGCAACTCTGTTGATTGAACCTATCAAAGCTACGACATATTTCTAGGTATTCCATCTTTTCAAAATGATGAGTTTAGAGCAGCAATCTGGGTTGTGTTCTCAGAGGAGACCATTTTTTATTCAGAGATATAAAGCCCTAGATTTTAAAGGAATATATGGTTACCCAAATGCTATTCCAAATAAAATTAGAAAATGTTTGCCAAAATATAGTGGATCAGATTCTGAATCGGCAAACAAACATCTGCAACAATTTTGTAATTTAATAGAAGATTATGAGGTAGAGGATGAAGATGTTGTAATGAGACTCTTTGTTCAGTCACTAGAAGATGATGCTAGGGTTTGGTTTTCAGACCTGCCTGTGTGTTCAGTTTCTTCATGGATAGATTTAGAAATTGCATTCCTAGGGCAGTTTGGTGAAAGGTTTGATGTGGCCTCATTGATCATACATTTTATGAATATCCAAAAGGATGATGAGGAACTGGTTCCAGCCTTTAATCTTAGGTTTATTAAGTTGCTCAAGCAGATTCCTGAATAAATGAGACCTAATAATGCATTGTGCTTAGCAATTTATTTGGCTGCATTTGATGAAGAAGTGAGTTACTTATTGAGAGATA
The DNA here is from genome assembly GCA_027924645.1 of Cunninghamia lanceolata. Lineage (NCBI taxonomy): Eukaryota > Viridiplantae > Streptophyta > Pinopsida > Cupressales > Cupressaceae > Cunninghamia > Cunninghamia lanceolata. Next base: position 2,709,960 of record BSBN01000771.1, read on the forward strand.
AAGAACTAGCCACACTTCACCAGGCTTACCAATTTGCTATGGGTATAGAAAACAATGAGAAATATAAAATGCCAGTAGGTTTCATGGCTGCAAGTTGTCAAAACAATTATCAAAATGAATATATTTCAGCTCTCCCAGTATGTGCATTGAAAGATGATTGTGTGGAGGGAAATGTATTTCAGAATAGTGTGTGTAGTCATGATGTGATGTACAGACATGAAGAAGATGTTATAGAAAATGTAGGCACATCCTATAATGATGAAAACGAAGACTGTTATCAGCCTCTAGAAGAGAAGCCTGCAGACACAAAATGCCCTTCAAATAATAAAATGAAAGATATACATGAGGTTATGTCCGGCAGCAATATGCATATCCTAGTTATGCCTGATTATTTGTGTGAAATGGATATGCAGAGATTCACTCTGAATATAGAAGATGTTGTTTCAAGGGATGACAGTGAATATGTTAGTGATTGTCAGCATTCAGATGCGTATGTGAGCCTTTTAGATGATGAAATATATATGGATGCTGAATATGAATGTTTCCTTGAACATTCTGACCACCTTCACAATGCAGAGGTTGAAAATTTTGTTTTTGATTATCAGGGCATTGATGAAGAGGAACTACAGGGTCACTATTCAGAGGTGAATGGACAAGTTGCAGATGTATTTGCTCATACAGTTGGGGATAGTGCTGGTTACAAGGGTAACTATGAAGCTTTCAATATAGGGCTGCATTTTGAGTTATTTTTGCCTTCTTTTGAGACATTTCAGGTGGACATTCATGATAAAATTGTTGAGCACAATGATGATGAATATATGTATACTTATAAAGATAAATTTGATTATGATATGTTGCTCGTGCTTAAATATTGCATGTTTGATACAGAAGAGCTTTTATTTTTTGAAGAAAGGCAAAATTCTGATGTGGATTCATTTGTTTCATATGAGTCTATTATTTTCCCAAGCAGCATTAGTGACTCATATGATGATGACAGTCTACTGTTGAGAATGGTAAATGCTTATGAATTTTGTTGTAGACTTGTTGAAAGAGAAAAGAGCAGCAGCACAACCAATTGCAATGCTGGATGCTACAGATGGTTAAATACTTTCAGGATTCATTTGAAGAAATCAAAAGAGAATCAAGTATTTGACAAAGGAAAATTCTGGTTTTTCCTTTTTGGTGGCCCTAGGCCGCCAAGTTTATTTTAAAAAAATGTGTTTTGTGATGCAAGTTGGTGCAATGTTCGACTCTGTTGCCCAATGGATAGGGACTGGTTTGCATCCCAGAGATCTGAAGTTCTCACCATGCCTGCAAGAGGCATGCATCCCCAGACAGAGCCTGTTGGTACCTGAATATGTATATGCAGGCCCCTTCCCAAAAATCCAAAAAATTCCAACACTTTTGGCCTCTGTTGTTGTAAAAAATGCAAAAAATCAGTTAAGGTGCATGTGTCTTTGTATATACAAAGAGGTTTGTATATACATGTAGTCAAATATGCATTGGTGGGTCAGAAATCTCTATCGCCCTTTGAAAAAATGAGTTATATACATTTTTGAATGCGTATCAGGCTTGGAAAGGTGCATGTACAAGGGGGAATCTTTCGCAGATCCCTGGGAATATTTGATGTTTGTATATTTGGCTTGTATGTCTAAACATACATCGGGCACATGCAGTGAAGAATATACAAAGGGGAGCGCAGATGCATTTGCTACAGTGGCAAGGGGGAGATACATGCGGCGGGGTCCGCAGATATGCAAAGATCTTTGTATCTCCGACATACAAGGTTGAATATGCATTCCTCGCATATTCTCTGAAGATTCCCTATTTGTATGTTAGGGAGGTTTGTATGTTTGCCTTTGTATATTCAACATACAAACAAAATATACATTCGTTGGATATGCAAGCGGCACATACAAGACGGAATACATTGCGGGCATATTCCAAGAAAGATTCCTTGTTTGTATATGCAGGGGCCAATATGCATTTGGTGGGGCCCGCAAATATACAAAGGCTCTATCAGCGTGATAAAGTTCATCAGTAATTCATGCAACATTTTCCCCAATGACCGATGCATGTACAAAGGTGAATGTATATGCATTTTGCGTATACAAGGGATTTTGAAAGGCAAACAGTGGCGATTGTATATGCATCTGTTTTTGCATATACAAGGGCGAAAAGGCAAAATACAAGGGGAAAAAGTCAGCGATAGAAGTATGGAGTGTCTACATGGCACATTATCATTGGCTACTGACTTTTCTGCTAGATTTTGAGTTGTGGATCTTAGCGATGGGAGTAGATCGATGGCCATGTTTTGAGCCCGCAGCGATGGTTTTTTCCTGTGTATTTGCAATAGTTTTTGAGCTGGAAAATAGCAGATGCATCCACTGCTACATTTCAAAGGGGCCTGTGGGTAGATGAGGCAATAATGGCAGACTTACAGAGGATGATCGATGGAGTTGATAGGTCAACCATCCGATTGATGAAGAAATCCCTGGGCGGCGATGCAAATCCTGAGTTCACCTGCTCATTCCTCTTTGTCTCTCTACTGCATTTACTATTTCTGAGCGCCATTTCTCATACATTGTATCTGGCAGATTTTTGATTTGCCTTGTAATTAATTTTACTGAGTACACAGTCTTGGTATAAAAGCCAAACTATGTTACTCTTTGGTGGTTGTTGAAGACTTGGGTATTTTTGCAAAAATAACAAAAAACAGAGCATTTTCATGGCTGTTGTATCTCTATGGAGTTTATGTGTTGCATCTGAGTTGTATCTTGCACATATGTTCAGTTTCAGTGTTAATGTTATATGAAAAATGCTTCTTGCATGTGTTTTGCTGTTTGTCTCCACTTGTTGTATGCTTTTCTTCTTCTGAATTTGGTTGCTAAGGGTTTCTCAAATTCTAGAATATAGATTTATGTATTGCATACTTGATCTCTAACTTCCATTCAAGGAGTGGATTAAATTGTTTTAGGTTAAGGTATGGAGAAGAATGTATGTCAACTGGGATATCTGTAAGTATGGACAATTAAATACCTTTTCTTGGGTGGTGTTTGTAAGGCAAGCATCAAATCTAACCCCTTGAAACTCAAATGACATTTGCAAGCCATTCTCATGTATACGTCTAGTTGACTCCTGGCCCTTAGATAGGTACCGGTCTGCTTCTGGATTAGTAGTTATGATCCAAAACCCCTGTCTTGCATCCAAACCATCAAATTCAAACCATTCCATTATTCCAACCTGTTAGTTGTAGGAGTAGGATTAGGAGCCCCTGCATACTCTCATCCTTAACCAGACACATATGTCCAAGAATGTTGCTAACCTTGTGATTTGTCACACAAATCTTGGTCCTAAAATGAGAGTATTCTGCCTGTTATCACAAAGCTAAATCTTTATGTCATTGGGTGAGTCAAAGTGTTAAATCTTTAGCTATAGGGATACCCCCCTTGGTGCAGCAGAACCAGAAGTGAAGGGGAGGCAGCTCACGCAACCTCCCGTATTCGTTGGCTGAATCTACCTGTGCATTGGAACTGGCAAACCCACTGCTGATTTGGAAAAAATTACCAACACCATCTACCAAGCCTCAAGGCACTGAACAAAAATAAAACAACTTCCCTCCAAAGAGAAAGTTCACACAACTTGGTGAATCACTTGAATCTACACTTAGAAAGCTCATTGGGGGCAACATGATCACACTCCCACTGGTGCGTAAATATGAACCCAACTTCAAATCTCCTTGGTGGAATGAAAATTAATTTTGTGAATACCATAGAAGCAAAGGTCATAAAACCAATGATTGTATGAAACTCAAGCATGTCATTCAAGACTTTCTTGACCAAAAGCGCATATACATAAATGAAGGACATACTACCAATGATGAACATATGGCATTCAAGAATCCTCTTCCTCATTATGAGAAGGGAGGACCTTCAAACCAAAACAACAAAAATAGTGTTGAGAAAGTAAACTATAAGAACTCTTCTTTTGATTACACCATTAATCATATTTCCCAAAGTGAGTCACATATTAATGTGATCACCATCAATGATCAACCTGATTGTAATGTGACCACACGTTGTGGAAACATAACTCTACAAGGAGCTCAATTGAAATCATCTTCCACATCCAAGTCACCCTCTACATCAAATCAGTATAGCATCATTGACCAACTGTACAAAACACCCGCGCATATATCCATTTTGGATTTATTGCATTTATCACCTTCCCATAAGGCCATTTTAGAAAAATCTCTCTTGGAGACAATGGTTCCTACGAATCTTGCCCAAGATCAATTCTAGGATGTGGTAGGCCATATCACCACACCGCATTTTCCATCCTTCACTGATAAGGATGACATGTCAATAAATCAACCACACAATGTGTCCCTACACATCGAGGCCCTAATACATAAGCACAGAATAAAAAGGGTCCTGATAGATGGAAGGGCTGGTTTGAACATTTGTACACTAAAATTAGTCCTTGCATTGGGGTTCTCTGAAAATTTTGTTGATCCCAAGAAAAAGATAACCATCAAGGCATATGATGAGGAAGAAAGGACCTCCAAAGGAATGGTGGTTTTGCCAATACGAGTCAGAGCAGTAGAAAAAGATGTAGTATGCCAAGTTCTCGACATGGAGCTTGCATATAACATTCTTCTTGGCAGACCTTGGATCCACGCAATGAAGATTGTCCCATCCACGTATCACCAATGCATCAAGTTCGCGCATAACGGTCAAGAAATAACCATACAAGGGGACCCCAATCCTTTTGAGTATTGCAATATCATACAGTCTAAACCAGATGTTGTGATACCCACCAATAGAGCAGCTTCTTCTTCCTCCAACCAAGTGGATCTAAGTTCCTTAGCTTCCACCTCAAAAACATTAGAACTTAAGATCAAGGTCAAAGACAAAGGCATTGGTGAGTATGTTATTGAACAATCTTTGTCTCTAGCACACTTGCCACTATCACCAAAGTCTTATGGGAGACCATCCCCAAACATAGCTAAGTCACTTGAGACTCTTGTAGGTCCTTTCATTAAATGGGGAAGCCTATCTAATGAGAGTGATGAGAAAGATGTCCTACAATGGTTGTTCAAAGATGAAGATAGTCAAACCATACCATAGGATCAACAACCTAAGCTTCCTACAAAACGGTATGGTCAAGGTTTTTCCATGTTGAAGAGGATGGAATACAATGGTCATGGTCCCATAGGCCTAAGAAAGGATGGTATCATAGAACCTATCAAACCCCCCACTCAAACAGCCTGAGACACTACTGGGTTAGGATACCAAGGTCAACAGAAGAACAAAGGCAAAGGTAAACAAAAGGTTGAAGACAGACAAGCAGCTACCACCAACCTAGTGGACCAAATTCACCGTTTGCAAGAGACTAGTGAAATTGATTCAAATAAGTATTAGTGGGATAGCCTCTCTGAGATGTCTTGTGATGATAAGGGGATTGATGTGGTCCAATGATATAGTAATTGATGCAGAGGCATCCACACTATAACCTTAACATACAGCATGGATGTTTACAGCCCATCATCATCATCATCATCATCATCATCATCATCATGTTTTCCTTAACACTGTCAGCATCATCATATTTACTGTCGCCGACCGATATCCTCCTGCAGACAAGCCTTCGCACTTTCGCCTGCCAGCAGCATCATCATATTCGGCAGCATCATCATGTTCGGCAAGCGCGAACATCCTCCTGACGTCCATTGTTCATCTCACTGACAACTTCCGTCTTCACTATCTTCAGCATCATGATGTTCAACATCATGTTCGTCAGCAGGATATGGAACATCCGGTTCCTCCCATATATCCTGATGATGACAAACCTTAACTCCACGCACCGTCCCCTCGATGCTTACGTCACCCCGATATCCTGATGACGTATATCCTGATGACGATGACGTCACATGTAGCTCCTCAATATCCTGCTGCTCTGAAATATCCTGATGACGTATATCCTGATGATGATGACGTCATATCCTGCTGTTGGCCAAACTTAACTTTTGCTTCAGCCCGCGATCAACCTGATCTTCTACCTGATGCCGATACGCTCCTCCTTGGCACCTCCTGATGATGATCACCCCGACGCACATTCACTTCATGCACTCGACTGCATCATGCTCTCCTTCCTTTACTCAGATGACGATGTCGAAGCGACTGCAGGAGATTCACCAAATTATCCTGATGATGCCATTTTGACAAATTTCCAGCCTTAGCGGATTTTCACTGTTCTGATCCACCGAACCTCCGGGATGACCCGATCCACTTCCAGGGTGATCTTCCAAACTCTATCAGCTCGACCTAGCACATACCCATGCTAGGGTCCTCAACATCTCTCGACGGTGATCCTGCACACCTGCATGCAAACAAACAAACTAAATCCTAACCTACTGTACATAACCATTCCACCGATCCGACGAATCAACCGGTGGAATGGATCAGCGAATCCATACAGCCACCAAACCAGCAAATCGATCAAATACTGGAATTCAACAGAGGATGAACACAAACAGGATCACTTTATTTGATTTCAAAAGATGTAAATACAATGATCAGTCTCTCTCTCTCTGTCTCACTCTCTACAACCTAGCTCGAATGATCTAAAACCAATCGATCCTCATGCATATATAGGATCTCTGGCGAGTACTACTGACCCGACTCCAAGCGGCTGGGAAATCTCTCCAGGCGGTTGGGAGATCCAACCGGACCTACAGCATGACAGCTGTTCTAACAAACTGGCTAAAAATAGCAAAGCATGGTCAGCATGATCTTAGCATGATCAGCATGACCTTATTACATGCATTTGGTCTTATCAGACCTTCTTGGAAACATGAACAAGACTCAAACTAACTAACTGCCTCATGAAGGCCAGCTGTCAGGTAGGTGCTCCTGCACCATACTCCCCAACAGAAAAGAACTCATGTCCCATGAGTTTAGTATGTGGAAGTCCTCCACCTGTACACCTTGCCTTAGCAATATGCTGAACTGTTCCAGCTTTGTCCTCTGCTGTCTCTTGGCTGCTCCAAGACTTCTGAACTGTAACTTGCTTTCTGGCAAGTAAATCCTCATGCCTGTCAATGTAGGCTTTTTTCTCACATACCTTGTGTTTGTCAGGTTGTCTGACCAGAACCTCTGTCTGAACTGCCTCTTGAACTTCTGCAATGTTCAATCCTATCTTTCTTTCAACCTTTATAGGACAAACAATAGTCCCAACTATGACAACATCCTTGTCATTCCTCTCAACTGGTTGCTGTTTGCAAACCTGTTTCTGCACCTGCTGCTGACCTCTGTCAGTCACAACTAAAACTTTCTTCATCCTGTTGTCCTGAACAACTTCTTTACCTTTGATCCTTGCTACCATTTTATCCCATGAAGTGATCTTTGACTTCCCTTGTTTCCTTCTCTCAGATTGTACATAATCCCACCATACCAAAGCATGACCTCCTAACTTGGTCTTTGCAATCTTTACCTTCTGATCCTCAGCAACATCTTCACATTCAAAGTGATTATCAAGTGCAGCAATCCAATCCAGTAACTCATCTTCATTCAAACTTCCAGTATACTTGGAAACATCAACCTTTACCTTAGGTTTATCACTCTGCACTGCCTTTAACAATTTTGCAAGTCTCTGGTCTTCAGCATCCAGATCTTCAGCTACCTCTTCATACTCTTCAACAGTATCTTCATCTTCTTCAGACTCACTGTCTGCCACTTCCCTCTTTTTGTTCTTTTCCAGGGCTACAAGCCTAGCTTGAAGTGCTTCAGCAAGCTCCTTCATCTTCCTCATCTCTCTAGCATGTTTTTCCTTCATTTCCTGCAATTCCCTTGCAGTACCACTACCTTTTGGAGGCATTTTGTCAACCTCTCAATCAACACACAACACACAATCAACTCTACCTCTGCCCTTTCGGTGACAGAATCAACACACAACAGCCCAGACCTTTTGCTGAGCTCTGATACCACTATGATGCAGAGGCATCCACACTATAACCTTAACATACAGCATGGATGTCTGCAGCCCATCATCATCATCATCATCATCATCATCATCATGTTTTCCTTAACACTGTCAGCATCATCATATTTACTGTCGCCGACCGATATCCTCCTGCAGACAAGCCTTCGCACTTTCGCCTGCCAGCAGCATCATCATATTCGGCAGCATCATCATGTTCGGCAAGCGCGAACATCCTCCTGATGTCCACTGTTCATCTCACCGACAACTTCCGTCTTCACTATCTTCAGCATCATGATGTTCAACATCATGTTCGTCAGCAGGATATGGAACATCCGGTTCCTCCCATATATCCTGATGATGACAAACCTTAACTCCACACACCGTCCCCTCGATGCTTACGTCACCCCGATATCCTGATGACGTATATCCTGATGACGATGACGTCACATGCAGCTCCTCAATATCCTGCTGCTCTGAAATATCCTGATGACGTATATCCTAATGATGATGACGTCATATCCTGCTGTTGGCCAAACTTAACTTTTGCTTCGGCCCGCGATCAACCTGATCTTCTACCTGATGCCGATACGCTCCTCCTCGGCACCTCCTGATGATGATCACCCCGACACACATTCACTTCATGCACTCGACTGCATCATGCTCTCCTTCCTTTACTCGGATGACGATGTCGAAGCGACTGCAGGAGATTCACCAAATTATCCTGATGATGCCGTTTTGACAAATTTCCAGCCTTAGCAGATTTTCACTGTTCTGATCCACCGAACCTCCGGGATGACCCGATCCACTTCCAGGGTGATCTTCCAAACTCTATCAGCTCGACCTAGCACATACCCATGCTAGGGTCCTCAACATCTCTCGATGGCGATCCTGCACACCTGCATGCAAACAAACAAACTAAATCCTAACCTACTGTACATAACCATTCCACCGATCCGACGAATCAACCGGTGGAATGGATCAGCGAATCCATATAGCCACCAAACCAGCAAATCGATCAAATACTGGAATTCAACAGAGGATGAACACAAACAGGATCACGTTATTTGATTTCAAAAGATGTAAATACAATGATCAGTCTCTCTCTCTCTGTCTCACTCTCTACAACCTAGCTCGAATGATCTAAAACCAATCGATCCTCATGCATATATAGGATCTCTGGCGAGTACTACTGACCCGACTCCAAGCGGCTGGGAAATCTCTCCAGGCGGCTGGGAGATCCAACCGGACCTACAGCATGACAGCTGTTCTAACAAACTGGCTAAAAATAGCAAAGCATGGTCAGCATGATCAGCATGACCTTATTACATGCATTTGGTCTTATCAGACCTTCTTGGAAACATGAACAAGACTCAAACTAACTAACTGCCTCATGAAGGCCAGCTGTCAGGTAGGTGCTCCTGCACCAGTAATACTCCAACAATGCATGAGGGACAGAGATCTAGGGCTAGACCGCTAGAGTTCAGATCATAACATGATGAGAGTGAATTTCACGAAGAGAGTACGATATCAAGCTTGATGAGCCTACTTGAGAAGAGTACCATTATAGACCTCATTAATACCTTGTCCCATTCAAATGAATCCTCTGTCCTAACCATAACTACCCTTGAGTCTGTTCAACCTTATGATCCCTTACCTCTTGTCCACCCTGAATTAATAGATTGGGATCTATCTGAAAAATCACCTGAGCTTGACACCTTTGAAAATGATGATGCCATCATCGACTACCAAGAGCTTAGAAAACACCTACCCATGGGAGACCATAAGGTTGTCTTCCCCATCAACCTTAATGACAAGGTATACTTTGGAGAGAGTGCCAATCCTTTCAGTCGTAAAAATATCAAAATAAATATGAGATCTAATGGTGAAAACCACTTTGCGGCAGTATTAAATCATGAAAAGAGCAAAAGAAAAGACATATCCAAAGGTGAAAACCTCTCTAAGGCACTAACAAATGAAAGTCTTGACCCTCTGCCCCTTTATGCACATCTAGAAAGATCATCAGTATTGATTGAACCAACAGAACCAGTCAACATCGACACAAAGGCACAACCAAAACTCATTTATCAAGCAGAGTCATTAACTGCACAAGAAAGAATAGAGTTTGCTAAGTTCTACAGAAGAAAGCAGATAAACTTTGCTTGGTCTTATGTTGATATGCTAGGTATTGACCCTGATCTAATCATGCACCATCTGTCACTAGCCCCAGGACAAAGCCGATCAAATAGAAGCTGAGGAAAATGCACCCCCACATAGCTTTAATGGTAAAAGAAGAGCTCAAGAAGTTACTAGATGTGGGGTTCATTAGAGCCATTGACTATCTAGAGTGGGTCTGTAATATTGTACCTATTTTAAAGCTTGACAAGAGAATCAAAATATGTAATGACTTCAGGGATTTAAATAAGGCTTGTCTGAAAGATGATTTTCCTTTACCAAACATTGATATCATTGTCGACCTCACAGCAGGTCACACCATGTTGTCCCTAATGGATGGTTTCTCCAGATATAACCAAATCAAGATAGCACCAGAGGATCAACATAAAACAGCATTCACTTGTCCATGGGGCACCTATTGTTGGTGCGTTATGCCCTTCAGTCTCAAGAATGCAAGGGCAACATACCAACGAGAAATGACAATGATCTTCCATGATATGATGCATACCATCATGGAGTATTATGTTGATGATATCTTAGGGAAATCAATCACTAGAGAGGGACATCTTGAAGTCTTAGACAAAATATTCACAAGACTAGTGCAGTTCAATGTACGGTTGAAACCTAAAAAGTGTGTTTTCGGAGTAACATCTAGAAAACTACTTGGATACATCATATCAACAAACGGAATAGAGGTGGATCCAGCAAAGGTCAAAGTAATTATGGAAATTCCACCACCAAAGAATCTGAGTCAGCTACGGTCTTTACAGGGAAAGTTGTAGTCAATTAGAAGGTTCATCTCCCAACTGGCAGACAAGTGCCACCCATTTTCACATATGTTGCATAAAAATGTTCCATTCAAATGGGATGATAACTGTGAGCAAGCATTTCAGCGCTTAAAAGAATATCTGATGAATCCACCAGTCCTAATTCTGCCAATTCAAGGCAAACCTCTACTATTATATATCTCAGCTACACCCATAGCTTTGGGAGCATTACTAGCACAAGAAAACCATGAAGGAAAGGAACAGGCAATCTACTATATCAGCAGGACATTAGTAGGTTATGAGCTTCAATACACACCAATTGAAAGGGCATGCCTTGTAGTCGTCTTCGCTTCACAAAAGTGGAGACATTACATGCTCTCTCACTCCATAAAGTTGGTAACAAAGACCCATTAAAGTATCTCCCCAGCAAAGCTACCCTAACAGGTAGAATATCCAAATGGATTATGATTCTCAGTGAGTTTGACATTGAGTACGTAGACAGAAGAGCCATAAAAGGACAGGTCATCGCAGATCAGCTGGCAGATGCACCTTTGATTGATAACAACCCCTTACAATTTGAGTTTCCTAATGAATCTATATTCAACATCGCAACAATGGCTTGGAAGCTCTATTTTGATGTGTCATACACGCAACATGGTTCTGGAGCAAGCATCTTGCTAGTAACACCACAGGGGGATATGATCCTTAAATCATACAGACTTCTGTTCCCATGCACTAATAATGTAGCTAAGTATGAGGCTCTGGTTATTGGCATAAAAATGGTAGTCAAGTGGAAGATTAAAGAGCTTCATGTGTATGGAGATTCACAACTAGTCATTAATCAAATGAATGATGAATACCAAACAAAGGATGAGAAGTTGATACCATACAAGCGTATGGTAGATGACTTCAAGGAATATTTCATTGTGGTCTCCTTCAAACAAATACCTAGGTTGGAAAACAAAGCAGCAGATGCAATGGCCACTATTGCATCCCTTCTAGATATCCTTGAGAATCAATCGCATTATGAGTTTTTGGTGGAGCCAGTCTCCCATCCAGCCTATGAAAGCCCAGAAGATAACACCATTTACCACATTGTAGGAACTGATTCTCCTTTATATGGCAAGATTTGCACCTACCTTAAAGAGAATATCCTACCTCCCGACTTGTCAAACAACCAAAAATGTATGTTCATACACCAATCATCCAGATATACCATTATTTCTGACACCCTGTATAGACGTCCTTACGTGTTTAGGTAGTGACGAATATCAGACTTCTCTAAGGGAGGTTCATGAAGGCATTTGCGGGACACACTCTAGTGGTCCTACTCTAGTGAAGAAACTCATGCGTTTAGGATATTACTGGCCAAGCATGGAAAAATATTCCTATCAGTTTGTCAAGCGGTGTAAGAAATGCCAGATTCACTGTAATCTGATACATGCACCCGCTTAGGAATTACAACCTTCAATGACACCTTAGCCCTTCTGTCAATGGGGACTAGATCTAGTAGGCAAGATCCACCCTTCCTCCTCCAATGGCCACAAGTTCATTATCACAGCCACAGAGTATTTTACGAAGTGGCTTGAGGTCGTCCCATTAACCACTGTCACAGGGAAACAGATTTCATCCTTCATCCTTAACTATAACATATGCAAATATGGTATTCCATTATCATAGATATTGGAAGACCCTTTAAGAACCAGGATGTATAGGAACTCTATAATAAATTCCATATCCAGCATCATTTCTCCACCCCATATTACCCGCAAGGTAATGGCCAAGCTGAGGCATCAAATAAAACCATTCTAAAGATCCTCAAAAAGACTGTCGATGACGTTGGCTGGGACTAGTATATGCAACTCAACCCCGCTCTGTGGGCCTATAGAACTAGTATACGCACACCCATAGGTGCGACACCATACTCCCTTGTCTATGGCTCTGAAGCCATATTGCCTATTGAAGTTGAAATTCCTTCCCTCAGGGTGTCATTAAAGGGGCTCATAACTGACGAGGAATACAGAGTATCAAGGCTTCAAGAACTAGAACTGCTAGAAGAATGGAGACAACATGCCTTTAATCATCTTAAGGCATATCAGCAGAGAATGTCAAGGAGATACAATCACAAGGTTAAGCCAAGGTTCTTTTAGGTAGGTTATTTGGTCCTAAGAGAGAACCCACACAATCAACAGGATAGAGAGAAAAAGGGGAAGTTTGAACCCAATTGGTTGGGTCCCTATATCATAGTTGCCGCCTACGAATCAGGTGTGTATCAACTCTCAACATCATAAGGTAAAGTGTGATGATCCCATCAACAATATGCACCTTCGAACGTTCTATACCTAATAACCTCAATGCAAGGGACAAAAAAAAATGGTACAAGTGGAAGCAAGTGGTGAAAACCTAGAAACAGGTGCTATTTACGAAAAACCGCTACCTCCATCTGTTAGTACAACCCAACCTACATCCATCTTTCCTATCATATTCATCCAATAACTGCATCCATTTCATATCTACCTCGCAATGACTTACCATAGCCTGGTGTTTTGCCACCCCTATCACCTTATCCAATAGGGTCATCCAATCACATTATCCTATCATTCATCCTATCACAAGTCTATCATCAGTATCAGTCATTCTCGAACTACGTTGCCTCTACATTGTCACGTAGGCAAGGCCATCTTTGATGCACTCCTGAGGCTACTCCTTTTTCATCCATTCCATCCCATGTCAATCAGCCTTTGGTCCATTCAAGTCTACACCATTTCTCATCGCCTAGGTCTTTAGGTCCACATAGGTCCACCCTGAACTACGTTGCCTCTGCGTTGTCACGTAGGCAAGGCCATTTAGCAATGAACCCCCGAGGCACTAGGTCAGTCCTTTAGGGTCTGTCACATTGTTCATCATCAGTTAAACCATAATAAATCAATCCTCTACTTGACTGGGGGCAAATCCTCGACCTAGTCAGGGAATATGATTCTTGAATACTATAAAATTCAAAGGGTAAACAAACAGATCACAGTATTATCACTAGACAACAAGCAGCATGACAAGCAACCTTTCAACATCATCTTGACACAAAAGACATCAAAAACTACACTTGGAAAATCCTTTTTGACCTAAGACATCAAGCTAATTCTATCAAGTTATTGCAAGAAAACATGTTTTGAGCAAGAAATTTTTTCAATGGTTGTTTTAGAAGTCTTATATCATGATTTTTGTTATTATGTCTTTCTACGCTACTCAAGGATGTATCAAACTAGAGAAGCTATGATGGGGGCATAATTATTTTATTTGTTTGTTGTTTGTGGATTTATCTTTAGTAATGTGAAAGCCTTGTCTAACGACATGATCACCAAAATGATCATCGAGGACATCAAAGGTCTAAACATGAAACAAGTTTAATCCTTGTCTATTGATACACAAGCAGTACTCAGGTCATCTTGGTTCAATTATACTTAGATGCTTGTACTAACTTGATAAATCAAAATCCATGTAAGAAATACTCAGGTCATCATGGTTTAATTATACCTAGATGCTTATATTTTCTTACAACATTTTAAAAGCTCAATGATGAAACAAAGTACTTCAAAAACTCGCACAATTGAAGATGACAAGAATTCATATTCATACTTATCCCATTGCATTATAAGCATGTTATCATTTTCCCAAAATCCATGTGTCTTTGGGATCAATGTGTCTATCCAGTTTCTTATCTTTCATTAACCATTATCATTCATTATCCAATTTCTTATCTTTCATTATCATTGTCCAATTCATTTTCTTCTAAAAAGTGTATTGTTATTAAGATTGAGTATACTTGGCATTAGCAAAAATAAAGCCATCATGTGTCATAATCAGGTCCATCTTCATTAGAGGCATATCATTTTGTTCATTAGGTTGCATAAACACAAGTAAATCATAAATCACCATAGCAAGAGTCATATACTCACATCATTCCATCCATCTTAGTTTCATATGTATATCATGATAGAAAACACAAAAACATAGATAACATGATCATCAAATTGAACCATCTTATGTGCATACATATATGATTCATATCATTAGCATTAGCTTTGTACAAATCAACACATGTAGAAATCATAGCATATAGGTACATCATTGCATATTACATTAGGTCAAGCATCATATAGCATGTAGAAACATCATCAAACATCTATAGAAGTATCAACATAATCATAATAGTGTTGCATCATACAAGTCATCATATAGAACATCAGGTCCATCACATAACATAAACATAGGCATAAAAAAACCATAAACCATGTAAGTCATCCATAAGCATAACACATCATAGCATCATAATGTAAGTCGTGTCCATCACATATGTAAATCATAACATAAGTCATGTCCATCTCGTGTCATCATCATCAAAAAAAGGAATAATAGTGTCCAAGTATACAATGATTTCAAAATAATAATACATCCTAAACTATCTAAACCAAAGTGGTGTATACATGTCCAAATAAAAAGTATTAGAAACTGATACATGTCAAGAGACAACTAGGAGTGACTCACTCCTGATGGTGCTGGCTGTGGTGGTATGGTGCCTCCTGCTCCTCCTCCTCCACCTGCTGACCCTATCCCTGGTCCACCCCCTCCTGATGGCCCGCGAGGTGGCCCCATCGGTCCCATCACCCCGCCACTCTCTGTTGGTCCCCTCTGTGACCTGTTGTAATATCTAGGTCTGTAGCTACCTACCCTGCACTCTAGTGGTACCACCTACTCATATAAGGACTGCTAGTAGAAGATCTCCTGACCTGCCCTGACCATCTCTGCAACCATTTTCCTAGTGCCACCCTATGTTGCAATCTACTGCACCTGCTCCAAGAGTACCTATGCCCTGCCATACCTCTGGATGGCTATGTCTCTCTCTAACCATGTAGTCTGTAGGTCACCCTACAACTAAGTAATTTGGGCTTGCATCTACCCAATCTATCCCTGCTACTGCTGTAACAATGACTGAGCCTGAGCCAACTGAGCTCGTAACCCTACTATGACTCCATCATCCGGCCCCTGCCCCTATGGTTGCACTAGAGGCTTCACCTATGCCTATAAGAGTAGCTGAGCATGCTGGGCAGGATCAATCTACCAGTGAACCCGCCTCCCATCTCCATCTCTCCCATCATCTCCATCACTACCATCATGCCCACTGTCATGACCAAATCCTCCTCCACCACTGCCATCATGGCCTCCTCCTCCTCCTCTACCACCACCATCATCTCCACCTCAGCCACCTCTGCCTCCTTGACCTCTACGTCTCCTCCTGTGTCACCTCCGTGGCCCCTCATCCTCATCCTCCTAATCATCCAGAATCGGGGCTCACTCTCCTGGTTCGGAGTAGCGTGGAAACGGATGTGCAGTGAACCAATCAAAGTAATCTTGAGTCACACTTGCATCTCCCACTGCTCTATGCATCGGCCATGGCTGATAATGGATGTGCAAGAACTCATCTTGCATTGTCTTGTAAGATGGGATGGGTCCCCATCGTTCCCTCTCCTTTGTGTACGGGCAAATATGGCATTACCCTGGGGCATCCCTTGGATACGGTCAAACTACCTGAACACACGTGACACAATCTGTCTCTCCAGTATATAGGGTGTCCTCCCTATAAGCCATCTAGTCTGAAAGTAGAATGGAAGCTCAGAAGCATCATCATCCCATACCTCACAGTCTAGGTATGCTCGCCAGACAACAGAGTCAACATTGTCAAAAGCATGTCTCCAATACTCCAACTTTCCCAGCTTGGGCTAGGAAAGACTCTCCTGAAACATATATGAGTAAGGCTGACCCCTACCCCAAGTGTCAATGCCAATAGGATGGGTGATAGCCATATGAGTCCATGCCCATATCTGCAATAGTGAAACCCCACATGCCAAACTGGAAGAACCATCATAGACAAATTGGTGTAGATCATGGTATAGGTGGGCAAGGATGCAAACTCCCCACGCATATCTAGTACCCTCTGTAGTGATGAGCTCTAGCACCCGCCCCCATCCAACTGCAAAACCACGTGACCGTCTGTCGGGGCACACACTACCTCCGATCAACCTAGCCACAACTGCAGGAAAAGGCTCATAATAAGTCACCATGTCTGCCCAACTGATCTCAATGCCCTCGATATCATCGTTATCAAAGACCCGTCTACACTCATCTAATCCTTCCCCAGTCTGTGACTCGTACTCCATGAGCTCACCATCAATCGGTATATGTAGAATCCTATGCACATCCTCTAAAGTCATTGTAATCTCCCCAGTGGGAAGATGAAAGGTCATGTCCTCGCTGTGAAACATCTCCACCAGAGCAGTTAGCATGATGAGATTAGCCCTAATCTCGGGCATGAAGAGCACAAATGATAAACCAATCGATCCAATAACTAGTAGATCTGTCTCAGTCAGATAAGGCCTCAGAGTCTACGTCACTGGAAACTGCTCCCTCAACATGAGGACATCATCTAACTCCTCCTGCAAACAAGCAAGCGTGTGTTAATCAACCAAAGCTGACTAAACTACAAGTCTATCTATCTAGCATCAAAAACTTAGTTATTTCAATAGGAAAACAATCCTATCATCTCTCCAGAGATTCTATCAATCTCAAAGATGACCTATTAGTTGACCAGCATCCATCGCACAGTCGACTTCATCAAATTTCTAAGTGATTTGATCACCTAAACTTATATGCGCACTTCTGCCTGTCAGATGTGCAGTTTTATCCTATATGCGTCGCTTTACGTTAAATGTGCAGTGCTGCTCTCTGTATGTGCAGCAATATCTTGAATACGCAGGATTATCTTGAATGTGCAGGTTTATTTCATTTATGCAACGCTACTCTTTGCATGCACAGAGTTATCTTGCATGTGCTGCCAAATATCAAATAGCGCAGTACAAATTTACATGCGCAGCATCCCTACTTGCATGCGTAGCAAGACTTTGTTTGCGCAGAAAAGCACTTTAAATGCAAAATTTTTGCATTTGCGTTGATTCCGGCGTCGTTTGCACGGAATCATGTTATTTGCGCCATAGCGTGCGTCATTTACGTCATTCTGGCTTTCAATGCATTCAAAACCTAAAACTTTGCCTAGCATTTAATGCAATCATAAATGCACCTAACCTAGAAACAAAGAGGTACTTACCAATGGCCCGTAATCTGCTGGATGGTTGAATCGTCAGATCCGCTTGAATCAATGAAGCGCAACAGGAAACTATTGGATCTTCGCTGGCTGCTCTTTGCTCAAAGGGCTTTGATCTCCTAAAATCTCCCTCAAACATAAGTGTGCAAATGACTCGGAATGTGACCCCACACTCCTATATATAGCGCATGCAACCCTAAGAGGAGGTGCTTGACCTTGTCCATGCTGGGGCATGTTTTTCACCTATTTTTTCTTCCATGTCAACCAATTTCTTTACCTGTCTATCCAGTCAACTTTTCATTCAACCTATCTCATCGTGAGATTTTCTGTCATCCTATCATCAATTTCGTCCCATCCAATCTCCCGAGGGGGCATCCTACCATCATTAAACCTGCACCAGGGGCAAACTGGGGCATGTGTCATTATCAAAAAAAATTTGTTCTTTGAAATGTGTTAAAACACATTATCTCAAAGAGGGGCAAAATATATACACCTAAAAATGACAAAGACAAATTAAATAAATATTTATTATTTATTTAATTCTCATTCTTCTATCATTTAATAAATTCATCAATTTATCTATTTGATTCATATCCCCAAAATTAAATAAATATCAATTTATTTAATTGAGTCAATTAAACCTATTTCTTCTAAGGTCATCCCTCAATTAAATAATAATCAAATTATTTAATCCCAAATCATCCTATTCCAAATTTCCAATCCCAAATTCCACATCATCCAAGCCACCTCACACATCCACCTCACCTAGTTGCACATGTAATTAAATATTTTAAATATTTAATTAATCCTTTTTCTCTCACCCACATGCCCTATTCTTTCTCCAACCACCCCTATTCCAAAGGGCATGGTCTCTCCATGTCATCATGGTCAAAGGGGGCCTTTGTGACACTTGTTCCATAGTCCCTAGAATCTTTCCAACCTCCCCTACAAACACGTTCTCCTTGTTTGACCTTCTCTCTTTGGTCATTGTGAGCCTTGTGACATGTGGACTCATGTCACCCCTTTCTCTCCACCATGTCAAGGTGAGAGGAACATCTCCCCCCTTTTTCTCCCTCATCTCAACCAACTAAATCCTCACCATACACCTCACAAGACCAAGTCTCCACCGTTGAGATCTTGACACATGGATTTGCCCCCTCCTTGGCCTATAAAAGGAATCTCATTCCCTCATTCTACAATACACAAGCTATAGCAAAGTTACTCTGCAGAAATTCCAGCGTGCCCTTGGCAAAGCATCCACATTGCTCATTGCATTTTACATCCATTATCCTCACATCTATACAACCATGGATTCAATAATCCATCCCTCATCCTCAGAATAGTTGCATTGTAGGTAATCTTCATTGCATTTGTCCAACAACAGCCATTCAAGTATTGCCATCTTCAAATAGCAAGGAAGCATGCTTGTGAGAGCTCTATTCATCAACAAGATCAATACAAGATAGGTGAACAATGGAAGTTTTTGAGGTAAATCAGTCTTCAAGGTAATATTGCTTTGTTTATTTGATTTGCATCATATTTCATTGAGATTATTGGATTATTAGTAGTTTAATACTATTAACAATATTTCCACTAACATTTTTGGTTGTTTTTTTTTTTGTCCCTTGCATTGGGGTTATTAGGTATAGAACCTTCGAAGGTGCATACTGTTGATGGGATCATCAAACACTTGACCTTCTGATGTTGAGAGTTGATATGCACCTGATCTGTAGATGGCGACTATGATATAGGGACCCAACCAATTGGGTTCAAACTTCCCTTTTGTCTCTCTATCTTGTTGATTGCGTGGGTTCTCTCTTAGGACCAAATCACCTACCTGAAAGACCCTTGTCTTAACCTTGTGATTGTAGCTCCTTGACATTCTCTGCTGATATGCCTTAAAGATGATTAAAGGCATGTTGTCTCCATTCTTCTAGTAGTTCTAGTTTTTGAAGCCTTGATACTCTATATTCCTCGTCAGTTATGAGCCCCTTTAACGACACCCTGAGGGAAGGAATTTCAACTTTAATAGGCAATATGGCTTCAGAGCCATAGACAAGGGAGTATGGTGTCGTACCTGTGGGTGTGCGTATACTAGTTCTGTAGGCCCACAGAGTGGGGTTGAGTTGCATATGCTAGTCCTGGCCAGCGTCATCGACAATCTTTTTGAGGATCTTTAGAATGGTTTTATTTGATGCCTCTGCTTGGTCGTTACCTTGCAGGTAATATGGGGTAGAGAAACGATGCTGGATATGGAATTTATTACATAGTTCCTGTACATATTTGTGATAATGGAATACCATACTTGCATATGATATAGTTAAGGATGAAGGATGAAATCTATTTCCCTGTGACAGTGGTTAATGGGATGGCCTCAATCCACTTCGTAAAATACTATGTGGCTGTGATAATGAACTTGTGGCCGTTGGAGGAGGAAGGGTGGATCTTGCCTACTAGATCCAGTCCCCATTGACAGAAGGGCCAAGGTGTCATTAAAGGTTGTAATTCCTGAGCAGGTGCATGTATCAGATTACTATGAATCTGGCATTTCTTACACCGCTTGACAAACTGATAGGAATCTTTTTCCATGCTCAGCCAGTAATATCCTAAACACATGAGTTTCTTCGCCAAACTAGGACCACTAGAGTGCGTCCCACAAATGCCTTCATGAACCTCCCTTAGAGCAGTCTGATATTCGTCACTATCTAAACACCTAAGGAGAGTACCATCTAAACCTCGTCTGTACAGGGTGTCGGCAACAATGGTATATCTGGATGATTCGCGTATGAGGCAACATTTTTGGTTGTTTGATAGGTCAAGAGGTAGGATATTCTCTTTAAGGTAGGTGTAAATATTTCCATATAAAGGAGAATCAGTTCCTACAATGTGGTAAATGGTGTTATCTTTTGGGCTTTCATAGGCTGGATGGGAGACTGGCTCCACCAAAAACTCACAACGCGATTGATTCTCAGGGATATCTAGAAGGGATGCAATAGTAGCCATTGCATCTGCTGCTTTGTTTTCCAACCTAGGTATTTGTTCGAAGGAGATCACAACGAAATATTCCTTGAAGTCATCTACCATACGCTTGTATGGTATCAACTTCTCGTCCTTTGTTTGGTATTCATCATTTATTTGATTAATGACCAGTTGTGAATCTCCATACACATGAAGCTCTTTGATCTTCCACTTGACTGCCATTTTTATGCCAATAACCAGAGCCTCATACTCAGCTACATTATTAGTAGAAATATTGTTAATAGTATTAAACTACTAATAATCCAATAATCTCAATGAAATATGATGCAAATCAAATAAACAAAGCAATGTTACCTTGAAGATTAATTTACCTCGAAACCTTCCATTGTTTGCCTATCTTGTATTGATCTTGTTGATGAATAGAGCTCTCAGAAGCATGCTTCCTTGCTATTTGAAGATGATAATACTTGAATGGTTGTTGTTGGATAATATGCAATGGATATTACCTACAATGCAACTATTGTGAGGATGATGGATGGATGATTGAAGCCATGGTTGTATAGATGTGAGGCTAATAGATGTAAAATGCAATGAGTAATATGGATGCTTTGCCAAAGGCATGCTGGAATTTCTGCAAAGTAACTTTGCTATAGCTTGTGTGTTGTAGAATGAGGGAATGAACTTCCTTTTATAGGCCAAGGAGGGGGCAAATCCATGTGTCAAGATCTCAATGGTGGAGACTTGGTCTTGTGAGGTGTATGGTGAGGATTTAGTTGGTTGAGATGAGGGAGAAAAAGGGGGGAGATGTTCCTCTCACCTTGACATGGTGGAGAGAAAGGGGTGACGTGAGTCCACATGTCACAAGGCTCACAATGACCAAAGAGAGAAGGTCAAACAAGGAGAACATGTTTATAGGGGAGCTTGGAAAGATTCTAGGGTCTATCGAACAAGTGTCACAAAGGGCCCCTTTGACCATGATGGCATGGAGAGACCATGCCCTTTGGAATAGGGATGGTTGGAGAAAGAATAGGGCATGTGGGTGAGAGAAAAAGGATTAATTAAATATTTAAAATATTTAATTACATGTGCAACTAGGTGAGGTGGACGTGTGAGGTGGCTTGGCTGATGTGGAATTTGGGGTTGGAACTTTGGAATAGGATGATTTGGGATTAAATAATTTGATTATTATTTAATTGAGGGATGACCTTAGAAGAAATAGGTTTAATTGACTCAATTAAATAAATTGATATTTATTTAATTTTGGGGATATGAATCAAATAGATAAATTGATGAATTTATTAAATGATAGAAGAATGGGAATTAAATAAATAATATTTATTTATTTAATTTGTCTTTGCCATTTTTAGGTGTATACAGGAGGTATCCCCCTCAAAGTGATTTAGGAGGTCACCCCCTCAAAGTGGCATTTTATTATTAAGTATTTACAACATATTTCCTATTATATTCTTCTATTGTGCAAGTTATTTCATTACAAGTGGTATTAGAGCATGAGCTTCGTACCATGAAGGCAAGAAACAAGGTGATTTTTTTTTATTTTGGAGGTCATATTGGGAAGTGCATATCTCTCTCAATTTAAAAAATTGATTTTTGGAGGGTTGATTAAGAGCAGATTGAAGTTGCTTCAGTCATAATTTGAGGTTAATTGGGTTAGAATTGAAGGAGTTATTGTAACATTAGGGTTTCCACCAAATTTGCACCAAAGGTTGTACATCAGCTATTTTTTTATGAATTCTAAAGGGTTTAACAAGGGCACATTGGTCCACCTACAATCTCAATTTGAAGGAAATTGGAGTTATTTTTAGTAAGTTATTGTAATTTTAGGGTTCTTCATAAATTCACTCTATATAGGCTAAAATTTGTAGGATTTTTTAGATTTCTTTACATTTTTGGAAAGCTTGGAAAAAAACATTAGGGGTATACTCTTTGAAATTTTAATTTTAGGGTTGAAAATATTCTAAAATCATCCTATCAATTTTTAGTCAAAAATAAAAAATAAAAATAATTTTACATGATCAAGCATCATCATGTCAAGACCACAAACTAGAGGTAGGGGCAAGAATTCCTACGCACCAAGAAAGAGCCTTAACAAAGAGAATGTAGACTTGGATTTTGGATCAGGTGGTGCTTTAGTTGTAACTCCCTCTCCATTGGATGATAAGGTAAGCTAGTTGGAAGAAGGAATGAGCAATATATAAGGAGATATATCTAGCATCCATGGTACATTAGCAAATATCAATGCTTATATCCAAAATTAATTAGCCTCACAATCAGATGTTTCAAGCAACCAAGTTAGATCATCCAAGTTAGCTAATCCAAATCCAAATGCTATCACTCATATGGGATCTCAGAACCTATTACAAATGAATAATATGCAAGAAAAAGAAGAAGGAGAAGGAGAAGGAGAAGGAGATGGAGGAGATGGAGGAAGATAAGGAGAAGAAGAATGAGGAGGATAAGATGGAGGAGAAGAAGAGGAAGAAGATGGAGAATAAGAGAAAGGAAAAGCTAAGCCATTAAATGGAAGTGTTTATTTGTCAAAGCAACCACATGGGAAATGAAGATTTAATGCAAAAGCATCTAGAATTGTTTAGCATCAAGGACAATGCTTTTATAAAGGGGGACATGCTATGTCCTTAATCCTATAGTGTGTATAGGGTTATGAGTAGTTGGCTTGTGGCTGCCTTAACTCTTAATTAAGTTATATAATCATTATTATAGTCATATATAGGTATTTAGGTTGGCTTTGGAAGCATACATGGCATAAGTATGGTATATATAGGAGGTAGAGGTTAGTTATTATCATCATAATGAGTATTGTGCTCTTATTGAAGACTATGGGATTTATCCCCCTTGAAGTGGTTTATAAGATTTCCCCCTCAAGGTGGCATATTATAATCAAGTATTTGCAACATTTCCTATTACATTCTTCTATTGTGCAAGTCGTTTCATTACAAATGACCATAGAATCACTCTCTATAATGATATGTCCCATATATCTTTACTCCTAAATATATGAAAGCCTAGTAAGAGTGCTTATGCCTTTTCTTCATTGTTAGTCCCTAGGGTAAGTTTTTAGAGGCAACACATGCCATTTTTCCACTTTCATCCCTTATAATGCATCTAACTCCCAAGATTCTTAGATTTCCCTCTGTCACACCATCAAATTTTAAATTTGACTTTTTCCATAGGAGAGGGAAACCACTTGACATTACCCTAATTTTTGTGTTGGTTTAGCCCATAAGACCCATGAATAGGTAGGAGCTTGATGTTTTCTCATGTTTTACTATTTTATCATCCCAATTGTCAAAGCTTCTCTTTTTAGAGTTCACTCATGAACTTTGGCCATAACCAGCTCACTTATAGATGTGTCAAAACTAACCAAAAATTCTTCTACTAGGAGTGATTTTCTACTAAAAATTATTTGATTTTGTTCCTTCTATTGGGACCCTCATTTTTCATTCCTATTCTTGTGTTAAAATTTGTAAAAATACTAGGTTTTGGTCTGCTCCTATTTTCCCATGTTATCTTTCATGTGTTTGCCTATGTGTTGAAAACCCTTAGAAATCCTTCAATTTTTTAAGAAAAAACTTACAAATTTCTCAAATATTCACTATGTGTCATTTCCTTTTAGTAGGTTCATAGGTTCATGAACTTTTTGAAATCTTAAAAAGCTTTGTTTTCAGTGATTCGGCGGGTTTGCAAAGCTACAAACCTTCCGAAAGCATTTGTGAGTTCCCCATTTGGCCAAAAGGATGAAAAATGAATAAAAAGAAAAGGTGAAGTGAATCATTTCAGTATTGTGGTAGATTCATGAACATGTGAACCTACCAAAAATTGGTTCTCAAGTTCTCAGTTTCACTAAAAGGTTGATAGGGATAAAGGAGGAAAAACAAAGAAAAAGATGAAGTAAATGAAAAATTGTTTCGACAAGTATGTCAGTTCACGAACTTGCAAAATTGATGAAATAAAAATAAAGAGTAGAGAAGGAAAGTGGCTTTTGGCAAGTTCGTCAATTTGTGATCTTGTTGAAATACCAAAAAACCTAAGATGGTTTGTCAGTTCTCAAAATTGTTGAAGTGCCGAAGAAAAAGAGGATGTGACCATGAACACGTGGATGCACCACACAAATTTTTGAGTTGTTAGTTTTGATAACTTGTAAACATTACACCATTAGTTAATGCAACACTAAGTCATTGTAAAGTTAACCCCTAATAAATCAAAAGAAAAAAGCAATCCACAGAGGCTTTCTTTAGGACAAGTGTTGGCTTAGCACATAGTTTCAAGGAAGGTAGCACTAACATGTTTGTGTTGTGTCATTGGATGAAATAAATGAGTCAACTTAACTGGTGGGCCTAGTCTCTTTTAAGGAATGAAGCTAAGGAAAGCATAGTAAGAAACACTTAGCACCATCATGTAGCTTTTAAAGAAGGTAGGACTGACACATTCTAAAGTTTGTACCATTGGCTATTTAGTGCCAAGTCACATGTTGTGGGTCCCATTTTTTCTCTAAAATGCATCAAAGGGAACCATAGATCATAAACTAAAGATATCCAATGGTTCAAGCAACACCAAGATTGTATCAGAGCCAACAAGTGATGTGTTGCATTGTTAATCGAAGCAAATGAGTTAGCAGGTCTCCAAACCTTGCAAAGAGGTTACAGAGGCATCTCTAAAGGGACATGTGGCAGCTCAGTGCTCCTCTAGGGCACTTCAATTTTTACAGAGTTATTTGGCTACATGATTGGTTGAATCTCAAGTGGAACGACTCATGTGGTATGGTAGTGCACTATGAGATTGTCGAGTCTCATACGTGGGATCTTGGTGAATCTTTAATACCACATGCCTACACCCAGGACACTACTAATGTGAAATAAAGATAAAGCATAGGTAGGTTGTGGAGTGGGTGCAATTCAATTCTGAAGTTACAAAGGTAGATGGGGTAAGTGGTTCCCACCCAAGCATAAAAATGCAAAAAGGATTGTTAAATATTCTCTAAAGATGAAACATGAGTTGGTCACTTAACCAATTAGATTTGCAGGTGCTTCAACAGGTTCTAGGGCATCAAATATTGTTGGTTCAATCTGCAAAAGGGAGGAATATATTTTGTAAATCAGAGGAAGGGATTTTCATTATGCATTTGTATGTAATGGTATGTCCCCATGGTATTTTGTAATGATTCATGGGAATACATAGTCTTAGTTGTGTATTTTCTCTTGTCACATTTGCTGGTATGAGTGTAATGAATATTTAATGTATGTGTGATAGTATCTAATGTATTGCAAGCTTTTACAATGATAGTTTCTTCATCTCGCATGGGTTATTTCATTTCTATTTTGGGTCACTAAGTATGTCCCTTATATGCATTGTTATCTAAGATTTGTATGAAAATACATATTTGTTTTTTGTTGACATTTTGCAAATGTTATCCTTTTGTCTTGGATTATGTAACTCTATTTCCCAAAGGAGTAGGCACCAGTCTAATTAGTGAAGGATTAAACATCATCCATTTTATAATCTTGCATTCTGTTAGCTATGTTGTAATTATGTGCCTAACCGGTGTTGTCATTGATGTCAACATATTAGTGTTGTCATTAGTGTCGGTTGTGCTCTTGTTTATAGCAGAACAGTCCAGTAGTTTGCTGTGTATTTCTTGTAGAATGAATATATTTGTCTACAGATTGGAAGTTATTTAGATGCATGTCTAAAGATGCTATGTTCCAAGTTTGAACCTCTGGTATGAAGATTTGAGTGAGTTATGTTCACCAAAGTGAAAACTACTTTTTCTGTATATTTGGTGATGACATGGAGAATGTATTATGCTTCGCATTCCTCCACATCTAAGTATTTCAATCTGTGGTTCTGGAATCAAGTTTGTAATTATGATAAGTACCTTCAACTCCAATGGTTCATGATTTGGTGGTCTGCAAGCGATCTTTTGTTTATGACAGTAGCTGACAGTGTTGTTTATGTGCTCCAGTTTGAAGAATCTTCTTGACATAGTGGTTAGAGATTGTTCGGTTGTTCTTGGTGATTACAATGTGCTTGTGGATGTCTCCTGATTGTTTTTCTACCTTTGGATTGGTCCACAAAGAGAAATTTGGATTATGGATGAAGATTGTTCTTAGAAAACTTAATGTTAACACCAGTCTTGGTCGACTTGGTTATTTTCACTACTTGCAGAGATACATCAAAGATTGTGGAAGTGTGTCGTGGCATGGAAGATTGCATTTGAGTCCTAGCTAAGGCATAACATGATCCACATAAATCTTTCCCTTAGCTAATTTTGTTTAGGTCCAGACCTATTTCTATGTATGTTTGTAATGCCAACCTTAGAGATTGTTCCAATGGTTGATGAATGTAATGTCGACCTTGATGTATATTCCAAGGTTGATGAAGTGTATAAAAACATGTAATGAAGTTGTGAAAAACATGTCCTTATGCGAAAATGTGAAGATAAGTGTGAAGGTGTAAGAAGAGCAGAGCAAAGGAGTGATACTATGCTTCAATGAAATTGAATCCAAGCATGGAGTAGATGCTATCAAATCAGTTCACCAACCCTTGGTAGTGAGCCACCCCTTGGCAATGAGTTGATCTTGGCAGTGAGCCCCAACATTTGCAGTGAACATTTTTGGCAGTGAGCCTCTATTTTTTGATATTGCTATAACATTTTTTTTGTCGGATAACACCCACAGTGGTTTTTCCCTTATAGGTTTTTCCAAGTAAAAATCTGGTGTCTCATGTGTTGAATGTGTTATTGTGTTGAGCTTCTTGTTTCATGTTTTCATGGTTAAATCTTAATAACAGTAATTAAGCATTTGATGTGTTAATGTTCATAAGTGGTTAAAGTTTTCTAGAGACAACTGATTCACCCCCCTCTCAGTTGTCTTCTGCATTTTAACAATTGGTCTTAGAGTCAGGTTCCTCAAAAGTAAGCCTAATAGCTTGAGGTCGATGTATGATGTCTTTTAAGAAGGAAGCTCCACAGTTTGATTGGACAAATTATGCTTTATGGAAGGTACAAATGAAAATCCATCTCCTTTGTCTTTGGTATAAGGTGTGGAAAGTGATAGAGACAAAGTATACCATGCCTCATAATGGTTTAACAACTGAAGATGAAATCAAAGAATATGAGTTTAATATAAAACCTAGAGATGCTCTATTAAGTGCCTTGTCTGACACTAAGTTGATAAAGGTCATGGATCTAGATTCTGCTAATGAAGTATGGGAAAAGCTAAAAAATCTGTATGAAAGAGATGAATCTATAAAAAGAGCCAAATTGTAGGGCCTGAAAGTGAAATATGAGGGCTTAAAGATGAGAGAAGATGAAAACATAACAACCTACATGCAAAAGGTTGATGAAATTATCAATGGAATAAAAGGTATGGGAGGAACTATTGATGAGAAGGAAGTTGTGATGAAAATTCTTAGGTCATTACCTAAGTCCTACAGTCACAAGGTAGCTTCAATTGAAGAAGTAATGACTGTAAAAGAAGTTTGTAAGGATCAGTTTCTTGGAAAGCTTACAGCCTTTGAGATGAGAGAGTTTAGTGATGCTCTGATGAAGGTTGAGACTGCTTTCAAAGCCAATACTTTAGAGAAGATCTCTAGAGTTGAGAAGTAGAAGTTGGAACCTGATGATGAGCTTGACGAAATTGAATCCAACTTTGTTGACAGATTGCAAAGAGGTTCTGATAAGTTCAAAGGTAAATTACCTTTCAAATGTTTTACATGTGGTAAGGTTGGTCACTATGCTTCTAGATGTCTTGAGAGAATTGAAAGGAATAGAAAAAGATTTGAGAATAGACCTAGGGTTCCAAAGAAATGCTACTATGTTAGAGATCTTGATGATAAAGGTGTGACAGATGATGAATCTAATGATGCTAGTACTAGTGCAAATGAATGCTTGTTTATTGCAATTAAAGAAGAACCTGTGTCTACTAATCTTGCTAGTGGTGTGAAGGAAGAAAAACTAGTGGAAGAAAGTGCTTTGGTTGTTCAAGTTGAGAAAGATAATGATGAATGGATTATTGACAATGGGTGCTCACATTACATGACCGGTGACAAAAGTAAGTTTGTGAGTTTGGAAAAGTATGATGGGGGACTGGTTAGGTTTGGAGATAATGCAGCTGGTAAGATTTGTGGAAAAGGATCTATTTCTTTTGATGGAAAGCACAACACTGATAATGTCCTTTATGTGAAGGGTTTAAAGCATAATCTTTTGAGTGTTGGTCAGATGTGTTACAAAGGTTATGATCTTAGATTCAAATATAATGGGTGAAATATCATGGAAAGCTCTGAAACAGTGATTTCTATTGGTAAGAAGACTAGAGGTAACATTTACCAATTAAGAGGAACTAATGATTATTGTTTATTGGCTCAAACAGATGAGAGTTGGTTGTGTCATAGAAGGATGTGTCATATCAATTTTGACAATTTGGTGAACATAAGCTCTACACATGTTGTAAGAGATCTGCCTAAACTTGTGAAGCCTGCCAACACCATTTGCAAGGAGTGTTAATTTGGGAAACAAACAAGAACAAGTTTCAAAAGCAAAGAACATTTTTTTGCTGGATTGTTAGAGCTAGTACATACAAATTTGTGTGGTCCCACAAGAACAAGAAGTCTGCAAGGTGACAAGTATTTTATGTTGCTTATTGATGATTATTCTAGAATGACTTGGGTCACTTTTATAAAAGAAAAATCTGAAGCCCTAGACAAGTTCAAAGTTTTCAAGGCAATGGTTGAGAATGTGTTAGAATTGAGGATCAAATGCTTAAGGTTTGATAGAGGAGGTGAGTTCACATCAAATGAATTCAATATTTTCTATGAAGAATAAGGGATAAAGAGACAGTTGTCTGCACCTAGGAATCCTCAATAGAATGGAGTTGTTGAAAGAAAGAATAGGACAATTCAAGAGGCTGTTAGGACTATGTTAAAGGAAGCTGACCTACCGGAAGTATACTGGAGAGAAGCCATACATACTACTATGTACATCCTAAATAGATTTCAAGTCAAAGGTAACAGCTCTAAAACTCCTTTTGAATTATGGTATAGAAGAGTTCCTATAGTGAAGTATTTCAAAGTTTTTGGTAGCAAATGTTATATCAGAAGAGAAGAAGAACTAGGAAAGTTTGATGCTAGACGTGATGAAGGAATTTTTCTTGGTTACTCGACCAAGAGTAATGCTTACTGGTTCTACAATAAGAGACTAAAAAATATTGTTGAGAGTGCTAATGTTAAGGTGGATGAAGACAATGAAAGAATATCATATCTATGTTGCTATGAATCAGATGAACCTGTGGCTATAGTGAATGAAGAAAAAGTTCACAAGAAGACAGTCAGGATGAAGAAGAGGCTCCAAAAAGTGTTGTTAAGACTCCCAAGTATGTAAGCATTAACTATTTAGAAGATTAGATTATAGGTGACAAAAACAAAGGGGTGTTGACAAGGAAAAGAGCTGCAGAAGAACAAGTGAATTACTATTTCCTTTCAAAAGTTAAACCAAAAACTATGAATGAAGCTTGCAATGATGAAAATTAGGTAAAAGCCATGGAAGAAGAGATAATGCAGATAGAGAAGAATCAAACTTGGGAATTGGTTCCTAGACCTACTGATAAGAATGTCATTGGAACTAAATGGGTTTTCAAAAATAAGATGAATGAAAATGGAGAAGTTGTAAGAAACAAAGCAAGGCTTGTGTGCAAAGGATATTCTCAAATTGAAGGAATAGATTTTGAAGATACTTTTGCTCCAATGGCTAGGATTGAAGCAATCAAAATATTTTTGGCATTTGTAGCTCATAAAGATTTCAAAGTGTATCAGATGGATGTGAAGTCTGCATTCTTGAATGGTGAGTTGGAAGAGGAAGTTTACATTGAACAACTGAAAGGGAGCCAGTTATCAAACCAAGGTGATATGGTGTGCAAATTGAAGAAGGCATTGTATGGACTGAAGCAAGCCCCTAGAGCCTAGTATGCATGGTTAGACAAATATTTGTTGCAATTAGGGTTCATTAAAGGCACTGCTGACAACAATCTCTACTTCAAAATCAATGATAATCAAATCTTGATTGTTGTAGTTTTTGTTGATGACATTATCTTTGGAGGAAATGAAGGTATGTGCATGAAGTTTGCAGGAGAACTGTAAAATGAATTTGAGATGTCTATGTTTGGTGAAATGAATTTTTTTCTAGGTCTGCAAATTACTTAATCAGATAAAGGAATCTTCATTTCTCAGTCTAAGTATGTGAAAGAGTTGTTGAAGAATTTTGGGATAGAGGACTCCAAACTAGTACCTACTCCCATGGTGACTGGTTGCAAATTAAGAAAACTGATGAATCACCTAAGACTGATCAGAAAGGTACAGATCTATGATTGGAGGATTGCTTTATCTAACTCAAACCAGACCTGATATAATGCATGCAGTATGTCTTGTGGAAAGATTTCAAGAAGATCATAGAGAGTCACATGTGATGACAGTCATGAGAATCTTGAGGTATTTGAAAGGCACATTAGATCATGGCTTATAGTATCAAAAGGATAATGATTTCACTCACATTGCTTATACAAATGCAGATTGGGCCAAAGATGTTGATGACAGAAAAAGTACAAGTGGAGGTGGTTTCTTCTTGGGTAATAGATTGGTTTCATGGTTGAGCAAGAAGCAAGATTCAATCTCCTTGTCTATTGCAGAAGTAGAGTATATTACAGTAGCATGTTGTTGCACTCAAGTGTTATGGATGAAGTAGACTTTGAAGGACATAATAGTTGTGTATGAAGATCCAATTTCAATCTTTTGTGACAATACAAGTTCTATAAACATTTCAAAGAATCCAATGATGCACTCAAGAACAAAGAATATATCAATAAGGTATCACTTTTTGAGAGAAAAGGTGATAGAGAATGAAGTAAACATGGAATTTGTGTCCACAAAGGATCATATTGCAAAAAAATTTCACTAGGCCTCTGCCTAAGGATACCTTTGAGTATCTCAAAGAAAAGTTAGGGGTTATTACCCCTCCTGCTTTGAACTAAGATGCATAGGAATGCATCAATCCAGTGGTGGCCAAAGCCTCATTTTTTGATCTAGATTGATGTTTTGAGAGCTACCTCTCAGGGGGAGTAGCTAGATGTTACTGACATAAGTTCCAGTTTAAGAGCAGTTTTAGTTTGATTAGAGCAACAGAGTGTAAGTATGTGCCCTTTGCCATTGATGTCAAAGGGGGAGAGAAACCATGTGAAAAACTCAGGAGGAGAAAGAGTGCAGATGTATAAAAAGAAAGGGGGGGTATCTTGTCTTGATGGTCTTTATAGTTTTTCACATCATATGTTGCCATCAATGACAAAGGGGGAGATTGTTGCAAGTATGTGCCTAACCGGTGTTGTCATTGATCTCAACATATTAGTGTTGTCATTGGTGTCAACTGTGCTCTTGTTTATAGAAGAACAATTTAGTAGTTTGCTCTGCATTTCTTGTAGAATGAATATCTTTATCTATGGATTGGAATTTATTTAGATGCATGCCTAAAGATGCTATGTTCCAGGTTTGAGCCTCTGGTATGAAGGTTTGAGTGAGTTATGTTCACCAGAGTGAAAACTACTTTTTCTGTATACTTTGTGATGACAGGGAGAATGTATTATGCACCGCATTCCTCCGCATATAAGTATTTCAGTCTGCAGTTCTGGAATCAAGTTTGTAATGATGATAAGTGCCTTCAACTCTAATGGTTCATGATTTGGTGGTCCACAAGTGATCTTTTCTTTATGACAGTAGCTGACAGTGTTGTTTATGTGCTCCGTTTTGAAGAATCTTCTTGACAGAGTGGTTAGAGATTGTGTGGTTGTTCTTGGTGATTACAATGTGGTTGTGGATGTCTCCTAATCATGTTCCTACCTTTGGATTGTTCTGTAAAGAGAAATTTGGATCGTGGATGAAGATTGTTCTTAGAAGACTTAATGTTAACACCAGTCTTGGTCGACTTGGTTGTTTTCACTACTTGTGGAGACACATCGAAGATTGTGGAAGCATGTTGTGGCATGAAAGATTGCATTTGAGTCCCAGTTAAGGCATAACATGATCCGCATACATCTTTCCCTTAGCTAATTTTGTTTAGGTCCAGACCTATTTCTATGTATGTTTATAATTCTGACCTTGGAGATTATTCCAATGGTTGATGAATGTAATGCCGACCTTGATGTACATTCCAAGGTTGATGAAGTGTATGTAATGAAGTTGTAAAAAAAATGTCCTTGTGCAAAAATGTGAAGATAAGTGCGAAGGTGTAAGAAGAGTAGAGCAGAGGAGTTATATTGTGCTTCAATGGAACTGAATCTAGGCATGGAGTAGATGCTATCAAATTAGTTCACCAACCCTTGGCAATGAGCTAGCCCCTGGAAGTGAGTTGATCTTAGCAGTGAGCCCCAACATTTGCAGTGAGCCTCTATTTTTTGATATTTCTATAACATATTTATTTCTATGCACTAACACCCACTATGGCTTTTCCCTTATAGGGTTTTCCATGTAAAAATCTAGTGTCTCATGTGTTGAATGTGTTATTGTGTTGAGCTTCTTGTTTCATGTTTTCATGGTTAAATCTTAGTAACAGTAATTGAGCATTTGATGTGTTGAGTTTCATAAGTGGTTAAAGTTTTAGAGACAATTGATTCACCCCCCCACCTCCAGTTGTCTTGTGCATTTCAACAAGCTATAGGTTTAGATTTGAGTTTTATTATTATTCATGATTGCACAACAAAACAAGGTATAGATCTACATTGTCATCATTCATTTACCTTATGGTCCATGTGATTTTCCCACACCTTGCACTCCTTGTATCGGTGTTTAAATCATCTATATTGAGGTACCTGGGTGGCTATTTGTTCTTGATTCAGTGACACCATTTGGAGCCAAGCCAATAGGTTGGGTTTAGACAAATTAGCATTTTGGTTGTTTATCTGGTTTATCAAACCTCAAGGAACACCCTCTCAAGTTTAAGCTAAGATTGAATAGTAGGATAGAAAACCCACTCTCATAGAGTTGACCTTCAACCCTCCATGGTCTATGGATAAGCAGGTTTTACTTTCATGGTGACAACCCTAGCCTTGAAAGTGGATCTCTGTTCTAGGAAGTAGAGTAGTAGTTTTGGGAACCAATATTTATGCCACTACTGCTGGGGACAAATTTTAGGATTTAGTCTCATCCTGGGTCGCAACAAATTAGAGACTCTTCTGGTATGAGGACCCAAAAACTTCTTGTAGACACCTGAAATTGACCATCACCTACATATCCCCTTGTCGACATCACCTTGTGTCGCATTGCGACACCTTCATCCTAAGAGTCTCCTTTATCATTCCCCCTTCCATTAGCCAATTAATTAAATAAATTATATTTATTTAATTAATAAAGATTATCCCTCCCACCAAATTAATAAATAAACTATGTCTATTTATTTAATTAATTTTAATCCATTTTATCTATTTCCCAAACTAATTAAATAAATATATTTATTTAATTAATTTAATCCATTTTCCCCTTAGCCAAATTAATTAAATAAATCTTATTTATTTAATTAATTTTATCCTCCCACATCATCACCCTTCTCCAATAATTGATTAAATAAATATATTATTTGATTAATTATTGAGTCGTGTGTCTAACTAAAGTTAGTTATCCAGATTCATTGAACTTGGACACTTGCACAAAAGTCAAACTAACTTTAATTCTCCACCACTCATTTCATACTAAATCTCCAAATCTCAACCATTCACATAAGGATGAGTCCTAGAATCCTCCATCCTTTCCCTAATATTGTCTCAATAAATCCTAACCATTTATTACACCTCTTAATCCTAGCCATTCATCATATCATCCAAGTATCTATAAATCAAACATCAACCAAGCCATTATAATATCAAGTGCTTCAAAGTAACATTATGTTGTCAAAATAAATCTAGAGGAGGCCTTGAATGTAAAAAACAAAAAATCTAAAGGGAATGTGCAGTATGAAGTTGGGGAGTGTAGGTTTGTTGATGTCGGGGTTTTTAATTAGGAGAAAAACCTCACTAAAGGGGGTCAAGTTGAGACGGAGAATCTTGGGGATGATAAGGATTCTGGTTGGGTCAAGAAAAGTGTTTTTGGTCATAAGAAGAGAGGGGACCTGAGTAATTATGGGGAAAGGAACATTAGGAGGCCTAGCATCAGAAGGTCTAGCAGGCTTGCTAGCATGCCTACCACTATTCTACAGGATACCATTGAGACTAGTGACTCTCAACATGGTGAGGAAGTCAAGGAAAGTGAGTGGGAAGAGGAGAAAGTGAACATTGAATATTCCTCTAATAATTCTAAACGAGGTGGGGAGGGTCCTAGCCTGTTTGTTGAAATGAATGCCCCTGATTTAGATCCTGAGGCTGGTGATCACCATGTCGATTCTCATTCTGATGTTAAGAAGGATTATGCTACTTGTGCCCAGAGTGCCATCGAGGTTACTGATATTCAGAATAAGCTGGATAAGTTGGAGAAGAAGTTCAAAGCCGTGTCTCGCTTCACCATGAAGATAATGCATCACTCAGCTACAACCATGGTTGTTCTACAAGATTCTAAGCTAGGAAAGAAAGGAACTAGAATGGATAGTGTGAAGAACTATGAGGAAATGTACAACTTCCTCACTGATGACTAGGAGAAGTTGTTTAATTAGTTTTCTCCTTTCTGTGTTCTGCTTTTGCTATTGGTTTTTTATTATGTTTTGTATCCTCTGCTACAGTTAATGTGGTGTTAATGTTCTTTCAATGTGTTGTCTGTGCACTGGTTCTAGCTAGTTTTGGGCCTATTTTGGTTGCCCTCTGGGTTTTTTTGTAATGGGATCAGCGCCCTCATTTTTCTACTTACCATAATCAAAAACATTATATATCATACAAGAATGTAAAATTATGTTGCTGGTGTGAGTAATCAACATATCATTATCAAGAGCATAGCCATTGGAGCTTGGGTGCACTCCATTCCACTTTATCGAAGGAGAAAAAAGGGTTTAAGGTGAAGGTATTAAGTTGTATTGTATTATCTTCCATTTTATTTACCTTAGATATTTTCTTGTCTTCATTTTGGCATGCCTTGTGGGACCCATGTCCCTTGATCTAGCTTGTTTTTGTAGGTTTTGTGAGCTTTTTGTTGTAGGTTTAAGCCCTTTTTAGACAAATTTTGGGGTGACCTATCGCAAGAAGCATCCTAGGGAAAAATAGACCTCACAATTATGTCCAAGAGGCCCAAAAACCCTAGGATTCATATAAAACACGTCATATTTCTAAGATAAAAATTTTAATTTTAAAAAAAAAAATAGTTAGTAGATCTGTACTAAACAAACCTACTGTATTGGTCTTCTGTGCATCCACCGCTAGCCATTAAAAATGTTTTTGCAGGCTTTTGGAAAAAAATCAAGTCTAAAGTCTTAGTTCAGGGTCATGGGATTTCAAAAAAATAAGACTATGGTTTTAATATATCTATAGTTAGTTTTTTAATATATGGTTAGCAGTTTTGTTTAATATCTAGTGGACTTTTAAATCTTAATCATCGTAGCTATTGAAGAAATATGACTCACATTTACCTAGTCACATTACCAGGGGCATCGCACTCACCAAACTACCACCCAGCACATGGTCCTTAAAACCTCTCGCCAAGTCTTTTGCACTTCAGACCCTAATCACGTTCATGACCAAGGGCCATCTCTAACATCCAGCTCCTGGATCCATACATAGAGCCCATTGGTCATATATGTGATTAGGGCTTATCAAAATTCTTCCTTTTTTATTTTCCTCTATGTTGTGGCACCTAAAGCCTAGGTCGCCAAGCTTTTGATCCTGACCCCTAGTCATATGAGTGACAAAGGGCTATACCTCAAAATCTATCTACCAACACAAACTACCTACCTAACTATTACATGTGACTGGTCTAGCACCTAGCCACCAATAGTTAGATTAACTACCAAGACTGACCCCCACCCCTTCATAGTTCTAAAACTAGGGCTTTTTTTCATTTTCTCATAACTTAGGCAAATCGTATTGGATTTTGACAAAATTATAGGCATTGGAAAGATGATTTAGCTAACTTCATAGTGTTATAGGCTTATTTTCCATATTTGTCCTAGATTTCAAGGTATAATCATTTGAACTTGTTTTTTTCTAGCAAACTTTATTCACTCATATATTTTGTGTTTTAAATCAAAATTTAATGATTTTTTAAATTGCATAGAAAAATGCAAGGAATCTAATCATATCATCTAATCTATTATATCTTATCATCTTATCTTTATTTTTTTATAATTAATCATTTTGAGCTAACACACTTGTTTTGTAGCTTCACGCTTGTCAAAGGTCAATTTTTTTCAAACTACTAACAAGTTTGTTGCAGGTTTGCTAGTCAAAGGCTTATCATTTCAAACCCTTGTGTTGTCTTTGTTTGGTGAGCTTGATTGTGGCTTGAGGTGTGTATTCTCTTCCCTCACATTGAAAAATGATCTTGGGAATCAAAACACCCTTTAGACACGTTCATTTTCACAACACACATTCATCTTAAGGTCAATTAATCTTGCTTGTATAGATCAAGTGTGTGTGTGTGTATGCTCTCCCCTCACACTGCAAGGTGATCTTGGGGATCAAAAACACCTCTTGGTTCAATTTTGTCACTTAAGGTTTGTTAGTGTGTGTATGCTCTCTCTCCTTGCACTTCGTATGATCTGGGAGATCAAAAACACCTAACATTAACATTTCCCATTAAGAGGCTTTCTTGGGGATTTCATCACCCCAGGAGATGACCTCAACCACATGTTTTGTAATGCTCCCAAAACTCACAAACTAAAAAAAATAACTTTCGCTAGTTACCCAAAATATTAAATTAGAATAAATTACTTATTACATGGAGCGGAAAGAGATACAATTAAGTAACTTTCATCAAGGAATACAAATAGGTTTACATACATTAATGAGTTAATAAGTACATCAATACAAGGCAGTGCCCTTACAAAAATTTAGCCAAGTAGGCTTGTACAAAGAACAATAAAATAACAGTTAATATCTTCAACATGAGTGTCATGGAGCCAGAGAGAGAGAGAGTGTGTGTGTGTCGTCCTGCAATTTCATATGAAATAATCAATTAAATTCCAATAATATTATTTAATATCGTAATTAAATATTGTAAAAAAAGGGTTGTGACATCCTTACCCCCTTAAAGGAATCATTGTCTCAATGATCAACCAACTGAACTTATGATAAAGTTTCATGCCTCTTTTTAATCTGGTTTTACCTCAATGTCAAAATCATCCCACCTGACAATGTGTCATTGCTCCAAGTACATGTTTGTTCATAACTGCAAAAATTCCTCTGTCTAACATTCATTCTTTTACACCTATCGTTAGCATGTCGTTGTTCATCAAATAAACTTATTTCTATACTTTATGACGAATAAAGGCATGCAAGCTAAATTATTTCCTACATGAAATCTCATCCATATCTCAAACATTCTCATAAAATAAAACAACTATGTTCATTTTGAGGAACCATGTGGATCTTCTGGAAAAAAGGCTTTCCACCTTTGGTTGCCTCTTAAATAGTATGCTTCGCCACCCAGCTTTGGTTAACTTGACTCTGTTGCAGGAATTGGAGATTTTTACTCAGGGTGTTGATGAGGAGAAAGCTTAAGCCTTTGATAAAATGTATAAGTTTCTTGCTGAAGGCTAGGAGGATGTTCCCAATTAGCCTTGTTTCTATTGTTCTTTTCCTGTTTGTTGTCAGACTGTTGGTTCTTACCATATGTTGGTTTTTGGCAGTTTTTGTTGTCTTTGCTGATAGTGGCTCTTTTTGTTTGTGAGCCTTTTTTGGCCCTGCTGTGGATTGTTTTGTAAGGGTTTAGCCCCTAGTTTAGCTGCCTTATATTATCAAAAACATGCCTACTCACATGAGACAGCAGAACAATTGCCCTTATAATGAAAAACAGGCATCCATACTACTTGTTATCATCATTGGCAAATCAAAAAGTCTCAACAACAGAAATATCACAATTTACAACAAGGTCTTCAACTTGAAACATAAAAGATAAGATCATAGGTTTTTAACATAGAAATGATCATTACATGATTAGAAAGATTAAAGATAAGTTCATCATGATTTAAATAATGGTACAAGCATTTATCAACAAAAGTAACTCTTGATGTACAATTTCTACAATTTTTCAAATGTAGTCATAATTCATAGGAAAGAAGTACAATTTCATTCCTTGTTGTACAAAGGTTTAATATATGATATATCCATTTCTAAATTATATAAAGAGATTCAAGAGCATGGTTAAGGTGTTTTTTCCACCCAACCATGAGCACATCACTTCCCTGGTATTCTTCCTAACTCAAAGAATACCCGGTCCTACATGAGGTGCCTAGAATCCTATAACAAAATGGTAGGAGGGAAACTCTCGATGCATTCCTGATGCCTTATATGCATCCTATACTAGAATGAATATATTTCTCACATACAGGATGTGGCAGAGAAACATATAATATAGAAACTAGGCATTCATTATCCATCTATTTCAATGGTGCAATATCCATCTATTTCAATGGTACAGTATAGCTTTGGCCAAAGCATAAATACAAAAAGTGGTTGATCTTGAAAAAGAAGATCACCTTCTCTATTAGCCCACATTCGGCATCCTGTCCCAGAAGGTAAGCTTAAAGCTTATCACATACATCACATTCAACAAGAATAACTTATCATAAAATAAAGACTAAGTAATATGATTGTGCATAACTCACAATATTGCACATAAAACAAGTACTAAGAAATCGTGAATCCCTTGGTTCATAACTCACATAGGGTATGAATGCATAATTTACTTGCAGTGCCTCACTTGCACAAAATATGGTAATTGCATCGCATATAATGAGCATTACTCGCTCAATTTTTTGTTCAATAAGTATGGTAAGTACATCTCTCACACAATCAGTGAAATATGCATAATTACAATAGTATAGTGATCATTACTCGATCCAAAACACAAAGGAGTCAATGGCTTACTCTAGTGCATTGCTCGCACAAAGATAGCAATGATAGGAATATGCATCACACATGTTAATATAAATGTTCTTTCTAACTTCTACTAATTTCTTAATTAGGTAATTATTTATCTATCTCAGTTGTGTGCTAGTCCTACTCGACCTTGTATTAAACATACGCTGGGTAATTAAATACCGTATTAATATTCTAAATTTGAGCAGCTTCCCCCGCACCACCATTTGGAATTCCAATAAATATATTAGATAATATAAGGTACACACATGGCCTAACAACCAATATAAAGCATATATCTACATAATGCATCTTCCTTGGATTAAATCGAAACGCACCAATCACATACAATACTCCTTGTCGGAGTGCAGTCACCTTATCCTAATTAGAGAGAATTTTCACCACCTAATAATATGAGTCAATCGTCATAAGGCTGTCCTCTCATCCTTAGTTCAAAAGCCTCCAACTACCAATAACTCTGCGGCAATCCATTCAGGGTTGACCAAACTATGTTACAACCTTTATCAGTACTACGTGTTTGCATCATCTATGAACCCACCATCTCTTTGCACCTACCATCCACCAAAAAAGTTCATTCTACACAAATGCACACCCCAGACCTAGTGTTTTCTCTGCATTCTACTCCCTTATACATTCTATTAGAGCTTTCATGACTTGATAGAGAACATATCATAACATAACACAGGACCAGTAGTCAAAATATTTAAGCATAGTCATTGACAATAAGGAAGTAAATGATCTCAAGAAGAAAGAAAAATCATCAAAACATAAAATAAACTTAGCAATCAAACATTTCATAAAAGCTGCAAGGCAAAGCATCTTGATGGCTATACTTAGGCATAATTAAAACAGAAAAAATTCATGCCGGTCCACACATCTAGAAATTTTTCATGCAATTATATTATAATAATATAAAACACTAACATCCATAGTTTCACATAATACAGAGGGAGCACAACGCTACACTTCACCTTGATCAGAGGTGAGTAGGAGAATACGCATGGTCACTTTGACAACCCAGTTTCCAAGATTCTAATTACATTCCTACTGAAAGATTATCTTCAACAACTATTTGCATTATACTTCATACATTGAATCACATTCAATCATCACAATTACCATTGAATTCCAAAACATTCACATGTCCAAAAATCAAGGTCTCATTTTATTTTTTGGTGGATTCTTATATCCTTATTCTTCATAGAAGTTCTATTTTTTTGGAAATAACACAAAAATTTTACAATTCATCCTTGGATAAGGGTAACTCTTTTGGTTCCTCTTCATCTTCAAACTCGAGGATTACGGCTTTGGAAGGTGGGCGCACTCATACACACCCCTCTGATTTATCACTAGAATACGTTACAATTATTTTAGCCAGAGAAGGGATTTGAGGGTCTCGAATCAACATGGTAGGAGAAGTCACACTATGCTCAGAGGACATACTCCTAGATAGTGGAAAGGATGTTGTCTTAGGGAAAGAGGCCATAGGCAGATGGTTGAAGTTGGCAGTCACCTTCATCTTTTTCTTCTCTTGTCTAACCTGAGAAAGTGCATGACTCAAGATCTCCTTGTCTCCGAACCATAAGTTTCTATCATTCCCTTGATGGTTTGAAAAATGGCTTCTTGTTCCCTTTTGGCCCTGAGGTAGCGCTTGTTCCCACTAACGGACTTCCTTGCAGTCATTATAAGGCGCACCATCCTGGCACCAGAATTCTAAACATTAGACTCTCATAATGTTGGATGGGAAAAAATAGTGAGCACATAGGTTCTAGAGCTAAACCTGTGGCTCTGATACCAAAATGTAATGCCCCCAAAACTCACAGACTAAAAAAAAAAAACTTTCAAAAAGCATTTAGTTACCCAAAATATTAAATTAGAATAAATTACTTATTACATGGAGTGGAAAGAGATACAATTAAGTAACTTTCATCAAGGAATACAAATAGGTTTACATACATTAATGAGTTAATAAGTACATCAATACAAGGTACTACCCTTACAAAAATTTAGTCAAGTAG
The DNA here is from genome assembly GCA_027924645.1 of Cunninghamia lanceolata. Taxonomy (NCBI): domain Eukaryota; kingdom Viridiplantae; phylum Streptophyta; class Pinopsida; order Cupressales; family Cupressaceae; genus Cunninghamia; species Cunninghamia lanceolata. The sequence goes on from BSBN01000771.1 coordinate 2,752,114, forward strand.
GCTTGTACAAAGAACAATAGAATAATAGTTAATATCTTCCACATGAGCACCATGGAGCTGGAGAGAGAAAGAGAGAGAGAGTGTGTCGTCCTACAATTTCATATGAAATAATCAATTAAATTCCAATAATATTATTTAATATCATAATTAAATATTGTAAAAAAAGGGTTGTGACATGTTTCATCATGGTATATCAAAGGGGGAGAATGAAATTTGTACCCCAATCTAGTCATTATCATGTCTAGCTTAACCTTAGGCCCCTGGTGATTTAGGACACAAGGTGAAGAGATTGTCCAAGCCTTTACTCCGGTCTCATGCTTGTATATGGACTAGTGTTCACAGATTGGACCCCACGTACCTTGCATATATAGGGGACTCCCTAAGAGGATTGTTCATCCTAATTTAAGACCTTTTGACCGTCATATCTTGTGGTGCATCATTGATGGGGAGGAGAAGTTCTCACATGTACCTCCATGTGTTTAGATAGAGCTAAATTTGGGTAAGGCTTTTCACCTCCAATGTAAGGGGTGTATAGGTGGTACATGACCTTGCATTCCCTAGCCATCCAATCATAGGTAGATGGTATTAATGGGACAAATGTCACCATTGTGGGTCCATAATATTTGACACACCTACTTGAATAATCTAGGGTGTTGTTGTGTTTGGTGTGTGTATTCATTTGCACTTTCCCAATCCAAATCCAAATCCATTGCAAACATGTGCATGTATGTGTGAAATATGTTGTTTGCAAAGTTGCTTAAGTTCAAGCTTCAAGCCATCCCTAATCACCTTCTAATCATTCATTTTCATCCAAATCCCATCTAATCCAACTTCATCCTAATCTTCCTGATCCAATTCACCTCATCTTCTAATCATCCCTTATATTCACCTTATCCCAATCATCCTAATCATCCCTCTTATCTACCTCATCCACCTCATCCGAATTATTGATCTGAATAATCTTTTATTTTTTACATGAAGAAGAAAACACCCAAAAAAAACTTATTGTAGTTTTTGTTAGTTGTTGAGTTCCCCTTGGGGATGACTTGTGAGGTGGGGCGAAGGCCCATGCCTCCCCTCATAGCCATGGCTATGGGGGGAGCCATGAAGCTCCCCCATGGAGAGGCACAACCCTTATGGTTGTCGCCCACCCCCCCTCTCTAAAACATTTCAAGTTTTCTTTAAATTTGTTCAAAATGAAAATAAATAAAAACATATATTCATTCATAATTTAAAAAACATACCCTTGTTAAATTTAAGAGATATATATATATATATATCCAAGGGGGTAGTTCCCTTTATATTAAAAACACCAGAAACATAAAACAAGCATCAACTCTTGTTTAGAGCGTGAGAAAATTACATCAATTGTTGGGCTCCTTGAGATGCATCAAGAAGCGAAGCCCCTTAGAAATCTAAAAGGCCCTTTTTATCTATTAAGGAGAAAGCAAATTAGCATAATGACTGATGTAGAAATTAAATGTCTCCATACAATCTTAGGTCAATCCCTGTTTGAATATTTTAACAACCTTAGTGGTTAACTTATTCATTTTTGCTGCATTTGCATCAGAAAATCCTCCCAAAAGACATTCATCTGAGTTCTTATTGAACATGGAAATGGCCCATTTGACAATGTCTCCTAGCTTTGGCCTCATGAATTTGTTGGCGAGGATCTTCCCCCAATGCTTCCATCCCAAGACTATCACAATGTTGGTGAGGAATACTTCAAACAGAACTCCATCGTGCACATGTTCCCCATTAAAACTTTGCGGTCTGATGACATAAAGGATGGCCTTGTCAATGCCTTCCTAAATAATCTTGAAATTTCCTTCAGATCTATGTACTCAGATCTTTTGTGACACACTTGAATTCTCCATCAAGTTCCATTCTCTGAGCCATGGATGCCTATTATGTTCCAGTCCCATGCTCTTATAATCAATGTCTACTAAACCATGATGATTTCCATAGACATAGGGTCCAAAGCTATCGGCAAACATAGAAACGAAATCAAGTATCTCAGAAACAAGATCATCCTATCCGCCAGTTTGTATATGATCTACCTCTAAAGAAAGACTGACCTCACCCCATTCTATATCAAGGTTGGATACTTTGGTAGATTCGACCTGCTCAATGCCATAGGTTGCCAAGAACCCTGCTGCCCTGTTGGATTCCTTGTATATATGTGTGATTGTGCACTCTATTCCTTCTAACTTACTCTAGATCAAATCAATCCATTTTTGGAGTTTCCAACTCATAATACTCTTCTTATTGATTGCATTTATAGACACCATTGAGTCTCCTTTGATATCGACCACCTAGATGTTCTTCCATTCGTATAGGTTCACACCTTCATACAAACCTCCAATTCAGATTCATTATTTGTTTCATGGTTTAACTTCTTTGAAAGTTCCCAGATGAGGACTCCCACCTCATTTCAAATGATGCATCCAACACCTGAGGCCCTGGGATTGCCTCTAGAGGGCCCATCAAAATTAAGCTTCAATCTGCCACTTGGGGGGCCAACCATTTTGCCATTTTTCTTCTTTCTCTTAAGGATTCACAATTGACATTTTTGAAGTGAGAATGGACTGTTAAAGAAGGTCATTGCTTCATTATTTTATCATCCCAATTTGTGAAGGAGGAATTTCCAACCTCCCTAACCTTAGTGTTCAACAATTCAGTAATTCCATTCTCTACCTTTTTGAAGGACTTTTTCTACATTGCATTCCAAGTCATTGAAGATCCTCCTTTTCTCTCCTTCCAGATGTGCCATATCAACATGGATGGGATAGCTATCCATAGTCTAGCCCACAATGTTTTTTTGTGGATCCATGGTCATCCCATAAAAATCTTAAAGAGATCAGACTGTTTAGCGTTGTACCTACCCAACTTATCACTCAACTAATCCTCGCAGGCACTAGCAAATCAATAGTTTAACAACAAATGATCCATTTCTCCTATTCTTCTTTAAATAAAAGACATCTCGAGGGGCCTGCAATTCCTATAGAAAATGAGCATTCCCTTGTAAGGATTCTTCTTTGGATGGTTGTCCAAGCAAATGCCCCAGCCTTCGATAGGATGACATTATTACAACACAAATATTTGGGTCATTGCAATGAGAGGTTGGTCATAGTTTGAATCTAATATCCTATCTTGACTGAATATGCTCCTAACTTTGACCCCCACCAAAAAATCTCATCCTATTTCATATTAAGCGTGATTCTTCACTTGTTAAGTTCTCCCGCTATCTTGATCTTAGTTGAATCGCTCAACAGTGTTGTACTGAAATCTTTCCATGTCCAACATAAACAATTGATCCCTTATGTTTCCTCAACATAAGTGACCACCTTGTCACCCCATAGGTCCCCCATAATATCCTTACTGTTAGGAAAGGTGTCTGAACCTTGCAACTACAAAAGATTACTATTCTTCCCAGTTTTGGTCTTTTCAAATACCCTTGATGTTGAAGAATGATTTAGAACTTTAAAATTTTCAAAAGGGGCTAAAAATGGCAAGGCTTACTATTTTTAGTAACTCTACATTTGAGCTTGGATGGACTCAAAATTTTCCCAAAAGGTGCGGAACTATGAAGTAAACATCTCAGGTGAATTTCAACTCAAGATCATACCTGGATTGCAAGATATTATAGTTTTCATTTTTGAAACTCCCAAAAAATGTTTCAAACTCAAATTTGAGTCACTTAGAGGTCCCTAAATGCCTCAAAAATTGTCGTAACTGAAGAAGCGGATTATAGCTTGTTAGATCTCTTCATGATATTTTTGATGCATCAAACAGTTTGTCAATTGGACACCCAAATCAAAACTTATAACCTTCGAAAGTTGGACCTCCTTTTTTTGGGGAAATGTGAAAACATATTGGGCACTTAAAAGAGCTATAAGGGGAGAGTTACATGTGTTGGTGTGTGATTTGGCACATCACAATGCATATTTGATTGAAGATAATTTAGGTGCCACTTTTGGGTGGTTTTTTGCTCATGGTTTTGTAATTACCATTGACGGTTTACTGTATTGTATCTCCTATATATCAGGAGCTTGAGATGGAGGTTGTGTGTAAGAGTCATATAGATGTTGAGTTGCCTCCATATCTCTAGTTGGTTATACTCCTATGAAAGCTTGCTCTACAAGTATATTGTAATCTTCTTGATTCCTAAATAATATATTGGGTGTCTTTCAAGTGTGGGGTTTTTCTCCTGAAAGGGTTTCCCCACATAATTATTGGTGCAGGGGCAACTAGGACCTAGTTATAAAATTTTGTATTTTTGGTCTTGAATTTTATATTTTTGGTTTGAATGGGGATTTTAAGGGGAGTTATCTCATTAAATATTGTAATAAAGCCCACTAAGCGCATTTTCATGTAGTGGGAGTTTCAAAATTTGATTTTTCCTTTCTAGGAGTTGGACTGCTATTTTGAGTAGTAGTGTAAAAGGCTAATTTAAGCCTTATTTCTGCCTTTTTCCCACGATGGTGGGGGAGTGGGAGATTAATGATGCATGTAAACTTGCTATTAGAGGATTAATATGTCTAATGAAGGGGGATAGGCATTTTGGAGAAGTTAATAGAAGATTTTTACTCTGTTTTGCATTTTTATCTATTTTTTACCACTGTTCTTTCCATTTTTTTGAGCCTGTACTGTATGGTCATGGAATCTAATACTTAAAATGTTGAAATGGATGGGTTTAAATTTGATTTGATCCATGTTGCAGAGATTTTGGTAAAGGTTGAAGCAGCCTAAAAACATTTTTCTTAAAGCTGCTCTGAAATTTCTATTTTTTTCCTTCTATTTCCCACAACTGTACTCAACCGTACAGTACTGTCAAGGTGGAAAATGACTGAGAACGTACAATACATGGTGGAAAATTGATGGATTGGCAGCCTTTTCCACCAGTACCATAGCCCCAAAATGGATGAAATGGAAGGAATTAGTGTAGGTTTTGTCTTTCTAATGTCTGCAGATGCAGGGGAGGAGTGTAGCACATGTGAGGAGCAATTGAAGGTTTGATATCTTCAAGTATCATACTGTGACAGCAAATAGGAGGAGGAATTTGTGCATTTGGAAAGTGGTTTTGTTCTTGCATGTTTTGGAGCAGGTGGATAAGTTGACTAAGAGGCCATGGATGACATACAAACTAGAGGAGAAAGCTTTCATGAGAGTTTACATGCCTTTCTCTTGACTATTCTGTCAAACCAGAGTTTGTCAAGGTTGTTTAGGGTGATGCAGTCCAAGTTGGAACTCTTCTACATTTAATCATTGTAAAAGAACCTTCAAAACTCATTAGTTAGAGTGTATTAAGAGTCTTCAAGTCAGTTTTGAAAGATCCCAAGCTTATTTGTTGTTTTGGAGGTATAGGAACCAAATTGAATTAGTCTAGAGGCCTAACTAGCCCTTGGAATAGCAGGAACAATCCATTTTTTACCCCTTTGTTCCAAAGAACCCTAACCTGCATGTTTGATATGTTGTGTATCTCCATAATGGGTATCTAAAAACCTAATTTGTTCATGGGTTTGTTCTGGATTTTGCAAGTTATGCTCAAAAAACACCTCAGACAGGGCTACAAGCAAGTAGGCCGAGTTGTGAAGGGACAGTAGGAAGAACAAATTATCTAGTTGTTTGGTGACTTTGGAGAGTGTCTTCCAGCCATATTAGTGTGGTCTAAGTTGATTAGCAAGTTTGATAAGTGGTCCTTGTACTCAAACCATGAAATGGCCTCTTTACCTAGCATTCAAGCTATGCATTGTGAGTAGACAGTCAACTATGTTGATGATCAAACAAAGAACCTTTGATGACAGCCTGAGAACCTTCACCTACTCTGCATCAATTATTGTGTTGTGGTATGATTTCTATTTATGTTTATTTCAGTAACTGTTGTAAAGATCTAAAAAATTTTGCATATCTCTCCCCTCAATATTAGTGTAGGAAGTTGTCCTGCTACCTTATCTTCCTTACAAGTGGTGCCAAAGCTTGATCACCTTTGTTTTCAATTATGGGTTGTTGGGTTTTTTGAACTAATCTAGTTTTGAGTGGGAGTTTGTGTAGAAGATACTTTGTGATCTTGTTGCAAGTGGCAAGCACATCAAGGAGAATAGAGGTAGAAAATTTTTCTGGTAACAATTTTGAGATATGGAAGATGAAGATGGAGGATCTGTTAATAGATCAAGATCCATGGGATGATATTGATAAGAAAGTTTCAAGGCCCATAGATGCTACTTTGGCTGCTGAATATGATGTTATGGACCGTAAAGCCAAGGGTCTAATTAGATTATGCCTAAAAGACTTTGTTTTAATCAATGTCCATGAAGATCCCTCTGCAAAGAAATTATGGAAGAAACTCAGTGAAATATATCAAACCAAATCTTTAGTGAACAAGATTTTCTTGAAGAAGAAATTGTATTCCTTGAGAATGGAAGATGGTAGAACAAATTTCAGACCACCTAGAATCATTCAATATTTTGGTGGCTCAATTGGCATCAGTTGGTGTAAAAATGGATGAGGAAGAGAGATGTCAGATCCTGCTTTGTTCTTTGCCTAATTCGTGGGATTTTCTTGTTATGGTGATTGGGAGTACTTCTTTTATCTTGAAAGTTGAAGATGTCATGGGCTCTTTCCTTTCTAAAGAAATGGGGGGGAAGGTATCCATCAGTGCCAAACAAGCCCTAATTGTTCATGGAAAACCTAAGAAAAAGGCAAGAAGAACAAAAAGTGTGACAAATCTAAGTCCAAGGGGAGATCCAAATCTCCTAGAAAATCCAAAGTTATTTGTTGGAATTGCGGTAAGCCTGGACACTTCCATAAGGACTGTAAAGAAGAAAAGAAGAAGAAAAAGAAGAAATTTGATTCTAATTCTGAGTCTAAGAAGGAAGATGGTGATGCATTCATTGCATCTTTGGCCACTCATGCAAGAAATGATGTATGGTTAATTGACTCAGGTGAATCTTTCCATATGACCGCTAATACAGATTGGTTTTATGAATATGAAGATTCGATGGAGGTAAGGTGTACTTGGGTGATGATTCTCATTTAAATATTGTTGGCCATAGTAAAACTAAAATTAGATTTCCTAGTGGTAGAACAAAAAGGATTTATAGTGTGTTTCATATCCCTCGATTAGCACGAAATTTATTATTTGTGAGCAAACTAATAGATGCAGGTGTGCAAGTAGTCTTTTCTAATACAGGATGCAAGATGGTTAGAGGTGTTATGGTGATTTCTAGAGGTGTCAAACTTGGCACACTATAAAAGCTTGATGCATGCATTGTTGAATGCAATAGTACTTATGTGACAAGTAAATCTGTGACTATTTCATTGGAAAAGGAGATGGTTTCATTTTCAGTGGATGGTCGTGGCTTGTGGGTACCTATGGGTTCTCTTTCTTTTGAATCAAAATTACCTACAGAGAAGACTATGTTATGGCACCAGAGATTAGGCCACATAGGAGAAAAGGGTCTAAGGACCTTGAAAATTAAAAATCGTGTTGAAGGGTTGACTGATTGTAATCTTGATTTTAATTTTTGTGAGCATTGCATTTATGGTAAACAAAACTGCATTTAGTTTTACTCTAGTTCTCATAAATTTTGTGGTGTATTGGATCTTATTCATTCTAATGTGTTTGGTCTTGTAGATGTTCCTTCCATTGGAAATTCCACATATTATGTTTCATTTATTGATGATTACAGCAAAGGGATATGGGTACATTTTCTAAAGAGTAAATATGAAGTTTTTAGTTGATTTAAAGAATTTAAAGAAATGGTTGAGTTGTAGACTAGAAAAAAAAATGTTTGAGGACTGACAATGGCAGTGAATTTTTCTCTAATGATTTTGATAGATTCTGTAAAGATTGTGACATTCAGAGACAAAATACAACTCCATATTCTCCACAGCATAATGGAGTTGCAGAAAGAATGAACAGGACACTGATGGAGAAGGCTAGGAGTATGCTTAGTGGTGTTGGTCTAGAACAAAGGTTTTGGGCTAAAGCTATTGCAACTGCTTGTCACTTGATTAACATGTCTCCTACATTATCTCTTTTTGATAAAACATCTATGGAGGCATGGTCAGGGCACAAGCCTTCACTTAGACATCTTAGAGTTTTTGGTTGTGAGGCATATGCACATGTACCAAAGGAGAAGCAAACAAAGTTGGAGAACAAGGCTATGAAATGTATCTTCATCAGATATAGTTATGGTGTGAAAGGATACCAGATTTGCGACCATGTTGTACAGAATGTAATATATAGTAGAAGTGTTATTTTTTAAAGAAACTAAGTCTTCTTTTATTACATTGTAGCCAACCAAAGTGAATAGAAAGATGTGATTCAACTCCCTTCTATGCCTGAGAAAGTTGAATCAAGGCCCCTAGATAGAGAAGAAGTTGAGGAGAGCTCATCTAGCTCTGAATCTTCAAAAGAGGAGGAAGAACCTCCAACTCAGATTATTTGAAGGTCTACAAGGCATAGACAACCACTTGAAAGGTATTCACCAGATGACTGGAGATGTATTTTTGCTTTGAATACTAACATAGATGAACCTAGATCTATAGAAGAGGCATTAGGTATGAATGATGCAGAGTCCTGGAAGATTTATATGGATGAAGAAATGGCAGCTTTGAAAAAGAATGATACATGGGACCTGGTACCATTTCCTAAAGGATGAAAACCTATTGGCTACAAATGGGTGTTCAAGAAAAAGATTGGTTCAGATGGAGGTATTGAGAAGTACAAAGCACGGTTGGTTGTGAAAGGTTAATCTCAGGTTGAGGGTGTTGATTACAGTGAGATATTTTCTCCTATCACAAAAATGACATCCATTAGATTCTTGCTTTCTATTGCTACTGCTTATGATCTAGAGGTTGAGAAAATAGATGTGAAAATAGCATTCCTTCATGGTGATTTGGAGGAGGATATTTATATGACACTGCCAAAGCACTACATCATGAAAGGTAAAAGTAATCTAGTTTGTAAATTGAAGAAATCTTTGTATGGCCTCAAACAAAGTACTAGGATGTGGTGCCAAAAATTTGATACATATGTGTTGAGTTTGGGATTTGAGCGTTCTAAATGCAATCATTGTGTTTATTATAAATCTAATGGTGATTGTTTCCTATTTATTGCATTATATGTTGATGATATGTTATTTATTTGTAAAGGGAAAGGAATGATTTTAGAACAAAAGTCTCAACTTGTAGCTAAATTTGAAATGAAAGATCTTGGTGCAGCTAAAAACATTCTTAGGATGGAAATAAGAAGAGATGGAGTGAACAGAAAACTATGGCTTGGCCAGAGTAAGTATGTCAATTCAATTTTACAAAGGTTTAACATGCAGGATTGTAGACCATTATGTATTCCTTTTATAGTTGGAACGAAATTATCTACTTCCACAATGTCCAACATCCCCATCAAAGATGGAAGACATGAGCAGAGTGCCTTACCAAAGTGCAGTCAGAAGTTTGATGTATGCCATGGTCTGTACTAGACCAGACATTGCCCAAGCAATGGGAGTTCTTTCCAATTATATGTATAATCCTCATAGAGTTCATCGGGATGCAGTTAAAAGAGTCTTTAGATATTTGTGGGGTACCTCAGAGTATTCTTTGTGTTATCATGGTAATTTGATGGGATACATGCATTCCCTTGATATTCATGGTTATGTAGATTTAGACTGGGTAGGTGATGTTGATAGCAGACGATCCACAAGTGCTTATATATTTACTTTATTTGGTGGTGCAATTAGTTGGATGAGTAAGCAAAAGGATATGGTTGCTTTGTCCACTACTAAAGTTGAGTATATGGTAGCTACTCACACTCGTAAAGAAGCCATTTGGCTTAAGATACTGTGTTCAAATACCAAAATAAAACAAGGTGCAATGACAGTTTATTGTGACAGTCAAAGTGCGATCTACCTAGCTAAGAACCCAACATTTCATGTTAGGAACAAGCACATCGATGTACAATATCATTTTTTAGAGATATGGTCGAGGATGGCAGGGTGAAGCTAGTTAAGGTAGAGACTTTGATGAATGTTGCAGATTCATTAACTAAGCCTATAAGCACAGAAAAGTTTAGATGGTGTTCGGAGTCTATGGGCCTCTCGGCCCCTAGTAATTATATCATGGTATTGATACTCCATTTGCTCTTGCAAGGTGTTCAACAAGTGGGAGAATGTCAGGAAAGGTGTCTCAACCTTGCAACTACAAAAGGTTACTATTCTTCCAATTTTTGGTCTTTTCGAATACCCTTTATCTTGAAGAGTGGTTTATAACTTTCAAAGTTTCAAAAGGGGCTAAAAATGGCAGGGCTCACTATTTTTAGTAACTCTAAATTTTAGCTTGGATGGACTTGAAATTTTCCCAAAAGGTGTGGAACTACCAATGTAAACATCTTGGGTGAGTTTTGACTCCAAATCATACTTGGACTGCAAGATATTAAAGGTTTTGTTTTTAAAACTCTCAAAAAAAGTTTTGAACTCAGATTTGAGGAACTTAGAGGTCCCTAAACATCCCAAAAGTTTTCATAACTAGAGAAGTGGGTTATGTCTTGATAGATCTCTTCACAAGATTTCCAACACATCAAACGGTTCATCAATCAAACACCCAGATCAAAAGTTATGACCTCTGGAAGTTGGACCTTCTTTTTTAGGAAATGTGAAAACGTATTAGACACTTAAAAGAGCTGTAAAGGGGAGAGTACATGTCTTTGTGTGTGATTTGGCACATCACAAGGCATCTTTGATTGGAGATAATTTGGGTGCCACTTTTGGGTGGTTTTTGGCTCATGGTTTTGTGATGATTTACTTTATTGTATCTCCTATATATCAGGAGCTTGAGATGGAGGTTGTATAAGAGTCATATAGATGTTGAGTTGCCTCTAGATCTCTGGTTGGTTATACTCCTATGAAAGCTTTCTCTACAAGTATATTGTAATCTTCTTGATTCCTGAATAATATATTGGGTGGCTTTGGAGTGTGGGTTTTTCTCCTGAAAGGGTTTCCCCATGTAATTATTGTGTTGTGGTATGATTGCTATTTGTGTTTATTTTAGTAACTGTTGTAAAGATCTAAAAAGTTCTACATGTCTCTCCCCTCAAGATTAGTGTAGGAATTTGCTCCACTATCTTAACTTCCTTACACTTGCATTTACCCAAATCCTCAATTTCTACCAAGGGAACCAAGTCATTTTAGGAATTTGACTAGAATTTGGCTAATCTGCCATTATTAATTCTCCAAGATATGCATAGTCTATGATTATCAGATGGAAATCCATCATAAACTTCCAAATATGGGATCCATTAGAAGTGTTATCTATTGTGAGGATGCAACTAGGATCCTCGCTATCCAAATATTTATTCTGTAAGATTCTACACCATATTTCATTTAGCGAGGAGAACATCCTCCAAACCAACTTCACTCGTAAAGCTATGTTGTGCTTGGTCTTTCTTAATACTAGCTCCACCCTTGGATTTGTGCCTTCTCACTTAATCCTAATTCAATAAAGGTGTCTGCTTGATGTCATTAGCGCATTCCCACAAAAATCTCTTGAGGATGCTGTCAAAGCTCGAAGTCATCTGCTTATTCAATTGTAGGCATGACATAAGATAAATTGGTATTACAAATAATACCACCTTAATCATTATAATTCTACCTGCCAATGAAATTCAATGACCTTTCCTTGCATATTCCTTTGTCTTGCATGTTTCAATCATTCCTTTCTAGATCTTGTGGTTCCTTTGAATAATGGGACTCCCCAATCCTCCTCTACGTTACCTTCTTTGTATGGAAGAAGAAGATTTTTGATTTCTCCATGTTGATCAATTGACTTGAGGCACTAATATATTGGTTCAACATTGATTTGATTTGTTTTGCTACCTCCATATTGGTAGCCCTATATAAAATAGTGTCATCTGTGAATTGTTGGTGGGATATGGGATCTATGTTGTTTTCTATCTATATGCCTTTCTACCTTCCAAGTGCACAACTATTCTTGATGGTCCTACTTAAGGCCTTTTCCATGATAACAAACAAGAAGGGAGACATGGGATCTCCTTGCCAAAGGCCATTTGTGCTTTCAAATAAACCACAAGGTGAACCATTGACCAAGACTGAGAATCTAGTTGTAGAGACACAACTGAAAATTCAGTTAATCCAATTAGAATCAAATCCAAACTTTCTAAGGATGAGCATCAGAAAGTGCCAATAAACCCTATCATAGGCCTTGCTTATATCTAATTGTATCATCATGATTTTTTGGTTGGTGTGAGCGATTGAGTGAATTGTTTCATTTACAATAATTATACCATTCTTTATGTCCCTTCCTAGAGTAAATCCACTTTGTTCCATAGATATGATACTTGGGAGAATGGACTTAAGTCTGTTGGCAATAGCTGTGGATATAATTTTATAAATCATATTACAAAGTGAAATGGGCTTGTAATTTGAAAGGATAGACAATCCTACTTCCTTGGAATTAAAGTAATTAAAGTGTTGTTCACATCTTTTAGCAGCTTCTTGGATCTCCTAGCATCCTCAACTACTTCCTACACTTCCTTCCTAATGATGTGCCAACATCTATGATAAAAAATTGTAGGAAACTTATCTGGGCCTGGGGCCTTGTTTGGGTGTAACTGGAGCACCACATTATTCACCTCCTCTTCTATGAAAGGGACCATGAACAATGTATTCTCTACATCTGTTATGATAGCTAGAATGTTATCAAGAAGATGGTGTACCTCAATTAGGTTGTGTGCATTTGCAGGAGCAAGAAGGTTTTTAATAAAATCAATTGCTTCTTTCTCGATATCATCTCCATCACATAGCCTCTACCTATCCACTAAGATAATTGTGTCAATTTTTTTCTAGAATCTTCTGATTTTAGTCATATTGTGAAAAAAAACCATGTTTTGATCACTGATTGCAAGTCATGCCTCCCTTGATTTTGATTTCCAATAGATTTCTTCCCTTGCCAAAATCTCTGCATGGGAAGCCAACAATTCCTTCTCCTTCACATAATCTGCTTGAAATATTCCATAGGAGATGACCTTATTATTTAAACCTTCCAACTCTTTTTCTATCCTCTCCTTCTCCTAAAAAATATTCTTAAAGGAGGAGTTATTCCACTCTTTAAGTTTGCTTTTGATATAGCTCAATTTTTTTGTGAACTTGTACATCTTTGTGCCCTTAATATTTTGTGCAGTGTTCCACCAAGTCTTGATTGAATCAACAAGGTCCTCTTTTCTCAACCAAATTCTTTCAAATTTGAAGTATCCTTTCCTTGGAGGTTGGTCTTCCATGATGTGCAGCTCAACTAGGTAGTGATCCGATCTAGAAATAGGACATATGGTTGATTATAATAAATTTGTAGAATTCAACCAATGAGAGGAATATAAGTAATGATCTAACTACTCCAAAATATTTGAAAAGCCATCTTGTATGTTGTTCCATGTGAAGTGTTCATTCTATTATAGTTGGCTATGATTGGAGCCACCAAGGATCTAGGACTTCATGAAAACACAAGAGAGATCAAATGAGAGAATAATTCTATTCTATCAATGAATGCAAAAGATTACAAGATTATTATTAGAATTTACATGATAAGCCTTGCTTATAAAAACAAGGATGAAATGTAGGAGGTTATAGTCATGTGATAAATGTCATTATCTTATGACATGTGACAACTATCAACAACTAGACACAACTAGAAACATCTATTAGACTCACTAAGTCAACTTAACATGTGTGAATTTTGTGTGATGTGTGAATATTATTTAACTAATAAATAGTTAAATAATATGAATTATCCACACAAGGGTAAGCCAGTTAGGTGATAACCCTATTCACTCCAACACATTATTATGCATAACATCCACTAAGTATGACTCCCTCACGAATTTGAGGAAGTCTTTCTAAGATTAGGAAACAATGGAGATGCCACCACTTTTTTCATTCATATTGAGTATTGCATTTAAATCTCCCCTAGGATGGTTTTTTCATTTTGGTGTCATTATTATAGAATTAATTTCATTCCATAACCTGACCTTCTACTCATTCTTTGTTGGGCCATAAACATTGAACAAAATAAAAGAAAGATTGGAAATGGAGCTTCATACCTTACAAACATCCAATTTATGCCAGATTGGAGGAGATCGACATAAACTTTGAGGGAATTCCATAAAATGGCTAGTCGCCTAACCAAGCCCACAACTTCAATACAAAGGCCAAACCATCCTCAAAAGTGCTTGAAGAATGTATCGACTTCCTAATAGTTGAGTTTTATTTCTTTCATCATGACAATATCAATCGATATTAGTTTTATTTAGTGCTTGGTCATGCACCTCTTGTTAGGGGCATTTAAGCCCCTTAACATTCCATGAAATGATCTTCATGGCTCTCTAATGGAGGTTCTTCCTCCCTTAGATCTTAGTATGAATTCCTTTATGTTGGATATACCTCTCTCCTGTGCTATCTCCTTTCTTCTACTTGTTAGTTTTCTTGCCTCTTTTCTTCTCGTTGCCAATTTTAAGATTCAAAAATTTTGAAGTTGATTGGCTAATGCATTTGGTGTCTAGGATCCCAATGCTATCCTTTCTAAACTCTCAAATTCCTCCTCTTGTTTTGAATTTATAGCCCCTTATTCTCCTATTTGTGTTTCAATCAAGGGTTTGAATGGTACCATTGCCAACATAGGATTTTCCTGTTCTTCCACTTGGGCTCCTTCACAATGAACCAGTTAGCAATTGGAAGTTTCTTTTTTCTTCTTTGCCACCCATCACCTTTGAATCTTTCGAGGTTCCTTCCTATCACAATTAGTCTCCTTGTTTTCCTAATTTTTATAAGAAAAGAAAAATAAATTTTATGACAAATGAAACACACATGGCAATTGAAACAAAGAATGATGTCCTGACAGACGGAGACAGCCGCGTGAGTGAAAGAAAAGAAGAAATGGATTTAGAAGAAGAGAATTCATCTAAAAGAGAAACAATGTTCAACACATCAAAGAAGATGAAAAATTCAAAGTTTGAATCAAGTGATAACTCCAGTGGTGAATCAGATTTAGAGGAAGACGGATCCAACATATACAAAGGTAAGGATAAATTTTTTAATTGTGGTAAAATTGATCATTATGTTTTTGAATGTGTGTAGGTCAAAAGTGAAGATAAAAGAAAAGAAGAGAAAGATTCAAAAGAAGATTATGATGAAGATGATGAAGAAATGGTTCTTGAGGAGGAAATCAATTATGCCTCTAGTGAGATCAAGAGCCTTAGAAAGAAGAACATGAAACTAAAGCTACAACTTCAAGAGAACAATGAATCTAATGTAGAGTTAGTACGAAGCCTTGGAGAATCTAAGAAGATAATAGTTGAGCTAAAATTTTAGATCAAAGAAGGATACAAGATGAAAGAGGAAGTGAGAATCCAATTAGAGAAAAAGGAGGAAAATTGTGAAAGGTTAGAGTCTAAAATTGTCTCCTTGAAAAAGGAATTGGAAGAAGCAAAAGCTAAATTGAAAAAAGACCTAAAGAATGAGAAGAATACCAAAATATTGGACATTTTTATCAATTCGCAAAGGCCAACATTCAATAAGAAAGGTCTTGGTTATGAAGAAAATTAGATGGCCAACAAAGAAGATTCCAAAGAGCCACCAAAGAAGGGAAATGAGGAAAAACCAAAAAGTTATGCACATTCTCTCAAGAGTCCCATCATAAAGGAAGACAACAAGAAGTAAGAAAATCAACTCCCACAGAAGACCTACATCCCTCCAAAATATATTAAGGACAAGTTTAGAAAGTTCTTTCTGTGAGGCCGATTATTTTACCTTCCTTATTTTGATCGTTATGCTATTCAGTAGATGACATTATCAGACCCTAGTGACTATGTTTCATTATGCAGACTTGATTTTATCACTGATTATGATAGGACATTGACAGACATATGTGATTCGATTTGATCATAGTGATGCTATCTTTGTGATTTGACATGCGAGTTATATAATTGATGATGTTTTTGTGATGAGACTCTAGTTATTGATGTGATGTGGTCTAATTGACATGTGATTGGATAATGCAGTTTAATTTGGATTTATGTATTGATGTTTATTGTTGTATTTGATTGTGTGAATTTAATTCCAGTTGCTTCGGCTATCACTCTTCATGACAGAACTGACACTTGATCGAGATGTGCAGGTTTTACATTCCCTAGCCATGGAAATCGGAGGTAGGATTCACACTATGTTATCCCCTGTAAAACCGATCCATTCCCAAGAGGGATAAGGATCACGTTTGAATTTGAGTGTGAATTTATTATGCTTGATTTAATTTAATTTATTTTGGCATTAGTACCCTGTTTATTTAAAACTTGATTAATAATAAGTGTTGTAAAATTTTAATTGATTTATACCACTTGGCATTTATATTACTTTTTTTAGGCCATTTAAATGTGGATTTTTAACCCCTTCATGAACCCTAGGGTCCCAAAAGTTACCCTAGGTGGTCAACCATGAGTCTAGGGTCAACTTGGACTATCTAACCCTAGTTTTCACTCACCTTAGGTCACCCAAAACCATGGTTGAGTAAAAGTGACGAGTTTAGAAATAAGAGAAGATGGGGGATGGGCCTTGCCTTGGGAAGGACTCATCTCCCATCCCTAAGTTTTGGGAATCATTCCCAAGGAAGACTTGGGAGGTCTCCAAGAGTCCTCCCAAACTACCAAGTGAGTGGGAGCACCACTCAAGACCCTTGTCTTCTTGAGGTGTGAGTGGGAATCCAACTCACCATTTGTCCCCCTCCCACTTGTGTGGGAGCACAAGTGGAGGAGGTGGAGATGGGGGTGGAATGAGAGGATGACACTTGTCGTCCTCATACCTTCTCACTCTTACAAGTGGCTTTGGAGGACGGAGGAGATGGTGACAAATGTCACCTTCTCATTCCCTCAAGGCCAAGTGGATGGCCTATAATAGCTCCTCTTGTTGAGGAGTGGGGGTTCCTCTTCTTTTGGTTCTTCTTTTCTAGTCTTTTTGCTTGCAATTTGAGGGTTCTTGCAAATTTTAGTTTCCTTTCTTGCTTGGAGGAGTTGGGAGAAATTCTGGGAGTTAGAGAATTGGGAAGGCTTGGAGCTCTTCACCAATCTTACTTCCATTGCTAGGGCCTTAAGGTAGGCCTCTTTACTTGCTTTCTTACTTTTGCTTATATGATGTTTAATGTTTTAGATTTTGGTTGTGTGTTGTTTGCATTGTGATGTTAGGATGGGTGTTATGGTGAGAGCACCTCCAATGGAGGTAATGCTCAACTTGTATGGGTAGGGGAAAGGAACATCCTTGAGGGCACTCCCACAGTTGTATTTGTGCCTTGAGGGCTTTTATTTGTGGAGGAGAATATTGAATGGCAAGAGTGCCATGGAGATTTTATGTGATATTTGTGGAGGGTGGTGTTATGGAGATTTTGGCTTGAGGCCATGGGTTGTGATTTATTGGATGGCAAGAGTGCCATGGAGTACTTGTGATTTGGAGGATGGTGGTGTTTTGATGATTTTGGCTTGAGGCCATGAGTAGAGATTTTTATCATTTGGGAGCCCTTTTAAGTTGAGGGGTCCATTCCCTACCCTCACCAAGCTCATTTGTATGAGTTAAGTTATGTGTTAAACCTATGGGGTTGTTCTGTTTTTGTGTTATTGTGATTGCTTTTGTTGTGGAATGAAACCCTGTGTGAAATCCCTACCTCCCTAGCTCGGGGGTGACCCTCTTGTGGGTCTATGGTAGGGAGGAGAGCTTTCGTAGTGGTTGGTTTTGTTGTCCTTGTTGTTGTGATCCTTGCAGGTTGTGAGAAAAGAAGTGAAGTTGTTATGGAGTCTTTCTTATGTGGCCTTGAAGTGTGTTAATGGCTGTAGGAGCCATGGCCATTATGGCCCCCCTTGTATTTTATTATCTAGGGAAAGAACACTAAGTTATCTGCAATAGAGATGGCTGAGATAAGTAGAGAATTGTAAACACTATGTTATTCTACACACTGTTGTTCATTTCCTATTTTATGAAGTTAGCTGTCAAAAAGGGATTGTGCAATGTCAACAATGTTTTTAAATCTATCAAATACTGTTTATCTTCCCATTTTGTGAGTAAAGATGTTTAAAAAAAAAATATGGAAGATGTTATTTGCATTTTGTCATTTGATATTCAGAAAAGAAAAGAAAAAAAAAAGTATAAATGTGATATGGAGTTGCTGTTTAGATTTTGTTGGAGATAAAAGAAAAGAATTGCATTCCCCGATATCTAATGCTGTTACTTCCTGTTTTTGTGAAGTTGGGTGGTTGTGAAATGTTTGTGAAAATATATATCTAAAATTTTCTGTCATTATAGTTGTCAAAAGAAAATATGCATGTGTTATGAGGATGCTGTTCAAATCTTATTTTAGATAAAAGGAGAGTGCATTTTCTGTTTTAACAATAATCTTCAATAAATATACATACATGAGTTGCAAGAGCATATTAAATGTTACTGTAGAAGAAATAAGGGAAAATACATCTACTTGCAGAATAGTTTATTTGCATACAAAAAGTAAAGGGGAAGGTTAATTCAGTTTCTAGTTTGAACATTTGAAACTTATAATATTTGTGGTTGAAGAAACTAGGAGAAAAGGCATTCTTATATTGCACAATGCTTAAAAAAAAAAAAAACTAAAATATTGTATTTTTTTTTAATTTCTGTTAAATAATGTTGCTGTTTATTTCACTTTGTTTACATACTGGGTATATGCTGCTTAAAAAGAAGAAAGGGAAAGAAAAAAAGATATATTCTGGAAAATTACATATATATATGGTTTAAATATATACATAGTAAATATATATATAAATATATATACATATGTATATATATAAATATGTATGTATATGTATATATATACATATGTGTGTATATACATATGTTTATATACATATGTATATATACATGTATGTATATATATATACATATGTGTATATATACATATGTATATATATATACATACATACATATGTATATATATATACATACATATGTATATATATACATACATATGTATATATATACATGTATATACATACATATGTATATATATACATATATATACATACATATGTATATATATACATACATATGTATATATATACATACATATGTATATATATACATACATAGACATACATATGTATATATATACATATATATATTTATATATATACATATGTATATATTTATGGGTTTACATATGTTAAAAATACATATCACATTTTTTTTTAAAAAAAAACAGAGTTTTATATTTTTCTTTATGCAAAAAAATAAAAAAATTAAAAATTAAAAATAAAAAAATAAAAAAAAACTGTGAAGGGGACTGTGGGCAGCGCCCACAGTCCCCGCCCCATAAGAAGAAGAGAGGTGGGGGAGGCAGAGCCTCCACCCACACCCGCGGGTGTGGGTGGGGGCTCCGCCTCCCCCACACTCCCCACACACTAAACACTACACACACTCACACCCCCGTGACTCCCTTACCCCGCAGTCCCAAACCACCTCCTGCACTGCATCCATCCCTCTCCCCTGTCACAACACTCCCGCCGCCCGTAGCGGCTCCCCCATCCCCGACCTCCACTCCTCCTCCTCCTCCCTGCGCACAGTGCAACTCCCCAACCTCCACCACGGCCTCTATCCTCCGCCACAACACCACCACGACCCTCCCCTCCACTCCGCTCCGTCCTCCACAACAGCATTGCCCCACTGTAGTATGAGCGCCGCCGCCGCCTTTGACTTCCCCTATTTCGACCCTGCAACATAAACCCAACCTCAACCATTAAAATGGAATACCATTTAGTAAAAAAAAAAGAGGGTCAAAACAAGGGTTTCCTCTGTATATACCTCTGGGTATTAACCATGGCATCCATGGTTGCCTTCAAAAAAACCTACCTGCACACAAACAATCAAAAGAAAGTAAGAAAAGAATATGGAAATAGGTATTAGGGCAACTCATTTTAGAAAACAAATTTGAATGGGATTAGGGCAAAAAGGAAAATAATACAAAGGAGAAATTAGGGTTAGTTTATGGTTTTATTTTTTTTTATTAATTTATTTGAGAGGGTTTTGTGAGGATGAGAGAATTAAATTTTAGAGTTTAATTCTTAAATCCTTGAGAGGATTATTTTTACTTTTATTTTTATATTGGTGGGAATTTATTTGATCCCTTATTTTAAAACTCCTCATTTCACCTTTGTTTAAATTAACTTTTGGAAGAATTGCTTTATTAATTTTAATTTCTATATTTGAATGTGATATTATTTGCATTTGATTTAATTATCGGGTTATCTCATCATTAAATTTTACGTTTATTTTTTAAAATCAATTTTATTATTATTATTTTACAGGGAGGGTTATTTGAACCCTCCTCCCTCATCCATTAAATTCGAGTGAGATATTAAATATAATGCCAAATTATATTTAGCAATGAACTCGGTTTCTTCGGTTGAATCAAACCGACGTCCTGTCGTTCTAATTAATTTTATTATTTTAAATTTAAATCATTGATTTTTCTTCTAAGATTACTTAATATTTAATAATTTATTTTAATTATGTTCTTTCTATTGGTGTTTTATTTAAATTTATTGTTACGTTTATCGAAACGCGTTATGCTAGATTCCTAGGGTTAAGTATATGCGATATTTATTTAATCTTTGATACTTTTTGATCCACCTATCCACTTCAATCGCGCGCCATCTAGCCATTGTTCTGCTTATCACTTTTCGCTAAGTGTTAAGTTGGAGTTTGAATTTGAAATCACCTTACCTAGGAAACTTAGGGGTACAGATGGAATTGACCTAACCCTAGAAGCGACACACTTCGTGTCGCTTACCCCTAGACGGCCTTCACCAACACGGTTACGTCAACATGTCTACACCCTTGAGTATTGCCACCGAGCACGCAGGCACGTGCGAGGGGAATTTTAGGGTTGGAAAGAAAAAAATTCGCGGCCCGTTTCGTGACCACATGGTGAATGTGGTCGTGACACAGGCGTTTGTGCGTCGCGTCCGCGTGGGAGATGCGGGCGTGACACTTTCCTCCAAGGCAAGCATAAATGAACAGGTTTCAACATTCATCCTATGGTTATTTCTATTCTTGTAATAACTTTGGTCATAAAGCAATAGATTGTTAGACACATGCAAGAAGATTTTATTGGAACAAGAATAGAATTTCTTATGGGTTGTCAAATAAGAACAACAACTTTGGTCATAAGGCTAGAGATTGTGGAACACAAGCAAGAAGTGTTGGTTGGAACAAGAATATGAGTTCTTATGGGTTATCAAAAAGAAACTATAACTCCTTTACTCCTTTATTGGATTACAATATTGTGTGCTACAAGTGCAACAATTATGGAATACAACACACTTCTGTAGAAGTGGTTTTATGGAATCCCCTAGGCAGAACAAGAGAGTGGAAGCTGTAGATAATCAAAAGAAAATAAAAAAGTATGGAGAAGGAAACAAGAGCAAGAGAAAGAAGAATCTATGCTTGTGTGGTTTGCACCTTATTCAAACCTTATTAATGTCCTCTAAATAATGTAGAATCAATGGAGATTGTAATAGAAATAAAACCCACTACACAGAAATAACATGCATTAAGAACTAAACGCATAACATAGTATGTAACGTGGAGAAAACCCTTTTGGATAAAAAACTCCACCAAGAAAAGAGGCTCCAAGTTGTATTATCTTCAAATATGAGATTACAATACATGCACTTCCTCTATTTCTTTAGTCTTCAATCCAGCGATGCCTGTTACTCTCAACTCTGCTAAAAATGTAGTACAAATATCCTTATAAAAAGGGGTTGCCTTCTAGGGCAAGAAAACTGACATAATATAGACTGTCAGAACTATGACCTAATGATGAATGGTTCTGATTTACCCCTAATCATGGATGAATTAGCGTCGAGGACCGGATATAAACATGTGGCTGAAACAAGATCATTGCTAGTGAAACCTTTCATCCCTTATGGGTGATTTACAAACAATAATAGGAATAATAAATTACATAGGATTTACAAGGTTGATGGCACCTTAATCCTAACAATAAGGAGAAGTATGAGTTTAGGGGGAGCTAACCATTGCATTATCTTTTAGCTCCATGGAGAAGACAATTCAAGATAGATCAGCTAATGTATATTCTATATGAGCATTCTATTGTCATTGATCAAAGGGAGGAGTTATAAGAGAAATGAATGATATGGTAGTAACAGACTACATATTAGAAAGTTACCATATAATGAAAGTGAAGAAGAATTGATGTCAAGATGGTAAAGAGCCTAGGAGGCTTGAAACAATGAGAGAAGGACGAAATCGTGATAAAGATGCTATGGTTGAGAGAATAGGAATAAGGATCACAAAGCTCTAACTTTTTATCATGAGAAGATATGAAGAAAATTGTGATAAAAATGTTCGTAAAACTAAACCTGATGAGAGAGATTTTTCAAAACCTAATAGGAGGATGAGGATGATCCAAAGAAGTCTTTGCCTGAAGAGTATGCTTGTATATTTGTATTTGACAATTTTGCTAGAAAAAGTGTTGGCAAAACCAAAAGAAATTGATAGTGGAAAGACCAGATGGTTGTGTTGATGCTTATGTTTGACTTCACATTGAAAGAGTTCTTATTGATGTAATAATTCCATAGAAGACATGGATGGAAGTATAATGAACATCCCTTTATCATTAATGTAAAAGGGGAGAGTTAGAGAAAGAGGGAGAGTTACAACAAGGAAGAGTTATTGAAAAATAGAGAATTATGTAATTAATGTCAAGAGGAAGCATTACTAAAAGGGGAGATCCTTTTGAAGAGTTGAAGGCATTTCTTATCTTGTAAGATGCGTAGAGAATAATAGGATAGAAAAACAACTTCCTAATTTGTTAAAATTAAGAAGATGATCCAAATTATTTTTGATAGCTATAGAGGAAGCATATCATCCAAGCGAAATAGAGACAAAAGGGGGGCCTTACAAACAGGGGGTGCATCAAAAAAAAATCACATCATGAAGGAAAAAAGTTGATTACATCCCTTTCCATTGATGTCAAAGGAGGAGAGATAAAGAAAGGGGGAGCAATGCAAAAGGAGAGAATTATGTTGCCATCAATGACAAAGGGGGAGATTGTTGGCAAATTGTTGTCATTGATGTCAAGTTGTCATTGATGTCAAACGTAGGAAGAATACTATCATTATTCTATGCAATTAAATCCACATCATTCAAGGAATGTCGAATCATCATATGCAGTGCTGATATTATCTAATTTATTGTTGTTAAGTGGTGAAACAAAAATAGAATTACTTCTTATAAGGGCCAACCCCTTTGAGTGATCACCATACTTGGAAGAGGTGCCTTATCATTGTTAAAATGCCTCAGGTTAGACATCACTCTTGGTACAAGCACCCTTAGTGGAAGGGATGAAAGTAATTCAAATTTAAATAATTTTAATGAAGTCGGCCTCCTTCATACAAGTGCCCCTTTTGGAGTATGACAATGAGACTTGTATATTAATCTAATCACCCAAGTTAGTGAGGTGAGATGTATTTGAGGAGCAACAATTAATAATGAATAAGGTGCATTGAATAAGGTACAGTGATTAGTATTTAAAGAGAAGCAACAAACAATGAAGAGGCAATAATTTGAAAGGCATCGATCATGATTTAAATACATTTGCATTATAGAAAATAAGAAATAAATTAGATGAGGCCGACCCCCATGTTGAAGCGCCTCACTTGGAAATAAAATCAAAAAGATTCAAGATTGTTTTTAATACAAATAATACTCATTTTATCAAGGATGACTTTAAGGAGATAAAAATGTATTTAAAAGAGTTAAATAAACTTTGAAGAGGCTAACCTCAAGTAAAGTTGCTTCTCTTGAATGCAACCAACTCTATGTAATGTGAGTGCCTCTTTTAAGAGGTTTAAAAGATATCAAATTTAAATTGTTAAGTGGTCAACCCATTATATGCAAGCACTCCCATGTAAAGACAAAATAAATCAAAAGGAATGTAAATGAAAGGGTGTGTGGTTTATAAAGAGTTGTCTCTCTTTGCAATGGATAGCTCCATTCATTTTGAATCATTTGAAGATATAAAAGAAGAGAGAAGGAGGGAGTTTGAAAGTAAGCAAGTAATGATTTATATTTCTGATTTGTGAGTAGACCTAGAGGAAGATAAGAGCAGAAAATGAACTGTAATACAGATATATTTTAATGGAAGTATGAATAATAGAGTGTATAACTCATATTTTTATATGAGGGATTAAAAGGCAGAATTAGAAGAGGGATCTATGTGGATATAGAGAAGAAGATTGTGCAGAGACAAAAGAAAAGATATATGCAAATTTGAAGGAAGACATTGCCACACTTATGATCAATTTTGTGAAAAGAGATTGCACATGATTTGGATCAAATTTGTGAAGGAAGGATATTGTATGTATAGTGATAATATTTGTGAATGAAGGATATTGTGTGGATAGTGATCATATTTGTGAAGGAAGGATATTGTGTGGCTATGTGATCAGTTTGTGAAAGAAGAGTGTGCATCATTTAAATCAAATTTATGAAGGAAGAAAAGGTGTATGTGTGTGGATCTAAATTGTGAAGGAAAGACTTACATCATTAAGAATCAGAAGTTGTGATCAAGTTTGTGAGGAAGGGAGAACAATATCATCCATTGAAGAATTTTGAGGTTGGTGCCTATGAAATAAGAGATTTGTGTCTCTTACTAAGTTGGTGCTCAGTTGTGGGGATTGGTGTCTTAAGTGGGTTGGTGCCTACAAATTCTATAAGTGGGGATCGGTGTCTCCTGTGGGTTGGTGCCTACAAAAGAAGACTTGTAAAGAGAAATCAATTTTTGCCTACAAAGAATATCAATATATAAGCAATATTTTGCCACGGTTTTCTCCTGCAAGGGTTTCCATGTAAATCATGTGTTATTCATGTGTTCTTAATTGCTAGATCTTGCATGTGCATTATTGGTGTGATTGATTAAGTTTGGAAAAGTAAAAGTTTGTGTTATACTGATTCATCCCCCTCTTAGTGTAATCATGTGCTCATCACATTGTACGGACTACAGTGTGACATATAAATATCCCTTCTATGCACTGTCGTCCTGGATAGTGAGGTTGTCCACCTAGTGTTAGGTTCTTTGTGATTTTACATTTCCTTTTTGTATTCTTTTCTACAAATTAATTATCATTTTCTGTATTTTTCTAGTTTTCTACCATCGTTGTTAGTTTTAGTTAATCATAGTTAGTTATTTTCCATTCTAGTAGCAACAAAGGGATTTAGCCCAAACCTTCTCTCTCTTCCAGATTGGATAATAGTGAGATATGTACGTCTTCATTGGTTAGTATCCTAATGTTTGGAAAGGAGATTATTCTTATAAGTAGTTTAGTTAGAATCAATTTTCCTATTAAACATTTTTGGTGAACCCGACATGTCTTAAACACATATAAATTGCAAAAAACAAAATATTTTCATTTCTTTTTAACACAAACTTCTCTCTTTCATTTCTATGAACAATTCTCTTTCTTCTAATCTTCAAATCTTTGAGTACTTGTGTGTTGCATAGATCTTACTATTTTATGAGCTTCACGACCCAGTGCTTCGACTCTAACTTTACCATTTGTAGAAGTTTAAGGTTATTTATGGATTCTCATACTATTGGTAGCTCTACCTCCACTCAACCGGAAAATGATATCTTTAACTTCTCGATGGGTCATTCATGAGTGCAACCACTTATCTTTTCTTTTTCTAGTATAACTGCAATCCGTGGCCTATCATCTTTTGGAGAGCCTTTCAACCCAAACACATCCGTGGTTCACGTGCCCCAAGACCAAATCCAAATGTTGGACAATCACTTGGCTGACTATCAATATTATTTGGTTATGGAGCACCTAGCCGGTGAGGCTATCCCTTTCGTTGAGGCCCTCCAAAAATTGTTGACCAATGATACGCACAGTGTGGATCTTCTATGTGGTCTAGCTCACATCGTGAACAACAATGTCTCGATGTTAGCTAGCTACACAAAAGTAATTAATGATTCACATGCAAATACATTGATATCTCAATTATAAATGTCTATACTAACTTTTGTTACATCTACATTCACTTCTTCTCACATTTCTACAAGCATGACATAATAATTTAATGCCAACAAAAATTCCATTGGATTGGGTGGGAACCCCATAACTCAATATGAGTTTATTCCCCCTACATCTTCTTTAGCATTCATTTTTCTTGGTACCAACCTCAATGTCTCCCAGCAACCTAGTAACGCTATTCCATCTGCCACACAAGCACAGTCTACTCATACCACTGATCTTGTCATTACCCAACGTCTCCAAAACATAAACTATCTTCAACAACAATTAGCCAATATGTTGACATACATTCCAACCAAAAATCCCCTCATATTACACTAGAAGTCCTCTATCTTTAGCCATTTTCACTTCCCCTCTTCCCCAAAACTTCGAGGCTCCACATTTCAAAAAATATAATGGTAAAGGAGATCCACATAATCACATCTCAGCATTCACTACAGTATGCAGTGATTTTATCTTTCAAGACTTTCTTCTAGCAAAGCTTTTTCTATGGTCTCTCAAAGATATCATGTTAGATTAGTTTTTTCTCTCTTCCTGATCATTCTATTATTTATTTTCAACAACTTATGAATTAGTTTCTCCAACACTTATAGGAAAACATCAGACCGTTGATCACATTTACTGACCTCATCCACTATAGGTAGGGAGTGCAATAAAGTTATTGATTTCATCGGTTCTTATCAAGGCTTATTCTCAAAAATTACTTATACACTTCTAGATTCGGACGTCCAATAGGTTTTCTTTGGAAACATTCAGCCTCAAATCTGGGATAAGATTATGTCGATGTGTTACCCTTTGTTTATGCATATATGCATGGTGATCTGTGACTACTATCAATCGGTCAACCAATTTGAGGGATCTTCTTCACAAGATCCTCATGGGTAGTCTGACACCTCATCATCATTTCAAATTTACAAGAAAAATAAAAATTGCATCAAAATCAATTCTTCAAACAATATTGAACAAGCAGCGACCACTGCATCGACCCAAAGTGTTATGGCCCTCTCTTCTCAAAACAAACCTAAGACTTGGTAATCCACTCCCTTATCTGAGTCTCTCTATACCAATCTACTTCTTATGACCCAAAGGCCTTCTACAAGTTCCACAGAATGTCTATCCATGACACATAGAGATGTATGTGTCTTAAACATCATGTTCAATACCTCATCAACCAAAATGTCATCCAATTCTCTAGTGTGAATGACAGAGGTAACAAATCCATTTCTCCGCCTAATCAAAACCTATAAATTTACACAAACCCATTACCACGTCATTCTACAAACCTAGTCGAACTTCCTACTGATCCTATGGAAACTACCATGACTATTGACGATCCTTCAACCTCTTTATCCAAGATGATTGCAATGGTGGTGATCACCCTCTCCCTAGTTGAGTGCACTCTATTCCCAAGCTAGTCATCTCCTTTACACCCATTGATATGCCCATGCATATCTATGAAGGACCTCTTTACATCACCACTCTGGTCAATGAAAAGTCAACCAAGTGCGTATTAATTAACCTTATGTGAATGGTGAACATAATTACAGAGGAATTTATATACATGCATGAGCTCTATTAGGACAAGTAAGAGAAATTAGAAATCAAGATATAATTGCATGATAGGTCTTCTCACCAAACTATGGGTTTGCTTACTCTTTCTATACGAGATGGACCAAACACCCTAGATGTTTTTTTCCATCATCCCTACCTAAGACCAATTTCATGTGAAGTTGGACCATATGTGGCTTACTTCTATGAGAGCAATCCCCTCTATGATCCACAAGTGCATGAAATTCCCTCGTGATGGTTAGGTTCACACTATATATCATTATGGGTTCAAACCACTCACATTACAAGGTGATTTTTCCTTGGATTACTTTTGGCTCATCCTTACTAAGCCATTGCAACCACACAATGATTTCTTATTTCTTTTGTATTAGAAATCCAAAGCAAATCGCATAAACTCAATTATTTGTCAGTTCCATCTCCTCGACCCCACTGACTGCTACACCTGTGGTCCCTTAATATTTGACGGATGTCTTTGTCCCTGTTCCTACCCTACAGGCAGAGAATGGAAGATAGCTTGAAGCAAGTGATCTTCCCTATCCTTGAGAGTCTAGTATATACGTGGAAGTACCACCTCCAGTATCTTGCCTTAGACCTAGAGGTATGTGAATAGTACAACTAAGACCTCCCTCGCCTTCAGCGGCTACTCCTATTCCTCCTATCTCTTAAAGGATTGTAGGAAAGAAACACATGTTGCAAGACCCCTTCCCTTCAATATCCTAATCTTAAACGGTGGCCTCTATTCCTCCAGTCCCTCTGATGGCTCGAGGAAGTTAACCTGCATTGAGAGACCCTCCACTGATAATACCCCAACCTTTGGTTGGTCCTTCAATCCCTCCTCCTGCTCCTACAGTGATGGAAGAAAAGGAGCCTGTGTTGGGAGACTTCCTGGCTCTTCCTACTGATACTTTGACTCGTACTCAATGTAATCAACTTGTGAGAGATCACAAACATCACTCACATTCTACTGATTTTGAGAGTGCAGCAAGAGATGAACCCCCTCCCACACATCCTTCTCCTATGTTGACAATTACATAGGGTATTCAATGGATATGCGGCCAGAACCGAATAGAAAAACAAGTATAAGCTTTATTCCTTCAGATGAACAAAGGGAGCTGCAAACACCCCTCGAATTGCTTCAATTCTTGTAGAATATTCAAGAATGCCCTGAAGTGAAAATCTACATGCAAGACAAATTCAACTTACTCACTAAACTCTTAAATTGTGATGGAGTCTTGTATTGGACTCCCTCTCATCAACAAGCCTTTCAAGGCCTATTGCATATAATACTGACAAGAGTAGTTCCACAATTGAGTCAACTAGAACAAAGTCAACCTTCAGGACCCTATATAATAGGTGAGCTTGTCCTTCGGAAGGGGGGCATTAGAAATAAGAAACATAGGAAAAAGAAGAAGTTTCATGAAGATTGGAAAGGTCCCTATATGGTCAAAGAAGGCATCAGAAATGGCGCATATCTTTTATGCTCAATGGAAGGTGAAGAATTTGGTAAGATGGTCAACCCCTTTCACCTCAAGAAATAATATGTCTAAAAATACAAAAAAAAAAGTCATAAAATATAAAAACACAAAAAGAATCAAATATTCCAAAAACTCCCAAAAAAATCATAAAATCATGAACAATTTAAATCTTGCATTTCTTCATCATTTTGTTTCGCCATGCATCTTTTTGAGTGACATGCTCTTGTTTTATTTTCATTTCAGTAAGGAGTCTAAGATCACTTAGGTATAGGTTTACCTCTTAGATTTTGAGATTCCTTATATTCACAATTTCCATTTTATCGTTCCCTTATTTCACATTCCCTAATGATTCTAATCAAAGCCTAGCTCTTAGATCTACATTGATCCCAGTCTTAACAATCCATGTTGTGAAGTTTAAATGAAGTCAATATTCAATGCTACAGTACTCAATAGAAGCTTGCAAGTAGACCTCCCCCATTTATTCTTAGTAAAAGGGAAGTCTGATTGTATAGTGAAAACTTTTGGTGGCACTTAGCCCCTTATCTCTCCTATACAAAAACTCCAGGAAGATCATAACTCTGAAGGAAGCAATATAAAATACGAGTGCAAAAAAATGAGTGATCAAAAAGAAAAAAGTATGTATGAGCAATAATTAGAAGTAATAAAACATCTAAATATCTGTTGGTGTTTCAATTCGCACCTCTGGAATGCGAGTTGGAAACGGACAGCTATGCACAGATAAACTGCTCTCCTATTGGAAGGGGGAGTTCCCTTTTTGCTGATGTTCGGTGAAAAAGATAAATAAAACAATTTTTGCCTATCTTCTTTTTTATTCTCAGCTACGAGCACAAGGTTATAAAACTCTAAACGCTGCAGAAGAGGTTTTTTTTTTCCTTTTTTAAAACTTCTACTACAACTAGGCTTAAACTAATGACGCTTTTAATCTCCGAAGTAAATTCAGAGCAAAGGGGATTAAAAGTGGATGAGGAATGATTGTTTTAACACAAAAACTCAAGTAAATTTCTTCCAGATTTACATCACAAGACTCATAGTACTTTAATGATGAAAGCTGAAATAAAAGTTACAGAAGCCACACATCTGATGATGAAACTTGATGATTCGAGATAGAATATCATAGCAAAATAGGCATGAGACTTCTATTCAATATCACAAAGTTGATACAACTCCAGGACAGTAATACTGTATCAAAAGGCAGGTATACAGCAAGTGATCAAACACCGGAGAACAGGTTACACAGAGAGAACAAGCACTTTCAATAACAATTATGCAGGCTAGAATAGGCACATCAAAATATGTTATCTTCAACACCGTTTCCTTTACAATGAACACAAAGTGAACAAACACTTGGAATAACAAAGTTTGCAGGCTAGAATAGGCACAGCAAATTGTTATCACAAAAGTCGATCCTATACAATGGGCAAGGCTGCTCTTATTTATACTAAAATCAAAGGAGTAGGGAACCCTAAAATCTCCTTGATTAACCCTAACTTGCCAACTCGCAAGCTTTATTTCTATTCTAAGATAAAGATACAACTAACAAATGCTTTAAAGCAAAGAAAACTCCAACTAACACAAAGTGATTTCTTTTTCTAAATATAGAATGGATGAGCTTAGGATGAAAGCAAATGCTTTAAAACAAAAAGCATCTGATTTAAAGTTGCTTTCTTTTGAGTCACATTCTCATCTACATTCTTGCTTTATGGTGATGTCATCCATTGATATTATTTTGTTGATTTCTTCTAAAAAGCATATTCTGAGCGAAAAAAGTTGGCACATGGGTTTTGTAGATAATTCCATTCTGAAGCAACCCAGTTTGTCAGATTCTGAAAAAGTGGAGGATTTCTCGAAAAAGCAGCAAAAAAAGTAGATTCTTGAAAAAAGAAAATTTCCCAGTCTTCAAGAGGATGAAATACTAGATGGACCCATCTCGATAAAAACTAAAAAAGCTTCGGTCCAATTTCTGAAAAATAATCCCCTAGAAAAAAGGACCCTGAAAAAGTGAGCCTCCCTGCTTCCTCAACCCAAAACTATGAAGAACGTTGAAAAAGTACTTCGTTTGGGTCTTCGAATCTTCGTTGAAAGAAAAATAAAAGTCCTTCCTCTGGATGCAACCTGCAAAAGATAATGAAATAAAGAAGCCAAATGCTTGTCTTTATAGATCTTTAGGGCGAAAAAGCAGCTTTCTTTGTGAAAGAATAAAACTTGGATCTCATCCATGAAGAAAGCAACTTTTAAAGCACAAATCCAAGTGGATGTCTTTGAATAGGAAGAATCTCTATTTTGTAGCTGCCTATGGCTTCATGTTGAAGATGACGAAAAATATCTTGTTTTGATGATGTCATCGAACACACAAGTTGACAGAAGTGTTAGCCAATTTTTCTTCATTTTCAACACTTCTGCGCTTATTTTGACTCAAATATGGCATGTCTCTGACTTCAACAAGATGGTGAAATGTCACCATTGACTGAAAAAGCTGATTAATCCTGACATTTGGAGACCTATCAACTGAGATTCCATCCCTAGCTTCAGACAGACGATCTGACGTCGTTTAACTATGAATCTAACTTCTGGAAACTATCACCAGGCAAAGATTGAGAAACAACTGTTGAAAAACACTGGCAGATCAGGAAATTTTCTAACACTGAAGAATCTGGGTGCCCCAAGCCTCCTGGGGCGCCTGACTTCTCATGCCTTAGCCATTTTTTTGAATTTTGCAACTTCTTCAAATTTTTTATTTGCGTGCATGTTCCGGTGGCTGTGAACCCCTATTTGGCTATCGATTTCTATCTGCTGGGACAAAACTAAGTCTGATGATTGACAAATAGGCAGGCCTGATGAAAATTGAGCTGACTGTACTCTCTATCTACCTCGGGAAATGTGACAAACTGATCTTGTGTGAACCAAACTGGGCTGACAGAGGAAGATTTACATTTTCTAGAAAAAACTTAGAAAATATTCTAAGTCTGGTGGGTTTGGGCGCCCCTAGCCTCCAGGGGCACCTGACTTTAAGTGCCTTAGAAAAATTTTGGAAATTTTCAATTTTCATGCCATTTCTCATTTTCTATGTCGACAGCATATGTTTGATCTTCATTTTCGGTCACCCGGATGACTGCTGAGGCAGGACGGAGGATGATCTGAGTAGCTTGAACATATCTGTGATTAAATCCCAGCTTTTACTGATGTTTGACTGAGTTTGACCAAGTTTGACCAACCGGGAACAAGCTAACCGAGGCATTTTTGACATTTCTCAAAAAATGCAAAAAAAATCTAAGGCATGAAAAGTTGGGCGCCCCCAGCCTCTAGGGGCACCTGGAATCCAATGCCTTAGCCAAATTCTTGATTTTCAACTTTCCTTTACAATTTGCTCTGTTTCGCGTGCCAATAGCTGCTTCATGATGTCAATTTTGATGATTCATCGGTCAACTGCCACTAGATGATGAATGAACTAGGTAGCCTGGGTACATCTAGCATTTTTTCCAACTTTTCAAGGCCTAATGACTAAAATGACTACTTTTACGCCCACCAGAACGGATCAACAGACACATTTCTCGCATTTTCTTGAAAAACACAAAAAATTTCTAATACTGGTGAGACTGGGTGCCCCTAGCCTCTAGGGGTGCCTGAAATCTTTAGACTTAGCCAAATTTGATGATTTTCAACTTTTCTCCTCACTCTGAATTGACCCTGCTTCGTTTTGCGTGCTTCATCGAGTCGACGACTATTCATCGATTCTGCGTCATTGGAACAATGTTGAAAACATGAAGACGAGCTCTGGCAGATGAACTTCCTCCATTAACAACTTCAGATTTCATGCTTCGCCTTCCAAAAAAGTAGAAATGACCTAGTAGAGAAAACTTGACCTTTTGTAGATTTCGTCTGGACCATGCTGATCGTGAAGCAAAATCAACCAATGAGAATCAAGCGCGACACCTGAATCAAAGATTCTATTTTTAGAAACTTTCTATTTTTAGAAAATTTTGCTAGCATCCGTATCTCAAGAAACCTAGAAAACCTAATTTGATGTCTATTTTTAGAAATTTTGACTTTTTGACTTTTTTGACAAAAAATTTTCTAGACTTGCTCAAAATGCCTTAATGAAGCAAAAAAATTTGATTGGGTACAACAATATCCAAATCATCCATAAAGTTTCAAAGCATCCCATCAAAAACATCAAAAATATCAAAAAAATGAGAGATTCGAGTGAGATACTATAAAATACAAAAATAAAAAGATTAAAAAAAAAGAGAGAAAAGAGAGAAGGTTATTGATTGTCCATACTCTTGAGTGGAGATAAATCTAAACTCGAATCTATGAGGGTGACAATCTATTGGAGAAAGTAAGGAATAAAGCACACACACATACCAGCTGAGAAAAACTAGGAGTCTAGATATCTTTAGGGCCATATTCTATTATAAAGCCTTTTCCTTTACCCCAGGTCTATCTTGTTGGCCATCTTTTGATCTAATTCTAGTGAGTGCTAATAAAATTTGTTGTTTGTCCAAGTTGAAAGATTGTCAAAATGTTTTGTCTAGATAAGTGTTCAACCTTTAGCAAAGCCTAAAATTCATAAGCATTCCATCTCCCCCCATTCCCACTTAAGTTCTAAATCCTATCTCAGAATGTTAATAAGTATCCTATACCAAGATAATTCCCAATCCCTTGAGTTGAAGATCTTACTAAAGATTTTTTACATTGTTTTTTCCACCATGCATTCATCATGCCAAAAATCAAAAAAATTGAAAGCAATAAGTTTATGTCATAACTCATGACATTTCAATACACTACATTCATTGATATATATTCTAAAAAGACCAAAAACATTACATAATCATTTTTTCATTTGTGTTAGAGTTTTAGAGATCAAAACATAAAAGGTTCTAATCTATCCATGTGCACAAGAGATAGGCAAAGATGACAGTTAAGATCACAAGGATAGTTTCACTACATTATCAAAATTTTGAGTACAAGTTGTAATAGAAAGCAAGATTCAAGAGCCTGAAGACAAAATACTCTCATGATATACATATCCCCCCATGCAAGGGGGAAAACAAAAAGAAATAAAAACTTCTATAATATCAAGGATGATTCTCACCAATAGAGCCATCAGGGCTTCTGCTCAGGTACACCTCCTATGAGAGCTCGAGCCTCCATGAGTTTTGTGAGAATAGGGAATCCTATTAGGATCCAATGAGTGAGAAGGACCAACACCACTAGTCCTCGAACCAAGCCTATGAATCCCCAACTGGGCCATCTCTCTAAGAACTGCATTCTTTCCCTCGAGTATGTTGTTCCTAGCTCTTGCAACAACAATACCTTGACAACTATAATGAACTGGTGTAAAGATATCAGTATGATGATCGGCAACAACAAGAACATGACCATCTATAAGAATTCTCTCTTGGGTGGAACCACTGGTAGGGATTTCTAACTTCAAAGATTTGTTGCGAATAAAATCCCTCCATTCATCGACACCACCTAAAAAAGAAAGAAAGGAAGAAGTGTTAGTCAAAGACCCATTGATAAAAGGAAATTTAAAAGAAAAGTAGGGAAGGAAGTACTTAAAAGGATCACCAGGTTGCCAAGAAAGATCAAAGTGTCTGATGTCATCATTAGAATAAATAAGGTTATAGCCAAGAAGAGTCACCTATCATGTAACCTCCTAATCAGAAGATATAATACTATCCCCTCCAATGTGATCCTCATCATGAGCCTCTCCCTCAGGATTGTAATCCTTGTAAGAAGAATCAGTGTCTCCATGACTATCAATCTCTGGGAAGAAACTCCTCTTCTCCCCCTTGGCCCTCAACCAGCACCATGAACCACTCTAGTGATAGGGACCCCAAGATTCAAGGGGGTCCATGTGATCATATGGTGCTCATCATCACCCATCTCCTAAAGAGATCTATAACAAGTAGTGACTAGGGGCAAGTCCTCCGGATAGTCATCACTAAACTGCTATAGGACTCACTCAAAACGTGTGTCTCAAAAAAACCATTCGTATCTAACAAATCAATCACACCCTTAAAGTAGTTGTGAATATGTCTATCATTAGGCTAGAGGCCCTCCATATCACTGTACGAATCACAAATTATGTCAGCATCAGTGAGAGTAGCCACCACGTGTAGAGTATAGCACAATGACCAAGTCAACCCCAGCATGTAGCTCTCAGTAATCTAAGATTTGAAAGTGGCATCTCCCTCTGAAATGGCCTAACATGCTCATAAATCCATGTCATAATCAGAGAAGAATGGTCGAATGTAAGTGCCCATCAGCGTGTGATATGGTAGAGGTCTTGGTAAAGAGGTCTTGGTAAACCATCACTAGAATGTTGACACCCCATGCAAATATAGTTCCCTGCTCTATACCCTGAATATTGGTGCCCAGCACCATCTAAGTCAAGTAGAACCCTTATCCCCTAATAATATGGAAGCAATCAAGCCAACGAGGAATTTCATCATAGGTGAGATAGGTAGATGATGAATGGAAACAAATCAGACCTATGTCTGGTCCTCAAGATGAGTCACTCCTATGATAGCTGCCCACACCTGTTTCTCAACAAATGACTCACTCTCTAGTAAAATGAGTGGTTGCCCTCTCACAGCGACCCCTAGGATGTGATAAACATCATATAAAGTGATACTCCACTCCCCTGAAACCTGGGGAAATCTGAAAGTGTTCTTATCGACATCAGGCAATAAGTTAAGATATCATAGGAAATGTGAGAGATGGGATGAACAAATGAAACATGAAATATCTTGTTAAGTCTTGCTCTCTTTAGAATATTATAGTCACCAGGAGATAAAGCCTCATAAGCATCAGAGAACCATAATTTCTCGTGACCAGAGTTCCATCGAATCCATGAATCATGTCAAGCACAAAGGACCTTACATTAGACCTCATTAAACTTAGAAAATCCAAAAAAAGCATATATTCCTTAGAAAATTACAAAAAAATGCCAAATTTAGTGATCAAATTAGAGAATAATGGAGAAAAAAAGACATCAAATTTTAGTCAGAATCAAACTAATTAGGTCGCTAGTTTTAGGAGGTCAAATCTCCACAAACAACCCTACTGTTCAACAAGATCTCCACGGATGACCCTGTTGAAACACCTGGGTCTCCATTGGAAACTTGACCTGGTGAAAGTGGCAACCCTATCCCATGCCCCAACATGTAAAAATCATCATAGAGAATCCCAATTTTCACCTGATTTTGACAAACAGAAAGATGCATACACACTAAAACAAGAAATCTAACACAATGCAACAAGAAAACAAACAAAAACAAATTATTTTGAGAGAGATTCAAGAAAATGAAAACTAAAGTTTAGAGGGGGGTTTTTTGTATGTTTCATACCTAATTCTTAGGGGGAGAAAGATTCGTGACCATCCTTACAATCCCCTCGGCGATAACTTTCCAATGACTATTCGCATGCACGATTCTGTTACTGATCGACTCTATTTACTCAAATTCCTTCACTCTATCTTCTCTTATCTTAATTTGTTTAATGCATTTAGGTGTAATTTCTTATTTTTGTAGTTTCTTTGCACCTTTGTTTTGTGTGCTTTCACCTCTACAGGTCTCCTTGGTGAAGAAATCAACTAGGCAAACTTGCGATATGGTCTGTGGTATGTTCGTTTATTTCAATTTCAATGTTTATTTTAAATATATCAAATGTTAAACTAATACTAGTTATTGAAGGTACAAATGCAGTAAATCAATAACAAGAAATCCTTATTTCGGGAATGGTACCTACCTTTCATGTAGACTATCATCCCCAAGGGGGCAAATATGTAAGCACTAAAAATACGCATGAGCTCCCATGAGCACCCTATGATGATGTAAATCCTAATCACGTACACAAAAGAATGAATATAATGCCCTTTCAGTAGGTTTCTCTTGGTGACATGTCGACATAAATTTCTTGAGCGTCGTTGATTCTTCTCATTCTTGACTTTTCCCCACTTTCGCCCTTGTCGACTGTCCTTCTGCAATGTCGATCTTGCCTCTATAACCATTTTTCATCTTGTTGAGCTAATTTTTGCTTTCCCATGTTCATTTAATCTCACTCCACCCCTAGGAAGCCTTAGAATGACCTCCCAAACCAAACCCATCTTTCAAAATCAACTTATTTTTTGTCAATTTTGGGTCTCCACCTGTTATTTCCAAATCTCCACCGACAACCCTACTTGTCAACTGGAGATCTTGTTTAACTCACTTGTTTGGCTTAGCTCCAATGATAGATGGCCTTCTTTTCATCCCAAGACCCCTCTACAACTTCCAATTTTAACCTAGACCCCCTCCTCTCTGGCTCGCCAGTGGGTCGCCACTAGCGACCACGTTGGTTGCCCCTGGCAGCCTAACTGGGTGAAACTAGCATATCTATATTTAAAAAATATATCTAGAGTACGCCGAGAGATATCCTTCTCAAGGGCCTATTCCACCTATGTGTGGTAAATTGATTAAAAAATAGGCACCTCAAGAAGGATATCTCTCGACATACTTTAGATATATTTTTAAATATAGATATGCTAGTAGCATCTGAAGCAGCAAGCTTAATTCTAACTATATTATATATCTTAAGATTTATTATAATAATATAATATAATATTATAATATATGTTAGATATATTATTATAATATATATTAATTATATAGAATATAACCCTAACCATAGTTCTACCTTTAGATCTACTTAAACCTAATTCCAACCCTTATCCCAACATTAATTCTAACCATAGTTCTATATATAGATATAAATGTAAATGACTTTTGGTGTTTTATTGTAACTATAACCCTAACCCTAACATTTAGACTAATACTAACCCTAATTGTAATTGTTATCAACTAGGATTACACCCTAGCTAAGCCTAGACTTAGCTAATCTTGTTGACACATGGAAACACCTTCGAGCATGTGGGTTGCTCATAGCGAAGGTGAATCTCCATATTATGGGCTAGTTCCCCTTTAGATCTCCTAGAAACTATTGGACTTGAATGGAAAAGGGATGGAAAGATGGATGCTTTGAAAATGAAAACTAACTCTAGGAGGTGATGCACCATTAATGGATGAGAGTTTAAACTACTGCACTAACTCACAATTTGCTTCAACAAAGAGGTTAATCTATTCACAACTTGATTCAGGACATGAAGTACATGAATATTTCATATGGAGGTAGCTGACCCTAGCGTTTGCATGAAGGAAAGTGAACTTTCACAACTACAAACTATTGAAAGCATCTGAACACAACATATAACCTGTACTAATTATGAAATAACTTGTTCAATCATTGCAAAGATGGAAAAGAATCAAAGGATTTACTTGATTAAATCACAGTATTTGCTTTACAATCATACAATAGCAATGCTAACTCAGAATAAAACCAGAAGGAACTGCTATACTTTTTTGAATCATAAAGGAATTATGTACCAAAAGCATCGAGAAAATCCTTTCAAACAACTAAAATTGAGTTACAAATTTCTCTCTATCTCTCTGCAACATGCAAGAGAGAGCAAAAGGTAGGAACTGAGAAAAAAACATAGGTTTTTCCTCCTATATACAAAAGGTGACTCCAATGAGTCAGATTAAGTTAATTGAAGTCAACTCAACTCAAAAATATCTCCACAAAACTCTCCCATGAGCAGAAATGAAAAGCCCCAAAAAGAGGAGTCAAAACTAATGCAACTTGAGCAAAAATAGCTTGAAACTCCCCCTTACAATTAGTTTGACCCAAGGGGACTCCAAAATCATCTCAATTTGACCATAAATTAAGGAAAATCACTCTCCAGTTCACTAATTGCAAACTCAAATCACCAAATCCTCTTATTCCTTGCATGTGTTTGTGGCCATTATTATTTTATCTTAATAAATATCAAGGTAAATAAAAGATTTATTTAACCTTCATAGGTGCTATAATAACTAATAATTATACATTTATTATAACAAATATCAAGGTAACAAATATTTGAAATGGCCTCTCTTGCTACTCTTCCCGCCCATGCCCCTGGTTTATAGGATTTGTCTACTACTAGGTTATTTGCAGGGTTTTCTTCTGTGGCTAGTGTGGTTGAGGCTATTGATACGTCGTTCATGTCAGTGGGCTCAGCTGCTGGTGAAACACCTATGGATGTCGCTACGACGGTGGGGGCTTGCAGGGTTTTCCTGGAGCTATTATCGTTGGAGCGTCGTCCACATCTGAGGCTACTGCTTTACTGGATTCATCTACTGCTGGGTTAAAAGTAGGGTTTCCTTCTGCTGTTGGGGTGTCCGCGGCTGTTGGTTCACCGTTTGTGTCTGCTGGCTCAATTCCTGGTGAAACGCCTATGGGTATTGCTACTCTGGTGGGGGGCTTGCAGGGTTTGCCTATTGCTGGTGCCATTGGAGCATCATCCGTGTCTGGGGTTGTTGTTGTTGCTGCTACCTCTTATACAAAGAGTGTTGGTAGTAGTTCTCCTCAAAGGCATGAGGATTATGCTAATGTTACTGCTGCTATGGTTGCTAGGAGATTTATTTCTCAGTCAGACTTGCCTCCCCCTGTAGTGGTCCTAGAGGATGAAGTTTTAAAAAATGTGGACTATTTCTCTAAGTAGGGTTTAATTTGTATATTTGACCATTGGTGGCCTCAGCTAGGTGATTTGAACCTCTAGATTTCAGAGCATTGGTGCCCTATCACGGAAGGGAAAATTGAAATTTACCCTTGTGCAAAGGGTTTCATTGTAGTTGTTTTTTATTTAGTTTCTAATCAGAATGTTGTTCTTGATACTCATGCTTGTCCTTCTCAAACCTTGAGTTTCCTCCTTTAACTTAGTGACTGAGTCTTTTAATAGAATGCATGTTTGGATTCGCCTCCCGAACCTCCCGCTGCATCTTTGGTGCAATTCTTGTTATGAGGGTATTGGTAATTCTTTGGGTTCTTTTATTATTGTGGATCAAGCGACTGCCTTGTTCTCTCATACCACTTATGCTCATGTTCTTGTGGATCTGGATCTCTATAAGCCTCTCCCTGTGGAGATTGTGTTGCAGGTTGCTGATAGTTCTTGGAGGCAAATATTGGACTATGAAGGTATACCCTTCAGGTGTCGTAGGTACTTTGTTGCGGGTCATCTGGCTTCTGGGTGCCCTCAATTAAAGACCCCTTGTTCTTCCTCTTGGTGGAAGAATGCTTCATCTAAACATCTTACAGTTGATGCTACTGAGGATATTCCTAAGTTAAAGGTAGCTAAACCTTCCTCTGATGATGATGGGTTTGCTCCTGATATTGGGGTGGTTCCTAATTTTACAGCTGAGGTTATTGCTGG
This sequence comes from Cunninghamia lanceolata, assembly GCA_027924645.1. Classification (NCBI taxonomy): domain Eukaryota; kingdom Viridiplantae; phylum Streptophyta; class Pinopsida; order Cupressales; family Cupressaceae; genus Cunninghamia; species Cunninghamia lanceolata. The sequence goes on from BSBN01000771.1 coordinate 2,792,606, forward strand.
TGGTTCTGCTGCTAGGTCTGTTGTCGAGACTTCTAACATTATTTCTGCTAATGCTACTATTGGGGCAACGTCTTCTATTGGGGTTGGTGTTTTGTTGTCAGGGTCCTCCCCTATTGCTGGTGTTGATGGGAGTGGTTCAGGGACCTCTCTTGTTCTTGTTGTTGTTGTTTATGGATCTGCTACAGGGACCTCCCCTACTGTTGCTACTACTGTCAGGTCTACTATTGAGATCTTGCATGCTGATGTTATTATGTCTCAGACTAAAAGTATATAGGTTGTTACTGGGGTTGGTTTTGGTGTGCTCCTGGCTTAGCCCCCTTCCAGGGAGTTGGAGGGAGTTTATCCTCCTTCTCCTTTTTCTGTGGATGGAAATGATGTTTTTTAGACTATTGTCCAAAGGAGGAATCGTGGTCTTCCTAAACATATTTCACAGAACCGCACTCGAGCCAAGGGTGTTTGACCTGATAGGTCTGGTTCTATAATTGTTTAGGTTGTTGTTCCTTAGAGCCTTGTTGCCTTCTTGTCACTTAGCCTGTTGGGATTTGTTGTCTATCTATTGTTAAAGCACTGTTGCTGGCCTGTATGTGGCCTTTGCTTGCCCTATGGGTTGTTTTGTAAAGGGATCTGCACCCTTGTTTTGCAGCTTACCATTATCAAAAACAAATATCAAGGTAAAATTATTGCTTATTTACCTTAATATATGTTATCATAAACTCATACTTTTCATGAAAATATGCAAGGAATAAAAGAAAACATTATATGTTTGCACTCCACTATCTCCTGTAATATCACTATGTTGACTCTAAAGGCTATTTTGCCCAAGGCTATTTTGTCCCCTTCACATGCATCGACCCCTAGCAATGATAATGATGGAGGCTTTGACTTAGGCATGTGATTACCTCTTTTGACTTAAGGTTTTATCACAACCTTAGCATTTGAAAACACCTTACTGTGTTTAACCCTCATAGCTCCCATATCATTATTGCTAGGCTTTATGTATTTGTCTTGCCCACGAGCACATTTCATGTTTAAAGATTTATTCAAAAGTTAAATCAAAAGAGGATAAGCCCGCGGGCTAGGGTACAAGCATGCAAAGACAACATCTTGAAACCCTAAATCATTTGCTTCACCTTTCCTTTTCATTCTTGCCCTATCCCTGTGCCACCATGGATTGCTGAGGGTTTTTGTCAAAGGGCTTCTTTAGTTGTTATACCGGTAAGTGTTTCTTCCTTTGCAATCTGCAGTGTCTTTTCCAGAAAATTATTGATAGAAACTACTTGCCAGAACCTTGAGGTTTATCACTTTGTATTCTGCTTTGATCTGCCTCTATTTTTGATAGATTTTGTTGGGTTTAGAACTTTGTAATTTCCTCAAGAGCAATAAAAACTATGCTTTTGCTTGCATTATTCAAAAGAAAATAGCTCATGACTGTATTTTCTGCATTTTTTTGTTCATGCTTGAACTTTATGATGAAAGATTTCTATTCACTGTGAATAAATGATATAGTTCCTTCGCTACTCTATATTTTTGCAAGGTTTTCAAAATAGAACTTATTTTCCTATTGGGGGTTTTACTTTACATTCTCTACTCTTTCCTAGAGTTGCATCTTTTTCAGATATTCGAGGGTTTGCTCTATCATTTATGACAACTATCAAGGGTGTGTGACTGCCTCTTTTTAAAATGTTGTTATGTTATGATGACTATCTTCCATCTTCTTTTTGGCAGAGGTATCTGAGTGCTTCTCTTTGGGGTTGTACCCTAGTATTGTGAAGGACTCTGCACTTTGGTGCCTTTGTTAGTTGTTCTCTTAATGTATAGACTGCACATCACAAAATACCTCTTCTTTTCATATCTTACAGACTCCAAGTAATTAGCATGCTTCATACTCTTTTGTATATTAGGAACACACTGATATTCCTCCTATCATTGCTTTCCTTCAAGAAAGAACCATTATGGTCTCAGTCATTTGCTAACTGTCATATAGGAGAGGTGGATTCTTGATTGCAGAGAATAGTGTTGACCTAGTGACTTGACTGTCCTATGAAGCTTTGGACTGCTATCTTCTTTCTTTTTTTTATTTTCACTGCCCTTTGAGCTATAGGTCTTAAAGTCTACATGTTGTCCCCAAACACTCAATAAACATTGTACCTTTGTCTTGTATTTTTTGACTGTACAGGTTAGTCAGGCATCTCTAAAATGTTATCTCATTATCCATTGACCTCATGTTTATACATTATTCCAGATAGTCTATTGGTATATCCACCCTTGAATGACTCGGCGTGCTTTAACAATTAGTCCTCACTTGTATACCAAATTTGGATTGTCCTCTTAAATCCTACACTTGTAGTGAACTATATACATTTGTGACTTCATATAATATTGAGTAACTTCAATATATCTTCAAATACTTTGATCCTCCTTCTTGATAGTTGTCCTTCAAACTTTCATGCATCCTCTTGTTGATGCTTCCTCCTTTACTATCAAGGATGCTTCCTTAGTCATTTATGACTTCATAGATTTTAGTGACTATCCTCATATAATATCTTCTTGTTGTGCAATGATGAACATACACTCTCACTCCCTTCTCAAACCAAAAGGGAAGCATGATGGGCTTAACCCTTGTGGGAGCCCATTTTACTCCACATGTTGTGATGTCAAACAAGATGAATCATGTAATGATAAATAAACTTGTACCTGCACAGTGAATAAACAAGTTAGATAAAATAATGAAGCCAAAAGCTTCTAATAATGATTTGAATCTTCCACTCCTGAATGTTTGTGAAATCTACATATTTGATAAAATGTTCCCTAGAAGTAGATTATATATCTATTAATCATGTATGCATATGAAGAGAAATTTGATTTTGAACTCTAACACAATCTATTACTGTGGGTATCTCCGGAGCAACCAACAAAAGAGCTGGAGCTAGAGTTGAAGCTGAAGACACAACTAACAACCTTGTGATTCGTCATTCAGGCAATGACGAATCAAATTTCCTTTCATGTTCTTTACCTCTTTAGTTGTATAGTTTACTCTTTGTGTTACATTTCATCAAGTATGATCAGTTACTCCCATGGCTTATGTGGGACATCATATTTTGTACAATGAATAAAACAGCAACTTTTTATGCAAACTGTGTAATCTTTTTTTTTGTTGTTGTAAAACATTTGCATAATACTTCATTTGAAATCATTTTTTGTGCAATGACAAAACATTAGTAGAAATTTGTATGTACCTTTTCCCTTCTAACTGTAAATACTTACTCTAGCTCTACCTGATTGAGCTATAAGAAAAAATTAGGTAACATTCTGGTGACCTCTACTAAATGCTTGCCTGCTAAGCATCATAGACTAGTTGCATATCTTATCCATTGGGCATAGGAGTGATTCCTTGTCCTCTTAACTCAAAAAACCTTAGTAACTCAGTTGTTTGAAACATGAACAGAAGCAAAACTAAAACTGAAAAACAACTATCATGGCTCTGTTTAGGATAGAACCAACAAACATGTGCAAAAGCACTTAATAGAAAACAAAAATTGAACTGAAAAGGATGTGTCATGAACACTTATTAACTGAAAACTCTACTCTATCCTACCCTAACCAGCAATGATTACTATTTAGACAAAACCATTAACTGGTATTGGGAAATAGCTTCCCTTTCTAATTAAGAAAGGATGCTCTGCAAGGTGATTTAAATTACTGATAAGATATTACCCATAAGAACATACCTTATAGAATGTTGCAAAACTCTCTGAAGAACAAAAATAAACTCACTCACCATCTGAACCTGATTATAAATACTATTGTTATGGGGTGAATAGGTGATTTGTCTCTGTTGTTTTAAGGCTGCAATCTCCTCTTTGGGTGCAACAGTAACATGTGTCTCCTTATTTAGCTCTCTACCAACTAAATCCCTGATTGGACATCCTTTTGAAAGGGTGAACTTTCTGCTCATACTGTTGTTTTCTTGCTTAGGATCTGATGTCTTGTTGTCACTTGCAATCTCAACCTGATTTGAAAAAGTTAGCTCACATGAATGAAATGAAGGAATGCTTGCCTCTTTGGCTTGAATAAGCTAATCACATACTATTGGCTCATATGATACTAGCTTATCATCAATGTTAGAACAAAAAACTTCTATGATGCCTAAAAACATGTTCTCATCTAACTCATAATCTTGCACTGAATCTAAATGAGTTTTATCATTATGTTGTTCAATACTAGGCATAGATGTTAGGATGCATGTGATATCTTCATTTTCATCCACAAATTCAGGAAGTTCATCAAACAAATCAGCTAGATCCCGAGACTCAACCTCTATTTCCTTCACAAAAACATGTTCAACTTGATCTTGTTTGCCATCTAAGTTTGACACAAAGGACTCAAGATCATCCCGAAATGAATCTTCATCACATTCCTCTTAGATTTTTGATAAAAGAGGATTGATTTTTACCTTGTGGCAGCTCTCATTAAATCTTTTAGTCTCCACAAAGATTTCATTTCTGTGCTCCACTTCATGATCCAAGGCTCCATTATCTAATTGACTGTCTTCAACCAGCAACTCATCAAACTGTTGAGGATCTTCTTGTTCTGAAACTGCTATTGGTGAAAACAGAATCACACCTTCTTCATCGTTTTCAACAAAAGAAGGTAACTCATCAATCCAAGCTATAGGATGATCTTCTTGATCAGCCTCTTTTACTTCTTAACCCTGTTGTTCTGATTGATCTTCTGAGATAAATACTAGAACATTTTCATCAACAAAACAAAACAAGGAAGATCATTAGCTAAAACATTGAAAGACTCCTCTTGAAAGGTCTTCTCTTGTTCAGTATTTTGCTGATCTAATCGGTAATACTCTATAGCTAAATGCAGTGGATTTATATTTCTAATCTTTTCCATGATGAGTGAGCTATCTTGATCAATGGGTTGCTCTGTAACTACACTAGGTTGTACCTGATTACTTTCCTCAACTTGCAAAGGATGAAGGCTTGTGAAACTTGGAATTTCAAGCTTAAGAGGCTGATTTGAAGAGTTAAGAACTTTATCTTTCTTGAAATTTGGAATCTCAACTATAGGAGGGTTAAGAGGCTCATTTTGTTTAAAACTTGGGAATTTATAATTATGAATCTCCTCTTGAATAGGCTGATCTAGAATGACAGGAGCTGCTTGGACCTCGTGCCTTTGTGATTGAGAAAACAAAAACTTGATATGTTCCTCTTTTGTTGCTATCTCCCTCTTAAGACTTTCTTCCAACTGTAACCTTTGTGCCTCCAACTCCTACTCACGAAGATATGCTTGATAAGCCAGCTCCTCCTGCTACATGTTATATTCATTCTCTCTTTCGATCTCTGACATCTATCTTTGAAAGTATAAAATTATCCATGATGCGCATGTCTTCAAATTTTGGAGTTTGATCTGGAGAATAGTCATGCTGCTTGGAAACAAGATGGTTTTCTTGGGGCTGATTTTGAACATATGTAGGCTGATATGAAGTTTGAGTAGGGGTGGGTGGGTCACAATCATAATAGGCATGTTGGTTTTCTTGGAAAGTCATGAAATTTGGGCTAAATGAGCAGCATGGTTGATTTGATATGGCTGATAAGATGGTGGATGAGCAACATTTTCGTGATATGATGGATGATATAACATATTTCCATGAAACATAGACATGCTTATTCATTCAAAAGTTGAAAACAAGCAAAAATCAGAATTATTAGCACCTGATCATACTAAAACCAGTAGAAATGCCATTCAGAGTCGCCAGGTATGTTGATTTCTTGCCTCTAAAGGCTGAGATCACTAACACACACACCAAATATCAGTGATATATGAACACACTTTTTGGACTGAAATAGTCCAATCTGTCCCACGGGGTGTGCCAAAAACTGTTATCAACTAGGATTGCACCCTAGCTAAGCCTAGTCTCAGCTAATCCTGTTGACACATGGAAACACCTTCGAGCATGTGGGTTGCTCATAGCAAAGGTGAATCTCTAGATTATGGTCTAGTTCCCCTTTAGATCTCCTAGAAACTATTGGATTTGAATGGAAAAGGGATGGAAAGATGGATGCTTTAAAAATGAAAACTAACTCTAAGAGGTGATGTGCCATTAATGGATGAGATTTTAAACTATTGCACTAACTCACAATTTGTTTCAACAAAGAGGTTAATCTATTTACAACTTGATTTAGAACATGAAGTACATGAATATTTCATATGGAGGTAGCTAACCCTAGTGTTTGCATGAAGGAAAGCAAATTTTCACAACTACAAACTACTGAAAGCATCTGAACACAACATATAACCTATACTAATTATGAAATAACTTGTTCAATCATTGCAAAGATGGAAAAGAATCAAAGGATTTACTTGATTAAATCACAGTAATTGATTTGCAATCATACAATAACAATGAGAACTTAGAATAAAACTAGAAGGAACTACTGTACTTTTTTGAATCATAAAGGGATTATGTACCAAAAGCATTGAGAAAATCCTTTCAAATAGATAAAACTGAGTTACAAATCTCTCTCTATCTCTCTGCAACTTGTAAGAGAGAAAAAGTTAGGAACTGAGAAAAAACATAGGTTTTTTCTCCTATATACAAAAGATGACTCCAATGAGTCAGATTGAATTAACTGAAGTCAACTCAACTCAAAAATATCTCTACAAAACTCTCCCACGAGCAGAAATGAAAAGCCCCAAAAAGAGGAGTCAAAACCGATGCAACTTGAGCAAAAATAGCTTGAAACTCCCCCTTACAATCAGTTTGACCCAAGGGGAATCCAAAATCATCTCAATTTGACCATAAGTTAAGGAAAATCACTCTCCAGCTCACTGATTGCAATTTCAAATCGCCAAATCCTCTTATTCCTTGCATGTGTTTGTGGCCATTATTAGTTTATCTTAACAAATATCAAGGTAAATAAAAGATTTATTTAACCTTCATAGGTGCTATAATAACTAATAATTATACATTTATTATAACAAATATCAAGGTAAAATTATTTCTTATTTACCTTAATATATGTTATCATAAACTCATAATTTTCATGAAAATATGCAAGGAATAAAAGAAAACATTATATGTTTGCACTCCACTATCTCCTGTAATATCACTGTGTTGACTCTAAAGGCTATTTTGTCCCAAGGCTAGTTTGTCCCCTTCACATGCATCAACCCCTAGCAATGATAATGATGGAGGCTTTGACTTAGGCATGTGATTACCCCTTTTGACTTAAGGTTTTATCACAACCTTAGCATTTGAAAACACCTCATTGTGTTGAACCCTCATGGCTCCCTTGGCATGATTGTTAGGCTTTATGAATTTGTCTTGCCCACGGGCACATTTCATGTTTAAATATTTATTCAAAAGTTAAATCAAAAGAGGATAAGCCTGCGGGCTAAGGCACAAGCATGCAAACGCTAAACATCTTGAAACCCTAAATCATTTGTTTCACCTTTCCTTTTCATTCTTGTCATTTCCCTGTGCTGCCATGGATTGTTGAGGGTTCTTGTCAAAGGGCTTCTTTAGTTGTTATACCGGTAAGTGTTTCTTCCTTTGCAATCTATGGTGTCTTTTCTAGAAAATCATTGATAGAAACTACTTGCCGGAACCTTGAGGTTTATCACTTTGTATTATGCTTTGATCTACCTCTATTTTTGATAGATTTTGTTGGGTTTAGAACTTTGTAATTTCCTCAAGAGTAATAAAAACACTACTTTTTATTGCATTATTCAAAAGAAAATGGCTCATGTATGTATTTTCTGCACTTTTCTATTCATGCTTGAACTTTATGATGAAAGTTTTCTATTCACTATGAATAAATGATACAGTTCCTTCGCTACTCTGTATTTTTGCAAGGTTTTCAAAATAGAACTCATTTTCCTCTTGGGGGTTTTACTTTACATTCTCTTCGCTTTCATGGAGTTGCATCTTTTTTAGATATTCGAGGGTTTTCTCTATCATTTATGACAACTGTCAGGGGTGTGTGACTGCCTCTTTTTAAAATGTTGTTATGTTATGATGACTATATTCCATCCTCCTTCTACAGAGGTATCTGAGTGCTACTCTTTGGGGTTGTACCCTGGTATTGTGAAGGACTCTACACTTTGGTGCCTTTGTTAGCTGCTCTCTGAATGTATAGACTGTGCATCACAAAATACCTGCTCTTTTTATATCTTATAGACTCTAGGTAATTAGCATGCTTCATATCTTCTATATATTAGGAACACACTGATCTTCCTCCTTCTATCATTGCTTTCCTTCAAGCAAGAACCATTATGGTCTCTATCATTTTCTAACTGTCATATAGGAGAGGTGGATTCTTGATTGAAGAGAATAGTGTTGATATTGTGACTTGACTGTCCTGTGAAGCTTTGGACTGCTATCTTCTATCTTTCTTTTTTATTTTCACTGCCCTTTGAGCTATAGGTCTTAAGTCTTCATGTTGTCCCAGAACACTCAATAAACATTGTACCTTTGTCTTGTATTTTTTGACTGTGTAGGTTAGTCAGGCATCTCCAAAAAGTTATCTCATTGTCCATTGACCTCATGTTTATACATTATTCCAGATAGTCTGTTGGTATATCCACCCTTGAATGACTCGACATGCTTTAACAATTAGTCCTCACTTGTAAACCAACATTTGGACTGTCCTCTTAAACCCTACACTTGTAGTGAACTATATACCTTTGTGACTTCATATAATCTTGAGTAACTTCAATATATCTTCAAATACTTTGATCCTCCTTCTTGATAGTTGTCCTTCAAACTTTCATGCATCCTCTTTTTGATGCTTCCTCCTTCTTTACTGTCAAGGATGCTTCCTTAGTCATTTATGACTTCATAGATTTTAGTGACTATCCTCATATAATATCTTCTTGTTGTGGAATGATGAACATACACTCTCACTCCCTTCTTAAACCAAAAGGGAAGCATGCTGGGCTCAACCCTTGTGGGAACCCATTTTACTCCACATGTTGTGATGTCAAACAAGATGAATTATGTAATGATAAATGAACCTCTACCTACACAATGAATAAACAAGTTAGCTAGAATATTGAAGCCAAAAGCTTCCAATAATGATTTGAATCTTCTGCTCCTGAATGTTTGTGAAATCTACATATTTGATCAAATGTTCCATAGGAGTAGATTATATATCTGTGAATGTATGCATTTGAAGAGAAATTTGATTTCGATCTCTAACACAATCTATTACTGTAGGTATCTCTGGAGCAACCAACGAAGGAGCTGGAGCTGGAGCTGAAGCTGAAGCTGAAGACACAACTGATAACCTTGTGATTTGTCATTCAGGCAATGACGAATCAAATTTTCTTTCATATTCTTTACCTCTTCAGTTGTATAGTTTACTCTTTGTGTTACATTTCATCAAGTATGATCAGTTACTCCCACGGCTTGTGTGGGACATCATATTTTGTACAATGAATAAAATAGCAACTTTTTATGCAAACTGTGTAATCTTTTTTTTTGTTGTAAAACATTTGCATAATACTTCATTTGAAAACATCTTTTTTGTATTGACAAAACATTAGCAGAAATTTGTATGTACCTTTTCCCTTCTAACTGTAAATACTTACTCCAGCTCTACCTGATTGAGTTGTAAGCAAAAATTAGGTAATAGTAACCCCAACCCTAACCATGTTTCTAGTTGTAGTTTTAACCCTAATTCTAACATAAACCCTAACCCTAATTCTAATCATAAATCTAACTGTAATTTTAACCCTAACACTAAATACAACTATAATTCCAATCTTGATTTTATCCCTAACCCTAATTCTTACCCCACTACTAATTTAAACCCAAATTATAATTGTAACCCTAACCCTAACCTTAATCTTGATAGTGCTAACCCTTACTCTAATTTTAACCCTAACCCTAATTGTAACCCTAACCCTAATTCCACCCTTATATATGTCCCTATATAATATAATAGGTATGCTAGAATTATATATAATATAACCCTAACCCCAACATTAATCTTGAGAGTAATTTTAACTCGAAGCCTAGTTCTATCCCTAACCCTAATAGTAACCATATTTATAACCCTAATTCTAACTTAAACCTGAACCCTAACCCTAACCCTAATTGTAGGCCTAACTTCTAATTTGAACCCAAATTGTAACTATAACCCTAACCCTAACGTTAATCCTGACAATAATTTTAACCCTAATTTTACCCCTAGATCTACTTAACCCTAATTATATTCCTAATTCCATCCCTAATCCCAACCTTAATTCTTGCCATAGTTCTATTTATAGATATAAATGTAAATGACATTTGTTGTTTTATTGTAACTATAACCCTAACCCTAACGTTCACCCCAATTCTAATCCCGACCCTAACCTTGATTCTAATCATAGTTTAAACCCTAATTCTAACTTAGACCCTAACCCTAACCCTAATTCTAACACTAATTCTAGCAGTAATCCTAACCCTAATTGTAATTGTAACCCTAAATTCAATTATAATTCTAATATTGATTTTATCCCTAACCCTAATTCTCACCCTAATACTACTAATATTATTAATTCAAACCCAAACTATAACTATAACCCTGACCCTATCCTTAATTTTGATAGTAATGTTAACCCTAACTCTAATTCTAACCCTAACCCTAATTCTAATCATAATTTTAACCTTAACGATAACCCCAATTCTATCGCTAACCCTAATTCTAACCTAACCCTCATTTTATCACTAAGCTTAATTCTATCTTTAACTCTAACCCTAATTCTAACTCTAACCCATGTCATAAAACTCATTCCTCACCTCAATAGTAGTGTTCCATTGTCCCACACCAATATTTAAAAGTCATATTGCATCACATGGAATTGACCCCTGAATTTCAAATTTTAAAATTTATAATTTTGTTGACTCTTGCCCATTTCTTTCCCACCATGAGCTGACTTGGTACACATTTTGTATGTTATATCACTTTTAGGGTCTTAGATATGTGATTTCTAATGGCATTATCATTTTTTAGATCTTTTGAGGGATTGTATTCTTGCTTATCGTTATTTCATTGTTATATCTTTTCTTTTAGGGTTTTGTGCTATGTTGAGATCTTTCCTTTACCCACCCTAGCCACCCTTTCCAATCCCATTAGGTTTCCATTTTCATATCTAATATACCACTAATTCTAACGCTTACCCTAATTCTAACATTGGAGTTAGTGTTAGGGTTAGGGTTAGGATTAGATCATTTCAAATGATTTCATTGGTATAATATTAATTCCCAAATTTATATTAATAGATAAAACCATTTGGTATGGAGTAATTGTTTAAAGACATCATTTGACATCATAAGCAAAACATATAATATGAAGTATTCCAATGCATGTGCATTGCCACCCTAGTACTTGTACACATAAGAATAGTATTTGTCAACATAATATTCTTATCTATTTCTTTGCAAATACTCTTACCTTTCAAAATTACACAAATCATTTATATCATGGTTGTTTGATTTGAGTTCCACAAATCACTCATGTTTTGTTTGGTTCTATTAGCCTTGTTTTAGGATCTTACTTTTTTAACCCCAAAATTACACTCTTTTGGTTCAAACTTTTCTTATTTAAAAGCCAAAAAAAATAATTATTCTAAGCTCTTTTTACATAGTATTAATTAAGTTTGATAAAATAAATCAACTGAATGTCTAATGTAACCCTAATTACTAATATAGGCTATATATTACTTTTACTAAATATACATTGTTTATATTTAGTTTTTTTCCAAAAGTGGTTGTAGTAGTTATTATAAAGGCCCATGAATAATGTAATTAATTAGTTTTATATATTTAGTTTTTACTTCATCACCAAAGACTCTAAGATAAAGTATGAATACTATTTTAACTTTTATTATAACACTTAGCAAATTTATGAAAGACCATAAAATACACATTTTGTGGGCTTGCATAAAATATTTTTAAAAAGAAAATTAAATTCATATAATCAAGGATTTCAGGGTGTTCAATTGACCCCATGTCACGTGCCATGTTTTTTTGGGAATATATATATTATGATGTTTGTAAATTGTAAAATGTAAAAAAACAACTTAGATAATGCTAAGTTCCATATTATGAAAAATTATGGGGATTAGAGTTACTTTTTACAAAATGATACAAAAAGGGCTTTTTGTAGTTTTTTTCAGAACTCATGAAATGCAAAAGAAGGTGTTAGATAAGGGGTTTTGGAACTTAGGGCAAACAATATTCAAAGATCTTCCCTGGATCTCAGAAGCCTCATATGAAGAAATAAGATTTTGTGCCACCCCCAGATGGTTTGTGGTAAAAGACGTGCCTGAACAATTGTGGGCTTTCCTACCACAAGTTCATTCCCCCATAGGGGAAACCCTTCGATTCGACGAGACCAATATCATGCTCTTGCACATGGATGCACGGGTACTAGTCTCTGTTAGACTAGAAATAGAGATACCTAAATGGATAGAAATCAGAGATCTAGAAAAACCAGTCAGATGTGATCTTTGTGGGCTAGGGGGACTTAATGCATGTTTTTTGTGTAAGTCAGATGGTCACCAAAAGAAGGATTGCCCAAAAATTAACAACCCTATAAATCTGCACAACAAAATAGAGGATAATGAAAATCATAAAAATATGTGGCCTAATAAACATTGTGACAAAACAAAGGGGGTGGAAAACCCTAAGATAAACTCTACCTTGGATACTACAAATGAAACCCAAAAAACTGAAGTTGACTCACATGATAATTGTGAGGATGATGTCCTCATGGAGAATATTTTGGTTGTAGAGAGGAAACTGAGTGAATTGAGTATTGAGGAAGGGGAAATTAATGAAAATAGTGTTGATTCAAGCGTTAATGGCGGTCCCCCAAAAGACGAGAGTTCTCCAACTCTGCAGGTTGATGAAGAGGCACATACCATTAACAATCTGATAACTAATAAAGGATAGACCTCTGATGATAAGGTTGAATGCCCCATTGCTCCTGTAATAGATGGAGTGAATGAGGCCATAAATGATTTACATTCAAAAGATAACAGTGTAAACCAGTCACATATATTGCATGAAGACTTTAACTCTGAAGTGTCTGTAGCTTCTAGGGGTTAGAAATTAATGTGAGTGGTGATGAAAACCTAAGGGGGATTTTTTTTAAAAAAGAGAAGTCAATCATAAATGATAAAAATCTTGAGGGCAAAAAGAAAAATGCCCAAGAGCTGGCTCTGGAAAAAATTAGAGTAAACATTAGAACTGACAAAGATGCAGAAACTGGTAAGGGAATTGAAAAACTTGAACTTTTTGTAGGAAACAAAATGTATATTGATATTCTAGAAGGTGATAACAGTGATTCTACCATAACAGTGTCAGAAGGTTCAAACCTTGTCAATCTTGGTAGAAATGAGGAAAATCTTAAGAGCCTACTAGAATCCCTCACCTAGGTAAAACAAAAGAAAGAAAGAAGAGGAAATATGTTAAGAAAAACTCTTCCACCTCTAAATAGGAAAAGAAAGAAAAAGGGGACAAGATCCCTATATGTTTTAATAAAATATACAAGAAGAGAAAAATGAACCCATATGATTCAATCCAATCATGAATTGTTGTATCTGAAACATTAGAGGCCTAGAATCTCAGGATAGAAAATATCTAATCAGAGGTTTCTACAATAAAAACAAATAATTGAATCTCCTCATGCTCCAAGAGGTGAAGGCCATAGGTTTCACCCTGGAAAATAAGCTAAGGTTCATTTGGAGAGAAGTTGATCCATTTTTCTCCAATAATGAAAAAGGAAAAGGAGGGGTTGCTATTCTAATAGGCAAGAACTGCTCCAAATTAGTGACTCAAAAAGGTTGTTCCCCTTGTAACAGGTGTTTATGGGTAATATTTCAAAAAGAGAACCAAATACTTGGGGTATGTTCAGTCTATGCACCAAATGAGTATAACAATAGGGATGATCTTTGGAGCTGGATGGAAGATGGATTGCCTGATGTTCCATGGATTATTGGAGAGGACTTTAACATGATAGAAAATAGGGAAGATAAATGGGGGGTAATAAATGGGGTTGGAAAGGCAATGAGATGTTTTTTTGGAACAGAATGAAAAGGAATCTTAAACTCTTTGATTCTTTAGAAGGAAAAAAAGGGATAGTAGTGGATTTTGGTACACCTGGTGTAATAGTCAAAAGGGAGCTAACAAAATTTATTCCAGACTTGACATATTTTATGTGAATGATGATAGATTCTACTTCCAAAATAAAGCTAACTCCAACTGTGTTAGAGTTATTCCTTCCACCTTGTCAGACCATCATCTGATTTTGGCACAGATAAGACTTAAAGAAGTGTAAACTAGTAAAAGTATTAGGAAAGATAACCTTTTTAAGCTGAATGCCTCTCTGCTTCAAGATGTAGATAGTCTAGAGGGAATTAAGAGTCTAAGAAGGATATCTAGGGCCCTGCATAGCAGCTCAAATAGGCTACAATATTAGAGTGCCCTTATCACCAATTGTAAGACTCTTCTCTAAATTGTGGGGAGGAAATATGCAAAAGACGGTAGGAGGGAGGAAATAATTCTTAGATGCTGAGAAGAAACTACAAGATGCTCTTGACAATGAAGAGTTAGCTAAGAACCTATGGGTAACCAAACACCTATTGAGGAAATTCCAGACTTACAAAAGTCAGGGTGTCAGAGTCAGGGGAAGAATTAACTGGATAAGAGAGGGAGACAAAGGTTCTAAATATTTTTTCAATTTGCTCAAAGACAAAAATGCTAAGGAGAATATAGGACCAATTATAGAAGGAGATATATGTTATAATGATAATGAAGATATAAAAGAAGTGTTTAAAGCATTTTATCAAGAATTGTTCAAAGCTGAGGATGATTCTAGGGAGTGCAAAGAGGCTCAAAACCTATGTAAACTTATCTTCCCTAAGAAAATTACCCAAGAAATGAAACTAAAGTTAAGCAAAGAAATACCAAGGAAGAAATTACAAAGGCAATTCAATCCATGGAGAATGGTAAATCTCTAGGCATTGATGGCATTCCTACAGAATTCTATAAAGCTAACCTAGACTGGGTAGTAGAGGACCTAATTGAAGTCTATAATGAGGCAGTCACTAAGGGAATTTTGGTAGAGGAAATCAATAAAGGGGTGATAAAATTGTTGCCAAAAGAGGGGGATGAAACAAATAAAAAAATTTGGATACCTATAACCCTATTGAATGTTTCATATAAAATCTTTGCAAAAATATTGGCAATGAGATTAACTGATGTTCTTCCTGTCATTATAAACCCAACTCAAGCCAGGTTTATAAAAGGGAGATATATATTAGAAAATCTAATAACTAGCTGGGAAGCTATGGATTGGGCAAAGAACTCTAGTCAAAATGTAGGCATTCACCTCCTTGACTTCAAAAAAGTATATGATAGAATTGAATGGTCTTTTGTGATGATGTTGCTTGAAACTATTGGTTTTCCTGATGAATACTGTAACATGGTTAAGATTTTGTTTAAGGATGCCACTGTTCAAATTAATGTGAATGGGTCTCTATCTGATCCCTTCACATTGGAGAGATCGACTAGACAAGGCTGCCCTCTTGCCCTTGCCCTATTTGTCATTGCTTCTGAGGATTTACACTATATATTAAGAACAAATCTAATTGATGGTGACCTGAAAGGTATAACCCTGCCCAACATGGATACATTACTAAACATCCAATTTGCATATGATACAACACTTTTTCCTATAATAGAAGAAAACAACTGAAAGCAGCTAGAGCATAGACTGTCTATTTTTTGACATGCTTCAGGTGCTAAAATTTCCTTTTCTAAATCTATTTGGCTAAGTTGGAATGAGTATCCCCTTGATTGGTTTAGCACTGATTGCTAGCAATGGAAAATCTAGACAAACATGTGAGATTTATAGTCATCCCCTTTTCAGTCAACCCTTCCTTGAAGAATATGTGGGATTGGATGTTTGAAAAAGTTAACAAGAAATTGAACATGTGGGATAGACAGTATCTCGCTCTTGCTGGCAGAAGACAGGTTTGTCAAAAAAATTTGTCTGCATACTCTATCTACTATGATTCATCCTGGATGTTTGCTAGTTATCAGCTGAACATCATTCAGAAGAGGATAAGGACATTCTTGTGGTTGGAAGGGAAAGGGAATAAAAAGAATAATGCAGTTGCTTGGGATTGGACATTCTTGGGGAAAAAATATGGAGGAATGGGGCTCAAAGACTTGAAGGTCCAAGGTACAACTCTTGTTTCAAAATGAATAGTCAAGGCTTTAGAAGGTAATGAACCTTGGAATGTATTATTCATGAACAATTTGAGATTGGCAACTCCTAAAAAGGCTAGAGATTGGAAGAGGATGAACCATCTGGACACTTTGTTAGAGGATATCACTATTTAACCTACTACATCAATAGTGTTTGCCTCAATATGGAAGGCTTGGGAGAAGGTTAAACACCTTATTTGCAACATGGATGCCTTTAATAATAATGAGAAACTACTTCATAAAGATAGATCCATTTGGTAGAATTTGAAACATAAAGATAAAACACTTGCGTTGCTTCAAGGTTGTTCTGCAAAGAAATGACATAATCTAGGCATTGAATCATTTGGTGATGTTATAGAAGGTAGTACCATGAAATATTGGCTACAGCTAAGAAATGAATATAATATTCCTGAGAATCAGAAAAGAACTTATGCTATTCTCAGCAATGTTATTAACAGAATCCTTCAGCAAGGTGTAGTCATAAATAAAATTGATTGGAAAGGATTTAGATCGAAAGATGGCATAGAGCTTAGGAAGATAAAACCTAAGAAACTAAATAAATGCTTACAGAGTCTAATTTGGTCACTAATCACATTAAAGTTGTGTGGAATCTTGGTCTAGAGTCAAACTTGTTGAAATCCCTATGTGTTGTCTGGTCTAAAGTGATTGAACCAAAAAAGAGTTTCTTTAAATGGCTTTTACTCCTCAAAAGATTGGCATTAGGAACTAAAAACAAACTATGTCTTTACTATAATGAGCCTAAAACTTATGAACATCTTTTTTTTATTGTGAATTTGTCAAAACTATTTGGGAATATTTCTTAAAATCCTTAATAGGTGTTCTGTCTGAAGCCTGTGTCTTCAAAGTAAATGTTTTATGTGGTTTCATTAATAAATTAGACTGTCATGCAAATTCTTTTTGGAATATTTTTACTACTAAAATTTTATGGTTTTTGTGGAAGGCGAGAAATGAGAATGAATATCAGGAGAGGGAAAGAATCCTTACATGGTCTTTTATTAGACTCATTGTTTGAATGATTGATGAACAAGCCACTGCTACCATGAGAATTCCAACTAACATGTTCATGAAGATACTTGATGAAGGAGAAGGAACAGTATATAGGGCTGACATTCAAACTGCTAAGTTTTGGCTACATGAGTATAGGAAAGTAGATCCAAAGTTCTTTAAGGACTATATGGAGGCACATAACAGGTACAATCTACAGGACAATCCAGACATCAAGGAAGAAAATGATATGGAGTCGATGGAATTCTCTTGTCAAAACTTTGATGTAGATAGCAATATGTTGAGGACCTCTCCGAAGCTTGGAACATTCAAGGAATGGAACTCCACCAAAAGTGACAATAGAAATTAGTTAAAATAAAAGTCAAAAGGAGAAAGAGAGTAGCAAATGAAGGATACAGATATGGAACAGCCACAGACAGATCAAGAGTTCCATATGGGGATAGTTGTCCTGCAGAAAGAGTTGATTTCTATCACAGATATAGCAGTGGATCAGGAGTATAAGACTTATAGATATAGGTATTGGTTTTATTAGTTTACATTTTAAGTTTAACTTGCAAGACTTTTTAGTATATTATGATATGATTTATAGTTTTTGAAGTGGCCTCCTTGGCCACTATATGTACTCCTTCCTTTATCAGTAATATATATGCAAGTTAAAAAAATGTAAAAAAATAATTTAGATAATGCTAATCTAAGTTTCATATTATGAAAAATTATTTAATTTAATTTTTTTAATATTCCAACAATATGAAATAATTTATGCATACACCATTAACACCATGTTAAAGCATACAAATTAACAAGAAGCCAAAATAATTTTGAGAGATGATTATTTAAATTTTTATCAATAGTTATTTTGATTTTTATTTTGTACTTCTTCCTTCTTACATAAAATATTTTTAAAAAGAAAACTAAATTCATATAATCAAGAAAGGGGATTAAAAGAATAAAAGTAAATGGGGATTTTAAGGGTGTTCAATTGACCCCATGTCATGTGCCATATTTTTTTGGGAATATATATTATGATGTGTCATGTGCCATATTTTTTTGGGAATATATATTATGATGTTTGTAAATTGTATAAAGTAAATAAAATAACTTATCCATATTATGAAAAATTATTTAATTTAATTTTTTTAATATTGTAGCAATATGAAATGATTTATGCATACACATTAATGCCAACCTAAAGCATACAAATTAACAACAAGCCAAAATAATTTTGAGAGATGATTATTTAAATTTTTACTGCTTCTTATTTGGTACTTCTTCCTTATGTAATTCATGATTTTATTTTCGGCTTCTTCTTTGTTTTGGCTCCTTGTTTTGCTATAAAATATCTAATTTTTTTTTTTGTATTGAAGAGTTGTCAAACATTTATGTTATACATATATATTTTAATTATTGATTTGCATTTGTTGGCTATATTTTTGTAATGCTCATGATTATTATTTTAATATGTTGGTTATATAATTATTTTTTAAATTTATTTTTGTCAAGACACTCACGCCATTACACTCCACCCTCTGCTGCCACTGTAGGTTATGCCTCTCGGCGTAATAAAATATCTAATTATATTTGGTATTGGAGAGTTATCAAACATTTATATTATACATATATATGTTTTAATTATTAAGTTGCATTTGTCAGCTTACACTCCACCCCACCCCGTGCTAGCACTATAGGTTACGCCTATCAACATAAAAATTTCAAATTTTGATATAAGATCAGTTTTAATAATAATAATTTTGATATTGAAATTAATTTCAAGATATCACTGAATTTTATATTGATATATATTGAAATTGATATTGAAATTTCATTTTTGACAATAAATTGAATGATATCTATTTAGATTGTATAAATTAGAAATAATGTTTTAAATTAAAAAGTTATAAATAAGATAAATTGTACAATTGTTTCTATCAATACATATAAAAATTTTAAATGATAAATCAATTTCAATGTCTATTTTAAATTCTTAAATTGTACATCCAATTAATTAAA
This sequence comes from Cunninghamia lanceolata, assembly GCA_027924645.1. Lineage (NCBI taxonomy): Eukaryota > Viridiplantae > Streptophyta > Pinopsida > Cupressales > Cupressaceae > Cunninghamia > Cunninghamia lanceolata. Next base: position 2,811,912 of record BSBN01000771.1, read on the forward strand.
TTAAATTGTATATTTTGAAATATCATAACTTGTCTAGAGATTGTGTATGTATTAAATTACATAAATTATTAAAAATCTATATTGTTTTAAATTATAAATAATATTTTAAATGATAAATCAATTTCAATATCTATTTTAACTTCTTAAATTATACATCAAATTAATTAAATTAAATTGTTTATTTGATATATCATAAATTATATTGCAACATGTCTAGAGATTGTGTATGTATTGAATTACAAAAATTATTGAAGATCTATATTGTAATTTGAACAACACATGTCTAGATTAGGTATATATTGTAAACCCTAACCCTATCCTGAGGTCAATCCCACCCATCTATGAATATCTGAATCATGTGTAGATCCCTACACATAAAGATTATATATAAGAATTTATATATTTAAGCTCACATGGACCTTATGTATGATTATATATTTTTTAAAAATAAAATAAATATGAAATGTAGATGCACATATGTAATGTATATATACATGTAGTATTTGAAAATTTTATGTAAAGACCTTTACCTCACATCGAGTTGCATCATATAGAGGGTCACACTACATATGACTCAGATGAGTAAATCGTGAGTTGCTACCAAAACCTATACACATGCATGTTTAAAAAGACTTTAAGCAAAATGCATGTACATGTGTATAAAATTTAAATGTACATTTATGTAAAGTTTTATATATCTATACATTTATTTTAACCTAGGTAAATTATACCTCAAGTTGATCACCAAACGGTGCTTGCTACAAAGTGTCAGGTGTCACCATTCTAGTTACCTAATGTAGGATTGATCTTCAAAGTCAACACACATGATCTATTTCATGTACATTATAAAGTAACTAAATTTTGTAATTTAAATATATAATAACAAATTGCACACTAGATTATGAATAAAATAATATATACCTCGTCATCAGTGAACTATGAAGCCAAATCTATTGCAGCACCCATGACCCTCCCAATCCCACTAAGGTTAGAAGAATTAAGGTTCATGACAATACCAGTTGGTCCTAACTCTGCAACTGATGCAGCATCCTCAAAAAGAAGTCCGTAGAATGATCCTGGTGTAAAATGTGGAGTAACAGGATCAACCTACCTAGGAATCTACTGTGAAGGTGTTGTAGAATGACCTCCATGAGGAATCTAATGTCCCCCTAAGCCTTGTGTAGCTATTTGACTATGGGTAGCTCATCAATCAATATGGCACTTGACATGTGTAGCCACATCATCAAGAGGGATCCCGTACTTTGAGTTGATAAACTGATATGCATCTAATAGATCATGGGTCAAACATGTGCTTAGTCTACGGAGCTCATCCTCTCCAATAATCTATGCCACATCACGTGGTAAAACTATGTCGGTGCAGAAGAAGGGATCATAAGTGGTGGATGTGGCCTCGATACTAAGGAATGTTGGTACGTGGGCACAAGATGTATCTACTGACATTCAATCAAATGCCAAGTGATCAACCTCATCAACAATAGTAGCTAAACTCTTATAAATGTGTTGTCTGGATGATGCGAGTGAAGGCTCTACAACTAATCTTAGGTCCAACCATTTTGGAAGTACCAAAACAATTGGACCAACTAATGCTCTCTTATTTATAGGAGGTGGTATTTATGGTCATCTGTATTGAGGTTTGTCAATAAACCTCCTTCTCCCAGGTGGATGTGTAATCAACTGATAAATGTAAATAGGATGGATGCGTAATCAATTGATAAATGTAAATATACTTGTGCATATAATTGTTTGCAAAAAGATAATGGCAAGTCATCATTTTGAGGCAATAAATGATGGGTTTCTGACCATTTAGGGTAAATAAGTGAACCCGCAACAACATATGTTCACTTAGTGATAGGATAGCCTCACACTCTATCTCATCCTATATAGAGTGGAAACATGCTATGAACCATATCTAGTGAAGCAACCCTATTAATTGTCAGTCATTTCACATCTCCAGTAACACTCCTAAAGAGTGAAATATAGAAATGCTCAATACTCGTATCAACATAAAGGTTATATGATTTAACAATATCGATCATATGTCTAAACTCATCTCTAATAGCCACTGACCTATCTCTATTTGACAGGTTTGGTGTGTTATGAATGGTTTAGTCCAAATGTGTCAATGCATTATTCAATCTATTAATAGTTGATGAATACAATTCACTTCTAGCACTATGACTATGATCAAACTCAGTATTAGACTGACGAGAAGCCTGGTCAGCCATGATATGAAATGTGTACACAAATCTACATTTTAAAAAATTTGCATACATTTAATTTCCAAAATAAAAAAATTAATTTAATTTAAAACATTTAAAATTTATAAATTATGCAGATTCAATCTAGACATTTAAATTATTAACAAAATTTTCTATTAAATAATGTACATGCATGCACAAAATCTATAAATTAAAATTAATACCAACATATATTTAATTAAACATAATTTATTTATCAATAAAATTAAATGTGGATAAATAGGAAATCAAATATGATCTACATAAAAAATTAAATCAAATTAAATATATATATGTATATTAATTTAATTAAACTATTGAATTAATTTAATTAAAGATATGATAAGATCTATATTTAAATTTAATTATATATATAACCATTTATTTTTATTTTTATTTGTATACAAAATTATATATGTACATATATAATAATTTGGTATATATATAAATTAACAAAAGCTAATACATATATGTTCAAGATATCAAATTGAATATATTAAATTTTAATATTATCTTGATTTATTGATATATATCAATCTAAATTTTGACAGAATTATATTACATTTTGATTTCACTATTTCAATTTAAGGTATCAAATTTATAGATTCTTGTTTTCAATTTTCAAGATATCAATTTTAAATGTTTCAATTTATTTATTTTGAAATTTAGGGTTTCAATTTAAATATTGAATCAATTTCAATTTTTACGATTTATATCAATTTATTTTATATCCATTTCAATTTAGTGATGATCAAACTTTCAATCTAAATTGATTATATCAATTATAGATCATTAAATATGTAAAGCCTCACAAGTCATGTAAAAGCATTTAAACCAACTCAAAAGTAAATGAAGTAAATAATCCACTTAAATACAACATCGCAATATCCAAAATAAAAAGATGTAAATAATCCTCTTAAATACAACATTCAAAGATAAAAATGTGTAATTAATCCGCTTAATCACAATATCTCAAGTAAAAGATAATCTCATAAATATAAATTTCAATGTCATTAAATCCTACATAATCATGTGCTTAATCTAGGTAACAAGTACTATAAAGTATTATACATAAATCCATTGGCAAGCATGCCATAATACATCCAATCAAGTGCAATAATCATGTACAACAATAATAGATAAATCAAAACACTCTTCAGTCGCACGAACCAAGTGGTCCACCACCTGCAAGCTTAGAGATGGGAACATGGCCCAGGTGCTTTTCCACCCAACCATGAAGTATTTACACCTCCCCAGATCCCTTCCTAAAATGAAGGAAACCCAGCCCTACACGAAATGTCTAGTTACCTAGTAACAACTGACGGGAGGGAACACCTGATGCAACCCTGATGTCTAAATGTGCAATTCTAATAATGAAAAGCGGATTGTCGTAGAGATATCAATAAATAAGTTTGCTAGACAATAAACATCTATTTCAATGTCATTCTGATTAGATCTAACCATTTAAGTAACTTGGTTCAATTCCTAAAAAGAGGAAAAGCCATCTCTGATAAATCCACATTTGGCATCCTAGTCCCAAAAGTAACCCAATACATTCCTATATAAAAACTACTTCTTTCCCCAAGAAGCAAGAAAATAAATAATAATTTAAAAGAATCAAATTTTACAATAAATCAATTAAAATTCCCTTTTCCCAAACAACATTCAAGGAATTACACTTTCCACAAGCAAGAATCCATCTTTTCTATACAATTGCATCCAAAAGGTTAATCAAATTTATTATTTCCAATCCATATTTCAGTCATAAATCACCATATAATAGTCCTTCTAGTTTCAATAATCTATCTTTTTGTGATAAATGTGACAGGAACTATCTCAACCTATCTAATAAGTTTTCATATAACATTCAGAAAAATCCGCCTGTCATTCTGTGACAGGAAATATAGAACCAAAAGAAATAGCGTTCCTGTCGCAGTTATGACGGGAACTGCTCAGTCCATTCATTATGTTATATATATATATATATATATATATATATATATATATATATATATATATATATATATATATATATATATATATATATATATATATATATATATATATATATATATTTCAGAAACCTTCCTGTTGCAGTTACGACAAGAACGGCGGCAGAATTAAATAAAAAAGAATAGAGTTTTTATTTCTTCTATTGTCTTCCACTGGCAATGCTTTAAATAATGTTTGAATAGCAAAAATAATACCGCAATGAGCTACAGGAATTAAATAATTCCATCTATGTTTGAGAGTTTTTTTTTCACACATCAAGAGTCGATTCCTAATAGAGAACTGATTTTAACCAGTCATACAGAAAAATAACAGCTGCAATAGACATATCTTGACAGAGAATAATTTGATAGTATCTGTGGATTTTGGTAAAATGAGTTTTTCCAACGCCAATATCAAGATCTAGAAATGATGATTTGCAAGAACAAAAGGGGGTTGATCTATACAAGATCGCCCAAGAAGGCCAAATGGCTTGGATGGCAGGGATGATTATCATATCATAAAAAACCAATAATCAGCCAAGACAAGATTAGGTACAGCAGATCGATTCTAAACACTACGCTATAGTTGGGTAGATTGGCGATAGGCAAGAATAAAGGGTTCGATCTACTCAGCAAACACAAGATGGCCAGGGTGAAAAGATCATAGACAGCCACAAAACCAAATGAATAGCATCCAAGGTGATGGCCAGCCACAAGGTTAAACGGCCAAGAAAATAAGGTATGTGGCCAGGCAAATTTAGAGGAGGATGGTTCAGGGAGACTTAAGCTCGAGCATAGAAAAATAGTCACCCACCAAAATAAGTAAAGAAACTATCTTTTTGACAGTCACAGTAATGCAATTTTTAATGCAAAGAAAATTGAGAAGAAAACCTGGAGAAATTTGTTGTCAAAGGTGACTTTGCAGCTGCTACTGCTGCCTTGTTCCCTCTCCTGTCACAGCCTACAACTCTCCCTTTCTTCCTTGCTTCTGTCGATCAAAAAATAGTCACCTCTGCTGCAAAAACGTGGATATTTCCTTCTGCCTAGATCTCCTTGTTTTATTCAAAATCCCCCAACTCTTATTTTTGGCAACCCTCAATTAGGTTTGAAAACTCAAGAATATAGAATTTAGAACTGAAGTTATTATTCACTTTGCATGATCATTCAACCAATGGAATTTGAGCAAATAATGCTATTTAAAACAATTAATAATATCTTTTGAGCAGCTTATTGTCGCATGGATGACAGGAAATATGTATTTTAATTCTTTTATTCACTCATCTAAATACAATAATACTATTTTTTAATAATTTAACTATTGTTATTAAAACAAATTCAATTAAATAATCAAGAAGAGAAATGCAATACAATATTGCATATTTATATATATAGTTTAATATATTTATTTATTTTTAAGGAACATATTGTCTTCCAAACATCTATAAATAATATTTTATCATTTATTTAAATAAACTACAATACATCTTTTGAATATATTTTGAAAACACATTAAATTTAAGTAATCACATCATGCATTCAGAAACGATTAATAACCACACATTAATGCATAAAAAGCCATTCAATAATGCATATGCAACTACGTGATGTGTGTGATTGCATCAGGGTAATCCATCCATCAGTTCTTGCCAAGTGGCTAGAACACCTCTACCTCAACCAAGCTCTCATCTTCGATGAGTACCTACATTCATTCGTACTCAACTCGGCATCAATAGGTTAGTGTCTCCAAAACATAGCCGAGGCAAATCATTGTAATCATCTCTACAATATTCAATATTTAAACAATTTTCAATCTTCATCAATATAACTCATAATATTTACCTTCACGCATGCCAAATAACTTAAGGTAAAAGTCAATCACAGTAATTGTTTACTAAACTAGAGTAATCATATTGTTCATAAAAATGAGACGTGACATCCTTCCCCACTTGGAAGAGACATCGTCCTGATGTCTTATTAAACATCAAAACAATAAACTATCTATCAACCACCAATAAAGTATCAAGGTGTCATAAAACAATAACATCAACTCAAGTATCAAAAGATCATAACAACAACTCAAAGTATCAAGCAATAAATGAAATCAAAGTATCATAATCCATGCATGAATAAGAAATCTATGCTATATCCTCAAATGAGGAAAAGATCTATCAATCTCCTCTGTATCCTCCCATGTGGCACTGTCCTCAAAATACTGATCTCATTGGACCTTATATTGCACCACATCTCTTCTACGCAACTTAATGTTACACTTCCCCAGAATTCAAGTGGGCTCCACCAGTACCACTCCTGGATCCTGAACCTGTAAAGCATGCCAATCAAGAATATGTGACACATCAGGATGATAAAGCTTAAGTAAAGACACATGAAAAACATTATGGATTCTAGCAAGTGTAGGTGGGAGAGCAAGTCTATAAGCTACAGGATTAATCACTTCCAGAACTTCAAACGGTCCTACAAAACGAGGAGCAAGTTTGGATGCTTTACCAAATGATACTGAACTCTTATGAGGTTTGACCTTCAAAAAGACTTTATCACCAACTTAAAATTGTCTAGGAGTTCGATTCTTATCTGCATAACTCTTTAGACAATCTAAAGCTTGCTTCAACTTCTCCTTGAACAATTTCATCTGATCATCCATTTCTCTTAACATTTCAGGACCAATCACTAATCTGTCCTCCACCTTATCCCAACTGATAGGTGTTCGACACCTATGCCCATAAAGAAAGATGCATGGTATGAATTGTTATATGCAAACTTTACCAATGGAAGATACTCCTCCCATTTATACTGTTGATCCATACAATACATTCTGAGAAGGTCTTCTACCACCTGATTTACTCTTTCTATTTGACCATTCGTTTGAGGATGATAAGCCGAACTGAAATTCAACTTTGTACCCAAAGCTGCATTAAGAGTTATCCAAAATCTAGATGTCATGCGAGTGTCTCTATCTAAAATGATCGTCTCAGGCACTACATGCAATCAGAAAATATCATGAACAAACTTATTAGCTAAGACCATAGAACCATCTGAAAGATTCCCTGGAATAAAATGTGTTATCTTTGTCAACTTGCCCACAACCACTAAGATGGCATCATGCCTATTCTTAGACATAGGTAACCCTTGAATAAAATCCATGCTTATTACTTGCCACTTGTTCTCAGGGATACTAGGTGGATACAACAAACTTGCTGGATGCACATGCTCATCCTTGACTCGTTGGCATTCCAAACATCGAGCCACAAATTTTGTCACATCCCTCTTAAGTCTAGGCCAAAAGTATAATGGTTTCAAACCTTCGACCATCTTTGTCACTCTAGGGTGACCTAAATAAGGTGCATTGTGAATCTCTTCAAGCACTAACTTCCTCAACTCTCCTGAGTTAGGAATATATATTCTTCCCTAAAATCTCAAAAGTCAATATGATTCAATAACATAACCATCAAACCTGTGATCTAAGGGGTCTGCTTCCAAAGCTTACTTTACTCTTTCATAATGCTCATCCCCTTGAAGATTCTAAATCACTTTTTGTTTCAAATTAGATCTCATGGTGACAATGGTAGCCAGATGTCTTCTCCTACTAAGAGCATCCGCTACTCTATTCTCCTTTCCTTTTATATACTCAATTCCAAAGTCATACTCACTAAAGAATTCTAACCATCTTCTCTATCATGCATTAAGGTTAGGTTGAGTAAATATATACCTGAGCCCTAGATGATCTATCTTTAACTCAAAGGGCTTACCTAGAAGATAATGCCTCCACATCTGAAGTGCATGAACTATGGTAGCTAACTCAAGATCATGCGGCGCATAGTTGAACTCATGTTGTTTTAACTTTCTTGACTCATAAGCAACCACTTGCTCATTTTGTATCAACACTCCTCCTAATCCTTCCTTTGAAGCATCTATTATAACTGTAAAGTGCCCAATAGGATCTGGTATGGTCAGGATAGGAGCAGTTGTGAGCTTTTCCTTTAGCACTTGGAAAGCTTGCTCACACCTTTCAGTCCATTCAAATTTCTTATCCTTCTTTTGTAGTGCGGTAATCAGTGCTAATATGGTTGAGAAACCTTTCACAAACTTTCTATAATAACCTGCAAGTCCCATAAAACTTCTGACTTATGTCACACTCTGTGGTGCAGGTCATTCCATTATTGCTTTTATTTTCTCAGGATCAACTGCAATCCCTTCTGCTAAGATAACATGACCAAGGTAGTGTACTTTATCTTGAAAGAATGTACACTTAGATAATTTACCATAAAGCTTTCTCTCTCTCAAACACTGCAAAAGAATCCTCAAATGCATTTCATGCTCTTCCATTGATTTAGAATATATCAATATGTCATCAAGGAAGATCAACACAAAATCATCTAAACAATCTTTGAAAATGATGTTCATCAAATTCATGAAAGTTGTTGGAGCATTAGTCAACCCAAATGGTACTATTGTGAACTTGTAGTGACCATATCGAGTCCTAAAATCTGTTTTAGAGATGTCCTCATCCTTAATCTGCAATTGGTGATAACCGGATCTAAGGTCTATCTTTGAGAACACTGTTGCTCCTTTCATCTGATCAAAGAGCTCATCTATTCTTGGAAGTGGATACTTGTTCTTTGTAGTAGCTTTGTTAAGCATTCTATAATCAATGCATAATCTCAAAGTACCATCCTTTTTTACAAAGATGACCGGTGCACCCCATGGTGACACACTAGGTCTAATGAACCCTTGATTTAGCAACTCTTGCAATTGTGCCTTAAGCTCATACAACTCTATAGTAGTCATTTTGTAGGGTGCCTTAGATTGTGGCTCAATCCCTGGTAGCAAGTCAATTGAGAAGTCAAATTCTCTCTTCGGTGGCAACTCTGTCAACTCTACAGGAAATACATCTCTGAAATCTCTAAGGATTGGATAGTCATTGAACACTGGTTCTTTCTCAAGATCCTTTACTTGGACAACATAAATGGCACATCCTTTCCTCTTGGCTTTCTTCAATTGCATAGCCAAGATTTGTCTAAGCTCTAAAGGTCTCTTAGATCCATTAATTTCCACTTGATTCCCTAGGTCATCCAAACATCTAACAAACTTGTCTTCACAATTTACTAGAGACTTATGTTCAGTTAACCAATTGATTCCCTGAATTACATCATAAGAGCCTAAAGGTGCTACATACAGATTTACTTGCATCTGAAAACTAGGAAGCTCTAACTCACTGCATGCTAGACATGAGTCTACCCTTTTGTCTGTACTATTTCCATATTGTACCATCCAAGAGTTTTCCATATGTCCAAGTCTAATAGATAACTTTGATACTACTCTAGAATCTACAAAACATTATGTGGTACCAGTATCAATCAAAATAGAAACAGGTAGTCCATAGAGCTTACCTTGGAACTAAATAGGTGCTGCTTGAAACTCTGCTTGGCGATTATCCACTACGGCATGAATCTGATGCTGCGGTGCTCCTTGCTGATTCTTGTTTTCTCTTTTACGTCGACATGCATTTGTATAATGCTCTCCTCCATAGTTATAACATCCACCCTTAGGTGCTCTCGGTCCTTCAGCTCTTTCCCTCTAATTGTTGTTTCTATTACTATGGCCACCTCTTTTGTTTCCACCATTTCCATCCTAAGAATTATTACCTCTCTTCAAATTCCTGATCTGTCTACTATTGCCTTTATTCTGTTGATAGTTCTATTGATTATTCTGTGGTTTCTTCTTTAAAAACTTAGCATCTCTTTGCTTATGGTAATTAGCTGTCTACTGCAACCTCTGCTCTTGCTTTATTGCTTTCTCAAAAGCGGCATCCATAGTGAGTGGGTTATGAATGTGGCTTCAATCCCAAAATAAACTTTCTGATCTAAAATCTCTCATTTGTCTGATACTGTGGAACATACTTAAGTAGATGAGAAAATCTTTCCCAATAACTGGTTACGAACATACCTCCTTGAATCAAATTTTGAAACTTTGTCATCTTCTTATCGAAGAATAACTGTGGTAACCATCTTTTTTCTAAACAGTTGCAAGAAAATCTCCCAAGTTATTTCACTAGGTAACAACTTCTTATCTGCCTTCTCATTGTCCCACCATGTTGCTACTTCTTCAGTTAACTGGTAAGATCCCCACATAGCCTTCGTGTGATCTGAAAGGTTTCAGATTCCAAAGTATTTCTCCATTTCAATTATCCAAGACTTAGCTCCATCTCCAATTGTCTTTCCATCAAACTTCGGCGGTGATACTTTCTTGAGGTCTTTCCCCAATTCTTCTGCTATCTTTGCTTGATTATCAGCAATAGCTCCAACTTTAGGAACTGGAACTTCTATCCTTGGATTCTCATTTTGTGTCTCAGCCCTTGGATTTTCATTAGCATTCTGACCTCTAGGAATTCCTCTGATCTCCTACTCAAGAGTATTCATCCTCGTGTCCTATCGGGTCAAGAGATTAAGAATACGATCAAATCTTCCATCTTGGTCATTACTGGCATCTCCACGATCCCTAGTAGTTTGACCTCCATGAGCACCTCCACGTGCACGTCCACGTGATCCTCTTCCTTGACTACTTCCTAATCTGTCACCACAATCAGTGTTTCTAGTATTCATGATGGATAATTTGTATCAAGTCCACAACTCCAACACAATAGTCCCAAAAACAAAGGCCCTAGTGTTAAACCTAGAGCTCTGATACCAAATGTAAAGCCTCACAAGTCATGTAAAAGCATTTAAACCAACTCAAAAGTAAATGAAGTAAATAATCCACTTAAATACAACATCGCAATATCCAAAATAAAAAGATGTAAATAATCTACTTAAATACAACATTCAAAGATAAAAAGGCGTAATTAATCCGTTTAATCACAATATCTCAAGTAAAAGATAATCTCATAAATATGAATCTCAATGTCATTAAATCTTACATAATCATGTGCTTAATCCAGGTAACAAGCACTATAAAATATTATACATAAATCCATTAGCAAGCATGCCATAATACATCCAATCAAGTACAATAATCATGTACAACAATAATAGATAAATCAAAACACTCTTCAGCCACACGAACCAAGTGGTCCACCACCTGCAAGACAAGAGACAGGAACATGGCCCAGGTGCTTTTCCACCCAACCATGAAGTATTTACACTTCCCCAGATCCCTTCCTAAAATGAAGGAAACCCAGCCCTGCACGAAATGTCTAGGTACCTGGTAACAACTGGTAGGAGGGAACACCTGATGCAACCCTGATGTCTAAATGTACAATTCTAATAATGAAAAGTAGATTGTCTCACAACACGATGTGCCAGAGATATAAATAAATAAGTTTGCTAGACAATAAACATCTATTTCAATGTCATTCTGATTAGATCTAATCATTTAAGTAACTTGGTTCAATCCCTGAAAAGAGGAAAAGCCATCTCTGATAAATCCACATTTGGCATCCTAGTCCCAAAAGTAGCCCAATTCATTCCTATATAAAAACTACTTCTTTCGCCAAGAAGCAAGAAAATAAATAATAATTTAAAAGAATCAAGTTTTATAATAAATCAATTAAAATTCCCTTTTCCTAAACAACATTCAAGGAATTACACTTTCCACAAGCAAGAATCCATCTTTTCCATACAATTGCATCCAAAAGGTTAATCAAATTTATATTATTTCCAATCCATATTTCAGTCATAAATTGCCATATAATAGTCATTCTAGTTTCAATAATCTATCTTTCTGTGATAAATGTGACAGGAACTATCTCAGCCTATCTAATAAGTTTTCATATAACATTCAAAAAAATCTACCTATCATTATATGATAGGAAATACAGAACCAAAAGAAATGTCTTCCTGTCGCAGTTACGACAAGAACCGCTCAGTCCATTCATTATGTTTATGTATATATATATTTCAAAAACCTTCCTATCGCAGTTGCGATAGGAATGGCGACAGACTTAAATAAAAAAAGAATAGAGTTTTTATTTCTTCTATTGTCTTCCACTGGCAATGCTTTAAATAATGTTTGAATAGCAAAAATAATACCACAATGAGCTACAGGAATCAAATAATTCCATCTATGTTTGAGAGTTTTGTTTTCACACATCAAGAGTCGATTCCTAATAGAGAACTAATTTTAACTAGTCATATAGAAAAATAACAGTTGCAATATACATATCTTGACAGAGAATAATTTGATAGTATTTGGGGATTTTGGTAAAATGAGTTTTTCCAACGCCAATATCAAGATCTCGAAATGATGATTTGCAAGAACTAAAGGGGGTCGATCTATACAAGATCACCCAAGAAGGCCAAATGGCCTGGATGGCAGGGATGATTATCATATCATAAAAAACCAATAATTAGCCAAGACAAGATTAGGTACAACAAATAGATTCTAAACACTATGCTATAGTTGGGTAGATTGGTGATAGGCAAGAATAAAGGATTCGATCTACTCAACAAACACAAGATGGCCAGGGTGAAAAGATCATGGACAACCACAAAACCAAACGAATAACATCCAAGGTGATGGCCAGCCACAAGGTTAAACGGCGAAGAAAATAAGGTATGCGGCCAGGCAGATTTAGAGGAGGACGGCTTAGGCAGATTTAAGGTCGAGCATAGCAAAATAGTCACCCACCCAAATAAGTAAAGAAACTATCTTTTTGACAGTCACAGTAATGCAATTTTTAATGCAAACAAAATTGAGAAGAAAACCTGGAGAAGTTCATTGTCAAAGGTGAGTTTGCAGCTGCTGCCGCTACCTTGTTCCCTCTCTTGTCACGGCCTGCAACTCTCCCTTTCTTCCTTGCTTCTGTCACTCAGAAAATAGTCACCTCTGCTGCAAAAACATGGATATTTCCTTCTACCCAGATCTCCTTGTTTTATTCAAAATCCCCCAACTCTTATTTTTGGTGACCCTCAATTAGGTTTGAAAACTCAAGAATATAGAATTTAGAACTAAAGTTATTATTCTCTTTGCATGATCATTCAACCAATGGAATTTGAGCAAATAATGCTATTTAAAACAATTAATAATATCTTTTGAGCATCTTACTATCGATGATAGGAAATATGTATTTTAATTCTTTTATTCACTCATCTAAATACAATAATACTATTTTTTAATAATTTAACTATTGTTATTAAAACAAATCCAATTAAATAATCAAGAAGAGAAATGCAATACAATATTGCATATTTATATATACAATTTAATATATTTATTTATTTTTAAGGAACATATTGTCTTCCAAACATCTATAAACAATATTTTATCATTTATTTAAATAAACTACAATACATCTTTTGAATATATTTCGAAAAGACATTAAATTTAAGTAATCACATCATGCATTCGGAAATGATTAATAACCACACATTAATGCATAAAAAGCCATTCAATAATGCATATGCAACTACATGATGTGTGTGATTGCATCAGGGTAATCCATCCATTAGTTCTTGCCAAGTGGCTAGAACACCTCTACCTCAACCATGCTCTCGTCTTCGACGAGTACCTGCATTCATTCGCACTCAACTCGACGTCAATAGGTTAGTGTCTCCAAAACATAGCTGAGGCAAATCATTGTAATCATCTCTACAATATTCAATATTTAAAACAATTTTCAATCTTCATCAATATAAATCATAATATTTACCTTCACACATGCCAAATAACTTAAGGTAAAAGTCAATCATAGTAATTGTTTACTAAACTAGAGTAATCATATTGTTCATAAAAACGAGACGTGACAAAATCAGTTTTGATATAAGTTGAAATATTGATCTATCAAATGATAAAGATATTGATTTTTTAAAATTTTATATATTGAAATATTAATTTATTGATCTATTGAACTATAAAATTTGATCTAGATTTATCTATCAAATTGTAAAAATTTCAATATTTCTTGATATATCAATTTCATCATGTATATTCAAGATATCAAAATTGAATATATTAAATTTTGATAGAATATTACAATTTGATTTCAATATTTCAATTTAGGGTTTCAAATGTGTAGATTCAATTTCAATTTTCCAAATATATCAATTTTAAAGGTTTACGGTTTTAAATTTATAGATTTAATTTTAAATTTCAAAATTTTAAACCTGTTTCAAAATTTATATTGAAATTTAGGGTTTCAATTTAAATATGATGGATTTTAAAATTTTAAGATATCAATTTAAAATATCTAGTTTCAATTCAATTTGATGATCAAACTTTCAATCTAAATTGATATCGTTAAATCAATTTTAATATGAATTGAAATATTGATCTATCAAACATGATAGAGATCTTGATTTTTAAAATTTGATATATTGAAATATCAATTTATTGATCTATTGATCTATCAAATTTGATATAGATTGATCTAGATCAATTTATTGAAATTTCAATATTTTTTAATATATTAAATTTTATTATTGGTATTATCAAATTTTGAGATCTAGATTCAATAAATTGATCAATTTTGATATCAATTTCATCATGTATTTAAAATTAACAAAAGTTTTCAAGATATCAAAATTGAATATATTAAATGTTGATATTAAATCTTGATTTATATGTGATATATATATCAATCTAAATTTTGATAGAATATTACATAATTTTGATTTCAGTAATTCAATTTAGGGTTTCAAATTTATAGATTCAATTTCAATTTTTGAAAGATATCAATTCTTAAAGGTTTAGGACCTTTCAAATTTATATATTCAATTTCAATTTTTGAAAGATATCAATATTTAAAGGTTTCAATTTAAATATCATCAATTTCAAAATTTTAAGATATTAATTTAAAATACCTAAAATTTCAATTTATATCAATTTATTTTATATCAATTCCAATACTAATGATCAAACTTTCAATCTGAATTGATATCATTAAATCAATTTCGATATAAATTAAAATATATATTGATCTATCAAACATGATAGATCTATCTTGATTTTTAAAATTTTATATATTAAAATTTTAATTTATTGATCTAGATTGATCTATCAAATTTGATCTAGATCATCTATCAATTTGTTGAAATTTCAATATTTCTTGATATATCAAATTTGATTATTGATCACATCAAATTTTGAGACTTAGATTCAATAAATTGATCAATTTTGATATCAATAAATAAATATAAATTTCATATATTGCAATTTTAATAAATATTGATCTATTAATTTGTTGAAATTTTAATATTTCTTGATATATCAAATTTGATTATTAATCACGTCAAATTTTGAGATCTAGATTCAATAAATTGATCAATTTTGATATCAATTTCATCATATGTGAATTTCAATTTTGATAATATTGAAATAAATTGATAGCTCCCTCGATATAGAGATTCAATTTCAATATCAAGATTATTGAAATTAATGCTTCTAATGTTCTCAAATATTCAAATTTACAATTAATTTTTCTCCAAGCAATCTAATATTAAAATTTTGTACAATTACTTTAAATTAATTAATTAGTTTAATAATTTCTAAAATCTCATTGAGGTTTAATTCTATATTTTAAATTATCTATAATTTTTAATTTAAGAAAGTAGAATAATTCTAAATTAAAAAATAATAAATAAATTCACTTTATTGAAATACATTTATATTCATAAATAATCTTTCAATTTTCTAAATAATTAATTTACATTACATTTACAAATCAAAACCTAATTTTAGCATTGTGAGTATAATTATTCAAATAATTATTTCATAGTAAGGTCGATTATCAAGAAAAACTAATATTAAGCTAATTTATAAAAATCATAATTTCAATCTTAATAATTACTCCATGCAATTAATTTATTTTCCCAATAATTTTTTAAAATAAATTATTTTAATTCTAAATAAATACATAGATTCCAATAATCCTAATTATCAATTCATATTTGAATCCACTCAAACAAAATTTGTAATACTCAATGAATTAGTAAAATCAAAGAATAAACTAACATAGCAATTTATCATGGATATGTAATAATTATAATCTAACATAGTAATTTGATATAGAGATTGACATTAAATTTGATCCATTTCAATATGGATTTTGAATTTATGTATAATTTAATATCAATTTTGAATTTATGTATAATTTCATATATTATTTTGAATTTATTAATTTTTAATAAAATTACCACATATATTAATTCTAATTTCCGTATAAGAGCTTCTATTTTGGTTTCAAATTTAGGGATTATATTACTTTTTAAAGGTTAGGCTTTCCACTTCAAATTTAGGGTTTATGTTCACACAAAATTTGAAGTTTCAAATTGATAGTTTTTTATTTTGTTTGAAGTCTAGAGTTTTTGGTTTTTGTTTGTCATTTCTAGGGTTTTTGTTTTTGTTTGAAATTGAAAGTTTTTGTTTTGTTTATGTTTTTCATTTACGGTTATCATTTGTGTTTCAAATTTAAAGTTTTAATTGAAATTTTAGTTTCAAATTTAAGGTTTAAATTTCAAGCAAATCTAGAAATTTAAAATAGTAAAAATAACATTTTTTACCAAAAAAAATAAATTTTAAATTTTTATTAAGAAATTAAATTGAAAAACATAAAGAACATAAATTGAAGAAAAAAACTTACCTATTGGGCATGGAGGAAGGGCAGTCAACTGGTAGTTGTGTGGGGTTGCGTGGATGCAGGCGAAAGACTTTCCCTTGGCTTTGATTTAGATGAAATGATTTATTTTTTATTTATTTTTATTTTATTTTAAGAGTTTTAGGTGAAACCATATCGCCTGATAACTTATCAGTTGAAAATCTTCTTCCTAAAAATTATTATCCAAGTATATGCCACGTGGATTTGAAATTCAATCGAAACCTTCTCAATTGAAACTTTCTCGACCGAAAACCTTTCACTTGGTACCATTTTGTTGGTTGAAAGTGTGACACATATTCAAACTTTTACCTAATCAAATTAGTCATTTACAACCCAGAGACCATAGATGGGGACAACTCAAAGGAGGAAAACGAAGAGGAATGTTTCAACTTAGAGAAGGGGGATATGGATGAATTTGGCTTTATAGATCTTAGAAGGATTAGACAATTTGCATTACAAATTATTAAGGTGGAAATAGGACTTGAAAGGAAACATAGAAAGAAAACAAACAAACAAAAACATTAGGAATTAGCCATATCGAAGGACTAATCATCTCATAACAACTAATTGTTGAGATCTAAGGGAGGAAACCCCTCCCTTACAGAACAATGAAGATCACCTCATTGAATGTCGGGGGTTTAAAGGCCCCTAACAAAAAGAGCTTGTTAAAGTGTCACCTCAATAATTTGAGGGTAGAAACAATAATTCAGTACAAGAAACAAAACTAAGATCTGAACAGGCAAAGTTATTCTTGGGTTATTACTTTGGCTGAGCTAGCCACTTTGAGTCAGTAGTGGGGTCAGTTGGAGCTCTTGGCATGGTGTGGAACACTAGCATAATCTCATTCAAGACTTATTGCACTCTACCCCTAATTGGATGGTTGGGTGGGTCATGCACTTGCATTTTGTTTGCACCTTCCTTCTCAATGTTTATGGGCCAATGAAGATGGAGGATAAACTAAAAATCTAGGAGGAAATTTCAAGTTTTCTGATGCCTCAACTAGATGATAAAATTATTCTTGGAGGAGACTTCACTGCTATCCTTTCAAGCAGTGAAAATAAGGTGAAATTTCTTGCCCTTTGTAATGCTAGACTCATTTTCAAAAAATTAGAGCATGGATCTCGTTAACTTAGTTTCGAAGGATGGCTTATTCACATGGACAAATAGAAGGTCCGGTTTTACTAACATTGCAAAACACCTAGATAGATTTCTATACAATTAGGTTTGGCTTCACTCAAACATTTTATTAGAATCATCCATTGTGCCCTTTTCGAGCTCGGGCCATTTTCCCATCATGCTAACTTTGACGAACGATTAGTCGCCTCCTAGATCATCTTTTAAGTTCAAGAGGATGTGGCTAAGAAATGACAAGTTGGTAGGCTTAATTCAAAAATCGTGAAGCGAAGCCAAAGTCCCAAGGGGATCCAAAATGTTTTGTTTTAATAAAAAACTAGCATACATCAAAGTTTGGGTAAAGGATTGGAACCATTCCTTCTTCAAAAATATTTTTTAGGAGAAAAGAAGAATTGAATTGGAACTGGAATCTCTGAATGAGATGGTTATCTCTTGTGGCATGTTTCAAAATGATTTCCTCATGGAGAAGGAGTTATTAGCTCAATATTCAGAAATATTGGCTAGAAAGGAAATTTATTAGCTGTCTAAGTCGTAGGAAGTTTATTTGCTAGCTAATGGTGATCAAAACTCAATTTTCTCACAAATCAGTAAAAGCGTGTAGAAGTAGGAATAGAATTGCCCTCATCATAATAGAAGACCATATAACCTTAATGAAAATAGAGGACATCCAAGGTGAAGTTGTTTCTTTCTTTCGTAATCCTTTGGCTACAGATGCTGCTTTCAACAAGCACAATGTAAGTTCTCTAATTGAGAACATCCCAACTTTGGTAACAAGGGAAGATAATAGGATGCTAACGGACCTAGTTTCAAAGGAGGAGGTTAAAAATTGGTGTTTTAATTGCACCCTGATAAATCTCTAGGCCTTGACAACTTTCTACTTGCTTCTATCAATCATTCTGAGACATCATTGGTAAATACGTTTGGGCAGTTATAATAGACTCTAGGAAAGCAAAGAAGATTTTGAAGGACTTCAACAATAACAACATTTCCCTCATCTTGAAGAAACCAGACTGTTCCTCTTTTGCCAATTTCAGGCCTACCTCACTTTGTAATACCATCTACAAAATTATTTCTAATGGCTAATTGTTTAAATATTCTACTCCCAAAAGTCATTTCCCCTAAGCAAAGTGGTTTCGCCCCTAGATGCTCCATTACGGATGGGATTGTGATCACCCATGAAGCCATCCATTCCATCTCCTCCTTAATACAAAAAAGTAAGGTGATAAAAAATGATATCAATAAGGCCTACGATTGAGTATGTTGGCTTTTTCTTATGCGCATCCTTAGAAAATTTGGCTTTTGTCAAAACTAGTTGGAATGGATTTTTTTTGCATTTCTTCTATTAGATACTTGATTCTATTCAACGGTTCCTTGTGTGGTTTCTTTGAGTCAGCAAATGGATTGAGGTAGGGAGACCCCATATCCCCCTTCCTCTTTGTCACAATGACAAATATGTTGGGGAGGTCGATTTCCAAAACTACTAAGGGTGGGGACTGGATGGGGGTTCAAGTGGCAAGAGGCTTTCCTCCAATTACCCATCAAGAATTTGCTAACGATACTATCTTATATGGCAATACCAAGATGGAGGTGGCATAAGTAATTAAGAGAATTGTTGATGGTGATGTTAGTCACAACCAAACACTAAACAAAAGTTACACAACAACCCTTATTTATCTTGAAAGATACAATGAATTCAAAGAATTCATGATCCCAAGTCTCCGTTGATTAGTTCATAATCTACTGACGTTACCCAGTGGTTGATGTGTGTTGCTGTTAATCATTCAAGGGCCTTACGTTTATCAATAATTTATGCCTTTACACTATGAACTTACTCAAATAATGCATCTACAGATGGATATTTGCATGATTTCTACCATTATTTGCAAGTCCATGCATGATATTTTCAATACTACATACATTTTTAGCTCAAATATGCTAATGATATTCAGTTATCTACGGGATGTCAGCATATTTCTCTGTTTTGCTTATGATTTACCATGATTTGCAATTGTGGAAGTGATTTCAATGAAATTTAAAAAAAAAGAAAATAACAGAGATAGGGTTTAAAGAATGAGATTCCCAAAATTACTTGACTGAGATCACTGATCCACATACATGTTCTGATACAGCAATGAAGAGAAGGGAACTAAAATCATACTTCACCAGGGCATTCCACAAATCCGCATGATTCAGTGCAAATCTTCAAGGGAAAAGTTGACAACAACATGCAATGAAATGAAAGTGCTTCTACCGAACACAGCATTCACCAGTACATATCCAGAAGTCAACTTGAAGATTACTTAAGGTTTACAATCAAGATGTAATCTAAAGCTTCACCTTCATTCAGTGTGCTTTAGAACAAGTACATTTACAATGATTTGAAGAAAGAACCTTGATGTTTCAATAGTTCAGTCCTCATTAGTCTCAGTAATCCGATCTCTTACATGAAATTGTTACAGGTCAGATTTTTTTGGATGAATGACCTCTTTTTTTGCAACATAAAATTGGCTCAATATATATCTCTGGTTTTTCCCCAATACAGTGCCCCAAAAACCCTAGCTAATCAACTGTCCACCCTCCAAGTGCAGCATCAAGCGGTGGAAAATAAATCCCGCCAAAAATCTCAGCAGCATGCCCATGCTGGGCATAAGATTGTCCCTTGGAAACCCTAATAGTTGAAAAATAACTGTTGTTCTCTGTTTAATAATGTTTCTTCATCTACATTTTGTCCTCTTCATTGAAGGCCTTGACTCTTCCTGGTTCGTTCATGATCCTTTTGCGATCTGACCCATCTCCTGTGATGTCACGCCATTTAAAGCTCCATCTTTATGTTCACCTGCACACCGCCACTGTGTCGGCAACCCTGCATTTTTAGCTACTTCAAAATAGCTCCAGCAATCTGCAATAAACAAGTAGGAATTAAGTATCATCATCATTTAATAAACCAGCAGGGAGATAAATACTTAAATCAGGTTTAGAATACGCAAACACAGATATCGAGCTCTAAAACTATGAAAATCGTGCATCAAAAATGCAAATACAATGTTTAAAATGGTCGAGTCAACCATCGTTGACCAAAAACATGCATCGGGCTCCAAAATAACTTCAAATTCATATCGCTTTACTTTCCCACCTTTTTGCCTGCTTAAACCCATATATATGGCGAATGCATGTTTCTTTGTATATCGGGCTTGTATATCTCAATATACAAGCATTCCGAACATACAAGGGCCCTTTTTGTTTTAACTTTCTATTCGGGTTCTAAGAATGCATCTTTTCTTTTGCATCTATCCCTTGCATGTATCGCTTGTATGTGGGGATATACATTCCAATTTATACAAGCCGATATATACAAACATCTTTGTATGTCCCTATCAATCTCCTTTGAATTCTGGCTTGTATGTCGGCAATGTATGTTTTGAAATATACAAGCCGCGGAATATACAAGCATTCAACTTCATTTTATAACCATTTCAGTTCCGGCGCTTGTATGTTTCGTAATGCATCTTGGCTTGTATGTCTCGCAACATACAAAGCGCGACCATACAACGAATTAACTCTCTTTAACTTTCCTTCGAGTCTGCGGCTTGCATATTGTGCTTTGTATATCTTCAATATACAACACACAAAATATACAACAACCTAACTGTCTTTAATAACTCCTTCGCGTCCATCCAATGTATAAAAGATTTGTATTTCGCCAATATACAAGCCCGCAAACATACAAGGACTTAACCCTACTTAATAAATTTTTTGGGTCCGCGGCTTGCATATAACCTGTTGTATATCCACTATGTATATTTAGCACTTTCAAACATACAAACCAAAAGATACAAGGAGTGGTCACTTGCTGAAATTAAGCTGAGAATTGTAATGGTAGCAAGGGTGACATCTAATTTTTCATCTAATATCTACACTGGTAAGTTCAACAAACCCAAGGATTTTAGGTGTGTCATTGTGAAAAACCTCCTTGAATACTCAACCCACAGTTATTGAATACAAAATTTCACAAAGTTAAACAACTTTCTACATTCATGACAGTCACAACAAGTTATGCATAAATTTCAAACAATTAACCTGAATGTTCTAAATTTTCTATTGTTTCCAAAGGTTGCTAGTCTGCTCCTGCATACTCTAAATCAAAACAAAGATCCCTGCTGAGGAAACAACAAAACAAGCCAAAACAAGCAGACTGTACAAACAACTATACAACAATATACACTATGATACACATGGCTGTCATGGCACCACTTCAGGCTTGGAAGTAATGTTTGAGAAACTGTCCATTAACTGGTAATGGAACATCCTCACCGGTTAAGGTCTAAAGCCTGTAGGTGTTGTCTCCTAAAATTTCAAAAATTTGGAAGGGACCTATCCAGAGTTTATCAAACTTACCATGATCTCATTTCCTCTCATGTGCTTTGTCCCACATCAGGAGCAAATCTGAGATCCGAAAAGCCCTAATTCTGGCTCTTTTGTCAAACCAGTGTTTGACAACAGCCTGATGTTTAGCAAATTGTTTAATTTCTTTACTTCTTTTTTCTTCTAGGTTCATCAATTGAAGCAACCTGACCTCTTGTTTATTATCAATGCCCAAGTATTCTTGTGCAAACTGTAATGTAGGAATCCTTAAGTTAACAGGGAGGATAGGATCCACCCCATTTACTAGATGAAAAGGAGAATTTCCTAATGTAGCTTTATTCCTGGTTCTATCTACCCACAAGGCATATTTCAGTAAGGTATTCCACTCCCTTGGGTTCTTTTCTGTTAATTTATTTATGATGTTCAATAGGTTCTTGTTTGTGGATTCTGCTAATCCATTCCCTTGGGGATAGTAGTTTGAGGAGAATTTTAGGATAATCCCATGGTCAAAAGCCCAACTTGATAATTTAATTGAAGCAAAGGTAGGTCCATTATCACATACCAAAGCGTAGGGAACTCCATACCTGGTTACTATATTGCTCTCCAAAAATTTGATGACATCCTCAGCATTGCATGTCTTACTGCTGACAGCTTCAGTCCACCGGGTACAGTAATTAGTAACAGTTAAAACATACCTATGGCCTAAAGATGATGGAGGATTGATAGGCCCTATGAAGTCCATTCCCCATTGGGCAAATGGGCACATCTCCATCACTGGCTACAAAGGTTGAGCAGCATATCTTTCTCTGTTTGCAGCAACCTAACACATATGACAGCATTTGATGTGCTTAACAGTGTCCTTAAAAATAGTGGGCCAGTAATACCCTGCCCTAAGGATAGCATGAGTGGTAACTAAAGGTGATCCATGCGTATTCCCAAACTTATCATGTAACTCTGCTAAAACCTTGTCTACTTCTTGTCTTTCCAAGCACCTAAGGTATATCCCTTCATAGTTTCTCTTGAAAAGGACTCCTCCTTTGATCATATATTTTTGTGACCTTACCTTTAAGGCTCTCCTTTGTGAGGCTTGCAGTTTTGAAGGACATCTTCCAGTAATCAGGATGTGTCTGATGTCTGAGTACCATTCTCCATCTTTCTTTGTATTCACAACATACTGATGGCTTGTGATATTAGGATCAATCTCTGATATCATCTGGCTCAATGCCTATCCTCTAACTAACTTCATGGGTGTAATGTCCATATCGTACTCTTGGAGGACAGTGATCTATTTATCCCTTTTCTCACTTGGTTTGCTTTGCATTAGTAACATCTTTACTGCTGCATCAAGTACTATAGCAATCACTTTACTTCTCAGAATATAATGCCTAAATTTCTTAACTGCCTGAACCAGAGCAAGCACCTGTCTTTCAACGTCCATGTAGCTCATGAAGGCTATAGGTTTTTCCTCCTTTTCTTCATTTCTCTATGTCAACACTACTGCAGAAGTATGCTCGGAAGCAAATGAGTAAATGTAAAAGTCCTTGGTATAATCTGGACTGATCAAAACTGGAGCATTTGATATAGCTTTCTTAATATCTTCAAAAGTGACTCTAGCTTCAGACGTCCACTCAATTTTAGCATCCTTCTTGAGCATGGCGTTCAAGGGTCTGACAATTTCTGCAAAGCCGGTGATGAATTTCCTAACAAAATTAATCTTACCAAAGTAAGATTTGAGCTCCTTTTTGCTTCCAGGAAGCTGTATTTTCATGATCGACTCCACCCTATCAAGGTCAATGATGACCCCATTTTCTGTTATTAGGTGGCCCAATAATTTTCCTATGGTTACCCCAAATATGCATTTCTTGGGGTTCAGGGATATTCTGTATTGCTCGCACTTCTTCAGCACCTTTCTCAGGTCCTCTACATGGTTTGCTCTATCTTTAGAGAAAACAATTAAGTCATCCATGTATATGACTATGCATTTACCAATCAAGCCTCTGAAGGCTATGTCCATTGCTTGCTAAAATGTGGCTCCAGCATTTATTAACCCAAATGACATGCGCCTGTAGGCAAAGATCCCCCACTTTGTGGTGAATGCGGTTTTCAATCTATCGATCTTGTCCACCATTACCTGGTTATAACCAGAGAAACCATCTAAGAATGACATCATCTTGGCGCCGTTTACAATTTGCAGGACTTCATCCAGAGAAGGCAAAGGATAATTATCCTTTTCAGAAGCTTGATTTAAGTTTCTGAAGTCCACGCACAACCTGATGTCACCATTCTTTTTCCTTACTGGGACCAGGTTTGCCACCCATGTGGAATGCCTCACAGGAAATATGATCCTGGCATCAAGCAGCCTTTTGACCTCTTTGAAAATGATGGGCTCCAGTAAAGCGTTGACGGGTCTTTGTTTGTACCGAAAAGGCTTGGCGTCTAGCTTCAAAGGTATCGTATGAGTGATGACTGATGTATCGTAAGTTTTCAGTTCATCATACATCTAGGCAATGACATGGATATAATCTTTGAGAGCCTGGGTTATTCCTTCCAACTCTTCCTCTGTACAAACTTTCCCAATCAGAACATTTATTTTCTCATCGTTCTTTCCAATGTCGACCTGAGAGTACTATCCTCCATCCGCTTTTGGGAGATCTTTCTATTTTAGCATATTGTCCAGATCAAATGCTCTTTCTAGCTCTATCATTCCCTTAGGAATCTTATTACTATGCAGCTCTAGGATTTCTTCCTCAGCCCAGATATGATCTTCTACATCCCTTTCATCTATGATCTGTGCCTCAAAAATATCCCTGTTGGATATAAAGTCCAGTATATGTTGATCATCGTCAAATACCGGAAGATTAGTTACATTATTCAGCACAGAAGGCACTGACACTAATTTGATTGAGAATCTTTTTAAACCGGATATGGACAGAGGCTCCAGAGTACTCGCAACCTAGGCTAAGGCATCCGCCCTATGATTTTTCTCTTTGGGTACATGGGTGATATTGAATGCATCAAAATCTTCTATCAAGTCCCACACCCTGTGTCTGTAATTGGACAGCCTTTTGTAGTTGCAAGAGTATATACCTCTTACCTGTCTCACAACTAATTCTGAGTCTCCATAGACATGCAGAATTTTCACCTTCTTTTTTAGTGCAAACAGTATTCCATGAATTAGAGCTTCATACTCCGTCACATTGTTTGTACATGGGAACTGCAATCTGTATGCTGCTAAGTAGGATTTTCCAGATGGATCAATAAGATCTATCCCTACTGAAGCTCCCTGTTTTGACTTGGATCCATCAAATCTAAGGATCCATGGTTTGTCTTCAATTAAAGGTTTGTCTGGGCCCTCTTTCTTCCATTTAGCTCTAGCAGCTGCACCATTTGATATCCATTTTAATTTTGGTGTCTCAGCTTTCTCAGACTTCACCCTTCATGTCCATGTGAAACTGATGTTTCTTCTTTTCTCTTACCATCAGAAGGAAAATCTTCTGAACTAGGCAACGTCTGCCTTTTTAGAATATGCAGACACAATGAACAAGTAGTTTCTGAATGAGGTGCTTCATGTAACCTACACCATCCCTCAATCAAAACATCCTCTGGGGATCCTTGTTGTTGTGTCATCTTCCAAATCTCCTTCGATAGAAACTCTTCGAACTTGGACAGATTATTGCCTCTATCCTCATCTGATAGCTCATAATTTGACTCTATTAAACAATCACTCCCTGGGGTGATTTTCTCCTTGCTCTTAGCATTACTCTTGTTGCACACCAGTATCTCTTCTGTCATCCAAATGGAACTCTCATCCTAGTATGTGCATTCTCCTACTCCTGTAGAAGACAAACAAAAATTAGTTTCGTTATCACTATCTGCAGAACTCACTGCGGATGATGATGGAGATGCTTCATTGTATGCCTATTCCAACTCCAACATGTCTAAACAGGCACCACAAGTCCTTTCAGAATGTGCCTCATCATGCAGCCTGCACCATCCATCAACCAAAATGTCATGAACAGGCATTTTTAACAATTGACATCGCTGCACCTCTTTAAACAAATGCATCTCAAAATTCTTGAAATGGTCCACCTCTATTTCATTTTCAAGGTTACATTCAGATTCTAAGGTTATTTTATCATCTTGATGGTCATCATCATGTTTATGAAAGTCAAACATCAGGATCTCCTCTATGCTGGCGGTCTGGGGTCTGATGGAGTAAACTCCAGGTTCCACATCCACATACATGATTTCATTAGTTTTGTTATATTCAGTGATCATGTGTTTCATGCGAGGTTTAGCATCTATCCTATTTGATTTGGTATCCCTCTCCAGGGCAACCACATATGACTAAAATCAGTTGACATGTATCCATTAAGGGTTTTTGACCAGTCTCTGCTGAGTAACATCCCATATGTATCAGGTATATCAACTACCTGAATATCAATATAGTGTTGATTTCTAGGATCTGATGCCAACTGCATGTGAATGTGAGTTAGTTCTCCTACCACACTTACCTCTGTTTTGTCTAATTGTGTTACTTTCTTTAATGATTTAGTAGGATGTAATCCTAAAGCATTGCATATGGATAGGGGCATTACATTGGTAGATGCTCTTGAGTCTACTAAGCAGTTGTGCAGATTTTTACCAAACATCCTTATGGTAAGGAGGAAAGGAGGTGACTCACCTTTGTCTTTGTATAGGGTCATGTGAGAAGCTTCTGTAGCCTAAACAGTGGCTGGCACTTTATGTTTAACATTAACATCCCTAGCTACATGATCTTTATTTCCAAACTGACTTGAGGCATGACTATCCTCTTTCTGAGCAGGATCATCTAATGATTTCATGAATGCTTTCCTAATAGCAGGGGTTTTAAGCAGCTCTAATAGTGACAGACTAATTTTAACCTTTTCATTTCATCTGCCAGATATGTAACCAATTTGTCAGATTCAAGGGGTAGATTACCAGCTTTTGGTGATGTATTATGTGGTGTCAAATACTGAGTATTGACTTTGGGAAAACCAGGGTTATTACTTGCCTTAGGATCAGGTGGGGTATTAAAATTGTTTGGAGGCAACGATGTGGTCAAAGGATTAGCAGACCTATTTGAGTTATTTCTCAAGTTGTAATTATGCCTACCCTGAGGCTGCTGTTGATAAGCATTGACTTCCTCATGCTCAATTGATGGCTCATTCTCATCCTCAAATGGAAAAACATAGTTTGATTCAAAAGCCATGGTTGATTCCTCACATGCTGAGGTGTAATCCTGATAGGATGAAATTGTCTGCTGACAAGGATGATGCATGAGGCTTTCTAGCACTAAGGTAGAATCATAATCACAGGGGACAATTTCATTTCCCTCTACATAAGGTGGATTTCCTGAAGTACTGGACACTTCAGCTTGGAATATACTAGCAGCAATCCTGAAGTGAGGACAATCTAGCTCTGCATGAGCATTGGTGTTATGTATTCTGCACCAGTTTGTAAGTACAGCCTCTACAAGGTTTACTCTAGTGGTCTGTTTAGGTTCACTAGGAGGCTGGTTGTCTAGGGGTGATGGTAGAGAACCATTATTTGGCCTAGTGTTCCACACTCTAGGCTGTCTAGGAGGATTATTGTTGCCATTGTTATTGTAATTATTGTTGTACCCCTTATCAGGATAATTAGGTCTATTTTTGGCATAACCTCTGTTTTGGTTTGGTTGAGAGTAGAAGTTCTAGTTCCTCAGATGAGTGACCTCAGTGGTAAGTTTTCTTTACTGTGCTGATATCTCCTTTATTTCTTCTTTCTCTTCCTGAACCTTGGCCACTACATTCTCTGTCTGAGGCTTGAAAAAGGAAGATCCATTGTTATTGTTGGATTGTTCCACACTCTGAGGTGCTTGTGCTGGATATTGTAACATCTAGCCATTTCCATTTGGTGGTGGCATGATACTGAGTGGAGGTATTTGCAAAGGGGCTGGTATCACAGCTGAAGGTACCATGGCCCTATTGGTCTGTTGGTGAACAGGATATGTAGGATAACTAGGAAATGTTGGAAATGCAATATTTGGTGTGGGAGCTGGAGCCAATTGTTGACTGACTTGGATAGCTTCTTCAAAAGCTCCTACTAAAGTTGTTACACTAGGATGTGCTCTCCTAATAAACATGGAAGTTAGGGGATCTAAAGCTGAATAATAAATGCTCCTAGCAGCTTCATCTGTTACAGCATAAGGTGCTACTACCTTTGAGAGCATTCTCTGGAATCTTGCATTGAAGTTAGCAGTAGGTTCTCCTTCAAATCTCTTGATTGTGGCAAACAAATGATAATTCATTGAAGGATCTATAGGTGTTCTGAACCTATCCTTGAAGGCTTTTTCTAAGGCATCCCATGAACTGACTGAGCCTTGACCAAGACAGGTATACCAGTTATACACCTCTTCCCCTAACTGGCATACAACATCTTGATGCTCAATTCTAGCCCTACAACAGGCTTCGTTGAAAGTTCTGATATGATCATCAGCATCCTGATATGGGTGATACTTAGGACAAATTTTATCAGGATTCTTAGGCAGAGCATGATATGCATTAAAAGTCAGAGGTGGCTTTGCAGCAAAGAATGACATTGGAATTGGTGGGGGTTGAACCTGAGGTATGACAGGTTGAGGTTGGACCTGAGGTGTGACAGGTGGTCCTGGAGGTGTGACAGATGGTCCAGTAGGTGTTTGAAACCCAAAAGGAGTTATAGGAGCACGTTCTGGTGAAGCTTCTGACACACTAGAATCAGGAGAGTGATGAATGTCCATAGTTTTAGGTCTAAATCCCCTGATAGGTAATTCTTTAAAGAGTCCACTAGATCTGGACCTGGTCTTTGGCTTAGGAGCCAGGATTTCTTAAATTTTAAGGAAGATTGCCTGGTTTACTGTAAAGATCAGTCGAAACTCCCCAGCCAAGGCTGTGTTTATGCTTAATTTAAAAACTTCACAAATGATTAGCATGCATAAACTTAAAATAGCAACTCTTTGCATATAACATCTTGAAATACAGTGACGCTAGAGTGTTACCTTTCTATTTGTATCATCAAATCAGGGAAAAAATTACTAATTTCATGAGAGGTGGCCCTCCTAGTGCCAGTTTCTGTTGATGGTGATGTTAGTCACAACCAAACACTAAACAAAAGTTACACAACCATTATTTATCTTGAAAGATAAAATGAATTCAAAGAATTCATGATCCCAAGTCTCCGTTGATTAGTTCATAATCTACTGACGTTACCCAGTGGTTGATGTGTGTTGTTGTTAATCATTCAAGGGCCTTACATTTATCAGTAATTTCTGCCTTTACACTATGAACTTACTCAAATAATGCATCTACAGATGGATATTTGCATGATTTCTACCATTATTTGCAAGTCCATGCATGATATTTTCAATACTACATGCATTTTTAGCTCAAATATGCTAATGATATTCAGTTATCTATGGGATGTCAACATATTTCTCATTTTTGCTTATGATTTACCATGATTTGCAATTGTGGAAGTGATTTCAATGAAATTAAAAAAAATAACAGAGATAGGGTTTAAAGAATGAGATTCCCAAAATTACTTGATTGAGATCACTAATCCACATACATGTTCCGATACAGCAATGAAGAGAAGGGAACTAAAATCATACTTCACCAGGACATTCCACAAATCCGCATGATTCAGTGCAAATCTTCAAGGAAAAAGTTAACAACAATATACAATGAAATGAAAGTGCTTCTATTGAACACAGCATTCACCAGTACATATCCAGAAGTCAACTTGAAGATTACTTAAGGTTTACAATCAAGATGTAATCTAAAGCTTCACCTCCATTCAGTATGCTTTAGAACAAGTACATTTACAATGATCTGAAGAAAGAACCTTGATGTTTCAACAGTTCAGTCCTCATTAGTCTCAGTAATCCAATCTCTTACATGAAATTGTTACAGGTCAAATTTTTTTTGGATAAATGACTGTTGATGATGATGTTAGTCATAAACAAACATAGAATAAAAGTACACATTAACCTTTACTCATCTTGAAAGATATGATGAATTCAGAGAATTCATGATCTCAAGTCTCCATTGATTAGGTATTAATCTTTTGACGTTACTCAGAGGTTGATGTGTGTTGCTATTTCCATTTTGGGGCCTTACGTAGATCTCATCAGTAAGATAATGTTTCATGTAATGATACTGCACAGAGAGTTATTTCAACACAGGATATACTTCAAATATTGTGTCTATCTTTAAATCTTTGCATGATATTTGTCATTTTGACATGCTTTAACCTCAAATATGTTGAATATGTTTAGTTATCTATGGGATGTCTGCATATTTGTATTATTTGCTTAAGATTATCAATTATTTGCAATTGTGATGATGAAATGCTCTGAAATTGAAAGAAATTGAAAGAAATACTTCAAATTAAAGTTGAATCTTCAGCTATTGAACCACATATATAATCAGATACAGTCATGAAGAGAAGAAATCAAACCATATGTTCACCAGGACATTCCACAGCTAGATACAGTCGATGCTAACTTCAAAGGGAAAAGTATGAAAACAACACATGTAAGTAGATATGCACTCCAAGGGATGCAGCAAATCACAGCATGTATCAAGAATTCACACACTGATTACTCAAGATTTATGATGGATTGTAATCAAAACAGTCTTCTTCTTCATTAAGTAGGCAAAAAAATATATGTATACAACAACTTTGAAATGAGCCCTGAATACTTCAGCAAACAGATTTCAATTAAGTTTTGAATGTTTAAAAAGAGGCATCCCTGCACCTTTTATAGAACAAGGTGAGGGAGCCGTTACAATTGATCTAAGATCCAGATTTATCTATTACAATCTACGGTTCACACTCATTGACCAAGTCAATTCTTTCCACGTGGCACAGGTTGCCAGTTGGCAACCATCTAGACGGCTTACTTTCTATTGCACTTGATTCATATATTCCTTTTATGATGCATCTTCATCAGGTTCCTTGTCATCATCTCCATCATCAGGAGCATCAGGATCTTCGCTTTCAAAACCTTCACCATCCTGATGAGCTTCTCCTTGTACATGGACCTTCATGGATGTCCGGATATTTACATATAACTGTATTATTCTCTCTATCTCCCCACCATCTTGAGTTTTTGCTTTGATGGTGGCATACCTATGCATTTGATACTTGCCCCAGAGATTCTCTAATTTACTTTTCCTGTTGCTGGATGTCTCGTTATAATTAGATTTGTCTTGACCCTAATCCTCATGATCTTGTCCAGGATTTCTTCTGTTAGATGGTTTAAGGGATCATCAGCGACCTGTTGGAAGTTGTTATGTAGAGCTTTGATTGCAAACTCCTCGTCTTGATTTTCTATCTTCCCTTCCACCTTTCCTTCTAATACTTCTAAAATTTCAGCTTCATATGACATCATATCATGTAGTTTCATGCTGATATCTCTTAGTTTATTGTTGCATCTTTTAAGTACATCACACTCAAATCTGATGTCCTTGTACCATATGTCTATCAACAATGCATTATTGTTATTTAGCACTTGGTTGCTTATGAGAACTTGAGAATCAATTCTCTTTATTTCCTCCAAGGTGGTCAAAAATTTCTCCAGCTGAAAAGACCTCTTCCCAGTCTCCATCTGTAATTTATCGACTTTTCTCCTGGAGACACTCAAAGAATTCCATCTTTTCAAAGAGGCTTTTACCACTTCCTCTGCTTCATCAAATGTGGATAACATCCACTTTCTCATTATGGAAGACTCATGTTTCATGAGATCCAGTTTATTTACTTCATCCTGTGAAATAGCAGTCAATGGGACTGCATGATCACTAGATGTATCATCAGGGTTAATTAACCCTCTTATATATGCATGCAGCTGAGCAATGTGCTCTTTATGTTGCTTATTCTTCTCTTTCTCCCTTTTAACTCTTTGAGTTAATGAATCAATAATGTCTTTAGCTTCCTGGCCTTCTTGATCCTCATTGGCAAATCCCAAATCTACTGTAGTAATCTGGAACTCATCCAGAGTGATCTTGCCCTTTTCTTTATCAACTGTAGGAATAGCTACCTGGGCTGTTCTCCTGCCTGTATCAGGATCCCTTCGTATTGCAAAAGTTATTCTAGCTTTCCTCTTTGGCTTTACCAGGGTTTCTGTAAATAATGTGGATACATCAAATTCCTGCGCTTCCATACCTGATTCTACATCGATTTCTTTCTCCAGCCACTGAGGAATTTGATCCTTTGACTATTGGTCTCCATCATCATCATCATGATCACCTTGATCTCTGGTATCCTCCATCATGTTCGATGGTGAGGGTGATCTATTTTCTTCCTCATGACGTTCCTCATGAAGGTGATTTGTAGGTATATCCTCCTGTTGAGGGACCCCTTTTCCTGGAGGATGATCCTGTTGATCATCATTATGTTTATCTAGATCCTGATCTTTTGCTTCCTCCAAGGGTACCTCGTCTACCCTAGTGATTTCCTCATCATGAGGCACATTAGTTTCCGTAGATATTATTGTATCTACCTTAGGCTTGTCCACTAATCTATAGCTATATATTCAGGCCTGGACCCGCATTAATTACCTCTTGGGCCTTGTGGTCTTCAGGACCAGATATTTCTTTATCTTCTTTGTCCTTTGGTGGGACGTCTACTATTTTGGGCTCAGCTGATGTCTCATGTTGTTGCTAACCTACACCTGGAGCTCTGCTCTCCACTTCTTTCTGTTTAACCTCTTTGACATTTTCTATCCTTTCAGGTGTACCTACAGTATATTTAGGATCTACATCCTTTACATATGTCAAATCTATTGTTGCAGGACTTGTCACCTGATCAACTAAGGCATCGAGTCCTATTTGTTGAGCAATCTTCTCTAGACTCTTTTCCTTTTCTTGCTCTATCTACTTTAGCTCTTCTGTCACCACCTGCACTGCTGGGGTTCCATGAGGAGTTATCTGGATATTAGCAGCAAGGGTTTCCATCTTTTGTGAAGCTACATCTCTCACTACCTCATCATCAGATAGGTCAATCGTTTCGTCCAATGAAACTAGACCACTTTGCACTGCCTTAGAGGCTTCTTTCAATTGTTCTTATGCTTGTTCAGTTTTGAACTTCACAATGGTGGGAAGTGGAACATTATGTTGCAATTCCTTCTTAAATACTTCTCCACCTGCTCCCCTCAACAGTATGGGAGTTTGTTTTATTTCACCCCTCATAGAAGTCCTTGGTTTCTTAGGCGTAGTTGGTATCACCTAAGGTGCCTTTCTCTTTCTTGTGAAGGATATAGGACCTTCCTCCTCTTTTGGCTCTTCTTCTAGAGGGATATCTTCCTCTGTATTCTTTTGTGAGGTCTGACCCTCTTCAGATGTATCAGCAGGATATGCAATTGGCCTCTGGACTTGTTTAGCCTTTTGTTTATCCTGAGGAGGCTGTGCTGATGATGCTGATATTTGTCCTGATCTTGATGCATCCTCAGCTGGTACTACCACTCTTTCCACTACAACCCCTTTGGGTTTAGTATCAATCTTCTTACCTTTTGAAGATCTCTTGCTTTTTTCAGGAGGTGGTACCTTATCTCCTTTAGTCTTTCTCTTCTCAATTAAGAAATCATCATATTCATTTTCAGCAATTTCTTGTCTTTTCTTCTTATTGTCTACCGTAATGACAACACCCTTTTTCTTCAATACATCTATCTGCTCATCCACCCAAGCTTGGGTTAGCTATAATATTCTGCCTGTGAATGGATCTAAGGAGATATCCTCCTGTATAGTGAGATCCGGTGCAGAGATGGTATCATTATATATCTTTTTCTCCTCATATTCATTAGCCATTATCTTTCCATCATCTTTCTTCAGTTATGCTGGGATGGAGATGCAATCAAAGGTCTTTATTTGGTTAAGTGTTAACCCTTTAATACCTTCTTCTTCGGGCTTCAGCTTCATCTTCACAATCTGCCCAGAAATCTTCAAGGTTCCTTCGATGGATGGGTTTCCCCATGATCCTCTGCATCCTACCGTATGGATCATATGACCTTACTAATGGAAAAGGCTAGAAATTCATCATTGCTAGACCATCTATGGCCCTCTTTATGCTCTCAGAATCTGGGCACATATACCAGCCCATTACAACTGGAAACAAAACTGGTGGGAGCTTGTTGTTTGCCTTATAGGCATTCAATATTGTAGAGATTTGTCTTAGAAACTCCATTAAGACAACTGCATCTGTAGGGTACCTTGGGAGCATGAGAGGCTCCCCCTCAAAACCTTGAATCGTGATATAGGAGAAAGTGGCAAATTGGATAAACCAGGCTCCATGCCTGTAGATAACTTCCTGAGCCTCCATGCTCAGTCTCTTGGTTCTATCTTCTTCCATTGTTCTCACCAAGTGCATAGAGAATGCATCATTTACCAGCTTGTAATCCTAGAGATAATTCACTCTTTGCAGTTGGGGATGATGATCCCATATGTGTGCATCATTGGTTGTGCCTCCAATCCTTCCATCTGTAATCAGTGCATCAAATGTACCCTTGTAGGCACATGAATAAACTATATATGATGTCATGTAGAAGGAACAATCTGGACCTCCCAGATTCATTAGCTGCTCATCCAGAGCGTCACTTATCATTTTAGCCCACATTGGCTTATTTTTCATGTAAAGGCACATTAGGATGACTGCATACATCCAGTCCTTAAAACTTTCAGCATCAGGCTGGCCTGTCACTCTACTCAGCAATGCTATCATGTACTGGTACTCATCATTAAAGTTGAATTTATATAAATGAATAGGAAGTTTAGCTGTTGCAGGATAGGGACTATTCTTCGCCCTCCATTGATACATCTTCCTGGCAGACTTCTTGTTATTCTTGTACTCTACTTCTGATTTCTTCAAATCAATGTTGGCAACTTTCTTGCCCAACGACAAACTGAATGTAGCAGCAATACCTTTGATTGACAGATCTGCATATATTCTGCCATGCTTCTCTACCCTCCTCGTCTGCGGGTTATAATTTCTTGCACACTCAACAACCAACTCAGGGGTTTCCATGGAGTAGGGAAAACCAGCTGCATTCCACATCCTAGATACAAAAACTGCATCTAGCAGGGTGCTGTTATTCTTCTCATCACTCATTTTAACTGACCAGGCAGCCAAATCCGTATTCCCCTAGTGTGTATCTGTGATGGCTCTGTATTTGAATTGAACACCCCCAAGATGAGCAAACATCAGTTTTAAGAATTTTGCCTCTAACTTAGCTAACTGCTTGTCTGCCATGGATGCCTGCAATAGAACAAGGCTTGGTCTTACAATGGATATCTTCCAACATGCATATATGCTATATTTTATTAATCATCATGCATATTATAGTTTTTATCATCTAGTTTATCTTGATATGCATAACTTCAAAACCAGTAAACACCATGATACCTGGATATGCGAAAGATGACAACCAAAGGTTTTCAAATTACTTACCTGATGCGCTTATCCTCTTGATTATGCTTATGATTGTCTGACAATGACCTTGATACTGATGACCTTCGCCTGCTTCGTTCTGCTGTAAACTGTGGCGTCCGGATGTTATTCGTCAGAGGGTTCAGAAACTTAGTTCTCTGTTAAAACTGGTTTATCTTAAGGTAAATACAGAATGACTCGGTAAACTCATTTTAAACCTATGCATCGAGTCACCTAGGGCAAATTAAATGCAACAGTTGGTTTTCTTTGTACGTAACTGCCAGATCCTGCCATGTGTGTGTATCGAGTTCGTAATCGGCAGGAATCACCTACCATATCTGAGTTCATTTAATACTATGGCAGCAAGGCGCGGGGTGATCTCTGAAGATTAGGTGATATTCTGAATATCAGGTGATGTTCAGGAATATGACCCCCTTGGTATAATATGATCATCTGTTTTAAGTGGAAAGACCGATGTCGAAACATCAGGTTGGGTTGAGAATATCGGGTGATATTCAAAATATCAGGGGATGTTCGAAATGTCTGGTGATGTTCATAATATCACCCCCTATACTAAAATGACCTCCCATCGAAATATCAGGATGACGTCATCAAGATAATGACTTGGTTCAGCGTTGTGGCTTTATGACGTCATCGTCATGTTATGTAGGAAAGGTCTTGTTTGGAAATATACCTCCTCGAGGTAAAAGAATAGTGACGTCATCATCATGTTTATTTCTTCGATTATCGAGTTTGGATGACGTTAGCAGGATATTGGCTCAAGGTGATATTTTGCGACAGGCCGATATTCAAATATTAGGGTGATGTTTGGAATATGACCTTCGCAAAACATATGACGTTGTTTGTTGGGTAGATATCGTTATCACATAAAGTTGACATCCAGATGTTCGGAGCAAATGATTTTATTGGGTGATAATATTAGATCGGGGTGATCTTTCGTAAGATGACTGATGTTAAGAAATATGATCCTCCCCTCGGAATATCAGGTTTGACCAGATCTTTGACTCATCATAACTTTTGTTCCGTAAGGAATATCTGGGTGATCCAAAAGGCAAAACTGCATGGAATTTTGTACTCTATCTACCCATGAGGTTATTGACATGAAATGTTAACTTTAAAAATAACTGACCTCATCATGATGACCTACCCAGTCCTCTTTTTGCAGGCTCATCTGCATTGACTTACTTTTACCATACCGCCAGCAAGAAGAACACACAAGCAAAGACAAAAAAGTTAGGCCCCTATTTTGTCAAGTCAAAATGGGGCGTGTTGTGTAACCACACAACAATGACCTCTTTTTTTGCAACATAAAATGGGCTCAATATATATCTCTGGTTTTTCCCCAATACAGCGCCCCAAAAACCCTAGCTAATCAACGGTCCACCCTCCAAGTGCAGCATCAAGCGGTGGAAAATAAATCCCGCCAAAAATCTCAGCAGCATGTCCATGCTGGGCGTAAGATTGTCCCTTGGAAACCCTAACAGTTGAAAAATAATTGTTGTTCTCTGTTTAATAATGTTTCTTCATCTGCATTTTGTCCTCTTCATTGAAGGCCTTGACTCTTCCTGGTTCGCTCATGATCCTTTTGCGATCCGACCCATCTCCTATGATGTCACACCATTTAAAGCTCTGTCTTTATGTTCACCTGTACGCCGCCACTGTGTCGACAACCCTGCATTTTTAGCTACTTCAAAATAGCTCTAGCAATATGCAATAAACAAGTAGGAATTAAGTATCATCATCATTTAATAAACTAGCAAGGAGATAAACACTTAAATCAGGTTCAGAATGCGCAAACACAGATATTGGGCTCTGAAACTATGAAAATCGTGCATCAAAAATGCAAATACAACGTTTAAAATGGTTGAGTCAACCATCGTTGACCAAAAACATGCATCAGGCTCCAAAATAACTTCAAATTCATATTGCTTTACTTTCCCGCCTTTTTGCCTACTTAAACCCTTGTATATGGCGAATGCATGTTTCTTTGTATATTGGGCTCGTATATCTCAATATACAAGCATTCCGAACATACAAGGGCCCTTTTTGTTTTAACTTTCTATTCAGGTTCTGAGAATGCATCTTTTCTTTTGCATCTATCGCTTGCATGTATCGCTTGTATGTGGGGATATACATTCCAGTTTATACAAGCTGATATATACAAACATCTTTGTATGTCCTTGCCGGACTTCAACTCCTTATAGATCACCATCTACTAACCTGCCGAATCCGCGATGTATAAAGCAGAATGCATCTTCTTTGATATACAATCGGACCTGATGCCTGCCTTATACCGTATCTCAATCTCCTTTGAATTTCGGCTTGTATGTCGGCAATTTATGTTTCAAAATATACAAGCTGCGGAATATACAAGCATTCAACTTCATTTTATAACCATTTCGGTTCTGGCACTTGTATGTTTCGTAATGCATCTTGGCTTGTATGTCTCACAACATACAAAGTGCGACCATACAACGAATTAACTCTCTTTAACTTTCCTTCGCATCCGCGGCTTGCATATTGTGCTTTGTATATCTTCAATATACAACGCACAAAATATACAATGACCTAACTGTCTTTAATAACTCCTTCACATCCGCCCAATGTATAAAACATTTGTATTTCACCAATATACAAGCCCGCAAACATACAAGGACTTAACCCTGCTTAATAAACTTTTCTGGTCCACAGCTTGCATATAACCTGTTGTATATCCACTATGTATATTTAGCACTTTCAAACATACAAACCAAAAGATGCATGCGCCGGACTTAATAAAATATTCATTTCAATTTTCAATTGAGCCGGGTCCGCGACTTGCATAATGTCATTGTATATTGCAATGTATGTTTCGCTTGTATGTTCAAACATACAAACACTGAATATACAACCGACGGATTTAAACAAACATTCATTTCACCCTTCAACTACATCAGGTCCAACCTGTATGTACAAATAGAACATTAGCAAATGCATACAAGTAAAAAGCATACAAACAACTTTGTATGTAAACCCGATAACCCATTTCTGTGACTTTGTATATGAGCGACATACAAAAGACTTTGTATATGCATGACATACAAAAGACTTTGTATATACAAACAAACCCATTTAACAGTGCATTTACCCAAAACAGTCATAACTTGCCAAATACAAGGAATTTTAAGATGATTCAAAAAGCAACCCCTATTCATTTTCAACAAGGAATTCACCTGTACTTAGTCCTGGTACTTAATGCAATTTTTTTTTTCTAATTTTCAACAAGGTTTGTACTATTTCACTCCCCTTTTCCCTTTACCACCAAGCAAAACAACACACACAAGCAAAAAGCAAAAGCCACAGTAGGGGTCCTCATTTTGCTAAGGAGTAAAATGGGGCATGTTGTGAACATCACAACAAGAACACTAGACTCTTATGCTCAGGTGTTAGACCAACTTATTAATGGAAATAAATCTAGCATCTTCTTCTTTAATGTCAAATGGCTGATCCAACACGAGATTGCCAATCTCCTTGGTTATAGAATTAATTTGATTCCTAGAAAATACTTGAGGGTCCAACTTTTTAAAGGAATGGCTTGCACCACCCTATAGAACAATACCATTAGATCTTGCAAGGCCAAGGTAGAAGTATGGAAAGGAAGATGACTCTCACTCACTAGAAGAATTGTGATCATCAAGGTCATTCTATCTTCTATTTATGTATACTTGATGTCATGTATCTAGCTAACCAAACTCGCAGCATAATACTTAAATGGTTTGATGAAAAAATTCTTGTGGTAAGGCTCTAACAAACAAAAAGGATTCCACGAGTCAATTTGGATATAGCCAAAAGATGAAAACTTGAAGGGGGAGCAAGAGTTAAGTGTGTAACAAAATTAAACAAGGCTTTGGGGATTAAATTAGTTTGGAGAATGTTCAAGAATCCCTCTGTGTACTAGAGCCAAGTTTTGTAGAAGAAATATCTAGATTGTGAGGATCCCAGAATTGTATCCTCACCATTACTAACCTGCCAGGTGGATCACAAATTTGGAACTTCATGCTCTCTTCCAAGTCACTGATCATCGACCACCTGTCTTGGAGCATCTACAATGGGTGCTCTGCATGCTTTTGGTCAGACTCGTGGAACGAGGAGCTTCCTCTCGACTCCATCCTAGAATTACAAGGTTGTTGTGATATCATGGAAGACGTATGGGGTGACAAGGTGGTTGATTACATTACACAAGGGGATAAAGCTTCAGCATGGCATTGGAAGGATTTTGATAGTTATCCCATTCCTCAAAGAGCAAAAGATAAACTCCGTGAGATTCTAAATGAAAGGCCCGCTACCATGCAAGGCCATGATGACAAAATAATCTAGGCTGGTGCTAAATCAGGTAGATACTCGGTTAAAAATGGATATAACATCCAAGAATATATGGACGTTGCATTACTTTGGCATGTGGACCTTTCTTGGGGGTAAGATTCTCCCAAAAGTGGGAGCCTGTACCTGGACAACGCTCCACAAGAACATTCTAATGGGTGATAGGATCAATTAAATTTGAAATTTAGGGCCTTCCTGATTCCCTTTTGTTTCTCAAGAGAGGAATCAATGGATTATCTTATCCTCAATTGCCCCTTCACCCACAAATGTTGTACTTGGCTATTAGAGATGCTTGGGTGGAGTGGCCCTTTGCCTAGTAACGTATAGGATCTATTCCAAAGCTGGTCATGCCTCTTTGGCAATTCTACCTACAGTGGGATTTGGTTGGTCAGCCCCTCCATGGTTATTTTGCACTTGTGGAAGGAAAGGAATTATAACATTTTCAACAAAAAATCCCTTCTGGTGCAAGAGATAAAAATCATAATTGAGTTTGGAATCAACAAATTCTTGAACTCTAGAATCACCTCATCAACCCCAAAAGTATTCAATTTTTGGGATGATATGATAATAGGAAAATGGAAGACACTCAAGATTCTGATAGGATACATTGGTAAAATAGATAAGCCGTGAAACAATGCATGTTGGAAGGCCCCTCCATGTGGTAAGATGAAACTAAATTTTGATGGGGCCTCACGAGGTAATCTCGAGATCACTGGAAGTGAATGTATAATTAAAAATAAAGTAGGATTCCTCATCTAGGCAGCCTCCAAATGATTGTTGATCTACTCCTTGATAATGAGGTAGAAATGGAAGCCTTATATCAAGGTTTGAAACTATGTAGAGATAGGGATATCAATCAGATTAACATCAAACGTGATTTGATGCTTTACATCAATGTCATTCAGGATTGAAGTACTATCAACTAGAAACTACAAAAAAAATGGATCATATCCTACTACTCCTGAATTAATTAGAATATTTTTCAATATAGCACATTTATAGGGAATCAAACAAAGAAGCAAACCTATTGGCAAATCACGAGTGTGATCAATCTAAGGAACTATGTGTGTCAAATCAAGGGATTAGCTAGGTAGGTCTAGATCAAATCATGAATGAAGAAATGGACAAGCCTCAACTGACAATGATCATAGGGATGATCTACCCCTTCATCAAACCAGACGATAATCTTCTTGGTCGCTTCATCATCCTCTACTTTACTGGGTGAAGAACGAGATAAATACCTCATTTTATCCTGACACTCCCTACACATCATGGAAAATAGAGTAGAGTTGGAGGGAATCAAGTGCAATTGTAGAGTTGAGGAGGCCTTGATGCAACTAAGAAGGATCTTTTCCATCAAGAACCTAGAGATGGAGATCACGATTATGGAGATGATCAAAGTTAGAAGGCTCATTAACGGCCACATCCAAAATCATGTTTTGGTTGGTGATTTTCTTGGCGCATACATGGACCTATCAGGTAGGAAATCGATTGGGAAGATAGTTGCCAACTACTTTCTAATAGAGCCATGGGTGAAAAAAGCACAAGTTGCAATCGCCAACTACAATAGGAAACACACCTCTCAGGCCTGAGTGGTGTTTTTGACAAGGCCCTAAAGTTTAATAAGGAACTTTGAAGGTGCCTTAAACTATTCAAAGAATGCCTTGTCCTTTGAAAATTTGAGCTTTTTCAAAAGTTTGTTATGGAGCACCTAAACTTTCTCTTGAGAGAGCAGTGGGATAGATTGGAGGAATAGAAGTGCGGATTGCTCTTCCTCCTATCTTCATAATCTTGTAGAACTCTTGTGTAACCTCTATGAGGGACGTTTTTGGAATTTAATATAATGGGAGCTACCCCCTTGGTAGAAACTTGCCAATATATATATATAAAAGATGGATAAATTATATGAAAAAGGGTCTTAAGAAATATATATATTGGTTTATTGGATCTATATAAATAAATGTATATATGTATATGTATTTTATAAAGAGAACAAAGTTGTTTACAGTTTTAATTTTTCCTTGTGAGTTGAAGTGATAACTGCAGATCATGAATATATATATATATATATATATATATATATATATATATATATATATATATATATATATATATATATATATATATATATTGTCACACCCCATGTGTTTCTACTATTTACTATTTACCTAGATTGGTTAATTTGTTTGATTAATGAATGATTGTGAAATCTTTGCATTTATGTGTATGAATCCTGATTTAAAATATGAAGAAAAATGGAATAATGCAATGTCTTGTATTATGTTTTATTATTATTAGAAAATGTATGGAGCAAATGGTTATATTTTGATCAGCTAACTACTATGATCTAAGTGGATGCAGGAACAGGTTGCTCCTCCGGAAGGGAGGGGAAGTGTCACTCAGGAGAAGGACTTGGTCTGGTAAACCTTAGTAAAACCTAAATTGAGCAATCACACACACAACCCTATCTTGACCTACATTATGTCGAGACAGAATGGGTAGCGGTAAGTGATCTATATTGTGAATGCATGTTTGGATGATCGTGTGAGAACTATGATTTAATCTGCATGTTAACAAGTTTACAATTATATAGACAAGGTTTTATCATGAAATGATTGTATGTTATGCATGTGTATATGTGGTTGTCATTCATGTCACTAATGTATGTGTGGATTCCATTCATTTGTGTCATCAATATGTGGGTCATGAGTTTAGGAATAATATGTTATAAGTGATTTTTGTGAATAATGATATATACATATAAATATATATAGAGTATTTATATATATATGTATGTATATAATATAATATAATATTATTATATTCTTATGTTTTTAAAATAAGCAATTATAATTCTTTTGGAAAAACGATATTGTTTTTTAATATTACCCATTTGATATATTGAATATTATATATATTAATAAGCATGATGGGGTGTTCATAAGAGGCACGCGGCCCATAAAGCAAGGAAAGGCAACGCATGAAGCACTTAGCATAGACGGCCATGTGTATAGGTCGTTGGAGGAAGTTCGTTAGAAGCTTAAAGCTTCTTAAAAAGCCTTATATATATATAAGCATAATGGGGTGTTCATAAGAGGCACGCGGCCCATAAAGCAAGGAAAGGCAGCGCATGAAGCACTCAGCATATATATATATATATATATATATATATATATATATATATATATATATATATATATATATATATATATATATATATATATATATATATATATATATATTAATAAGCATAATGGGGTGTTCATAAGAGGCATGCGGCCCATAAAGCAAGGAAAGGCAGCGCATGAAGCACTTAGCATAGACGGCCATGTGTATAGGTCGTTGGAGGAAGTTTGTTAGAAGCTTAAAGCTTCTTAAAAAGCCTTATATATATATAAGCATAATGGGGTGTTCATAAGAGGCACGCGGCCCATAAAGCAAGGAAAGGCAGTGCATGAAGCACTCAGCATAGACGGCCATGTGTATAGGTCGTTGGAGGAAGTTTGTTAGAAGCTTAAAGCTTCTTAAAAAGCCTTTCAAAGTTCTTGTGAAGTGCATAAACTATTAAACCATGCCTTGTGAGTTTGAAAACAAACTCTTTTACCACCTTTGACCTTGTCTTATGTGCTCATGAGTGGGTGAAAATCAGTTTTAAGAGAAGCTTTCTTTGTTTCCAATGTGCTTTTGACTTTTTCCATGGAAACAAATTTTACTATGATTTTGGAAATGTGGCAATTTTATAAAGAATGTTAAATCTTTTAGAAGTCTGATTTTTTTTGTGATTGATTATGTGACCTCTTATGTGTCTCCTTTTTTATTATTTCTTTGCCACCTCTAATTTTTGTTTTGTTAAAATTATTTCTTTGCCACCTCTAATTTTTGTGTCAACTTAGCAAGCTAAATTGTAGCTTGATCTCTCTTGGATTTTTAGTATAAAATGAGGAGCT
Source organism: Cunninghamia lanceolata (assembly GCA_027924645.1). Taxonomy (NCBI): domain Eukaryota; kingdom Viridiplantae; phylum Streptophyta; class Pinopsida; order Cupressales; family Cupressaceae; genus Cunninghamia; species Cunninghamia lanceolata. The sequence continues at coordinate 2,856,049 of BSBN01000771.1, forward strand.
CTTTCTCATTCTTTACACACAAGTTTTTCAAGAGCATTCTTATTCTGCCATTTTCATTTTTGAGTTAGCATTGACAGTTTTTGTCATTTTTGCTTGAAGTTGTTTTGGAAGTTTAGAAGGAGAGTTGTTTTATACTTAGGAGGAGGTTTTAGTTCTTTGGAAGGAGATTAAGTGAGGGAATCTCGTAGATTCATTTGGAGCTTATATCATTATATAATTTAGTATATATTTACATATATCTAGTAAGAGATTTGTATTGTGAATGTGAAGTTAATCTCAATAATAGAGATTTGTACCTATTTGGGACTTTATGTATAATTATAGTTTGAGTATGATTAGATACTTGTATAATGGGAAAGGATAGTAAACCGTATCTTGCATTAGTGTTACTTCGACATAGGTGTCATAGTAAAACTCAGAATAGGTTAACCTTGGGATATGTGATCAATCGAAGAGGGAGATAACCTAGAAATAGAGATTCATGTAATTGTTAGTAGGGATATTCCTGGGATTTGCTAATCCAAGGGAAAGGGAATATCATATGTATAGAGAATGATGCATTTGTTAAGTGGGGTTATTCGTGGGATTTGTTGATCCATGGGTAAGGGAATAACATTTGTATAGAGATTGTTGTCTTTGCAAATCAAGATAGAAGGGTGGGTGAATGTGTGACATCCATTTCGAGTTAGGGGTGATGAAACTTTGGACAAAGTAGTGTAAGTAGCCACTGTTTACACTGTCAGTTCACTATGATCCAGGTTTACATACTAGGAAGGCCAATCATGCTTGTAGGTTGTAGCCACAATGTATGACAGTACTAGCTATGTAGGACACAATAGCTTGCTCAATTTTAGGCTTTTATGAGGTTACCATACCAATCCCTTCATCCAAGGGTAGGGTCATTTACCGATTTGGTAAATGTGTGGGGGACCGTAGATAGTCCATGGATGGAGGTAAAGCGCTTGAGTGATGTTTCCCCTCATGCAATCAGTGGCCCAGATTTGAAGACAAAGTGAAATTATGTATCTCTATTACCTCATGAAGCTTGTATGTATCTATGTTATGAAAATTTGTAATGAGAGATATTCAATTATTCTATTAAGGAAAAGTAATTTGATTTATGCAATGGAAGTTTGGAATGTATATCAAATGTGCATTTTATCAAATAAAGGAAGGAAATTTTTTATCACTCATATATTGGATTCATGATTTATTTACTCTTGTGATAAAACTTAGTTGTTTTAACTTGGTAGAATAAGTGGCATGTTACACATGGTATCAGAGCTAACCAGGTTCAGCTCTAGAACCTATGTGCTCACTATGCTCTAAGAGTCTAAAGTTGAAACTGGTTTTATGCAAGAATGGCATAGTAGACTAACCAAGAAAATTGTCAAAAGGACTATTATCCAACACTTACCAAGCTAGTGGTTAAGAGAGAACCAACTAGGGAATTAAGGAATCCATGACTCAATTTAACTCTATTGAGGATGTATAATAGAAAGATTCTGAGATTGAAATAGAAAGGCAAAACCTTGGTCTGTTGCTAATTAGACTAAGAGCTCAGGTAGAGCAGTGTCTATATGCATTCAAGATCATTTTATATCTCAAGAACTTAAGGATGGGAAGATCTTGAAGTAACCAACCAGGTGCAGAAGCAACTGAGTTTGGAAGATTCTAGAAATTGTATCAACGATATGTAGATAAATTGGGTTTTTGTCTAACCCTAGACAGATTGGAATGAGTCAAGAGAGATAAAAGGATCAATAAAGGACAAGTAGTGATGTATTGGCATAAAATGCTTGGAAAAATAGTACAGGACTTGGAAATGCTTTTTGATTTCTAAGATTTATGAGAAAACCAATTTCCATATACAAAGAATCGTGCATAATTAGAGGAGAATAAGAGTCCCTTAATAACTTGTGAAGCCTATTGGAAAAAGTGTCAATGTGTAGTTGAGGACGTAAATGAAGAGGATCCTCTCGGGCAATATTTTGATGAAAAGATTGGGATTAGTATCATTCTTTTGTTAAGAGTTTGCATGAAGTTTTCAAGATAATTTGTAACAGTTGCAAGGAGAAATTATTAGTTATTTTCATAGCATTTTTGGACAAAAATTGAGAGCTATGTATTTTGTCTCTTGGTGGAGATAGAAAGTATCATTGCAATGATGAATGTGATCATTACCGAGATTTTTAGACAAGTTGATTAACTAAACTATTCTGGGAGGTAGGGAATAGAGTTTTGTAAACAAAGGGAAGAAGTGTGTGTTCCAACTGAAGTTTGTGCGTGTTGTTGTATCACCATCTTAGAATATCATCTAGGTGATGAGCGATAGATATTCCATGACGTAAATATGGATGTATTTTAATCTTTTGATTTTTGAGTATAATGAAAGTGTTAAGGGACTTATTTGTTATTGTAATAGTAGCATGGTCTCTAAACCATTGTAAGTTTTTAGAAAACTCGAAGTGCAATACAACAATCTACTCCCTTGTTAGTGACTCAGTTAGTCACGTAGTGCATAGTCAGTGTATCTTTTGATTTTGACACTTCTTGAATTTTTGGTGAAATTCCTTTTCAAATACGTGCAAGAATTTTTCATTGTTTTATTCCTTTATTCTAAAATGGTCTAAACACCAAATTTTGAAGATTATTATTTTATGACTAGTTGGTCAAAATTTGATATATTGAGCTCAAACTTTTGACTTATTATTGAAAATGAAATTGCTTATTCTTTGACATTGATTTAAATTATTGAGATGACTATACTATAATGTTTTTGGTTGTTCACTATGTTTTGTGCAATGTTCACCTTTATCATGTCTTGGATGGGCCTCTGATGGATTGTGTAAGGGAGTAAATTGTAAGAAATGCACTTGGTATATTCCTAACTCTACAGATTTTAGAAACCTTGTGAGGTAGGAAATTCTTTTTAAATCATAAGATCAAGGCATCTAGGAGTAACTAAATTCCTAGTCGATGTGAAATCTCTTTATTTCTGAAAGAGAATAAAGAGTGATAGCAAGTTGTCTATAATGTGAGAGAGTTAAGGATGATTAAAATCACTCTGTAGGGAATTGGTATCTAAATGATATTCCAAGAGTGGAAGTGGCAGATCATTAGCCTGAACTTTGTAAAGTCTTTAGCGCTAGAAGCTTAGCTTTTTATAACTCGTCTTATCACTCTGAGAGAGGCTGTCAACTTTAAACCATCTGCTTTTGGTCTCTCCAACCAAATCAAAAGCCTTACCACTTTCTAAGGATATGTCCTTAGAGTATAGTGTGAGCTCTACCATGTTGTTTAGGAATCTTTATGTTCCTCCTTTGGCAGAAGTAATTGTAATTTATTTTAGCGATAAATCAGAGGAATATGATCCCCAAAATTTTGTATCTGAGGATAAAGTTGAGGGTTATTACCCATTCGAGGATAATCTTGGACTAAAATTTGAGGGATATACTCCACTCAGTTGTAGTTGAGAGGGTATTCAAATCCTTTTCGATATAAAGGAAAGAAAAGTGTTTTATCAAAAGCTTATGTATATGAAATCTTTCTTAGGCAAAAGTTTTGAATAAGAATGAGAGATTATGTTTGGAAATGTTAAATGTTTTTAGAACATTGAGGAACATTTGCAAAATTTATATCTTTATGGAAAACCCACAAGGTGACCTATCTTGTTAAGATGGTTAGAACAAGGAAAGGATCAAGAGAACAAGAATGGCAAAAGAGTTATTCCAGGATATGAGGAAAAAATTACACCTCCAAAGTTTGAAGGAAGTACCAGATGCCTTAGATGAAGGTTGGGGTGGAGACTTAAATCAGAAAAGACGAGTCATATCCTATAAATCAAGAAGCAAAAAAAACTTATGAACAAAATTATGCTTCGTATGATTTAGAGTTAGAAGCAGTTGCTCATGTATTACAGATATGGAGACCCTATCTGTTGGAAAAATATTTGAATTAAAATCGGACCATCATGGATTAAAGTATCTATTTACACAACCCAATCTAAACGCAAGACAAAGGAGGTGGTTAAAAATGATATTGGACTAAGATTCCAACCTTAAGGGAAATGAGGATAGAGTTGCTAATGCTTTAAGTTGAGGAAGGAATATATCTTCATTGGAAACTATCCAAACTGACTTTAAAAGTTAAAGTATTGCAAGGATCCAAGGGTGATGAGTTCCATGAACAAGTCAAGCAAGCACTAGTGGATAATTTATAAGGTATGAAGGTTTTTGTTTTGAACCCAATGGGTTAATGAGGAATAAAGGAAGAATTTATGTACTTGATTATGGTAAATTAAGGAATTTGGTATGGGAGGAAGTACATAATGCATCATATTCAGGACATCCTGGTGTCACTAAGTTGTTAGCAGATGTAAAGCTATTATATGTTTGGAAGAAAACAAAAAGGATGCCACAAGATTTATGGCAAGTTGTTTAGAATGTTAAAGAATAAAGGTAACACCTTTTATACCAGAGAATTTACCTGGTAGAGCACAATGTTAGCTTGCAAATTTGTGCAGAAAGTGTTTAGATTACACGGAGTTCCTGAGAAGATTAGCTCGGATAGAGATGCACACGTGACAACAAGGTTTGGGTAAACCTTATTTTCAGTGTTGGAAATTAAACTTAATGTAAGTATAACTTATCATTTTGAGATGAGATGGTTAAAATGTGAGAGTTAACTAGGTTTTGGAAGAATTGTTGGAATATATTGTATGGATCAACATTATAAGTGGGAAGAATATCTACCGCTGGTGGATTTTGATTATAAAAATTCCTATCTTTTTTCTTGAAACATTGGACAAAAGAAGATGTCGAACTCCTATAAGCTAAGTAAGCTAGAAGATAGGATTAGCATTAGTCCAGAAATGTTGTCAGAAATGGATGAACATATCAGGGTGATCAGAAAAGATTGGCAGAAAACTATTAAGGAATAGAAAAGTTACGCTGATGCTAAGTGTATATTAAGATAATTCTCGATTAGAGAATAAAATTTCTTTTGAGGGTCCAACCCCAGAAAAAGTTTCATTAAGTATAGAAGGTATTCCAAACTAGCTCCTAGATATAAAGAGCTCTTCAAAATTCTTGAAGTTAACAAATCAATTGATTGAAGAATGATTTTGATAATAGCTATTTCCAGGAGGAACAATGATCTTAATGATTCAATTTGATATATTATATATATTTAACTGATGATTATTATATTCTTAGAATGTTTTACAAGTACAGGACCTAGGAATGGTTTTGATCAAGCCTCTTAAATGCTTGGAGTTCGCAAGCTCTACTTGCAGAATAGAAAGGTTATGTAATACAAAATCCTAGGATCAATATGCAAAAGATTCTGCCACTTAGAAAGATTATGTTGGGATAAAGCAAAATTTTCCACAACTTATTTTAAATTATGAAAGCTCTTGATATCAATATGTTTTGTAGTATGATACTTATTATGACTTATTTATGTTGTGATAATACTTGATACTTAAAAATCATCAGGGATGATGATTCACAAGGGGGGGAGTATGTCACACCCCATGTGTTTCTACTATTTATTATTTACCTAGATTGGTTAATTTGTTTGATTAATGAATGATTGTGAAATCTTTGCATTTATGTGTTTATGAATCTTGATTTGAAATATGAAGAAAAATGAAATATGTCTTGTATTATGTTTTATTATTATTAGAAAATGTATGGAGCAAATGGTTATATTTTGATGAGCTAACTACTGTGATCTAAGTGGATGCAGGAACAGGTTGCTCAAGGGAGGGGAAGTATCACTCAGGAGAAGGACTTGGTCTGGTAAACCTTCCTAAATTGAGCAATCACACACACACAACCCTATCTTGACCTAGGTTATGTTGAGTCAGAATGGGTAGCAGTAAGTGATCTATGTTGTGAATGCCTGTTTGGATGATTGTGTGAGAACTGTGATTTAATTTGCATGTTAATAAGTTTACAATTGCATAGACAAGGTTTTATCGTGAAACGATTTTATGTTATGCATGTGTATATGTGGTTTTCGTTCATGTCACCAATGTATGTGTGGATTCCATTCATTTGTGTCGTCAATATGTGGGTCATGAGTTTAGGAATAATATGTTATAAGCGATTTTTGTGAATGATGATATATACATATATATACATATAAATATATATAGAGTATATGTATGTATGTATGTATGTATGTAATATAATATAATATTATTATATTCTTATGTTTTTAAAATAAGCAATTATAATTCTTTTGGAAAAATGATATTGTTTTGCTAATATTGCTCATTTGATATATATATATATATATATGTTTTAATAAACATAATGGGGTGTTCATAAGAGGCACGCGGCCCATAAAGCAAGGAAAGACAGCACATGAAGCACTTAGTATAGACGGCCATGTGTATAGGTCATTGGAGGAAGTTTGTTAGAAGCTTGAAGCTTCTTAAAAAGCCTTTCAAAGTGCTTGTGAAGCACATAAACTATTAAACCATGCCTTGTGAGTTTGAAAACAAACTTTTTTACCACCTTTGACCTTTTCTTATGCGCTCATGAGTGGGTGAAAATCAATTTTAAGAGAAGCTTTCTTTGTTTCCAATGTGCTTTTGACTTTTTCCATGGAAACCAATTTTACTATGATTTTGGAAATGTGGCAATTTTATAAAGAATGTTAAATCTTTTAGAAGTCTGATTTTTTTTTGTGATTGATTATGTGACCTCTTATGTGTCTCCTTTTTTATTATTTCTTTGCCACCTCTAATTTTTTTTTTGTTAAAAGGGGAGATGTGTCAACTTAGCAAGCTAAATTGTAGCTTGATCTCTCTTGGATTTTTAGTATAAAATGAGGAGCTCTTTCTCATTCTTTACACACAAGTTTTACCAAGAGCATTCTTATTCTGCCATTTTCATTTTTGAGTTAGCATTGAGAGTTTTTGTCATTTTTGTTTGAAGTTGTTTTGGAAGTTTAGGAGAGTTGTTTTACTTGGGAGGAGGTTTTAGTTCTTTGGAAGGAGCTTAAGCAAGGGAATCTCGTAGATTCATTTGGAGCTTATATCACAGGCATGGGGATTTCTCTTTCATTATGCTTTTATGTTTTCAAGGCATTTTGTGTTGTTGTTATTGTGGGATGCATTGTTTGATTGATTATATAATAGTATATATTTACATATATCTAGTAAGAGATTTGTATTGTGAATGTGAAGTTAATCTCAATAATAGAGATTGGTACCTATTTGGGACTTTATGTATATTTCTTAGTTTGAGTATGATTAGATACTTGTATAATGGGAAAGGATAGTAAACCGTATCTTGCATTAGTGTTACTTCGACATAGGTGTCATAGTAAAACTCAGAATAGGTTAACCTTGGGATATGTGATCCATGGAAGAGGGATATAACATAGAAATAGAGATTGATGTAATTGTTAGTAGGGATATTCCTGGGATTTGTTGATCCAAGGATAAGGGAATATCCTATGTATAGAGAATGATGCATTTGTTAAGTGGGGTTATTCCTGGGATTTGTTGATCCATGGGTAAGGGAATAACATTTGTATAGAGATTGTTGTCTTTGCAAAACAAGATAGAAGGGTGGGTGAATGTGTGACGTCCATTCTGAGTTAGGGGTGATGAAACTTTGGTCAAAGTAGTGTAAGTAGCCACTGTTTACACTGTCAATTCACTATGATCCAGGTTTACATACTAGGAAGGGCAATCATGCTTGTAGGTTGTATCTACAATGTATGACAGTACTAAATATGTAGGACACATCAGCTTGCTCAATTTTAGGCTTTTATGAGGTTACCATACCAATCCCTTCGTCGAAGGGTGGGGTCATTTACCGGTTTGGTAAATGTGCGGGGGACCGCAGATAGTCCGTGGATGGAGGTAAAGTGCTTGAGTGATGCTTCCCCTCATGTAGTGGGTGGCCTGGATTTGAAGACAGACAAAGTGAAATTATGTATCTCTATTAGCTCATGAAGCTTGTATGTATCTATGTTATGAAAAATTGTAATGAGAGATATTCAATTATTCTATTAAGGAAAAGTAATTTGATTTATGCAATGGAAGTTTGGAATGTATATCAAATGTGCATTTTATCAAATAAAGGAAGGAAAATTTTTATCACTCATGTATTGGATTCATGATTTATTTACTCTTGGGATAAAAATTAGTTGTTATCACTTGGTAGAACAAGTGGCATGTTATATATATATAAAAAGAGGGGTAAAAAATTATTAATAAAGAAACTACAAGTACAAAACCAGGAGGACAACCACCCCCAAAAATAATAGAAAGCTAGAAAAAAGAACCAGCACCACAACCAGCCAAACCAAATCCAGGAAAACATCCCCAACCACAAAGCCCCAAGCAGGGACCTCAGTTATCCATCCATATCTTCTAAGATCAACCTTTCCAAATTTTGAACACAGTCTTGGGACAACTGGTCCCAACCACTAACATTCCAATCCCCCACCTGCTCTGAAGTCCACTTAGCTAAGCAATCAACCACTCGGTTCCATTATCTAGGGACATGGACAGACGAAACAAAGTGCATCGAGTGACCCAACCAAAGAATCTGTCAAACCACTGATGCCAATTTCCATTACACACCATCCACCACCCACTCAATCAATAGGTTAATCACAATCTGAGAATCAGACTCACATATAACCCTGTGCCATCCTAAAGTACACCCTCTTTCCAAAGCACACAGAATAGCTAGCACCTCCATAAAATTATTGGTTTGTTGCCCCTTATAGATAGAGAAGAAAAATAGGACAACATCAGAGCTATCCCTCCCTAATCCCCCATTCCCAGGATGACCAGGGTTCCCCCTAGAAGAACCATCTGTATTAATCTTAAAAACACCTGGAGGTGGAGGAGACCGCCTTCCATCTCTTTGAATATTACTCTTAGAATGGCCCCTTTTCATGGACTAGGAAGGCCATAAGCCTCCAACAACTATACTCAAATTAAGAGCCCCCTGCAACTCCCCACTATCCAACTTAGTAGAAAGATCACACTTAGTTGCTAAGGTCTCCTGAAGCATACTAAGAATCCTCTACCATAGCTACTGAACCTCCAACTTCCTCCCCTAAAAAATTCTCCAATTCCTTTCCAACCAAAGTTGCCACAAAATAAAAGTAGTCCTAATATTTCAAGCCACCTAAAGAAAAGAAGCCTTAGCTAGGGGTCTTCCCAAGATTCTCCAAAAATCCACCAGAGAAGAGGCATGGACACAGTCCTGCTTCCAAGCCCCCCACCAAAGGTGCCAAATCTCTATGGCCAGGGAACACTGAAAAAACAAATGTGAAAGGCACTCCTTGCTACTATGGCAAAGGAAGCAAATATAAGGCCCCTGAAAACCCCTCTTCCTCAGGTTATTCCAAGTGAGGCATCAGTTCTGAGCAACCAACCAAAGGAAATAATTATATTTAGGCTATCCAAACTTATTCCACACAAACTTCCACCAAGGAGAATCAATCTCTCTGAACTTTTGTCTGTCCAACTCTTGATATCCTAAAGCCACTGAATACACACCTTTCAAATTAGGACTCCAGGCCAAATCATCACACTCTCTTAGAGAACTACAAACCCTGTTATCAAGAATCCTAGATAATTCCTCCTGATCTTCCATCAACCCCCCTGCAGCCACTCAGAAGAATCTTTCCATCTGCAATCCTCCACCTAACCCAATCTCTGAACCGATTTGAAATGCTCCACCTGACTCCATCCTACTGTAAGAAAGAGATTGCACAAGGGTTGTAAGTGCGGATACTTAGACAAGATAGGTGGGTGTCCATCCCAAGAATCATACCAAAACAAGACCTATGTCCCTCTATTACAAATCCAAAACAACCCCTGCTTAATTAAATTGGCTCCCCTTTTAAGAGTGCCCCATATCATCGATCCCTTACCAGAAAGACTAATCCTTGGAACATCAACACTTTCCACCCCCCGTCCCCCTCCAAGTACTTATAGTTAAGGATCTTGGCCCAATCATAATCCTAACAAGTGCATCACCTCCAATACAACTTGGCTCCCAAGGCCTGACCAGTGAGATTAGCCTGTCGAAGGCCAAGTCCCTCCTCTTGTTTCAGCCTACAAATAGAATCCCACTTAACCAGACTCCACTTCGAAGACTCTAAATTACCAGCCCATAGGAATTGTCTAGAAAGAGCATCAAATTCATTAATGAAGCTTGAAGGAGCTCCCTGGGCAAAGCACCTATAAATGGGGAGGGCTTGAATCATAGACTTTAACAAAGTCACTCTCCTAGCTGAGGACAACCATCTGTAGGTCCAATGACTAACCCACTTACGAAACTTGTCTAGAATATCTTGTTAGATTCCTAGACAAAGAGCCAATATAAATGGGGATTCCAAGATAAACCAAAAGAAGGGTCCCAATCTGACATCTAAGAATCTCAGCAATCCTGATCTGAATAAGTTGTGAAGTGTTAAAAAAGAAGATGGAGGACTTCTCTTCATTGATCTATTGTGTGATAGGTAAAAAATCAGGTTAATAAGATCAAGCATAGCCATGAAAACCTAACCCTACCATCATCAAAGAATCTAATCCAAATGAAATCAAAAGCACACAATTCAAGCACAATATCAACTAGATTGTGTGATTCCTTGTTTATGATGTGGATTGCTTCTTCAACAATGAACAATTATGAAGATAAAAGCTGCCATGATGGATGGATGATAATGATAAAAGCTCAATGGATGCTATGGATGCTCAATATGCTTAAGATGATAATGTAGACGCTATATGAATGCTGGATAGATCTAGTATGGAATGAGAGGGTGTTTATATAGAACTCAACCAAAATCAATCAACGGTGGAGATTCGATGGCTATGTGAATGGCTAAGATTGAAAGATAGACATAGGTGAATGTGAAGATGACAAGTGGCAGGAAGATAGGGCCCATGTGTGCTTGTGTACATAAAAAAGTACTACATGTGAAAGATATTAAATAAAAGGATGTAGTACCACTTATCTTTGTAAATGAAAGAGGCACACATGTCGGCTCATGAGATAAATGATAAGGGAAATTAATTAAATAAATAAAATTTATTTAATTAATTGGAAAGTGGGTTTATGAAAGGAATCTTTAATTAAATAAATAAGATTTATTTAATTAAAAATAGATAGAATGAAGATAATTAAATAATTGAAGATTGTTTAATTATAGTTTAGAAGAAATAGCTAATGAATTAATTAAATAAATATAAATTTATTTAATTAATAGAAGAAATAGATGTGTTAGGGATATTGCTCAAGTGTGTTAAACAAATGCAGATGATGTGATAATGCGATGTTTGAATGCTAATGATAATGAGTCAATTTTGGGTATCTACATTTTGCACCTCTTTGATACAATGTTCGATAGAGCGTTGTGTCAAAGAAGATATGATATGCCTTCGATAAACAGGGTTATGCCCCAGTGTAACTGGTAGGTGATGCCCCCTCGAGAGGTAAGCCAGGCTAACTAGGAAGGGTTGGGTTGGCTCGCGATAGAAGAAAAGATAGAACACAAGGTTGACACGAAGAAAATAGGGTTGGGAGGGAACAAATGGGATGATGCAGAGGAAAATAGACTTTGAGATAGAAGAATTAGGGTTTGGATAGGGCTATAAGTAGGTTCGACAATGGAAAATAGGCTCATTTGTGCTCAGAAAACTATAGAGATCTAGAGCTCCTTAGAGTTGGTGTGTGATGAGAGGTGGAGAGCTATCAGGATGGTGATTCCACGCAAAGATCATCATGCTGAGCGAGTGAGGACACATGGGCGACTAGAGGGATCAGATGTACCGATATGTATTGAAACTTTTGCTAAAAGCATGATTTTGATAGGCTAGAAGCATCATAAATGCACACACGTCACCATAAGCAACTAGGTCTTAGGATAGGCAGTTCAGGTCGCTTGTGTAGGAAAATAGGTCTCTTACAGTAACTTAGGTCACTTTTAGGCGCGGCTTGGTCGCATATAGAAAAACTAGGTCACTTTTAGTCGGCTAGGCAATATAGAGGTAAAATGCGCATATGAATATAAATAAGTCGCTTGTGGGCAAATAGGTGCATATAGGAATTCAACTCGCTTAGAAAGGATAAGTGCTTGCTTAGGGTATGCAGCTCACTTATGGGCAAAAGATAAGTGCATGTAGAGTTCAGCTTGCATGTAGTCCAACAGTGATCACACATACAGAATAGATCACATATGAGAAAAATAGAAGCGCATATGGTAAAAGAGGTTGCTTTTGATCAACAGATAGGCGCATATGGAAAACTGAACCACTTATGGTAGATAGAAGCTAGGAGAGCAATAAACGGTCAAATTTTGATAGCATTTAAGTAGCGCAAAGGACTGACATGATGCAAGATATACTACCGCCTTTGTTATCACGGGAGCCACATCCTAGGGATTTGTGATTGGTGAGATTGTTGGATGCAAAGGAGCGGCTAGTGTTAGAGATCCTCAGGTTAGAGCATGTGTTAAGATTGGAGCCGGTGCAGGCACATCAAGGACTGATGATGGCGATGGTGGAGTGATGGATGAGCGAGCATAGTTCTTTCTTGTTGCCGATAGGAGAGGCTACGATCACACTGGAGGATGTGTTTCAGATTCTGCGGATTCCTATAGATGGGGACTGAGTTGATTATGATCCTGATATGGGTCCAGTTGTGTTCAGGAGATTATTCGGGACACACGACATTGGAGTAGAGGGCTGATGCAGAGCATCATGGTCAGCAATTTCAAGGTTCAAAACTTCAATGGAACCTTTCACTGTTTTCTTCTTGACAGAGATTAAGCTTCTCTTAAAACAAGGTTCTAACTCAGAACAACACATTTTCTTGACACCAAAGTGAGGGACTTCAGGACACCTCTCACCAAGATTCCTAACTCCAACCGAGACTCCATTTAAACTTCTATTCAACCCACTATATAGGGTCTGCAGGACAGCAACCTCCTAGACTGTCACACATCTCTGCACCATTGAAAAAAAACTATCTCCATGTCTACCTTGGAATGATCTATTCAATATAAACTCCATCTCTTTGTAATAACCAAACCAATCACATGCCTAACTCCCTAATGCCTTCAATGACAAAACAAACAAACATGATGAACAAAACTCACTACCTTCTTGACATGACTGCTGTCCTCCTCTCATCCTCTAACACATGATTCTGCAGGGGTCTTTCTCATGCCCACACTCACCATACACAATCTCCTGCCCCTGCAACCTTCACAAGGCTATGGATAACCTATTTCACATTCCCTTCCATTGATTAGAAATAAGAAAATACCAATAAAAAGAAGGAATGCCCATTAGCTACTCAGAGATACCCTACTCAGAGTTTTGGGACAGTCAACAGAAAACAGTCAATTTCTCCCTCCTAATGTAGTTTCAAGAGCCCAAACAAGGTGCACAGGATAGGTAATTCAACCACCTAAACATCCATCACAAATTCCCTTCACCCCCAGGCCGTACAAGTACGGATTTATGCAGAAAACAGTGATTTTTTTAAATGGAGATAGCAATTTCTGAAAAGAACAGTTTTTGGAAAACTACTGATAACTTTCACCTAGCATCATTTCAAGACTCCAAACCAGGTTCAAATCAAAGGTACTTCAAAACTCTTTCCATCCATTATAAATTTGTGCCATGATAGTGCTGTACATGTACGGAAAACTGCAGAAAAACAGTGATTTTTAAAAGTGAACAGCAAATTCAGAAAAAAAACAGCTTTGGGGAAATTAGTCATATCTTCCACCTAGTGCATTGTTAAGATCCCACACAAGACTCAAATTAAATCTAACACCATCTACTTTCCATCCAATATACTAAGAGCTTCTGGTGAGTCCGTACAGTCGCGGGTACTGTAGCAAAAACAATGAAAAAACAGAAAAAAGCAGAAAAAACCATAAAACAGAGCTTCTTTTGGTATTTTTTTCCAATCTAATCAATAATCTCCGTACAATACCACCTCCCTAGGCTTAAAACAAGCCTTAAACATAGCATGGAGTGAAGTGGGTCGATCCAACTGCCCACCATCATGCCTTTTTTTTAGTTTTGTAACTGCAGCATAAAAATAGAAACTGTCTTCTTTTTTTGAAACTGTCTTTGAAAGTGACTGTCCACCGATTGTTTTGGTGATTAGAAATCTTTTAACAAGTGGTCTAACCTTGGACAAGGTATTAACACAACTACACCTTTTAACATGCCTTTAAAAGGCTAAAAAGCATGAAAATGTAATGACTACCTATACAAACACTAAGACTTAATGACTCTTGCAAACTTAACATGACTGTCCTACTAGGACTTAACAACATAACAATAGGTTCATTTAGACATTGGGCATAGTCTATTTACTAGTATGGCTTTCAAGCCTTATACATCAAGAAAATGGTCTCAGAGACCTTATTAATCCAAACAACCTCAAGTAAAATCTCAACAGCTTAGTGCTCCTGCACCAAGGGCTCAGAGATTCCTATGGCGAGGATGGAGGAGCTATGTGACAGGTTGCAGCGAGTGGTAGTGGCTATCATCAGATGGCTAGTGGGAGATAGGCGAGCGAGAGGCTTTCTAGTAGGATGGGGGACAGTGATGGAGGGGATGTTCTCCTATGGTATGAGATATGCATGGACGGAGTGTGTGCTTGGACAGCTCTATCATTTCCTGCATGATTGTACATATATGTTCAGAGCGAGTATGTCTACAGGAGTTACAGTTTTGCATGTATGGGCGTATGAGCATTTTCCAATGACGAGACCAGAGGGATGGGTGGCTAGAGCTGCAGGAGATCCTTATGCTAGGATGTATAGAGGAGCTCTGACATACTGACAGCGTCGAGGAGTAGTGTACTGGCAGAGGAGGTTGGATGAGGTGGATAGCTTTGTATGAAGGCCATGGCTGGAATGTGAGAGATGGGATGAGGAGAATACTGAGCTTGTCTATGCTAGGTAGGCGAGATATATTTTTGGATGCGGCATATACATTATAGAGCGCTATTTGCCAGAGAGGGTGTTGAGATAGTTCGAGTTAGCACAGGCAGTACCAGTTGGTGATGCCATTTTTGGGAGGACTAGACAGGAGGTTTTTGATTGGGGGCCGGAGGTTGTGGTTGAGACGGCTTTGGCAGAGAGAGATGGGCTACAGCCAGTTGTATGGCAGTGGGGACAGGGTCCTGCAGATCCAGGGACGCTACCAGACTATGATGCATACTGGGTGACAGCTAGACCGACTCGACTGACGAGGGTTGGAGAGATTCAAGAGATAGGGATGGAGAGGCCAGTTAGGAGGAGGCAACGACAGGCTCCACCAGCGCATGTTGTTGTACTAGCAGTGCTAGGGATATAGATGTAGGGACAGATGCCAAGACAGCCTCAGATACTTGCACAGTAGATATTGGTGGGTGATGATGTTGGGATTCAGCAGCTGCAAAGGCGGATTAGAGAGGAGAGGAGATGGAGGCAGCGAGCACAGATGAGAATGAGGAGGGTGGAGATAGATAGACACCAGGCAGTGATTGGCTTACAGCATGCTAGAGCTCAGGCTCAGACATACTAGGCTCAGTTACAGTTAAGAGCGCAAGCTAGGGATGGACAAGATAATGGTGCACTTGCGAGGGTGATAGGGGAGAGAGATGTAGTGAGATAGAGTGAGCAGATGATGAGATTAGAGCGAGATACAGCTGTACAGCATGTGCAGGCTATGAGAGCTGAAAGAGATGGTTTGCAGGCAGAGAGAGATACAGTTGTGCAGTAGCTACAGGGGATGACTAGTGAGCGAGATAGAGCAGTGACTGCACTAGGGATGGATGGGGCTATGATGTACTTGGCTACATAGTTGACACAGGTACAGGCAGAGCTATGGAGAGTACAGGGTGAGGCTGAGTACTATAGAGGCTTATACTATGGGGTTGTGCCAGCAGAGCAAAGGCAGCCTAGCTTCAGGAGCAGGTCAGGGGCTTCAGGTTCACGGAGGTTAGGTGGATCTCGATCAGTAGCCTCAATGATGGGGCCACCAAGAGATAGGGGGCCAGGTGCAGGACCCAGTGGTGGTGGTCAGGGCGAGGGAGCTGCCAGTAGTCACTAGGGCTACCTTGTGTATATTATATCATGATGAGGCCTAGAGCTGATTGTACATACATTCTTTTATGGCTCAGCTTGTATATGTAAACACTTGTATATGGACACATGTATATATATATATATATATGATGGAGTATTGTTGATCTATATGATGTTGTAATGGATGCACTGTTGGTATTATGATGGTTATGCATGTTGTATTTGTAATCTCATGGATTATGTATGGATGTTTATGCAAATAATATGAATGGAAATGGTATGATAATGCAAATATGTAAATGGTTAGGATATGGATGAACTTATGCATATAGATAGATGGTAATGAATTGATATATGATGGACTTATGCATGTCTAACACACTTGTTTTGCAGGATACAAGACATGGAGAAAGGACGATGGAAATGATTGATCTTCGTTGAAGACTATATAGGCGAATAATAGGATGAATAGGTGGGATGATGGGCAGCTTTTTAAGTAATTTCTCAAAATAAAAAAGAAATGCAATCCTTATATTTGATATAGCATGTGGATGTTATGCACCAGGGTATAGAAGACTAAGGTGTTGAGATATCTAATGCGCAACTAGCATGTTACAATCTTGTCTGAATGTATGAGGTCAAGATGTTGAGCCAACATGCACAAGATATGAATAACAGTTAGTATTGTGAGATGGACTTTGACGCTATAAGCAATGGTTTGAGCTTATCTCCACTATACATAGTGATAGCTTGCTGGTTATATGTATGGAGCTAGTCTTGACATAGAGTAGTCTCAAGTACATAAGAGACTGTTTAGCTTCTCAGATGCTAGAGATATTGATATGTAAGATGCTAATCCCAACACGTACAAGATACCAATATGCATAGGAAGAGAATAAGATCATCCCGCAAACACGGCATACGAAAGCAATATGACCATGCCCCATTCCTTACTTCATCGCAACATACCAAGATATAGATGGATCAAGGAAGTCTTGATTAGGCATAGAAAAGGGACAAAAGATAAAACAAAAGATATTGTCATCACATTCTCTTGCCAAAATTAGGTGCTCTTAGATAGATTTAAGTTGGCACCTTGTTGAGAGGAAAACTACATCCTGTTGAAGGCTAAAGATGTTGATAAAATGCTATAGCAAATGTTGGCCTAAGGCATGCAGACAAATAGCTTCTGTCTTATTCTTGATTGGTTAAAGTGCTTGCGATTTCAGTATACACATAGTTTGCTTCCTACTTGAGCTGATCAAAGAGAAGAAGATGGAAGATGAGAGAAGATGGAGAAGATAGGGTGGATCATCAATGCTTGAGTACTGGAAACTTCCTTCGTATTCCAGACTGCCTACATACCCTGTATGCATGGGATCAAAGCACATTTATGATGAAGATGAGACATGATGAATATGTAGTTCTAGGTTTTATTGATGATATATGTGATGAAAGATAGAAGAATGTGTGATGAAAGATTAGAGGATGATTAGAAGAAAGATGAAAGATGGATGATGAAAAGAAGGGGCTATCGTCTTAGCCTGAATCAGAGTGCTTCCTTCGCATCTCAGATTGCCTACATACCCTCTATCCACGGGATCAAGGCTTTAACGATAGAGCTGGGATGTAGTTCTTGCTTATTACGCTAGTGAGTGATGTTGAAAGACTGACGTGATTGCTTGAATGTTTGCATTGGCGATGTCTTACAATTTTTGGATATCAGATGAGCAAGAACTGATTGGAAAGATATGAAGCCTGGTTACAACTTGTTTTGCCACATTTGTTGTTAGATGAATGCTATAGTTGAAGTTGAAAATTTGTTGTGTTGTGAGCTAAAGTGTTTGATGTGTTATGAGCTAGAGATAGCAGTATCCACTTCCAAATAAGACTCAACAAATGCCCCCAATGCGGGATGAGGTTTATTATGGAGCGACAATAAGGACAGCGTGCAGTCAAGATGCTAGGGTGTCAAAAGATATAGTTATCGCGACAATGTCTCAAGTATGATAGCTAGCATTGACAGAGATGAAGATGGAAAGGTTGTTTATTGCGATGATATGTGGATTATGATATGGACTATGTAGGATAGGATAGCGAAATATGGTAGGAAGAGTGATGATCCAACAAACCAAGCAGACGGTGGAAGCTAGTCACTACACAGCGCCTGTTTGCCAGGTTTTCACTATGGTACTTATCCAAGGCACCTGTTTACCAGGTTTTCACCAAAGGACGGATTATTTATCTTAGACTATTTTTTTTAATCCAAAGCGCCACAAAGTGGTTTTCACTGTTGGATGGATTTTTATTTTTTTTGGGATAGCTGAGATTCAAGGATAAAACTTCTTGAGATGAACGTTGTTGACTGGTTCATCCAAGGGAATGCCTTCAGGTGTTGAGAGAGTGTATGCACCTGATCCATCAACTGTTGTGATGATGAAAGGACCAAGCCAATTTGGTTCAAACTTGCCCTGTTTCTCACGGTGTTGCTGATTCTTTTGATTTTCTTTAAGGACAAGATCTCCAACTTGAAATTGACATTCTTTGATTTTTTTGTTGTAGCTATGGCGTAGACAGTTTTGATAAACTTAAAGATGGTTGAGTGCTATAAGACGCCATTTGTCTAGAAGCTCAAGATCATGGAGTCTGGATACTTGATATTCTTCCTCTAAGATAGCATGTTGTAAGGATACTCGTAGTGAGGGGATCTCAACCTCAATAGGTAAAATACCTTCAGTGCCATACACAAGAGCATAAGGTGTAGCTCCAGTGGGAGTTCTGATACTTATTCTATATGCCCATAATGCAGGATGGAGTTGTAGATGCCAATCTCGACCAGCTTCATTGACCGTCTTTTTGAGAATTTTGATGACTATTTTATTAGAAGCTTCAGTTTGGCCATTGCTCTGAGGATAGTAAGGGGTAGAGAACCGATGTTGGATATGGAACTTGTTGCAAAGATCTCTAACCTCTTGATTCTTGAAGGGATGACCATTATCTGTGACAATAGCTTGAGGAACTCCATAACGGCAAATGATATAGTGTAGAATAAACTTGGATATTTGCTTGCCTATAATATAAGTCATTGGTATGGCTTCCACCCACTTTGTGAAATATTCAGTGGTGGTGATAATGAACTTATGACCATTTGATGAAGTAGGATGGATTTTACCTATGAGATCAAGTCCCCACTGCAAAAAAGGCCATGGAGTAATGATAGGTTGAAGCTCATGTGCTAGTGCATGTATTAAATCTCCATGTTTTTGACATTGTAGACATCTCTTTGCAAATTGTTGTGCATCTTTTTCCATGGTTGGCCAATAGTATCCTGCTCGTAGAAGTTTCTTAACAAGGCCAGGGCCAGTGGAATGCGAGCCGTAGACACCTTCATGTACATCACGTAAGGCCACTTTTGCTTCCTCAGAATCAAGACACCTAAGAAGGATACCATCAAGACTCTGGCGATAAAGGGTGTCTCCTAGGATAGTATAGCGAGAGGCTTGACAAATAAAGGTTTTGCGTTGGTTGTTAGATAGTTGAAGTGGAAAAGTTTGATTACGGAGATACTCGTATAAATCCTCGTACCATGGCGAATTGGGACCAACAATGTCACATATAAGCTCAGACTATGGAACTTCAAATGCTGGAATCAAAAGTTGTTTGACCAAAAACTCACATTTATGTGTATTAGATGGCATGTATAGGAGAGACGCAATCATGGCCATGGCATCTACTACTCTGTTCTGTAGTCTTGGGATTTGTTCAAAAATGATATTGTCAAAATACTTTTTAAAATCATCAACCATTAGCTTGTATGGAAGAAGTTTCTCATCTTTTGTTTGATATTCATCTAAGACCTGTTTGATAACCAGCTGAAAATCACCAAAGACTTGTAACTGTTTGATAGCCCATTGAATAGCCATGTGCAATCCTATGATTAAAGCTTCATACTCTGCTATGTTATTGGTACATGGAAATGCAATTCTGTAAGATTTGGGTATACAATCTCCTTGAAGGGTAACAAATAAGATGCCTGCTCTTGATTCGTGTTGTGTGTATGATCCATCAAAATATAGCTGCCATCGTGTTGGAGAAGTTAAATTGAACAATCCTTCATCAGGGAATTTTGGATACATTGGATGAATGTCAATGATGGGTGTTGCAGCTAATTAATCAGTGATGACTTGTCCTTTGATGGCTTTTTGATCCACATATTGAATGTCAAATTCACTTAAGATCATGACCCATTTTGCTAATCTTCTCGTGAGAATTGCTTTAGAAATAAGATATTTGAGTGGATCAACATTTGTTATGAGCTTGGTTGTTTGGTTCAACATATAGTGTCGCAACTTTTGGGAAGCAAACACTAATGCTAAACATGCTTTTTCCATAGATGAATAATTGAGTTCATATCCCACAAGAGTTCTGCTAATGTAATAGATGGCTTGTTCTTTTCCTGAATCATCATGTTGAGCTAGAAGGGCACCCAATGCCGCTGTTGTTGATAATATGTAGAGCAATAATGGGTGGTCAAGCACAGGAGGTACTAACACAGGAGGTGTTTGCCAGATATTCCTTTATTTTATCAAAAGCTTGTTGACACTTTTCATCCCACTTAAAAGGTTCACCCTTACGAAGAAGATGCTGAAAAGGGTGACATTTATCTGCTAGTTGTGAGATAAATCTGTGGATGGACTGTAACCTGCCTTGTAAACTGCGGAGTTGCTTGAGATTTGTTGGCGAAGGCATTTCCATGATAGCTTTTACTTTAGTTGGGTCTACTTCTATCCCTCGTCGAGACACAATGTATCCCAACAGTTTTCCAGATGTTACACCAAATACACATTTCTTTGGGTTCAGTCTGACTTGATACTTTTCTAATCGATCAAAGATTTGTGCTAATACCTGTAGATGTCCTTCTCTTGTTTTAGATTTTCCCAAGATGTCATCAACATAGTCTTCCATGGTAGTATGAAAAAGGTCATGAAAAATAACTGTCATGGCTCATTGATAAGTAGCTCCAGCATTCTTAAGACCAAAAGGCATTACAACCCAGCAATATGTGCCCCATGGATAAATAAAAGAAGTTTTATCTTGATCTTCTTCTACTATTCTAATTTGATTATACCCTAAAAATCCATCCATCAAAGATAGCATTTCATGTCTAGTTGTAAGATCTACAATGTTGTCTATGCTTGGTAATGGAAAGTCATCCTTAGGACATGCTTTGTTAAGATCTCTAAAGTCTGTGCAACAGCAAACTCGTCCATCAAGTTTTGCTACAGGTACCAAATTTAAAACCCATTCTAGATAATCAATAGGCTTTATGAACTTTGCTTCTAACAGTTTTTGAATCTTTGCCTTGATCAATAAAGCTACCTGTGGATGCATTTTGCGTATTTTTTGTTTGATAGGTTTTGCATTAGGAGATACTGCTAGATGATGTACCACAAGTGATGGATCTAGACCCGGCATGTCAGCATAAGTCCATGCAAAATTTATAGCTCTTCTCAGAAAAAATGCTGTGAAGTTTCTTCTTTCTTGCTCTGATAGTGATGCTGCCAAAAAAGTGATCTTTGGATTCTGCTCTGTACCCAAGTTCATGTCTTGTGATTATTCAACTAGCACTGTTGATTTCTCATGATAATCAGTGGCAACTGGAAGATCAAATCCTCCATCCTCAGGTGCCTCAGAGAGGTTTTCACCTTCGGATACGTCCTTTATTTTTACTTTTTCATGGTCAAGAGGCGCCTTTCGATTTTCACCTAGTGACCTATTTTGTTTAATTTTGTTTATTTCACTTTCGCGACTGAAGGATTTAATACTTCCACCAAAATATGTTAGTTTAGGTAAGTCCATCATGAAACTTGCTTTGTGATCACCCAATGGAATGCCTTGTCGCAAGCCCATAAATTATGCAATAGCTTCATCATTTTCAAATGTATCTAACATTGGTGCCCCCTGTTGGTCCCAATAGATGAGGTCAGGATATACGAGTGAAAGGTTAATGGAGGAAGTGTTATGGCTAGAGGAGGCTATGGAGATCATGAAGATGGAGTGTTCTTGGAAAAGGTTGGTAATATGAAAGGGGGAATCATCAATAGTATCCGCATTAGAAGTCTCTCCTACCAAGGAAGGTCCAGCGTCAGTATCAGAAATACACTTAATGTCCTTGAGTCACGGTACCTTCAGCTGATAACCAAGGCCTTGCTTATTAAACTTCTTAGACACAATAATGGGTTCAATAGGTCCTTGTTCCTGTGATCCCAATCCACCATGTCCTTTATAGCCCATGTTCTTTATGATGCGGAACCCATTGTTGTATCTCTCTACTTCCAGTTGGACTTGGTCATTTTCATCAAAGAATATCCAAGAATCTATATCATCAATATCTTCATCATCCAGGAATCTGCCTTTAAGGAATATTGTAGGTGGAGCTTTGTTAACAGCGGGGGTTGAAGTTGGTTTGGATGTGGAAGGTTTACAATAGGATTTAGGGGATAATGGAAGGGTGCCTACACAACAAGAGTCTTGCAGTGTGTATTCACCAGGGCCATGTTCGGTGTACTTGATACGGAGGTTGGAAGCGGCTTTGCTAGATGATGTCTTGAGTAGATCGAAGGGGTCTACATAGGATGAAGATGAATATGCCTCGGTGTTGATAGGAATGCAGTTCAGAAATGGATTAGGATCAGCTTGGATAGTAACCTCAACACCGTTGTGTAGAAATTTAAGACATTGATGGTATGTGGAAGGAATTGCCTTGAGGGCATTTATCCATGGACGACCAAGGATGATGTTATAAGGAAGGTCAATATCAAGAACCTGACAATGGGTTTCTGTAGTGATCGGCCCAACTTGGATAGGCAAGAAAATAATGCCTTCAGTATCTCGCTCGGCATCATCATAAGCTCTGATAGTAATAACCTTAGAAGTATCAACATCCTTCTCAGAGTATCCCAATTGTTTTATAAATTTTAAAGAACATATATTAAGACCAGCTCCACCATCTATCAAGATGCGTTTGATACGGCATTGTTTAACAAACTCTTCAATGTGGAGGGCTTCCATGTGGGAAGGATGGATGGAGGGTTGAAGATCTTTGTCAGAAAAGGTTAAATGACAAGGGGTGCAATGCTAGTGACCATAGATTGGAATTGTGTGATATCAATATCGTTGGGCACCGAAGATTCTTGTAAAGCTTTGTCAAGGATAGCTTTATGAGCAGGGGATATGCGAAGCAACTCAAGAATGGATATGTGCGCGGGTGTTTTGCCAAGGTGATCCAAGATATTATAGTTAGAGAATGGTCGGGGAGGATGAATGGGTGCTCCTTGAATAGTGATGCGACCTCTTCAAGTGGTTACAACGTAGTCAGGTGCTTTACCTTGGATGGTAATGGTAGAAATGCGAGCATGGTCAATGCGGCCAATGGTAGACGATTCATAGTTGTACTGAATGGCATTCCCAGCATGAGGGTTACTTGTTTTGTCATGAAATGGAAGTGGATTCTTAAAAGTCTCTAGATCATAGTTCGATGTTGATTGTTGGGCAGGTTGAGTTGTTGAAGGTGTAACTTTGATTAAACCTCGATCGCTGCAATCTTGGATGACATGTTTTAAGCGCATACAACCATTTGTTTTGTGTCCTTTAACTCTATGGAAATCGTAATACTCATTTTCTTTGTACCAAGGAGCTTTGAAAAGCGGTTCACCATTAGGTGGTGCATCAGGTAAGATAATATCGCCCACTTGGAGAAGCTTTCAAAAGATAACTTCCATAGGTTCTGCTAATGGTGTAAATTGTGGACGCGGATTGGAAGTTTGTCGTTGTCGCGTTCATTGAAAAGGTTGTGTTGTTGTAGAAGTAGCTTGGATGTTGATGGGAGCTTTCAGAGTTTGGGTGTTCTTTGCGTCCACAACAGCATCATTGACAACATTTTTATTTTTGTTCCAAAATTGAGACTTATCATTGGAGTTTTGAGGATAGTCTTTGTTATCACGAAAGATCTTGATAGTTCCTTTAGCAATTAAAGCTCGTTCAATGATGGTTCCTTTGGAAACAAGTTCATCAAAGGTGCTAGCACTTTGCAATTGTAATTGGAATGACATCTCGGGATGAAGATTTTGAACAAAGATATCGAGTTGTTGTTTCTCAGGAATTTCCCTTGATAATTTGCTAGCCATATTATGCCATCGTTGAGTAAATGAAGAAAAGTCTTCACCATTGCGTTGTTTATTGTTGACAAGGTCGTTCATGTTTATCTCATGGTCAATGTTAAAAGCGAAGTGTAATTGAAACTTATTGGCTAACTCTGAAAAAAGACTTAATTCCCAGAGGTAAACAAGAGAACCATTCAAGAGCTTGTCCTCCTAAGCTTCGAGGAAATAGTCTCAAAAGATATGTATCATCATAAGCAACATCGAGACATGCCAGAGAGAATGCTCTAAGATGGTCTTCCAGATTTCCTTTTCCTTTGTACTTGTCAGATTGTGGAATTTCAAAGTGTGGCAAAAAAGGTGTCATATGAAGAGACTTGTCAAATGGATAAGCGCATATGTTTTCTAAAGAAAATGTCTTCTTGCCTTGTCCTACCACTTGGTTGATCATTTGTTGAACATCCGCTAAAGATAATTGTTGTTGTTGCAAAGGGGGTGAAACATGGTATGATGTATATTGAGGTTGTTGTTGTGGGATATATGGAGCCATGACCGTTTGTTGAGGTTGTGTACTCACATTGTATATCAAAGGATTGGGATGTGACACATATGTGGTTGATGATTGTTGTCCTTGAGTCACAAGCGGTGGTTGGGTATATTGTGACGAATGGGCACCAAGATTTTGCATCACATGTGAAGTGGAAGATGGATTGATGCTAGTTAATGGTTGGGAAGTTGGAGTTGGATTCGTGACATGGTAAGTGATGGAAGGATTGGTAGATGCGAAAGAAGGATGAACACTTGGGTTTGTATTTTGGATAACATGAGGATTGGTATGTGTCATGTGTTGGGTGATAATAGGCAAGCCTTGGGTAGGATAACAGGGATTGATGGTGTGTGAAGGATTGGAAGAGTATGACGGACTGGATGTAAGTTGTTCAACATAAGTGACCGTAGAGCTAGGATTGGCTTGAGAAATGGTAGGAGGGTCACTCATATCAATAAGACTAACATTGGGATTATATGGTGTAGTGGAAGGATTAGTAGAGATGGTGGAAAGCATATTAGTAGTTGGTATATGGGATATAGTATTCATATGGGATATGGCAAATTGTGATGGTCGTGAGGCTTGGACTATTGGTGTTGTTGGGATAGTTTGGGAGGCTTGCACACTATGGGATATGGGAATGGCTTGTGATGGGTGGAGTGTTTGCGCTTGGGCCACATGGACAGCTTGTGTTACTTGAGGAATGGAAACGGTCATGGTAGGAGGAGTATATTGAGGAACATGGAAAGGTGGAATGTTCATATTTTGTGACATGAGAGGGAGCACATTGGTTGGTATTATCAAAGGTTCTAAAGTGTGCTCCGAGCGTGGTAGATTGAATGAAGTAACAATAGGCAATGAAAGAGATGTGGTGGAAGATAGAGCTTGTGATATGGTTGGGGATGGTGTGACTATAGTGGATGGTCCCTTTGCAACAACAGTGGGAGTGTTTGGATTGTTCTCTCTAATAGCGGATATGTCAAAATCTCTTGGTAATTTAGCGCCCATGCGAGCAAGTTGCAAGAAGTAGTGATTAGGTTCAGATAGAACAAGTCTCTCAAATTGATCCCACACATGGGTGTTCTAAAATTCTGATATGTCTTCTTGGGATTGTTCTTCAAAAGTCTCGAAAGATGTTTGAGTTTGCACTTGTTGTGAAGATGACTCTCCAACAGTGTACCCATGAGGCGTAAACATATGAGGAGGCATACCAGTCATGAATTGAGTTGCGTCCTTAAGAGGTGTTGATCTAAGTTATTGCATCTCAGCTTGTAATTTGGCTTCCATTTCAGCTCTATATTGACTCCTAATTTGAGGCATGACGTTGATGTTGAAAACTAAAGTTTAGCTTGTCAAAGTTTTGAGACCCAAAAGATGATGGTTTACTAATTGGTTGGTTGGTTGCTTGGTTGGTTTGCTTTGGTTGATGTGTTGTTTTTCTTGGTTGGTTGATTTGTTGTTGGCTGGTTTTCCCTAGAGAATAGCTCACACACTCAAGGGAAAAGTTATTTGCTAAAAGTTGTTATGTTGTTGATGTCTGCTGAAGCTAAAGCTGATGTTTTGCTGATGGATCAAAATGATTGGTTTGATGTTTGGTTTGCTAGTTTGGGATCTCAAAAAGATGAAAAGCTCATGAAATGCGATTGATTGGTAAGCTCAAAACATGAGACAAAGTCCAGGTATCTGCTAATGATCAGAAACAGGTTTGAAAGCTAATGCTAAAACTAAGCAAGCTGGATTTGTGGCTAATTTGACTGAGTCACTAAGATTTGTTGGTATTAGACCATAGGCGACAAGTGATAGCTCATATGTGACTTAGAAAAGGCTAAAGGCGACTGGTAATAGCTTAAATGTGGACTGGTTTAGATTCTGTCAGCAAGTTACAGTGTTAACCAGAGGTGATTCGATTGTTCACAGGCAATAACTGTTGGCTCAAAAGTGATTTACTATTGATTGGAAGTGATTCAGGTTAGGCTAAAGGTGATAGACTGTTGTTTAAAGGTGACCTAATTCAGATAAGAGGCGACTGATTGTCAGTTAAAAGTGACTCTGTTTATGCAAAAAGTGATTAACTGTTGTTCAAAAGTGATTCAGTTTAGGCAAAAAGTGACTAATTGCGGTTTAAAAGTGATTCTACTATCTATATGCGGGCAGTTTAGGCTTAAAAGCGACTGTGTCTATCAGAAAAGATGTCTGATTTGTGATTTTTTGGCAAGAAAATAGTAATTACAGTCACTCACACTCACAACAATCACAAACTTGTACAACCTAGGCTAGGAAAGGACTGTATTTGTTGAATCCCCTGACCGTGCTTATTCAAAGCAGATAGTTTCAGGATCTTGGTAGCACTGGCTCCCCTCCATGACACACACTTCTCATGTATACCATGATCCAGGTTTCCTGTAAGGCCTGTCCCTCACCAAAACTTAGGATTGTCCTTGTTATCTCTTCTAAGAACCATGTGAATCAGGGCGGCTTCAAAGGTCCCACCTTTTATGTCACACAAATAGAGGGTTTTTTGGCTACTACACAAAGTTGCTAATAAGGGCATCCGTTCGAGTGGCTATACATGCGGCAGCACTACTCTCCATTGTGGAGTCTCCCAGCCTTCAAGGGTTACGCCTTGGAGGGTTTTAGGGGAGGTTGGCTGTCAGTATTGTTATCACCTAAATGTGCACCCTAACTAATTTGCAGAAATTAGTCTATTTGATGAAACATGGGAAGACCTCTAAGGTTGTGGGTCACTTTATAGGCAGAGGTCAACCTCCAGAGAAGGTCGGCTTCCTAACTTTGTATCCGCTAAAACTTTACTATTCTTATGACTTTGACAAGGAAAAGGGTAAGAAAACTCTATTCTACAATTGAAATTTAACTCTAAGGATGATACACCTATCTTAAATGAGGAATATGAAAATAATAGCTCAAACAATTGACAGGATGATTGAAATAATTGTTGCACAACCTATTAGTTATACCTCTGCATAAATATTTCACAAACAGGTCTATAGTTGTAGAATTTTTTAGAGGAAAAGCAATTTCACACTTAAATATTAATGCATATTTAGACACAATTTGTAACCTGCATAAGTACTTTCTGCAACAAGGCTCTTTTCCAAGACAATATTAAGAGGAAATAAGCTTACTTCACAGTTAACTCCACCAAATCAGATAATGAGCACAAACTGCATAAGATAGATAGGCAAAACTTCCAATCAATGATCTCCAAGGTTCTCACTGTATATCATATCAAGTAAACTGGTAACATGAGTTACAAATCTTGCCAAAATCCAGAGCAAGGATCACAAAATCACAAGTCTCTGCAAGTAGCATAATCAGAACTAACTCCAATGAGTCAATCAACAGTGACTTTATCCATCTAAGTGTTTTCCACCAAAGCAGGAAAACCAAACTGATTTGGGTCGGATGCCCAGAAAAATCCTCAAATCTAGGACCTAAAACCTCTCCAAACATGCCCAAACTACAAGAAAAAGTCCATTAGGACTTAACCAAACATTATGGCTCATGAGAAAAAGTCTAAAAAGGACTCTAAAAGGCAATAAAGCCCTCCTAAATACTCTCCAAGTAGTCAAGACAACTACTAACTGTCAATATGACCTATTCAAACACTCTCTCCTCAAGGCAGAAAAAGATGCTACAACAAAGGGCATGTGTCCACCACATCCTCCTTGCATTAAGAGGTAACAACAACCATTAAATGATTTATAAGATCATCATTTAGAGTTTATTGTTTTACATTTCATTGTATGTGCAAGGAGAAATAAACATGAATGTGATAAAAAGCACCGAAGTGCATACTCTAATCTAAGGAAGTAAAGACTTAATAAAGTCTTCATATATCTCATGACCCCTTCATGGCATTCTCCTAGGGCTCACAAGTCATTGAGTCTTGACCACGGCTTTATCTTCAACTTTATGCAAAAGGAAAAAACACAAATAAAGACCCATCAGATCTTTAGGGTTGAAACCCTAAGAAGCACAAAAATCAATTCTCGTGCCCTCATTTTGCATTTTTACACTTTTCCAATCTTGCTCTATTGTCTCCTTGTGGCCGACATGAGGGTTTGTAGCTGAGGTCTCTGAAGATGTTTTTGTGCTATTTTCTCAAAGCATTTCGACTATTTTCCTCCATGAATGGCTCCTGTAGCTTCTGGTGAGTTCCATGATCTCATTTTCTGGAACAAAATTGTAAAAAACTCACGATTTCCTGTGGTTTTTTTAGCATTATATCTGTTGTTCACCTTATTTTACTGTATGGCTATCTATTTCTAAAGTATGGCAAGATGTATTTTCTGTATCTGTACACCTTCTTCTATTTCTTCAGTTAGGTTTTCAAGAAAATAATAAACCCTTACCCTAACTGAACGGCCATGGACAAAGTTACTTATTATGGTTTCCTCTTGCAATGATAATACATTTTGTAACTGAAGTGCAAGGGTTTTCCTGTAGGTGATTTTCATTGCTTTTCCACGGCCTTATCACCATTTTCTGATGTCACTTGGCATTGTCACCGCATATGCTAAAGGCTTCATTCTTTTGTATGGCTGAGATAGACAGTTTTTAGTTTAATCATAAATGACTGCCTTTTTTCAGGTGTAATGCATGAGCTACAGAAAGTATGAAAATTTGCATCTCTTTCTACCTTTTCCAATGAACATTACACCTTAGGGTTTTGCTAAAACCCTCACTGTATTTTTGAATGGCCCTGAGGAAAACACTTGCTTAGGTTTATTTCTGCAGGAAAAAGGCATTTTGGAAAAGCAAAACAAGTTTCTTCAGCTAGGGTTTGTAGCTGGTATATATCTTTGACAACTCCCATAATGATTGTTGAGCTGCTCATTTACTGTCTTATGAATGTATTGGCTCCTTATCCACAGTGGAGTCTAATGTCACTTTATGTCTTTTGCTCAAAATTTATGACTGTCCCAGTCACACCCACATGACTGCTCATTCCTTTATGCTATGTCAGGGTTATTTGTCAAAGGCTATCATTGACCTCCTTATTGCTGCTTATCTCTTCTGCACATGTGGGCAAACGAAGGTTCCATAGATGATTAAAAGATAGCTTTACTTGAATCTCTATACTCTGACAGTGACTTCTGTACATATTTCATAGCATTGTTTCAAGACTTAAATACTCCATCCTGCTTGCATGACTTGTGCCAGCCTTTACTTAATAGTAGAGTGTTAGCTTGAAAATGACTGTGACTCTCAGCATATACATTCACCTCTGTTCAGCTATTTCTTTGTTCACTATTACTTTGGTTGCCTTCTGATGATGTTCATGAAAGTTATTATCTCTTTCTCATGTGACTGTCATTAATGGCTGTTTATTTTTTTGTAGCTGATCTGTTGAAATTCGGCCTCATTCTGTAGTATTCATGGCATATTTTGATATTATCTCTGATATGTTCAAAATTGTAGTTGTTCCATTCATGCATGTTGTCTTACATATCTGGTGCTTTCCTCCTAAAAGTCTCTGGTCACACTTCAAACACAGCTCTTTTAGACCTGCAAATCACTTATGACTGTCCATGTTGGTTTAGAAATCTATACTACACCTTTCACCCTATATGTGTATGACTGTTACCAACAGTCTCTTGCAATCTAATGTGTAGATAGATTAGTTCTTGGCTGCTGACTACTCATGGATAGACTGTTGTTTGCTAAGGACTACTGCTTATTGTATTTCACTATTTTCTCAAAATCTCTGTCCATATGTCATGAAACTAAAAGAAAACTCCAACATAAGTCTATTGAAAGAGAAACAGTCTTCTTTATTTGTATGTGTTTTAGACTTGTCTTTATTCTCTTGTCACTGTGCTTTCCAAATCATTATGTACCTTCCTTTAGCAATGTTATCTGACTGAGACAGGTCTCCACAGGTTTTTCCCAAACCTCTTGCATTGATAAGTACATTTAGTCCACAAGGTTTATCACTGTCTCAGAGTTCTTCACCCTTTACTCCACTGTCATCAAAGACCCCTGTCAACCTTGTTCAAACTTCTTCAGCACCATGTATTCTCTTGTCATACTCATGCATCATTCCTTGTTGTTGACTGATTTGGCTTTGTAGGGTATGTAGTAAATACTCTATCTCTGCATCCTTATAATTGTTCCTGCCTTGACATCACTTGATGACTGTTGACTGACCTATTGATGAAGACACATACCTCTGTATGATCCTATCTTTATATATGTCAAACCTTCTTTATTTGACTGTCCCTTCTGATATCTTGACATCTCTGGCATATCTTGACTGTTACCATGCTTGTCAAGACCCTTGCTCACTGTCACTGTGCATGATCAATGAAATGATGTATCTTTTACAATTGTGAAAATTTGTGGTAAATATCTCTATCATCCCATGCTGACTCTGTAAATGAGGTGCTTTTCCTTAAGCTCAACCTTTAATGATACTCATAGCTCCAACAATCTTTGTCAATAGTATATGTTTCTGATAGTCCTCTTAACTGTCTTCAAGGCTGGGCTGTCTTGTGCTTTCATAACAGAGATGAATATAATATCCATTATTCGATTATCTCTTGACATTTTTTGACAGTCCTCTGTTGACTGCATGACTATGCCTTAAGACAGTTCCTCAAGTGACTGTCTCTTGCATCTGGTAACTATTCTTCATTGAAACTCTTTCATCACACAGTCTAACTTAGTACTACTCTCTGTATTGACTGTGGATAGCTTTGACAACAATGACAATCATCTAGTATGTGACTGTCCTCTTTTCTATGCAGCAACCAGATGACTGTCATGAAAAGGTACACTGTCCTTAGCTTAGATGCATGACTATACCTTATAAAAGTATATGAATAGCTCTTATTATACAAGTTGATCCTTATTTCTATTGAACATATATGAGATCTGTTGCAATGTTTATGAGCTAGGCTCAACCCTTATGGGAGCCACATTTTCTCCACTCATAATATAACCTGATGAATCAAACAGAAAACTAATTACACCTGTATCTGCACATGAAGCAAACTTGTTAATAAAAACAAATGCATACCCTGGATGCATTAGATAACTTTAGTAGTTCTCTGGTACATTTATGGTATACATGACTGATTTATTACATCTTGTTGAAAAGCCTATACATGCATAATGAATGCGTATATAATGAATGTAATCAGTCATTGCTTAGAGCAACATTGCTCTAACACCTTATCTCATCTTTTGTAGGGAAACAGGACAACAGACCAAGAAAGCTCAAGTTAACAACTCCATCGGCCAGACAGACCAGTCATTCAGGCAATGACTGGTTACCCTCATTCTATACTCCTTTATTTACTTTCATTACTTATTCATGTATATGCTTTTTCTCAATTTGTATTGAATAAGCGAAAGCTAATCTCACGGCTTGTGTGAGACAAAAGGATATTTTTTTATTCAATAAAGATTACTTTTCTCTGTTATATGCACTTGTGTCAATGCAATATTCCATTACAACTTTTTGTAATTCTTTTTCTGATTTTGCTTATACAATTGAATGTAGCATTGGAAAGTATAAAAAATGAATCTCACTTCCCTATTTAAAACAATGAGCTCTACCTGATTGAGCTGTAGTAAAAATCTGGGTAACAGGTATAATGCAACAACACCCATTGTTTGTGGCTTTCGACACAAACACTTTTCTTATATAGTGGTTCAGAAGGACTTGGCTTTAGCCCGTTACCGCTTGGGTCATATCCCTTCTCACACCAGGAAGGCAGGCCCTCTAAAGATAATAACAAGTTCTCATACACCCAAGATCCATTTGATAGGCAAGGGGAGAGGATACTTTTGTTATTAAATTTGGGTTACAATTAATCACATGCAAGCAATCAAAAAAGATAAATCAAGCACGGAGCAAGCAATGATTCATTTTAAGCACCAAGCCCAAATGTTCCTAATTTAGTGAAAAACCACAAGTCTTGGACCGATCGGAGCTGCAACAGATATGTTAGTAGTTTGATAACCTCCTTTTCTTGGACAAATCAATAAGATGTTGCACAAATACCCAGTTAGTAGCTAAGAAAACAAACTACAAATTATACAGACTGGAAGCGACACAGTTTACTAGAGGCGATTCACTGTCTGTCAAAAGTGATCTCTATTCTGTCACAAGCGAAATCTTGTAGATCATACCGAAAATGCCAAATGTGAATTATTCAGGCTCAAAGGTGATGTGAAAAGGCATGAAGCGGTTGATTTCGGCTCATAAGCGACCTAGATCTAGCAAAAGAATCAGTACGCAACAAAAAACCCTAGTTCTGCAATAAGCGACACGATTAGCTAAAAGTGATCATTGTCGGATCAAAGGCGATTCAATTAAATGCAAAAGCAACCACTATTAGGATAAAAGTGATGCAGAATAATCAAAAAGCGATCACTGTTAGTATAAAAGTGATCCAGAAAATGCTACAAGCGGCAGATTTCAGCGCAGAAGTGACGCGAATATGCAAACAGCGACGGGTTTTTGCTCAAAAGCGACTAGAACTTATCGTAAGCGCTCAGAAAATCTGATCTTCATAAAAATAACTTCAAACAGCAAAGTCAATCAAGGACGTGGGTCCCACCAGGCATGCCAAAATGTGATAGGTAAAAAAACAGGTTAATAAGATCAAGCATAGCCATGAAAACTTAACCCTACCATCATCAAAGAATTTAATCCAAATGAAATCAAAAGCATGCAATTCAAGCACAATATCACCTAGATTGTGTGATTCCTTGTTTATGATGTGGATTGCTTCTTCAACAATGAACAATTATGAAGATAAAAGTTGCCATGATGGATGGATGATAATGATAAAAGCTCAATGGATGCTATGGATGCTCAAATGCTCAATATGCTTAAGATGATAATGTAGACGCTATATGAATGTTGGATAGATATAGTATGGAATGAGAGAGTGTTTATATAGAACTCAACCAAAATCAATCAACGGTGGAGATTTGGTGGCTATGTGAATGGCTAAGATTGAAAGATAGACATAGGTGAATGTGAAGATGACAAGTGGCGGAAAGATAGGGCGCATGTGTGCTTGTGTACATAAAAAAGTACTACATGTGAAATATATTAAATAAAAGGATGTAGTACCACTTATCTTTTTAAATGAAAGAGGCACACATGTCGGCTCATGAGATAAATGATAAGGGAAATTAATTAAATAAATAAAATTTATTTAATTAATTAGAAAGTGGGTTTATGAAAGGAATCTTTAATTAAATAAATAAGATTTATTTAATTAAAAATAGATAGATTGAAGATAATTAAATAATTGAAGATTGTTTAATTATAGTTTAGAAGAAATAGCTAATGAATTAATTAAATAAATATAAATTTATTTAATTAATAGAAGAAATAGATGTGTTAGGGATATTGCTCAAGTGTGTTAAACAAATGCAGATGATGTGATAATGTGATGTTTGAATGCTAGTGATAATGAGTCAATTTTGGGTGTCTACATATTGACCTAAAGTACCCAGATAAATATCCAAAACCTTTCTGAAGTTAACCACCTCATTGACTTTATCTAAGCCCGTCAAAGCAGTGTCATCCACAAATTGTAAGTGAGAGTGAGGCGGCAAGCTGTTGCCCCAACTCCATCCTTGTATCAAGCCCTATCCCACATGAGATTTTATGAGTCTTCCCAATCCTTCAGTTGAAAGGATAAACAAGTATGGTGGGAGAGGGTCCCCTTGCCTCAGGCCCCTAGTAGCACCAAACTGCGTAGAAGGGTCATTGTTAATAAAAATAGAGAAAGAAGTTGGCATAACACAACTCATAATTGTATCAACCCATTTATACCAAATCCAAACGCCAACAGGACCTTATGAAGAAAATCCCATTTGACTCTATCATATGCCTTGGCCATATCTAGCTTAATGAACATCGCTTTGTCCTTAGAAATTGCCATGGAGTGAATAGCCTCTGTAGCCACCACCACACCATATAGAATTTACCTTCCAACAACAAATCCACCCTACTCTTCTGAGATCAACCCGTTGAGCCACGGATCAAGTTGTTATGCAATCAACTTCATGATGATCTTATAGATAACATTACACAGAGCTATTGGCCTAAAAAGATTCATCAAGTTAGCTCCTTTAGTCTTAGGGATAAGAAACATGAATGTAGCATTTAAAGCTTTCAGCATCTACTTGCTCCTTTTCAACTCCTTAACCACCTCCAAAAGATCAAATTTGATAATCTCCCAAAAAACCTAAAAGAATTTGACTAGGAAGCCATTCAGCCCAGGGGCCTTCCCTCTTTTCAGCTGAAAGATGATCTTCTCCAACTCAATCATAGAGATGGGACAACAGATAGCCTCGTTCATCTCATTCATCACCAAAGAAGGGGTACACTCTAGAAATTTATTTTCCTTATCAACTGCTAAGAGGGAATCCTCCACAAACAAAGAAGAGAAGAATCGAGAAGCCTCCGCTAAAATCTCCTGACCAAAGGATAGTTGAACCCCTTGAGAAGGCACCAAAGAAAAGATCCCATTCCCATGTCTCTTGTCTTTGACAGAGTTATGGAAAAAGGAAGTATTTATATCACCTTCCTGGAGCCAATCAACTCGTGACTTTTACTTCCAAAAAATTTCCTCATGCAAATCCCATGTTGCCAACTCCTCCAAAGCTTCAACTTCATCCCTGAGACTCCCCGCTGTAAGGCCAAAGTACCTAATCTAACAGTTAATGAGATTTAGCCTGGATTAGGTAGCCACCTTAGCCTGGAAGATGTTACCAAAATATTGCTTGTTCCGCTTCTTAAGCAAAAACTTTACATACCACAACCTCTTACAAAGGAGTACACAATAGTACCATAAGTTGGCTTTCCTTTACTCCACCAACCAACCATAAAATCATGAAGGGAAGGGTCTCTGAGCCACATAAGATGAAACTTAAAGAACAGGTTGTTAGAAGTTCTAAACAAGGAGGTTGTGAGTTTAATAGGCCAATGATCTGATCCCCGCCTATATAGGATCTTAGAACTCGTAACCTAATTGCTACCAATCCAGAAACTAGAAAGCAAAAACCTGTCCAACCTTTTAGATATATGTTCCATCTTACATCTTTTGTTACTCTAAGTAAACAAGTCATTGGAGGGTTTAACATCCACAAGGTTTATGCAAAGAATATTATCTCTAAATATCGTAGAAGAAGGATCCAACTTGTCTAATCCCCCCTTCTTCTCATCCAGACTAACAATCACATTAAAGTCTCCCACCATAATCCAAGTAAAATAAGGGGCCAAGGAACAAACATAAAAAATATGAGACCAAAGAGAAGACTTTCCCTGAGTATCAACTGGGGCATACACATTGTTGAAAAGAATAGCTTCTCTAGAAGCATAACTAGTCGTAACCACTGACATAGAGAATATACTAGAGAGCCACCAAATAGGAGAAGCCTCATGTAGATCCCATAAGCAAACCACTCCACCTACACTTCCCTAGGCCCCAATACACTGCCACTGATCTCTAACCCATAAACTAGAAGCTATGCTAGACATACCTTCCATTGACAACTTCAATTCTTGAACGAAGACGATATCAAGCGAATGAACATGAATCAAATCCCAAACAACCTTTTGTCTAGGGATGTTGTTCAACCCTCGTACATTCCATGAAAGCACAATCATTTGTGAGAAGCAGAAAAGTGGGAATCAATAGTTTTAACTGACCCTTATTCAACCAAAGTCTCACCTATCATCTTAACTTTCTCTTGATCCTTCTTCCACCCCAACTTAGGAGGCTTCTCAAGAGAAGACTTTTTGAGATACTTCTATAGAATCCCAAGGGGGGAATGGGATCTACTTCTAACCCTAGGAGTTTGATCTTCCTTTTCAAACAACAAGATTAGGGGAGCCTGAAGCACACCAATCTTTGCCTCCACCACACCCTCTGGTACCGAACATATAGAAACCACTGGAACTTGATTTATTTCCATCTGAGAACCTGTGACCTCCACCTAAATGTTATCATAGATATCCTCATCCCTTAGACCCTCCTGGACCATCCCCAGAGGGCCTACCCCATCATGCAGGTCCTATGTTATCATCCCTTGCTGCTCATCCGCATCTAAGGCATCAAAATGGTTGTAAATCTGATCAGCTTGTTTGTCCTTGAGAGTCCATTTGTAGCCTCTACATTTATTATGGGATTTTACCGAGATAAAACCCTCCTTGTCTGTCTCCTCAACTGCAAGTGGGGCTTTCCCCTTATCCATCTTCAGAGCAGGTCTAGAAGGTTTAACATTCTAGGACCCTATAGGGTTAACTCTGGGACACTTCTTTTGCAGATGACCATACTCATGACAGATTCAACATCAAAATAGGAGGGGCTCTTAATCCAACTACTAGGTCCAAGAAGAATCTCCTAACCAAATTTCTAAAGAGTCTAGCAAAGGATTGTTTAAATCTATTTCAAGACAAATACAGGCAAAAGAAATTACCTTTTATCCAATGTCTATTGCGAAGGGACCACCGGCTTGCCCAGAAGAAGCACAACCATATGCAGAATATCATTCCTCCAAAATTCAAGCGGGAACCAAGGAAGCCAGACCCACACCGGGATCCTAGAAGGGAGCTCCTTAGT
The DNA here is from genome assembly GCA_027924645.1 of Cunninghamia lanceolata. Lineage (NCBI taxonomy): Eukaryota > Viridiplantae > Streptophyta > Pinopsida > Cupressales > Cupressaceae > Cunninghamia > Cunninghamia lanceolata. The sequence goes on from BSBN01000771.1 coordinate 2,893,458, forward strand.
TGGATTAAATCTGATATGCCAAGGCTTAATAAAAAGGCCAACCTGGTTATAAAAGTATGGGCCCCCCTCAAATCCCTTATTGCGATCTGTCAAATTTAAGAACACCACCAAAAAGAAATTATTTTTCGTCAACATAACCTCCACATCCCCTTAAATGACAAATAAATTTGAATGCCCATAAACTTATAAATTAAGGCATGATTTGTCAGATAACATACATCCTCCTCCACTGACTCTGGTTGAATCACCAAAGTCATCCTTTCCTGACTCCTCTCAAGACATCCATTCACCTTAGAAACTCGAGGACCTCCAAACGGAACTACACACTCACTAGCCAAATCCAAGCTGAAAAAGATGAAGAGGGCTCTTCTCTATTAAGAGCCTCCCAGAAAGACACCTTAGTTTCGTCTAGCGGGCACAAAGCAAACCCCATGGATCTGAGATGCTAAAATCCAAACCTATGGCTACCCCACAAAGGCAAAGGATAAAGCCAGCAATAATAAAAACCTCCCAAACCCCATGGTAGCACCACCCCAGAAACCACCCCTCTGAACCTCAAATAGCAACCCCAAACCCCAGATAAATCCCACGAAGGGCCCAAAACACTTGTCAAAGATAACAATTTGCTCCCCCACCGTTGAGAACCAACCTACAAACACCATCAAGGATGACCCAGCCGCCAAAGGCACGACCCGGGTCACGCATGGGCATTCCCTACACTGTGCAGCATGGCCAAACATGCCTCCATCTTTCTAGATCATGAAAATATATCAAATGAAATACATATATCTATTAAATTTGAGTTAAATAATATCATAATATAAAAGATAAATTCTAAAAATAAATTCATATTATTATTTTTGGACAAAAGGTGATAAACACCTCTACTTGTATTATATCAAGAAAGGTTGCATACAGAGTTCACAGGACACAAATGGGTTGATAAACAAAATTACAGATGGAGAAAACAAAAGATACAATTGTGATTTTTGGAGACAAAGGCTTCTAGGCCCAAAAATGTGCATAGACTAATAGCTATCAGTTAACAGGTGAACTAGAGTCATTCACTTCTAGGAACATTGGGGGAGTAGTAGGAGGAGCCAGGGGAGCTATCAATGGAGGACGACATGCCACGTCTAGGGCGTGAAGTTGAAGAAACCAAATAGCACTAAATATATTCTTCGCCTTGACATCTAGTGAAGGTGACAACTGGAATCGATAAGCTTTGAGGGTATTGTTCAATGTATTTGCACATCCATTGCAAAGTTCTCAAGCATTTCTTGACCGAAGAGACCCCTAATTGGAGCCTTGCCTATAAACATGTCGTATTCCTCCAAGGCATTCTTAAATTTATCTGGTGAGACTATAAATACTTCATATCAATATTATACTTCAATTCATATTATTATAATACTTCATATCAATATAATATATAGACCTTTACATTATATATGTTTGTGTGTAGATCTATATATTTATAGAGAATTATATATAAAGATTTCTATATAGAGAGAGATTTTTGTATATATATATGAATTTATATTAGGTGGATAAGTTATATGAAAAAAGGGTAACCTCCAATACAATCTCCATCAACTGATAATCCAATAAATAAATGTATATATATGTATATGTATTTTAAAAGAGAACAAGGCTCTTTACAATCTTAGTTTTTTCTTGTGAGTTGAAGTGATAACTTTAGATCAAAAATCTATTAAATGAAATATCTATTAAATTTGAAAGTTAAACAATAATATAATATAAAAGATGAAATATGAAAATGAAGCCTCGTTAATGGGAGTAAGGGTGTTGAGACTCGAAGGAGAAGATTGGAGGCTAGATGGAGTCCACTGATAAAAGGATGGGTAAAGATGAATTTTGATGGAGCCTCTAGGGGCAACCCTGGAGCCTCCAAGGTAGGGTGTTTAGTGAGAAATTGGAAGGGAGTGGTGATTGGGAAAGCGGCAAAAAAACTTGTCGTCGGCTCCAACAATGAAGCAAAACTCCAAGCCTTAGTACTAGGCCTACAGATGTGTCAAATCCTCAATCTGAAAAAGGTGATGATAGAAGGGGACTCACATATAATATTTAATGCAATTAGGAATAAAAGAATTCAAAATTGGAAACTTCAAGGATTGCTATTAGAAGATTTGGGTTTCATCGATAAATTAGAAGGGGTTGTGGTTAACCACATATACCGTGAGGCAAATGGGGATGCGAACAAATTAGCTAATCAAGCCTTTGATTCTAGTGAAACTTATATTGGGAGGTGTTGAACCATTATGAAACAGTATGATTGAGAGGTTGTCAAAGCAGCAGAAAGAGGTTGGTGAAGCCTGCAAAGGGAGATGGAATTGAGGATCTGTAATCATTGTCCAAAATGGATGTGTTTGTTAATTACTACTTTTTGTTGTACATTTCATTCACAGACAAGATTAACAAAGAACATGGACACTCCAATGTACATTTCATTCACAGACAAGATTAACAAAGAACATGGACACTCCAATTAGGTTGTTAAGCAAGAAGAGGCTCTTAGGGGAGATCACAGAGAACAGGTTGAGCAAGGTATTCAAACCAAAATGTAGGGTAGTGTTGTATGCGATAGAATGGGTCATATGTGAGGAATTCATGCTTACTTAAAATCACTACAAGGTGAATAGCAACCTTGCCTCAATGTTCATGGAAGTATTGGACCTGGGCGAGGAGAAGAGTGCAATCAAGGTGTTAATGGAGAATTTCGTAGAGGCAGACTTTCAATTGGGCTTTGGTGAACCTTTGGGAATTGCAAGGATCGGGGTGGGCATCCCTCTGCCAGAAGATTTTCATAGAACCAACAACAAAGAAGAGATGGTGTCTTGGATGTCATTCATCACTAACACTAAAGTGGAAAAAATTGTAGCAAGGAGGAGGAAGGTGGCTCGGGGAGTCCAGTTCCTGAAAAAACTAGCAGGCTTGGACAAAAAGGATGATGGGCTCCAAAAAATCCTTAACAACTTCTATGCAAGGGATCACAATGCATAATTGACAAGTTAGGTACTTCTATCACAAGGATTTTGTTTTAGCCCTTGTAGCAACATGCATAGGTGAATAGTATAGTTAGTAGCATAGTTGGATAATTTTCACAGGGATTTTGTTATATACGACTGCAGTTTGCACATCAAAAAGAAAGATGAAATATTAAAATAAATTCATATTATTATAATACTTCATATCAATATAATATATGTAGACCTTTGTATTATATATATATATGTTTGTGTGTAAATCCATACATTTATAGACAATTATATATAAATATTTCATATATAAATAATTTTTTGTATATATGAATGTATTTTACTTAAAAGTTATTTAAAGTACACTTTTAAGATATATATACAAGCCTTTATAGATATTTCTCTAAGATTTATAACATAACTCTTTAACTAAATAAAAATAACTCAAGATAGATGTATTTATGATATTATATATAAAAACCTATATAAGAGAAATGTACTTTATATTATACATACAAACTCCTATATATTATATATAAAGGTAACTTTTAAGTAATTAAAAAAAAATTATATTATTATAATATCTTACACATATATACACCTTTATATATATATATATATATATATATATATATATATATATATATATATAATGTTATATATAGATTTATCTGAGGTGGATAAGTTATATGAAAAAAATATATATATACAAACCCTTTTTACCAACACAAACCTATATGTTATATATAAAGGTAACTCTTAAGTATATATTTTTCATATTATTATATAACTTTTATGTGTGTAAATCTATATGTTTATAGAGAAATTATATGTGTGTGTGTGTGTGGTTTTTTATTTTACTTAAGATTAATTTAAAGTACCTTTTTAAGATATATATATAAACCTTTATATACTTAAGATTTATAAAATAACTCTTAAATAAACAAAATAACTATAGAATAACTAAAAAATAAGATTTAAATACATGTATTTAGGATATTATATATAAAAAAATCTAGAGAAGTGTACTTTAAAAATAAAATAAAGATGTATTTAGCATGTTGTATATAAAAACCTATATATATAAAGAGAAATGCACTTTAAAAGTTCCGTGTAATTTTACAAGATTTCAATCTAAAAAGATACACCACTAACCTTGACACCACTCTCAAAGATGTTTTTCCTATTTAAACCAAAATGTAAATATTCTTACTGCAATTAATTTATTTATGGCAAGAATAAGAAATATATTTAATGGGAAATAAAAAAATACAAATCAAAACCCAAAACCAAAAAAAAATGGAAGATATATCAACTTATTATATATACAAACCCCTTTTATATATACAAACCTATATATAAAGGTAACTCTTAAATAGATATATTAAACAACATTATAATATAAAAGATAAAATAGACCTGTATATTATATATACATGTGTGTGTAAATCTATAGATTTATAGAGAATTATATATAAAGATTTCTATAGAGAGAATTATATATTATATATATATGAATTTACTTAGGTGAATAAGTCATGAAAAAAGGGGTAATTCTTAAGTAATATATTATCTCCATAGTTAGATAAATAAATGTATATATGTATATGTACTTTAAAAAGGGAACATGGTTGTTTATAGTCTTAATTTTTCCTTTAAGTGAGTGTGTCAACAAAAACAAATTTAAAAAATAATTATATAAGCCATATATTAAAATAATAATCATAAACATTACAGAAATATAGGGGACAAATGCAAATCAATAATTAAAATATATATGTATAACATAAATGTTTGACAACTCTTCAATACCAAAAACAATTAGATATTTTATAGCAGAACAAGGAAGGAGCCAAAACAAAGAAGAAGCCGAAAATAAAATCATGAATTACATAAGGAAGAAGTACAAAATAAATTTATTTTGGCTTGTTGTTAATTTGTATGTTTTAAGTTGGTGTTAATGTGTATGGGCTGCAATATTAAAAAAAATAAATTAAATAATTTTTTATTTACTTTTTTCAATTTACAAACATCATAACATATATTCCCAAAAAAACATAGCACATGACATGGGGTCAATTGAACACCCCTAAAATCCCCATTTACTTTTAATATTCTTTTAATCCGCTTTCATTTTTTTGCTTGGTAAACTGTTGACTTCACTTTAACCAAATTTAACATAGAAGAGAAAGTTCAACATGATAACAATAAACTGTAAAAACAGGGTTCGTCCAAAATCCCTGCATACCCTCCAACCACTACCACTTAATACAAACTACTATCTTCTATACTATCTACTAAGCCTTTGTTCAATACATAGCATAATTTTTCATTACATTATAACATCCAAAAAAGATGTATAAACACTAGCTACTCCACCTCATCAGGGGTTCTCATCCACTCCATAGTATTGTTCAAGAATATCATTCATCCAATTGAACTCCACCTCCAACCCATCGAGCTTCTTCAAAAAGGCAAGCCACATATATACATACACACACATATGTATGGGCTAACTCTTTAAATTTATATTATTATGATACCTTAAATTAATATATAATTTTTTATATATATAAAAATATATAGATTTACATAAGAGGTGGATAAATTACATGAAAAATTAAATAGATTTTTGTATGTATATATGATTTTTTTTTTTGGTGAATAAGTTATGTGGAAAAAAGGGTAACTCTTAAGTAATATACTATTTACAATACAATCTGCATCAACTGATAATCCAATAAATAAATAAATGTATGTATGTATGTATTTTAAAAAGAGAACAAGCTTATTTATGTCTTAGTTTTTCCTTGTGAGTTGAAGTGATAAATGTAGATCAAAAATCTATTACATGAAAAAAAAAAAAAATATATATATATATATATATATATATATATATATATATTATAATAATATGAATTTATTTTCAAATTTCATCTTTTATATATATATATATATATATATATATATATATATATATATATTAAATTTGAAAGTTAAACAATATTATAATATAAAAGATGAAATTTGAAAATAAATTCATATTATTATAATACTTCATATCAATATAATATATATATAGACATTTATATTATATATATGTTTGTGCATAAATCTATATATTTATAAAGAATTATATATATATATATAATTAAAAAAATTCATTTCAAAGGAAAAAATCTCGGGAGCGAGGATCAAAGGCAGTGCAGAGAAGGAGGACAGGTCGTAGGAGGAGGATGAGCAAAGAGGGGCAACGGCTATTAGAGATTTGCTTGTGGGAGCAGAGGAAGAGCGCAAAAAAGAGGAAACATAAAACAACTGTATGGCGGTTGGAAATGTCAATTTGTAGATTTCGAAGGAAATATTGAGCTTAAACATCCCAGAGGCGATGCTCAACTCCAAAGTGGAGAAACTTAAATGAAGAGCTGTCATCGCTAAATTCATAGGAATTTGACTATCAATCAAAAGGATCAAGGAATGGATGGAGCACAAATGGTTGGGGGCGAAACCAGAGATCATCTTTTTAGCATTAGTGTTTTTACAAATTACCTTTGAGTCTAAGTTGGAGTGAGACAACATCTTGAAGGGAGGCCCCTAGTTCATGGGCAATGCTAGATTGTATATCAAGGCTTGGTCTCTGGGTTTTGATCCTCACCAAGAATTGATTCGAGAGGCCCCTTTACGGGTTAGGATGTACAAGCTACCTCAAGAGCTGTGGACGAAGGAGATCTTCAAGATGATCGGTGGAGCTCTAGGTGAATATGTATGCAGTTTTGAGTCTTCACAAAAAGGTAAGTTGGCTACTTATGCAAGAATCTATATTAAGATAGATTTAAGCAGACTGATCCAACATGCAATTAGGTTTTCGTCCATCTTAGGGGAGTGGATTCAGGAGCTAGACTGAGTGTCTTCTGATCCAGTGCTTCAGATGTTGGAAGGTAGGGCATTTGGCAAGGCAATGCCCTAATCAAAACTTGGAGCCCAAAGTCACGGAGAAAGGAGGTCGTGGCACTTCCCAGTTGGTAAATGATGAGAAGCCATCCAAGACAGTAATTCCCTTGCTCAAGGATAAGGAGGAGACAGAAACAAATACCCAGGCACATGACAATCTTGAGACAGTTATTGAAAGACTAGAGGATCTTGGTAGGGGCTTTGAGTCTTCCGAGGGAAAAAGCCCCAAGGTGGCTCTGAGCCCAATTCACAACACCTCTCTGAATAGATTTTCACGTCAAGTTCAGGTTCTAATTGTGGTTTGGGGGGATGCATCGGGGGAGCTCAAGTCTTCAAAAGGGTTGTCAGATGACGAAGGAACAAAGAGAGAAAAGGAGAATGACTGGAAAATAGTTACAAGGAGTGGTAAGAAGGGCAAAAATAATATCCTGATGGATGCAGGGGGACCAGTGTTAAGAGATAGGAAGTCGGAGACCAGCAAGGCCAAACATACAGCCTTGGTGGAGGTAGGGAAGGGCACTCAAGACACTCTACACAAATTTGTGAAGCACAGAGATGAGCACCTCCATGGAAAGGGAGGTAAATGAAGATTGTTAGTTGGAATGTGTGGGGCCTCAATAGCCTGGAGAAACGCTGCCTGGTGAGGTAGCTGATTGAGGTGGAAGGGTCAGATGTTTGTCTCTTGCAGGAAACAAAGTTAGATCATGTTCTATGGAAAGGTTGGTTAGTAGGCTATGGAAATTAGGATAAGGGGCTATGGTGGAGGCCATAGGTATAGCTGGTGGTCTAGGGATTCTATGGAATAAATTAGAGTTTTTGGGAGAGGTAGTTCATAGATCAGAGAATGCCCCAGCCATCAGAATTAAGTCCTTTCAGGGCAGAGACATGATTATCATTATGAATGTTCATGGTCCCAACCTGGAGAAAGATAGATTATGGGTCTAGAATGAGTTGAGAAGCTTTAGGGAATCTATAGAGAGGGAGAAATGGGTCTTGGGAGGGGATTTTAATGCCTCTCTCACCCCTGAAGATAAGAAAGGGGGAAGAATGCTCGGCAGTCTAGGTTTAGCTGGCTTGAGGAAATTTTGTGAAGAAATATCCTTGATTGATATCACCCCTAAGGCTAGGTGGTTCACTTGGTCCAATAGGCACAGCAGAGAGGACAATATCCTATGCGGATTAGATCATTTTCTAGTCAATTCAGACTGGCTTCTATCCCCTATCCAGTTCATTTCAGAAGTTTCTAAGTTCAGAGGTTCAGATCATTGGCCTATTAGGATTCTCATTTCCCAAAGCCAAAGACCAAGGCAATCCCCCTTCAAAATGGAGGCTTTTTAGTATGAACACCCAGACTTCGAGAGAGAATTGGAAGGGTGGTGGAATAAGAGCTTCAAGGGCAACTTTCAGTTTGTTATTTTCAAGAAATTACAAGAAACAAAGAAAGCGACAAGATTGTGGAATAAGAAGGTTATGGGAAATTTGTTTGAGGCCAACACAAAGCAGAGGAGGACCTAGCAGTGATGGAAAGGAGCCTATCTAAGGAAGCCATGACAGAGGCTCTTAGGGAGAGGCAAAAATGTCTTTTGGACGAGCAGCAGCGGTTGCTGAGGATGGAGTAAATTTTCTGGCTTTAGAAATCGAGGGTCAATTGGCTTAAGGAGGGAGATAGGAACACAAAAATTTTCCACATCTCCATGAATATTAGAAGAAATATTAACAGGATCCTCAAAATCTATCTCCCCTATGGCACAGTAGTTGAGGATATCAACTCCATTAGAGAGGAGGTCCTAATTTTCTTTCAAGGTATGTTGGGAACAGAAAATGAAAGTTCAGTTAAAGCCCAATAAAGAATTGTGGAGCCCATACCTAAAGTGATGACAAATGACAAAATGACCGATTAATGGCTCCATTCATGAAGAAAGAATCCATAAGGTAACCTATTCCCTAGGAGCATTGAAGGCTCCCACCCCGGATGGTTTTCAGATTGGTCTCTTTCAGAAGTTCTGGGATATAGTGGGAGAATATGTATGGAAGGTGGCAGAAGAAAGTAGGCAGAGAAGGACAATGATGGGAGCATGGAATACAACTTTCTTGGCCTTAATTCCCAAAGTTAAGGATCCCAAGTATTTTGATGAGTATAGACCGATTGCTCTCTGTAATGGTATTTATAAGGTAGTAACTAAAGCGATAGCTTCAAGACTAAAGCAATGCTTAGAGGAAATGGTGGGGGAGGACCAGAGCAACATTTTGAAGAATAGATAGATCCTTGATGGAATCATCTTGGCCCACGAAACCATTCACTCCATAAAGGAGAGAAACAAAGAGGGTATGATCCTGAAGCTAGAAATGAATAAAGCATACAACCGGGTATCATGGGACTTCTTGATCCAGATCATGAAAAAGATGGGCTTTGGTGCGGGTTGGTGTAAATGGGTCCTTAGCTATATCTCAACCACTAATGCAGTACTGATCAATGGAAGTGTCGCTAATTTTTTCCTAGCTAAAAGAGGGCTCATGTAGGGGGGTCCACTTTCACCCTTCCTCTTTCTTATTGTGGCTGAAGCTTTGAGCTATGTGATCAAGGAAGCGGCGAGGAAAGGTTTGATCAAAGGTATTCAAGTTTTAGGAGGTTGCCCCAATCTAACTCACCTACAATTTGTAGATGACACACTTCTGTTTAGAGAGGCGATGGCTAGGGAGGCAAGGGGATAAAGGAAGATCCTCCAACTCTATGAGCAGGCCGCAGGTCAAAGGGTCAACTCAGATAAGTCTTGTATATATTTTCTTAAAGATCACTATTTAGAAGCTATGGCAGTTCAAGGGATCTTAGGCTTCAATGTGAGCTCTCTCCCAAGCAGCTATCTAGGCATGTCGTTAATGGAAGGAACCTCTGAGCTAGAATGGAAGAAGGTAGTGGATAGTATGCAAAAGAAGATGGCTTCCTGGAAGGGAAAGTGGTTGGCTTTGGTAGGCAGGATGATGCTGATCAAGGCCTCTCTAGTTGTTGTCCCGATACATACAATGTCAGTGTTCCACATGCCTAGCAAGGTTGCCCTGACCCTAGAGAAAACTTAGAGGATTTTTTTGTGGAGAGGGATGGAGGAGAGCTTCAAATACATTCTAGTTAAGTGGGAGGAGGTGTGTAAACCCAAAGCCAAAGGCAGTCTGGGGTTCCAGAATCTCAAGAGGGTCAATAAAGCTTTGGGGGTAAAATTAGCTTGGAGGATATATGAGGAAAAAGACCGTTTGTGGAGCAAGGTACTTCAAGCCAAATATCTCCAAAACAATGTTGATAACCTCTTTAATGAGGTAACTCTACCAAAAGGATCTAGTGTTTGGAATTTCTTGAGGATGTGTAGCTAGATTATGAAACCAGACTTAGTTTGGAAGGTGGGCAAGGGGAGAAGACTAGATTCTAGAGAGACCCGTGGCTCATAGATAAACCCCCCTTCAGATTGACCACTTCTCACAGGTTGGTATGGCAATGGAAAATCTTTTTGGCCCCAGAACTCAGGATTACATCATTGAGGAGGAAGGTAAGAAAAGGTGGCAAAAATAGAGCCTCTTGAATGAGGAACTAGATACAAGATGGAAAGAAGTTAGATCCATGCTTAAGAGGAAGCCAATAATAGAGGAAGAGGATAGGCTGATCTAGAATGGTAGCAGAGAGGGTCGGGCAACACTCAAAGATGTATATAATAGGCTTCTTCCTACCATGAGGGGAGGCTGGCAGTGGATTGCAGGCATAATCTGGAACCATCTAGGGATGCCTAAGGCCAATGCTTTCTTTTGGCTAGCTTGTAAGGGAAGGGCTCTCACATGGGATAGATTGATGCACTTGGGTAGGATGGGCCCTTCTCAATGTGCCTTATGTAAGGCGAATAATGAAGATAATGCTCATTTATTCCTACACCGTAAATTTGCAATGGCCATGTGGGATATATTTCTAAGCAAATGGAACCTCAGTTGAGTCATGCCTTATAGCCTCTTAGCTCCGATGGAAATTTGGAAGTTCAGATGTAAAAGCTAAGGGTTGAAGCTGATCTAGGAGGTTTTCCCTACCCTCTTGGTGTGGAACCTGTGGGTAGAGAGGAACAGGAGAGTTTTTCAAGGGCAAGAAAGATGTGAGTATAGGATGTGGGATGTTGTAGAAAGTCTCCTGAAAGAGCTGGGAGAAATTCATCAGAAGGAAGGGTGGTCGATGCTTATAGAAGAAAATGGTCTAGTGAATGAATGACCTCATTTTAGATGGTTTGGCACAGCCCTCTCTCCTGACCATTTGCTTTCAAGATAGAATGCAGTTTGGGTAAGGCCTGAAGAAGGTTGGATCAAACTAAACTTCGATGGGGTTGCTAGAGGCAACCTGAGCAAGGCTTGGAGTGGGGGTATTTTCAGGGATCACAAGGGACAACCCCTTGTTCTCTTTTCCTTAGATATGGGTATTGACTCAAACAACATGGCAGAAGCTACCACCTTGAGGAAAGGATTATAGATTGCCTTGGAGAAAAACTGGCTCAAGATATGGGTAGAAGGAGATTCTTCAGTGGTTATTGAGTAGGTGAAGGGGGGTCAGTCAAAAATTAGAGATTGGAACGGGTTGTGAAGGAGATAAAAAGGCTTGCCTCCCTCTTTAATGGTTTCAAGATCACCCATATCAGAAGGCAAGGTAACAAAGTAGTTGATTGGGCGGTAAACTTTGGAGTTGACTTGATCAACAGAGGCTTCCCTCAAGGATGGGTGTGGAAGGAAGACTACCCCCAAGAGTTGTTGCAAATTCTACAGAAAGACATCAAGACTCGTCCACCCGATAATGGGTTAGGACAATAAAGAGTCATAAAAAGAAGGAATCATGTTTTGAGGTGGCAAGCTCAAAAGACTCGTGTGATAGGTTGGTTGGTAGAGCATTATTACAATGTGGTGGAGTGTGGGAGAAGGCAAATTGCCATTCGCAAGAAGAAGCAATGGCCAGTTCTTTATGCTTTGACAGGGGTGTGTTTGTTTCTTGCCTGTGTTTTCTCTGAATTTCCTGTGAGAAGTTTCTAGGTGAAGGCATGGAGTCAAGGGGGCTGGGAGCTTGGGCTCTAAAGGAAAAGAAGGGAAAGTCCATGTTTCCAGACATAGACAATTTCCCTGCTCTGCCATAGATAATTCAATAGGAGGACAGATGAAGAGGCAGTACACGCCGAGGAAGAGAAGGCAAAAGATACTGGCGGAGGCATCTTTGGATGGATTTCTGAAAGTATTGAGAAGGAAATTAAAAAACCCATTTTGTGGGAGTGGTTGTTTTGGCTGCTCAAGGTTGCTAAAGAAGTGGATGATCATGAAGGAGTTAATGTCCATGATGCCATGGCTCACCTATTGCTCGACCTAGGAACATCTAGAGGCTGATGGAATGTTATGGCGGCAGCCTTGGTGTTAACACATGAGGATTTGGTGGAATCATCCAACCAGGCGGGAGAGAATCATGAAGCCTCATTGGGGCATCTGCATGACATCTTATTAAATGTTTTAGAAACCAAGAAACTAATGGAAGGAGTTACTACTAAGCTAGATGTTGTTGTTCCTGCTGGGGCTAAGCCACTGTATACCTGAGCATGTGATGAAGAAGGAATTGTCATTTTGGAGGGAGATGCAGATAAGTAGGATAGTCAGTTCATAGCTTTGCTTTTGGTCTTTGTCTGTTAATGGTTTTGTCTGTTTGTTTATAGACTAGTGTTTATGAGTGTGGGCCGTGGTAATTTGCCCAACTCCTTGGGTAATATGACTCTGTTTAGGTGGCTGATTAGGAACATATGTTTATCTCTAATGTTACAGATTGAAGGGTTTGACCCTATATTTGAAGGGTCTTTGGTCCCTAACCAGGGTTAATATATCAAAATATATATATATATATATGAATTTATTTTACTTAAGAGTTATTTAAAGTACATTTTTAAGATATATACATAAACCTTTATCTAATTCTCTAAGATTTACAAAATAACTCTTTAACTAAATAAAAACTAGCATATCTATATTAAAAATATATATCTAAAGTACATCGAGCGATATCCTTCTTGAGGGCCTATTCCACCTATGTGTGGTAAATTGATTAAAAAATAGGTGCCTCCAGAAGGATCTCTTAGTGTACTTTAGATATATTTTTAAATATAGATATGCTAGTAGCATCCAGAGTGGCAAGCTTAATTCTAACTATATTATATATCTTAAGAATTATTATAATAATATAATATAATATTATAATATAGATTAGATATTTTATTATTATTATATATATATATATTAATTATATATTATATAACCCTAATCTTAACGTTAATCCTGATAGTAATTCTAACCCTAACCCTAGTTCTACCTTTAGATCTACTTAAACCTAATTCTATTCCTAATTCCAACACTTATCCCAACCTTAATTCTAACCATAGTTCTATATATAGATATAAATGTAAATGACTTTTGGTGTTTTATTGTAACTATAACCCTAACCCTAACATTTAGGCCAATACTAACCTTAATTGTAACCCCAACTCTAACCCTAATTCTAATCATACTTTTAACCCTAATTCTAACATAAACCCTAACCCTAATTCTAATCATAAATCTAACCGTAATTTTAACCCTAACACTAAATCCAACTATAATTCTAATCTTGATTTTATCCCTACTAATTCTTACCCCAATACTAATTCAAACCCAAATTATAACTATAACCCTAACCCTAACCTTAATCCTGATAGTAATGCTAACCCTAACTCTAATTATAACTCTAACCCTAATTGTAACCCTATCCCTAATTCTACCCTTATATCTATCCCTATATAATATAATAGGTATGCTAGAATTATATATAATATAACCCTAACCCTAACGTTAACCCTGACAGTAATTCTAACCCAAAGCCTAATTCTATCCCTAACCCTAATAGTAATCATATTTATAACCCTAATTCTCGCTTGAACTTGAACCCTAACCCTAACCCTAATTGTAGGCCTAACTTCTAATTTGAACCCAAATTGTAACTATTACCTTAACCCTAACGTTAATCCTTAAAATAATTCTAACCCTAATTTTACCCCTAGATCTACTTAACCCTAATTATATTCCTAATTCCATCCCTAATCCCAACCTTAATTCTAACCATAGTTCTATAGATAGATATAAATGTAAATGACCTTTGTTGTTTTATTGTAACTATAACCCTAACCCTAACCTTCACCCTAATTCTAACCCCAACCCTAACCTTGATTCTAATCATAGTTTTAACCCTAATTCTAACTCTAATTCTAGCAATAATCCTAACCCTAATTGTAATCATAACCCTAAATTCAATTATAATTCTAATCTTGATTTTATCCCTAACCCTGATTCTCACCCCAATACTACCTATATTACTAATTCAAACCCAAATTATAACCATAACCCTAACCCTATCCTTAATTCTGATAGTAATGCCAACCCTAACTCTAATTCTAACCCTAACCCTAATTCTAACCATAATTTTAACCCTAACGATAACCCCAATTCTATCCCTAACCCGAATTCTAACCTAACCCTCATTTTATCACTAAGCTTAATTCTATCCTTAACTCTAACCCTAATTCTAACTCTAACCCATGTCATAAAACTCATTCCTCACCTCAATATTAGTGTTCCATTGTCCCACACCAATATTAAAAGTCATTGCATCACGTGGAATTGACCCATGAATTTCAAATTTTAAGACTTTGCCCATTTCTTTCCCACCATGAGTTGACTTGGTACGCATTTTGTATGATATATCACTTTCAGGGTCTTAGATATGTGATTTCTAATGGCATTATCATTTTTTAGATCTTTTGAGGGATTATATTCTTACTTTATCGTTATTTCATTATTATATCTTTTTTTTTAGAGTTTTGTGCTATGTTGAGATCTCTCCTTTACCCACCCTAGCCACCCTTTCCAATCCCATTAGGTTTCCATTTTCATATCTAATATACCACTAATTCTAACCCTAACCCTAATTCTAACATTGGAGTTAATGTTAGGGTTAGGGTTAGGATTTGATCATTTCAAATGATTTCATTGGTACAATATTAATTCCCAAATTTATATTAATAGATAAAACCATTTGGTATGGAGTAATTGTTTAAAGACATCTTTTGACATCATAAGCAAAACATATAATATGAAGTATTCCAATGCATGTACATTGCCACACTAGTACTTGTACACATAAGAATAGTATTTGTCAACATAATATTCTTATCTATTTCTTTGCAAATACTCTTACCTTTCAAAATTACATAAATCATTCATATCATGGTTGTTTGATTTGAGTTCCACAAATCACTCATGTTTTGTTTGGTTCTATTAGCCTTGTTTTAGGATCTTACTTTTTTAACCCCAAAATTACACTCTTTTGGTTCAAACTTTTCTTATTTAAAAGCTAAAAAATAATAGTTATTCTAAGCTCTGTTTAGGTAGTATTAATTTTGTTTCATAAAATAATTCAACTGAATATCCAATGTAACCCTAATTCTAACCCTAATTACTAATATAGGCTATATATTACTTTTATTATATATACATTGTTTATATTTAGTTTTTTTTTCAAAAGAGGTTATAATAGTTATTATAAAGGCCCATGAATAATGTAATTAATTAGTTTTATATATTTAGTTTTTACTTCATCACAAAAGACTAAGATAAAGTATGAATACTATTTTAACTTTTAATACAACACTTAACAAATTTATGAAAGAAAATACTAGCACTTGCACCCATAGGAGGTTCAAGGAATAAGCCGATAGGACCAACCAACGAGTTTAGAATTTTTTTCCGGCGTGAAGTTTTTTACAGCGTGAGACAATTCCGAGCACTATAATGCTCATATATAAAAGCCTATCGGCTAAAAATAGACATTTTGTGGGCTTGCATAAAATATTTTTAAAAAGAAAACTAAATTCATATAATCAAGGATTTTAGGGTGTTCAATTGACCCCATGTCATGTGCCGTATTTATTTGGGAATATATTATAATGTTTGTAAATTGTAAAATGTAAATAAAATAACTAAGATAATGCTAAATTCTATATTATGAAAATTTATTTAATTTAATGCATACACCATTAACACTATGCTAAAGCGTACAAATTAACAACATGCTAAAGCATACAAATTAACAACAAGCCAAAATAATTTTGAGAGATGATTATTTAAATTTTTACCAATAGTTATTTTGATTTTTATTTCGTGCTTCTTCCTTCTTGCATAAAATATTTTTAAAAAGAAACTAAATTCATATAATCAAGAAAGGGGATTAAAAACCCCCCGTTAATGGGATTGGTGATGTTGATATCCAAAGAAGGAGAAGGGAGACAAGATGGATACAACCAACAAAAGGATGGGTAAAGTTGAATTTCAACGGTGCTTCGAAAGGAAATCTAAGTATCTTGGGTGCAGGTTGTTTGGTTAGAGATTGGAGAGGTAATATTATTGGGAAGGTGTTGAAAAAGTTAGTGCAAGGGACCAACAATGAAGTAGAGTTTCAAACGCTTATCCTTGGCCTTAATTTATGTCATTGCCTTAGAGTTTTGAAGGTGGAGGTAGAAGGAGATTCATTGATAGTTATAAATGCCCTTCAATCAAGGTCTATGGCAAATTGGAAACTAAAGATATTATTAAATGAATCCCTATGCTTAGTTGAAGGATTTGAGAGAGTAGTTTTTAATCATGTCTTGCATGAAGGAAATAAGGAGGCTGACGAACTAGCAAATCTTGCCATTAAAGCTGCGAGTGATCTGGTGTGGGAGGTTAATAATAATGATGGTACCAAGTCACCCTTCTGTCAGTCTATCCATTCCATTCAAGGAGAGGAGGCTAGTGAAGTGTATAGGGAGAGTTAAAGCTCATGGAGAAATGTGAAGGCAGGCATTCCATTTGTCACGGTGGTCATTTGCATGGTTGGAGGTGGCGGCGATGGATACTCCCATCTGGCTAGTTTGTAGGAAGAGACAAATGTCATTCTTAGGAAATATAACTAATAAGAGGATGGGAATGGATTTTAAACTGAAAAGTGGAGTAGTTCTTTTTGTGATCGAGTGGGTTCTTGGAGAGGCATTCATGGTTAACTGCAACAGATATAGGGTTAATACCGACTTGTCCTCAATGTTCCTAGCAGTAATGTTAGATTTAAATGAGGAGAAACCCACTATGCAAAAGTTGATGGAGGAATTCGCGGAGTCAAAGTTTAGAGGTGGCTAGAAGGAGGTGGTTGGTATAGAGCGCTATGGTGTAGGGGTGCCATTGCCTTGTGATTTCCATAGAGTTACTTCGTGGGAGATGCAGTGAATTGGTGGTCATTCGTATGGGAAGCAAGGGAAGACAAAATTATTGGTCATCGTCGCAGAGTCGTGGAAGGGCTTGCCTTTTTGAAGAAGCTCACTAGGTTAGAGGTGGAGTTTGATTGGATGAATGATATTCTGGAACAATACTATGCAATGGATGAGAACACCTGAGGTGGAGTCACCAGTGTTTATACATCTTTTTTGAATGTTAGAATGTAATGAAATATAATGCTATGTATTAAACAACAAACTTAGTAGATAGTATAGAAGATAGTAGTTTGTATTGAGTGGTAGCAGTTGGAGGGTATGCAGGGATTTTGGAAGAACCCTATTTTTACAGTTTATTGTTATCATGTTGAACTTTCTCTTCTATGTTAAATTTGGTTAAAGTTTTAATATAAACGGAGCTGAACCCAAGTCAGCAATTTACTGAGCAAAAAAAAGAAAGGGGATTAAAAGAATATTAAAAGTGAATGGGGATTTTAGGATTGTTCAATTGACCCCATGTCATGTGCCATGTTTTTTTGGGAATATATATTATGATGTTTGTAAATTGTAAAAAGTAAATAAAATAACCTATCCATATTATGAAAAATTACTTAATTTAATTTTTTTAATATTGTAGCAATATGATATGATTTATGTATACACATTAACACCAACCTAAAGCATACAAATTAACAACAAGCCAAAATAATTTTGAGAGATGATTATTTAAATTTTTACTGCTTGTTGATTTTTATTTTGTACTTCTTCCTTCTGTAATTCATGATTTTATTTTCGGCTTCTTCTTTGTTTTGGCTCTTGTTCTGCTATAAAATATCTAATTGTTTTTGGTATGGAGAGTTGTCAAAAATTTATGTTATACATATATATGTTTTAATTATTAATTTACATTTGTCATCTATATTTTTGTAATGTTTATGATTATTATTTTAATATGTTGGTTATATAATTTTTTTTAAATTTGTTTTTGTTAAAACACTCATGCCATTACACTCCACCCCGTGCTGCCACTGTAGGTTACGCCTCTCGGTATAATTATGATGTCTGTAAATTGTAAAAAGTAAATAAAATAACTTATCCATATTATGAAAAATTATTTAATTTTATTTTTTTAATAATGTAGCAATATGAAATGATTTATGCATATACATTAACACCAACCTAAAGCATACAAATTAACAATAAGCCAAAATAACTTTGAGAGATGATTATTTAAATTTTTATTGCTTCTTGATTTTTATTTTGTACTTCTTCCTCTTCTTTGTTTCGGCTCCTTCCTTGTTTTGCTATAAAATATCCAATTGTTTTTGGTATTGGAGAGTTGTCAAACATTTATGTTATACATATATATGTTTTAATTTTTTTTAATCCATGCAAAGCAACTAAGGGGATGCACCCATATAATAAAATATCAGATATAAACATTACATTTGAGGTAGGGGATTATCAACAAGTCACCCTGATCAGATTCAGCCCAAACCAAAATTCTACTAGGCATCCAGGCTCAAAATGGTGCCTTTCAAACTAAACACCTATGGAAACATAACCTCAAAATCAACTAACATTGTTTATGATAGCTGCATCATAAACAATATGAACACAACCCAACACTAGTCACAAACTTCCACCATTTCTCCACATTTTGAGTGTGAGCGGAGGTGCATGTTAAATTTCACCTCATTCTTCTTCTTTTTCTTTTGCACCTTCGCCCAAATTTCCTCTGACGTGCCACCACCCAATTCCTCTTCTACTCCTCTGTTGAGACCTCCCCCTAAAGACATTAATTCTAAATTAACAATTTTAACATTGTCACGATCCATAAGAGAGGACTCCACTGAGGCCTCGCGATCACCAAGTTTTCCTTTCTAGGCCCAATTTCTTTTCATTGGGGCAGTAGTGGGGGTTTTACCAATTGCAGGAGCATCACCATCATTACTGCTATTCACCACTATAGAGGATGAAGCCACCGCCTTTGGAGTGACTTGGTATTTGCTAGGAGGAGCCATGCCTGTGACAATATCATCAACTTTTGATGCTCATCTGGTGCCTCGCCATCTTGACCATCCTTTTCCACCAAGTAATGATGGGGGGCAACTTCTTTCCACCAAGTAGCATGGTTAGCATGCCACTGTTTTGAACAGTGTGCAACCATATGACCAGTGTTGAAACAACGCTGACATCGAAAAGGAAGACCTTCATAGTCGAGTAGTTGACTCCATTCCATATTCACAATTTTTAGGACATTCACAGGGAGATCTTTTGTAATGTTTATCTCCACTAAAATGTGAGCATAAGTAGTATGCAAAAAATTTAAGGAGCCCTCATCCACCCCCCAAAACTTCCCCAGTGAACTGCCAATGGCCTCAAAACAAGATTCACACCAAAACTGAAGAGGGAGATTCGGCAACCTTACCCAGACTAGAACCATGTCGAAGGATTCTGTGAGAGGTTGAAGGAGGGGTGCCAGGATTTCAACATCAATAAATGTTGCTCCTTCTAGCTCCACTAATAGTTATAGAGAACTATATTTTAATCCTTCACAGAATCAAAAGCCACCACAAAAAACCCCCTTGCATTGGGGTAAATCTCTACATCCCCCTCCAAAATAGGTTTTCAGTTTTCTGCAATCCAGTCATGCAGCTCCACAAGGCATGGCCAAAACCCCTAAAATCTACCAAACAACCCATTATCTGCAAAATAAGTTACATTTTCAACTACTTCATCAGCAATATCCCCATCGAAGGAAACCGTTGGGGATGAGGTTGCACAGTGGAGAGCCCTAGGGATTTGTAATTTGCCACATTCGGTCACCACCACTCTCAAACACCCCCAAGGCTATTGATCCTCCCCCATTTCCATTGAGGAGATTGAGGTTGCTCAGCCATGTCATCGACCTATCTCTAACATCCTGGTCATGACAAAGGCCAACCATAAGGCCCAAGGCTGGTTGTTTCTGTCCATTAAACTGCCCTCCATTCGTCATTCCCTAGCCTCCAACCACCATCGAATATGAGTGATCTCAGTTTGCAACATCTGATGCATGGAAATGATGTTGCTGCCCCTCCTTTGGGCCAACACATGGAGAGGTTTGCTTAGAAGCACAGTAGGAATCCCTAGCGGCGCCAGTTGACGACAGAGGCATCACTGCCTAATTAGGTCCCATTTATTTTAAAATTATATATGGGGTGGGTGTAAAAAGTTGGGGGCCAAAAAGTGGCCAATTTTTTTTAAAAAATTCTAAGACATAACGCGAGCGCGTTATGTTCTACTATAAAAAAAAAGTAGCGTTTGTGCTCATTTTTCCTTCCATTTTCTCTGCACTCGTGGCCTGCAAACCCTAAGGAGCATGCTTACATTATTGAAGACCAAATTCGACACCAAAATCTCACTAATTCATCGCCAAAATGCCACCACGACGTCAGGGAGGCCAAAGGAGTGAGTTGTATTTGTTTTTTTGTGTGAATTTGTTTCTAAATAGGTAGGTTTAAATTGATTTTTGATGTAAATTTCCTTAATTGATAGGAAATGATAATGCACCTCCTCCTCCTCCTCCTCCTGAAAATCCACAAAATCCTGAATCACCTAAATAGCAAATACCTGTTGAAGAACAACCCGAACAACAAACTTCTCCATCCATTCCTCGACATGCCCTTGGAACACAAGAAAATCTAATGGGGCAAATTGGAAACAATAAAAAAACAAATTGAAGATATAATTGTAAGATTGAAAGATCCTGCAACTTCAACCTCACATAGGTCCACACTTGCTCAATCTCTTGAATCTATGTTATCAAATGTAGATTCAATTAGCAAGCAAATAACTAGTTGGTCTGAAAAGAGGAGAGAATTTAGAGAGTACTATGCGGACAAGTTGTCATATCAGCAAGTAAAAAATGAACAAATTACAAAATTGGACTTGTGTTCCATTTTTACAGACCCACAAACAAATCAACCTCTACACCTTACATGCAAGAGGTTCCCTATCCATTGGTGCAACAACCAAGCGATAAGGGAGAATTTTGGGCAGAGGTGGTGGATGGTTTTTGACCATCCTCCATGCAACAATAATGAGGTCCCGTAATACTTTTTGAAGAAACTCTACTGTGAGTTTGTAACAAAAAAGTGCCAAACTATTTTGATATGCAGGATTTCCAGGGTAGAGGTGGGGGGTCAGCATAGGATAGACCAGGAGCACGTGTTAACCCACAGTGGCCAGCGAGACGAGCACTCGCCAGACCGGCCCAATTAGTATGTGTCTATCCCTTCCATTGTGAAGGAGAATGCTGAGGTTGAGACACTCCAGTCCATTAGTGCCTTGACCCAGAGCATCATAGAGCATGTTAGTCCTGCAGCACAACGTGGGTCGTGGGAGAGTTCGAAGAGTAGGGTTCCACCCCATACTTATCAGGCTTGTGGGTCAGCCTATGGTTATGACCCCATGGATAGTCAAGACACAGGTACGTAGGCTACATCAGCAGCTGATCAGATGGTGATGACAAATCTCCTCCTGAGTGAGACTTTCGACCTTAATACTCAGGTAAATGTTAGCAAGTTCATTGAATTTAATTTATTAAATTTCATTTTTGAAATGCAAGATTAATTAATTTAGTTTAATGATTTTAATGAAATTTCAAGGTCATAGCATTCATTTTGTCTTCAGCGGTTCTCCACCTCCATATTACACTACGACATCTACTGTCGGGGTATGTAACTAGAAAACAATTATGAATATTACATGTGAATAGCATTGTTATACGAATGGTATTCTAATATCTAATTTTGAATGTTGAATAGGTTAATATTGGAGATTTCACGACAACACCTCGCAGTGGTGGTGGAGTTCAAAGCTTCACTCAAGTAATAAAATAAATAGTTTAATTAATGAATTGTACTTACTAGGTTTTTGTAGTTTATATTCTTATCATTGATTACATTGATTAATGAATCTACACTAACCCATTCCCTTATAAACTATGTTAATCCTATTGGCTCAATTTCTTTGATCCCTACTCCTGATCCTACATCTAAACCACCTAAGTCTAATGAGGACCCTTCCTTTAATACTACTATATTCTTTGAGATGATAGGCACATTAGACATTTAACCTTATAATTTCATTGTTCAACCCACTCCTACACCTGCCATCACCTTCTTGCTTGACAATGTGCCTACTGATGATTATAACGATCCTCTGTAGATTGAGGTACAAGTACACTATAAAATGATAGTTGAATCAAGGTGGAACACTTATACATCAAGGTGGAATTAATGCAGTTACAGAGGAACACTTATACATCACTAGGTTGCAATGAGATTCTTATCCCCCTCAGATATCTCCTAGTGTACACATAATGACACTTCTATATCTACTTTTGGCTCCCTCACCCTACTAATCTAGGTAGGACCTAAATGCCTAGATGTATCATGTCATATCATCCCCACCTCATAGCACTATCTATTCTCTTAGGTCATCCTTGGGTCATTGCAATGTGGGTTGTCCCTAAACTGTCATCCACTAGTGCCTTAAATTCCCCATGATGGTAATGTCTTCACCATTTTCATAGCCCATACCAACTAGTTGTTACCTTAAGACACTTCTCCTTAGATTATTTTTTGTCAACCACTTCTGGTCCACCTCAACCTCATACCAATTCCCTCTTTCACCTTTACCTATCTTATGCCTCTAAACGCATTGTTGCCCCAACCCCACAACCTCTTTCTATTACTTCACCTACTCCACTAGCTATGCCCCTATCTTCCCCACCATATATCCACTTATTACTACTTCACCTTCCTCATTGACTTCTATCTCCCCTCTAACACCCCTCCAAGATAAAGT
This sequence comes from Cunninghamia lanceolata, assembly GCA_027924645.1. Lineage (NCBI taxonomy): Eukaryota > Viridiplantae > Streptophyta > Pinopsida > Cupressales > Cupressaceae > Cunninghamia > Cunninghamia lanceolata. The sequence continues at coordinate 2,916,580 of BSBN01000771.1, forward strand.
AAAAGAAGAAGTGTAGGACCTTTCCCCATCCACTTCTAAAAGTAGGCCTAAGAAACTTCCCAAACACTACACCCAACCTACTAACCAACCCATATCTACCCTACCTATTTCTTAATATACCCCTACCAGATGTCCCAGACCTAGTTTGCTTCCAACCCACCCCCTGACAAACCTTAAGACAAAGGAAATGATAAGAAATTTTTAAAATAAGGTTTTCTTCTCCTATCTAGTATCTTTCCTCCCTCCTATTATCCCACAAACTCTTGATATTCCTCCTTCCTGTAAATCCATAAACTTACCTAATCTCTATGTGATTTCTAGTTTAGGCATTGTCCCATAAACCCACAAACTCTATCTTAGGCATTGTCCTACCTCCATGACTACCAAACAAACAAAAAATTGAGTGCAACCCTATCCCACCCTACCACCAACCTAAACCTAAACTAACACCTTCACTCCCTCTTTGACTTCTTAAACCTAAAATTTGATGCTACTATGGTCCCTCCTTTGTTGACCCTTATACCACTCAATAGTCATGAATCTTCGTCTTGTTTGTATATATGCATGTTACTTGTGTGCTTTATTGTGTGTACTTCCATGTTTAGGTGAACGTGTGTGTATGTTAGAAGCCATGACTTGCATCACTATATAGTTTTTGTAATTGAATAATGTTTTATTTTCAAATGATGCAGGCTACAGAGACACCTCCTGATGTTCATAGGGCAATGGAGCATGGTGTGTCCTTTGCGATTCATAGCTCCATGCCTTTGACAGGGTATGAGGCAGATTAGTAAATTTCATATTACATTCATTGTTATGTTTGTTTATTTTTGAAAAATCAAATGATTATTGATTTCAACTTTAATTTCTATTTGGATGGTTTCTATAGGACATTACAAAACCACAACCTGATCTTGATACTAAGACAAATGAGGAGACAAATTATATGGTAGCAGTAAGTGATTATTTTGTTAAATGTTTCATTTTTTATAATGTAATTTCTATATATTAATGTCTATACTTTTTATTGTAACAACTACAGATCCATGAACAACTAAATAGGAGGAGCAACCCTCGGGTTCATAGTAGACCACCCTCATACGCGTCTCCATCCCCTCGAAGATCAAAGGCTACCCATGATCTATTCTCTTCACCAGATAGAGGGGAATGACTTTTTATTATGTTCCTTTTTTGTATGTATGTATGGCATTTGTGGACATTTATTTTGTATTGCATATAGTTGACATTGTATGCCTATATGGCATTCTTGTAAGCCTATATGGCTATTTTGTATATATTTTATACTTATTTCGACATATATTGATGTATGCCTATATGGTATTTGGTTAATACAAATCTTTTTTGTTGATGGCGTCCATATTTGCATTATAAATCCACGTTTCAATGGATATTTGTAGATGATTTACTTCAAATATTTAAAGTCCAATTGTATTACATAGGATGTTTGTTGATCCAATAAGCCAGCTATTGTTATTCAAGTATCACCTAAACCTCATTCTGGAACTAAAAGATAAAAGTTGTATTTAAAATAAAAATGAATCATCATGTTGAATATCAACACAAGATTGTATATTAAAGTCATAAAAACTTGGGTTGTGTGGTGAATTTAATATAGTGGAAGTGGCATCAAACAAGTATGCTAATTTCTCCCCATGTAATAGACAACTAGTGAGATGGAAGCTTAGTCCTACATACACAATAGATTGGGGCTTTCTTATCTCAATATCGTATGATGTCACAATCACTCTTCATGGTATATGTGGAATAATCTCTACTAAGAATATGTAAGGGTTTTCAAAAGGGCTTGAATGACCATTTATGACATGTTTACTAGAATTTGGAGCCACATCCTCCTCATCAGACTAGCTAGATTAAATGGTGAAATAATACTATCAAGCATACATGCCACTTTATTCATATTTATGGGTGCTAGTTGGTGCATTTTCACTATTGTTCATATAAGGTCACCACCATAAAGCTCTATCATGTCACTTTTGAGTTGAAATAGCAACTATTTACATCCTCTCTACAACTGCTTCTGGCCAAGATTTGCCACAACTAATGATATTGTTGTGAATGTAAGATCCTGACAATTTGAGTTTCTAATATTAATTGTTGCTCTATTGATCTTTAAACCTTGTGCTTTATGGATTGTCAGTGCCCATGAATGGTTGATGCTTGAAACCTTGTACTACATTAATGGTTGATGCATTGATGTTGAAAACAACCTAATTTATTGGGGTGAGAAATAAAAAGGATGATAATGCATGGAGAATATTTGTAGAAAGTGTTATCTTAATGTTCTAACAAATACTAATGACATTTCAAAGGCGAAAAGTTGTGACCCTTTGAATAGAAAAGACTATGACCCTTTTATAATGAAGGGAAGTGACCATGTGTAGCATATATGTGCCCAACTAGATGTGTCGGCACTAACGGTTTGGCCCCACGAAGAACAAAACAAAAAGTAGCCTACCTTGCAACTTTACACTACATGTTTCTAACAATTTTTAGGGCAGTAGAAAACCTTTCACCACGGGCAAATGCCTCATAGATATCAAAAAATGAGAGAGGTTATTGTAGAGAGGTTCTACGTGATCGTGTTTCCTCAGATGAAATGTTTCTAAGTGTCATGGTTTCTGAGTAATAGCTCGTAAAGATTGTTGCCTTTTTGCACTTTGGACTCTTTAGGGATATCGTTGATACAATGTAGCTCAAATTGTTTCAGCATGTTTGGGTGTGGAAAATGACCATGCCTAGCCTAAATGTATCCATACGGACGTGTTGGAACTGTCGGTTTGGTCACATCAGGAGCAGGACAAAAGTTACACCCCTTTGCAACTTTACACTACCTCCTTTTGACAATTTTTGGGGCAGTAGAAAACCTTTCACCATGGGCAAATGCTTTAGAGATATCAAAAATTGAGAGAGGTTATTGTAGAAAGGTTCTACGTGATTGTGTTGCATCAGACAGAATGTTTCTAAGTGTCATATTTTTTGAGTAACAGCTCGTCAAAGATTGCTGGCTTTTTGCACTTTGGACTCTTCAGGGATATCATCGGTACAATGTAGCTCAAACTATTTCGACATGTTTGGGTGTGAAACAGGACCATGCCTAGCCTAAATGTACCCATACAGATGCATTGGAACTTTTGGTTTGGTCGAATCAAGAGTAGAACAAAAGTTACACCCCTTTGCAACTTTACACTACCTCCTTTTGACGATTTTTGGGGCATCAGAAAACCTTTCACCACGAGAAAATACCTCAGAGATATCAAAAACTAAGAGAGGTTATTATAGAGTGGTTCTATGTGATTGTGTTTCTTCATACAGAATGTTTATAAGTGTCATGTTTTCTGAGTAACAGCTCGTCAAAGATTGCTACCTTTTTGCACTTTGGACTCTTCAAGGATATCACCAATACAATGTAGATCGAATTGTTTCGACATGTTTGGGTGTAAAATAGGACCATGCCTAGCCTAAACATACCCATCCAAATGCATTAGAACTATCAGTTTGGTCGCATCAGGAGTAGGATGAAAGTTACACCCCTTTGCAACTTTACACTACCTCCTTCTAACGATTTTTGGGGCAACAGAAAACCTTTCACACGGGCAAATGCCTTAGAGATATCAAAAATTGAGGTTATTATAGAGGGGCTCCACATGATCGCCTTGCCTCAGACAAAGTGTTTCTAAGTGTCATGGTTTCTGAGTAACAGCTCGTCAAAGATTGCTACCTTTTTGCACTTTGGACTCTTCAGGGATATCGTGGTACAATGTAGCTCGAACTGTTTCAGCATGTTTGGGGGTGAAGAATGACCATGCCTAGCCTAAATGTACCTATCCAAATACGTTGGAACTGTCGGTTTGGTCGCATCAGGAGCAGGACAAAAGTTACACCCATTTGCAACTTTACACTACCTCCTTTTGACGATTTTTGGGGTAGCAGAAAACCTTTCACCATGGGCAAACGCCTCAAAGATTTTAAAAACCAAGAGAGCTTATTATAGAGGGGTTCTACATGATCGTGTTGCCTCAGATGAAATGTTTCTAAGTGTCATGGTTTCTGAGTAACATCTCGTCAAAGATTGCTGCTTTTTTGCACTTTGGACTCTTCAAGGATATCGCCGGTACAATGTAGCTTGAACTATTTCGACATGTTTGGGTGCAAAAAAGGACCATGCCTAGCCTAAATGTACCCATATGAATGCGTTGGAACTGTCAGTTTGGTCACATCAGGAGCAGGACGAAAGTTACAACCCTTTACAACTTTACACTTCCTCCTTTTGACAATTTTTGGGGCAACAGAAAACCTTTCACCACAGACAAATGGCTCAGAGATATCAAAAATTGAGAGAGGTTATTATAGAGGGATTCTATGTGATCGCGTTGCCTTAGACAAAATGTTTCTAAGTGTCATGTTTTTGAGTAACATCTCGCCAAAGATTGCTGCCTTTTTGCACTTTGGACTCTGTAGGGATATTGATGGGTTCAAATGTTGACTTCTTTTATGTTATTTCTTATGCTTCCAGACTTTATACCTATGATATTTTAGATACTTTTCTATGACATTACCACCATAATATGTTGTCTTTTATATATATTCTGCAAACCTTGAACCTAATCTACCAATATGAAACATGTTGATAGTATTTGTCAATTGAATGAGTTAGACATAAGTATGTATGTATATGAATGAGACTTTATAGGTTAATTATGAAGGCTATTTTGTATACCTACATTTTATGGATTAACCTTATGCAGCAACGAGTTGGTGGCATTGAGGAAAGGAGAATTTGTAACACATTGCAAAATAGAGCATTAAAGGAAGTCACAGTTAGGCGCCAACTAAAGCTGAACGTGATCATCATGGAAGAATAAATACAAGAGAAGAAGAAGACTTGTTCTAGGATTCTAATTACAGCTTATGTGTTTTCATTCATGATCCGTTGAATAGAAATTTCTATTTAAATGGGGCTCTGCTTCCTTTGTTTCAGTTAGATTAATAAATTGATCTCGAACCTATACCCTGATATCTAGGGATGAATTGATGATCAAGTTAGTTGGTAGTTACATCGTACTCTCCCATTTCTATATAATTTAGGAGGGATGAGTTTGATGGTAAGTTAGTTTTTCTTTCCAAGTTACTTTATTTTTATAGTTGCTCAACGATTACTCTATTTTTATGTTGGAAGATCCAGACATATTTTATTGAATACAATCTGAAAAGATCATGTTGCTGATATGAAGTGAATACAACTATGTGTTATGAGAATCTGAAGTAGATTTAGTTTTCAGATTAAGTGAGATAGTTCCCTGAGCTGGCCACTCAAGGTACTAACCCTCACTTCGTATATTTCCTTATTTATTTATGCATTTCTAGTTAAAATTGTTTCATGTTATTTTATAAAGTTGCATTGTGGAATGAGTAAGATATCTTGATTACTATTTCCAATAGTTGTGATTCATGAATAGAGTGCATATTTTGAGTCATCCAGAGGTTAGTGTTAGCTCTTTTATCATTTTGAATATTTTGAGTTAATCCTGTAATTCTCTGTTGAATATAGTTATCTTCAGCTTGTGCTGCAGGTACCCATAGCCATTGGGTTTTGTAGTCATTTTTACTATTTTTGTATTTCTGAGAATTCCAACCTACTAGAATAATCTGAATAGGTTTGAATAGGTTTGAATGAGTTAGTTTAGGATAGAAATGAGTCTTGAAGGCATATATAATGCAGACATCACCATAAGCTTACGCTCCTTGGTTGATAATTCAATGTAGGATTGCAATGATAGAGTGGAGTGTTTAATTAGGTTTAACCCTAGATTTTGTTTAAGTCTACAACGCATTAGTTTTCCTCTGCATTTTTGGCGTCGTTGCGGGGGATGGTGCTATCTTCATAGTCTCATTAGTTTTATACGCTTTCATAGTTTAAATCTTGATTTCAGCATTAGACTTAATAAATTCACTTTTCAGGAAACACTAAACATTCTACTAACACTGTGTAGGACCACTAAACATAAATCTTGAATTACTGTATGCGGGGGCAATGTGATCACTGGGGTAGATTCCTCCCTTCGACTTCTTGGGATAACGAGGACATAATCGACTTTATCAATTATACAGTAGAAAGTGTTGAAGAGGAGTTTCCTCTTACATCTTCATCAACACCTTCTACATCTCCATTAGCTTCCTCCACAACTACAAAAGGGACTTTTAGAACCATGGAAGATGCTACAGTAGAGGATCCTCTAGGACAAGCAACGTTTGAATTCCCTATCCTAGACTAAGCACGGGCTGCTACTCTAAAAAATATACCACCTTCTGCATTGCCTGTTTTCTACGGCTTGGTGACTGAAGATCCTGACACGTTCCTGTTTGAGTTTGATGTCTTGTGTAGAAGTTATGACTACACCATTAATCCTTACAGACTCAAGTTGTTCCCTGCCACACTAAAAGATGCTGTTTTAAGATGGTTTATGGGATTGGGGAAAGATGTCATTCCAGACTGGGATACCATGAAGACAAAGTTCCTAGAAAAATATAAAGACTACTGCAGAGGACATGATAGGAGGAGAGATAATATCTTCAGGATGTCACAGAAAGAGGATGAGCCACTGGAGGACTATGTGGAAAGATTCCAATTTGCCTTGAAGAAAAACCCTCAAAATAGATTGTCCAAAGAATCACTGAAGCTGGTCTTTTTAAGGGGGGTCAATGATGACTGCATGGATGCCCTCAATCTGTTGGAACAGGGGATATATCTCAACTTTCCTTTGAGGATGTTTGCAGAGCATGCAAAAATTATTCTAGAACCTTTTCCAGGAAACCAAGGGGAGAAAGAGCAGCCATTACAGGCAAGGCAACCAATAGAGTTTCCAGAGTGGAGATTAGCAACCTGTTGACAAATATGAAAGAGGACATTATTATCCATATGGCTACACAGCTAGACACTCTTCACATCAAGAAGAAACATAAAGAGGCAGATGCAATGCTTACTAATACTGCTCCAGCTATAGACAGAGGAAGGCCAATTGTAAATGCAAGAGGTTGGTCAGTATCTAGCAAGAAAAGATTGAAAGGCCATAATTACAGCCATTTCAAGGAGAAGATGGGAAACTATTCTTCATAGCCCAAAGGAGACCTTGGAAGCAAAGACAAGGTATGCCCTCTGATCCACTTAATTATAATTCCCCATTTCCTGCTACAACCCAGAATTTCTCTGCTTGGAATACTCAGCAGTGGCCTGGTAATCCAAATGCATGGTAAAACCCACAATGGCCTACCCCACAAATTGGTTGGAGTCAACAATAGCCAAATCCATGGCCTCAACAAAATTTCCAAGGTCCCAACTATAACCCCCAATGGCCTAATCAACAGCAACAATGGCAACCTCAATGGAACAAGGGCCAACAATGGCAACAAAATGCACAATTTCAGCAACCAATGATTCCATTTTAGCCATAATGCCGCCATCAACACCTCAAAATCCACCTCCTAGACCTACCCAAATCATTGCCCAACCTGCATCTAACCCTAACAGCAAGCCTGTCCAACAGGCTTATACTAACGAGGTAATGCAATATCCCACTTATGGGGTGGAAGTGAGCAATGTCCATCTTAGATCAAGGAAGCAACTTGTAGGCCCTACATCTCCTCAAATCACAGAACTAGAAGATGAAGAACCCACAGAGGAAGCCTCAAATAAACCTCCTTTGGAACCTAAGTCAACCCAAGATGCCGAGACCACCTTACATCAGAAGTCTCCTCCTTTCCTTGAGCGCTTGGCCATGCAAAAACAAACTGCCCAAACTAATACTGTCCTTCTCAGCCAGCTAAAAGATATAAGCATCAAGATTCCCTTAATCTAAGCCATCAAGGATATTCCTATCTACACTAAGACTATTAGGGATCTTTGCATAAAGAAGCTAGGGAGGAAGAGAATAGACCCTAAGACAGTCCATGTTCTAGGTAATATTGCTGACATCATGTTGGGTAATATAACTGTTCCCAAATATACAGATCCAGGTAGTCCAGTGGTGGATGTCAAGATCAATGGGACTTTGATTAAGAATACTCTGATAGATTTAGGAGCTGCAATTAATGTCATTACCAAGGAAACAATGCAGACACTCCAATTGAACAACCTTAGGCCTACTCAAACAGTCTTACAATTAGCTGATAGGTCTACAATCAAACCTGAAGGAGTCATAGAAGATTTGGTCATTGTATTAGATTCTTGGGAATACCTTATTGATTTCATAGTTTTGCAGCCAAAGATTAATCTTGCTGGTTATCCTCTTATACTAGGAAGACCATGGCTTGCCACTGCTGATGTGTTTATAGGTTGCCAATCTGGTAACATGATCATATCCAATGGGACTGTGACCAAGAAATTGGTTTTATATCCAGCAGACCATTTGGCCTATCCTGGAAGATGACGACACCTATTCCTTGCAAACCCTAATGACTATTGAACGCAGCCCCTTATTAGATGTTCTAGATGAAGATGAGTCAATTGCTCACATTCTACAAAATAACTGTGGGAGGCACCCATAGTAGCAAGACTGCCTATCCTGCTTACAAGACCCTTTGAGCAGAATAATACCCAACAGTTCCCCAGAAGAGGTGTCCCAAATACTTCATGCTTTATTACCCCAACAATGCTTACTCGTATTACCCAGCCTTGATTTGTCTTCTGTGCAAGAACAGTCCAAACAATTAGAAGTCAAGCCAGGCAAGATGTTGAATATTAACAATGTATTGACTGATGAACAACAACAATCCCTACATGAAGTATTGCATACACACTCAGCAGCATTCGCTTGGGATTACAGTGACATGAGATGCATTGATCATGCCTTATGCATGCACAAAATATACATAGATGATGGCTATATACCCATCAGGCAACAGCAGAGGCGTATGAACCCCACCCTTAGAGAAATTGTGAAAGTTAAGTTTCAAAAGCTTTTGGACGCTGGTTTTATATACCCCATTTCAGACAGTGAATGGGTTTCACCTTTGGTCATAGTGCCCAAGAAAGGTGGCAAATGGAGAGTCTATGTTGATTACCGAGAATTGAATAATGCTACCAGGAAGGATCACTTTCCAGTGCCATTTATTGACCAAGTTCTTGACTCTTTAGCAGGCAAGAAATATTTTTCCTTTCTTGATGGTTTTAGTGGCTATAACTAGATTAAGATTGCTCCAGAGGATCAGGATAAGACAACATTTACTTGCCCTTGGGGGACATATGCATACTCTGTCTTACCCTTTGGTTTGTGTAATGCTCCAGCTACATTTCAAAAAGCAGTCCTCAGTATTTTCTCTAATTTTGCCCATGATAGCATGGAGATTTATATGGATGACCTCACTACATATGGTGACACATATGATGAAGCTTTACACAATTTAGAAAAAGTGTTGAAGAGATGTACAGAGCACAACCTCTCTTTGAGTAATGAAAAGTGTTTTCTGATGATGACATAAGGAATAGTTTTGGGACATTTTATCTCAAATGCAGGCATACAAGTGGACCCAAAGAAGATTGAAGTTATTTCCACCCTGCCTATTCCACAAAAATAGAAGGATGTCAGGAGCTTCCTGGGACATGCAAGATACTACAGGAGGTTCATTCAGGATTTTAGCAAGATCGATGCACCTCTGTTTACTCTGCTAACCAAGGACAGTGAATTTGACTAGACACCAGATTGTCAGACTTCTTTTGAAAAGCTAAAATCATCCTTGGCACAAGCTCTAGTTCTTAGAGGTCTAAATTGGACACTACCTTTTCACATCCACACTGATGCATCAGACTTTGCCATTGGAGCAGTTCTAGGCCAGCAAGAAGGAACTAAGGAATATGCCATATACTATGTAAGTAAAAATCTGTAAGGAGCTGAGTTAAACTACACTGTGACCGAAAAAGAGATGTTGGCAGTTGTTTATGCCATAAACAAATTTAGACACTACATTACTGGTTATCAAGTATTCATCCACACAGATCATGTTGCAATTAGATATTTGATGAATAAGCCCATAGCGAGTGCTAGGCTTGTCAGATGGTTATTGTTACTACATGAATTTGACATCACAATTGTTGACAAGCCAGGTAAGGCTAATGTAGTTGTTGATTTCTTGTCTATATTCCCCACACAATCAATAGAAGGGGTGTTTGATGACTCTTTTCCTAATGAGCATCTCTTTGCTCTCACCATACACACTCCATGGTATGCAGACATAGCTAATTATTTGGTCTTAGGGCAGATTCTAGGATACTTTTCTCCAAGGGAGAAAAGGCAGCTAGTTCACAAATGTTTTCCTTATTCTTGGATTTCTAGATTTCTATTTTATATTGGCCCAGATAATATTATGAGAAGATGTATCAGAGAAGATGAGGTGTTTGACATATTGAAAGCCTATCATGATGAACCTTGTGGGGGACATTTTGCAGCCAAAAGGACAACCTTCAAAATATTAACAATAGGATACTATTGGCCAACACTTCATAAAGATGTTGTCAAGTACACTAGAAGCAGTGACAGGTGTCAAAGAATGGGAAGACCTACCAGGAGTGATGAAATGCCTTTGAAACCACAGATTTCATTGGCTCCTTTTGACAAGTGGGGACTGGATTTTGTGGGTCCTACGTCTCCTACATCCAACAACAAAGAATATATCCTGGTATGTACTGATTACTTGACTAAATGGGTTGAAGTTAAGACATTACAGTTTGCCAGGGATGGCAATGTGGCCAAATTCCTATATGAGGACATCTTCACTAGGTATGGTGTGCCAAGGGAGATAGTAATTGATCAAGGACCGCAAATTACATATGATCTAATCACCAAATTGGTTGGGGAATATCAGATCAGACATAAGAAATCTACTTCCTACCATCCTCAAGCTAATGGTCAGGTGGAGGTCACAAATAGGGAGATTGAGAACATCTTGACAAAGACAGTGCAGCTTCACAGAAGAGATTGGGTTTCTAGGCTCCTAGAAGCTGTTTGGACACACAAAACAACCTGGAAGACAACTACAAGGTTTACACCTTATGAGTTGGTCTATGGCAAGACAATAGTCCTACCTATAGAGTTTGAACATAAAACCCTGAGGATAGCAATTGAACTAGGAATGGATTTGACATCAACCCAACAGGACAGGCTACGACATTTGAATGCTCTGGATGAAATCTGATTGGAGGCTATCCATCACACAGAGGTCATATAGAAACAATGAGCCAAATGGCATGATAAGTACATAAAGGCAAAATAATTCACTGCAGGTGACTGGGCACTCCTTCATGATTCAAGATACAAGGACTTCAAGGGCAAGCTTCAGTCCCATTGGTTAGGCCCATATGAGATCAAACAAGTCATTCCTAATGGTGCAGTTTAATTGCAGACTATTGATGAAGTTCAGTTTTCACTGCTAGTAAATGGGCACAGGCTAAAACTATATAAAAAGCCACTTCAGAATGATAACTTTCTTGTTTCTCTAGCTGCTCAGTTTGGTCCTCCTGACACTCCTGATGATGATGTTGTGACACCAACTAATACACCTTCAGATGTTGATCCACCAATGTTGTCCAGTGATGTGGAGGTTGAGTTGCAATACTCAACCCCTATCGCTAAAACCTAATTATTATGCTTTATAAATCACATGCACACACAACACATTGTACATGATGACCACAGTCAATTTCAGAGGGACCTTTTTTTCACATACCATAGGGCCCTATTGCAGTTGGGCACTGATTTACTATTTCTGAACATATTCGGTCAGGACCTGTGCTGCGGGTGCCTGTAGCAACAAGTGTCTGCGGAGATTTTCAACAATTTGGTAAACATTCCATTCTTCTTCCCACACATATCCTTATTGCTACACATGCTTCATCCACCTTCAATAATACAATGGTTGCGGCATGCTTGTTCGAATTGCATTCACCAGCTGTTACATCAACTGTTGCGGTCTGTCACATCGCATAAATTCTGACATACCCGCCACCCTCCCATCTACTCTATGCATATCACTCTGCTCGTGCCAAATAAATGCCAACATACTAATCTCCTTTTCCAAGGTGAACTGATCCATGCTCTACATAAACAATGTAGATAAGGTAACCTTTTAACGATTATCTTAAAATTTATATTTATATTCATTATTACTAAGTGTTTATCTCATGCATGTGACAATATATCACCCTTTTCATGTAATCATTACTCTTTCATCCCTGCACATTCACTCCTGAAGTGTGGTCACTTCACCTTTAAGTTGGGGGGAGGGGTATATGGTTAGTTTTTATTTTTTATTTTTACCATCAATCAAGTTCTTATGTTGCTGTCAAGGTTTTCCTATGTCATTTTTCATGATAGTCGACCTGCCCTAAATTGTGAGCTTGATATTTCCCTGTGAGTGAGCTTAAATTTCAAATTTTTACTAACAAAGAGCTCTAAAAGCTACAGTTGGGGGGAAAGAATTGAAAAGTAGTTTTTTGAAGGTGGTAAAAATTGAAATTAGGCAGAATTAGGCAGGATTAAGAATTGATAAGAGTGCAGAATATAGGTGCAATGGGGGTGATGTAATCAGAAGAGAACCATTGGTGCATAAGGAGATATTGGAAGATGTGTTGGTTCTTCCACTCTTTATTAGAGTGGGGTGGTTAGACTATTTTCTGAAATTAACAGAGTCTGACAATGATATGGCAAGGGATTTTGCAGCAACTTTGCAGTATGATGAAGCGACAGTGAAGGGATTAGTTGTGGATGCCTCTAAAATAGCTATTGCCCAAGTCACTGGATTACCACGAACAGGGTTCGAGTATCTAGCCCATGCTAATGCAGCAGCGGCGAGGGAGGAATTTTGGGGTGGTGAGAACCTGGATTCGACCACCCAAGGTACAAAAAGATTATCCCTTCCATTCTTCTGGGGGAAATGTGCCTCGTATATTATCAAATATATTACTTGTGATGGTCAACATAACTTGTTGTATACTGCACACTTTAAATTGTTGAATCACCTGCGCCATGACAAACTGGTTAATGTTCCCAATTATCTGTACAATATGTTGAAGATAATGGCGTTTGAGTATCAGAAAAGACAAACAAAGACTACATTGTCTCATCATTGTTTGATAGCTCTATTGGTTAAAAGAAGTTTGAGAATGCAACACCCACAGGTTAGCTAGGATACTTTTAAACAATGCAAGGATATTTCTGAATTATTGGAAGTAGATGAACCTCAATAGGAGCCAGAACCAGAAGCTGAGCCTAATGTTGAACTAGAGTTTGAACCTGAAATTGAGCCTGAATGGGAAGAGCCGCAGGAGGAAATTCCTCCAAAAACTAGGCCAGTGACAGTAGAGGAAACCTCAATTCCTAACCCTAAACCTATGAGAGGAACTATGAGAAGTGACACTTCTTCTTCTAAAAAGAAGAAAAGTAAGAAGAATGTGGATAAGCATAAGAGCATTGAGAAAGAGAAGGGTCCAGGGGAGAGGAAGAAGAGGAGAAGTTAGAAAAAGAGAAAAAGAGAGGATAAGCTAGAAATTGTCACACCTAGGCGTTCAGGAAGGCTGAGGAGGCAGAATGTAGGAAAAAGAGTTGTTGAGGAACAAGGGGAAGTAGAAAAGGAAGAAGCACGGTAACAGCAAGATCCAACATTGTTGGACATAGCTTTAGAGAAGGAAGGAAATGTCCCTGGGAATGCTCCTACTAATGCCAGTATACCTACCAAATGAAGAAGGTATGTTTCTTCATCCTCTAGTTCTGATTCAGAGGACATTTTCATTGCAAGAAAAATGGGAAAAATAGTTCCTGGCAGCCCTGTTAGAGAAAATTTTAATGTTATTGATAATAAGGATGAAGGTTTTGATTTTTAACAAGAAAAAGAGTTGTTAGAAGATAGAAATATAAGGTAAGAACTTCAGGAAGCCCTTAATAGAACCAAACAATTAGAAGAACAAGTGAAATAGTATGAGGAGAAGGATAGGGAAAAAGAGATGAGAATAAAAGAATTTCAGGAGAAAATTCAGACATATGGTCATGGCACTAACATGGATCTATTAGCACAAGTGGTTGAGAGTAGAATGGAAAATGAGGAAAAAGAAGCTCCAATCCTGCAGCCTCCTGTAATAAGACCTCCAACCTACCTCACTGTTCTATCTATGGGTTTTGAGTTGTTGAAGTTCAATGATGAATTTAAGCAAGAAAAGGAAAATTGGGAGAAGGAGAAACAAATTTTTAATGCATCATTAGAAAGTAAAAATGCTGAGTTGAAAAGGTTGGAAGGAAAGCTAACAGAGGTGGTTGATAGGGCAATTCAAATCATAGAATGCAGACCTCCACCAAGATTTTATGCATTATTTCTTAAGGAAAAGTTTCTCAGCTTTCAATTTAATAGATTCATCAATGATCAGCCTATTTCTATCTATTCAAGGTATCATTTTTTTTAGTTATTTCAAGAAGCCAGTTTGGAAGAACAAGATCAGTTATGTGAATATGGTCTACACAATTATTTGATGGAAGAAGATACAGAGTGGAATCCCTTGATCTATGTTGGTGATCTTCAAGATAGAGCATTGCTATCTTACTTCAGAAATGAGTAGCTTAGAGGGGAACTAATGGATAAGTATGAAGAACAGAAAAAGAAAGTGCCACTGCAGATTAGGAAAGAAGCCTTAAATCCTAAAGTGATCCTAACCCAATGGCTAACACTACTTTCTCATAAGGGTCCAGGTAAGGCAATCATGGATTTAAGACTCGGGGATTATAGAAGGATACAATGATTAGTAGTGTCTTTTATTCAGAACTGTCAGAGGTATGTGCAGAACATATGGGATAGTATGACCCCAGAATTACAAAAGAAAGAACCTCACTCTTTCTACAACTTTATGAATATGTTTGAGAGGTTGTACAGGTATATCCAGATCTCAGAGCATAAAGGAGTGGCATGGTTACCCCTTACTTATCACCCTCCTATTCTTCTTTATCTAGTACCAAATTGGACAGGAGGAAGAGGTGATGAGTGTAGGCGTGCTGAATCAATCAGGATGGAGAAACTTGCATGCTACAATGGTTTTTATCTCAAATAGGGATAGGGGGTCAGAGAAGATATGGACCTGAGGCAGATAACTTTGCATTATAACCTTTTCCCCTAGGTGTTTTATTGAATATTTTGCTTGAGGACAAGCAAAAGTCTAAGTTGGGGGGAAATGATGGGTTCAAATGTTGACTTCTTTTATGTTATTTCTTATGCTTCTAAACTTTATACCTATGATATTTCAGATACTTTTCTAAGACATTACCACCATAATATGTTGTCTTTTATATATATTCTGCAAACCTTGAACCTAATTTGCCAATATGAAACATGGTGATAGTATTTGTCAATTGAATGAGTTAGACATAAGTATGTATGTATATGAATGAGATTTTATAGATTAATTATGAAGGCTATTTTGTATGCATACGTTTTATGGATTAACCCTATGCAGCAGCGAGTTGGTAGCATTGAGGAAAGGAGAATTCGCAACACATTGCAAAACAGAGCATTAAAGGATTTCACAGTTAAGCGCCAACTGAAGTTGAATGTGATCATCATGGAAGAATAAATACAAGAAAAGAAGAAGACTTGTTCTAGGATTCTAATCGTAGCTTATGTGTTTTCATTCATGAGTCGTTGAATAAGAATTTCTATTTGAATGGGACTCTGCTTCCTTTGTTTCAATTAGATTAATAAATTGATCTCGAACCTATACCCTGATATCTAGGGATGAATTGAAGATCAAGTTAGTTGGTAGTTACATCGTACTCTCCCATTTCTGTATAAGTTAGGAGGGATGAGTTCAATGGTAAGTTAATTTTTCTTTCCAAGTTACTTTATTTTTATAGTTGCTCAACAGTTACTCTGTTTTTATGTTGGAAGATCTAGACATGTTTTATTGAATACAATCTGAAAAGATCATGTTGTTGATATGAAGTGAATACAACTATGTGTTATGAGAATCTGAAGTAGATTTAGTTTTCAGATTAAGTGAGATAGTTCCTTGAGCTGGCAACTCAAGGTACTAACCCTCACTTCGTATATTTCCTTATTTATTTAGGCATTTCTAGTTAAAATTGTTTCATGTTATTTTATAAAGTTGCATTGTGGAATGAGTAAGATATCTTGATTACTATTTCTAGTAGTTGTGATTCATGAATAGAGTGCATATTTTGAGTCCTCTGGAGGTTAGTGTTAGCTCTTTTATCATTTTGAATATTTTGAGTTAATCCTGTAATTCTCTGTTGAATATAGTTATCTTCAGCTTGTCTTGTTGGTACCTGTAGCCATTGGGTTCTGTAGTCATTTTTACTATTTTTGTATTTCTGAGAATTCCAACCTACTAGAATAATCTGAATAGGTTTGAATAGGTCTGTATGAGTTAGTTTAGGATAGAAATGAGTCTTGAAGGCATATTTAATGTAGGCATCATCATAAGCTTACGTTCCTTGGTCGATAATTCAATGTAGGATTGCAATGATAGAGTGGATTGTTCAGTTAGGTTTAACCCTAGATTTTGTTTAAGTCTACAACGCATTAGTTTTCCTCTACATATATCACCGGTACAATATCGTCGATATGGGTGTAAGGTATTAAATTATATTTTAGAGCAAAGTAAAGACTAAGGTTTTTAGGAGGTTAAGGACTAGATAACCCTAAACATAATACAACCTAAGTTTCAAAGATCACATGAAGAACACAAAAGGTTATCTGAGACAGATTAAACAGAGAGTATAACACAAACATAACTTACCAAAATAGGTCTTTAAAGAGAATACACTTAGGGTCTAAAACATAAATAATAACTTTAACTTAAAAATCCTAACTAGTTTTGAATGTTTAAACCTCTGCAGCTATGATATCAACACCGCCACTATGACATCCTTTAGACTTCCAAAACTTCCAACAACAACCACAACTCATCAATCAACATCAACATCATGAGGACACTGAATAAATATTTGACACATGAAGACACTAAGAACACTGAAGACATGGAGCACAAAGAAGAACAAAGACATAAACAAACTCCTGTCATGGGGAAGAACCACAACCCAATCCAACCCCTGAAAGCATGACATGTTATGATGAATAACCACAACCAAATCCAATGATCCAATGACATGAACCAATGACATAAGCAATTATGTCCTATTATTGTAACATGATAAACATGAATTTTATGAACTAACATCCAAACCCTGTGACATCAATCTTGATATGACATGAGTGAAACATGAGTGAACAAGATTAATGCCAATAAGGATCAACTTCATCCATCACTTAGATCTAACCCCATGAAGCATAACATGATGATGATGCAAACATCAAATGTATACCATAGCAAACAAATCAAACCAATCATGAGGCCTTCATTGCTCAAGTTTATACCACTGCTTGTCAAGTTCATACCACTGCTTGAGTGAGATCTTCACTATTCAATTCCATGCCTTGTCTTGAAGCACTACAACTCTATGCATCACATCATATACTCTGTGAAGAAGCAAGTGTCTTTATATCACAAAACCCAACAACATATCCTAAAAGCATAATGGTATCGTCAAACAATAGACAACCAATAGACCTGCACAATTATGCATTCCTTACTCAATTACTAACATCCAAGCACTTTAACATCAATGACAAACATATTCATAACAATATTCACTATATATGTGTAAAAATGCAGCAGCAAATAAAAAAAGACAAACCTATGTAAACTTACAAATTAATGTGCATACTTACAAATTAATGTAACATGACTTTACAAAATCAATGTGAATACTTACAAATTAATCCAACGAATCATCTGGGTTTGCTCTACTCTTTATTGTGTCAAGTATTGCCTCTTGGTTAGACTCACACACCTTCCACAAGGTCTTGTTCAAAGGTTTACCCTGAAATTGTATCAAATGAACATTGGATGCCATGACAAGGTTCGAGTAATGAAGAATCTTCCGATGCGTGTCAAAGTCCTGAAACAACCAAACATTAACACTCTTATGTGGGTACCTTCTAAACCATGTTCCAGTAACAACCACTGAGCCTATAGGGTATTCAATGTTTTCTCCATCTGTATTTGGGGCCTCCAATTTCTTTTTAGCCTCAACACAATGACACAAGTAATAATCTATTCCCTCTTCATTATCTTCATCTGCAATAACTGCATAAACATGCCCTACATTGATATGTGCAGCAAATTAGATGAAATTAGTCAACATTACAAAAACACTACAAAGTAAGATAACATTAGGAATTTTAAAAACTATGCAAGTAGATATGTTACTTGGTTGAACTAGATTTGATATGTGGTCAAAGTCAACTAATGATTCTATTTGTGTTAGTTCCAGTGTCGTCGGGGGTCGATACGTGTCAAGTGGGCTAAGATAACTTAACTGCCATTCGTCAACCCACTCCTTTGACTTGCACTCATTCTAGGTTTGAATTGTACATGAAGAACAAAAGCATGCCATCTTCCATGTATGAATACTCCATGAACCTGCAATTGGGATTTTGAAAGAGTGTAGCTCACTTGATCTTGTCAGTGTACAACAATCCTCATATGGTGCAATGTTAGTATCATCTATCAACCAAAAAAATCTACGAACTGAAGACTTACCTTCATTACTTGGACCCATCGAAGCATTACACCACTCGACGATTGATTTTGTATTTGTCAACTTTGCATTGTCTTTATACTTTAACTCTTCTCGTGCTATGGCTCTTTTGATACATGCTCCTGCACCATCATACTCCCCCTTTCCATGCCTGGCCTCACAAAAGTTCCACATATGTTGAACACCTGTAATATTATGCCTCCTGTCACCTATGAGGATAAGGACAAAGGAGAGTCACCTATTGAGGCCACAAGTGAAGAGTACATGGGACTTCATATTGACTACAAGGTTGAAGATGTGGGGGAGGCCTTGGTGCTAGTGGCATCAAACTACCTACACTTACTTGCAGATAGAGATCATCTCCTCACACATGAAGATTTAGCTTGCAGCCATGGGACATAATTTAAGACACATGATACACTTGATTTTCACTTGGAGACATCTCATGGGCCAGCACTTGTTGATAAACATCTAGTCATGAAAGGAGAGATGATTGAGATCGTGCGAGACATCACACTAGGGCATGAGGTAAGGATTGATTTTCCGATGTGTGACATCAGTCCCTTATCTTCACATTATCATGTTATGACAACCAAGAGGATCAGCCTTAACGCTTATGATTTTCATGGAGACACACATGTTGAACTTTGCACTTTGATTTGACTGAACTATCTTGAGACCCTATATCAATTCCATGGCAATGTGACTGATTTGTAGTATTTAACTTGGTACATTGTCATAGATATGGGAATGGAAACATTTGGTATACAAGGATTGTATGAACTATCAACATGAAGAATAATGTAGCATAGCATGGATCATGATTGGATTAAGCCTATTGGGATTTACTTATATGATCTTGGCACCTATTCATTTGTATTTTAACTTGTAAAAACTATGATGAACAATAAATGCAAAATGTAAGCCATGTATGCAAAATATGGAAGCATAGACAAGGCATATGAACTATAAAATCAAAAAAGTGAGACTGATATAAACACAAAATATGTAAACTATACAAGTGATATAAACATGTATGATAAAGCATGATAAAGTAATTCAAATAGAATTAAGGAAAATGTAAAGAACATGCATGTAAAGACTTGACATACCTAAAAAATGGAGATTCAAATGGAGAGAGTGCCCAATTATGTAGTGTTTTTTCTTCTTGCATCAAACTCCTCAACAATTTGAGTTTTTCACCACTTGCTTCCTTTTCAGCATTAAATTGAATAACACTCAAATAGAATTAGTAACAATGATACTATTAACCAATCTATAATGTTAAATTCCCACAATTCAATCACAATTAACATTGCAACACTACAAAAATTGAAACTTGAATTGATATATATAAAATTCGATGTGAAAACTATGTTATTTCCTCCTTAAGTTTGCAAAGTAGAAAAAGGTGGTGGAAAGAACATGCAAAGATGGTAGAATGTGAAAATGTGCATGTGAACTTCCCAACAACATGAAAATGCTTTTTTTTTGTCGAAACACGTGCATAAACAGAAGAAAATAGAGTATGTGGGCTTGGATCATCGGGGTCCAGGCCTTTTTACCATTTGTATAGCAATCCAAAACGTGCTCGCGTTATAACGCGAGCACATTTTGGCCTACTATAGAAAAATATATATTATTCATTTCTCCATGTATTTATTCTATCTCTCACCTATCTCTCCCCTCGCCTATCTACCTCTCCCCTCTCCACGTTTCTCAGTCACTCCTTGTCTACCTCTCCATCCATCCTTAGCCATCTAGGTCTCTCACTTAACCCTAAACCCTAAAGCCTCAAGCCTCAACTCTTAAACCTTAAATCCTAAACCCCATCCCTAAATCCTCTACACTTTACCTTAAACCCTAATCCCTAAACCCTAAACCCTACACCCTATCACTAAACCCTCAACCCTCGACACTATATCTTAAACCCTAAATCCTCAACCCTCAATCCTTAAACCTTAAACCGTAAACCCTATCCCTAATCCCTCTACCCTCAACACTCTACCTTAACCCTAATCCCTTGACCCTTAACCCTAAATGCTATCCCTAAAGCCTCAACCCTAAACCCTAATCCCTCAAGGTCCTAAACCCTAGTCCCTTATCCCTAAACTCTAAACCCTATCCCTAAACCCTAAACCCTCAACCTTAAACCTTAATCCCTCAAACCTAAACCCTAATCCCTTATCCCTAAACCCTAATCCCTAATCCCTCAACCCTAATCCCTTATCCCTAAACCCTAAACCTTAATCCCTCAAACCTAAACCCTATACCTAAAGCCTCAACTCTCAACACTATACCTTAAACCCTAATCCCTCAACCCTCAACCCTAATCCCTAATCCCTTATCCCTAAACCCTAAACGCTATCCCTATTCCTAAACCCTTAACCCTCAACACTATACAGGTTAAACCCTAATCCCTTATCCCAAAACCCTAAACCCTATCTCTCAACTCTCAACCCTTAAACTTTAAACCCTAAAACCTATCCCTAAACCCTCAACCCTTGACACTATATATTAAACCCTAATCCCTTAACCCTCACCCTAAAGCCTCAATCCTCAATCCTTAAACCTTTAACCCTAAACCCTATCCCTAATCCCTCTACCCTCAACACTCTACCTTAACCCTAATCCCTCAACCCTCAACCCTAATCCCTCAACCCTAAAAGCTATCCCTAAAGCCTCGACCCTAAACCCTAATCCCTTATCCCTAAACCCTAAACCCTATCCCTCAACCCTCAACCCTCAACCTTAAACCTTAATCCCTCAAACCTAAACCTTAATCCCTCAACCCTCAACCCTAATCCCTTATCCATAAACCCTAAACCCTAATCCCTCAACCCTAAACCCTAAACGCTATCCATATTCCTAAACCCTCAACCCTTGACACTATACCTTAAACCCTAATCCTTTTTCCCTAAACCCTCAACCCTAAACCCTAATCCCTCAACCCTAAACCTATCCCTAAACCCTCAACCCTCAACCCTCAACCTTAAACCCTAATCCCTCAACCCTAAACCTTAAACCCTATCCCTAAACCCTCAACCCTAAAAACTATACCTTAAACCCTAATCCCTCAACCCTAAACCCTAAACCCTATCCCTAAAGCCTCAACCCTCAACACTATACCTTAAACCCTAATCCCTTAACCCTCAACCCTAATCCCTAATCCCTCAACTCTAAACCCCAATCCCTTATCCCTAAACCCTAAATGTTATCACTATTCCTAAACCCTCAACCCTCGACACTATACCTTTAACCCTAATCCCTTATCCCTAAACCCTAAACCCTATCCCTCAACCCTCAACCCTTAAACCCTAAAACCTATCCCTAAACCCTCGACCCTCGACACTATATCTTAAACCCTAATCCCTTAACCCTCAGCCCTAGAGCCTCAACCCTCAATCCTTAAAACTTCAACCCTTAATCCTTAAACCTTCAACCCTAAACCCTATCCCTAATCCCTCTACCCTCAATGCTCTACCTTAAGCCTAATCCCTCGACCCTCAATCTTATCCCTAAACCCTAAACCCTCAACCTTAAACCCTAATCCATCAACACTAAACCCTAATCCCTAAACCCTAAACCCTAAACCCTATCCATAAACCCTCGACCCTTAACGCTATACCTTAAACCCTAATCCCTCAACCCTAAACCCTATCCCTAAACCCTAAACCCTCAACCCTCAACCTTAAACACTAATCCCTCAACCCTAAACCCTAAACTCTAATCCCTCAACCCTAAACCCTCAACCCTCAACACTATACCCTAAACCCTAATCCCTCGACCCTAAACCCTAATCCCTTATCCCTAAACTCTAAACGCTATCCCTAAACCCTCAACCCTCAACCCTTAAACCTTAAATCCTAAGCCCTATCCCTAACCCCTCAACCCTAAACACTATACCTTAAACCCTTATCCCTCAACCCTAGACCCTAATCCCTTATCCCTAAACCCTAAAGCCTCAACCATTATACCTTAAATTCTAAACCCTATCCCTAAACCCTTAACCCTCGACACTATACCTTAAACCCTTTACCTTATCCCTAAAGCCTCAACCCTCAACCCTTAAACCTTAAATCCTAAACCATATCCCTAAACCCTCAACACTATACCTTAAACCCTAATCCCTCAACCCTTAAACCCTTAATACCTCAACCCTTTAACCCTCAACCCTTAAACCCTAAACCCTAAACCCTTAAACCCTAAACCCTTAAACCGTCAACCCTTATCCACCCCTCTCCTCCCCTGTCTGTCTCAACCCCATCTCTCCCCTATCTCTCTTACCCCTCTTTCCCTAGGTTGTAGGCCTCTCAATTGTATATCTCTCACGGATCTCTAGATATTTCCCTTCCTCTCCACCTCTCTCAACCTTGAACATTATCCGTCAACTATAAACTCTCAACCCTCAACCATATACTTAAGCCCTAATCCCTCAATCCTCAACTCTATACCTTAAACCCTGAAGCCTACACCCACAAACCCTCATCCCTATACCCTATAACCTCACCCTTATACCCTAAACCCTGAACATTGTGCCTCAACCCTATACTTAAATTAAACCTAAACCATACACTCTCAACCCAAGTCACCCTATGCCTTATATACACTCAATCCATATCGTAAACCCTAAACCCAATATCCTAAACCATAATCCCCATGCCTTACACACTTAGTCTTATACACTCAACAAGCCAAATATTAACCCTCAACTATAACCCTCAACCCTCTAACCTATACCCTCAACCCTCAACCCTCTACCTATTACTTAAGCCCTAATCCCTCAAACCTCAACCCTGTACCTTAAACCCTAAACCCAAAAAACTCAACCCTCAACCCTAAAAACTATACGGGCTCAAGTCCTTATATACTCTAACCCAAAACCCTTACATACATGCATACACACACACATACATATATACATGTACATACATTACATACATTACATACAAACATGCACACATATATACATACATACAAGCATGGATAGATGTACATAAATACATACAACCATACATACATACATACGAGCATACATATATACATATATACATATATACATACATCAAACATACTTAGCAACCTTCAACATAAATCCTTCCAAGCGAGACATAATGCGAGTGTGTTATAACGCGCTCACGTTATGTTGAACTAGGCAAACATCGGGCAAACCCGCAAAAATGAAAAAAAAGCAAAACATAATGCGAGCGTGTTATAACGCTCGCGTTATATCTTGCTTTGGGATTTGCTTTGGATTTCTAACCCAAAGGCTTGGAGTGCCTTCCCAACGTCCAAATATGTGTTTTTGCACATTCTACAGGATTTCACATAATTTTGTTTGTGCTAACCCTCACATTTGCATGTGTTTCAAGGTCGAACAAATCAAACACCTAGGTAATGTTAGGCTTTCTCTTAGTTATTTAATGATGTAATTTTTTTCAAATTTTGACAATGTTAAGCATTTCATCTTTAATTTCTTTTGTTTGTGTGTCTGTTTTTGGTCAAAAACCAGAGTTTGGTCTTTTTTTCATTATAAATTAACCGTTCATTGAAATTTCAAATAAATTACATTTTTATAAACTAGACTCCATTCTACACATATTAAAAAAAAATCAATTAGTTTTCAAAATTTACAGGGGTAGCATGGCCAAAATTCTATTTTTTAGGATGTGTCCACTTTGAAAATTAGTAAAAAATCAAATATTCATTAAAAAATTATCAGAAAAAATAAGCATAAACTACATGTTGTTAGCTAATTTCTCATTGAAGCAATTTTAAAAATACCAAAAAATAGTTAACCTTTTGAGGGAGCCACAAAACACGCTATGTTATGTTTTTTTGACGAAAACAACACCAATTTCTATGGCTCCCTCTTTTGAACCCCTTAATCTATACCATTTAAAAAAAAAATAGTAGTTTAAAAAGTAGACTCGGAGCACTACGGACATTATTTTTGTTGCATCTTAAAATTTTGAGTGTAACTATGCTCAATTTCTCATCCAAAGTGAGTATTTCCTGATTTTAGAAAAAAAGTGGCCACTTAAGACCCCTTTTTGGCCCCCCATCTTCTTGCACTTACCCTCTGTTTTAATTATTAATTTGCATTTGTCAGCTATATTTTTGTAATGTTTATGATTATTATTTTAATATGTCAGTTATATAATTATTTTTTAAATTTGTTTTTGTTAACACACTCACACCATTACACTCCACGCCGTGCTACCACTATAGGTTACGCCTCTCGACATAATAACTCAATACATAGAGGGAAATGTACTTTATATTATACACACAAAGTAACTCTTATGTAATTAAAATAAATTTATATTATTGTAATACCACACACACATACACCTTTATATTATATATATAATCTTATATATAGATTTACACGAGGTGGATAGGTTATATGAAAAATAATAATATACAAACCCCTTTTACATATACAAACCTATATATTTTTTATATATAAAGGTAACTCTTAAGTATGTATATCTACTAGCATACCTATCTTAGATAAATCTATGTAAAAGACATCGAGAGATCCAAGGTGCCTATTCCATTTATATAGCATGAATTTATTTAAAAATGGCACCTCGAGAATGATATCTCTTGGTGTCTTTTACATAGATTTGTCTAAGATAGGTGTGTTGGTAATAATTTTAGTCTTTGTTCTTTAATTTTTTTATTGGCCACGTATTTTCCCTTTTTTCATCTTCTTCATAGTAGTCATATGTAAATGGTGATTGCAAAACTTATTATGATTGTACTTGTGATATAGCTACAAATGCCAATCACATTCTTTCTTTTTGTCCTATGTTAAATGTTTTGTCAATGCCCAAGCCAGTCGTAAGGGTATTTGGATCGTGCAATCCTTTTGTATTGGTGTAATTGGAATTATACATCGAGTTTCATCTTCAAATGGTATCCTTGAGTAACTATCAAACTCAACCATAAAAAAAATATACAAACCCCTTTCACATATACAAACCTATATATTATATATATAAAGGTAATTCTTAAGTATGTATATCTATTAAATTTGAGAGTTAAAAAATATTATAATATAAAAGATAAAATATGAAAATAAATCCATAATATATTATACTTCATATCAATTTAATATATATAGACCTTTATATTAGCAAGCGCAACATCAAATCCAACAACAAAGATCATATCTAAAGTAACATAAATTGATTGAGGTACAGGTAATCTAGCAAACTACACATCCATCCTGAAGTTACACCATATCAAAATCATCTCATTATAACCTTTAACCCAACTGTAGAATAGTTAGGACAGGGTAAGGGTTAATACACATGGCTGGGCACTACATAATCCTTTAACTAGAGATTTTATAAAGTAAAAACTTTATATAAGTTTAAGAAACATGGCTTTATAGTAAAGTGGATTTACTCTTTAGGGTGATATTTAGTTTTAATGTTTGATAATGGACATGGAAAGTAATTATGTAATCTTCGTGGATTAAAAACAAAAATTACTTTCCTTATATATGAACAAAATTTCCAATTCATGACTTGATACAACAACCTAATGACAATTAATTGTGTAAGAAAAATTGCAAAGGCAATTTGTTCTACAATTGAAGCAATAATTGTTGTTATGGCAAAGTTTTAACTTGCATAAATTCAATAATTGGTGTTATGGCAAAGTTTTAACTTGCATAAATTCATGTTGGATGTGATTCCCCATTCAAAATATTCTTTTGATCTTGAATGCATGCTTACCTAATTATGTAGTATGAAATCAAGTTATATGGTTTTAATACTAAGTAAATTAATAGGAGGATAAAAAACAAGATTTCTAATAGAAGATGTTGAATTCTACATCAAAGTGTGCTAAATTGAGAATTACTTTGATGCACATAATATTTTATAACCTTTAATTGAATCTAGGTGATTTTTAATGTTGTATAGCACAAACACCCACACAAAAAGAGAGGAGATGTTGTATTAATTGTTACATATGCCTATCATATAGATATGCCACATGTAGATCAATATTTTGTAATTAAAACAACACCATAATAAATATTGGCTATGAGGTAAACATGTATGAGAATTATACTATTTTTGAATTAGAAAATCTTTTGATGCTCAAGAAGATGCTTAATTAATCTTTGTTAAATTTTGGGTATTATGTCATCATAGGTTATGTGAAAGGCAAAATGCCCAACTTCATGAATTATCACATATTAGTACTTTTGGGTTGATAAGTGCATAAATTGGTCACTTATATAAAGGACACCACCAGCCATGGGTAGGGTTGAATGTACTATTAAGAGCATTGTTACTCCTACAACATTACAAGCAAGATTTAAATTCTTTTGCAAGTTTATTGTGAACCATGTTAACCATTATCTTAATTAGGTACGTGTGATACAAAGTTGATGTTTGAAATTATCCATTGGATTTATGTCAATTAATGAATACAATATCATAAAATAAGTAACTAAGATCGAGTGCACCAGGTGTCACACTGAGTCATCTCTATTATAAATATTAGTGAAGATGGAATCCTAGCCATGTAGTTGATTGATTCTCTTATTCACCATTGAAACAAATGCAAATATTTATTTTCAAACACCTATTTAAAAAGATAAGAATTAATGTTCTAAAAAAGAGCATAGTTACTTTTACACCTTAATCAACATAATGATTGTGCCATCTATTAGATACAACTTAGCACTAGTAAAAACTTTCTTTTTAACTTGCACAAGCCTAAGTGCACCCTACACTTGAAGTAACATGGGTGTAATCTATTAGTAATAGAAATAGAAGAACAAGTCCTTTGTTCATTTGTGCCAAAAACAAAAAACATTGGTGAAGATGGAAACCCCACCATGTAGTTGATTGATTCCCTTCTTTACCATTAAAACAAATTTAAATATCCATTTTCAAACACTTATTTAAAAAGGTAAGAGTTAATTATCTAACAAATAACATAGTTACTTGCACACCTCAATCAACATAATGATTGTGCCATATGTGAGATACAACTTAAACACCAACAAAAAGTTCCCTTTAAGTGAACCCTTAAACTTTAAGTAACATGGGTCTAATGGACTGACAATATAAATTGAAAAAAAAAGTCCTTTATGCATTTGTGCCAAAACTTGAAATAAACAAGTCTTTAATGCATTTACACCTAAATTCAAAGAAATATAGGGACATTTGAAATTCAAAGACAATATTTAGTTAAAAACTATACAAAGTTTCACAACTTAAAAATTGCCTAAAGTCTTAAGTCTTCAATCTATTTCTATTCCAAAGATCTAAGGAAAGATTAATACAAACACTCTCCAAGATCAAGAGCAATTAAATTTACCCACAAAGTCATTTTGTAGAATGATGAATATATTTTTTTGTAAATATTTAGAAATTCCATTATTGAGATAGAAAGAAACACACCATTTAGTCTATTTTCAAACTTATTGGATTAATAAGCATAACCAATAACCTCACCCAAAATGTACCAAGCCTTAATGGGTTTCTAATATAAGATCTAGAGCTAAAAACTAAATTTTGGGTGGAGTTTGATTTTTTGTCTATAATGACGATTGGACTGTTGGAGCAATGGCTCTTGTACAACTAACACAGTATGTCCTATGGGGAATCTATGGTCTCGTTTCCTATTATGCAAGGCAAACATTAGTACTCTAAGAGTTAGTCTAGGTGGAGGATTCCTCCCACAAGGTCTCGTTCTCTTTGGCACTCTAGACAAGGTAATGACAAGTTCCAGTGGTTAGCTTTAGCTATCTCTTCTTGCAGGAAGTCTATAGAGGGAGCTCTACCACTTGTGCATTGTGAGGAAGGTAATCTTGATGGATCTTGGTGGGATCCCATTCTCTATACCACTTCATAGGATGTTTAGAAAGGGAAAAGTATGATGATGATCCTCCACCATCTATGACAACACTATTTATCTAACTATTATGATGTATTAATGGCCATCCTTGGATCATCCACATAATAATCTTTGAAATGTATATGATGGAAGATGGGAGATGTGGTGATGGGCTTAAGCATTGACTATCTAACATGTTCATTATGCATCATGAATATTAGATACCCAATGCCTTTGGTGATGGCCATTAGCACATTAGGATGGTTAGATAGATACAAGTGTCTACAATGATTTGTTATTAAAATGGTGTTGGTTTTTATGCATATTTATGATTTGTCAATATTTCAGTGATCTTTTATTTCCCTTGGTTCGTTTGTCCTTTTGTGTGCCATTTTAGATCTTTTTAACATCACGTCGTTATGTGTTGACTTGCATACCATTTTGTGGTTTGCACCCCATGCCCTTTAAAACTATCTTCTTTACTCGTAAGCAATTTTTTGTTTCTCCACTTGAGGTGTAATTTTTTTCCACCCAATTTTTTTAATAATACAATTCTGAGGGAATAAAACTCCCTACATAAATATCTAGGTTCAAGAATGAGCAATAATAAATATAGACACCTATATATTCAAGTTAATTTAGAAACACTACACAAATATCTCATAAATAAGCACTACATTTGATAAAGAAGATTGTGATACTTAGCTCTAGGACTTGATTACGAATATTTTGTTGCAAATGATGTTTTTATGATTAATCCATGTGTCTAACAATCATACTTGTGTTAGATGACTCTTAACAAACTAAAATTTATTGTGCCTTTCTCCAGGTCATTTATGTAGGTGTATATTTGATCCCTACTGTTATAGATTTGAACCTTTTACGCAAATTTGAACTCGTGACCTAATTTTTGTAAAATTATGTTCGCATATATCATTTGAACATGGTGATGCTAGTAGACACCTATAGAGTTTGTTGCGTTGGACACAAGAGATGACTTGCTCCCCTCCTTTTGCCTTAGTCAAATCCTTGGGATTGATTCAATGTTTTTGACAAGTTCAAAGACACTTTAAACAACCATTCAAATGCCTATGATGCACTATAAGCTTATGTAATGATGATGTAATACCATTCGTCCATGTCTCCTAGATGATTCAAACAAATTAGGGTTGTTCTTTTATACAACACCATAATGCACATAGTTGAATATTTCACACTAAGCATTAACTAGTTAGAAAGGGATCGACTTGGGTTAAAATTTGAATTTAAAATTTTAGGGGTCAAATATGTAATTGTGGATTTGAAATGGGTTCACAAGAATAGACCCAAGTGAAAGAATGAGGAATTTGTAGATCAAGTTTGAACTTTTGAAATGTGTGAAGTTAAATTTAGTTAAAAATAATATCATTTGCCAACTTTCATATAAAAATAAAAAATGATCATTACATATAACACATAATCAATATGAATTTAAAAAAAAAACACACTTTTTAATCCTTACAATAATATTAAAAAGTTATTCACTAACGATTCTTTTAAGCAAACCTTAGAAAAACACAAATTAACATTAACTATGCATAATCAGAAAATTGTAAATATGTTTGGCCCTTTAAAAAAAAAAAAAAAAAAAGTGTCCTCCCTTGATGTGAAATCCAAACCAGTAAATTCTCAACTTAAATCATTATAAAAGTGTCTTAGATATACGATTAAGTCACCTCAAACTCGATCAAAGAACTTCATTTTTCCCAAACCTCAAGGAGCAACTCCTCCAAATAGAAGAAAAAGAGGCAGCCAAACAGGTTAGAAAATATCACATAAATCCGAATTGAGGCAAGCAAGCAATCCGTTTGATTTTTATTTTTTAACACTATAAGAGGGGTTTCATATTGAAGTCTCTCATAGAAGTGGAGGGAACAAAGGAAGCAGAGGAATCAAAGAACATAAGAAGGCTATGGAGGACTGAAACCGGAGCAGGCTAAGGTTGGGGGAGGATTTTATTGATTTCAATATCAATATGGAATCTGCTGAAGAGAATGGTAATGAAATATCTATCTCCAATTCTTATTCTGCTCCAATTTCATCATCACCACCGTCCCAATCTGCAGTCATGTCCATGACTGGAACACCCATGAAGCTTGTCCCCATACATAGGCTTTATAAGGATACTACTTCTACTTATGAGGACTCCAGAGCCAGCATTGCCAATGGTATTGAAAATACCAAGGCGAGTTCAAGCAAGGGCAAGGTCAGGAAGCTTCTGGAAACCAATAAGAGTAAGGAACTGTCGTTCTCTGATGGTAATAAAATTGAAAAATCTCTGTTAGTTTATAGTAGGACAAGGAAAAAGGGCGCCATAAAATCCAATACCCAAATGTGTAATGGCGTCGGTTGGTACAAAAAATCTTATACCGACGTGGATAATGGCATTGGTTCTCCCAGAAAATCTAATACCCAGATGGATGGTGGCATTGGTTCTGCCAAAAATTCTAGCGCCCATATGGATAATGGGATTGCTTCTGCTCCCGGTGTTACCTTCATGGAGAGACTGATACAATTAACGAAACGGAAGGAGGATCGTCAAACTCCGGACAGTGATAGCAATGTCAATGTAGAGGAGGTTAGGAGGGCTGATGATGAGCTGGGAAGTATGGATGTTGTCATGGAGGATAAGAATTCCTTGGACATTGTTGATGTTGATGATGATGAGGTGGTAGTACATTGTGGGGGAATTGATGGTGGAGTTGGATTAGATGGCGTTGAGAGTGGAGATCACGGTGGGGTTGGGAAATTGAAGAAATTCCATTCCTATGTTGATGCCAGGGGTGGCAATGGCAGTGGATGGATGAAGAGGAAGAAGCCACAGAAGAGCACATTTGAAGGAATCGATTTGTTTCCTGATAAGAGGAGGAAACTTGAAGATAGAATGTGGTTGAGGGAACGTGGGGCTCGGATGCAGCGTGCCACCAAGCTTGCATTGAACTGGAATTCACAGTCTGTAAAACGAAGAGAGAGTTTGCCTGCTTCAGTTGCAAAATCAGAGGCCCGGGGGAGTGAGCAGATTGCTGCTTCAAATAAGAGGAAGTGGATTGAGTAAGTGTATGGTATTTGGTAATTTGTTTGTGGGAAACCAAGTGGGTTTGTTTTAATGATTAGAAGGTTATTTTTTCATATGATAAATCCATCGCCAGTGTAGTAAAGAATGTCATACATACCACCCTCCTAGAGCAAAATATCAGAATTGTTAAGAGTAAAGAGTACCTTTCTGTACCATCCTCCGATAGAAAAATCTCAGAACTGTTAAGAGAAAACACTCTATCAATCTGTTAAGTGTATTCATAAGTTATAGGCCCAGTTGTAAACAAATTAAACCAGAATTAAGAAGTTTGGCTTTTCGTCGTCTGACAGGACTAAAAGTCAATGCTCCCTAGAATGTTCTTCAATACATTCTGTGTCATCTTCCTGATTAATCTTTACAACTGTAATGGAAAGAAAGACTAGTGACATGCATCTCTTGCTCATGCAAAGGGTTGCTAGTGTACCCTGTAGAACTGGCAACAGGTATCTCAGTTGAGGATCCTGAACAGCCACAGGTTCATTGTTATGCCTAATATTCACTAGGTCTGTAAGGATAATGATGCTAATTGGTACAGAAGCATTGCGTGCGGACAATGGCAAAGCCAACCTATAATAGTGTATGGATAACTGCAGTAGCGGTCATCTAGGGGGATCAGCTCAGAAAATTTTCTTTTGTTTCTCAAAGTTTGAACATTTGGATCCTTGTAAGGAAATGGATGATTAGAGAATTTGATATATTGTAAACTCTAATTGAGAGGGCGATTCTCTGTTTATGTGGGATTGGTGTTTGAAAATAAATTGTCTTGATTTTATTAGAAATGGGAAAATAATGAATTTGTTACTATAGAATCAATGGTGGTGTTCATGTCAGAGATAGATAATTAGAAGAACTTAATGCTTTTGTAATGTTATGTAAGAAGCGTATATGGCTGTATCATGGATTTATATTCAATTCTTTGCTAGCATCAACAGATAAATCTGTTTTTAACATTGTGCATCCTACAGGGTCAGTATTATTGAAGTTGATCCAATGGCATTACTTGAATACGAATGCAAGGTAATAGACTTAGTTTTTGCATCTTTAATCTTAAAATTCAATGTTATATGAATGCATTGTGTATCCTCCTATGATTGTGCTATAGGTTTAAAATTTGATGTTTCTCCCATATACCTTGAATTTGCTGTTTCTCCAATTTACCTTAAATTTGATGAAACCTTTATCATTTTGATGATTTAAATTAAGGGGACACAATTTAAATGAAATTGAGCTAGTTGACTGGTTTAAAATGACAGGTCTATTGGCCTTTGGATGATAAGTGGTATTCTGGAGTTATCGATCAATATGATGCAAAAAGCAAGAAGCATCATGTATGTTGAAACATTTCTGACTAACCATAATTACATGCTAAATTGTTTCTCTTAAGCTTTGATTTATGTGGTTATTTTATTGGTTGCGTTTGAATTGATCTCCACGTGTGAATTTTGTTCTCATGACTGGAAAAGGTGCTTTCATGCTTCATGTGTATAACGAGATTTTGCTAATTGGTCATTGCTACCCATGAATTTCTTTTTTTGTCAAAACATAAGTTCCTAGCTTTATGGACATTCCTATTCTTCATGGAAGATACCTCTTTCTTTATGAAATGCCTAGCAAGTATCTACATAAGAATATTATTTAGATGTTGACAATTTCTGATAAAAATTGCAATATGCAGGTTAATTATATTGATGGGGAAGAGGAATGGCTGCTCCTGGCAGAGGAGAAGTTGAAACTTTTTATTTCAGGAGAGGAAATGCACAAATTGCATTTGAAGAATAAAGAACAGATGCGAATTAATGAAATGATGAACAATGTAGATTATGACGAGATGGCTGCCTTAGCTGCAACATTGGATGATTATCAAGGGGAACCTGGTCATGGGGATCTGATATGGGCAAAAATTACTGGTGTGTGTGTTTTGATTCTTTGATCATCCTTAAATGTACATGCTCTGCTTATACTCCAATTTGTATATACCCATTCCTCAGTTTTAGACTGGAACTTTTGTAAATTGTAACAAATTTCTGGTGTATGTTTTTTGATTCTTTGATCATACTTAAACATACACGCTCTATTTGTACTCCAATTTGTATGTTCTCGTTCCTCAGATTTAGACAGGAACTTTTGGAACGTTTAAACTTCATCATCTCTATTGTACATCATTAAACTATTTGGACAGATTGCCTTGAATGAATTCCTGATGATGTGTCTGTAAGAGGCTATGATGCAGTTGCTCATAAGAGTATTGTGGTGCTTCCATAGGCTCAATTTGTTTTCCTTAAGATTTGAATCTGTGGGCTATTTGCA
The DNA here is from genome assembly GCA_027924645.1 of Cunninghamia lanceolata. NCBI lineage: Eukaryota > Viridiplantae > Streptophyta > Pinopsida > Cupressales > Cupressaceae > Cunninghamia > Cunninghamia lanceolata. Next base: position 2,950,561 of record BSBN01000771.1, read on the forward strand.
TATATTTCATGAGAGTTGAGTTTAGCCTGCTATGAAATTGCTCCACCATATAAACCATTCCTTGGACAAAAGCAACTAAGAAGAATAATGAATGCAACTTGTAGACCACCCACTTGTGCTTCATCAGATGAAGACTCATTTCACAAAATGATTATGTAGATCAGGTGTTTCATAATACTAAAGTCTAAATCATGGCTAATGTGCATCTTCTTGATCTCTAGTCATTTACATTGTTTAGCAAATCACTGTTTATGTTGCTGATTATTAGGATATACCAATGCTTCATAACAAAGTTTATTAATTATTTTGTAGTGTTTTTATTGTTCAACATGTCTTCCAATGTAGAGAGCCCTAACAATAGCAGTGTTCTTTAATAGTATATGTCATGTAAAGTAGTCAGATTAGAGGTTCTCTTCAAATATTTGAGTTGCAGAAGTCTACCGGGACATTGTACAAAAACAAATGTCTGAAAGAAGAAAACAGAAAGCTTGAATTGCTAGTTATCCGTCTGAAAAACATGGTTTCCACAGGAATTTATAGTTATTTCAGGAATTTGGTCATCATGACAAATAGTAAGTTGTAGGAAATCAAACCTGATAAACAATTTCAAGTTTTTTAAAAATTTGAAGTATCAGTATTAGATCTATCTGTAATTTTGTTTTCTCCAGCTTCCTGTATTTTTATGCAAGCAGATACTTGCATGCCCTAGATATTTATTCTCAAACATGCTCTGGATCCATGACATACCTCATGTAGCCCCATAAAGCATCTCAATTTATAAGTCATTTAGCTTGTGTCAGAAATATCTTATATCTTATGTGTCTATGCCACATGTATTCACACCTATCATGTTTCTACATGTAGCGCTTGAAACACTATTACATTTATGCATATGTTGCATCTTATAATTAGTATCCATTACATCCGTACCTGTTTCCATGTCCATGCAAGTTTAACTTTTCTTGGTTCTGTTGACATTTATTTTTGATTGGAAAAAAAAATTAAAATATGAGAAACACTACATATATGATATCAGCGGGCAGATTTGTGATCTTGCCAGCCTTTTGGATATTACAGAAACAGCTGAATATACCTATATATTATATGATTTTTCCAGTCGAGGTTTACAAGAGTAGTGTGGAAAGATGATGGCTAATTGCTACAAAATAGATGTTTATTGCACATGGATAACGTTTAGGGGTCCAGAAGTTCAATATATACAGCAAGAAGAGAGAGCTGTTTGAAATTTCAAGAAGTAAAGCAAGCTATTTCTTCCTTGGGCAGTGGTGTGATATCGGTTGTCTTTTGGAACAACTTGCCAAGGGTTCGTGGTTATAGAAGCCTAAGTAGGGTCTGCTTGCCTGCTTGCTGCACATGTACCCACCATTTTGGAGCTCTCATCTTGGTGATTCTGATGCTTTGGAGGGGCTGAAAATTTAGCCTGCTGTTGGATAATCTCCACCATTTGACATTGTACTTTTTATAACAATAGCAAGGAGTTGATTGCCGGGAGAGTTTGTTTGTGGTTGTCAATGATAAAGATAAGTCAGTTGATGTAGTTGTTCATTGAGTCTATCCTTTCTTGTTGCTTGCTTATGACATGAATGAGGTGAAGCAGACTCATTTCCATAAAGGGATTGTGTGTTTGGGTTTCGGGCAGATATCTGCTGTAGTTGTGAATGGCTCCCACAGTTTCATCAATATGACATGAATGTTTGGATCAGCCTTTTGTGCAGGTTCAACTTTTTCTGTATCACATTTTTTGAAACATCATATTTAGATTGGAAATGATCCAGCGAGAGTAGATTGATTGGAAACCCAAGAGTGATATTAGAGGCTGGGAAAGGTGTCATTTTGGGAGCAAAAATCAGCAGGTTTAGGGAAAGCTCCAAATTGGGGAGGGTCATACTGATGGTAATTGTAGCTGGGGTGAAGGAAGATGGTGCTGTGGTGGACATGGAGAGGTGGCTTGGTAAATATAGCTGAAAAATAGAATTTGATAAGTGGGGAATGATTCAAATTTTCAACATTAGCAAGGCCAGCAACTTCATTATTTAGATTGATGTCCAGAGTGGGATTTTTATTAGCAAGTACACTGGAAGGATAACAACGAGGTGTTACCTTAAAGCAGGGGCCAATTCATCTTCTTTCTCTGGAATGCGCTGGAATGATTTTGTTCTCTCTGCATGTTGGTGCTTTAATTTTTTTGATACACTTCTGCTTGTAGACATGTAGCTCTGAAGGGTTGTATGCCTTTTACCTGCTTTTAGTTCTACACTAGGCCTGATTTATGTGAGTACTTGATGCTCTAGTACATCTTCTAAGGTTCATGGGAGCAGCAAACAATGAGATATACAAAATAAGGTAGGTGGGGAAATGCATAACAGATTTTTTATAATCTGCCATAAATAGTGGAGTCCGAGAGCTTAGAATAAATGGATACAGTTAAAATTTGTTTTAGGAGAAGGATGTTGGCTTTTGAATCTCAAATTCTGTGGGAAGTGGATAGAAATAAATTCTGTTGGCTTTTGAAGCTCAAATTCTAAGGCACAAGATGGCTTTTGGAGTGGAACTGGTCTGATTTGTTGCTTGCTTGTATGGAGTTGCCTTTGCTTACCGGCCAATAAAAGTGTCATCAGAGCCTTTGTCAACTAGTTTCCAACTTTCCATTCAACTCTGAGTTGGTTGTAAACGATGCAATTAAAACAAGCATTTACTGTCTTCTTTTTCTCTGACCAGCTGGTGCAATGGTAGGGGGAATATCATTTGTGGTGCATTAGTATGAATTTTAGCTGTTGTAGAAAATACCTGGAGAGAGTAGTGGAGTGGAGAATGTTGTAAAAACATCCCAAATAATTAATGTTTCTGTTGGGTGACTGCTTGAAACTGTGGATGGATTCATGGCAGTTGGAAGGTGCTTGTTGAGTGAAGCGAAGTGGAAATGGGTGGTGGGGGGATGTGTCATGGTGGATGGCGGGGATTTGAGAAGCTGAATCTGACTGTGGGTGTTTGGGAATGTGCTGTTATTGGCAGCCTTGGGGAGTGGGGTGAGTGGGTGAGGCAGTGACAAGGTGAGGCCTTAAGCTGTTTAATACAGCCTAAGGTTTTAAAAACCGATAAAAAATAGAAATAATGAGATATATCAGCCATAAGAGGGATAGAGGGTAGGGAAGGGGTAGGAATTCATGGAGGGGATTGTGAAGGTTGTGGACAGGAGATGAGGGGGTTAGGGACATGTTAGGATTTAGGTGGCTAGGACGCTAGGGTTAGCAATAGGAAGTGTTAATTTTTTTGATGGATGTGCATAATAATAAACTTTTTTTAAATATTTTTTTCTACTTCCCCATTTTTCTTTTTTCTTTTTCTAATAATATTTCTTCTCGAAATATGTACCTCTAGGCAGGGAGGGGAACTTCTGGTCACAACCAGATTTAAACATCTCTCTCCGAGAGGGAATTGGTGACGTACTTAGCCAATGCATTGGCAACCTGATTGCCATCTTGTTTTGAATGTTGGATTTGGATCAATTTGCATTGCCGCAGATGGTCTAGTAGGTAGGGTGATCATTGGGCTGAGAAGTGACCAATGGATGCCCATCAATTGATTCGTAGGGGACGAGAGTCTTCACTCTAGAATCCAGGTGATAAGCTGTGAATCACCTTCCAGAAAAATGATATCAAGATGACAGTGGAGTGCTATTTTAACCCACATAGACAAGCAAACAATTGTGCCACATTTGCTTGTTCCCACCCTCTTGGTGAATGCAAAAAGCATGTGTCTTGTATGATCGGAAGATATTCCACTAATACCTGCCTGTCCCAGATTATTTTAGATGCTCGATCAAAATCAACACTAATCCAATCTGTGAGCAGGGGAAACCATTTGACAGCACGGTGTACTGATTACTAGATATTTTCATTTTGAAAAGGAATGTTCCACAAGTGAGCAATTTGGGCATCCATCATTTTTGCTGAGGACATGTTGATCTTACTGAGAGCTGAAAAGGGTTATTGCAGTCAATCTGATGTTTGCTTTGACGTGGTGATGGTTCTGTTAACATGATTTGTGATTGGGAATGAGTACAAGATTTCTTTTCTATATGGTTATCATATTCCTTTTTTCTCCCCAAGATTGAAGAAAATTTAGAGCTTCATGAATCTCAGTTTGATTGAATGCTTATTATTAGGATTAATATATGTGACAAATGCTTTTAAATAGCAAGAGCATGCCATATCTAATATTCCTGAATGCTTATGAAGGTCTGAAACTAAATATTAGTGTTTGGATTTGGAACGAGAGTAGAAAATGACACATATATCCAATCATTGCTTGAGAATTGAAATGTCTGGTCACAAAGGATATTGCCTGGGAAAATATAATTTAAATATAAAGGCTACTGCCTGCAAAAATATAATATAAATATAAAGTCTATTGTTTGGCAAAAAGTAATTTAACATACAATATCAATATCTACATGAAGATTGTCCTAATGACTTTGTTTGTCGTAGTTGGGAGAATTTAAGGCAGTTTTCTAATATGCTTATCAGTAGTTTTCCTCATTTGTAAATATTCAATTAACTGACTGTAACTATTCTTATGACTTTCAGGACATTCCATGTGGCCTGCTTTTGTCATGGATGAACCACATGCAAATGCTTGTGATGGATTAGAACCAGCCACAAGAGAGGGTTCTATTCCACTGCAATTTTTCGGAAGCTATGACTATGCAAGGTTTGTAAGCTTTAATGAGTACATTTCACGGATCATGGTGTTCTAAAATCAATATCAGAATAACTGGGTTTAATCTTGGAGATGATTTTGTCATTGATGTAGAGGTTCACTCATGGGTTGAGTCCCTTCATTGGCTTACACACACACACACACATATCCTCTAGATTCTTAATGATTTTTTTCTCTGTTAGTGTTTATTAATTCTGATTTTCTCTTTCGTATTCTGTTCATTACATGCCATTTATATTATTTCCAAGAGAATGGCATGTGTTGCTTAAGGTCTGAGTTTTAGCCACCAGGACATATATGCATTTGTCTATATTGCTAGAGCTACAGTTCAACAGTAAATTTTTGTGATTATCTCATTTCATAGTAAAATATTGATATACTTATAGCTGGTGTACTCTGCCAGGATCAGTTCTAAGCAGATTATATCATTTTCCAAAGGTTTCCAACGCAACTTACAATCTAAGAGCAGAAGCTTAGTCTTTTTTCGAGGATTAAGAGAAGCATGGAGGTGCGTCAACATCTTACAATAAATTCAATAATTCATACTGAGATGTATCCTGTCAGACTTTTTTATGAACAGAGTATATGATATATATTTGCTTCTGGAGTTTATCTGGTATTTTAATTGTTAATTTTGCTTTGTCATGTTTTAATGTCTTGATTCTTTCAATTTGTGCTTTGACTTTTTTGGGAGCATTAATTGAAACACCAGCTCCAGTAAGGTCTTGATTCTTCAATATGAATCCATTCTTTGATACATTTTGTACTTCAGCTTCTGTATATGCATATCTGCTCCTTCTTTTGTCAAGAGTTTGGAGTGAGGCAATGGTCCGACATAGTAGCTTTTGATATTAATGTCAGGGTTTTTGCTTCTTGAAGTGGGTCTTCAGAAGTGCATATCAAGTCCTTGTTTGTCATGTGGGGTCATGAGTGTTGTGCATCTGAATTGCAGGTGGATTGGAATATTTTTGATTTGATTATGTTGTTGGTCCTGCCATTTTTTATTATTATATAACTCATAAATATCTAGTTCTTTGTGTGTTTGCATGTGCATGTGAGTCTTAACTTTTAATTGGTTGATATTTAAGATTGAATACAATTTTTTTATATGATCCAGTATCTATACATTCAATTAGTTTGTAATCTTCATATTTTTCTGAACATGTCTATTTATTATGGATCTTATAGCACTCATCATGTCATGCTCACTCTTTATATTGAGAGTTATTGGGGATTATACATTTTTTTTGAAATTAATTGTGCAATGTGACTAATTTTTGTACTGACTATATATAATAAAAATTCTGATCTTCGCTTTGGATTGACAAATTATGTCTTGTTACATATGTCAATATCATCAGGTATCTTAAGGAGCAAAAGCTTCCAGAAGCAATGTCAAAATTACAAACTCAAGTTGTAAATGCGGGTAGTGAGAGAGAAAACGAGAGAAATTCTGAACAGAGTGATGGTGATGAAGATTGCATGGGGGATGAAAGGAGTGAAAAAATCAAGAAAAGTGTCGAGTGCCTTTTCTCTTGCCCTATTGTGACTGGTGGTCTTCGTGTTTTAAGTTTAGGTGAATTTCATAATCTTCATATTAAGTTGAGAAGGAAGGTGCTTCATATAAATGTGTTATCATAAATGATATTTTTTTAAAATCAAACATAGATGATTAGAATTTTATAATTCAAGCTTTGATATGCCTATTTGATTCCTGTAAAAGTACTATCTATGTATTGGCATATTTGATGGTTCCTAGAACACCAGAACAAAATGGTGTTGCTGAAAGGATGAACCGTACAATCATGGAGTGAGCTAGATGTATGCTGAGCACTGCTGGATTGGAGCAGGAATTTTGGGCTGAGACTGTTTTTGACAAAGGTAAAAAATGGGTTTTTGAAAGGGCCCGAACCCTTTTACAAGGTGGTCAAAAGGCAGATGGAATGAGTACCATGAGGAATGGTACAAACAGCACAGGGACGGCAACCACACTGCACTACAACAAAACGAAACAATGAGAACTAGACAACACCAGAGTTTATGTAATAGACAAAAGTAGCATTTTAATGCAATTTTGCCACAGCTTTATACTTGTCTACTGCTCAATGTACATCAATATGGAAAAATCCTTATGAGGAATGGTACAAACAGCACAGGGACGGGAACCACACTGCACTACAACAAAACGAAACAATGAGAACTAGACAACACCAGAGTTTATGTCATATACAAAAGTAGCATTTTAATGCAAGTTTGCCACAGCTTTATACTTGTCTACTGCTCAATGTACATCAATATGGAAAAATCCTTATCTATTATTTACAAATGTTGGCCACAAAACAGTATAGAGGTCTAGTTGCTTTAGTTTACTTTTGTCCTAAATAGGGACCCTTAGTAAATTCAATTGGAAAGAGTTCCGTTACAGTTTTCTTCGTCCCACACTTTCCAATTGCATGATATGGCTTCTTGCACATTTGTGAACTTTAATTTGTTTTCCACTAATTCAAATGTAATACACGTGCATTCTAGAAGTGATCTTCACGGTAAGCATAATTAATCAACTGTTTGCCTGCAATGAAACATTCCTAATGACCATTCCTTAGGCATATGTCTCAGGTGTAGGGAATTCTCAGCATCACATGTGATAAAAGAAAACTAATCCTCTACTTTTCCTTGAAAAAGAGTTTTGCTCCTTGGCTTTTAAATCAAATTCACAAAGTGCACATGGTGCATGGCTGCCATCCACATAATGAATTAAGCAAAGAAGACCATCAGAAATTTTCACGGGAACTAAGAATACAAGCTTCCACTGCAAATTCTGCAGGTGAAGCAGCACGACGTGGTTTTGGAAGGTTTGCCTTTGTTATTTTAACTACAGTTGATATGGAAACTTTACCTATCTCTATTTATCTATAGAAGAGCTTTAGAATACACAAAGATACTGTTGTATATCAACATCATGAAACCTTTTGAAAAAGCATGTGGAGATGCATATTGCTTTCTAAATTCTTTTGGTTATTTTTGTTTATGCTAAAAGGGAAATATACTAGACATATTAACTATAGCTGCAAGACTTGCTTCATAGTCAGTACTCTGTGTACACTTTATGTGCAGCGGTTCTTATACACTTGCCTTGCCCTGGTCAGATGGGCCTGGTCAGATGGGCATATTTAGATTATGAAGGTTATAATGCTATCATGGTACTCCTCTTCCCTTCTGACAAGTCACAAAAATATGGAACAGAACATGTTAGATAGCTTGCAATATGAGTGGTTGTTTTCTTGTTTAAATTAGTTTTTTTGTGAGGTAGATGTGCATTTGAGTGGATATTACTGATAAGAAAATTTTGAAGCTATTCTATTTCAAATGGCTTGGATGAAGGTTATGAGCTCTAGATGAGCAATATAATCTGGCAGATTATATGATTTGCTTGTTGTAGACCTGTTGAAAATTAAGCAATTGTAACCTTCAAGCATTTGAATCTCTGTATCTTGTGCAGGAAAAATTGTAAAAGATTCAGAACATTTTCATGATGAGCATCATATATGGACTGAGGGATACACTGTTATACGGAAATTTACTTCTATAAAAGGTGAACAAAATATTCAGCAAAAATATGTTTTGTGAGATTTTGTCTTTGGTCATCTCAAAGATGACTCAGTTTTAAATGACAGTTTCCTGGCTTGCATATTACAGGTCCAGGTAGGTATGCAGAGTACAAGATGGAAGTTTTGAGAAATCCTTCGCAAAGGAATATGCCACTCTTTCGTATCACATTGGAAGATGGAGCAGAGGTAAACTATAGTCGTTGCTCTTATGACTATCTGTTTTTTAAGCTGTGATTGAAGCAGTTACGTTCTTTTAATAAGTTAATATCTGATAATGAGAGCTTACTACACTATGGTATGTGTGGATTACAGAGCATTCTATTATGTACAGTACTCTAAATCTGGCTGTGAATTCTATCTGTGAGCTACATGCTTTTTTGTTTATATATATATATATATATATATATATATATATTTAGGCTTTAGTTATATTTTTGAAGTTAATATGTATATATTTATGATTTTTAATATTTTATATGTTTTCTGTACAGATGTACACAAAACAAATCTGACCTCCAAATTTTTCTTGCCATATCTGCATACCAAACTCCCTACCTGAAACTGAACTAGTAACTTAGTGTTTATGAATGTGTGCTGTTGTGTTGTCATTTTCTGATATAAGCTTAAATAAGCGAAGTGCTGTTTGCAGCAGGTCTCAAGAAAAGTGATTATCATATTTTCTGAGCTACATTGAGTGCTCCAATTTATCCTTTGTTGGAAAAGAAGGTGTTGAGTTTCTTCTCTCTCTTAAGAATGCACAAAGAAAAGGGGCTGATAGGGTTTTAGAATGATTGGTGCTCTCTCTTCCCTATTCCTTTAAAGGTTCAGAACTTCGGACAACCTAGGTTGAAAAATTGACACATCTTTTGGGTTGGTAATGGTGCATGGATTTGACTGCAGTGCTTATATAAGGATATCTTAAAGCTGTTTGATCTGGCACTTTAGGGGTCAGAAAGATGTTGGAAGCTCATGCTCTGTATGTGTGGATTTCAGAGCATTCTATTGTGTACAGTACTCTAAATCTGGCTGTGAATTCTATCTGTGAGCTACATGCTTTTTTGTTTATATATATATATATATATATATATTTGCTTTTTAGGTTTTAGTTATATTTTTGAAGTTAATATGTTATATTTATGATATATATATATTTGTACAGATGTACCCAAAACGAATCCAACCCCCAATTTTTTTTTGCTGTATCCAATACTGAACTCCTGTACCCAAGCCCAAACCCCTGTACCTGAACCCAAACCAGTAACATAGTTTTGATGAACGCATGCTGTTGTATTGTCATTTTTTGATATAAGCTTGAATAAGCTAAATGCTGTTTGCAGCGGGCTTCAAGAAAAATGATTTTCATATTTTCTGAGCAAACCCTTTTGAGGAACCACATTGAGTGCACACACTCATCCTTTGTTGGAAAAGAGGGTGTAGAGTTTCTTCTCTCTTAAGAATGGACAAAGAAAAGGGGCTGATAGGGTTTCAGAACGTTTGGTGCTCTCTCTTCCCTATTCCTTCAAAGGTTCAGACAACGTAGGTTGAAAAACTGGCACATCTATTGGCTTGGCAATGGTGTATAGATTTGACTGCAGTGCTTATCTAAGGATATCTTAAAGCTGTTTGACCTGGCACTCTAGGGGTCAGAAAGATGTTGGAAGCTCATGCTCTAAGACTGGCATACTCAAGGATTAGCAGTTACATCAACATGTTAAATTTAGGCAAATCCGTCACAATTTAATTAAATTTTAAGACTCTTTTATCTATTTCGCTTGAAAAAAGGGCATCGCCATCAACTAACATGAGCAGTCTAGGTTTTAGTAGTTTTGTCTGGGAATTTTTCTAAGTGTACGCCAATAATTATTCAGATTGAGGCTCAGGTGATATTACCGAAGTTAACTGTGATGCATTTTGGTATGGTCACACTTCTTTTAGTCAGTCTCTTAAAAAATTATAACATAGCGGCAGAAAAAATTCATAACTTTGCACAGCTATTCGACAATCTAGTATCCAAGATGCAGTGATAGAGTACCTCTTGGCCTTCAGCTTGGTTCCCCAAGCCACATTTTCGAAGACGAAAGATAATTCGAGGAGCTTCTGAAATAATCTATTGGACAAATTAGGGACAAGAAGGGTGATCTAATGACCATTGTTTTAGACCACTCAACATTGCTCCCTCATTATGAGTGCATGTAATAGGATGAACTGATACAATCTTTAACGTCTTTGAAATGTGGCATGCAATGCAGAATTCATGCATGCTCATGAAAGGTTCGAGTTTTTGTTGTACAAGATTGTCTGGGAAAAATTAAGAGAAAAAGTGCTGTTAATCTCCATGATTAAACCTAAAACTGTGTTTGGTTATTAACTTATTATGGGCATACGGCATGTGAGCAAAAATACTCAAGCACTGCTATTCATTCTGTCTGGTGGCTAAAAGTTAATATCAATGGCAGGTAACTGTGAGAGTGCTAGAACAATAACTAGAAGAGTCAAAAATCCACCATGCAATATCATATCATATCCATGCCCTAGAATTAGAAAATTACAGAATATGGAATGCCTATCATCTGCTGTAAGGAACCATCTTAAACTAGGATTGTGACAGTATTTCAGTTTGTGATCTCAGGAAGTTATCCATCAACAATTGTGGCACCAATAGCTCTTTTAGCAACCAAAGTCAAAGCAATAGCCGTGGATGGTTACTATGAGACTACGAGTCATGCGCTGGGAAAGAGATTCTTAATAATTGTAGGTATACATGAAAGTGCCTCTTATGTAGGTGCATAGAGTTTTGGCCGGTAACATGGGTTTGAAAAATATATGGTGAGTCTTTTCAGTGTTTTTGATAGTTTGAGAGGACTTTCTAGCTCATATTAGAAGTAAAAAGATAGTAAATACACCCACTGCATCTTGTCTGTAATGTCCTGTTCAAAATAAAAGCTTCATGAATCAATAGGTGGACGGCTTAGTCAGAAAATTGTAAACTACTATGCAGGAAGTTGCTTTAGTGCATTTGGAGATCAAGTAAAAGCATGGGATCTGCTTTGTAAATCATAACAAATTCCACATAGGATTACAATATAACAAAAGGGAGCGCTGCCTTGAACACCTTGTTTACTCATCATAGTGCTGGCTGCCATCAGGAGCAATTCACAATCATACACAGCATGCCATTCATTCTTGGGTTACTGTTTGGAGGTCTTACTTTCAGCACTGGGTGATTTACAAGAGGCGTTGGAATCTAGCAGGTCACAGCTCTTGTTATCTGATGAATACATATCTTGTTATCTGATGAATACATACATGACTGAATGTATATCAGCTGCCGCTGCCTTGTGGGAAAGATAAAGGGAGTTAACATTGCTGTTCCAATAATTTCATAAATATAAGAATCAGTGCTATTCAGAAATTCTGGGTGTTAATTAAATAAGACAGCAGTCTTTGGAATCACAATACCATTTGGCCTCAGTTCAGCCTCATCCTGAAACAAATACATCTACAGATGAAGATTCCAACCAATATTAAACTCAACTGAAGGAGAAATCGTATAAGGAAGGTGGCGCCAAGTTTATAAGGAAATTCACCTAAGAATCGCTTAGGATATTATTAAGCAAAGTCGTGCTTATCTCATAAGAATTGCTTGAGATATTATTTAGGAAAGTGGTGCTAATATCATGTAACTTGGAATAAAGGGATAGTTACATTAAAATTATAATTACAATTTATCAAAGGGCAGCGGAGGTTATAAAGGGTTGTGCCTCTTTCTAAAAGCAGCGACCCATATGAAAGATTGTGACTCTTCTTTCCAAGAGAAGATATAAAATGGGCAAGGAAGGAATGGAAAAGACATCATGAAGAAAATAAAATGAACACCAGCCATACAAAATAATTGATATCAGCAAAGAATAATTTATTGCAGCCATTTGGAATAAACTTGTCAATCCATCAAGAGGTATTCAATCAGCAATAATCTAGCAAATCCTTAAGCAATCAGTTTTGAATTTGAGGAAGTGTCTTGCAAATAGGAAGGATGAAATCCCTTCCAAGTTCACAAGAGTTGAAAGGACAGCCCCCCTTTCATGCTCTTATCAAGTTTGGACAGGAGTTGGAAGGACAGACAGCCTTTCATGCTCTTGGGCTTGATCAAGGAGGACGGAAAGCCTCCAAGGTGGACCAGGAGTTGGAAGGACGGCCCACCTTCCATGCTCTTGGAAAGTTTAAGGACGAACCACCTTCCATGCTCTCGGCAAGTTAAGGACGAACAGCCTTGATATTGCCATTTGCAAGTATTTCCAAGGAATTCATGATGTGATTGGCTGCGAGATTGTGCTATGATGTATAATTCTGAATAGTAGTGATGCTATGATGTATTGATCTGAATATTATTATAATTTCTTGATCTTTAATATTTCTAATATCATTTTTTTAGTGATTATTATTGTTTGCAGGCAAAGAAATCAGGGATATCCCCAAAAGGGACATTACATTGCCTGTTTCTCCACATTACTCAGATTTTGTCACCATGAACTGAGGGTTAACTTAAAATTTCAACTAGAAATATTTGATCCTCATAAGAATGCAGTCGGAGACCTTGCAACGTTGACGATTGAGTTCTAGAATGCTTTACAGCTTGCATTCCATGCTTTGTTGACTATGAAGCCTTGATTGATTATTATTTTGTGTAAGGTTGGTCATTTAGTAGAAATTCGAACTGTTTGCTTTAAGCTTGCATTTTTTTTTATTTTTAAGAATGAGAAGATCCTGAAAATAGTGTGAAAGCCTATAAAGAACAGAAGTTTTATTGACATTCAAAAAATAGTAAAAGTGATTAAATCATCATTGGGCTTGCTAAATATATCACATACATGCTATATTAAACTTTGTATTAAGAATTCTCAAAGCATTGGCATATGAGGTTTTATTACAGAGTTGGCCTCTTACATTGTTGAATGAAGACATTCATGGGCAAACCTATTAGTGGAATATGTAGATAATTGAGTGTAGTCACAAACAATCAACAAAATAGGCTCTTCATTTCAGGACTTCACCTTTGCAAGAGTTTGTTTTAGCAGATAATGATAATTTGTTTGGTCTTCTCACTTGGATTTGCAACTAAAAGTTGCTGAGAGAATTCTCTGTTACTACAATTCACACAACACATCCTATATAGATGATAATTTTGATCACATGTTGAAGATGGTTTAAATTTTCCTAGTTGAGTCATACATAGAATCATATCATCCCCTTGAACATCTATATCACATTACAGAAAATGATTTCACCTGGTTCATCAAAACACGCCATTGTCCAAAATTTCTACCCTCTGAAGTGGCTGCATATGTTCATCTCCAAGTGGAGGACAAAGAAGCGAAAGAAGAAGAAGAAGAAGAAGAAGATGCATAGGAGAGATTCTATTTGGTTCTCAAGTTTTGGGGACAAAGCTTCCCAAAGGGAGAGGGCATGTTGTGTGCCAAAACAGAACTCATTTGTCATCCTGCATTATCATGTAAATGGACTAGTTTTTTTGGAAGCTCATATTTTATGTAAAGTTAGGTTTGAGCACAGTAGCTCACTCTACTGGATACCTAAGTTCATGTATCTAGACATTTTAGGTTCTAACTTTTGGCTAGTAGCCTTCTTCACAAGCTGCCTTTAGACTATCTTAGATATTGGTGGTAGGTGAATACCACCCTCTTTTTGTGATACCATTGGTGGAGCATGACTGTGGTTTAAGGTATGTAATTTACTATATATAGGGGATGTATCTTTAATTTTGTAATCATTTCATTTCCAAATCAATATATCTTATGTGTTTTATTACATCTCATGGGGGAAGAGCATTTTCTTTCACCTAGGGCTGCCAGGTGTGAGTGCAGTCCAATCTTCAGCACGCAGGTGTCCCCATCTTTTGTTCGTTTAGTGTAGTTGTGTCCACTTCCCTTAAGTGATACTATATCTTAAATGTAATGATTGTTTGTACCATGGAGATTCCATGCAGTTTTTGGGTGGCTCCTAACGAAGTAGATGCATCTCTACTATCATTTAAATTTTAGTCTTTTTTAAAAGAACTAAAGAAGCAGAGTTAATATTGTTTTGAATAGCCTTCATTTGTAAGTGTCCCATTTAATGAGAATATGGATGGATGTGAGCAGTAAATGTGCGACAAGTTGAAGTTGTGTAGGCATTTATGTATTACTTCATCCTCAACGAGAGTATTTCTTTAAGAGTTCTTTTCTCTTTAAGGAGCAAAGAGGAAACACTCTCTTTCAGTCCTAGAGGCTGTGCCTACCATGCAAGATCTCTTCCAGATTCTCTAGAAGGGGTGTGCATCAAATTTTAATTAAAAACACAAGGAAGACTGGCACAGTTACAGTATGTAACTGCTGAAGCATATTTGTTTCAACAATCTTAATGGTTCATCCATGACATCCAATATTGTATCACCAAAATCAGGTCCATAAGAACTATAGGTCTCATAATAGCTTCAAAAAGTTACACTTTAGACTTGATATACTGTAAGTTGAGCATGTAGTGCCATCCCGTGTAGTCTTTGAGTGAAGCATATCTTTAATGTAATTGTGGCTGAGAAGGAGATGTTGAAGTAAATGTGTGGCATGTGAACTGGAATTATAACACCGAGTGTTAACAGTGGGGTTGGTTGAAAGTGAAACATATGTCCTCTAATTGTGAAGTTGCCCGTAGATAAATATGTCTCTCAATATTCAATTATCAATTTATTTCTGCTTATATGATATTGTAGAGAACCATATATGCTAAATTAAATAAGAGAAACACAGAATTCTGTATTCCCTTCAATTCCCCTTATTTGCATGGAATTATAGTTATGCTTGGTTTGCTAGCCTATTTGTATCTGACAATTGCTTTCTTCCTACTTAAACACGGGACAAAAAGTGAACTGATCAATGAGAGGTTGAGATTCAAGTTGATGCTTTAATGATTTCTGACATTTATAGACATTCAACTGGTTATCATTCTGGGTCTGTTTGGTAACTTTCCTTGAATTTTTACTTCGACAAAAGATGAATGGCAGTTGGAGCAGTCATGTTATTAAAGATAAATGTCACTTTCATCTCCTTTATGTTAGTTTCGTTCCATCATTTTGAATAATATAGGTTTTATTGAACTTCTAAAGTTTTTCAGCAACTGTTGTTTTACTCTTTCCTTTTTATGCATTGAACAGATTGATGGATCCACTCCAACTGAATGTTGGAAGAAAATATATGCAAGATTAGAGAAGTCAAAACAAAAAATTGGTAATGGTTTGAAAGCTCATCTGGAGAAAAGGCGGCCATATAAGTCTGGTTCATATATGTTCGGATTTTCAAATAAGCGCATATCTAGTCTTATCCAGGCAAGTATCATGTGTTAAAGATTGCTGTCGACTTTGTAACGCTTGTGTTTATTTGCTAGGTAGGAGTTTTATAACCACAATATAATTTTCTTTTGAAATCTTATTCCACACAAGCAAAGAATAAGATCATGTAATCCTGTTGGAAACAGTGTAAAAGCCCCTAGACAAGCCTTATAACATATTATACCTTCACAATTCGTAGCATAAATTGTTTAAATTGATTTCTAGAATGTTTTGTGAATCACAGCAGAGAATACTATGCCTTTTTTTTCTTGAAGTTTTAACTGATAATTTCATAGTGAATTTCTGAAGAATATTTCCTTTCTTTAAACTGCTATTTAAAAAGTTATTGTCTGATTTTCATATGTTGATTGCCTATTGTTGGTTTTCTGCAAATAGGATTCCGGCACTCTTTTAGATATTTGCATGTGATAATGACTTTTGTATTTGCTTTCTTTAACAAAGTATTCTACTTTTCTTTAATGGGTGGAAATGAATGTAAATTGATGATGATGATGCTCTTAATGTCCTTTAGACCAAATTGGTCTATTGATCCTTTGAAATGCATCATTTAGTTATAGAATATTATTTAATAATATTTCTGTTATTATTAGTTATTGGATATTGTTTGGGTAATGGAATTGGACGAATTTGCTCCTCACATTATTAAGAGTAGGGCAGCTTAGTTGGAAATGGTGTTCACCTTCAACTTTGTTAGTATTGCAAACTTTACAAATTTGTTCGCCCCAAGGATTTTTGGGTTAGTCTAATAATCAGATTCACCATGTAGGTTATTAGTCATTATTTTAGCAATATTCAGTTTGCTTTTCAAGCTCAGAACGTAGGAAAAATACATATCTTCGTGCTTGTATTTTCGTGTATCTACAAGTTCCCATAGTTATAATTTTTATGCAATTTCTAAGACAGACACACAGTAATAAGGTAGTACTCAGTAGTTAATATTTTGATCTCAATTCCCAATATTTAGTACATTTAAGTGCTAAGCACTGCAATACTAAATCATAATAAGGTGTATTTATGTGCTAATTTGATATTAAACCTGGGTGAAATTAATCACGTACATTAAGGCTGGGAAGATTTAGATTTTGCCATCATTTTATATGTTATAACAAAATTGAACAGGTATGAACTATGTTATCTTTTTTAAAACATTATACAACATTACTTTATTATATTCCATTTTGCATGACCAATATTTATAGTATTTTGAGTTGACTGATAGGTAGTGTACATGATATGTATTACCATTTTTTGTTTGGGGAAAGTAAAAATGAACTTTAAATATAAAATTTCAACTTTGATTTGAACATCATTTAGAATTAACACTCATTGCATCCAGTAGAAAACAATCTATGAGGTTGCAACTTGTTTGATGTTTCAGATTTCAATCAAATCCTTACTTCTATCCTGTTATTGTTTCCTATGTGAGTGAGCTGTAGCTCAAGATCCTACAGCTGTCTTCTTCGTCTTCCTATTTCCATATCTCAGTAGCATTTGCATTGATACGATGCGGTGAAAGTGTAAATGGAGTTCAATTACTTAGGGTTTAAGATGGGAAGAACTCAGCAAACTAAGTATCGAGAAAAAAGGATAGGTATAGATGAAAACAATTTCAGAACCACTTTATAATAAACTTAGGAAACAATTATTTCCAATCTCTTCACAAAATCATGTTTTTTGAGTTGAACAAAATTACAAGCTTTTTGAGTCAAAGGCTGGGGTCAACTAAAAGTCTAAAAATCAGCATAGTGGTTTGTATTGGACCAAGAAACACGGTGCACTGCAATTACTTTCAAGTTTTGCTACCATGGTCCATATGTCTACATCGATTGGTGTCATGGTGTGGTCCTCATTGCTTTAATTTTATTTTTAGAATGTCCAAGAAATAATTCTGTATTCCTTAACTTTGTTTGAGATGGGTGTTTTCTCATCAGTTTTTGTCTTCGTCAGTTTGACCAACTCTGAGATGAGGCCTCAGTTGTAGAAAGTTTTTCTGTCTGGTCATGTACTCTTAGGTTGTGACTTGGTCTGCTGCACAGGGCTTTATTATTTCTTCATTTGTTGACTATGTTACCGATCCTGGTACTGGTTCAGGTTTGGGTTCGGGGGTTTGGTTCGTGGATTCGGTCAAAAAAAAAAAAAATTGGGTGTGGGTTTGTTTTGGGTTCGTCCATACAAAAACATATAAAAATCAGAAATATATACATATTTGCGGCAGTAATTAAGTTCAGAATACCATAGCATCATGAATATGATCATATAATAAACAAAACCTCCATAAAATAATAAATACTATAATGTCAATTAGTCAAACATGAATGTCGTGATATATATTAAAATTCAAAATTAGATGTCAAGTGTCAACAATCAGCCATCACTAATCAGGCATCATCGTCATATGGGTCTTCAAACATATCATCATCACCATCCATATTAGATGATGCGGGTATTGGTATATTAGAAGAACCACAAACAGTGGCACTCCCACTGGCACTAGCATGGGCACTGTCATGCTCACTACCAAGCTTGTCCTCAACATCAACTTCAAGTGCAGCAAGGTGGGAAATTGGATAGTAGAAGAAAAGGATCCATTGCTAGGGTCAAAATTGAAATCACATTTAAACCAAGACTATTCCAAACAAAATTTGTACTCCAATGTAAAGCAATGTTTGCAGATATGGCATTGCTTCTGATGTGATCTCTTTTTCCTGTGACCAAAATTAATAGGAATGCATATCGAAGACACAATAAATTGGCAAATATGAAATAGAAGAGACCATCGAGTTTCTAGATGGCAAAAGGACCAAATTTATGTAAGGAAGTTTCAATACAGAACAGAGAGTCAAATAAGAAAAAAAAATGTAGAGAGATATAAAAAACTATGTTCGGTATGGTTGGGTTTTCAAGGTAATGAATTTTAGCAATTAAAAATTGCAAATTTTTTTTTATAAACTTCAAAAAACCCAGTGGATTCTATCCACACGCTCAAATTTTGGTTGGATTCATCCTGGGTTCTCTCGGGTTTGTCTGGGTTTGTCCCAGACAAACCCATAGGTCAATGCAAGGACCTTGGCCGAATCCCCTGGAGGACCGGACCAGGATCAGGACCAGGGGTGAACCGAACTGGTACCCAGCAGTCCCCAAGGAAGAACTGGTAACTTAGTTTGTTGATAGAATCACAAAGGGTGTCCCTTAATCTTTCTTCCTCTCATGTCCTGTGCTTGTTTACTGCCATTGAGATTGTTTCATCGCACCCCAGCCATGTCTATGCTCAAAATAAGTTTTTAACATAAAAAGAGTATTCTCATAGTCCATTAGATATTTCCAAGTACAGATTATTAGAACTAGGGGAAAGGACCTAGTAGCTGTGCACCCTAACCTTGCTTCCCTCAAATTAATACGTGGTGATTTCAAAAAACTCTCAAATTTTTATACTGGATTACTTGGCAAGTTCACTGCTTAAACCAAGGTTTCAGGTACACATCATCAAATATCTTGCCACACCAGCATGCTTTTATTGTATCATAAAATACAAAGAAAAAAAAGTTAGTCCAATTTACTTTTATGATGTGATTTGTTCTAAACAGTTTATTTCATTTAATTATTAGTAATGAGAGTTGACACTAATAACTTTGAAGTCACAACTAATAGTGCCATAGTGATAAAAGAAATGATATTTTAATGCCCCAAAGCACTCATAACTATTGGCTGGATCCTTTTTCCTAGACCACTTGTTTTTAGGAGACGTCGTTTAAATTTGAAACAAATTTGTTAAAGAAACCATATTATAATTTTCTTTCCATGTATTTTCTTTTCTTTTACTGGGTGTCATTTTAGGCCTCTCCTTACCTGTAGGCTATGATATCTTAACTCATTATACTTGTGGTCACAATGACCTTTGTGGATATTTATATCCTTTCTTTGTTAAAATTTTTCTCTAAGGCGATTTACCATCCTATATGATATTGAATCCTAAAACTCCAAAAGAATGGAGGTTATAACAGAGTATCCTATGATAAAACGCCTAACATCAAGTATTTATTATGTGCTTTTCCCAACCCATGACAAGGGTACCTTTCAGAAGTTCTATCTCTATCGGTCTGACTTGCAATAATGGCAACTACCACAGGCCAGGAGAATATTTTCTAAGTCTCCTGTTATGTGCTATCTGCTCAAGAGTTTTTTCAACTAAAACATAGTCCCATGAAAATGATATCAAAGCATTATCCTTTATTTTGAACATGCCAGAATATTAATTAGATAGTGCTTCTGGATTAAACTGTGTATGTTTTTGCTTCAACGTTTTGGATCATGCACAATGATCCATCATCAGGAAGAGGAGAAAGTGTGTTTGGATAGCAAACATGACCTTATAAAGGAAATGGAGAGGGGGGGGAGGGGGGGTAAGACAGGACCGTAACACGAGGGGAGGGGATGGAAAAAAAAAAAAAACAACCAATTCATACTTGTAGTATGCCAGAATATTATCAAGCTCGACCTACTTTAAAGATTGGCTCTTATGTGGTCTGAGGTATCCGTTAAACATATATATTGTGAATTTTCCTTTCCTTGTACTTGTTGCTAACCTCTTTGAGCCTTCTAATATCAGAGACTTCTACGTCCTTCAGAAGAGTTTCCTTTAACAAAAAGTTAGAGAGCATATGTTTAGAAAACTGGCGTGCTGATGACCGTTGTTCTCTCAGGTTGTGTCCAGAGGACGTAAATAGACAATCATTCTGTAAATAAAAGTGAAGATCACCTCCACATGCCATTGCCCTGTTCCCAGTGCCTCTTCTATTCCTATTCCAAACCATTTGGCATTGTGTGTTCAATCCTCTTACTCCTAAAACGGCTTGCCTGTAATAGTTATGCAAAAATTGTTTTTCAAAAACATTTATTAAATCTTTAGTTTACTAAATGTATTATATAAAACTATTTTTTTCAGAAAATTTATTAATTTATAATGATTAGTATTACATATAAGCTAAAGCTCATATACTGATCACGGAGTAGTTTTATTGCAATGACTTTATGTATGTGCATGGCTATGATGGAAGTGTACTTCTGTGCAGAGGAGTAAATTATGTGAACAAAAAACTGATTGGATTCAATCATTGTTGATCTAGGCTTTACCACATGCCCGGGCATGCTCGAAGTACATGGATTGGGATGACAAGTTTGCATTGCAAAACTGTGATGAGGTATTGCCTGCAGGCTATAGGCCTGTTAATGTTCAGTGGAAAGACCTTGATCGGTGCAGTGTATGCCACATGGAAGAGGTAGTTTTGATTTTACCTTTTTACATATCTTGTTATAACTTATAGTTATATTTCATTCTTCCCTGATTTTGCATACTTATTTGTATCCCAAGTTTCTTGTAGATAATTTATTGTCAATCTGTCATCTACGTGCAATTTTTGTTCTTTCTGGAGGAAGTGTACCCTTTGTATGCTGTAACTGAATACCTTTAAAGTATGTCTTGTGGATTATTTTTGCAGGAATATGTGAACAACGTGTTTCTTCAGTGTGACAAGTGTAGAATGATGGTAAGAAGCTCAAGATTTCATTTCCTTCTGTTACAGCTTGAGGTTAACTGGTTGACAGTAAAAAAGTACTGTGGGAAATTTTTGTGGTTTGATGTATTGTGGAATTGATGCATATACTTCTCACCAACATCTCTTAAAAACATTTGTCTTAATGACTAGATTGAGAAATATGTATACTATCTGTCATCAGAGGGTATTGAAGATCCCACTATATTTGGGTTTTCAATTGAAGGTCTATTTATGATTTTTTTCTGCACATTTGAATTTCTGCAAGGATATGTCTAAAACAATTAAGAATAATATTTTAACCGGATGGCAAGATTTTAGATCTTATGGGAGACACATTTCTATGGGCCACTTATGGGCAGTTCTAAGTGGTGCTTGTCTGTTTGGGTTGATTTCTGCAACATTTGAAGAAAACTTGTTTTTGCTGGTAAGCTTTTATAATTAAGAGAATAAGGACAACAGGAACTTATACTTAATCTAACTTGTGCTTCAGCTACTTAACAGAATGCTGTTAAAGACTGGTAAACCTGAGATTCTACTTTACAAATTTTAAGTGTCTGGCCAACACTTTTCAGAGATGTAGAGTCCAGACTAAAAGTATGTATTTTTTGACCATTATTTGTGTCAGATAGTATGTTAGTCAGTGGCATCTACTAGTAGTTGTTTGCACTTCATTATTTCTTATGCTTTTCCCCCTCTGGCTAAGGGACATAAATACAGTATCATCTTATCATAACCTTTTCCACACAATTCGTCTGGTCTGAATTCTATTTCACCGATGAGATGCAATGCTTCTTGCCTATGCACTTTTAAAGGTTAATCATTTGATTTATTTATACAATCAAGCTCTTGCTGAAGCATCTTGCATATCTTCTTCTTTTTTTGATAGGTTTCATATCCCCTCTGTGTGGCGAATGGTGTGAATGAGGGGTTTCTTTTCCATGAAATTCGCCCAGAACTTGTACCTGGCCTTGTCTGTTGTGGTATGCCACACCCAGAACTGAATGTGGTATTTTACCTCTTCAATGTTCAACAGTTATACATTTAAGTATTTGTACATATAAGCATGTAATATGTCTCCCAGGGATCTGAAAATGAGTCTCCATTGTGAAAGCCCTGATGATTTACTACTTTAACTCATCCCATTTGACAAGATCTTGCTTGGCTATTTTCATCAGATTAATTTATAAGAACCATAAGGCAGCATGTTAAATGCTCTTTCACTTTTCAATATGGCCCTTGTTTCTGCTCATCCTTTGCTGTTGTTCATTATGTTGCTGGAACATAGTATTATATCATCCGGTCTTCTTTTTGCTCTAGCCTTGTTTAGGTTTTGTGAGGTGTAGACAGCCTCTCCCTTACTTTCAACAATGTTATTGGCAGTCAGCCTGAGCAGAGGAATCATAATACCTTGGCAAGATGTTGCCATCGACTCAATTACATATGGATATGATTATTGCCCTTCAATGCATATTTGATAATACAAAATGTATGCTTAATAAAATACCATCTCAAGGCTTATAAATTGGTTATTCTGAACTCTCAAGAGTCTTGAAACTGATAACGAAGTAAAATATAGTTTTATGGGATATTTTTGGTAGCTTTGAAGTGATATGTCAAGAATGGCAATAAGAGAGAAGGCAATTGAGCACAGGGCATCCTTGACAGTGATATTTTTAATAGGTCTAAATAGATAAACCCAATCAGTGGGAAACCTAAAGATTTGAAAAAACAACTAGAGGGTTGAATTAGCCAATCATGTTTGCAATTAGTGTGACTATACTTGGTTTCGAAAATGATTTCAGCATCATTTTCTTTTATTGCTTTCTTGTTTCCTTCATTGTTCTGTATACAACTACAGCTTTAGCACAGTTCAGTGTGCTATATGTAGGAGAGCAGTGGATTTCATGTACTTTAGATCATTTCGTTATCAACTATGGGGCGCCCCATCTTTGACCTCCCAGAGCACTGACTGGTAGAGGCAACTAAAGACCACAAGACTTGCTCTTTTTTGGTCTGTTGCCACATTTTTACAGGAGTTCTGGTGATGTGTTGTTTATTGGATTGTATACTGTGATTCGCAGTTGGGAATCCCAAAGGCCAAAAGAGTAGAAAACCTCTTATCCAACAACAATGGCCATTAAGGAAGGTTGAATTTATGCATGTACCAGTGATTTTTTGCCTATTGAGTGTGGTGAATAACTCATAAAATTTGAAGGCCTATTGGACAATATAATATGTAAATAGGGTCTTAGATATTTTTGCAATGCTTTAATCTATTGAAAACACCTTTGATGTACAAGTTTTCCAAGAGGATGCATAGGTAACCTTATTGGAAAAGCAGAAGTTTAGTTGCATGCACGCTTATTTCTATAGGGCTATTGGCGTTTTCTATATATATAGCATGTGGGTTTGTGTATATGTATGTACATTGTATATGTGTATATATACACATACATATATATCTAAGTTACTGGTTCTGGTTTGGGTACACCGGTACAATATTATTTTAGGGTTGGGTTTGTTTTGGGTACACCCATACAAAAACATAAATATATACATATTTGCAGCCAAAAATAGGAATTAAGTTAAGAATATGACATAACATGCGTATAATAAATAAAACTACCATAAAAATTAAAAATACTACTTTGATGTCAATATTCATTTTTCAATATTAAAATAATAAAATCAGCAATCGGTGTCATGTGGATCTTCATAAAGAGCATCATCATCATCATTGACATTAGATGATGTAGGTAGATGAGAAGAATCACAAGGAGTGCCATTGACACTCACACTAAAAGTATGTTGGCTATCCAACTCCTCAAAAAATGAAGATTGTTGGGCAGCAGAAGCATCCAAATCAGCTTGCTTTGGTTGTACATTCCGCAACTTTTTTGACCCTTTCTTGTAGTCATTTTGTTTGTGCAAAAGAAGATGCAAGTTGGAATGCATATAATCTAACTCCTTTGCCTTTTTTGTTTCCAGTTTGTTGTGATCTACTGAGTGGATGGAGGAGTATGTACTCTAATTCTATTTAGATTAAGATGAATTAGCAACCTATTGGGACAAAGTTGGAGAGTTAAGAGTTATAAAATTATAAATGAAACTTCAAACTTGAAAAAAAATATTTCAAAAATAAAAAGAAATTCAAGTTTAGATTATTTCAAATAAAAAGTAAAAATTATACTTGCAATAAAACTTTGATTGCATGAGGCTGTAGGTGTTGGAATGTTTGGCTATGGAGGTATTGTCAATTGTGAGCATCTTTATATTTGTCATGATGAATGGAAATACTTTGACCATTGGAGTATACAAAATCAACAAACTCATTCGTAACTACATCCTCCAAATCAAGATCAAGGAAGGGTCTAGCAAACACTAGCTTGCACCCTTCGTTGACTTCCACATCTCTATATGGTGTAACCCTCTTCAACAAAGAAAGGATCTCGGTTTTGTAGCATTTTGGAATTGATGCAAACACAAGATGTATGATGGTCTTCATCATCTCAATGAATGAGTCGATGTCATCATATTCCTGTCCCAAGCGTGGCTAATCCATGTTAGTATAATGGATAATACTCAAGATGAGCTCGGTTAAACTAAGAAGATAATCCACACAATCCCACTAAGTGTCAGTTAGGATCATCTACTTAATATTTGTTGCCTTTTTCATATTGGGTTGCCTTAATAAGGACCAAAGTTGGCTGATGACCATGCTAGAAATTGCGTCTTGCACCTTTAAAAGTTGCCTCAAGATGATTGTGGTGGAGGCGAATTGGGTCTCAACAACCTATTCAAAAATAAAAATAAAATAAATAAAAAACAAAGAAGAAAACATTCTTAAATTTTAAAAAATAAATTACTAAAAGTGAAACATAAAAATGAATTGTTTTATTTACCTTTAATAGCTCCAAAATTTGAGAATGATTTGAATATGGCTTGCGACATGTGGTGGTTGGTGATGAACATTTGGATCTCTTCGGCCTAAACATACACCTATTTCATCCAATCAATTTTGCTGCCCATATTTTGTAGCATAAGGTTGAATAAGTGGAAAACACAAGGTGTCCAAAAGAAATGTGAATAACGTGCCTCAACCAACAAACCAACCACTTCACAATTTTTTGCGTTGCCCATTATGACTTGGACAACATTACTAGGCCCCACTTCCTCAATAATCTATATGAGGATGCCAACAACAAATTGTGCATCTTTCATCAGCTCTTCACAATTTGTGACTTTTGAAAAAACATTGCTCCTTTAGGGGACATTGCAATCACATTGATCAAGGCTGATTTTGGCATCCTTCCATCCATCAGGAACAATGGAATCCCTATCTCTTTTAACAAATCCTTGATGGGCTTCAAGTCAATCTTCTACAAGTTTCACCTCCTTTGTCAATAAGGTGTTGCACACCTCAAAAATTGGGCCTTTGTACCCTTTCGGTGCCTCATCAATTTTTCTCACCATTTCTTGCCAATGTTGTGACTGAACAATGTTGAAAGCGAAACCATTTGCACAAATGCTTCTTGCAATGTGTTGATCAACAATCTCTTGGGATTCATTTTGAATTGCCTTTTCCAATGGCCCCTTCAATCTCTTATTTTTAGTTGGCTGTTGTTCAAGCATGTCAATAAATGGTTTGCTCTCTACCGCAAGTTTAGGGACGGGAAGAGATGGGGAAACATAGGACCTCCTTGATCCTCTCTTTGCCAAAGGTGGTTTATTTTGAGGGCAACTGCTTCTTCTTCTTGCTCTTGCTCTTAATATATTCCTACACTTTAGATATTGACATGGGTGCATCCTTCTTGCCTGGGGAAGATTTGATGCCCATGCTAGGAACACCACACAAATGGGTTTTTATGAGCTTGTATATTTGACACCACACCCATTGCAAACCCAAATATATCCCCCACTACCTATAACCTATTGTATCCAGTCAACATACATCCACAAGGGTGAATTTGGGTCTATTTTGAAGCTGGGTTGGCCCACAAAGCTAGAATTGGGTGTCATTGTAGACCTTATGGCCACAAGTTTGGAAAACAACAAATTCCAAACAAATGAAATTAAAAAAATATATACTAACTCATTTAAACGTAGAAGAATGAAAACAAAACAAGAGAATTTGTTTGTAGAAGAAAAAAGAAGAAAAAACCCAAAAAACTTACTTCCAATCCAAGAATCTTCCTCCACGATCTCCTTGGCAAAGAAAGTGATGATCTTACACATTTGTAGGAATAGCAATCCAACCTCTTTGGAACCTTCAATGATCCATCTTCAGCTCTATATGTGCAATGACAAGCAAGAATGAAGTTTAGTGAGTGTATCTGGTTTGTGTGTTTTTGTTTTCAAAATGAGGTAAATGTGTTTGTTTTTTGTGTTGCAAATTGTCTTGAGGGCAAATTTTATGTGTAGTTTGAAAATTTCTTTAATTGTTTTATTTTGTTCCTTATGTTGACGAATCAATGTAGGAGGTAAAAAAAGTAGGAAAAAAATGTCAAAAACTTGCCACATGGCACCTATTACTCTACAGGTTTGCCTTGGGCATGATAGAGCCCCCCTTGAGTTCACCTAGGTATGCTACAGGTTTGCCTTGGGCACGACAGAGCCCACCTGACTTCACTCAGGTCTGCTGTAGGGTGTACCTAGACAAACCTAGGTGGGCTCTACAATGCCCTCTCTACACCCATAGCAAATTGGGGTGTGTGCCCAGGCTTGGTACTAACTAGACCTAGATTTGGCTTGCAAACCTAGTGAACTATTATCATAGTTTGTATTTAATTGCATTCATTCATATTGAACATCAAACATCATTGCAATCCTTAATTCAGATGATTTATCTTTCTAAGATTAATTTGTACCAATCATTGTGATGATTTTGTATATTTTAAAGACGACATATCTATGGATGTAGTCTCTACTCATTTTGTTAGATGATTCTTTTTTTTAGATAGATTAATGTGGGTTCTATAGGGGCCCACACCCAAGAGTTAACAAAAAATAACATAGGTTTTCAATAAAAAGATTTGTCTACACATAGAGCATAACATACTCGAAATAAGACAACAAAACCCAAATAAACCCAACAAGCATAAAGACAAAAAGCTACAAAACGAAAATCCACCTAATTAATAGCATGATTGATCGGGATTTCCAACTTCTTCCGCCTTTGCTACCACTTGGACCCTTGTCTTCAAGAATGTTTGTTGAGAAGCCCTATTGACACCTGCTAGGGTCAACGAAGGCATGATGAATCAGTTGGTGATATCTAAAGAGCTACTTCTTAGGATAACACAAAGGTTATCTACATAAAGTGCCAACTCTTGGCTAAAGCGTACCATATCAACCTGCTATTTGGCAACAGTAAAGGAGGTTGGGGAAGCGTTTTCTATTAGATTTGAATACATATAGAGTACAAAATTGCATCATCATTCGAATACAATAGCTAGCCAATAACTATTATGAATTTATGATGATTGTTTTTGAAAATCATCATAAATTGCATATTTAAGCAAGTTACAAATCACAACATTATACAATTTCCTCTTCCCTGCTCTAGTGAAAAATAAGGGAGAGGGTGTAGTCCTCACACTTGGTTGCAACTCCTCACTCGGCTTATAAGGTTGCGCTTGTGGCTTCACCTTGCAACTAGATGGCAATGACTCCTCAACCACATCAATATCATCCAATCCAATCTCTCCTACTTTTGATGTAGCCACATCCTTCATAGCCCGCCTCTCGAAATCAACAAATTCATCCTTTGTAAACAAGGAAAGCTTCTCATCATGTGCAGTCCAATCACTATAGGGATCAATGTCATCCAAATAAATAAGCTCCTTTAGTTTGTCCACCTTTTTTGAGTGAATCCAAAGGTTGTATTGCACAAAAACTACCTCATTGAAACACTGTTGAGTCAACTTATTGCGTTTGTGTGAATGGCATCAAACAAACTCCAATTGCGCTTACAACCAAAAGTGCTACAAGGTTGAGAAAAAATCCGGAGGGCTAACTTTTGAAGATTTAGGGCATTTCCACCCGAATCTTCCCACCAAGCACCTGCAAATAAGATATTCAAAAGTTTGTAAGTAAGCAACATTTTATTAATAATCGTAACTTGTAAGATATAAGTAAAGACTCCAATTCTTTTTACCTGTTGTTTGGATGGATCTCCCTTGAATAGTTAGTGTTGAAGAAAAGAGCTTTCCCCTAGCTTGCTTGTAATTCTACAACTTTGAAATAATGAGTGTCATCCTCTCAATACATGTTGAGATGCCCTCCATAGCCTCACCATTAGAATCAGTGAAACTACCGAAGAAGAAAAACTTGGGGTTCAGGTAGTACTTCATTGCATGAATGGGTTGGTGGAGTTGATTGTTCCACCTTCGATCAATGATCTCCCAAATGGGATCAAATTTGTTTCTACCCCCTTGTAATAGTTTTAGATGGCCTCTTTGGCCCTATCCATGGCCTCATAAATGTACCCCATTGGGTTTTGGTCCGCATCCACTAACCGCAAAACTCTCACCAAGGGCTCCGACACCTACAAGTACAAACAAAGTAAAGTTACAAATTTACAATGAAAGTAAATATTTTTGAAGTTTAAAAATAAAGAATTCAATTTGAAATTTAAATTGAAGTTTGAGATTACTTTGACGATCTCTATAGTTCTCTTGGTGAAGACATAATAAAAAATTGTCCTTGTGGTCCTCTTTCCATCTGCTTTCTTTGGATATGGTGAGTCTAGCCATGCTTGACTCACAAACATTTGTTTCAACAATATCAACAAACTAGTAATGCTTTGCAACATTAAAAAGTTAGTTGCAAACTTTGTGACACTCGGTCGCACAAGCTCTTTCTACTTGGTGTGATCTCTCATCAAGCTAAGAACCCAAGGGTGATTACATATATAGTTTGTGATGGTTCTTGCATCTTCTACATCTGGTCTCACGCAATCAATATTTTGTATGTCTTCCAAAAGAAGGTCAAGGCAATGTGCCGCACAAGGGGTCTAAAAGAGTAACAAATGCCTCTCCTCAAGCAATCTCCCAGCCACTACATATGCTGTTGTAGTGTCAGTGATAATTTGCAACACATTCTCTATGCGCGCCTCTAAGACAACTTTCTCCAACATTAGGCTCAAATTTTTTGCATTTTTTATTTTGTTAGAGGCATTAATTGACTTCAAGAAAACCATCTCACCATTTGAAGCTGCCAAACAATTGATAAGGGTGTGGTTCTTTCCATTCATCCACACATCAGAAAGAATAGTGCATCCAAACTTTTGCCATTGCCTCTTTTGTTCTTCCAAAATTAAATTTGCATCTTCAATAACATCCTGGAGCAACTTCCCGCTTAAGTCTCTTGGAGAGGGCGCCTTGTAACCTTTCCATGCAACTGTCAATGCTATCTCCAAATTCTCCTAGTATAGGCTCTTCTCCACATTGAAGGGAAGGTTATTGTAAAACCAGAAACTTGCACATGCCTTATCTGCTTCCTAGTGCATCTCCGTGTTTCACTCTATGCCTTGCAATGAAGGTTGTGCTCCAGGTATGTTTCTAGGTACAAAAAAGCCTTGTGCTTGCGCTTTGCTTGAACTAGATGAGGTGGATGTGCTTCGTTTGCGTGGACCATGACTAGAGCCCACAATGCCTGTCATATCTTCATTTGTTTTTGCTTGCATGTCATGATTAATGGCTGCTGCTATGGCTGCTTGTGTTCTTGCCCTCTCTAGTTTCTTCTCATCCAACAATGCAAAGAGTGCTTGCATCTCACGTTTTTTCTCTTTTTTAGCTTTTGGACATGCGTTGGTGTCGTTATTAGGAATCTCTGCAATATGGTATTTAAGGCGATTGATGCCTCCATTGAGCTTCTTTGTGCATAAGATGCAAATCACACTTCCTAGTACTAGCCCCATTGCGACATATTTCCATGCGAGGTCTTTGCTTCTTGTAGGACAACTTCCATTAACTGATGTTGAGCTAGATGGCATCGTATCTAACCTACAAGATGTTTGAATACCAAAAAAAACGCTTTTAAATAAACAAGGATTTGGATACGAAAAACAAATAAAATTCATAAATAATATGGTAATTGAATAGCAATGTGGCATGCTATTAATTAATTTATCAAAAAAACAAACAAACATTTTTTTGACACAAAGGTGTAAAACCCTTTGTTTAAGGGGAAAAAACAATGATTTTATTCAAAAACTAGTACAAATCAGCAATAGAATTTTCCAACATCGAATTCATTGCAAGCAATATTGTAAATAATGTTTACAAATGTATTATTAACATGCTAGTAGTGATTTACATGCTTGAGAAAAAAGAAAAAAAATTACCAACCTGGAAACTGAAATTCCTCCAATCTGCTCTTCAAATCGACTAAAAATCCTTTCAAATTGCTCTCGAGGATGCACAATTGCTATGTGATACTTATGGTCTCTAGGTTGAATAGGGAAAAATTTGTGTTTTTTCAGCATAAAACTTGCATCCCACGAGTCACCTAGTCGGACTTGCTGAGTTTGTGGTGAGTACTCAGCGATTTTCAAGTGAATACCTGGCGGAAACTCAGTAATAGCAAACTGGTGAGTTTTCCCTGCGAGTAGGCAATTTGCAAAAAACTTGCGAGTTGCCAAGTACTTGGCGAGTTTGTAAACTATGATCCAATCTTTAACTACTGCATCATGACTATGTTTACTAGTTTTTTCTCAAAATGCTCCAAAATAGATGCTTTAGTTCTTAGAACCCTAGTGTTGTTGAGGCCATCCTCCCAAAAAATATCCTTTACCAAATCCATTATTTTATGCATCCTAAAGACAAAAAGTGTGTCTCAGCCTCCTGTTTGAGACAACCCACCGTAGGGAGAATCCCTCACTAATCTCTCCCACTCCATATACTTGGTGTTGAACCCTATAAGCCAAAACAGTCCTAAAAGCAAAGCTTGCACTCCTTCAAGCAATCATGCTAGTAATTTGAAATGAAATGACAAGGCAATAATCAAATGATATGCATCAATCTTTCCTGCAAGTCGAGGATAGGGCTGCATGCTACTTCCCACATGTGGCTACTTTCAAATTAATGAAAAGGCAGTGACCTCTTTCACTACCTATAATAATTGATCGGTATAAGCTAATTCAAAAGGCCGGGTGTGACGAATGAAAGTTAGGGGATATTGGAGTTGCTAAAGCCTAAAGGAATCTCCTTCAAATTCAATGCATATGTTATACTTATATCTCTAACACCTGGGAAAGTAACACACTCAGCCAAAGGAGAATCCAACTTCAAAAGCTTATCAATCTCCCAATCCTTTGAGTCCTTACTAATCTTTTTAGAGAAAAGCACTTGTAAAATACCTTTGTTTGCTAAAAATATCCATCACCTGGTTACATTCTCTGTAACAATGGGTGAACAGAATATCTTAAAAGATCTTGCCAACATCAAGAATTTCTTCTAAAATATTGTGCAGTTTCCAATCTCTCAAAGAATTTTCAACACCCCTTGATAATCACCTAGGAATCACATTCAACTTCTAGAAACTTACATTCCACACAAGCCACCAATTTAAGATCTTCAAGCAAAGCCAAAACTTCCACTTCATTATTAATCTTCAAACCCAAGAAGAAGATCCACCTTTTAGAAAAGTTCTGTGGGGGGATCTAATCACAACACCACCTCCAGCTAGGCCGAGATTACCCATTGAAGCTCCATCAAAATTCAACTTGACAAAACCAACTTTGGTGGTCTCCAGTAAACATTCTGCTTAGTCTTATTCTTAATTACCCTATTAAGATGTGGTAGGACCGCTCTAATAAATCAACAAATGCAAGAACTAAAATGAAAGGGAAAAAAACCATTTTCAAAAGCTTAATCTATACCACTTCCTAATCTCAAAAACATGGCTCTTACTTATGCAATCAGAAAAGTGTGGTTTTGTGGGTTATATTTTCAACGCATTAGCTTTTCTTAGACAGTAAAAATTTCATTTCCTTAGTTTGTTTCTATTAGAATAATCTTTGTTGCTTTGTTAAGTTTTGGTCACATCGGCAACCAGAAAAAAACTAGTTAATCTTTACCCAAGAAATGATAGAAGGGGAAAGAAACAATATTTTTATATTTCTTGTGTTATTATGTCAGTGAGGGTAACTTCCAGAAGTAAAATACATTGAGCAATATTATTGCACTCTGCTGTTCACAACTTTATCCATTTATATACCAGGCTTATTTGATGTACTTGGGCTTATATAATATAGAGCTCCTCCTCTTCCAGGGATGTCTTATTGGTGCAAGAGAGCACTCAATAATACCAGGGTTGCAAGGAGACGCGTCTCCCAGCTCCTGGGACACATCTCAGAGATGAGGATGTGTATCCCGTACTGGAAATGTGTACAGAGACGTTCCTTGATGCAGGAAATGTCCTGCCTGCTTCTTCTGCCATCTCCCACATCATTTTGCCCTAACTTGTGTTGTCTCCCTGCAAAAATAACCGCGGAATTTATAAAAATGAAATAAACCCCTAAAAATTGTGGCATGATTTGTTCATTTCACAACCAACATGGGAGCAACGGAAAATTTTACCGTAAATGGAGAAACAACGGTGTGAATGGAGATAGATTATTTTGTAAATAAAAATGCGGGTAGGGTATTTAAAAAATATATACGCGTGGGACAAAATAATACGCGGGTAGGGTATTTAATATTAATTATTTATAATTACTCTTACATATTTCACATTTTTTATTTATTTTAGCTATATATATATATTTTTAAAATGTGAAATATATAATATTAATTATAAATAATAAATAATAAATAATAAATTTAATTATTAATTTGTTATATATATAATATTAATTAGAAAATTTTAAATAATAATAAATAGTAATTATTAATTATTAATTTGGTATATATATAAATTAATAATTAATATTTATTATTTATTATTATTTATAATTAATATTATATATATAACAAATTATATATGCCGTTAAGGGCGTGGTTCGGTGGTTAAGTCACTGGTTTGTAGTGGCGGCCACTAGGGTTCAAACCCCCGCTGGGCCAAAGAGCTCAGAGGCTTGCGCCTTCGCTGGGCTAACGTGCTCGCAGGTTGCAGGCCTTCGCTGGGCTGTTGTGCTCGTAGGTTGCAGGCCTTCACTGGCCAACGAGCTCGAGGGTTTGAACCTCCAAAGTTAATGCAGGTGTTCGTGCCAGGTGTTAATGCCAGGGGATGAGGTCCCCCGTGTTGTGGCCTCACCGGTTCATAGCTCCGGTCAAAAGTGATGGGAGCAGGACCCTAGCCTGCAGTTCACCAAGCTAAAAAAAAATATTGAAAAAAAAAAATTATATATACATTTTAAATTATATATATATATATATATATATATATATATATATATATATATATATATATATATATTGGCGTCTCCAAGTACATGCGTCTCTATTTTTCCAAAAAATGATGTAACAGTACCAGTATCAGTCTCCTGTACCGGTACCAGTACCAGTCTCTTGGCAACTATGAATAATACTAATGTGTAAGGTAGATTGAAAATATAGTAATATATGAAGGAGAATCTGCATTTCCTATGCATTAAGGGTGCTCACTCTTGCTCATCATTTGAATGGCTAAAATTGCTTTCTATGGTCTCATATCTGACTTGAGTCAGTATGTAAACATATTTTGTACAAACACCCTCAGATAAACCTGGTTGTGAATGGACATCCATCACCATCTTGACATCTATGAATCCATGCTCAAACTATCACTTTATTATGGCTATCATCTATCCATTATGTTTATGCCTAACAATAATGAGTAGATATCTTTCTACACAGCAGCATGCATCCTGCTTACCCTATTTGTTTGGGTTGAATTTGCATAGGTTATGACCTTGTGACGTATGTAACTTATTGTGTTGGTTTAGCAAAAAACCAACATTCTTAAAATACATATGAAAAAAAAACAGAAATAGGACAATGATAACCAGAAAATGTTGGCAAGAGCACTATGAACTCACTTCAGTGGTATTTAATTAGCTTGGTGTTTTCTTTGAATCTGCAGAATTACATTTGGGACCACTTGACTGCTTGCTATACTTTGGGGCCCTAAAGTTCTAGTAGAAAAATTTGCTGGTGCTGATAGCTGTGGATGGGATAAAAGGTGTAGAATATAACAAGATTATAATGACTCTTACTACTATGTTGGTGACTATTGAAGAGTTGTATAGACTTGCTTTAGAAATTAGCTTGTGCTGTTAAATAATTGCATTGCCAGAAAATTTCCTTTGGCCAGGTCTAAAATAGATGTAATATTCTTAAATGATGTTTGTTTGTGGCTTTACCATAATTTCCAGACTCAGAATTACTTATATTGGATGGGTGCTTTGGCTTGTGTAGCCTGTTCAGTGTTCAGTTGAACATTTTCATCAATAGCTAAAGTATAATGAAAATGTAGAATATGCTTTGCATAAAAGTTTATTTCTCTTTTTTCTCATATTAAATAACAAACAAAGGTCTTAATACTTTTGAAGTGCCTTTTGTGCATGTTGACTTGTACTCGATAGGATTGCAATAAAAAACAGCATTTAGCAGTTCGTCTCAGCTTTCACCAGAAATTAACTTATCTCATTATTATTGATTGCTTAGGTGCATGCAAATTGCTATGGTGAGCTAGAACCAGTAGATGGGAAACTTTGGCATTGTAAATTATGCCGTCCAGGAGCACCCAAAAGATGGCCCGCATGCTGTTTGTGTCCCATCACTGGTATTTACAGTCACACACCAAAATGACATTTTAACTGTTAATAAGACCTCGGTGTATTGGCAACATTATTTCTCGTAGGCATTCAGTGTGTTTTCTTATGTGTTTTCAGGAGGTGCAATGAAGAAAACAACCTGTGGACGTTGGGCTCACTTAACTTGTGCAACATGGATCCCAGGTTTAAGAAAAGAGTTCTTGGATTTACAAGTATGGTTAGGTTTCCAACTAACCATCATACATTTACTGCACAGAATGTTGTCATTTACACAGCTAAATTATGTTGCAGAGACTTGCCTTGTGGATATCAAAAGAATGGAGCCAATTGATGGAGTAAATAGAATCAGTAAGGTATGATGGGATGTACTTTTTTGTTTGAGAAAACAGTCCTTGGTCTTTAAGTCTGTGACTGGGAAGCATTTAGACTTTTTTAG
This sequence comes from Cunninghamia lanceolata, assembly GCA_027924645.1. Classification (NCBI taxonomy): domain Eukaryota; kingdom Viridiplantae; phylum Streptophyta; class Pinopsida; order Cupressales; family Cupressaceae; genus Cunninghamia; species Cunninghamia lanceolata. Next base: position 2,986,055 of record BSBN01000771.1, read on the forward strand.
CATGTTGGTGTTTTGTTATGTTTGATATGCTTCTTATGGGACATTGCTAGACTTGTTGGAATAGCCATTATTTTTGTTCTGTTGCTTGATGTGGATTTGTGTTTCTATGTGTTTTAGGACCGCTGGAAGTTAATATGCAGTATTTGTGAGGTACCATATGGAGCATGTATTCAGGTACTTTGATAACAAATTTTTGAAAATATTTTTTTTTGACTTTTTCTGCCTTGTAGCAATGATTTTGTGCTCTTTTGAATTAGCCATGACCAGAACTTTTGTTCTTTATGGTTTACTATCTTCACGCATGCAAGCACAACTTTATCATAATTGTAACTACATGATAGGGCCATCGTAGTTGTTCAAGTTTCCTATCATTTAATTCTTATCAATCCGGGGTGGTGTCTGGAGCTATCTGCGGTAAGGTCTTCCTTCTCGGGGGTTTTCAAGGTTGTGATTATGATCCTACTTTAAGTAAATGTAAAGACGATGCTGAATTTCGAACTACTGATTAAAACACTCATGCGGAATTGAAATGAATGTAAGCAACTATGCTACTGCAAAAATGGAAATACACACTCACAATCAACTAATGAAAGCAACTACAATTTATACTATTGCTGAATTAAATCACACGTACATGAAAAGGAACAGAATTAAAGACCTACTGAACTGAAATCAAAGTTGGATCATTCAATCTAATGCTTCAACAGCCATGCTTAACTGAATTAAACAAGATTATTGTTTAACAAGATAAATACAACAAATGAAATGTTTTTGTAATTTTCTCATTTAAAGAAAACCTGCAAGTGAATGATGACAGAATAGCAACACATAATCTATTCTAGTGCAAAGAAAGAAATACAATCATGAAAGATAAATACGGAGAGATCTCCTCTGTTGGGTGGAGTGGGCCCAACTCCCCTCCTGGAGGGATCCTCCTAAATTAACACAGAATCGGAAGAATTTCCCCTTTTATTCAAAACCCAAATGGGCATGCTTGCACGATGCAAAACAGAAAAAAATGCTGCTTGGAAAACAATGATTTTAGAACAGAAAATGGAACTAACTCTATCTTTCTGGCTCATCTTTATACATTCGAGCCTTATTTTCAGACTGAACTGGATTGAATTGTGGACTGCTACAAAACTGGACTCTTCTGTAATAGTCACTGTCCTGGTAGGGTTTTATGCTAATTTTTTTGTTTTCTGTTCTGCTGATTGGTTTAGGGTTTGTTGTGTTTTTGCATGTGTTTGTTTTTGCAATATAACAATGAAATGAAGCATACAACAAATACCCAGAAAAACTGTAATAGATATGCACAAAATAACAATGACCCAGTTCATAAAATCACTCAAAATGAATTATAGAAGCATACCCATTTGCATTTCTTCAACTTGATATTTATGCTGTACATGGACCAGCAACATACATATTGGAAAATCACCTCCAAACACCTACAACTGATTGTTCTTCGTCAAATAGATAATGACAATGGATTATAGAACCCTAGGCGTCCATTTTACAAGTATTATGCAGCCCAAAGTTAGGCGAATCTCCTCCTAGATGCTCCACGCCCTTGTACCCTGCTGTACGGCTCTGCTGGAGTGATTATCAGCAACAACCAAGTCTGAAAATGCTTACAAATCTGCCAAAATACCACTGAACTGATCTGCAGATGAAATACAAGTTCCCAATGCCCAAAAACAGATGAAAGATCTTCAAACAATACACAAAATGCTGTCATAGGATGGTACGGCCATGGCTGGGAATGTACGGCCTGTATAGGAGCATTAAACAATTTCCAAACTCCTCAAACTCCTCTTCAAACCTGCATAAATCTGTGTCATCAATACTTGTTCTTAGCTGCTCACGAAAATCTGTAATAGATGTGCACGATATCTCCTCAAATCTTCATCAAAATGCATCAAACTAAGCTCATTGCGAAGTCCTTGAATGAGACTCCCGACAACTCTCCTGATGTTGTCTCGCAAACACGAAGAGAGCGATTCTACAAAGATTTTCGTCCCTGCAAAACCCTTGTTTCAAACACCAAAGCAAGATGCCTCAAGTTCAAGACAATGTATTTTTCTCAAGAGTGAATGGATCCAAATGAACTTTCATTCCTTTCTTTTATTCCCTTGGCTTCCAACGCCCAAGAGAGGAATATTAAATATTTTATTAATTTGTTTTATTTTCATGACTTAACCCCTCAAGAGATGGGCGCCCAACTCCTAGCACCATGACATTTTAAAAACAACTTATTATTATACAGGTAATTGGTAAATTGTTGGATATATTAACAATGAGCGAATGCTCAATAAATAGGTTACAGAATGTACAAGAATAGGCACATTTCTATATTTAGAAACTGCCAAGGATCGACACACGATCCAAGATATGATTACAAGAACGTTACACTTACACGGTACTGACCATTAACTAACAATAGATGATTCTAGAAGAATATCTTAATACCCTCCCTTAATGGTCAACCTATTTACAACACCAAGAGATCCTCTAAATTTTACAAACTTGTTAGGACTCAAGGACTTGGTGAGAATATCTGCTGTCTAATCCTCAGTGGGAACATACAGCAACTGAACTGTGCGGTCTTCAACTAGCGATCGGATGAAGTGACAATGTGTCTCGACGTGCTTGGTTCGCTCATGGAAGACCGGATTCTTGGCAAGTTTGAGAACTCCCTGATTGTCGCAGAACAGGGGAGTCGGTCCTGCTTGAGATAGTTGCATATCTGCAAGCATCCGGCGAAGCCAAACTGCCTCACATGCTACCTTCACTGCACCTCGATATTCAGCTTCTGTTGAGGAGAGTGCTACAGCTTGCTGTTTCTTACTAGTCCATGTGACGGTGCCGGATCCCAAACTGAACACATATCCAGAAGTTGATTTTCTGTCATCAATTGAACCTGCCCAATCTGAATCTGTGAAGCCGCGAAGGCGGGGATCGGAATTCCTTGTGTAAAGAATACCAAAGTCAAATGTACCCTTTACATACCGTAGCACATGCTTAGCCGCTACCCAATGATCAGCCTTGGGGGCTGTCAAGAATCTGGAGATGTAGCTGACTGCAAAACTGATGTCTGGTCTAGTAGCAGTTAAGTAGATAAGACTGCCTACTAGCTGTCTGAACAGAGACTCATCAATCACTGGTGAGTCGGACTTCGCTGATAGCTTAAGTCCCTTTTCCATAGGGGTGGAGGCTGGTTTGCAGTCCTGCATTCGGAACTTATCCAGAAGACTGCGAGCATATTTCGATTGAGAGATGAAGATGCTATTTTGAGTTTGCCAAACCTCAACACCTAAACAATAGTGAGAAAGTCCCAAATCTGTCATATCAAAGGTGGTGCACAGGTGCTGTTTGATCTTATCAATCAGTTGTGCCGAACTGCCAGTAATAAGCAAGTCATCCACATAGACAACAACTAACAAGATATCACTGCCAGTGTGTTTGATATATAGATTGGAGTCAGATGGACTCCGCTTAAAGCCATGTTCGGTGAGGTACTTGTCAATTTTGATGTACCATGCTCTGGGAGCCTGCTTCAGGCCATAAAGTGCTTTGACCAGCCTACAGACTTTATGTTCTTGACCGGCAACCTTGAAACCAAGAGGCTGCGTCATGTAGACTTCTTCGTGCAACTCACCGTTGAGGAATGCACTCTTCACATCCATCTGATGGACTATCCATCCAAACTGGGCTGCTAAGGCAAGGGCAAGCTGTATGGTGCTCATCTTGGCTGTAGGAGCAAAAGTCTCCTCGTAGTCAATGCCTTCTTTCTGCGAGAAACCCTGAGCAACAAGCCTTGCTTTGTACTTGTCCAGGGTTTCGTCAGCGTTGTACTTAACTTTATACACCCATTTGCAGCTAATGGGTTTCTTCCCTGGAGGAAGATCTGAAAGGACCCAGGTGTGGTTCGTCTGAAGACTCTGGAGTTTTGAGTCCATCGCCATATCCCACTCTGGAATACCTTTAGCCTCTGAATAAGTTTGAGGTTCAAAGACACTGTGCAAGTTGGCCATGAGAGCAAAATTGACTGTAGGCTGCTTTTTGCTTTTATTCCGAGAAGATCTACCCTCAACAAATTCATCATCATGAAGATCGGCAATCGTCTGTAACCACCATTTGGGACGACGAGTAGAGGGACCAACATCAGGTTCATTATCAGGTTCAACAGGAGGCTCTGGAACAGGTGCATCAAGAGGAGGTTCAGCATCATCCTCAGGAATTGCAGGCTGAGACTCATCGGAATCGGAGTCTGAGAAATAATCAGCATCCCTCCCATCAGGTGGACCTAATGGAAGACGAACACCCAGGTCAGAAGCCTTCAAAGGCTGAGCCTCGGACTGCTGCACAGAAGAGGGAGAGAAGAAAGGTCCTCGCTCTTCATCAAAAACCACATCACGACTGAAGATGAGACGGTCTGTCTCAATGTTAATTAGCCTGTAGGCTTTGTGGTTATCGCTGTACCCTGTGAACATGAGTTTCTGACTCTTGGAATCCAGTTTGGAGCGCTTGGCATCGGGAATCCAAACATAAGCAAGAGAGCCAAAAACCTTCAAATGACTGACCTGCGGCTTGCGGCCAGTCCAGGCTTCTTCAGGAGTTTTATCCTTAACTGCATAGGTCGGAGACCTGTTAAGAAGATAAACTGCATTAAAAACTGCTTTTGCCCAAAATTTCTTGGGAACACATTTGTGCTCCATCATGGAACGGGCTAACTCAGTTATAGTGCGGTTGCGCCGCTCTACAACACTGTTCTGCTGAGGAGTGTAGGGTGTGGTCAATTGGCGTTTGATGCCATGTGTATCACAGAAGTTGGAGAACGCATTTGAACAAAATTCCCCCCCATTATCTGACCTAAGAGTTACAATGGAACAACCAGACTCTTTTTCTACTAAGGCCTTAAACTTCTGAAAAACTGAAAACACATCTGATTTCTGTTTAAGAAAGTAAACCCACATTTTCCTACTGAAATCATCAACAAATAGTAAAAAATATGTGCATCCAGTAACAGAGGGAGTATTCATAGGTCCACAAATATCAGCATGGACAAGTTGAAGTACCTTGGATGCACGCCAGGAGTCACCAGTCGGAAAAGGAGTGCGGTGTTGTTTGCCAGCATGACAGGGTCCGCAGACACGGAAGTTCTGAGACTGAATTTCAGGAAGCCCATCTACAAGGTGCTGTCGGGAGAGCTGGGACAGGTAGTGCACATTCAGGTGCCCATACCGCTGATGCTAGAGACTGGTGATGGAGGAGTTCCGAGCTGCTAGGGCTGATGCTGGAGGACCACCCGAATCCACAAGTCTGTACAAACCATGATCCTCAATGCCAACAGCTACAGTGCATTTGGACAGTCGGTCAATGATAGAGCACTGATGAGTGCTGAAGACCACATCAAGGTGCGGAGAGTGTCGCATGATCTGGCTGACTGAGAGTAGATTAAGTTCCATGCTAGGAACGTAATACACATTGAGGAATATGAGATTCCTCCCACCAGACTGGATCTGAACAGTGCCCTTGCCGGCAACTGTGTACTCTTCACCACCACCGAAAATGACAGAATCATGGAAAGGAGAGAGGTCGGTAAACCAATCACGTCTGTGAGTGAAATGGCGCGAGGCACTAGAATCTATGTACCAAGCCGAGGATTTGACATGGTCTGCTGGTCTTTTAGCCATGAAGGTGTAAAAGGCAGACTCTCTCTGCTCAGTGTGCTCCGCTGTGTTGGCCTTCTGCTGAGACCCTCCCTGTTTCTTCTATTCAGAAGCGATATGAGCGCGACAATCTTTCTTGATGTGTCCAAACTTGTGACAATAGTTACACTGCACATTTTTCTTCTTGCCATTGTCAGAGGATGGCGCTGAACCCTTCTGTTGATTCTGCTGTGGAGGCGGACTTTTGCCTTTATTCTGAGCCTGAAACTTGGTTGCAAAAGCCTGCTTTGAAGAGGACGAAGAATCACTACTACCAAACTGTTGTTTCCAGCGATCCTGCTGCAAGAGGATAGTACAGAGTTCTGGAAACTTCAGATCAACATTAGCTAATGTAATGTTGAGAGTCTCAATGAAATGTTCATAGGACTTAGGTAGACTTTTCAAAGTGATCACAACCAGGTCTTCTTCCTCCATTTTTCGACCAATGGCCACCAGCTGATCTCTGATCTCCTGGATCTTGTTCAGGTGCATCTGCAGAGATGTCTTCTCATCCATCATGATAGAAAACAGTACATTTTTCAGGAAAAACGCACGGCTCTTGTCGGAGGTTTCATGCAAACCCTTCAGATGGTCCCAAAGCTCCTTTGCCGTCTTTCCAGTCAGAATCTGAGGTAGCTGATCATCTGTGACTGAAACTTAATGAGCATGACTGCTTCATGAGTTTGTTCGTCAAACTTATCCTGGTCTTTACTCGCTGTTGCGGGACGAGTGGTAGTGCCGTCTATGATCTCAGCGAGGCAGCGATATTCAAAGATGGTCATCATTCGCTGCTTCCAGGTATTATAATTTTTGCCATTAAATCGCTGACTGCCTTCCAACATGATGTTCAGACTCGCCATCTTGCACGCTTTTCGAGGCACGAAAAACGAGGTACTGAGAAGAGGCGGAAAAACACGAAACTTGAAGCACAAAGTCTAATACACAGAGGCAGGAACAGGAATAGATTTCAAGATGAACTCGCTGGCACAAATTTCGAGGCACGGACTTCGAGAGAACCGAAAAAATCTGGAGGCAACCCAGAAAAGAGCTCGAAAAACCCAGAAGGAATATGTTTTCGAAAAAAAATTTCATCAAATTCTGAGGGTGCAAAACCCTAGAAAAATTTCCGTGCCCTAGGCACGCAGAAATTTTCGAAAAAAAATGGAGATACTCTAAAAAATTTCTAAATGATTTAGAGGGTCCACGGCCTTGTCTCTATGCAAGAGCGAGAGCTTTCTGCACGTGGAAACACGGAGGCTGCAGTCTGTGAAGGACTCGTGAAAAACAAAGACGCCGGAGTTGGAAGGAAGTCGCGGTCGCAGAAGGAGGATGAGCCCGCGAAAAGTCCCGACGGGAACGCGACCCGCGCGGCCAAACCAGACGGACAACAGGAGCCGCGACTGGAATAAAGAGACCGTTCCAAGCGTGTATCCAATGACGATTCCGTTTCAACTGTGATGCCCGCACAAACAACTCCAACACAGAAATCCGTCGCACAAAAGCAAGAAGAAAACGACGGAGTAGTCTCTCAAAAAAATGCGATGAATGCTATCGCCAGAACCCGTCAAAACGTGGATCAGAATTGTTTTTAACCAGATGCCAAAAAAACAACAGAGAGCAAGGAGGCCGTACGTCGTATGGCAGGGAGCACAGGAAAAGAATTGAAAGAAAAATATTTCCCGCTCAACTTGGCTCAATTTGGCTCTGATACCATATTACACAGGTAATTGGTAAATTGTTGGATATATTAACAATGAGCGAATGCTCAATAAATAGGTTATAGAATGTACAAGAATAGGCACGTTTCTATATTTAGAAACTGCCAAGGATCAACACACGATCCAAGATATGATTACAAGACCGTTACACTTACACGATACTGACCATTAACTAAAAATAGATGATTCTAGAAGAATATCTTAATACTTATAACATCATATAATAGTCACTTTAATAAATTAAAGTAACTATAGCCATTTAATCTATTATAAAGTTAAATATTCAATTTAACTTATACTTCGACACTTAACTCCGTGGCCATCTCGAAACCCAAGTACCATGTGCTAGGTGCTCCAATTGGTAGTGCTAAAAATGGAAAGTCAAGTAAACTTCCCTGGTGATCCTCCTTCCCGACTTACTATAAATAGTAAGTCCTAGTAAAATGTGCCCAATTTGGTTTCCTAACCAACTCCATTAGCCTACGAGAACCTTGGAATAGGCTAATCACTCCATCTGTCTATCTGGGCTAAGAAGGGGACATTACATCTTACGTTTTATTTCTAAACTAAGAGTCTCTTATTAAAAACTGGAAATGTTATCATATGCACCAAGATTGGCGGTAGGAGACATGCAAGGCGAAATCTAGATTAAAAGGGAACGAAGTTGAAGCGGAGCTTCAGTTATTTAGCCGAATATTCATTGAACTGAAGTTACAAGGCATGAAGAGAACTGAAGTGACAATCAGACAATTTAGAGTTGCCTGATTTCTTGTGTGGCGTATGCTGGGATTGAGGTTAGCATGAAAGCTTGCTAACTAACCATTGACTCAAGGGGAGGATGATCCTATTATGGCGTTGGATGGTACTCTAGAGCTATCTGGAGCTAATGGTCTTTTTTCTGAAAGGTGGCTTTGGAGGGATTCGGGCCGCTTGGTTAACAAGTCCAATCGGCTATCTTTGTCATAAAACCATTAGAATACATGCATATAAAATAGAAATCATAGCAATAACCATAAGATTCTACTGTTGGTGTATATTAAGCTTGCTTAGGAGAGTGCATACTTTGGAGTCTATGTTTAGCCTTGAGTTATACTTGGCACGCCTAAATTAGCTTTGTCTAAGTTTAGTGGTTGCTTTCCCTATTCTTGGAGCACCACTATTCTTAATGAGCTTTTTTTATTATTGGCTTGACTATTCTTAGTCGATTATGCCCTATATGTTCTACATCTTGTAAGCTAATTCATCAATCCCATTATTTGCATTCAGTGTCCATTACTTTGCAATACTTGTTTTCTTGCAGATTGAGCGTGCTCTTGTTTTTTTCGGGTGGCTTGATTCGGTATTCTCATTCACTCAATGATCTTGGTCAATCTCACATGGTATTTGAGCAAGATTGTTTGAATGCTTGTTCAATTTTTTTTTGCGAGATCTTGAAAGTATTTGCATTATTGGATCTGTTTGTATGAGTTGTAGGATCTCTACCCTTGACAAAAAGATTTTGTCTTGGCAGATCTAGAGGCGGCAAGGCGTTTTACCAGAAGGCCCTGGATATTTGTGTGGGGCAATTGTTGGAAAGCTCGTGGCCCATACTAGGGCTCTCGGCCTACAGACCTGTAGTAGAGAAGTTTGCAACGTGTAGAGAGGTCCACAAAAGGGCTCGACAACCTTCACAAAAAAGCGGCTCCATACCCTGTTTTTTGCATCCAGCATACAAGGCATCCTCCCAAGGCGTTGAATAGAGGAATACATAGGCATTTTGAAGGCAGGAAAGATTGAATTGTGCTCAGAAGGCTGTTCTGTAAGGCCAAAACCCCACGCGCAAGATTAGGATACACAAGCTCGATCTGGGCATTTGAAAAAGGCATTGACCTCCACTCCTGCAAAGGCGTCGACCTCCACTCTCCTCTTTGGGGGTGATTTTAGACCCAATACACCTGGGCATTCCTGAATCTGCAGGCAAAATTTGCAAAGCAAAGGCCGAGAATCTCATTTTATGCGCAGTACAGGCGTTGGAGTCAATTTAAACTCCTAGTGTTTTTTGTTTTGGATTAAGCTAATTTTAGCTTCCTCCCTCTAATTTTAGAGGTTCTTTTAAAAATTGTTAGTGCTAAATCAAGCAAATTCTTGTAAAAGGCAACTTTTAGAGTGTCAAAATTGAAGTGAGTTTGTAAAAAGGCTAAGTATTAGGGCACAATTTTAATCGACCCGCTTAGACCTATAGCACTGCATAATAAAGTGACACTTTTCATGGGGGGAATCCAATTTTGAATCAAGGGGGGGTGTATTTGTGTCGTGTCTTGTGCACTTCCGCATCTTCTCCATATTTTTCCTCTTTGCACTTAATTTCTGCAACAACTACGTCACAACATGGATGCACATTAGGCAATCCAACCTCAACTCCGTTTAATCATCATGAGTGGAAATCTAAAATTCAACTTGTGTTAAAGAATAAAGGGTTGCACAGGGTAATGATGGACATTGAAAAAGAACCCACTGTTGATGAAGAGAAGGATAAATGGTTTAACAAGTGTGATCAAGCCTTTGGTTTTCTGTGTCTAAATATAGCTCCTGAACTATTGTTTCACGTAGAAGCCTTGAAAACACCTAATGAAGTTTGGCTAGCATTAGAAAATCTCTTTGGGAAGGTTGATGAAATGAAAGGTCATGAGTTAGAGAACGAACTCATAAGCTTGAGTACAAGTTCATTTGACACTCTGGAGGATTTCTTCTCTAAATTCAAATCATTAAGGTTGTAGTTGGAAGGATGTGGAATTGAGAAAAAGGATGATCAACTTGTGCTTTCAATTCTCTCCAAGTTAGGACCCGAGTATTTTGTATTTGTATCTTCTTTCTACTCCACTAAAAGAGCTCTTAGAGCCACATGGACAATGCCATCCCTAAATGACTTCATTGCAGACTTAACTAGGGAGCAAGATAAGTTAATACACATGGGTACTCTGAAGACATCAAAACCTCAAGCTCCCTTTGCTGGGAATGGAGAACATAATGCTTCAAATAACAAAGGGGAGAAGAATAAAAAAGACAAGGAGATCAAGAAGGAACAAAAATCTGAGCCCAACACAAATTATGTACATGTATATGGCAGGAATATGGGTGAATACTACTTGGAGCCATATACAGAAATACACAGTTGTTGAATCAGATTTATGAGGTTTCGGTTTGGCAGCTCACTAATTTTTCTTTCCCTGGGTTTGGTACGGCTGGGTTCATCCACACTATATATATACACATTGTTTGCACAAAATGTACAAAATTACATACAACACAGCTGATAATTGATAAGTAGGAGGTATTTCTGCAATATGTTAAATTATGATATTAATATCAGGATTCAACTGTGTAGATTTTAAGTCATACTCATTGATCGGTATTTCATGCGTAGTGGTTCACACGGACCCATCTCTCATAAGAATGAATGGTCCACTTAGCACTCATTGCATCTAGGTGTTGCTCATAGGGGTGAAGCATCCGGACTTCCCAGGAGCTCACCCATCCTAGTATTACTTCGACTCAAGCGCGCTTAATAACTGATAATTGATAATTTAATGTCAATTGCCAAATGTTAAAGATAAATCAAAATGGTTTAAATTGGTGCATTTGCACATGTAAAATCAATATACAACATCTTATTGCTCTTCATTGAGAGCATCAATGTCATCGGCTAGTTCATTGGAAGGTAAAGTGTTGTACCCAATTTGAAACTTGAGTGTGTCATCATAAAATTGTCATTTGTATGTGTCAAAAGGCCGAAATAGTCAATTTCGGTCAAGTTGCAAGATGTTATATTCAAGTCCAAAATGTTGTGTTGTCAAATTTTCATAATTCGTCCTCGATTTTAATTTTAAATTGTTAATTTTTCATTAAAATAATTACTAATTATTAATTATTTTAAAATTAAAGTTATTGTTCAAAATCCAAAAAAATAAAAAATTAAATTTTTTAATTATGTTTCATAATATTTATTAATAATAATAATAATTATTAAAAATAATAAATTAAAATCAAATAAAAAATCATAAAATAAAAATAAAAGAAAATTGAAAAATTAAAAAATCATTAAAAAATCCTTTTGTTATGGCACGCCTCTGCTAACAGAGGCGTGCCATAACAGAAGGCATCTATTAAAAAAATATAAATAAACAAATGTCTTAGTATGGGTGTGTGCCATACCAAAGGTGCACACCTAGTTAATAGATGCGTGCTATAACAAAAGGCATCTATTAAAAATAAAAACAAATGTCTTAGTATGGGCGTGCGTCATACGAAAGGCACGTGCCATACCTAATAACAACAGAAAAAGATTTTTTTTTTCTTTTCTTAAAAGAACAAAACAAAAGATGAACAAGTTCAAGGAGATCGTAGGAGATTGGCTGCCAGGAAAAGACAAACAGGTCTGCATCAGCACCTCCCTACCACGTCAGCATGAAGGGCAAAAGCACTTCCACATCAACTGCAAATGCACTAGCATCAGAAAACAAAACAAAAACTATGGAACGAGCCACCCAAAGGAAAGGAAAAAACAGTTTTTAACACAGTCAAAGCCCAGTCAGCACCACAACAAACAACAAAATCAAAAGACAAAGGTTGGTAAAAAAGAAATCACAGCTATCAGAGAAAAGTCAGCACTAAATGAAGACCAAAAGAATGCACATATTATCATCGCCCATGTCAGCTTATGAAAGCTGCAATTCTATTAATTGATTCGTGCCTTTCTTTTTGAAGATTATTATGATTAACAATATGGAAGTGGTTTTGTCAAGGCATTGACCTTTTAAAATAGTTGCTGATATTTCGGACTTCTACCTTTCGAAGATTACATCAACCATGCAAAAAATTCAACACTCAATTTAGTGAAAACTTGTGTTATTCCAAACTGGTATAAATCGATCAAGCTAGGCAGGAGGTGATAAAAAAACAAATCAACAAAATAGGATTTCAGATCAATAGAAGTGTGTGAGGAGTTTATAGAGTAGAGGAAAGCATCATCAAAATCATCTAGAGCCCTTCCAAGAAATTCTATTTTTTAGCTTGTGCTAAAAATAGATCATTGTTATTTTTGAGAAAAAGAGCATATTCCATGATAAGCTATTTTTAGTTGGATCCGGCTATTTATAGCTAAGTTTCCACTATTTTTAGCGTACACTAATTTTTTTGGATCGGTACATTGCACCCAAGGGGGGGTTGCTCCCATATATAATATAAATGACTTGTATTCAGACCCCTTTATCATCCTCTAGATCTTCCAAGATGCATTCCCTCAACACATCCTTTCCACTTGGTTTGCTAATGCCCAGAACCTTTTTGAGGAATTCATAGCCACTCTCTCCTTTTTTGCGCCGCTGAAACTCCATGTGAGGCCTATTTGTGGAAATGAATGGGAACCAAGAGACAATGTCCCCGCCAGCCAAGAGCTTGTGGAAATCCTTTGGCAGCGGGATGCCATTACCATACCTTGCTACATTAAGCACCTCATCCAAACCACCAAGGAACTGTCGATGGATCATTATCTTCACCACATCTTGTAAGATCCTTACACAAATAATGAAATAAGATATATAATAATTCAATAAATACTATATCATTCCACATTAAAAATATTTAATAATGAATAATATAATAAGGCTAGACAAACTAGCCTACATCTTACTCTACCTGAGTAATTAATCTAGTGTATAATTTCACCAAGGATTTTAAGAATTCACGAACACAAAGATGGACCCATCCTAAGGGCCAAACCTATGCCTTGGGGGCTCATACGAAATGGCCTTGCCTACGTATCGAGATCAGAGGCTTCGTAGTTCATCAACACGACCTTTCATCAAGTTACAAATTTTAGGCCTTTTACCAATAAGACTCAAAGGGTATAGTCTAATCAAATGTACTAAGTACACTAGATCTCAACAGTTAATATTTAATAGATCTATAAAATTTTACTATATAACAATAGTGATCCATGTATATAGCTTAAGAATGTCCTATCATCTCACCATGATATCTTGACATTCAATGGAAAAGATATAATATCAAGAGGACGAAGTCCATAGTTGACATTCAGTCCTTATAATTTAATAAAATAACATATTACTAGGGTAATAATGTTTACTGGTTAGTCCACCTAGGATGCTAACCCACATCACAACACAATTCCCTAAATCCACCCAATACTAGGTGATACAATGGTCAAAAGGTCTTACTACCTCATAATGGCAAAGTTGGGACCAGATTCAACCCTATTGATATAACAGATTTATAAATCCACACATTAAAAGGCAATCAATGCCTCGAGCAATTTGCAGCAATGACTATTGTTGCTATAATTATTGTCCCTATCCCATATTAATATCTTGACATTTAACAGGATGGAAATACATCCAGCAGGAAAAGTCCTTATCTATCTTTTCACATTCCCTTTAAATACAATTCTTGACCATATACTTCCTCATATAAGAATCTCTATACTATGGTGGTTAAACCATAACACAATCATAAACACAGATAAATAATGTCCTAATCATCTTCCATGGTATCTAGACATTCAACCACATGCTGATTTCTAGACATTCTTACAAGTTGAAATTATCTTCCTAATAACTGTAAAATGACATGCACATATAAGTGCAACCCATTTCTAGTTAAACAGAGAAAAACAATTGATAGGGGTTCATTGATTTTCATCAATCAATTTTAAACATCCCGCAACATCTTTCTAGGACATATTATTCATAATTCTCTAAATTGTTGCACTAAGGTATTGAAATGATTATTGATATTCATAATTGTGTAATTACTAAAGGAGAGAAGAACTCCGTATAAAGGAAATTACAAGACGATGTTTCTAAAAAGAAACCATCGTTATCTAAAACAGAAATAGAAAGAAGCTAAAACAACTAAAACAAAAGTTACTAAAAAACAACTAAGTTACCTAAAGTAACTAAAGCTAAGATGACCATTAATATTACAATTAATATTTTAATACCCTCCCTTAATGGTCATTGTACAAACAAAAACTAAGTCAACCCATAATCAGATGGTGTGCTGGTCCTCAAAATGCAAAATATGCACACCTTCTCAGTATACTCCGCCACTTGAGCACTTTGTTGAGACTCTTCCTGGTTGGACTTCTCATCGGCCAACCGCTTTCTGCAAAACTTCTTGATATGACCAATCTTCCCACAGTACAAAGACGCTAAAGACGCCATCCCTTCCATTTTCCAAAGCACGAAAAATGAGGTAACTGGGTGATCAGCTGGCACAAACCCTGGACAATCAGTTGACACAAACCCTGGACAATCAGCTGGCACAACTCACACTTTTTCAAAAACCTTCTAAAAAGAGGCTCAGAAACTGTAAGATTTTTCAGAAAAATCTTCGAAAACTCTGAAAAAGTAAGATTTTTTTTTTTCAGAAAAAATCCTAAAAAAACTTAAGCAAAATTTTTATAGAAATTTTTTTCAAAAACTCTTTTAGTAATTTTTTTTAGAAATTTTTTTGAAAAACTCTTTGCAGAAATTTTTTATTTTTCCCAGAAAAATTTTGTCAAAACTGGTGCAAAAAATAAACCCTTCATGCTGCCATGAAGTGACGATTTTTATAAAATTGCCCAAAAGCACCTAGATCACTGCACACCCATGAAGTCAAAAAACCGTCATCAACCAACACCATCTTTCCTACACCAATCCCATAGGTGGATCCGTGACGGCTAGTATAAATTGCAATCTCAAGTCGCAGTTTTGAACCCCCGAGGCACGACCCTTGGGAAAGCTTAATTACCTCCGCCTGCTCCAAATAAAAGTTCGCCGCCACATTGTGCACATCTGGGTCACAGAAACAAGCAACATCCTTCAACTCGTGAACCAAGAAATCCTTCAATGATGACGACCCAGAAAAAAAGAGGAAATGTGACCTAGAAAAACCGCATCCAGAAACATGAGGAATCGCAAAAGATCAGGGCAGAAGGAAAAAACATGATCCAGAAAATGCGAACTCGACCCATAAATCATGATTTAGCAGATGTGATTTCAGAGAAAAAATGAAAATGCCGAACAAAATGCGAAACCCAGGAAGCTCGATTAGGCAACGAACTTCAAAACTGCCGCTCAATTGCAAATTGTGATTGGAAAATACAGATCGTATCTGAAAAAAATTCTGACGGCAACCATTGAAGGTCTTTGAAAAAACACGATTACACGCCCACAAAAACAACCACAGAAAGAGACATGTGACCACAAAAATAGAGATCACGATCAGCAACAAGAAGAATCGCGCCCTTCAGGAACCCACGAACTAGAAATCGCAACCCAGAAGAAACATACAGAACCCAGAACCGCATGCCAAGAAAAAAACGGAGAGTCGAGGAAAAAGATAATTTTCCCGCTCAACCGGGCTCTGATACCATGAAATGATTATTGATATTCATAATTGTGTAATTGCAAAAGGAGAGAAGAACTCCTTATAAAGGAAATTACAAGATGATGTTTCTAAAAAGAAACCATCGTTATCTAAAACAGAAATAGAAAGAAGCTAAAACTACTAAAACAGAAGTTACTAAAAAACAACTAAGTTAACTAAAGTAACTAAAGCTAAGATGACCATTAATATTACAATTAATATTTTAATAGGTATGGCTACCGCTTAGTGACACACTTCATATTCCCTTAGGTTACTACCTAGGGATTTCATAGAAATTTTTTTACTTCCCCTAAAATAGTCTTAGGTTCAAAGGATAACTCAAGAAAACAACTTAGTTGAAAAATCTAGATGGCTTATTAGGCATACGATAATAAAGTTTAAACTGCCTTAACACTTGGCATCAAGTAATTGTTATCTAATGATCATCATGATCTTTTCCTGTTCCCTAGGAAGTAAGTTGTTACAAACAAACCATTTTCTTTTCTAAAGAACCTCATGTTCTAATGTGATCATTTGTGACTTTCTAACCACTTACCAACATTAGTTTGTCAGTTGAACATCTTTCTAAAAACTTCTTTTCTAGTTACAAATGAGATTGTCTCGCATTCGATTCCAAAACTAAACCTTCTCCAATTTTCAATAATGTATAATATATCTAACACATATAGACGTAAAAGATATAAATATGAAAATTAGAATTCTCTCCCTATAATAAGTTAAAGAAAAGGGAGTAAAAGAAGTAGGTGAAGCATCAACCTGTCTATTTTGTATAGATATTTCAACAGATTTTTTTTCTCAATGGTCAACAAACACAGACTCTCAATAGATCTCTCTCTGTAAGTTAAGCAGATTCACGCTACCATGATTCAAGGGAAAGCACAAGGAAATTCAAATCTCCTTCACACAATATAAGCTACAAAGTAAATTAATCACATTTAGAAATCTTTCAAAAGAATGTGCATGAATTCTTTTTTATTGAATGTCAGACTGTCTTTTCTTTGTCAATTTAATTAAGCCCCTCTTAGACATTCTCTATAGCTCTGCTTACAACTCAATAGTAGCTTAGCTCAGACTTACAGGTTGTTTTTCTAAATCAACTCATATCTAATAACACGCATGTTGCGATACTTCTAATGCTTAGCACAGGAGGAAAGTAAAGAAACATGAAAACTCTTCCACAGTATATGCCACAAAGAAAATTAACCCCACAATCCCCACTGTTTCAATAACAAATCAAGACAGTCAAATCACATTTGTTTATAATGCACATGAAGATGGGAAGAAAGTTTTTTCCACATAATTGCAGTTGATTGACCACCCAGAGTGCCTTGGCCTTGGTGCTCAATGACAACATTGTAAATGAATAATTAATTTGAACTCTTACAACTAGCTATCAATTAGAATAATTTTGAACTTGTCAATCCCAACTGCAATGCAAGCTCATTCTCATGCTGATGCGCTCAAACAACAACAATGTGCACACAGACATCACATAGTTGGGCTGTTTAAACTTAAAGCACAGCTATTGGATCACCAATAAGCTTTGATGCAGATTAAACACTCGGTGGTGTCCGACAACATGTTGTACAACAGATTTCTACAAGTGCAACATGACCGAACTGCTATAAAACACAGTGATAGCCTGCACACATGAAGCAATATCTAGAGTCTAAAATAGAAAAGCTATGTGACTTAAATGGACATTTTACCCTTGTTGCACACATAAGAGTATGCGTTCACTTTAGACAGACATCATTGAATTAACATCTTTATAAAATTCTGCCTTAGAGGACAGAGGGCTTGGGCTCCATCAAAGCATATTGCAAGGTTGATTAGTGATTACAGGTGCACTGAGATCAGAGATCTTCATGCAGAACATGCATTATGCATGCAAGAAAATGAAATACAGAATAGCACACTCAAGCCATCACGCTCAAAATATAAATAATACAACATTTACCTTGCTCAAATAGGTCTTCTATTTTAACTTATCAAGGGTTACACAGTCTGTGAATGGTAATTCAGTGGACCAGAACAAAAGGTTCATGCAACACTTCCCTGAATGCGTCTGACCAAAATCCAACAACACTTGTTGCAGACTATGGAGATCTATGCACGTTGGAGAATTTGGCTTGGAAGATGAAGGTGACAGGATATTCTTCCATAGAGCAACTATTAGAGTTGTTAAGAACCTTCGAGTATATGTTGATTGCCTACTGCAGCGGAACTATCTCCAAGATTGTTGCAAGAGAAAAATGTTGTGAGAGATGGGAACCATTTCCATTATTTTAAACAGGAACAATTTCCTTGTGGAGTTTATTGGTGATGCTAAATGAAGCAATCTGAAGAATAGACTTGCGCAATAATAAAGTGCACAGTGTCAGATCTCCAGGAATAATGAAGGGAAATCCATCACAGCATAACGGAAGGGGAATTTTTTCAAATGTTAGAGTTGCAAGTGTCCTGGTAATCATGCAGGCACGACAACTATTTCACAAAATGCCTAAAAGACATCCGTTTTCTGGAATGCCATCCCCAACAGGATATCTTCCCTCGTTGACAAATCCTTCCCCCCAAATTTTTCTGCAAAATGCAACTTCTCCCCTGTGTGAAGTCAGATTCCACGGCCTTTGCCAGCATCCTCCCTTCTTGTGCCAAGGTCGACACCTGAAATCTTACAAGTAAAATGTAGAAACGTAGACAAGGCACGTGCATAGTTTGATAGAATACCCCGAAGAGTTGTCAACTCATGGAAAGCAATGATTTCGGGAAAAACGGTTTTGCAATAAAGCTATATCAAAATGGCATGGAGAGTTTTCAGTATACTACTATTTCTAAAGGATAATAATAATACATATTATCCTTAGATGCTTCTATTTTACCCATGAACTCTCTCTACGGTTCCAAACGAAGTCTCACTTATTCATGTGGTCAAACACTTATGAGCACTATACCAAACTTCCACGCTAGGCAAACATTGATAATACATTTATTCTAAAAAGTTGTGCATGTAGTAATGAAATTTGCCCATGAGGGAAGAACGAGAGGACTCTTCCTCAGGAGGTAGTGCATTCTAGAAAATTCAAATTATTAAAGAAAGAAGGAAAAATGTTACACATTTAACATCATTTCATAAAGTGTTTACCAAATGCAATGAACAAATCTCTAACCCATTCGATTTTGCATTTGCTAGTGTGCTCTCAGCCCATGAATTACAAAGAATCCTCAAAAAAACGAAAAATTTAAACAGGCAAAACAATGGGATGTGACACATCCCAATGGAATCTTTGGGTTCGCCCATGTCAAGAAGAGCCGCCACAAACATGGATGAGATATTGGTAGTAACCCGATATCTATGCTTCGCCTTCATGTATTCATTGCCTATAACCCACTAAACTGCAAACAAAAGCAAATAGTTCTTTGTTTTGAATATGCATTGAAGTCTTTTCTTTGGAATTTTGCATAGGAACACCATTTGCCTTTGCATACATGTTAATGGGATGGGCATGTCCATGATGCTAGTATCTAAAGTAAGATGAATGGGAGAGCAAAAAGCATAAAAGCCAAATAGCATAAGAACCAAGGCATCGAGGAGCCGTGAACGACATGCCTTGAAATCCGACCAGGCTTGTGTGGGAAAGATATTGCTTAAATTGTCATGACTCCAACTATCTCTCCCGCCACCTAAATCGTATACTTCCCTACGCAATAATGATTTTCCATTGCAGTTGTCATAAATGTTGGGACAAGTTGGAAGGCATGTCAATAAGGAGTTCATCATCCCGCTCAACCGCTGAGTTGGCCAATGAATTGGCCTCTTGGTTACCTTCCCTATACACGTGGTTGAGAGTATATTCCTTCACCTATCCATTAACTTCAAGGCTTGGGAGAGAAGGGAGTTAAGCCTCCAACTTAGGATGTTTCTAGATCTGGTAGCATTGATAATAATGCTTGAGTCTCCTTTGATCTCAACTTTCCCCAAATTGTTGTTAAGACATAACTGCAAACTGAGAATAAGAGCTTGTAGTTCGGCTTCATTATTGGTGTCAACTTTAAGTCTTTTCGATGATAAGCAAACCACTTCTCCTATCCAGTTTCTAATGATGCGTCTTGCTCTTGATTTCTCGGGGTTACCCCTGGAGGCCCCATCAAAATTCATTTTGACCCATCCTTCTGCCGGCAGGCGCCACTTCACCTTTTGCCTTCTAATACGGGACTCATCTCCCTGAAGCCCATTAATGGGGCGCATTCACTAATTTTAACCTGGAGTTAACTATTGTTTGATTGTCATGTGAGAGATGTGAGCTTTTGATGGATAATTGTAATATTTTAATTGTCAGTTGAACTGACAATTGATGATGTCAAGTTAGATTAGTGGACCGGATAATTTGTAATAAAGCTTGTACGTCATGCAAGCAATCTTAGTTAGGATAGAAGTGCAGTTATTTATTTTATTTATTTTCATGCAATTGTTTGTAAAGGATATAAATAAGTGCTTTTTTGCATTAAGGAGGGATTAATCAATCATGAATGAATATAGATGAATGATAATTCCCATGCCTGTATTATGATATTGCTATTTGTCAGATATTCAATGTTATTGTGATTTTGTTATTTACTCAATAGAATTTTTTACACCTATCTTGCTTCTGAGTATCTATTGAGATGTTTCGTGTGTGTTAAAGGTTAAGTTGCTTCAATCAATTTGCAAGCTTTGTATTGTAGGCGAGCTTGAAGATGTGCTCGTGGCTTTGTATCGAGTCTTACATTCAATTTAACCACAACATTCGTGTTTATGTGTTTATCCAATCTGTGTGTACTTGTCCCGCTCAATCTCTGTTTTTAATCGATTGGTGTAAGCGTCTAGCAGTAAAGATTTCTTTAAAGTCAAAAAGCATAAAACCCTTTGCCTCTTGTTGAAAGAGCGTTTCAACCCTTTACACTAGGCAAACCCAAAAAGATCACCCATTTATGTTTTATTCAGCGTGAACGTCAAATCACCCCCGAAACCACTATAAAGTTTATAAATTGCAAGTACATATTGTGTAGTTTTAGGTTAGATTTTCATTTATGGGAGCTTCTCCTTCTAATTCGAAGAGTGGTTTTAACTAAATTAAATCCTCAACTTTACCCCATGGACCCCACGTGACTAGCTAGAACTTTTAGAAACACTGAAAACAAAGGACAACCACTTGAAGGGGGTAAGGATCCTAGTCGAAAACGTAGGCCAACTAAACATTTGGTCCCCACCAATAAACTAAGATATGATCAGAAGTTGGAAACTCGAAGAGACAAGCCAACCTGAAAACTACTCACCAAAAATCAGAACAAGACCAAAATCGAAGAGACCATTTTTTTTTGGGCAATGTAGGATCGTCTGTGGACCCGGATGCTCTTGCATCATACACACTGGGTAAAAAGTTTGTGAGCATAGTTTACAAAACAAAATTGCACATTCTACTGCAAGCTCCATTATTGAATCAACTACTTTAGAAGATTTCTTCCTTCGCTTTTTCCAACACTTAGTTGGAATAAATCCTATCTCCCTCTGCCAAACTTGTTCTTCATCTTTTACTCCTCTCATGGACGTTTGTCCACCATAATCCAACCTCTTAAATTTTTCTTTTCCTCCATCTTCTTCTTCTTTTCGTGGGATTTAACTCACCATTCAACCTCCACCAAAAATCAGATTCACTTGCATTGAAATCTTCGATTTCAATAAATTTTATCAAAAATAATTACTTCCTTATCTATTTCTGCAAACACTACTTTATCAGCATTAACAACATTATGAAAATCAGAAATTTTAATCACCATCTCTTCATCTACTACTTCCTCATTTTCAGCATTATCCTCAAGCAAGAGCACTTTCTCTTCTTTGTTTTTACCTTCCTTCGTATCTGCAAACAAAACAACTCTAGATAAAATAGTATAGTCATCATTACCTTACTACTTTGTTGCAACCTCATCCACTATCACATTCATGCCTTTAGAAAGACACGTTTCATTCACTTTTTTTTTCTTTCGCCATGCCATCTGTATGACATTCTTTGTTCTTCTTGATCACATGTACAACAACCCTCTTCATTGCATAGCCTCCATCCTCTTTATTCTCCAATGGATGTCCATAATCTTCTCAAGAATTTCCTTCTTAGATAGGGTCTGATTTTCTTTCATGCCACGAATGTGACATTTTTCACTATTTTTGCTCACGTCCACAAGAACTCTTCCATTTTGCTTAGCTTCCAGCTTTTTTAGTCTCAATTAAATGTCCATAATCTTTTCAAGGTAATCTTCCTCTTAGTACTGCCCCATATTATGCTCAATCGGCCTTTTTCAAGACCATCATTGCCCTTTTTTTCAAAGACATCTTCACTCTCAACTATCTACAATTATAGGACATACACCCGCAACAAACTCACTCATATTTAGCAACTATCCTCTACCCAACAATGTTGCTGGAAGATGCACACTCTCAAAACCCCCTCTACCCACTTCCACACAATGGAGGACGTTAGTACATCTTCTACCTAGCACTACCTTTGTTGGAGGACAGCCAACATATCTTTATACATTACTCATTCTTTTTGTCACCATGTCCTCTCACATCTCAACATTGTCTCCTCAACACATCCTAGGATCGTAACTTGGCTTTGATACCAAATGATGCAGTCACAGGATCAGGCACCCAAAGAAGGACAACTAATCCTAGTATCCTCACACAACCACTTACAACCAATTCACAAATCAAACAAGAACTAAGAGCCATTTCATAAACACATTATGGAAGTGATACAATTTTCCCCATTATTCAAAATTTAAATTAGATGCTACCTTACAGGCAAATAGTCCAGCAATAGGGACTTACACAATCCTCTCAATTCACACTTCTCTCTCATACAACATACAACAACAAGCTTTGATATCAGTCCAACTAGGAGTTCATCTCTGTATCCTTTATCACAACCTTCTTTTAACTTACAATGAATCCTCTATATTCTTCTATCTCACAGTCCTTTAAGGAGGAGGATATTCTATAAATTTTCTTTGTACTCTACTTCTGCCTACCTACCTCTCACACTTCTCACTAAATACATATTTTAGATATGTATGTGGACCCCAGGAATACGTTGCAACCCATACTGAGTACGAACAGAAAACATATTGCAATCCTTAAATGTGGTTGCAGCCTTAGCAGGATGTGGTGCAGAAAAATGTTATAAAGAAGATGTCTGAAATTAGAAACAATGGCCATCATTCTTGTCCCCACGTGGACTTTGCTAGTAAAAATCGGTTGAAACGCTTCTTAATTTTCATATTTGTCTTAATGTGCCAATATTCATGCGTAGCTGCGAACAATCAACATTTGCAAATATTATTGTGGGACCCATGAATTAAAAGGAACAATGGCTAAATCAGCCACCTTGGAACCCAATTGAACAGGAAAATCACAAAGGAAATGGAGATAATAGTATTTAAGTCTTCCACGACTGGCTGTAACTGCAGGTGGAATTTCCTCCATGTTCAACATAGAGAAGTGTAGAATGTCAATGCCTAAAAGATGAATCCTAGGTAGATCCCAACAACAAAGAAGTTTTAAAAAAAATAGAAAAACATTAGGTGTTCCCACCTTCAGCAGTAACCATCCAAGGAAAGTGCCAAGGTTAGACTTTTGTGGGTCCCAACAAAATTCACAGCAGCATCGAGCTAAGGGTGTTTTGAAATAGGATAAAGTGCCACTGGGAAGGTGTGGGCCCCAACAAGGAACTGACTCTCAACAAATTTATCTCCAGTCAAGACAAAAGGGATGTGGGTCCCGTTAAATCAATAGATATAATATATCCTTCACAATAAATAAATCATATCCTCAACTTTGCCCTATGGATCCCATGTGACTAGCTAGAAACTCAGAAAGGTTGAAAGCAAAGGACAACCGCTTCAAGAAGGGGGTAAGGATCCCAATTGGAAACATATGCCAACTAAGCATGTGGGCCCCACCAATAAACTAAGATATGATCAGAAGTTGGAAACCTGAAGATCCACGTTGACCTGAAAACCACACACCAAAAATCAGAACAACACCAAAATTGAAGAGACCATTTTTTTGGGTGATGCAGGATAACCTGTGGACCTGAATGCTCTTGCATCAACCTGTTGTTTGCTAAATGTCGGACCTTGAAGATTAACAAAGGCTAGCTATTGCACTCAAAGTAAAGTTGCCTCCTCATCACTATACATCTTCTGAAGGGCCTTCATCAACAATTATTTCACCTTTTCATCATCAAAAGAAGACATTCTCCCAGGTCTTAGTGCATACCATTTGGGATTTAGAGCATAGGCTGCCATATGTAGTGGGGTGTTCATGGTAGTCCATCGTTGTGTCACAATGGGCTTGATATGCTCCTCATATATGCCCAAATCAAGATCCCTCCTATGAATTGCTTGCTTCATTTGTCCAAGCATGCTATCAAATGTCTCATAAATCTTTTTAAGACTAGGAGTTTGTATTAGCATATCTAATGTTTCACACAACACGTGAGTTGAAAGAACAAACGTATTTGCAAATAAATTTTTTAAAAAAGAATTAAGACTCAAATAACAGTGTGAATGCTATTACAAAAAAATGTAAATAATTTACAAGTTACAAACATTAATAAATTAATAATATAATAATAAAATAAAAAATTTCTTACCACACTGTTGACCACCAATCATCATCAAGGATCTTTTGTGTCACTTTTTTCTTTTCAGTTGTGTTCGCTTTTGCCATTTAACCCACTCTACATTTACAATCATTAATTGTAGAGTCTTTTGCACCTCAAGGATCCTCTTTAACAAAATAAAGTAGTTGGCATATCTAGTTTCCATGGGTTTAAGGAATTCCTTCCTTAAAAAAAGTCCTAAAGAGAGTAATTGAGATGTGGAGGTTGAATGAAGATTTATACATCTCTCGCTTTTGCCACCACTCTCTTCATCCAATCTATCTTCCCTATGTCTTTCAATGCATTGTTCAACACATGAACATAATATGGGGTCCAAAAAATGTGCTGGTAAACACCCTCCACCATCATGTTAGTTAACTTACGTACACTTGTTGAATTGGTGGCTCGTTGTACAATATTCGAGGCCCCAACCTCCTTTAAAGCGCCCTTTAAAATTTGAAATTGGAATGCACATCTTTTTGCTTCCCTGAACAATCAATAGCTCTACGAAAATAAGAGCTAACTACATAGGTGACTATGATATTGATGAGTGGCTAATATTTAATATTGGTCCACCCATCCATGATAATAGAGCAGCCCCTCCTCAATCAAGTTTGTCTCATGTCCTCCATCACCAAACTCACCTTAGAATACTCTTTATCAAAGAGGTTGGTATGTGGTTTATGTTCTCTAGTGTGGGCATACCAACAACATTTGTTTGAAGTAGGTAGAATGTGCCGCATGGAATGGGATGGCATGGGCAAAGAAAAATTTGGCAACTGAAGAATATACCACTTCCTATGATTGATAGAACTTTCACAACACTAGTAGCCCTTCTCTTGTCACGTCTCCTTTTCCAATCAAGCTAAGGAAATAATTAAAATAATATCTTAACTTGTCTTAGTGACTTTATTTTATAAAAGAGCAACTTAATATTATTTTATTAAAGAAGAAAGTTCTAATGTAATGTTAAAAAGTGGATCTAATAAAGTGTTGTTAGGAAAGGGGGCCAAAAGTAATGTTTAATTAAAGGGCCTTTCGAGACACTTTTGAAATACGCTGTGGGGAGAAAGGGAAAAATGAAAATATTATTCAAATATTCTCCTCAAAAGAGTCTATAAAAAAGGAGTCAAGGTTCAAAGAGAGGTAATCTGTCATTTTAAAATGAAACCCTTGTTTCTAAGATCGAGCCTGCGTGTTCATCTTTCTACCTAAAGATGAAAACTTTTTTGACAAATGGATTTGATGATGAAAACCCTCTTGTTCATATGAGTAATTCCATCTAGGGCTTACCTATGTGTTGCAAAGATTGGATTTGGGGACGAAAACCCTCATCTCCATTAGAGTGATAGCATTTAGGGATTACTAGTGTGCTGAAGAGTTGCAAAAGTATTTTCAGTTTTAGTTGGTTTGGTGTGTTGTGTGAGATTTTCAGTTTTGGTGGTGGTTTGGTTTGGTTTCTTGATTTTATGGTATTGTGTGACAGTTGCAGTGTTTGGGTTTGTGTTAAAAGCTCCAGTTTGGCGTGTGATTTGAAGTTGTAGATTAATTAGTTGTGGTTTATGGTTGAAGACCAATATCCAAGAGGTTCATACCACTCCATAGTCTAGCCGTACATCTTAGAAATATTTCCTGAAGCTACTGCACCATATTAGTGCTGATCTTAGCTCATCCTAGCTGCTGTATCATCTCACATAATGGTTGCAGCAGTTTATTGGCATATTGGGATTTCCATACGTCATCAAAAGGTTGCCGCTTCATATTATAATATGGTTTGGATGTATAAAGGCTGCCATACGATAGACAACGTCTGACATGTCTTTTGATTGGTTTGCTGTACTACATCAAAGCAGAAAAAATTAGCTTTATGACTGATAAAATCAGCTTCTTGTGTAATGTGCCGTACCTGTTTGTATATTTTAATGATATTTTTATGTGTTATTTTAATTTTAATTTTTGTGTTCTTTCAGACTAGAGAGAAGATGCAGAAGGGGTTTTAGTTTTCCTGCAGATGTGTGTTGTCGGAGCATACAATATAGAGCAAATAACCAAAACCTAGAAAAAGTACAATAGATATGAGGAAAATAACAAAGACCTAGATAGCAGAATAGCCAAATATGAATTACTGTGACATACCCATATCCAGAAATGCAACTTGGTACAAGTGCTGAGAGTGCACCAGCAACTGGGTATAGCCAAAATCACTCCAATCTCCCAAGAAATACAAAGATGAGCATACAAAGTGATATCAACGATACAAAGGGCTCCAAACGCCTCTAGCAATGCAAAATCCACAATACCCACAAAGAGGAATGAAGCCAAAATGTCCCCACGTCACTCCTGGAGGTGTACGACCTATGCTGGAAGTGATGAACAGCCACAAGAAAGGTGTATGGTCGCTGAAATAAGTCTGCATGAACTGTATGCTGCCCTCAAGGATAGGCGACCAGATATGAATGCCAAATCTGCCTCAAAACACCTCAAAACTCCACTAATAAATGGTACGACCAAGCATGAGGAGGTACGGCCAGCAATGGGAATAACACAACAGCAATAAACTCTTCCCAACCCACAAGAAATCACTCCAATCCCTCTGAAATCAGTCCTCAACAATGATAGATAAATGATATGTCAAATATGCTCAAGAACTTCTCCGAATGACTCCATTATACACACAAATGTGAATGCTGGATACATCCACTCACAATGGCACCGTTGGGTGGTCTTTCACACCTGTAGAATGCCGTTACCTATGGAGGTTTCCGTCTCCACAAGCCTCTGGTTCGAATCCTTAAACCCTTCACAATAGCAAACCCAAGCAGAGCTCACAAGAAGAAAATATCATAAAGCAAGCTTAATACCAAATGATCCCTTCAACACCTTTTATAACTTGCTCCAAGCCCAACGCCACTTTTGGAGGGAATTTGCATTTGTTTTAATATTTAATTTACATTACCTTATGACTCCCCATGGGCGCCCACCTCCTAGAGGGTCACTTTTATGTTATTACTTATTTTTATAAAGTGACCAAATAATATTTATTTGTAAAGTCCCATCACATAAGTATATTAAACTTCGGACTTTAAAATAAATATGAAGACGGTGTCGGAATGCCATGTTCTTTAGCTTGTCGGAAAGGTCTCGATGAGACGCTTCTGATCCCACTCTGAAAAATCCGAACTGACACTAAACCCGAACTTACTAAAAATAGTAAGTAACACTCAAGATCAAACTAGGCCAACTCTGAAGGTGCCAACTGGATCCTCTGAATGCGAACCAGCTCTCCATCATCGACAAATGCCTCCGAGCCAAACTAACTCCAGTTCCCTATCCAAACTGCTAGTCCGCGGGAACTGAGTGATGGACTAACCATGTGTCACGAAGGGGACATTACATCTTGGGAGATAAATCAGCTATATTACTGTACTACTATTTCAATAATCAAATCACAACAATAAAGTTATTCTTGTTGTTTATTATTATATACTACTGCTGGTGCTATGGATGTTATAAAGGTATTAATGAATGTTCTAATGCTGCCTCACCCTTGGGGAACAACAAATTAATGTGTGTATAAGCCATTAAGCCCAGCTATCTACTGTACCATTGGCTGTCATCATAAGTGTAGGTTTTGTAAGTTCCTTCTTGTTGAATAACCTCAATAACATTTTGGATTTTGGTGCTGAATATAAAATGTTATATTTTCAGATGGGACTCTGCAGTACATAAACTCAGAGTAGGTGTGTTTCCAAGATCAGTGCTTAATTGTAATCTCTGTGATTCTCCGCTAGATTCAATAACTGAATTTGTAATTGATATTTTGTCTTTGTAAGTGGATTCTAGAAGGCTTGCTGCCAAGTCCAGAAAGGCATTAAATCATATTTTGTTTTGCATGCATTATAAGCTGTGCGGCATGCCGCCAGCTAGTAGTTGTGCTAAATCCATTCTAGTCACTGTATGTTCTCACCCTGCCCATTCTAGGATCTCGGTGATCAGAAAGTGCTAGAATTTGTGCATGAACACTAGGTTATTGTCAAATTATCAAATTTTCTAGTTTGGGACATTACATCTCTTTACCTTGGTAGTGTTAGGATAAAGTGTCTCAACCTTGCAATCCTAATGTTCAACTTAAACACTTTTGTATGGATTTCGTCTTTTGTGCCTTTCGTCTCCACTTGGGAAAGTGTCCCATTTTGGAGTTGCATGAATTTCGTGTTTTAGTGGATTTTGTCCTCACATGAGGATGTAGGCATCCCACTTTGGTTTTGTCTTATTTGGACATGTGTTGGCATCTTGACTAGTCCTCATGGAGGTTATATATGACAAATTCTTATGACGCATAAGAGCATGTAATAGGGAGGTTACATTGGAATCTTGACTAACATTGTGACAGTGTTGGACACTTGTTATGAAGCATCTAATGCATAGGAGAACGAGGACAAATTGGACGAAAGTTTGGGTAGTCAAATGTTCTATGTTTTGACATTATGACAACATGTAAGGAATATGCTATTAATAGCCGGGGGCATCTTAGACCAAGGGAGGCGTTGGGATTTGGGTCCAACCAATTTGGGCGCCATACCTCTCTTGGGCTTGTAAATGGTTTCCAAAACCATCCCATGGTTTCATCTTGTCTTTTTGCTATAAATTGAAGTGTGGAGTAGGAGGTTGCATAAGTTGTTTTGTAGGTTGTTGAAGTAATGAAGTGTTGTAGAAATTTCGAGAGAGAAGTATTGGTGTAATTCTTTTGAAGGATTAATACAAGCTTTGGATCTCTTCGGGTGTGGAGTTTTTTGTCGCGAGGATTTCTCCACATATATCTTGTGTTATGGTTTACATCTCTTATGGTTATTTCCATTTCTATTATGATTTATCATGGTTAATAAACTTGGATGCTTTAAGTTTTCAACATACTTTCATTGTATAGTTATATTCTGTTTCTACAGGTAGAACCCTCTCCAATTTGAGTCTCAACATCCACGGTTTGGGTAGGCAATGGCATATTAAATTGCATAATCTATACTAGCATTCCCTTATTTCTTGCCTCACCCTCCATGAACAATCTAGACACCACAACATTCTCAGCTAGTGTTATTTTTTCACATCCTTTTACCCATTGTCTACCGATGCACAAAAGATGATTGCAAACTCTTTTGTAGCTGTCCCTATAATCCTTGTTGCAGAAATGACATAACCAAACTCTACTCTCCATTGAATTTTTTTTTCTTGTCTTGTTTGTGGCTGTTGCAAATTGCAAAAGTTTTTTTAGGATTGAATGGACCTTTTGCATAAGGTTTTAAGAGATCAAATGGGCATTCAAATGGGTTGTTTGAACATACATTACTTGCAACACTCCCACACCTAGAAGAATCCCCAGTACCTCTATGGCTTCTAGTTCTTTGTTGAATCTCAACCTCTTCACCTTCACTAACTTTATTGCTGCTCATATTGTTTTGTTTTCTCTTAAAAACACAGCTGCAAGTGCAAACACAAAACAAAAAACCAAAAAAACTCCCTAAGTGTTTAAAACTTTGAAAGAAAAAAAAAATCAAAATGATTTGTCCAAATGAACAATGGATAGTAAACTTACCTCAAGTGATGTAGTTTTGATGCTCTGTTGTCTTCTTCTCACTGATGTTCTCTTTCTTTATCATTTTCTCACAAAATGCAAAATGCCAAATTGAGGGTTTATTGTTTTTAGGTGATAGAGTCTTTGTTTTAGGTTTAGGGTTGTTGTAAAGGGATTTTGAGGACCTTGTTTTTAGTGAGACTTTTAAGTTCTATTTTTTATGTGTATGAGTTTCATTATTCAATTTGGTTCTACAGAAGTAGTTCTAACTAGAGCGTATAGGGTAACTTTACAAGATAGATTTATTGCTATATCTGAAAATTGAATAATTGATATCTGAAGAGAACACACAAGTTTTGTTTATCAAGTCACTCTAAAATATACAATTCCTTGATTTGAGAGATGTGTTTTTGTAGTGTATTAATTTGTAATAATCTCTTGGGTTTTACTGTATATGTTGTTTAGATTCTTGTGTGAAAGAAAATAGAAACAAAAGAAAAATTCCAATTTCCTGAATTCAGAAGCACCATGATTTGTATACAAATTTTGTTGTTTTGGACAAGTGTTGTTGAAGCAGATAATTCAATTTATCAGGTTTGTTAAAATGCACTCTTCTTATAATGGTTAAAATTTTGAATTTATAAGTGCCTTCTTGTGGTCTTGAGGCTGTATGTTTTTCCATTGTGATTGACAATGACTTTCTGGTTCTTTATTTTTAGGAAGGAAATACGGAATACCTTGGCTTGCAGCTGTGTGTTTTCCTATTCTTTTGTATATCTTTGGCATTATGATTTGATTTTATGAAATCTGAATGCATTGAGCCATTTCTCTTAATATGTATGCAGTGCTCTGAACACAATTGCCGTGTAGCTTATCATCCACTTTGTGCCCGTGCAGCAGGACTTTGTGTTGAGGTTTGTAGCGGTTTTGAGGCTAGCAGTTTCTTTGAGATTAAGAGATCATGAAAAATTTTCATATTCATGAATTTCTTATTGTTACACCAGGTGGTCCTTTTGTCTGAGTCAGGTAATTCTCTTTTTTCAGTGTGGTATATCTAATGAAGGGTGGGTTTTATATATCTCTACCTTCACCTGTAGGTCCTTGAAGATAAAAAGGCTAGACATACAGGGTCTGCTCATGAGGAATGTGAACAACTGCGCTTACTGTCGTTTTGCAAGAAGCATAGGCAACCAACAGATGAGCGGAGTCCAACAGATCAAGAGGGATCCTTAGCTATGCGAGATTGCTCTGCATATGTTCCTCCTTCCAATCCTTCTGGTTGTGCTCGTTGTGGTAAGTGCTTGATTGCCTAAGTTTATTGATTTCTTTTTTTTTCTGGTGTTTTATGCTTTCAAGATCTTTAATTCTTTATGTACAAGAGTTTCACATTTCCAATCTAAAGCATATAAATATAATTTCTAAACTGTCTTCTGAATGGTTCTGGAAGCAGATACAGTATGTGCACTGTGGAGCACATTACATAAAAAACCTTTTCAGTCATTGAGTTGTGTTTTTTGCTAAGTTTGCTTTTGTTAAATTTCCAGTATATACTTTTATCTCATAAGAACTTGTACTCTATGTCAAACAGAACCATATAATTTTTCTGAAAGGCGGGGTCGAAAGGAACCTGAAGCAGCTTCCATCAAACGGTTGTTTGTAGAAAACAGGCCATACTTGGTAAGTGGTTGCTGCAGCAATGGTCCATGGGCAGACATGCAGGTTAATGCTAAACCTGGCCTGGAATCTGCACACCAGAATTCAAGTAGGCATCATGTGGATGGTTCCCGAAATTTTATATCAGATAAATATGATCACATGCGTGCTACCTTCAAGAAAAGACTAGCATTTGGTAAGCTTCTCTAAAATCCTTTAAAGAGCTTTAGGATTTGGTTTTATTTTTTAGGAAATTATTGATTAAAGTAGATTGAATTGCATGGCAGTATTTTAGTTTGCTTTTTAAACTGGAAACTGTATTTTAGTTTGGGACTGGAAGGGGGACACGATCCAAGGAGTGAGAACATGTCCCTATGGAACTTAACCCATTATGAATTAGGCAGCATAAGTTTTGTATAAACTATTTTGAGGCAATTCTATTCATTTTAAGTTAGCATACTTATTCTTTTAATTTCTTGCTGTTTCTGTTAACCTTCTAAAAGGAACTTACAGTTAGAGACTTGTGCAAAAAATAAAAAATTGAATGGATAGAAAACAAATCGCATTGCTATATTAATGAAATATGTTCCGTTTAACTAATAAAATTGAGTTGAAAATTGTTCAGTTTTAGTTATTTGTCTATGCCACTTTGACATCCAATTGAAAAGTTCTTTGAAATGGGTGCCATGTTCCAGTCAATTATTTTGAAAAATATATCAAATATCCCTAAATATCTATTTAGAAAAGCGATAACCTAAAGAAGCAAATGGTATTTGCCCAATCTTTGGGATTCAAAAATTAAGATTAGGAAATGTCCAGGGTTTGGAAGTAGTGCAAATGTTAGGCAATCAATTATAAACTGATCACAGGTTTGCAAGAGGAAATGGATATGAAAAATAAGTATTCTCATAATATTGATGTTGAAAACAAAATTGTAACCTCATTATGAAATATTGAGCTACTGCTATAGTGCAAATTATTTAATGAACATGCAGTTGAAACTAATGGGGCATTTTGAAAATTTTCTCTAGCTTGATCATTTTAGTATTTACTCTCAATCCTATTCACAAGGAATTTCCAAGCTCTGTACTTATAGGTATAAGAAACTGTCCAAATTGTGAAAGTAATTGAAGGGAAAGTGTCAAAATTGAAGGGAAAAAGATGTCCTTGGAGGTACATCATCTCCAATTGATTTTTAAGAGGGGGTCTCCATAGAACCTAGCTGCTTCATTGCACTCTGTAGAGTCTAGACTTCTTTTCTGTGTGCTTGAAGTGTTGCTTTGCAATGGATTCTTTTTCTTGGGGACTTTTAACCATATGTATAGACTCCTAAAACTTTCCTTGAAATGATCTCTCTTTGATGGAAGCTGCTCAAACTCAAGCCCCGTGGTCTTCAATGGAGAAACTTCCTGCTTGTACTTAGCAACCTTAGTAGCATGAGCCTATTTAAGTTAAGTAATTTGAACTATCTGTTCCTGAAACTTAGTTCTTTGTACCCCCTATCAAGGTTTCATGGTTGAAGGTCACTTTGGTTTATTCTTTTGAGAAATGCCATCAATCACAAATAGCATTTGACAATATCAAGCATTGATAACTAAAGTGGTGTTCAATTGAACACAAGGTCATTAAATTATGGCCAATTGAAGCAGTAAGGGTAGGATGAGTCTTAATTGGTAACTACTATTCTTACATTTCTAGAGTATTCTTCTTAGGCCAACATTGATTCATATAAATCCTCACAAACGCGAAATGGAATTCCTCCACTAATTTCTGCTGTGAATTACCTCCTGCAAGATCACTAAAGAATGAGAGAAATCCACATTCTTGTTAGTGTTGATCACATTGAGCATAGCTTGAGACATAAGCTTCATACCTTGTAAAAGTTTACTGCAATGTGCCATGGTGGTCTGTAGGGTTTTTAGTTTTTACAGAGAAACTTCACAGAGATAGAGTCCCTTGGGAGTCCAGAAGAACTACTTGGCTTTGAATGTGATGCAAAGGTGGAAGATGATTGAATTTGGTGTAGCTTAGATGCTAGAATTGTTCTACACTACCTGTTGGAGTATCCCAGCTAAGCATTCTATGGTTGGAAGTGTAGACAAGGAACGCTACAGGGTCATAAAAGAAATATCCAAAGTATGCATGGGGCGTCCAACTGACCTAACCGCTCCTCAATATGGTGGGCTTCATCTGAAGTTGGAAAAACAGGTTTGGGAGGTGCAAAGGAAAGGGAGAGTGCTTGACTGCCCTCTACTCACTATTATTTTGAGTTATTGGGATAGGGTGGCAACAAATTTTCTTGAATTTTGGGGAAGGCAGAGAGATGGCTATTAAAATAATTTAAACAAACTAAATGTAGTTGAAGTTTTAAAAAGTAAATACAATGTGCTAAATTTGCTTTGCAATACCAATCCTCCCCCTTTTAGCTTTTTAGGGGGTTTCAGCATTTTTTTCCTTAAAAAGTTAGTTAAATTTTATGCATTAATTGAAGCATGTTATCCAGTTTTGAAAATAAGGTACATCCCTTCCAAATCCTTAAGCCTCCAAACATTTGAAACCCTTGTGAATGGGTCACCATGGAACACTGCCTCTACCTCATTGGGGTCCTTCTCTAAGTCAATGTCTTCATCCTCACTATCTGCATCCTCCTTTGAGACTTTGTTCCTTACCACCACTTTTTTGCATTTCTTGGTGATAGGTTGACTATTTTTTTTAGCTTCCATCTATCCCTTGGCATCTTCTAATTGTGTGCCTAATGATTTCCATCTAGAAATAAATGTCCAAGTAGGGTCATAGCAAGTATCTGCTCTTAGGTCACCGCTAAGTGTTACTTGAGTGTAGACTATGTCCAAATAGTTTGATGGCATGTTGGGTCACATGTAATCCCTTGTGCTTCAAGGAGAGGAACTTGTGAATTCAAATAGACAAAAACTTCCACAATTGTAGAACTCACACCCCTACTCAATTTGACCATGTAATTTGACATCCACACCCCAATGTTTGAGACTCGTGTAACACCAACCAACCTACTATGAATAACATCTATGATACAATGCCATTCATTTGTTGGCAAATTTCATCCTTCGAGAGGGAATTGAAGTTTGTGTTGGAAGTTGCGGACACTCTTGCGGTGTGCCATACTTTGCAAATGCCTTATCTAAGGCCACCTTCCAAATATTTGGCCTTACAGTGGAAGACAAAGTACTTGCACTTTGTTGATTATTACATTTTTCAGCCACAATTATGTTATTAAAACCAAAATTTTCTACGACAAATTAGTTACCAAAAACCTTGGCTATTAGTAGTTTGGCTACTTGCCTTAGGCCTTTGAGTTTTTCAGGTTTGCCCCAAACCTTGGATGTGCTGGTTAGATTCTTATATCAGGTTTGATACTGCAAGATTTCTTGTGTTCTTTTTGAAATAAGAAATTAACATCAACGCTAACCCCAACTTCTCTAATTGCACCATGTTGGTGTAGTCGTGTACCCACCATTTTACTTAAGTTTACTTACGTAGTTAATTTACCTTAAATAAGAAATAGTAGTTGTTTTCCTACTTTGAGTAATTAAGAAATTAGAGAAAGTAAGCCATTGTGCAAACCGGCTAATAAGAGTTAACCATGTAATTTGGCCAATAATAATCAAGGATGATGTAATATGGCCAATAGGATCACTTTTAGGGTTCTCTTATAATTCTATAAATTAGGGTTTCATCTCTTTAGAATGTGAATAATGTGGGGATGATTGTAAGGAGATATTTTATGAGTTAATCTCCATTAGAGGAGTTTATTTAGGAGCTCGTTTGAGGAGCTCATTAGTGCAATGTCAGTATATTATTTTTAGTCTTTTGAATACATATTTATAGCATTTGGTTTTTTGTTTATAGTAGTTTCTTTGCTGAAGATATAATTCTTGGTCCTTTTTTAAGCAGGTGGATGATTTTTCTATATTTCTCAAATGGCATGAAAACCCATGTGGCCTTTCTGATATGATTTCACAACTTTTCTAGCACGACATCAAAGTAGGTTCTATGTAAGAATCATTTATTGAGGAAATTTAGATCGTAGAGTGAGGAAATCAACACTTGAGGCACCCTATTGATTTTCCATCTCTTATTGATTTTTCCACAAACCCTTGTTTTTCCCCTCTTCTCTCTTATTTTAAAATCTTGGCTAAAATTTCTCTATATAAGTGGAAACTGGTTTTAGGTACGTTGAAAATGGATTAAATTTTAAGAAAAATATTCAAATTTGGGATTTTTTGATAAAATTTTAATTTTTGGATTTTTTTTTCCTAAAAGAAAACTTTCCATTCTAGACAAAAGACGACAAAATTCAGTTTTAGGAGGTTTGCATACACCCTTAGATTTATTTACAACAAGTTTTTTCTAGTTAGTTCCTTTCTTTGGAAAAAAATGATTTCTTTTCCTTGTTTAGGGCCAAGCCAACTCCAAAAATCTGGGCTAACCTAGGGGCTCTGGTCATTTGGGGCTGGCTTAGGCCAACCTGACCATGCCTAGGGCTACAACTATGACTGACTGCAGTAGCTGCTTGCACAGCCTTGGTTTGCCCTTTTAGGATGCTTTAGTGGTCATCTATCCCTTTTAGAGTCTCGAACTCAATTGACCCAACCATGGCTAGGGCTGCTGTCTAAGGTTGTGTCTACGATCAATAGACTATTTTAGGGCACTTCAATCATTGGCTTGGCCCTGAATGACCCTTTTAGGGTGTGTTGATGGGCGGCTGTCCCTTTAAGGTGTTGACTAGTCCCTTAGGGTGCCAACTAGGCCGTTTGGCCTAAACTTCCCCCCCACCCCCCACCCAAGAAAAATCAACCTATTACCCAACTGATCCGACTAACCTTTTAGGTTGTGTAGCCTCCTCAAGGACAAGTTTGTTGCAAAAGAGCAATTAACTCCTATTTTTTTCTAAGGGGCCTACTTGTTCTTTACCTCAATCAAATTATTGAGTTATGTTTTGTTCTTGCCTACTATTGAAGACTAGTAGGTGGGACAAGTGTGACAGGACTCCAAATTTGCTAGTTGCGACTCCAAATTTCGTGCAGCAATATCTTGCTGTGTTCCACGGGGACGCGTCCCTTGCCCTGAGACCGCCGCCCTCGTCCCCCCGTCCCCGTTGCCGTCCCCAAAATCAAACATACATTTTATAATGTTTAGAGAAAAAAACTCACAACTGGTAATGAAATATTGTTGTTATACTGCTGTCATGATTAAATTGCTGTTATACTGCTGTCATGATTAAATTGCTGTTATATTTCTGTCATGATTAAATTTTATTGTTGTTATACTACTGTCATGATTAAAGTTACTGCCATTATATTGCTATCATGACTAATTTTATTGTTGTTATGTTGTTAATATTTATTGTTGTTATTCAGCTTATAATCTTATACTGCTGTCCATTAACTTGTAGAAATTTGACTCTCTCTCTCTCTATATATATATATATATTGAAAAATTTGTATATATTGCCGTCCCCCCGCCGTCCCCAGAAAATGGTCCTATTGATGATGTTTTCTTGACAACAACAACATTAGAATAAAACACCAAGTGCTCTATCCTCTCTTGAACAAAGCGTCTCGAATGCTAAACTACGTGATCAAACAAGAACACTCCAAGGTTCCTTGTACGTGATTTGCAACGGATAGCCTCGGTGGTATGATGTGATAATGCTGTTTACACAAAGGGACTTACGCAGAATTTATTCATCACTCCATTCAAACATGTACTCTTTCCTTGTGAAATAGAACTTCTTCTAATCAACTACAAAAACAAAGGCAAAAGGCAAAGGTTAAGAAGACTAATCTAAGGACAATGACGTGATGAACGATGCTATGGTAGACAAATTCCTGTAAAAACCAAATTTCACTTCGCCATGACAAGCAACAACTACATGAAATAGGTGCAATCTCCAAAGGATAAACCAAGGATTTTCATATTGTTGACACACTCCAAAGTACCCACAGCTAGCGCAACTCGAAGGAGCATCAACAATCGAACTATTTGCAAGGTGTGATTTAGGCTAATTTTACATGATGACTTACCGTTGACAAGCCATCAAAAGTATGAACCAACGGGAATTCATCAAATATCATTGCATATATCCATTACATCAATGGACTCTATCTACTTTATCATCTAAGCTACTTGGAATCACATCTCAACCATCTTGGAGAATAAGAAACCACGCAAACATTCCTTGATCGTACAAGATCACCATGCGAACAACAACAATGAGCTTGTGTTGATTTAAGAAGTTTTTTGTTTACAACAATCTCATATATCTCTTCAATGATTTCGAAGAGTTCTTTCTACTCTACTCCTATTGCCATAGTTTCTACTCCTACTCTATCTTCCTCTAATGATTCCTCTTCTATTGTCTAATCTCCCCTATATTGTCCCTCACAAATTAGAAGAATGAGCCTTTTATAGACTCCAGAAATTACATGAAGGGCCAGGATTGATTTGACAATCAACGGCCGAGATCGAGACAACAAGGCAGTTTGTTACAAAATTTGCTATTTTTAGAACATGAAAGAGGCAATGCATTTCCCAATGTGATAAGCATCTTTATGGTGGGCCCTCTTGAATAAATGACATGGCAGAATTCGATTGGCCTGATGATGTGTACGTGCCACCTCAGTATCTTCAAATGAACTAGTTTGGTTCACCTCATGTTCACTTTACTTAGAATATTTTCTTCTTGTTGCCTTGATGTAACTCATGGATCGTTTTGATGATCATGCTCATCTCTCATCTTGTGATGTTGTTCTTGCAGTCCTCTGGACTCTTGGAGTGTTGAGGTGGAAGATGTCTTGTGCGTGACTTCTTGCATATGATGGATGCACATGAAATAGAGAACTCTGGATGATGACTCTTTCTCATGCGTGGCGTAAGATGAACTTGATGTAAGAGCTATCCTCCATGTGGTGATGATGACAAACTTGAGCAACTTTCCTCCACCTTCAAAACTTCTTATGTATGAGCTCTCGCCATTCACCTCCTTGGATCCTCCATCACCTACAAAAAGAAACACGTCAAATTAAGACTTGATATAAAGGATTTTCAATAACAAATTACATTCATCTTAAGCATAAAACATACCCTTTCGCATGAAATCCATACCTAAGTGCCTAAGCGGGTTTAGAAGGGTAGTGAGGAATGTTTGATGTGAATTCCAAGGGTCTTGGTCTAGGCCGCCGTAGCCAGGCGGGTTTGAAGGACCTGTGAGGATTTTTATACTTAGGCAATTCTTGCTTCATTTTCATGATCTTTTCCTTCCTCCTTAGCATGACTTAGTGTTCTCTTCATGTTCTTCATGTAAATTACCTTCATTTGAGTGAAGTCAAGAAGTGATCTAAATGTCATTTGAGGTATTCTCCATGTGCAATGGTGGAGACCGCCTATGATGAGCAGCCTTGAAGGTGATGTGTGGATTTGACTCCAATACTTATGATTTTCACCTTCTTATTGGACTTGCATGTGTGTGGAAGCAGAAGGGTGGAGTTGGTAGGCAAATGATGAGAAGCATGAGTGCTCAAACACTTAATTCCATGCTCACCTCCCTAGGCTGCCCAGGTAGGGCGGGTTTGGGAGTATGGTGTGGATTTTGACTAAAACATGCTTATCTTTGTCTTTGAGCAAGCTCCTTATCTTTCATGGTTGCAATTTGCCTTTATCATCAGCATCATCTTCATCTTTTCCTTGCAAGTTTCCTAAGATCTTTCTCTTGAATGGTTTGGAGGTTTGAATGTGGAGAGAGTGTATGTGAGATGTCAGAGACTCCAAGACTACCCCTAGAGGCCGCTCAGGTAGGGTGGTTTGGAGGATGCCATGTGGATTTTACTAAAAAATGCTCTTGCTTTGCTTCAACTTGCAATTCAACCTTGAAAATTTTCATCGTGATCACCTCTCTTGACATTTACTTGCAAGTTTTTATAACACTCAACTCCTTTGGCGGGTTTGAATGCTCTGTATGGAGAGTTTTACGTGGCTTTGGATTGAATCCAAGACCTCCTCTCTAGGCCACCCATGTTGGGCGGGTTTGGAGATGATAGGTGGAGGATGTCATGTGAATGACATGATGTTGTCTGGATGAAGGGCTCAAGGCCGCCTAGCATGGGCGGGATTTGAGGGAGGTGTATGGATTTTGGCAAGACTTAGGCATTTTAGCTTGGTTTTGATGATCAAAGGCATCTTCACTTACTTCCATGATAATTTAACTTCCTTTGAATGCTTTAGAAGCATGGACGGATTTATAGAGGGTGTATGGAGAATGTGACATGGAGGAGGTGGAGTTGTCCAAGTGTAGTGCTCAAGGCCGCCTAGGAAGGGCGGGATTGGAGGAGGTATAAGGAATTTTCATCACTTAAGCATTTTTTAACTTGGTTTTGACAACTTAAGATCTCTTCACTTGTTTCATTGCTGACTTAACCTCCTTTGAATGCTATGTAACTCTTGAAGCATGGGCGGATTTAGAGTGAGCGCATGGAGTGAATGATGTGGAAGACATGCATGATGGTGGGAGTCACTTGACAAGGCGGGTTTGGAGGGTGTGTATGGAGAATATGTTGTGAAGGAGACACAATCCAAGCATGATATTGAAGATCGCCTAGTTTGGGCGAGTTGGAGGATGATGCATGGAGAAGGTACTGTGGAGGAGGTGATATTGTCCAAATGAAAAGCTCAAGGCCGCCTAGCATGGGCTACTTGGAAGGTAGGGTGTGGATTTTAACTTCATTTGATGTTCACTCCCCCCATTTGATAACCCCTTTCTATCAACTTCAAGACTTAGTAAAATTTTGAGATGTTTGTGAAATTGAAAGACACATCATGGATGTTAGGTGATGATGTCCATCTGTCTTGGTGAAATCCACCTAGGAAGGGCAGCTTTGGAGTGCTAGTAAGGATTTTGCCATGTTAACACTCTCTATCTTAACCTTAGCACTCTTCCTCCATTTGCAAGACTTAGTGATTTTCAAACTTCTCTCTCCTTGAATGACCCTGCATGGATGTGAAGCATCATGGTGAGTTGGAGAAATCAGGATGGAGTAGTTGCAAATGCTTAGACATCAGACTCCAGACTCACCTCTCTAGGCCACCCAGGTAGGGCGGGTTTGAGAGTGAGCCTTGGACTTTTGATACTTAGAAACTTTTTACTCTTTTCAACTTGATTATCTCATCTCCTTGGTGTCATCTTCATCACTCTCATCAAACAAACTTGCAACTTATGTTGTTCTCCACCCTGGGCGGCTTTGAGGACAGTGTATGGAGAATTTCATGTGGGATATGACATAGTCCATGAGCACCTCTTGAGGCCGCCCAGGCTGGGCGGGTTTGAAGGTGACCCATGGAATTTGACTAAAAATGCATTTAACTCCTTCAAACTTACAAACTTTCATTGGAATTTCATCATCTTCTTGTGCTTTATGCTAGAAAACCTTATAAACTTAGCCACTTTTCTCCTTGGGTGGGTTTGAAAATGTTGTCTGGAGAGTGTCACCTGGTGGAGACATCATCCATAAACACCCTGTGAAGCCGCCCAAGCTGGGCGGGTTGGGATACCACCCTTGGATTTTGTCTTGAACTCACTCAAAATCTCTTCTAAACTTTGAAAATTCTCTCCCTAAGGCGGATTTGGAGGCAGTGTATGGAGAAAGTGCGTGATCACAACCTTGAATCCAAGACCCCGTGCCAAGGCCGCCCAAGTAGGGCGGGTTTAGAAGGTGTGCTTGGAATGCAAGTCTTGTCACCATATCGAAAATGTCCTGAATGGAAGTATATTGAAAATATGTTTAAGTATAAGTCAGATATTTACTTTAAATATTTATCAATATACTTCCAGGATGTTTGAGATGGGTCTCGGATCCATAGGATTTAACATGCAAATTCTAGATTTTGGAGGATCCACCAGATTTCAGACTTAGCCAATTTTCAGGATTTCAGGACATCAGGCTTAGTGATCTTTCATCATTCTTTCCAATTAATTCATCCTTGTTGGGAGGAGTTTAAGTAATGCTTGGTTTGGAGATGATGCATGGAATGTTGCTTGTAATCTACTTAACTTCCCTCCAACTTGCAAACCTTGCTTGAAATTCATCATTTCTCAGTGCCTTGTGCTTGAAAACCTTCTAAACTTAACCATTTTCTCCTAGGGTGGATTTGAGGGTTCTGTCTGGACAAATGCATGTGCAGGAGGCTGAGTCCATGACCTCATGCCAATGCCGCCCAGTCTGGGCGGGTTTGGAGGTGAGGCATGGAAGTTTCATCAAAATCTTAGTTTTAGACTCCATCATCACTCCCTAACTCCCTTCAATCGGCAAAAGCTCATGAAAATATCCTAACTTTCCCTGGGTGGGTTTGAGGGTGTTGTTTGGACAAGCTCTCTTGATGGTGAAGACACTGTCCAAGAGGACCTTGTGAGGCCGCCCAGTCTGGGCGGGTTTGAACATGGAGTGAGGAATTTCTTGCCTTAGTCAAATTTTGGATTTCCTGAATGGAAGTATATTGAAAATATGTTTAAGTATAAGTTAGATATTGAGTTTCTTAAACTTCAAATATTTATCAATATACTTCCAGGGTGTTTGAGATAGGTCCTGGATCCATAGGATTTAGCATGCAGATTCTAGATTTCTGAGGATCCACCAGATTTCAGACGTAGTCATTTTTTCAGGATTTTCAGGATATCAGACTTAGTCATTTTCAGGGTCTCAGTGACATGCATCAGGATGAAGGCATATAGACCTCTTGGCAAGAAATTGTCGAGACATGGGCAAAACAACACTACCAAAACCCTACAAGCTCAGAGCAAAACTAAACTTTAAAGCAAAACGAAGCGAGAAAGCAAAGAAAAGAGGGGGTCCCCATTTGCAATGGGGCGATGTGTGATTACATCACAACAAGTCCTCGGATTGCCGTCCCCGAAACGCATCCCCC
The DNA here is from genome assembly GCA_027924645.1 of Cunninghamia lanceolata. Taxonomy (NCBI): domain Eukaryota; kingdom Viridiplantae; phylum Streptophyta; class Pinopsida; order Cupressales; family Cupressaceae; genus Cunninghamia; species Cunninghamia lanceolata. The sequence continues at coordinate 3,028,794 of BSBN01000771.1, forward strand.
CGTCCCTGTCCCCGAAACACCGTGGAACATAGATATTTTATGCTCAGGACTCTTTTTTGGTGCCATTTTTGAAAGTGGGTATTTTGCTGCAGAGGATCTAGATTTACCATTATAATGTATTGGAAACAATTTTTTTTTGTCTTCTATTTTCAACAAATATTGTGAAAAGACAAAAATTGTTGTAATTTTCATCATTATAAGCAGTTTTTGTGGGGAGACAAATGTTTTGTAAATGAACTATTCTATAAAGTGCCACACATTTTTGGGGTGTATCTTGATAAGGCCATTTTAAGTGCCTTTCTTTTTGTGTGAGCAATACTAGGCATACTTGTTATTTGTTTTAGTGTGCATTGATATTTGCATGTGAAATGGTGAGATCCTTTCTTGCTATCATATTAGATAAAACAAACTATTACTCATGGGGAGTGTATATGGAGAGCTTTTTCAATCAACAAGGTCTCGATCTCTATCTTTTGTTCCATGTTCCACCACCAACCAATCCTGATAAGCACAACAAGTGGCTCAATAATTGTGACATCTGTTATGGTCACCTTTGCCTTATCACTTTTAAGTTTTTATGGACTTTTAACATCACATTGAGGACACTAAGTGTCTTGTACTTCTTGAGTGACCCTTCAGCAGTTATTTGGTGACACCTTGTCATTGTGTGATGTTTCCGTTGATGACACATTATTCAAATCTGATGATACTGACGATTTTGATTATGATGACACTGAGCACGAGGATTCACACATGACTTCATCAAACTTGTTTGCTTGTGATACATCTTGTGACACTACGTCTTTGCAAGATCTTCCATTCATTAGAGAGCTATCTATTTGAGATTCCTGTTTGTGTGACATTGGTGACTTGGTCATCTCCTTGTTGAATCTCATACTCATGATTGTCCTCATCCCTTGGAGGACATTATTTTTCTGTTTGATGAGAATTCCCTTATAGATGTTCTTGGAACTTCTTCATCACCTCTTTGGGATTCCTATCTGTGTGACATTGGTCTTTATTTTGTAGAATCTCATCTTGGTGATTGTTCTCATTTCTTGGAGGATATTGTTTTCTTGTTTGATGAGAGTTCCCACAGAGGTGTTCATGGAACTTCTTTATCAACTTTTTAACTTTGTGATCTATCTTGTCTTGTGGATCCTCTTTCAATGGATGTAATGAGAGTATCTGTTCTTGATCCGAAGTTTTTACTTTGTAATCCACCTCTTGTGGCTTTTGGATGCACGGAGGGTACTTGCTGTAGACCCTCCTATTATGGTGGAAATTCCTATTTTGTACGATCTATTTCCATTTTCTAGTTCCTCTTTGGTGGCAACATTGCTACAGCTTGTGATCAGGATGGTTTTGCCACTATGTGCTGCTATGGACCAATTTCTCATATTTTCCAGCACAGATTTAGCTATTTGAAACAACATATATAAAATGTGGAAAAATAACAATGTATCAATAGAACTTGCAATTCTAGAATGACAATGAAGCATTTGAAATATTCATTTTAAAACATTTTAAATTATTCCAAAGATTGCTTACATATCTTTTAATTTCTAGATTTTGTTCTCCACATTTTCAAGCTTCCAAGCAACCAACAGAGCTCTTGCTATTTATGAGTTTTAAGGTTACACATTGCATATTGGATGCTGCAATGTGACTGAAATTCCCAGGCCAGAATACAGCCACAACATTCCTATGCGGTGATCTTCCTGTGGCGTTGCTTGCCTCATGTCTTCTCACCTTCAGCACACTCCAGCATTGTTTCTAATCTTCAAATTGCTGCTATTATCATCAGACTTCAACGTACAAAAATTTAAGCATTTTGGCTTTTTCACATGGTTCTAACCTCTTCCCTTTTTGAGATCTCACGACAAACACTCATAGAAAAGAAAAACTTAATGGAACACACACAAAAAATAAAATAAAATGGAGAGACAATTTTTTTTTTAAGATTTTAGGAACATGCTCTGATACCATATCATAATTTTGCAATCAAATCCAAGTGTCAGGATATTTTATTGAAACATAATGGAAATACTTATGCAAATTACTAACTTGCCGGTTCTGGTACGAGGTTGGGTACGGGTACAGGGTTCTGGTATGCCGGTACGACAATTTTTTTTCCTTGGGTACGATATGGCTAGGTACGACTGTATATATATAACATTATATAATATAATATAATATAATATAATAATATATAGTTTATAGTTTTTTATTTTTTAAAAATCTTGTTGGGGCGCTTGGGAGTACCTGGGTAGGCATACCCACAGGAAACCCGGGGTGGCAGGGCCGTTCCCTGGCTGCTCCTGGCTTGCTCCAATTGCCGGATCGGAACTCGGACTAGTTTGGTATGGGACTGGTGTCGGATATTGCAGGACTCGGTAACTTAGACAAATTACATTCTTTGTTTTGATCCTATAAAATAGGAAGTACACTCCACCTAATCCCACTTATTCCTCAACCAAACCTATTCTATGTGGGTGTTACAACAAATCATCCAACTACTCAACAAACATGGCTGAACTATTATTATAACTGAGTAACTACACTAACTATTAATGATCATCATAAGTATTTAAACCTATCTGTTAACTATGTTTTAGTAATTCCTAATAGTTGCAATGCTAGAACTTTTGCATTGCATAAACCATACCAAGTGCTTCTCCTTCATAGTGTAATAGTTTTCTTTTTTTGCATTAGACAACAATTTGCTAACAAAGAATACTAGGTGATCCAAACCTTATGTTCCCTCTTGTGCTAGTGTAGCATTGGTTGCAAAGTTTGAAGCATAGTTTGAAAACTTGGACTTGGTGCGGACACAGTAGCCCAAAATTTTGACTTGGATTCGGGACTCGACAAAAAAAAAAACTCATAATTACACACAAAATAGAAATTAATGCATTTAAAGAACAAAAAGTTTAATTTAACTAGCAATTTGTCATAATTCAAACATTACACATGTCATATGATCCTCAAACTCTCAAAATTTGAAATTTCATAGTTTCAAAGTCGAAAAATACATTGTAATACAACAAAATTATAAATAATAAATGTATAACAGCACTATTAGTGTTTACATATGATGATATGTCAAAATGAAACAACAACCAAATACAATCTACATCTTCCTCTTTCCCCTCCTAGTGTAACTCAATTTTTCTGGCCTCGAACTAGAAGGTAAGTCAGTATCAAAACGATGATAAATTGTTTCCTCAAAAGTCTCTTCGTTTTCCTCCATTCCGTCTAATTCTGCTGCTTTTGTTGCTCCTCTCTCCAATTCTGCAAGATCTTCATCAGTAAGTAGGACATCATTTTGTTCATTGGCAGTCCATTAACCATAAGGATCAATCTCATCCAAGTCGATGGAATCATGTGAAATGCCCTCCACCTTTCTGGTTCGAAGGTGAAGGTTGTACTAAATGAAGACAAGATCATTGAGGTGTGTTGCAAGGTGTGCGCCCTTCGTCTCCTTGTGCTGTGCAGTGCAACGCTTGGGTTCGTGACAAGGCTTAACTGCCTCCCATGGATTCATTAACTCTGGCGGTTGTATCGGGCATGAATAGGTTGATCTTTTGGTGCAACGACAATCGTCTTTCCAACAATTGGTATTAGAGCTTGGGTCACGGGTTCGAACCCCTCACTTGTGCTAGGGGGGGTTGTTGTAAGGTGTGTGCCCTTGGTCTCCTTGTGTTGTGCAGTGCAACACTTGGGTTTGTGACAAGGCTTAATCGCCTCCCGCGGATTCATTAACTCTGGCGGTTGTATCAGGCATTAACATGTTGATCTTTTGGTGCAACGACAACCATCTTTCCAACAAGGCGCTCCTGGGTCAACCTGTTCTCTTCTTTGTGTGAATGCTCTCAAATAGGCTCCAATTGTGTTCACACCTAGAAGCACTATAGGGCTATGACAATACGGATAACTAGCCCCTGAAGATTTGGCATGCTAGCACCATAATTCTTCCACCATAAATCTACAAAAAAAACATTCAAAAAAATATAAGAATTAAGTAAAAAGTATAAGAATCAAGTTTCTAATTTCTACTTGTAGTATTGAGCTAAAAATTAAAAGATTATTTTTTTACCTGGATGTTGTTTTTCCCTCTGAATTGCTTGAGTTGAAGAAAAGAGCCTCCCCTCCGCACCCTTGTAGACCTTGAATAGATGGATGAAATACAAGTTAATTATTATGTATGTAAAATGGATGTTTGTACTTTCTAGAGAGCTGACACTGCCAAATTCATAAATAAGATATACTAAATCAGAATCTAACCTCCAACTCATCAAGGATTTTGTCTCTTATCTCATTGTCTGGCACCATTTTATCAATGCATGAAATAACACCTACCATGACCTCATCGGCCTTAAATGTATCAGAGAAGTAGAACTTTGGGTTTTGGTAGTAGGCTAAGGCATGTATCGACTGGTGGAGTTGGTTTGTCCATAGGCGATCAATGATGCGGCAAATAATTTCATATTTGGTTTTGTTTCCACCATAGTTATGCAAAATGGCCTCTTTGGCCTTATCCATGGCCTCATAGAGGAAACCCGCCTCATAGAGGAAACCCATCGGCATGCCATGCCTATCCGCCATTCGAAGAACCCTGACCAAAGGTTTTGTCCCCTAAAAAATTGAAAACAAATTTGAAATTATTATAAAATTAACCCCCTCACTAAAAAAAACAGCAAATAGATAATTTTGTATAAAATTTATGTTTGTATTTTCTACTTACCTTGATTAACTCCTCTCCATTTTTGATGAATAACTCATCAAAAGTTGTTTTTGCAGTCTTCTCCCCTTCAACTTTTTTGGAAAATGGAGACTCCATCCAGGCATCAGACACAAACATTTGCTTGAGAGTAGGAATTGCGGCAAGAATGCTTTGCAAAGTGAGGAAGTGGCTAGCAAATCGCGTCACTCCTGGTTGCACAAGCTTCTTGCCATTTGTGTCCAGGCATTAGACACAAACATTTGCTTGAGAGCAGGAATTGCGGCAAGAATGCTTTGCAAAATGAGGAAGTGGCTAGCAAGTCATGTCACTCCTGGTCGCACAAGCTCCTTGACTTTTGTGTGCTTTCTCATCAAAGGAAGGACCCAAGTATGTGTTGGAATCGTTTGTCGTTGCGCCAAAAGCTCGAGCTATCAACGCTCACTACAAACGCTAGACTTAATCCAGATCGACGGGAGGCTCATTGCCATGTCACAAATCCCGAGGTCAACGTTGAATGCCTCACTGACAAGGGGGCAGCTCACTGCCAACAATCCCCCCTCAATGCAAACCGAGGCATTCGAACCCGTGACCCATGGTCCTGATACCAATTGTTGGAATCGTTTGCCGGTGCGCCAAAAGTTCGAGCTATCAACGCTCGCTACAAACGCCAGACTTAACCCAGATCGACGGGAGGCTCACTGCCATGTCACAAATCTCGAGGTCAACGTTGAACGCCTCACTGACAAGGGGGCAGCTCACTGCCAACAGTATGGTTATAGATAACTTTGGTAACTTGTTTAGCATCTTCAACCACACTTTTGACCCATCCAATCTTCCCAATGTCCTCTAGCAACAAATCTAGGCAATGTGCAACACAAGGAGTCCAAGAAATAGTAGGATGCCTCTCCATAATAAGTCTCCCTGCAGCTACATATGTTGTGTTGTCTATGATAATTTGGACAACATTCTCAACCCCAACCTCCTTGATCACTTCGTCCAATAGATTGCACAAAGTCTTAGCATTTTTGACTTTGTGCGAGGCATCTACAGACTTCAAGAACACCAATGTGCCATTAGAAGCCACTAAAAAAAATCAAGGAGAGTCTTATTTCGCCCATTTGTCTGTCCATTTGATAAGAGGCTACAACCCTTTTTCTGCCATACTTTCTTTTGATCATCAACCACAAGCCGTGTATTTTTTACGGCTTCCACTAGCAATGGCCCACTCAATTCTCTAGCTGTTGGAGTCTTAAACCCCTTACTGACAACTATTACTGCATTCATCAACCCTTCCCAATATGGGCGGTTTGCCACATTGAAGGGTAAATTATTATAGTACCAAAAGTTGCTGCCATCCTAGCCTCATGGTGTTTTTCCTTATTCCAAGTGGTACCTTCAAGCAGTGATTGAAGACTCGCCGAGTCTTGAAAAACTCTGTGATTTTTTCTAGGTGGCGAGTAATAGTAGTGTTTACTCGCCAGAAACTTGGCAAGATTTTGGCACAGACTCGCCTGCGTCAAAAAGTGAAGGCGCAACGTTTTAAAATGCCATTTCAACACCTTTTTTCTTCATTTTATGACTTCTTATGTGCAATTGGAGCTTCTCTGAGGCCATCCACACGAAGAAGAGGAACAAATTAGCTCAAAAACGCATAAATGACCTTGTCTTTGTGCAATACAACTTTCGACTGCGCACAAGAAGGGTAGAGGACAAATCGGATGATCCCATTGATTTGGATGAGTTAGATACTTACAGTGATTGGACAGGGCGGGATGATCAACCTCCATTGTTTACTGAAGATAAGATTCTTGATTTTGAGATGCAGGCATTGGAGGAGGTGGGTGCAGGAGGAGATCTAGGATTGGATGACATTGATGAGGTCGAGGAGTCATTAGCATCTACTATCATGATGGAGGTCAAGCCACTGCCTTCCATGCCAAGCGAGGAGTCACAACAGATTCCAAGGACTAGAACCTCTACCTCTCCCCTAGTTTTCAGTAGATTAGGGAAGAGGAAGATGTAAAATGTTGTATTTACTTTTAGTGTTACTATTTTCATTTTGTCAGCTATCTATTGTATCGGGCTATCAACCATTAGGATTCTGCACGAGGATGCGATTTTGTACTCAATTTGCATTCAAATCAATCAAATTTACTAGTATATACTTTTGTACTCATTTATGGACTCATTGGATACATCTTGTCATTGAATTTTGCAAAAAAATGTGTTTCTAATGAAATTTAAGCAATTTTTTAAGTTGCCGAGTTTTTTTGCTGAGTCAAGTTTTTTGGGCTTGGCAAGTTTTTACTGAGTCCGAGTTTTCCAACTATGCCTTCAAGTGAGGGTTGTGCTCTTGGAATATTGTGTGGAATAAAGAAATTTGGTGATGATGAAGGAATATGGCTAGAAATAGAACCCTTAGGAGTCTCACCAACAGAGGAATCTGTAGATACATTTTGATTCATCACTACTGCCACTGCTTCCTTTGTCTTTTGTTTTTCCACTTTTTTCATTTCAAAGCTAGCAAGTAGGGCATTCATCTCTCTCGTAATCTCTTTAGACGCCATAGGGCATGCCTTCACATCCTGTCTAGGTATTTTAGCAAGGTGGTATTTTAATCTATTAATTTCTCCTGTCATAGGATGCTTGCATTCATTACAAATCACGTGGCCCTTGATAGCTTTTGGCGTCCCATACTTCCATGCAGGTTTTTTTCTACCACTCATTTGTGTTGAACTTGACATTGCTATTTTAACATAGAAAAAAAATCAGCAACAAGCAAGTGACAAGCATTTATGCTGAATCTTTGCTTGGTTGGGCGAAATGGGTGAATGAACAAAATGACCAAAAAAGACTTTTTCTAATAATATTTTTAATAATAAATTTTCATGCTAGGGGAGTCCGAGCTTGGGACTTTGCGAGTCTTGGCTTGAGACTCGACAGACTACTCGGTGAGACTTGTCCAGATTTGGGCTCGCGAGCCACATCGACTCGGTGCGACGAGCAAAAGGACTCTCAAGTCTTGGCGAGTTTGTTGAGTACTCAGCGAGTCCTGAAATTATGAATAACAAATTTAGATATATAAATATTGTCAAATGTATGCAATACTCGTGGAATATGAAATCCATGGAATCCAAAGTTCAAAACAAATATCAAAAGAAAACTATAAGTCTATGGCTCAAGGGAGCTTGCATCACTTGGCCCAACATCATGGCAAGTCCTGCGTGGGCATCTAAGATAGGTCTTGGATGATGATGCAGCCATGATATTTGCCTGTGTCTCAGTGACGCTCATAACATCCAAGGTGTCTGCGCGTGCTCTATCCTCCTCCTTTGCCATGGCTACGGCCTTTGCCTCTCGATCCACCTAGTCAACCCATGCAAGGTCCTTATCACTAAAGATAGGATCCTCAACTTCAATGATCCAATTTGATTGTGGATCAACCTCCTCTAGTGTGATGGGAGATCAGTTAGTGCCCAAAATTTGCTTGTGGCGAATGTGAAGGTTGTAATGAACATAAACAAGATCATTCAACCTTTGCATTGACAATCTATTGTGTTTCTTGGAGTGTATGTGCTCAAACATACTCCAATTGCGCTCACATCCTGAAGTATTGCATGGTTGGCTCAAGACACAAATTGCAATCCTTCGAAGATTTGACACCTTAGCACCAAATCTTTCCACCATTTGAAATGAGAAAAAGAAAAAATCAATCCTATTGTCCAATTTTAAGTTTCAATATTGAATAATAATGTAATAATGTAATAATAATGAAATTTTGCATTCATATTTCTTAAACTTAATTTTCAATTTCAATGTTCACTGCAATGTTCAGTGTCATGGATCTAATGTTCATATTTTTAATGCATCTCTTTAGAATGCTTAATGATGTTCAGTTATGCAAATAAAAAGTTTATTTTGAATTATCTTGTATTTTGATTTATAGTTATGTATTTCTATATCTGTATTATAATTTATTTGCTCTCCCCTGCCCCGTTCCCTCAGTGTCCCCAAATGCCGGCAAAATTTTTGCCATACTGGAAAGATGCCTCCATGCTTCCCTGACCAGAAACTTGGGGAAACATGGTTGACAGCTTTGATGAGGGATGGAGATTAAGAGTAGTGATGGACGACCATTCTTTGTTTCAGTGTAACAGTACTATAATATTACTAGTGTGTGCTGAATGAGCAGTAAAACTGATTTACTATGGCTTTGGCATTGATCTTCAAATTACATGATTCAAGTAATCTCCTGGTTTACGAGATCATGATATTGCTCTTCTTTCCTAATTTGATTTTCCCACAACCCAGAAGGTGCCACTTTTCATGCCTTTCCTATAGCCTGGGTATTTTTGACCCCTTATTTACTTACCTATCCCAAAACGATGCTTATTTCAGATTGGCAAACTAGGTAGGTTGGGTGAATGCCAGAATTATCATTGTAATCAACTGTTTCTGGAAGCAAAATATTCATAATGCCATTCATCATTTAATGCTGGCAAGCTGATTTCTTAAGTGTACAAGTGGTGTTATGCCTATGTCCTCATTAAAATTTTCTGGAAAGGAAATTCACTGTGTATGTGCATCTATGACAGAATTACGCATGGCTATTTCCACTGAATGTTATGTGGACTAAAACTCAGCATTTTAATGTGATTCTGTAGGAAAATCAGGTATACATGGATTTGGCATTTTTGCAAAACAACCACACAAAGCAGGGGACATGGTACGCTTTGTTTAGAATATATATTGGTCATGAAAATTTTAATTCTCATTCATATTCAATCAAAATATGACTGTTCTGTCCTTGTAGAGGTAACTATAAAATTTGCCCTATTGTTATGATTCAGGTCATTGAATACACTGGGGAGATTGTCAGGCCGATTATTGCAGATATTAGAGAGCATTTCATTTATAATTCCTTAGTTGTAAGTATATTCTATTTTTCTAATAATTTTTTGTTATTAGTTGATATTTTAACCCCAATTACATTTTGAGTTTCTTGCGACTTCTATGGATGTTTTTGGAGCCTATCAGGGTTTTCACTGGTCAACTCCCTGTGCATCCAGAGAAATTTCTTTCATCTGAATTGTCTCCATGCTTATGTAAACTGTAGTGATCAGTATATTGATTTTTCTTGCTTCCAAAATTCTGTTCTAAATGCAACTGCATGAATTCCTTTCTGCTCTATGATACAGCTTATCCCTGAACTGGCTGTACCTGCTGCACACTTTGCCAAAGTAATTGCTTCCTTGAAGCTCCTCCTTGGTTGTGTGTCTGAACATCTTATTAGCTTGATGTGTTGATTGTCATTCGCTCATGTTTTGTACAAAAACTGTTAGAATTTCAATTTGTCCCTTTCAGGACAACACAAAACGGAACAAGTAAGGTCAAACCTTTCTTTGAATTAGAAGGGGAAGCTCCCTTGCAACCATAGCAGCAAAAATCTTTTGGGGAAAAAATCGGCAAATCAAAAGTATAAGATTTTTCATTTTTCAAAAAATCGGGAAAAAACCGTGAAAAAATCAGATTTCCAAAAAATGTACAAAAATGCAAAAAAAAAAAAAGGAAAACCTGTTGTTTTCTAAATTCTTTGGGGTTGGGTTCGTTATATATATATATGTTGGGTTCGTTTTATTTATATATATAAGATTAATGACATAAATATTATATTATAATATTATAAATTTATAATAGAATAATAAATATTAATAATATATTGTATATTAATAATATAAATATTATATTATAAATATTATTATATTTATAATAAATATTAATAATATAATGTATATATTAGTAATACAATATATTAATGTATAAAATATTATAAATATTAATAATATAATAATATCTGTGTTCCACGGGGACGTGTCCCCTACCCTGAGACCGCCGTCCCCGTCCCCCCGCCCTCGTCCCCCCGTCCTTGTTGCCGTCCCCAAAATCAAACGTACATTTTATAATGTTCAGAGAAAAAACTCACAACTGGGAATGAAATATTGTCATTATACTGCTGTCATAATTAAATTGCTGTTATACTGCTGTCATGATTAAATTACTGTTATATTTCTGTTATGAGTAAATTTTATTGCTGTTATACTACTGTCATGATTAAAGTTACTGCCATTATATTGCTATCATGACTAATTTTATTGTTGTTATGTTGTTAATATTTATTGTTGTTATTCAGCTTATAATCTTATACTGCTGTCCATTAACTTGTAGAAATTTGACTCTCTCTCTCTCTCTCTCTATATATATATATATATATATATTGAAAAATTTGTGTATATTGCCGTCCCCAAAAAATGGTCCTCGGACTACCGTCCCCGAAACGCGTCCCCTGCCGTCCCCCCGTCCCCGTCCCCGAAACACCGTGGAACATAGAATAATATATTATAAATATTAATAATATCATATTATAATATATAACTATTAATAATATAATATATTATAAATAAAGAAAGCATGATGTGCTCGGGTTCGAGACTTTGTGTCGGTATTTAGCACTCAGAGACCTAGGTGGCGTGGAAGGCTACCAAGGTACCCTTTTCCTCCACACCTATGTTATTAGAAATGAGAAATAGAAACGAAATAGGGTTTTTAGAGGTTGCTAATAAAAAATGGATCTTACATACTATACATTTTCAAAAATTAAATTTATCATAAAATTTTATTGAACATAAATGAAATATGTATTTAAATTTAAAACAAATTTCTAAATTAATTTTAAAATTTTTTAAAAAATGTTAAAAATTAATTATATATTTTAATTCTAATTATAATGTATAATAAATAATAATAATGAAGAAACTTAAAAAAATATCATTTAATTTTTTTTAAATCATTTAGAAAAACAAATCAACTTTTTACTAATCGCAGTCTTTAAAAAAATATATATTAAAGATTTTAAACAAAAGCCACAAATTTAAAAAAATTGGCAGAACAATAATAACAGGGAAAGACTCTTCTCCTCAGGAGCCATTAAATCTAGATTCAATGAAACATTCATCGCCTAGCTGTGTTGGAATTCCCGGATTTCGTTGTAGAGAGTGGAAGATGGGTGAGCGAACCAAATTTGTGGTGAGAATGTCGATTGAGACGCTGACCAACATCGGTGCAGACACCCCAATCCAGTTGGACAGCATGGTGAGGGAGATGGCTTTTCGGGGTGTGATCACAGACCAGAGGCTGAAAAGGATGCTTAAGAGGTGTGATCCGTTGTCTCTCATGGCGGTGAAGATGGTCCTGGGCTTCTTGGCTGTTCTGTTAGAGATTAGTATGGCGAAGAGAGATGCAGAGGCCTTGATGAAGAGGCTGTTTTATGCAGACCTAATGGTTGGATTGGAGGAAATACTCACGGTAGCAATTGTGGGGATGGGTGTTCCAAGGCCTTGGGACTTCCCCTCTTTCTACAAGCCGGGTGAAGTAGTGAAATACTACCCTTTCCTACTGGATCTGAAGGGCTTATCGCTGGTGGAGCATAAGGAGATAGCGGCAATTGGCGTGGAGTATCTGCTGCAGACGCTCAAGATGGAGCACTTCATTCGTGGCGGTGGGGTTTCTGATTTCAAGGCATTTGCCTTTGCTAATGGCTTCCTGGGATAGGTCTCTGGTGTAGTCTCTTTCTATGTTGGTCTCTTGCTATGTCTACTACTATGTCTACTAATATGTCTGCTACTTGGCTATGTAAAAATTAGTTTACTTGTCAGGTGTATGTCTCAGCCCATTTTGGTTTGTCCCATGACCCTGCGAGGTCCTCAATGGGATTTTGATGAAGGTCTGTTCAGTCTGATAGGCCAGTGGCCAGCCATGAAATTGTATCGTTTTTAAAATATTAATATAATCTCATATTATGCATCAAATAATAATAATAATAATAAAGAAAATTAAAAAAATATCATTTAATTTTTTTAAAATCATTTAGAAAAACAAATCAACTTTTCACTAATCGCAATCTTTAAAAAATATATATATATATTAAAGATTTTAAACAAAAGCCACCAGAAATGGAAATTTTTGTTTTTTTTAAAGCCGCAGTTTTATAAACAATGAAATGAAACAAGACAGCAATGAAACGTCACGAAATGGAAGAAACCCTAGACGAACAACAATGAAACATCACGAAATGGCAGGAAAACCTGCGATTTTTCATGATTACAGAGGAAAATCTGAAAAAAACACTGTTGGCCTGTGGTTTTTTGGAAAAATATGATTTTTTTTGGGCAAAAAATCGCAAAGCTTGGCGATTCATGAATTTTACCAGAAACCGTGATTTTTCATGATTTCTGCTTCTATGCTTGCAACTAAAAACTAAACTAAACCCTAGAATTTAAGGAAACAACCTCTAGTTTTCTACAATATGTACATGTTAAATCTCTGGGTTTTGAGCATGCATTGCATACAAACTAAAGAAATTGCTTAACTTTTGGTCTTAGGGACGGGCACAAGGCTAATCAACACTCCTACACACATGTGAGATTTTATATTTTTTGACTGACATGAACCGAATCTATGATAACTGACATATGGTCACTATTTTTGGCTAGAAGTAGAGACCAAAAAGAACGAGTACAACACAATAATTGAATTGGATTGAAAACAATAGAGAAGATCCAATAAAGTGAATGATGGAAATTGCATTCAGTTTACAAAGCTACAACAACCACGTTAATGAAAACTGCAATACAAAGCTTGCAACAACCACTAATTTCTATTCAACATGCCAAATCAACACATAAGGCAACACAAGAAGCTTGAACAGTAATCACAGCCATAGTTTAAAAACTCGGACTCGGCAATTACTTGGCGGACCCAAAAATTTTAAAAACTCAGGACTTGGCAAAAACTCGGTAAAAAACTCAGCAATAACTCGGGAAAGTTATTGAACATCAAAAATACATTAATTTTTTTAAAAATGCTTTAAAAACATGCATACTACTGAATTTATGGACCATATTATTGATTTCCTTCAATACATTTCATCTAAGTTGCCTAGAACAGGCTCGGGTTCAGGTACGTCGGTATGGCAAAATTTTTCTCCCTTGGATACGGGTACTATATATATGTTATTATAATATTAATATATAATAATAAATTATAATATTAGATATACATATTGTATTAATATTATTATAATAATATATAATATTATTATAATAATATATAATATATTCTCATATTAGTAATATTTAATAATATATTCTACAATAATATTACATAATGTTATAATAATAATACATTATTATTATATAATGTATTTTAATATATTATTATTATATTATTAATACAATATATATTATTACTATTATTATTAATAAAAGTAATATACACTACTGACTATGCAGAATTTATAATATAAAGTAAAACATTAAAATAAGTTAAACAAATAAAAAAATCGTAATGCCAAGCTTCGAAATTTGATCAAAGTCAAACAGCTTTCACCTCGGTTTTTTTTCAAATTGGCAAATTTTCACCATAGATTTGAAAGGTTTTTGTTTTCTAACGATGCAGAAAACTAACAAGGGGTTTGCTCCACCCACTTGAAGGGTTCGTCACAAAAAACAACTGAAAAACACAGATTTTTCATGATTTTTTACCTTGAAACCCAGCGGAACATTTTTACATCGTGATTTTTTGCGAGTCACGGCGATTTTTGGGTGGTTTTGCTGGGAAAACTCGCAGCGCGTTTTAACAAAAAACCGGTACCGAGTTTTTCAAGCGAGTAATCACCTGACATTTTCTTGTGCGAGTACTTGCAGAGTTTTTAACCTGTGATCACAGCAGCAAGTAGGCTAAAAAAATATCATTCCCTAATCTAAGTGCATATAGCACTCATAAGTTTTTTACAATATTTGCATGTGATTTATTCAAAATAAATAAAAAGCATATTGAAATTCCTATGCCAAAAATAGTTTCCTTGCATATAAAGCAAGCCTTCACTACAAAATAAATAAAAAATACATAGTCTAAAACTAGAAAGCTTGAAATATATCTTGACTAAATATACCACGTCCTAAGATAAACCTTCTAGAAGGTCATCTAAGAATAGCAATCCATCAATAATAGCAATGGCTAAGAATAGGTACTCTGGTGTTAGTTGGCTCCTCTCAGTGATATTGATGCAACAAGAATGGTGTCCTTATTCTGAAACTAATAAACTCTTGGAAAAAGCTTGAGACCTTAGAGAACATTAACAATGCACCAAACAATCTTGGTGACTTGAATCTGATTTCTTTGGGAACTTGTAAAACTCAGTGTTTTGAAACCCTAGACCTTATCAAGGATGAAACCTTTTATGAGACAAATCTGCAGCTTGGTATTCTGGGATCCCTGAAATATGATTATGTCTACACGATCTTTTTTGAAGAATATATCAGACAATTGACCTTAGAGCACTTTGAATGAAGAATGGAGGAAATGAAACTGATTTCAAACAAATTTGCAACTTGATGACTGAAACATGCTGAGAATAGTTGAAGACCTACTGTTATCCTTTGTAAATGACAGCCAAATAATGAATAGCCTGTTGGAACTGCACAAAATGCCTGCTGAAATTCTGCTGTAGATGTTAGGAAATCCACTGAAAAAATCTGCAATGGCTGTCAAACAATGCAAAATGTTGAAAATCCACAACACAACCTGCTGGAGATGGTTGATAACTGATGTCATAACCCTTGAAAACCTGCAATTCATCAAAACTTTACTATCATTTGTCTTGGCATGCACTTGAGTAGTCTCTGTCCTTTTTATGTTTCCACAGCTGGACAGTCTTTGGAGATACTCAAGCCACAAGACTCAAGGTCATTTTTCATTTTGAAGCTTTCCTGTTGCAAGGTGTGCGCCCTTGGTCTCCTTGTGTTGTGCAGCGCAGCGTTTAGGTTCGTGACATGGCTTAACCACCTCCCGTGGATTCATTAACTCTCGCGGTTGTATCGGGCATTAATAGGTCGATCTTTTGGTGCAACGACAACTATCTTTTCAACAATTGGTATCAAAGCCTGGGTCACGAGTTCGAACCCCTCGCTTGCGCTGGGGGGGGGGGGGGGGGTTGTTGCAAGGTGTGCGCCCTTGGTCTTCTTGTGTTGTGCAGCACAATGCTTGGGTTCGTGACATGGCTGAACCGCCTCCCGTGGATTCATTAACTCTTGCGGTTGTATCGGGCATTAACAGGTCGATCTTTTGGTGCAACGACAACCGTCTTTTCAACATTTCCAACTTGTGATCTTCCCTTAGAGAGGCGTGCTTTATGGGTCTAAGTGATCAAATCTGATGCTTTTTCGACATGGGACCCTCTTTGGTATGGTGCGCTTCAATGCATTGGAGGGCTACTTTTTTGTTTTTTCACTTTTTGGGACACTCAATACCAATGCATTGGGTTGTCCATTTTTCAACTTAAACACCAATTTGGGACCCTCAGTGTACTGGAGCAATATTCTAGTCTACGTGTCCCACTCTAACATTTTGACAACTTTTGATATGCTCTCTGTATTGGCATGCAACTCTACGTTAGGCTGCCTCTTTTTGACATTCTTACAACTTTTGGTATGCTCTTTGTATTTGCATGCTTCTCTAGTCCAAGTGTCCACTTTTTACATTTTTAAACTTTTGCTATGCTCTTTGTATACTCCAAAGCAGAGGGCCACATTTTGTGTTTTTCACTTTTTGGTACACTCTTTATATTGGTGCGTGCCCATGCATTGGGATGTTCATTTTTTAACTTAAAAGTTAAATGCTTAATGTGGGACACTCATGTATTGGGGCACTCCAATACAAATAGGTGTCACTTTTTTGATGTTTTTCACTTTTTCTTTTTGACCCGCTAAGCCATTTTTCCACTAAAAAAGCACTTTTTAGACCAAAAGAACACTTGTTGACTTGCTAAGCCATTTTTCCACTTAAAAGAGCACTTTTTGGCTGTCTAGTGTCTAGCTCTCTGATTTTTGACTTGAACATTGTTTTTGGGACACTCAATGTATTTGCGTGCTCCTATGCATTGGGATGTTCATTTCATGCCCTAGACCATTTTTGCATCTTCTTCTTGTCCAAGCTCTGTTCTTCATCTCGTTTGATGTGTTGGAAAATGTCTATTGTCGGCCATGCAAAGACACTGATTAGAGCCTAGAAAAACAACATTCATGAGCACAAGGGTAAGAATTTGGCAATGACTCACTAGGCGGTGAATGATAGCATTTGAATCAAAAGATGACACTTGTTGGGAATTAAGGTGTCTCAACATTTGCAAGTTCCTAATGTTGTATTTATTTATTCAACACTATGTTATAGGATCCCATGTTGACTTGGCATAGTTTTGCCATGTGTTGGCACTTTGTGTACATGCAGCAAGGTAAATTTTGGTGACTTTGTCAGCCGCGGTTTCCCCCCAAAATAATTAACGGGGGAGTGTAAGGGGGCAGAGCCCCTCTTGGGGGGCTTATTCACCAGTGCTTATGTGTTCACTATGTTTGATAGTGCTATTAGTTGGATGAGTAAGCGGCAACCTGTGGTCGCTTTGCCCACTACTGAAGAAGAGTACATGGTAGCAACTCATGCTTGTAAAGAAGCCATTTGGTTTAAAGATTGTGTTTTGATGTTGGGTTTGATGCAGGGAAAATTACCATTTGTTGTGACAGTTAGAGTGCCATATGTTTGGCGAAGAATGTTACTTTCTACGCGAGGATGAAGCATATTGATGTCCAGTACCATTTTGTTCGTGACATGGCAGAGGATGGGAAGGTGAATTTGGAGAAAGTTGACACTTTGATGAATATTGCAGATGCCTTGACAAAACCTATGAGCATGGAGAAGTTCAGATGGTGTTCAGAGTCTATGGGCCCTTCGACCCCTAGCAATTGTCTTGTCATTCTATTGGCTCTTGAAAGGTGTTCACAAGTGGGAGAATGTTGGGAATTAAGGTGTCTCAACCTTTGCAAGTTCCTAATGTTATATTTATTTATTCAACACTATGTTGTAGGATCCCATGTTGACTTGGCATAATTTTGCCATGTGTTGGCACCTTGGGTACATGCAGCAAGGTAAATTTTGGTGACTTTGATAGTCGCGGTTTCCCCCCAAAATAATTAACAGAGGAGTGTAGGGGGGACAGAGCCCCTCCTGTGGGGCCTATGGGGCTTATCCCCCCAGTGGGGGCCCAGGGGCGGAGCCCACGGTAGGGGTCTGGAGGCAACGCCCTCGGTCGGGGGTTGCTGGGAGCAGTGCCCCCGAAGCAAAAAACATACTATATTTAATAAAGGCGTCGACAGTTAGTTTGTTATTGGTTGACATGGATAAACCGACATTGGATAACCACCAAAGAGGCTTGATAAATAAGCGGCTGGAGAATGTGAAAGGTTATGGGGATGCGAATGAGAATCGACATTTTGTGTACTCTTGTAAGAGCTTGCATTGCAAGTGTGTTGTAATCATCTCTTGATTTGATAATACATTGTGCAGGTTTTGGAGTGGGGGGTTTTTTACCCGAAAGGGTTTTCCCCACGTATATCTTGTGTTGTGAGCATTGTACTTGTTTTTGATGTGTTATTAGTATTACCTTTCTGTGAATGTGCATCTAATAACCTGTAACTAGTAAAGATTGAAATTTGCATAACTTTCCTCATTAGATCAATGTAGGAAGCTGTTTCTGCATACCTTGCTTCCTTTCAACACTATGTGTAAGATTTTTTTATGGGTACAACAACGTGTTGAGTGTTGTTCACTTGTGTCTTATCCATTCTGCTCTTATGATATAACTTATAATTTAAATGGCTGTGCCTAATCCAAAGTTGCTTCCATGGAGCCGCTCCTTGTTGGTTTGTCTGAACTATATCAACTCCATTCTTCTCTATTGCATAGCTTGTCACTCAACTGGCTGTGTCTGTTCCACACTTTGCCAAAGTAATTGCTTCTTGGAGGTCCTTCTTTCTAGCTATGCCTTTTTATTAATGGGATTTTAGTTCAGTTATAGCTTGTAGCTTCTTTTTGCTTTTTGGTTCTATTTCTGCTGGTTGTATTTGAGTACTATTTGAAGACCATTTTGCATATATTTATGGTTTTGGAATTCAAAATCATGTAGTGCTTCACTTCACCTAATCAATTTAGTTATACTTTTGGAATATTTTTGGGAGCATTTCTAATATTTTTAGGTCGAGATTTGAAAACTATTTTGCATATATGTTAAATTGACCTTGAGAATTGGACTTGTAGTATAGAAAGCGCTGTTGGAGAAGATAGATTATTACTTTAGTACTTGGATTTAATTCTTGAGTATTCTGTTTTGGGAACTTCTTCCTAAAAATGCAGCTTTGGAAAATGTGGTACATAATATTCTCCACATCTGATATGCTTGTTGTTGCTTGTACAGGGTGCAGGCACTTACATGTTTCGCATCGATGAGGAACGAGTTATAGATGCCACTAGAGTTGGTAGTATTGCTCATCTAATCAATCATTCATGTGAGGTAGCCATGTCAATCTCTTTGAAAAACATTTTTGTCATCTCCAGAGAGTGTAACATGTACTTTGTGCTCAGATATCTGGTTCAAATAGTGTCCCAGGCTATGGTTTTGGAACTTCTTAAATTTGTACTCCAAGTTCCTAGGGTTTCTTTTAAATAGCTTGAATTATAACTGATTTATAAATTTGCTGTAATGAACAGCCTAACTGTTATTCAAGGGCCATTAATGTATGTGGTGAAGACCGCATCATTATCTTTGCTAAACGAGATATAAAGCAATGGGAAGAACTGACTTATGATTACAGGTATGTGTATGGTGTTCTGTTATACATTAATGCCATTTCTTGACATGCACAAAAGTAAACAAGAAGTATGAGAAATTGGCAAGAGAGAAATAAGGCAATAACATTGACTAACTTATGACTATGAATAGAATTTATGATTTCTAATTAAACATTTATTTCTTATTTTGAAATGCACAGAAGCAAATTGAATCTATAACTAAATCATTAAAATTGTTGTATGACTCATGTAGGTCCTTGTTGTTTGGTATGAATTACTTTTTCTTGCTTCTTCAGCATGCCACTAACATTAACTTTTAATAGCATACTTGTCATGTTGCAATGGCCTTTCCATTGGTTGCTGTTGATAGAATAGAATTGGGTATTTTATTAACATCTACTAGGCAATGGCAAACTGAAGTAGTTGCTTTACAATATGTCAAAGACTAGGATTTTCATTTCTTTGTTTGTACATGCAAGGAGAATAAAGCACCTGTAGGTGTTGCCTTAGACTGATATCTAGCTTCGCCTTCAAGGTCTGAACTTTAATTTGCATACAAGCATTAGCACACATTACCAACACATATTTGTTTAGTCATTGCCTATTAAAGTTTGTCACCTTCAAGGTCTGAACTTTAATTTGCATACAAGCACACATTACCAATACGCATTTGTTTAGTCATTTCCTACTAAGCTTTGTTAATGCCAAAATCAGTTACTTCTCTCCTTTATGAAATGAAACTAAATTATGAATACAAACATTGTGAAGGGGTGCTTAGGTGGCAATGAACTATGATCATGCACTTCTTAAGAGGACATAGGACAAATTGAACAGACAAAGAAAGTTTGTCTGATTCATTTGATCCCTTTATGGTAAGTGCAGATCAGGTATTTGGTGTTGTAGGATTGATTCTATGTAAAAATGTTTCAGTTGCAAGATGAGGGTAGAGGGTACAGGAAAGCATAGAAGCAATAATCTTTAAAATTGCGAAAGTTATTTCTTGTTGCCCATGCTGTGTTTTTCCCTAAAAAAAATTGCGATAGTTTGAAAAAATTGGTCAAGCAGGATTTTGACTGATTAAATCATGAATAAATTGCAATAAAATTGTGACCCGCGATTAAATTGCAAATTTCCCCAATTTTTTCGATTTTTTGGTCAATTGTTTTTGAGTTTCTGGGTTTTGTTTTTCCAATATCTGAGTCAATATTTTTCTGATTTTTTCCTAACCTTAACCCTAACCAAATATTTTCCCTAACCTTTACCCTTACCCTAAACTGATTTTATCCTGATTAAATCCCATTGAAAAAATATTAATCTTTTCGTTTGCGGCATTCCTGAGAAAAAAATTGCTGCTATACAGTAAGGAATAGTAGTTCATTTGGGGAATAAATGTGAGGTTAATAGCCTCTCCATTGTTCTGTCTTTCCTGAGTAGGAGAGTGCTCGGGGTTAGAAAGAATTCCATGAGGCTGAGGAACTTCACCATTTGTTGCACATAGTGATGGCTACATTGTATGTTTCTGTATTCATAAGGCAAGTGATTGTAGACCATAATTTGACACTATTATTGAAGAAGCTAAGTTGAAACTCTCAGAGATCTATTGCTGTTTTGTGAACTACTGAAAAGCCTTTGACTTAGTTTTCAAACACCGCCTCTTTTAGAAGTTGGGGTTCCATCGGTACTAATTATTGCTATAATGAGACTGCCGAGACTCGTTGACCCATTTAAGATTGTGTATGGCCATTTTGACTTTGTTAGAAGCACTATTGGAATAAAGCAGGGATGCTCACTGTCTCAAACACTCTTGGAATCTACAGAGATGAGTTGAAAGTATTCTTGAGGGATGCTTACTTTCTGAATTGTAGGTTTGCCTTTTATAGTGACCTTTTTTTATATATTTTTTAAGGCCTTATTATTTGTCTGAACTAGTTAAGCAAGGTTTTATAGTCTTGGATTTCCACCTTATAGTGATGAGAATGTGGTCCGATCAGCTTTGGATTGAGAAAGAATCATAGCAAGATGTTCAGTCTCCTAGATCAACACATTTTTCTATTCAGAGACTTCGGGACAATCATCTTTAGACTCCTCTTTATTCCAATATTTCAATCAGAGATTCCTTGTCCCTTTTCTCCACAAGGCCATGACCAAGGCATCAACCTTTGCAACTATCTTCTTGACCTGATAAACTGATTACATATTTTGTTGACTGTCTCACAGAGGCACAAAAAATTCTACAACTTTTCAATCTCACCATATATATATATATATATATGGTGAGATTCATTAAGTTGAGTAATTACTAATTAATAAATTATGCTCAATGTGAACCAACCTAGGGATACCAACTATGTCACAAGGTTCGTGTTCGTGTTTGACAAAGATAAAATTCGTGATTACATTCGACTAATATAAATTTGCAGATTTTTTTAAAAAAATAAAATAATATTATAATAAATTTAAAAATATTAAAATATAAATAAATTTTAAATTTTAATTTAAAAATGTTAAATTTTATATATTAAATATATTAATAATTAAAAAACTAAATTAAATATTTAAAAATATTAAATGTTAATATTAAACAAACAATCGAAACAATTTAAAATTGAATGTATTAAATTTTATTAAAAACAAAAAACAAAATCTAACTTAGAAAAGTGAAACCTAAAATTAAAAAAGATCAAAGCCAACATAGAATAATAAAAACAAACAGAACAAAATAGTCTCCCGCAGCTGCCTATTGCAGATGCACGTGCCACTGAGGTCCATGTCTCCTCTGTTTCCTCCACGATTTCAGAAGGAGACTCCCAAAGTATAGAAGAAATTACGAGAAGAATTTATCTATCAGCTCTGATATTCACGCCCAGCCTTCAACATCAATTCCAAGCTTCCACACCATTGCCGAAGTCACCACTCAACAAAATAGTCCCAAACTGACTGCAGCCATGCCATCACCATTACCACATCTGCAGAGAGCAGCCAACGAACAAAACTTCCTCTTCGCAGAGTCGCAAGACAAAGACAAAGACAAAAGTCAGAACCAACATTCAGCAGGTTGTGATGTGCTTTTACATGTCCTGTGTGTTACTTTATAGAAAAATTCCGAAAAGCTCCATTGAAAACATTTTTTTAACTATATTTTAATTACAAAACCCTAGCCTTTTTTCCATACAAATTCCAACGATTTTTGTAGGTTTTTTAAAAGTTCACCTTATTTCGAATTTTATGGATTAAATTCGGCAAACCTTGTGACATAGGATATGAACATACACACTGAGATCAAGGAAGAACAGAAGAGCTGGTTGTAACTATACATGTTGTACACACTTGATTAGCATAAATGAAGTATAATGGTGCAAAGAACAGAATGAGAGAGAATCATGCAATTCGTACAAAAGTAGAATATCTGGCATGTGTGCATTCATGGAATGAGAAGATTACTAATTTATGACTAATAGGTAGCTAGTTTCTAAATGAAGTCTAGTTCCACTGAGCTATAAATTTATGAAAAGATAGTTACTAGAAAATTACAGCATAGTGTTATTTTTGGCTGAGTTCTCATCTCCTAAAACTTCAAATCTTGTAACTAAATATTTGGGGATGGTCAATTCATTTTACATGAAGCCAGGATCCCATAGACATGCCAAGGCCCAATATCATTAGTTTTGTGACCTCTAGGATAATTTTGGCTTTGTGGTTGGAGAAGACATAGTAACCACACTCTCCAAAGATAACTCCATCAATCCCTCCCGACCAAGCCATTTTGGGGCCATTATCAGATTTCTGATTTGGAGATTATTTAGTGGTTTTTCATCGTACAAAGTTCAGTCTTCATTTCTTCTATGAATACTCATGACTAGCTGTCTTCTTGTATCCTTTGCATGGTTTTTGGTGACATGGATTCTATAGTTTTTGTTCCTTGTAGGATTTTTGGTTCATCTTTTTCCTAAGGGGAATCCTTTCTTTCATAGATGCCCTCTTTCTGGTGGTATTCGAGCAGGTTGTACTTTACAGTCCATTTTGCCAAATTTGGCCATATGTGAAGATGAACACAATGTTTCTTTCTTTTTATCATTGGTGACAAACATCATGTCCATCAAAAAATTGTTCAACCAAGGCTTTGAAAACCTCTTAATTCAAGGTAATCATTTGTTCTTGTTGGTCTTGCCATGGATAACACTTGCATGAAATATGCCCCTTTGGAATATCTCAAAGCACTACCGGAAGGATAATTTGATTGCTCTTCGGCTTCATGATGAGCTGAAGACCAAATTCTATGGACATATAACAATTTCCCAATAGAATTACTGAAAATTTTTAAAACATAATGCACACTAAATGCAAGGGAACTTGGGAACTCAAAATCCTAATAGAATTTGGGATGAATGAACAAGCTAGATTTGTTTTACAAGGTGTTCTCTGCAATGCCTATCCATGACCTACTCATCACCTCAAATAGCTCTATCAAAACCTTTTTTTCTCGGCTCTCTTGAAAACCCTATATTCCTTATTCCTAAACTCTGCATTACGTCTTTGAAAGAAGGACCATGCATCCACAACTAGAATCTTGAATGGGCTTTACTTACCTAGCTAAGCCTGAGAACAAATTTCACTATCTGTTGAACTATAGCAGCACAGCATTTTTATTTCAGCAAGGAGTTTGACTAAAAGAACACATACTAATCTAGCACAATTAGGTAGGTATTACTAATGATGGCATATTTTGTTATTGTATAATCTACAAGGAACATGGATTTAGAGTTATTATTTTCTTTTTGCAATAATTTGTTGTTATTGTCATTTGCTTAAACTTGGTGGAAGTGTGCAAAATGTCAGTGTAAATTTTCCTCAGGTTCCGGACATAATGTCATTCCTTTATTTTACCTTGTAATTCCTTAAATCCACTCCCTCAGTTTTGATAGAGGGCCAGATATGTATCTTTGCAATACCATATTTGGTCCTCTGCCATGCAGATTTCTATTTTGATTTCTCAAACCTTGTTTGTGTTTGCATATGTCACCTGAGACTTCCACTCAAGGAGCTTAAGTTAAACAATATTTGCATATTCTATTGCTGTATAAACTTATATAGTTTCCTCATTTCCTTTTCTAATTATCATTAGTTTGTGTTATATGTTGGAGATAGTTGCTATTTAGCTGTATAACACTTTTCTGTATCATTTGATTTATATGCAAGAAATAGTGCACGCATCTGTTTCTATCGCTTTTATGAAATTTCAAATTTTAGAGCATTGCCTGGATACTCTATGCAACGACATGGCAACCTCATAAGATTGTCTGGCAGGTCATAATTTGTTTGTTTACTTTTGTTCTTATGGATTGGCATTCTTTTCCAGATTTTTCTCTATAGATGAACAGTTAGCTTGTTACTGTGGCTTCCCAAGATGCCGTGGAATTGTCAATGTTAATGACAATGAAGAGCAAGTAGGAACAATCAGTGTGCCACGTAGGGAGTTAACTGACTGGATACCTGATGATGGTGAATGAAAAAAACTTGAGCAAGTGCAGAGATTGTTTTCAGGTTGGTAAACTTTTTGTGTAGCACATAAAAGAAGTTGCTTATTCTTGTAGGGTTTTCCTTTTTATACCAAAAATTATTTCAAACCAAAGGATTTTATTCGATTCAGGACACTAACTGTTTCCATGCCAGTTGGATTGTTATTTGCAGATCTTTCACTATTATGGTTATTTATCCAGTTGTTTTTTCAAAAATCTTGGAGTTCACAGCTTACATATTCCATAGTGGTTAATATTTGTGCCCCATATGTTAAGAGAACAGCTCTGATGAAGAGATGGGCTAAAATCAGGGTGCGGATACTGAAGTACAATCAGATTACTATTAAGATAATGTTCGATATTCAGTTGCCATTCAATTTCTCTATTATTAATGCGACTGTTTATCGTGCCTGTTGAGGACAATTTATTGACATTCAATTCTCTACCATTTTAAATTTGAGCTACTAAAAATGGTTATTCATTGAGAAGTTTTTTTATTGCAGAAGAAACCCGTCCTGCTTCTATATACAAATAACATCCACATGGGGAAAGGTTGTAATGGTTTCCAGTGATTTAGAACATCAACTTGGGGAAAGCATGCCGTCTTTTAAGCCCTTTGTAACATCAACTTTGTGAAAGCCTCTTGGTAATTAAAATTGCTGATTACCTTTGAGCTGGATGAAAGGGATGTTAAGGATATTAGCCATAGCCAGGCCTTTGAAACTGCTTGTTGCTAAAGGTGGTGAATCGTGGTTGCAGTCCATTATTTTGGAAAGTTATACCTATTTGGCATTTGGATGCAGTCTTCTTCTGTCTCAATTTAATATAATAAGGTAAAGAGTGTATAATCGTGGGTAATTTTGAGTACAACTGCACCCAGATTGAAAAGAAGAAATGCATCCAACTACTGAATCTGCTCTTCTAGAAAGTGGATTGACCGCCAAGGAGAGTTTTGCAACATTTATTGCGCATGTAAAATGTATGATTAGTAATTCCATCTATTGATTTGTTCTTCTCCAAGTTTTGCAACAGTTTTGTTGTTTTGGTCTGGTTCGAGCTGCTTTCTGATGTTTGTTATTCTTTCCATTATATGAAACTTCGTGGAAGCTGAAACCGTGCATCAATATCATGAGCTATATAACAGGCAATACTTATTTGCATGCATCTTGTCTTTGATTTTGGATTTCTTCACACAAAATATTGACATTCTTCTCAAATTGTTTTGTATTTTAAGTTTGACACAAAAACTGGCAACAATACAAGCTTCTCATGCATGTTAAATACTATGTTTCCCATGAATGAAATTTTAGAACTGCAAAGACATCATAAAATATTCATGATCTTGAACCCCCTTATCATTGTGAGCATAATGTTTAGAATTTAGAACCTAATCAATATAAAAGCAATACTCATAGTTACCCAAACTTGTATCTTAACCTTTGGTAGCCATTTTCCATATCGAGAACACGTGGGGATGTCTCCATACATAAGGAGACTTAAATTTTTTTTTTCTTTGCATCTCAATATGTCTCTCGGAAGCGTCTCTTGAAAATTGGCAAACTTCCTATGGAAGTCTCATAGATATATCATATCAATTACATTGGTTTTTTCTTTAAGTATTTGATATCTAGTTGACAAGGGCTAAAACCAAAGAAATACACTAATAGACTTGTAATTTTCTACTTTTGGCATGGAAATTAACGAGTTCTTTTATAGAAACCTTTCTTGTCTAAACCCAAAGAGGTATTGGTAACAAGAAAGAAAGAAAGAAATAAATTATATTAATGTCCACATATGACCAAAAGTCCAGTTAACAATAGAAATATTTAGGAAGAGAACACTAGAAGCAAAATCTTAAAAAGTATAGAAGACAAAATAAAGCACTGTACCAATAGCAAATAGCAATGGTGAGAGCACAAGAGCCCCGAACATGTGCCAATGAAGGTTGGAAGGAAATCTCATTAGATACCTCTATTTATGTTTGAAGTGGAGTCATTGTCCGAGCCATCATTAGTCACTATGAAAGCTCTAATAATGCTTGCTAGGGAGTATCCAAGGTCAGAGAGGCTTGGCTGAGAGATCCTAGGAGGAAGTAAAGCTCTTTAGAAACTTCCCTAACATCCAAGATTGGTGTAGCTCTGGTAGTAGAAAAAAAACTCGTACTATGAGTCTGCCTTTGTGGTCTAGAGGGCGGCTGGTAAGTAGTAGATCCATGTCGCCATGATGTTGAGGGAGAGTGGACTTGAAAATTTGAGTAACCTTAGTCTTGGTGCACTAAGAGAAACGCTGCCTGATTGATCTATCAGTGTTGATATGTGAAGTATTAGTATCCATAGGGTGTTTTGTGTTGCCTATTGCTTGGGTGCATTGGAAAAAAGAGGTGATCAATGTGTTCGTAGTAAATGGTATTAGAATAATATCTTTCTATTTATGTTATTAATGGTTATCTTAGGATATTTCTATTTCAGTCTTAGTTTAGTTTAGTTTAGAATGTTTCTATTAGTTTTGCTTTATTAGCTGTATTCTCTATTTAGAAACATCTTGTATTTCCCTTTAAATAGAGCTGTGCTCTTCATTGTAATTATCTCATTCAGTTAATATAATTATGTTATTCAGTAACATGGTATCAGAGCCGATCTGAGTCCAACTCCCTCACGGGAGGGCTCAGGATCTTGGGAGGGCTCTTTGTTTTTCAGAATTTGGGGAATTTTTAAAAAATTCGTGGCCTCTTGTTTTTTAGCGAATTTTTTTTATTCGTGGGGCATTTTTGTTCTAAAATTTGAGGGTTTCCTGGTGTCGCCTCTGGTTTTGTGACCTGCATGCCTAATCGATGTTGTTGGGTTTTAATAATTTTGCCCTCAAAAATTATTTGATGGGTTTTTAATATTTTTTTGTCCCTGAAAAAATTCTGATGGGTTTTAATAATTTTTGTCCTTAAAAAATTCTGTATGGTTTTTTGATCTTTTTGCTTGAAAAAATCATGGGAGGGTTTATAATTTTTTCATCAAAAATTAAGGGTTTGCACCTGTATGCCCTAGTCAGGTTTTTTGCAGTTCGGGAGGGCTCTCTGGTTTCTGGATAGGTTTTACTGTTTTTTCCTTAAAAACAATGATTTGTATTCTGATCCGTGTCTCGGATTTCGTGTTTGGTTTTGATCGATTTTTCACCTTAAAAATCGTGTTCGGTTTTGATCGATTTTTATCCTCAAAAATCGTGTTTGGTTTATACCATGTGTAAGCACCTAGGTTTGGCAATTTTTTCCTCAAAAATCGTACTTTGTTGCAGTCTGTTTTGGTCGCACTTGGAGTTGCTGAGGTGAACATCTGCACTGCTGACTTCTTGCAGTCTGTTTTGGAGTGTCATGCTCATCTGCAAAAGTTTGGAGGGTTTGCCGATTTTTCCTCAAAATCGTGGCAGTTGTTCTTGGTGTGTCTCTGGTTACAGGGAGGGATAGTTCTCCAACATCAGGTTGGATGGTTGTTGTTGTTTTTGGTTATTTCCAAAAGTTTTGCAGTTTCTGGGAGGGTTGGTGGCAGACTCATCTCAAGTGCCAAAGTCAGTGGCAAGCTCTTGTCTTTTGTTGTAGAAGCGTTCTGAGAAGGAGGAGGCAGCCTTCTCTGTTATCTCTTTGGGTAGTTAGAATGATGACCATTAAGGGAGGGTATTAGAATAATATCTTTCTATTTATGTTATTAATGGTCATCTTAGGATTTTTCTATTTCAGTCTTAGTTTAGTTTAGTTTAGAATGTTTCTATTAGCTTTGCTTTATTAGCTGTATTCTCTATTTAGAAACATCTTGTATTTCCCTTTAAATAGAGCTGTGCTCTTCATTGTAATTATTTCATTCAGTTAATATAATTATGTTATTCAGTAACAAATGGGGCATCTAGAAATGAAGTGTTTCTTGGTCTTCACCTCCCAGAGGGAGCAAAGACAGTAGATCCAGTCTTGATGGAGATGTGATGATCAATTACAACCCGTAACTGGTGAGAACACACTCATTTAGCCAAGGGGAAATCTCAAGCAATGAGATTGTGGTGTTGGAGATAGTGAGGGCAACGAATAATACCATCGACCATCTATGAGAAATGTTCAAAATGTGAAAAGCCAGCTTGGAGCTGATGCAGGTGGTTAAGATACACTGTTTGTAGATGTCCTCTTTAGCAAGCTCTAGTGATTACGTCCTTTGTGGGAAGGAGCTATGGGAGGTGCATCCAAGGAGTACATGAAAGGGGGTAGCCTATCAATAGAGATGCCAATAGAAAGAAGCAGCAACCAAGTCTCCAAGAGAAACAATAAAAGGCTTAAGATATCTCTACATGCACATAAGTTATCGATTGAATGAAAATATAGCAATCTCAAAGTATTCCCATACCATGTTTTGAAAATAATGTCATTTCTGTCCTGGTTCTCAGCCGCCATCTGCAGGTGGCTGGTTTAAATTTTAACTGTTTGTTATGATGATAATTATCAAATATACAAGCAATTAATCTTTGCTTGCATTGACAATTATTCCTAGTTTTTAAAAAATTAGTATTTAAAGATAAAAATAAAATTTAAGCATTTTACATTTTTCTAAGTTGTATAACCATTGTAAAACATTTTTTTTCTAAATTTAAATTGTATATAGATTTACTTTTTTCCATCCCAAGTATCATCCACCATTTTTTAAAATGAAATATGGGGACTCGTCCAATCTCCTGTACCAGTACTAGTCACTGTCTGCTGGTCACTACGGTGATACTTCAAATAATGCAAAGACAGATGTATACTCTCGATATTACAGGTGCTATTTTTCTGTAGAAAAAGGATTGCTTGCTGGATGATATTTAACATGCAAATTGATTTCAGGATCCATATGCTTACCAGATAGTTTTGCTCTAAATGAAGGTGAGGTTGAGTAAAGATCATGACTCCCAATTCAAGTTGTTCCTTTGTGGGGAAACCTAAAAAAATGTTGCACCTCTGCCAAATTTGTTTGAGGTCATAAGTAAAAAGTATCCATTTTAATTGATAAATGACATTGATAATGTTGTTGGTTATCCTCTCCTGTCCTTTTTTACTTGGCAGTAGATCATTGACTAACAAATTAAATATAGACTTCCCAAACTGACAGTTTGACATAAATCAGTCTGGTTGGCAGTGTTATCCAGTGGTTGTGTGGTCACCTTCTTAAACTGGCTGGAATGTTGGTATCATAACAAAAAGTAATGCTCCTTTCAAGGTAATTGAATGCATCCTCCAAGAAAATTTTGGATGGGGTCTTATTGTTTTCTTTTGTTTGATAGATAGGTGTTTTTATATCAAATTTATAAAAATGAATTACAAATTTTGAGGCTATCAGATTGCTTCTGTTGTGAGCTCTAACTGATACTGGCTTTATTTTTCACAACTCCTGTCAAAACAGGGAAAACACCAAAGCCGGAGAAAAACTGAAAACCCTGAACTCAACTGTGAGTTTTGGGTGCAGTTGTAACAGTTGCAGAAAAAACCACCATCATTGAGCAAAATAATACTCGAAGTTGCAATGGATTATGGATAAGAACAGATGGAGAGAGGCCTATGTAGTTCTGCAGCCCACAAACTTCCACCCATTCTCCACAAAAACCTGCAGAGGATAAAGATCATTTGGCAATTAGATAGATTCAACGTCAATGCTTAATTTCAGGGGTCCCTTCCTGTTCCCATCTTTCTGTTTCAACACGGATGGATTGGTTTTTCTTTCACCATGATAGGAAAAGTTGTGTCATTCTGTATGGAGCTAAGCTGGTTATACTTCCATTACCTATCATGTTTTTATTCTTTGAGAATTTTATGATTGTTGCTAACCTCTCTTGTAACATCTTCAAGTAAAAAGTTTGGATTTAACTCCATGTTTAATGATGCTATTAGTTTTTAACTCAATGTAAAAGATGGTTGATAGTTGATGTCTATATTCAGGGTGATTGAAAATTAGAACTCTATAATTTTTTCCAGAGCATTGATCCGATTCCCTTTTGG
This sequence comes from Cunninghamia lanceolata, assembly GCA_027924645.1. Lineage (NCBI taxonomy): Eukaryota > Viridiplantae > Streptophyta > Pinopsida > Cupressales > Cupressaceae > Cunninghamia > Cunninghamia lanceolata. The sequence goes on from BSBN01000771.1 coordinate 3,059,770, forward strand.
AATGGATTTATCCGATATAGATGGAAGCATTTATTAATTTTTATCACACTTATTTCCTTTAGGAATAAATATTTCAGATACAGATGGAAGCAATATAAATTTTATACCATGCACATCAATTGTTAACTCCCAATTAATGGGTCTCATGTTTGTAATCAATGGTACACATTTCTTTTGAGTTAATTTTATTAGGTGGTGCATTTTGAACCATTGGAATTTATGCCGTGAAGTTCATTACTTGAAAGATATTCCTCCAGAAGTCTTCTTCCTGTATTATGAATGGATTACATTTAATAGTTGCCTTTGCAAAATAATGATTACGCTTTTCATTGTTTTGCTAGTTTATGTTCCATTTTGCAAAGTGATGCCTATATTCATTACAGGCACACCATTGTCACAAGAGAAACAATATTGGAAAGTAATGACAACTTAAAATATGTATTAGATATTTCTATCAAAATAACTTATCAAGAATTACAATCTTAGAACCTAGAAAAAAATGATCCAGCAGGGCAAAGACATGATCCGATATCAGAGATTAAATTCATGAATATTGTAAAATATAGATGATTAATGACTTTTCTTTTATAGAAAGGAGGAAAGGCCAATTCCATAATTTTATTGACTGCAAGGGTTGAGGGTCATTGATAATGTGTTGCATCCTTTGAAGGCACTGATTTTAGCTGGTTGTAAACAAGTGCAGTGATCGATTCACTGCAGCCCAGGGCACGAGATGATGCAAGGTCTATTGTTCAATTGGGGAGGATTCCAATGCCATTTCAATCCAATATCTGTCTTGGGTGTCCATGTTAAGATTTAATAGCATTGTGAGTATATATTGCCTTGTATTTGAATGTCCACCTCTTAGTAATGACCCTTTTTGTTAATTAGTTAGAGATGGTTGACCTAGTAGGTTATGCCTAGCACATAAGATGTTATATTACAACTTCTAGTGTTATTGGAATGCCATTTAAAGTAATAATATTTAAATTATATTCTAATCAATAACAACATTTTAAGTTTTACATGTTTACCATAATCACACGAGTATTTGTGATAAATGGAATATTTTGTTAATAAAAGAATAAAATCTCTCATGACCTCCAAAATTATTAGTGCTGAAACATAGGCGGCCCCCCCCCTGCCCCGCAAAAAAAAAAAAAAAAAAATGCAAGTGAAAGGTACAATGTCGTTAAATTTGGTTGCTTAAATCGACTGTTTATAATATATGGTGATTTTTATAAATTTGCAATCCAAAACTTAATATTTATAATTGTAGATAGATTCCTTGTTGAATTATGTTAAGCGGTGAAAAAAATTGCCAATTTTTCAATAAACGGGGTGAAAGCTTTGAATTAGATAATCGGGAAGGGCTCGAACCCATATACAGAAGCTTGAAGGCGAATGAAGCGAGTTTCACAAGCAGTGAAATAGAGAAATGGTATTTTGAAAGGGCTCGAACCCTTTAACAACCAAAGGCAGCCTCACTGCGAAAAACAAGGACAAATTTTCAGGGACTAGACGACTCAAGAACTCGAGCTATCAAAATGAACGCTTTTGACCCGAGGGAGCAAAGTAGAAACAGACTTAGGAAGACCTTTCTTCCTTCTCTGAACAATGATCTATGAACACATAGAGTCTAAGTCCACAGAACACGGAGAGAGAGGGGAATCCTCTTTAGATTCCACAACTAAAGATGGAACACGAGAAGAGGGGAAAGCCCCAACACAAGAAGCTGGGGTACTTGATGGCTGAATAGGAGTAGGGAGCACCACATCGCCCGCAAGAGAAGGGGCAATCAACGGCTGATCAGAAGTCACAGGATGAAGCAAGGGACTTGTGGTAACCACGACCGCTAAAGCACCCTTAGAAGTGGGTGAAACAACAATCGGAGAGGGCGCACCAACCGACGAGGGAGTATCCTTCAGAGAGTCAAAAGCACTGATGGTCAAGTGAACATTCGAAGCGTTCTTCCACCAGGGTGACTTGCAACGAGAGTGGGGAAAAACGGAGGCTAGGTGGCCAGTGGCAAAGCACCGTCTACATCTGAATGGAAGGTCCTCATAATCAAGTAGTTGAGACCATGACCTATCCCTAAGCTGCATAACCACCTCCCCATGAAGGGGTTTGGAGATGTCAATGTCGACTAGAATGTAGGCTAATGTGGAGTGTTCCATGTGAGAGGTTGAAGAATCCACCATCAGGAAGCGACCTATAGCATTTCCAATGTCCTCGTAATATGAATCTTCCTAGCATTGAAGAGGGAGATTCGGGAACTTAACCCAGAAGAAGGATCTCTCTCACATTCAATGTTTCAGGTGTGACAAGTATGGCCACTTTGCTTGAGATTGTAAATTAAGGTCTACACAACTTATTTCTATTGCAGAAATTGCCATGAAGGAGCCAAGCTCTGATACCATGTTGAGACATGGACCAGCTAGGACTCGAACCTAGGACCTTCCATTCGCTGTTGGAGTGCTCTACCCCTGAGCTACTGGCCCCTCTTGGACCAGTCATCATTGGTCTGGGTGTGGCTTATTTACAACACCAACACCCCCCTTAAGCCACACCTCTCGTGTGCTTGGGGCTCCTAGCCTGGGCCTGGCTCTGATACCATGTTGAGACATGGACCAGCTAGGACTCGAACCTAGGACCTTCCATTCGCTGCTGGAGTGCTCTACCACCGAGCTACTGGTCCCTCTTGGACCAGTCCATCGTTGGTTTGGGTGTGGCTTATTTCCAACACCAACACCCCCACTTAAGCCACACCTCTTGTGTGCTTGGGGCTCCTAGCCTGAACCTGGCTCTGATACCATGTTGAAACATGGACCAACTAGGACTCGAACCTAGGACCTTCCATTCGTTGCTGGAGTACTCTACCACTGAGCTACTGGCCCCTCTTGGACCAGTCCATCATCGGTCTGGGTGGCTTATTTCCAACACCAACACCCCCCCTTAAGCCACACCTCTCGTGTGCTTGGGGCTCCTAGCCTAGGCCTGGCTCTGATACCATGTTGAGACATGGACCAGCTAGGACTCGAACCTAGGACCTTCCATTCGCTACTGGAGTGCTCTACCACTGAGCTACTGGCCCCTCTTGGACCAGTCCATCATTGGTTCGGGTGTGGCTTATTTCCACCAACACCCCCCTTAAGCCACACCTCTTGTGTGCTTGGGCCTCCTAGCATGAACCTGGCTCTGATACCATGTTGAGACATGGACCAGCTAGGACTCGAACCTAGGACCTTCCATTCGCTGTTGGAGTGCTCTACCACTGAGCTACTGGCCCCTCTTGGACCAGTCCATCGTCGGTCTGGGTGTGGCTTATTTCCAACACCAACACCCCCCCTTAAGCCACACCTCTCGTGTGCTTGGGGCTCCTAGCCTGGGCCTGGCACTGATACCATGTTGAGACATGGACCAGCTAGGACTCAAACCTAGGACCTTCCATTCATTGCTGGAGTGCTCTACCACTGAGCTACTGGCCCCTCTTGGACCAGTCCATCGTTGGTTTGGGTTTGGCTTATTTCCAACACCAACACCCCCCCTTAAGCCACACCTCTCGTGTGCTTGGGGCTCCTAGCCTGAACCTGGCTTTGATACCATGTTGAGACATGTACCAGCTAGGACTCGAACCTAGAACCTTCCATTCGCTGCTAAAGTGCTCTACCACTGAGCTACTGGCCCCTCTTGGACCAGTCCATCGTTGGTCTGGGTGTGGCTTATTTCCAACACCAACACCCCCCCTTAAGCCACACCTCTCGTGTGCTTGGGGCTCCTAGCATGGGCCTGGCTCTGATACCATGTTGAGACATGGACCAGCTAGGACTCGAACCTAGGACCTTCCATTCGCTGCTGGAGTGCTCTACCACTGAGCTACTGGCCCCTCTTGGACCAGTCCATCGTCGGTTTGGGTGTGGCTTATTTGCAACACCAACACCCCCCCTTAAGCCACACCTCTTGTGTGCTTGGGGCTCCTAGCCTGAACTTGGCTCTGATACCATGTTGAGACATGGACCAGCTAGGATTCGAACCTAGGACCTTCCATTCGTTGCTGGAGTGCTCTACCACTGAGCTACTGGCCCCTCTTGGACCAGTCCATCGTCAGTCCGGGTGTGTCTTATTTCCAACACCAACAGGTCTGATGTTGAGAGGATCAGTAAGGGGGTTGAAGGAGCTAGACCATGGTTTAATGAAGAGAGAATGCAGTCCCCACATCCAAACCCGATTGTTCATCACAGTATCCTGCTCCTCTGGGGAATTGAAGGTCACCACAAAGAAACCCCTGGCGCACAGAAATAACTCTATCTTGCCCTCCACCGAGGGCTTCCATGACTCCAAGACCCACTTGTGTAGGTCTAGCAGGGACAACCACAAGTTGTTGAATCTATAAACAACCCCATGACTCATAAAAATCCTCATTCTCAAGAACCTCATGCCGACACACCACAACTGGGGGAGGTAGTGCAAAGGTCAGAGGAGAAGCTCTTGAAGATGGGCGAGAAAGAAGCTTCTTGCAAGGTAAAGTACCATCTGCTTCAGGAAAGAGGGACCGAAAGGAGCCACACCCTCCTGAAGGTTCGCTAAAACTGTAGGGCGTTGGGGGAAAGCCCGTCACAGGAACAAAGACGCCATCAGACGCTTCAGAAGGAATGCGTAAACCACAGGACATTGGGGGAAACTCTGCTGGAACCTACACAACAACTTAACACCCAAGATCTGCATCCAACACAAAACCTTTGAGTGCATGAGAACCTGACTCCGGCGTAGCTAAGGCGCCATCAGAAGAATTGGTCATCATAGCCAACCCAAAACCACAACGCATGACAGACCCAGGGATAGCATCAACGATGTGCTAGATTAGAGGTTCGACAATGCCATGGGATGGGGCCAAACCTTTGGGGAAGGGGAGAGAATCACCTTCTCTGATTTCAAACCGAGTGGGAGCGGAAGTGCAATGATTTTCTCTCAAATATGTTGTCTTTTTAAACGGGGTGAAAGTTATGCCCCATAAAAAATTGCGCAATATATTTGACTTTGGAGGCCAAAAAATGTGTTAAAACAACACAATTTACAAATTGTCTCAACGCTACTTTGTCGGTGATGGAAATAGCTTTCCATTGACTATAAATTTGTCAAATTTTGCCTCAGTGGGTGAAAATTATGGCAAAAAGAAAATGTGCCCCCCTTATGAACACTACAAAGATTCTAGTGGTTGACCTGACAAAAAATTTTAACTCTAGCGGTCAACTAAACACTAGGGGTTAGCATTTGTTGTTGGTAGTTACTATATATAACATTAAATGTTATTTAGAGACTGGCAACTACAAGATTAACTGTTACAATAAGTGCTAGTAGTTAATGTCTATTACAAACAATAACTGTTTAACTACAATGCTGGTTGTATTAGTTATAACAATTAATAACAAATGTAATTTGTAAGCATATAATGCTAACTGCGATTACACATGTTAACATAACTATGAACAAACACTTGCAACAAAAGTTTAAACATTTTGAAACCATACTAATTGAAATCGTAGCTTGCATAAATTGAAGCAGATTTGAGATCTGCAAAGAGCCTCTCATGGAAGATCAAAGACCTCGACTTGGTGGAATGAGGGATGCACTTGGTGGGGAAAATGCCGCTATGTAGACACGAGGATCCGCCACTGTATTTTTGGCCACCATCTTGGTAATGGAAACCCAACTGGAGAGTGATGCCAATGTGGGAAGAAATGGGTCGAGACCCACAAAATTGACCCAGGGAACTTTTAAACCCACGGCCAAACAATAGCAAAGGGCGGCTTGAAGATGTCAAACAGCCACTAAAAAACCCTCGTCCACCATAATGCCGAACTCTTCAAATAATAAACCTTTGACTGCAAACAACAATGTTAAAAATATGCCCAAACTCTCGATTGGATGCTTCAAAACAAACAAACCAGAGAGGAAAGTGAAACCCTCGACAACTTGAATCCACCAACCAGATGATAAAATTCGCCCCAACAAATAGAGGAATCTACAAAAAAATTCACCAAATCGATGAAGGGATCCGAAAAAATGTTTTTCTAAAAAAATTGCATTTTTGCAAAATAAATCTATACAATTCTGTACGGTGCTGTATAGGCCATACGATAGAGGGTAAAATGTTTTTGCAAAAATTTTCTTGTGTCGATTTTGACGAAATGACAGGATTTTTTGACTATCTCAGGACTTCCAGACTCAATGGTGAGGTCCTCTTGGCTCTAGAGGAACTCTTGACTAGGCTACGTGTGGGATTTTCTCAAAAAAGAGAAGGGTTTTGCTAGCATGGCTTTGATACCATGTTATGATTGCCAAGATCAAAAAGCAAGAACCAAAATGGACTCCTACAAGCTACAAGCACACAATAAGCCAAAATTACATTGCCAAAAGTTAAGTAAAATGTACAAGGAAGCCTTGCATATATAGGCGAGGTAGTGGAGGTAGAAAGGTAGGACACAACGACTGACTACCTCTCCAAAAGTGCAATACTTGTATAGGTCAAATGACATTTGTTTGAACAAGTGGAAAGTATGCATGCATTAGGTGTCTCATAAAGTGAAGGCACATGTCTCAACCACATAAGGTGAGACAAAACTCTAAAAGTCTCTGAGTGGAGACTTAAGCATAGTGTGAATAGGACCTAGCCAATCTAGATAGGTAAAAGCTATTTTAACACTAACAAAGTTTTCATTTGGTAAGTTGATAAAATACAATGGAAGCACTTGCAATCTAGTTGTAGGTCCAGACAAAAATTTCGTAGGTGTCACATGTTGGGATCCCGTTTCACTGTGCCCAAAAATCCATAAAAATCCCATGTTTGTGCTTCTTTGTTGCCTTGGCCTATTTTTCCCATCATTTATATTTGATTTGAGATATTTTTAAATGGCTCCCCATCCTAAAAAATCATCTAGGAAAATCCTCTAAGTCCTTAAAGTTTCCTCCTAAGTATGATAGTGCTTAAAGTGTTTGCCTTTCAATAGGTTTGCCAGTTTGCGAACTTGCTAAAATCCCAAAAGTGCCTTGTGTTTCAACTTTTTGGCAAGTTTGTGAACTGACGAACCTACAAAAAATAATTCATTGGTTCATTTTTGTGGTGAAACATTGACATGCTAAAAAAGGGAGAGTAAAGAAGACAAAGGAAGGAAAATAAAGCAGCTTTCGATAAGTTCGCAAGTTCGTAAACTTGTTGAAACATGGAAAAAACATAATGCACACTAAAATGCAAGGGAACTTGGGAACTCAAAATCCTAATAGAATTTGGGATGGATGAACAAGCTAGATTTGCTGGGATAAATTCCATGAAAACTATGTTTTAAATAATAAATAATCCAACCCTACTCAAAATCAAGGACACTCCTTCACAAATCCTCTTCTATTTCTGATGTGAACAAACTCTAGAAATTGTTTTTCAAGTTCTCTGCAATGCCTATCCATGACCTATTCATCAGGTCTCAAATAGCTCTATCAAAACCTTTTTTCTTGAATCTCTTGAAAACCCTATATTCCTTATTCCTAAACTTTGCATTACGTCTTTGAAAGGACCATGCATCCATAACTAGCATCTTGAATGGGCTTTCCTTACCTAGGTAAGCTTGAGAACAAATTCCACTACCTGTTGAACTGTAGTAGCACAACATTTTTATTTCAGCAAGGAGTTTGACTCAAAGAACACATACTAGTCTAGCACAATTAGGTAGGTATTACTAATGATGGCATATTTTGTTATTGTATCAATCTACAAGGAACATGGATTTAGAGTTATTTTCCTTTTGCAATTATTTGATGCTATTGTCATTTGCTTAAACTTGGTGGAAGTGTGCAAAATATTAGTGTAAATTTTCCTCAGGTTCTTGACATAGTGTCATTCCTTTATTTTACCTTCTAATTCCTTAAGTCTACTCCCTTAGTTTTGATAGAGGGCTAGATATGTATCTCTGCAATACCATATTTGGTCCTCTGCCATGCATATTTCTATTTTGATTTCTCTAACCTTGTTTGTGTTTGCATATGTCACATGAGACTTCCACTCGAGGAGCTTAAGTTAAACAATATTTGCATATTCTATTGCTATATAAACTTATATAGTTTCTATTTACTCGCCTATCTGATAAATGAATATTTGTAATAATAAACAAAATTAATATTGCATACCAGATAGAGGAGTAAAGTATATCTTTATTAGCACATGAAAGTATTACAGAAGTAGACTAGAGATGGTCGGCCAAGGATCAGAGTCGATTCAACTACATCATACCCCTTCCTTGATGATACAAAGACTATTTGAAATACTCGACGGTTGCTAAGAGGAACACAACCGTCAACTAACTAACTCTTACAACCACCCGAGAGTTGACAAACAATTAATACATAGTCGGATAACCTAAATTATCAAATATAATAATCAGCATTTTACATGGACTACATCATCCCCCCAAAAGAAAAAGTCATCTTCTAGACGATGGAAAAACCATGAAGTATCATGTGACATTAGGTAAGTTGTGCCAAACTGACGACAATGTTGAAGAACTTGGAGGAAAACCTGGAAGTATAGGTGAAGTAGAAGTAGAACCAACACATCCTGAATGGTGAAGAACAACCAACCAAAGGACCCAATTTGATTGCACACTGAAGGCTAAGAATGTTGTACGCAATTGAGCACTGAACTGAGATAGTACTACAAGCATCTTAGAAGCATTCTGATCATGAAAAGATTGTTTAGTGTCCCCATATGCCATGAATGTACATCCATTTAATTCACCAACTGACAAGAATGATTCTCTATTTTTGCCTGGTTTAGTCTTACAAATGGAAGGTGTGGTCGATTGCAATGAATGGTTGACTAGAAATGCTTAATTGTATGACAATAAAGGTTTAAATGCCAGAGGTTTTTCAATCACCCAAGTATAGTTGATTGAGTATAGTTGACTGGAGCGCAAATATGCTTCTGACTTGTACGATCAGGGGAATGAGGGACTGGGGTCGATTGGAATGTTTTTAATCGTACGACCACTCGTACGACCCCTTTGAATCTACAAGGTTTTAGTCGCCTCCAACTTTCTTGTACACACTCTCTAGAGGAAATCGTGCACTCTCCACTTTGAATCTGATAACGACTTCTAACATCTTTTTGATCTCCTCTTGCACTTTTTCCATGTAATTCTTGTTCGGAGGTATTCCCTTCAGGTCTTTATATGTCCAGGCAAATATGTCCTTGTACTTGAGAATTTTTTTAAATGCGGCCACCTTCAACACTAGATTCCAATCGTCGCCCACCAAAATCAACTTTTGGTTACTTTCATCTCCCAGATTCACCTTACTCGTCGATGACTCCTCGTACATGATCACTTTATCTGGCTCAAATTTGTGTGCTAGTGAATCATCTACTTTGGCGTCACCCTCATATTCTCCATATGATGACGAAAATGTATGACTTGCTGTTATGAGATGATCTTCTTCTTCATGCTTAGGTGTACGATTCACCTCTGGGAGATCACTTGGAGTACATCTTGTAGTCGATGGATGACTTAGCTCCGTCGCTAATCCCTCTAGCGTTCAACTTGTCTTTGCTACCAATCCATCTGGCATATGACTTCTTCTGGGAGAGGGATTTTCTTCAATCTCGCTGATCTGGATCATGTTGTACATGCTGGTTGAAACACCTCATATTCTTCCATCTGCCAATGAAATAGTCCGCTGAGTGAACTTGTTTCATGTTTGGAGCATGGCTATAATTCCAATACTCCCTCGTCGTCAGGCTCCATGGGTCCTATTTCTCCCATCGATGTCTCTCCTACATCTGAATTGGAATTGGAAGAAGCCATTTCTTCACTCACGACTTGCGTCTTTAGGTCTATAATAAATTTTCTTCTTTTGTTTTCAATTAACAGGGTGTTTCTCTTCCAATTATGATCGGCCTTCGTCGCTATCAACCATCCTCTCCAAGAAGTGCATCATACAAAATTTAACAGGAAGTGTTGAGTGCTGATTTTCACCTTCTGTCCCATCAATACTCCTAGAGCCTTAATTCCATGTTGGTCGGCTCCTATCAACTGGAAGGTCAGCAGCCACAGGGTTGACTTCCCCAAGTTTCTCCATGTATCTTTGGGTAGTATGTTACTCTTGAGCCTCCATTGACGATTGTATTGGTCAGAGTTCTATCGGGAAACTCCATATGGACGACTGCCGGCTACTTCCCCACGTTGATTGCCAGCAACATTAGATCGACGACTTGCTTCCAGCTCGGTGGTGGTTCCACTATGACATCATCATTCGTATATTTCTTGTTCATTTGCTCTTGGTCCACCACATTAGATATTGCCACCCTCAATTGTGGCATGCTTTGTAATAGGTCGGTCATCTTTATAGGTATGGTCGTTTGCAACACTTGGTTGGCAATGCTCTTATCCGATTCTAGTTGGTCAGATGCACTGGATTTTACATTAGACAGCGTTTGTTCTTTCAACATTGCATGTTCGACCTCCATTTTGGCTTCCCAGAGTCTCTCTTTCTCCATACGAGGGTCAAGGTAGATGACCTTCTTTGTCTGTGCTCAGGTGATGGCGAAGACTTCTTCTTCTCCTATGTCAATCAGATTGATACTACCTTGCTATTTTGGATAGTCAAATTGTCTTCGTAATCACTTGGTCCACACCATTTGAACAATAATTGCATTTTATCTTTCTTGTTTGGCAATCTCTCGCACATTGTCCCCATTTGTTACATTGTCGACACTATATGATCGAACATCCTTTGGAGTTGTATTGTATTTAACTTTGACCTCCGCCTCTTTGATTTTGATAATCGCCTGGAGATGTGTTCTATGGCTTCGACGGAGTGGACTGCTCTCCCTGTGTGAAGAGTACTTGTGTACTCTTGGTCTCAAGTTATACGGGCACTCCTTTATCTAATGACCCATAGCCTGACAAATCTCACAAAACAATTTTCTGGGACAACTACTTTTGGTGTAACCTTCACTTTTGCACTTGGAATGCCAGAGTTCAGTGGATTCTTTGTTGGTTTCTTTCTCCTTCTTCAATTCTTTCATCATTCGGAGCATGTCCCTATGGAGCGCTTGTATCGTTCTTGCCTTCACTATCGCTACTGTCATTCAAACTACCATCTTCCTCTATTTTTTTTTGGCTACCGGAGGACATTTTGTCTTCATTTTCTATGTCCTTCGCTTGATTGTAGGCTTCTACGTATGAAGAGGGTGGTACTACCTTCATCTTTTTTCTTAATGACAAAATTAAACCTTCGATGAACCACCTTTTCTTGAGACCGTCAGCAGGTTCTTTTTCTAATTTTACAAGTAGTTCTTTCAGTCTATGGTTATAAGCTCATACGTTCTCATGCTTACCTTGCCTAGTATTGTAAATTTTGGATACTATTTCATTATCATCTTGCAACAATTTAAACTCTTGTTCAAAGGCCTTTTGTAATCTCTCCCACGTGTTTCAGGAGGCTTGGTCAAGTTCGGTATACCAGTCAATTGCTGCACCTCACAGGGTGGCTAGAAAAGGGCGTAGCCAAATTCCCTTATCATCTTGCCTATTTGCTGCCCAGATTGTCTCACAAGTCTTACAGTGCCTAATAGGATCCTCCGATCCATTGCCTGTAAACTTGGGCAACTTCTGTTTTTCTCCACTGGGGCTTACCATGGTTTTGTTCTGATGTAAACTTCATGCCTGGAACCTACTTGCTAGGGAGTTTCAATTCGAACGTTCCGGTGCTTCTCTCGCACTCTCGGCCACGTGAGAATCCTCCACTCTTCTAATGTCAGTGTTCCGTGCACTTGTTTCGCCTTCATATTTTCTTTTAGACACTCTTGGCTCCACTTCTTCTCCTTCAATTGACAACCCTTGGATGCCTCGAAGGTTGCTCTCGTACACTTCTATGAAGGAATTTAATTCCGACTTCCAACTTCCCTCATCCAGAGACGGTTGTTTTGACTTTTCAACTTGATCGGAAAGATCAATCCACACGTCGTCTGGCAGTGGAAGATGCCTCGTTATTTCTTCCCACTCTACGCTCATGTGATTATTTCTAGTGGAAATGTGTTTCATCTCCCGATTATGAGTCCTGCTCGCACTCCAATTCTGACTTTTACTTCAGGATGGACTTCGGCTTCAAACTTCAGCAATCTCTCTTAGTCTTTTTCTACATTCTCTTTGTTCTACTAGCCTAAAAGATCTTCTGATCTCTTGATCCTGACCACGTGGTCTCTTCTCACCTTTATTGGAGTCTAAGCTCACGAATCTCTTATATTGGACCTGATTTCTTTTAAGGCAACGACGCCAATGTTTACTCGCCCATCTGATAAATTAATATTTGTAATAATGAACATAATTAATAATGCATACCAGATAGAGGAGTAAAGTATATCTTTATTAGCACATGAAAGTATTACAGAAGTAGACTAGAGATGGTTGGCCAAGGATCAAAGTCAATCCGACCACATCATACCCCTTTCCTTGACGATACAAAGACTATTTAAAAGACCCAACGGTTGCCAAGAGGAACACAACCGTCAACTAACTGACTCAGTCGAGAGCCGACAAACAATTAATACATAGTTGGATAACCCAAATTATCAAATATAATAATTGGCATTTTACAGGGGCTACAATTTCCTTATTTCCTTTTCTAATCATCATTAGTTTGTGTTATATTTTGAAGATTGTTGCAATTTAGCTGTTTAACACTTTTCTGTATCATTTGATTTATATGCAAGAAATAGTGCATGCATCTGTTTCTATCACTTTTATGAAATTTCAAATTTTAGAGCATTGCCTGGATACTCTATGCAACTACATGACAACCTCATAAGATTGTCTGGCAGGTCATAATTTGTTTGTTTACTTTTGTTCTTATGGACTGGCATTCTTTTCCAGATTTTTCTCTATAGATGAACAGTTAGCTTGCTACTGTGGCTTCCCAAGATGCCGTGGAATTGTCAATGTTAATGACAATGAGGAGCAAGTAGGAACAATCAGTGTGTCACGTAGGGAGTTAACTGACTGGATACCTGATGATGGTGAATGAAAAAAACTTGAGCAAGTGCAGTGATTGTTTTCAGGTTGGTAAACTTTTTGTGCAGCACATAAAAGAAGTTGCTTATTCTTGTAGGGTTTTCCTTTTTATACCAAAAATTATTTCAAACCAAATGATTTTATTCAATTTCAGGACACTAACTGTTTCATGTCAGTTGGATTGTTATTTGCAGATCTTTCACTATTATGGTTATTTATCCAGTTGTTTTTTCAAAAATTTTGGAGTTCACAGCTTACATATTCCATAGTGGTTAATATTTGTGCCCCATATGTTAAGAGAACAGCTCTGATGAAGAGATGGGCTAAAATCAGGGTGCGGATACTGAAGTACAATCAGATTAATATTAAGATAATGTTCGATATTCAGTTGCCATTCAATTTCTCTACTGTTAATGGGACTGTTTATCGTGCCTGTTGAGGACAATTTATTGACATTCAATTCTCTTACCATTTTAAATTTGAGCTACTAAAAATGGTTATTCATTGAGAAGTTTTTTATTGCAGAAGAAATCCGTCCTGCTTCTATATACAAAAAACATCAACATGGGGAAAGGTTGTAATGGCTTCCAGTGATTTAGAACATCAACTTGGGGAAAGCATGCCTTCTTTTAAGCCCTTTGTAACATCAACTTTTTGAAAGCCTCTTGGTAATTAAAATTGCTGATTACCTTTGACCTGGATGAAAGGGATGTTAAGGATATTAGCCATAGCCAGGCCTTTGAAACTGCTTGTTGCTAAAGGTGGTGAATCGTGGTTGCAGTCCATTATTTTGGAAAGTTATACCTATTTGGCATTTGGATGCAGTCTTCTTCTGTCTCAATTTAATATAATAAGGTAAAGAGTGTATAATCGTGGGTAATTTTGAGTACAACTGCACCCAGATTGAAAAGAAGAAATGCATCCAACTACTGAATCTGCTCTTCTAGAAAGTGGATTGACCCCCAAGGGGAGTTTTGCAACATTTTTTGCGCATGTAAAATGTATCATTAGTAATTCCATCTATTGATTTGTTCTTCTCCAAGTTTTCATCTGAACGGTTTTGTTGTTTTGGTCTGGTTCGAGCTGCTTTCTGACGTTTGTTATTCTTTCCATTATATGAAACTTCGTGGAAGCTGAAACCGTGCATCAATATCATGAGCTATATAACAGGCAATACTTATTTGCATGCATCTTGTCTTTGATTTTGGCTTTCTTCACACAAAATATGGACATTCTTCTCAAATTGTTTTGTATTTTAAGTTTGACACAAAAACTGGCAACAATACAAGCTTCTCATGCATGTTAAATACTATGTTTCCCATGAATGAAATTTTAGAACTACAAAGACATCATAAAATATACATGATCTTGAACCCCCTTATAATTGTGAGCATAATGTTTAAAATTTATAACCTAATCAATATAAAAGCAAGACTCATAGTTACCCGGAAACTTGTATCTTGATCCTTAGTCATTTTCCCTATCGAGAACACATGGGGATGTCTCCATACATAAGGAGACTTTAATTTGTTTTTTCTTTGCATCTCAATATGTCTCTCTCAAGCGTCTCTTGAAAATTGGGAAACTTTCTATAGAAGTCTTTTAGATATATCATATCAATTACATTGGTTTTTTCTTTCAGTATTTGATATCTAGTTGACAAGGGCTAAAACCAAAGAAATACACTAATAGACATGTAATTTTCTACTTTTAGCATGAAAATTAACGAGTTCTTTTATAGAAACCTTTCTTGTCTAAGCCTAAAGAAATATTGGTAATAAAAAAGAAAGAAAGAAAGAAATTATATTAATATCCACATATGACCAAAAGTTAACAACAGTTACCAATTGAAAGATCTAAAAAGAGAGAACACTAGAAGCAAAATCTTAAAACTACATAAGACAAAATAAAGCATTGTGCCACTAGCAAATAGCAATAGTGGGAGTACATGAGCCCCAAACATGTGCCAATGAAGGCTGGAAGGAAATCTCATTAGAGACCTCTATTTATGTTTGAAGTGGAGTCATTGTCCGAGCCATCATCAGTCACTATGAAAGCTCTAATAGTGCTCGCTAGGGAGTATCCAAGGTCGGAGAGGCTGGGCTAAGAGATCCTAGGAGGAAGTAAAGCACTTTAGAAACTTCCCTAACATCCAAGACTGGTGTAGCTCTGATAGTAGAAAAAAAACTCGTAGTATGAGTCTGCCCTTATGGTCTAGACGACGACTGGTAAGTAGTAGATCCATGTCGCCATGATGTTGAGGGAGAGTGGACTTGAAAATTTGAGTAATCTTAGTAATGGTGCACTAAGAGAAATGCTGCCTAATTGATCTATCAGTGTTGATATGTGAAGTATTAGTATCCATAGGGTGTTTTGTGTTGCCTATTGCTTGGGTGCATTGGAAAAAAGAGGTGATCAATGTGTTAGTAGTAAAAAGCCAGCTTGGAGCTGATGTAAGTGGTTAGGATGTACTGTTTGTAGATGTCCTCTTTAGCAAGCTCTAGTGATGACGTCCTTTGTGGGAAGGAGCTATGGGAGGTGTATCCAAGGAGTACATGAAAGGGGGTAGCCTATCAATAGAGATGCCAATAGAAAGAAACAGCAACCAAGTCTCCAGGAGAAACAATAAAAAGGTTTAAGATATCTCTACATGCACATAAGTTTTATCGATTGAATGAAAATATAGCAATCTCAAAGTGTTCCCATACCGTGTTTTCAAAATAATGTCATCTGTCCTGGTTCTCAGCTGCCATCTGCAGGTGGCTGGTTTAAATTTTAACTGTTTATTATGATGATAGTTATCAAATATACATGCAATTAATCTTTGCTTGCATTGACAATTATTTCTATTCTTTAAAAAATAGTAATTAAAAATAAAAATAAAATTTAAGCATTTTACATTTTTCTAAGTTGTATAACCATTGCAAAATATTTTTTTTTTCTAAATTTAGATTATATTTAGATTTTCTTTTTTCCATCCCAAGTATCATCTATCATTTTTTTAAATGATTTATGGGGACTCGTCCAATCTCCTGTACCAGTACTAGTCACTGTCTGCTGGTCACTACGGTGATACTTCAAATAATGCAAAGACAGATGTATACTCTCGCTATTACAGGTGCTATTTTTATGTAGAAAAAGGATTGCTTGCTGGACGATAAATTGTTTTCAGGATCCATATGCTTACCAGACAGTTCTGCTCTAAATGAAGGTGACGTTGAGTAAAGATCATGACTCCCAATTCAAGTTGTTCCTTTGTAGGGTAAACCTAAAAAATTGTTGCATCTACCCCAAATTTGTTTGAGGTCATCAGTAAAAAGTATCCATTTTAATCGATAAATGACATTGATAATATTGTTGGTCATCCTCTCCTGTCCTTTTTTACTTGGCAGTAGATAATTGACTAACAAATTAAATATAGACTTCCCAAACTGACAGTTTGACATAAATCAGTTTGGCTGGCAGTGTTATCCAGTGGTTTGTGGTCCCCTTCTTAAACTGGCTGGAATGTTGGTATCATAACAAAAAATAACGCTCCTTTCAAGGTAATTGAATTCATGCTCCAAGAAATTTTTTGATGGGATCTAATTGTTTTCTTTTGTTTGATACAAAGGTGTTTTTATATCAAATTTATAAAAATGATTTACAAATTTTGAGGCTATCAGATTGCTTCTGTTGTGAGGATAAAGATTATTCGGCAATTAGATAGATTCAACGCCAATGCTTAATTTAAGGGGTCTTTCTTCCACCATGATAGGAAAAGTTGTGTTTTGTATGATTCTGTATGGAGCTAAGCTGGTTATATGTTGTCATTCTTTGAGAATTTTATGATTGTTGCTAACCTCTCTTGTAACATCTTCAAGTAAAAAGTTCGGATTTAACTCCATGTTAAATGATGCTATTAGTTTTTAACTCAATGTAAAAGACGGTTGATAGTTGATGTCTATATTCAGGGTGATTGAAAATTAAAACTCTATAATTTTTTTAGAGCATTGATCCGATTCCCTTTTGGAATGGATTTATCCGATATAGATGGAAGCATTTATTAATTTTTATCACACTTATTTCCTTCAGAAATAAATATTTCAGATACAGATGGAAGCAATATAAATTTTATACCATGCACATCAATTGTTAAGTCTCAATTAATGGGTCTCATGTTTGTAATCAATGGTACACATTTCTTTTGAGTTAATTTTATTAGGTGGTGCATTTTGAACCATTGGAATTTATGCCGTGAAGTTAATTACTTGAAAGATATTCCTCCAGAGGTCTTCTTCCTGTATTATGAATGGATTACATTTATTAGTTGCTTTTGCGAAATAATGATTATGCTTTTCATTGTTTTGCTAGTTTATGTTCCATTTTGCAAAGTGATGCCTATAATCATTACAGGCACACCATTGTCACAGGAGAACGACATTAGAAAGTAACGACAAATTAAAATATGTATTAGATATTTCTATCAAAATAACTTATCAAGAATTACAATTTTAGAACCTCGAAAAGAATGAACCAGCAGGGCAAAGATATGATATCAGGGATTAAATTCTTGAATATTGTAAAATATAGATGATTAATGACTTTTCTTTTATACAAAGGAGGAAAGGCCAATTTTATAATTTTATGGACTGCAAGGGTTGAGGGTCATTGATAATGTGTCACATCCTTTGAAGGCACTGATTTTAACTGGTTGAAAACAAGTGCAGTGATCGATTCACTGCAGCCCAGGGCATGAGATGATGCAAGGTCTATAGTTCAATTGTGGAGTATTCCAGTGCCAATTCAATCCAATATCTGTCTTGGGCGTCCATGTTAAGATCTAATAACATTGTGATGCAGGAGCATCCGGGCAGACTGGCGATCAATATCAACCAAAAACATTTTCAGGTTTGATTTTCAGTTTTGGTTTGTCTTTGGGTTTTAGTTGGCATCCTTTGGCTTTAGGAACATTTGGCATGCGATGTTTTGCAAGTTTCAGTGTTGCACAATTTTGGTTTTGGCACACAACAAGCTAACGTCATGGAAACAATTGTTTAGATAAATTAGTGAAGCTTCATGTCAAATCCTCTTACAGACAGAATTTTGAATGTGTCCAGGAATTAATGATGAAGGTTTCGTGATCAGACTCTTGGTTTTGAAGATTTAATCATTTTCTGACTTGTGCTGGCAGATTGGCGAAAGTTTAATATCTTGAGTCTTGTGGGGTTTGGCGCAAAATGGCTTGACAGAAAGATTCAAAATGTTGAGTTACACATCTCTGTTAGTTTTTGTGAGATTTCGAGTTTATGGCGAAGAGTTATATCAAAAGTTGATTTTTATCTCCCGGCACACCGAAGTCGCGTAAAGGAATTCATTCGTGAAGTTGATCCAGACATCGTCTTTGGATACAACATATGCAAGTTTGATTTACCTTCTTAGGCACAAAGTGGGCATTCAAACTATTTGACAAAATGTCGTGAGGAAGTGTATGCTCAGGATAGTGTATTTGTGTCGTGGTGAGTCAATGGCATTGCATTCCTAGGGTATTGTTCACTCCGGATGACTAAACTCTTATTCTTTTCTCCATACACCTTTGTAAGTGTTTGGACAATCATGTGCGCAATGTATCTTCTAGTTGCTCTATGTATACCACCAATGGGAATGTGAGGAGGTCAGTGTGACATCAAACGAGTGTGCAACAGTTAATGGACAACCATTTGTTGTGACTTTGATATCTTTTTGTTTGACCATACTAAGGCACAACCAAAGAATGGAAGTTATGTTTCTACATATATAATTTTGCCACAATAGAAGTGTGGCCTTGTATGACGCCCAACACTTCAAACTTTGTATTAATGTAAATGATTGCTTCACGGTAGTGGCAGTTAACATATTACCTAAAGAAGTTACATTTAAAAGTCTTTTTTTATAATTCCAAATTCCAATTAGAATGTGATATGCATTTGAATATTTTTAGGCGACGCCTCATATTCTGCCACCTGTGAAGTTGAATAGAGGAGAGATATCTGCATAAAAGAACATAGAATTGATTGGAAGAGGGTCACTGCTGAAAAGATAAGAGAGAACATACAAATGTATGGAAAGGGGGTGGCAGAAAAGAAAAGATAAGAAGTGTAAAGAAGCGCCTGAACAGAGGAGGCCGCCCATATAGAGAGAGGGGGAAGTTGAGAAGGTGCCTAGCAGAGGTAGAGGGAAACACTATAGAATTTGAATGTCTCATAGAAACTGAAATATATGAGTTGGGAACAAATACAGAGTAGAAGGGGGATGCTGCAAGATTTTGAGATACCTCTTTGAGGCTCATTGCTATTAATTTTATTTCTCTCTAAAATGTGCAGAGTGTTAAGAAAAGTGTCTCAACCTTGCAACTTCAAAAGGTTACTATTCTTCCCATTTTTGGTCTTTTCGAATACCCTTTATCATGAAGAATGATCTAGAACTTTCATAGTTTCCAAAAGGGCTAAAAATGGAGGGGCTTACTATTTTTAGTAAGATTACATTTGACCTCAGATTGACCTAAAATCTTTTTAGAAGGTGCGGAACAACTTAGTAAACATCTCGGGTGAGTTTCGACTCAAGATCATATCTGGATTGTGAGATATTAAAGTTTTTGATTTTGAAACTACCGAAAAAGTTTCAAAATCAGTTTTGAGGCACTTAAAAGTCCCTAAATGCTCTGAAAATTGTTGTAACCAATGAAGTGGGTTATAGGGGTATAGATCTCTTCACGAGCTTTCTGACGCATCAAACGAATTGTCAATCGGACACCAAGATCAAAAGTTATGGCCTCCGGAAGATGGACCTCCTATTTTTTGGGAAATGTAAAAACATGTTGGACACTTAAAAGAGTTGTAAAGGGGAGAGATACATGTGTTGGTGTGTGTTCTAGCACATCACAAGGCATCTTTGATTGGAGATAATTTGGGAGCCACTTTTAGGTGGTTTTAGCTCATGGTTTTGTAATTACCGTTGACAGTTTACTGTATTGTATCTCCTATCTATCAGGAGCTTGAGATGGAGGTTGTGTGTAAGAGTCTTATAGATGTTGAGTTACCTCTTGGATCTCTGGTTGGTTATACTCCTATGAAAGCTTGCTCTGCAAGTATATTGTAATCTTCTTAATTCCTAAATAATATATTGGGTGGCTTTCAAGTGTGGTGTTTTTTACCTGAAAGAGTTTTTCCCATGTATATCTTGTGTTGTGAGTTTTGCATTTTGATGTTGTTATTACCTTTCTGTTAATGTGCATCTATTAACCTATAACTGTAAAAGTTAAAATTTGCATAAATCTTTCCTCAGTAGATCAGTGTAGAAAGCGTTTCCACATACCTTGCTTGCTTTCACAGAGTAGGAGGAAAGAGAAGAAACCTAGTGTGGGTTGGAGAGGTGAGGTAAGTTGCCTGTGGAAGGCACTGTGATTGGCAATTAAATTGCATATTGTTGCAGATTTGAAAGAAGAAATGTAAGTGTTGTAGGGCAATGAAGAGGCCATGAGAGGCCAATTGCATGTAACATTTTGTTGCAGGCCAGTATGTAAATTTCTGTTGTGTGTAATATAAATTTGTTTATGTAGAAAGCATTTTAACTTGTTGAATTGGATAAAATTCCATGAGGCAGATTGTGTTTACTCTCAATTGTGAGTTTGAGTATGTTGAGTTTGTGAGCAAAGAGTTTCTACTGTAAAGTCTCTGTTTGTGTGGTGAAATTGAGTGTGTTTGAGCTAGAGGGAGTCCCTCTTTGCATTACATTGTGAGTATGTATGTGCCTTGTATTTGAATGTTGATCACTTATTAAGGACCCTTTTTTTGTTAATTAGTTAGAGATGGTTGACCTAGTAGGTTATGCCTAGCACATAAGATATTATGTTACAACTTATAATGTTATTGGAATGTCATTTAAAGTAATAATCTTTAAATAATATTCTAATCAATAATAACATTTTAACTAGTAAGCTAAAGCTTTACATATTTACCATAATCACATGAGTGTTTGTGATAAATGGGATATTTTGTTAATAAGAGACAATGAATCTCTCATACATATCAACGGTTGGGCTTAGGTAATGTAAACAATTTAATAATAATAAATAATATCTAATTGAAGGATGAGAGAAAAATATTATAATATATATTGCCAAAAGTGGCCAAATTTTTTGTTGAACATATTGTAGGGGACAATATATGTGCTCTAAGCTATCTAGAATGATTTTGCACCATACATGTTTGGAAATTTGAGTAGATAGTGAATGTTGCAACAAAGAATGGTCATCATCGAGGAATTTAATTTGATTGACACAATTTGGTGGAGAGCAGACACGAATGATAGAAGGTGATGCCAACCCTTTCATACCTTGCAAAGTTGTGTTTCATTGAATAAACAAGTGGCACATTATCTAAAGCTTTTATTGATCCTTGTCAAGAGATTAAAAAAACTTCACGACCATTATAATTCTTGTGAGAGAAATAACAAGGAAAAAATAATATATTGTGTGGATTTTGTTTGGTTTGGAGGTATTATTCCCTTGTAAAGTAGTTACAAAAAAGGAACAATTGCTTTTGAGAAAGGTGTGAGAATTGGGTGGGCAATACCACTTCATGGTGGAGTTGGAGGCATTGTTTGCAGTGTGACATCAGAGTACATAGAGCTTGCTGAGGTTGGCCTTTGCCATTACCTTGAAATTGGAGTTGGTACCCTTTGTTGTTACTTGTTAGATTTGGATGTGTCTTAAATTATTGTATGTGAAACTGAAAACTATCCAACTTTTAATGTTGGGAAAGGATTAGTTTTGATAATATTAGCGTTTTAATTTGCACCTTTTGATGTGACAAAATGGAACATGTACAATAAATTGTTCTTCAAATTAGAAGGGGAACCTCCCTTTTAAGGACTTTTAGTATTAAAAAAAAAAAAAAACTAAATCAAAACCCATCTTTTTGTTTTCTCAGTTTAGAGCACAAGGCATTTTCAACACATTTGCACTAGATGAGATATTTTTAATTATTTCTACTCTATTTACTGCAGAAAATAAACCAATACAATTAACAATGTTTATGGTTTTCGATTAAATTTAGAGATCATAAACCATAAATTGACACGAGGAAAGATCTAATGGATAGAGATGAACACGTAGACAATTTGTGAATAAAATATGAATGGTCGTGTGCAAAGCCACAATAATTCTTTCAACAACCTTTACAATACAAAGCTTGTTAAAATTAACGAAAACACTTAACTCACAACATAAACAATTGTAAAGAAAACAACCCAGTGAACAATAATTTCAGCACGAACAATCTTGATAGTTACCATTTATTGATTCATTCAGTGCAAAAGACATTTATATTGCTTACAAAACTATTGTATGAAAATAAATAAAAAGATAACTACTATTTCAACTCTAAGAATAACTAATTGTATGAAATATAATTTTTATTACAAAATCTTATCCTTTAATACTAAAACTAAAACCGTGCAACCTCCAGTTAAGTTGTAGATTGAATTTATTACAAACTGTGACTTAATGCTCACATTTGTCGCATGACAAATAGATGTTCTAAAAACAGTTGACTCCAGGCTTGCACTAAAAATATAGACTGTTAATAACACAGGCTAAAAATAGCTCTAGCTAAAAATAAAAATTCCCTATATATGCCCTTTTCTTTGAATTTGGTGACAACTAAAAATAGTGCCAGTTATTTCTAGCGTAGGATAAAAAAAGACTTCTAAATAGGCGTCTTTAGATGACTTTGATGATTCTGCATCTTCTCCTTTGATTATGGAAAACCCTTTTAAAACCTTGAAAGTCTATTTAGGAAAAAGGAGGAATGCTACTCTTCCCCTTAACCCAATTCTAGTATAAGAACCATTCTCTCAATGGGGATTGGATTTTATTGGAATGATCGAATCCAATTTCAAATGTGGGGCATAAATGGATCTTAACAACTATTGATTATTTTACAATGTTGAAAGAAGCAACGGAAAAAGTAGTCCTCAAATTTCTGTAAGAAATTGTCACTAGGTTTGGCACTCCATGCACCATTATATCAGACAATGTGAAAACATTTCTTGGGTCTAAGATTTTTTAATTCACCTTGAAGAATGACATCTTTTTGAAAACATTCAAATTATTATCAATAGGGAAAGGACTTAGCCGAATCAACAAACAAAAATATGATTCAGTTGATCAAGCGCATTGGCTCAAGTATCAAAAGGAATGGCATAAGAATCTAATGATAACATTATGGACAAATAGGATTAGTTTGAAGCATATTATATGCACGTCTCCTTATAATTTGGTATACCAGAAAGGTGCGATGTTGCCAGTGTCAACTGAGATTCCCACGCTTCAACTAGCCAAATAGATTGAAACCGAAGAAAATGGCACCATGGAGGTCTGGATTGTAAAATTATTAGAGCTTCAAGAAAAAAGGGAATGTGCACTTAACTCAATGGTAAAACACTAACATATGGTTAGACGATGGTTTGATAAGCGTTCTCCTGACCCAATTTTTAAAGTGGGTGATTTAGTATTGAAATGGGAGGAGAGAACAACAAAGCTAGGTCATCATTCAAAATTTGATTCCCTATAGGGTGGTCCATATAAAATTGTAGCCTGCAAACAAAATAATGCTTTTGATTTAGAGAATAAGGTAGGAGAATTGTTAGAGATCTCGGTTAATGGGATCTACTTGAAGCATCATAACTAGAAGAAAATGAACTTCTGTATATAGGTAGGTTAGATTTGTTTTCAGTTTGTTTTTTGTTTTGATAGATTAGTATGTTTTCCTACCTCTTTTGTTTGAAACAAGCACATTCAGTGCGTAAAGTTCAGAGCATGCTAGTTCATATCAAATTGCAAGATTTCAAGTGAGCTGAAGGGGAGCGCGAACAGAAAATAAAAGAATAGCCAAAAGGTATTTGCATCAGTTTGTTTCTTCAGCCCCCCAAAAAATATATGTTTGCTCCCATTTCATTAAGCATACAGAAACTGAAACCCCATTACTATGATTTTATCCAAAGGGAAAATGAAAGGGAATACTACCATTTCAATAAGCACAGGAAACTGAAACCCCATCACTGCCCTTTTATTGAAAGGGAAAAAGAAAGGGAAGACAGTTGAAAGCAACTCACGGTGAGCATATCAAATTACAAGATTTGAGGTGACCTGAAAGGAGACGTCATTTACTCTGTTTTTCTGAAATCTACTTCCTGTGAATTTTTCATTTTATTTCCCCCCATGTAACTGGGTTTGATTGGGTGATTATAGTGTCTTCAATTTCAGACTATATGCAAACACAGATAGAGGTAAGTATTATACTCAGAGGACATACAATTTAATTCCGTCGAGCAATTGATTTCACTGTGTATGTCTGATTTCAGTTTCTAAATCATAAGATTTGATAGTGGAAAATTTTGAATAGGCAATAAACTCCTGAATATCAGATTTCATCTTTTAGGGTTCACCAATGCTTATTTTTTATGCTTTAGACTTCATTGAGAAGAAATGAAGTTAAAATTCAATAATCAGTTCATACACGAGAGAGAATTTTCTGTGATGCGGATTGCTGCAGCCTTATTGTCTACTAAAGATAATCCATGCATTCCATGGAGCTATAGATCACATGATTTTGTTGTCTTCCACTATATGCTAAAAAGTTTCTACCCAGGCTTTGAATCTGATCCATGTATTCCATGAATGACGTGAGGTCCTTATAGTGTAGTGCAGTAATAGTTCTGGTAGATTTTTCTGATTTGAAGAAGGTATGTGCCATCAAATCTTTCTTTTTCTCAGTTTTTTGGTTTTAATCAATCACACACATAGTATTTGTTGTTAGCCTGTTACTAGGCACTTCCATTTCTCATTTTTTGTGTTCTAAGTAGCACTCATGCACAAAGTATTTGCTGCTACTACTTCTATATAAGTTTGCATTGCATCATCAAGGCTTAAAACGGCTTCTGCTCCTTGTTTTTGAAGAGAGAAATGTTGTAAGAGTGTTTTTTAAGTGTATATGATGATGATGGATAATGATTGACCTGTGGCAGATTGAGGTTCGTTAGCTATGGAGGCCAAGGTGGTTCTATTTTTGTTTGAGATTTTGGCATTAATGGCTGGTGGGCATGGAGAAGATTATGTATCAGTATTAGGGGACCCTGGTATGAAGAGCAAAAGAGTGAGGTTGGCTCTTGAAGGATGGAACCAATGCAATGAAGTGGGAGCAGAAGCTCCTGGCATGAGCAGCCCCAGATATGCAGATTGCTCTGATTTTGATTGCCCTTTTGTACCAGGTTTGCATTTGCTATACACATTCTTACAAGTCATGAAATTATATATAAATCTCTTTTTAGTGGTAAATCACTTTCAGTTTCATTGATTTGGAAGAGTTTAAGTTTGAAAGGTTGATTTCAATCGTTAGGAATATCATTCTAACATACTGGTTTCAAAATAGATTGGGTGGGTTTGTTCAATCTGCGAGGATGCAGGCTGTACACACATTTTCAGATAGTTCATTAATTAAATTGTTTAGTTTTAGTTTATGTCAAACCTTGAATGCCCGATCGGGTCAAGGTATCTGCAAAAGCTGCGTTTCAACTATTTTTTAAATGTAAGACCTTCTCTGAAGTGGGTTAGGAAAATAAAATGAAATTCAATCATTAATAAAATCTTTAGGGTAGCTTAAGAAAATCAATTATTATTAATGTTTTAAATAATTACAGAGGATGAAGATAAAGGCAGAACTATTTTTTGTTTGCAAACTAAAAGTTAGGAAGAAAAAATGGAATAAGAAAAATAAAAGAAAATAAAATAACTATTAATGTTGACAAATAATCATAAAGAATAATAAAATAAAACATTAAAGGTTTAACTCTTTTTCTTTTTACGGTAGAAATGGGGAACTAACTTTTTGTTTGCAAACTAAAAGTTTATAAATTCCTAAATTATCGGTGAGGGAAAAGTAAGCCACTCCCAATATTTAAAAAAGCTTATTCATATCCACTTATCCATTTTGGAGTAAGACCTAGTTGTTTTTCATATTCAGCAAAGCTGTTAGGAAGTATGAAAAATATAATAACTGTTTATAGCCAACAATGGCATGACAGACTGGTTAGAAAACCACAACAAAATTGTTGAATTCAAATCAGGAAAAAACTAACATGAACTAAATATTCATTTCAATGGGTGCACATTAAGATATTGTTTTTCTACATCAAATTGTTTTTCGAGATAGTTGTTGATTTGTATAATGCTTAATGTCCTGCTTTCATTGATCTGTTTCCAAGTTCCATAACAACAATTTCTTACCCAAATAGAGTTCATGTTATGCATATTAATCTAACAACAATGTGGATGTAAAGTAAATCAGAGAGTTAGAGCACCTGACAATAGTTTGAGTGCAGGCGATCCATTTCCCAATTCTACCTTCAAATCTTCCAATAATCCAGAATTGGAAAAATCATATATAGTAAATAGTAAGAAGATGAAAAATGTTTTTAGATTTAATTGTATAGATATTTTGAATTAGAATGATGTAAAATCAAGCCCACAAAACTTAAGAAGTAACACATAATAATAAAGGATTAGAAATAAAAAAAAATGTATTATCTAATAAAACCTACCCCAGCTTTTGTGATTTTAGTGCTTCCCACAAGGAACCCTTTGCCATGTATTGGAAGATTAGAATGTTCATGTTGATGCCACCACCATACACTATCAGTCATCAGTTGCATAAAAATATCTCAGAAGACATGAGGGATATTACAGTGGTATCAGAGCTTTTATCTAGCCAGCTTATTGGGTAGATTGGACATTGAATCAACTAGTTAATCATGGTTACTTCAAGTACCCAGAAGTAGTGGGACAAGAATATGGAGATACTTAAACAAAGTTTGAATAAGTTGGATGAAAACTAGAAAAGGATGAATGAATTGATTTCACATCGTGCAAACTTAGACAAAGTAGCACGGTATATGACATCCATTTTTAAGGGGTCTACATCACAAAACAAAAAGAATGAGGAAAAAGAGGTCTCTATAGGTGAAGTATCTAGAAACCTCTACAATGAATTTTCAATAGTTACTGACCAGCGTACAGCTGATCCTATGGAGAACATAATGGACAAAGGTGATGAGAAGGAGATGCCTTCTTTTGGGTTACAGGTTTCATCTTCTCTTCAGGACGATAGCATGCCATCATCAGATGTTTCCATTGAGCGGGATGAGGATGAGGACATGGAGCAGCCTAAGTCCTCTTGTATTTAGACACCTATTTAGGACAACAACATTATGTCCCATCATTCTCATGAGATAGGAGCTTGTGATCATGAGAAAGCCAATGATATGATATCAACCAATGATGGCAACCCTACACTAATTGGTAGACATGAAGATATCAAGCAAGAAAAGAGGGTAAAATTTGAAGTGAATTTGAAGTGGGTGATGATGAGTCCCTTAATGATTCCTTTGGGGCTGATGTTAAATGCACTCACAAAAATCCAGAGGGAAAAGTAACAGGTAAAGTGTGGACCAACAGTATTGAGACCGCGTCTATTTCAGTTGAGACCACATCTATTTTAGTTGATCTTCACCCAGTTGATGTTACAGAAGGTAGAGAGGAAGAAACAGTGGATCCTATAGGACATGGTTACACGAGTCTCTTAGTTGGTGACATGGAGCTTATGATTGGGGACTCTTAATAGTCCTAGAAGTGATCTTACCTCTTTGCATGAGGTTAGTAGTTCATCATCCATTGAGACTACTTTTTGGAGTGATGATGAGGAGTTTGGGTTGGGAACTACTGCTGCTCTAGTTCCAAAACAGCATGAGGAATTGAATGCACCATCTATTGATTTGGTTGGATTGGAGGATCGGGACAAAAAAATGATGAGCTCTCTTGTGACCAGCTACTATGAGATAATGATTTTTAGTTTGGGTCTACCGCTGCCCCAGTTCCAAACCAGGATGATAGTTTAGCATCTATCATAGGGGATGACTCGTGTGAGTGAAGTTGTTCAAGTTCATAATGATGATTCATCATGTGAGATTGATAAACCAGAATGCTCACATACTTTGGAGAACCAACTCAAAGTTGGTGAAGATCAGATTGTGGCAGCCTTGTCTCACCTTGATGATACCCACAAGATGATTGAAAAACATATATGGAAGGATAAGCTTGAAAAGAGACATCAAAGAATTGAGGGAGAATCATCTCTTGCAGATTTGTAGGTGCCCAAAGAAGCTTTGGTGGCAATGAAATCTAATTACCTGCAATTACTTTCAGATAGGGATCATCTCCTTTAGCTGGGTAAGATTTACTTGGGATCTCTTAGGGAGAAAGAAAATGAGATTGATGAGCTCACCCATGAGCTTGAGGTGACTATGGGCTCGTTGGCGAGCACCTAGATAGCTCTTCAGGAGTCAGATTCACGAGTTGAGGAGCTTATCATGGAGTTGAGTTTGGCACAGTCTCCACCAGCTACATATACAGTACAGTTACATACAGTGGCAGTTGGTGATGATTTTATATCCACGAGTTGTAGTGAGGATGTGGTTACATCTATCACAGATTCAGGTGCAGTAGTCTCAGTTGGGATGAGTACTTTGGGTGAGAGCAGCAGAGAGCCACATGTTGCATCAGGTTCCCTTGAGGTTAGTACTATGACAAGTGATGTGGGTCAAATTGCTGATAGCTCTTGTGTGGCTGTGGTGGATTCTCCAGAGAGTTGTGTGTTAGTACACAATGTTACTCCATCATCTTTACAGGAGGTTCACAGAGTGTCATCTGGTTGGGAGTATGACTCTCATGCTAATTTGTTTCCCTCTCATGGAAGAAAATCTGTCACTTCATCCCATGCAATTGATTTTGGACGCTAGCTTGTTGTGTCTTAGAGTCAGAGTGATTAGCTGTAGGTTCCAGAGGATAAGGCTAATCCACCCTTATTTCATTTTTACCATGCTGATACATTTGCTAAGTACCTGTTTGAGAGTCCAGAGTTTCAGGAGGGTCTGTTTAGGGTCTTGAGGGATACTCTCATTCATGGTTCATGCGCTATCAGACGTTTCGTGGGAGTCATTGTAGGTACTCTGACTACAATGTTTCCTCATAGAGATTTTGTGGTTGGGTTTGCAGAGCAGGTTGCTAGAGGCCCTACCCAATCAGTGATTCAGGATCAGAGATTGGAGTCGTCTCTTGATTCCAGTGTTGCATGTGATGAGCCATTGACCGAGGTTGGAGCGTTTTATCACAACTACACAGTGAGGAGTGCTCATCATTTTTCTTTTGATCCACATGTGGAGGGCTTGATGATGCATTGGTGTGGATTGGTTCCGAGGTTATACCATCCGTTGTGGAATGGGTATTCACCATCTTTAGCAGATGGAATTAGTAGTTGCAAGCACCAGAGACTATCTTTTGAGGGGGATTACTTGCAGAGTTAGCACATCCATGGGAGTTTAGCAGAGGATGGAGGTAGTTGTTGTGTTATTGTACGCTCGAAATCGTGACTCTGGTTGCTTGGACGATGTCGGGTCAGATCTCGGTACGCACATGGACCCTTTCCCTCCTTGCCACGGGGCGATCCGCTACGTCACTCTCACTCACGTGGAATTAGCCAGTCGAGAGGAGGTGAGACACGATGGGGGTCTGGCTCATTGGAGAGATGGACTTCGTGAAGGGGGGTCGTCAAGTTCTGTGGCCTTTGTTGTTGTGCGTTTTGTTGTATGTTTCGTTCAACTGTTGTGGTGGTTGAGATAACCCTAAGACCCGAAGGGTCACTAGTCTCTCTTTTTCTATTTGGATTCCTTGAATTCCACCTTTGTGTGGGCAAACAGTTGTTCTTGTTGATGTTTTCTCTTGTTTCTATGTCTTTGAGAAATGCTCTGTGTAATCGTAATTGCCTAATTTCCTCAATCAACAAGAGAACAAATGGATCCTCTTGTGGTGGAATGTGTGTTTGTTGCTGTGGTCGTGGATGTATCTCCTCAATCTCGTCTCGGACAACTCTTACCCGCTCTCCCCTCTCTTCTAAACACATGCGTGAATCAGGATAGAGGAAATCGTGTGATTGCTAACTCTAACCAGATATAGGGTTTTGACCTAGGGTTTGACTTGTGTTTTGACTTTGTTTGTTCCTTGTTTATACCTTGTGATGAAATCAAGGGTTTGTTTAAGGTCTCTTGAACTGTATTTACCTCGTGATGGAATCGAGGGTTTTCGATGTTGTCTACTTTATATGAATGCAAACTAAATGACATGCAATGCGTCTTTTTGGTATTTTTTTAGAGTATTTTTGGAAAGGAAAATACTTCTAATCTATGAAAGAAATATGTATGCAATCCTATATGTCTTTTTCAAATGTAATGTGTAGTCTATGTTTTTGTGGGTTTTTGGTGTTTTCAATGCAATTTAATCTAATAAAAAGGAAAGATGCTTTTTCTAACAAAGTAGATCTAAGAATGCAAAAATGACTAATCTAGCATGCAAGATCTAATCTATAAAGGAAAAAGCAAGTATGTTACTATTCCCAAGAGCAAGATGATTGTCTAATTAGTATGAAAGCAATAAAAGAACCTGAATAGATGAAGATTTGAAGACTCCACTATCCCTCAGTGATCCTTGTGTAGGCAATGTCGAATCCTTTTGTGACGGTAGTTGGTTCTCTCGACGACAAAATGACCCAAGAAGCAAAGAGATGAATTGAGCACAATGGCTGAAAATTGAGCAGTGTGGTACTGCTTGATTGAAACAAAGAAAATAAAAAGGCACTTATGTCATGTATTGAGCATATGGATGCTAGGTTGGAGAGCAAACTTGGCAAGAGTTGGTGCACAATGAATTTGCCTCCCTTTGTGCTTGAGGGAGGGGGGTATTTATAGGTTTGAGGAAGTGATTGGATTGAAGAGTTAACTCATTTGATTGATGAGTTAACAAGAATAGATTGGGGAGTTAACAAGGTTGATTACCCAGTGAACTTAGCTAATTAGGGAGTGATGAAGCAATGATAGCTTATCACTGAAGAAGAAAAGGAGATAGGAGAAATGCATGAGATTGATTGGCAAGTTAATTTGAGATCAAATAGAGCTAATTATGCATGTGTGGATGCATGAAATAGTTAACTCTATATCAAGGATAAAAAATCATGCAAACAAAAAGAAAAATAGGCGAAAATAGAGCAAAAACACGAGAGAAACTTCAGTTTTTCCTCAGGACAAAAGATGGTAGGGTCACCACTTTCGTTAGACAGGGTCACCCAGGGAGATCATGGGTCGCCCCAGGGGCGACCATGGGTTGCTCGGGGAGATTCAGGGTGAAACAGGGCAGAATGCAGAAATCAGGGTGGCAGAAGGAAAAAGGGGGGAATAAGATGATTTCTGCATCAAGAAACATGTCAATCATGAGGAAGAATCCAAATCTCCACTTGCGTCTACAGGATCTCCTGGGGAGATCTAGAAATAATAGGGGGAGATTTAGATAGGAAAGTCAAAACTGAAAATGGAAAGCATGAGAGGGATCGAGGGACCTCTAGAAGGCTTCTATGAGGTGCACTAGATGAAAACACAAAGGGACGAGGTGAAAAATCACCTACAAGACACTCACAATGCCTAGGATTAAGGTTGCAAGCCAGAAAACACAAGTCGACAAGTGTCGCAACAAGTGTCAAAAAGCGTCACAAATGGGGAAGAAGGAGAAGGAGAATCGACAAAGCAGAAACGACACAAAACAAGAAGGGAGGACACGTCGTCAAGAGGCATGCTGCCCAAAGGATTTATTTTCACGCATACATGTAGGTGACAAGGATCTGACTCATCATAGGGGCCCTCATGGAGGTAGTGCATGATTTTTGTGCTTACATATTTGCCCCCTTCAGGGATGATAGTCTACATGAAAGGTAGACCCCGTTCCTGAACTAGGCCTTACCTGTTGTCGATTTTCTGCAATTTGTACCTACAATAACTAGTATCAGTTTGGCATCTAAATATATCAAAACGAATAATAAAAACTGAAATGATGAACTTACCATGGATCATTTGAGTTCGACTAGTCGCTTGCCTTTGTTGGTTTGAACCTGTAGGTATGAGAGCACGCAAACCAAAGCACAAAATAAATGCATAAAAGCAAAACAAACTAGACTAAATGCACAAAATGAAACTAAGCTAAGGGCAAACAAAGAGAGCCAAATTGTGAGATCAAAGCGAAATGGCAACATAATCGTTCATGTGAGCAGCCGATAGAGAAGTATCGTCGAGGGGATCGCAGAGATGACCACCTTTTCCTTAGCTGCAGAGAACCACGTAAGTAACTAGTGAAAAACTCTCCTCTAAACCCTAGGTTGAATTTTGTGAAAATCTCTTGAAATCATCTATTTTTGGTGATTTTTCTTGTTGCATTGTGTTTGTCTCATTATTTACAGTAGGATTGGTCTTTTGTTTTCTGAAATCAGCCGAGAAACGAAGTTTTTAGAGTGATTTTTGCTTGAGGGGGTCGCTCATAGGGTTGCCCCTTTTGGCAGGTAGGGTCGCCTAGGGGGATCCTGACTGACAATAGGGTTGCCCTGGGGATGCTGCTTTGCAACAGGGTCACCCAGGGAGATCCTGACTAACACCTAGGTTGCCCGGGGGGAGACCTTGTGGGACTGGTTTTTGGCTACAATTGATGTTGTTTAACTCTTCTTTCGCTCTAAACTGACATGAACTTGGTCACTTAATCTGCCTGTTTATTACAATTTTTGATGGTTTATACACTTTTGTTGTGTTTTTACGAGTTTACGAGATCTAATCTAAACTTCTCTTTTGATTTTGCAGGAGGGGCTCATTCGATGGAATGCTGGCTGAGAGCAAGGGTGGCTTTCAAGGATGTTTTCTTCCCTAAGTGTAGAGGATCGTGCCATACTGAAGAGGACAGGCCTTGGCAGAGTTTGTCATGCTCCTGTGATCCATCCTGTATCTCGGATATGCTGTGATATTTTGACTTACTAGGATCCAGATAGGAACACTTTCAGGTTCCTGCAGATTTGAGGAGAGTGGACTATCACTCTATATGATGTATATCATATTCTTGGGGTCCCTGTGAGGGGACAAACTCTATTTCTTCTTGCCAGTGAGTCTTCTGAGAACAAGACTTCTTGGGCTGCTTTCATGGGGGTTAATCATCCTAGAGACCAGACAGGAGTTCTACTTTCTTCAGTGCCTTGACTCCGTATCCCACTTCTGAGGAGGTTTCTGATTGGTTTGATTGCTTTGAGGCTATCGGGAGACAAGGCCTCAGCTCACTTGAGATGGTGTTGGGCACCCATCCTTCGCGGTCTAGAGGAGGGTACAATTTACGCATGGGGACCTGACATCCTGGCTATGGTCTATAGAGATTTTATCGGATCTCTCGGTGAGGAGCTCTAGCTTTCAGC
The DNA here is from genome assembly GCA_027924645.1 of Cunninghamia lanceolata. Taxonomy (NCBI): domain Eukaryota; kingdom Viridiplantae; phylum Streptophyta; class Pinopsida; order Cupressales; family Cupressaceae; genus Cunninghamia; species Cunninghamia lanceolata. The sequence goes on from BSBN01000771.1 coordinate 3,093,221, forward strand.
CACTCTTCTTTGATTATGACATGGATCTTTGAGCACATGAGGCCTTATCAGAAGCTTATTCCTCTTCCAGATAGGCGACTACCGAGAGCGGTGAGGTGGGCACATATTGGTCGTTATGATGCTACACTTCCCACTATTGCTACTCTCATAGATGATGACGTGAGTTTTGATCCTTACCTTGACATGGAGGGGGCTTGGCCTCGAGATGGTGAGGTGAGAGCATACTTCCGTGAGGTTCTATAGATCACAGATCATAATGGTCAGGTTGAGGCTCATCGGGTAGATCGAGTCTTGCAGCAGTTCGGCGAGGATGTCCCAGAGGACTTGCCCCCAGTGTCCACTTGCTATAGGATCGTTCAGGAGATGGGGGAGGTTGGACAGAGGAGCGTTGTCTGGACACCCTTGACTCCAGGTGTTTTCATTACTAGAGCTTCTAGAGGAGGACGGAGGGGAGGGAGAGGGATTCCTTCCTGATCTGTGACTGTGGCCGTTGATTCAGAATCTACTAACGAGGACTATGTTCCTGATAGTGATGATTCATCAGATGAGGCTCCTCTTGAGGATGAGGATTTTGAGGACATTGATGTCTTGCACGAGGCTCCTAACATTCCTGAGAATCCTACTGTTGTTCCTTGTCCTCCTCACTCAGATGAGGTGATGCGTTAGTTTGACCCTAACTAGCAACTTGGAGATCCACGTGAGTTCTACTCTACAAGCACTTTACTTTGGCTTTTGTTTTGTCTTCTCTCTCTTTTTGGCACTGACTTGATCCTGACTTTGGTTTTGGCCTTTTAGGCAATATCGAAGAGTGGAGGGACTTGGTTCATGAGGTTAATGTTGGATTAACCTTCCCTTTTACTATGATGACCCGCGATCGTCCCTTGGATGATCTAGGTGTGCCCCCTGCTGCAGGGTGACACACAGACATTTTTTCTCCTGTCTACCACATGGGTGTGAGATGATCACAAATTTGAAGACCCAGGTTATCATGGTTTAGGGTGAGAACAAAGTGCTTCGGGAGATGGCTCGCCTTAATGTTGGGCGTTTTGGCACTAGCATGGCAGGGCCTTCACAATCGCATGCCCACAGCAGAGCACATCACTCTCATAGGTCCCATGGAGTGACAAGCGGTACTCATAGACGAAGGAGCTGAAGCCCCGAGGGTTCTGTTGGAGGGAACCAACCTTGACTTGCTTTTCTCAAACTTCGTGCCCCCTTGCATGGGGAGCCTCTACTTCTCTTGAGAGCATTTTGTCTTAGCTCTGTGATACATTTGTATGTGAAAACTTGAGATATATCTATGAAAGCTTATCTTTTTCTATGGTTTTTCCCTTGTTGAACTCAGTACTCATCTCTTGTGCACGTTTGGAAGTTTTGAGGAAGTTTTTTATTATGTTTTGACCTTTTCAACTCTTTTACCAAATGCAATTATGACAACAATGACATGTTTTTGTGATTTTGAAGGACACATGTATGATATGCAGTTTACGATATGATAATGTAGGCACACAAGAAATGCAGTAAACGAAACTACAATACTTTACTGAATGTCATGAGATATGACACTTGACTTTATTGCTTTGTGACTCTTTTTCTGATTTTGATATGATTGCGATATGGAACAAATAGAATGACTGCCCTTAAATACTATTTTCAGTTTAGGGGATTGCGGGTTGTCCTGATATAAGGAATCTATTCAGGGCTGTGAGATGGGATTTTTAGAAAAAACTCAAGTGGGGAGTGAAAATGAATCATGGAGTACTTTTGATTTCTAGGCTTTGCTAAAGGCTAAACACTAATCCTTATCTAGATAAGATAATTTGTCAGGCTTTCAACTTAGACAATCATCAAGTTTTATAGGTGTTCGCTAGACTTAGATTAGAGACGACAAGCAAGATAGACCAGGGGTAAAGGATAAAAATAGGAAAGAACAAGGGTCCTTAGATAGAAGATGACCTTAGAGACAACTAGACTCTTCAGCTTTGCTCAGCCTAGTGCGTGTGTGTGCTTTGTACCTTACTTTCTCTGTTAGAATGTCACTCTTGAGGCTTCGAGCTTAGACTATTCTCCACTCAAGAGTACGGACATTCAACAATCTTCTCTCTTTCACTCTTTTTTTTTTCTTTTCACTTTTTTTGTATTTTTCCTCACTTATCTTTTCTCATTTTTTTTGGATTTTCTGACTTTTCTAGAAATGAATGCTTTTTTTGGAATTTTTGCTATGCAATGATTTGATCTCTTAACTCTCACTTTTCTACACTCTTATTTTGTTCACTCATTTTTTTTATTCACTCGTATCTTAGATGGCTTCCTTCAGAGTTTTGATCTTCCTGACGTTTATGGCCAAGAGAGATAAGGGACTGAGCACCACCTAAAGCTTTCGTAATCTGGTCATACTTCTCTTCTAGTAGGGAAGAATTGGGAAGGTCTACTTGCAAGCTTCCTTTGAGTACTATAGGTTTGAATACCGACTTTGCTTATACCTAACATCTTAATTCATTAAGATTGGGATCAGTGTAAAGCTAAGAGCTAGGCTTTGATTTTAGATTCACTAGGAGTGAAGGGGGATTATGGCAAATTGTGAAAGAAAAAAGTGAGGGATCTCTAGGTCTTGAAAGGATGACATATATCTAGGCAATATTAGATTCCTTACTAAAGGGAAAATAGCATAAGAGAAAGTCACAAACAAGAATGCAAGATGAACAAAATGATGCCGCAATGCAAGAAACAAATTGTTTTTTGACATTTTTGAGTTTTATAATTTTTTTGTATTTTTATGTTTTATGATTTTTTTGGTCTTTTAGACATAATATTTCTTGAGGTGAAAGGCATTGACTGTTTCGCCAAATTCCTCTCCCTCCATTGTACACAAGAGATAAGCACCATTTCCAATATCTTCTTTAACCATCTATGGGCCTTTCCAGTCTTCCGAAAAGGTTCTCTTTCGTCTCTTTTTCTTATTTTTCGTGCTACCTCTTCTTAGGACTAGTTCTCCTATTTGGTATGGTTTACTACTCGAGTCTACTGCTTCCAATTCAGTGGTTTCTTTTGGCATGGTGAGACGTAATAAATCTTGGAAGGCATGTTGGTGGGAGTGGATCCAATACAGGACTCCCTCGCAGTTGAGTAATTCTGTCAATAGATCGAATTGTTTTTGCATGTAGATTTTTATTTCTAGTCTCTCTTGGATTCTTTGCAAGAATTGGAATAGCTCAAGGGGAGTTTGCGGCTCCCTTTGTTCGTCAGGAGGGACAAAGCTTATACTTGTCCTCCCATTGGGTTCTAGTCTCAAGTCCATGGCATTCCCAATATAACTTTTTGGTAGTTCAAAGATGATAGGGTCATCGATACCAACTATCACTCAAATCTTTCACTCTCTATGAAAGATTCCTTCACTTTCTTCATCTTCGTCAGGCAACCTTTCCACCATTTCTATTTGTACACGAGGTGCTTCCCATTCACCAAGTTCATTTGATTGAACCGAGGCAGAAGTGGTTGGTTTCTCTTGTGGTTTGGATACTACAAACATCTTAGGTAACACCCCTATAACATTGGTTGATTCGTTGTTCAGAGAATATTCCTCTTCCATGGGTAATACTAGTTGATGCGAGTCCTCTGTTGGGGTGAGGGGCTCATACGATTCTGTTTCTTCAGGTGTGTCGGGGAGATGTGACTTACTTAGTGGTGACAGTGGGTTGTACCCTTCTATCATGTCTTCCTCGGCATCTGAGAAAGCATGTGGGGGTGCATTACTTATATCTAGTGTTACGGTTCGAAATATCTGGTCTTTGGTTCTATGAGGCTTCTCCCTTATGCATGGGAAAAGTTTATAGACTTCATGGAAGCCAATGGTGAGTATCTCTAGGGGGAATTGGAGTGGTCCATCCCTTTTGATCAATTCCATGATTTCAATTGTCTTTTCCTTGGGGACCACTTCTTTTTGATTTGGTGGTGGCCCATTTTCCAGAGTTTTGATGTCTGCTGTATTCACGGTCTTTTCTGAGGTTCCCATCCTTTTGATACATATTGATTGCAGTGTTGGACTTGGGATTGTTAACTTGTTGGTAGGGAGCTCGTAGTCTATTGGAATCCCTATGCGTTTGTTTAGGGTATTAGACTTTAACATGCTAAATGGTTCTGGATCTCCCTGCGCAATGTATACCTTCCCTAGGTGTAGGAACTGAACTTCTTGAAATAGCATGGATTGCACAACTTTCATCCTGTGTATCCATGCCCTTCCAAGAATTAAGTTATATCTTGTGTCTTTGTCTATGACATAAAAGGTAGTCGGAATGGTTTTGTGACCCAAGGTCACTGGGAGGTTGATTTTCCCTATGGTGGTTGCCTTCAAATTGTCATATCCGCTCAAAGTATCCATTGCAGCGGTGATGTTGGTGTGTCCATAGCCCATTCTCTCCAAAAGGGAAAAAGGAACTTTGTTTACTACAGTTTTGTCATCGATCAATGTTCATTTGATACATGTGTCGTAGACCCAAACTTGATATAGTGCGGGGTCTCCTTTTTTTGTTAATTCTACCTCGAAGGGCATTTGTTGTAAATCAAAGAAGAACCCTGGATCTTTAAGTTCTGACTTTGGTGCGGTAAGATCGTAGTCAACATGATTGATTTGTTCACTAGGTGGTGGTGTGATTTGGTCAAGATATCTCAAGCCTATGACTTTTAACAAAGCTGAGCGATGTGAAGGGGAGTTTCTGAACAAATCAATGAATGAGATGTGGGCATATGTTTTCTTTAGGTCCTCTATGAGTTCATAAGGTCCGATAGGGGTTGGTGTTGGTTCAACTACCGAAATGGTGCCTTCACATGTTTCAATTTGCTCATTGTCTTCCTCATGACTCTCTTTTTCTTCATTATGCATGATCTCAACCAACCCCATCAATTTAGTTTCTCCTTTTTGTCCTAGTTGAGGCGGGACTTCAGGGTTACTACTTTGAGTTGCTTTATCCGTATTTGTTGTCTCGGTGTTCTTGTGTGCAGGGAACGAGTCCCGATAAATCCTCATGTTTACGTTTTGAGGTGCTATGGGAGCCTGGTTTTGCCTTGTATCTTTAATGTTAGGGGTGATCTATTGCAGGTTCAAGAACATTTCTATGAACAAGTGTTGCTGATCCTTCTGGAGCTTTTCTATGAATCTATTGTATTCCCTGCAAGATTCTGTACTATGTCCTTTTGTTCTATGAAAAGAACAATACTAGTTGTATTCATAAGTGGGTCTTTCATACCTGCCATCATTTCCATTCCCATTTCTGTCGCGGTTCCAGCTTTGATAGTTATCTTGAGGGTAAAACCCATTGTTCCTAGGCCGATCTATGGCATTTACATTAGGAGGATAATAATCTCTCACATTGTAATCATCTCTTATCCTTTTGATTGGGGGTTGATCTGTTACCCCATCTATGGTTGCATTCTTGTTGTTTTTGAGAATTTTGATAGTAGAGGTATTATTTCCCATGTCTTCTTTTGTTGTTTTTCTGTTTGAACCATAGACCTTCCTACCATTGTTGATGGTGGCTTGGTCAATTCTTAAGGCACTTTCCAGCGCTTCCTTATAGGATTTGTATGGTAGTTTTTGGACATCTTCTCTCATGTCTTTGTTAAGGGCATGCAAGAAGAGGTTGCACAGTTCTCGGTGGTCCATGTTAGGAGCACTGGTTGAAGAATAGAGCACTTGTCTCCATCAGGTGACGAAATGTAATACGGATTCATTCAGTTCTTGTTTCATCGTGAGGAACTCTCTAATCCCTATTTTTACAAGTTTGTTCATGTCAAATGCCATGATAAATTCTCCAATCACTTGTTTGAACGAGTGGATAGAAGCCTCTGGAAAATGATAATACCAATCCAGGGTGATGCCTTCAAGCATTTTTGGGAAGATCTTCGTGACAACTCCATCCCAAGGAAGGAGTTCCCTTATGGCTGTAGTATAAGCTTTGATGTGGGAGTTTGGGTCTCCTTCTCCCTTGAACTTTAGGAGATCAGGTAATGGGCGGGGTAGTTGCACACTCCTTATGTTCTGGTCTAGAGGCTCCTTTAGATATTCAAGGTATGTTCTTAAGAAAGCACTCTGAGATTGTAGGTTTGTCAGTAACAACCCTGTGGGTAGGTTTTGATAACCCATCATTGGATTCATTGGATTGTTCTGAATAGGAGGATTCCCATTCAGACATGTCTCGTTGCTATCATGCGTGAATAGTAGTTGAGGTAAGGAGGATTTTGCGATGCCCCCTGGTACTGTTCGTGAGATTTTATTCTTTTCTCTAGAGCAACTTGTTCTGCTTCTAGGATCCTGATTCTTTGCACTAAGGTTGCGATTGCATCTGCAGGAGTTGCAGCTCTAGGGTTCTCTTCATTTCTAGGATATTCTCTTAGACTAGTTTCATGGCGATGGGCTTCCTCTCGTGCGACCTCTTTTTGTTCTTCTTCCAAGGTTATCCTTAATGCTTCTTGAGCATCCTTGGTTTCCAGTAAATGCCTTTCCAACCTTCTGACCTCTTCATCAAGGTGAGTGTTTGATGTACTTGTGGAAGGTTGTTCTGGTCGACATATTTCTAATCTTACCTTTCTAGCTTTATGGGGGGCATTTGGTATGGCTGAATCATTTTCTCAAGCTGCGTTATTGAAGGATAGAGAATGCCTGGACTCTCTTGGCTCATGTTCATAGTCAGAGTCTTCATAGTCATAATAGTTGGTAACAGGTGCATTTAGATGAGGTGGCACATACCTATCAAAAGAAAGTGTTTTAGGTTTGTTTGAGGGAAAGTTTCCCTGGTTCAAGTCCGGTTCCGTCATATTCGGGGGTGCCATAGACACCGCAGAATAAATGATGGTGCAGATGATGGAAGTTAAAATGGCTATGAAAAGAAATGAAGGAATGTTTAATGTTTTCAGAATGTTTTTGCAATGGGAATGCAAACTAAAAGATCAGAAGATTCTGTAATTCACGTCAGGTTCACCAAAATATGTACGCTCAAAATCGTGACTCTGGTTGCCTGGAGGCTGTCGGGTCGGATCTCGGCACACATGGATACTTTCCCTCCTTGCCACGGGGCGATCTGCCATGTCACTTTCGCTCATGTGGAATTAGCCAGTCGAGAGGAGGCGAGACACAGTGGGGGTCTGACTTGTTGGAGAGCTGGACTTCGCGAAGGGGGTTCGACAAGTTCTGTGGCCTTTGTTGTTGTGCGTTTTGTTGTATGTTTCATTCAATTGTTGTGGTGGTTGAGATAACCCTATGACCCGAAGGGTCACTAGTCTTTGTTCTTCTATTTGGATTCCTTGAATTCTACCTTTGTGTGGGCAAACGATTGTTCTTGTTGATGTTTTCTCTTGTTTCTATGTCTTTGAGAAATGCTCTGTGTAATCGTAATTGCCTAATTTCCTTAATCAACAAGAGAACAAATGGATCCTCTTGTGGTGGAATGGGTGTCTGTTGCTGTGGTCGCGGATGGATCTCCTCAATCTCGTCTCAGACAGATCTCACCCACTCTCCCCTCACTCCTAAACACATGCGTGAATCAGGATAGAGGAAATCGTGTGATTGCTAACTCTAACCAGATCTAGGGTTTTGACCTAGGGTTTGCCGACCTAGGGTTTGACTTGTGTTTTGACTTTGTTTGTTCCTTGTTTGTACCTTGTGATGAAATCAAGGGTTTGTTTAAGGTCTCTTGAACTATATTTACCTCGTGATGGAATCGAGAGTTTTCGATGTTGTCTACTTTATATGAATGCAAACTAAATGACATGCAATGCGTCTTTTTGGTATTTTTTTAGAGTATTTTTGGAAAGGAAAATGCTTCTAATCTATGAAAGAAATATGTATATCCTATATGTCTTTTTCAAATGCAATGTATAGTCTATATTTTTGTGGGTTTTTGGTGTTTTCAATGCAATTTAATCTAATAAAAAGAAACGATACTTTTTCTAACAAAGTAGATCTAAGAATGCAAAAATGACTAATCTAGCATGCAAGATCTAATCTATCAAGGAAAAAGCAAGTATGTTACTATTCCCAAGAGAAAGATGATTGTCTAATTACTATGAAAACAATAAAAGAACCTGAATAGATGAAGATTTGAAGACTCCACTATCCCTCAGTGATCCTTGTGTAGGCAACCTCGAATCCTTTTGTGACGGCAGTTGGTTCTCTCGACGACAAAATGACCCGAAGAAGCAAAGAGAAGCTTTTGTGAAGCTTGTATGAGCTCGATGTGAGCTTTGAATTGAACACAATGGCTGAAAATTGAGCAGCGTGGTGCTGCTTGATTGAAATAAAGAAAATAAAAGGCACTTACGTCCTGTATTGAGCATATGGATGCTAGGTTGGAGAGCAAACTTGGCAAGAGTTGGTGCACAATGAATTTGCCTCCCTTTTTGCTTGAGGGAGGGGGGTTATTTATAGGTTTGAGGAAGGGATTGGATTGAAGAGTTAACTCATTTGATTGATGAGTTAACAAGAATAGATTGGGGAGTTAACAAGGTTGATTACCCAGTGAAGTCAACTGATTAGCGAGTGATGAAGCAATGATAGCTTATCATTGAAGAAGAAAAGGAGATAGGAGAAATGCATGAGATTGATGGGAGAGTTATCTTGAGATCAAATAGAGCTAATTATGCATGTGTGGGTGCATGAAATAGTTAACTCTATATCAAGGATCAAAAATCATGCAAACAAAAAGAAAAACGGGCAAAAATAGAGCAAAAATGTGAGAGAAACTTCAGTTTTTCCGTAGGAGAAAAGACGACAGGGTCGCCACTTTCATCAGATAGGGTTGCCTAGGGAGATTATGGGTCGCTCGGGGAGATCCAGGGTGAAATAGGCAGAATGCATAAATCAGGGTGGTAGAAGGAAAAAGGGGGAAAAAAATGAACTTTGCATCAAGAAACAGGTCAATCACGAGGAAGAATCCAAATTTCCACTTGCATCTATGGGATCTCCTAAGGAGATTTGGAAATAATAGGGGGAGATTTGGATAGGAAAGTTGAAACTAAAAACGGAAAGCGAGAGAGGGATAGGGGGACCTCTAGAAGGCTTCTATGAGGTGTATTAGACGAAAACACAAAGGGATGAGGTGAAAAATTACCTACAAGACACTCATAAGGCCTAGGATTAAGGTCACAAGCCAGAAAATGCAATTCGACAAGTGTCGAAAAGCATCACAAATGGGGAAGAAGGAGAAGAAGGAGAATTAACAAAGTAGAAATGACACAAAACAAGAAGGGAGGTCACGTCGTCAAGAGGCCTACTACCCAAAGGATTTATTTTCACGCTTACATGTATGTGACATGGATCTGACTCATCATAGGGGTCCTCGTGGAGGCAGTGCATGATTTTTGTGCTTATAGTTACAGACACTTTCAGATGTTCATATCTCCATAGGACAGATCGATGTGTGTATAGATTGCATTAGGATCCAGGTGGTGACAGAGTTAGTGTTGCAGTTTGGATGGGTCCCATGGGTTTGCTTCACTATCTGCAGCATGGTGAAGTTGAGATCAGATTTGAGCAGTGGAAGTTTAAGAGTGCTCTTCTTAGCAGGTTTCTATTATGGATTTGGGATCCATGTATTTTTGGTTGGACACTCTTCAGTGTACTATGGGATCCTTTTTGTGCATTGGGGTTCTAGTTTGGGTTCATTGGGGAGTATTGCAGTATGTACCTGATGAGGATTACTTGCAGTTTTACTTTTGGTTCCCATGAACATGATTCGTTAGAGATGCATAGTTTCAGTGCACATGGATTGGACAGTTGGTTTCGTGTTCATCTTTCTGTAGTTGTGGTTATGTTGATGTTATGGAAGTTGTACTTCAATGTGGGACATTTCACAGTCTTCCTCTAGACTTACAGTGTAGTTGTGTTTCTTTGCAGTCGTGATTGATGGGCGACAAGCAATCTTAGGGAGGGCAGACTGTAATGTCCTCATTTTCACGAGCATCAGAGTTTGGTGGAGTAGCTTCTCCTATTGACCCTCGTAGGTTAATACCCTTGGTTAGAGGGACCTGTGTGGCAGTTACTTGGTCTTTTGGTGGCGCTATTCTTCTCTAGAGCAGGGTAGTGTTCAGGTTTGGCCTTCGTTTGATGTTTCTAGACTCATTTATACACACTTACTATTTATAGTAAGTCACTATTTCAGGAGAGTCAGTGTTTCTATATATAGTAGGGCACCTGGATAGGTCTTGATTGCAGTATCGATCCCTTACTCAATTGGTTTGGTCAGATAATGAGGGATTTACTATTTATAGTAAATTTGTGGTTGTAGAGAGGGAGCCCTAATATTTTTGGTAAGGCGGTTGGATTTATAGAGGGTATCATAGTGAATCTCCTTGTTTAGACGGAATTGGAAAATCATAAGTATTTAAGGAGTTATTAATTTTTAAAGTGGCCTAAATATAATTAATTATAAAAGGTATATTATAAGGTTATAACTTAGCCTTATGTAAGTGGGCCATTTTAAGTTAATGAGTAATTAATGCCTCATTGGAAAGCATGCCATTATGAGTTTATATTATAAAGTTTTATTAAAACCCGAAAAGTGGATTTGAAAAAGGATTTAAATGTTATTAGGGAGTTTGATGAAATAAAAGGTTTTAAAAAGCAAATCAAACTCATTAATGATGATTATTTGACTTTACTCTTTGTGAGAGCTTTGAGAATTGTGAAGGAAACCTAGGGTTTCTTCAAATTTCTTCATTTTCAGCATTGGAGAATGAAATATCTTCAGTGTTTATGCAATTTTGAGGTTGTGAGAGATCAGCCAAATTATTCCTTGTGGAGGACTTCATCCAAAAGTTCTATTTGTGCTCAAAGTGGAGGAATTTCATCTAGGGTTTTGAAGATTAATCAATTGCAGATTAGAGTAAGGGTTTATACAGAGCATTTAAGAGGAGAATATCAAGTCGCTCAAATATTTGTTGCATTATTTGGTCTTCACTATGGGTGTTTCTTATGTATTCAGAGTATATGCTGATTTGAAGTAACAAATCTGAGTTGCATGTGCTTCAAGGAGTTGTATTTCATTTGCATACTGTTGTTCTGCTGTTTCTAGCCATGTATTTCACATTTTTGCAAATGGGTATGTGATATTGCTTCATATTTTGGACATACCAACCAACCCCATCAATTTAGTTTCTCGCTTTTGTCCTAGTTGAGGCGGGACTTCAGGGTTACTACTTTGAGTTGCTTTATCCGTATATGTTGTCTCGATGTTCTTGTGTGCAGGGAACGAGTCCCGATAAATCCTCATGTTTACATTTTGAGGTGCTATGGGAGCCTGGTTTTGCCTTGTATCTTTAATGTTAGGGGTGATCTGTTGCAGGTTCAAGAACATTTCTATGAACAAGTGTTGCTGATCCTTCGGGAGCTTTTCTATGAATCTGTTGTATTCCCTGCAAGTTTCTGTGCTATGTCCTTTTGTTCTATGAAAAGAACAATACTAGTTGTATTCATAAGTGGGTCTTTCATACCTCCCATCATTTCCATTCCCATTTCTGTCACGGTTCCAGCTTTGATAGTTATCTTGAGGGTAAAACCCATTGTTCCTAGGCCTATCTATGGCATTTATGTTAGGAGGATAATAATCTCTCCCATTGTAATCATCTCTTATCCTTTTGACTGGTGGTTGATCTGTTACCCCATCTATGGTTGCATTCTTGTTGTTTTTGAGAATTTTGACAGTAGAGGTAATATTTCCCGTGTCTTCTTTTGTTGTTTTTTTGTTTGAACCATAGACCTTCCAACCATTGTCAATGGTGGCTTGGTCAATTCTTAAGGCACTTTCCAACACTTCCTTATAAGATTTGTATGGTAGTTTTTGGACATCTTCTCTCATGTCTTTGTTAAGGGCATGCAAGAAGAGGTTGCACAGTTCTCGGTGGTCCATGTTAGGAGCACTGGTTGAAGAATAGAGCACTTGTCTCCATCAGGTGACAAAATGTGCTACGGATTCATTTAGTTCTTGTTTCATCGCGAGGAACTCTCTAATCCCTATTTTTACGAGTTTGTTCATGTCAAATGCCATGATAAATTCTCCAATCAGTTGTCTGAACGAGTGGATAGAAGCCTTTGGAAGACGATAATACCAATCCAGGGTGATGCCTTCAAGAATTTTTGGGAAGATCTTCGTGACAACTCCATCCCAAGGAAGGAGTTCCCTTATGGCTGTAGTATAAGCTTTGATGTGGGAGTTTGGGTCTCCTTCTCCCTTGAACTTCAGGAGATCAGGCAATGGGTGGGGTAGTTGCACACTCCTTATGTTCTGGTCTAGAGGCTCCTTTAGATATTCAAGGTATGTTCCTAGGAAAGCACTCTAAGATTGCAGGTTTGTCAGTAACAACCCTGTGGGTGGGTTTTGATAAGCCATCATTGGATTCATTGGATTGTTCTGAATAGGAGGATTCCCATTCAGACATGTCTCGTTGCTATCATGCGTGAATAGTAGTTGAGGTAAGGAGGATTTTGCGATGCCCCCTGGTCCTGTTCGTGAGATTTTATTCTTTTCTTTGGAGCAGCTTGTTCTGCTTCTAGGATCCTGATTCTTTGCACTAAGGTTGCAATTGCATCTGCAGGAGTTGCAGCTCTAGGGTTCTCTTCATTTCTAGGATATTCTCTTCGACTAGTTTCATGGTGATGGGCTTCCTCTCGTGCGACCTTCTCTTTTTGTTCTTCTTCCAAGGTTATCCTTAATGCTTCTTGAGCATCCTTGGTTTCCTGTAAACGCCTTTCCAACCTTCTGACTTTTTCATCAAGGTGATGTTTGATGTACTTGTGGAAGGTTGTTCTGGTCGACATATTTCTAATCTTACCCTTCTGGCTTTATGGGGGGCATTTTGCATGGCTGAATCATTTTCCCAAGCTGCGTTATTGAAGGATAGAGAATGCCTGGACTCTCTTGGCTCATGTTCATAGTCAGAGTCTTCATAGTCATAATAGTTGGTAACAGGTACATTTAAATGAAGTGGCACATACCTATCAAAAGAAGGTGTTTTAGGTTCATTTGAGGGAATGTTTCCCTGGTTCAAGTCCGGTTCCGTCATTTTCGGGGGTGCCATAGACACCGCAGAATAAATGATGGTGCAGATGATGGAAGTTAAAATTGCTATGAAAAGAAATGAAGGAATGTTTGAATGTTTTCAGAATGTTTTTGCAATGGGAATGCAAACTGAAAGATCGGAAGATTCTGTAATTCACGTCGGGTTCACCAAAATATGTACGCTCAAAATCGTGACTTTGGTTGCCTGGAGGCTGTCGGGTCGGATCTTAGCACGCACATGGATCCTTTCACTCCTTGCCATGGGGCGATCTGCCATGTCACTTTCGCTCATGTGGAATTAGGCAGTCGAGAGGAGGTGAGACACGGTGGGGGTCTGACTCGTTGGAGAGCTGGACTTCGAGAAGGGAGGTCGGCAAGTTCTGTGGCCCTTGTTGTTGTGCGTTTTGTTGTATGTTTCATTCAATTGTTGTGGTGGTTGAGATAACCCTATGACCCTAAGGGTCAATAGTCTCTCTTCTTCTATTTGGGTTCCTTGAAATCCACCTTTGTGTGGGCAAACGATTGTTCTTGTTGATGTTTTCTCTTGTTTCTATGTCTTTGCGAAATGCTCTGTGTAATCATAATTGCCTAATTTCCTTAATCAACAAGAGAACAAATGGATCCTCTTGTGGTGGAACGTGTGTCTATTGCTGTGGTCACGGATGGATCTCCTGAATCTCGTCTCGGACAAATCTCACCCACTCTCCCCTCACTCTTAAACACATGTGTGAATTAGGATAGAGGAAATCATGTGATTGCTAACTCTAACCAGATCTAGGGTTTTGACCTAGGGTTTGCCGACCTAGGGTTTGACTTGTGTTTTGACTTTGTTTGTTCCTTGTTTGTACCTTGTGATGAAATCAAGGGTTTGTTTAAGGTCTCTTGAACTGTATTTACCTCGTGATGGAATCGAGGGTTTTCGATGTTGTCTGCTTTATATGAATGCAAACTAAATGACATGCAATGCATCTTTTTGGTATTTTTTTAGAGTATTTTTGGAAAGGAAAATGCTTCTAATCTATGAAAGAAATACGTATATCCTATATGTCTTTTTCAAATGCAATGTGTAGTCTATGTTTTTGTGGGTTTTTGGTGTTTTCAATGCAATTTAATCTAATAAAACTTAGGAAAGATACTTTTTCTAATAAAGTAGATCTAAGAATGCAAAAATGACTAATCTAGCATGCAAGATCTAATCTATCAAGAAAAAAGTAAGTACGTTACTATTCCCAAGAGAAAGATGATTGTCTAATTACTATGAAAGCAATAAAAGAACCTGAATAGATGAAGATTTGAAGACTCCACTATCCCTCAGTGATCCTTGTGTAGGCAACCTCGAATCCTTTTGTGATGGCAGTTGGTTCTCTCGACGACAAAATGACCTGAAGAAGCAAAGAGAAGCTTTTGTGAAGCTTGTATGAGCTCGATGTGGCTTTGAATTGAACACAATGGCTGAAAATTGAGTAGCGTGGTACTGCTTGATTGAAATAAAGAAAATAAAAGGCACTTACGTCCTGTATTGAGCATATGGATGCTAGGTTGGAGAGCAAACTTGGCAAGAGTTGGTGCACAATGAATTTGCCTCGCTTTGTGCTTGAGGGAGGGGGGTATTTATAGGTTTGAGGAAGGGATTGGATTGAAGAGTTAACTCATTTGATTGATGAGTTAACAAGAATAGATTGGGGAGTTAATAATGTTGATTACCCAGTGAAGTCAACTGATTAGGGAGTGATGAGGCAATGATAGCTTATCACTAAAGAAGAAAAGGAGATAGGAGAAATGCATGAGATTGATTGGAGAGTTAATTTGAGATCAAATAGAGCTAATTATGCATGTGTGGGTGCATGAAATAGTTAACTCTATATCAAGGATCAAAAATCATGCAAACAAAAAGAAAAACGGGCAAAAATAGAGAAAAACGTGAGAGAAACTTCAATTTTTCCACGGAACAAAAGATGGTAAGGTCGCCACTTTCATCAGATAGGGTCGCCTAGGGAGATTATGGGTCACCCGGGGAGATCCGGGGTGAAACAGGGCAGAATGCAGAAATCAGGGTGGCAGAAGGAAAAAGGGGGGAAAAAGATGATTTCTGCATCAAGGAACAGGTCAATCATGAGGAAGAATCCAAATTTACACTTGCGTCTGCGGGATCTCCTGGGGAGATCTTGAAATAATAGGGGGAGATTTGGATAGGAAAGTTGAAACTGAAAACGGAAAGCGGGAGAGGGATCGGGGGACCTCTAGAAGGCCTCTATGAGGTGTATTAGATGAAAACACAAAGGGACGAGGTGAAAAATCACCTACAAGACACTCATAAGGCCTAGGATTAAGGTCACAAGCCAGAAAATGCAAGTTGACAAGTGTCGCAACAAGTGTCGAAAAGTGTCACAAATGGGGAAGAAGGAGAAGAAGGAGAATTGACAAAGCAAAAATGACACAAAATAAGAAGGGAGGATGCGTCGTCAAGAGGCCTGCTGCCCAAAGGATTTATTTTCAGGCTTACATGTATGTGACATGGATCTGACTCATCACAGGGGTCCTCGCGGAGGCAGTGCATGATTTTTGTGCTTATAGTTACAGAAACTTTTAGATGTTCATATATCCACAGGACAGATCGATGTGTGTATAGATTGCATTGGGATCCAGGTGGTGACAGAGTTAGTGTTGTAGTTTGGATGGGTCCCATGGGTTTGCTTCACTATCTGCAGCATGGTGAAGTTGAGATCAGATTTGAGCAGTGGAAGTCTAAGAGTGCTCTTCTTAGCAGGTTTCTATTCTAGATTGGGGATCCATGTATTTTTGGTTGGACACTCTTCAGTGTACTATGGGATCCTTTTTGTGAGTTGGGGTTCTAGTTTGGGTTCATTGGGGAGTATTGCAGTATGTACCTGATGAGGATTACTTGCAGTTTTACTTTTGGTTCCCATGAACATTATTCGTTAGAGATGCATAGTTTCAGTGCACATGGATTGGACAGTTGGTTTGGTGTTCATCTTTCTGTAGTTGTGGTTATGCTGATGTTATGGAAGTTGTACTTCAATGTGGGACATTTCACAGTCTTCCTCTAGACTTCTAGTGTAGTTGTGTTTCTTTGCAGTCATGATTGCTTGGGGACAAGCAATCTTAGGGAGGGCAGACTGTAATGTCCTCATTTTCACGAGCATCAGAGTTTGGTGGAGTAGCCTATCCTATTGACCCTCATAGGTTAATACTCTTGGTTAGAGGGACCTGTGTGGTAGTTACTTGGTCTTTTGGTGGTGCTATTCTTCTCCAGAGCAGGGTAGTGTTCAGGTTTGGCCTTTGTTTGATGTTTCTAGACTCATTTATACACACTTACTATTTATAGTAAGTCACTATTTTAGGAGAGTCAGTGTTGCTATATATAGTAGGGCACCTGGATAGGTCTTGATTGCAGTATCGATCCCTTACTCAATTGGTTTGGTCAAATAATGAGGGATTTACTATTTATAGTAAATCTGTGGTTGTAGAGAGGGAGCCCTACTATTTTTGGTAAGGCGGTTGGATTTATAGAGGGTATCATGGTGAATCTCCTTGTTCAAACGGAATTGGAAAATCATAAGTATTTAAGGAGTTATTAATTTTAATAGTGGCCTAAAAGATAATTAATTATAAAAGGTATATTATAAGGTTATAACTTAGCCTTATGTAAGTGGGGCCATTTTAAGTTAATGAGTAATTAATGCCTCATTGGAAAGCATGCCATTATGAGTTTATATTATAAAGTTTTATTAAAACCCGAAAAGTGGATTTGAAAAAGGATTTAAATGTTATTAAGGAGTTTGATGATATAAAAGGTTTTAAAAAGAAAATCAAACTCATTAATGATGATCATTTGACTTTGGTCTTTGTGAGAGCTTTGAGAATTGTGAAGGAAACCTAGGGTTTCTTCAAATTTCTTCATTTTTAGCATTGGAGAATGAAGTATCTTCAGTGTTTATGCAATTTTAAGGTTGTGAGAGATGAGCCCAATTATTGCTTGTGGAGGACTTCATCCAAAAGTTCTATTTGTGCTAAAAGTGGAGGAATTTCATCTAGGGTTTTGAAGATTAATCAATTGCAGATCAGAGTAATGGTTTATACAGAGCATTTAAGAGGAGAATATCAAGTCGTTCAAATATTTGTTGCATTATTTGGTCTTCACTATGAGTGTTTCTTATGTATTCAGAGTATATGCTGATTTGAAGTAACAAATCTGAGTTGCATGTGCTTCAAGGAGTTGTATTTCATTTGCATACTATTGTTCTCTTGTTTCTAGCCATGTATTTCACATTTTTGCAAATGTGTATGTGATATTGTTTCATATTTTGGACATACCAACCAACCCCATCAATTTAGTTTCTCCTTTTTGTCCTAGTTGAGGTGGGACTTCAGGTTTACTACTTTGAGTTGCTTTATCCGTATTTGTTGTCTCAGTGTTCTTGTGTGCAGGGAACGAGTCTCGATAAATCCTCATGTTTACATTTTGAGGTGCTATGGGAGCCTAGTTTTGCCTTGTATCTTTAATGTTAGGGGTGATCTGTTGCAGGTTCAAGAATATTTCTATGAACAAGTGTTTCTGATCCTCCAGGAGCTTTTCTATGAATCTGTTGTATTCCCTGCAAGATTTTGTGCTATGTCCTTTTATTCTATGAAAAGAACAATACTAGTTGTATTCATAAGTGGGTCTTTCATACCTCCCATCATTTCCATTCCCATTTCTGTCGTGGTTCCAGCTTTGATAGTTATGTTGAGGCTAAAACCCATTGTTCCTAGGCCGATCTATGGCATTTACATTAGGAGGATAATAATCTCTCCCATTGTAATCATCTCTTATCCTTTTGATCAGGGGTTGATCTATTACCCCATCTATGGTTGCATTCTTGTTGTTTTTGAGAATTTTAACAGTAGAGGTATTATTTCCCATGTCTTCTTTTGTTGTTTTTTTGTTTAAACCATAGACCTTCCTACCATTGTCGATGGTGGCTTGGTCAATTCTTAAGGCACTTTCGAACGCTTCCTTATAGGATTTGTATGGTAGTTTTTGGACATCTTCTCTCATGTCTTTGTTAAGGGCATGCTCGAAGAGGTTGCACAGTTCTTGGTGGTCCATGTTAGGAGCACTGGTTGAAGAATAGAGCACTTGTCTCCATCGGGTGACGAAATGTGCTACGGATTCATTCAGTTCTTGTTTCATCGTGAGGAACTCTCTAATCCCTATTTTTATGAGTTTGTTCATGTCAAATGCCATGATAAATTCTCCAATCAGTTGTCTGAACGAGTGGATAGAAGCCTCTGGAAGACGATAATACCAATCCAGGGTGATGCCTTCAAGCATTTTTGGGAAGATCTTCGTGACAACTCCATCCCAAGGAAGGAGTTCCCTTATGGCTGTAGTATAAGCTTTGATGTGGGAGTTTGGGTCTCCTTCTCCCTTGAACTTCAGGAGATCAGGCAATGGGCAGGGTAGTTGCACACTCCTTATGTTCTGGTCTAGAGGCTCCTTTAGATATTCAAGGTATGTTCCTAGGAAAGCACTCTAAGATTGTAGGTTTCTCAGTAACAACCCTGTGGGTGGGTTTTGATAACCCATCATTGGATTCATTGGATTGTTCTGAATAGGAGGATTCCCATTCAGACATGTCTCGTTGCTAGCATGCGTGAATAGTAGTGGAGGTAAGGAAGATTTTGCGATGCCCCTTGGTCCTGTTTGTGAGATTTTATTCTTTTCTCTGGAGCAGCTTGTTCTGCTTCTAGGATCCTGATTCTTTGCACTAAGGTTGCGATTGCATATGCAGGAGTTGCAGCTCTAGGGTTCTCTTCATTTCTAGGATATTCTCTTCGACTAGTTTCATGGCGATGAGCTTCCTCTCATGCGACCTTATCTTTTTGTTCTTCTTCCAAGGTTATCCTTAATGCTTCTTGAGCATCCTTGGTTTCCTGTAAATGCATTTCCAACCTTCTGACCTCTTCATCAAGGTGATTGTTTGATGTACTTGTGGAAGGTTGTTCTGGTCGACATATTTCTAATCTTACCCTTCTAGCTTTATGGGGGCATTTGGTATGGCTGAATCATTTTCCCAAGCTGCGTTATTGAAGGATAAAGAATGCCTGGACTCTCTTGGCTCATGTTCATAGTCAGAGTCTTCATAGTCATAATAGTTAGTAACAGGTGCATTTAGATGAGGTGGCACATACCTATCAAAAGAAGGTGTTTTAGGTTCGTTTGAGGGAAAGTTTCCCTGGTTCAAGTCCAATTCTTTCATATTCGGGGGTGCCATAGACACCGCAGAATAAATGATGGTGCAGATGATGGAAGTTAAAACAGCTGTGAAAAGAAATGAAGGAATGTTTGAATGTTTTCAGAATGTTTTTGCAATGGGAATGCAAACTACAAGATCGGAAGATTATGTAATTCATGTCGGGTTCACCAAAATATGTACGCTCAAAATCGTGACTCTGGTTGCCTGGAGGTTGTCGGGTCAGATCTTGACACGCACACGGATCCTTTCCCTCCTTGCCATGGGGCGATCTGCCATGTCACTTTCGCTCATGTGGAATTGGGCAGTCGAGAGGAGGCGAGACACGGCGGGGGTCTGACTCGTTGGAGAGCTAGACTTTGCGAAGGGGGGTTGGCAAGTTCTGTGGCCTTTGGTGTTGTGCGTTTTATTGTATGTTTCATTCAATTGTTGTGGTGGTTGAGATAACCCTATGACCCGAAGGGTCATTAGTCTCTCTTCTTCTATTTGGATTCCTTGAATTCCACCTTTGTGTGGGCAAACAATTGTTCTTGTTGATGTTTTCTCTTGTTTCTATGTCTTTGAGAAATGCTCTGTGTAATCGTAATTGCCTAATTTCCTTAATCAACAAGAGAACAAATGGATCCTCTTGTGGTGGAATGTGTGTCTATTGTTGTGGTCGCAGATGGATCTCCTTAATCTCGTCTCGGACAGCTCTCACCCACTCTCCCCTCACTCCTAAACACATGCGTGAATTAGGATAGAGGAAATCGTGTGATTGTTAACTCTAACCAGATCTAGGGTTTTGACCTAGGGTTTGACTTGTGTTTTGCTTTTGTTTGTTCCTTGTTTGTACCTTGTGATGAAATCAAGGGTTTGTTTAAGGTCTCTTGAACTATATTTACCTCTTGATGGAATTGAGGGTTTTCGATGTTGTCTACTTTATATGAATGCAAACTAAATGACATGCAATGCGTGTTTTTGGTATTTTTTTAAAGTATTTTTGGAAAGGAAAATGCTTCTAATCTATGAAAGAAATATGTATATCCTATATGTCTTTTTCAAATGCAATGTGTAGTCTATGTTTTTGTGGGTTTTTGGTGTTTTCAATGCAATTTAATCTAATAAAAAGGAAAGATACTTTTTCTAACAAAGTAGATCTAAGAATGCAAAAAAGACTAATCTAGCATGCAAGATCTAATCTATCAAGGAAAAAGCAAGTATGTTACTATTCCCAAGAGAAAGATGATTGTCTAATTACTATGAAAGTAATAAAAGAACCTGAATAGATGAAGATTTGAAGACTCCACTATCCCTCAGTGATCCTTGTCTAGGCAACCTCGAATCCTTTTGTGACGGTAGTTGGTTCTCTCGACGACAAAATGACCCGAAGAAGCAAAGAGAAGCTTTTGTGAAGCTTGTATGAGCTCGATGTGAGCTTTGAATTGAACACAATGGCTGAAAATTGAGCAGCGTGGTGCTACTTGATTGAAATAAATAAAATAAAAGACACTTACGTCCTGTATTGAGCATATGGATGCTAGGTTGGAGATCAAACTTGGCAAGAGCTGGTGCACAATGAATTTGCCTCCCTTTGTGCTTGAGGGAGGGGGGTATTTATAAGTTTGAGGAAGGGATTGGATTGAAGAGTTAACTCATTTGATTGACAAGTTAACAAGAATAGATTGGGGAGTTAACAAGGTTGATTACCCAGTGAACTCAACTGATTAGGGAGTGATGAAGTAATGATAGCTTATCACTGAAGAAGAAAAGGAGATAGGAGAAATGCATGAGATTGATTGGAGAGTTAACTTGAGATCAAATAGAGCTAATTATGCATGTGTGGGTGCATGAAATAGTTAACTCTATATCAAGGATCAAAAATCATGTAAACAAAAAGAAAAACAGGCAAAAATAGAGCAAAGACGTGAGAGAAACTTCAGTTTTTCTGCTGGACAAAAGATGGCAGGGTCGCCACTTTCGTCAGATAGGGTTGCCTAGGGAGATTATGGGTCGCCCGAGGAGATCTGGGGTGAAACATGCCAGAATGCAGAAATCAAGGTGGCAGAAGGAAAAAGGGGGAAAAAAGATGATTTCTACATCAAGAAACAGGTGAATCACGAGGAAGAATCCAAATTTCCACTTGTGTCTATGGGATCTCCTGGGGAGATCTAGAAATAATAGGGGGAGATTTGGATAGGAAAGTTGAAACTGAAAATGGAAAGCGGGAGAGGGATCGGGGGACCTCTAGAAGGCTTCTATGAGGTGTATTAGACGAAAACACAAAGGGACGAGGTGACAAATCACCTACAAGACACTCACAAGGCCTAGGATTAAGGTCACAAGCCAGAAAATGCAAGTCGACAAGTGTCACAACAAGTGTCGAAAAGCGTCACAAATGGAGAAGAAGGAGAAGGAGAATTGAGAAAGTAGAAATGACACAAAACAAGAAGGGAGGACAAGTCGTCAAGAGTTCTGCTGCCCAAAGGATTTATTTTCACGCTTACATGTATGTGACATGGATCTGACTCATCATAGGGGTCCTCGTGGAGGGAGTGCATGATTTTTGTGCTTATAGTTACAAACACTTTCAGATGTTCATATCTCCATAGGACAGATCGATGTGTGTATAGATTGCATTGGGATCCAGGTGGTGACAGAGTTAGTGTTGCAGTTTGGATGGGTCCCATGGGTTTGCTTCACTATCTGCAGCATGGTGAAGTTGAGATCAGATTTGAGCAGTGGAAGTCTAAGAGTGCTCTTCTTAGCAGGTTTCTATTATGGATTTGGGATCCATGTATTTTTGGTTGGACACTCTTCAGTGTACTATGGGATCCTTTTTGTGCATTGGGGTTCTAGTTTGGGTTCATTGGGGAGTATTACAGTATGTACCTGATGAGGATTAGTTGCAGTTTTACTTTTGGTTCCCATGAACATGATTCATTAGAGATGCATAGTTTCAGTGCACATGGATTGGACAGTTGGTTTGGTGTTCATCTTTCTGTAGTTGTGGTTATGCTGATGTTATGGAGGTTATACTTCAATGTGGGACATTTCACAGTCTTCCTCTGGACTTCTAGTGTAGTTGTGTTTCTTTGTAGTCATGATTGCTTGGGGACAAGCAATCTTAGGGAGGGCAGACTGTAATGTCCTCATTTTCATGAGCATCAGAGTTTAGTGGAGTAGCCTATCCTATTGACCCTCATAGGTTAATACTCTTGGTTAGAGGGACCTGTGTGGCAGTTACTTGGTCTTTTGGTGGTGCTATTCTTCTCTAGAGCAGGATAGTGTTCAAGTTTAGCCTTTGTTTGATGTTTCTAGACTCATTTATACACACTTACTATTTATAGTAAGTCACTATTTTAGGAGAGTCAGTGTTTCTATATACAGCAGGGCACCTGGATAGGTCTTGATTGCAGTATCGATCCCTTACTCAATTGGTTTGGTCAAATAATGAGGGATTTACTATTTATAGTAAATCTGTGGTTGTAGAGAGGGAGCCCTGCTATTTTTGGTAAGGCGGTTGGATTTATAGAGGGTATCATGGTGAATCTCCTTGTTCAGACGGAATTGGAAAATCATAAGTATTTAAGGAGTTATTAATTTTTAAAGTGGCCTAAAAGATAATTAATTATAAAAGGTAAATTATAAGGTTATAACTTAGCCTTATGTAAGTGGGGCCATTTTAAGTTAATGAGTAATTAATGCCTCATTGGAAAGCATGCCATTATGAGTTTATATTATAAAGTTTTATTAAAACCCTAAAAGTGGATTTGAAAAAGGATTTAAATGTTATTAAGGAGTTTGATGATATAAAAGGTTTTAAAAAGCAAATCAAACTCATTAATTATGATCATTTAACTTTGCTCTTTGTGAGAGCTTTGAGAATTGTGAAGGAAACCTAGGGTTTCTTCAAATTTCTTCATTCTCAGCATTGGAGAATGAAATATCTTCAGTGTTTATGCAATTTTAAGGTTGTGAGAGATGAGCCGAATTATTGCTTATGGAGGACTTCATCCAAAAGTTCTATTTGTGCTAAAAGTGGAGGAATTTCATCTAGGGTTTTGAAGATTAATCAATTGTAGATCAAAGTAAGGGTTTATACAGAGCATTTAAGAGGAGAATATCAAGTCGCTCAAATATTTGTTGCATTATTTGGTCTTCACTATGAGTGTTTCTTATGTATTCAGAGTATATGCTGATTTGAAGTAACAAATCTGAGTTGCATGTGCTTCAAAGAGTTGTATTTCATTTGCATATTGTTGTTTTGCTATTTCTAGCCATGTATTTCACATTTTTACCAATGGGTATGTGATATTGCTTCATATTTTGGACATACAATTTTCTAGGTATTTGTGATTTAAATATTAGAGTATACTCTCTCAATTGGGTTCTTAATATTTTGACAAAATACTGAGTTTTTTTGAAGATATAGAAATCTAGAAATTTCAGCCATGAATGCCTTATATGAAGTTCAGTTTTGAGTTAAAAATTATTATTGCAATATTTTCTTTTGGCATTATATTGTTAGCAAGTGTCCACTTGGGGTGTGACATCACATATCCCAAACAAATGCACAATGTTTCTGTGACAAACGAACTTGAGGGCTTCTATCTCGCGCCTCAAACTACTTTTAACATCCTTCTGCAAGCTCAAGACCTTTGCAGCCATTGCTATGCTGTTCTCGGCATCCATCAGAAGAGCCTTGTACACTCTGCCACAGTATTCTCAACTTCTGTTAGAAGAGCCTTATACACTCTGCCGAAGCCACCAGAGCCGATTAGATAATTATCACTGAATTCCTTTGTGGCGTTCTAGATTTCTTGATATGTAATCCTGTGCTTCTAACCTATGGTGACCTCCACCACCACTGTGCTTAGGTTTTGTAAATAAACCCTTGGTATATTACAAGTAAATATGAATTCTAGACTCCCTTGTGTTCAATTTTTGAACTGTAGCTATTTATTCTACTTATTCATTACAATGTTCTGATCTGTGTATGTTGTATTGATGTTATTGCACAGTTTACCAAAAAAAACATTTTACTTTCATGTGAGCTCTACGCTCAATGATTGAGTATTGCATGACTCAGTAGTTAAAAGTACATGTTATTATACAGTGAACAAAAAAATAGCATTTTAACTTCGTTTTCAAGAGAAAAAATACCTACTATAGATTATACATAAACTTTTATATTTAAATTATAATCACATTTTTATTTAAATGTTGCCCTATCGGCCAATTCGTTGGGCGTAAAATTCATGCAACTGCTAGTTGATAGGGTATTAAATGTAGGGGATCACCATAAATGAAGCAATGATCTGGTAAATTAGAAGTTACAGTTGATAAAAAGATCAAACGTGTGAAGTGATGCTCGGGGGAGGTCCCATTAATGGGCAACAGCTATCCAACACTGCAAATCGCATGCGGTATGGATGCCCCTTCCCCATGCATGCATGGCATGACCGGTATAATAAATGATGGAATCGTTAGATCAGCAACATATGGTGGACCATGTCCAAGATCAATTTATTCATTACCTCGTCTTGCCGCTCGAGACTCAAGTTCTCATTCTTAGTCAAGAATCCAAATAGTGACGTAAGGAAAATTTAAGAATAACGTATTAATAAGTAAAGCCTTTATTTTTTTTGGTCTATGTTTTCAATAATTGGAAAGCATGTTAAGATAATATGATATACTGTTTTATCATGTTTAAAGAGGTTTGCGGGTATTTAGATAATGTTTTTAGTTTATAATATGTTGCAAGTTTTGAATTTTAATTGTTTTACATTATGTCATGATATTATATCAAACAATTAATCCTTTCCTCAAATTTTCAAGTTATGTTATTTAAATTATATATTTCACTTTTTTAAAAATAAATTATATATTTATATTATTAATATATATACAAAAATTTGGGGTGGTAGGGTGGGCACTCTTTCCATGAGAACATGGAAGGGTCGTATCCATAGGATAGACACTTGGCAAATTTGCATCTTCTCCATTGGTTTTTAGTTAATAATTTTTTGGACTGTGGCCACTTCCAATACATTCAAATGATGCACCTTCACATGTATAAACCTGCTCGAAGGATTTTCTTTCCATTTTTTGAGTTGTCCAAATTAATGATGGCTTCGTAGGGTTTCTAATAGAGAAGATTCTAGATGTTCCCCGTCGCCTTTAACTGCTTTATTCAGTCTCATTTGAATGAAATGTGTAGTCATAAGCGTGTTTGAAGGCAACTCGCTGGTAAGAATGGTAGGAGGCTCTGGATACATTACTTGAATCTCTGTCGAAGGTATGATTAACTTAGGGATGGTAACTCCCATTCAATTGGAAAGCACTGTCCAGCAGATGGGTTTCAAGGGTGTTATCACAGATCAAAGGCTAAAACGGGTCCTGCGGCTGCATGATGGTCTCCTGTTACCAATAGTGAAGATCATTCTTGGTAAAGATTTCCTGTGTGCAGGGGAATTCTATCAGGTGGATACCCACATCTCGTCACGATTTCTGGCCTCTGTCTTAGATGCAGGGGCTTCGAAAGGAGAGACGAAGGGGTTGATGGTGAAACTATTTAAAACAAAATTTCTTGGCTGCCTCAATAACATTCTCGGTGCGGTTATTCCAGGGGCAGGAGCCCCTCATCCCAAAGATATCTCTGTGCTGAAGGATCCCTTGGAGGTCGTCAAGTTCTTCCCCCTCATTCTGGACATGAAGGGTCTGGTTCTGATCGAACATCGGGAGTGAGTGGTGAAGGCTACTGCTTTTCTGAAGAAATTGTTGAGTTTGGAGGAGGTCAACGGGGATTTTGAGTGGGTCGGTGAGCTCCAAACTATGGCGATGGAGCTCAGTTTCATGTAAACGCAGTCTTTTTAGAATTCTCTCTTAGTATGTCTCCTAGCTAAGTTGATAAGATGCCCAAGAAGGTCTATTCTATGTGGTTTTACTCCAAGGATGTTAAGATAGCCATAATGGCTAATTTTGGTATAAACTTCGATCCTGAGTGGCCTCTTTGTCATAGCTAAGGAAGTCTGATATAGGAATGAAATGCAGGAAAATAGTCTATAGGCACCTGCCTATAATCTACATCAATATAAAAACTCTTATTTTATGGATAAAATTATATATATATAAAAATTGACATCTCCAAGTAGGCATCTCCTATTTTTTGAAAATTGAAATACCAATACTAATACCCATCTCCTATTAGTACCACTATTAAGATATTTTAGATTTTTCTTTTACTTTAAAAAAAAAAAATTAATAGAGGAATGAGTAGCCCTTTTAAAAAAATCTGTCTAGATTTTAAGTGCATTTATACCAAAAGAATTATTAATTTATTAAATCCAATACACATACTTTTAAATTTTAGTTAATAATTGTTTAAAAAAAATTAATGTTTAATATTAAATATTAAGAAAATTGATATTTAAAATTAAAACTAATTTCTACATGACTAACTAATTTATTATACTAGTGCAAACTGAAATTAAAGATTATTCTGCTAAGTAAACTAATTTATTGCAAACTAAGTAAACTAATTTAAATTAGTTTAAAGATTAAAGAATAAATTTATTCTACTAAGTAAACTAATTTTTTTGTAGCCATTATTTATGTGATATTTTATTGGTTTACTTATAATGAGAATGACAATTATTGTTTTATTCTCAACTATTTTATAGTACATAGAGTTTTAATTTTTTGTATTTTCAAACACCAATGATATCTATGTGTTTTTACACAAATTTTCTCATTTTTATACTTGTAGTTTAAATAGTTAAAAAATATTTGAAATCTTATCTCCTTTTATCCAATGTAATGTAATATTTAATAATTAAATAATAGTTATCTATATAGAGTATTTAAATATTTAAATTATTTCTTTCACATTTATTCAATTTTAAAATTAACTAGTATAGATATCTTAATTACTTCTATCTAAAAAAATGCCCAAAGCTATTTTATCTACTTCATACTACAACCTTTTTATTTACTATATACATGATTTTGGTTAATTATTTAATTATTTAAGGTTTATATCTTGCCCATCAAATTTTAAATTAAACTAACAAATAAAAAATATCTCAAATTAACAAATCAAATTTAAACTTTCTACTACATTTTTTACATAAATTAATTAAGATTCAAACCTAAAACATGTATAAAATTTTGGTTGAAATTATTTCTAACATCACTTTCATTTAATATATACAAAGTAATATTTTGTTTCAACCATAGGCTTTGTAGAAGGGTTTTACACAATTGTAGAAAAAAAGGATATATCTAAATATGATGGAGAAGTGAACACTATTGATGATATGAAAACTAAATTACATATTTAGGTCGAGATATGAAAACCAAATTACATATTTAAATATCAAATTTAGGTCTTGCATAAGAGATATGAAAACCAAATTACATATATGATATTAAACTGAACAAATGAAATGAAAGATAACAACAAAAAGCTAAGCCAAACCCACATAAGGTAAACCAAGCAAAAGCTACTAAAACAAACAAAGAGACAAAATTGCTTAAGACCATGAGCACTCAAACACATCATTAGATAAAAAAGCTAAGCCAAACCCACATAAGGTAAGCCAAGCAAAAGCTACTAAAACAAACAAAGAGACAAAATTGCTTAAGACCATGAGCACTCAAACACATCATTAGATCTTGTTGCTATAGTTAGTAACTTTTTATTATTGGATCCACAAAGCATGATCAAGGTTAGATAAGCAATGCCAATTATTAGGATATCTAAGATGTTTATTTTATTATTGGATCCACAAAGCATGATCAAGGTTAGATAAGCAATGTCAATTATTAGGATATCTAAGATGTTTGTGATTGAATTCAGATGCATAGTGAAGGTGAGATAGGTAAAGCCAATTATTAGTATATCTAAGATGTCCACATACTATTAATTAGATGGTTGATCAAAAAATGATTACCATCAGTATTCATATAATTGAGAAGTTTGAGTGCTATTTTACGCCTTTGATGTCACTTCTTTTTATGATGTTTCCAATTCCTCTAAATTGGTCTTGATACTTGATATAATTTTCTTTTAAGTCAAGTGGCCCTTGGGTTCATTGGTGAAGCTGAATGGTTCAGAAAGAGTCTACCAAGAGTCAAATCTTTGTAAGTGTAAAGGCACAACACTTTTAAAAGAAGAAATTAAATGGAATAAATACTCAAGACTTAACTTTGAAATGAAAGAAACAATAATTTATACACCCTTACCACAATGTACTAAATTTAAAATTATAAAATATTCATCTTAACAAAAAATCTCCCAAAATGATCATTATTGGATAGTGTGTGTGCCAAAAAGTTGAGTTGTATATTTTGTTTGTTAAATTTAAAGTCATCACCCAAGGTCATTGAATATAGAGAGTATCATGAATGTGTCATCCAGGGCTTAAATTTGACAGTCAACCTTGCTTGTCACACAATTTTTTTTATGATAGTTATCTATTCAATAATGCATTTAAAATACTACGCCATATTTTAGTATAAGTAAATTACATAAAAACCAAATATATATATCATCATAATCCTATATAAATTTTGATAGTTTGTCCAAAATCTCTCCTTTCATATGATACAATCTTTTCAAAATTTTAGTTGTATTTTACAACTAAAATGCGTAAATACAACTATACAACTGTCAAATTTAAGCCCTGGTGTCATCTTAGAGTGGTAAGCATTGTGTATGAAAAATATGGAAGAAAACACAAGATATTCAATATATTTATAAAAAATACCTCAAAAGAATATTAATATGCATTAAAATGTTGTTTTTTGAATTTGTTGATTAATTTAGAGTTCATTAATGTACAATTTGATTTGTTTTATTTAATAGGCAATCTCTATATTCATCTTTAGCATTACTTAGAATTGAGAAAGATAAAGATCTAATTATGAAAAATATGTTAAAATAAAGCCTTGAAATTGTAGTTTCCTAGTAAATATAAGATCTTGAAAATGATGTCGAACATATTTTTTCTATAAGTGCAAGATGATAATGTCTAATTAAAATACATAATAACCACATTATTTTTTAGGTCCATTCTATATAAAGTTTAATTTCAACTCAAATGATGATTAAATAAAGCAAGTAATCTTCTAAAAACTAGAAGCCACAATTTTTTAACAAAAATGCATCTCTAGAATAAATGTTTCATATTTTCATTTGAAAGACAAAAAGTGCATTTAGTTGGTTCAATAAGAAAATATGCCAAT
Organism: Cunninghamia lanceolata; assembly: GCA_027924645.1. Taxonomy (NCBI): domain Eukaryota; kingdom Viridiplantae; phylum Streptophyta; class Pinopsida; order Cupressales; family Cupressaceae; genus Cunninghamia; species Cunninghamia lanceolata. The sequence continues at coordinate 3,122,754 of BSBN01000771.1, forward strand.
TTGTGACCAACAAGCAATTTGCAAGTTAAGATATTCTAGGCAAGTACTTAAACATTTGCATCATATCTGGATTTTTCAATTTGTGCACTCAAGTTGACCCAATATTGGCATGTGTATGAATAAGTGTGATAAATAAGAAAATTAGGTGAACAAATGAAATGATAAATGGATTAATTCTAAGGGATCGACCCTAACTTTACACATGATCATACCATTTTTCATGAACATATATCAATGTATTTCTTATAATTAGGCCAATGAGTAAATTTTGTAAATATACAATATAAGTTGAAAGTATAGTAAACTGTAATGATTATCCATAATAGTGTTGAACATGATCCTCCATTGCAATGTCATAATGAACCTATAAATTACATAGTTTAGTTATTAAATTGATTTGAAATTAAACATAAAAACTTGTTAGAAAATCATTTCATAATTTATTTACCATCTCTAGCTTGCATTGCATCTTTTTTTGTTGGTGTTTCATTAAGATCAATAGAAAATGGTAACTTATGTTGCCCAGTGTCTTGTTGATCATCTAAAGTTGCAATGACATGTGTATTTAATAAATCAACATAGATACAACATTAAGTCTAATAGTACAATATATACTTAATCAAAAAAATATTGAAATTCTAAATTACCTGGAATAGTTTTTTGAAATGTCTGACCAGGTATAACATTAAGCATTGATGGTTGATTTTCACGAATTGTATCTTCTATTTATTTGATTAATTATAGGAAATTGGTTAGAAATAGGAATTGAGAAATATCTTATCTAATGAATGAATACATTTAATAGTTAGAAAATTACCATCAATAACTTGCATTTCATCGGTCTTCTATTATTGTATTGATCATCCAAACCTACAATGGCATATTTTTAATATGTGATGTAAGAACAATAATTATTGCTATGTAAACTACTAAAATAATTTTGAATAAATGTACTCACTATGTTGTTTTCTAATGATATCCCTTTCTACTTGTATTGCTATGCCTGAATGATTGGAGACCTTTTTTTTCTTTTGCTTCCTACCACCTATGGAGGGGAACTGAAATTCTTCATGCTCCTCAACTCTTTCATTCAAGTCTTGATGGATGGAATTGCCTCTTTGATGAATAAATTGACATTTGTGCATTTTTCTTGGACTAAACCATGGTGATATTCGTCTCATAGGCATATCCTCTGAGCCAGGGATTGGTGTAAGTTTTGAAGAAGTAAGAGATGCTTGGAGATCTTTTCTAAATCTCTCAACACATTGACTAAAGATATGTTTTTGATCTACTCTAGTTGGTAAATCTTGGAGTAGTGAATTTAAATAATCAATAGAATTTTGGAAGTTATCATTGGAAGCATCAGATGATTTACAACCATCTATAATAAAAATAATAAAGATTAAGTTCAAAAAATATAAAACATGTTTTCATATTTTATTAATAAAATAGTGATATTGAAATTTACTAATTCTTGTGTCTTGAAAATGATAACCCCAATCGCATCTCGATCTTCTTGTCGAATACAATGATCTATGTTACAAATAAAACATTAATTAAATTTTAAGAATAAAAAAATGAATAATTTATTATAAATATCATATCAAGATTACCAGTGGCATTATTCTCCTGACTAAAACTTTCATTGATATCATCATCATTATCATTATCAACCAATGGAGTAACACCATCTGTAATTCAATAAGATTATTTTAGTTAGTTTCGAGAAAAAATATAATAGTCATTAAAAATATAAATATAATAACCAAATGTTAAATGACTCTTACCAACAACTTGATCTGCTCATTTGTTATGTTTCTCTTTTGGAGATCTAAAATCTTCAACACATGTTTGCATGTGTTCCTCCTTTGTGCCCACTGACAATCACATACATATAAATCTGGTTCAAATTTCCTAACAAGATACCATTTCATTGGAACAGATTGACTTTTTATCTTGTATGTGTTAGGGAGGAGATCATATGGATAACAATCTGTATCAGGTATTTTTTTGGACCTCTCTAATGCAGTAATGTAATATCTTTAATAGAGGTACATCTAGTGGTGCTCTTACAGTCACATATCTCTAATAGAGGTACATCTACAAGAAATATAACAGAAAATTTATATATTTGAAGTTTGCTATAATATTTGTTAGAATAAATGTGTGATGTGTTTTTTATTCTTCTCACTTGTCTCTCTATTCACTATTTATAAAGAATAGGTGTGTACGTTAATATACATAGAGAAGAGAGATAGAGTGTCAATTGAATCAAATTATTTTACATCCACTTCACAACTATCTCATGATCATTGAGGATGAGTTAGGAATTTTGTTTTTTGAATTTGAGTTAGGAATTGAGGAGGAGTTAGGAATTTTGGCTTATCATTTATTTTTAATTGTCTTATCATTCATTTTATCTAGCAAAGAGGTCGTGACTTTTGTTATGAGTTCTAGAGAAGTATATTTCCCATACTCTTGTATTAATGGGCTTACTATTTTGTTTCATATACTCCTATAGTTCTCCAATTTGTTTCTTCAATTCCTACTTTTTCTTCTTATCATTTTGCATCTTACTATTTGTAGTAGTTACTATTGATTGGAGCTCTAGGATTTCTTGCTCTCTTCTACCATTTCCTAGGTTAACCATGGACACTTGCATAATCTACTAGGTGATATTCTACCAATGGTAAGACTAATTTAGTTTAGATCTATATAGAAGTAGGGCTTTTGAGACCTAAAAACTAGGTTTTTTTGGTTCTACATTAAAATTTTGGTGAATTTGGGGAGAATTATGCTTTTTCCATTGAATTTTACCATATTGTGTGATTTCAAACCGTCTTGTAGTTTTTCTTATGATATACTATGGTTAAACCTTGTTTTTTCATTTCTAGTTAGGTTAGGGTTTTCTCAAATCCCATATCAATTTACCCATTTAAAATCACTTTATTATAGAAAATAAATAGTTGACTGGTAAAGTTTAGGGCACTTACTTGATAGGATTAAAATCTAATAGCTACAATACTTTCCTTTGGATATCTTATCTTGATATCAAGAATTTAAGTGGTCACTATATTGGTCGTAACATAGTTTTCAACTCTTTCATTCACAAATTCTTTGGTAATGCCTTTTGATTTTCATCGAAAAAAAATATATTTAAGAAAATATCATGAATTTATTATGAGGAATGGTAGATAAGTCATTGATTCCTTTTGAAGAGATATTTGAATGATAAGGAATTTTCTTCATTATTAATATCATAGATGCAGTTGGGAGTAAGCATGATACTTCCTTACTTATTTTGGAATTTATTTGATTGAAAGTCAAATTTTTGTAATTGCAGGATTTAAGGTGCGAACTAGATTTGTAGGAAAATATGAAACAAGTGCTTTTTGATGTTATGTTTAAAATGTGCAGATGCACTTAAAAAATCTATAAATTTATTATTTAACATTATTTACGAATAGTCATGTGGATGTAAAATCTTTGTATTTCTACATAGGTGCATGTAAATCACATTAATCCCAAATAAAATTTGAGATCACACCCAAACAAAGATTAATATTACATACAAATCAAATTGCATGGAACTTTGTACTAGGTTAGATGCAAGATTTTGGGAAGGGGTTTTCTTGCATGGCTTTGATACCATGTTATGATTTCCTAAATCATGTTGGTTGTTGAAAATTTCTCACCTTGATATTCTAATGTTTGAATCTAAGTAAGGACCAGTGATATTTATAAACATCTATGGGGAATTTGTCGAATTGTGAGGATCATGTTATTCTTTGTTGGATCCCTAGTTGGGTTGATTCAACAACTATGAAACAAGGATCAAGAATAATAAACAAGCATGTAATGGACCTCCTATGATGTATGTTGATGTCATGTAATGATACTATTATGTTGCTCTCATAAATGCTCTATGACTATTATTTGATAGTTTCCTCTTAGACGATTTCAAAATGAATGAATGAATGCCCTTAAATACAACAACATAACACAAATCAATACAAACATTCAATAGGTTGGCTCACAATGGCTAATAGGAAGAAAATCAATAGTATTTAATTTAAATTTGAATTTAACAATTCAAGAATCATATCCATAATATAAAAATGGCCTAGATCAAGTTTTCACCCATAAATCTAATCCAACACGATGAATGAGGGATCTAGGGATTAGGATCAATCTGAAAAAATAAGTGATGATGCAATCAAAATATTTTAATGTCATGAACCAAATTCATGCAAAAATATATCACTTGTAAACTAATCATTACATTAATGACACTCTAAGTATAACATAAAGAAAAAAGACATATACATGCAATTTTCACCCTTACAATTATTTATTTACTTTTATATTATTTAGAAATAATAATTTATTTTCCATATATATATAGAAACATATATCACTAGGGATATAACATAATAAATCTAATTATTGAAAAATTATATAAACTAAAATAAAAGATATTAATTTCTATTTAAATTTAATTAAAAAGCATCACATTCTTTAGATTTTTGTTTTTAGTTTTTCAAATTTTAATTATGTCCATTAAAATAATATAAATATAAATATTATTTAAATGAAACTCTAAATTAAATATTGTTAAGAATAGCAATTAAAAATAATATTCATATAAAAAACTATGATTTTTTATTAATTTGTTTTTTAAAACTTAAATATTTATATTTTAGAATTTATTATATCACTATTGAAATGTGAAATAACTCTTAATAAAACTTAAAATAATTTCTATTTAAGTTTAATTACAAAGCATCAAATTCTTTAGCTTTTTTTTTAGTTTTAAAAATTTTAATTATGTCTATTAAAATAATATAAATATAAATATTATTTAGATGAAACTCTAAATTAAATATTGTTAAGAATAACAATTAAAAATAATATTCATATAGAAAATAAAAAACTCTTATTTCTTATTAACTTGCTTTTTTAAAACTTAAAAATATTTTTTTTATAATTTATTATATTACTATTGAAATGTAAAATAACTCTTAATAAAACTTAAAATAAATAATTATTTCAAAAATATATCACTTATTATATTTTATTTTTTAACTACATAATTATTTACTATAAAAGTAGTTATGCCAAAACAAATTATATACTTTAAACTTAAAATTTACAGTGAAATCCTTATAAAAAAATTAAAATTGATATAATATCATGAGATAATGTGAAACAATTAAAATTCAAAACTTTCAAGAGACTGTAAACTAAAAACATTATCTAAGTACCCGCAAACCTCTTTAAACACGATAAAACAGTATATCATATTATCTTAACATGCTTTCCAATTATTGAAAACATAGACCAAAAAAAAAATAAAGGGCGAGACGGGGTAATGAATATATTGATCTTAGACATGGTCCACCATATGTTGCTGATCTGACGGTTCCGTCATTTAGTATACCAGTCATTCCATACATGCATGGGGAAGGGGCATCCATACCGCATGCGATTTGCGGCGCTGGATAGCCGTTGCCCCATTAATGCACTTATCAGGAACATTAATCTCACACGAACAATTTGAGATATAAATTGAAGTCTAAACATGTGAAGAGACTCTATTACATGAATCATACTTGGCTCTTCTCATTGCGACAATTTGTTGATTACAAGTTAACCCTTATGCAAGAAAGAGCCAATTTATAGAAGGAGGTTTCAATAATACCACTATGCCTAAAAAGAACAGGAGTTCATCTTCTAGGCCACCATAGGATCCTCTTCCTGAATTGGGAGATAGCAAATCTTATGCCACTGCTCCATCATAGCCAAGAACATATGTTCCAAATGTGAGAGAAGTGCGAAAAGGGAAGTGTGTTCTAGATTCATCTCTCATCTTTGACCTTGCAGGTCATGTGTTCGCCACAATATTATCCAAGGCTACCAAATCCTAAGTGAGGAAGCACATGCACGCATGACCAATAAGATTAGAGTAGGAGAAAGAGAAAGCTTCGGTATTAGGATTTGGAGTTCTACCTTGACTCAGTATATGGTCCCAACTACTCACCCATGCTATGAAATCATCAAATCCCATATCAAATGCTTTGATGCAGAGATACAAATAATTCAAGGGAAGAATCTTTGAGCACGGTAGTCATTGTCCCTGCCATCAGAGAAATGTTACAGTTAGAATATGATGAGGCAACCTTCTTCCGTAGTTACCCAAGGCTACAAAGAACATGGGAGATAAGGGAGAACAAATTTAGTTTCTTGAACAAGGAGCTCCATCTAGATGAGAGTAACATAGAGCTACCTCCCATCCTGATAGCCTTTCCATGGTTTATGTAAGATGTCCAAGATGCCTGTTCAATGATGGATTTCATTTTCAGCCTAGATGATGACAGGTGTGTCCACGACTTCCCATTGGGAGCCCTTTTCAAGCTCAAAACCATCACTCGAAGGCAAGCCTTAAGGCTTGATTTTTGCAGAATTGATAGCTAACAGAATGTGTTACCAGCTGGTTCATTTTCACACCCAACAATTCTTTACATATTCCTCATTCTTACTGGACATTTGATTTTGTATCAGAACTCTAGGTTTTTTCAGCCACATATGCATCTCTCTATTGTTGACCAATCAGTTGATGCTCAAAAGATTATTCTAGTGTCAGCTTGGATATGTCTCCTCTCTAAAACCTTTGACTATTATGAATTCACTGAGAATTTTCTCTCCCTAGCCCTCATTGATGTTAGCCCTAAAGATATCATTTCTAGACTAACTGGTAGTGAGAGAGGTCTAATGAAAATTAGTCGCATTCCCTGTGATTGGTTCTTTGGTTCCCACTACTCTATGATCTGGATTCATGGCTTCAAAGAGGAGCCTTTTAGACTCCCAAAAGTCCCCATGAACCAGATCTTGGCTATCGAGTTTGCTCGCTAGCTTGATGTAGTTGATTCCAAGTTTGGTGCCGGAAGGAAGACACGAGAAACTTATGATATTCCTTCTCTTTCAGGGGAATGCCTGTAAATAAAAGAGGAGCTGAGCATCTCTTTATGCTGAAATTAGCAGATTTGGGGTTGGATCTCATAGAGGATTGTTGGTCATATGATCTGGTGGGATACATGGCAAATTGGGTTGCCAGGCTAAAAACCATAGAGGTATTTGTTCATCAAAGTTGACCAACCATCGAAGCAAAAAAGTCTCTTCGGTATGATATGCCAGATATGTGTGTGGAAATTCATGAACTCTTGGCTAAACTACTCCCACCTTGGGAGACTTTCTACAAAGAGGTACGTGTCTATGATCCCTCCAAGATCATGACATATGGTCTTAGATAGGCCCTCAAAAGGAAAGATTGGAGCGAGGATAAAATCAAAGTCTATTAGAAGTATAGGCAAGAAATAGCTAAGCCTAAAAGGTCCTTTGAACAAGTGGATACATATGAGACATGGGAGACACTATGGGATTAGGAGCATGGCTCACCTGCCTCTGACTATGACATAAGTAATATTCAGGAAGGTGAAGGGTCTGAGGTTTAAGGAGAAGAGGAAGAAATCACAGTGTCATATGAATCAAAAGTTGGTAGTGATTCTATCAAAGAGCTACCTAGACCAAAACCAAGTCATAGATAATGGCCCCCTCCACTATATTAGGTAGAAGGACAATCCTCACAAACCTCTTCTCATTTGGCCCAAATATATTCATCATCTAGGGGCTTTAGAAAAGAACTTGTACAAGCTCATAATGCTGTACAAGTAAAGTATGAACAAGGAATTCAGAAGACAAAAGAAATATCATAGTAGGTTTTACCTCTGAGCATTCAAGTAATCCTAGGACCTACAATTGAGACTGCTCCCTCTACCATTGCAGTAGCACCCTTAACGGGTAACACAAAAACATAGATTCCCACAAAATCCATCATGGTGGAATAAATTTCTAGTCCTACGTCGATAAAAGAACCTACAAGAAAGAGGAGAAAACTGAGACTAGAAAAGGACCACAATTTGGAGGAGATGGATACAGTCACTATAGTGCTTCCAATTGAAGCAAACACAACGTCTATGACCCCTACGAGATCTCACATAGGTAACTATTCCTCCTCCCTCTTCCAGTACTCGGTCTATTCTCCCTTCTACTTTAGCATCACCCATATCCATCATTCTCTCAATTCTTGCAACCACCCTATGACTATGTTAGTCTCTTTTCCATTTATGCAGACTTTGAAAATGCCCACCACATCCTCTTTGCAAGATTCACATCACCTTACCCCATCCATTCCTCATATTCTAAGTTTACCTCCCTTCCCCCCTTCCACACTCATAATGCCTTCTCTACTACCACTTGGAGTTGTGCTCGCTCTCTCTCAACATAGGCCACCATACCATAAGGAATTCCACAAGGATTTCTATCTGCTGGCAGTGTTATTCAATCACCAACCCATTTTCAACAACAAATACAGATTGCACGGCAAGCGTGCGAGGTTGGAATCAAGCCTTAGAGGAGGAAAGAATACAAAGCCCTTGCATGCCCTTGCATGTTATCTTTATATGATATGACACAATGGGCATTGATGATTGCTCAAATGACACCAAAAGTCAATAAGCCTCAAGATCAAATGCGTCATGAAGACTACTTAGTGCATGTGGTTGGGATGAATCTAGCTCAGACTCACCCACAAGACAAAGTGGAATTGATGGAAGAAACTCATAAATCTGTTACTACAGATTTTATCAAGGTGAGTAGGAAGCTTGAAAAAAGAGAGCTGGAGTTGACACACACCAAAGATACAATAAATCAACTATGAGTTGAGGTAAAGGCCCAAGAGAAAGAAGTAAAAAAACTAACCTCATAATTTCAAGCTCGAGTCACGCTTGAGAGTTTTCAAGCCGAGTAGTCTAAACAGGTGGCTTTACACACAGAACTAGATAAAGCAAATCTAACTATAGAGAGTTACATAAAGAAGATCTAGAAGGTAGATGAGAAAGAAAAGAATAGAATTGTGGAGTTGCCACAACTTTACACTACATTAACAGAGTTGAGGAGCTCAATAGGGTCACTCTAAGCTCAACTTGATGCCAAGGAATTACACCTTCAACAGTTATAAATAGAGGTACTGACAATGAGTCATGCACCAGGGGTGATCTAGTTAATAAAATATTTGTATGCCTCTCATTGGATCAGAATAATGGATAGTGCTACTTGTTGATGATGTTTTCTTCACAACAACAATATTAGAATAAAACACCAAGTGCTCTATCCTCTCTTGAACAAAGCGTCTTGAATGCTACACTAAGTGATCAAACAAGAATGCTCCAAGGTTCCTTGTATGTGATTTGCAATGGATAGCCTCGGTGGTGTGATGTGATCATGCTGGTAATCACAAAGGGACTTATGCTGAATATGCTCCTTATTCCACTCAAACAAGTTACTTCCTCTTTATGAAATGGAACTTCTTAAATTGATTATAAGAAAATGGAAAAAGAGAAAGGGTTGAGAGGATTCTAAGCTAAGAACAATAATATAATGCACATGCTATGATAGACAAATTCCTCGTGTAACCTTACTCCGCTTCACCATGAGAACCAACAATTACACGAAGCAGGTGCAATCTCCAAAGGTAACTCAATGATTTTCATATTGTAAACCTCCATCCAAACACCCACAACTGGGACAGTTTGAACGAGCATTCACAATCAAACTTAAGCAAATGTAGTTCAGGCTAACTTTGCATGATGACTTGCCAGTGACAAACCATCAAAAGTATGAACCAAGGAGGAGTTCATCAAATATCTTTAGCCTATACATCACATCAATGAACTTTATCTACCTTACTATCTAAGCTTCTTGGAAACACATCTCCGTCATATTCAAGAACTTGAAACCATGCTAACATTTCAAAGCCACAAGATCACCATGCATAACAACAACAATGAGCTTGTATTACTTTTGAAATGTGTGATTACAACAATTTCATGTCTCTCTTCATTGACTTCGAAGAGTTCCCTCTCTACTCTACTCCTACTTGATCTCTACTTCTAATCTCTAATATCATATATATCTTTACAAATGAGAGAAGTGAGCCTTATATAGAGCTCAAGAATTATATGAAGGGCCAAGATTGATTTAGCAATCAATGGTTGAGATTGAGACAACAAGGCAGTTTGTTACAAAATTTGCTATTTTTAGAACATGAAAGAGGCAATGAAGGCATGATTTCCAATGTGATAAGCATATTTGGAGTATCTTTATGGTGGGTCCTCTTACATGGTACAATGTGATTGGCTTGATGATGTGTACATGCCACCTCAACATCTTTGAATGAACTAGTGTGATTCACTTCATGTTCACTTTACTTAGAATATTTTCTTCTTGTTGTCTTGATGTAACTCATGGATTGCTTTGATGATCATGCTCATCTCTCATCTTGTGATGTTGTTGTGCTTGTGCAGGATCATGCCTCTAGACAGTTGCATGGATTCATGGAGTAGACTAGTGCCTAATGAGAGTTCTTGTCTGGTACATGATACGTGAGCTTCTAGATGATGACCTCCTTCAAGATATGCATGATGAAGTGACAACCTTCCACTAATCCTCACCTTGAATGGATGATCCTCTTGATGATGAACTACACTTGTAACCTTGATCATCTTAGACTAGCTCCCCTTCGCATGGCATTAATGTCTACGAAGTCTTCAAAGTAAGATGAACTTGATGCAGGAGCTCTCCTCCATGTGGTGATAATGGCTAACTTGAGCAATTTTCCTCCACCTTCCAAACTTTTCATGTATGAGCTCTCGCCATTCACCTCCTTGGATCCTCCATCACCTACAAAAAGAAACACATCAAATTAAGACTTGATATGAAGGATTTTCAATAAAAGATTGCATTCACCTTATGTATGTGGGATTAAAAGAATGACATTCCAAAGCATCCATCACTTGTCAAAATCAAATTTGGAAAGCTACACTTTGAATTCACTTGACAATTCACCTCTCTTCTTGGCCAACCTGGCTGAGCAGGTTTGAAAGGCATGTCTGGACTGTGGAACGTGAAATTCCATGCTTGAGTGTCTAGGCCGACCTTCTTGGGCGGGTTTAGAGGTGATAGGCGGAGAGTGTCTTGTGAATGACATGACATTGTCCAGGCAAAGTGCTCAAGACCGCCTAGCATGGGCGGGATTGGAGGTTGCATGTGGATATTCATTAGTTAAGCATTTTTTGGGCTTTACTTTGGTAATCTAAACCCTCTTCAGTTGTTTCAATGATGTCTTGACTTCCTTGAATGAGATGGAAAACCTTAGAAGGATGGGCAGATTTGAAGGAAGTGTATGGAGTGAATGATGTCGATATCCATGTTCTAGGCTCTAGGCCGCCTAAGCTGAGCGGCTTTGGAAGGGGTGTATGGAATATGCATTGTGGAGGACATGTAGTCCAAGCAAAGGGGTCAAAGCCGCCTAGGAAGGACAGGCTGGAGGATGACCTTTGGATTTTTTAACTTAAACAACTTTGCACTTGCTCATTTCACCTTTGACATGTTCATCTTCATTATTACATTGATTTATGCTTGCAAATTTATGGTTTTCACTCCTGAGCGGCTTTAGGAGTGTTGTTTGGAGGATGTCATGTGGAAGGAGATGAAGTTATCCAGACATAGAGCTCAAGGCCACCTAGCATGGGCGGCTTGGGAGGTAGTGTAGGGATTTTATACTTAAACTTCATTCAATGTTCATTTCCTCCTTTTGATGGCCTTCCTCTCCAACTACATTGAGACTTAGCCATTTCTAAGGTGTTTGTGTGAAGTTGAAAGGTAAACTTAAGATATTTGATGATCCTATCCACATGTTTTGGTGAAACCCGCTTCGGAAGGGCAATTTTGGAGGGGTTGTGAGGATTATTCAATGTGAACACTCTCTACCTTAACCTTGACACTCTCCCCTCCTCCATTTGAATTACTTAATGATTTTCCTTGTTTTTCAATTGATTCATCATTTTTAGGAGGAGTTTAGGAATGATCCTGAGGAGTACAACACACTCTCCATGTTCAGGTATCCATGGCACCTAGGAAGGGTGGCCTTGGTGGTAGAGTTTGGATTTTACCTTATGACTTGAAATTTTCACCAACTTCCCTCTTCTTGAGTGATCTTGCATGAGTATGAAGCATGATAGTGAGTTTGGAGGCTCTGAATGAGTGACTGCAATGTTTAGACATCAAATTCCAGACTCATCTCTCTAGGCCACCTAGGTAGGGCGGGTTTGAGAGTGAGCCTTGGATTTTAGTACTTAGAAACTTTTCACTCATCTCAACCTGGTCATCTCATCTCCTAGGTGTTCATCTTCATCATTTCCATTGATTTACCTTGTAAATTGTATTGTCTACATACCTGGGCGGTTCTGGAGGTGTTGTCTGGAGAGTGCATTGTGTCAGGTGATATAGTCCACAAGGACCTCTTAAGGCCGCCCAGGTAGGGCCGCTTTAGAGGTGACCCTTGGATTTTTCCTCAAAATGTCTCAAAAAACATTCAAACTTATGAACTTCCATCAAATCTTCATGATCTCATTGTACTTCAACTCAAAACATTGCAAATTTGATAGGTTTTCTCCTTGAGCAGGTTTAAGGTTGACGTCTGGAGAGTGTGATGTGCAGGAGGTGAAGTTGTCCAAGCATGGAGCTCAAGGCCGCCCAGAAAGGGCGGGTTTGGGAGAGGTGTCTGGATTTTCAACCTCACTTGATTGTTTATTCCTCCATCTTCATGACTTATTGATCTTTCAAGCTTCCTTCTTCTTGAATGACTCTCTCTAGGATATGAGGCATCATGGTGAGTTTAGACTGAATAGTTGCAATGTTTAGACACCATAATTCCAAGCTTACCTCTCTAGGATGATCCTCTCAAGCATGTGAAGCATCATGATGAGTTAGGGAGTCAAGATAGAGTATTTGCATTGCTCTAACATCAAAATTCCAAGTTGACCTCTCTAGGCCGCCTAGGTAGGGTGGGTTTGAGAGTAGGTCTTGGATTTTGGCACTTAGATACTTCTCATTGCTTGAACTTGACTATATCCTTTCCTTGTGATGTCATGCTGATCATAATTATCACACAAACCTTATAAATTGCATTGTCCTTCACCCTGGGTGGTTTGGAAGGTACTATCTGGAGTGTTTCATGTGTCAGGTGGCATAGTCTAGAAGAGCCTCTTGAGGCCGCCTAGGTAGGGCGGGTTTAGGGGTGACCCTTGGACTTTGACTTCAAACTCACTTAATGCCTTCAAACCTACATGTTTTCCATTTAAACTTCATCATCTTTTATGTTTTGTGTTGAAACACTTCAAAACTTGCTCAATCTCTCCTAGGATGGGATTGGAGGCTATGTCTGGAGAGTGTCATGAGGTAGTGAAGACATCATCCATGTCTATATGCTAAAGCCACCCAGAGAGGGCGGGTTGAGGAGTGACCTTTGAATTTGAACTTGAAACTTACTTGAACTCAATCCTTTCCTACAAACCATCATATCTCAGTGCTCTATGCATGCAAAAACTTCAACACTTAACCATTTTTCTCCTAGGGCAGTTTTGAGGACAGTGTCACCTAGTGGAGACATCATCCATGAACACCTTGTGAAGCCACCCAAGTTGGGCGGGTTGGGATACCACCCTTGGATTTTGTCTTGAAATGACTCAAAATCTCTTCTAAACTTTGAAAATTCTCTCCCTAAGGTGGATTTGGAGGTAGTGTATGGAGAAAGTGCATGATCACAACCTTGAATCCAAGACCCCATGCCAAGGCCGCCTAGGTAGGGCAGGTTTAGAAGGTGTGCTTGGAATGCAAGTCTTGTCGCCATATCAGAAATGTCCTGAATCGAAATATATTGAAATCATGTTTAAGTATAAGTCAAATATTGATCTGACTTATACTTCAAATATTTATCAATATACTTCCAGGATGTTTGAGATAGGTCTCGGATCCATAGGATTTAACATGCAGATTCTAGATTTTGGAGGATCCACTAGATTTCAGGACATCAGGGTTAGTGATTTTTTATCATTCTTTCCAATTGATTCATCCTCATTGGGAGGAGTTTAAGTAATTCTTGGTTTGGAGCTGATGCATGGAATGTTGCTTGTAATCTACTTAACTTCCATCCAACTTTCAAACCTTACATGAAATTCATCATTTCTCAGTGCCTTGTACTTGAAAACCTTCTAAACTTAACCATTTTTTCCTAGGGCGGATTTGAGGGTTCTGTCTGGACAAATGCATTTGTAGGAGGCTGAGTCCATGACCTCATGCCAAGGCCGCCTAGTCTAAGTGGGTTTGGAGGTGAGGCATGAAATTTTCATCAAAATCTTAGTTTTAGACTTCGTCATCACTTCCCAACTCCCTTCAATCAGCCAAAACTCGTGAAAATATACTAACTTTCCCTGGGCGGGTTTGAGGGTGTTGTCTGGACAAGCTCTCCTAATGGTGAAGACACTGTCCAAGAGGACTTTGTGAGGCCACCTAGTTTGGGTGGGTTTGGACATGGAGTCAGCAGCACTAATGGTCAAGTGAACATCCGTAGTGTTCTTCCACCAGGTTGTCACACCCTTGCAATGAGAGTGGGGAAAAAGGAGAGTAGGTGCCCAGTGGCAAAGCACCATCTACATCTAAATGGAAGGCCCTTATAATTAAGCAGTTGAGACCATGACCTATCCCAAAGCTGCATAACCACCTCCCTATGAAGGGGTTTGGAGATGTCAATGTTGATTAGAATGTAGGCTAACATGGAGTGTTCCATGTGAGAGGTTGAAGAATCCACCATTAGGAAGCGACCTATAGCATTTCCAATGTCCTCGTAATAGGAATCTTCCCAACATTGAAGAGGGAGATTCGAGAACCTAACCTAGGTTGGTTTGATGTTGAGAGGCTCGGTAAGGGGGTTGAAGGAGCTAGACCATGGTTTAATGAAGAGGGAATGCACTCCCCACATCCAAACCCGATCGTTCAGCACATTATCCCGCTTCTCAGGGGAATTGAAGGTCACCACAAAGAAACCCCTGGCGCACAGAAATAACTCTATCTTGCCCTCCACCGAGGGCTTCCATGAATCCAAGACCCACTTGTGTAGGTCTGACAGGGATGACCACAAGTTGAATTTGCAAACAACCCCATGACTCATAAAAGTTCTCATTCTCAAGAACCTCATGCTGACACACCACAACTGGGGGAGGTAGTGCAGAGGTCAGAGGAGAAGCTCTTAAAGATGGGCGAGCAGGAATCTTCTTGCAAGGTAAAGTACCATCTGCTTCAGGAAAGAGGGACCGAATGGAGCCACGCCCTCTTGAAGGCTCGCTGAAAGGGAAAGCCCGTCACAGGAATAGAGCCACCATCAAATGCTCTAGAAGGAATGCGTAAACCACAATACATTGGGGGAAACTCTGTCGGAACCTGCACAACAACTTCACACCCGAGATCTGCATCCAACACAAAACCTTTGAGTGCAAGAGGAGAATCTAACTCCGGTGTAGCTAAAGCGCCATTAGAAGAATCAGTTGTCAAAGCCAGCTCAAAACCACAATGCACAACAGACCCAGGGATAGCATCAATTGATGGAAGTAGATTGTCATTAATGTCAAAAAGGTGTTGGTATTGATAAGAGATGTCATCAAGATATCTTCATGGTTTGGTGTTCATATTGATTCATTTTTTATCACCATGTTTATGACTGGTTCATACTTGGTTCATTCTTGTTTGTGTTGGTTCATTTTTGTAGATCTTATGCAGTGGTGTTTGAAGGAATGATGATGCAGAAATAATACAATGCATATATCTTGTTATGCAAGGTTGATTAACAAGGTGTGTTTCATGTAGCCATATTGTTCACAAGTTGCCCACCAAAACAGAAAGAGAAAATAGATTTGAAGACTTGTTTGAGTTGGTTATGATCTTGCTTCATGTTATGATCAGTTTTTTGCTTCACATGAAAGGGTTCAGATGCTTAGAAGGTATCATTTATGATTGATAGATTTGCAGGATTGAATTCTTGTATCAGCTTGACACATGGATTTTTGTATAGTTTGGCTTATGACAAGGCTTGAGTTTTTGGTCACATTGGTATAAAGTTGGACACAAGAGTTTGAAGTTTGTGATGACAGGAGGAATGAGTGTTGAGTGGATATATTCAATTTGCCCTCATTAGAATGCCTTTAATATGCCTTCAACTTTCTCTCTGCCAAGATAAGCCTTCTCTAACATTTGGTTGATATTACTAGGGTTTAACTTTTGTCATTCTTATTTTGTCTTTAAACCCTAAGTCTATTTATAGAGTTCTAACTTCTATCACAATACCTATGTCATAAGTTTCTAAGCCCATCATTTGAAAAAGTTACTTTTGTTATAAAAAACCAGTGACCTGTGATCATAGGTTATCCACTTAAGCTTGACCTGTTCTAACAGGTCCCTTTATTTTTTTTTTTACTAGTCTCTTTTATAAGAGATGTGCATTGAATATTTAATTTTGGTTTAAATGTGTTTCATAAAAATTCCAAGTTTTTTTTAAGGGAACATGAATAAGCCATAAGTGGGGTTTTTTTTTTTTTTAAATTTCATCTCCTATTTTAATGGTCTTCTAAAAGGCATATTTCTATAAGATGGAATAATGTGGAGATTAAGTTTTTTAAGGAGATTTTCAAAGAATTTCTTTTTGGAAGATTTTTTGACAGATTTCAAGGAGATTTGTGAGGAGTTTAAAAAAAAAATAAAGGTAGGCCTCTTGATGTCATTTTTTTAATGACATTAAATAAAGTTTTTTTATGAGATTTTTGCAAAGTCATAAAAGGTGGGATGAATTTGGTAGAAAATATAAAAGATTTTTTTAAAGACTATTTTTAGTCTTTTTAAAAATAAAAGGAGATTTTTTTTAAGGACTTTTGAATGGAGATTTTTGTGGAAGATTTCCTTCTATTTTTTTAAGTCTACATCATTGAGAATTTTGTGGAGATTGAAGAATTTTTGAGAAGGGAAAATATTTTTGTGAGAAGATTAATTGTTTTTTTTTAAAATGCTTTGAGGAAGCACATGAGTCTTTATGACTCTTTATTTGCACGTGATGAAGAATATCTTGTGATGGGAATGGAGATGATTTTTTTTAAGAATATGAAGAGTTTTTAGAACTAAGTTTTTTGTGGAGATATATTTTTGATCTAGGGCAAAATTGATTGAATTTTTTTTAGATGAATTTTTTTAATGGAAGAAGATAAGAAGATTGAAGATATCTGTAGAGTGAAAAAGAAGAATTTGAAGGGGTTATAATTGAAGTATTGAATATGCATAGAGGAATATGAACATATTTTATTGCAGGAGATGATTTTCTTGAAGAAGAATATGAAAGGATTTTTGCAGATGAACAGTTACATTATTTGTGCAAAAATAAAATGTCATTTTATGATTTCTAACTCTTATTTTTGTAGATTAAGGAAGATGAAATGATGTGTTTTTTATTTCAGATGCAAGGACAAATTATCTTTCTTCACGTGAATGAAAATTTGAAGATGATGAAAAGGCAAACAAGTTGGAAGATCAAAAGTCTTTTGAATATTATATATATGTAAGTGGATTGATGAAGTGTATTGAAGAAAATTGTATGAAGATTCAATTGAAAAGAAAATACAGATAAATAAATGTGAAAACCAATTTGTAGTGAAAAAGACATATTTTCTTGATTAGGTGAATCAGATGATTTAAAGGATGAAGTGTCAGAGGATTGGAATGATGGAATATATGTTGCAGATGATTTGGTTTGAATGGTGCAAATCAGATTGACTTGCAATCACTTCTTTCACATGAGATTTTTTGTTTTGATTGATTGAGAAAAGCCAGTGAGGCACATTCAGCCAATGAGGCACATTCAACCAATGAGGCACATTCAACCAGTGAGGCATCTTGTAGCCAGTGAGGCTTGTATGGTTAGTGAGACCTATTTGTAACCAGTGAGGTTTTTGCATAAGCTAGTGAGGTAGTTTGAGTGGTTTTTCTACCCCAGGAGGGTTTTCCACTCGTTAATTCTTCTTGTGTTGATGTCTTGCATAATTACTGGTGTTGATGACTTGCATAATTTTCATTAGTCATAAATAATTGAGAATTTGGTAATTGAGTAATCAATAATCAATTCAATTGTGATAAAGTTCATTGATAATTTTTGAAAGGTGGTGAAAATTGGTTTTTGTATCAACACTGATTCACCCCCCCTCTCAGTGTTGATTATACTCCTACATCAACGACACACTAGATCAGAGGCTTGACACTGCCATGCGACGGGGCAAACCTTTAGAGGAAGGGGAGATGATCCCCTGAATCGCCTTCTCTGATTTCAAACCGAGCGGGAGCGAGAGTGCAATGATTTTCTCTCAAATATGTTATTTTTTTAAACGGGGTGAAAGTTATGCCCCATATAAAATCGTTCAATATATTTGACTTTGGAGGCCAAAAAATGTGTTAAAACAACACAGTTTACAAATTGTCTCAACTCTACTTTGTTGGTGATGGAACTAGCTTTCCGCTGACTATAAATTTGTCAAAATTTGCCTCAATGGGTGAAAATTATGGCAAAAAGAAAATGTGCCCCCCTTATGAACACTATGCATATTCTAGTGGTCAGCCTGGCAAAAAATGGTAACTCTGGCGGTTAACTAAACACTAGGGGTTAGCATTTGTTGCTGGCGGTTACTATATATAACATTAAATGTTATTTAGAGACAGGCAGCTACAAGATTAATTGTTACAATAAGTGCTAGAAGTTAATGTCTATTACAAACAATAACTATTTAACTACAATGCTGGTTGTATTAGTTATAATTTGTGAGCATATACTGCTAACTGTGATTACACATGTTAACATAACTATGAACAAACACTTGCAACAAAATTTTAAACATTTTGAAACCGTACTAATTGAAACCATAGCTTGCATAAATTGAAGCAGATTTGAGACCTACAAAGAGCCTCTCATGGAAGATCAAAGACCTCGACTTGGTGGAATCAGGGATGCACCCGATGGGGAAAATGCCGCTCTATAGACACGAGGATCTACCACTATATTTTTGGCCACCATCTTAGTAATGGAAACCTAGCTGGAGAGTGATGCCAATGTGGGAAGAACTGGGTTGAGACCCACAAAATTGACCCAGGGAACTTTTAAACCCATGACCAAACAATAGCAAAGGGTGGCTTGAAGATGTCAAATAGCCACCAAAAAACCCTCATCCACCATAATGCCGAACTTTGCAAATAATAAACCTTTGACTACAAACAACAATGTTAAAAAAATGCCCAAACTCTTGTCTGGATGCTTGAAAACAAACAAACTAGAGAGGAAAGTGAAACCCTCGACAAGTTGAATCCACCAACCAGATGATAAAATTAGCCCCAAAAAACAGAGAAATCTACAAAAAATTCACAAAATCAATGAAGGGATCCGAAAAAATGTTTTTTCTAAAAAAATTGCATTTTTTGCAAAACAAATCTGTACAATTCTGTACGGTGCCGTATAGGCCATACAATAGAGGGTAAAATGTTTTTGCAAAAATTTTCCTGTGTCGATTTTGATGAAATGTCATGATTTTTTGACTATCTCAAGACTTCCAGAATCAATGGCGAGGTCCTCTTGGCTCTAGAGGAACTCTTGACTAGGCTAGGTGTGGGATTTTCTCAAAAAAGAGAAGGGTTTTGCTAGCATGGCTTTGATACCATGTTATGATTGCCAAGATTAGAAAGCAAGAACCAAAATGGACTCCTACAAGCTACAAGCACACAATAAGCTAAAATTACATTGCCAAAAGTTAAGTAAAATGTACAAGGAAGCCCTGCATATATAGGCGAGGTAGTGGAGGTAGAAAGGTAGGACACAACAACTGACTACCTCTCCAAAAGTGCAATACTTGTATAGCTCAAATGACATTTGTTTGAGCAAGTGGAAAGTATGCATGCATTAGGTGTCTCACAAAGTGAAGGCACATGTCTCAACCACATAAGGTGAGACAAAACTCTAAAAGTCCTTGAGTGGAGACTTTAGGATAGTGTGAATAGGACCTAGCCAATCTAGATAGGTAAAAGCTATTTTCACACCAACAAAGTTTTCATTTGGTAAGTTGATAAAATACAATGGAAGCACTTGTCATCTAATTGTAGGTCCAAACAAAAATTTCATAGGTGTCACATGTTGGGATCCAATTTCACTGTGCCCAAAAATCCATCAAAATCCCATGTTTGTGCTTCTTTGTTGCTTTGGCCTACTTTTCCCATCATTTAAATATTTGATTTGAGATATTTTTAAATGGCTCCCCATCCTAAAAAATCATCTAGGAAAATCCTCTAAGTCCTTCAAGTTTCCTCCTAAGTACGATAGTCCTTAAAGTGTTTGCCTTTCAGTAGGTTTTCCAGTTTGCGAACTTGCTAAAATCTCAAAAGTGCCTTGTGTTTCAACTTTTTGGCAAGTTTGTGAACTGATGAACCTGCGGAAAATAATTCATTGGTTCATTTTTGTGGTGAAACATTGACATGCTAAAAAAGGGAGAGTAAAGAAGGCAATGGAAAGAAAATAAAGCAGCTTTCGATAAGTTTGCAAGTTCGTAAACTTGCTGAAACACAGAAAAAACATAATGCATACTAAAATGCAAGGGAACTTGGGAACTCAAAATCCTAATAGAATTTGGGATGGATGAACAAGCTAGATTTGCTGGGATAAATTCCATGAAAGCTATGTTTTAAATAATTAATAATCCAACCCTACTCAAAATCAAAGACACTCCTTCACAAATCCTCTTCTATTTCTGATGTGAACAAATTCTAGAATTTGTTTTTTAAGGAATTCTCCGTAATGCCTATCCATGACCTATTCATCATGTCTCAAATAGCTCTATCAAAACCTTTTTTCTTGACTCTCTTGAAAACCCTATATTCCTTATTCCTAAACTCTGCATTACATCTTTAAAAGGACCATGCATCCATAACTAGCATCTTGAATGGGCTTTCCTTACCTAGCTAAGCTTGAGAACAAATTCCACTACCTGTTGAATTGTAGTAGCACAACATTTTTATTTCAGCAAGGAGTTTGACTCAAAGAACACATACTAGTCTAACTCAATTAGGTAGGTATTACTAATGATGGCATATTTTGTTATTGTATCAATCTACAAGGAACATGGATTTAGAGTTATTTTCCTTTTGCAATTATTTGATGTTATTGTTATTTGCTTAAACTTGGTGGAAGTGTGCAAAATGTCAGCGTAAATTTTCCTCAGGTTCCTAACATAGTGTCATTCCTTTATTTTACCTTCTAATTCCTTAAGTCTACTCCCTTAGTTTTGATAGAGGGCTAGATATGTATCTTTGCAATACCATATTTGGTCCTCTGCCATGCAAATTTGTATTTTGATTTCTCAAACCTTGATTGTATTTGCATATCTCACATGAGACTTCCACTCGAGGAGCTTAAGTTAAACAATATTTGCATATTCTATTGCTGTATAAACTTATATAGTTTCTATTTACTCGCGTATCTGAAAATGAATATTTGTAATAATAAACAAATTAATAATGCATACCAGATAGAGTAAACTATATCTTTATTAGCACATGAAAGTATTACAAAAGTAGACCAGAGATGGTCGGCCAAGGATCAAAGTCGATCCGACTACATCATACCCCTTTCCTTGATGATACAAAGACTATTTAAAATACTCAACGGTTGCTAAGAGGAACACAATCGTCAACTAACTGACTCTTACAACCACTCGAGAGTTGACAAACAATTAATACATAGTCAGATAACCCAAATTATCAAATATAATAATCGACATTTTACGTGGACTACATCATCCCCCCCAAAAGAAAAAGTCGTCTTCCAGACAATGGAAAAACCATGAAGTATCATGTGACATTAGGTAAGTTGTGCCAAACTGACGACAATGTTGAAGAACTTGGAGGAAAACATGGAAGTATAGGTGAAGTAGAAGTAGAACCAACACATCCTGAATGGTGAAGAACAACCAACCAAAGGACCCAATTTGATTGCACACTGAAGGCTAAGAATGTTGTACGCAATTGAGCACTGAACTAAGATAGTACTACAAGCATCTTAGAAGCATTCTGATTATTACAAGATTGTTTAGTGTCCCCATATGCCATGAATGTACATCCATTTAATTCACCAATTGACAAGAATGATTCTCTATTTTTGCTTGGTTTAGTCGTACAAATGGAAGGTGTGGTCGATTGCAATGAATTGTTGACTAGAAATGCTTAATTGTACAGCAATAAAGGTTTAAAGGCTAGAGGTTTTCAATTGCCCAAGTATAGTCGACTGAGTATAGTTGACTGGTGACCAAATATGCTTTTGACTTGTACGGTCAGGGGCATGAAGGACTAAGGTCAATTGGAATGTTTTTAATCGTATGACCACTCATATGACCCCTTTGAATCGACAAGGTTTTAGTCGCCCCCAACTTTCTCATACACACTCTCTAGAGGAAATCGTGCACTCTCCACTTTGAATCTGATACCGGCTTCTAACATCTTTTTGATCTCCTCTTGCACTTTTGCTATGTAATTGTTGTTTGGAGGTATTCCCTTAAGGTCTTTGTATGTCCAGGAAAATACGTCCTTGTACTTGAGAATCTTTTTAAATGCAGCCGCCTTCAACACTGGATTCCAATCGTCACCCACCAAAATCAACTTTTGGTTACTTTCATCTCCTAGATTCACCTTACTCGTCGATGACTCCTCGTACATAATCACTTTATTTGGCTCAAATTTGTGTGCTAGTGAATCATCTACTTTGGTATCACCCTCCTTATATTCTCCCTATGATGACGAAAATGTATGACTTGCTGTTATGAGATGATCTTCTTCTTCATGCTTAGGTGTACGATTCACCTCTGGTAGATCACTTGGCATACATCTTGTAGTCGACAGACGACTTATCTCCATCACCAATCCCTCTGGCATATGACTTGTCTCTGTTGCCAATCCATCTAGCCTATGACTTCTTCTAGGAGAGGGATTTTCTTCAATCTTACCGATCTGGATCATGTTACATGCTGGTTGAAATAGCTCATATTCTTCCATCTGCCAATGAAATAGTCTGCTGAGTGAACTTGTTTCATCTTTGGAGCATTGTTGTAATTCCAATACTCCCTCCTCATCAGGCTCCATGGGTCCTATTTCTCTCTTCGATGTCTCTCCTGCATCTGAATTGGAATTGGAGGAAGCCATTTCTTCACTCACGACTTGCATCTTTAGGTCTATAATAATTTTTCTTCTTTTGTTTTCAATTGATAGGGTGTTTCTTTTCCAATTATGACCGGTCTTCGTCGCTATCAACCATCCTCATCCAAGAAGTGCATCATACGCATTTTTGTGTATGGTGATGACAACAAAATTTAACAGGAAGTGTTGAGTGCTGATTTTCACCTTCTGTCCCATCAATACTTCTAGAGCCTTAATTCCATGTTGGTCAGCTCTTATCAACTGGAAGGTCAGCAGCCACAGGGTTGACTTCCCTAAATTTCTCCATGTATCTTCAGGTACTATGTTACTTTCGAGCCTCCATCGATGATTGTATTGGTTAGAGATCTACCAGGAATCTCCATAAGGATGACCACCAGCTACTTCCCCACGTTGATTGCCATCAACATTGGGTCGACGACTTGCTTCCCACTTGGTGGTAGTTCCACTATGACATCGTCATTCGTATATTTCTTGTTCATTTGCTCCTGGTCCACCACATTAGATATCGCCACCCTTAATTATGCATGCTTTGTGATAGGTAGGTCATCTTTATAGGTATGGTCATTTGCAACACATGGTTGCCAATGTTCTTATCAGATTCTAGTTGGTCAGATGCACTAGATTTTACATTAGACTATGTTTGTTCTTTCAACATTGCATGTTCGACCTCTGTTTTGGCTTCCCAGAGTCTCTCTTTCTCCGTACGAGGGTCAGGGTAGACGACCTTCTTTGTCTGTGCTTAGGTGATGGCGAAGACTTCTTCTTCTCCTTCTATGTCAATCAGATTGATACTACCTTGCTATTTTGGATAGTCATTGTCGAACATAATCGCCCAATCCACACCATTTGAACAATAATTACATTTTGTCTTTCTTGATTTGGCAATCTCTCACACATTGTCCCCATTCGTTACATTGTCGGCACTATATGATCGAACATCCTTTAGAGTTGTATTGTATTTAACTTCGACCTCTATCTCTTTGATTTCGATAACTGCCTGGAGATGTGTTCTATGGCTTCGGCGGAGTGGACTGCTCTCCCTGTGTGAAGAGTACTTGTGTACTCTTGGTCTCAAGTTATATGGGCACTCCTTTATCAAATGATCCATAGCCTGACAAATCTCACGAAACATTTTTGGGGACAACTACTTTTGGTGTGATCTTCACTTTTGCACTTGGAATACCAGAGTTCAATGGATTCTTTGTTGGTTTCTTTCTCCTTCTTCAATTCATTCATCATCCGGAGCATGTCCCTATAGAGTGCTTGTATCGTTCCTGGTTCACTGTCACTGCTCTCATTCGAACTACTATCTTCCTCTATTTTTCTTTTGCTACGGGAGGACATTTTGTCTTCATTTTTTATTTCCTCGCTTGATTGTAGGCTCCTATGTATGAAGAGGGTGGTACTACCTTCATCTTTTTTCTTTAATGACAAAATTAAACCTTCGATGAACCACCTTTTCTTGAGACTGTAAGCAGGTTCTTTTTCTAATTTTACAAGTAGTTCTTTCAGTCTATGGTTATAAGCTCGTACGTTCTCATGCTTACCTTGCTTGGTATTGTAAATTTTGGATACTATTTTATTATCGTTTCACAACAATTTAAACTCTTGTTAAAAGGCCTTCTTTAATCTCTCCCACGTGTTTCAGGAGGCGTGGTCAAGTTTGGTATACCAGTCAATTGCTGCACCTCGCAAGGTGGCTAGAAAAGACCGTAGCCAAATTGCCTTATCATCTTGTCTATTTGCTGTCTAGATTGTCTCACAAGTCTTACTGTGCCTGATGGGATCCTCCGATCCATTGCCTGTAAACTTGGGCAAATTCTATTTTTCTCCACTGGGGCTTACCATGCTTTTGTTCTGATGTAAACTTCACACCTGGAACCTACTTGCTAGGGAGTTTCGTTCGAATGTTCCAGTGCTTCTCTCACACTCTTGGCCATGTGAGAATCCTCCACTCTTCCAATGTCAGTGTTCTGTGCACTTGTTTTGCCTTCATATTTTCTTTTATACACCCTTAGCTCGACTTCTTCTCCTTCAATTGACAACCCTTCGATGCCTCAAAGGTTGCTCTCGTACACTTCTATGAAGGAATCTGATTTCGACTTCCAACTTCCCTCATCCAGAGAAGGTTGTTTTGACTTTTCAACTTGATTAGAAAGATCAATCCACATGTCGTCTGGCAGTGAAAGATGCCTTGTTATTTCTTTCCACTCTACGCTCGTGTGATTATTTCTAGTGGAAATGTGTTTCCTCCTCCTACTACGAGCCTCCTGACTACGAATCCTGCTCGCGCTCCAACTCTGACTTTTACTTCAGGATGGACTTCAGCTTCAGACTTCAACAATCTCTCTTAGTCTTTTTCTATGTTCTCTTTGTTCTACTAGCCTAAGAGATCTTTTGATCTCTTGATCTTGACCACATGGTCTCTTCTCGCCTCTATTGGGGTCTAAGGTCATGAATCTCTTATATTGGACCCGATTTCTTTTAAGGCAACAACAACAATGTTTACTCGCCCATTTGCTAAATTAATGTTTGTAATAATGAAGATAATTAATAATGCATACTAGATAGAGAAGTAAAGTATATCTTTATTAGCACATGAAAGTATTATAGAAGTAGACCAGAGATGGTTAGCCAAGGATTAGAGTCATTCCAACTACATTATACCCCTTTCCTTGACGATACAAAGACTATTTAAAAGACCCGATGGTTGCCAAGAGGAACACAACCGTCAACTAACTAACTCGGACAAAATGACTCTTACAACCACTCGTGAGCCGACAAACAATTAATACATAATTGGATAACCCAAATTATCAAATATAATAATTGGCATTTTACAGGGACTACAGTTTCCTTATTTCCTTTTCTAATTATCATTAGTTTGTGTTATATTTTGGAGATCGTTGCTATTTAGCTGTATAACACTTTTCTGTATCATTTGATTTATATGCAAGAAATAGTGCATGCATCTGTTTCTATCGCTTTTATGAAATTTCAAATTTTAGAGCATTGCCTGGATACTCTATGCAACTACATGGCAACCTCATAAGATTGTTTGGCAGGTCATAATTTGTTTGTTTACTTTTGTTCTTATGGATTGGCATTCTTTTCCAGATTTTTCTCTATAGATGAACAGTTAGCTTGCTACTATGTCTTCCCAAGATGCCGTGGAATTGTCAATATTAATGACAGTGAGGAGCAAGTAGGAACAAGCAGTGTGCCACGTAGGGAGTTAACTGACTGGATACCTGATGATGGTAACTGAAAAAAACTTGAGCAAGTGCAGTGATTGTTTTCAGGTTGGTAAACTTTTTGTGTAGCACATAAAAGAAGTTGCTTATTCTTGTAGGGATTTCCTTTTTATACAAAACATTATTTCAAACCAAATGATTTTATTCAATTTCAGGACACTAACTGTTTCCATGTCAGTTGGATTGTTATTTGCAGATCTTTCACTATTATGGTTATTTATCCAGTTGTTTTTTCAAAAATCTTGGAGTTCACAGCTTACATATTCCATAGTGGTTAATATTTGTGCCCCATATGTTAAGAGAACAGCTCTGATGAAGAGATGGGCTAAAATCAGGGTGCGGATACTGAAGTACAATCAGATTAAT
This sequence comes from Cunninghamia lanceolata, assembly GCA_027924645.1. Classification (NCBI taxonomy): domain Eukaryota; kingdom Viridiplantae; phylum Streptophyta; class Pinopsida; order Cupressales; family Cupressaceae; genus Cunninghamia; species Cunninghamia lanceolata. The sequence goes on from BSBN01000771.1 coordinate 3,149,603, forward strand.
ATAAGATAATGTTCGATATTCAGCTGCCATTCAATTTCTCTACTGCTAATGGGACTGTTTATCGTGCCTGTTGAGGACAATTTATTGACATTCAATTCTCTACCATTTTAAATTTGAGTACTAAAAATGGTTATTCATTGAGAAGTTTTTTTATTGCAGAAGAAACCCGTCCTGCTTCTATATACAAATAACATCCACATGGGGAAAGGTTGTAATGGCTTCCAGTGATTTAGAACATCAACTTGGGGAAAGCATGCCGTCTTTTAAGCCCTTTGTAACATCAACTTTGTGAAAGCATCTTGGTAATTAAAATTGCTGATTACCTTTGAGCTGGATGAAAGGGATGTTAAGGATATTAGCCATAGCCAGACCTTTGAAACTGCTTGTTGCTAAAGGTGGTGAATCGTGGTTGCAGTCCATTATTTTAGAAAGTTATACCTATTTGGCATTATAGATGCAGTCTTTTTCTGTCTCAATTTAATATAATAAGGTAAAGAGTGTATAATCATGGGTAATTTTGAGTACAACTGCACCCAGATTGAAAAGAAGAAATTCATCCAACTACTGAATCTGCTCTTCTAGAAAGTGGATTGACCCCCAAGGAGAGTTTTGCAACATTTATTGCGCATGTAAAATGTATGATTAGTAATTCCATCTATTGGTTTGTTCTTCTCCAAGTTTTCATCTTAACAGTTTTATTGTTTTGGTCTGGTTTGAGCTGCTTTCTGACGTTTGTTATTCTTTCTATTATATGAAACTTCGTGGAAGCTGAAACTGTGCATCAATAGCATGAGCTATATAAGAGGCAATACTTATTTGCATGCATCTTGTCTTTGATTTTGGCTTTCACCACACAAAATATGGACATTCTTCTCAAATTGCTTTCTATTTTAAGTTTGACACAAAAACTGGCAACAATACAAGCTTCTCATGCATGTTAAATACTATGTTTCCCATGAATGAAATTTTAGAACTACAAAGACAGCATAAAATATACACGATCTTGAACCCCCTTATAATTGTGAGCATAATGTTTAGAATTTAGAACCTAATCAATATAAAAGCAATACTCATAGTTACCCGGAAACTTGTATCTTGACCCTTGTTAGTCATTTTCCATATCGAGAACACATGGGGATGTCTCCATACATAAGGTGATTTTAAATTTTTTTTTCTTTGCATCTCAATAAGTCTCTTGAAAATTGGGAAACTTCCTATAGAAGTCTCTTAGATATATCATATCAATTACATTGGTTTTTTCTTTAAGTATTTGATATCTAGTTGACAAGAGCTAAAACCAAAGAAATACACTAATAGACTTGTAATTTTCTACTTTTGGCATGGAAATTAACGAATTCTTTTATAGAAACCTTTCTTATCTAAGCCCAAAGAGGTATTGGTAATAAGAAAGAAAGAAAGAAAGAAATTATATTAATATCCACATATGACCAAAAGTTAACAACAGTTAACAATAGAAAGATCTAGGAAGAGAGAATACTAGAAGCAAAATCTTAAAAGTACGTAAGACAAAATAAAGCACTGTGCCTCTAGCAAATATCAATGGCGGGAGTACAAGAGCCCCAAACATGTGCCAATGAAGGCTGGAAGGAAATCTCATTAGATACCTCTATTTATGTTTGAAGTGGAGTCATTGTCCAAGCCATCATTAGTCACTATAAAAGCTCTAATAATGCTCGCTAGGGTGTATCCAAGGTCGGAGAGGCTAGGCTGAGAGATCCTAGGAGGAAGTAAATCACTTTAGAAACTTCCCTAACATCCAAGATTGGTGTAGCTCTGGTAGTAGAAAAAAAAAACTCATAATATGAGTCTGCCCTTGTGGTCTAGAGGGCGGCTGGTAAGTAGTAGATCCATGGCACCATGATGTTGAGGGAGAGTGGACTTGAAAATTTGAATAATCTTAGTAATGGTGCACTAAGAGAAATGCTGCCTAATTGATCTATTAGTGTTGATATGTGAAGTATTAGTATCCATAGGGTGTTTTGTGTTGCCTATTGCTTGGGTGCATTGGAAAAAAGAGGTGATCAATGTGTTCGTAGTAAATGGGACATCTAGAAATGAAGTGTTCCTTGGTCTCCACCTCCTAGAGGGAGAAAAGACAGTAGATCCAGTCTTGATGCAGGATGTGATGATCAATTTCAACCCGTAACTGGTGAGAACACACTCATTTAGCCAAGGGGAAATCTCAAGCCACGAGACTGGTGTTGGAGATAGTGAGGGCAATGAATAATACCATCCACCATCTATGAGAAATGTTCAATGTAAAAAGCCAGCTTGGAGCTGATGAAGGTGGTTAGGATATACTGTTTGTAGATGTCCTCTTTAGCAAGCTTTAGTGATGATGTCCTTTGTAGGAAGGAGCTATGATATACTGTTTGTAAATGTCCTCTTTAGCAAGCTCTAGTGATGATGTCCTTTGTAGGAAGGAGCTATGGGAGGTGCATCCAAAGAGTACATGAAGGGGGTAGCCTATCAATAGAGATGCCAATAGAAAGAAGCAGCAACCAAGTGTCCAAGAGAAACAATAAAAAGGTTTAACATATCTCTACTTGCACATAAGTTTTATCGATTGAATGAAAATATAGCAATCTCAAGTTGTTCCCATACAATATTTTAAAAATAATGTCATTTCTGTCCTGGTTCTCAGCCGCCATCTGCAGGTGGCTGGTTTAAATTTTAACTGTTTGTTATGATGATAATTATCAGATATACATGCAATTAATCTTTGCTTGCATTGACAATTATTTCTATTTTTAAAAAAATAGTATTTAAAAATAAAAATAAAATTTAAGCTTTTTACATTTTTCTAAGTTGTACAACCATTGTAAAATATATATATATATATATTTCTAAATTTAAATTATATTTAGATTTTCTTTTTTCCATCCCAAGCATCATATACCATTTTTAAAAATGATTTAAATTAGTAATACTCAAAGTTGCAAAGGATTATGGATAAGAACAGATGGAGAGAGGCCTATGTAGTTCTGCAGACCACAAACTTCCACCCATTCTCCACAAAAACCTGCAGATAAAGATCATTTGGCAATTAGATAGATTCAACGCCAATGCTTAATTTCAGGGCTCCCTTCCTGTTCCCATCTTTCTGTTTCAACACGGATGGATGGGGTCTTTCTTTCACCATGATAGGAAAAGTTGTGTTTTGTATCATTCTGTATGGAGCTAAGCTGGTTATACTTCCATTACCTATCATGTTGTCATTCTTTGAGAATTTTATGATTGTTGCTAACCTCTCTTGTAACATCTTCAAGTAAAAAGTTCGGATTTAACTCCATGTTTAATAATGATATTAGTTTTTAACTCAATGTAAAGGACGGTTGATAGTTGATGTCTATATTCAGGGTGATTGAAAATTAGAACTCTATAATTTTTTCAGAGCATTGATCTGATTCCCTTTTGGAATGGATTTATCGGATGTAGATGGAAGCATTTATTAATTTTTATCATACACTTATTTCCTTTAGGAATAAATATTTCAGATACAGATGGAAGCAATATAAATTTTATACCATGCACATCAATTGTTAACTCTCAATTAATGGGCCTCATGTTTGTAATCAATGGTAAACATTTCTTTTGAGTTGATTTATTAGGTGGTGCATTTTGAACCACTGGAATTTATGCCGTGAAGTTCATTACTTTGAAAGATATTCCTCCAGAAGTCTTCTTCCTGTATTATGAATGGATTACATTTATTAGTTGCCTTTGCGAAATAATGATTATGCTTTTCATTGTTTCGCTAGTTTATGTTCCATTTTGCAAATTGATGCCTATAATCATTACAGGCACACCATTGTCACAAGAGAATGACATTAGATAGTAATGACAAATTAAAATATGTATTAGATATTTCTATCAAAATAACTTGTCAAGAATTACAATCTTAGAACCTCGAAAAAAATGATCCAGCAGGGCAAAGACATGATCCGATATAAGATATAAGAGATTAAATTCTTGAATATTGTAAAATATAGATGATTAATGACTTTGCTTTTATACAAAGGAGGAAAGGCCGATTTTATAATTTTATGGATTGCAAGGGCTGAGGGTCATTGATAATGTGTTGCATCCTTTGAAGGCACTGATTTCAATTGGTTGTAAACAAGTGCAGTGATCAATTCACCTCAACTCGGGGCTCGAGATGATGCAAGGTCTATAGTTCAATTGGGAAGTATTCCAATGCCATTTCAATCCAATATTTGTCTTGGGTGTCCATGTTAGGATTTAATAGCATTGTGAGTATGTATGTGCCTTGTATTTGAATGTTGACCACTTAGTAATGACCCTTTTTTGTTAATTAGTTAGAGATGGTTGACCTAGTAGGTTATGCCTAGCCTATAAGATGTTTTTGATTAAGATTAGTAGCTTAACTAGGGGTTGATCCCTTTACAAACAACAGAGGAACAACATCCAAACGACAAACTAAAACAAGGGATATAAACAACACTAGATCTCAAGGGCAAAAACCTAACTCCCTTAACCTTCTGTCGTGAAGCAGCAACAGACTTGGGGAGTCCTTTCTTCTTTCTTTGAACAACGGTCCAAGAAAAATCTGAATCAAAATGCTCAGAGTGAGGTGAGAGGAGGGGCCTCTCAACTGACACTGCTACCAATGGGAAGTCTAGCTCTGAGTGAGAAGTCGATAGTGCAAAAGAAGAATTAGGTATTGATAAAGAAGTAGTTTGACTCGTGACAGATGGGTCCATTAAGGGAGATGACAACCCAACAGAGGTAGCCAGGGCAGGCTTGACAGCAACAACAGTTGTGGTCACCATGGGCTCCATAACGGGCAACAAAGAATCTTGGGAAAGATCATTCTCTTGAGAAAAATCACCCTCTTGGGAAGGCTCACCCTCTAGGAATAGTCAAATGATCAGCGAATGCATCCTCGCACCAAGTTGTCGCACCCTTGCCATGAGAATGAGGGCATCCAAAGGCTAAGTGACCAATAGAGAAACAACACTTGCACTGAAAAGGGAGACCCTCATAGTCCAACAATTGCATCCATGACCTGTCCTCAACCATCAAAACAACATCTCCATGGAGGGGTTTGGATATGTCAATATCCACTAATATGTGAGCAACCGTAGTATGCCCTATATCTGAGGTCATAGCGTCAACCTTCAAAAAATGCCTTAACGTGTTGCTGATGGCTTCATAGCATGAATCCTCCCAAAATTGGAGAGGAAGATTTGGTAGTCGAACCCATATTAGTCTAGTATTAAGCAGCTCAGTGAGAGGATTGAAGGAGTGAGCCTAAAGTTTGATGGATAACGAATGATCTCCCCACATCCAATTTTTGTCTAGCACTAAGTCTCACACCGAGGAAGCAAAAGTTTCTATGAAGAACCCCCTTGTGCCGGGGTAAAGCTCAATTTGTCCAGCAACAAGAGGTTTCCATGATTCCATGACCTAGTTATGCAGGTTGGGAAGAGAGGGCCACAACCCATTGAATCTACAGATTACTCCGTGCTTCATATAAAAACCCTCATTTTCAGAGGCCTCAAGGCCACACATCACCACAGAAGAATAGGCATAAGGAATAGGCCTAACCCTAGCCTGTGATGAGTGATTTAGAGATCTAGAAATAAGGACAGCTTCAGAAAAGGACTTCAGAGGGCATCCTGAAGCGACCTTAGCAACGCTAGACCTTAAATTTCCATCAGACAGACCTGCAACTGGCATAGAAGTCCGAAGCAGAGTGGTCCCATTTGAATCTATCAATGGAGGGATTTCTTGCTCAGCAGGAGAAGACTCCACCCCACGACCAGGTGAAACCTCAGTGCTCCCGCATTGCTTATTGATCCCAGGAAGTGGAAGTCCATGGGTATCCACATGATTCCACACCCGGTAGCTCACTTGGCCTGCTTTTAGAACCCTTCATCACTAAAACGCGCCTAGGCTCCATTATTATTGGGCTATTGCCAAGAATGTACTTCTAGCACATAAGATGTTATATTACAACTTATAGTGTTATTTGAATGTCATTTAAAGTAATAATATTTAAATTATATTCTAATCAATAACAACATTTTAACTAGAAAGATAAATCTTTACATGTTTACCATAATCACAGAAGTATTTGTGATAAATGGAATATTTTGTTAATAAGAGACAATAAAATCTATTATAACCCCCAAAATGATTTGTGCTGAAACATAGCCCCCCCCCCAAGAAAAAATGCAAGTGAAAGATACAATGTGGTTAAGTTTGGATGCTTAAATCGACTATCTACAATACACGGTGATTTTTACAAATTTGCATTCCAAAACTTAATATTTACAATTGTAGATAGATTCCTTGCTGAATTTTGTTAAGTGGTAAAAAAGTTTGCCAATTTTTCGATAATCGGGGTGAAAGTTATGCCCCATCAAAAATTGCGCAATACATTTAGCTTTAGAAGCCAAAAAATGTGTTAAAACAACACAATTTACAAATTGTCTCAATGTTACTTTGTCGGTGATGGAACTAGCTTTTTGTCGACTATAAATTTGTCAAATTTTGCCTCCGTAGGTGAAAATTATGGTAAAAAGAAAATGTGCCCCCCTTATGAACACTATGCAGATTCTAGTGGTCAACTTGGCAAAAAATGTTAACTCTGGCAGTCAACTAAACACTAGGGGTTAGCATTTGTTGTTGGCGATTACTATAAATAACATTAAATGTTATTTAGAGATTGGTGGCTACAAGATTAAATGTTTCAATAAGTGCTAGAAGTTAATGTCTATTACAAACAATAACTATTTAGCTACTATGTTGGTTGTATTAGTTATAACAATTACTAACAAATGTAATTTGTGAGCATATAATGTTAACTGTAATTACACATGTTAACATAACTATGAACAAACACCTACAACAATAGTTTAAACATTTTGAAACCATACTAATTGAAACCGTAGCCTGCATAAATTGAAGCAGATTTGAGACCTGCAGAGAGCCTCTCATGGAAGATCAAAGACCTCAACTTGGAGGAATGCGCCCAGTGGGTAAAATGCCACTCTATAGACATGAGGATCCACCATTGTATTTCTGGCCATCGCCTTGGTAATGGAACCCAGCTGGAGAGCGATGCCAATATGGGAAGAAATGGGTCGAGACCCACAAAATTGACCCAGGGAGCTTTTAAACCCATGACCAAACAATAGCAGAGGGCGAATTGAAGATGTCAAAGAACCACCAAAAACCCTCATCCACCACAACGTCGAATTGTGCAAACAATAAACCTTTGACTACAAACAACAATGTTAAAAGAAATGCCCAAACTCTTGACTGGATGCTTCAGAACAAACAAACCAAAGAGGAAAGTGAAACCCTCGACAACTTGAATCCGCAAACTAGATGATAAAATTCACCCCAACAAATAGAGAAATCTACAAAAAATTCACTAGTTCGATGAAGGGATCTGACAAAAGATTGTTTTTCTAAAAAAAATGCATTTTCTGCAAAACTAATTTGTACAATTCCATACGGTACCATACAGGCCATACAACAGAGGGTAAAATGTTTTTGCAAAGTTTTTCCTGTGTCAAATTTGATGAAATGACATGCTTTTTTGACTCTCTCAGGCCTTCTGGACTCAATGGCGATGTCCACTTGGCTCTAGAGGAACTCTTGACTAGGCTAGGTGCAGTGCTTGCTCAAAAAAGGGAAGGGTTTTGCTAACATGGCTCTGATGCCATGTTATGATTACCAAGATTAGAAATCAAGAACGAAAATGGACTTCCACAAGCTACAAGCACACAATAAGCCAAAATTATATTGCCAAAAGTTAAGTAAAATGTACAAAGAAGCCTTGCATATTAGGCAAGGTAGTGGAGGTAGGAAGGTAGGACACAAGGACTGACTACCTCTCCAAAAGTGCAACAATTGTATAGCTCAAATGACATTTGTTTGAGCAAGTGGAAAGTATGCATGCATTAGGTGTCTCACAAAGTGAAGGCACATGTCTCAACCACATAAGGTGAGACAAAACTCTAAAAGTCCCTAAGTGGAGACTTACGCATAGTGTCAATAGGACCTAGTCAATCTAGATAAGTAAAAGCTATTTTCACACTAACAAAGTTTTCATTCAGTAAGTTGATAAAATATAATGGAGGCACTTGACATCTAGTTGTAGGTCCAGACAAAAAATTTGTAGGTGCCACGTGTTGGGATCTAGTTTCACTGTGCCTAAAAATCCATCAAAATCTCATGTTTGTGCTTCTTTGTTGCCTTGACCCACTTTTCACATCATTTATATTCAATCTGAGATATTTTTAAATGGCCCCCCATCCTAAAAAATCATCTAGGAAAATCCTCTAAGTCCTTAAAGTTTCCTCCTAAGTATGCTAGTCCTTAAAGTGTTTGCCTTTCAATAGGTTCACCAATTTGTGAACTCGTTGAAATCCCAAAAGTGCCTTGTGTTTTGAATTTTTTGCAAGTTTGTGAATTGACTAACCTGCCAAAAATAGTTCATTGACTCATTTTTGTGGTGAAACACTAACATGCTGAAAAAGAGAGTAAAGAAGGTGAAGGAAAGGAAATAAAGCGACTTTCAACAAGTTCACAAGTTTGTAAACTTGCTGAAACACTGAAAAAAGTTTGAGTTCCTAGTTTCACCGAATTACTAACAAGGAGGATGAAGATTGAAAGAGAAAGTAAAAATAAAAAAGGAAAGAAAAGAAGGCAGGTTTCAGTGAGTTTGTAGGTTCACGAATCAATGAAACACCAAAATAGTTTATGAGTTCATTATTTTTCTGAAAAGATCGAAAAAGAAAAGAGAACAAGACTGAAGTGAAGATCTAAAATGGTTCACTAGTTCACCAAAGTGCAACTATTTTGACAATTTTGTGAACTATTTCACCCTAGAATCGTTCATGCAATTATCATTTATAAGAGTCAATGTTACTCAACCATGGTGCATGATGTAGTGATCGATTCACCGCAGCTCAGGGCACGAGATGATGCAAGGTCTATAGTTAAATTGGGGATTATTCCAATTGCATTTCAATCCAATATTTGTCTTGGGTGTCCATGTTAATATTTAATAGCATTGTGAGTATGTATGTGCCTTGTATTTGAATGTCTGCCACTTAGTAATGACCCTTTTTTGTTAATTAGTTAGAGATGGTTGACCTAGTAGGTTATGCCTAACACATAAGATGTTATATTACAACTTATAGTGTTATTTGAATGTCATTTAAAGTAATAATATTTAAATTATATTCTAATCAATAACAACATTTTAACTAGAAAGCTAAAGCTTTACATGTTTACCATATTTTTTGTCATAAATGGAATATTTTGTTAATAAGAGACAATAAAATCTTTCATAACCCCCAAAATGATTAGTGCTGAAATATAGGCCCCCCAGAAAAAAATGCAAGTGAAATATACAATGTGGTTAAGTTTGGATGCTTAAATCGACTGTTTACAATACACGGTGATTTTTACAAATTTGCAATCCAAAACTTAATATTTAGAATTGTAGATAGATTCCTTGATGAATATTGTTAAGTGGTAAAAAAGTTTGCCAATTTCTTGATAATCAAGGTGAAAGTTATGCCCCATCAAAAATTGTGCAATACATTTGTCTTCAGAGGCCAAAAAATGTGTTAAAACAACACAATTTACAAATTTTCTCAATGCTACTTTGTCGGCGATGGAACTAGCTTTCTGTCAACTATAAATTTGTCAAATTTTGCCTCTGTAGGTGAAAATTATGGCAAAAAGAAAATGTGCCCCCTTATGAACACTATGCATATTCTAATGGTCAGCCTGACAAAAAATGTTAAACTTTGGTGGTCAACTAAATACTAGGGGTTAGCATTTGTTGTTGGCGGTTACTATATATAACATTAAATTTTATTAGAGATCAGCGATCACAAGATTAAATGTTATGATAAGTGCTAGAAGTTAATGTCTATTACAAACAATAATTGTTTAACTACTATGGTAGTTGTATTAGTTATAACAATTAATAACAAATGTAATTTGTGAGCATATAATGGCAACTGGGATTACACATGTTAACACAACTATGAACAAACTCCTACAACAAAAGTTTAAACATTTTGAAACCATACTAATCGAAACCATAGCCTGCATAAATTGAAGCAGATTTGAGACCTGTAGAGAGCCTCTCATGGAAGATCAAAGGCCTTGACTTGGTGGAATGAGGGATGCACCTAGTGGGGAAAATGCCACTCTGTAGAGACGAGGATCCGCCACTGTATTTTTGGCCACCGCCCTAGTAATGGAAACCTAGCTGGAGAGTGATGCTAGTGTGGGAAGAAATGGGTTGAGACCCACAAAATCAACCCAGGGAACTTTTAAACCCATGACCAAACAATAGCAGAGGGTGGCTTAAAGATGTCAAACAACCACCAAAAAGTCCTCATCCATCACAATGCCAAACTTTGTAAACAATAAACCTTTGACTGCAAAGAACAATGTTACAAAAAATGTCCAAACTCTCGATTGGATGCTTCAGAACAAACAAACCAGAGAGGAAAGTGAAATCCTTGACAACTTGAATCTACCAACCAGATGATAAAATTTGGCCCAACAAATAGAGAAATTTACAAAAAAATTCACCAAATCAATGAAGGGATCTGACAAAAAATTGCTTTTCTAAAAACATTGCATTTTTTGCAAAACAAATATGTACAATTCCATACAGTACCGTAGAGGCCGTACGACAGAGGGTAAAATATTTTTGTAAAAAATTTCCTGTATCAATTTTGACGAAATGACAGACTTTTTTGACTATCTCAAGCCTTCTGAACTCAATGGCGAGGTTCGCATGGCTCTAGAAGAACTCTTGACTAGGCTAGGTGTAGGATTTGCTCAAAAAAGGGAAGGGTTTTGCTAGCATGACACTGATACGATGTTATGATTGCTAAGATCAGAAAGCAAGAACCAAAATGGACTTTCGCAAGCTACAAGCACATAATAAGCCAAAATTATATTGCTAAAGGTTAAGTAAAATGTACAAAGAAGCCTTGCATATATAGGCGAGGTAGTGGAGGTAGGAAGGTAGGACACAACTACTGACTACATCTCCAAAATAGAAACACATGTATAGCTCAAATGGCATTTGTTGAGCAAGTGGAAATTATGCATGTATTAGGTGTCTCACAAAGTGAGGGCACATGTCTCAACCACATAAGGTGAGACAAAACTCTAAAATTCCCTAAGTGGAGACTTAAGCATAATGTGAATAGGACCTAGCCAATCTAGATAGGTAAAAGCTATTTGCACACTAACAAAGTTTTCATTCAATAAGTTGATAAAATACAATGGAGGCACTTGACATCTAGTTGTAGGTCTAGACAAAAAATTCGTAGGTGCCACATGTTGGGATTCAGTTTCACTATGCCCAAAAATCCATCAAAATCCCATGTTTGTGCTTCTTTGTTGCCTTGGCCTACTTTTCCCATCATTTATATTCAATCTGAGATATTTTTAAATGGCACCCCATCCTAAAAAACCATCTAGGAAAATCCTCTAAGTCCTTAAAGTTTCCTCCTAAGTATGATAATCCTTAAAGTGTTTTCCTTTCAGTAGATTCACGAGTTTGCAAACCTATTGAAATCCCAAAAGTGCCTTATGTTTCAACTTTTTGGCAAGTTTGTGAATTGGTGAGCCTGGCAAAAATAGTTCATTGGCTCATTTTTGTGGTGAAACACTGACATGCTGAAAAAGGGAGAGTAAAGAAGGTGAAGGATAGAAAATAAAGTGGCTTTCAACAAGTTCACAAGTTCGTAAACTTGTTGAAACAATGAAAAAAGTTTGTGAGTTCCCAATTTTACTGAATTACTGAAAAGGAGGATGAAGATTGAAAGAGAAAGTAAAAATAAAAAAAAAGAAAGAAAAGAAGGCAAATTTCAGTGAGTTTGTAGGTTCACAAATTCGCTAAAACACCAAAATAGTTTATGAGTTCACCATTTTGCAGAAAGATCGAAAAAGAAAAGAGAACAAGGTTGAAGTGAAGATCTAAAATGGTTCACTGGTTCACCAAAGTGCAACTATTTTGACAATTTTGTGAACTATTTCACCTTGGAATCGTTCATGCAATCATCATTTATAAGAGTCAATGTTACTCAACCATGGTGCATGATGCAACCTTCAAATAAAATCCATACAACTTGATGACATAATCATCATTGGACCCTTCATGCAAAATCCATACAATCATCATGCATGAGATTCAATGTCACTTAACCATAATGCATTAACAAGCACACTAGGCACACTATAAGAGTTTGAATCAACCTTAAAAAACCCATACAACAAAATGACATTTGTGCCATCAAAACCTTCAAACAAACCCATATAATGCAATGAAATATATTTCATTATAGCCTTCATATAAAATTCATGATCATGCACAAGATTGAATGTTAGTAATCATGATGTATGAGTAAGAAGACTATGCACACAATCATAGGATTTTGATGCACACTAGCCATGATGCATGCATGACACTTGTATGATATTATGCGATAAATGCCATTAAACCCTTGTACATGTCATATACATATGCCATATATTTCATTCAACCCTTATGCACACCATGTACATATGAAAGAGATAGTGATAGAGAGAGGGTGCAACCGAGGGAAAGATATAGAGATAGAATATGTACAAACCATTAAAATCATTTGAGCTATGAATATGAATAAAATATTTATATATATTGGTCTTGATAAGTCCATGAAGGCATATAAATGCCATACAATGCCATGATGCCAGCATTGTCTCTCAAACTACAAATGTCATCAATATATAGCCATACAAATTACATTATGCATGTGCCATGTAAAGGCATACAAAGTGTCTTTGTCTATGTAGAAAATGGTACTATTGAAACATTCAGCCTCTCTTTTCCCAACTAGAAACTGAACCTCGACCCCCTAAATAAGTTGTTGTCTTGCATTATTTTGATCTCCTACGTCCCTCACTATTTTGTAGCTCAACCTATATATACAAATTATACAGTTAGATACTATACCAAACTCTATAACTAAAAACATTATTTTAAAATGATATAAAAAATAAACATATTTACATGTTGTTAGTCTAGTTATTTTTTCCTATGATGTTTGACATCATCAAGAGAGGTATGTCCTTGAATAGGAGTGTTTACATCAATCTATAGTCTAACAAAAATGTATTTATCAATTATTTCCAAATACCTAATGATGTCAATTGAGACAAAATAATCCTAATTAAACGTGTATGTTCATACTCATACTTGTGCTAGAGACATTGAGTTCATGAAATTGCTACAAAAACATTGACATCCAAATTTTCCCGTATACCAAAATGTGCTATAGTCTACCTCAGTGAATTCAATGTCACAACTAACCATATGAACAAGCATGCTAGATGATGATGTAATGACACCCAGATACGTGCACAAAGATGGGGGACCAAAAGGGGGTCTTACGATGCCACTTTTTTTTGAAATCAGGAAAGATTGATGTTGGATGAGAAATTGCAGATAGTTACACTCAAAATTTGAAGATGTAACAAAAACAAGAGTTGTAGTTCTCTGAATCTAGTTTATAAACTACTATTTTTTTTCAAAAATGGTTGAGATTAAGGGGTTCAAAAAGGGGGGCCAAACAAATTGGTCCTATTTTTTCATAAAACATAACATAGCGTCTAGTGTGGCGCCCCTAAAATGTTAGCTTTTTTTTAGTATTTCGAAAATCGCTTCAGTGAGAAATTAGCTAACACCATGTAATTTATCCTTGATTTTTCTGATATTTTTTTCATGAATAATTGATTTTTTACTAATTTTCAAAGTGGACACATCCTGAAAAAAAAAAAAAGAGCATGCTCCCCCCTAAATTTTTTGAAAAATAATCAAAAATCCATTTTTTTTGAATACGTGTAGATTAGAGTCTAGTTTCTAAAAATGTAATTTATTTGAAATTTTGATGAACAGTTAAAAAAAAGTCAAAAATACCACACGCTAGTTTTTGACAAAAAATGGATACACTAACAAAAGATATTAAAGATGAAAACCTTAACATATTCAAAACGTGAAAAAATTATATGGTTATAAAGCAAAGAGAGAGCTTAAGATTATCGTGGTGGGTAAGTGCAAGAAGATGGGGGGCCAAAAAAGGGGTCTTAAGTGGCCACTTTTTTTTTGAAATTAGGAAATACTGGCCTTGGATGAGAAATTGAGCATAGTTACACTCAAAATTTGGAGATGCAACCAAAACAATGTTCGGAGTGCTCCGAGTCTACTTTCTAAACTACTAATTTTTTTTGAAAATGGTATAGATTAAGGGGTTCAAAAGAGGGAGCCACATAAATTGGTGTTGTTTCTGTCAAAAAAACATAACATAGCATGTTTTGTGGCTCCCTCAAAAGGTTATCTTTGTTTTGGTATTTTTAAAATCGCTTTAGTGCGAAATTAGCTAACATCATGTAGTTTATGCCTGCTTTTTCTGATAATTTTTTGATGAATATTTGATTTTTTACTAATTTTCAAAGTGGACACATCCTAAAAAATAGAATTTTGGCCATGCTACCCCTATAAAATTTGAAAACTAATTGAAAATCATTTTTTTTAATGTGTATAATGGAGTCTAGTTTCTAAATATGTAAATTTTTTGAAATTTCAATGAATGGTTAATTTACAATGAAAAAAAGACCAAACAATGGTTTTTGCCCAAAACTAGACACACGATCAAAAGAAATTAAAGATGAAAGGCTTAACATTGTCAAAATGTGAAAACAATTACATCGTTAAATAGCTAAGAGAAAGCCTAACATTACCTAGGTGTTTGATTTGTTTGACCTTGAAACACATGCAAATATAAGGGTTAGCATGAACAAAATTATGTGAAATTTTGTAGAATTTGCAAAAACACGTCTGTGGATGTTGAAAAGGCACTCCAAGCCTTTGGGTTGGAAATCCAAAGCAAATCCCAAGCCCAAGGCTTGGGATTCCCAAAGCACAATATAACGCGAGCGTGTTATAACGTGCTCGCGTTATGTTGTGCTTTTTTTACTTTTTTGCATGTTTGCTGGTGTTTTCCCAGTTTGACAAAATGCTAGCGCGTTATAACACGCTCGCATTATGTCTTCCATTGAATGAGATATGTTCAAATTTCATAAGTATGTTTCATGGATGTTTATATCTATTCTTGTAGGTGTGTATGCATGCTTGTATGTATGCATCTTTGTATGTATGTATGTTTGTATGTATGCATGTATGTATGTAAGTGTTTTGGGTTTAGTGTATATAAGGACTTGAGCCTGTGTTTTGAGGGTTGAGGGTTGAGGGATTAGGGCTTAAGTAATAGGTAGAGGGTAGAGGGTAGAGATTAGAGGGTTGAGGGTTACAGTTGAGGGTTAATATTCAGGTTGTTGAGTGTATAAGATTGTGTAAGACGCGAGGATTAGGGTTTAGGGTTTACGATATGGATTGAGGGTATATAAGGCATAGGGTGACTTGGGTGGAGAGCACGTATGGTTTAGGTTTAATTTAAGTATAGGACTGAGGCACAATATTCAAGGTTTAGGATATAAGGGTGAGGTTAAATATGGTCTAGGGATGAGGGTTTAAGGGTGTAGGCTTCAGGGTTTAAGGTATAGGGTTGATGATTAAGGGTGTCATGCCCACATTTTCCATGTGGTCACAACACACATCGCACGTGTCATAGCCACATTTGTCATGTGGTTATGACACGAGATATGAAAAACTTTTCTCACACTGTCCTAAAAACCCCCTTCGCATGCATACACATGCTCAACGGTGTTCTCTCATGGCGAAACGCTACACTCTTCGGCGGAATACAAGTACAATTGCGTGCAACCAGAAGCATATAGATCAACAAGAGGGTCTATACAACGCTGCTAACGTCATTGCAAGAGTGAGATTACCAAAGTTCTTAAATCGAACCCTCGGCAATTTTCGGTAGCATAATGCCTTACGGCGTTAGTGGGAATTACGCTGCACTCATTTACGCAAGTGGTTCGCTGATAGAGGAACAACTTCCCACGACGCCTTGTTCCGACTAAACCGACTAGTGATCTCCCTATTTAGTCATTTTTCAGCCAGGCACGGTTGTCTGTCTCCTCTCTTGTTTCCTGAAACATACTCCTCCTATGACTTAGCATTTTCAACAAGGCGGTTTGGTTGCTCTCTCTTCCCTTTTCACAAGTTCTTAATTTTGATTATATCTTTATCGCCCTTACCTTAACTATTCCTCTGTTAATTTAGTGTGTTTATATTTCGGTCTCTCTCTCTCTTTCGTTTTCTATGCTTTCTTTATGTGCATCCTGACCTTTCTTCATGATTTACGTCAATCAGGGTTATCACTGCAGCTATTGTTGATATTAAACCTAATTTCAGGATGATCTAGGTCACAAAGGCTGGTTTACTATTTCGCTGGACTCGGTCTCCTAATCTTCCCCGATCTAGGTTCCTCCTCCTCGTATATCCTTAGTCAACTTGTTCCTAAGCAAATTTGGCAGAAGGGTCCGTCAACTTAGTTCTCTTATCCCATGTGAGAAATGTCGCGCATTTTCTCCTCTGTGTTTTCCAGTGTTAGTTTTTCTTCTTCGGACCCTCTTACAGGTTTACTTATGAGGTCATTTGCTACAGTTGAGATTAATATGGCCACATGGATAGTCAGTGGTGGCTTCTTAAGTTTATTTCCAGTGTTCTTTTGAACAAGTGATCTGTAATTTTCCTCTTCATTTTCCGGGTGATTGGTATTACGTTGATAGTTGAAACTTCCGAGAAACTCTTTCCAGAGTATCACTGAATATTCTTTAACTCTCTTTTACATTATAATTTTATTTTCTCTTGTTTATAATTACTGTTGTTACTATTACTGTTGTTACTATTAATGACTATTAATCCACTGGTTGTGACTCGTTTAACGTTGTAAATAGATGTAGGTGGTTCACCACTTTATAAAATTCTGTTCATGGTATTATATCTTCTTTGGTTGTTGTGTTCAACACTTAATAACATCTACTGTGAGAATATAATTTGTTATATTTTTTTTTTTCTCTATATCCATGAGACATGGTTTATAACGATTTAAAACGAGGGCCCAATAAAATGGTTCATAGATTTACTCCTATGTATATTATATATATATATATATATATATCTATATATATATATATATACATATATATATAATATATTTATTTTAATGTCGATGCATAGGACGAAATTGGTTTACCACGACTTATATATCTATATCTATATATATATATATATAGATATAGGTAGATATATAATCATTATTATATTATATGTATAGCTATATACATAGACATATATAGTATATATATATGCCTATATATAGAGCTATATAAAAACTGTATTTATATTCAAATAAACCAATCATATGTTAGGGCCCAAGCCCTAACATTTTATTGCTTTAGATTCCACAGCCGACGGCGGCCATGGGCGGCGGTGGCCGCAGTGACAGAGCGGCGGACAGGATCGGCGGTGGCCGCAGAGCGGCGGACAGGATCGACGGTGGCCGCAGAGCGGCGGGCCTGTGCAGGCCGCGGGAGGCATAAGGGATTGGGGGGGATGTGGAGTGGGGCGGAGCCCCACCCACATTCCCACGACGTGGGGTGTGGGTGGGGCTCCGCCCCACTCCACACCTTCATATATAAGTAAGAGGGTCTGCGGTGGGGATTTCTCCCCACCGCCTATTCTAAACCGCGACTGTATTTTAATCCGCGGCTTAAACTTTGACAGTCTTTCACAAGATGCTAATCGTTGATTATTATCAATAATAATATATTTACAAGTATATATATATATATATTTATATATATTCATATATAAATATATATATATGTATATATCAACGATAATATATTTATATATATATATTTCATATATATATATATATATCCCTTTTTTTTTATATTGATATATAACATTCAATTTCATAACAATTATAATTACTTTCAATTTCTCTATTATTCTGAAAAATGATAAGTACTCTAAATGAGAAATATATATATATCTCTATATATATTTATAAATTTATTTAGAGAAAAATATTCTTTATGTATTTGTATAATTCCAATTCCTAAAATTTCTCAAATTCACTACTTTATGCATTTTCTCCAAATCAACCTGTTATAAAGAAATTGTCATAACAATTAGACATAAATATATATATATATATATCCCAATTTCACTTAATCGGTAGAAATGGTAAATAGCTATCCCTTTATTATAAGTATAGATTTCCATTTTCATAAACATTTAAGCAAACAGATTATATTTACATGCTAGATTTCCTCTAATCCTTCTAAATTAACAGAATCCATTAAATATGGAGAATAACTCAAATATTTAAAACTGTCTTTTCCATTTTAACATTGAACTATAAAAACTAACATTTCAACTAGTTAAGCAATTCCAAACTTTCAAATGTAAACAACTCATATTAGATTGCCAAAAATGAACTTTTCCTTTCAGTAATACTTGAAACACAAAAATTGCTATTGAACAAAGTTTGCAAACATCAACTTAAAATTTAAGCACATTCATATTACAGCTTCTCAATCATGAATACCACCACTTAACTTCCCAGATATGAACTTTCTCCTCCCAAACAGTATACAACTGAGAACTTATGACAACCAAATAAAAGTCCAATAATAACAAGATCAGGGAGGTGATTTTCTTCACTCCCAGAATATCATTAATTTACAACAATAACAAGAGAGGTGTTCTCTCTTCATCTCTATGAAATGAATCAGGCCTAATTCTCATGACAAGAAGATGAACTGTTTCTTCATAAATAGCCAACCAGAAGCTCCAAGAGAAAAACCTGCGTATCAAAGACAAACAAAGAAGAAAATACCACTCGTCTAGCTCTCCTCCCTACCGTAGACCCGCAAGTGGGTCACCCCCGAGCTAGGGAGACCATACTCACACCTGGGTACTCAAACACTCCACTTCACAACAGAAACAACAACAATCCCAAAGCACACATACACCCGTGGGTATTTTACACAATACGGAAACTCAACTACAGTGAGTTTCATAAGGGGCAGGAGAGTGGACACACTCGACTCCAGAGTGTCACCCTGACAGATACATGAACTACTATAAATTTCTCTTGGTCTCAACCAAGTGTGATCACAATTTTTAAGTAATCTGTATAGGACTCTCAAGCCAAAATACAGTCACAGATACATGCCCTCAAGGCTTTCAACATCCCAAAAGATGGAAACAGGTATGCACCCGAGGAGGATCTCTCCTCCCCTACCCCAAACTTGATGAGCATTTCTCCCAAGTGGGAGACGCTCTGTCAAACATCCCGACAAGAACCCCACAGAAAACAAATCTAAACACATATTTCACACACATTTCATGCACATTTCAGTTCTACCAAAAACAAAGGTAAAATTCAGACCAACCTTGCAAAGCCCTCCTGGAATGAAGTTGTTGCAGAGTCCACAGAGTTCACTTCCAACCTTAGCCACCAACTCCCTCTCCCTTCTCTATCTTCCAAACTAACTTCTCTATTTTTGGTAAGGCCAAAAATGAAAGTTTTTTTTTCCCAAAATTCAACTAACTCCCTCTCATCCCAAAATTTGAAAATAAATAACCCAAATTCTCTTTCTTTTTAATTTTGAGAAATGGGGAAGTGACACTTGTCACCTCCTCACCCTTCCCAAAAACCACTATTCTGTCCAGGTGGCTTATGTCACTCTCCATTCCCAAGGGTACTCCTTATTCCTCTCATGTGACTCCACTTTCTCATGGGAGAAATAAAAAAAAGAGTTAAATGGGAACAAGACAGGTGACCCATGCCTCTTTCTCCTTTCTTCACATGGGTGTCCCCATAGTACATGGGGGAATCTCACTAAAGAAAAGGTGACTTTCACTAATGGGTGGCATCTCTTATCTAGGGAAATGTAGAGGGGATGGGTTGAGTGTTGGTACAACCCATCATGTCCCCTCCTACCTCCAATTTTCGCCACTTAACTTCAGGGGAAGGTTAAGTTGACTAGATGGAGGTTACTCAAGGGTTACCCATGCCAAATGGGCCCCTGGACCCATGGGGTATAACCCAGGGTCAACTTTAACCCATACAAGACACCCCTGGTCAAGGTAAAGCACAAGAAAAGGGCCTCATAATTTAAATAAAATAAGAAATTTCAAATTCAATCTCTTTACAACACTTAATTATAAAAATAATGTTACATGAGGGTAACCTAACCCACTCGACCATACGAAAGACCACATTACATCATGACATCAAACACAAAGAGATCTTGGTTCCTTGTGGGACCAGATCGGCTTAACCGGGAATAACAATTAACAAGGTGTGGAATGATCTCCGAAATCTGTGGTTCGATTAGTAATCCCTGCACACTCAATTACAAGATCAGTAACCACATAAATTCATCATAGCCGAAGCAACTTAAATAAAACATGCATTCTCATGCCCTAGTACAATTTAACATAATTAAAAATCACATTACAATTTTCCATCATTACCTAATTCATTTTTCTGAAAAGTAAACTTATCCAAACATCACCCAATTAGTTTTTCCGAAAACATAATAAAGTTAAATCGTCTGACAAATTCCGGGAACTGCTATCCCACAAATATGAAAGTAACCATAACAGTACTGTAAATAGTCATAACAACAGTAGTAAAAAGGGCGGTCCTCACATCCTCTCCCCCTAAGACGGTACTTCCTCCTGGAAGTCGTCAAAAAGGTGAGGATACAGGGTCTTCAATCTCTCTGCATCTTCCCATGTTGCAGTGACTTCGTCGTATAAGTCCCATTGGACTCTAACCTGGTCCAACTCTCGACCTAGAAGGGCCAGCGTCCGACGAGCCAATATGTGAATTGGCTCCAACGCCAGTTGTCCGTCTGCCTCTACCTGAAGAGCACTCCAATCCAACACATGAGATAAGTCAGAAATATATTGACGTAAAACTGATACATGAAATACATCATGGATACGTGACAGGCTAGGTGGCAAGGCTAGACGATAGGCTACTGGTCCTATCCGCTCCAAGATTTCGAAAGGTCCTACAAATCGAGGTGCGAGCTTAGAGCCTTTTCCGTAACGGATTGGACTCTTGTGCGGCCGCACTCTCAAAAATACTCTTTCCCCCACCGAGAAGCTTCGGTCTGTCCTCTTAGCATCGGCATACTTTTTCTGCCTGTCCTGTGCTTCCAGAAGCCTCTGTCTTATCTGTTTAACTTGCAGTTCCATATTCTGAACTATCTCTGGGCCGATGACTGTTCTGTCCTCTATCCGATCCCAACTCAAAGGTGTTCTGCATGGTCTGCCATATAATGCCTGGAAAGGAGGCATACCCAACGAGCTATGATGCCCATTATTGTAGGCGAACTCAACTAGATATAGGTACTCCTCCCATCTAGACTGGTGGTCCATCACATACATGCGAAGCATGTCTTCTAACACCTGGTTAACTCTCTCTGTTTGTCCGTCGGTTTCCGGATGATATGCTGAACTGAAGTTGAGCTGTGTGCCCAACGCCTGATGTAAGGCTTTCCAGAACGATGAAGTGAATACGGAGTCTCTGTCAGATATAATGCGGCGAGGTACCCCATGAAGTCTAACAATCTGATCAAGAAACACCTTTGCCACTGATGGTGCATTGTATGTTGTACATATTGGTGAAAAATGTGCCACTTTGGTCAGCTTGTCCACTGTCACCATAATAGCATCATGGCGACGTGATGACATAGGTAGACCAACGATAAAATCCATAGAAATGGTGTCCCATTTCCATTCAGGTATCTCGTGAGGGTACAACAGTCCCACTGGATGCTGATGTTCAGCCTTGACCCTCTGACATTCCAGGCAACGAGCAACAAATTCGGCAATGTCACGCCTCATCCCAGCCCAATGATAAAGCTGTCGTAAGTCAGCATGCATCTTCTTCACTCCTGGGTGTGCTGCGTAGGGTGCTCTATGAGCCTCTGATAGGATTACTGCACGAAGATTACCCGCATGGGGTACATAGATGCGTTGCCGATGTCGAAGCATACCATCAGACTCAAGGGTATATCCTGTGAATTTGCCCTCAAGGGCCTTCTGATTTAGTACTGCCTGCTGCACTTCAAGAAACCATTCGTCCTCCGGCAGATGCTGTAAGATGCGATCCTTCAAGTCCATCTTCAAGGTCAGGGTCTGGATCTCGTGGCGTCTTCGACTCAAAGCATCAGCGACCACGTTCTCCTTCCCTTTGATATAGTGGACATCGAAGTCATATTCGCATAGGAATTCCATCCAACGCCGCTGGTGGGCGTTCAAATTAGGCTGTGTAAAAATATACTGCAAACTATGATG
Organism: Cunninghamia lanceolata; assembly: GCA_027924645.1. Taxonomy (NCBI): domain Eukaryota; kingdom Viridiplantae; phylum Streptophyta; class Pinopsida; order Cupressales; family Cupressaceae; genus Cunninghamia; species Cunninghamia lanceolata. The sequence continues at coordinate 3,171,984 of BSBN01000771.1, forward strand.
GTCCGAATGGAGTTCAAAGCGCCGTCCTAAGAGGAAGTGTCTCCAGCGAACCAAGGCATGAACAACAGCTGCAAGCTCTAAGTCGTGCGTAGGATAGTTTAACTCATGTGTCTTTAGTTTCCGTGATTCGTATGCGATCGCTCGACCATCCTGCATAAGCACGGCTCCCAAACCTTCTAATGATGCATCCGTGCAAACTACAAACTCCTCTGAAGGATCTGGAACTGCTAGAATAGGAGCGCTCGTAAGACGCTCTTTGAGGACTCCAAAAGCCTTTTCACACTGCTCGGTCCAAGTGAAACCCTTCCCTTTTCGCTGAAGGGAAGTAATGGGATGTGCTATCCTGGAGAAACCTTCGACAAACCGACGATAATACCCGGCTAACCCCATAAAGCTTCTGACCTCTGTCACGTTCGTGGGTGCCGGCCACTCCTGGATTGCTCTAATTTTAGATGGATCTACGGAGATGCCATTGCCTGATAAAATGTGTCCCAAATACTGCACCTCTGTCCTGAAGAAGGCACACTTCGCCAAGTTGCCATAAAGTTGCTGCCCTCGTAATTGCTGCAAAACTTGACGCAAGTGCTCTACATGCTCCTCCTCAGTCCGTGAATAAATCAGAATGTCATCTAGAAATATGATCACGAACCGGTCTAGGTATGTACGGAACACCCCGTTCATGAGACTCATGAATACTGCAGGAGCGTTCGTCAACCCGAAAGGTACCACTGTGAATTCATAATGGCCATATCTGGTTCGAAAAGCAGTTTTATGAATATCTGACTCCGTGATGCGCAATTGGTGATACCCAGATTTTAGATCAATTTTCGAGAACACTCTGGCTCCCTGCATTTGATCAAAAAGGTCGTCAATCCTAGGTAGAGGATAACGATTCTTCACCGTCACCTTGTTCAACTGCCTGTAGTCCATGCATAGACGAAGAGACCCATCCTTCTTCTTCACGAAGATAACTGGTGCGCCCCATGGTGAAACGCTAGGTCGGATGTGTCCCTTCTCAAGTAATTCTTCTAACTGCAGCTTAAGTTCAGTGAGTTCATGGGTCGTCATCCTATAGGGCGCACGGGATATCGGCTCTGCACCTGGCACTAAGTCGATGTGGAAGTCCACTTCTCTACGTGGAGGCATACCAGGTAATTCTGGCAGAAATACATCGGCAAACTCTCTAAGGATAGGGTGATCATCTAAAGTAGCCTCAGGTTCATCCTCTGCTCTATCACTGACTGTGATGGCAAACATCTGACATCCCTTCCGCATACAGCGCTTAAGCTGCTGAGCGGATATCATACGAATAGCCGTGGGCTTTTGAATGCCCACTATCTCAACCGACGAACCATGATCGTCTAAACAGCTAATCGTTCTCTGGCGACAATCAAGCTTGGCTCTATGTGCCGCAAGCCAATCCATACCCAGAACTACTCCGTAAGACCCTAATGGCATAATCCTAAGGTCACATGTTGTGGTGAAGGTTCCCAATGTGATCTCACAGTCTTTAACTAAGGTATCTACTGACATCCTGGCCCCTGAGGCCAACTCAACTTCCCACCTAATATCTTGCCTAGAAGCCACCAGCCTGCAACGCTCCACTAACGATGTAGACAAAAAGGAGTCAGTAGCTCCTGAGTCAAAAAGGATCGAGATGGGAAAGTCTCTAATCGTACCTACTGCCTCGATGACAGAAGCCTGGAAATCGGCCTGGCGGTTGTCAACCGCTGCAAACATGTGGTGAGATCTGCCCACGTCACCTACGGTCTGCTCAGACCCTCCTGATCGGGGCTGACCCCCTACAGTAAATCCCTGCGGGCACTCTCTAGCCAGATGCCCTACCCCACCACATACATAACATGGTCCTCTAACCTGTAACTGCCCTGACTGTGTTCTACCCGATTATTGTTGCCCAGTCCGTCCGGTGGATCCCTCTGAGCCTCTGTAAGACTGCTGGGACCTTGCGGGTCCTGCCGATGAACCCTGCTGTCTCTGATCCCTGCGTGGTCCCTGCTGCTGCCATCCACGGTTCTGTCCTCCCTGTCCCCTCTGTTGAAATTTGGATTTTTGCTGATGTTGCTGCTGCTGTGGAGGCCTAGGAGGTAATGATGAAGGATTATATCCTCCTCTCTGTGTTGTGTTTTGAGGCCTTCAAAAATTTTGCTGTTGTTGGGGATTCCATTCCTGGTACTGTGGGCGTGAATTCTGTCCTCGTCCCTGAATTTCCTCTAATATAAGGGCCTTTTCAACAGCTTCGCTCATGGTCTAGGGATTTGCCATACGAACGGGTCCTGCTATCCCGTGATTTAGCCCCCTGATGAATTTGTGTATTAAGATTTTCTCGTCATGGAGGTATTCCGCGTAACGAGAAAGCTCTATAAATCGGCTCTCATACTGAGTAACGGTGAGTCCCCTCTGCTGTAGATCATGAAACTCATCGATTCTGCGCTGTCTATAATGTTCGGACAAATATCGCGCATTGAAGCGCTCAATGAAGATGTCCCATGTGAGTGTATCCACGGAGAGTCAGCGCTTGCACTCCTTTGTGCGCCACCAGGTGGCTGCTGCATCCCTAAGAAGATGAACTGCCACTCGTGCTTTCGTGTTGCTCTCATACGGTCGCAAGGCGAAGCACCTGTCTAAGCTAATTAGCCAAGCCTCGGCCACAGCTCCCTCTGTAGCTCCTGCGAAAGTGGGTGGGTTGAGCCTCAGTAGATCTCTGATAGGGTCCCCTCTGTCTCTAAGTCTCCCAAGTGGCTCTTCCACACCATCCTCATATACTCCCTGCTGAACCTGTTCTTGTCTTAAAAGTCTCGGAGGACTCCTGCTCCGTGCTCGGGAGGCCAACCCTACCTCCTCTACTGTTGTGTCAGGAATCTCAACGAAGGGCTCCACACGTGGCACCTCTAGTGGATCAACGCGGGGCTCCATACGTGGCTCAATACGTGACTCGGCACGTGGCTCCTCTCGCGGATCAACACGAGGCTCTATCCGTGGCTCAGGAATCACTAGTGGTAACCTGCCTAGCATAGTCTGTAATGCCTGTAAGATCTGTGGACCTATATCCGATATTGGTGTCGCCTGTGGTACTAGTGGTGCTACTGAATCTGCGGGTGCCAGTCCCTCGGCTGAGGAATCGCTGTGCACCTCGACTGACGCTGTGTGGCGTGATCGCGCTCGTCGAACACGTCGGGGAGGCATCCTACAAAACAAGGTAAAAACTAATTAGCCAAAGTTGCGGAATAATAACGTGCCCAAATACGCCCAGTGTTTAAAACCTGGCTCTGATACCAAATGTCATGCCCACATTTTCCATGTGGTCACAACACACATCGCACGTGTCATAGCCACATTTGTCATGTGGTTATGACACGAGATATGAAAAACTTTTCTCACACTGTCCTAAAAACCCCCTTCGCATGCGTACACATGCTCAACGGTGTTCTCTCATGGCGAAACGCTACACTCTTCGGCGGAATACAAGTACAATTGCGTGCAACCAGAAGCATATAGATCAACAAGAGGGTCTATACAACGCTGCTAACGTCATTGCAAGAGTGAGATTACCAAAGTTCTTAAATTGAACCCTCGGCAATTTTCGGTAGCATAATGCCTTACGGCGTTAGTGGGAATTACGCTGCACTCATTTACGCAAGTGGTTCGCTGATAGAGGAACAACTTCCCACGACGCCTTGTTCTGACTAAACCGACTAGTGATCTCCCTATTTAGTCATTTTTCAGCCAGGCACGGTTGTCTGTCTCCTCTCTTGTTTCCTGAAACATACTCCTCCTATGACTTAGCATTTTCAACAAGGCGGTTTGGTTGCTCTCTCTTCCCTTTTCACAAGTTCTTAATTTTGATTATATCTTTATCGCCCTTACCTTAACTATTCCTCTGTTAATTTAGTGTGTTTATATTTCGGTCTCTCTCTCTCTTTCATTTTCTATGCTTTCTTTATGTGCATCCTGACCTTTCTTCATGATTTACGTCAATCAGGGTTATCACTGCAGCTATTGTTGATATTAAACCTAATTTCAGGATGATCTAGGTCACAAAGGCTGGTTTACTATTTCGCTGGACTCGGTCTCCTAATCTTCCCCGATCTAGGTTCCTCCTCCTCGTATATCCTTAGTCAACTTGTTCCTAAGCAAATTTGGCAGAAGGGTCCGTCAACTTAGTTCTCTTATCCCATGTGAGAAATGTCGCGCATTTTCTCCTCTGTGTTTTCCAGTGTTAGTTTTTCTTCTTCGGACCCTCTTACAGGTTTACTTATGAGGTCGTTTGCTACAGTTGAGATTAATATGGCCACATGGATAGTCAGTGGTGGCTTCTTAAGTTTATTTCCAGTGTTCTTTTGAACAAGTGATCTGTAATTTTCCTCTTCATTTTCTGGGTGATTGGTATTACGTTGATAGTTGAAACTTCTGAGAAACTCTTTCCAGAGTATCATTGAATATTCTTTAACTCTCTTTTACATTATAATTTTATTTTCTCTTGTTTATAATTACTGTTGTTACTATTACTGTTGTTACTATTAATGACTATTAATCCACTGGTTGTGACTCGTTTAACGTTGTAAATAGATGTAGGTGGTTCACCACTTTATAAAATTCTGTTCATGGTATTATATCTTCTTTGGTTGTTGTGTTCAACACTTAATAACATCTACTGTGAGAATATAATTTGTTATATTTTTTTTTTCTCTATATCCATGAGACATGGTTTATAACGATTTAAAACGAGGGCCCAATAAAATGGTTCATAGATTTACTCCTATGTATATTATATATATATATATATATATCTATATATATATACATATATATATATATATAATATATTTATTTTAATGTCGATGCATAGGACGAAATTGGTTTACCACGACTTATATATCTATATCTCTATATATATATATAGATATAGGTAGATATATAATCATTATTATATTATATGTATAGCTATATACATAGACATATATAGTATATATATATGCCTATATATAGAGCTATATAAAAACTGTATTTATATTCAAATAAACCAATCATATGTTAGGGCCCAAGCCCTAACATTTTATTGCTTTAGATTCCACAGCCGACGGCGGCCATGGGCGGCGGTGGCCGCAGTGACAGAGCGGCGGACAGGATCGGCGGTGGCCGCAGAGCGGCAGACAGGATCGACGGTGGCCGCAGAGCGGCGGGCCTGTGCAGGCCGCGGGAGGCATAAGGGATTGGGGGGGATGTGGAGTGGGGCGGAGCCCCACCCACATTCCCACGACGTGGGGTGTGGGTGGGGCTCCGCCCCACTCCACACCTTCATATATAAGTAAGAGGGTCTGCGGTGGGGATTTCTCCCCACCGCCTATTCTAAACCGCGACTGTATTTTAATCCGCGGCTTAAACTTTGACAGTCTTTCACAAGATGCTAATCGTTGATTATTATCAATAATAATATATTTACAAGTATATATATATATATATTTATATATATTCATATATAAATATATATATATATATATGTATATATCAACGATAATATATTTATATATATATATTTCATATATATATATATATATATCCCTTTTTTTTATATTGATATATAACATTCAATTTCATAACAATTATAATTACTTTCAATTTCTCTATTATTCTGAAAAATGATAAGTACTCTAAATGAGAAATATATATATATCTCTATATATATTTATAAATTTATTTAGAGAAAAATATTCTTTATGTATTTGTATAATTCCAATTCCTAAAATTTCTCAAATTCACTACTTTATGCATTTTCTCCAAATCAACCTGTTATAAAGAAATTGTCATAACAATTAGACATAAATATATATATATATATATATATATATATATATATATATATATATATATATATATATATATATCCCAATTTCACTTAATCGGTAGAAATGGTAAATAGCTATCCCTTTATTATAAGTATAGATTTCCATTTTCATAAACATTTAAGCAAACAGATTATATTTACATGCTAGATTTCCTCTAATCCTTCTAAATTAACAGAATCCATTAAATATGGAGAATAACTCAAATATTTAAAACTGTCTTTTCCATTTTAACATTGAACTATAAAAACTAACATTTCAACTAGTTAAGCAATTCCAAACTTTCAAATGTAAACAACTCATATTAGATTGCCAAAAATGAACTTTTCCTTTCAGTAATACTTGAAACACAAAAATTGCTATTGAACAAAGTTTGCAGACATCAACTTAAAATTTAAGCACATTCATATTACAGCTTCTCAATCATGAATACCACCACTTAACTTCCCAGATATGAACTTTCTCCTCCCAAACAGTATACAACTGAGAACTTATGACAACCAAATAAAAGTCCAATAATAACAAGATCAGGGAGGTGATTTTCTTCACTCCCAGAATATCATTAATTTACAACAATAACAAGAGAGGTGTTCTCTCTTCATCTCTATGAAATGAACCAGGCCTAATTCTCATGACAAGAAGATGAACTGTTTCTTCATAAATAGCCAACCAGAAGCTCCAAGAGAAAAACCTGCGTATCAAAGACAAACAAAGAAGAAAATACCACTCGTCTAGCTCTCCTCCCTACCGTAGACCCGCAAGTGGGTCACCCCCGAGCTAGGGAGACCATACTCACACCTGGGTACTCAAACACTCCACTTCACAACAGAAACAACAACAATCCCAAAGCACACATACACCCGTGGGTATTTTACACAATACGGAAACTCAACTACAGTGAGTTTCATAAGGGGCAGGAGAGTGGACACACTCGACTCCAGAGTGTCACCCTGACAGATACATGAACTACTATAAATTTCTCTTGGTCTCAACCAAGTGTGATCACAATTTTTAAGTAATCTGTATAGGACTCTCAAGCCAAAATACAGTCACAGATACATGCCCTCAAGGCTTTCAACATCCCAAAAGATGGAAACAGGTATGCACCCGAGGAGGATCTCTCCTCCCCTACCCCAAACTTGATGAGCATTTCTCCCAAGTGGGAGACGCTCTGTCAAACATCCCGACAAGAACCCCACAGAAAACAAATCTAAACACATATTTCACACACATTTCATGCACATTTCAGTTCTACCAAAAACAAAGGTAAAATTCAGACCAACCTTGCAAAGCCCTCCTGGAATGAAGTTGTTGCAGAGTCCACAGAGTTCACTTCCAACCTTAGCCACCAACTCCCTCTCCCTTCTCTATCTTCCAAACTAACTTCTCTATTTTTGGTAAGGCCAAAAATGAAAGTTTTTTTTTCCCAAAATTCAACTAACTCCCTCTCATCCCAAAATTTGAAAATAAATAACCCAAATTCTCTTTCTTTTTAATTTTGAGAAATGGGGAAGTGACACTTGTCACCTCCTCACCCTTCCCAAAAACCACTATTCTGTCCAGGTGGCTTATGTCACTCTCCATTCCCAAGGGTACTCCTTATTCCTCTCATGTGACTCCACTTTCTCATGGGAGAAATAAAAAAAAGAGTTAAATGGGAACAAGACAGGTGACCCATGCCTCTTTCTCCTTTCTTCACATGGGTGTCCCCATAGTACATGGGGGAATCTCACTAAAGAAAAGGTGACTTTCACTAATGGGTGGCATCTCTTATCTAGGGAAATGTAGAGGGGATGGGTTGAGTGTTGGTACAACCCATCATGTCCCCTCCTACCTCCAATTTTCGCCACTTAACTTCAGGGGAAGGTTAAGTTGACTAGATGGAGGTTACTCAAGGGTTACCCATGCCAAATGGGCCCCTGGACCCATGGGGTATAACCCAGGGTCAACTTTAACCCATACAAGACACCCCTGGTCAAGGTAAAGCACAAGAAAAGGGCCTCATAATTTAAATAAAATAAGAAATTTCAAATTCAATCTCTTTACAACACTTAATTATAAAAATAATGTTACATGAGGGTAACCTAACCCACTCGACCATACGAAAGACCACATTACATCATGACATCAAACACAAAGAGATCTTGGTTCCTCGTGGGACCCGATCGGCTTAACCGGGAATAACAATTAACAAGGTGTGGAATGATCTCCGAAATCTGTGGTTCGATTAGTAATCCCTGCACACTCAATTACAAGATCAGTAACCACATAAATTCATCATAGCCGAAGCAACTTAAATAAAACATGCATTCTCATGCCCTAGTACAATTTAACATAATTAAAAATCATATTACAATTTTCCATCATTACCTAATTTATTTTTCTGAAAAGTAAACTTATCCAAACATCACCCAATTAGTTTTTCCGAAAACATAATAAAGTTAAATCGTCTGACAAATTCCGGGAACTGCTATCCCACAAATATGAAAGTAACCATAACAGTACTGTAAATAGTCATAACAACAGTAGTAAAAAGGGCGGTCCTCACAAAGGGATTAGGGCTTAAGTATATTGTTGAGGGTATAGGGTTGAGGGTTTAGGGATAGGTTTTAGAGTTTAAGGTTTAAGGGTTGAGGGATAGGGTTTAAGGTTTAGGGGTAAGGGATTAGGAATAGGGATATCATTTAGGGTTTAGGGATGAGGGATTAGGGTTGAGGGTTGAGGGATTAAGGTTTAAGGTATAACTTGTTGAGGGTTGAGTGTTTAGGGATAGGGTTTAGGGTTTAGGGTTGAGGGATTAGGGTTTAGAGTTGAGGGATTAGGGTTTAAGGAATAGTGTTGAGTGTTGAGGGTTTAGGGATAGGGTTTAGGGTTGAGGGATTAGGGTTTAGGGTTGATGGATTAGGGTTTAAGGAATAGTGTTGAGCGTTGAGGGTTTAGGAATAGGGTTTAGGGTTGAGGGATTAGGGTTTAGGGTTGAGGGATTAGGGTTTAATGTTAAGAGTTGAGGGTTGAGGGTTTAGGGATAGGGTTGATGGTCAAGGGATTAGGGTTAAAGTAGAGTGTTGAGGGTAGAGGGATTAGGGATAGGGTTTAGGGTTGAAGGTTTAACGATTGAGGGTTGAGGCTTTAGGGCTGAGGGTTAAGGGATTGGGGTTTAAGATATAGTGTTGAGCGTCGAGGGTTTAGGGATAGGTTTTAGGGTTTAAGTTTTAAAGGTTAAGGGTTGAGGGATAGGGTTTAGGGTTTAGGGATAAGGGATTAGGGTTTAAGGTATAGTGTCAAGGGTTGAGGGTTTAGGAATAGGGATAGTGTTTAGGGTTTAGGGATGAGGGATTAGGGTTGAGGGTTGAGGGATTAGGGTTGAGGGTTGAGGGATTAGGTTTTAGGGTTGATGGATTAGGGTTTAAGGTATAGTGTTGAGGGCTGAGGGTTTAGGGATAGGGTTAGGGTTGACGGATTAGGGTTTAGGGTTGACAGATTAACATTTAATGTCAAGGTTAGGGTTAGAGTGTCTAGGGTAGAGGGATTAGGGATAGGGTTTAGGGTTGAAGTTTTAAGGATTGAGGGTTGAGGCTTTAGGGATGGGGGTTTAAGGCTTAAGATATAGTGTCGAGTGTTGAGGGTGTAGGGATAGGGTTTAAGTTTTAAGGGTTAAGGGTTGAGGAATAGGGATTAGGGTTTAAGGTATAGTGTTGAGGGTTGATGCTTTAGGGATAGGGTTTAGGTTTGATGGATTAGGGTTTAAGGTTTATGAATTAATGTTTAATGTTGAGAGTTGAGGGTTGAGGGTTTAGGGATAGGGTTGATGGTCAAGGGATTAGGGTTAAAGTAGAGTGTCGAGGGTACAGGGATTAGGGATAGGGTTTGGGGTTGAAGGTTTAAGGATTTAGGGTTGAGGCTTTAGGGATGAGGGTTTAAGATATAGTGTCAAGTGTCGAGGGTGTAGGGATAGGTTTTAGGGTTCAAGTTTTAAGGGTTAAGGGTTAAGGGATAGTATCAAACCTGTTGAGGGTTTAGGAATAGGGATAGTGTTTAGGGTTTAGGGATGAGGGATTAGGGTTGAGGGTTGATGGATTAGGTTTAAGGCTTGATGGATTAGGGCTTAAGGATAGGATTTAGGGTTTAGGGTTGAGGGATTAGGGTTTAAGGTATAGTGTTGAGGATTTAGGGTTGAGGGATTAGAGTTAAGGGTTGAGGGATTAGGGTTTGATGTTGAGGGTTGAGGGTTGAGGTTTTAGGGATAGGGTTGAGGGTCAAGGGATTAGAGTTAAGGGTTGAGGGATTAGGATTTGACGTTGAGGGTTGAGGGTTGAGGTTTGAGGGTTTAGGGATAGGGTTGAGGGTCGAGGGATTAGGGTTAAAGTAGAGTGTCAAGGGTATAAGGATTAGGGATAGGGTTGGAGGGTTTAGGGATAAGGGATTAGGGTTTAAGGTATAGTATCGAGCCCATTGAGGGTTTAGGAATAGGGATAGCATTTAAGGTTTAGGGATGAGGGATTAGGGTTAAGGGTTGACGGAATAGGGTTGAGGGTTGACGGATTAGGGATGGGGTTTAGGGTTTAGAGTTTAGGGTTTAGGGTTTAAGGTATATTGTTGAGGGATTAGGGATAGGGTTTAGGGTTGAGGAATTAGGGTTTGACATTGAGGGTTGAGGTTTTAGGATTGAGGGTTTAAGGATAGGGTTGAGGGTCAAGGGATTAGAGTTAAGGGTTGAGGGATTAGGGTTTGACGTTGAGGGTTGAGTGTTGAGGTTCGAGGGTTAAGGGTTTAGGGATAGGGTTGAGGGTTGAGGGATTAGGGTTAAAGTAGAGTGTTAATGGTATAAGGATTAGGGATAGGGTTGGAGGGTTTAGGGATAAGGGATTAGGGTTTAAAGTATAGTATCAAGCCCATTGAGGGTTTAGGAATAGGGATAGAATTTAGGGTTTAGGGATGAGGGATTAGAGTTGAGGGTTAAGGGATTAGGGTTGAGGGTTGAGGGATTAGGGTTTAGGGATAAGGTTTATGGTTTAGGGTTGAGGGATTAGGGTTTAAGGTATAGTGTTGAGGGTTTAGGGATAAGGTTTAGGGTTTAGGGATAAGGTTTAGGGTTGAGGGATTAGAGTGAAGGGTTGAGGGATTAGGATTTGACATTGAGGGTTGAGGGTTTAAGGATAGGGTTGAGGGTCGAGGGATTAGGGTTAAGGGTTGAGGGATTAGGGTTTGATGTTGAGGGTTGAGGGTTGAGGTTCAAGGGTTGAGGGTTTAGGGATAGGGTTGAGGGTCGAGTGATTAGGGTTAAAGTAGAGTGTCGAGGGTATAAGGATTAGGGATAGGGTTGGAGGGTTTAGGGATAAGGGATTAGGGTTTAAGGTATAGTATCGAGCCCGTTGAGGGTTTAGGAATAGGGATAGCATTTAGGGTTTAGGGATGATGGATTACGGTTTAGGGATAAGGTTTAGGGTTTAGGGTTGAGAGATTAGGGTTTAAGGTATAGTGTTGAGGGTTTAGGGTTGAGGGATTAGAGTGAAGGGTTGAGGGATTAGGATTTGATGTTGAGGGTTGAGGGTTGAGGTTTTAGGGTTTAGGGTTTAGGGATAGGGTTGAGGGTCGAGGGATTAGAGTTAAGGGTTGAGAGATTAGGGTTTGACGTTGAGGGTTAAGTGTTGAGGTTTGAGGGTTGAGGGTTTAAGGATAGGGTTGAGGGTCGAGGTATTAGGGTTAAAGTAGAGTGTTGAAGGTATAAGGATTAGGGATAGGGTTGGAGGGTTTAGGGACAAGGGATTAGGGTTTAAGGTATTGTATCGAGCTCGTTGAAGGTTTAGGAATAGGGATAGCATTTAGGGTTTAGGGATGAGGGATTAGAGTGGAGGGTTGAGGGTTGAGGGATTAGGGTTTAGGGATAAGGTTTAGGGTTTATGTTTGAGGGATTATGTTTTAGGGTTGAGGGTTTAGGGATAGGGTTTAGGGTTGAGGGATTAGAGTGAAGGGTTGAGGGATTATGATTTGACGTTGAGGGTTGAGGGGTTGAGGTTTTAGGGTTTAGAGTTTAGGGATAGGGTTGAGGGTTGAGGGATTAGGGTTTGATGTTGATGGTTGAGTGTTGAGGTTCGAGGGTTTAGGGTTTAGGGATAGGGTTGAGGGTCGAGGGATTAGGGTTAAAGTAGAGTGTCAAGGATGTAAGGATTAGGGATAGGGTTGGAGGGTTTAGGGATAATGGATTAGGGTTTAAGGTATAGTATCGAGCCCATTGAGGGTTTAGGAATAAGGATAGGGTTTAGGGTTTAGGGATGAAGGATTAGAGTTGAGGGTTGAGGGATTAGGGTTTAGGGATAAGGTTTAGGGTTTAGGGTTGAGGGATTAGGGTTTAAGGTATAGTGTTGAGGGTTGAGGGATAGGGTTTAGGGTTGAGGGATTAGAGTGAAGAGTTGAGGGATTAGGATTTGACATTAAGGGTTGTGGGTTGAGGTTTTAGGGTTTAGGGTTTAGGGATAGGGTTGAGGGTCGAGGGATTAGAGTTAAGGGTTGAGGGATTAGGGTTTGACATTGAGGGTTGAGGGTTTAGGGATAGGGTTGAGGGTCGAGGGATTAGGGTTAAAGTAGAGTGTTGAGGGTATAAGGATTAGGGATAGGGTTGGAGGGTTTAGGGATAAGGGATTAGGGTTTAAGGTATCATATCAAGCCCGTTGAGGGTTTAGGAATAGGCATAGATGGCTTTAGGGTTTAGGATTAAGTGAGACCTAGATGGCTAAGGATGGATGGTGAGGTAGACAAGGAGCGACTAAGAGACAGAGAGGGGAGAGGTAGAGAGGTGAGGGGGAGAGATAAGTGAGATATAGAACACGAGCTAATGGAACTAGAGGTGAGATATTGTAAAGGTGCTATCGAAGGTGAGATAGGCACAAATATTTATGGATCAATCTATAGCAGGACAAAACACGTGAGCGTTATAATGCGCTCACGTTTTGTCCTATTATAGAAATGGTAAAAAAGTGTTGTCCCCTATGATCTAGGCCCACATGCTCTATTTTCATGTTGATTATGCACATGTTCCAAAAAAAAAAAGTTCTTTCATGCTGTTGGGAAGTTCACATGCACATTTTACACATTCTACCACCTTTGCATGATATTTCCACCACCTTTTCTACTTTGCCAACTTGAGAAGGAGGAAATAACATAGTTTTCACACCAAGTTTGATATATATCTATTCAAGTTTCAATTTTTGTAGTGTTGCAATGTTAATTGTGATTCAATTTTAGGAATTTAACATTATAGATTGGTTAATAGTATTGTTGTTACTAATTATATTTGAGTGTTATTCAATTAAACATTGAAAAGGAAGAAAGTGGTGAACAACTCAAATTGTTGAGGAGTTTGATGCAAGAAGAAAAAAATACTACATAATTGGATACTCTCTCCATTCAAATCTCTATTTTTTTAGGTATGTCAAGTCTTTACATGCATGTTCTTTACATTTTCCTTAATTCTGTTTGAATTACTTTATCATGCTTTATCATACATGTTTAAAATATACACATTCCCAATCAAGAAAGCAACATACAATCTCACATGATGCCATGTATATTTTCTACACTTGGGCTCTTTAATAATTATGTGTAATAAACAGACCTTAACATACCATGATGTCAAACTATACAAGAATAAATCCTTACAACATAATAAAAATACAATCCCACTATTATCTTATCAATTAACAAGTTAAAATACAAATGAATAGGTGCCAAGATCATACATGTATGCAAATGACATGATGATTTGTATGCACATATCTTGGGCTAGGACATTCCTTATGCACCTATTCATGGTGATTTGTACATGCACATGACACAACAATATTTCAAAATTTCCTAATTATCCTTTGTTAGCACATGATGGTGGTTACCTTGATCGACTATATACCATTCAATAGTCTAATGATTTTTATGACAATCCTAGGTATGTGATGCAGAGGAGGGGTTCAACTCAATCCAAAGGGCTCATACCAATAGTTTCTTCAAATTTCATAAGCTTTCCTCTCAAGCAATCTCCCTATACAAAGGCACAAAGAGGGTCTTCAATACTTCAAAACTTAACAAGGCTACTAGAGGTCTTCTTACCCCTCAAGAACTTAGACACAACTATTCTAAACCCTTACTAAAGTCTACGCTCTTCAATTGTTATCTATTCCTTCACACTCCACCCAAATCCTAGTATCCCTAGTACCAACAAAACACCTTCTCAATTCCAAATCTTAGTAGCCTTAGTAACAACAAACATGTCAAATTAGGTCTGCCTCAACCTTTTCAAGCACGAAGTCCCATGTACTCTTCACTTGTAGCCTCAATAGGTGACTCTCCTTTGACCTTATCCTCATCTAGGACTGAAGTGAACTTTGTACCATAATGCTTTGTATGGTTGAAATAATATTGTGCAATAATGCTTTGTATGAGTGCAATAATTTGCTTTGTATGCTTTGTACCTATTTTGGTTGAGTGACATTTACTCTTTTACATGATGATTGTATGTACATTTACTATGAAGGGTTGAATGACATATATTTTAGTTATTTGTATGGATTCATTTCTTAGGAACTAATATTGGTCTCTTTATCATGCTACAGATAAATTCTCCGTCATGCCGAGGAAAAGATCAAGAATTAAACCAACACAGGAAGAGATATAAGCTAAGAATGCAAAGAAAGCATTGGCTATGAGGGAACTTCGTGAGAAGAGGAAATTGGACACGATAAATGAAGACATGCCAATTGAAGAGGAAACACAACCATCACAAAGAGATATGGTATTGGCGGCACAAAGAGAACGAATGCAAAAACTTCATGCTATGAGAGATTTGAATACCATAATTGGAGACACGTCCTCTACCGCAAGTCAACATATAGGGATGCCACCTACCGCATCTCAAGTTAAGAGTACATCATCACTCACATGTGATGAAGGAGGTACGCAATCATTCCCACCTCAACCTCAAGGTATGTCATCTATTCCATCTTCAATCGAAAGTATGTCATCTATTCCATCTTCGATCGAAGGTATGCCATCTAGCCCATCTCATTTAAATATTGATGAAATTCCTAATGTTGAGATGAATTTACCTAACTTAACACCACCAAGAATTTTGCATAGAAAGACAAAGTATTTGATTGATATTGATGAGAATATTTTGTAGCCAATGGAAGGTAAGATTCCAAAATGCACTTGTAGAAGATATGCTCATAAGATTTGGAGATTGTTCTTTGAAAAGTTAAATGAGACTGCAAGATGTCAACTATTCGTTGAAATGATGCGGAGTATAAAGTATAGGTCCATCATGAAGATTCTTAGGTTGAGAACATTAGAGGATTCAAGTGAAAAATCTATTGTCAAGAATCTAATGAGTGCGTATGAGAGTGTGGGTAACACCTCACGCACAAAAGATAGTAATGCAACACGACCTGTGATTACATCTACTATAGTAAGTAGTCAAATGAGGAAAGCTCATGTCATTAGAAAGATGAGTAAAGAATTGAGAATTAATAGGAAAACTTTATCAAGAGCCATTGGAAGATGCCAAAGAATTGAGGACACTAATGCCAATGAATTATGGACGTCCTCAGGGAGACTACCACGAAAAAATAAACCAATTGTTGAAGCATTGAGATCACTAAT
The DNA here is from genome assembly GCA_027924645.1 of Cunninghamia lanceolata. NCBI lineage: Eukaryota > Viridiplantae > Streptophyta > Pinopsida > Cupressales > Cupressaceae > Cunninghamia > Cunninghamia lanceolata. The sequence continues at coordinate 3,187,493 of BSBN01000771.1, forward strand.
TGAAGACTCTTGGAAGAATTACACAAGGGTATCTCCAAATCAAAGGGATGTGGTAAGAAGGAGAATCAGTAGTTGGAACTGTGAGCCACATCCAAAGCATTTTTTGGATGAGACTCAAACATAGTTTTATGGTAAATTTCTAGAGAAGTATCCTCAAATTAAAATTTGTCAAAGATATTTTGAAATGATAAAACCTTTCTATGTCAAGATAAATCACACACACACTACTTATTGTTGTAGATTACATATTAAATTTTCTAACCATTTTGATGTTTATAGGTCTATATGTTTAGATTTGCATACTAACAATGTTTTGTAGGGTTGTGGCATACGTGCCCCACCTACATCTTCAAGAGACTTCATATCAAGAATTTATGTGAAAGAAAGAAAGGTCAAATATTCTACAAGAAATTATGCTTGGATGGCACATGTCATCGTTGCGGTGTCTTGCAACGTTTGCCAATATGTAAACATATGGAAAGAACACATGCGGTTGGAAACGAACTAGTAGAGTCAGGCAAGTATAAAACAGTGGCATACAATACAAAAGATAGTAAAGAAGTAAAGATGTGTGAATTGGTTATTGAAAAGATTACATTGTATTAGTTTATGCCTATATTTCATGATAGCATAGTATATGAGTATGCAAGACATGCGCATAGAGCTCGATGGTTGGACATGCAATTCAAGTTATGCAAGGACACATTTTTGGTTGGTAGCATTGTTTCAGTCATCAACTTTGTAGAGAACTAGAGTCTACAGCCACAGCGTGAGGTGCAATCACAATATTACAACTCCACACAAGTTTCTATATTTGTACACATCGCATTCATTCATGCGAATGATAGTACAGAGGATGATAGAAAGATCATAAGTGAGTATAATTTCTATATCAGTGATGATCGTATGCATTCTACAGAGTTCGTGCAAGGTTACTTTCAGGTGTTGTACAATGATTTGGCTAGAATGGGTGTATCGTTCAGTCAACATATCATATGGTCGGATAACTATGCGTCACAATTCAAGAACTTGTAGAATTTCTATTGGCTGAGCAGGATGCATAATTTTACAGGTATTCAACATATGTGGAACTTTTGTGAGGCCGGGCATGGAAAGGGGGAGCATGATGGTGCAGGAGCATGTATCAAAAGAGCCATAGCACAAGAAGAGTTAAAGTATAAAGATAATGCAAAGTTGTCAGATGCAAAATCGATCATCGAGTGGTGTAATGCTTCCATGGGTCCAGGTAATGAAGGTAAGTCTTCAATTCATAGATTTTTTTGGTTGATAGATGATACTAACATTGAACCATATGAGGCTTGTTCTACACTGACAGGATCAAGTGAGATGCACTCTTTCAGATGGAACCATATAATTCAAGCTTGGGATGAGTACGAGTCAAAGGAGTAGGTTGACGAATGGTAGTTAAGTTATCTTAGCCCACTTGTAATGTATCGACCCCCGACGGCACTGGAACTAACACAGATGGAATCATCAGTTGATTTTGACCACATATCAGATCTAGTTCAACCAGGTAATATATCTATTTGCATAGTTATTGAAATTCCTAATATCATCTTACTTTGTAGTGTTTTGGTAATGTTGACTAATTTCATCTAATTTGCTACACATATCAATGTAAGACATGTATATGTAGTTATTGCAAATGAAGATAATGAAGAGGGAACATATTATTACTTATGTCATTGTGTTGAGGCCAAAAAAATTTGGAGGCCCTAGTTACAGATGGAGAAAACATCGAATACCCTACAGGCTCAGTGGTTATTACTGCAACATGGCTCAGAAGGTACCCACATAAGAGTGTTAATGTTTGGCTATTTCAAGACTTTGACACGCATCGAAAGATTCATTACTTGAACCTTGCTGTGGTATCCAATGTTCATTTGATACAGTATTGGGGTAGACCTTTGAACAAGAGCTTGTGGAAGGTGCATGAGTCTAACCATGAAACAATACTTGACACAATAAAGAGTAGAGCATACCAGGATGGTTCATTGGATTAATTTGTAACTATTCACATTGATTTTGTAAAGTTATGTTACATTGAGTTGTAGGTATGTACATTAGTTTTTAAGGTTTGTATTTTTTAATTTGCTGCTGTATTTTTACACATATACACATTTTTACATCATCATGTTATGCTTCATGGGGTTAGACCTAAGTGATGGATGAAGTTGATCCTAAAAATAATGTATAAAATCTAGGTAATGTATAAAATATAGGTTTCTCTAGGTGTCTTAGTTTCTAAATAGATAATAGGTGTCTCTAATTGTGTCTTTCACCCAAACATGCCAAAACAGTCTGAGCTACATTGTATTGACGATATCCTTGAAGAGTCCAAAGTGTAAAAATGAAGCAATCTTTGATGAGATGTTACTCAAAAATTGTCTCACTTAGAAACATTCTATCTAAGGCAACGTGATCACATAGAGTCCCTCTACAATAACCTCTCTCAATTTTTTATATCTTTGAGGTGTTTGCCCGTGGTGAAAGGTTTTCTGCTACCCCAAAAATCGTCAGAAGGAGGTAGTGTAAAGTTGCAAAGGGGTGTAACTTTTGTCCTGCTCCTGATGTGACCAAACTGACTATTCCAACACGTCCATATAGGTGCATTTATGCTAGGTATGGTCCTATTTTTCACCCAAACATGTCGAAACAGTCTAAGCTACATTGTACTGATGACATCCCTGAAGAGTCCAAAGTGCAAAAAGGCAACAATCTTTGACGAGATGTTACTCAAAAATCGTGTCACTTAGAAACATTCCATCTGAGGAAACACGATCATGTAGGGTTCTTCTACAATAACCTCTCTCAATTTTTTATATCTCTAAGGTGTTTGCCCTGGTGAAAGGTTTTCTGCTGCCCCAAAAATCATCAGAAGGTGGTAGTTTAAAGTTGCAAAGGGGTGATTCCAATGCATCCAGATGAGTACATTTACACTATGTATGGTCCTATTTTTCACCTAAACATGAAGAAACAGTCTGAGCTACATTGTACAGACGATATCCCTGAAGAGTCCAAAGTGCAAAAAGGCAGCAAACTTTGACGAGATGTTACTCAAAAACTGTGTCACTTAGAAACATTCCCTCTAAGGTAACACAATCATGTAGAGTCCCTCTAAAATAACCTCTCTCAGTTTTTTATATCTCTGAGGCGTTTGCCCGTGGTGAAAGGTTTTCTGCTGCCCCAAAAATTGTTAGGAGGTAGTGTAAAGTTGCAAAGGGGTGTAACTTTCATCCTGCTCCTGATGCAACCAAACTAATTGTTCCAATGCATCTGGATGAGTACATTTACGCTAGGCATGGTCTTGTTTTTCACCCAAACATGTCGAAACAGTCTAAGCTACATTGTACCGACGATGTCCCTGAAGAGTCCAAAGTGCAAAAAGGCAACAATCTTTGATGAGATGTTACTCAAAAATTGTCTCACTTAGAAACATTCCATCTAAGGCAACACGATCATATAGAGTCCCTCTATAATAACCTCTCTCATTTTTTTATATCTCTGAGGCATTTGCCTATGGTGAAAGGTTTTCTGCTGCCCCAAAAATTGTTAGAAGGAGGCAGTGTAAAGTTACAAAGGTGTGTAACTTTCGTCCTGCTCTTGATGTGACCAAATTGACAATTCCAATGCATCAGGATGGATACGTTTAGGCTAGACATGGTCCTTTTTTACACCCAAACATGCTGAAACAGTCCGAACTACATTGTACTGGCGATATCCCTGAAGAGTCTAAAGTGCAAAAAGGCAGCAATCTTTGACGAGTTGTTACTCAGAAACTGTGTCACTTAGATACATTCTGTCTAAGGCAACATGATCATGTAGGATCCCTCTACAATAACCTCTCTCATTTTTTTATATCTCTGAGGCATTTGCCCATGGTGAAAGGTTTTCTGTTGCCCCAAAAATCGTCAGGATGCAGTGTAAAGTTGCAAAGGGGTGTAACTTTTGTTCTTCTCCTCGTGTGGCCAAACTGACAGTTCCAACACATTTGGATGGGTACATTTAGGCTAGGTATGGTCTTGTTTTGTACCCAAACATGCTGAAACAGTCCAAGCTACATTGTACCGGCGATATCCCTGAAGAGTCCAAAGTGTAAAAAGGCAGCAATCTTTGACGAGATGTTACTCATAAACTGTCGCTTAGATACATTCTGTCTAAGGCAACGTGATCACGTAGGGTCCCTCTACAATAACCTCTCTCAATTTTTTATATCTTTGAGGCGTTTGCCCGTGGGGAAAGGTTTTCTGCTGCCCCAAAAATCGTCAAAAGGAGGCAGTGTAAAGTTGCAAAGGGGTGTAACTTTTGTTCTTCTCCTTGTGTGGCCAAACTGAGAATTTCAATGTGTGTAGATGGGTATGTTTAGGCTATGCATGGTCTTGTTTTGTACTCAAACATGCCGAAATAGTTTGAGCTACAAACACTAACTAGTCTTCAATCTTCAAACACTACAAATACCATGATATCTTGCATAAAGTTGTCTTTTAGCCTTTTATAAAGGCATGCCCATCAAATTCAACTGCATAGAGATGATTGTTTGTATTCCAAATTCCTTTTAAATATTGACCTTCCAATCCTTTTTTCCACCCCCATATCAATTAAATATGACCTTCGATTATGATATGGTGCTCGAGCTTATGAGAGTTTACTAGAGACACTGATTGAGTTAGGTTGAAGGGCTAGTGAACTAATGACTTAAAGACCCTTTAGTAGGTTGATTTAAGTGATAGTAACTTTTGATTATAAGTCAATATTAAATTAAAACAAAAGTGCACTTTACACATGACAGGCAATTGAGGGTTTTAAAGTCTTAAGAAAAGTAGATTCTTTTTAGGGTTTAATGCCCAATATGCAAACCCTAACTATTAATAAGATTATGATTATGAAAGCTTGTGTCTTCTCTAACTTCTTAGTGCATGAACAAAACCACATCCACCATAAATATGAACCTTGCATCATATCAACCTTCCAAGATAGACTTTATCATGAAAACCATATTCACAACATCATGCACCTCATGACCATCACCTACCTTGAATCACTGTATCACCTTATCAACATCATGACATCAAGCTTGACATTAATGACAAACAACCTTGACCCTTTGACTTCAATGACAACCTTAAACCTTAAATTTTTATGACTTATGGAAGCCTATAGCCCCAATGTTATGTTGCATACTAAAATTAGGTAAGACTCAATGTAATCTCATAACCTTGCCTTATATGCAAGAGGAATTACAATTAATAACCACAATGGTCATTAGGTGCTCATAAGCATATGATTTTGACTATCTTATTCAAAACAACAAACATACTCTTTGCATCCCAATATGGTATAATAACAAGAAATTAAGAAATATTTTCAATTGACCAACTCATAAAGAATATGGATTAGCATACTCATTTGAATATTTTCAATTGAGCAATTCATAAAGAATATGAATATTTTTTGTTTAACATGATGATTCATTTTTATTTTAAATACAACTTTTATCTTTTAGTTCCAAAATGAGGTTTAGGTGATACTTGAATAACAATAGTTAGCTTATTGGATCAACAAACATCTTATGTAATACAATTGGACTTTAAATATTTGAAGTAACCATCTACAAATATCCATTCAAACGTGGATTTATAATGCAAGTATGGACTCCATCAATTAAAAAGATTTGTATTAAGGGTAAGTGCAAGAAGATGGGGGGCCAAAAAGGGGTCATAAGTGGCCACTATTTTTCTGAAATCAGGAAATATTGGCCTTGGATGAGAAATTGAGCATAGTTACACTCAAAATTTAGAGATGCAACCAAAATAATGTTCGTAGTGCTCCGAGTCTACTTTCTAAACTACTATTTTTTTTTGAAAATGACATAGATTAAGGGGTTCAAAAGAGGGAGCCACATAAATTGGTGTTGTTTTTGTCAAAAAAACATAACATAGCATGTTTTGTGGCTCCCTCAAAAGGTCAACTTTTTTTTGGTATTTTTAAAATCAATTCAGTGAGAAATTAGCTAATAGCATGTAGTTTATGCCCGATTTTTCTAATAATTTTTTGATAAATATTTGATTTTTTACTAATTTTCAAAGTGGAAACATTTTAAAAAATTGAATTTTGGCCGTGCTACCCCTATAAATTTTGAAAACTAATTGAAAATTATTTTTTTCTTTTTTTAATATTTGTAGAATGGAGTCTAGTTTCTAAATATGTAATTTTTTTGAAATTTCAATGAACAGTTAATTTACAATGAAAAAAAGACCAAACAGTGGTTTTTGCCCAAAAACGGACACACAAACCAAAGAAATTAAAGATGAAAGGTTTAACATTGTTAAAATGTGAAAAAAATTACATCATTAAATAGCTAAGAGAAAGCCTAACATTACCCAGGTGTTCAATTTGTTTGACGTTGAAACACGTGCAAATCTGAGGGTTAGCACAAATGAAATTATGTGAAATCTTGAAGAATCTAGAAAAATACGTCTGTGACTGTTCAAAAGGCACTCCAAGCCTTTGGGTTGGAAATCCAAAGCAAATCCCAAGCCCAAGGCTTGGGATTCCCAAAGCAAGACATAACGCAAGTGCGTTATAACGTGCTCGTGTTATGTTTTGCTTTGCATTTTTCCTTTTCTGTAAGTCTGTTGTTTGTCATGTTTGACATAACGTGAGCGTGTTATAACTCAGGTAAACATTAGCAAGTTTATTGAATTTAATTTATTAAATTTTATTTTTGAAATGCAAGATTAACTAATTTAAATTGATGATTTTAATGAAATTTCAGGGTCATAGCATCGATGCAGTTTTCAGTGGTTCACCACCTACATTTTACACTAGATCATCTACTGGCAGGGTATGTAACTAGTAAACAATTATAAATATTACATGTGAATAGCATCGTTATATGAATGGTATTCTAATATTTGATTTTGGATGTTGAATAGGTTAATATTATAGATTTCACGTCAACACCTGCCAGCAGTGGTGGACTTCAAAGTTTTACGGAGGTAATAAAATAAATAGTTTAATGAATGAATTGTACTTACAAGATTTTTGTATGTGACTTGTGTGCTTTATTGTGTGTACTTCCATGTTTAGATGAACATGTGTGTATGTTAGGAGCCATGATTTGCATCACTATTATAGTTTTCGTAATTGAATAATGTTGTTTTATTTGTAGATGATGCAGGCTGCGGAGACACCTCCCCATGTTCAGAGGGCAATGGAGCATGGTGTGGCCTCTGCAATTCATAGCTCCATGGCATTGATAGGGGTATGAGGGAGATTAGTAAATTTAATTTACATTCATTGTTATAGTTGTTTATTTTTAAAAAATCAAAAGATTATTGATTTGAAGTTTAATTTCTATTTGGATGGTTTCTATAGGACTTGACATCACCAGCCATAGGGGAATGACTTTTTATTGTGTTCCTTTGTTGTATGCCTATATGGCATTTGTGGACATATATTTTGTATTGTACATAGTTGACATTGTATGCCTATATGGCATTCTTGTAAGCCTATATGGCTATTTTGTATATATGTTATACTTATATCGACAGATATTGATATATGCCTATATGAATATTTGGTTAATACAAATCTTTTTTATTGATGGCGTCCATACTTGCATTATAAATCCACGTTTGAATGGCTATTTGTAGATGGCTACTTCAAATATTTAAAGTCCAATTGTATTACATAGGATGTTTGTTGATCCAATAAACTAGCTATTGTTATTCAAGTATCACCTAAACCTCATTTTGGAACTAAAAGATAAAAGTTGTATTTAAAAAAAAAATGAATCATCATGTTGAACAGAAAATATTAATATTCTTTATGAGTAGCATAGAATGTCAACTATATGCAATACAAAAAAATGAATCATCATGTTATTCTTTATGTTTGAGATCCTAAAAATGGCTAAGCCTGGTAGCCTGATATCCTGAAACACTAGGATGAATATCCAAGTCATTAGGATGATTGCGCCTTGAGAAAAAGTCATTAAGATGAGCACCTAAAGGAGACTTTCTTAAACATTCAAACATTGAGCAACAAGCATGAAAGGTTAAGGCGTAATTTGCAACTCATAAAGCCTCAAAAGGGTGCCCAACTTAGAGAGAGCATTCATTTAAGACAAGGCACCCATTGACACCTGTTCCACCATAAAAGTGCGCCTAAGGTGGAAGGAGAACAAGCCTCTAGTAAGTGAAGCATACCTATTGTCTAAACCACTTCATTATGGCACCCTAGCATGAGGAGGAGTATATAAGTCAATAGGAAATGGCACCTAGCATGCAAATGAAGGATTAAGTGGCATTTTCAATAAGCATCAATTCACCTTGAGCTTTCAATAAATACATCAAATTGAGCCCCATAAGCCTAGGTGCCCTTTGCCTTCAAAAGAACCTTGTATCGACGTCAAGAGTTGGATTGTTGATGACTTCCCAAGCTAGAGATAATAGTGAAAGCAATCCTTCCACCATCAGGATATTGAAAAATAATCATAATGTAATGATATATGGGATAAATGACATACCCCTTGTGAAAAGGATGAGCGCTTAGGGATGAGATAGTCTTCATAAGATTTTAAATAAGAACATCATCAAAATGCACCTTGGTAGAGAGACTTGAGACCATCATCAAATGAGCCAAAATATCTATCTCCAATGACTTAACACGGATCCCAAAACCACCTATTGGACCAATAGGATCCTAGGCGCTCACTTCATGCATTATGATTTCTAGGCACCAGTTTGATGCTCCATCACAAGGAAAGTGCGCCCACACTTGCAAGTGTTTTTCTTCAGGATCTAGGTGCCAATTGAAGGTTGTAGTTGCCAATAAGAGCGCTTAGCAATATGAAGTCTTTTGGAGTCTCCAAACACATCAAACACTTGACTAACAACAAGATAACTTTTTCCCAAGTTAGGCGCTTCAAGAGGGAAGTTAAAACATGAATAAGCATCAACTTGTCTAGGCGCAAACTCAAGCTTGTTGAGGATACACATGGTGCCCAACATTCCTTGGTGATTTCACAAACTTTAAACGCTTAGAACTGTTCAAGGAATGCCCAATGCCCCTTCTTGATGATAGGCCACCAAAGTGGGTGGAATTGTGCCTTGATGGCATTAGGCGCTATCTAGAATATGTTACTCCATGGAAATGCACCTTCTTGCTTAGAGTCTTAATGAAAAGTCCCAGAGGTTAAGATGTGCCTTGTTTTAATGAGGTACAACTCTTGGGTAAGAAAGCTTGTAAAGTGCACCTAACTTAGTGAAGAGGTTGATAACTTCTAAACCCTTCCTGGAACTTAGATTGCTTCAACTGAAGATCATCTTACACCAATACATCACCAAACTTTCAATCACAAGATCAATTCAAACTTAGATGCTCATTAAGAGTCTTTCCAATGTTGGCACATCTCAGAGGTTGAACTGGCAAGAGATGGCACCTAGCTACCTAGACCTTTTTTCAATATGTTTGAGTTTGAAAGTTGACTCACTGGTATCAAGATGGTGCCATAGAGTCTTTGGACTAGTTCCTTAGAGTTTCAAAAAAATTCTGGCTCCTTGAAAATTCCTCCTATATGCTTAGGCGCCATTTCAAGGTCCGGTAACCATGATGTAGAGCCTTATTTCTCTAGGCGCCCATTCATGATTTTGCAACTTGAGATTGGTGCCTAGAGTGAATAGGCTTTTATCCTGACTTAATTCACTAAGACAACCTCATCTTGAAGGCCAAACAATTTTTCCTGCCAGAGCGCCTTGATTGAAGACTCCACATCCTTGGGTGCTCATTTGGACAATTTGATGTGAAATTGATGCCTAGACTCCAAGAGTCAACTTTCTGCTTTCCAGACTTAGCCAAATTTTGAGTTTCTGACTTTGTTCCTGCAAAACAATGAGATTGAGTTAGTCAAAAACCAATTCATTCCCTCATCATTTTGAATTAGCCCCCGGGAATGAGCAATAGGCTAATCCATTCTTCACTTGATGATCAAGCCATAAATGGGGACATGACAGGGTAAGTTGTATCTAATGACATCACCTAATTGAGCGCTTAGGAGGTATAAAGCTTAACGTTGACATGAGGACAAGCACTTAGTAAAGGAGAGTTTATCAAACATTTCAACATGTGAATGAAGTCATAGAAATTTACTAAGTCATCTAGGCACCATTTTCCCCTTGTGTACCCTTACATTTGTGCCTAAGAAGAAGTTACAACTTTACACTGCCTCCTTCTGACAATTTTTGGGGCAACAGAAAACCTTTCACCACGAGCAAATGTCTGAGAGATATAAAAAATTGAGAGGGGTTATTGTAGAGGCACTCTACATGATCACATTGCCTCAGACAGAATGTTTGTAAGTGACACAGTTTTTGAGTAACATCTCGTCAAAGATTGCTACCTTTTTGCAATTTGGACTCTTTAGGGATATCGTCGGTACAATGTAGCTCGGACTATTTCGACATGTTTGGGTGAAAAAAAGGACCATGCCTAGTGTAAATGTACCCATCCGAACACGTTGGAACAATCAGTTTGGTCACATCAAGAGCAGGACGAAAGTTACACCCCTTTGCAACTTTACACTGCCTCCTTCTGACAATTTTTGGGGTAGTAGAAAACCTTTCACCATGGGCAAATGCCTCAGAGATATAAAAAACTAAGAGAGGTTATTGTAGAATCACTCTATGTGATTGTGTTGCCTCAGATGAAATGTTTCTAAGTGACATTTTTTTCGAGTAACATCTCGTCAAAGACTGCTACCTTTTTGCACTTTGGACTCTTCAGGGATATTGTCGGTACAATGTAGCTCGGACTGTTTCGACATGTTTGGGTGAAAAATAGAACCATGCCTAGCGTAAATGTACCCATCCAGACATGTTGGAATAGTCAGTTTGGTCACATCAAGAGCAGGATGAAAGTTACACCCCTTTGTAACTTTACACTGCCTCCTTCTAACGCTTTTTGGGGCAGCAGAAAACCTTTCACCACGGGCAAATGCCTCAGAGATATAAAAAACTGAGAGAGGTTATTGTAGAAGTACTCTACATGATCGCATTGCCTCAGATGAAATGTTTCTAAGTGACACAGTTTTTGAGTAACATCTCACCAAAGATTGCTACCTTTTTGCACTTTGGACTCTTCAGGGATATCGTCGGTACAATGTAGCTTGGACTGTTTCGACATGTTTGGGTGAAAAATAGGACTATACCTAGTGTAAATGTACCCATTTAGATGCGTTGGAATAGTCAGTTTGGTCACATCAGGAGCAGGACAAAAGTTACACCCCTTTGCAACTTTACACCGCCTCCTTTTGTCAATTTTTGGGGCAGCAGAAAACCTTTCACCACAGGCAAATATGTCAGAGATACAAGAAACCGAGAGAGGTTATTGTAGAGGCACTCTACATGATCGTGTTGCCTTAGATAAAATATTTCTAAGTGACACGGTTTTTGAGTAACATCTCGTTAAAGATTGTTACCTTTTTGCACTTTGGACTCTTTAGGGATATCGTCGGTACAATGTAGCTTGAACTATTTCGAGATGTTTGGGTGAAAAATAGGACCATGCCTAGCATAAATGTACCCATCCAGACGTGTTGGAATAGTCAGTTTGGTCACATCAGGAGCAGGACAAAAGTTACACCCCTTTGCAACTTTACACTGCCTCCTTTTGATGATTTTTGGGGCAGCAGATAACCTTTCACCACGGGCAAATGCCTCAGAGATATAAAAAACTGAGAGAGGTTATTGTAGAAGCACTCTACATGATCACGTTGCCTTAGAAAGAATGTTTCTAAGTGACACAGTTTTCAAGTAACACCTCATCAAAGATTGCTACCTTTTTGCACTTTGGACTCTTAAGGGATATCATCGGTACAATGTAGCTCGGACTATTTCGACATGTTTGGGTGAAAAACAAGACCATGCCTAGCGTAAATGTACCCATCCTGATGCGTTTAAATAGTCAGTTTGGTCACATCAGGAGCAGGATACCAAAAATGCATAACACGATGATGTAAAAATGTATATATGTGTAAAAATGTAGGAGGAAATAAAAAAAGACAAACCTTAATTGTTAGTGTGCATAATTACAACTCAATGTAATATGACTTTACAAAATCAATGTGAATACTTACAAATTAATCCAATGAACCATCCGGGTCTGCTCTACTCTTTATTGTGTCAAGTATTGCTTCATGGTCAGACTCATGCACCTTCCACAAGATTTTGTTCAAAGGTCTACCCTGATACTTTAGCAAATGAACATTGGATGCCACAACAAGGTTTGAGTAATGAAGAATCTTCTGATGCGTGGTCAAAGTCAACTGATGATTCCATCTGTGTTAGTTCTAGTGCTGTCAGGGGTCGATACGTGTCAAGTGGGCTAAGATAACTTAACTGCCATTCATCAACCCACTTCTTTGACTCGCACTCATCCCAGACTTGAATTGTACAGGAAGAACAAAAGCATGACATCTTTCACATATGGATACTCCATGAACCTGCAATTGAGCTTTTGAAAGAGTGCATCTCATTTGATCCTGTCAATGTACAATAATCCTCATATGGTGCAATGTTAGTATCATCTATCAACCAAAAAAATCTACGAACTGAAGACTTACCTTCATTACCTGGACCCATGGAAGCATTACACCACTCGACAATCAATTTTGCATCTATCAACTTTGCATTGTCTTTATAATTTAACTCTTCTCGTGCTATGGCTCTTTTGATACATGCTCCTGCACCATCATGCTCCCCCTTTCCATGCCCGGCCTCAAAAAAGTTCCACATATGATGAATACCTATAAAATTATGCCTCCTACTTAGCCAATAGAAATTCTACGAGTTCTTGAATAGTGATGCACAGTTATCTGACCATATGATATGCTGACTAAACGATATGCCCCTTCTAGCCAAATCATTGTAGAACACCTGAAAGCAACCTTGCACAAACTCCGTAGAATGAGTGCGATCATCACTAATATAGAAATTATACTCCCTTATGATCTTTCTGTCATCCTTTGTACTATCATTCGCATGAATGAATGCGATGTGCACAAATATAGAAACCTGTGTGGAGTTGTAATATTGTGATTGCACCTCACGATGTGGCTATAGACTATAGTTCTCTGCAAAGTCGACAACTGAAACAATGCTACCAACCGGAAATGTGTCCTTGCATAACTTAAATTGCAAGTCCAACCATCGAGCTCTATGGGCATGTCTTGCATACTCATACACTATGCTGTCATGAAATATAGGCATAAACTGATACACTGGAATATTTTCAATAACCAATTCACACCTCTTTGCTTCTTTACCATCTTTTGTATTGTATGCCACTATTTTATACTTGCCAAACTCTACTAGTTTGTTTCCAACTGCGTGTGTTCTCTCCATATGTTCACATATTGGCAAATGTTGCAAGCCATCACAATGATGACATGTGCCATCCATGCATAATTTCTTGTAGAATATTTGACCTTCCTCTCTTTCACATAAAATTCTTGATATGAAGTCTCTTGAAGATGTTGGTGAGGCACCTATGGCACAACCCTGCAAAACATTGTTAGTATGCATATCTAAACATATAGACCTATAAGCATCAAAATGGTTAGAAAATTCAATAAGTAATCTACAACAACAAGTAGTGCATGTGTGATTTATCTTGACATAGAAAGGTTTTAGCATTTCAAAATATCTTTGACAAATTTTAATTTGAGGATACTTCTCTAGAAATTTACCATAAAACTGTGTTTGAGTCTCATCCAAAAAATGCTTTGGATGTGGCTCACGGTTCTGACTACCGATTCTCCTTCTTACCACATCCCTTTGATTCGGAGATACCCTTGTGTAATTCTTCCAAAATTCTTCAATTAGTAATCTCAATGCTTCAACAATTGGTTTATCTTTTCATGGTAGTCTCCCTGAGAACACCCATAATTCATTAGCATTAGTGTCCTCAATTCTATGGCATCTTCCAATGGCTCTTGATAAAGTTTTCCTATTAATTCTCAATTCTTGACTTATCTTTCTAATGAGACGAGCTTTGCTCATTTGACTACCTACTATAGTTAATGTAATCACACGCCGTATTGCATTACTATCTTTTGTGCGTGAGGTCTTACCCACTCTCTCATATGCACTCATTAGATTTTTGACAATAGATTTTTCACTTGAAGCCTGTGATGTTCTCAACCCAAGAATCTTTATGATGGACCTATACTTTATACTTCGCATCATTTCAATGAATAGTTGACATCTTGCAGTCTTATTTAACTTTTCAAAGAACATTCTCCAAATCTTATGAGCATATCTTCTACAAGTGCATTTTGGAATCTTACGAACCATTGGCTACAAAATATTCTCATCAATTTTAATCAAATGCTTTGGCTTTCTATGTAAAATTCTAAGTGGTGTTATGTTAGGTAAATTCATCTCAACATTAGGAATTTCATCAATATTTAAATGAGATGGGCTAGATGGCATACCTTCGATCGAAGATGGAATAGATGACATACCTTGAGGTTGAGGTGGGAACGATGGCATACCTCCTTCATCACATGTGAGTGATGATGTACTCTCAACTTGAGATGTGGTAGATGGTGTCCATACATGTTGACTTGCGGTAGAGGACGTGTCTCCAACTATGGTATTCAAATCTCTCATAGCACGAAGTTTTTGTATTTGTTCTCTTTGTGCTGCCAATACCATATCTTTTTGTGATGGTTGTGGTTCCTCTTCAATTGGTATGTCTTCATTTATTGTGTCCAATTTCCTCTTCTCACGAAGTTCCCTCATAGCCACTGCTTTCTTTGCATTCTTAGCTTCTATCTCTTCCTGTGTTGGTTTAATTCTTGATCGTTTCCTCAGCATGGCAGAGAATTTATCTGTAGCATGATAAAGAGACCAATATTACTTCCTAAGAAATGAATACAAGATAATAGTGGGATTGTATTTTTATTATGTTGTAAGGATTTATTCTTGTATAGTTTGACATCATGGTATGTTAAGGTCTGTTTATTACACATAATTATTAAAGAGCCCATGTGTAGAAAATATACATGGCATCATGTGAGATTGTAGGCTACTTTCTTGATTGGGAATGTGTCTATTTTAAACATGTATGATAAAGCATGATAAAGTAATTCAATCCGAATTAAGGAAAATGTAAAGAACATGCATGTAAAGAATTGACATACCTAAAAAATGAAGATTCGAATGGAGAGAGTAGCCAATTATGTAGTGTTTTTTCTTCTTGCATCAAACTCCTCAACAATTTGAGTTTTTCACCACTTGCTTCCTTTTCAATGTTAAATTGAATAACACTCAAATATAATTACTAACAACAATACTATTAACCAATCTATAATGTTAAATTACTAAAATTGAATCACAATTAACATTGCAACACTACAAAAATCAAAAGTTGAATAGATATATATCAAACTTGGTGTGAAAACTATGTTATTTCCTCCTTCTCAAGTTGGCAACGCAGAAAAGGTGGTGGAAAGATCATGCAAAGGTGGTACAATGTGTCAAATGTGCATGTGAACTTCCCAACATCATGAAAGCACTTCTTTTTTGTTGGAGCACGCATAGAATTAGTATGAAAACAAAGCATGTGGGCCTGGATCACGGGGGTCAACACTTTTTTACCGTTTCTATAGCAAGACAAAACGTGAGCTTGTTATAATGCGCTCATGTTTTGTCCTGCTATAGATTGATCACATCTTGTGCATTTCTCTTTCCAAACCTTCCCCTTCAAACTTGAATGACCACAAGGTTTTTGAGGGAGAACTTTTCCTGTTTCCTGCAAGAGCTTGCTAGATGCTCCACCATATGATAGGCATAACAATGAAGGGGCAAGCCCTCATAATCAAGTTCTTCATAGAAAATGCCCATCGAGGAAGAAAGACATATCTTCTTTGGAAGCAAAAGTTCTAGTTTGTGACAAATCCTTATCCAAGCATAAATAGTAGGGGTTCTGTCAAGCAATTGTCAATCCACTTCCACAAAGTCTTTTGAAGACTTCCTGATTGATTCCAAAACATACACACCCAAAAACTGACTCGATACTATACCTTAAACCCTAATCCCTTATCCCTAAACCCTCCAACCCTATCCCTAATCCTTATACCCTCCACACTCTACTTTAACCCTAATCCCTCGACCCTCAACCCTATCCCTAAACCCTTGACCCTCGAACCTCAACCCTCAACCCTCAACGTCAAACCCTAATCCCTCAACCCTTAACTCTGATTCGTTGACCCTCAACCCTATCCCTAAACCCTAAACCCTAAAGACTCAACCCTCAACCCTCAACGTCAAATCCTAATACCTCAACCCTTCACTCTAATCCCTCAACCCTAAACCATATCCCTAACCTCAACACTATACCTTAAACCCTAATCCCTCAACCCTCAACCCTAAAACTTATCCCTAAACCCTAATCCCTCAACCCTAAACCTTATCCCTAAAACCTTATCCCTAATCCCTCAACCCTCAACCCTCAACCCTCAACCCTATCCCTAAACCCTTGACCCTTGAACCTCAACACTCAACCCTCAACGTCAAACCCTAATCCCTCAACCCTTAACTCTAATCCCTTGACCCTCAACCCTATCCCTAAAGCCTCAACCCTCAACATCAAATCCTAATCCCTCAACCCTTCACTCTAATCCCTCAACACTATACCTTAAACCCTAATACCTCAACCCTCAACACTAAACTTTATCCCTAAACCCTAATCCCTCAACCCTAGACCTTATCCCTAAAACCTTATCCCTAAACCCTAATCCCTCAACCCTCAACCCTCAACCCTATCCCTAAACCCTTGACCCTCGAACCTCAACACTCAACCCTCAACGTCAAACCCTAATCCCTCAACCCTTAACTCTAATCCCTCAACCCTAAACCTTATCTCTAAACCCTAATCCCTCAACCCTCAACCCTGAACCCTCAACCCTCAACCCTATCCCTAAACCCTTGACCCTCAAACCTCAACACTCAACCCTCAACGTCAAACCCTAATCCCTCAACCCTTAACTTTGATCCCTCGACCCTCAACCCTATCCCTAAACCCTAAACCCTAAAGCCTCAACCCTCAACCCTCAATGTTAAATCCTAATCCCTCAACCCTTCACTCTAATCCCTCAACCCTAAACCATATCCTTAAACCCTTAACACTATACCTTAAACCCTAATCCCTCAACCCTCAACCCTAAACCTTATCCATAAACCCTAATCCCTCAACCCTAAACCTTATCCCTAAAACCTTATCCCTAAACCCTAATCCCACAACCCACAACCCTCAACCCTCAACCCTATCCCTAAACCCTTAACCCTCGAACCTCAACACTCAACCCTCAACGTCAAACCCTAATCCCTCAACCCTTAAATCTAATCCCTCGACCCTCAACCCTATCCCTAAAGCCTCAACCCTAAAGCCTCAACCCTTAATGTCAAATCCTAATCCCTCAACCCTTCACTCTAATCCCTCAACCCTAAACCCTATCCCTAAACCCTCAACACTATACCTTAAACCCTAATCCCTCAACCCTTAACCCTAAACCTTATCCCTAAACCCTAATCCCTCAACCCTCAACCCTAATCCGTCATCCCTCAACTCTAATCCCTCATCCCTAAACCCTAAATGCTATCCCTATTCCTAAACCCTCAACCGACTCAACACTATACCTTAAACCCTAATCCCTTATCCCTAAACCCTCCAACCCTATCCCTAATCCTTATACCCTCCACACTCTACTTTCACCCTAATCCCTTGACCCTCAACCCTATCCCTAAACCCTTGAACCTCAACCCTCAACCCTCAACGTCAACCCCTAATCCCTTAACCCTTAACTCTAATCCCTCGACCCTCAACCCTATCCCTAAAGCCTCAACCCTAAAGCCTCAACCCTAAACGTCAAATCATAATCCCTCAACCCTTCACTCTAATCCCTCAACCCTAAACCCTATCCCTAAACCCTCAACACTCTACCTTAAACCCTAATCCCTCAACCCTCAACCCTAAACCTTATCCCTAAACCCTAATCCCTCAACCCTCAACCCTAATCTATCATCCCTCAACTCTAATCCCTCATCCCTAAACCCTAAATGCTATCCCTATTCCTAAACCCTCAACCGACTCAACACTATACCTTAAACCCTAATCCCTTATCCCTAAACCCTCCAACCCTATCCCTAATCCTTATATCCTCCACACTCTACTTTAACCCTAATCCCTCAACCCTCAACCCTATCCCTAAACCCTCAAATCTCAATCCTCAACCCTCAACGTCAACCCCTAATCCCTCAACCCTTAACTCTAATCCCTCAACCCTCAACCCTATCCCTAAAGCCTCAACCCTAAAGCCTCAACCCTCAACATCAAATCCTAATCCCTCAACCCTTCACTCTAATCCCTCAACCCTAAACCCTATCCCTAAACCCTCAACACTATACCTTAAACCCTAATCCCTCAACCCTCAACCCTAATCTGTCATCCCTCAACTCTAATCACTCATCCCTAAACCCTAAATGCTATCCCTATTCCTAAACCCCCAACCGACTCGATACTATACCTTAAACCCTAATCCCTTATCCCTAAACCCTCCAACCCTATCCGTAATCCTTATACCCTCCACACTCTACTTTAACCCTAATCCTTCAACCCTCAACCCTCAACATCAACCCCTAATCCCTCAACCCTTAACTCTAATCCCTCGACCCTCAACCCTATCCCTAAAGCCTCAACCCTCAACGTGAAATCCTAATCCCTCAACCCTTCACTCTAATCCCTCAACCCTAAACACTATCCCTAAACCCTCAACACTATATCTTAAACCCTAATCTCTCAACCCTCAACCCTAATCTATCATCCCTCAACTCTAATCCCTCATCCCTAAACCCAAAATGCTATCCCCATTCCTAAACCCTCAACCAACTCGATACTATACCTTAAACCCTAATCCCTTATCCCTAAACCCTCCAACCCTATCCCTAATCCTTATACCCTCCACACTCTACTTTATCCCTAATCCCTCGACCCTCAACCCTATCCCTAAACCCTCGAGCCTCAACCCTCAACCCTCAACGTCAACCCCTAATCCCTCAACCCTTAACTCTAATCCCTCGACCCTCAACCCTATCCCTAAAGCTTCAACCCTAAAGCCTCAACC
The DNA here is from genome assembly GCA_027924645.1 of Cunninghamia lanceolata. Taxonomy (NCBI): domain Eukaryota; kingdom Viridiplantae; phylum Streptophyta; class Pinopsida; order Cupressales; family Cupressaceae; genus Cunninghamia; species Cunninghamia lanceolata. Next base: position 3,206,700 of record BSBN01000771.1, read on the forward strand.
CTTAATGTCAAATCCTAATCCCTCAATCCTTCACTCTAATCCCTCAACCCTAAACCCTATCCCTAAATCCTCAACACTATACCTTAAACCCTAATCCCTCAACCCTCAACCCTAAACCTTATCCCTAAACCCTAATCCCTCAACCCTCAACCCTAATCCATCATCCCTCAACTCTAATCCCTCATACCTAAACCCTAAATGATATCCCTATTCCTAACCCTAAATGCTATCCCTATTCCTAGACCCTCAACAGGCTCGATACTATACCTTAAACCCTAATCCCTTATCCCTAAACCCTCCAACCCTATCCCTTAACCCTTAACCCTATCCTGAAACCCTTAACCCTTGAACCTCAATGTACTCAACCCTCAACGTCAAACCCTAATCCATTAACCCTTAACTCTGATCCCTCGACCCTTAACCCTTAAAACTTGAACCCTAAAACCTATCCCTACATGCTCGACACTCGACACTATATCTTAAACCCTAATCCCTTAACCCTCATCCCTAAAGCCTCAACCCTAAATCATTAAACCTTCAACCTTAAACCCTATCCCTAATCCCTCTACCCTCGACACTCTTATTTAACCCTAATCCCTTGACCATTAACCCTATCCCTCAACCTCAACCCTCAACCCTCAACTCTCAACATTAAACCCTAATTCATCAACCCTAAACCCTAATCCCTCAAACCTAAACCCTATCCCTAAACCATCAAACCTCAACACTATACCTTAAACCCTAATCCCTATCCCTCAACCCTTAACCCTTAAAACTTAAACCCTATCCCTACACCCTCAACATTTGACACTATATCTTAAGCCTTAAACCCTCATCCCTAAAGCCTCAACCCTAAACCCTATACCTAATCCCTCTACCCTCGACACTCTAACCCTAACCTCAACATTAAATGCTAATCCGTCAACACTAAACCCTATCCCTAAACCCTCAACACTATACCTTAAACCCTAATCCATCAACCCTAAAACCTAATCCCTCAACCCTTGACACTATACCTTAAACCCTATGGGAAAAGCTTTGCATATGGTACATCCATAGTGAGTAATTAACAGTTGAAATCAAAAGGATGATCATTATGAGAAAATATTTGCATTGGGGTACATCTATGTTTCTTGCTATCCACCCAACACTTAGGGAAGGTATATTGTTATGAAACAGGCAAATAATCTCCCATTGTTTACTGGCTCTATCCACAAGAACTAGTAAACTATACCTTAAACCCTAATCCCTCAACTCTAAACTTTCAACCCTAAACCCTATCCCTAATCCTTCCACCCTCAACAATCTACCTTAAACTTAATCCCTCGACCCTTAACCCTAAATGCTATCCCTAAAGCCTCAACCCTAAACCCTAATCCCTCAAGGTCCTAAACTCTAATCGCTTATCCCTAAACTCTAAATCCTATCCCTAAATGCTCAACCCTCAACCTTAAACCTTAATCACTCAATCCTTATCCACCCCTCTCCTCCCCTATCTGGCTCACTCCCATTTCTACCCTCCTCTGCCCTCGACACTATACATAGATAAATATAGGCATACATAGATACATAGATACATATAGGCATACATACATACATACATACATACATACATATAGGCATACATACATACATACATGATTAATAGACTTCAATAGAAATTTTTTTAAGGGGAACATAACACGAGCGCGTTATAAGGCGCTCGCGTTATGTCAAACATGACAAATAACAGACTTGCGGAAAAGGAAAATGCAAAGCAAAACATAACGCGAGCGCGTTATAACATGCTCGCGTTATGTCTTGCTTTGGGAATCCCAAGCCTTGGGCTTGGGATTTGCTTTGGATTTCCAACCCAAAGGCTTGGAGTGCCTTTTGAATAGTCACAGACGTGTTTTTCCATATTCTTCAAGATTTCACATAATTTCATTCATGCTAACCCTCAGATTTGCACGTGTTTCAAGGTCAAACAAATCGAACACTTGGGTAATGTTAGGCTTTGTCTTAGCTATTTGACGATGTGATTTTTTTCACATTTTAACAATGTTAAGCCTTTCATCTTTAATTTATTTTGTTTGTGTGTCTGTTTTTGGGCAAAACCCACTCATTGGTCTTTTTTTCATTGTAAATTAACTATTCATTGAAATTTCAAAAAAATTACATATTTAGAAACTAGACTCCATTCTACAAATATTAAAAAAAGAAAAAAATGATTTTCAATTAGTTTTCAAAATTTATAGGGGTAGCACAACCAAAATTCTATTTTTAGGATGTGTCCACTTTGAAAATTAGTAAAATATCAAATATTCATCAAAAAATTATCAGAAAAATCGCGCATAAACTACATGCTATTAGCTAATTTCTCACTGAAGCGATTTTAAAAATACCAAAAATAAGTTGACCTTTTGATGGAGCCACAAAACATGCTATGTTATATTTTTTTGACAGAAACAACACCAATTTCTGTGGCTCCCTCTTTTGAACCCCTTAATCTATGTCATTTTTTTAAAAAAATAGTAGTTTAGAAAGTAGACTTGGAGCACTATGAACATTATTTTGGTTGCATCTCCAAATTTTGAGTGTAACTATGCTCAATTTCTCATCCAAGGCTAGTGGCTATGGCTGTAGACTGTAGTTCTCTACCAAGTCAATGACTGAAACAATGCTACCAACCATAAATGTGTCCTTGCATAACTTGAATTGCAAGTCCAACCATCGATCTCTATGGGCATGTCTTGCATACTCATACACTATGCCGTCACAAAATATAGGCATAAATTGATACATTGAAATCTTTTCAATAACCAATTCACACCTCTTTGCTTCTTTACCATCTTTTGTATTGTATGCCACTATTTTATACTTGCCAAACTCTACTAGTTCATTTCCAACCACATGTGTTCTTTCCATATGTTCACATATTGGCAAATGCTGCAAGCCACTGTAACGATGACATGTGCCATCCAAGCATAATTTATTGTAGAATATTTGACCTTCCTCTCTTTCACATAAAATTCTTGATATGAAGTCTCTTGAAGATGTTGGTGGGGAACGTATGACACAACCCTGCAAAACATTATTAGTATGCATATCTAAACATATAGACCTATAAACATCAAAATGGTTAGAAAATTCAATATGTAATCTACAACAACAAGTAGTGCATGTGTGATTTATCTTGACATAGAAAGGTTTTAGCATTTCAAAATATCTTTAAGAAATTTTAATTTGAGGATACTTCTCTAGAAATTTACCATAAAATTGTGTTTGAGTCTCATCCAAAAGTTACTTTGGATGTGGCTCACGGTTCTGACTACCGATTCTCCTTCTTACCACATCCCTTTGATTCAGAGATACCCTTGTGTAATTCTTCCAAAAGTCTTCAATTAGTGATCTCAGTGCTTCAACAATTGGTTTATCTTTTCGTGGTAGTCTCCCCGAGAACACCCATAATTCATTGGCATTAGTGTCCTCAATTCTTTGGCGTCTTCCAACGGCTCTTGATAAAGTTTTCCTATTAATTCTCAATTCTTGAATCATCTTTCTAATGAGACGAGCTTTCCTTGTTTGACTACTTACTATAGTCTATATAATCACATGCCATGTTGCATTACTATCTTTTGTGCATGAGGTGTTAACCACACTCTCATATGCACTCATTAGATTCTTGACAATAGATTTTTCACTTGAAGCCTGTGATGTTCTCAACCCAAGAATCTTCATGATGGACCTATACTTTATACTTCGCATCATTTCAAGGAATAGTTGACATCTTGCAGTCTCATTTAACTTTTCAAAGAACAATCTCCAAATCTTATGAGCATATCTTCTACAAGTGCGTTTTGGAATCTTACCTTCCATTGGCTACAAAATATTCTCATCAATATCAATCGAATACTTTGGCTTTGTATGCAAAATTCTAGGTGTTAAGTTAGATAAATTCATCTCAATAGTAGAAATTTCATCAATATTTAAATGAGATAGGCTATATGGCATACCTTCGATCGAAGATGGAATAGATGACATACCTTGAGGTTGAGGAGGGAATGATGGCATACCTCCTTCATCACATGTGAGTGATGATGTACTCTCAACTTGAGATGTGGTAGATGGTGTCCCTACATGTTGACTTGTGGGAGAGGACGTGTCTCCAACTATGGTATTCAAATCTCTGGTAGCATGAAGTTTTTGCATTTGTTCTCTTTGTGCCACCAATACCATATCTCTTTGTGATGGTTGTGGTTCCTCTTTAATTGGCATGTCTTCATTTATCATGTCCAAATTCGTCTTCTCATGAAGTTCCCTCATAGCCACTGCTTTCTTTGCATTCTTAGCTTCTATCTCTTCCTGTGTTGGTTTAATTCTTGATTGTTTCCTCGGCATGACAGAGAATTTGTCTGTAGCATGATAAAGAGACCAATATTAGTTCCTAAGAAATGAATCCATACAAATCACTAAAATATATGTCATTCAACCCTTCATAGTAAATGTACATACAATCATCATGTAAAAGAGTAAATGTTACTCAACCAAAATAGGTACAAAGCATACAAAGAAAATTATTGCAGCCATGAAAAGAGTACATGGGACTTCATGCTTGAAAAGGTTGAGGTAGACCCAATTTGACATGTTTGTTGTTACTAGGGCTACTTGGATTTGGAATTGAGAAGGTGTTTTGTTGGTACTAGGGATACTAGGATTTGGGTGGCTTGTGAAGGAATAGACAACAATTGTTGTGTCATGTGCATGTACAAATCATCATGAATAGGTGCATAAGGAATGTCCTAGCCCAAGATATGTGCATACAAATCATCATGTCATGTGCATACTTGTATGATCTTGGCACCTATTCATTTGTATTTTAACTTGTTAATATGACAAGATAATAGTGGGATTGTATTTTTATTATGTTGTAAGGATTTATTCTTGTATAGTTTGACATCATGGTATGTTAAGGTCTTTTTATTACACATAATTATTAAAGAGCCCAAGTGTAGAAAATAGAGCACGCGCATAATCAACATGAAAATAGAGCATGTGGGCTTAGATCACGGGGGTCAACACTTTTTTACCTTTTCTATAGCAGGACAAAATGCAAGCACGTTGTAACGCGCTCGTGTTTTGTCCTTCTATAGATTGATCCATAAATATTTGTGCCTATCTCACCTTTACAATATCTCACCTCTAGTTCCATTAGCTCATGTTCTATATCTCACTTATCTCTCCCCCTCACCTCTCTACCTCTCCACTCTTTATGTATCTCAGTCGCTTCTTGTCTACCTCAACCCTAAACCTTATCCCTAAACCCTATTCCCTCAACCCTCAACTCTAATCCCTCATCCATAAACCCTAAACACTATCCCTATTCCTAAACCCTCAACGGGCTCGATACTATTACTTAAACCCTCCAACCCTATCCCTAATCCTTATACCCTTGACCCTCAATGCTATCCCAAAACCCTCAACCCTCAAACCTCAATGTACTCAACCCTCAACGTCAAACCCTAATCCCTCAACCCTTATCTCTGATCCCTCGACCCTCAACCCTATCCCTAAACCCTAAACCCTAAAGCCTCAACACTCAACCCTCAACGTCAAATCCTAATCCCTCAACCCTTAACTCTAATCCCTCAACCCTAAACCCTATCCCTAAACCCTAAACACTATCCCTATTCCTAAACCCTCAATGGGCTCGATACTATACCTTAAACCCTAATCCCTTATCCCTAAACCCTCCAATGCTATCCCTAATCCTTATACCCTCAACATTCTACTTTAACCCTAATCTCCTGACCCTCAACCCTATCCCAAAACCCTCAACCCTCAAACCTCAATGTACTCAACCATCAATGTCAAACCTTAATCCCTTAACCCTTAACTCTGATCCCTTGACCCTCAACCCTATCCCTAAACCCTAAACCCTAAAGCCTCAACCCTCAACCCTCAACGTCAAATCCTAATCCCTCAACCCTTAACTCTAATCCCTCAACCCTAAACCCTATCCCTAAACCCTAAACCCTATCCCTATTCCTAAACCCTCAATAGGCTCGATACTATACCTTAAACCCTAATCCCTTATCCCTAAACCCTCCAACCCTATCCCTAATCCTTATACCCTCGACACTCTACTTTAACCCTAATCCCTCGACCCTCAACCCTATCCCGAAACCCTTAACCCTCGAAGCTCAATGTACTCAACCCTCAACGTCAAACCCTAATCCCTCAACCCTTAACTCTAATCCATCGACCCTTAACCCTATCCCTAAACCCTAAACCCTAAAGCCTCAACCCTCAACCCTTAACTCTAATCCCTCAACCCTTAACTCTGATCCCTTGACCCTCAACCTTATCCTTAAACCCTATACCCTAAGGCCTCAACCCTCATCCCTAAACCCTAATCCCTCATCCCTAAACCCTAAATGCTATCCCTATTCCTAAACCCTCAACGGGCTTGATACTATACCTTAAACCTTAATCCCTTATCCCTAAACCCTCCAACCCTATCCCTAATCCTTATACCCTCGACGCTCTACTTTAACCCTAATCCCTTGACCCTTAACCCTATCCCTTGACCCTCAATCCTCAAACCTCAATGTACTCAACCCTCAACATCAAACCCTAATACCTCAACCCTTAACTCTGATCCCTTGACCCTTAACCCTTAAAACTTGAACCCTAAAACCTATCCCTACATGCTCGACACTCGACACTATATCTTAAACCCTAATCCCTTAACCCTCATCCCTAAATCCTTAAACCTTCAACCATAAACCTTATCCCTAATCCCTCTACCTTTGACACTCTTCTTTAACCCTAATCCCTTGACCATCAACCCTATCCCTAAACCCTCAACCCTCAACCCTCAACCCTCAACATTAAATCCTAATTCATCAACCCTAAACCCTAATCCCTTAAATTTAAACCCTATCCCTAAACCATCAACCCTCAACACTATACCTTAAACCCTAATCCCTCTCCCTCAACCCTTAACCCTTAAAACTTAAACCCTATCCCTACACCCTCAAGACTTGACACTATATCTTAAGCCTTAAACCTTCATCCCTGAAGCCTCAATCCTCAATCCTTAAACCTTCAACCCTAAACCCTATCCCTAATCCATCTACCCTCGACACTCTAACCCTAACCTCGACATTAAACTCTAATCCATCACCCTAAACCCTAATCCATCAACCCTAAACCCTATCCCTAAACCCTCAACCATCAACACTATACCTTAAACCCTAATCCATCAACCCTAAAACCTAATCCCTCAACCCTCAACCCTAAACACTATCCATAAACCCTCAACCCTTGACACTATACCTTAAACCCTAATCCCTCAACCCTCAACCCTAATCCCTCAACCCTCAACCCTAATCCCTCATCCCTAAACCCTAAATGCTATCCCTATTCCTAAACCCTCAACCCTCGACACTATCCATAAACCCTCGATGCTCAACACTATATTTTAAACCCCAATGCCTTAACCCTTAGCCCTAAAGCCTCGACCCTCAATCGTTAAACCTTCAACCCTAAACCCTATCCCTAATCCCTCTACCCTCAACACTCTACTTTAACCCTAATCCCTTGACCATCAACCCTATCCCTAAACCCTCAACCCTCAACCCTCAACTCTCAACATTAAACCCTAATCTGTCAACCCTAAACCCTAATTCATCAACCCTAAACCCTATCCCTAAACCCTCAACCCTCAACACTATACCTTAAACCATAACCCCTCAACCCTAAACCCTAATCCGTCAAACCTAAACCCTAAACCCTATCCCTAAACCCAACAAAACTACTTTGCCTTATGTTAGGTTGTTAAACCCATCATTTTTGACACTCTTCTCTTAAAGATACGTGAGTTGCAAGAATATGTCAGAAAAATGGCTATGAATTTTTTTAATGTTAGTAATGTTATATGGCATGTTTTTTTGGCCCATCTAGGGTTCATTATGCCAATAGGTGTACGCACTATGAGAAAAGCTTTGCGTATGGTACATCCACAATGAGTAATTAACAGTTGAAATCAGAAGGATGATCATTATGAGAAAAGCTTTGCATTGGGGTACATCTATGTTTCTTGTTGTCCAACCCGCACTTAGGGGAGGTATATTGTTATGAAATAGACAAATAATCTCCCATTATTTACTGGCTCTATCCACAGGAACTACTAAACTTTTTTCTCTTGGTAATTGTAGAGGACATTAACCTATTTTTGGTAACTCCTGCATTCCCAAACCATTATAAAAACTAAGTTATTTTAACCCAATAAATAGATGATTGCATTGATTTAATACTCTACTATATTAAAGCTTAGCATTCACACAAATGTAGATGTTCATATTATAGAAGATTGCATTATATTAGACTATTAGAGATCCCTCAGAAAAATTTAATAACAAAACTGCTTTGCCTTATGTTAGCTTACAATTAAACCCATTCTTTTTGACACTCTTCTCTTAATAAAGTAAGAGTAATAAGAATAGAAGGTAGAGAATTTGATCTTACTAGTATGCATGGTGGGTTTACATTCCGTGACTTCATTTTCATTGAATAAAAAGGTAAATATCTGATTTGAAAGGTGGGACAGAGTTCACTGTCATGTGCTTTTCTAGATGATAGGGTCCATAATGTCCAGGGTTCTTCAAAGAAAGGCTTGTAACATAATTAAGTTTTTGTTATACCAATCCTCTAGGTAAAGCTACAATTCAAATGCCTGCTTTGAAAGTTGAAATAAATTAAATTAGACTTACAATTTTGATTTTCTTCCATTGCTTCAACAACATCATTATTTTCTTCATCAGAAACCAATTCAAGATCAGCAACTTGCTGCCCATTGGTTGACTTGAATTGCATCCTTTATTAGAAGAAGGGCATTTTTATCTGTATGAATGATCGTATTCATAAGCTGAAGAGCATTGATATTTTTCACACACCCTATTCTTTGAAATATCTTAACATTAAAATATGACTTGGATATGTACTTGAACATAGCAAAATCTCCAATCTCCAGCCCATGATGATTCACAAAAATTTTCCAACCCTGCCTAAATTCTAGTTTATTTATGGTACCCCTTAATTGTACATCCCACTCTTGCCCACCTAGGCCTTGAAGAAGGAGGCACGCCCATTAAACCAACTTATTCGATAACTTGCTGCCCATCAGTTGACTTGAACTACATACTTTGTTAGAAGGACATCTTTTATCTGTATCAATGTTGGTATTCATAAGTAGAAGAGCATTGATGTTTTTCACACACCCTGTTCTTTGAAATATCTTAACCTTAAATTATGACTTGGATATGTACTTGAACACAACAAAATCTCTAATCTCCAGCCCATGATGATTCACAAAATTTTCCCAACCCTTCCTAAATTCTAGTTTATTTATGGTACCCCTTAATTGTACATCCCTAAACCCTAAACCCTAATCCCTTAACCCTAAACCCTAATCCCTAGTCCCTAAACCATAAACCATAATCCCTAATTATAATTTATGGTACCCTAATCCCTAAACCCTAAACCCTAATCCCTTATCCCTAAACCATAAACCCTATCCCTGAATCCTCAACCCTCAACACTTAAACCTTAAATACTAAACCCTATCCCTAAACCCTCAACCCTCAAAACTATACCTTAAACCCTAATCCCTCAACCCTAAACTTTCAACCCTAAACCCTATCCCTAATCCCTCTACCCTCAACACTCTACCTTAACCCTAATCCCTCGACCCTCAACCCTAAACGCTATCCCTAAAGCCTCAACCCTAAACCCTAATCCCTCAAGGTCCTAAACTCTAATCCCTTATCCCTAAACTCTAAATCCTATCCCTAAGCCCTCAACCCTCAACCTTAAACCTTAATCACTCAATCCTTATCCACCCCTCTCCTCCCCTATCTGGCTCACCCCCATCTCTACTCTCCTCTACCCTCGACACTATACATACATACATATAGGCATACATACATGCATGATTAATAACCTTGAACATAAAAAAATTCAAGGTGGACATAACGTGAGCACATTATAACATGCTCACGTTATTGCAAACATGACAAACATTGCACAAACTTCTGCGGAAAAGGAAAAATGCAAAGTTGAACATAACGTGCTTGTGTTATGTTTTGCTTTGAGAATCCCAAGCATTGGGCTTGGGATTTGCTTTGGATTTCCAACCCAAAGGCTTGGAGTGCCTTCCTAATGTCCAGAGACGTGTTTTTCCATATTCTACAGGATTTCACATAATTTTGTTCGTGCTAACCCTCAAATTTGCACGTGTTTCAAGGTCGAACAAATCGAACACCTGGGTAATGTTAGGCTTTCTCTTAGCTATTTGACGATGTGATTTTTTTCACATTTTGACAATGTTAAGCCTTTCATCTTTAATTTCGTTTGTTTGTGTGTCTATTTTTGGGCAAAAACCACTGTTTGGTCTTTTTTTCATTGTAAATTAACTATTCATTGAAATTTCAAAAAAAATACATATTTAGAAACTATAATCCATTCTACACATATTAAAAAAATAAAAAAATAATTTTCAATTAGTTTTCAAAATTTATAGGGCTAGCACGACCAAAATTCTATTTTTTAAGATGTGTCCACTCTGAAAATTAGTAAAAAATCAAATATTCATAAAAAAATTATCAAAAAAATGGGCATAAACTACATGTTGTTAGCTAATTTCTCACTGAAGCAATTTTAAAAATACCAAAAAAAGTTGACCTTTTGAGGGAGCCACAAAACATGCTATGTTAGGTTTTTTTGACAGAAACAACACCAATTTATGTGGCTCCCTCTTTTGAACCCCTTAATCTATACCATTTTCAAAAAAAATTAGTAGTGTAGAAAGTAGACTTAGAGTACTACGAACATTGTTTCAGTTGCATCTCTAAATTTTGAGTGTAACTATGCTCAATTTCTCATCCAAGGCCAGCATTTCTTGATTTCAGAAAAAAAGTGGCCACTTAAGACCTCTTTTTGGCCCCCCATCTTTTTGCACTTACCCCACTATGCCAAGGTTCAGTTCCATTGAAGCACAATAAATCTCCTCTGCCCTACTCTACTTTTTCATGTCACACTTATCTTCACATTGTTATCAATTATTCATGACTTCATTACATGTATTTATACAATTCATCAACCTTGGAATGTACATCAAGATCAGCATTACAATCATCAACCATTGGAATAATCGCCAAGGTCGGCATACACTCATACATTAGAATAGGTCTAGACCTAAACAAATTTTTGAAGGAGAAGAAATGAATGCGGACCACAGCATGCCTTAGCTAGGACTCAAATGCAATCTTCCACACAACTATTGCAAGTATGTGCCTAATCGGTGTTGTCATTGATGTCAACATATCTATGTTGTCATTGGCGTCAAATGTGCTCTTACTTTGATGAGAATATTGAGAAAATTAGCCCCTCTAGTGATAACAATGTGTTCAGTAGAAATAGTGCATTACATGCAGAAGAACAATCTAGAAGAATTCTCCGCATTCCCTGTAGAATAAATATCTTTGCCTGCGGATTGGAAGTTATTTAGAAGCCTGTTTGAAGATGTTATATTCCAAGTTTGAGCCTCCGGTATGAAGAATTGAGTTATGATCACCAGAGTGAAAACAACTTTTTCTGTATGTTTGGTGGTGTCAGGGAGAAAGTGTTTTGCTCCACATTGAAGTATTTTGGTCCATGGTTCTGGAACTAAGTCAGTAGTGATGTTAAGTACCTTCAACTACAATGGTTCATGATTTGGTGGTCTGTAAGCTATCTTTTACTTATGATAGTGGTTGACAGTGTTGTTCTTGTGCTCCGGTTTGAAGAATCTTATTGATAGAGTCGTTAGAGATCATGTGGTTGTTCTTGGTGATTACAATGTGCTTGTGGATATCTCTTGATCATGCTCCTACATTGGGATTGGTCTGCAAGGTATAATTCAAATCATGCATGAAGTGTGTACTTGAGAATACTTGTGTTAACATCAGTCTTGGCCGACCTGGTTGAATTCATCATCTGTGGAGATGCATCAAAGATTGTGATAGCGTGTTATAGTGTGGAAGATTGTGTTTGAGTCCCTGCTAAGGTGCGACATGATCCACATTCATTTCTTTTCTTTGTAAATTTGTTTAGGTCTAGACCTATCTGATGTAACGTATGTTTGCCGACCTTGGAGATTGTTCCAATGGTTGATGATTGTAATGCCGATCTTGATGATCATTCCAAGGTTGATGAAGTGTATAAATACTTGTAATTCAGTCATGAAAATGTATCCAAGTGCAAAGATGCAAAGATAAAGTGAAGTAAGGTAGTACAACAGAGCATAAGTGTTTGTACCTTAATGGAACTGAACATTGGCATGGAGTAGATGCTGTTATCTCAGTTCAACCCTTTGATAGTGAGCCACCCATAGGCAGTGAGCCTTTCTTTGTAGTGAGCAATTTGGGCAGTGAGCCTCTATTTTTTGGTATTGATATAACTTATATATTTTTGTGGGATAACACCCACCGTGGTTTTTCTCTTTTAGGGTTTTCCATGTAAAAATTTGGTGTCTCCTATGTTGATTATGTTGTTGTGTTGAGATTTTCATTTTATGCTTTCATGGTTATATCTGAATATAAGTAATTAATAAGTTGATGATTATAATTGGTTAAAAGTTTTAGGACAACTGATTCACCCCCCCTCTTAGTTGTCCAATGTAGTCCAACAATTAGTATCAGAGCCAGTTCCTCTAAAGAAAGCCTAATAGCTAGAGGAAGATCCAAGATGTCTTATAAGAAGGAAGCTCCACATTTTGATGGGACAAATTATGCTCTTTGGAAGGTATGAATGAAAAGCCATCTTCTTTGTCTTGGTTATAAAGTATGGAAAGCTGCAGAAATAAAATATACCATGCCTGCAAATGCTCTGTTAACTTCCTCAAGTGATTCAGTGTTGACAAAAGTGGTGGACCTTGAAACTGCAAATGAGGTATGGGAAAAGATGAAAAATTTGTATGAAGGAGATGATTCTGTAAAAAAAGCCAATCTACAAAGTCTAAAAGTGAAATATGAGGGTTTGAAGATGAAAACATAACAACCCTTATTCAAAGAGTTGATGAACTTGTCACTAGAATAAAGGGTATGAGAGGAACTCTCGGTGATAAGGAAGTTGTGATGAAAATTCTCAGATCACTACCAAAGTCATATAGTCACAAGGTAGCTATAATTGAGGATTTCATGACTATAAAAACTATTGACAGAGATCAGTTACTTGGAAAGCTTATAACCTTTGAGATGAGAGAATTTGGTGATGCCCTGCCTAATGTTGAATCAGCTTTTAAAGCTAGTACTTCAGCAGAGATTTCCAGAGCTGAGATATACAATGTGGATGATGACTTTGATGAAATTGAAGCTAAATTTGTTGAAAGGCTACAAAGAGGCTCTGGTAAGTTCAAAGGTAAATTACCTTTCAAATGTTTCTCTTGTGGTAAAGTAGGTCATTATGCTTCTAGATGTCCTGAAAGAATTGAAAAAAATAAGAAGAAACATGAGAGCAAGCCTAGAGTTCCAAAGAAATGCTACTATGTCAGAGATTATGATGATAAAGGGGTGACTGATGATGCTAGTACTAGTGCAAATAAATGCCTATTTATTGCTATTAAAGAAGATCCTATGTCTACTAATTCTGGTAGCTGTGTGAAGGATGAAAAGCTAGTGGAAAAAAGTGCTTTGGTTGTTTAGATTGAGAAAGATAAGGATGAATGGATTATTGATAGTGGATGCTCACATCACATGACTGGTGACAAAAGTATGTTTGTAAGTTTGGAAAAGTATGATGGAGGACTGGTTAGGTTAAGAGATAATGTAGCTGGTAAGATTTGTGGAAAATGATCTATTTAATTTGATGGAAAGCATAATACTGACAATGTTCTATATGTGAAGGGCTTGAAGCATAATCTTTTAAGTGTTGTTCAGATGTGTGACAAAGGATATTATATGAGATTCAAAGACAATGGGTGCAATATCATGGAAAGCTTTGGAACTGTGATTGCTACCGGTAGGAAGACACAAGGTAACATCTATCAATTAAGAGGAACTAATGATTGTACTGTTTATTGGCCCAAGCAGATGAAAGTTGGTTGTGGCATAGAAGGATGTGTCATATAAACTTTGATAATTTGGTAAAGATAAGTTCAGGTCAGACTATGATATATTTACCAAAACTTGTGAAACTCTCCAACACAATTTCTAAGGAATATCAGTTGGGAAAGCAGACAAGGACAAGTTTCAAGAGCAAAGAATGATTTTCTGCCGGCTTGCTAGATCTAGTGCATATAGATCTCTATGGTCCTACAAGGGTGAGAAGTCTACAAGGTGACATGTACTTCATGTTGCTTATTGATGATTATTCAAAAATGACTTGGGTTACTTTTCTAAGAGACAAATTAGAAGCCCTAGAGAAATTCAAATCCTTCAAGGCAATGGTTGAGAATGAAATAGTTTTGAAGATCAAATGCTTGAGGTCTGATAGAGGAGGTGAGTTCACATCAAATGAATTCAACATTTTCTATGAAGAGCATGGGATAAAGAGACAACTATCTGCACCTAGAACTCCTCAGCAGAATGGAGTTGTGGAAAGGAAAAATAGGGCAGTTCAAGAGGCTACTAGGACAATGATGAATGAAGTAGATCTGCCAGAAGTATTTTGGAAAGAGGCTATTCATACTACTGTTTACATCCAAAACAAAGTTCAAGTGAAAGGTAATGGTACTAAAACTCATTATGAATTATGGTATGGAAAAATTCCTACGGTAAAATATTTCAAAGTCTTTGGAAGCAAATGTTATATTAGGAGAGATGAAGATCTAGGAAAGTTTGATGCAAGATGTGATGAAGGTGTCATGCCCAAGCCTTTATAATTGAACACAAACCACAAAACTTAGGTTATTTTCAAATTTTGATTACTAAATAGCTTAATCAGGTTCTAGAAGTGTTAAATCACAAAGATCAAATTTCAAACTGATATACATTGTCATACATTCAAATGAGAAAATTTGTGCATTATACATAACTTTTTGTATTAACCACTATATTTAGAGATCAAGTTTAAACCATCCTTGCATAGCTACATAAAACAATAATATGTACCATACAATAGTAAATTACAAGGTACAAGAAAAACAATGTTACAATTGATCCTTCTTGAATGGAGAGAGATTACAACACTCATATCCGAAGGCAAGTATACTACATCACCCATAGGCTATCTTTCAACATATAAACGTTACATCTTACTCCATTCATATAATGCTTGGCTTGTTTTCGCAATAGTGACCTACACAAGTCTTTCAACATGAATTTGCACAACTAGATATAAACATTAGTCCCACAAAATCAATAAATAACATATTAGATATTAATGCACAAGATGACAACCCTACAGGCCCTAAGGGGCAGACCTAATGCCTCGGGGGCTCATCTGTGATGGCCTTGCCTACGTACACACAGTGCAGAGGCTTCATAGTTCGGTTAAAACTTTTAAACTTGCAAATGTAGGGTTGACTCAGTACAAGTATTCATAAAGGAACAATAATAAATCCATACTATATTCAAGAACATGATTAGTGAGAAATAAAACCCTTTTCAAAACTAGGTTACAACATAAATTAAGAAGTATTTATAACCTATCCACTCAATATATTCCAAAACATATCTATGTTCAAGTTTAGCAAATTGATTAAATAATAAAGCATACCACTATTTTTCATTTGACTAAAAATAGATTAAACCCTATGATCCAAAGCAATCATACTTCATACACTTGCATATAGGTTTTCATCATTTGTAAGACACATTCATTCATTAACAAGATTCTGCAAACCATTTAAGAGGCCCTAAAGCAAATACTTAGATACCACAACATCATACATATTATATTTGCAAAAGTACCTTAAAAAGATCAGATAGGAGTTTATAACAAGACAACATTTAGTCCAATCATGAAGATTTTTGAAACATATCGAACCTATTCTATCATTGAGCTAAGCAATATAGATCCTATGTTTTCCTTCTAAGTCTCTATTCACCAATTCTACTCATTTTCCATCTTTAGACTTAAATCAAATTTTCTCCCTTCTAGGAGGAAACAATATCATCTAAATCCTAAAACTCATACTTAGGTTTACATAAGACTTCCACAAGTAATAAAATTTGGTACATTATCCTACACAATGTTATGGAAGCTAGAGAAAGAATTTCATGATGGTTGCATAGTGATATTAATAAGTTACACTGTGAATTTGTATTTCAACATTTCCTTTAATATATTGTTAGGTACGAGTTTGAGTCATATAGAAAACTTAAACAAAGAAAATATATCATTTAAACTTTAGAGAAACAAAAAATGGAGAAGTGTCTTAAAGCTTTCCAAAAGATTATAATAAAAACATAGTAAACATTTCGACAATTCTAAAGTATTATTCAAATTATCTTAAAAGAATTCCCCTAAATATCAACCTCTATTATAAATATAAAACAAGCATAAATTAAACCATTACCCATTGAAGAAAATAGTTTCTAAGGAATCTATTCAAGCTAGAAGGGGTTCCACAGGAGGAAGATCCGATCGATCTGTCCTATAGGAGTTTCTCTTTTATTTCAAGTTGAGTCAAATGTTTTAGCGATTGAGGATTCTTAAAGATGATAAGAACATAACGGAGGTTAAAATATCAATTTCATTACTTGCATATAATAGCCACATTAAAACCTACTAAGATCTTCTATAATGGCATATCGTTTAAAGATTTGGAAATAGAACTGAAGCGTTAAAGTCTCAGGCAAATACATCTGGCCGAATTCCGTTTAGGTCGTTGGATTTAAAGAAGTTCAAAGCTATGTTTATGAAGTTATAAGTATGATGGCTAATAAACTCAGATCAGATAGAATCATTTATACAGGTTGATCTATTATGCAGAGGCCGACAAAGGTGGAATGATAAAGATAAAAAAATCTAACTGACATGCAAAGGTCATTAGACATAGGTCGGTCAATGCACTCATAAAAAAAATATTTTGCAAGGATCGATCTTATGCCTCCATTGGTTTAAAAAATAACAATATAAAATCTGGTTAAACATTTGGGCAGGGACAATATAAAATAGAAAGGCTAGTAAAATTGTATGCTAGCCGACAATGAAATTATTTCTGGCCGATATTATCATACAAATATGGCCAAAGGGCCATTTGACCAAAAAGATATGTCATTCAAAGCAAGAATCTGGAAGGAAAATCAGAAGCAATTAACCTCAAGAAAAATAAGGCGACCATAACAAAGCTATAAAGATTTGATCAAGCCGAACCAGTAAAAGAAATTATAGGGAAAAGAAAACCCAAAAGATCAATATTGAAGTAAACACAGGTCAAATATGATCTTACAAGTCGAATAGAGATCACGTGCTTGAATTAAAGCATTAAGATTTGACAGACATTGGCAGGAGAATGAACATCTTTATTATGCCAAATGTAAAATGAAATCCTTTAGGAATAACCTACCGTTTTACCCATGCTCATTCATACATAGGAAATCACATATTCAGAAAAAATTGCATACCCATAGTGCAAAAGCTTTCTCCCTCGTTTTCTTGCCCTTCCCAGCTTTTTCCCTTGATTTTTGTCGTGTTTCCACCCAAAATGGATTCTGTAATAAGTCTTCGAAACTTTCATGCAAATGCAGAGTAAATGATAGAATTTGAGCTGCAATGAAGATAAGAATGACAAAAACAAAGTTGATAACAGCAATCGTTTAACAAAGACTTCAAGCGTTTTTAAAAATGATAAAGGATTTTGGGAGTGTTTTTCCATTGCGGCTGGTCCCCATATTTCCATCTAAAACCCATGTTTCCTCCTAAAAATGTACGAGAGCCTTCCTTTAAGCTTTTCTCATTCCCTAAATCATTTTACGATCTCCTAGTTTTAATTTGCTTTAAAGTATAAAAGCTTAATAAAAGCATAAGTCTTCTTCTTTAAAAAAAGAAACATAAAAGAAAATAAGAAGATACGTTTTTTCTTTCTACGTTTCCTTCCTTCTAAGAAAAATCTTAAAAGCATAAAGAAATAAAAATAACTAATTAAAAGATATGATAAGGGTCTAAGAATAAAATAAAAAGATATGGTTAAGGATTTTTTTTAATAGATTTTTTTTTTTTAATTTTAAAATATCTTTATCATCTATATTTATATTTTTAATATTTGCTTAAAAAATTTAAAGTATAAAATTATTTTTATTTTCTTTTAAAAAAACAACTTTGTTTGTTTTAATTAATGATTTTTTTTTTATTGAATCTTAATAAGAAAGAAGAATCATTTTTAAATTTTTTTTTTTTAATTCTTTCTCATTTATCCAAAATATGCTTTTATAATTAAATTATAAAATTATAAAATGCTTGTGTTCCAACTCAAAGACACGTTACCAAGACATTTAAAATTCTGACTAACAAGGACTACGAGCATCAACTATGCAATAGGTTATAGATCCCTAGGAAACTTACAAGAACATAATCTAACCATAGTCAAATGAATTAGATACTTGTTGGTTTTGTGTATAAAGTGTTTTGATCTAGGAAATCTTGAATCTTCTTTTTATAATTTCTTTTTTTTGTATAATCTAGAACATGATTATGTATGCCTTTATTACCAAAATTATAACTAACACTAATACAACAGGAAATTAAGAACACTCACTCAACTTCATAAGGAAAGTTACTCATACCTTCTCACACATGATTTACCTTATTGTTATAGCTTGTTCCCATTTCAAGGTTGTCAATTCCTTTAGTCTGATGAGGTTTAGGTGATTTAGGTGGCCTTACAGAAGGAATCTTCCTTGGTTACTCTACCAAGAGTAAGGCTTACCGACGCTACAACAAAAGGCTCAAAAGGATTGTTGAGAGTGCAAATGTGAAGGTAGATGAAGGCAAGGGAAGAATATCAGACCCGAGTTGTTATGAACCAGATAAACTTGTGACTATAGTAAATGAAGAGAAAGATAAGAAAGAAGACAACCAAGATGAAGAAGAGGCTCCAGAAAGTATTGTCAAGACTCCCAGGTATGTAAGGATCAATCATTCTGAAGATCAGATTATAGGTGACAAGAACGAAGGTGTGCTAACAAGAAGAAGAGTTGTAGAGGAACAAGTCAATTAGTGTTTGCTTTCAAAGATTGAACCAAAAACTGTGAATGAAGCATGCAATGATGAAAATTGGCTAAAGGCAATGGAGGAAGAACTATTGCAGATAGAGAAGAATGAAACTTGGGAATTAGTTCTTAGACCTGCTGACAAAAGTGTTATTGGAACTAAATGGGTCTTCAGGAACAAGCTGAATGAAAATGGAGAAGTTGTAAGGAACAAAGCAAGACTTGTATGCAAAGGATATTCTCAAATTGAAGGGATAGATTTTGAAGAAACTTTTGCTCCAGTAGCTCAGATTGAAGCAATCAAAATGTTTCTGGTGTTTGCAGCTCACAAAGATTTTAAGGTATATCAGATGGATGTGAAATTTGCCTTCCTAAATGGTGAGTTAGAAGAGGAAGTATACATTGAGCAACTAGAGGGATTCCAATTGTCAAATCAAGGTGATATGGTGTGCAGGTTGAAGAAAGCATTGTATGGACTCAAACAAGCTCCTAAAGCCTTGTATGTAAGGTTAGACAAGTAATTATTACAATTGGGATTTAGTAAAGGTACTGCATATAGAAATATGTATTTCAAAATCAATGATGATCAGATCTTGATTGTTGAGGTCTTTCTTGATGACATTATCTTTGGAGGAAATGAAAGTATGTGCATAAGGTTTGCCGATGAGATGAAAAGTGAATTTGAAATGTCCATGTTTGGTGAAATAAATTTCTTTTTGGGTCTGCAAATTAATCAATCAGATAAAGGAATTTTCATATCTCAGTCTAAGTATGTGAAAGAGTTGTTGAAGAAGTTTGGGATGGAAGACTCTAAACCAGTATGTACTCCCATGGTGATTGGTTGTAAGTTGAGAAAAACTGATGAATCACCTAAGGTTGATCAGAAAAAATATAGATCCATGATTGGAGGATTGCTTTATCTAACTCAAACTAGATCTGATATTATGCATGCAGTTTGTCTTGTTGCAAGGTTTCAAGTTGATCCAAAAGAATCACATGTGATAGCAGTTAAGAGAATCCTGAGGTATTTGAAAGGTACTTTGGATTATGGATTATGGTATCCAAATGATAATAATTTCACTCTCAGTGCTTATATAGATGCAGATTGGGCTGAAGATGTTGATGACAGAAAGAGTACAAGTGGAGGTGCCTTCTTCTTGGGTAATAGATTAGTCTCATGGTTGAGCAAGAAACAAGATTCAATATCTTTGTCAACTATAGAAGCAGAGTATATTACAGTAGCATGTTGTTGCACTCAAGTGTTATGGATGAAGCAAACTTTGAAGGATATAAGAGTTGTGTATGAAGATCCAATTGTAATCTTTCATGACAATACAAGTGCCATAAACATTTCAAAGAATCCAGTTATGCACTCAAGAACAAAGCACATATCAATAAGGTATCACTTTTTGAGAGAGAAGGTGATAGAGAATGAAGTAAAGTTGGAATATGTGTCCACAAAGGATCAGATTGCATACATTTTTGCTAAGCCTCTGCCTAAAGATACCTTTGAGTATCTCAGAGAAAAGTTAGGGGTCACTACCCCTCCTGTCCTGAACTAAGATGCATAGGAATGCATCAATCTAGTGGAGCTCAAGTGTCATTCCTTGATCTAGATTGATGTTCTAAAGGCTACCTCTTAGGGGGAGTAGCTAAATGTTTTTGATTAGAGTAGCAGCATGCACATATGTGCCCTTTGCCATTGATGTCAAAGGGGGAGAGAAATCATGTGAAAAACTCAGGGGAATAAAGAATGTAGATGTGTAAAGAGAAAGGGGGACAATGATAACTTTAAGAAAGCCATCCTGAAAAAAGATATAAAATCCTAGTGAATCTTTCATTCTTTTTGGGAAAAATATTAATTTCTATTGGCGAATCTTTCCTTTTTTTTGAAAAAAATATTAATTTTATTGGCGAATTTTTTTACATCACTACAAATTTGTAGAAAATCCTAGCAAATCTATATGAAAAATATGCAAATACATTAATTACCATGGTGAGTCCTTCCTTTTTGAAAAGTTAAATTCCTATCGAAAAGTAAGGGCCTGAGGGTGGCAGTGATTGACTAGTTTAAGGTGTAGTGCTTGTGTCTATGATTTCTTAATTCCTTAATATTTTAAATCAAACATTCAATATTTTAAATCATCCCTAAATTATTTTTCACCACCATTAATTTTATTTATAATATAATGGTTTAGGTTTTATCCTACGGGCCAAAATGTGCCTGCGAAGCTCCAATACCCATGGGTCCCAAAATTACATTTGGGTTGTTTGTATATCAGGGCATTAATCTCAAATGCAAACAACCCAAATGCAATTTTGGGCCCCATGGGAATTAGAGCTTCGCAGGTACATTTTGGCTCATAGAATTTAACCCCAATTGTTAGATTATAAATTGAGATCAACAATTCAAATACAATTTTAGGCTTGATGCGTATTGTAGCTCTGTGGGTACATTTTAACCCATGGAATACAACCCCAGCCATTAGATTATAAATAAAATCAATGGTGGTGATAAAAAATTATTGATATTGTCCTAAAGTAACCAATAATTATATAATACTATTGGCAAATTAATTTTTTTTTCTACTATAACTTATATAATTTAGGCAAATCTAATCTAATTAAGTATCAAATATCTTGGCAAATTTTTGAGTTTACAAGTTTAATAAAATAAATGTTCTGGCGATTTAACTAGGACTAAAATAAAATTTTGTAAAAATGTGGCGATTTAGGTCACCTTATAGTTTGAACTATTAGCCAAATTTTGAATCCCCAATCTCAACTATTAGCCAATTGGTGAATATAAGCCACTAAAAAAATTACTGAAGGAGGAGACTCTTGTCTTAATGGTCATTAATTTTTTCACATCATATGTTGCCATCAATGACAAAGGGGTAGATTGTTGTAAGTATGTGCCTAATCGGTGTTGTCATTGATGTCAACATATCTGTGTTGTCATTGGTTACAACTGTGCTCTTACTTTGTTGAGGATATTGAGAAAATTAGCCCCTCTAGTGATAACATTATGTTGCAGCAGAAATAATGCATTACATGCAGAAGAACAGTCTAGAAGAATGCTTCACATTTCCTATAGAATAAATATCTTTGCCTGTGGATTGGAAGTTATTTATCTAATCTTGTCTAAAGATGTTATATTCCAAATTTGAGCCTCTGGTATGAAGAATTGAGTGAGTTATGATCACCAGAGTGAAAACAACTTTTTCTATATGTTTGGTGGTGACAGGGAGAAAGTGTTTTGCTCCGCATTCCTCTGCATTAAAGTATTTTGGTCTGCAATTCTGGAACTAAGTCAGTAGTGATGTTAAGTGCCTTCAACTGCAATGGTTCATGATTTGGTGGTCCGTAAACTCTCTTTTACTTATGACAATGGTTGACAGTGTTGTTCTTGTGCTTTGGTTTGAAGAATATTATTGATAGAGTCATTAGAGATCATGCGGTTGTTCCTGGTGATTACAATGTGCTTGTGGATGTCTCTTGATCATGCTCCTACATTGGGATTGGTCCATAAGGTGTAATTCAGATCATGCATGAAACATTTTCATGAGAATACTTGTGTTAACATTAGTCTTGGCCGACCTAGTTGAATTCATCATCTACGGAGATGCATCAAAGATTGTGATAGCATGTTGTAGAATGGAAGATTGTGTTTGAGTCCTTGCTAAGGCACGATGTGATCCGCATTCATTTCTTTTCTTTGTAAATCTATTTAGGTCTAGACCTATATGATGTAATGTATGTTTGCCAACCTTAGAGATTGTTCCAATGGTTGATGATTGTAATGACGACCTTGATGATCATTCCAAGGTTGATGAAGTGTATAAATACTTGTAATTGAGTCATGAAAATGTATCCAAGTGTGAAAATGCGAAGATAAAGTGAAGTAAGGTAGTAGAGCAGAGCAGAAGTGTTTGTGCCTCAATGGAACTAAACCTTGGCATGGAGTAGATGATGTTATCTCAGTTCAACCCTTTGGCAGTGAGCCACCCATAAGTAGTGAGCCTTTCTTTGCAGTGAGCCCTATAGGTAGCAAGCCTCTATTTTTCAGTATTGATATAACTTATATATTTCTATGGGCTAATGGTGCAGGAGCACCTACAAAATCATGTTTTCTTTTGTAATAAGGTCTATTTGACCAATGCATTTTCATTTCAGTTTGTATCTAGGTTCATTTTGTAAGTCCCAAGTGACTTAGGGGACATTTATCAAAATGTAATCGAATAATGCTAAAAATAGCAATAATGCCAAAAATAGGCAGTAGTGTTTCCCAACTGCTTAGAGTTAGTTTGGTACTACTCAGGGCGAGTTGATAAATGCCCAGAGGAATGACCAAATGATCATTGAATGTAATCAGATTGAAGAAGTGATCGAATGTGATTGCATTGTGTTCAGGAGAAATAAAGCATTTCTGTTCTATCCATTTGTTTTCCATTTTTACAACTGTAAATCGTGTAACTGTAGATTCCCATTCATTTTGCATTTTCCATTGTTGCCATATGTTGCCGTGAAGCATTCCACTAGTGAGATTTCTGTCGAAATCAGTGGAATGGCTTCAATGTACCATATCTGTTTGTTTCCTATTTTGTTTTCCTGTTCTATAGTGCAGATGTTCTAGACTGAGGGTTTTGCGCAGTAAGAATGTCCTAGCATCTTCATGTGCTAGGGTTCATAGGAGGAAAGCTGTGTGATGATGTTTTTGGCAAATCAACCAATGTTACAAGTGACCACCGATGGAACGTGTCTCTCCAAGGGTAAATGCCATCGGGGCATTGATGGAAAGGTGAGAAACTTGGCCGATGGAGTTGAATTGGTGGCTCATCAGCTATTAGTTCATTGACTGCAAAAAAAATTAGGGCATCGGTTTGGTATCCGCTGTGCGCTCCCCATCATATTGGTATCAGAGCCTGGAAAAAGATTTGGGCTGTAAATCGAATTGAGGATTTGCAAGAGTGTTGGTGTTTGGGTGTTGTTTGTGAATGTTTATGTTAGACAAAGAAAGCGAGATAGAGGTAGAGAGGATGCCTCCCAAAAGTATGTCGCAGGATGCCGTTAAGAAGATGATTGAGGAGATGCTTGCATCTAAGTTGGGAGAGTTCAAGTAGTCCAAAGGCAAATAGAGGGAAGATGAAAGTGACAGTGATGAAGGCGATGCAAAAATTGCTGAAACCAGTAAAAAGACAGAGGAGATACTAGTAGACCAGAGGGCATTTTTAAATGCATTAAATTCAGTCAATAAGGACACCATAGATGGGTTGCCTATGTATAGTGGAAGTATGGAAGCTGAAGAGGTGATTGACTAGATTGAGGCATTGAACAATCATTTTGAATATAAAGAAATCCCTGATGATAAGAGGGTTAAGTTGGCAAAGGCAAGATTGTAGGGATCTGCTCTTGCATGGTAGAATTATGAACAAGGAGAGAGAGTCAAGGTGGGGAAGAATATGATAACCTCCTGGGAAAGGATGAAGACCAAACTCAAGGCACAGTTCTTACCCCTAGACTATGATGTGCAGATGTATAAGAAATTGTAGAACCTCAGGTAGAGAGACCTTGATGTGAATGCATACGCCCAAGAGTTTCATAAACTCAGTCTTAGAACAAAGAGACAGGAAGAAGAGTCAGAGAAGGTGGCTAGGTACTTGAATGGCCTAAGGATGAACATCCAAGATGAGATCAGCATCTTAAAACCAGACACAGTGAACAAGTGTTTCCAAATGGCCTTAAGGGCTAAAGAGAAGATAAAGAGAAAGAGTGAGTAGAACAATAGAGGCAGAGGTGGAAGGAATTTCAGAGGTAGAGGCAGTTTTGGAGGAAGAAGTCCTAACCAGAGGCCTATTGGTGAGTCTAGCCAAGAAGAGCAAGTTGGGGACTCCAGTAGCAGAGGAGGCTACCGAGGAAGAAGGCCTAATGGAAGAGGTGGGACAAATGGATCAGGTAGACGATCCAAACTCTCTAATATGAGATGTTATAACTGCAATTAGATAGGGTACCTAGCATACAAGTGTCTAGAGAAGGCCTCAACTTCTCATGGTGGTGAGAAGAGAACCACTTTGATTCAAGAAGATGCAAGGAGTGTGACATCTCCTGAAGTGAATCTAGAATAAAAAATGGGAGAGAATTTGATGATCAAGAGGACGTTGCTCAAGGAACTAGTGCAGGCGGAATCATCACAAAGAAGGGCTTTGTTTAGAATCAACTACAAGATCCAAGGCAAGGTTTGTAAAGTCATTATTGACTCTGGTTCTATTGATAACATTATATCTTTGGAAGAAGTGAATAAGTTGAAGTTAGAAAAGATACCCCATAGCAGTCCATATAAAGTCAATTGGTTGAACAAGGGGCAACATGTACTCATCAATGAACATGCATGGGTAGAATTCAGTATTAAGGGGTATAGAGATAAGATCTTGTGTGACATCCTTCCAATGGATGATTGCCATCTTTTGTTAGGTAGACCCTGACAGTTTGACAAAAAGGCTCATCATGATGGAGAAAAGAATGCTTACTCATTCCAAAAGGATGGTGCAACTTATAGGATACAATCATTGGTAGAAGAGGATCGATAGCATGTAGGGTCTAGTGTAATGCTGGTAGGAGAAAAAGAATTCATGGATACACTAAAGGAAGGTGATGGAGTAGGTTTTTCTTTGATTGTGAAACCTAAGGAGGAAACGAAGAAAAGTGTGAGAGAAGTAGGGCCTAAAGAGGTCAGAGATTTGCTTGATAGTTACAAAGGAGTAATTGCAAAGGATATACCTGATTCCCTAGCACAAATCAGAGATATTAGCCATCAGATAGATCTCATACCAGGAGCAGTACTTCCTACTAAGGCAACATATAAAATGACCCCTCAATAGAATAAAGAGATAGCAAAATAGATTCAAGAACTCATAAATAAAGGGCTGATAAGGAAGAGTCTTAGTCCATGTGCAGTACCTACTATTTTAACCCCAAAGAAAGATGGGAAATGGAGACTGTGTATTGATTCTAGGGCAATAAATAGGATAACCATTAGGTATAGGTTTCCTATTCCTAGAATAGAAGATCTAATGGATTGTTTGGGAGGGGCTACTTATTTCTCCAAAATAGACTTGAAGAGTGGGTACCATCAGATAAGGATAAGAGAAGGGGATGAGTGGAAGACAACTTTCAAAACCAATGAAGGGTTGTATGAGTGGCTTGTGATGCCATTTGGTCTTTCAAACGCCCCTAGCAACCTTATGAGGCTGATGAATGAGGTGTTGAAGGAATTTATAGGAAAATTTGTGGTAGTCTACCTTGATGATATTTTGGTGTTTAGTAAGAGCAAGGAAGAGCACTTGAAACATTTGGAGATAGTCTTGAAGAGGCTGCAAGATCAGAAGTTACTGATAAACTTGGAAAAGTGTGACTTCATGAAACAAGAATTGGTGTACCTAGGTTTTGTCATCTCTAAGTGTGATTTGAAAATGGATCCTTCCAAGGTAGAAGCTATTTTGAATTGGCCTACACCCAGGACAACAGGAGAGGTCAGAAGTTTCTATGGTTTGGCCACATTTTATAGGAAATTCATTAAGAACTACAGTGACATCTATGCACCTATGTTGGAGACCATCAAGGGTGGAGGTAAGATGAAGTTTGTGTGGACGAAAGAGGCAAATCAGAGTTTTGAAAGTCTGAAACAAAAAGTTGCTAAATTCCTTGTTTTAGTATTACCTAATTTCAATAAGGTTTTCATGATTGAATGTGATGCAAGTGGGTTGGCCATAGGAGCAGTATTGAGCCAAGAAGGTAGACCAGTAGCCTTTTTAGTGAAAAGTTAAATGAAGCCAAGAGGAAATACTCATCTTATGATTTAGTGTTGTATGCTATGGTACAAGCCCTGAAAAAATGGAGGCACTACTTTCTTCCTAAGGAATTTATTGTATACACCGACAATCATGCTCTTAGTTTTTTGAATGGGTAGGAAAAGCTCAGTCATAGACACATGAAATGGGTGGAAAGTCTTCAAGCATACACCTTCATCATCAAACATAAGAAGGGAATAACCAATAAGGTTGCTGATGCTCTAAGTAGAAGGGTGTTGACAGTGCAAGAAGTGCAGTTACAAAGTATGGGTGTTGAGTCACTCAAAGGATTGTATGAAGAGGACCATGATTTTAAGGAGATTTACAGGGTATGTAGCGAGTTTGCCAATGCTTTCCACAGTGACTTTTCAGGTTATACATTGTAGGATGGACTTTTGTTTAATGGAAGTCAACTCTGTATCCCTAAGTGTTCAATGAGGGATAATATTGTGAAGGAAAAACATAGTGGTGGTTTAGGAGGATATTTTGGGCTTGATAAGACCTTAGATCTTGTTAGAAGGTTTTACTTTTGGCCAAGGATGCAATCTGATATTAGAAGGTTTGTTGAGAGTTGTATGATTTGACAGAGAGCAAAGGGAATCTCAACCAATGCAGGACTGTACCAACCTTTGCCCATACCAAATAGACCTTGGGAAAGTTTGAGTATGGATTTTGTGATGGGATTGCCCAAGACAAGGATAGGTTATGACAGTGTGTTTGTTGTGGTATATAGATTCAACAAAATGGCACACTTTATTCCTTGTAAGACCACCAATGATGCTAGTTACATTGTAGGTTTGTTCTTTAAAGAGATTGTCAGGATTCATGGATTACCTTTGAGTATTGTATTTGATAGAGACAACAAATTTGTGGGACATTTCTGGAGAACCTTGTGGAAAAGATTGGGTACAAATTTGTCTTTTAGTTCAGCCTATCATCCTTAGACTGATGGTCAAACTGAGGTTGTCAATAGGTCATTAGGCAATCTGTTGAGATGTTTGACAATAGAACAAGGCAGTAGTTGGGATATGGTACTCCCACAAGTAGAGTATGCCTATAATGATTCTACAAATAGAAGTACAGGTCTAAGTCCTTTTGAAGTTCTTTATGGTAGTCATCCTAGAGGAATTTTTGAATTGTGAGATGTTCAAGGGATGGACAAAAGGAGTGGATATGCTAATACATTTGTAGAGGCTATGCAAGAGATCCATCAACAAGTCAGGGATACTCTACACCAAAATAGTCAAAAGATCAAGGCTAGAGTGGATCAAAGATGAAGGGATGTGCAGTACCAAATAGGAGATATGGTCATGATTCATCTCAACAAGAACTAACTACCCAAGGGAAGCCATGTAGCAAGTTGATGATGAGGAAAATTGGACCTTGTCAGATTCTAGAAAAATATGGTTCTAATGCTTACAAAATTGAACTCCCTTATGATATCGTTATTTCACCTATCTTCAATGTTGTTGATCTAACATTATATAAGAGTCCTGATATAGGAGAAGGTACAATAGATTTTGTCCAAGACAATGCGGAGTGGGCGCAACATTTACCACCTAAAGAACCACCAAAGATGGAGTGTATTTTGGATAGCAGGACAACCAAGAAGACCAGAAATTAGACTTATTTTGAGCACTTAGTCAAATGGCAAGGACTTCCAGACTCAAAGGCCACATGGATGCTGGAAGTAGACATCAAAAAGCAGGGTGGTGATTTGCAGCAGTTAGTCTCTAAGAGGACTTGAGACAACTTTCACCAGGGGAGTATGGTGCAGGAGCACCTACAAAATCATGTTTTCTTTTGTAATAAGGTCTATTTGACCAATGCATTTTCATTTCAGTTTGTATCTAGGTTCATTTTGTAAGTCCCAATTGACTTAGGGGACATTTATCAAAATGTAATCAAATAATGCTAAAAATAGCAATAATGCCAAAAATAGGCAGTAGTGTTTCCCAACCACTTGGATTGATCTCCCAGCCACTTGGAGTTAGTTTGGTACTACTCAGGGTGAGTTGATAAATGCCTAGAGGAATGACCAAATGATCATTGAATGTAATTATATTGAAGAAGTGATCGAAATTGATTGCATTGTGTTAAGGAGAAATAAAGCATTTCTGTTCTGTCCATTTGTTTTCTATTTTTACAACTGTAAATCATGTAACTGTAGATTTCCATTCATTTTGCATTTTCCATTGTTGCCATATGTCACCGTGAAGCATTCCACTGGTGAGATTTCTGTCAAAATCAGTGGAATGGCTTCAATGTACTATATCCGTTTGTTTCCTGTTTTGTTTTCCTATTCGATAGTGCAGATGTTCCGAACCGAGGGTTTCATGCAGTAAGAATGTCCTAGCATCTTCATGTGCTAGGGTTCATAGAAGGAAAGCTATGTGATGGAGTTTTTGGTGAATCAGCCAATGTTACAAGCGACCATTGATGGAACACGTCTCTCCAAGGGTAAATGCCATCAGGGCATTGATGGAAAGGTGAGAAACTTGGCCGATGGAGTTGAATCAGTGGCTCATCAGTTGTTAGTTCGTTGACTGCAAAAAAATTAGGGCATCAGTCTGGTATTCGCTGTGTGCTCCCCATCAGCTAACACCCACCATGGTTTTTCCCTTTTAGGGTTTTCCATGTAAAAATTTGGTGTCTCCTATGTTGATTATGCTGTTGTGTTGAGATTTTCATTTTATGCTTTCATGGTTATATCTGAATATAAGTAATTGATAAGTTGATGATTATAATTGGTTAAAAGTTTTAAGATAACTAATTCACCCCCTCTCAGTTGTCTGGTGTAGTCCAACAACAACAACATGCTAACACAAACTCCAAAGCATAACTGCAAGTAGTGAAAACAACCAAGTCAGCCAAAATTGGTGTTAACACTAAGACCTTTAGGAACACACTTCATCCATGATCCAAATTACACTTTGTGAACCAATAAAAAGGTAGTAACATGATCTAGAGACAACCACAAGCACATTACAATCACCAAGAACTTATGTACAACCCCCAAACATTCTATCCAAAAGATTCTTCAAACTAAAGCACTTAAACATTACTGTCAGCCACTGTCATAATGGAAAGATCGCTTGGGAAGCACCAAATCATGAACCATTTGAACTGAAGGCACACAACATTATTAAAAACTTAATTCTAGAATTGCAAATTGTAAAACTTAAATGCAGAGAAATACGAAGCAAAATACATTCTCCTGTCATCATTGAATACTTAGAAAAATAGTTTTTACTCTGGTGAACAGAACTCACTCAAATCTTCATACTAGAGGCTCAAACTTGAAACATAGAAACTACAGACATCCCTTAACATAACTTCCAAACTGTAGACAAAGATATTCAATCTATATGATATGCAGAGCAAAACACTGCACTGTTCTTCTTAGACACTTTCTCAAACTCATTCAAATAATTTCCTTCGATGCTGACCTTAGGTGTTGACATCAATGACAACACTTATTGCTCATATTTGCAACATAAGCTTGATTTGTAAAAGATTTCTAGTATATGACATGTGTGTGATCTGTATGTTTCGGGTTGGACCACCCTAGGAAACTATAATTTTTTAGACTTATAATCATTTATTCACTTTAATTATATGATTATTTTGAGATTTGTGTATGAGATTACTTTACTCTATTGTACCAAGATGAACTAATTTATCTGTATCTTATTCATGATGCATATGGAAGTCATCATCATACGGAGGAAATGAGCAAAGACTCTAACACCAGAAGAGCATGAAGCTAAGAATGCGAAGAAAAGAGTAGGAATGAGGCAACTTCACAAATGTAGGAAATTGTCAACCATAGAATCTAAGACATACCACTGTTGCCAATTCAAGAGGAGCATGAATCATCTAATCAAGCTAAGAGAGAGATGGAATTGGTGGCACAAAGGTAATGAATGCAAAACCTTTGTTCAACGAGGAAATTGAATCTCAGAGTTGGAGGCATTCTATCTTTCACAGGTGAAGTTGAAGGTACACCATCATTCTCTTCTCAAGTTGGAGGCACTCCATCTTTTACAGGTCAAGTTGTAGGTACATCATCATTCTCTTCTCAAGTTGGAGGCACACCATCATTCACATGTCAAGTTGAAGGTACACCATATTCTCCATCTCAACTTCAAGGCTTTTCATCTTTTCCATCTCCAATTGAAGGTACACCATCTATCCTATCTCAAGTAAATATTGAAGAAATTCCTAATACTGAGTCAACTTTACCATTGAAAATGTCTCCTAGAATTTTGCATAGAAATCCTAAGTTTCCATTTGATATTGATGAGAATGTTTTGAAGCCCATGCGAGATAAGATTCCCAAGCATACTTGCCAAAAATATGCCAAAAAGATATGGAAATTATCTTTTGAGAACTTAAATGAAACTGGAAGATGCCAACAATTTGTTGAATTGATGAGAAATCTAAAATTTAGGGCCATTATGAATATTCTTGGCCTAAGAACATCAGATGCTTCAAGTGAAAAATCAATTGTAAAGAATCTAATGAGTGCATATGAGAGTGTGGGTTCCACCTCACACACCAAGGATATTAATGTCACACGACGTGCCATTACTTTGACAATAGTAAGCCATCAAACAAAGAAAGCTCGCCTCATTAGAAAAACAAGTGAAGAATTGAAAATAAGTAGAAAAACTCTAATGAGAGATATTGAAAGGCATGAAAGAGTTGATAACCCAAATACCAATGAATTGTGGGCATTCTTTGGGAGACTCCCATGGAAAGATAAATTTGTTGTTGAAGCCTTGAGATCCCTCATTGAAGGATTTTGGAAAAATAACACAAGGGTATCTCCTAATGCAAGAGATGTTGTAAGAAGGAGAATTGGTTGTTGAAAATGTGATCCACATCCAAAACATTTTTTGGATGTGACTCAAACATAATTTTTCAAGAATTTCAAGAGATGTATCCTCAAATCAAAATTAGTCAAAAGTATTTTGAAATGGTAAAGCCTTTTTAAGTCAAAATAAATCACACACGTACAACTTGTTGTAGAGTACATATTGAGTTTTCTAATCATTATGGTGTTTATAGATATATATGTATAGATTTCTATACTAACGATGTTTTACATGAGTGTAATATAAAGTGTCCACCTAGATCTTCAAGAGATTTCATATCAAGCAACTTATGTGAAAGAGTGGATGGTCAATTATTCCACAAGAACATATGCTTGGATGGCATGTGTGATCATTGTGGTGGGTTGCCACATTTGCCAATTTGTGAACATATGGAGAACACACATGCAATTGGAAATGAACTAGTAAGTTTTGGTAAATATAAGACAATGGTATATAGTCTAAAAGATGGTAAAGAAGCAAAAAGGTGTGAATTGGTCATTGAAAAGATTCCAATGTATCAATTTATCTCTATTTTTTGAGAGAATATAGTTTACAAGTATGTAAGGCATACCCATAGAGCTCGATGGTTGGACTTGCAATTCAAGTTATACAACAACACATTTCCAATTGATACCATCATTTCAGTTGTTGACTTTGTAGAGAACTACACACTACAACTACAAAATGAGGTGCAATCATAGTATTACAACTCTATGCAGGTTGCTATATTTGTGCATATAGCATTCATTCATGTATATGACAATACAAAGAATGAAAAAAAGATCTTAAGGGAGTATCAATTTTATATCAGTGATGATCACACACATTCTATAGGGTTTGTGCAAGGGTGCTTTCAGATATTCTACCGTGATTTGACTAGCAGGTGTAGATCATTTGGTTAACATATCATATGGTTAGATAATTGTGCATCACAATTCAAGAACTTGCAGATGTTCTATTGGTTGAGTAGGATGATTTGTGTTCAACAAATGTGGAATTTCTCTGAGGCTAGACATGGAAACAGGGAGCATGATGGTGCAAGAGCATGTATCAAAAGAGCATTAGCATGAGAAGAGTTGAAGTACAAAGACAATGCAAAGTTGACAAATGCGAGGTCTATTGTTGAATGGTGTAACACATCAATGGGTCTAGGTAATGAAGGTAAGTCTAGAGTTTGTAGATATTTTTAGTTGGTTGATGATACTAACATTGCAAAATATGAGGATTGATGTATATTGATTAGATTGAGTGAGCTACACTCTTTTAGAAGCTCTAATGCTGGTTCATGGAGTATTCATATGTGGCAGATGGTATGATTTTGTTCTTCATGTACAGATCAAGCTTGGTATGATTGTGAGTCAAAGGAGTGGATCGATGAATGGTGTACAAGAAGCCTAAGCCCGATTGACACATATTGACTCCTGAAAACACTACAACTCACATAGATTGAATCATCAGTTGACTTTGACCATGTTTCAGATCTAGTTCAACCATGTATTATCAACATTCAAATTTAATAAAATTCAATTTTCCATCTTATTTTACAATTTTTTAGTATTGTTGACTATATTCATTGAACTGAATGCACATATCAATGTAGGGCATGCTTATGTAGTTATTGTAGCTAAAGACAATGAAGAAGAAACATATTATTATTTGTGTCATTATGTTGAGGCAAAAAATAAATTAGATGCCCTTGTTATAGATGGAGAAAACATTGAGTACCCTACATGATCAGTGGTTGTTACCTATGGAACATGGCTTAGAAGGTACCTAGTGAAGAAGTCTGATGTGTGGTTGTTTGAGGACTTTGACACACATAGGAAGATTCTTCATTATTCTAATCTTGTTGTGGCATTAAACATTCATTTGATCAAATATGGGTGTAGACCATTGAACATGACCTTGTGGAAGGTTTGTGAGTTTAACCACGAGGCAATACCCAACACAATAAAGAGTAGAGCAAACCTGGATGGTTCATTATATTGAATCAGTGGAATCACAGAAAGATATATTATTTTTCTATGCTATCCTCATTTCACCTTCTATATTTTTGACATCTACCTTACCTTCTTATATGTGCTCCTTGGACATGGTTGATTAGCTTTGTTTCATTATAGAGTTCATTGGTGTAGTCATTTTAGCTAAATAGTGCAATTGCATTTGCATGCAGGATTTAAGTATGATGGAGGTAGGCATAATCAGTATAAAGTTTCTTTTGGAAGAAAAGTAAGGTAGGTTTTCATAATTATTTCATGATGATATGTCCTTTAGTGATATTTCATATTGAGTTTTAATGATGTTACTATGAGTTTTAATGACAAACCCTCATTTTCTTCTTCACATTTGGTGCTAACAATCGATAGCAGTGGTAAGGGAAGCCTTAATTGATGCCCTACAACACATTGGATCAAGTGAGAACACCTTTATAGTACTAAATTTTCATCTACTAGAAAGGTATTAGGATTGAATTTTTACATTTGACATCTCCTGGGGCCAAACAAATGGCACCAAAATGTCCAAGTGGGTAGGTAAATGCTAGGGGAGATGTCTTTTCAGTGGTGAAGCCTCTTGGTCGTTCTCTACTACATTAGGTGGAGACAGTCTCTTAAGAGCCCTAAGACAAAAAAGGTGTCAAATTTGGATCGACTGTTCTATCAAATTATGACACCTAGGAACATCTTATTTGCATGTATAGGTGGATGTTAGGTCCACCTACAAATACTTACCTCAATTTTTTTAAAATCAATTTCGTTTACCTATGGTGGCAAGGAACACATTGTTCCAAAATGCATTAGTTTTATGCAGTGGAAAGGTGTTAGGAGTGAAATTTTGTATTCCACAACTTGTGGGGCCAAATTGACTATGCTAATGCATTGGGGTGGGTAGGTAAATGCTAGGGGAGGTTTTGTTTTGTGTGCCAAGTGTTTCAGTTGTTCTGGGCAGTAGACTACCGACAAAGTCACTTAAGATCCCTAAGAGCAAAAACCTAACGGAGCAGTTCTCAAAATTCATGGCAGCTGGGAATGTTCCATTCAAACCTATAGGTGTATGTGGGGTCCATTCACAATAACCTCTCCCAGTTTTTGTCAACTCCGATCCATTTGATTATGCTAGAATTAAATGCATTCTTGCAAAATGCTTCAGTTTCATGTAGTGGAAATGTGCTAGGAGTGAAATTTTTCATTCAATAGCTTGTGGGGCCATATCAACTATGCCAATGCATCAGGGTGGGTGGGTAAATGCTAATGGAGGTCTTGTTTTGTGCACCAAGTGTCCCAGTCATTTCAGGTTGTAGGCTATCGACAAAGTCACTTAAGATCCCTAAGAGCAAAAAACTGCCAAACTTTGATAGAGTATTTCTCAAAATTTATGGTAGCTGGGAATGTTCTATTTAGCCTACAAGTTTATGTGGGGTCCATTCACAATAACCTCTCCCAATTTTGGTCAACTCCAATCTGTTTGACCACGCCAAAATTAAATGCATTCTTGTAAAATGCATCAATGGCATACAACACAACCTTGCAAGGAGCCATATTTTTCATTCTACTCATCATGGGGCTGAACTGATTACACCAATGCATCAGGGTGGGTGGGTAAATGCTAGGGGAAGTCTTGTTTTATGTGCCAAGTGTCGTAGTTGTTCCGAACAGCAGGCTACCGACAAAGTCACTTAAGATCCCTACGAGCAAAAAATTGCCAAACTTTAATGGAGCAATTCTTGAAATTTGTGGCAGCTAGGAATGTTCCATTTATAACTACATGTGCATGTGTGGTCTGCCTACAATAACCTCTCCCATTTTTGGTCAAATCATATCTATTTGACTATGTCAAAATTAAATGCATTCTTGCAAAATGCATCAGTGGCATGCAGCACAACCTTGCCAGGAGCCATATTTTTCATTTTACTCATCGTGGGGCCAAACCGACTATGAAAACATGTCGAGGTGGGTGGGTAAATGCTAGGGGAGGTATTGTTTCATGTGCCAAGTGTCTCAGTCATTCCCGATTGCAGGCTATTGACAAAGTCACTTAAGATCCCTAAGAGCAAAAAACTGCCAAACATTGATGGAGCAGTTATCAGAATTCATGGTAGCTAGGAATGTTCTGTTTGGACCTATAGGTGCACATGGGGTTTTTCCACAATAACCTCTCCCAATTTTGGTCAACTCCAATCTCTTTGACCATGCTGAAATTAAATACATTCTTGCAAAATGCTTCAGTTTCATGCAGTGGAAATGTGCTAGGAGTGAAATTTTGCATTCCACAACTCATGGGGCTAAATTGACTATGCCAATGCATTGGGGTGGGCAGGTAAATGCTATGGGAGGTCTTTTTTCATGCACCAAGTGTCCTAATCATTTTGGGTTGTAGGCTACTAGTAAAGTCATTTACCGATAACCAACAACTTGGAACGACTGGGACACTTAGCGCACAAAATGAGACCTCCCCTAGCATTTAATTGCCCACCCTAATGTTTTGGCATAGTCGGTTCAACCCCGCAATGAGTAGAACGAAAACTATGTCTCCTGGCAAGGTTGTGATGCATGCCACTAATGTATTTTGCAAGAATGCATTTAATTTCTATTGAATGCACAATACAACTAAGAGGGGGGGTGAATCAGTTGTATCCAAAACTTTAAGTCCTCACAAACATAATCACTTTCACATTAGTTCACTTAAACCCTTATTCTGTTATGAAGATTAAACATGAAAAAAAGATAACAAAAAATTAAACACATCAACACCATGCACAAGAGAACACCAAATAGTGAGGATTAGCTCACAATTTAAAATAGTATCAATACTAAATTACAAAGAGGCTAACTGCCAAAGGGATCACTATCCAAGGAGTCACTATCCAAAGAAATGCTCACTGCAATAGGCTCACCACCACGAGGGCTCACTGCTAAAAGAAAAGGCTCACTACCATGAATTGATATGATAGCATCTACCACATGCCTAAGTTTAGTTCCATTGAAGCACAACAATCATCTCCTTCACAGCCTCTTTGAAAATTGTAGATGACTTCTGCTCACTGCATTAGGTCTTCTACCACATGAAAGTCCCTACTGCCTCTGATTCAAATTCATAACACAAATATCCTCATCTTCACACATGCCCACATTTACATGAATCCTTTACACTTATTTATATCAATCATCAACCTTGAAACATTCACCAAGGTCAGAAACACACTTTACAACCTTTGAAACAATCTCCAAGTTCAGAAAACATATAGATTTCAAATTAGGTCTAGACCTAAACATTCCCATAGAGCAAAGGAATGAAGACAAATCACTTCATATCTTAGTTTGGACCTAAAAACTTCTTCACACACTTTAACATGCTTCCACAATCCACAAAGCACATTCACAAAGAGTGTAAGCATTCACCAAGGTCAGAAACACACTTTACAACCTTTGAAACAATCTCCAAGTTTAGTTCCATTGAAGCACAACAATCATCTCCTTCACAGCCTCTCTAAAAATTGTAGATGACTTTTGCTCACTATATTAGGTCTTCTACCACATGAAAGTCCTTACTGCCTCTGATTCAAATTCACAACACAAATATCCTCATCTTCACACATGCCCACATTTACATGAATTCTTTACACTTATTTATATCAATCATCAACTTTGAAACATTCACCAAGGTTAAAAACACAATTTACAACCTTTGAAACAATCTCCAAGTTCAGAAAACATATAGATTTCAAATTAGGTCTAGACCTAAACATTCCTACGAAACAAAGGAATGAAGGTAGATCACTTCATATCTTAGTTTGGACCTAAAAACTTCTTCACATACTTCAGCACGCTTCCATAATCCACAAAGCACATTCACAAAGAGTGTAAACAATCAGGTCAACTAAAACTAGTGTTGACACTAGGATCTTTAGGCACACACTTCCAAGAACACTACCATAACTTGCAAACCAAGCACAATCCTTTAACATGATCTAGAAACACCC
Source organism: Cunninghamia lanceolata (assembly GCA_027924645.1). Classification (NCBI taxonomy): domain Eukaryota; kingdom Viridiplantae; phylum Streptophyta; class Pinopsida; order Cupressales; family Cupressaceae; genus Cunninghamia; species Cunninghamia lanceolata. The sequence continues at coordinate 3,244,579 of BSBN01000771.1, forward strand.
ATGAACAACATGAAATCACCTGGGAGCCAATAAATCCAGCTACAACAAATATCAATTCACAATTCCTTTGGATAGAACATAGATATGGACCCTATGAACAATCAGATCTAGAACCACAAGACCAAAAACTAAATTGCAGAGAAATGCAGAGCAAAATACTTTCTCTCAGTCACACTGCAAACATTGCCAGGCACAATCTTCAAACTGGTGAACATAACTCTCAAACCACAATGTTTCAGAGAACTAAATTTTGGATCTAACATCTTCAATTACTTCTCTAAAACATATCCAAACCTCACATTCCAGTCTTCAACACAGGAGAAATGTGCAGCAAAAACTCAGACAGTATCCAATAAGCCAAAATACTTCTTCACAATACTGTCTTCAGTATTTATCAAATTTTCTCAAAAGCACTTGGAACCCCAACAACAAGAACAATATGTTAATATCATTAATAGTTTTACAATCCATTTAGATCATCTTAACACAATAACTTAATCACCCAACAATAACAATAGAAGATATAGTTGACACCAATGACAACACAAACATGTTGACATCAATGACAACACCGATTAGCACATACTTGCAACAATCTTCCCCTTTATCATTGATGGCAACATATGATGTGAAGAACCATCATGACATAATTCTACACTAGTCTCACTCTCCCTCTTTCTTTTATACATCTTACTCTCTCTTTATTTTTCACATGAACTCTCTCCCCCTTTGACATCAATGGCAAAGGGTGACACACCTTCTTCAGTCTTTCCCCCCCTAAGTATGATACTACACATACTTGCACTAATATCAACTATTCTAAATGCCTCCCCACTAGGAGTGTACATCAAGCTATACTAGATCTTACTCCCTCTGACTGTAATATTCTTCAATTCCACTACCTTCTCCCCCTGAGAGGAAGCCTCCAACTCAGTTCTCGGAGGAAAAATCTATACCAAAGGTTGGCTCAGGCTCATCCTTGACTTCATTGACATACTTCTTGATCCATATCTTGTTCATATTCTTCTTGGTTTCTGTCAGATCAACCTTTTGCACTGGTTTCTTCTTTTTTTTACTGGATTATTCTTCTTCATGCTCTTGCTTTTGCAGAACTTTGCAATAAGTCCAAGCCTATTGCAATCATAGCACATAACATTCCTCTAACCGTTGTTCCTTCGATTCATTTTGGACCTACATTGGTTAGCCTTGTGTCCAAATCTATTGCATGTAAAGTAGTTGCAATTGAAAGATTGAGCTTTCCTTCCATTGTTATAACCATTCCTTATCTGACTTCTACATTCACTAGCTCTATGACCAATTCTCTTGCATGTAAAGCACTAACTAAAGAAAGATGGAACATTTTGATTCATTCTGCTCCTACATTGAGTAGCCTTATGACCGAACTGACCGCATGAATAATAATAACCATTGAAAGATGGGTACCTTTGATCATTTGGTTGGTTGACTGGTGGTCTTCTACGTCCATTCCTTTGATTTTAGATCTACTTACCTTTGTCCTTCTTGTTCTCAACATTCAATGCTTGACCTGATTTGGAACTTTCACCTTTCTCAATTCCCAAGCCTTCTTTGTCATTAGGGCTCTTCTAACTAGCAATCATCTCATCAAGATTTGTAAAACTTATCTTGAACTTTTCTTCATAGCTCTTTACCTTCTCCAAGTTTGAGTTTAGGTTCACAACTTCTTGTTCAAGCTTTGTACAATCTTTAGTTTTATCTTTCAGACATTTCCCAATTCTTGCTTTTTCTTCTTTTAGATCAATCATGGATTCATTTGCTAATCTCAATTTTTCACTATCCTCTTTAGGTCTTTGTTTAAGCTTCTTGACTTTCTCTCTTCGCTTTCTGATGCATTCATTTTCTTCTTTAACATTCTCCTTTAAATCCATGTTTTCTCCTTTAGATCTCTCTAGGACTTCAAGAGCAATTTTAAGTTCTTCAATGTTAGAGAACATCCATTATTCTTCTGAAGATTTAACTGTAGAAATCTTTTCTTCTATAGCTCTGATCCAATGCTCATCATTGCAAGCCTCACTCACTATTTTAGGTTCAACTTTAGAAATCAAATATAGATTTATTTTTTCTTCACCAGCTCTGCATCCTGTCAATGTGTCTTTGCTTTTATCAGTAATGATTTGTTCTTCAGTGTGATGCCTTTGCATCTACTTGGGCATTTCAGACATTCTTTCTGGAGCTTCTTGTTCTTCAGCCCACATTTATTTTTCTTTACTTTGTACCTCCCCTTTTGTAGCAATTTCTTTTTCTCTACAAGAGAACCCATATGATTCTAATACATATTCATTAACTTCTAGATATTTCTATACGTCTTCATCAACCTTAACATTAGTACTTTCAACAATCTTCTCTAGTCTTCTGTTATAGCATTGGCAAGCTTTGCTCTTAGTAGAATACCCAAGGAAAAAACCTTCATCATACTTTGCATCATCCTTTCCTATTTCTTCCTTTCTTCTAATAAAACATTTGCTTCCAAATATTTTGAAATATTTAGCAGTGGGAGTCCTTCCATACCATAGCTCATAGGGAGTCTTTGTATCATTTGATTTCACCTATACTCTATTTTGTATGCAGACAATAGTATGAATTTCTTCTCTCCAATATACTTCCAGTATTTTTGCTTCCTTTATCATTGTCCTAGCAACTTATTGAACAACCATGTTCTTCATTTCAACCACTCCATTCTGCTGAGCAAATAACTGCATCTTTATCCCATGATTCTCACAAAACACATTGAACTCATTAGAAGTAAACTCTCCTCTTTTGTTAGACCTCAAACACTAGATTCTCAAATTTATTTCATTCTCAACCATTACTTTAAATGCCTTGAACTTGTCTAGGACTTCTAATTTTTCTCTAAGAAAAGTAACCCAAGTCATTATTGAATAATCATCAATAAGTAGCATGAAATACATGTCACCTTGTAGACTTCTTGTTCTTGTGGGACCACAAAGGTCTATATGAACCAATTCCAACAATTCGGTAGAAGATTTTTCTTCATCTTGTAAACTTCCTCTTGCTTTCTTTCTCTCTTGACACTCCTTGCAGATGATACTGATAGGTTTTGTAATCTCTAGTAGATCTTTCACAGCTTGAATTGAACTTATCCTTATCAGATTATCAAGATCGATGTAATGTGCAATCTCCTATGCCAGAGCCAACTCCCATTGATATGAGTAATAGAGAAATAATTGTCACCTTCTCTGAGATGATAAAGGTTTCCTTTTGTCCTTTTTCCAGTAGCTATCATAGTTCTGGACTTCTTTCTGATCTCAAAACCATCATCCTAAAATACAAGATTGTATCCTTTTCTACACAATTGTCCAACACTCAAGAGATTTTGCCTTAAACTTTTAACATAAAGAACACAATTAGTATTAAGTTTTCCATCGAGACTAATTGAGCCTCTTTCACATATCTCAACAATACAATTATCACCAAATGTAACTGATCCTCGATCACATTTATCAAAATTAACAAACTTGCTTCTATCACCAGTCATATGATTTGAGCAACTACTGTCAATATAGTTCTTTTCTTGAAAAGTATCTTCACTATTAAGACTTACCTCCAGAGCATTTTCTTTCATACATCCGTTAGGTTTAGTACCACAAGTGTCATCCTTTGAATTAGTGAGCAAGTGCAATCATTAACTTCATTGTCTTCAACATCAGGTTCAGATATACAGTAGCTTTTCTTAGGCACTTTTCTTTCATTTTCCTTTTTCTTACTTCTCAAAATTGTTTTTAGACATCTTGATGCATAATGACCAATCTTGCCACAACTAAAACACTTGAGAGACAACTTCTCCCTATGCTTATCAGTATATGATTTTATTCTTCTCCCAAAGTTAGCTTCCATATCATCAAAAATCTTTTGATCCATCTCCACAATCTTCTTATAATTGCTAGTCCTGATTGTAGTTACAACTAAGTTCCAAACTTCATATCCAAGAGGGATTAGAGAGCTCACTATTCTCATTTTCAGAGAATAAATAGAGAAACATCCTTCCTATGCATCATCCTAGATCTACCTTAAGTTTTTAGGCTTTCTTCCAAGGCACCCTTGTTCTGATACCAATTGTTGAATGCACAAGACAACTAAGGGGGGAGTGAATCAGTTGTATCCAAAACTTTAAGTCCTCACAAACATAATCACATTCACATTAGTTCACTTAAACCCTTATTCTATTATGAAGATTAAACATGAAAAATAGATAACGAAAACTTAAACACATCAACAACATGCACAAGAGAACACCGGATTTTTACGTGGAAAACCCTAAAAGGGAAAAACCATGGTAAGGATTAGCTCACAATATAAAGTAGTATCAATACCGAATTACAAAGAGGCTAACTACCAAAGAGCTCACTGCTTAAGGACTCACTGTCCAAAGAAATGCTCACTGCCAAAAGAAAAGACTCACTACCATGAAATGATATGATAGCATCTACCACATGCTTGAGTTTAGTTCCATTGAAGCACAACAAGCATCTCCTTTACAGTCTCTCTAAAAATTATAGATGACTTCTGCTCATTGCATTAGGTCTTCTACCACATGAAAGTCCCTGTTGCCTCTGATTCAAATTCACAACACAAATATCCTCATTTTCACACATGCCCATATTTACATGAATCCTTTACACTTATTTATATCAATCATCAACCTTGAAACATTCACCATGGTCAGCAACATGCTCTACAACCTTTGAAACAATCTCTAAGGTTGGCAAACATACAGATTTCAAATTAGGTCTAGACCTAAACATTCTTGTGGAGTGAAGGAATGAAGGTAGAGCAATTCACAACTTAGTTTGGACCTAAAAACTTCTTCACACACTTCAACACGCTTCCACAATCCATGAAGCACATCCATAAAGAGTGTAAACAATGAGGTCGACCAAAACTAGTGCTGACAATAAGATCTTTAGGAACACACTTCCAAGAACACAACCATAACTTGTAGACCAAGCACAAGACTTTAACATGATCTAGAAATAGCCACAAACAACATGAAATCACCTAGGAGCCAACAAATCTCACTTGAAGATAATTCATAGACTACTCACAACCAACACTGCCAAGCTTTGCTACTCAAGAAAACTACATTCTAGAGCATAAAATCACAAGTCCTTTGGATAGGACATAGATATGGACCCTATGAACACTCATCTATAATTGCAAGACCAAAAACTAAACTGCGGAGAAATGCAGATTAAAATACTTTCTCTTAGTCACACTGCAAACACTGCCAGGTACAGTCTTCAAATTGGTGAACATAACTCTCAAACCATAGTGTTTTGGAGCACCAAATTATAGATCTAACATCTTCAATCACTTCTCTAAAACATATCCAAACCTCACACTCTGGTCTTCAACACATGAGAAATGTGGAGCAAAAACTCGGACTGTATCTAGTAAGCCAGAATATTGTTGAAAATTGTTTGCCATTGATGTCAAAAGTTGGAAGTTGTCCTATTGGTCTTCACCATCAAGAGGAAAGGTTTGGCATGTCACATCTTTAGATGGATTCTAAGTTCATGTTTCATGCTCTTGGACTGATAAGTTTCATGATGTTGTATCTTCAGATGGATTCTAAATTCATGTTTCATGCTCTTGGACTGATAAGTTTCATGATGCTGTATGATGCTGTACTTCATAGGTTTATGCAAAGTGATGCTCTTGGGGAGTTCATACTTAATAATAGACAGGTTCATGCAAAGTGATGCTCTTAGAGTTCATACTTGATAATAGACTTGATAGTGACACACTCTCTCTATGATGCATACTCTCTCTATGATTTGATGTTGTTGGATTGTTTCATGTCAAAGACATTTGCTTCATGGAGATCATGTTTTGATCATTCTCAAAAAGGTCATATTGTACTAAATGCCGATGGCTTGCTGCCTCTAAACCTCTAAGGGTCCTTGTTCATTTTAGTTGTGTTATTGATACATATACCTAGACATTTCCATCAAGATTGATTTGTGATACAGTGAAAAGCAAGTGCAGGGATCATAGTTTCAAAAGTTGGAGATTGTAGAGATCACAGTGGTGTTGACACTCATGATACTTGGTTAATCACTCAGTTGTATGTTGACAATATCATTATGAACTGATAGTGTTATTATGATTTGATGATGTTTTAGTTCATTCATGTAGGCTTCTTACATAGGCATCCTTCATTGTCTTTCATCTCAGTAGTTCAAGGTATACAAGTTCATAAACCTCTATCATGTTAGGGTTTGTCATATGTTTGTCATCCATGAGCTTCAAGTGTTAAAGTCCTTTTCTTCAAGCTTTACATGCTTTTTGTCTCTGATTAGAGTATACAGTGTTTTAGAGATAGTGTTATTTGATTGGAGTCTTTAGGGTTTTATCTCTAATACAAACCTAGTTCCTAGGAGTGTAAAATGTCCACAAACCCTAAGTTGTAATTGCTTTCAAGTCCTAGATGTTCATATCTCCATGAGTTATGCATTTTTTTATATCACTCTTTCAACAAGTTTATCATTCATTCTCTGATCATAAGAATTCATGGTAGTTATACCTAGGGTTGTGTGTTTGGTTTTCCTAAGCTCTATGTCCTAAAAAAACCCCTAATTATTGTCTCTTTCTTAGGGCCTAAAAAACCTAATTCAAAACTTTTTTACCTGTCATAGCACTTAGTCACTTTATATTGTATTTCTTTAGTGACCAACTATCGGGAGTCACCATCACTTAAGTTATAAAGTGAAGGGGGTCACTTACATGGAGTGATTGGCCCCCTCTCCTTGGGTGACCGACCCTCATGGGTATGTTACTTTCCGGTGGGCGCCAAACATGAATCAACAACTATCTTTTAATCTTCGGAGCCCACAAAAGAGCGTATCAACAAACCATGTTTAAACTTGTTTAAAAACCTAACGTCCATCTTGATGGTATGAAATTTGATGGGCAGGCAGTTTGAAAGTGTTAGAGATAGTTTTGCAGACATTTTTATAACTATTTTTTGATACCACTGATCTCATGACTTTAAGAAGTTCTCTTCACAAGTTTCAGTTTTTTTCCTAGGTGATGTGATACAATCAGTGAGGCAAAAAGATATACATTATTTCTATTTATGGTCTGATCATGCAGAGTTATGTACTCTGAATACAGAGAAAAATAGAGTTTTTAATATACAAATGAAATGATTAAAGATGAAATGCAGGGCACTATCAAGGATATTGTTTCTTGTTTAGAAGGGAGTATGAGATTGTTATATTGAATATTATCTTTTTGCAAAGAGGGTTTTATGTTTTTATTGGTGTAAACCAGATTGCTTAAGAATCATAACTTGCACACTTATTTGTTTCTTTCAAGGGTTTTGTGGTGTATGGGTTTTTGGTGATTGAGGTAGGTGCCTCATTCAAGTGGGTGCCTCAGAAAGTGTTTGATGTAACTAGGTGTGCATTGTACCTATGAAATTGGATTTTTGAAAATAGTGCTATAGGTGTCTTTTGTACCTTGGAGTTGGAGCTTCAAAAACAATTGTACCTTTCTTTCTTTTGAGGTTGGATTTGAGCAGTAGATTCAAGAAACTCTTAGTGGTTTCTTCCCTCATAAGGTTTCCACGTAAATCTGGTGTTATGTGTGCTTATTTGACTTGATGTTTTTCATATTCTTCATTTGATTTGATGTGTTTAAAGTTATTGAACAAAGAATTCAATTGAACTACACTGATTCACCCCCCTCTCAGTGTAACTCTATTCTTTTCAATTGGTATTAGAGCAAGGTTCCTAGAAGAAGTCTAATCAACTTAGGTTGGTCTTGGAAAAGGAACACATGGGTAAGAGATATAGAAATAAAGTTTCTAAAAAGGAGAAAGAGAAGTCTGATACAAAAGTTGATGATGTTTCTAATGTTCTTGGCTCTAAGAATGTCATGCAAGAATGTTTGATGCAAAAAGAGATAAGTTTCAGTTCATGGAGGTTGCAAATGAGCATCAAAATGATCTAGTAACAAATGAAGAGGAAGGAGTTGTTGATCTTGAAGAAGAGCTTATTTCTACCCTAAATGAGATCAATAATCTCAGACATAAAAATTAGAAACTTAGTGTACAACTTCAATAAAGTAATGAATCTAATGAAATACTAATTCAAAAACTTGAAGAATCAGATAAATTGATCATTAGCTTGAGGACAGAGATAGAAGAAGCCAAGAGGAAAATAGATATGACCAAATCTGAATTTGAAGCCAAAACAAATGACTATCAAAGATTGGAGGCTAAGATAGTATCTCTAAGAAAGCAAATAGAGAAGGTAAGTTCAAAGTTAAATAAAAGCCTTCAACATGAGCAGAGTACTAAATTGTTTGACAAAATGATTTTAAGTCAAAGATCACTATGAAACATATCTAGGTTAGGATATGAAGAAGAAATGAGTAACAAAGATGCTACAGTGTCCAAAAAGCAAATGAAATTGACAAGTCTGTCAAAAGGAGTAGCATATGAACAAGGAGAATCAAGCTCTTCTTCCAAAAAGCCTGCAGATAAGAATATTAATGAGGAAGGATACATAATAGTTCATGATCCCAAGCAAAGTCTGAGAAGGTCATCAACAAGACAAATTAGGTACAACTATTCACATTTCCATGGTTACTATTATTCGTGCAATGGTTATGGACATAGAGTAGTTGATTGTTGGATGCATGTAAGGAAAGATGGATGAAATAGGAATTCTGATAATTTGTCAAGCAAAGTTCTATGCTATAAATGTAATCTACTGCAAGGTTTTGTAGTATTCAAGCAAAAAATGATGTTCCTTGGTTTTCAAGAAGACATAATTTATTTGCTCCTCTAGTTGGTAATAATATTACTTGCTTTAAGTGTCATAACATTGGGCATAAGGTACAACATTGTAGGAGTAAGTTGAAGACATCATCTAGAAACAAAAGAGCAGATGTCTTGAGCAAGAAAAAGAAAGAGCCTATAAATGTTTGGAGAAGAAAACAAGACCTAGGAAAAGAAAACTCTAATCTTGTGCATACTACACAAGAGACATCATTTGTTGTTTAAAAAGAGCATAAGGTTAGGGGGAGATGAATATTGCCTATCATTTAGCCCCTTGAAAAGTCTAGAAGGAATAAGTATTCTTTGTCTCTAGAGCATTCAGTGCATATTTTTCATCTCAACTAGAAGAAGTAGTAATGTACCTGTAATATCAATGGTGCTTATGGCTTTATGAGTTATGATCTCCATTTTGGTCTCTACATGATCTTATGGTATCATCAGTAGCCAATGCATGATGATCTCATATTAGAATAATGCAGTCAATTCATGGCAGTGGAATAAGCACAATGCTTATGGAAGGATTGAAAGTTGTAATTTCATCAGCAGGACTAATCAAGTAGAAGGTTATATGTGGCTCTTAATATTAGATTTTTAACTTGTAGACAGTGAAAGGTTGCAGATGATTTGTACCAGTCCACTATCCTTTGACAAATGTGTTTTCATCATTAACTACATCAGTGTTGATTGCTTCTTGATAGGGGGAGTAGTTCCTTTATATCACTGTCAGGTTGTTGTTGATTATAGTATGATGTGTTGCTACTAAGTTAGACAATTGTAGTGCTTATAGTAGACTTTGTTGTCTTCATCCATCAAATAGATGTTGTAACAATGGTTAAGGATTTGTAGAAGATCTTTGCAATTTTTATAATGCAGTTGGAAGGTATAATATCAAACTCTACAACTTTTCTCAGCTTTCTTAAAGTCTGCACACAATTTGGAAATCTATGGAATAGGGTAGGCATCCATCAAATTATAAAAACAAAACATTGTAGTCAAATGTTGTAGTTGCAAGTGCTCTGGTAAACATGTTTGCAATGTAGTAGAGTAGACAAGGCACATAAATTTTGTGACAATTCACCTCAAAGAAATGTGGTTTAATAGATTGACCTATTTTACTTCATGGCCAGTATGATGTTCATCTCATGATATCAGTGCTAATCATCTGTGCTCTTTTCAATGGTGCAATGTATAACAGTGTTAGGACAAGAGTTGATGTGTGTTAGGATAGGTGCAGTGAAGGAGAACAATGGTCTAGGATTGACTTTATTTTAGGATAGTCTTTGTTGAGTAAGGACAGTACAGTGGCAAGGATAGTGAGGATAGTACAGTGGGTCTGAAAGGGTCTAACATAGTGTTTGACAGGATCTAACACAGTGTTCTTTTGCTTGATCAATCATGCCTGACAATGCTTATTGCAGGAACTATAGGAACATTTATATTTGTTGATAGGGAACAGTTATATCTGCTGACATGACAGTGTTTATGCTGATTGTTGTACAAGTTTTCATAGGTTTAGTGCATTGAACTTTATGTTGACAGTGTCTTTGACATTTTCTAGTGTATTTCATATGTTGTATGTCAATGTTAATACTCATTTTATGATAGTTGGAAGATGTTTGTATGTATGCACTATGTAGTGAGTATGTGGTTTTCATGTCAATGATAGTGATGTCAATGACAATGTTAATGACAGAGTTTAGAGTGTTGCCACAAGTATGGAGAGTCAATGATGTGAGTGTAGGTGTTTTATTGTGTGATCTCTACTTTCTTTTATCTTTGTTGTTGACAGTGATATGAATCCTGAAAGAGTTCATACTCCCAAGTTTAAACTATGTTTCTTGAAGCTGTTATCCTTTTCAAATGATCTCAGTCATAGTGCTTATACTGTGATAATAGTCTAATGGAGTATCATGCTTTGAGAATGTGTTGGATCTTGGGTTGTTAAAAAGGGTATTGAATTTTTTTAGCAAATTCATTTGATGGAATGACATGTTTACTTTTGCTAGCATGTCTTTGATTCTCTTCTCAAATTGGAATTTTTCAAATAGGTATGGATAGTTGTCAAAGCATAATGGTCAGTGAATTTTGTTTCCAAGATGTAAAGGGATTGTCCACTACATCTTGTCTCTATTGTGACATTATACATGTGATATGTGACAATATATTTAATGAGGATGCAATGTGCACACAGTATAGGGATTGCCAAAAATTCAAGAATACAGAGTCCTACTATCAAATACAAACATTGGTTGGTTACTATGATGTCTGATCTCAGAGTAGATGCATACTAGTTAGGGGGAGTACATAACCCTTTGTCTTTGATGTCAAAGGGGGAGATAGATTGGAGATGAGATTTTGCCATCAATGACAAAGGGGGAGATTGTTGAAAACTGTTTGTCATTGATGTCAAAAGTTGGAAGTTGTCCTATTGATCTTCACCATTAGGAGGAAAGGTTTGGCATGTCACATCTTCAGATGGATTCTAAGTTCATGTTTCATACTCTTGGACTAATAAGTTTCATGATGTTGTATGATGTTGTACTTCATAGGTTCATGCAAAGTGATGCTCTTGGGGAGTTCATACTTGATAATAGACAGGTTCATGCAAAGTGATGCTCTTGGAGTTCATAATTGATAATAGACTTGATAGTGACATACTCTCTCTATGATTTGATGTTGTTGGATTGTTTCATGTCAAAGACATTGTCATGCCCACATTTTCCATGTGGTCACAACACACATCGCACGTGTCATAGCCACATCTGTCATGTGGTTATGACACAAGATATGAAAAACTTTTCTCACACTGTCCTAAAAACCCCCTTCGCATGCGTATGCATGCTCGACGGTGTTCTCTCATGGCGAATCACTACAATTTTCGGCAGGATATAAGTACAATTGTGTGCAACCAGACGCATACAGATCAACAAGAGGGTCTTTACGACGCCGCTAACGTCATTGCAAGAGTGAGATTACCAAAGTTCCTAAATCTAAACCTCAGCAATTTCTGGCAGCATAACGCCTTACGGCGTTAGTGGGAATTACGCTGCACTCATTTACGCACGTGGTTCGCTGATAGACTAACAACTTCCCACGACGCCTTGTTCCGACTAAACTGGCTAGTGATCTCCCTATTTAGTCATTCTTCAGCCAGGCACGGTTGTCTGTCTCCTCTCTTGTTTCCTGAAACATACTCCTCCTACGACTTAGCATTTTCAACAAGGCGGTTTCATTGCTCTCTCTTCCCTTTTCACTGGTTCTTAATTTTGATTGTATTTTTATCACCCTTACCTTAACTATTTCTCTGTTAATTTAGTGTGTTTATATTTCGGTCTCTCTCTCTCTTTCGTTTTCTATGCTTTCTTTATGTGCATCCAGTCCTTTCTTCATGATTTACGTAAATTAGGGTTATCACTGTAGCTATTGTTGATATTAAACCTAATTTCAGGATGGTCTAGGTCACATAGACTGGTTTACTACTTCGCTGGACTCAGTCTCCTAGTCTTCTCTGATCACGGTATCTCCTCTTCGTTTGTATTAATTAAACTTGTTCCTAAGCAGCTTTAGCAGAAGGGTCCGTCAACTTAGTTCTCTTATCCCATGTGGGAAATGTCGCGCATTTTCTCCTCTGTGTTTTCCAATGTTAGTTTTTTTCTTCTTCGGACTCTCTTACAGGTTTACTTATGAGGTCGTTTACTACAGTTGGGATTAAAATGGTCTCGCATGAAATGCCTGTGATGTCTCCTTAAGTTTATTTCCAGTGTTCTTTTAAGCAAGGTGACGTGTAATTTTCCTCTTCATTTTCCTTCTTCTTTTTTTTTTTTTTTTTTCCTGGTTATTGACATTATGTTGGTAGTGGAAACTTCCGAGAAACTCTTTCTGGAGTATTACAGTATATTCCTTTATGCACCCATTAAATTATAATTTTATTTTCTCTTATCTATAATTACTGTTGTTATTATTACTAATCAGTATTATTAATACTCTTATTGTAAATCATTTACCGTTGTTAATACATGTAGGAGGCTCTTCACTTTATAAAACCCTGTTCATGGAAATATAACTTCTTTGGTTGTTGTGTTCAACACTTAATATAACTAAATGTGAAAATATAATTTGTTATTTTATTTTTTGATATCCATGTGACACATTTTATTACGATTATAAACGAGGGCTCAATAACATGGTTCATAGATTTACTCCTATGATATATATATATCTATATCTATATATCTATATATATATATATATATATATATATATCTATATCTATATATAGATATATATATATATATATATATATATATATATATATATATATATATATATATATTTTAATGTCTATGTAAAGGACGAAATTGGTTTAACATTTTATATATATATATATCTATATGTATATATAAATATATTTATATATATATATAGATATATAGTAATTATTTTATTATATATATTGCTATATACATAGACATATATAGTATATATATATGCCTATATATAGAGCAATAAAAATGTATTTATTTCCAAATAATCCAATCATATGTTAGGGCCAAAGCCCTAACATGTTTTTTTTTTGTTTGTGATCCCACAGCCGACGGCGGCCATGGGCGGCAGTGGCCGCGCAGAGCGGAGGAGACAGAGTCGGCGATGGCCGCAGCCAGCGGAGGAGCAGGGTCGGCGGTGGCCGCAGCCAGCGGAGGAGCAGGGTCGGCGGAGGGGGTAGGGCCTGTGTAGGCCGCGGGAGTCATAAGGGGAAGGGGGATGTGGAGTGGGGCGGAGCCCCACCCACATCCCACGATGTGGGGTGTGGGTGGGGCTCCGCCCCACCCCACACCTCCATGTATTAGTTAAAGCCTGCGGTGGGGGTTTCTCCCCACCGCCCAAACTGCAAACTGTGACTGTGTTTTTTTTTTGAACCCACGGTTTAACTTCGACAGTCAACAATAGTATATTTATTTATTTATATATATATATATTCATATATATATATATATACATTTTTATATACTTAGATTTATAATTCAGTCTCATAATAACACAATTTATTCAGTTTCTAAATTCTTCTGTAAAAATGATAATTAATAAAACTGTGATATATATATGTCTATATATATATATATAAATATATGGTATATATATTTATATATATATATATTCTCTTTTATGTATATCTATAAATCATAATTTTCTCAAATTCACTACCCTATTCATTTTCTCAAATTCAACCTGATAGAATGATAATTAAATAACAATTATATATATATATATATATATATATATATATATAAATATATTTCGGTAACAATGGTAAAGATATAACAACTTAAACATTTAAGATTCTTAAATTTACAAACAGAAATATATATACATGCTAGATTTCCTCTAATCCTTCCAACTTAACAGAATCCACTAATTATGAAGAATAAACTTAAACAATTAATTCCTTTAGAACAATGAACCATAACTAACATTTCAACTAGTTAAGCAATTCCAAACTTTCAAATGTAAACAACTCAGATTAGATTGCAATAATGAACTTGTCCTTTCAGTAATACTTGAAACACAAATAAATTGCTATTGAACAAGGTTTACAAACATCAACTTGAAAATTTAAGCACATTCATATTACAGATTCTCAATCATGGATACAACAACTAACTTCCCAGATATGAACTTTCTTCTCCCAAACAGTATACAACTGATAGCTTATGACAACCAAATAAAAGTCCAATAATAACAAGATCAGGGAGGTGATTTTCTTCACTCCCAGAGTAACAATAATTTACAACAATAACAAGTGAGGTACTCTCTCTTCAACCAGGCCTAATTCTCATGACAAAGAAGATTAACTGCTTCTTCATAAATATCCAACCAGAAGCTCCAAGAGAAAACCTGCGTAGCAAAGACAAACAAACAGGAAAACACCACTCATCTAGCTCTCCTCCCTTCCGTAGACCTGCAAGTGGGTCACCCCCGAGCTAGGGAGACCATACTCACACCTGGGTACTCAAACACTCCACTTCACAACAGAAAACAACAACAATCCCAAAGCACACATACACCCGTGGGTATTTTACACAATACGGAAACTCAACTACAGTGAGTTTCATAAGGGGCAGGAGAGTGGACACACTCGACTCCAGAGTGTCACCCTGACAGATAAGTTAACCAATATAAATTTCTCTTGGTCTCAAACCAAGTGTGATCACAAATGTTAAGAAATCTGTATATGACTCTCAAGTCAAAAATACAGTCACAGATACATGCCCTCAAGGCTTTCAACATCCCAAAAGATGGAAACAGGTATGCACCCGAGGAGGATCTCTCCTCCCCTACCCCAAACTTGATGAGCATTTCTCCCAAGTGGGAGAAGCTCTGTCAAAACAACCCGACAATAACCCCACAGAAAACAACTCTAACACAAATTCACACACTTTACATACACATTTCAGTTATATGAAAACAAAGGTAAAATTTAGACCAACCTTGCAAAGCCCTCCTGGAATGAAGTTGTTGCAGAGTCCACAGAGTTCACTTCCAACCTTAGCCACCAACTCCCTCTCCCTTCTCTATCTTGCAAGCTAACTTCTCTATTTTTGGTAAGGCAAAAATGAAAGTTTTCCCAAAATTCAACTAACTCCCTCTCATCCCAAAATTTGAAAATAAATAACCCAAATTCTCTTTTTTTTTAGTTTTGAGAAATGGGGAAGTGACACTTGTCACCTCCTCACCCTTCCCCAAAACCACTATTCTGCCTGATGGCTTATGTCACTCTCCATTCCCAAGGGTACTCCTAGTCCTCTCCTCATGTGATTCCACTTTCTCATGGGAGAAATAAAAAAAAGAGTTAAATGGGAAAAAGACAGGTGACCCATGCCTCTTTTTCCTTTCTTCACATGGGTGTCCTCACAGCACATGGGGGAGTCTCACCAAAGGAGAGGGTGACCTTCAATAATGGATGGCATCTCTTATCTTGGGAAATGTAGAGGGGATGGGTTGGGTGTTGGTACAACCCATCATGTCCCCTCCTACCTCCAATTTTTGCCACTTAACTTCAGGGGAAGGTTAAGTTGACTAGATGGAGGTTACTCAAGGGTTACCCATGCCAAATTGGCCCCTGGACCCATGGGGTATAACCCAGGGTCAACTTTAACCCATACAAGACACCCCTGGTCAAGGTAAAGCACAAGAAAAGGGCCTCATAATTTAAATAAAATAAGAAATTCAAATTCAATCTCTTTACAACACAAATTATAAAATAATGTTACATGAGGGTAACCTAACCCACTCGACCATACGAAAGACCACATTACATCATTACATCAAACACAAAGAGATCTTGGTTCCTCGTGGAACCAGATCGGCTTAACAGGGAATAACAAATAACAAGGTGCGGAATGATCTCCGAGTTCTGTGGTTCGATTAGTAATTCCTGCACACTAAATTACAAGATCAGTAACCACATAAAATCATCATAGCCGAAGCAACTTAAAAAAAACATGCATTATCATGACATAGTATTAATTAACATAAATAAAATCATATTACAATTTTCCATCATCACCTAATTCATTTTTCTGAAATGTAAACTTATCCAAACATCACCCAATTAGTTTTTCTGAAAACATAATAAAGTTTAATAGTTTGACAATTCCGGGAACTGCTATCCCACAATTATAAAAAGTAACAATAACAGTCATGTAAATAGTCATAACAACAGTAGTAAAAAGGGCGGTCCTCACATCCTCTCCCCCTAAGACGGTACTTCCTCCTGGAAGTCGTCAAAAAGGTGAGGATAAAGGGTCTTCAGTCTCTCTGCATCTTCCCATGTTACAGTGACTTCGTCGTATAGGTCCCACTAGACTCTAACCTGGTCCAGCTCTCGACCTCGAAGGGCCAGCGTCCGACGAGCCAATATGCGAATTGGCTCCAACGCCAGTTGTCCGTCTGCCTCTACCTGAAGAGCACTCCAATCCAACACGTGAGATAAGTCAAAAATATATAGACGTAAAACTGATATATGAAATACATCGTGGATACGTGACAGGCTAGGTGGCAAGGCTAGACGGTAGGCTACTGGTCCTATCCGCTCCAAGATTTTGAAAGGTCCTACAAATCGAGGTGCGAGCTTAGAGCCTTTTCCGTAACGGATTGGACTCTTGTGCGGCCGCACTCTCAAAAATACTTTTTCCCCCACAGAGAAGCTTCGGTCTGTCCTCTTAGCATCGGCATACTTTTTCTGCCTGTCCTGTGCTTCCTGAAGCCTCTGTCTTATCTGTTTGACTTGCAGTTCCATATTCTGAACTATCTCTGGGCCGATGACTGTTCTGTCCTCTATCCGATCCCAACTC
Organism: Cunninghamia lanceolata; assembly: GCA_027924645.1. Classification (NCBI taxonomy): domain Eukaryota; kingdom Viridiplantae; phylum Streptophyta; class Pinopsida; order Cupressales; family Cupressaceae; genus Cunninghamia; species Cunninghamia lanceolata. The sequence goes on from BSBN01000771.1 coordinate 3,261,775, forward strand.
AAAGGTGTTCTGCATGGTCTGCCGTATAACGCCTGGAAAGGAGGCATACCCAACGAGCTATGATGCCCATTATTGTAGGTGAACTCAACTAGATACAGGTACTCCTCCCATCTAGACTGGTGGTCCATCACATACATGCAAAGCATGTCTTCTAACACCTGGTTAACTCTCTTTGTTTGTCCGTCGGTTTCCGGATGATATGCTGAACTGAAGTTGAGCTGTGTGCCCAACGCCTGATGTAAGGCTTTCCAGAACGATGAAGTGAATACGGAGTCTCTGTCAGATATAATGTGGCGAGGTACCCCATGAAGTCGAACAACCTGATCAAGAAACACCTTTGCCACTGATGGTGCATTGTATGTTGTGCATATTGGTGAAAAATGTGCCACTTTGGTCAGCTTGTCAACTGTCACCATAATAGCATCATGGTGACGTGATGACATAGGTAGACCAACGATAAAATCCATAGAAATGGTGTCCCATTTCCATTCAGGTATCTCGTGAGGGTACAACAGTCCCACTGGATGCTGATGTTCGGCCTTGACCCTCTCACATTCCAGGCAACGAGCAACAAATTTGGCAATGTCACGCCTCATCCCAGCCCAATGATAAAGTTGTCGTAAGTCAGCATGCATCTTCTTCACTCCTGGGTGTGCTGCGTAGGGTGCTCTATGAGCCTCTGATAGGATTACTGTACGAAGATTACCCACATGGGGTACATAGATGCACTGCCGATGTCGAAGCATACCATCAGACTCAAGGGTATATCCTATAAATTTGCCCTCAAGGGCCTTCTGATTTAGTAATGCCTGCTGCACTTCAAGAAACCATTCGTCCTCCAGCAGATGCTGTAAGATGCGATCCTTCAAGTCCATCTTCAAGGTTAGGGTCTGGATCTCGTGGCGTCTTCGACTCAAAGCATCAGCGACCACGTTCTCCTTCCCTTTGATATAGTGGACATCGAAGTCATATTCGCATAGGAATTCCATCCAACGCCGTTGGCGGGCGTTCAAATTAGGCTGTGTAAAAATATACTACAAACTATGATGATCCGAATGGAGTTCAAAGCGTCGACCTAAGAGAAAGTGTCTCCAGCGAACCAAGGCATGAACAATAGCTGCGAGCTCTAAGTCATGCGTAGGATAGTTTAACTCATGTGTCTTTAGTTTCTGCGATTCGTATGCGATCGCTCGACCATCCTGCATAAGCACGGCTCCCAAACCTTCTAATGATACATCTGTGCAAACTACAAACTCCTCTGTAGGATCTGGGACTGCTAAAATAGGAGCACTAGTAAGACGCTCCTTGAGGACTCCAAAAGCCTTTTCACACTGCTCTGTCCAAGTGAAACCCTTCCCTTTTCGCTGAAGGGAAGTAATGGGATGTGCTATCCTGGAGAAACCTTCGACAAACCGACGATAATACCCGGCTAACCCCATAAAGCTTCTGACCTCTGTCACGTTAGTGGGTGCTGGCCACTCCTGAATTGCTCTAATTTTAGATGGATCTATAGAGATGCCATCGCCTGATAAAATATGTCCCAAATACTGCACCTCTGTCCTGAAGAAGGCACACTTCGCCAAGTTGCCATAAAGCTGCTGCCCTCGTAATTGCTGCAAAACTTGACGCAAGTGCTCTACATGCTCCTCCTCAGTCCGTGAATAAATCAGAATGTCATCTAGAAATATGATCACGAACTGATCTAGGTATGTACGGAACACCCCGTTCATGAGACTCATGAATACTGCAGGAGCGTTCGTCAACCCGAAAGGTACCACTGTGAATTCATAATGGCCACATCTGGTTTGAAAAGCAGTTTTATGAATATCTGACTCTGTGATGCGCAATTGGTGATACCCAGATTTTAGATCAATTTTTGAGAACACTCTGGCTCCCTGCATCTAATCAAAAAGGTCGTCAATCCTAGGCAGAGGATAACGGTTCTTCACCGTCACCTTGTTCAACTGCCTGTAGTCCATGCATAGACGAAGAGACCCATCCTTCTTCTTCACGAAGATAACTGGTGCGCCCCATGGCGAGACGCTAGGTCGGATGTGCCCCTTCTCTAGTAATTCCTCTAACTGCAGCTTAAGTTCAGTGAGTTCATGGGTCGTCATCCTATAGGGTGCGTGGGATATCGGCTCTGCACCTGGCACTAAGTCGATGTGGAAGTCCACTTCTCTGCGTGGAGGCATACCTGGTAATTCTGGCAGAAATACATCGGCAAACTCTCTAAGGATAGGGTGATCATCTAAAGTAGCCTCAGGTTCATCCTCTGCTCTATCACTGACTGTGATGGCAAACATCTGACATCCCTTCCGCATACAGCGCTTAAGCTGCTGAGCAGATATCATACGAACAGCCGTGGGCTTTTGAATGCCCACTATCTCAACCGACGAACCATGATCGTCTAAACAGCTAATCGTCCTCTGGCGACAATCAAGCTTGGCTCTATGTGCCGCAAGCCAATCCATACCCAGAACTACTCCGTAAGACCCTAATGGCATAATCCTAAGGTCACATGTTGTGGTGAATGATCCCAATGTGATCTCACAGTCTTTAACCAAGGTATCTACTGACATCCTGGCCCCTGAGGCCAACTCAACTTCCCACCTAATGTCTTGCCTAGAAGCCACCAGCCTGCAACGCTCCACTAACGATGTAGACAAAAAGGAGTCAGTAGCTCCTGAGTCAAAAAGGATCGAGATGGGAAAGTCTCTAATCATACCTGCTGCCTCGATGACAGAAGCCTGGAAATCGGCCTGGCGGTTATCAACTGCTGCAAACATGTGGTGGGTTCTGCCCACGTCACCTACGGTCTGCTCCGACCCTCCTGATCGGGGCTGACCCCCTGCAGTAAATCCCTGCGGGCACTCTCTAGCCAGATGCCCTGCCCCACCACATACATAACATGGTCCTCTAACCTATAACTGTCCTGACTGTGTTCTGCCCGATTGTTGTTGCCCAGTCCGTCCGGTGGATCCCTGTGAACCTCTGTAAGACTGCTGGGACCTTGCGGGTCCTGCCGATGAACCCTGCTGTCTCTGATCTCTGCGTGGACCCTGCTGCTGCCATCCACGGTTTTGTCCTCCCTGTCCCCTCTGTTGAAAATTGGATTTTTGCTGATGTTGCTGCTGCTGTGGAGGCCTAGGAGGTAATGATGAAGGATTATATCCTCCTCTCTGTGTTGTGTTTTGAGGCCTTCAAAAATTTTGCTGTTGTTGGGGATTACGTTCCTGGTACTGCGGGCGTGGATTCTGTCCTCGTCCCTGAATTTCCTCTGATATAAGGGCCTTTTCAACAGCCTCGCTCATGGTATGGGGATTTGCCATACGAACAAGTCCTGCTATCTCGTGATTTAGCCCTCTGATGAATTTGTGTATTAAGATTTTCTCGTCATGGAGGTATTCCGCGTAACTAGAAAGCTCTATAAATCGGCTCTCATACTGAGTAACGGTGAGTCCCCTCTGCTGTAAATCATGGAACTCATCGATCCTGCGCTGTCTATAATGTTCGGACAAATATCGCGCATTGAAGCGCTCAATGAAGATGTCCCATGTGAGTGTATCCACGGAGAGTCGGCGCTTGCACTCCTCTGTACGCCACCAGGTAGCTGCTACATCCCTAAGAAGATGGACTGCCACTCGTGCTTTCATGTTGCTTCCATATGGTCGCAATGCGAAACACCTATCTAAGCTAATCAGCCAAGCCTCGGCCGCAGCTCCCTCTGTAGCACCTGCGAAAGTGGGTGGGTTGAGCCTCAGTAGATCTTTGATGGGGTCCCCTCTGTCTCTAAGTCTCACAAGTGGCTCTTCCACACCATCCTCATATACTCCATGCTGAACCTGTTCTTGTCTCAAAAGTCTCGGAGGACTCCTGCTCCGTGCTCGGGAGGCTGACCCTACCTCCTCTACTGTTGTGTCAGGAATCTCAACGAAGGGCTCCACATGTGGCACCTCTAGTGGATCAACGCGGGGCTCCATACGTGGCTCAATACGTGACTCGGCACGTGGCTCCTCTCGCGGATCAACACGAGGCTCTATACGTGGCTCAGGAATCACTGGTGGTAACCTGTCTAGCATAGTCTGTAGTGCCTGTAAGATCTGTGGACCTATATCCAATACTGGTGTCGCCTGTGGTACTAGTGGTGCTTTTGGTACAGGTGGTGCAGGTGGTGCTGCTGTAACTACTGGTGTCGCCTGTGGTACTAGTAGTGCTTGTGGTACAGGTGGTGCTGCTGTAACTACGGGTGCCAGTCCCTCGGCTGAGGAATCGCTGTGCACCTTGACTGACGCTGTGTGGCGTGATCGCGCTCGTCGAACACGTCGGGGAGGCATCCTACAAAACAAGGTAGAAACTAATTAGCCAAAGTTACAGAATAATAACGTGCCCAAATATGCCCAGTGTTTAAAACTGTGCTCTAATACCAAATGTCATGCCCACATTTTCCATGTGGTCACAACACACATCGCACGTGTCATAGCTACATCTGTCATGTGGTTATGACACGAGATATGAAAAACTTTTCTCACACTATCCTAAAAACCCCCTTCGCATGCGTACACATGCTCGACGGTGTTCTCTCATGGCGAATCACTACAATTTTTGGCAGGATATAAGTACAATTGCGTGTAACCAGACGCATACAGATCAACAAGAGGGTCTTTACGACGCCGTTAACGTCATTGCAAGAGTGAGATTACCAAAGTTCCTAAATCTAAACCTCGGCAATTTCTGGCAGCATAACGCCTTATGGCGTTAGTGGGAATTACGCTACACTCATTTACGCACGTGGTTTGCTGATAGACTAACAACTTCCCATGACGCCTTGTTCTGACTAAACCAGCTAGTGATCTCCCTATTTAGTCATTCTTCAGCCAGGCACGGTTGTCTGTCTCCTCTCTTGTTTCCTGAAACATACTCCTCCTACGACTTAGCATTTTCAACAAGGCGGTTTGATTGCTCTCTCTTCCCTTTTCACTGGTTCTTAATTTTGATTGTATTTTTATCGCCCTTACCTTAACTATTTCTCTGTTAATTTAGTGTGTTTATATTTCGGTCTCTCTCTCTCTTTCATTTTCTATGCTTTCTTTATGTGCATCCGGTCCTTTCTTCATGATTTACGTAAATCAGGGTTATCACTGCAGCTATTGTTGATATTAAACCTAATTTTAGGATGGTCTAGGTCACATAGACTGGTTTACTACTTCGCTGGACTCGGTCTCCTAGTCTTCTCCGATCACGGTATCTCCTCTTCGTTTGTATTAATTAAACTTGTTCCTAAGCAGCTTTAGCAGAAGGGTCCGTCAACTTAGTTCTCTTATCCCATGTGGGAAATGTCGCGCATTTTCTCCTCTGTGTTTTCCAATGTTAGTTTTTTTCTTCTTCGGACTCTCTTACAGGTTTACTTATGAGGTCGTTTACTACAGTTGGGATTAAAATGGTCTCGCATGAAATGCCTGTGATGTCTCCTTAAGTTTATTTCCAGTGTTCTTTTAAGCAAGGTGACGTGTAATTTTCCTCTTCATTTTCCTTCTTCTTTTTTTTTTTTTTTCCTGGTTATTGACATTATGTTGGTAGTGGAAACTTCCGAGAAACTCTTTCCGGAGTATTACAGTATATTCCTTTATGCACCCATTAAATTATAATTTTATTTTCTCTTATCTATAATTACTGTTGTTATTATTACTAATCAGTATTATTAATACTCTTATTGTAAATCATTTACTGTTGTTAATACATGTAGGAGGCTCTTCACTTTATAAAACCCTGTTCATGGAAATATAACTTCTTTGGTTGTTGTGTTCAACACTTAATATAACTAAATGTGAAAATATAATTTGTTATTTTATTTTTTGATATCCATGTGACACATTTTATTACGATTATAAACGAGGGCTCAATAACATGGTTCATAGATTTACTCCTATGTATATTTATATATATATATCTATATATAGATATATATATATAAATATATATATTTTAATGTCTATGTAAAGGACGAAATTGGTTTAACATTTTATATATATATATATATCTATATGTATATATAAATATATTTATATATATATATAGATATATAGTAATTATTTTATTATATACATTGCTATATACATAGACATATATAGTATATATATATGCCTATATATAGAGCAATAAAAATGTATTTATTTCCAAATAATCCAATCATATGTTAGGGCCAAAGCCCTAACATGTTTTTTTTTTGTTTGTGATCCCACAGCCGACGGCGGCCATGGGCGGCGGTGGCCGCGCAGAGCGGAGGAGACAGAGTCGGCGATGGCCGCAGCCAGCGGAGGAGTAGGGTCGGCGGTGGCCGCAGCCAGCGGAGGAGCAGGGTCGGTGGAGGGGGTAGGGCCTGTGTAGGCCGCGGGAGTCATAAGGGGAAGGGGGATGTGGAGTGGGGCGGAGCCCCACCCACATCCCACGATGTGGGGTGTGGGTGGGGCTCCGCCCCACCCCACACCTCCATGTATTAGTTAAAGCCTGCGGTGGGGGTTTCTCCCCACCGCCCAAACTGCAAACCGCGACTGTGTTTTTTTTTTGAACCCGCGGTTTAACTTCGACAGTCAACAATACTATATTTATTTATATATATATATATATATTCATATATATATATATATATATACATTTTTATATACTTAGATTTATAAGTCAGTCTCATAATAACACAATTTATTCAGTTTCTAAATTCTTCTGTAAAAATGATAATTAATAAAACTGTGATATATATATATGTCTATATATATATAAATATATGGTATATATATTTATATATATATATATATTCTCTTTTATGTATATCTATAAATCATAATTTTCTCAAATTCACTACCCTATTCATTTTCTCAAATTCAACCTGATAGAATGATAATTAAATAACAATTATATATATATATATATATATATATATATATATATATATATATTTCGGTAACAATGGTAAAGATATAACAACTTAAACATTTAAGATTCTTAAATTTACAAACAGAAATATATATACATGCTAGATTTCCTCTAATCCTTCCAACTTAACAGAATCCACTAATTATGAAGAATAAACTTAAACAATTAATTCCTTTAGAACAATGAACCATAACTAACATTTCAACTAGTTAAGCAATTCCAAACTTTCAAATGTAAACAACTCAGATTAGATTGCAATAATGAACTTTTCCTTTCAGTAATACTTGAAACACAAATAAATTGCTATTGAACAAGGTTTACAAACATCAACTTGAAAATTTAAGCACATTCATATTACAGATTCTCAATCATGGATACAACAACTAACTTCCCAGATATGAACTTTCTTCTCCCAAACAGTATACAACTGATAGCTTATGACAACCAAATAAAAGTCCAATAATAACAAGATCAGGGAGGTGATTTTCTTCACTCCCAGAGTAACAATAATTTACAACAATAACAAGTGAGGTACTCTCTCTTCAACCAGGCCTAATTCTCATGACAAAGAAGATTAACTTCTTCTTCATAAATATCCAACCAGAAGCTCCAAGAGAAAACCTGCGTAGCAAAGACAAACAAACAGGAAAACACCACTCATCTAGCTCTCCTCCCTTCCGTAGACCCGCAAGTGGGTCACCCCCGAGCTAGGGAGACCATACTCACACCTAGGTACTCAAACACTCCACTTCACAACAGAAAACAACAACAATCCCAAAGCACACATACACCCGTGGGTATTTTACACAATACGGAAACTCAACTACAGTGAGTTTCATAAGGGGCAGGAGAGTGGACACACTCGACTCCAGAGTGTCACCCTGACAGATAAGTTAACCAATATAAATTTCTCTTGGTCTCAAACCAAGTGTGATCACAAATGTTAAGAAATCTGTATATGACTCTCAAGTCAAAAATACAGTCACAGATACATGCCCTCAAGGCTTTCAACATCCCAAAAGATGGAAACAGGTATGCACCCGAGGAGGATCTCTCCTCCCCTACCCCAAACTTGATGAGCATTTCTCCCAAGTGGGAGAAGCTCTGTCAAAACAACCCGACAATAACCCCACAGAAAACAACTCTAACACAAATTCACACACTTTACATACACATTTCAGTTATACGAAAACAAAGGTAAAATTTAGACCAACCTTGCAAAGCCCTCCTGGAATGAAGCTGTTGCAGAGTCCACAGAGTTCACTTCCAACCTTAGCCACCAACTCCCTCTCCCTTCTCTATCTTGCAAGCTAACTTCTCTATTTTTGGTAAGGCAAAAATGAAAGTTTTCCCAAAATTCAACTAACTCCCTCTCATCCCAAAATTTGAAAATAAATAACCCAAATTCTCTTTTTTTTTAGTTTTGAGAAATGGGGAAGTGACACTTGTCACCTCCTCACCCTTCCCCAAAACCACTATTCTGCCTGATGGCTTATGTCACTCTCCATTCCCAAGGGTACTCCTAGTCCTCTCCTCATGTGATTCCACTTTCTCATGGGAGAAATAAAAAAAAGAGTTAAATGGGAAAAAGACAGGTGACCCATGCCTCTTTTTCCTTTCTTCACATGGGTGTCCTCACAGCACATGGGGGAAATCTCACTAAAGGAGAGGGTGACCTTCAATAATGGATGGCATCTCTTATCTTGGGGAATGTAGAGGGGATGGGTTGGGTGTTGGTACAACCCATCATGTCCCCTCCTACCTCCAATTTTCGCCACTTAACTTCAGGGGAAGGTTAAGTTGACTAGATGGAGGTTACTCAAGGGTTACCCATGCCAAATGGGCCCCTGGACCCATGGGGTATAACCCAGGGTTAACTTTAACCCATACAAGACACCCCTGGTCAAGGTAAAGCACAAGAAAAGGGCCTCTTAATTTAAATAAAATAAGAAATTCAAATTCAATCTCTTTACAACACAAATTATAAAATAATGTTACATGAGGGTAACCTAACCCACTCGACCATACGAAAGACCACATTACATCATTACATCAAACACAAAGAGATCTTGGTTCCTCGTGGAACCAGATCGGCTTAACAGGGAATAACAAATAACAAGGTGCGGAATGATCTCCGAGTTCTGTGGTTCAATTAGTAATTCCTGCACACTAAATTACAAGATCAGTAACCACATAAAATCATCATAGCCGAAGCAACTTAAAAAAAACATGCATTATCATGACATAGTATTAATTAACATAAATGAAATCATATTACAATTTTCCATCATCACCTAATTCATTTTTCTGAAATGTAAACTTATCCAAACATCACCCAATTAGTTTTTCTGAAAACATAATAAAGTTTAATAGTTTGACAATTCTGGGAACTGCTATCCCACAATTATAAAAAGTAACAATAACAGTCATGTAAATAGTCATAACAACAGTAGTAAAAAGGGCGGTCCTCACAGACATTTGCTTCATGGAGATCATGTCTTGATCATGCTCAAAAAGTTCATATTGTACTGAATGCTGATAGCTTGCTACCTCTAAACCTCTAAGGGTCCTTGTTTATTTCAGTTGTGTTATTGATACATATGCCTAGACATTTTCATCAAGATTGATTTGTGATACAGTGAAAAGAAAGTGCAGAGATCATAGTGTCAAAAGTTGGAGATTGCTGAGATCATAGTGGCAAAAGTTGGAGATTGTAGAGATCATAGTGGTGTTGATGCTCATGAAACTTGGTTTATCACTCAGTTGTATGCTGCCAATTGATATCATTATGAATTGATAGTGTTATTGTGATTTGATGGTGTCTTAGTTCATTCATGAAGGCTTCTTACATAGGCATCCTTCATTGTCTTTCATCTCAGGAGTTCAGGGTATACAAGTTCATAAACCTCTATTATTAGGGTTTGTCATATGTTTGTCATCCATGATCTTCAAGTGTTAAAGTCCTTTTGTTCAAGCTTTACATGTTTTTTGTCTCTGATTAGAGTATACAGTCTTTTAGAGACAGTGTTGTTTGATTGAAGTCTTTAGGATTTTATCTCTTATACAATCCTAGTTCCTAGGAGTGTAAAATGTCTACAAACCCTAAGTTGTAATTGCTTTCAAGTCCTAGATGTTCATATCTCCCTGAGTTATGCATTTTTTATATCACTGTTTCAGCAAGTTTATTATTCATTCTCTTATCATAAGAATTCAGAATGCTTATACCTAAGGTTGTCTGTTTGGTTTTCCTAAGCCCTATGTCCTAAAAAAACCCCTAATTGTTGTCTCTATCTTAAGGCCTAAAAAACATAATTCAAATTTTTTTTACTCGTCGTAGCACTTAGTCACTTTATGTTATATTTCTTCAGTGACTCACTATCGAGAGTCATCATCACTTAAGTTGTAAAGTGAAGGGGGTCACTTACGTGGAGTGATCAGCCCCCTCTTCTTGGGTGATTGACCCTCGTAGGTATGTTACTTTCCGATGGGCGCCAAATATGAATCGACGACTATCTTTTAATCTTCGGAGCTTGTGACAGAGTGTATCAACAAAACATTTTTAAAACCTAACGTCAATCTTAATGGTATGAAATTTCATGGGCAGGCAGTTTGAAAGTGTTCGAGACAGTTTTGTAGACAATTTTGTAACTATTTTTTGGTGCCGCTGATCTTAGGACTTTAGGAAGTTCTCTTCACAAGTTTTAGTTTTTTCTTGGGTGATGTGAAACACTCAGTGAGGCAAAAAGATATGTTATTTTTATAGTCAGATCATGCAGAGTTATGCACTATGAATACAGAGAAAAATAAAGTTTTTAATATGCAAATGAAATGATTAAAGATGCAGGGCACTGTCAGGGATATTATTTATTGTTTAGAAGGGAGTATGAGGTTATATTGAATATTATCTTTTTGTAGAGAGGGTTTTATGTTTTTATTGGTGCAAACTAGATTGGTTAAGAATCATAACTCACACACTTATTTGTTTCTTTCAAGGGTTTTGTGGTGTATGGGTTTTTGGTGATTGAGGTAGGTGCCTCATTGAAGTGGGTGCTTCAGAAGGTGTTTGATGTAACCAGGTGTGCATTGTACCTATGAAATTGGAGTTTTGAAAATAGTTCTTTAGGTGTCTTTTGTGTTGCAAGTATGAGCCTAACCGGTGTTGTCATTAATGTCAACATACTCATGTTGCAGTGATGACAATGATTGGATGAACTATGTGTTGAGAATATTGAGAAAATTAGTCCTAATAAGAAATAGAGAAGAACAATGAAGACAGTGAGCTAAAGATCCTAAATAAGATGAAGATTAGAGGATGCGCTTCAAAGGGTTTGAAGATATATGTCTTAAGATGATCCAGTAAAGATTTCAGAGGTTTGTATGAAGATCTGAAGAAGTTATGGCCACTTAAGTAAAACTGGTTATGGCAGATGTTTAGAGATGACAGTGTGACATAGATAGGTCTGGTGAGATCTGGAAATGAAATATTATGTTCTGTGGATTTGGTGGAGTGTTTAGGAAGTCCATGTGAAGTAACAACTCAATTGGTTCGTGATCTGGAGGTCCACAAGCATTTATTCCAATATGACAGTGATGACAGACCGTGTTTTTAAGGTTCTAGATGAAGGAGAGAATGATTTCAGTAGATAGTAGTAGTGTGGATGTTCTTGGTGATTCAGGACAGCTTGTGGAGGTCTTTGGATCGTGTCCAGTTTGTGTTGGTGGTTTGCATGCGAGTTTAAGATCGCAATTGAAGGATAACTTCTGGATGATGATGCTCTTCTTAACTCTGGCTGACCGGATGAGTTACACATCCTGCAGATGATCTTGAAGATGTTATGTGAGGATTGACATGTTCCTAAATGAAGATTGAAGTCTTAGATCTATGTGGTCAACAATGTGTTGATCTGTGTGAAGACTTTTTGTAATTAGTCATGTTGTATTTATGTACTTGCTCTGTAATGTATGCTGACTTGGATGATAATTCCTAAGTCGATGTCTTGTATAAATAAGGAGTTGTAAAGTCATTTCAAAGTGTGTCTTGTGGAAATGAGAGTGTGGTAGAGAGGAGCAAAACAAAAGTGGTGGGCTTCAATGGAACTGACTCAAGCATGGTGAAGATGCTATTCTTCAGTTCAAGTATGTAATACTTATTATTCTATAGACAATGTGTCTCTTGTAGGTAGTGAGCCTCTTGTGAACAGTGTGCTTGGGCAGTGAGCCGCAATTGGCATGTGCCATTTTGTTCTTTCTATTCTTCTAACAGAGAATACAATCTTGGGTTAATCACCCCATGGTTTTTCCCTTAACCAAGTTTTTCACGTCAAAATCTTGGTGTCTTGTCTGTCAATGTGTTTCAGCTCTTGATTTAATGCATTATGTTTCTATGATTGATTTATTATTATGTTGTTGAATTATAAAGTGGATTTAATTGTTTGATTGGAAGAAAGTTTTAGACAATTGATTCACCCCTACCCTCTCAGTTGTCTGCTTGAAATCTAACATTTTGTACCTTGGAGTTGGAGCTTCAAAAACAATTGTACCTTTCTTTCTTTTGAGGTTGGATTTGAGCAGTAGACTCAAGCAACTCTCAGTGGTCTTTTCCCTCATAGGGTTTCCATGTAAATATGGTGTCATGTGTGCTTATTTGACTTGATGTTTTTCATATTATTCATTTGATTTGATATGTTAGAGTTATTGAACAAAACATTCAATTGAACTACACTAATTCACCCCGCCTCTCAGTGTAACTATGTTCTTTTCAAATACATCTTCACAACACTGTCTTCAGTATTTATAAAATTTTCTCAAAAGCAATTGGAAACCTAGCAACAAGAAAAATATGTTAACATCATTAGCACTTTTGCAAGCCATTAAGATCATCTTAACACAATAACTTAATCACCCAACAATATCAACAATAGAAGATACCGTTGACACTGATGACAATAGAAATATGTTGACATCAATGACAACACTGATTAGCACATACTTGCAACAATTTCAACATGGTCAAATGGATTGGAGTTGAACAAAGCCAAGAGAGGTTATTGTGGATGAACCCCACATGCACCTATAGGTCAAAATGGAACATTCCCAACTGCCACAAATTCTAGGAACTGCTCCATCAAAGTTTGATAGTTTTTTGCTCTTAGGGATCTTAAGTGACTTTGCCAGTAGCCTGCAGCTGGGAATGACCGAGACACTTGATGCATGAAATGGGAGCTCCCCTAGCATTTACCTACCCACTCTGATGTTCTAGTACTATTGATTCAACCCTATGATGAGAAAAACAAAAAATATGGCTCCTGACAAGGTTGTGCTACATGAAACTGAAGCATTTTGCAAGAATGCATTTAATTTTGACATGGTCAAATGGATTGAAGTTGACCAAAACCAAGGGAGTTTTTTTTGGATGGACCCCACATGCACCTGTAGGTTCAAATGTAATATTCCCAGCTACCACGTATTATAAGTACTGCTCCATCAAAGTTTGGTAGTTTTTTGCTCTTAGGGATCTTAAGTAACTTTTCTAGTAGCTTGTAGCCCAGAATAGCTGGGACACTTGGCGCATGCAATGAGACCTCCCTTAGAATTTACCCACACACCCCATCATGTTGGTGCAGTCGGTTCGGCCCCATGAGCTGTGCAATGCAAAATTTCACTCCTAGCACCTTTCCACTGCTTGAAACTGATGCATTTTGCAAGAATGCATTTAATTTCAGCACGGTCAAATGGATTGGAGTTGACCAAAACTAGGAGAGGTTATTTTGGGTAGACCCCACATAAAATTGTAGTTCTAAACTAAACATTCCTAGGTACCATGAATTCTGAGAACTGCTTTGTCAAAGTTTAGTAGTGTTTTGCTCTTAGGGATCTTAAGTGACTTTGTTGGTAGCCTACTGCCTGGAACGACTGTGACACTTGGTGCATGAAATGAGACATACCCTAGCATTTACCCACCCACCCCAATGCATTGGCATAGTCAGTTCAGCCCCACGACAAGTAGAATGAAAAATATGGCTCCTGACAAGGTTGTGTTGCATGAAACTAAAAATTTTGCAAGAATGCATTTAATTTTGGCTTGGTCAAATAGATTAGAGTTGACCAAAACTAAGAAAGGTTATTGTGGAAAGATCAACATGCACCTATAGGTCCTAACAAAACATTCCCATCTTCCATGAATTTGAAGAACTGCTCCATCAAAGTTTGACTATTTTTTGCTCTTAGGGATCTTAAGTGACTTTGTCAGTAGCCTGTAGCCCATAATGACCGGAAAACTTGGCACATGAAACAAGAACTCCCCTAGCATTTACCCACCACCCTAACACATTGGTGTAGTTGGTTCAGCCCCATGAGCTATGGAATGCAAAATTTTACTCTTAGCACCTTTCCACTACATGAAACAGATGCATTTTGCAAGAATGCATTTAATTTTGACATGATCAAACAAATTGGAGTTGACCAAAACTAGGAGAGGTTATTGGGGATAGACCCCATGTGCACCTATAGGTCTAAATGAAACATTCCTAGCTACCATGAATTCTGAGAACTACTTTGTCAAAGTTTGGTAGTTTTTTTCTCTTAGGGATCTTAAGTGACTTTACTGATAGCCTGTACCCCTGAATGAATGGGACACTTGGCACACAAAAAGATACCTTCCCTAGCATTTACCCACCCACCCCAACATGTTGGCATAATTAGTTTGGCCCTATGACAAGGAGAATAAAAAATATGGCTCCTAGCAAGGTTGTGCTACATGCCATTGACACATTTTGCAAGAATGTATTTAATTTCGACATAGTCAAACATATTGGATTTGACCAAAAATGAGAGAGACTACTATGGGCAGACCCCACATGCACCTATGGGTCTAAACAAAACATTCCCAGCTACCACAAATTCTAAGAACTGCTCCATCAAAGTTTGGTAATTTTTTGCTCTTAGGGATCTTAAGTGACTTTGCTGGTAGCCCGCTACCCAGAATGACTGACACTTGACGCATGAAATGATACCTCCCCTAGTATTTAACAACTTGTCCTAATGTGTTGGCATAGTTAGTTTAGCCGCATGAGCTATGGAATGCAAAATTTCACTCCTAGCACCTTTCCACTGCATGAAACTGAAGCATTTTACAAGAATGCATTTAATTTTGACACGATCAAAGGGATTGGAGTTGACAAAAAATGGGAGAGGTTATTATGGATGGACCCCATGTGCACCTATAGGTCTGAACAAAACATTCCCATCTACCATGAATTCTGAGAACTACTCCGTCAAAGTTTGGCAGTTTCTTGCTCTTACCGGTAGCATGCAACCCAGAACGACTGCGACACTTGGAGCACGAAATGAGAATTAGCCTAGCATTTACCCATCCACCCCAATGTGTTGGCATAGTTAGTTTGGTCCCATGAGTTGTGGAATACAAAATTTTACTCCTAGCACCTTTCTAGTAGATTAAACTAAACTAAAAGCTATGTTGTAATCTTCATTTTTAGGTCTTTTCTCTACTCTCCTTAGGTTGATATGGTGTTCTCACTTGATCCATATGAAAATCATGCCAAACATCTCTCTCTCTCTCTCTCTCTTACTCTCTTCCTCGTTTTGCAAGAGAAAGACATGCACAGTCAATGTAGGTAATGAGAAATTTGCATAAGATCTATAAGAGAGTTGTTAACACATGTATTTACATAATTTCTATTGTGAACTGTAGCTAACTTCACTCACTGACTAGTAAGTGTGAGGAAACAAGTCTACTTGAAGGTAATGAAGGACAATAAGGTAAATTCTACGAGGCAATGTAACTTCAACCCTCACATTTCTTGAAAATTATACAAAGAACACATCCATTATCCATTATAAGTTGAAAACATAGTTTATCCATTTGCATGAGAAAGTAAGGGATAGATAAGATTTCAAGCAAATGCAATTGGCATGTGTAAAACCAAATTCCATAACCTTTGCAAGCATCCTCCCTACCTATGCCAAATTAGGATCTTTGGGACAGGGTATGGACAACCATGAAAGAATAAAGGATAAATGAATTTTGACAGATGTTGTAGTTGTAACAGCCCTAGGAGACATGTATGCAAAGTGTGGAAGCATAAACAAGGCACATGAACTATTTGACATGATGCCTCAATGAGATGCTATCTCATGGAATGCAATGATTGCAAGATATATGCACAAAATGGATTTTTTTCAAAAAGGCTTTAGAAACTTTCAAGAAAATGCAATTAACAGGTGTAAAGCCAAATTCCACAACCTTAGCCAGCATCCTCCTTATCTATGCCCATATGGGATCTTCATAATAGGGTATGGACATCCATCAAAGCATAAAAGGATATGGGAATTTCATTAGATGTTGTAGTTGCAACTACCCTATGAGACATGTATGCAAAGTAATGAAGCATAGATAAGGCAGGTGAATTGTTTGACATGATGCCTCAAAGAAATGTTGTCTCATGGAATGCAATGATTGCAAGATATATGCACAAAATGGATTTTTCAAAAAGGCTTTAGAAACTTTCAAGAAAATGTAATTGGTGGGTGTAAAGCCAAATTCCACAACCTTAGCCAACATCCTCCTTGTCTATGCCCATATGGGATCTTTGGAACAGGTTATGGACATCCATCAAAGCATAAAGGATATGGGAATTTTGATAGATGTTGTAGTTGCAACTGCCCTAGGAGACATGTATGCAAAGTGTGGAAGCATAGACAAGGAACATGAACCATTTGACATGATGCCTCAAAGAAATGTTGTCTCATGGAATGCAATGATTGCAAGATATGCATAAAATGAATTTTTTCAAAAAGACTTTAGAAACTTTCAAGCAAATGCACAAAAAAACTTTCAAGAAAATGTAATTGGTGGATGTAAATCCAAATTCCATGACCTTATCCACCATCCTCCTTGCCTATGCCAAAATGGGATCTTGAGAATTTTGTCACATGTTGTATTTGTAGCTGCCCTTATAGACATGTATGCAAATTGTGGAAGCATAGACAAGGCATGTGAATAGTTTGGAATGACACCTCAAAGAGATGCCATCTCATGGAATGCAATGATTGCATGATATGCAGAAAATGATTTTTTTGAAAAGGCTTTACAAACTTTCAAGAAAATGCAATTGGCATGTAAAATGAAATTCCATAACCTTTGGAAGCATCCTCCCTACCTGTGCCAAATTAGGATCTTTGGAATAGGGTATGGACCATAGAAGCATATATCTTTAAAATATCCTGATATATCTTTTATTGGCAGGGTTCTTGACATTTTCTTGAAAATATTGTGAGTTTTTCAAAATATCTTTAACCATGACTTTGACCAAAAATTTCACCAATATATTACAAAATTATTGGTGATATATCACTCGTAATATCACAATAAATTAGTTTTTTCTCTATATAAGCATCAAACTTGCAATTTTTGGATCATTCTTCTCTTGAACTTTTATAAATGGGATATACACCTTGAATAGTGTAAGTAGTTGTTAAGATTTCGAGGTGTTATTACTATATATTAGTTAGATTTGTTGCAAAGAGGCAATAATTATTGTTGTTATTTCAAAAATGAATGTAGATATGTACAGTTGTGAAGACACTTGGTATAATCATGTTTGAAATGTTAGAAATATGTAGCCATATAGACTAATTCCTCATAACCCAATAAGAAATTAAATGTGCAACATAACCATAAATCCTCATGCAAAAGAAATAGACAATCATACCATCAATGGTGACACAAGATATACCCTGGGAAAACCCTCACAGAGGGAAAAACCTAGCCTCCAAAAGCATGCATCTCTCACGTATTATTCAACAATAAACAACAAATACCTATGCAGAGATAACCTCTGAAACATCAAGCTCTCTCTCTACCTACACTCCATATGAACAAGCATGTAACCATACATCCCATGCCATGCTTCAAACCCTCACACAATGATGCAGGAGCATCCCTGTTTCAAGAGCAATCTTGCATCAACCAAAAACATTTGCATTTCAATTTATTTGCAGTTCAGTTTGTTTCTTTCATTTTCCAGTTCAGTTTAGGCAGTTTAGTTAGAAGCAGTTTCTGTATTTTGGTCCATATTTTACTTCAGTTGTATTTCAGACCTTGCGGAGCTGGACTTAGCATCTACATCATATCCAGAATTTAGAGATCCACACATCATTAATGGAAAGATATCGCTATCAGAAGATCGACTATCTTTCTCAGAACAGAGCATCCTGATAGTCTCTGATAATCAGCTAAAGGAGAAGACTTGCAGAGCATTCCTTGACTTGTAGAGCCTAATGACACATCATTGAATGATCTTTGGTTTGTGGCCGACCTTCCACAAAGATCCGCACTTCATTGCATTCATTTTCCGGAGGGGTACTGTCATGCCCACATTTCCCATGTGGTCACTGTTGCAAGTATGAGGTAAACCAGTGTTGTCATTGATGTCAACATACTCATATTGCTTTGACAAGAAGGATTCAATGAGCAGTGTTCTGAGGATATTGAGAAAATTAGCCTCAGTCAGGAACAGTAAAGAACAGTGATGAGAAGAAGGCAAATGTACTGTATAGGATGCGAACCCGAGGATGTGGATTAAAGGGTTTGTATATATGAGTCTTGAGATGCTTCAGTTAAGATTTCAGAGGTCCGCATGAAGATCTGAAGGAGTTGTGGCTGTCGGTGTAGAACCAGTTCTGGCAAGTATTCAGAGGTGACAGAGGATCACAAAAAGGTCTGGTGAGGTCCGGAACTGTATAATCCTAATCTGTGGATTGGAAGGAGTCTTTGAGATGTCCTTGTGATGTGCCATCTCGAGTTGTGTATGATTTGGAGGTCCAGAAGTACCTCTTGCATTATGACAGTGGCGACAGATAGTGTTCTTGAAGTTCCAAATAAGGAGGATAAGAGATTCCAGTAAGGAAAGAAAGTGCGGATGTACCTGGTCATTCAAGTAGGCTTGTGAAGGTTCTTGGATCATGTTGAGGTTGTGTTGTTGGTCCGCATTGATGGTAGAGCCCGGAATTGAAGATATTCTTCCGGATGAAGTTCTTGTTCCGACTAGCCGACCGGATGAGTTGTTCATCCTGCGAATGTTCTTGTGGTGGCCGACCGGATGTATTATTCATCTTGCGGATACTCTTATGGTTGTTTGCCGACTTAGATGTTTGTTCCTAAGTCGATGTCTTGTATAAATAATGGTTTGTGAGTTCATTTTGAAGTGTGGATTGTGTGGATGAGTCTGGCATAGTGAAGAGAAGTGCGAAAGGCAGAGCAGAAGTTTTTGGGCTTAAATGGAACTGATCCGGACATGGTAGAGATGTCATTCTCCAGTTCAAGATTGTGATTCTTATCACTTTGTAGACAGTGTGTCTCCTTGTAGGCAGTGGGCCTCTTTGTGAGCAGTGTGCTCGGGCAGTGAGCCCTAATTGGCAAGTGCCATTCTTTTTCTTATTCTTCTAACAGAGAATAATCCTTGGGTTAATCATCCCGTGGTTTTTCCCTTAACCGGGTTTTCCACGTCAAAATCTTGGTGTTTAATGTGTTGATGTTTATCTGCTCTTGTGTTTATGTATTATGCTTTCATGGATGATTAATTGATATGCTGTTAACTAACAACAAAGAATCAAGTGTTTGAAAGAACAAGAAGTTTTATACAACTGATTCACCCTCCCCCTCTCATTTGTATGCCTTAAATCCAACAATTGGTATCAGAGCCAAGTTCCTCTGAAAGGAGCTTAACCGCTTGAGGAGATCCAGGATGTCGTCATACAAGAAGGATAGTCCGAAGTTCGATGGAACCAACTTCACTCTCTGGAAAGGTCGCATGAAGTGTCACTTGGAATGTATGGGAAAAGCATACCTGGCTATGGTCTCAAAACCATATGTACCTCCACAAGGTGGTCTGACAACTCTGAATGAAATCACAGATGCTGAAAATAATCTGCGGACCAAGGAAGCCCTACTAAGCGCATTGAATGATTCAGATCTCTCACATGTTATTGACCTACCAACTGCATATGAGATCCTGACTAAACTGGAACTTCTGTATGAAGGAGATGAGTTTGCCAAAAGTGCAAGGTTGCAAAGTCTGAAAGGGAAATTTGAAAGATTGAAGATGAGAGATGATGAAAACATCACTACCTTTATGCCAAGAGTGAATGAGCTGGTATGTGGAATTAGAAATGCTGGTGGAACTCTAGATGAAAATGAGATTGTCTGCAAAATCCTAAGATCCCTTCCTGCTGCCTACAAAATCAAGGTTGCTGCCATTGATGAATTCAGAGCCCACACAACTGTCACAAGAGAACAACTGGCTGGCAAACTAGCTGCATTTGAAATGACCGAGTTTGGAGATGATCCTCCCAAGACTGAATTTGCTTTCAAAGCCAGTACCTATGTGAAAGGTAAACAGAGATTTGATCCGGGAGAAAACTCATCAAGGAAGATGTCATGGTATGATCAAGCAAGAAGAGACATGGAAGAAGAAGCAGAAACAGCTCAACTTGAAGCCCTCATTGCAAAGAGACTGCCAAGAGGATCCGGTAAGTATGAAGGAAAACTACCCTTTAAGTGTTTCAACTGCAATAAGATTGGTCATTTTGCTTCAAGATGTCCGGAAAGATCTGCAAGGTCTAATACTAACAGACAAAGGTTTCAAAAGAACTGCTATTATGTTCATGAAGAAGATGACAATGAAGGAGTAACAGATGATGAATCCGAACTAGGAAGCAAATCCGGAAATGAGTGGGTGTTTATTGCCATCAAGGAAGAAGATTCAATATCCTCTGAATCTGTCAATCACAAGGTTGTGGAAAGAGCTTTGGCTGCTCAAGTGGAAGAAAAGGATGATTGGGTTATTGATAGTGGGTGTTCTCACCATATGACTGGTGACAAGAATAAGTTCTTAGATTTGGAAAGGTATGAAGGAGGAATGGTAAAGTTTGGTGACAATTCTGCTGGCAGAATCAGAGGTAGGGGAACTATTTCCTTTGATGGAAAGAGCAAAATAGGTAATGTACTATATGTTGAAGGATTGAAGCACAATCTTCTTAGTGTTGGTTAGTTAGTGGACAAAGGCTATGATCTCCGGTTCAAGAATAGAAAATGCAGAATCTTTACAAGCTCCGGAACTGAAATTGCATCTGGTGCTCAAACAAAAGGTAATATCTTTCATCTGGTTGGTTCAAACAAAAGTTGTCTATTTGCTCAAGTTGATCAGAGTTGGTTATGGCATAGAAGAATGTGTCATGTGAATTTTGATAACATCATCAAGATAAGCAATATTTAGGCTGTAAGAGACCTTCCAAAATTGGTGAAACCTACAAATAGTTTGTGCAAAGAATGTCAGCTAGGTAAACAGAGCAGAGTCTCTTTCAAAAGCAAAGATCAGTCCTCTACCAGATTGTTGGAATTAGTACATACTGATCTCTGTGGTCCAACAAGAATCAAGAGTCTGCAAGGTGATAGATATTTCATGTTGTTAATTGATGACCATTCCCAGATGATGTGGGTTACCTTCCTAAAAGAGAAATCAGAAGCCCTTGAAAAGTTCAAAATCTTCAAAGCTATGGTAGAGAATCAAACCGGATTGAAACTAAAGTGTCTAAGGTCTGATAGAGGTGGTGAATTTACATCTAGTGAGTTCATTGACTTTTGTGAGAAGCAGGGTATAAGGAGACAATTGTCTACTCCTAGGACTCCATAGCAGAATGGAGTAGTTGAAAGAAAGAACCGGACCATCCAGGAAGCTGCCAGGACAATGATGTTGGAAGCAAATGTTCCTCAGATGTTCTAGAAAGAAGCTATCAGCACTGCAGTCTACACTCTAAATCGAGTTCAAATCAGAAACAATACCGGTAAGACCCCCTACGAACTCTGGTTTGGCATCACTCCTACTGTGAAATATTTCAGAGTATTTGGTAGCAAGTGTTATATCAAAAGAGATGAAGATCTAGGAAAGTTTGATGCTAGAAGTGATGAAGGAATCTTCTTGGGTTACTCCACTCAAAGCAAAGCATACCGGTGTTACAATAAGAGACTGAGGAAGATGATAGAAAGCACTAATGTGAAAGTTGATGAAGGAATTGAGAAGCCCTCAAGATTTTATGAATCTGATGAAGATGACCAAGACAGTGTTCAAGGAACTCAATCCTCTCTGGTAAGACAGAGTCAGCCTGATCCGGTAAATCAGGAAGAAGAGATAGGTTTGAATGAGCCTGATCAAGAAGCAGCAGTGTAGGATACTCCCAAAATTCCAAGGTATGTGACACTAAACCACTCTGAAGATCAGATCATAGGTGACAAAAGCAAAGGTGTGCAAACTAGAAGGAATGTTGCTCAAAATCAGGATGAATGTTGTCTAATTTCAAAGATTGAACCTAAAACAGTAAATGAAGCCTGCAATGATGAAAACTGGACTAAAGCAATGAAAGATGAATTAATGCAAATTGAGAAAAATCATACTTGGGATCTTGTTCCCAGACCTAGAGACAGGAATGTGATTGGAACCAAATGGGTCTTCCGGAACAAATTAAATGAAGTTGGTAAAGTAATCAGAAACAAAGCTAGATTGGTCTGTAAAGGCTACTCCCAAATAGAAGGAATTGATTATGAAGAGACCTTTGCTCCTGTGGCAAGAATTGAAGCAGTCAGATTATTTCTTGCATTTGCTGCCTTCAAAGACTTCAAGGTATATCAGATGGATGTCAAGTCTGCCTTCCTAAATGGTGATCTGGAAGAAGAAGTTTACATTGAACAACCGGATGGATTTCAATTATCTGACAATGATGATATGGTCTGTAAGTTAAAGAAAGCATTGTATGGATTAAAACAAGCTCCAAGAGCATGGTATGAAAGGTTGGATAAGCATCTTGTACAGATTAGATTCAGCAAAGGTACTGCTGACAGTAACTTATATTTCAAAATTGATCATGAAAACATTTTGATTGTTGAAGTGTTTGTAGATGATATCATTTTTGGAGGAAGAGATAGTATGTGCAAAACTTTTGCAAATCAGATGAAATGTGAGTTTGAAATGTCTATGCTTGGTGAAATGAATTTCTTCTTGGGTCTGCAAATTACTCAAACAAAGAAAGGAATCTTCATTTCTCAGACCAAATATGTGAAAAAATTGTTAAGGAAATTTGGTATGGAAGATTCAAAACCAATGAACACTCCCATGGCAACCGGATGTAAGTTGAGCAAAGATGATGACTCTCCAAAGGCAGATCAGACAATGTATAGATCAATGATTGGTGGATTGTTGTATCTCACTCAGACCAGACCAGATATAATGCAGGCTGTTGGTCTTGTGGCAAGATTCCAGGCTGATCCTAGAGAATCTCATGTTATGGCAATCAAAAGAATTTTTAGGTACCTGAAAGGAACAGTTGAGTATGGTCTATGGTACCCTAGAGATCCAGATTTCTCTCTTCATGCTTACACAGATGCAGATTGGGCAGGAGATGTGGATGACCGGAAGAGCACTAGTGGTGGAGCATTCTTTTTGGGGAAGAGATTGGTTTCTTGGCTAAGCAAGAAACAAGATGCAATATCTCTGTCTACAACTGAAGCAGAATACATTGTAGCAGCAGGTAGTTGCACTCAAGTCTTATGGATGAAGCAGATGCTAAGAGACATTAAAGTTGAATATGAGGAGCCTATCACAATTTTCTGTGATAATTCAAGTGCAATTAATATTTCTAAGAATCTGGTATTGCATTCTAAGACTAAGCACATATCTATCAAGTTTCACTTTTTGAGAGAACAAGTGAACAAGGAAGAAGTCAGATTGGAGTATGTTCCCTCAAAGGATCAGATTGCAGATATCTTTACTAAACCTCTTCCCAAGGACTCTTTTGAATATCTCCAGGAGAAGTTAGGGGTCATGGCCCCTCCGGTGATGAACTAGGATGCACTGATGTGCATCAGTCCGGTGGATATCACAGTCATATCTTGTGATCTGGATTGATGATGGGGAGCTGCAACTAAGGGGGAGCAGCTGGTATGATTCTGATGTATTAGAATTGCAAGTATGAGCCCTTTGCCATTGATGTCAAAGGGGGAGAGAAGACATGTGAAAAACAAGTGGCTGATGATCAAAGGGGGAGCAGTAAATGAGGAGAAGACATGTTGCTGATAGGGGGAGCTGTGACAGAAAGGAGAAGTTCTTGTCTTGACGGTTTTTCACATCATATGTTGCCATCAATGACAAAGGGGGAGATTGTTGCAAGTATGAGGTAAACTAGTGTTGTCATTGATGTCAACATACTCATATTGCTTTGACAAGAAGGATTCAATGAGCAGTGTGCTGAGGATATTGAGAAAATTATTCTCAGTCAGGAACAGTAAAGAACAGTGATGAGAAGAAGGCAAATGTACTGTATAGGATACGAACCGGAGGATGCGGATTAAAGGGTTTGTATATATGAGTCTTGAGATGCTTCAGTTAAGATTTCAGAGGTCCGCATGAAGATCTGAAGGAGTTGTGGCTGTCGGTGTAGAACCGGTTCCGGTAAGTATTCAGAGGTGACAGAGGATCACAAAAAGGTCCGGTGAGGTCCGGAACTGTATAATCCTAATCTGCGGATTGGAAGGAGTCTTTGAGATGTCCTTGTGATGTGCCATCTTGAGTTGTGTATGATTTGGAGGTCCGGAAGTACCTCTTGCATTATGACAGTGGCGACAGACAGTGTTCTTGAAGTTCCGGATAAGGAGGATAAGAGATTCCAGTAAGGAAAGAAAGTACGGATGTACCTGGTCATTCAGGTAGGCTTGTGAAGGTTCTTGGATCATGTTGAGGTTGTGTTGTTGGTCCGCATTGATGGTAGAGCCCAGAATTGAAGATATTCTTCCGGATGAAGTTCTTGTTCCGACTAGCCGACCGGATGAGTTGTTCATCCTGCGAATATTCTTGTGGTGGCTGACCGGATGTATTATTCATCTTGCGGATACTCTTATGGTTGTTTGCTGACTTAGATGTTTGTTCCTAAGTCGATGTCTTGTATAAATAACGGTTTGTGAGTTCATTTTGAAGTGTGGATTGTGTGGATGAGTCTGGCATAGCGAAGAGAAGTGCGAAAGGCAGAGCAGAGGTTTTTGGGCTTAAATGGAACTGATCCAGACATGGTAGAGATGTCATTCTCCAGTTCAAGATTGTGATTCTTATCACTTTGTAGACAGTGTGTCTCCTTGTAGGCAGTGGGCCTCTTTGTGAGCAGTGTGCTTAGGCAGTGAGCCCTAATTGGCAAGTGCCATTCTTTTTCTTATTCTTCTAACAGAGAATAATCCTTGGGTTAATCACCCCGTGGTTTTTCCCTTAACCGGGTTTTCCACGTCAAAATCTTGGTGTTCAATGTGTTGATGTTTATCTGCTCTTGTGTTTATGTATTATGCTTTCATGGATGATTAATTGATATGCTGTTAACTAACAACGAAGAATCAAGTGTTTGAAAGAACAAGAAGTTTTATACAACTGATTCACCCCCCCTCTCAGTTGTATGCCTTAAATCCAACAGTCACAACATGCAACACACGTGTCATGTCCACATTTGTCATGTGGTCATGACATGAAATATCAAAAAAATTTCCATGTATCCCTAGAAACCCCCTCACACTCGTCAGCGTACTTGGTGGAAATATGCATAAGGTGTAAACATGTCAATCAAATCTTGAGGTAGTGCAATCATAAGCTCAATCCTTTGCGTGATAATAGTTGACTAGGGGGTTATGCGACATGATGAGCGTCGCCACTAGTGTTAGGATCGATTTGACCTAAACCCTAAGTTTCCTAAATGAGTGGCGTGATTATGACATGAGTCAAAATTAAAACCCTAATTCTAGAGTATAAAAAGATTAATTAACAAGCTCATCAAGCCATACATATTTTACGAAAACATTAAATTATTAATCAAAGCACAACATAAATCAATTAAATAACCAACCCAAATTCTCAGTAAAATCTGGCAGCATAACGCCTCTAGGGCATACATGGGAAATTATTTTAAATTAAATCACCTTCTAAGTGTTTGCCAAAATCTAATTAAAATTGATTAAATTATAAATTACACTAGGCTAAATCTAATAACTACACTAATTTTCTAAATTGTTATTTAGGTTAAATTAAATTAATCAATATCATCATCCCAAAGAGGCTCACATTTAAAAATTAGTAAATTCTAAGGTTTAGAAAAAATAACCCCTTACTACTATTTAATAAATGAATTAACGTTCCCATCATATTTAATTATTTCTCCTTTTTAAACCCGCAATAACATTAATTTTCCAAGACAATTAAAGGGTTCAAGATAAGCCTAATTAATTACCCCATAATAGTTTAAAAGAAAATAAAGTAATGAAATAATTCCACCCCATCTAAATACTATACCACAAGGGATAAATTCCACAGACAAGCTAAGTGATAAAAACACATAAGAGAATAAAAGGGGCACATGGGCTCACGTGCACCCATGTCCACCAATTTAAAATTTGAGTAAAGACTTCCCCCTCACAAAGAATGAATATAAAATTACCCAAGCCCTAAAAGTTTGTCCAAAAAAAATATTAATTTCCTTATGAGAAAAAGAACCCTAACATTCCTTACCCCTATTCTATTCTTCTTTTCCTCTTTCATTTTGTATTCTCTCTTATTTTCATTTCTTCTTTTTGCAGGTTTCTCCTTCCAGGGCAGCCATGGTCGCCATTGAAATGGAGGTATATTTGCTGTGTATACAACATACTCATAAAAAGATTTCTCTATTTTTTTGATGTATATATATACCTGTGTATTAAATAGGGCTGAGTATACTGAATATACATTTAACTATAGAGGAAGATATACACAATATATATATATATATATATATATATATATATATATATATGTATTGCAGGGCAGAATGTTGAGTAGGGCACAAGTGAAGTTCGTGGCCAAAAGAGTGTCAATGCAAGGAGTGGACATAGCTCTAAGCAGCAGCGTTGCTAACAATATTCATTCACAGGTTGTTTTTGTTAAGGGTTATGTGGGGTGTGGGGGGTGGGGGTTCATCCCCCCACCCATTTCCTACTACTCAAAACCAAATGTAGCACCGTTACTCCTTTCCCTCGTGACAGGAACCTTGCTATGATTCGGCCCTTTTAGCCATTATTTGCAGTTGGGCTTTAATCTCCCTTTTACACATATCAATGCAATGTGATTTATATTTAGAAAAATAAACTATGTTTATTCTATTTTATTTATTCTATAACATATATACATCTGGTGATATATATATATACACACCAGATGTATATCATGCAGTTTATCAGTTTAAGCATACAGTCATGATAAGATCAGTTAGGTCACACAGAAATATATTTTGTAGTATAAAAATCAGTTAGGTCAATCATCTTTATTCATATATATATATATATGTGTGTGTGTGTGTGTGTGTGTGTGTGTGTGTGTGTGTGTGAGAGAGAGAGAGAGAGAGAGAGAGAGAGAGAGAGAGTAAACATATATGTATATGTATATATATAAATATATATTTATAAGAAATACACCAGAATATACATATAAATAGATATACATATTTAAACATTCACCCATATATATTTTTCTTATTAATAGTAAAAGCAATTTTTTTAATCTCTAATCTTTTTACTTACTAGCATGAAGAAAGTAGATAGTATAATTTAAATCAAACATTTTTATACAAAATGGAAGTGCCCTTTTTAACTATTTTCTTATATAACATTAACTACAACAAGTGGTATCTATTTTTTTGAATAAAAACTACAGAAATAATTAATGCAACAACATAAAAATACATTTGGATACTCATATGACCAATACAACCCATTTTTCCTTTCTTTCAAAAGAAACATTCACATATGTATATTTTTCTTTCACTATGTTTAAACAAAAAAAAAAATAGCAACACATTTATGTTTCCAATTGCAACTTTCTCACAGCCACATAACAAAAACCAACAACAATACATTGCATTTTTTTTTAAGGTCACAAGAAGGTAAAATAAAACCTTAAATAATGTTTAAATCAAATACATTTTTAAGAGAATAATTTTTTTCTATCTTCTTTCTTTTTGTCCAACAACAAAATAGGCCATTCTTGATGATGGCTCTCAAGTAGCCACAATAACATTACAACACCAACAAATATGACATCTCCCAAGCTCCAAGGATCACCAAAATAAACTTGCAAGAAACTAAACAATGGAGGGACAACCAAGCCACTAAAAACACTCTCCTCCCTACCATAGACCTGCAAGTGGGTCACCCCCGAGCTTGGAGGTCGATCTTCACACGGGTCTCAAACCACAACAGAACAATCAGAAAACCACACAAATCATGAAGAACACCCATAAGGCTTACACAACACAAAATCCATAGAAATGGATTTGAAGGGGTAGGGGAGTGGACATCACTCTACTCAGAGGGTCACTCCACAAAAATCCTAAAATCTCAACACAAAATAAGGCCTCAAGCCCAAAATGATAACTCCATGAATATATAAATTTCACCATGGCACTCATGCCAAATAAAATGCTCCATACTCCAATATCTTGCCCTCAAGGCCAAAAAATACCAATACCAAGAGTGTGGCCTTGAGGAGGTTCACTCCTCCCCCACCCCACACATGGATGGACACACCAAGATTGATAGTCTCATCCCAAAACACCCAAAAACCCCACAACAATGAAGAAACAAACACCCAAAGCATTTCAAGAACACAACCAAAATTAACAAAGCATAAGGAAGGCTAAAATGCCTTGAGGCTTTCAAACAGCCAAAACTGAGTTACAAATCTCTCTCTATCTCTCCGCAACATGCCAGAGAAAGCCAAAAGGTAAGAACTGAAGAGCCCAACAATGGATGAAAGTTGAAGAAGAGCCCACAATCTTTCTCCAAGCCTCCAAATCCTCCAAAATCTCTCTAACTCCCCAAAATCCCTCCAAAGATAGAAAATTAAGCCAAAAAAAGAACCCCATTCCCCTCTCAAAGAGGAATTAAAATAGGCTTCCTTCTAAAGCCTTGAGGAATGAGAAGGTGACACATGTCACCTTCTCCTTCCTCTTCCCATCCCACTTGTAAGGGAAAAGGAATGTGAGGGTGACATGTGTCACCCTCCCATCCATTCAAACCTCACCCTCTCCACATGTGCTCTCACACATGTGTGAGAGAAAAAGTGGAGAGGTGACACCTCTCCAAATGGGCTCCAAGAGGATAAGGGATGACACATGTCATCACCTTATTGTCTAAAGGGAGCCCCTTCCCTCCAATATGCTCTTACACATGTGTGAGAGCATTGGAGGAAGGTTCCACACACTTGGGGGTCTTGAAGACTCCCCAAGTCTTCAAGGTGGTGGAATTCCATGCCTTGGAAAGGGAGATGGGTCTTCTTTCAAGGCATGATTCATCTCCCACACTCAACCAAATTGAATTTTTGCCACTTTACTTTAAGCTAAGGTTAAGGTGACTAGATAGAGGTAACCCTAGGGTTTGGCATGCTCAAATGGGCCCTAGACCCTAGGGGTACCACCTACGGTTAAATTTAGCCCATAGTAAACACTTAAGAAGGTAAAAATTCACATAAAATAGCCACTAAAATTGAAAGACACCAAGTGGTGTAAATTAAAACACATATTTTACAATGCTTCAATTAAATAATATAAAAGAGGTGAAACCTAGGCCAAATAATAAAATGCAGACATTTACGAAAACATCATATAGTTCACACATGATCTTGGTCCCTCTTGGGACTAGATCAACCTAACACGGGAAACACATTAGGTGTGAGATCGATCTCTGATTTTCCATGGCCTAGAAAATCACCTGCACACTTGAACAAACAGATTAATCCAACATATATATATCATAGCTGAAGCAAGGAAATGCAAACACTCACACCATCGCATAATCATTTAAAACATTATAAAAATCACATCATAAATAAGATTCATAATTGCATTTCTATATACTATCTCAGGATCAAAATTGCATAGCAAATCCAATAATGATTTCACAACTAACATCTCTAATATCATCAAAGTGCACATCACATGTCTAATCATCATTGGTGAATTAAAATCAGGATGTAGTCACATCACAACATACTAAGCATAGCTAACCAAAATAAAGGAATATAGTCTAGAGAATCTGCATATCAGGATCAATAATCCCCAAATGTCAAAATGTCATCAACTGTAAATATGAAATAAGAAAAACAAGGGAGTGAAATCAATAGGCCTCACAGGTTCTATGCATTTATGTCTGACCTATCTATGTTCACACGTTACAGCTCTTCATTGGAATTTGTGACCTTTCTTGGCCGACATGGAGGAATCTATTGTTCCAGAGATGATATATTGATGCAATAGATCCTTAGGAAAGCAGTTATCAAGTTCTCATGATTTAGAAGATTGATAGTTTAGATTTTTGTGTGAAGGAGCTTAAAATCTTTATTTTGCGCATGTATGTAATCAGGCCTGTGTGCCCTAGTTGTAACGCCACATGTTGTCGACTGATCTCTATTTGAATTCTATGATATACTGAATGACTAAATCTACATTTGTTCTATTTCTTTGAGTTGTTTCCATTGTGTTCACTCTTGCTGCATGGTCTGGACAGTTCATTCTGTGAACCCTCCTACCATGATTGCACCAAGTGGTATCAGAGCAAAATTTTGAATCTTTGGGAGTAAATTGAACAAAGTTGGCTAGGGAATTTTGTAAGATCTTGTTGTGGATAGATCACCAAATTGAGGTAGGTTACTTATGTTGCAACCAATCGCCGATTATGAGGAAGTTGTCACCTTGTAGCCCAATCGCCGAACTTGAGGCAGTTTGCACTTGATCCTAGGAAGAATGTTGCTGAGCAGAGTTGCTATTGTTGGAACAATGACTGGTAGAATGGATGAGATGATGGAGATGATGAAAACAATGTGAATTCATTTGGATGCTATTGAAGAAGATAGGTGAAGAGGATTGACATCGAGACCTAATGTTGAAAGCGATGAGGAAGAAGAATTTCAATCTGTTGAACAAATTGGTGAAACCCTAGGAGGTGATGAAGAAGAAAAATTAGATCAAGTAAAGATGCTACAAGCTATTTCAAAGATTGGAAAGAGACCTAGAGTTGATGTGCCAAACTATATTGGTAATTTGAACCGTGAAGAATTGATTGACTGGATAAACAACATGGAAGAATACTTTGAATATGAGGAAATTGAAGATCTAGAGAAGGTGAAGTTTGCAAAGACAAAGCTGAAAGGATATGCTTCTATATGGTGGAAAGAAGTTCAGTTGGAAAGAAACAGAAGAGGAAAAGAAAAGATTACAAAATGGGATAGGATGGTGACAAAATTGAAGAATCAGTTTATACTTGCTGACTATGAGTTGGAATTGTTGAAAAGATTGCAAAACCTAAGACAAAAGGAGAAATCTGTGAAGGTGTACACTAAAGAATTTCATAGGATGATCATAAGAATAGGACATAGCGAAGAAAGCAAGGAGAAAGTGGCTAGATACATCAATGGACTGAGATTGAACATTCAAGAAGAGCTAAGCTTGGTAAGGATGACATCTTTGGAAGAAGCATATCAGTTTTCCTTGAAAGTTGAAGAGAAGATGAATAAAAGACATGATCAAAGATAAAGAGGCAGAGGAGGTGAATTTCAAAGAGATAGGACATTTTTTGGAGGAGACAAATCATATCTAGAGTAGAACAAGTTTGATAGCCCACTTAAGAAGGAGGACAAAGATAACAATGCTTACCGGAGAGGAAACCTTAGTACATACTAGAATGAAGGATACAAAAGAGAAGGAAGAGGATTTGATAAGAGAACATTCATAGGTACTTGTTTCAAGTGTGGAGGTGAAGGACATAGAGCATTTGAGTGTAATCAGGGTAGTACAAGTATGAGGACAGAAAATAGTGGAAGAGAAGCCTATATTGAAGAAGAACCTATTGGATCACCCAGATCAATTGGCAAACCTAAGAAAGGAGAATCACTTGTGATGAAGAGGGAACTATTTCAAGAAGAGACAAATGAGGAACCACCGCAGAGGAAGAGTATGTTCAAAACTAGATGCAAATTAGGAGGTAAGTGTTGCAAAGTTGTAATTGATAGTGGTAGTGTAGTTCAGACAACCTAGTTTCAGAGATGGTGACTAAGCTGAAGTTGGAAAGATTGAAACACCTTAAGCCCTATCAGATAGCATGGATTTAGGATGATCATAAGGTACTGGTGAGTGAACAATGTTTGGTGAAATTTCATATTGGATCTTATCATGATGAAGTCTTGTGTGATATTATGCCTATGGATGTTTGTCATATCTTGTTGGGTAGACCTTGGCAGTATGATATAAAATCTATACATGATGGGAGAAAGAATACATATACTATAGCAGCAAATAGAAAGAAAATTACTTTAATTCCTTTGGAGGATGACCCTAAGAGTGAAGTATGTGGGAATACTAGAATCTGTCTGGTAGATGGAAGAAAATTTATGGATGGTTTGAGACATGAGAATATGTGTTATGCCTTGATTCCTAAGAAGCTTGAAGCATTGAAGAAAGAGACTGAAGAATCACAGCTAGAGGAGATAAGAGAATTGCTGACAAAGTATGAAGACATCATATCAGATAATGTACCTGAAGGATTACCACCTATAAGAAGTATCAGTCATCACATGGATCTTATACTGGGAGCAAGTTTGCCTAACAAAGCAGCATATAGAATGACACTGGTAGAGAATGAAGAACTAAATAGACAAATCCAAGAGTTGTTGAGAAAAGGTTTGATTAGAGAAAGTTTGAGTCCTTGTGTGGTACCTGCAATGTTAGCACCAAAGAAGGAAGGAGAATGGAGAATGTGTATTGACTCTAGAGCAATAAACAAGATCACAGTTAAGTATAGATTTCCTTTACCTAGGATGGATGATATCATGGATTGTTTTAAGTATAGAGAAGGTGATGAATGGAAGATTGATTTTAAGACAAATGAAGGATTGTATGAGTGGTTAGTGATGCCCTTTGGATTGACAAATACATCAAGTAATTTCATGAGATTGATGAATGAAGTTCTGAAGAAATTCTTGGGTAAGTTTGTGATTGTATACTTGGATGACATTCTAATTTTCAGTAAGACAAAGGAGGAACATTTGTGGCATATTAGACAAGTTTTGTAGAGATTGAGAGAAGAGCAATTGCTAATAAACATCAAAAAGTGTAGTTTCATGAAGAGTTGGTATATTTGGGATTTGTGATTTCTGCAGAAGGATTGAAGATGGACCCTGAGAAAGTGAAGAAGCAATTACCACAACAAGCACCAGAGTAGATTGAAGACATTTTGGATAGCAGAGTTAGATGCAACACTAGAGGAAGACAATACAAATAATATCTTGTGAAGTGGAAAGACAGACTGGCAGAAGATTCATCGTGGATTTCTCAGGCTGAGGTGGACCATCTTGGTTCTCCCCTAGCCCCAGCAAAGTGAGGGACTCACTTTTTCAATAACACCAGATTTCTGATGCAGGAGCATCCCTAGTTCAAGAGCAATCTTGCATCAACCAAAAACATTTGCATTTCAATTTGTTTGCAATCCAGTTTGTTTCTTTCATTTTCTAGTTCAATTTAGGTAGTTCAGTTAGAAGCAGTTTCTGTATTTTGGTCTGCATTTTACTTCAGTTGTATTTTAGACCTTGCAGAGCTGGACTTAGCATCTACATTCATTCATTTACATCATATCCAGAATTTAGAGATCTGCACATCATTACTAGAAAGATATCGCTATCAGAAGATCAACTATCTTTCTTAGAATAGAGCATCCTGATAGTCTCTAATAATCAGCTAAAGGAGAAGACTTGTAGAGCCTAATGACACATCATTTAATGATCTTTAGTTCATGGCCAACCTTCCTCAAAGATCCACACTTCATTTCATTCATTTTCTGGAGGGGTTCTATGCATTTAGGTCTGACCTATTTGTGTTCACACGTTACAGCTCTTCATTAGAATTTGTGACCTTTCTTGGCCAACGTGGAGGAATCTATTATTCCAGAGATGATATAAATTGATGTAATTGATCCTTAGGAAAGTAGTTATCAAGCTCTCATAATTTAGAAGATTGATAGTTTAGATTTTTGTGTGAAGGAGCTTAAAATCTTTATCTTGTGCATGTATGTAATCAGGCATGTGCATCCTAGTTGTAAGATCGTATGTTGCTGACCGATCTCTATTTAAATTCTATGATATACTGAATGATTGAATCTATATTTATTCCATTTATCTGAGTTGTTTTCGTTGTGTTCACTCTTGCTGCATTGTCCAGATAGTTCATTCTGTGAACCCTCCTACTGCGGCTGCACCACACAACCAACCTGCAAGAGAAGCTACAAACCCAGAGGCAATAAGCCTTCACCTCAACCAACCTCTACAACTACTTGTGTGTTTGGTTTTATAGACATAAGATCACACTAATAGAACATGTGGTATTGTAATACCATTTTCCCCAAAACCATGTGTCTACAAAACCATTGACCCCACATTTGATTATTGGTACTAAGTTTTCCCAAATAATCAAATAATTGCAAATAAAGTAATTAACCCAGTGTTACATACAACGATTACAAGTGGCATCCAAATAAATATTTAAGTGGATAAACACATCACATGATGCACCACAAATAAATATTTATTTTACATAATAAAATAATACCAATATTATGTAAGGTGTACAACACACCTACTCCAACATTACTATATAGTAGTTAGATTTGTTGCAAAGGGGTGACAACAATTATTGTTGTTATTTCAAAAATGAATGTAGTTATGTACAATTGTGAAGACACTTAGTATAATCATGTTTGAAAACCTTGTGAATAGGGAATGTGATTGCCACTATTGTTATTGTGATTAGTGATAATCATTTTGCCTTTGCCAACAACAAACACTTATGTCATTATTTATGATCTATGGGCATAGTCATTACTAGACAAAACTACCAAATGATTATGCTATCCTTTGGCTTGTCATTATTATTCCATCACAGATGTTAGTGTTGTCATTTGTACTTATCAATGAATATTGTTGTTGTTATTTCATTTGTAAAATAGTTTTATTATTGAGGCATTTGTTTGGAAATTTCTGTAATTACATTGTAGTTGTTAATGTTAGATCTAGGGCACACAACTGAGAGGGGGGGTGACTCAGTTGTACAAAAACCTTACTTCTATTTCTAACACTTGATTCTTCTTGGTTAGTTAGTAGCATATCAATTAATCATTCATCAAAGCAGAAAGCATAAACACCAGAGCAGATAAACATCAACACATTAGACACCAAGATTTTTGATGTGGAAAACCCGGTTAAGGGAAAAACCACGAGGTGATTAACCCAAGGATTATTCTCTGTTAGAAGAATAAGAAAAAATGCATGGCACATGCCAGTCAGCGCTCACTGCCCGAGCACACTACTCACAAAGAGGCACACTGCCTACAAAGAGACACACTGTCTACAAGATAATAAGAATCACAACCTCGAACTGGAGAATGACATCTTCACCATGTCTGGATCAGTTCCATTTAAGCCCGAAACACTTTTGCTCTGCTTTTCCCTCTTTCGCTATGCCACACTCATCCATTACACATCCACACAACAAAACGAACTCACAATCCTTTATTTATACAAGACATCAACTTAGGAACAATCATCTAAGTCGGCAATCAACCATAAGAACATCCGCAAGATGAATAACACATCCAGTCAGCTAGTTAGAACAAGAACTTCATCTGGAAGAACATCTTCAATTCCAGGCTCTACCATCAATGCGGACCAACAACACAACCTAAATATGATCCAAGAACCTTCACAAGCCTTCCTGAATGACCAGGTACATCCGCACTTCCTCTATTCACTACAATCTCTTCTCTTCCTCATCCAAAACTTCAAGAGCATAGGCTATCACCACTGTCATACTACAAGAGGTGCTTCTGGACCTCCAAACCACATACCAATCGAGATGACACATCACCAGGACATCCCAAACACTTTGTCCAATCCGCAGAATAGGAAAATGCACTTCCAGATCTTACTAGACCTTTTTGTAACACTCTGTCACTCTGGAGCATCTCCTGGAACTAGTTCTACTTGATTGATCACAACTCCTTCACATCTTCATGTGGACCTGTGAAATCTTAACTGGATCATCTCAAGACTCATATCTACAAACCCTTTAATCCGCATCCTCTGAATCTCAACCTATTGAGTACTTTTGCCTTCTTCTCAACATTGTTCTTCACTGTTCCTGATTGAGACTAATTTTCTCAATACCCTCAGCACACAGCTCATCCAATCCTTCTTGCCAATGCAATATGAGTATGTTGACATCAATGACAACACTGGCTAACCTCATACTTGCAACAATCTCCCCCTTTGTCATTGATGGCAACATATGATGTGAAAAACCATCAAGACAAGAACTTCTCCTTTCTGTCACAGCTCCCCCTATCAACAACAACTCTTCACATGTCTTCTCTTCCTTTACTACTCCCCCTTTGATCATCAATCACTTATTTTTCACATGTCTTCTCTTCCCCTTTGACATTAATGGCAAAGGGCTCATACTTGCAATACTAACACATCAGCATCATATCAGCTGCTCCCCCTTAGTAGCAGCTCCCCATCATCAATCCAGATCACAAGATATGACTATGATATCCACTGGACTGATGCACATTAGTGCATCCTAGTTCATCTCTAGAGTGGCCATGACCCCTAACTTCTCCCTTTGATACTCAAAAGAGTCCTTGGGAAGAGGTTTAGTAAAGATATCTGCAATCTAATCCTTGGAGGATACATACTCCAATCTGACTTCATCCTTGTTCACTTGTTCTCTCAGAAAGTGAAACTTGATAGATATGTGCTTGGTCTTAGAATGCAACACCGGATTCTTAGAAATATTTATTGCACTTGAATTATCACAGAAAATTGTGATAGGCTCCTCATATTCTACTTTAATGTCTTTTTAGCATCTGCTTCATCCATAAGATTTGAGTGCAACTACCTACTGCTGCAATGTATTCTGCTTCAGTTGTAGACAGAGATATTGCATCTTGTTTCTTGCTTAACCAAGAAACCAATCTCTTTCCCAAAAAGAATGCTCCACCACTGGTACTCTTCCGGTCATCCACATCTCCTACCTAATCTGCATCTGTATATGCATGAAGAGAGAAATCATGATCTCTAGGATACCACAAACCATACTCAACTGTCCCCTTTAGATATCTGAAGATTCTCTTGATTGCCATGACATGAGATTCTCTAGGATCAGCCTGAAATCTTGCCACAAGACCAACAGCCTGCATTATATCTGGTCTAGTCTGAGTGAGATACAACAATCCACCAATCATTGATCTATACTTTGTCTGATCTGCCTTAGGAGAGTCATTATCTTTGCTCAACTTACATCCAGTTGCCATAGGAGTGTTCATTGGCTTTGAATCTTCCATACCAAATTTCCTCAACAATTCTTTCACATATTTGGTCTGAGAAATGAAGATCCCTTTCTTTGTTTGAGTAATTTGCAGACCCAAGAAGAAATTTATTTCACCAAGCATAGACATTTCAAACTCACTTTTCATCTGATTTGCAAAAGTTTTCCACATAGTATCTCTTCCTCTAAAAATGATATCATCCACAAATACTTCAACAATCAAAATGTTTTCATGATCAATTTTGAAATATAAGTTACTGTCAGCAGTACCTTTGTTGAATCCAATCTGCACAAGATGCTTATCCAACCTTTCATACCATGCTCTTGGGGCTTGCTTCAATTCATACAATGCTTTCTTCAACTTGCAGACCATATCATCATTATCAGACAATTGAAATCGATCGGGTTGTTCAATGTAAACTTCTTCTTCCAAATCACCATTTAGGAAGGCAAACTTGACATCCATCTGATATACTTTGAAATCTTTGAAGGCAGCAAATGCAAGAAATAATCTGATTGCTTCAATTCTTGCCACCGGAGCAAAGGTTTCTTCAAAATCAATTCCTTCTATTTGAGAGTAGCCTTTGCAGACCAATCTAGCTTTGTTTCTGATCACTTCACCCACTTCATTTAGTTTGTTCCGGAAGACCCATTTGCTTCCAATCACATTCTTGTTTCTAGGTTTGGGAACAAGATCCCAAGTATGATTTTTCTCAATTTGTATCAACTCTTCCTCCATTGCTTTGGTCTAGTTTTCATCATTGCAAGCTTCATTAATTGTCTTAGGTTCAATATTTGAAATCAAACAACATTCATTTGACTCTTGAGCAATTCTTCTCCTTGTTTGTACCCCTTTGTTTTTGTCACCTATGATCTGATCTTTAGAATGATTTAGAGTTACATACCTTGGAATTTTGGGAGTTTCTTACACTATTGTTTCTTGATCAGGCTCATTTAGACACACCTCTTCTTCCTAATTTACCGGATCAGTCTGAATCTGAATTTCAGAGGAGGATTGAGCTCTTTCCACCAGAGAATCATTCTGATCATCTTCATCACACTCATAGAATCTTGAGGGCTTCTCAATTCCTTCATCAACCTTCACATTTGTACTTTCTATCATCTTTCTCAATCTCTTATTGTAACACCGGTATGCTTTGCTTTAAGTGGAGTAACCCAAGAAAATTTCTTCATCACTTCTAGCATCAAACTTTCCTAAATCTTCATCTCTTTTGATATAACACTTGCTACCAAATACTCTAAAATATCTCACAATAGGAGTTACACCAAACCAAAGTTCATAAGGAGTCTTACTGGTATTGCTTTTGATTTGAACTCGATTAAGAGTGTAGATTGCAGTGCTGACAGCTTCTCTCCAAAACATTTGGGGAACATTTGCTTCCATCATCATTGTCCTGGAAGCTTCCTGGATGGTCTGGTTCTTTCTCTCAACAACTCCATTCTGCTGTGGAGTTCTAGGTGCAGACAACTATCTCCTTATCCCTTGCTTCTCACAAAAGTCTATGAATTCACCGGATGTGAATTCACCACCTCTATCAAACCTCAGACATTTCAGTTTTAATCCAGTTTGATTCTTTACCATAGCTTTGAAGATTTTGAACTTCTCAAGGGCTTTTGATTTCTCTTTTAGGAAGGTAACCCACACCATCCGGGAATAATCATCAATTAATAACATGAAATATCTATCACCTTGCATACTCTTGATTCTTGTTGGACCACATAGATCAGTATGGACTAATTCCAGTAATCCGATAGTGGACTAATCCTTTCTTTTGAAAGAGACTCTGCTCTGTTTACCTAGCTGACATTCTTTGCACAAACTATTTGTAGGTTTCACCAATTTAGGAAGATCTCTTACAGCCTGAGTATTGCTTATCTTGATGATGTTATCAAAATTCACATGACACATCCTTCTATGCCATAACCAACTCTGATCAACTTGAACAAACAGACAACTTTTATTAGAACCAACTAGATGAAAGATATTACCTTTTGTTTGAGTACCGGATGCAATCTCAGTTCCGGAGCTTTCAAAGATTCTGCATCTTCCATTCTTGAACTGGAGGTCATAACCTTTGTCCACCAACTGACCAACACTGAGAAGATTGTGCTTCAACCCTACAACATATAGTACATTACCAGTTTTGCTCTTTCCATCAAAGGAAATAGTTCCTCTACCTCTGATTCTTCTAGCATAATTGTCTCCAAACCTTACCATTCCTCCTTCATACCTTTCCAAATCTAAGAAGTTGTTCTTGTCACTTGTCATATGGTGAGAACAACCACTGTCAATAACCCAATCATCCTTTTCTTCAACTTGGGTAGCCAAAGCTCTTTCTACAACCTTATGACTGACAGATTCAGAGGATATTGAATCTTCTTCCTTGATGGCAATAAACACCCATTCATTTCTAGATTTGCTTCCCATTTCTGATTCATCATCTGTTACTCCTTCATTATCATCTTCTTCATGAACATAATAGCAGTTCTTTTGAAACCTTTGTCTGTTAGCATTTGACCTTGCAGATCTTTTTGGACATCTTGAAGCAAAATGACCAATCTTATTATAGTTGAAGTACTTAAAGGGTAGTTTTCCTTCATACTTACCGGATCCTCTTGGTAGTCTCTTTGCAATGAGGGCTTCAAGTTGAGTTGTTTTTGCTTCTTCCTCTTCCATGTCTTTCCTTGCTTGATCATACCATGACAGCTTCCTTGAAGAATTCTCTCCTGGATCAAATCTTTGTTTGCCTTTCACATAGGCACTGGCCTTAAATGCAGATTCAGTCTTGGGGTGATCATCTCCAAATTCAGTCATTTCAAATGTAGCCAGTTTGCTAGCCAATTGCTCTCTTGTGATAGTTGTATGGGCTTTAAATTCATCAATGGCATCAACCTTGATCTTGTAGGCAGCAGGAAGGGATTTGAGAATTTTGCAAACAATTTTATTTTCATCCAGAACTCCACCAGCATTCCTAATTCCACACACCAGTTCATTTACCCTTGGCATAAAGGTAGTGATGTTTTCATCATCTCTGATCTTCAATCTTTCAAATTTCCCTTTCAGACTTTGCAACCTTGCACTCTTGACAAACTCATCTCCTTCATATAGAAGTTCTAGTTTAGTCCAGATCTCATATGCTGTTGGTAGGTCAATAACATTTTAGAGATCTGAGTCATTCAATGCGCTTAGAAGAGCTTCTTTAGTCTGCAAATTGTTTTCAGCATCTGTGATTTCATTCAAATTTGACAGACCACCCTGTGGAGGTACATATGGTTTTGAAAACATGGCCAAGTATGCTTTTCCCATACACTCCAAGTGACATTTCATGCGACCTTTCCAGAGAGTGAAATTGGAACCATCAAACTTCAGACTATCCTTCTTGTATGATGACATCTTGGATCTCCTCAAGCGGTTAAGCTCCTTTCAGAGGAACTTGGCTCTGATACCAATTATTAGATCTAGGGCACACAACTGAGAGTGGGGGTGAATCAGTTGTACAAAAACCTTACTTCTATTTCAAACACTTGATTCTTCTTGGTTAGTTAGCAGCATATCAATTAATCATTCATCAAAGCAGAAAGCATAAACACCGGAGTAGATAAACATCAACACATTAGACACCAAGATTTTTGACGTGGAAAACCCGGTTAAGGGAAAAACCACAGGGTGATTAACCCAAGGATTATTCTCTGTTAGAAGAATAAGAAAAAATGCATGGCACATGCCAGTTAGGGCTCACTGCCCGAGCACACTTCTCACAAAGAGGCACACTGCCTACAAAGAGACACACTGTCTACAAGATAATAAGAATCACAACCTTGAACTGGAGAATGACATCTTCACCATGTCTGGATCAGTTCCATTTAAGCCTGAAACACTTCTGCTCTGCCTTTCGCTCTTTCGCTATGCCACACTCATCCATTACACATCCACACAACGAAACAAACTCACAATTCTTTATTTATACAAGACATCGACTTAGGAACAATCATCTAAGTCGGTAATCAACCATAAGAACATCCGCAAGATGAATAACACATCGGTCGGCTAGTCAGAACAAGAACTTCATCCGGAAGAACATCTTCAATTCCGGGCTCTACCATCAATGCGGACCAACAACACAACCTCAATATGATCCAAGAACCTTCACAAGCCTTCCTGAATGACCAGGTACATCCGCACTTCCTCTATTCACTACAATCTCTTCTCTTCCTCATCCGGAACTTCAAGAACATAGTCTATCACCACTGTCATACTACAAGAGGTGCTTCCTGACCTCCGAACCACATACCAATCGAGATGACACATCACCAGGACATCCCAAACACTCTGTCCAATCCGTAGAATAGGAAAATGCACTTCCGGATCTTATCGGACCTTTTTGTAACAATCTGTCACTCCGGAGCATCTCCCAGAACCGGTTCTACTTGATTGATCACACCTCCTTCACATCTTCATGCGGACCTCTGAAATCTTAACTGGATCATCTCAAGACTCATATCTACAAACCCTTTAATCTGCATCCTTTGAATGTCAACCTATTGAGTACTTTTGCCTTCTTCTCAACACTATTCTTCACTGTTCCTGATTGAGACTAATTTTCTCAATATCCTCAGCACACAGCTCATCCAATCCTTCTTGCCAATGCAATATGAGTATGTTGACATCAATGACAACATTGGCTAACCTCATACTTGCAACAGTTAATAATGTTGTACCAATTGAGATGGTTGTTATCATCATTGTCTTTCAACATAACTATCCTTTTGTGATTAGTAATATTTTGTCATTATTGTGACTTATACATTCTTGATCATTATGGTGTTTAGTAGCATCCTTATTAGTACTGTGGTCAATTAATATGTGCTTCAATACTACAGTCAACATTATAGGAAATATTAATGATAAAAATGATTAATAAGAAACATTATTGAGACATGACATTGCTCTCTTGAAATGCTTGCCACTGGTGTAAAATTAAGAGGTATTTGAAGAGGTTAGGGAGACTATTGTTGTGAATTGTACTTACTATTTGCTTCTATGGTATGGACAACCATGAAAGAATAAAGGATAAAGGAATTTTGACAAATGTTGTAGTTGCAACTACCCTAGGAGACATGTATGCAAAGTGTGGAAACATAGACAAGGCACATGAACTATTTGACATGATGCCTCAAATAAATGTTGTCTCATGGAATGCAACGATTGCAAGATATGCACAAATTGCATTTTTTCAAAAAGGCTTTAGAAACTTTCAAGAAAATGTAATTGGTGGGTGTAAAACCAAATTCCACAACCTTAGCCATCATCCTCCTTGTCAATACTCATATGGGATCTTCAAAACATGGTATGTGTTTTATATGAAAAAGAGGAATGGGGTTTTTTCGTGGACGTGTGGGTTAGATCCTCCTTTCACTACAAACATTCAAGGACATATCAACTGAGTTGAATCACACTTTTGCAAGAGGATTCACCTACATGTTAGGCCGTCACTTGGAATGATGTGGAAGCTTAGATGTTATCAATCAATATCTTAATTTAATGCTCAAATATCCTTAAAATCCTAATTATGCAAAATAGTAAATAAATTGATGAATTA
Source organism: Cunninghamia lanceolata (assembly GCA_027924645.1). Taxonomy (NCBI): domain Eukaryota; kingdom Viridiplantae; phylum Streptophyta; class Pinopsida; order Cupressales; family Cupressaceae; genus Cunninghamia; species Cunninghamia lanceolata. The sequence continues at coordinate 3,304,821 of BSBN01000771.1, forward strand.
TGACAAATCTTGCAGACTAAGGTAGTGGGCAGAGATTAATAGCTGACTATTTTTTGAAGTTTAGAATGTGGAATAGTCAGGGACACTACCACTAATGCCCCTGTCCACGGTACTATTTTCTCTACAGAGTCCCGATCTTCTCCTGACACGGATATTCACTATATCTTCTATTTCTACCTCAGAAGATGCGGGGAACACCTCCACTAATGCCTAAGTCCAAGGTCAGATGTTTTTCAAGATGTCAAAAGCTCTCTGGATGCTGATTATAACTATCAAAATTGTTTCTATGTTTGCAAATTTGGAGAACACTACCACTAACGCCCATGTCCAAATAGTTCTTCTCTTCAGAGATCCAGAATCTACACAATGTCTTACTATTTCCTACAACTCCACTCTGTGAAGATGCTAAACTTGTAACCTACAATCACAAGGAGAGTGGTTGGGGGTTGTGGTGTTTAGAGGCTTGCCTCGATCAAGCCATGAAGAGACATTCAAGTCTTTTGAACACCATTGTCAGATAAAGAGTGTGTATCCCTATGGGATAGAGGAAAAATCTAAATGATAAATGATTGAAACATAAATAGACATCACTTTGGAGGTGTGGATCTATGATGTAGAGCACACAATGGAAGCATACAATTGATCAACAAATTAGATCGGCGAGATGTGGCTTATGTCTTGGCGACCAAACCTTGTCAGCGACCTTGCAAACTCTCTGCCTGATCTCGCAACTCTCTCTGACAGTTCAACTTCCTTGTCTTCATAGAGACTTCTATTGTCGGTGGTGTCTTCTAACCTCCTATCAATACCCAATGGCAGTTACATTTCCACTCGACTTAATAGTGGCAGTTAGTCGCAACCTTGTTGGCTAGACTTTGACCATCAGTGACCACCTTGTATGTCCTCCTGATACACTGATATACTAACTTGTATATGCAAGACTTGACTTGCTATTACCAGTGGGCCAAAGTATCTTTGCCCTGCTTTCACCGCTACGGCCAGTCACCATTTGCATCTGACAAAAGATGCATTCCCAACATACATTCTATTTCACCGTTTCTACCGGTCACCTTTTGCATTCGATGAAAAGTGCATTCCCAACATACATTCTATTTCACTGTTACTACTGGTCACCTTTTGTATATGACAAAAGATACATTCTCAATATGCTTTCTCAATATACATTTGTGATATGCATTCTCAACATACATTTGCGATATGCATTCGCAATATACATTCGGTGAAACAATATGAACCATACACCGATGATGACTCTCGTGCCTCCATGACTACGCAGACACTAAGAAAATGTATAGAAACAGAAACTTGACAGAATGAAAGGGGTCTACAATCCACTACAAACACTTGATCACCACATCAATTTGGCCACTCCACAACACTTTTCCTATTGTTTTGACAACTAGTCACATAGAGATACCTAGTCAACTTATGCCAAACTCCTTGGATCCTTGGGTGTCTGATCCAGAACCACAGAAAACACAAAACACACACTATATTCCTCCATCACACTGAATATGGGAATCTTACCTTCAATGGATAGAGGAATAACAATCCATTTGTTCACCAAAACCCTAGTTTCTAGGTTTTTAGAATAGTCTATGTAAAAAGAACAAAAACTCACAAACTACAACACTTATAGACACCAAGCTACTTCCAATGAAAACTACTTCAATGCCTGAACATCTTCAATCAGTCTCAGATGATCAATTAACCATACAGAATGACTATTACGGGAAATTACTTAGAAAAAGATAATGTTTCAACACACCCAAAAATCTAGATCTTCATTCATTCATTCATTCAAGCTCTTCTCTCCAATTACATCCAACTCCTTCACCTATAGAAGGATTGGAACATTAGTTACATTCCTCCAACTATGCAAAACTGATTTTGAAAGTTAGTTAGCCATTGGTTGTCTCCTCTCACAAGAAAACTACATGTTTTCATTGTGTGATTACATCAAACTTGACCAAACATGGTCTACATAGGTCTAGTGACCAAATTGACACAAAAAACCTTATTACAACCATGATGTGGCTTAAAAAGCCTTATTGAAAATAAAACAAAACATGATTCCTGCACCATAGAGAAGGTACTCCTACACCAATCTCACATAAATGAAGGCTCTTCAATCACATGAGAAGATGAAGCTAAATCTGCAATCACAAACACAATAACAATGCTCTGCTCTACAACAATGAATAACATGAATGCTCTAAAATCATAGGTTAGCCAAAAGTTCACAGTCATCTTCTAGTTTACAAATGAAACACTAAACATGCATATATATGCAAGTACAAACATTCTTGCTAAGAATTTCATAATTCAAACTTGAGGTGTCGGCATAGGACCTAAGTAATAGTCATAAAACTGACATTTGAATTTAGGGCTGACCCAAAATGCCGTAGGACTAGGGTGCTAGTGCCCAAGTGCACCCTCCCAATTTTGGTCAGGGTTCATCAAAATAGCATCCCCTAGGTCCTATTTTCCATAACACTCAGGGGTTTTCTCATTGGAATTCAAAATTAACATGCAAGATGCTTATAATGAATTCTAAGGACCTACGAGCTAAACCTTAAGAGGGAAAATCCCCCAAGGGGACATTTTCTAACATAACATTTAGCCCCCACTTTAATGTATGTATAAACACAAGGCCAATACATGCATTAAAGTATATTTAAAACACAACAAACATGCCAAGCATAGATAAGACATGCCAAACACATTGAAGATAGTAACAGGCACACAAAACATAGAGAAGAGAATTACAGTAACACAAAACATAGAGAAGACAACATTGAAGACACACAAAACACAATGAATACAGTGAATGTAGTGATTATTTCTTTTTCATTTTCTCATATATGAAATGCAAATGCAAGTACATGGAAAGTAAACAAACAACCCAAAATGCAGGAGGAGCTCATCACCACCAATCTTGAGACTACATATGGGGCAACAGACATGCAATACAAATCTCATAGTGTAGGAGGAGCTCATTGCCACCATTCTTGAGACTATACTTGAGAACAAACACACCATACACACACATGGAAGACATGACAAACAAGTGATGGAAGGAGCCTATTACTAGGTTCACCACCATCTCAGGCACATTACAGGCACACACTGATGATTGGGCTTCACAAAAAAATTGCCAAAGACACACTTAAGGGAGGATACACCAACCTCGCCTGCTCGGATGACTTTTAGAAATGATAAGATGTGTGTTGATAGAAAGGAATATTGAGAGGGGGGTGAATCACTATTCCACAAAACCACTTCTTAATAAGTTTATTAGTCCAAATTCCAAAATTAATAACATGAAAGAAAAATAAGCATAGGAATAATATCCACAAGGACATAACACATGAACACCAGGATTTTTATATGGAAAACCCAAAAAGGGAAAAACCACGGTGAGTGTTAGCTCACAATATATTAATATAGCTGAATACAGATTTACAAGAAGGCTCATTGCCTTAGGGCTCATTGCTTAGAGAAATGCTCACTATAAAAATGGCTCACTGCCAAGACATGCTCACTGCCTAGAGAAAGAAAGAAGAAAGGAGAATGGCTCACTGTCTAGTTGAACTGCTTCAATTTCATCTATACATGCATGATTATAGTTCCAATGAAGCACAAAAATAATGTCTCAAAACTCTTCATCTCTGATTGCTTCGTTTCTTTGCTCTACTCTTACATAGGAGTAAGATCTCTCTTCTTCTTCTCTTGTTAATTTTGCAAAATCACTTTTTTGTATATGTCACACATATTCACATTCACATCACACACCAAACATTGAATTTGATCCCATATATATATATATATCTGCAATACTCAAAATCTTCACACCAAGTTAGTCTAACAAGGTGTAGCATACAATTATACCTTAAGTAGCTTGTCAGCTAGATTCATTCCTCAAAACTCCCAGTGGACTCAAAAAACACTTGAATTACATTCACATAAGTTGGCCTCAACTGTACAACCACTTAAGATTAAGTTATAACCAATAGAACTTACCGCACACAAATCAAACTATCATGTCAGCCTCTAACTCAGACTACCACTGATTCAGTTCATCTGTCAGACTGCATCTTTTATTGTGGACCATAGGACTTACTCAAAAACCATATCAAAGACTCCTTATACATCACAGATCATACCTACAGAACCACAAAGCAAAATATCTTATAGTGGCAAAATGCGGACCATCAGAATTTAGACTCTGTCACAGTCAAACTCTGTCAACCAATGTAGTGATACTCAACAGCTTGTAACTATCTTTCTGGTGGACTTCAGACCCTACAACTTTGTATTTAGACACTTCATACAAGTGTTTACAACACCTCAAAACCACATATCAAGATATGCAACACCGAATGAATGCAGACAAAATCAAATGTATGTTCTACTCTGAATAGCACTGTATTATGTTCTATCAGACTTAGAGCATTTGAAGATATACTTCCGGACTTGATCAAGGGCCAAAACCTTGGATCTAAGATCCTTTGAGAGTTAGGAACATCATACCAAAACTAGAAAAACTGCGGACCAATACCAATCCAAACACTGTTTTCCTGTCCTTGCCTCTGTACACTGCCAACACTTAGCCAAAATGATGAAGTGTTCTTCACCGGACCAAAATATCTATTCCAACCTTGTTGATTTTCTTGTTTCCATGAATGACAACACTCAATTATTCAACATGGTAGTGTCTCTTGCCAATAATCTCCCCCTTTGGCATTGATGGAAACACTCGGTGAAAATGCTTGTGTTGCTCCCCCTTACTCTGTACACTTTGTTTTTCTATTCTCCTTCATATGTATGCTTATTTTTCACTAGTTTTCCTCTCCCCCTTTTCCATAAATGGCAAAGGTGTGACTTCAAGTAAAATGGGTCAAAAATGTTCAAAATTGTTATATTTAGCCGCATATATACAGATACACATTTTCATCTTAATTTGTCATTGAAGGTAGAATATCATTATAGATAGTCTTTATTAGAGCTATCTCTCCATTCCATCTATTCATTGCACTTTCTAGAATATGGATGTGGCCATTCATCACAAAAACTAACTTCTCTACCTTCTGCACATTTGATGGTGTATCAATTAGTGCTTGTGATTTTAAGGCTTCATCTACCAGATTGGTCATGGAATTAATTTTTGGACTTACCAGTCCCCTTAGATGGCACAACCTATCTTTGATTTCTTCCCTTTCCTTCATCAAAGAGCTCAAATCACTATGAATATTCACAACTTGTGTTTCTTTGGAATTTATTGACTCAACTGCTAGACTATATGTCTCAGAGATATTAAGCAGTTTGAGTTCGAAGTCTTTGATTTTAACTTCTAATTCCTTTGTGATTTTTGGCCAAGATAGACAAAATTTGTATATTTTACTGGCTTCTTCAATGGCACTTTGTATGCCTTTTATTCCATTACCTAACAGAGTTTTATCTTTAGCTATCATAGCCTTTAACTTAACCAATCTCTTTTCATCAAACTCTTTTCTAACTTTTTCTTCTATAGATTTTTCAAAAGACTCAAAATGTGTACTTACAAAGTTTAATAGCCCTTTGAGATGATCAATAGAGGATAATGAGGTATCCTTTTGAAATGTTGGCATCATCTTTTCTAGAACTTTAGATGCATCATTGATCAATTTATTGTCTTGGTCATGTGATTTCAACATTTCTTCCTGTGCCTTGGCCTCGACAATAGATACTAATTTGAATTTCTGCACATGTGACAATGAGGCCAAGTTGATTGGTCCTTGAAGAAGTTCAGACTCATCTATATCTTGTTGTCTTCTGAAACCAACTAAGACATCTGCAGTGTCTCTTGCTCTCCCAGACACTTCTTCTTGGCTGCATTCCAGAGGATCCATGTCTATATTTTCTTGTTGATCAATGTTTTATTTCAGTGTAGGGCTCCTTATCTATTCCCTATTCTCTTCAACCTTAGCTTGTTGCTCAAGAGGCAGATCAGTTTTAGTTTTTCCTTGATTTGACATATCCGATGTGTCTGTGTCAGGGACTCTCTAGCAGAGATGTGTCTTCATCGTTTGCTCCTTCATTGTCATAGATAGTAGGAATATTGTTTTTCTTTAATGCTGCCAAAGTGATCTCCTCTATTTCCTTGACCACTTTATCAATTTCTCCCAACATTAATGAGTTCATTCTTCTCTTGGTCCTGAAGGCATCCTTGATCTCTTTAGAGATTTTGGTCTTCACCTCAAGGGTGATCTTTGAACATAATCTTATCAATGAGTGTTCCTTGAGCTCAACATCCTTTGCCATAGCCTCTTCTTTTCTTGTACTCATTAAGCTTGCCATCCTGTGTGGAAGATCATTAATAACTTCAATCAAAGCCTTGTTGTAGATGTTTAGATATTCTACAATAGCAGTCTCAATGATTCTCTTGTCTAGATCATTATACTCATCATACAGTTGAGCAACGGGTTTCAGATTTCCATCCACTGTTATGGCTTTGAGAACATCTTCAAGGCTTATAGTTGCTTCCTCTGTCTGAGGCACACCTTTCTTTAGCCTTTTTCTAGGCTTACTCTTATCGAAGGGTTTCTTTTTGCTAGTTTCGAAGGCTTTCGTAGCCTCAGTTTTCATTTTCTTTACTTCCTCATTTGATTCTATTGCTTCTTCATCAACAGCTATGCTTACATGCATTCTGTTGGCCTTAGTCTTCTTTCTCTTCGAACTTGTGGAAAGAGTTTCCACACTTGCAGATGGTGTGGAACCAGAGGGAATGGATGCAGCTTCTACAGGGGTGGATCCTCTAGTTTTTTTGATTCACCCTTGGGTGCATCCAAAGCTCCAATTGATTCACTTTTTCTCTTTTCTTCTACTTCCTTAGTAGCTTGTGCTTTTTCTCTTGCTACTCTGACTTGTTCTTTAGAGAAACCATGTTGCAATGCAACTTCTTCTATTTCCTTTCTTACTTTCCTAGAGATTTCAGGCTGTCTAAGTTTAACATGCAATTTCACTGATAGTTCTTCATAGGTTCCAAACCTTTCTTCTCTGCTATCCTTCGGTTTTCTTAGCATGTGTTGAGCATAGTTATCCAATATTTGTCCATCCACTTCATAACCCATTGGCATAATCCAGACTGTCCTAGGCTCCACAACTTCCATCAAGCATTGATGTTTTGTAACCATAAAACATATAGTATCCTTATAATTCTCAACAATTTTCTCCAAGATTCTTTCTCTTGATTGCATCATACTCTGAAAATTCTTGAAGTATCCCCATAGAGCTACTTTTTGCTCATCAATGCTTCCAATGTTATGTAAATGATTTCTAATTTGGACAGCTACTGGTTTGCTAGTTGACTAGAACAAATTCTTCATGTTTGGTAGCTCATTCATAAAATAAAAGAATAAATAGATAATCAACGTACTGAATTTGAAAGGATAGTTTTTGCTTTCCTTGATTTTATTTAGATTCTCTAGAAGTTAGATTCTTAGCAACTCACACAAATCATAATCAACATTCTCTTTGACCATTTGATATGCAGTGTAGATCGCAGTACCAGAGATAGAGTTCTTCCGATTTGAGAAATAGATCTTGTAGCCTATGACCATAGAAGCAAATCTTATCGCATGGTTTGTGATGTCATTTATGGTTAATTCCCTCTTATCAAATTGGGCTCTAGTTGCCTCTGTAACAGTTTGATTTTTCATAACTTTCAGCAATGGCACACCTCTGGTGGAATTTAACCATGTTACTGCCCTAATCACTTCCTTGGTGATTTTTAAGGGCTTCCCTAACCACATGAATTCATCGTGAATTTGACTTAGGATATACTAGACCCATTCATCCTCTACGAATGTAGGAAACTCTACATACTGGATGAATTTCTTCTCCTTTAAGGCTTTGTATTCTTCCTTTAGGTCAAATTGATCATTACTTAAATGCTTCAGGAATAGCTCTAAGACTCTGTCGCCACCGAGCTCATCTAGGGCAACATGGATATAAGCCCTAACATCTTCCACATACATAACTCCATATGGTATTTTTGAAAATGCACCCATTGGATCAACTTCGGTTGCTTTAAAAGGATGTTTCTTAAATTTAGGTTGTGGTCGCTCAGTGATATCCACTACTTGAGGTGTTGCCATTTCTATGGATAATCAAGCAAAATTTAGAAAGGGTTTCAAACTGTAAATACCTCTTAATGCTAGATTGGGGTTTTCTCAGCTTGGAATTGCTGGAAATTGCTGATATCACTTATGATTTTGCCTCTGCACACCTTAGACACTTGAAGGCTCAAATACAAAGTGATTAGTCCTTCGAACGCTACCCTTTTTAACCTTTGTTTACTAAAACCTACTCATCATAAATGTTGTTTTCAAAAACGATGTCAAACGTTTCTCTGTTAGGCATAGATGATCAAGATTACTCCACAATGTGTCAAATCAGATCCTTTTCTGCTAGAATTTCTTTCAAAGGTTTTATCATAAGACTCTTCACAACATATATTAGTACTGGGTTCTAGTACTAACTTTCTGGCTGGGGGATTTGAATTTTCAACATAGTTCCCCTTGAGCCAGAGCTCCCAGTTTACTTCTCGAAGGAAGTATTTGCACCAGATGATGGTGCGGATTCATCCTTGACTTCAATCACATCTTTCTTGGTCCAAATCTTGCTCTTTCTTTCTTGGTTTCAACTAGATCAACCTTTTCTTTCCCTTTGTCATTCTTTTGCTTGGTTTTCCTGTATTCAATATTGTAGTTTCTTTTCACATTTTTGCTTCTACAGACTCTTTCAATATGTCCAAATTTGTTGCAATTGTAGCACACAATGTTTCCTTGTCCTTGATTCCTTTCTCTGTATGAATTCATCCTTGATCTACATTGATTAGCCATGTGTCCAAATCTATTGCATGTAAAACATCTTCCATTGAATGATTGAGTATTCTTTGAATTTTGAAAGCCATTTCTTATCAAACTTCTACATTCATTTGAGCTATGACCAATTTTCTTACAGTTGAAGCATTGACCAGAGAATGATGAAACATTTTGATTCTGGTTTGTTCTACTTGTGCACTAAGTAGATTTATGACCAAAATTATTGCAATTAAAACAATGACCATTGAGAGATGGGTACCTTTGAGCATTTGGTTGTTTGACCAAGGGTCTTCTAGGTCTTCTTCTTTAATTTCTGAACTGGTTCCCTCTATTTTTCTTTAACTTAGAATTTGCTTGTCCAGATTTTGAACTTTCTCCTTTCTCAAATCCCAAACCTTGCTTATCATCAATACTATTTTGACCAACAATCATTTCATCAAGCTTTGTAGAACTTAGCTTGAACTTCTCTTCATAGCTTTTATCTACTTCTAGATCAAATTTTAGAAGTGGCACTTCTTTGTCTAATTTTTCACATTCCTCTAATTTATCCTTAACAACTTGGCTCATATGCCTTTCAATTTCTTCCTTATTTTTAACTTCCAATGTCAACCCATTTAAGAACTCTTGTGCTTCATCTAATTGATCATTTAGCTCCTTGATTTTTCCTTTGAATTTTTTGACTTGCTCTCTTAGTTTTAGGATGCATTCATCAGCTTCTTGAATATTTATTTTTAGATTCCTGATTTTTGCCTTAGATTTTTCAAGATCAATAAGGGTTGCTTCTAGTTCCTTGTTGCTTTCATAATTTCCAAATCTTCTTGCTGCCATGATTTTAGAACCCTAGATCTTCCTTAACCTGTTAGACTTCTTCCAAGGAACCTTGCTTTGGTACCAATTATTGATAGAAAGGAATATTGAGAGGGGGGGTGCATTAGTATTCCACAAAACCACTTCTTAATAAGTTTATTAGTCCAAATTCCAAAATTAATAACATGAAAGCATAATAAGCATAGGAACAGTAACCATAAAGACATAACACATGAACACCAAGATTTTTATGTGGAAAAACCACAGTGAGTGTTAGCTCACAATATATTACTATAGCTCAATACCGATTTACAAGAAGGCTCACTGCCTTAGGGCTCATCGCCTAGAGAAATGTTCACTGCAAAAATGGCTCACTGCCAAGACAGGCTCACTGCCTAGAGAAAGAAAGAAGAATGACTCATTGCCTAGTTGAATTGCTTTGATTGCATCTACACATGCATGATTACAATTCCAATGAAGCACAAAAATACTCTCTCAAAACTCTTCATCTCTGACTACTCTGTTTCTCTGCTCTACTATTACATAGTTGTAATATCTCTCTTCTTCTCCTCTTGTTAATTTCGTAAAATCACTTTTCTATATACATCACACATATTCACATTCACATCACACACTAAACACTAAATTTGATCCCATATATATATATATCCACAATACTCAAAATCTGCACACCAAGTCGGTCTAACAAAGTGTAGCATACAATTATACCTTAAGTAGCTTGTTGGCTAGATTCATTCCTCAAAACTCCCAAAAGACTAAAAAAACACTTGAATTACATCCACATAAGTCAGCCTCAACTATACAACCACTTAAGATTAAGTTGTAACCAATAGAACTTACCGCACACAAATCAAACTGTCATGTTGGCCTCTAACTCAGACTACCACTAATTTAGTTCATCTGTCAAACTGCATTTTTTATTGTGGACCACAAGACTTTCTCAAAAACCATATCAAAGACTCCTTAGACATCACAAATCATACCTACAGAATCATAAAGCAGAATATCTTATAGCACAAAATGTGGACCATCAGAATTTAGACTCTGTCACAGTCAAACTCTGTCAACCAATGTAGTGATACTCAACATCTTGTAGCTATCTTTTTGGTGGACTTTAGACCCTAAAAATTTGAATTTAGACACTTCATACAAGTGTTTACAACACCTCAAAACCACATATTGAGATATGCAACAGCGGAGGAATACAGACCAAATCAAATGTATGTTCTGCTCTGTATAGCATTGTATTATGTTTTGCTAGACTTAGAGCAATTGAAGATATACTTTCAGACCTGATCAAGGGCTAAAACCTTGGATCTAAGATCATCTGAGAGTTAGGAACATCATACAAGAACCACAGAACTTGGTCTTCAACTGCGGACCAATACCAATCCAAACACTATTTTCCTATCACTGCCTTTGTACACTGCCAACACTTAGCCAAAATGACTAAGTCTTCTTCACTAGACCAAAAACTCTATTCCAACCTTGTTTCTTTTCTTGTTGCCATCAATGAAAACACTCAATTATTCAACATAGTAGTGTCTCTTTCCAACAATGTGCACTCTTCTTGAGAAATTCACCATCCCCGCCTCCACAGAGGGCTTAAAATAAAAGGATATGCATGATATCCCACCTTTGCAGAAGGCTTTCTCATTGCAATATAAAATAAAGATGTACACTCACTCAGAGATACAACATCTCACCTTCGCAGAGGGCTTACAAACATGCTTCATTCGTACAAAAATCATTAGACAACTTACCTTATATATGCCCCCACCTTAAGGTGGTTGATATCATGTACTGATATCAAGCATGTTAAGGTAGAAAGAAAATACACAAGAGAACACGAGCTCTCACAAAGCCCATGCCCCCAGAAGTGACATGCACTTTACAATCACTAAATGTTCCAACAAACACACAATTTCCTGCAAGAAGAGAGGTTAGAAATATTTCCATAAGATAATAGCCACATCACATGATCGAAAAGCAATGCATATACATAATCACATCAAGAGCCAAGGTTATACTATGGATTTGGAGCCTGAGTATAACTATGGGGCTATACCATAGAGATCTCAGTGTTAGGGATTGCATGCAAAAGATAACAATTAAATGCAATAAAGATTAAATAGATGAATGAAAAATACATAGAAATAATAACAGAGAGAGACAAGTTTTTAACGTGGTTCACCCAAACTCGGGCTACATCCACCAACAGAGAGTCCAATATTATTATCTAGTAAATCAAACTGATTACAACTAGCAATCCTTGCAACTCAATACCACTACAAAATGCTACAATACATCAACAGAAACCCTAACCCTTAGCCACTTTTATCAAGCCTTATGTTAGTTACAAAAATTAGGTTTTTTAATGTCGGCCAATAGAAAAATAACTCCTGCTGCCCCTTGACCCCGTCTTGGGGGCACTGCCCCCAAACCCCCATAAGGGATGCTACTCCTTGACCCCATTAAATAATTTGGGGGGAAACTACATCGATAAAAGTGGGTAAATTTAACCTCCGAGTCTGATTAGGCTCCATATAACAACACTCATAACCAAATATAAGCAAGGAAAGATCTAAGATAAACAAAGTGCACAGAGTAGCAGTATTGTTATGGTTTGTTAGTGCGAGAAGATATCATCAAAATATCACACAAAGTGATTCTACTAGCCAAGCGTTGGATAATATATATCAACCTCATCGACATGTATGGACTAGGTCCATTTTTTGATTTCTTACTGAAGGGACACATGGTTCGTATCAGTTTTATTTGTTTTTCATCTTCCGCCAGCTAGATAGAATCACTAAAGGAAGGTAAACAATAAATCAAGAGAGGAGAAACAAGTGCCCTAGGGTCATCACATAGGAAGGTGCCCCTTGGTCACCAACCAAAACGCTATGCCCTAGGACACAACACACAACAATGAAAATAGAGGAGAGGCATATAGAAGAATGATGATACAAATAGAAGAAGGATCACAACAAAGGCGTTCTCTCAGTATCCTTGACCTTACAATAGAATCAAGGGTCATCCTAGGAGGCCTAAATAACACATAACATATCATGAGGGAAACACAACACAGAGGTAAAGGTAAGAAATACTTACCTATAGAGACAACTGAACTAGCAGTCATCATCGAGTAGGTCATCATCTTCCCAGTCTCGAATGCTAGAGGAAAGAGGTTCATAAGGTATCATAGCTCAACTTTTGTTCTTGTCTTCAAATTGTTCAGTGTTAAGTTCATCTTGGTTTGATTCAATGTTAGGTGGAATGTTTTCTTGTTGAGGTGCATTTCGTTGGGCAAAAGCTTGTCTTCTTCTTCTTCTTTCTCTTGCTTGTCTATTTCTTTTTGTCTTTTTGCTTATATTTTCATAAGTATTGACATGTTTTTCTATAGGTTGTCTCATGTTAGAGGAGGAAGCACTATGTTCAAATCTCATTTGTCTTGATGAATTGTTTTGTTCTTGGTGAAAGCCTCTCAATCCTTGTAAGGATAGCAAGGGAGGAACCTCAACATAGAGAACTTTTCTCAGTGGATGAGGTGAGTTATGAAAATTTTACTTATCCACATCTATCACACCAATTATTTCATCATAGTCGTAATTGTTAAGGGAAAATTGGATCTAAATGAATAATCAATATAATATATCAATGATACCCAAAACTCAATGAAATAATGAACAAAAGAGATCAATCAAAAAATGAACAATACAAAGCAAACCTCCTTTAATTTGTAGCTTCCATTGATCGCCTATCAAAAATGATCTTGTCTATGAATATGACCCTCAGAAGGTGCACTTCCTTGTTATGATTCCAAGTTGTTCAAATGGGAATGACTATGATAGTTTTGCCATGAAGATGAGCTTCACAACAATGATGAAAGTGATATGGTAACAAGTTTGATCGCAAGCAATGAAGGAATTGGTGCCAAAGGCGCACTGTAATTCTTACAGAGTAACAATACTTAAAGCTTGGATGAATGAAATGGAGGAATAGGGTTCAATTTATAGACTTAAGAGAATGAAGATCAACGGTATAGAAAGAATGAGAAGATGAATGGTTGAGAATGGTTGAGGAACGTGCGCGAATAGGAGGACATGTGTCTTGTTATATTTTGCATGAGGGGAATTAAAGAAATAGAAGAATGAGTTAATTGAAGAGATAAATCAATTAAAAGAATAGATCAATCAGTTAAGAGAATAGAACTAGAGAATAGAAATTGCATGATGATAAGAAGATATTTTAGCCAATTAAATATTTAGAATATTCAATTGCATGTGCACAAGGATTGAATTATATTTAGAGATAACTCAATTTAGAAGAAATAGACAACTTAAATAAATATTTTATTTATTTAAATTTTGAGAAGATATTATTGGAAGAGACAATTAAATAATTGATATTATTTAATTTAGAATGAATTTGTAAGAATAAGAAGATAAGAAAGCAAATTAAATAAATAAATTTATTTAATTACTTGTGCATGATAGAAGAATAAATAAAACATTTGATTATATTTTATTTTTGGAGATTGATAGGATTTAAATATTGATTTAATTAAATAATTAAGAATTATTTAATTGTTTGGAAGAATTTAATTAAATAAAGGATTTTATTTAATTTTGACTTTAGAAGAGGTAATTAAATATTTTGATATTTAATTAATTTAGAGGAATGTGAACCGAATAAATAAATTTGTTTGTTTATTTATTGATAGAAGAATTAGAAGGGAATAAGTATTAAGAATATTTATTTAGACTAAATTGTGTCATTTTTAGGTGTATACAGTAATAATCTTGGTTTATTCTTGTTTCACTTTGTCCTCTAGGAAGGTCTTCTAATGCGGGTTGTTTGTCTCTTGTTGTTTGCATAAGAGGCTCGACCACTCTAGATATAAGTTTTTCTTTGTATTGTCTATATTGTAGGAAAGAGTGATCTCTTCATGGCTCAGGGTCTCTATTAGGTTGCGACTAAAATTAATCAAGATTAAATTTATTGTCCATTGCCAAAGGTTGATATGTATTACATCGAATAGTATGCACTTGCCCATGTAAATGGAATTTTATGTAATTGTGAATAGTTGAGCGTACACCATTCATATCTTTCAACCATGGTTGCCCTAGTTTTACATGGAAGATGTTAGACAAAGGGATAACCTCAAATACTTGATCCATGACTTTATCAAAAGCTGTAACCAATAAAGTTATCTTCCTAGATGTAGGTATTAAAGCTCCATTATGTGTCTTAATCCTTATGCTCGAAGGTTCATAGGAATCTTGTGTCAAATTATGTGCAAGGAGAAACTCTTCCGTTATCACATTAGACATGAAATTAGGGTCTATAAGTGTACCATTCACTTGAATATCTATTATTTTCATGGTAATGTAAAGAAGCCCTTCATTGTCTAAGAATCTTTTGTCATGAGGTGTAAATGTAATTTCAGGTTCAGGGCTCCTTTTCAAATAAGGCCTAGGGGGAAGCCTATACTTCTTGTTGAAATTATAATCCATGTGTATATGTATTCAAATGTATGCAAAATCAGATTTTAAAATATTTTCAATGCTTGTGAAAAAGGACAAGTTCAAAACTATGTATGAATATGACCTAAAAATGCTTGATTTTTCACTTTCTTTTTCATAATTTTTCATGCAAATCATAGAAATAAGAGGTGTTGTGAAGATTTTTATGATGGGAAGCAAATAAGGGAAATATAAATCCAATAATGCATCAACATCCTTCACAACATGCCTATGATGTAAAACTATGTATGAATATGACCTAAAAATGCTTGATTTTTCACTTTTTTCACAAATTTTCAATGCAAATTACTAACGGAAGAGGTGTTGTGAAAAATTTCAAGAGGGGAAGAAAATAATAAGCTCAATATCAACCTAGTAATTAAATAATGTCTTTCACAACTTGCCTTTAATGAGATTCTGGAGAGACGATAAGGCCAAATCTAGCGAAAATGCAAGGTTTTCAAACCCTAGACATGAATTTTTGCAAAGATGGCACTATGATGCAACACTAAAAGTAGAAATCAGTCCTAATGAGTGTTTGAAAAGGGTAGTAAAATATGAAACAATATTTTAACTACAAACCCTAGGTAATGCAAAACTGAGTTTTTATGAAAAATGCGCAATTTCAAGCAATTTTTGACAATTTAGGCATGAAAATGCAATGCAAGTGATTAAAATAAGATGAATTTATACAATTTAAATCATATATAACTAAAATAATAGAAATTAAATAAAATTAAATGCCAATTAATTCAAATTATGCCAAAATACAAGCCTAAGATGCTAATTTTTTTTAAATTTTTTTCAAAATTTTCAATTTTTTTTGTAATTTTTTGACTGCAATAAAATGAATGAATGCAAATCTAGAGTACAAGACTCAAAAAGGTGAAAAATTTAAATAAACATGGGTTCACTATAATTTTAATATGAAAAAGAGGAATGGGGTTTTTTCATGGATGTGTGGGTTAGATCCTCCTTTCACTACAAACATTCAAGGATATATCAACCGAGTTGAATCACACTTTTGCAAGAGGATTCACCTATAGGTTAGGATGTCACTTGAAACAATGTGGAAGCTTAGATGTTATCAATCAATATCTCAATTTAATGCTCAAATACCCTTAAAACCCTAATTATGCAAAACAATATGCAAATTGATGAATTACGACAAATCCTTGCAGACTAAGGTAGTAGGCAGAGATTAATAACTGACTATTTTTTGAAGTTTGGAATGCAGAATAGTTGGGGACACTACCACCAATGCCCCTATCCAAGGTACTATTTTCTCTGCAAAATCATGATCTTCTCCTGACACTAATATTCACTGTATCTTCTGTTTCTACCTCGGAAGATGCGGGGGACACCTCCACTAATGCCTTAGTCCAAGGTCAGATGTTTTTCAGGATGTTAGAAGCTCTTTAGATGCTGATTATCACTATCCAAATTGTTTCTATGTTTGCAAACTTGGAGGACACTACCACTAACACCCGTGTCTAAACAATCCTTTTCTTCAGAGATCTGGAATCTACATAATGTCTTATTGTTTCCAACAACTCCACTCCATCAAGATATGAAACTTGTAACCTGCAATCACAAAGAGAGTGGTTGGGGGTTGTGGTATTTAGAGGCTTGCCTCGGTTAAGCCCCGGAGAGACATTCAAGTCTTCCAAACACCATTGTCAAATAAAGATTGTGTATCTTTGTGGGATAGAGTCAAAATCCAAATGATAAATGATTCAAACACAAATAGATATCACCTTGGAGGTGTGGATCTCACATAAATGAAGGCTCTTAAATCACATGAGAAGATGAAGCTAAATCTACAATCACAAAGACAATAACAATGCTTTGCTCTGCAATAATGAATATCATGAATGCTGTTAGCCAAAAGTTCACAATCATGTTCTAGTTTACAAATGAAACACTAAACATGCTTATATATGCAACTACAAACATTCCTACTAAGAATTTTGTAATTCAAACTTGAGGTGTCGGGATAGGACCTAAGTAACGGTCATAAAACTGACATTTGAATTTAGGGCTGACCCACAATGGGGTATGGCTAGGGCACTAGCGCCCAAGTCCACCCTCTCAATTTTGGTCATCAAAATAGCATCCCCTAGGTCCTATTTGCCATAACACTTAAGGGGTTTCTCATCAGGATTCAAAATTAACATGCAAGATGCTTATAATAAATTCTAAGGACTCGAGAGCTAAACCTTAAGAGGGAAAAGCCCCCAAGGGGACATTTTCTAACCTAATAGCATGGACATCCATCAAAGAAAAAATGATATGGGAATTTTGTCAGATGTTGTAGTTGCAACTACCCTTTGAGACATGTATGCAAAGTGATGAAGCATAGACAAGGCAGGTGAACTGTTTGACATGATGCCTCAAAGAAATGTTGTCTCATGGAATGCAATGATTGCAAGATATGCACAAAATAGTTTTTTGGATAAGGCTTTAGAAACTTTCAAGAAAATGCAATTAGCGGGTGTAAATCCAAATTCCACAACCTTAGCCACATCCTCATTGTCTATGCCCAAATGGGATTTTTAGAACAGGGTATGGACATCCATCAAAGCATAAAGGATATGGGAATTTTGACATATGTTGTAGTTGCAACTACCCTAGGAGACATGTATGCAAAGTGTGGAAGCATAGACAAGGCACATGACCTATTTGACATGATGCCTCAAAGAAATGTTGTCTCATGGAATGCAATGATTGCAAGATATGCACAAAATGAATTTATTCAAAAAGGATTTAGAAAATTTTGAAAGGAAGCAAGGTGTATGGAAAACACTTCCTACACTAATCTAATAAGGGGAGATGTATGCAAAATTTTTTTAACCTTTACAATTATAGTGATGTTAACACAACAACAGAGATATTGCAGCAATACACACACAGAGAATGTAGACAGAAGAGAGAGATAGAGACAAAATATATAACATGGGTAAAACCCTTTCATGAGAAAAACCCCACACTCCAAAAGCTCCACAATGTATTATCAAAACAAAGAATGTTTACAACACACTTGCAATGCAAGTCTTCCAAGAGTCTTCGACACTCGTATCTAGAGATATTCTGGTAGCATAACAATACCTTCAATAACACTATGCATCTCCCATCCAAGCACTTGTTTATATAGAGTTTACAAGGCAAAATGGGAACCTTCTAGAGATGGGCATCCATCTTGGCCTCATGGCCCAAAACCCATGCATAAGGACATTTGTCCAACATTACAACATGGATTTTACACTTGTCACAACACCCCATCCCAATGTGGGCACCTAGTCCCAAGATAGGCTATGACAGATGCTCTTATGCACCTTACAACTATCATAGAATCCATCATACATGACAGCTCTTATAGATGTAAGAGAATCTATCATAACTGCCTAAAAATATCATATCCCTCTTACAACATGTCATAACCCACCTTGGGCACCCAAAGATGCCTTCCTCAAAGATGCTCTTCGACACATGTCTTCACCTGTCATAGAATCTTCTATTCTCGACCCTTATGCATCATAGAATCTATCATAGGAATCTGTCATAACACTTACGTGTCATAACTCCTTACACATTGCACAAGATGCCAACACATGGTAGAAAACCTCTACCACAATATGGGACGCCTATATCCACATGGGATGAGTTGACCATCCTGGTCACATTCCAAGTGGAGTGACAACACATCATGCCACTTCACACTAAATGACAAAATAGGATGTGCAACATAAATTACAATATAGGTAATTAAATAAATAAATAATAAAATAACCAATGCTAGGAATTACCAAGCTTGAGACACCTTATTTCCCAACATTCTCCTACTTGTCAAACACCTTGTAAGAGCCAATAGAAATAACAAGATTTAACTACTATAGGCCGAGAGGCCCATAGACTCTGAACACCATATAAACTTGTCTGTGTCCACTAGTTTCGTTAATGCGTCTACAACATTCTTCAGAGTGTCTATCTTGTCCAATATCACCTTCCCATCCTCTACCATGTCTCACACAAAATGAAATTGTACATCGATATGCTTTGTTCTACATGGAAAGTTGGAATCTTTGCTAATCAAATCACACTTTGATTGTCACAATAGATAGTAATTTGTCTTGCATTAACACCATTATCTGAACACAATCTCTTAAGCCAAATGGCTTCCTTACAAGCATGAGTAGCTACCATATACTCTGCTTCTATCGTGGACAAAGCGACCATAGGTTACCACTTACTTATCCAGCTAATTGCACTACCAAACATTGTAAACAGATAAACACTGGTGGATCCCCTACTGTCAATGTCACCTACCCAATCAGAATCCACATATCCACAGATACTCATGTAGAATGCAAAGGTCCTATAGGATGACCATGATAACATAGGGAATACTCAGAAGTACCCCACAAATATCTAAACACTCTCTTCACTGCATCCCAATGTACCCATCCAGGATTAGCCATAAACCAACTAAGGACTCCCACTGCTTGGGCAATGTCTGGTCTAGTACAGACCATAACATACATCAAGCTGCTAACAACACTAGTACAAGGTACACTGCTCATGTCCTCCACCTCAGAAGGAGATTTTGGACAATCATTAATAGATAACTTGGTCCCCAAAGAAAGAGGAACACACAATGGTCTACAATCTGCCATGCTGAATATCTCCAACATGGTCTTCACATACTTACTCTGGCCTAACCAAAGTTTTCTGTTTGCTTTGTCTCTTTTGATTTCCATTCCTAGAATGTACTTGGTTGCCCCTAAGTTTTTCATCTCAAACTATGCTAACAACTGTGACTTCAAATCAGAAATCATATTCTTACCATTCCTAATTAACAACATATCATCAACATACAATGCAATAATGAGAATGCGATCATTGTCAAACTTGTTATACACACAATGATATCATTTTGACCTTAGAAATCCAATGGAAAATATGAAGGCATCAAATTTTAGGTATCACGTCCTAGGAGATTGCTTTAAACCACACAAAGACTTCTTTAACTTGCAAACCAAATGTTCTTTACCTTATTCTATGTAATGCTTTGGCTGTGACATATAAATCTCTTCCACCAAATCACCATGAAGGAATGCTATCTTCACATCCAGCTGCTCCACCTCTAAGTCATAAGCTACTGCAAGAGATAACACAAACTGAATAGATGTTATCTTTGTAATGGGAGAGAAAAATTCACCATAATCAATTCTCTCCATTTGTGAATACCCCTTCTCAACCAATCTAGCCTTGTACTTCTCAACACTGCCATCTGCACCGAATTTCTTCTTGAACACCCATTTACAACCAACAGGTTTCTGTCCTTCAGACAAAGGCACCAAGTCCCAAGTTTTGTTTTTCTCTGAACAAGACATCTCATCTTCCATGGCCTCCTTCCAGGAACTTGCATCTTTCATGTCCATAGCCTCTGTCACAGTTCTAGGCTCATTAGTGTTAGTAATCAAGGCAAAAGCACAACTATAATCTAGCAATGAATAACCAAACCTGTCAGATTGCTTCCTTGTTCATGTAGACCTCCTCAAAGGCTGAGGTTGAGGTTATGCTTCTTCTTCTAAGCTTTCAAAGCTACTAGAGCTCTCCTCATCTTCAGGTCTCACAGGGTCTTTCAGTTCAATCTTCTCAGGGGTAGAAGGAAAATGAACCACATCCTCTTTCTTTTCTCTCTTCTAGCTGTAGAACAATAGGAGAAGGTGTTAGCTCTCTAAAACTAACACTTCTATACAACACTTTCTCAGCCACAAGATCCCAAAGCTTGTACCCTTTCACACCAACACCATAGCCAATGAAGATACACTTAACAACCTTGTTCTCCAATTTTGACCTCTTCTCCCCAGGCACATGAGCATATGACTCACAACCAAAAACATGAAGATGTCTTAATGAGGGATTCTTACAAGACCACCCCTCCATGGGTGTCTTATCAACAAGAGTTGATGTAGGAGACCTATTTACCAGGTAGCAAGTAGTGGCTATAGCTTTAGCCCAAAACTTCTATTCAAGGCTAGCATCACTAAGCATACTCCTAGCCCTTTTCATCAACGTCTTGTTCATCCTCTCTGCAACTCCATTTTGCTGAGGGGTGTATGGAACTGTCTTATGTCTTTCAATCCCATGTTCTTTACAGAATTTATCAAACTCTGCGGAACAAAACTCACCACTGTTATCAGTTCTCAATCACTTAATCATTTTACCAGTCTGATTCTCAACAAAAGTTTTAAACTCTTTGAATTGATTAAAGACTTTAGATTTGCTTATGAAAAATAAACCCACATCCTTGTATTGTAGTCATCAATGAATGAAACAAAATATACAGATTTAGAGATCAAAGGAATATTCATAGGACCAAACACATCAGAATGAATAAGATCCAACATACCAGAAGACTTATGAGAACTAAAGTAAAATTAAACACGGTTTTTCTTTCCATATATACAATGTTCACAAAAGTCAAACTCGAGATTACAATCATTTAACCCTTCGACGAGCTTTTTATTTTTCAGGGCTCTAAGACCATTCTCACCAATGTGGCCAAGTCTCTTATGCCATAACATTGTCTTCTTAGCTGGAAGTTTCATTTCCAAAGCATGAGCACCCTTAGATACCCAAAATGCACTACCATCAGAAGTGGAAGCAATACATCTTTTAGCCGCTAGTTCCAATGGTGAAGATGAAGTGACTGAAGCTCTTTTCTTTGAAATAGAAGAACTATTGCACTGTGTAGTGCATGCATCCAGCTAAAATAGAGTACCTCTCTGAGTATTCTCTACAAGCACCATAGCACCTCTAGCCATCTTGCATCCCTTGCTAGAGAAAAGACAACCTACACACCTACATCATTCAATTTACTTATAGAGAGTAGGTTTCATGCTAAGCCTAGGATGTGCATAACCACAGAGATCCCCTTCACTCGTCCATCAGGAATCAGATTGAGATTCTTCCATGACCAACAATCTTTAGATGAGAATTGTCACCAAGGTACACTCTTCCACCATCAAACTCTTCATACTTTGTAAACTAGTCTCGATGTGAGGTCATGTGAAAGGAGGCACTGGAATCAATTAGCCACACATCATCAGATGCATGGGTGGCCAAGGATATGATGAAAGCATCACCAACATCTTTTGACTTGTTAGAATCTGAATCTAAGACATTCTTCTTCTTTTTCTTTTTCTCCTCTTTGCATTCCTTTTGGAAATGGTCAAATTCACCACAATTCCAACAAAGAGCCTTGGACATTCCAAAAGATTTGGATCTCCCACAGGATTTGGATCTGCCCTTATCATCTTTCTTGTCCTTCTTTTTCTTCCCTTTCTCCTTGGGTCTTCCACAAACTGCAAGAGCCTCTTTGTCTGACTCGGATGATTTTCTCTACATCTCTTCAGATAACAGCAAAGACATTACTTCATCCATTTTGAAAATGGATGTGGTACTCCCTATGGCCATTACAAGATGATCCCATGAGTCTAGAAAAGAACAAAGCAAGGTCATACAATGATCCTTCTCCTCCATCTTCACACCAATGAATGTCAACTGTGCAACTAGCATGTTAAAGGCATTCAAGTGATCTGCAATGGACCCTCCATCCTTAGAGAATATATCTTCTTCCTCAGGAATAGCTTGTTCACCAAGGACTTGGCTTGATAAGCATCTCCCAACTTCTTCCAAAGTTATTTCATGGTCTTCTCCTTATGGACATTTAACAAGACAGAGTCAGCTAGATAGAGTCTCACAAGACCCTTAGCATTTCAATCCTTGAGATCCCAATCATCTTGAGACATTACCATTGGGTTTACATTGGAAATGGTTTCCCATAGGTCTCTATCAACAAGCATGTCTTCCATTTTAAGTTTCCACAACTCAAAATTGGTGCCGTTAAACTTCTCCACCTCTACTCTTCCAGATGTACCTGCCATCTCCTTCCTACAACAAGATTAAAAAATACTCTACATAGACTGCCACTCAATCTAAGATCAGCTCAAAAAAGCCCTACCCAACAACTAGGACTAAAGGTGATCAAGCTCTGATACCAACTGAAAGGAAGCAAGGTGTGCAGAAAATGCTTCCTACACTAATCTAATGAGGGGAGATGTATGCAAATTCTTTTTAACCTTTACAATTACAGTGATGTTAACACAACAATAGAGATATTGCAGTAACACACACACACACAGAGAATGTAGACAGAAGAGAGAGAGACAAGATATAACATGGGGAAAAGCCTTTCGAGAGAAAAACCCCACACTCCAAAACCTCCACAATGTATTATCAAAACAAAGAATGTTTACAACACACTTGCAATGCAAGTCTTCTAGGAGTCTTCGACACTAGTATCTGGATATATTTTGGCAGCATAACAGTACCTATCAATAACACTATGTATCTCCCATCCAAGCACCTGTTTATATAGAGTTTACAAGGCAAAATAGGAACCTTCTAGAGATGGGCGTCCATCTTGGCCTCATGGCCCAAAATCCATGCCTAAGGACACTTGTCCAATATTACAACATGGATTTTACACTTGTCACAACACCCCATCCCAATGTGGGTGCCTAGTCCCAAGATAGGCTATGATAGATGCTCTTACACACCTTACAACTATCATAGAATTCGTCATACATGATAGCTCTTACAGCTGTATGAGAATCTATCATAACTACCTAAAAATAGTATATTCCTCTTACAACATGTCATAACCCACCTTGGACACCCAAAGATGCCTTCCTTAAAGATGCTCTTCGACACGTCTTCACCTATCATAGAATCTTCTACTCTTGACTCTTACGCGTCATAGAATCTGTCATAACACTTATGTGTCATAACTCTTTACATACTGCACAAGATGCCAACACATGGCAGAAAACCTCTAGCACATTATGGGATGCCTATATCCACATGGGATGAGTTGACCATCCTAGTCACATTCCAAGTGGAGTGACAACACATCATGCCACTTCACACTAAAAGACAAAATAGGATGTGCAACATAAATTACAATATAGGCAATTAAATAAATAAATAATCAAATAGCTAATGCTAGGAATTACCATGGTTGAGACACCTTAATTCCCAACAAATTTCAAGAAAATGTACAAAAGAAACTATCAAGTAAATACAATTGGAATGTGTAAAACCAAATTCCACAACCTTATCCAACATCCTCCTTGCCTATGCCAAAATGGGATCTTTAGAATAGGGTGTGGATAACCATCAAAGCATAAAGGATATATGAATTTTGTCATATGTTGTATTTGCAGCTGTCCTTATAGACATGTATGCAAAGTGTGGAAGCATAGACAAGGTAAGTGAACTATTTGACATGACGCCTCAAAGAAATGCACAGTCTCATGGAATGCAATGATTGTAAGGTATGCACAAAATGGATTTTTTGAAAAGGATTTATAAACTTTCAAGCAAATGCAATTGACATGTGTAAAACCAAATTCTTGTAACTATAATTGATCATCATATTATATTTAATGTAAACTATCATATACATAATGTCATGAACATAACATCTAGTCTATATATAGTCATATAGGCATGTACAAACAAAGCCATACATGCATATACAAAGATATACATCGGTAACATACAAAAGTATGTATACAAAGCCATCTAGGCATACAAAAAAATGTCCCAAAATCTAATTTCCTATGAATGCTATCAAATAATTAGCAGTCCTTGCTTGGCCATGAAGATGGAGAGTCAATCAATGACTCATCCTCTCTCTCTCTATCATTAACTAGACCTCCTCAACAGAGATTTTTGAAGCTCCATATGTTAATACAATAAAACAATATGCACATTAATATAGAGAACGAGAAATATATAACATGGCACATGTAATCAATCACTTACCACTAGCTAATGATCCCTCTTGGTCATTTTTTGTCTCTCTTTGGCCATAGCTGGATAGGTTGGAATTGTGACCTCTTGTGAGAATCATCAGGAAGAAAAATTGAGTAAACATGAATATAATTTATGTACATTAAATGACATGAGATAAAACAAGAAATACAAAATGACATTTACATGTTACTGGCTCATACCTCGGTCAAAGGATTTGTAGACAAAACAACTACAACAATTCCCACCTCCATTGACTGACGAAGATGAGGAGTCTCCATATTCAACATTTGAAAATAGAGTTCAAGGTTATTTGACCAAAATAGATAGATAACATTATATAAATGCATAATTATTACAAATGGTAAAATTTACCTTAGTGAAAGTGCTTCTGCATCTAGGGGACCAAGGAAATTGTGGTGGTGGTGAAGCTCTTTGTTCATTATCAATTTGTCACTAAATAAGATTACCATTGATATATGTACTATATTTACAATCATGTGATAAATTACATACCTGTTGACTTGACCTCCTATCATAACCCCGTACTAGATGACTAATAGATGTAGGATGAAGACTTTGACCTTGCAATTTCATAGTGCATACAATTACATACATTAAATTTGACTTATAATATATATAATCATATAATTAATTACAAATTTCAAATACAAATATATTAAATCAAGATGAACCTTGTAAAAAATTACCTGGGAGTCGATACCAAATGTATGTTGTAAGAGGTTATTTGTGAGAACAATATTATCCACTACAAATGTATCCATCATTGGTTGTTACCCCTGCATCGCAACATCCTGGTGAGAGTCCTGGGTCCCATAATCACACAAGTTCCCACATGAAATGCAAAGATGTGGGGAGAATGATGCCTACTTCTCTCACCCTCATCAACTTGGGTAAGATCATCATCATGTTGTACTAAAGACTAGGTGAGAGAACTCAATGAATGCAGTGTCTCCACTTCAACACTCTCCTGGCCTCATGAGGGGTCTAGGTATGCGGTTCTGGTCTTGATGTGCCCCTTATCTATCTTGGATAGAATCACCACCTTTGCCTTGGAACTCTTGAATGTCAAAGTAATTAGGAATCTCCTTAAGGATGAACTCACAATAGAGTTTCCTCAAGAAATATTGTGGCACCTCAATGTTATTACAAGGAAACTCATCAAAGACCTTGTACCATCTATCCCAAAAGTTTTGGGATATATATTCATTCACACACCAATGAATCGGGAATTGTTTGCAAGTCTTTTCTAGTGTTTAGCTAATTTTAGGATTGATAAAATGTGAACATAATTGAGATTTTGAATTTTTTTTCCTTAACTTGTTTGTAAGACAACTTGTCAACATAGTATTGTTGACTCCTCTCCCTATAGTCATTCCATTCGATGATTTGGTTTGTCACCGATTCAATATGAGAAAAAATGACCTCTAATGACTTGGCAAGGGCTTTCTTATGATCGGTGCTTGCATTTAGACTATTTAATGTTTCAATTAGGGTGTCAAGATGTTTTTTGTTTCTTCAATTTGCCCTAAATAGTTTTTCTATGTCTCTTTCATGGAGAGGATGTGAAGGTGGGGGGTTTTGAAGGTTTTGAGGGTTGTTTTGAGCCTCCTTTGCTAGATTAGGGTTTTGTGGTGCCTCATTGACTAAAAATTCAACATAAAATCCAATCAAAACATTGTAAAATTAAAAAATTATTTTCAAATTCACAAAAAACAATCAGACCCTACCTTGTTCAGCTGCTACACCCTCTACACTTTGTTCACGACATCCTCGAGAGAAGGATTGGTGAGGTGGCATGGTGAAAATGTTGATTGCACTTAGAAATTGCTCTCACCCTTCTTATAACATGCTCGCACTGTGAAAGCTGAAACCTATAGCCAAAACTTCTAAATGAGCTGCAGGATGTTGTTTATGGCCTTTTATTTTGATTTTTACAAAATAAAAATGTGAGTGCGTTATAACACGCTCGCATTTTAGGCTCGGTAATATTGATCCATAACTCGAGTACATTATAATGCGAGTACTTTATTACTTGTATGGGACCAAAAAGTCCATGTGGTGACTTTTTGGTCCCTCATCTCTTTGCATATACCCACCTATTTAACAAAAAATTACATTATCAGTTGTTCAACATTATTCTAAATATAAATTGATAATTTATTTTGATATATTAGAATTTTACCTCTGAAACAGATGTAACTATACAACTCATTGGTGGGATGGTGGATGTCATACCACCTTGTGACATTATACCCTAAAATGTATAATATATGCATAATTTTAATTCAATTTTATAATTAACAATCAATTTACATTTCAAAATTTTAAGTATAAAATATAAAATGTTATAAGTTCATATAAAAATACTTGTATGTGATCAATAAACAAATCATGTAATAGCTCATCATCACATTATTTGATTGACCACCTCATACTGTTGGATCACCCTCTGTGTTCCCGAAGCATCTAAAATGGCAATGAGTGCACTCATGGGAGGTTTCATCCTCTGCACCCTCTAGATCATAGTCTCTTCCAAAGTATAAATTATAATAGTTAAAACATAGGTGAGAGCTAGGAGCACTAGAACTAGATGGTTGTGTTGCATGATCATTTGTTTAAGCACAAGATTGACATATTTGCATGTCATGTTCTATAAGTGTGTCCATGAGGCTAAAAATCACATGGAGAGTTTGCACCTCCATAGTCTCCTTGATGACTAATGGAACTGTCACATGAATAGTTTTTTGTGCTAGTAGTCTTTGTTGCAAATTTTCTACCCAACAAGATCCCATTCTATCTTGGCCAAAGCCTCCACCTCTACCTTGAAACTCCCTCATCAGAATAATTAGGAATTTCATGAAGAACAAACTCATAGTAAATTTTTTCTGAGAAAATATAGTGGCACCTCATGGTTATTACATGAAGGTTGGTCAAAGATCATCCACCACCTATCCCAAAAAATATTTTTTATTTCATTATGATTGCACCAATGTATTAGAAATCTCTTTGAAGTCATACAAGGGGGTGCATTAGTTCTAAGATCACTAAAAAGAGCACAAATTTAATCTTTTCTCCTTTTTTCACTTCATTGTAGGATAATTTTGTTGCGTAGAATTAATGACATGAATCTCTATAACTTTTCCATTGATCTATTTGACTCATCATGGAGTCAACATTATTCATCATTATGTCCAATGATGAAGCAACTGATGTATGGTGGGGGTTTGATATTAATGCCTTTAGTTTTGAAACTAAGTCTATAGGTTGAATTTTATTTTGTTCCAAATGCCCTAACAAATGTGCTTGAATTTGTCCAAGGTTTCTTAGAAGTGTTGGAGGAGATTGGGGTGTTGCAGTGTTCTCTTTGGGCATTTCTTCATCCAAATTTAGTTCTAGGTTAGGGTTTCTAGGATTTGATATAATTTTTTTAAAAATAAGAGATTAATAAAAAATAGTTTAATTTATTGAAATGCAAACACAATTTGATTACAAAACTCTAAAATCTTAGACTTACCTCTTTTGTGATGTGGCATTATGAAAATCCTTGTGTTGGAATTTGTAGAATGGTGAGATTTACAAAATGCAAGTGGGTTTTGGAGAAGAAAACATGAGTGGATGTGGTTGTGGGTCACGACTATGGTTTGAGGGAAAAGTTTTTTTCTTTTTATGACTTCAAAACACGCTCACATTTTGTAACCACAAAACATGAACACATTTTTTGGTTGCAAAATGCACTCATGTTTTGTAAGCCACAAAATGCACTATTTTATGGATTGGTATTTACCAAGCCATAACACGATCGTATTATGTGATTTTGAATATCACACGAGCACATTATGTAGAAAATTAGCCATTTGGCTACTTTTTTGTATCCCATTTCCATGCACTTGCCCTTTTGAAATATCCAATTCAAAAATTAGCATATATTAATAGTATGGTTCAATCATAGGTTGATCGCTTTCAATATCTTCAGGTGTTGAATTCTTTTCATTCACAACTTTTATGTCATAATGATGTTCTTCTATTATTTTGACAACACTATTGGCTCCACTTGGTTGATTTATCATATTGGTGTAATCTTGAACTCCTTCATTCATATGTTGTGTAGTGACAACTTGATTTGTTGCTTGAATAATTTCACTATGGAATTCATCACTAGAATCAGGTGGATATGTTACTTTTTTCTTGTGAAATAATTGGATAAACTTTTTGATTTGGCAAACTATTCCTTTCCATTGATAAAGTAAGATAACTTAGTTGGTTAATTGTTGGTTGTTGAGGAATTCTCCATTGAATATTCTTTTGAGGAAACAAAGAATTGCTATTATTTTTGTGACCACTAGGATTGTTGAAATTTAGTGTTACTTGTGGTCTTAGGTACTAATTTAACTAATTACTAAGAGATGTTATGTCTAGTTTCTTTATTATTTTGAATTCTATTGAGTCATCAAACTTGATTGCAAATAATCACTTGTTGGATTATAGATTATTCCACACACATTTAGTTGATACATCATTGTTGAAAAACCGAGAAAAAACTTAGGTTTAAAATATAAATATAAATCTCTTGAACCATACAATATTGTGACACAATTTAGTTGCAAAGAAAATAGAGATAGTAACAATATACAGAATAATCAAACACACAACAAAAACATAAGGATTTACATGGTAAAACCCTAGCAGCATGCTAAGGAAGCATCCATGAGGCAAAGGTACATGTATTCTTATTTCTCAAAGAGAAATTACAACTACAATTACAAAGATGCATTGCCCTTTTAGGGCTACAAAGATATACTCTCTTCAACATAACCACCATTGTTAGATCTAGGGA
The DNA here is from genome assembly GCA_027924645.1 of Cunninghamia lanceolata. Classification (NCBI taxonomy): domain Eukaryota; kingdom Viridiplantae; phylum Streptophyta; class Pinopsida; order Cupressales; family Cupressaceae; genus Cunninghamia; species Cunninghamia lanceolata. The sequence continues at coordinate 3,334,808 of BSBN01000771.1, forward strand.
TTTTAATGAACCACCCAAAATTTCTCTTTAGATATGTTGATTTTTAATTTAATTTTAACATCATAAAATTTTGCCTCATGGGCTATGCCCCTAAACTCCCATTTGTAGGGTTCATGTACGTCCTCGCACCCCCCCTTATTATCAAGGTGTCCTGCAAACAAGTCCAAAATTTTATTGTTGTCACAATTCTAACAATCTCCACCTTGACAATAATTTACCTGATACCATGCCCATGCTCATTCATCACCTCTTTTACAAGCCAAGAGAAGCTAAGCACCATCTCATCTTCTCTAACAATGCTAGTTTTGTAAACATGTCTGTATAATTTTCTCAAGAGCTACTCCACCTACATCAATAACCTATGTAAAAAAATGGTATTTAACCATAATATTCTTGGTCCTATTGTGATAAGATGGATTTTTAGCCTAATGGATAACACTTTGACTATCATAAATACATTCACCTTGTCTTGCATTTTTCCAAACTCACCCAATAGACCCTTGAACCAAATTGTCTCTTTGCATGTATGCGAGATTGCCATATATTCTACCTCAGTAGTGGATAATGAAATTGTTCGTTGAAGCTTTGATATCCAACAAATAGGTCCTCTTGTAAGAGTAAAGAAATAACCTGAAGTAGATCTCCTTTTGTCCAAATCACCTGTAAAATCTAAATCAACATATCCATAGACTAGATCACTACAATCATTATAGGTGATATAATAATCACTTGCGCCTCTAAGATACCAAAGAACCCATTTCACTGCTACCCAATTCTCTCTACCAAGATTTTTGATGAATCTACTGACAACACTGGAACTGCATGTGAAATATCTAGTCTTGTACATATCATCACATACATCAAACTTCCTACTACATTAGCATACAACACATGAGAAATGTAATCATTTTCTTCTTTATTTTTAGGACATAAGATTGAAGAAAGATTAAAATGGGAATCCAAAGGAACATTTACTAGTTTTACATTATTCATATTGAATCTTATGAGAATCTTCTCTACACACTTTTGTTGTGATAACCAAATCTTAACATGTTTCCTATCTCTATGTATCTCCATGCCCAAAATTTATTTTTGTACTCCTAGATCCTTCATATCAAATGTTCTAGCCAATTGAGCCTTTAACCTATTGATCCCTACCATGATTTTTCTTTCTACAAGCATATCATTAACATATAACACCAAGATAATGAACAAACCATTTTCCAAACTTTTAAAGTAAACACAATGGTCATACTCACTTCTTATAAAATTATGGCTCACCATGATAGCATCAAAATTCTTGTACCATTGTTTGGGTGATTGCTTTGGGCCATACAATGACTTCCTAAGTTTGCAAACAAATATTCTTTTGTGATCCTGAATAAACCCTTTTGGTTGTTCCATATATATATCCTCCTCCAAATCTCCATGTAAAAATGTTGTTTTAACATCTAGTTTCTCTAACTCTAGATCATGTAAAGCAACTAGTGCTAATACTACCTGATTAGAAACAAGATTAACAACTGGTGAAAAAATTTCATGGAAATCAATACCTCATTTTGAGCATACCCTTTTTCTACCAGTCTTGCTCTATACCTCTCAACTTTATCATCAACACCCTTCTTCAGTTTGTAAAACCACTTACAACCAATAGTTTTTCTCCACTTTGGAAGTTCTACTAAGGCCCATGTTTTATTCTTCTCCAAGGCATCCATTTCTTCTTGCATTTCTATTTTCCATTTATCACTCACAACATCATCCATCACTTCTTGATAACAACTAGGTTCCCCATCATTAGACATAAAACAATAGATAAACAAGGATTATATCTTTTAGGAGGATTTTTGACCCATGTAGATCTCCTTAACATTGGTTATGGCATTTCCGTGTTTTCCTATATGTTTTTTGTATGCTCATCTTCATCTTCAGAAGCTTCTTCTTGCTCCTCTTTTCATGTAGATGATTAAGTTACAACCTAAATTTTCTGATGTTCTAGTACTTGTTCCTATTTCATTTCAAACTTCTACTATGTATGATTTTATGAGAGGAGATTCATCAAATACTACATCTTTGTTAATGATGATTTTGTGGGCAGTAGGAACCCAAAATATGTATCCCTTAACTCCATAACCATAACCAATAAAGACATACCTTTTTGACTTGAGGTCCAATTTAGAATGCTAATCTTTAGAAATAAGAGCATTAAGCATCGCAACCAAAAATTCTTAGATTTGAGTAATCGCAAGAATGAACTGTCCATACCTCTTCAAGAATCTTACAATCTATTACAGTCAATGGTAATTGATTTACTAGACAACATGTTTTAGTGATGACTTATGTCAACAACTCATGCTCTAATTTGGCATTACTAATCATGCTCCTTTCTCTCTCTAGAAGAGTCTTGTTGATGCATTCAACAACACCATTTTGCTGACGAGTGTAAACTATGGTTTTATGCCTTTCAATCCTAACTTCCTTGCAATAATTTTCAAATTCCAAAGATGTGAACTCACCTCCATATCTGTTCTTAAACACTTGATTGACTTGCTAGTGCTCTTTTCAACCAAATCTCTAAACTACTTAAATATGATAAACATGTCAGGTTTCATTTTAAGAATATAGACCCACTCCTTTCTAGAGTAATCATCTATAAACATCACAAAATATGAAGATTCTCCAAAAGAAAATATAGGGGATGATCCCAAACATATGAATGAATATAGTCTAGGATACCCTTGTATGATTATCCATTTTATTAAACTTCTGTCTACATTGCTTTTCAAAGACACAACACTTGTAGAATTTCAAATTCAAAGATTTTAAATATGGAAGTAAGTTACAATTTAACATGACCTTTAGCCCTTTCTTGATCATATGACCCAATTGTTGATGCCATAAATGAGTAGATTCATCTGCATTTTTAGATACCATTGTTGGTTCACTTATTACAATACTCCCTTGTAGCTTGTAAATGTTCCCAATCTTTATAGCTTTAATTACTACCAAACCCCTTGGGACACTTTTAGTGCTCCACCTTGACTTGTAAATTTATAGCCTCCAGAATCTAGAACTACCAAGGAACTTAAATTATTTTTGAGATCAGGTACATGTCTTACCTCTTTCAATGTCCTCACAATACCATCAAACATTTTTATATTAATGCACCCAATCCTAACAATCTTACAAGAAACATTATTTCCCATAAGAACAATACCACCATCAATAGTTTGGTAAGAAGAAAACAATCTCCTATTTGGACACACGTGATGCGAAGCGCCAAAATCTAATAACCATTCTTTAGGATGTTGTGAGATATTATGAACAGATAATACTTCATCAACTGTACCTAAACTTGTCTCAACAGGATTTGCTTCCTTTGTGAATTCAGCCTTGGCTTCTTTCCTTTTCCAACAATCTTTCTTGAGATGCCCTAATTTATTGCAGTACCAACATTTTCCCTTACTCTTTTTGCTCTTTAAATTAGATCTTGATTTACCTCTCAATTTCTCTCCTTTTTTGTGGATCGACCCCTAGCCACCATTGCTTCTAGTGTGGAGGTTTTTGTACTAGATTTCCTCCACACCTTCTCAAACAACAAAGCACCCACAATAGAATCAAAGTCAAGGGCATCAATTGTACTAAACTAATGGAAGTGACTAAGTGATCCTAGGATTCAAGAAAAGAACACAATAAATGTTTTGCCTTGTCTTCATCTTCAATCTTTACATCCACAATAGTTAATTGGCTAGCACATAAGGTTATTGAAAATATTTAAATGATCAGTAATTTTGGTACCTTCCTTCATTTGCAACGTGTATAATTGCCTCTTCAAGTAGATTTGGTTTGTCATGGATTTTGTCATGTAAAGACTCTCCATTCTGCTCCATAAGCCTATCATTGTATCCTCTCCAACAATATTAAAAAGACCTTCATCTACCAAACACAACTAGATTGTGTTAAGGGCTCTTGTGTCTAGATCTTCCTAGTCCTCATTACTCATAATCGTGAGTTTCTTTGTCTTTCCTACCAAAGCCTTGTGGAATCCTTGTTGCACCAATAAATCGCACATCTTGAGCTTCCACAACTTAAAATTATTCTTCCCATTGAACTTCTCCACCTCAAACTTTGCATTTGAAAATATCACCATTCAATGTTGTAGAAAAAACACCAAACCCTAACATAGTCGCTACAAAATAAAGACTCTAATAGCACTAGATAAAAAGACTAGATAAAACCTAGGTTTAAAGGATAAATAGAAAGCTCCTAAACCATACAATATTGCAGCACAAGTTAGTTGCAAAGAAAATAGAGAAGTAACAAAATACAAGATAATCAAACACACATCAATAACACAAGGATTTACATGGCAAAACCCTAGCAGTATGTCAGGGAAACATCCACGGGGAAAAGGTATCAATATTATTATTTCTTAGAGAGAAATTACAATTATGGTTACAAAGATGCATTACCCTTTTAGGGATACAAGGATATACTCTCTTTAACATAACCACCACCATCAAATCTAGGGCTTTTAATGAGCCACTTAGATTTTCTCTTTAGAGATGTTGATTTTTAATATAAATTTAACATCATAAAATTTCACCTTAGGGGCTATGCCCTCAAACCCCCATTTGTGGGGGTTGTGTACATCCCCTCGTACCCCCCTTATTGTTAAGGTGCACTGTAAATAGGTCCAAAATTTTATTGTTGTCACAATTCCAACAATCATTTGAGTTTTGTTGAATGCACAAGACAACTAAGTTGGGGGGGTGAATCAGTTGTATCAAAAATTTCAAACCCTCATAAATATTTAGATCCATATTAACCTTTAAATTTTTTATGATGATTAAGCATGAAAAGTAAATAACAAAAACTGAATCATAATAGCACCAAACATAAGATAACACTAGATTTTACATGGAAAACCCAAGAAGGGAAAAACCATGGTGAGGATTAGCTCACAATATAAAGTAGTAGCAACACTAAATTACAAAAGACAACTGCCAGAGGGCTCACTGTCCAGAAGAAAGAAAGAAAGGCTTAATGCCAATGGACTCACTATCCAGAAGAAAGTGATAGAAGAGAAGGCTCACTGTCAGGGATGAACTAATACAATTGCATCTAACATATCTATGGAGTTCAGTTCCAATGACGCTCAATATTCACTGCAACATAAACATCACCTTCGTAGCAACACTAAAAAATAGTAGACACCTTCTTCTCACTGCATCTAGTAGCCTAACACATGAAATCTCTCACTACATTGATCAAAATCACATCACATACATCATATCCATCATGCATGCTTCTAGTCACAAATCCTTGATACTTATTTATACCATCATCAACCTTGAAAATATTCTCTAAGGTCAAAAACACATCTTAACCCATAAAATTCAAATTAGGTTTGGACCAAAACATTCCCATGGAGGAAAGGAATGAATGCGGACCACATCACACCTTAGCATGGAACTAAATCCATACATACACACTTCATCACACTTTCACAATCACTGTAATACAACTGCAATTAGTGTAAACAACCAAGTCAACCAAACTTGTGTTAACACTATGAACTTTTAAGTGCACGCTTCCTCAAAACCAAAAGATGACATGCAAACCATACACCAAGCTTGAACATGATCTAGAAACATTCACAAGCACCTAGAAACCAAAAAAATTCTTTGCAACATATTTTACCTGAAGAAAGTTCACACCAGAGCACTTAGATTACTCTATCATCAACTACAACTCAAGAAACCATCAACTGCAACTCAAGAAACAAACATTGGTGCAGTCACGGTTAGGAGGTTCCTCAAAGAGAACTATCCAGACCATGCAACTAGAGTAAACACAACATAAACAACTCAAATATATGAAGCAAATGTAGATTCAGTCATCTAGTATATCATAGAATTCAAATACAGATCGGCTAGCAACATGCAGGCTTACAATTAGGGCTCACAGGCTTGATTATAGAATATCAAAATATGCACAAGATATAGCTTTGAAGTTCCTTTGCGAAAGAGCCGAACTATCAACCTTCTAAATTATGAGAACTACTTTCCTAAGGATCTATGACATCAATATATATCATCTCTAGAACAATAGATTCCTCCGCGTCAGCCAAAGATCATTACAAACTCTAATGAAGAGTTGTAACGTGTGTACACAAATAGGTTAGACCTAATTGGGTAGAAATCCTCCACAAATGAATGGAATGATATGTGGATCCTAAGGAAGGTCGAACACAAACCAAACAACATTGAATGATGTGTCTTTTAACTTCACAAGTCGTGAAATGCTCCCCAGGTCTTCTCCTTTAGTTGATTATCTAAGACTACTAGAATGCTCTGTTATGAGAAAATAATTGATCTTTTGATAGTGATAACTTTCCGGTACTTGATCCAAATGCTATGAAAATTAGATATGATGTAGGTGAATGAATCTATATGCTAATTCTAGCTCTACATGGTTTGAGATGCAACTGTGGTAGAATGCGGGCCAAAATATAGAAACTGCTACTGACTGAACTGGAAAATGAAAGGAAACAAACTAAAATGCAAATGTTTTTAGTTGATGCAAGATTTCTCTTGAACCAGGGATGCTCTTGCATCAAACTTGTAGAGTACCAAACCATTAACCACTTGAACTAAAGAAAGATATAGACCTTGTAAGCATGAATCTAGAACCACAAAGCTAGAAACAAATTTGTAGAGAAATGCGGAGCAAAATAATTTCTCCTAGACACTTCTGCACAACTTAAAAATATTGTCCATACACTGGTGAACACAACTTTCTCTACACAATGAATCAGAGCACAAAATATGGAATATAACATCTCTAAACACCTCTAAACAACATATTGAAACTGCAAAAGTAGATCTTCAATGAGGAAGAAATGTAGAGCAAAACTCGATCACAACTTTGTTAAGCCTTAACACATCTTCAACACAATGTTTTTCTTTATTAATCAAAATTTCTCAAAAGCACTTGGAAACCAACCATCAAAACCATATTCTTAACATCTTCATCACTTCTACAAGGTAACCAAATCACCTTCAACAATAGCTCATATCCTCATCTCTGCACAACCTTATCTTTGATCTCTGCTCAATACAAACTACTCATATTCTTGACACAAATGACACCAATGACAACACAAGATTGTTGACATCAATGACAACACTGATTATCACATACTTGAAACAATCTCCCCCTTTGTCATTGATGGCAACACATAATGTGAAAAAGCATCAGGACACAAATCTGCACCAATCTTTTTTACTTTCTTACTCTCCCCCTTTCTTTTACACATCTTACTCTCTCTCCCTAATCACTCATTCATTTATTTTTTACATTTCTCTCTCCCCCTTTGACATCAATGGAAAAGGGTGACACACCTCTTCTTTCACTTTTATTAGGTCACATGAACTTTTCTTTTCACTTCTCTGAATACTCCCCCTTAAGAATGCACACCAAACTGTATCACTCCCCCTGACTGCAATGATCATCATGACCACTACCTGCTCCCCTTGAGAGGCAGCCTCCAACATCAATTTAGAAAAGAATGAATCTTGAAGTCCACTCGACTGATGCACCTCCTTATGCATCTAGTTCAAAGGAGGGACAATAACCCCTAACTTTTCCTAGAGATACTAAAATGTATCCTTAGGAAGAGCCTTTAGACACCCAAAAATGACCATGTCATCACTTCACTTGCATTTCATCAAATATGTCTAAACACCTACATTCAACATTAATTAAATAATCTAATTATTTAATTAATCTCATCAAAATCATCAAATTCTTCCAAAACTCCTAAATTCAACATTAATTGAATAAATTCTCTTTATTTAATTAATTTCATCAAAATCAACTTTATTCTTCCATAATTACATAATTTTTATTATCTAATTAAATCTTATCATCTTCCAAAATTCAAGTCCACTTCAATTGAATAAATTAATTATTTAATTAATTTATCTTCAAATTCCTCTTGTCTACAATTAAATAATTTTCATTATTTAATTAAATCAAATTGTTCTTCCAAATTTAAATAAATCAATCAAATTTATTTAAAATTATCTCAATCTCTAAAAATAAAATATAATCAAATATTTTATTTATTCTTCTATCTTGCACAAACAAATTAAATAAATTTATTTATTTAATTTCCTCAATTATCTTCCAATTTTTCTAACAATAAATCTTGTTCATCATGCACACAAAATTAAATAATTTATTATTTAATTTATCTCAAATCATGCAAAAAGCAAATCATAAGTTGAGTTGATTAACCTAATTATTATTGTTTTTATCACCAACTCACAAATTAGAAAAAAATAATATTTCTATTTTTATGAAATCTAAAAATATCTCATGTTTGTTCCATGTCTTTTAGCCAAATCAAACAGTTAACTCAAGCAAAAATATATTTTTATGTGACACATGTCAGGTGCACATTCATCATGAATTCTAGATTTATCTCATCTGTTGATTCCATTAAATTATCTGGACCGTTGATCGATCATGTTTGAAATCTATATAAACCCCCCTAATCTCCATAACAAATCCTCTTTGATCATTTATTCTCAGGCATCCCTACAACGCATTGAGCATACATTGCACCCTTGAGCACTTTGAGCACAAACACAATCTACGTCCACTTGTTGCAAACATGGTTTCACAATTTGAAGAGCAATCCACATTCGACCAATATAACAATACAATCTAGGTGAAAGCTTTCATTGTTTTTTGCGTTAGTCATTGATTATTTAGTTGTTTGCTTAGATCGTTATCTTGATGTTATATGATTGAATTGTTGATTATTTCATTATTTTGATTATTATTCGATCTCAATTTTATTCCTATACATATTTTGGCATGCTTGGTTGGACCCACTAATCTCTATTTTTCTTTTAGAAAATTTGTTTTTTGAAGTACACTACGAAAAAGCACATAATGACACAGAAAAGCGCATCTAAATGACAGTTCCACACCTTTGGTATAATAGTTCCGTGCCTTTGGTCTACCAGTTTCGAGCCTTTGGTATAATAGTTCCGTGCCTTTGGTATGATAGTTCCGCGCCTTTGGTATAATAGTTTTGCACCTTTGGTATGACAGTTCCATGCTTTTGGTATAATAGTTCCGTGCCTTTGGTGCATAGTTCCGCACCTTTGGTATGACAGTTTTGCGCTTTCGGTAATACAGTGTCGCGTATTTGGTAACACAGTAAAGCACTTTTGGTCAATTTGATTGGTTTTTGCTAACTATTGAGTTTGTGTGGAACTAATCATCTTTTTGTAGCTTCTTAGTACTCAAACAGAGAAAATGGATTTTTTTAACATGTTCATGCAGGACAAGCTTTGAAGAAATTACCAAATCTATTGCACTAAGTCTTAGAAACATATTGCTTTCTTAAGGGACAATTGAATAAATCGTCATTTTTGCAATCTAAGTCTTAGGAACATATTGCTTTCTTAAGGGACAATGGACATGAATGCAAAAACATTTCAATTTTATAAGGGACAATGGACATGAATGCCAAACACTTCAATTTCATAAGGGACAATTAACAACTACAATTGTGTGTGTGCCTAATCTAGTTGCACCTTATTTTTTCTTATAATGGGACAACTGAACCTTTGTTTGACGTGCTTGAACTTCAATTTTAGTTATTCCTTTAGAAGGGGTTGCTTTTGGATTGTGCTTCATCCAAAAGGGATGACCCTAAGTGGAGTTTTCCTTTAAACTGCTATATAAGAGGGATAAGGTGAAAGCCAAGTCCTAACCGACGTCAGCCTTACCTTGTGGTGCCAAATTGAAAAGAGGTTTACTTGCACTTTGTGGAAACAATTTTCACATTGTGCGAAGTGTTTGATACTCTTAGTAGGATTGATCAAATCTTTTAGTAGCTTGTCACATTTCTCGTAAGGTGTTGGTCCCTCAAAGCAACTAAGAACCAATCTAGATAGTGACTACCCGTTTCACCTTTAAATTTTGTGGTAATTATTAGTGCAAGGGGAATCGATACAAGCCCCCAAGATACTCACCATTTCCTCCCTTGAGAAGAGATAGTATTCCTTTGGCCATAAAGCACTTGTGACCTACTTGAGATTTCTAAGGGGAGGGTGAGATATCCCTACCTATAGTCTCTCATAAAGATACAAATGTATGACACCTATATGGAATGACATTTGGTCAATGGAGAATTAAGTTGTGAGTTGATAAACCACAATGTTCAACCATGTCTCTAGGGACAAAAAGTGCTTGAATTGTTTGCAATTGTTTTATACCTGTGAAAATATTAGGCTTTTTTGTGAGCCTAAAACATACACTATCTATTGTGTCAGTCCTTTTCCACTTTGTTTGATGTGTTTTCTCTTGCCAAAGAAAATTCTAATCAAAATCAAATCCAAATCTATCAAAATTTGCCTTATAAACATCACTGACACCACTTCAACACCTTTGGTATAACAGTAGGTCACCTTTGGTAGCATAGTCCACCACCTTTGGTATAACAGTCCAGTGCCTTTGAAACATAGTAGCTCACATTTGGTAATACAGTCCAGTTCCTTTGGTATAATAGTCCAGTGCGTTTGGTCCAGTAAAACTGTTAATCAAACTGTCTTTTCTAAACTCAGCAAAATCCCAGCAAAAACTAAAAATAAGTTGTCCTAGTGTATTCTATGGTAACTACTAGACTTTAGCAATCCATGAAGGCTAAACAAGTTGCCCCAAGGAAGTGCAAATCACCTCCTCATACACCTCAACCAAGCCAATCCAACATGACTCCAAAGGGTACTTGAAAAACACCAATGGAAAGACCAACCAATGTTCAAAACATACCACAATATGACCAACCAAATAATCCTCAAGATGGTAATGTCCCTTTAGTAGATGTAACTCAATTCACTACCATCATGCCTCATGATTTTGCTATACCTGGTTATACCATGGTTCAAGTCCCATCACAAGAAGAGCGACACTTTGAAGAAGGTCAATCCTCTCAAGAAGATAGACAAGACCTTGATGAAATCAAGTAAGATCCTAGAGCCATAGCTGCATTTGACAAAATCCTTAGTGAGAATGAAGATCATTTCTTCCACTTACTAGCAGAACAAGGAGCCAAATTACCCCAAGATTTTGACCTATCCAATCTTAAAGAGCCAAACAAAACCCATGACGTTATAACCGCAGTCCAAACTATCTCAATTGTGATCACTCCCATACTTGAACAAAACTCACAAGGGAGAATGAATAAATCTTTTTCCACTCAATATGAGAATCCTATTTATCAAAATCCAATAGTAGAGAGACCCATATCACCACTTATGACTCCTATGGAGATCTATACACACCAACAAGAGACTCTACAACGTCAAGTAGAATTAGCAAAACAATCTGCTCTAGCTAGGTCAAACACTCAAACTCCTATCATATCCCAAATGCCCACATCAAACATAAATGGAACATTGGCTACCCCATCATGAGAAGGTTTCCCACCAAACTACAATTTGGGAAACACTTATGTAGCCATGCAACAAGGGTCTCAACCGGCACCACCCCCAACATCCTCAACCCTCTGTATCACTAACCCAAACAATGTCATGTAACCACAACATTCACAAAATGTCAGCACAACCTATGTCCCTCCACCACAACATTCTTCCACACTTAACCTCGCATATTTCAACCAACCACAACATTCACAAAATGTCAACACAACCTATGTCCCTCCACCACAACATTCTTCCACACTCAATCTCACCTATTTCAATCAACCCCAACCATCACAAAACCCATCTACCTATGTCCCTCCACCACAAAGATCTCCCACTCTCAACCTAACCAAAACCTATCTCAACCCTCAAAACTCTCAAAACCAAACTTCCTATGGCTATGTACCAGCATTGCAACCAAACCCAACAAACTTTAGCTTTCCTCCAAGGAATTATTTCTTCACACCATCTCCACAATATCACAACTCTAATCTACAACCATCACAAAGCCAACATTCTTACCTAGCACCACCCCCACCTACCCAAAATCAAAACAACCAAACCCAACATACAACACATACAACCCCAACTAATCATACGACCCTTATAACACCAATGCACATGGCTTTCACTACAATCTTCCATATGGGAAACAACAACCACCTCTAGTACAACATGAGATGTTTTAAACCCCTCCAACAACTATGGAGATCAAACTTGCCGAAGTACAACAACAACTAGCTGATATAACATTTGGTCATACTAAGAAAATCTTCTCCTTGGAGGAGGTTTGTCATTATCCATTTGATTGGTCATTGCAAATGATCCCTTTTCCTCCCAACTTCACTATACCTAAATTTGATAAATACAAGGGAAGAGGAGACCCAAAAGATCACCTTAGAGAATTCTATCTCTCTTCTTTAGAGGTTGTACATAATGACACATATCTCATGTGCCTCTTTCTTCACAGTCTTGGAGGTCAAGCTATAGAATGGTTCTCACATCTACCTACGGGTATCAAATCATTTAACAAGCTTGCAGAAAAATTTGCCACCCATTTCTCATACAACACAGAACATGAAATCTCCATGACTGATTTATGTAACAACAAACATAAAAATGGGGAAACTCTTATCTCCTTCCTTCAAAGATGGAGACACATGGCTAGCAAATTCCCATTCAAAATACCTAAAAAGTAGCTTGTTAGCATATTTTTGTAGAACCTCAACCAAGAATTGGGTTTCCATTTGCAAATACTTAGTGCTACAACCTTTGACGAAATTACCTATAAAGGCATCAACATTGAAAAGGCCCTCATCACTAAAGGTGTGGTCAAAATCTTCAAAGACAACAAAGACAATGCTCCCTAACAACAATCAAATGACAAACCAAAATTTTGGAACAAAAACAAAAATGTGGTCAATGATGGTGTGGTGGATTCTAAACATGTTCAAACACTACAAACACCCCTTCATTTTTCATCCAAACAAAACCAACAACAACAATGACAACAAAACCAAAACCAATAGTATCAAGAATGACCTCCCCAAGATTACCCTCCACGATGTAAGTTCACTCCCTTGGGAGAGCCTATAGAGTCAGTTCTACAAAAAATTATCTAAAATGGACTTGTCATGTTACTAGATGCTCCCCCATATGGCAAACCTACTTACAAACCCACATGGTACAAAGACAATGAATATTTTGAATACCATAGGACTAAAGGACACCGAACCATATCATGCATGAAACTCAAGCACATGATCCAAAACTTTATTGATAGAGGTAAAATAAAATTTGATGCACCTCCTAACCAAAACACAAACAAAGATCTCAACATGTACAAGGAGCCATTCCCTAACCATGGTCAAGGTCCTCCTCCTAATAAAGGTAAAGGCGTTAATAAAGCTTCTACTTCCTATGACTCTATTGTAGGACGTTTTGAAGAAAGTTGTGTGTCTACACTCACTATCAAAGATAAATCTACAGATTGCACCATCACATCGTGTCATGGTCATGTCACCCTTCGTGGTCCTACACCAAGTCTCCCAACTCAATCTGATTACAATCTTGTCAAACATCTAGGGAAAACCCCTGCACAGATCTCTATTTTGGACCTTTTACAATCATCACTCACACATAAAGTTGTGCTTGAAAGAGCCCTACAAGAGTCTTTGGTTCCTAATAACATAACGGTCATAGATTTCCAAGCTATAATAGGTAACATCAACTCACCATACAATGTGGTCTTTTCTAAAAAGGACCTCCCATCCCATGATCCATGTCACAATGATGCCCTTCACATTGAAGTTTTCATCCATAAACAAAATATCAAACGCATACTTATAGATGGTGGTGCTAGTCTCAATATATGTTCTCTCAAGTTACTTAAACAGTTGGGATACTCAGAGGATCATGTGAACATTGATCAATGCATTACAATCAAGGGGTATGATGATGTTAAATGTCATTCATAAGGTGTTATCCATTTTCCTATACAAGTAGGCCCCATCATGCTTGAAACTAGGTGCCAAGTCCTTAACATTGAGTTACCTTATAACATTATCTTAGGACGCCCATGGATCCATGCCATGGAAGTTGTTCCCTCCATGTACCATCAGTATCTCAAGTTCCCATTTAATGGTATGGAGATCACTATCCCAGGAGACCCTAATCCCTTTGAATTCTATTGTGCCTTGCAAGATAGTTATAAGAATAGTAACCAAGTGCCAAATAATGACAAAGCCTATGAATCTCCATTGTATGTCGACCCTAAAAATCTAAAAGAAGTCTCTGAAGTTGAAACTCATCCCAATCCTATTCTCAAAATCACAACTCATATCTGTGATATAGGTTTTGGTGAATATGATATCTTAAAATCTTGTTGTGTAGGATGGATGCCCTTATCCCCTAAATCCTATGGCCAACTGCCCATAGATAAAGTGACTAAGAAAGTAGTTATCCCTCCTCCAGCATCTCTAACCCAATTCCAAGAGGGAAAATTATTGGCAGAGGAAACTATTGAAGACATCTCATCTTGGCTCTACAAGGAGAAAGAACCAATCACCATACCAGTCAAACAATATGGTAATGGCCTAAGAATTGTCAAAAACATGGGCTATAAAGGCAAAGGTGGCCTTGGGAAGGATAACCAAGGCAACATAGAACCCATTATTGTGAAGAAGAAGATAGACAAGAAGGGGTTAGGATTTGGTAGGAAGGTACCACGTGCCTTAGACATCGAGAGTATTCTTGACGAGGTAGCACAAAATTCTCTCACAAATTTGACATCTAAAGAGGATATCATCGATGACTCTTATCTCCATATGATTGACCTATTCACTGAATCCTCCTTATTCATTTTGTCATCCGTATCCTTAACATCCACAACCAGCACCTAGATTGTAACACTTGTCTACCTTGAACTTATTGATTGGGACCAACAAGGGTCCCCTATTCTAGATGTTTTTCAAAATGACAAAGCTATTGCTGAATTCATGGGACTCTAGGATGGTATCCCTCTTGGAGATCACAAAGTTATTTTTGTAATGGAACTATAGAAAACTACTTATTTTGGTGAGAATGCCAAATCCTCTAGTCACAAAAGTAAAAATAAAGAAAGATCTCAAGGTGAAAACCACTAGTGACACCTCCTGATCAGAAAATAGTAAAAATAAAGGATGTATCCAAAGGTGAAAACCTAATTATAGCACCTGAGGATGGAGGATTGGACCTTCCCCTAACATCTGAGTATCAAGAGAAATTAGCTCTCCTAGTGGAAGATTCTACAGAGATAAACCTTGGCACAGAGCAAAATCCTAGAACCACAGCATCATTATCAGAACAAGAGCACAAGAATCTTACCAACTTCTTCTTACATTGAACCATCAACTTTGCATGGACCTATGTTGATATGCCAGGGTTGGACCCTTCACTAGTAGTTCACTATCTCACAGTTGATCCAAAAGATAAACCAGTCAAACAAAAACTAAGAAAGATGCACCCACAAATAGCTCTCTTGGTGAAAGTTAAAATACATAAACTGTTAGATGCAAAATTTATTAAGCCTATTGATTATTCAGAATGGGTCTCAAACATTATACTTGTGGCTAAACCAAATGGGGGCATCTGCATGTGTTCTGACTTTAGAGATCTCAATAAAGCATGTCATAAAGATGACTTTCCATTGCCAAACATTGATCTCATAGTAGACTTGACTGCTGATCATGAAATGCTTTCTCTAATGGATGGATTTTCTGCATATAATCAGATAATGATAGCGGAAGAAGATCAACATAAAATAACTTTCACTTGTCCTTGGGGTACCTATTGTTGGTGCATCATGCCATTTGGTCTTAAAAATGCAGGTGCAACCTATCAAAGAGAAATGACAATGATATTCCATGATCTCTTTCATCACATCATGGAGGACTATGTTGATGATATACTAACAAAGTCTTCTAAGGCAGATCACATACAGGTTCTAGGGAAAATTTTTGACAGACTCAAAAAATATCAAGTAAGACTTAATCCAAAGAAGTGTGTCTTCAGGGTAACATTAGGAAAACTATTGGGATACATAGTATCTTGCAGATGCATTGAAGTAGATCCAACAAAAGTCAAGGCTATAGTAGAGATGCCTCCACCAAAGAATCTGAAAGCATTAAGGAGCCTTCAAGGAAGGTTACAATCCATTAGGTAGTTTATCTCATAGCTAGCAGATAAATGTCAACCATTTCAACACTTGCTTTGAAAGGATGTCTCGTTTTGATGGGATGATAAGTGTCAAGAAATGTTTGATTAGCTCAAAGAATATCTATCTACACCTCCAGTCTTGGTACCACTAGTCACTGATAGGCATTTGATCTTGTACATCTCAACTACAACTGCAAACCTAGGGGCTCTTCTAGCACAACATGATGAGTCAGGAAAGAGCATGCAATCTATTATATCAGTTGAACCTTGGTGGGTTATGAACTCAATTATTCACCTATGGAAAGAGTTTTTTTAGCCTTAGTGTTCACTTCCTAAAAGTTGCGGCATTACATGCTAAACCAACACACAAATCTAATAGCCAGAATTGATCCATTGAAATATCTCCTAGCAAAAGCAGCCCTCATAGGCAGACTCGCTAAATGGGTCATGATCCTTAGTGAGTTTAAAACTGAGTATGTGGATCATAAAGCAATCAAGGGACAAGCCCTAGTAGATCAACTAGCATAAGCACCCATGACAGATGTACATCCAATGGTATCTAAATTTTTAGATGATAATCTCTTCACTCTTTCTACCTCAATAATGTGAAAGTTGTATTTTGATGGTTCCTACACATAGCATGGATTAGGGGCCATCATCCTCTTTATTACACCACAAACTGACTATATCCCAAAGTCATATCGGCTTGCATTTCATTGCACCAACAACATAGCCGAGTATGAAGAACTCCTCATAGGTCTCCATACAATAGTCCAATGGGAAATCAAAGAACTACAGGTATATGGAGACTCAAAACTAATCATTTGATAAGTCACAGATGAGTACTAAACAAAAGATGAAAAGTTGGTCCCTTACCAGCAACTAGTGGATGCCTACAAACCACACTTTTCTAGCATCACTTTTGAGGAAATTCCAAGAGAGCATAACAAAGCTGTAGACTCAATGGCTTCTATGGGGTCACTTATAGACATGCCTACAAACACATAGAAATGTGAATTCTTGATTGAGCAATTGTTGATACCAGCCATCGATGTTCCAACTAATGAAATCATCTGCAAACTTGTTGGTCCCAATTCCCCATGGTATGAAGATATCTATGAATACCTTAAACATGGCACTTTTTCCTTTGAGCTATCTACAAACCAATGCAAAACCTTTATCCATTGATCCTCCCATTACACCATTCTAGGTGATACACTATATTGTCAGAGTCTTGATGGTATCCTCTTACAATGTCTTAACGTGGAAGAAGCCAATGCTACCTTACGAAACATACACGAAGGTGTCTATGGAACACATTCTACTGGTCCTAACCTCGCTAAGAAGATACTCTGAATAGGG
Organism: Cunninghamia lanceolata; assembly: GCA_027924645.1. NCBI lineage: Eukaryota > Viridiplantae > Streptophyta > Pinopsida > Cupressales > Cupressaceae > Cunninghamia > Cunninghamia lanceolata. Next base: position 3,352,369 of record BSBN01000771.1, read on the forward strand.
TATTATTGGCCTATAATAGAACAAGATGCTTTATAGTTTGTTAAGAAGTGTCTACAATGCCAGCAACATGTAGATTTGATTCATGCACCAGCTCATGAACTACAACCTGTGACAACTCCATGGCCTTTTTCACAATGGGGTCTCAACCTCGTATGACATATCCATCCATCCTCATCCAATGGCCATAAATTTATTAATACCACCATTGAATATTTCACAAAGTGGGTCAAAGGCATTCCCATGACTTATATCACCGACAAACAAATAGCCAAGCTTATCCTTAACTACCTCATTTTTCAGTATGGTATCCCCCAAGCCATTGTCACTGATAATGGGAGACCATTCAACAATCAAGATGTTCATGCCTTGTGCACCCAATACAATATCCAACATCTTTTTTCCATGCCCTACTATCCATAGAGTAACGACCAAGCTGAGGCTTCCAACAAAACCATTCTAAAAATCCTCAAGAAAATGGTCAATGAAGGCTGGTTGTAATTGACATCTACAACTCAATCTTGCCCTATGGGCCTATCGCAATAGTATCAAAACACCAAATGGTACCACACCCTATGCCTTGGTCTATGGCTCTAAAGCTATTCTACCTATAGAGGTCGAGATCCCATCCCATAGAGTATCCATGCAAAACCTGATTGACGAAGAGGAGTATCACACTTCCAAATTAGCTGACCTAGAACTACTAGATGAGAGGTGCCTTGCGACACGTAATCATCTCCATGTCTATCAAAACCGCCTCCGGTGCAACTATAACAAGAAGATCAAAGAAAGATAGTTTCAAGTTGGTGACCTTGTCTTAAAAGAAAATCAAAGAAATCAAGCAGCTTGAGAAAAGAAGGGCAAATTTGAACCTAATTGGTTACGACCTTTTCTTATCACATCAACATATGGATCAGGAGCTTATGCTTTAGAAACACCTGAAGGAATTCCTCCAGATGAGCCACTCAATAGGTTTCATCTCAAGAATTTCTATGCTTGCTCCGCAGAGTATCCATGTCAAAAATAAAAAATAAAAAAAATAAAACAAAATTAAAAAAAACCAACAAAAACAAAATAATCCATCGTCTGGTGAAAACCTAGTAAATAGGTACCTTGGATAAGTACCATAGTGAAAACCTGGCAAACAGGCGCTATGTGTAGAGTCATCATCCATCATCTATCGAGTTTTGTCCATTCCATGTCCTTCATTCCATCTATTTCATAATAAAGTTCATTCATCCATCCATAATAAAACCACTGCCCTTTTACATTTCCATTTCCCTATCTAGAATAGCTTGAAAATTTGTCAATGTCCATCACTTATCCTATGTCAATTATTGTTGGAAACAAGGTGGATAACTGAGAGGGTGGGTGAATCAGTTATCTTAAATATTTTTACTTTCTTTCCTCGTTAACAATTAGTACAGCATCAAAACATACAAGCATACATAACCATGAGAGCATAAATAAAATCAACACACATAACACAGTAATTTCTTATGTGGAAAACCTTGTTAAGGGAAAAACCACGAGGTGACTAACCCAAGATTGTATTCTATGTTAAAAGAATAAGAAGTACAAAATGACACTTGCCAATTAGGGCTCACTACCCGAGCACACTGCCTACAAGAGACTCACTGTCTACAATGTTTATAGAAGGTAACCAGGTGTTTGAACTAAAGAGAGGCATCCACACATGCTGAGATTCAGTTCCGGTTAGGCTCAATATACTGATCTAATGCACTTCATTCTTCCTTTGCTTTAGTGCTATTGTTCTATCACATATTGGACTTATATTACTACTTCCACACTTCTCTCTACCTTTCCTCACACACTATATCATCAAAACACACCTTCATAACGAAATCCATTTGGTATATATATCCACATCAAAGATTTCAACATCTATCTAGTCGGCAACCAGAATACTCAAGATATTTCCAAGACACTGATCTGTCAGCTGAATCCATGCTTAATATGTGATGTGTATCAAAGACATAGAAATAGAAGTCATCAATCATGTCAGCCAACCATGTATGATCCCTCAAATAGCTTGTTCACCATCAATTTCTCATCCGAATTAAAGTCTGATGCTCTTCCAGTCAATTCTTCCTTAGTCTACTATGCCTGTTAGGAACCCAACACTTAGATGCTCATATCTTTTCACTCATTCATCACCGAAGGCTCAATCTCTAGAATATAGTAGTCATGATACTCCTCTTGACTTGCCCAAGTCTGTAACTTGCTGAGTTACACCAACTGAGAGATCTAGACCTGATTGTCGGACCTTGCTACATGCTCTATTCTTGTTCACTGGACCAAAACACTCTTCAATCTGACTTCCAGTATAGACATACTATGTGCTACAGATGTGTGGGATGGACTTTGTTGCCATCAATGACAACACTCATGAAGCCACACAATGTCTCTTGCCAACAATCTCCCCCTTTGGCATTGATGGAAACACTTAGTGAAAAATGACTAAGTGTCGCAACAAACTCACCCTTGGCTGATGCTCTATCTTATGCACTATTTTACTGAAGCTCCCCCTTAGCTGGATCCCATATTTTTCACTAATCCTCACTCCCCCTTTGACATCAATGGCAAAGGGTGGAATCCTCACACCAAAATTAGCAAAAATCATCCTATACATGACTGCATAAGTATATAAACATGTTATATTTACATATACTTAAGTATATCAGCAAAGGTGATCTTCAATTGTACAAATTCTATCACCCAACTCTACTTCATCCTGTCTAAAATTGAAATGTGACCACTCAACAAGAATGCATAAGATTCTACCCTTCTTAAGTCTACTGGATCACTGGTTTGGGCTGTGGTCTGAGCATCAGTTAAGGCCTCATGCATGGCCTCTAACTTAGGGATAATTATCCCTCTAAGTTCACTCATCCTACTTATTATATTCTTCCTCTCCTTTTCAAGCCTCTTTATTTCATTTATAATAGTGATGACTTGGCACTCTTGATTCATTATAGAAGTGGTGAGGGGATCAAAATTTTGAGATAAACTTGACAGTTTATCTTCTTGTTCTTTCACCTTCTTTTCAATATCCTCAATCACTTTAGACCAGGATAGACAAAATTTATACATTTCTCCACCATCTTTAAGAGCATTTTCTAGGCTCTTTATCCCAATATCTAGGGTCCTCCTATCATTAGTTATGAGTCCCTATATTTGAGTGAATCTTTTTCCCAAAAATACTTTCCAGACTTTCTCTTCTGCCAATTTCTGCAAAGAATCAAAATGGGTGCTAATAGAGTTAACTAAAGATTTCAGGTTACCGGATGGAGAGGCCAAAGGATCCTTTTGGAAGGATGGCATGATCTTCTCTAGCATCCTAGATGCAATCTCTATTAGCTCACAGTCTTCTATGTGAGACTTGAGAAGCTTCTCTTTTAGTTTAGCTTGAGCAAAGGATGCTATCTTCATTGTCTGGATTGGAGAAAGGGAATCAAAATTTAGTGGTACTTGAAATAATTCTGGTTCATCTATCTCTATCATTTCTTCATTCAAGAATCTCTTTACTACCTCTGTAGTGTCTCTTGCCAGAGACTGAGTCTTCTTTCCTTTTGCAACCTCAGAACTATCATCAGCAATCTTCTTTATTTGATCTTCTTCTCTTCCCTTTACCTCCTCTTCTTGACTCAATTTCTCCTCTTCTCTTCCTTCTCCTTTAGTACTTGAGTCTGCAGAGGGATCCAGAGGAGAGATGTTAACTTTTTCATGGGCTTCCTCTTCTGGAACAAAGGAATCCAAGTCCTTAGATTTCTCCTCGTCTATTTCTTTGGACTCTTCTACATTTTTCTTAGTGGATTCTTCTTTTGATGCACTTAATCCTTCGACATCCATGGTAGAAGGTTCTTCATCTATTTCCTCTATAATAGGAAGATTAAATCTCATGAAGGCATTCTGGAGGATGTATTCTATTTCTTTTGCCACCTCATTAGTCTCTCCAAGCATAAGTTTGTTCATTCTTGCTTTGCTCCGGAACTCATCCTTACAATCCTTAAAGATCATGGTCATTTGTTTTGGAGTAATGGAAGGATAGAGCTGAATTGCAATCTATTCTTGGATCTCTAGGTCCTTTGCCTTAGCATTCTCCTTTCTCAGTTCAAGTACCTTCTCTAGATTTTTGAGAATTAGAGAGATGATTTCAATGAATGCTTTATTATAAATGTTTAGATACCTGACTGTAGCATATTCCAAGATCTTCTTGTCAATATTAGTATATTCATCATAAAATTCAGTGACTGGTTGCAGGTTCTCATCCACTGTGACTACCTTGATGATATCATCAACAGAGAGAGTAGGCCTTTCAACAAATTCTTCTGCCTCTTCTTCCTTGTTTTTACTGGTAGAGGATTCCCTGGAAGTTTTCTTCTTCTTCTTCATTTTCTTAACTTCCTCATCTGACTCTATTTCTTCACCATCCTTTTGGCTTATGTAGGACCTTGTGGCCTTTGTTTTCATTCTCTTTTCTCCCTTTCTAGATGTCTTGGCTTTTGGTTTTGAGGCTCTTAAGCTCTTACAGGTGGCAGGTGCAGAGCTCTTGGAGGATCTAGTCTGGGAGGAGGCTTGCACTAGAACACTTTCTTTTTCTGCTTCTTCTCTCTCTTTCTTAGCTCTTTCTATTTTCTCTGTGTTTGCATCAACTGCTTCTTTTGATATGCCATATCTTTTGGCAATTTCCTCTACTTCCCTTCTCACTTTTCATTTTATCTCTGGTTGTCTCAATTCAACATGTATCTTTACACTTAATTCTTCAAAGGTTCCAAATCTTTCTACCTCAGGGTCCTTTGGCTAACTCAGCAGGTGTTGAACATGTAGCTCCAAAATTTTCTCATCTACTTCATAGCCCATTGGCATTATCCATACTGTTCTGGGCTCAACTACCTACATTAGGCATTGATCAGTGTCTACCATAAAACACACTGTATCCTTGTATTTTTCAACTAGAGATTGAGGAATTCTTTCTCTGGCCTGCATCATACTTTGGAAGTTCTTGAAGTATCCCTAGAGTACTATACTTTGAGCCTTGGCATCACCAAGCCCATACATGTAGTCTCTGATTTGTATGGCAACCGGTCTATCATTCTGGCATACCCAACCACTTGATTTGGGTAGCTCATTCATATGGTAGAAGAACAAACATAGTATTAGCCACCATACTTGAATGAGTTCTTCTTATCCTTCTTGATCTTTTGCAAGTTTTCTAGTAGTTGGTTCAGAAGAAGGTTGCATAGATCATAATCTATATTTTCCCTTAGCATTTGATATGCAGTATATATTGTAGTTCCAGACATAGAATTCTCCCTACTGGAATGATAGATTTTGTAAACAATTATCATAGAGGCAAACTTTATATCCAGATCTGTAATATCCTCTATTGTCATTGCTCTTTTGTCAAACTTAGATCCGGTAGCCTAACTTACTGTCTGGTTCTTGACAGATTTGAGAGCAGGCAACCCACTAGATGAGTGCAATCCAGTTACTACCCTAATATCATCTTTTGTTATCTTGAAGGGCTTCATCAACCACATGAAGTTGTCATGTATTCTGCTAAGAACATACCGGACCCATTCATCTTCTGCAAAATAGGGAAAGTGGATGCAATGTCCAAAATGCTTATCCCAGAGGGCCTTGTATTGAGGTTTAAGTTTAAAGGTTTCATCTATTAATTGTTTATGATAAATATCCATCAGTTTGGATTCCCCAAATTCCTCAATATTGGCATGAATGTACACCCTAACATCTTCTACGTGCAGAACCCCATGCAGAATGCTAGAGAAGGCACCTAAGGGATCAAATTATAGGGATTTGTAGGGGTGTTTCTTGAACTTTGGGTGCAGCCTATCATTGATCTTAACAACATTTGGAGTAGACATCTTTGCAAAAGATTCAGAGAGATATTTAAAAATGGAAATGCCTTTTTACACTTCTAGGGTTCACAAAATGCGCTGAAAAGATCGCTGGTTGAATCAGATTCTATGGTTGATCTTTGAGAAGGTTGAAACAATCTTGATGTAGAGCTCTTCCTTTCTTCTTCTCGAATGCAAATGTGCAAATGATGAATAAAGAAACCCTTTTATCTTTGCGCAAACCCTAATTTCCTATTGCAATAAATGCACAACTTAAGTTATTCTAGTTCCCTTGTTCTTCCTTGTTCTGAGAGAGATCTTTTTGAATCACTGAGATACACTTAGAATTATTTTTAGTGATAATTGACAATGTATCTCCTTTCCTCCAATCATGCCATTTATCCACAGATCAAAATATTTTAATTTTGAATCATACTGGACTAACTGTGAAAATCCTGCTTTTACCAGATGGTTGTCAAACCAGATCAATCTTGGATGATTAAACTCTTCAAAACTTCTTGTGGATCTTTCATATTTTTACTGAGGGTTATTTAGATATTTCTCTGAAAACCCTTTAATCCGCAATACTCCATGTACCAAATTTAGGCACCAATTGACTGGCTGGGGGATTTTACTTTCCTTTGTGACTCCCCCTGAGCCAGAGCTCATCTTGTTTAGTTTCTGAAAGAAATATTAGCACCAGATTCTGGTGCAGATCCATCCCCAACATTTTCTATACTCTTCTTCACCCAAATCTTGTTCATCTCCCTTTGAACTTCATTTGCATTCACTTTGCCTTTTCCTTTATCTTGATTTTGATTCTGATGCACCGAACCCTTTTTATCCTGATTCTTACTTCTGTAGAATTTAGCAATATGACTGAATCTATTGCAATTGTAGCAAACAACATTTCTTTGCATATTTGACTGATATCCTCTTGATCTGCATTGATTAGCCATATGTTCCATTCTATTGCATGCAAAGCATCTACCATTGAATGAATTGTTTATTTGCATATTTCTGCATTCATGAGATTTGTGACCATATCTTTTGTAGTTGAAACACTGTTCGGAGAAGGATGAATTAGTCTAATTCATTCTTCTTCTGCACTAAGTTGCTTTATGACCAAAGTTGTTGCAATTGTAATAGTAGCCATTGAAGGATGGATATCTCTGAGCATTTGGTTGTCTTATCGGAGGTCTTCTAGGCCTATTTCTTTTATTTCCTGATCCAGAGTTCTTCTAACCAGATCCGGAGCTTTCACCTTTCTTATAACCCAAACCACACTTGTCATCTACCCTCTTTTGGCTTTCAAGAACAACTTCAAGTTGAGCTGAGCTTATCTTGAATTTTTCTTTGTATTCTTTTGCTATTTGAAGATCTTGTTTAAGAGTTGTCTATCTGATTCTCAAGTTGTTCTTCATTATCTCTAGCTTCTTCAAGATTTGATTCCAGATGCCTGATTATTCTGTCCATTTTGTGGCAGTCCTCTGACTTCTCCTTGAGAGATTGTTTTAGATTATCTTCAATTTTTCTTTTCTCTTCAATTTCTTGGGTGAATCTCATAACCCCTAATTCCATTTCATGTCTTACCATAATGACCTCTTTTGATAGCTTCTCACATAGCTTGTTTTTCTCATTTAGATCTTCATTAGTATCATTGGCTTCACTTTGACTTGCTAATTGTTGACGAAGTTCCTTTCTCTTTTTCACAGAGATACTCAATTTTTATTTTAGCTCATTTATGAAATCATCAACTTGTTTGAGTCTTTCTCTCAAGTTATTGACTTCAAAGTGAGATTGCTTAAGATCATCTAGAGCAGACTGAAGTTGTTCCTTCATACCACACATATCCATTGAGATTCCCAAATCTTCCTCAAGCTGTTAGGCTCTTGTTTGGAGGAACTTGGCTCTGATACCAATTGTTGGAAACAAGGTGGATAACTGAGAGGGGGGATGAATCAGTAATCTTAAATATTTTAACTTTCTTTCCTCGTTAACAATTAGTGCATCATCAAAACATATAAGCATACATAACCATGAGAGTATAAATAAAATCAACACACATAACACAATAATTTTTTACGTGGGAAACCCTTTTACGGGAAAAACCATGGGGTGACTAACCCAAGATTGTATTCTCTGTTAAAAGAATAAGAAGTACAAAATGGCACTTGCCAATTAGGGCTCACTACCCAAGCACACTGCTCATAAGAGGCACATTGCCTACAAGAGACTCACTATCTAGAATGTTTATAGAAGGTAACTAGGTGTTTGAACTAAAGAGAGGCATCCACACATGCTAAGATTCAGATCTGGTTAGGCTCAATATACTAATCTAATGCACTTCATTCTTTCTCTGCTTTAGTACTGCTGTTCTATCACATACTGGACTTGTATTACTGCTTCCACACTTCTCTCTGCCTTTCCTCACACTCTATATCATCACACACACACCTTCATACCAAAATCCCTTTGGTATATATATCTGCATCAAGGATTTCAACATCTATCTAGTCAGCAATCGGAATACTCAAGATATTTCCAAGACACTGATCTATCGGCTGAATCCATGCTTAATATGTGATGCGTATCAAAGACATAGACATAGAAGTCATCAATCATGTCAGCCAACCATGTATGATCCCTCAAATAGCTTGATCACCATCAATTTCTCATCCGGATTAAAGTCTAATGCTCTACCGGTCAGTTCTTCCTCAGTCTACTCTACTTGTCAGGAACTCAACACTTAGATGCTCATATCTTTTCACTCATTCATCACTGAAGGCTCAATCTCTAGAATATAGTAGTCATGATACTCCTCTTGACTTGTCCAAGTCTGTAACTTGCTAAGTTGCACCAACTGAGAGATTCGGACCTGATTGACAAACCTTGCTGCATGCTCTGTTCTTGTTCACTAGACCAAAACACTCTTCAAGCTGACTTCCGGTATAGACATACTATGTGCTGCGGATGTGTGGGATGGACTTTTCTACCATCAATGACAATACTCATGAAGCCACACAGTGTCTCTTGCCAATAGTTATCACTCATCCTATGTTAGTTATCACTTATCCCATGATAGTTATTACAACTTATCCTATGGCAAGTTATCCCATGTTAAAGTTATCCATGTCTTGTTATCCTCTGTCAAGTTATCCATGTCAATCATCATGCACACCCTATGTCAAGTTATCGATGTCATTGTTAGGTATCCTATGTTAGTCATCCATAATAACACCTCTATCAGAATGGGGCTAACTCTTTCCTTAACCTAGGTCTAGGAATGGATCCTTGTTCGCGGTTGATCAACCATCTCAAACAATAACAAAAACACTTCAAAACAAAAACACATCAAACCAATCCCTCAACCATCTCACTGAAACCAAAACACTTCATCCTATCCTACATCATCAAACACCTAGAACTACATATCATTATCTCATCTCAATCTTAAGGTACCTTGATCCCATGGATATGGGTATGTAGGCAGTCTGGTATATGAAAGAATTATCTAGTACTCAGGTACATAAGATATCATCATTTCACCAACCCAAGCCCAAACACCTTGACCCACTCATCACTCTACCTAGAACTAAATATTATCATTTTTCATCTTTCATCGTAATGTGCCTTGATCTCGTGGATACAGGGTATGTAGGCAGTCTGGAATACAAAGGAAGTTTCCAATACTTAGGCACATACGAGTCATCATTCTTAGCCCATCTCAATCCATTAACATTCCATCTTTCTAGTCTTCCTTTTATCAAAATCCATCCTATCACCCCAACTTGACTAACTCAAGTAGCAAAACAAACAAATAACACATCCTTTCAAAGCAAAAGTCCTTAACCAATCTGAAGCAAAGAAACCTACTTACAGAGCCATATGCTATCCTACATATCGATTTCCAATATCTATTACATCGACCAACTTATCCTATCAACTAATCAATTCCCTTCAATGGATATATTGTTCCTACAATAAGGTTGTTATCTATCCTATTTACCATGTCAATCCAATCTATCCTAAGAAACTTCTTTGGCAAGAGAATGTGTTGGTTGTATGCTTACTTTTTAAGTTAGTCAATTTGCTTTTTGGTTTATCTTGTTTGTTCCTTTCCCATTACTTATTCAAGACTATCTTGATTTATCTATATCTTGGTATGTTGCGATGTAGTATGGATTGGGGGCATAATCATTGCTTTTGTGTGCCATGTTTAAGGAATGATCTTGAGTATATTTCTTAGTAAGCATATTTATCTTATGTGTGTGTTACAACCTAGCATCTTACATATTAATATTCTTCTTGCATTCATGTATTGAAGTTTATTTTATGTTCAAGACTATGGCTCATTCACATATCCAACAAGATTATATTATGTCTAAGGGATCTAAGTTCAAACTGCTTGCTTGCAGAGTCAATGTCCTCGCACTAGGATATCACAGTACCTTGGTCTTTTATACCTTGGTGGCAAACTATCCATGTGCTATATCAAAAATAAGGATTACACTTTATAAACATTTGTGAAACTGTTGCAACAAACTTATCCATTTAACCATCCATTTATCCATGTCATTATATAGATTTTCAGGGAAAGATCGATCAATAGTCTTTCTATCATGTTCTATTTTGTCTCCACTTTCTTCTATCCAACCTTGTATTTCTCAAACACAATCTTGTAGTTGAGCATCAACCTAGTTCTTCTGTCACTTTCCTATCTTTCCTCTCGAGGGGGCATCCTATGCCAGCTACATGGGGCCAACTAGCTACATTGGAGCATCAAATTTGTATCATGTCTTCAACAATCGATTTCTTTAACATAACTCTATAAACTACATTACATCAAAGAGGGGCAAAATGTAGACACCCAAAAATGACTATGTCATCGCTTCACTTACATTTCATCAAATATGTCTAAACACCTGCATTCAACATTAATTAAATAATCTAATTATTTAATTAATTTCATCAAAATCATCAAATTCTTCTGAAATTAAATAATTTTTATTATTTAATTAAATATTATCATCTTCCAAAATTCAAGTCCACTTCAATTGAATAAATTAATTATTTAATTAATTTATCTTCAAAATCCTCTTGTCTACAATCAAATAATTTTCATTATATAATCAAATCAAATTGTCCTTCCAAATTTAAATACCTGTAATAAATACCTGTCTAGCCTTGCATACCAAGCTTTGGGGGCTTGCTTCAATCCATAAAGTGCCTTCTTCAACCTGCAAACCATATATGGATTATTTGACAAATGAAGTCCTTCTGGTTGCTCTATGTACACTTCCTCTTCCAACTCACCATTCAAGAAAGTAGACTTCTCATCCATTTGATATACTTTGAAATCCTTATGTGCTGTAAAAGCCAAAAACATCTTAATGGCCTCCATTCTTGCCACTGGAGCATAAGTTTCCTCATAATCTATTCCTTCCACTTGTGAGTAGCCTTTACACACAAGTCTTGCCTTGCTCCTTACCACTTGTCCATTCTCATTCAATTTGTTTCTAAATACCCACTTAGTTCCAATTACATTTTTGTTCTATGGTCTTGGGACAAGTTCCCAAGTCTGATTCTTCTCAATCTACATTAGTTCTTCTTCCATAGCCTTGATCCAATACTCATCCTTGCATGCCTCAACCACTGTTTTAGGTTTAAGTTTAGAAAGTAAGAATAGATTTACCTATTCTTTAGTAGCTCTCCTTGTCAATACACCTTTGCTCATATCACCAATGATCTGGTCTTTAGAGTGAAGCCTCTGCACATACTTAGGAGTTTTAGGGATTCTTTCCAGAGCTTCTTGTTCTTCAACCTATACTTATTTTTCTTTGTTTTCTTCTTCTTCTCCACAAGAAGACTCATTTGATTCATATCCATTAACCTTTGAAATATTTTGTATATCTTCAAACACCTCCAATCAACATGAAAACTACTCTATATTGGAAACAACTGTGTTCTATCAAATTGAACTTCTGTTACTCATTACTTTCAAGCCATTCATCAAAATCAGACAAAATTCTGGATGTAGATGCATCTAATGATCAATAACCATGTGCTAGAACTGCAAAGTAATATCTTCAATAGCGGACCAATGCCGACCAAATTATGAGAACACTGTAGCTTGATTTTACCAGACATATACTTAGCCAAAATTCATAACATGTCTTCTTACCTGATCAAATTTTCTTGTACAACAAACTTCTTGTGGATGATAAGATCCTCTTGGAAAATTACCAACCAAGATAATCTATACAACTCTACCTTTATCCTTTGCAATCACAGTCACTATCCTGACTTAAACCTTTGTTGCTAATCCTTAACCTTATCTCTTCGTGCTAAGGCATCATCATCATTCCTTTGGCAGGGGAGAAAAGATTTTCAATAAGGCTCCCCATGAGCTAAAGATCTAATCTTAGTTCTTAGAGGGAACATTTGCACTGGATTCTGGTATAGGCTCATCCTTAACCTTTGTTACATCCTTCTTAATCCAAATCTTACTCATCTCCTTCTTGGTCTCTATCGGATCAACCTTTTGTACTAGTTATGAGTTTAGTTTATGACTCAATTTTGTTAGACTTTATTATCCATTTGCTGTAGTTATCATGGACTTTGGTACTTAGATCTTGATCTTTTCATGACATTTCCTCAAAACTATAAGATGTTGGGCATAGGTTATTCCCTATAATCTTTAATGACAATGACATGCTATATGAACTATCTATGTTAATTTTACATGTGGTTAATGAATGCTACTCTAAGATAGTTACAGATATGCAATTATTGTGTGTACTAATATTGTTATGCAAATATAATTAGTAGCCATAAAGTCGAGGAAGATTCTGCTAGTCGGTTACTTGCCATCAAAGTCAAACATGGTGGTCATTCAAATGTCAAATGGAGGGAAGATAACTACCTTGTAACTGGTCTTAATTACTTAATGAGCAAATTTAGGAGTTACTGTTGTGCTAGATCTAAATTGAAGCAATTTGCTTGACTAGATTCCATGCATGTATAACCTCCTCTCCACTTTCTATGCTTTCCCTAAAGTGGTGTCCTATTCTGTTGGAGTTGATCACCTTGTTAGGTAGTTGGTTTTGTAGTTTTCCTTCTATAAATAAGACTCAGATGCTCCTTTTGAGGGGTTAATTAATCTGAGGTTGTACTTGCATTATTAAGTTTTCAGCAATACAGTTAAGTCATTCAGTTGTACTCATGTTTTCTAATGAATAAAATGAAGTTATAAGTTCACATCTTTGAGTTTACATTTGTCTTAAGGAATGCTCATCCAAGGGGGCCCACTTGGTGAGCATTCCATCCTTTAGTTTACTTGTATTTTCTATTAAGAAGTTAGTTAAATCTGGCATTGAATGTTCCCGCAGCCACTAGATTTCTATTATGTGTCTATTCCTACAGCCAAAGTAGACAGAGTAGTTTCTTGTTTGTTTGCCCAGATTTTTATTTTTTGTCATGCACTTCAACTTAGCATAGTTGTTGGTTGATGTTCAACATTTATGTTATCTCTTTCCAAGCAGTTTAATTTTAGCATTATGTCTTTCTTAGCTGTAGAATGAATGTGGCTACTTTGGAAGTTCCTAGTGCACATACTGTGCTGAACCATTTCAAGTTCACGTCCCTGGGTTGACAAGTTAAATGCATCTTCATAGTGATTAAGACAGCTATTCAGGTTAGATGTCCAATCTTTGAGTCATAGCTTTATGGGCTTAGTTGTTAAATCATTGTAGGAGTCTAATATTTTTGGCGCCGTTGCCGGGGATGGTCTCAAACTAGGAAGATCTTTGAAGTCATCTTTAGTATTATTTCTTGTAGAAGTATTTTTGAAAGTGTGCTCTTAATATATCCTTCATTTAGGAAATAACGATCCACAATCCATTCACAACATTCTTTGTGTGAGCTGGTTGATACTGAGTATATTGCATGCATAGAGGTAGAATAAGAGATGCTTTAGGGAGATTCCTTCCTAATGGTCCAAATTACCCAGCAGAAGAAGTAGAAGTGAATCCTTTTCTTGATGCATTCCCTGATTTGAATAGTTCTGAAACATCCTCTGAAGAACAAGCTGCCCAAAACTTGATTGACAATCCATTTGCCTTGATAATAAGCCAAACAACTATGGCTGCTCAAAATGTACCCAATCAACCAACCTTTCCAGTTCCTATTTCTCATCAAAATGAAGTGGATAATCTTAAAAACATCCTTGTTGTTGGTGCCTGAATTCATTGTCAGTTAATTTAGCAATTTTCATGCAGGCACCATCCCAAAATATCCAAAAGGTTCTAAGTTTTGGCACCCCTTCAGTGTTTTTCAGCATCTGCATCTCATTTCTTGAGGAGGGGTCTTCATCTTTTCTCCATCAGCATGGGTTCGTTTTTGTGTCTTCGACATTTCAGTTTGAACTTGAACCCTTTTTCTCTAAGTTTAGTGGTTCAGCGGTTCAGGGTTCAATTTTCTTCTAACGGGTCGCATTATGCATTTGCCTTGCGTAAATATTGCATCGTTGAACCTCCCGCTTGAACCTTTTTGTTTTGGTTCGGGGTTCAACGGTTCAAGGCTTTATGTTTTTGGTACTTGGCTTTTTGGCGAAAGTTCATTTTGAAGCACTCCGACTGTGTCTTTGAACTTCTCGGTTGAACCTCTCCTTTGAACCACCCACTTGAACCGGTTCAATGGTTCAAAGCTTTATGTTTTTGGTCTTATCGGAGTGATTGGTTTCATCGGCGAAAGATTTCTTGAGTGCTCTGATTGTTTTGGTCTGGCCGATGGATGTCCATCGGCGTGTGTTTGGCTATCAGTGAAGCAAATTTTTGGGCCGCCAATGTAAGGAGTTTGCCCGATGGGGAATGCCATCAGAGTAAGGTTGCATATCGGGCTAGCAGTTGGAGGGTCCGCCGATGAGGATTTGAAGTGGTCATCGGCGAGAGTTGTATTGTCGGTCAAAGTGTTTTGGGTTGTGCTGACAATGGGAGGTGTGGCTGATGGGGTGTCATCGGTGTGTGTCTCACCGAAGGATTGTGTATCAGGGTGATCGGCTGTGTCGGTGAGGGCAATTCTTGTTGTGCCGATAGAGTTGGTTTCACCAACGGAGATAGGAAGCGAGGGTGTTGTCGGTGTAACTTGGTAGATCGGTAAAGGTTTGGAAGGTCGGCCTGATGGTCTATCTCTGGCCGATGAAGGGGAATGCGAAGCAAGTTATATTGGCCAGACTATTGAGCTCGGTGAGAGATTTTTGGGGTGGTCCGATGGTGTTACTCTTGGCGATTGGCTTTTGGCGAGGGCATGTGTGTCGAGCGCGGCAAAAGCGCTCAACACTTGGTATGTATGCGGCCCCATTTTTAAACTAATGAAGTGGTCTTGGCAGCATGCATGTGGGACTATTCTTCCTGCATTTTTTTTGAACTTGTGGTAAACACGTTTTGGCAGGAAACTTCCATTTGAATGCAGCGACAGTTTCCAGGTAGGCCGTGGGTGGTTGAGCCATCAATGGCGACTGTAGCAGGGGTATGGGTGATGGTACACATGATCAAGTTGCCTGATTTTTGAGTGAAGACTTCCTGATGGCGGCGCAAGGCTTGAGGCCTCCTTTGTCTGCTGCATTGATGGCTTCTGAGCGCCATTCCCTCTGATGGATGTATCTGGCAAATTTTTGACTTCTGGCCATGTAATTAATTGTTGAATGTACATGGTTCTGTATAAATGGTTTTGGTTGTGTTACTTTTTAGAGGTGGAACATTTTTGGGCTTTCAGCTCTGACTCTGAACATAAGGTGTTCACATTTTGAAAGGCATTTTTTGCTACAGACTCGGTCCTTAGTCTGGTGTACTATCTATCTTGGATTGTAAATGATGATTTTCTCTGTGATGACTTTCTATGCAGATTGATTTTAAATGAAAAACACCTGTGTGTGTATTGTTTTTGATTGTCTCCTGTATGTCATTTGTTTTCCTTTCAAACAAGGTTGTCAAGGGCTTCCAAGTTTTTCAGTATGTGCATACTATGTGTCTGATTTATTGCGTCTGCTCAAGGAGTGGTTAAATAGGCTTTTGATCAGATACAAAGGGAAATAAATTGCATCATAGGATCTGTTAAGCATGATCATTAATGATACTCTTTCTTGGACATGTTGTTGTCAGGCAGTAGCATTATTCTCAGGTCCTCTGGATATGAATTTATGTTGTCATGGGGAGACATTTACAGTCTTAGATATGACTCTGCTGCCCAGATAAGGCATTGGTTTGGGAATTTGTCTGTTCAATGGGTCTAGGAAAGTCCCATCACTCCAAACACCATTTCAACCCATCTCATCACTTCCACCTATTAGTTGTAGGATTAGGATTAGGAACCTCTGCATGCTCTCATACCTAACCAAACATTATGTCCAAGAATGTTGCCAACCTTGTGATTTGTTACACATATCTTGGTCCATACATGAGAGTATTCTGCCTGTTGTTGTCAAGTTATATCTTTCTGTCATTGAGCTAGTCAAGGTCATACTTTTATCAAATAGGGACACCCCCCTTGGTGCAGCAGAACCAGAAGTGAAGGGGAGGAGCTCATGCAACCTCCTGTATTTAGTTGGCTAAATCTGCCTGTGCATTAGAACTGGCAAACCCTAATGCTGATTCAGAAGAAAAACCAACACTTGCTTCAGCTCTCCCCAAGTTCTATGGACTTGCAACAGAGGACCCAGACACCTTCTTGTTCAAATTTGATATCCTTTGCAGAAGCTATGACTACACTACTGATGCTCATAGGCTTAAGTTGTTTCCTACTACCATGATAGATGCTGCATTGAGGTGGTTTATGGGTCTAGATAGTGATATTGTCAATACTTGGGATTAGATGAAAGAGAAATTTCTTGAGAAGTATAAAGACTACTGTAGGGGTGGAGATATGAGAGGAAATGTTATTTTCAAAATGTAGCAGAAAGAGGATGAAAGCTTGGAGGATTACATCTCAAGGTTCCTGTTTTGTTTACAAAAATCTCCCCATCATACACTCAATGAGGAGTCTCATAAACTACTCTTCCCTAGAGGAATAAGTGAACATTGTATGGATGCCTTGGATTTAATGGGAGGAGGAGATATTACCTAGGTGCCTTGGGAGGACATTAAGAAGTTGTGCCAGAATTATTCCAGAGAAGCCATGAAGAAGGGAAGAGGTTATCATTCCCTTATGGGAAAAACCTCTACCAATGGAGTTTCAAGGATGGAGATAATTCACTTGCTATCTAATTTTAAGCAAGATATTATAAATAATATGGCCACCCAACTGGAAACACTTCAGGCAAAGAAGAAGCACGAAGAGGCTGAGGCAATGTTGGCAGAATATTGTCCTCATTGCAAACAAAAGAAGAGGGACTACAGATGCAAGATGGTAGCTAACATTGACAGTAAGCAGATTCCACTTGAGTTGAAGCCAATCCAAGTTGAAGAAGATCAAGTCTACTATGTTTCACAAAGGAGGCCATGGGATCCAAGACAAGGTATGTCACCAGATCCATTATCATTTGCTAGACCATATTTTAATACTTATGCATCTAGTAACCAATGGCAATAGCCATCACCATCTAACTATGGAGGATATTCACCTCAGCCTTGGAACAACCCCCCAAACACTTGACAAAATTACCAAAACCATGCACCCCAATGGTAACAACCTCAGGGGAATTGGCAGTCACCTCTAGGAAACTAGCAACAAACATCCCAATGGAGGGGAGGACAACAATGGCCAAACTAGGAAACTAATTATATGCAGCCACCTTCTCAGCCCCAGTAGCCTACTATAATGCCTCCACCTACTAGTTCCAATTCAAATCCACCTAAACCTACTCAGTTACCAGCTCAGCCCTCACCTAACCCAAATAATAGACCACAGTAGTAGCCAATATACTCTGCTGATCCAAATAAATTCCCTGCATATGCTATGAATGTAAGTGACATCCATCTACATTCAGGAACTACCTTGGTAGTTCCTTCTAGACCCATCATTACTAAGCTTCCTGAGGAGGAGGAGGAGCCTTTAAAAGACCCCATTCAGCCAAATGCACCGAAAAATCCTAAAGTAGTACTAGTCAAGCAGACTGCCCAAGAACCACCATTTCCACAAAGGTTGGAAACTGTGAAACACAAGGAAGAGAAAGAGGAACCCACCTTTGACATTCTAGATCAGTTGAAACATGTATGTGTCAAGATCCCTCTATTTTAGGCCATAAAAGATGTTCCTATATATGGCAAAGCAATCAAGGAAGCATGTCTTAAGAAGCTAGGCAGAAAAAGGAAAGACCCCACTATGGTTCATGTGGTGGGATAGTTGGCTGACATCATGCTAGGGAAAGTGACTATTCCCAAATATAATGATCTAGGGAGTCCTATGGTAGGAGTTGTTATAAATGGATTCTAAATCAGAAATGCTTTGATTGATCTAGGAGTAGCCATAAATGTAATGACCAAGGATATCTTGCAACAACTAAATGTTGCAAACATGAGACCTACTCCTACTATCTCGCATATTGCTGATAGTTCTATTGTTAAACCTGATGGGATAGTAGAGGACCTTGTGGTATCCCTAGACTCATGGGAATATCCAGTTGATTTCATGATATTTTCTCCTAAAGCTACATTGGGAGGGTACCCCATCATTCTGGGAAGGCTATGGTTAGCCACATTTGATGCTTATATTGGATGTCAGTTAGGAGACATGACCATCTCTAATGGGAGAAGCACTAAAAAACTTGTTCTTTACCCAGCTGCACAACCATCTCATGATATGTATAATCCTATTTGGCCACATTTTGGTGAAGAGGCAGAGGATGTTAATTCTGTGGAACAACTTATGATGTTAGGCAGAAGTTCTTTCATACATCTTCAAGAGGAAGAGGAGGTGTTGTCTAACATAATTTAGAATCATTGTAAAGTAGAGGAAGCATCATCCTCTCATTCTGCTAATCCAATGATGATACTTATTCCCACTTTTCCTACAGCAACAAGTATGTCTCATACATTGCTTCCACAAAAAATCAAGGTACCAAGCATTAGTGAAGCAACTATGGTAGACTTAACAACTCAAGTGGAGATTTCAAAAGAAAGATATCTGAATATTGACAACAAATTGACTCAAGAACAATAGTTGTCTTTGACAAATTTGTTAAAGAAACACAAGAATTCCTTTGCATGGGATTACCATGACATGAAAGGACTAGATCCCATGTTATGCATCCATAGGATCTACATAAAGGAAGATTGTACACTAGTAAGACTACCATAAAGGAGAATCAACCCTGCATTAAGAGAAATTGTCAAAGAAGAATTACAGAAGCTATTAGATGCAGGATTTATCTACCTAATCTCAGATAGCCAGTGGGTGTCTCCTTTGGTTCTCATGCCCAAAAAGGGAGGGAAATAGAGAGTCTGTATTGATTACAGAGAATTAAACTCTACCACCAAAAAGGATCATTTTACCCTTCCTTTCAAAGTCCAGGTATTGGACTCACTTGTAAGAAAGTAGTACTTTTCCTTTTTGGATGGGTTCAACGGTTAAAATTAGATATAGATTGCACTAGAGGATCAAGAGAAAACAATATTTACCTATCCTTGGGGGACATATTCCTACTCAGTGCTTCGATTTGGCTTATGCAATGCACCTATAACTTTCCAAAAGGCAGTCATTAGCATATTTTTAGATATCTCACATGATTGCATGGAAATCTTTATGGATGATTTTACTACTTATGGTGCTACTTTTGAAGAGGCATTAGAAAACTTAGGGAAGGTGTTGGAGAGATGTGAAGAACACAATCTATCCTTGAACAATCCAAAGTGCTTCATAATGATGCAGGAAGGAGTAGTACTTGGCCACTATATCTCTCCAAAAGGAATCCAGGCAGACCCAACAAAAATTGAAGTCATCATCAATTTGCCCATTCTTGCAAAGCAAAAATATGTCAGAAGGTTCTTGGGTCATGCAGGGTACTATAGACATTTCATCAAAGATTTTAGCAAAATGGCAGCCCCATTGTATACTCTTCTCATGAAGGATGTTGAATTTCAGTGGAGTGAACACTGTAACAAAGCATTTTCTGATTTAAAGGTGACATTAACTCATGCTCTTGTACTTAAAAGGCCCAATTGGGAGCTTCCTTTCCACATTCATACTGATGCATTAGATTATGCCATAGGAGCAGTCTTAGGGTAGAAAGAAGGAGCCATTGAACATGCAATTTATTTTGTCAGCAAAAACTTACATGGAGATGAGTTCAATTATATAGTAACAGAGAAGGAAATGCTGACAGTAATCTATGCACTCAACAAATTCAGGCACTACATAGTAGGCTATCAAATCTTTGTGCACATAGGTCATGCAACCATTAGGTATCTTATGAACAAACCTTTAATATCAAGTAGATTAACAAGATGGTTTTGCTAATGCAAGAATTTGACATCACTATTGTGGATAAGCTAGGGAAGGCCAATGTTGTTGCAGACTTTCTTTCAAGGCTGACTACATCAAAGGACAACCAAGTCATTGATGACTTTTTCCCTGATGAACATTTGTTTTCAATCACTGTGCAAACACCCTGGTATCCTAACATAGCCAATTATCTGGTCACAAGAAGAGTCCCTCCTCATTTCTCTCCAAAGGAGAGAAGGGTGCTCATTGAAAAGTCTTTTCCTTTTTCTTGGATTGCTGGTTGTTTGTTCTACACTGGACCAGACAATGTCATGAGGAGATGTGTGAGAGAAGATGAAATATATGACATTTTTCATGCATGCCACAATGAACAATGTGGAGGGCATTTTGCAGCAAAAAGGATAGCAATGAAGATTTTGAATTCATGTTATTACTGGCCCACACTCCACAAGGATACAGGGAGATACACAAAGAAATGTGACAGATGCTAGAGGATGGGAAGGCCAACCAAATCTGATGAGATGCCCCTTTACCCTTGGCTCTTGATTACTCCATTTGATAAGTGGGGATTAGATTTTGTAGGACCCATTGATCCTCCATCCAATGGTAAATTTTATACCTTAGTATGCACTGATTATGTAACAAAATGGGTAGAAGTTAAGGCCATGAAGCATGCAAGAGATAACAAGGTTGCATAATTTCTTTATGAAGAAATTTTCACATGGTATGGAGTCCCCAGAGAATTAGTGACTGATCAAGGAGCTCAATTCACCTCAACCCTAGTTGCAACACTAGTCAATGAGTACAACACAAGGCACAAGAAATCTACTCCTTATCACCCTTAGGCCAATGACCAAGTTGAGGTGACTAACAGAGAAATTGAAGCCATTCTAACCAAAAATATGGTTGTCCATAGGAAGGATTGGGCAAATAGATTGCTAGAAGCTATTTGGGCCTATAGGACAACCTAGAAAACAACCACAGGCTTCACCCCTTTTGATTTACTATATGGAAAAACAACTATGATTCCTATTGAATTTGAACATATGACTCTTCAGACTATAGTAGACTTGAGCATGGATATCTATGAGGCACAAAAGGACAAAATCATGTAGCTCAATGCTTTAGATGAGATGAGGAAAGCAACCTTACATCACACAGAGGTGGTGCAGAATCAGAGAATAAAGTGGCATGACAAATTCATCAAGGATAAGAAATTCTAGCTAGGTGACTAGGCATTTCTCTATGACTCAAGGTATCAGGATAATGCAAGGAAATTACAAAAAAGGTGGCTAGGACCATATAAGTTTGCTAAAGTTTTCTCCAATGGTGCTGTTCAACTTACAACCATTGAACCTGTCAGATTTAAGCTATTAGTCAATGGTCATCGCCTTAGGTTGTATCACAAGCCAACTTCGACGGAAGAGTTCCTGCAACAATTCAATTAGCATGCAACTCCTAAACTTCCTATAGCCGAAGGTAGTGTACCTAGTGTCCCTCCTTCTGGCTAACTAAGGTATGACACTTGTCATAATATAGACTTCCACTTTTGTGGGGGTCCACTTCTTCATTCATTCACCCATGTTCCATCCATATCCATCATTCTCTCTTCCATTATGTCACCATGATATCACTTTATCCCACCTCACTTTCTTCCACTCCACTTTCATTCATTGCTCAATCAAAATCTTAAAAGGCAGCCAATACTTTCTCCATGATTTTTGCAACTGATCTTCCACACATCATGGTATGCATGCTTTAATCGTTATATCTTAATTATCTTTTGGTACATTCATTTAATTATTGTAAATTGATGTCGATGTTCTCCATAGCATGTAAATATTCCCTACCCCATCCAGTCATGCATCACCATTCTGCATGTGTGGACACATGCTCAAATTTAGGTTGGGGAGGGAGTGTGAATACTATGTCCATGTGTCAGTCCATGTGCTTTACGCTAGCATGTCAATAAAGTTTAAAATTGAATGATTTGAATTCTAAGTGAGATGATGACTCGCAAGTGTAAGGTGATAGCCTTCATTGATTACTCCTTACTGCTTGTACTACTCTTGTCATAATCTTGTGTTTCCAAAAAAGGAAAATTGAGATGACATGAGTAATTGAACATTTAACAAGGTTGTAGGAAGGTGAAGTTCAATTTTTCAAATTTTTTGTAGAAAAAAAAACTTTGCAGAGTGATTATTTTCAGATAGCTAAAACAATGGGAGGTGGATTAATTCAAAATAAACCCACGGTTCATGACGTATTACTACAAGACACACCCTTCCAGGCCAAGTTTAGAAATTGTGGGTGGTTAGATTATTTCTTGAAGTTGAATGGTTTTAATGAAAATGTTGCATTGGAATTTGCCTAGACATTGTCTGAAGGTAAGGCCACAGTAAAAGGGTTAGAGGTGTTGGCTACTGAAGAGAGAATTGTAAAAGTTACAGGGTTGCGTGTTGATGGTGAGAATTACCCTGTTACCAAAGATGCCAAGTCAGCTAGGGCTAAATTTATAGAACCTAGTGACCCTCCAATAACTGTAGACAAACAATGAGCCAAGAGAACCTCTCTACCTGAGCCATGGAAGCAAGTAGCTATTCATGTTGTGAGGTACATTACTTGTGAAGGTCGTCAGTTGAATCTTCATTCTGTGCATTTCAAGCTGCTGAATCATATGAGGCATGGGAGAAGAATGAATGTGCCAAATGTGCTATACCACCTTCTCTCAATCATGGTGGCTGAGACCCAAAAAGGTAGGGCTAATTCTGTTGCCCACCATTGTTTGATCAAATTATTAGTTGAAAAGTTACTGCATGATGTGTCTGATATGACTTGGGAAGAATTCTTAAATATTGACCAAATTAGACCAAGGCATTTGCGACCTACAGTTGTGCCTCAACCTCATAGGACTAGGAGAAGAGTGAGTTCTGTTGAAGCTACTCTAGGAACCTCAACTTCTAGTGCAAACCCTCCTGCAATAAAACAAGCTATTGAGATTAGTTCTTCTGAGCTAGAGCATTTAGACAAAGTGAGTTCTTCTTCAGATTCTGATGATGATGTTCCTCTGAGAAACCTAATTTGAACTAGGGCACAGAAGAAAAAGGCAAAAATAAGAAAGGGTAAAGCTAAAAAGTAAATTTTAGGAAAGGGAGTGCCAGGTTCTAAGAAATAGAAGGCTAACACTATTCTTCCTACAGCTGAAGAAAAACATGAGAGCCCTCCCAAGGAATCTAGACCTGTTGGGTCAGCCTTTGGTGTGCCTCCACAGAGAAGCTCTAGGGATGAAGGAATATCACCAGAAGATACTGAGGCTCCAACAAGGCATGAGAATGTTGGAGAAACAGATATATTTGAGGAAGCAATAAATGTGACATTGGCAGACCTTGCTACCACTGCTAAACAAATTAAGAGTTAGGGACATGAAGATAATCAGGAGTTCCTATAGAAAGAAGCCCTGTAGCCTGAATTGGCTAAACATTTAGGAACCATGCAGTTAGTGCTATATGAAGAGCATGTTAGATCTAGGGCACACAACTGAGAGGGGGGGTGAATCAGTTGTGTAAAAACCTTGCTTCTATTTCAAACACTTGATTCTTCTTGTTAGTTAGCAGCATATCAATTAATCATTCATGAAAGCAAAAAGCATAAACACTGGAGCAGATAAACATCAACACATTAGACACCAAGGTTTTTGACATGGAAAACCTGGTTAAGGGAAAAACCACGGGGCGATTAACCCAAGGATTATTCTCTGTTAGAAGAATAAGAAAAAATGCATGGCACATGCCAGTCAGGTCTCACTGCCCGAGCACACTGCTCACAAAGAGGCACACTGTCTACAAAGAGACACACTATCTACAAGATCATAAGGATCACAACCTTGAACTGGAGAATGACATCTTCACCATGTTTGGATCAGTTCCATTTAAGCCTGAAACACTTCTGCTCTGCCTTTTGCTCTTTTGCTATACCACTCTCATCTTCTCCACACCACACCATTCGAAACGAACTCACAATCCTTTATTTATACAATACATCGACTTAGGAACAATCAAGTAAGTCAACAATCAACAATAAGAACATCTGCAAGATGAATAACACATCCGGTCGGCCACCACAAGAACATTCGCAGAATGAACAACTCATCTGGTTGGCTAATCTGAATAAGAACTTCATCCGGAAGAATATCTTCAATTCCGGGCTCTACCATCAATGTGGACCAACAACACAACCTCAACATGATCCAAGAACCTTCACAAGCCTGCCTAAATGACCAGGTACATCCGCGCTTCCTCTACTCACTGGAATTTCTTCTCTTCCTCATCTGGAACTACAAGAACACAGTCTATCGCCACTTTCATACTACAAGAGGTGCTTTCAGACCTCCAAACCACATACCAATCAAGATGACACATCACAAGGACATCCCAAATACTCTGTCCAATCCGTAGAATAGGACAATGCACTTTCAGATCTCACCGGACCTTTTTGTAACACTCTGTCACTCTGGAGCATCTCCCGGAACCGGTTCTACTTGATCGATTACAACTTCTTCACATCTTCATGTGGACCTTTGAAATCTTAACTGGATCATCTCAAGACTCATATCTACAAACCCTTTAATCTGCATCATCTTAATCTCAACCTATTGAGTACTTTTGCCTTCTTCTCACCACTGTTCTTCACTGTTCTTTATTGAGACTAATTTTCTTAATATCCTCAGCACACAGCTCATTCAATCCTTCTTGTCAAAGCAATATGAGTATGTTGACATCAATGACAGCACTGGCTAACCTCATACTTGCAACAATCTCCCCCTTTGTCATTGATGGCAACATATGATGTGAAAAACCATCAAGACAAGAACTTCTCCTTTCTATCACAGCTCCCCCTATCAATAACTCTTCACATGTCTTCTCTTCCTTTACTACTCCCCCTTTGATCATCAACCACTTGTTTTTCACATGTCTTCTCTCCCCCTTTGACATCAATGGCAAAGGGCTCATACTTGTAATTCAAACACATCAGAATCATACCAATTGCTCACCCTTAGTAGCAGCTCCCCATCATCAATCCGGATCACAAGATATGACTGTGATATCCACTGGACTGATGCACATCAGTGCATCCTAGTTCATCACCAGAGGGGCCATGACCCCTAACTTCTCCCTGAGATACTCAAAAGAGTCCTTGGGAAGAGGTTTAGTAAAGATATCTGCAATCTGATCCTTGGAGGATACATACTCCAATCTGACTTCATCCTTGTTCACTTGTTCTCTCAGAAAGTGAAACTTGATAGATATGTGCTTGGTCTTAGAATGCAACACCGGATTCTTAGAAATATTTATTGCACTTGAATTATCACAGAAAATTGTGGTAGGCTCCTCATATTCTACTTTAATGTCTTTTAGCATCCGCTTCATCCATAAGATTTGAGTGCAACTACCTGCTGCTGTAATGTATTCTGCTTCAGTTGTAGACAGAGATATTGCATCTTATTTCTTGCTTAACCAAGAAACCAATCTCTTTCCAAAAAAGAATGCTCCACCATTGGTGCTCTTCTAGTAATCCACATCTCCTTCCCAATCTGCATTTGTGTAAGCATGAAGAGAGAAATCATGATCTCTAGGATACCACAAACCATACTCCACTGTCCCTTTTAGATATCTAAAAATCCTCTTGATTGCCATAACATGAGATTCTCTAGGATCAACCTGAAATCTTGCCACAAGACCAACAACCTGCATTATATCTGGTCTAGTCTGAGTGAGATACAACAATCCACCAATCATTGATCTATACTTTGTCTGATCTGCCTTAGGAGAGTCATCATCTTTGCTCAACTTACATCCAGTTGCCATAGGAGTGTTCATTGGCTTTGAATTTTCCATTTCGAATTTTCTCAACAATTCTTTCACATATTTGGTCTGAGAAATGAAGTTCCCTTTCTTTGTTTGAGTAATTTGCAGACCCAAGAAGAAATTCATTTCACCAAGCATAGACCTTTCAAACTCACTTTTCATCTGATTTGCAAAATTTTTACACATACTATCTCTTCCTCCAAAAATGATAGCATCCACAAACACTTCAACAATCAAGATGTTTTCATGATCAATTTTGAAATATAAGTTACTATCAGCAGTACCTTTGTTGAATCCAATCTGCACAAGATGCTTATCCAACCTTTAATACCATGCTCTTGGGGCTTGCTTCAATCCATACAATGCTTTTTTCAACTTGCAAACCATATCATCATTATCAGACAATTGAAATCCATTCGGTTGTTCAATGTAAACTTCTTCTTCCAGATCACCATTTAGGAAGGCAGACTTGACATCCATCTGATATACCTTGAAGTCTTTGAAAGTAGCAAATGCAAGAAATAATCTGACAGCTTCAATTCTTGCCACCGGAGCAAAGGTTTCTTCAAAATCAATTCCTTCCATTTGAGAGTACCCTTTGTAGACCAATCTAGCTTTGTTTCTGATCACTTCACCAACTTCATTTAGTTTGTTTCAGAAGACCCATTTGGTTCCAATCACATTCTTGTTTCTAGGTCTAGGAACAAGATCCCAAGTATGATTTTTCTCAATTTGCATCAACTCTTCCTCCATTGCTTTGGTCCAGTTCTCATCATTGCAAGCTTCATTAATTGTCTTAGGTTCAATCTTTGAAATCAGACAACATTCATTTGAATCTTGAGCAATTCTTTACTTGTTTGACCCCTTTACTTCTGTCACCTATGATCTGATCTTCAGAATGATTTAGAGTTACATACCTTGGAATTTTGGGAGTTTCTTGCACTACTGTTTCTTGATCAGGCTCATTTAGACACACCTCTTCTTCCTGATTTACTGGATCAGTCTGAATCTGAATTTTAGAGGAGGATTGAGCTCTTTCCACCAGAGAATCATTCTGATCATCTTCATCACATTCATAGAATCTTGAGGGCTTCTCAATTCCTTCATCAACCTTCACATTTGTACTTTCTATCATCTTTCTCAATCTCTTATTGTAACACCGATATGCTTTGCTTTGAGAGGAGTAACCCAAGAAAATTCCTTCATCACTTCTAGCATTAAACTTTCCTAGATCTTCATCTCTTGTGATATAACACTTGCTACCAAATACTCTAAAATATCTCACAGTAGGAGTTACACCAAACCAAAGTTCATAGGGAGTCTTACCGGTATTGCTTCTGATTTGAACTCGATTAAGAGTGTAGACTGCAGTGCTGACAGCTTCTCT
The DNA here is from genome assembly GCA_027924645.1 of Cunninghamia lanceolata. Taxonomy (NCBI): domain Eukaryota; kingdom Viridiplantae; phylum Streptophyta; class Pinopsida; order Cupressales; family Cupressaceae; genus Cunninghamia; species Cunninghamia lanceolata. The sequence goes on from BSBN01000771.1 coordinate 3,379,935, forward strand.
CCAAAACATTTGGGGAACATTTGCTTCCATCATCATTGTCTTGGAAGCTTCCTGGATGGTCTGGTTCTTTCTCTCAACAACTCCATTCTGCTGTGGAGTCCTAGGGGTAGACAACTATCTCCTTATGCCATGCTTCTCACAAAAGTCTATGAATTCACCGGATGTGAATTCACCACCTCTATCAGACCTTAGACATTTCAGTTTCAATCCGGTTTGATTCTCTACCATAGCTTTGAAGATTTTGAACTTCTCAAGGGCTGTTGATTTTTCTTTTAGGAAGGTAACCCACATCATCTAGGAATGGTCATCAATCAGTAACATGAAATATATATCACCTTGCATACCCTTGATTCTTGTCAGACCACATAGATTAGTATGAACTAATTCCAGTAATCCGGTAGTGGACTGGTCCTTGCTTTTGAAAGAGACTCTGCTTTGTTTACCTAGCTAATGTTCTTTGCACAAACTATTTGCAAGTTTCACCAATTTAGGAAGATCTCTTACAGCATGAGTATTGCTTATCTTAATGATGTTATCAAAATTCACATGACACATCCTTCTATGCCATAACCAACTCTGATCAACTTGAACAAACAAACAACTTTTATTAGAACCAACTAGATGAAAGATATTACCTTTTGTTTGGGTACCGGATGCAATCTCAGTTCTAGAGCTTTCAAAGATCCTGCATCTTCCATTTTTGAACTAGAGATCATAGCCTTGGTCCACCAACTGACCAACACTGAGAAGATTGTGTTTCAATCCTTCAACATAGAGTACAATACCGATTTTGCTCTTTCCATCAAAAGAAATAGTTCCTCTACCTCTAATTCTGCCAGCAGAATTATCACCAAACTTTACCATTCCTCCTTCATACCTTTCCAAATCTAAGAACTTGTTCTTATCACCTGTCATATGGTGAGAACAACCACTGTCAATAACCCAATTATCCTTTTCTTCAACTTGGGCAGCCAAAGCTCTTTCTACAACCTTATGATTGATAGATTCAGAGGATATTAAATCTTCTTCCTTGATGGTAATAAACACCCATTCATTTCTAGATTTGCTTCCCATTTCTGATTCATCATCTATTACTCCTTCATTATCATCTTCTTCATGAACATAATAGCAGTTCCTTTGAAACCTTTGTCTATTAGCATTTGACCTTACAGATCTTTCTGAACATCTTGAAGCAAAATGACCAATCTTATTGTAGTTGAAGCACTTAAAGGGTAGCTTTCCTTCATACTTACCGGATCCTCTTGGCAGTCTCTTTGCAATGAGGGCTTCAAGTTGAGCTATTTCTGCTTCTTCCTCTTCCATGTCTTTCCTTGCTTGATCATACCATGACAGCTTCCTTGAAGAATTCTCTCCTAGATCAAATCTTTGTTTGTCTTTCACATAGGCACTGGCCTTGAATGCAGATTCAGTCTTGGGGTGATCATCTCCAAACTCAGTCATTTCAAATGCAACCAGTTTGCCAGCCAATTGCTCTCTTGTGACAGTTGTATGCGCTCTGAATTCATCAATGGCAGCAACATTGATTTTGTAGGCAGCAGGAAGAGATCTAAGAATTTTCCAAACAATTTCATTTTCATCGAGAACTCCACCAGCATTCTTGATTCCACACACCAGCTCATTCACTCTTGGCATAAAGGTAGTGATATTTTCATCATCTCTCATCTTCAATCTTTCAAATTTCCCTTTCAGACTTTGCAACCTTGCACTCTTGAGAAACTCATCTCCTTCATACAGAAGTTCCAGTTTAGTCTAGATCTCATAAGCAGTTGGTAGGTCAATAACATTTGAGAGATCTGAGTCATTCAATGCACTTAGAAGAGCTTCTTTGGTCCGCAAATTGTTTTCAGCATCTGTGATTTCATTTAGAGTTGACGGACCACCCTGTGGAGGTATATATGGTTTTGAAACCATGGCCAAGTATGCTTTTCCCATACACTCCAAGTGACATTTCATGCGACCTTTCCAGAGAGTGAAGTTGGATCCATCAAACTTTGGACTATCCTTCTTCTATGATGACATCTTAGATCTCCTCAAGCGGTTAAGCTCCTTTCAGAAGAACTTGGCTCTGATACCAATTGTTAGATCTAGGGGGCACACAACTAAGAAGGGGGGTGAATCAGTTGTGTAAAAACCTTGCTTCTATTTCAAACACTTGATTCTTCTTGTTAGTTAGTAGCATATCAATTAATCATTCATGAAAGTAAAAAGCATAAACACCAAAGCAGATAAACATCAACACATTAGACACCAAGATTTTTGACGTGGAAAACCCAGTTAAGGGAAAAACCACAGGGTGATTAACCCAAGGATTATTCTCTATTAGAAGAATAAGAAAAAATACATGGCACATGCCAGTTAGGGCTCACTGCTCGAGCACACTGCTCACAAAGAGGCACACTACCTACAAAGAGACACACTGTCTACAAGATCATAAGGATCACAACCTTGAACTAGAGAATGACATCTTCACCATGTCTGGATCAGTTCCATTTAAGCCCAAAACACTTCTGCTCTGCCTTTTGCTCTTTTGCTATACCACTCTCATCTTCTCCACACCACACCATTTGAAACAAACTCACAATCCTTTATTTATACAAGACATCGACTTAGGAACAATCATCTAAGTCGGCAATCAACCATAAGAACATCCGCAAGATGAATAACACATCCGGTCGGCCACCACAAGAACATTCGCAGGATGAACAACTCATCCGGTCGGCTAATCTGAACAAGAACTTCATCCAGAAGAATATCTTCAATTCTGGGCTCTACCATCAATGCAGACCAACAACACAACCTCAACATGATCTGCGAATCTTCACAAGCCTACCTGAATGACCAGGTACATCCGTGCTTCCTCTACTCAATGGAATCTCTTCTCTTCCTCATCCAGAACTACAAGAACATAGTCTATTGCCACTGTCATACTGCAAGAGTTGCTTTCGGACCTCCAAACCACATACCAATCAAGATGACACATCACAAGGACATCCCAAACACTCTATCCAATCCGTAGAATAGGATAATGCAATTCCGGATCTCACCAGACCCTTTTGTAACACTCTATCACTTTGGAGCATCTCCCGGAACCGGTTCTACTTGATCGATTACAACTTCTTCACATCTTCATGCGGACCTCTGAAATCTTAACTGGATCATCTCAAGACTCATATCTACAAACCCTTTAATCTGCATCATCTTAATCTCAACCTATTGAGTACTTTTGCCTTCTTCTCACCACTGTTCTTCACTGTTCCTGATTGAGACTAATTTTCTTAATATCCTCAGCACATAGCTCATTCAATCCTTCTTGTCAAAGCAATATGAGTATATTGACATCAATGACAACACTGGTTCACCTCATACTTGCAACAGAGCAACCATCAGTGCTAGGAAAACTATTGGTAGGAATACACAGGCCCTCTAATTTTTCAATGCATATGGTAGCTATGAATTTGTGGAATGAAATGCAGAGGAGAGAGGAAGAATGGAAAAAGGAGAAGCACAAGCTGAAGAATGAAATTCAAAAGAAAGATGAACTTGAAGATAAGAATGCAAAAATTGTAACTTTAAAGGAGAGCGTGGATAATATGGCAGTCTTAGTGCCTCAGGTATTAGAGTGTAGGACTCCTCCAAGGGTCTATGCTCTATATTTAAAGGAGAAATATATTTATTTTAAAATAGCAAGGATTGTTTTAGGTTTGAATCTTTCCATTGAGTCTCCTCTTAAATTTTTCAATGCTTATCAAATTTCTCCTCTTGAAATGAAAAATTTGTTGTGTGAATTCTATTTACATAATTATGCTGTGTCCCAAGATCATGAGTGGAATCTCTTGTTGTGTGTTGGGGATGTTCAATTGAGGGCATTTATGTCCTGGATACAAAATGAGATTACTTGGGGACAACAGTTCAGGGCTTATAAGCAAACAGAATTTAGCACTCCCTACCCATTAGAGTTGAATCTAGAAATCCAAGAAGCATTTTCAATGATTGGCACATAATGCTTTATAGACCAAGCTATGGTAATAGAATCTTGCTCGAGAGAGAAGTAGCTTACAGAGAATATGAGAAGGTTGCAAACACTATTGGAGAATATGTAAAGGGACATTTGGTACAAAGGTGGAATAGTTTCTCTAATGAGCTAAAACAAGCAGAGCCTCACTCTCTGCAAAACTATGCTGCAACATGTAAAAGAGTGGACAGATATATGTAGATTGGGAGGACAAAGGGACAATTCTGGCTTCCCTTAATTTTCCAACCACCTATCCTATTGTGGCCTATGCCAAATTATAGGTTTTATCAATATGATATTGCTCAAGAGAGGCAAAGATGGAACAGATTGGATAGACACCAAGGGTTCTATTGGGATCCTAACTCATGCACTACAGAAACTGATATAGGACAGCTGGTAGTTGCTAATTTCAGGGCATTGACCAAATAGAAGAACAACCCTTCCTCTGTTGGAGGACCAACAAAGTCTTAGGTTGGGGAGAGTGATGAGTCTAGTTTATGACTCAATTTTGTTAGACTTTATTATCCATTTACTGTAGTTATCATGGACTTTGGTACTTAGATCTTGATCTTTTCATGACATTTCCTCAAAACTAGAAGATGTTGGGCATATGTTATTCCCTATAATCTTTAATGACAATGATATGCTATATGAACTATCTATGTTAATTTTACATGTGGTTAATGAATGCTACTCTAAGTTAGTTACAGATATGCAATTATTGTGTGTACTAATATTGTTATGTAGATACAATTAGCATCCATAAAGTTGAGGAAGATTCTACCAGTCATTTACTTGCCATCAAAGTCAAACATGGTGGTTGTTCAAATGTTAAATGGAGGGAAGATAACCACCTTGTAACTGATCTTAATTACTTGTTGAGCAAATTTACAAGTTATTGTTGTGCTAGATCTGTGTTGAAGTGACTTGCTTGACCAGATTCCATGCGTGTATAACCTCCTCTCTACTTTTTATGCTTTCCCTAAAGTGGCATCCTCCTATTCTGTTGGAGTTGACCGCCTTTCTAGGTAGTTGGTTTTGTAGTTTTCCTTCTATAAATCAGACTCAGATGCTCCTTCTGAGGGCTTGATTAATCTGAGGTTGTACTTGCATTATTAATTTTTTAGCAATATAGTTAAGTCATTCAATTGTACTCATGTTTTCCAATGAAGAAAATGAAATTATAAGTTCACATCTCTGAGTTTACATTTGTCTTTTGGAATACTCATCCAAGGGGGCCCACCTGATGAGCATTCCATCCTTTAGTTTAGTTGTATTTTTTGTTAAGCAGTTAGTTAAATCTGGCATTGAATGTTCCCGTTGCCACTAGAATTCTATTCTATGTCTTTTCCTACAGCCAAAGCAGATAGAGTAGTTTCCTATTTGTTTGCGCAGATTTTCATTTTCTGTCATGCACTTCAGCTTAGCATAGTTGTTGGTGGATGTTCAACATTTATGTTATCTCTTTCCAAGCAGTTTATTTTTAGCATTATGTCTTTCTTAGCTATAGAATGAATGTGGCTACTTTGGAATTTCCTAGTGCACATACTGTGCTGACCCATTTCAAGTTCATGTCCCTGGGTTGACAAGTTAAATGCATCTTCATAGTGATTAAGATAGCTATTCAAGTTAGATGTCCAATCTCTGAGTCACAACTTTATGGGCTTAGTTGTTAAATCATTGTAGGAGACCAACAACTAGTTTGTTCTTCTCTACTAGATTATCCTTCTTCATGCTTCTACTTCTATAGAACTTAGAGGTATGTCCAGATCTATTGCAATTGTAGCACACAACATTTCTCTGACTAGTATTCCTTCCATTCATTCTAGATTTGCATTGGTTATCTTTAAGGCCAAATTTCTTGCATGCATAATAGTAGCCACTAAAAGATTTAACTATCCTTTCCTTACCATAGCTATTTCTCATTTAACTTCTACACCCATTATCTCTATGTCCCATCTTATTGCATGCAAAACACCTAGTAGAGTTCTAACTCACTTTACTTCTACATACAACACTATGACCAACTTTATTACATGTGAAGCATTGACCAGAAAAGGATGGAACATTTTGATTCCTTCTACTTCTACATTCTATTTCTTTGTGTCCATACTTATTGCATAAATGACAAAAACCATTGAAATATGGATACCTTTGAGCATTTGGTTGTCTGACTGGAGGTCTTCTAGCTTTATTCTTTTGATTCTAGATCTGCTTTCCATTATTCCTTTGATTTGAAGTCTAATATGATTTTAAACTTTCATCTTTTTCAAATCCTAAACCCTCTTTATCATTGGGACTTTTTTGACTTGCAATAATCTCAGCAAGCTTTGCAAAACTTATCTTGAATTTTTCTTCATAATTCTTTACCTTCTCCAGATTTGATTTCAGATTCACAACTTCTTGTTCAAGGCTTATACATTCTTTAGATTTTCCTTTCACCATTAGGTTCAAATATTCCTCAATCCTTGCCTTTTCTTCAACTTACACTTTCTGACCATTCATAGATTCATTGTCTATCCTCAATTGTTCACTGACCTCCTTATTTCTTTCTTTGAACTTCTTGACTTGCTCTCTTAATTTTTTGATATATCCATCTGCTTCTTTAACATTCTCCTTCAAATCTTTGATTTCTTCTTCAGTCCTCTCTAGGTCTTCAAGAGAAACCTTGAGTTCTTCACTACTAACAAGCATTCATTCATCTTGTAAAGATCCATCAAATAGGATAACATCCTTCTTGTGCACCATCTAGGATCTACCTCAAATTGTTAATCTTTCTTCAAAGGAACCTCATGTTGATACCAATTGTTGAATACACAAGAAAATTGAGAGGGGGGTGATTCAGTTGTATAAAAAATTTCAAACCCTCACAAACATTCATATCCACATTACACTTTAAACTTGTTATGATGATTAAGCATGAAAAGTAAATAACAAAAACTAAATCATAACAACACCAAACACAAGATAACACCAGAGTTTATGTGGAAAACCCAAGAAGGGAAAACCATGGTGAGGATTAGATCACAATATAAAGTAGTATCAACATCAAATTACAAAAGGCTCACTGTCAGAGGCCTCACTATCTAGAAGAAAGAAAGAAAGGATCATTGCCAAATGACTCACTATCTAGAAGAAAGAGATAGAAGAGAAGGCTCACTACCAAGGATGAATTGATATAATCACATCTAACATATGCATGGAGTTCAGTTCCAATTAAACTCAATATTCACCACAACACAAACATCACCTTCGTAGAAACACTAAAAAATAGTAGACACCTTCTACTCACTACATCCAGTAGCCTAACACATGAAATATCTCACTGCACTGAGTAAAATCACATCACATACATCATATCTATCATGCATGCTTCCAGTCATGAATCATTGACACTTATTTATACCATCATCAACCTTGAAAACATTCTCTGAGGTTGGCAACACATCTTAACCCATAAAATTCAAATTAGGTCTAGACCAAAACACTCTCACAGAGGAAAGGAATGAATGCAGACCACATCACACCTTAGCATGGACCCAAATCCATACATACACGCTTCATCATGTTTTCACAATCATCGAAGCACAGCCGCAATTAGTGTAAACATTCAAGTAGGCCAAACTTGTGTTAACACTATGAATTTTTAAGTGCATTCTTCATCAAAACTAAAATATGACATGCGGACTATGCACCAAGCTTAAACATGATCTAGATGCATCTACAAGCATCTAGAAACTAACAAAATCCTTTGCAACATCTTTCACTTGAAGAAAGTTCACACTAGAGAACTTAGATTACTCTGTCATCAACTGCAACTCAAGAAATGAACTTGTGGAGCACCAAACCATGAACCACTTGAACTAAAGAAATATATAGACCTTATAATCACAAATCTAGAACCATAAAGCCAGAAATAGATCTGCAGAGAAATGCAGAGCAAAATAGTTTCTCCTAGACACTTTTGCACAACTTAGAATCACTGTCCATACAATGGTGAACACAACTTTCTCTATACAATGAAATGGAGCATAAAATCTAGAATATAACATCTCTGAACACCTCTAAACAACATATTCAAACCATAAAAGTAGATCTTCAATGAAGAAGAAATACAGAGTAAAACTCAATCACAACTCTGTTAAGTTAGAACACATCTTCAACACATTGTTTCCTTTATTAATCAAATTTTCTCAAAAGCACTTGGAAACCAACCATGAGAACCATATTCTTATCATCTTAATCACTTCTACAAGGTAACAAAATCACCTTCAACAATAGCTCATATCCTCATCTCTGCACAACCTTATCTTTGATCTCTACTCAACAGAAACTACTCATAGTCTTGACATAGTTGACACCAATGACAAAACTGATTAGCACATACTTGCAAGAAGTTTGTTATGGGATGGTATAAGATAAATTCCACATTCCTTGCATGTGATCTATCCTAAATAGGCCAAAGTTTCAACTCTTTGAAAACCGCCATCAATTGTAATTTCTCCAGGAGAATCCCTTATTAATGTAGCAAATGTAAGATCCAGTCCCTATAAATAATTCCTCAATAAATCAATTTGTTTGGGTCTATACATATTATCAATTCTTCCCAAATCTTGATAAAATTTTTGATTATATTGATCAATGGGTTCATCCAACTGTAGAATTTCACAAAAGTTGAGTAATTTCATATTCTATATTTATAAGTAGTTTGTGAATCTCCACTAAAATAAAATAAAGGAAAACACTCTATCTTTTAGATCCTCGAAGGCTATATTTCCCATTGGAATGGAAAAATGGAACCCCCAACAAAGATCCTACTAAAACTATTTATAGTACATCTTAAGCCTTGGGAATACAAAGAGTCATTCCCACCAAGAGTCACATTAGGAATATGAAGAGTCACCTTGACCACCTCTTCATATTTATAAGTATTATAATATTTACAATAAATTACATGACATATTACATTTCATACTTTGCAAATAAAATATTAATTTCCCTTTAAAGAAGGTTGCTTTTGTTGATACTCTTGAAACTTGTTGATTATATTCTCTACTAAGATTGCATCTAGACCTTCAAACTAAAGATCTTGCAATTTCTTTCCCTTGCTCCTGTGAAGGATTCCCCAATGAAATTAAGTTAGGATTCCCCAATTAGGATCAAAGCAATACACATTACCAATTAAATGTAGATTACAATACATAGAAATAAACAATAAAGAATAACACAAATGAAACACAGAGATTTAACCTGGAACACCCAATGTGGGCTACATCCACAAACACAACCATCTAATATTATTATCTAGCAAAACAAATCAATTACAACTAGCAATCTTCACAACTCAATACCACTGCTATGCTACATGAAATGCATTACAATCTCAACTGTGACTCTTGGCTTTTCACCTTCTCCAACCACTATTTATCAAACCTCTTTGGCAGTTAAAAAAGTGGGTTTTTACATGTTGGCCAATAACAAACTAACTGTTGATGCCTTTATTAAATATAGGCCAATTTTTTCTTCACGGGCACTTCCCCCTACACTCCCTCATCAATTATTTTGGGGGAACACTGTGCCTATAAAAATCACCAAAATTTGTTTTGTTGTGTGTACTTGCATCCCCTGCAGCATGATCAATCACCACATACTAACAGGTTGTAGTTGAGTCTCCACTATAGCTTTCAAGGGAGTTACTATCTAAGTTTACCAAGTTCCTTTTATATTTTTCATTATTTCTGATCAAACTCTATCTCTTTTGGGTGGTCATGGCTTGGATAATGATGACAATTCTTCTAAATCATCAAGTGGTTGTTGAAACACCTTCTTTTTATTTTGAAAAATCTAATTAAACTATTTAAGGGTGCTATTAGATGGAGTTTGTTCTTTGGATATTTCTTCTTGTCTCCTTTCATTTTTCATCTTGTTCTACTTCTATTTGTACAACCTTTTCTTAATAAACTTACTTGTTGTTTAACTGTTCTTCATTATGGACTTTTTTTGTTGTTGAGGGCCTAGTTCACTATCATTCTGAAGCTCATGTTGTTCTTCCTCCTAAAATTGTTCTTGTTGATCAAGAGATATTTTCTCATTTTGTTCCCAATAATTAGTCTCTTTCTCCTTTTCATTTTCTTGTTCAAGTTCTTCCCGCTACCCTATCTATTGCTCAACCTCAACATTTAGCTAACCTATGGGTTGTTAGACATGTTATTGATCCTCCTAGGCGGAGATGGAGTCCTCTTGAAAGGAGATGAAGATACTTCACTCTCATAAGCATGAATTTTTTTATGGACATTAATTTGTTCTCCATATGGAGGAGTCCTATTTTGACTAGAAATGTCAATTGGCTCCTCTTGTTGTTCCTAAACTACTTGAGAAGACTCTACTTGTGAATTCACTAGTTGTTGTAGAGGTGGTTGGACATCATGAACTGAAACTTGATTAGAAGGATACCTAGGTTATGAAGAGGACGCCTCCTATGACTCACTTTGCATGGAATTTAATATTCTCAACTCCATTGGGGTTGTTAGGACTGGAAAAAACTCACATTTTTCACTATCCAACACCCACTTATCCTCCACATACCATAGAAATTCACCACGCTTTGATTTTATGATCAAAACAAATTGTCAAATTTTGTGTGACAAGATCCATTTTATAACCCATAATAACTGATGATTCCATCAATATGGCCTTTGACATCTAAGCATCTCCCTGATCATAGTTGAGCAAAGAACTTTAAGAGCAATTGATCTTTATCGGGAAGATTATGTGCATGTCTTGCTGATCAAATAAGCTATAGTTCTCTACTAAACATTTCATGCATATCGGGAAGACATAAATAAGCTTACAAGGATCAAAAATTTCAAAAGATAACAAGTGCGCATATCAGGAGGACATTACATGATAGTTCTCCAACTAAAAACTCATTGGTGAAAGTAAGCTAGTTGGAGTAAATTTTTTAAATCATACCAAGATCTTATGTTATACCAATAGATATCCTTTCGGCAAGAGATTAACAACCTTTCACCAATATGATAGGTTAACAAGTGCATTGGAAAGACATATATGATCGGAGCGAATTCCCCAAATCTCCCTGACCATATGGGTCACTCTGAAAAGAAAGGCCAGAAGGTTTTTGGTGAGAGTCTCACCGATTCGTCCCAACAAACATAGTGATAGAAGAAACAGGTCGGGGAGAATTAATACATTGGAAGATCATCTTATTTTCTTAGCGATGGCATTTGTCATCCTGATGACTACAAAATGACTACTATTCGTTGAGAAAACACTCATCGATGTTCAAAAGGATTCCCAATGGTCTAGACCACCCCGATATCAGGGTAAAATTCATAATGTCTCCCAGAAATATTAAAAATTAAAAAACAAGAAAAGGGGATTGTGCAAGGTCGATGAGAATATCAAGAAGTCTTCCCCATTGAATCAAAGAACTAAAGGGACACTTTGTATCAGAAAGACATTAAGCTAGTCTTGGCAATTAGTTATGAACATATAAACAAAGACGATGCCAAATTGAGCATATAGATCAGCCTGAAACCAGATGAGTCTCACTGATATGATCATAGAACATCGCTCTAAAATTTTAAAATTCAAAAAACTCACTCCATTCATTTCCAGTAGCGGACATTAATGGCCGCATGAACACACCTTAAATGGACATTCTTGATTGAAATGCAATTAAACCAAAAGGAATGTTCAGAGGCTGCAGTGAAGAAATACTGGAGCCATTACCAATGCCAAGGACCTGATCAGGAAACATATAGATTTTCATGAGGAACTTCAAGTAGAGGCTAAGGAATTCATTGATGCTTCCAAGGAAGGAGTGCCTACATTTTTTAGTGGTAACAAAGGTCTGAAAAGTTAGCAAGAATGGATGAAGGAATGCCAACTGATCCTATAGAAAGCCTTGGAAGTAGCTAAAAGTGAATATCCAACATTGAGAGAGCCCTGTGAATGCATGGAGAAGATGATTACCATGGAGTTTTGCAGCAAAGAATGCTGTGGAATGTGCCGATACCAATTTAAGTCAAAAATACTTGGATCATGTTATTCAAATCCATTTATGGCTCATTAGAGATTAATGATAATTTGTAATTGTTAATTAAAATTCCAAAAAATACATATGAAGAGGTACATCCTCTTCAGAATACTGCTATATAAGTCAGAGAAATAGGAGTAAGATCATGATCATTATTGATGTAGCCAACAACATACACTCAATAAAATTATACCTTTAATCATGTGAGAGCCAAAGATTTGGAACACTAGAAAAAAAAACTTCTATGCGCCAACTTTGCTGCTACAATGAGAGAAAACTCTCTTATATCCAAGAAAACAAAAAAATCAAAAAATTACCTTTTTTGGTAGATTTCAAAAATTGTTAGATTTTGCCATTTTAGGTAATTTTACATTCATATCTTGAGAATCTAGTTTTTTCCCAAAAACTTCCTAAAATTAAGGTAGGATGAAAAGCCAACTAACATTCTAAATTCAAAACATGAGTTTTGAGTTATTAAAAAAGCAACTTTTAAAAAACTAGGAAAAAACACCAAATTGCCATTTTGGGGGCCAAGATGAAAGTTTCAAGCCTTGAAAAAGTGCCAAGATGAGGTCCAACTGACTAGGGTTGGTTGGGAAATCATATGCCACCTCATAACGCATCCACCTATAAAATTTTGTAGAAAACCCACATTTGAGTCAAAAGTTATGACCTCTGGAAGTCCCTGCATCATTCTCCTCTGGTTGAAAAGAACACATCTCCTGCAAGTGATTGTCTTTGAACTACTGCCACTTCACTAGATCTAACCTTTGCGCTTCCCACTCTGTAATCCATGTGCTATCTATTGGTGTCAATCCTTCCCACTATACTAAATACTTGTTGTAATGCCCTTGTCGAGTGTGGATAGTTGTCTTATCAAGAACCTATGCAATCTTTTCCTTCTTATGGGGAATGTGGTGGTGCCATGCCACTTCTAGTTGACTATCTTTAGCATCATCCTCACCATGGAATGCATATAAATTAGAAATATTAAACACAGGGGAAATATCGAGATCATCTGGTAAACTGACTTCATATGCATTATCATTGATCTTCTTTGTAATTTTGCAAGGACCAATTTTCCTATATTTCAACTTGTGGTATGTTCCAATAGGAAACCGCTCTTTTCTCAAATATACTATCACTAAGTCACCTTCGTTGAATGTCTAATGTCACCTACTAGCATCCACTATATTCTTGTACCTCTCATTACTGTCCTGCAACTTTTGTCTCACATATTTCTGCAACTATTGAAGGTGTTCTGCAAATGCTTCCCCATCATCACTGACCCTATCTTTCATTGGTAGCTATACCAAATCTAGAGTACCTTGAGGATTCCTACCATACACAATCTGGAAAGGGGACTTTCCCATTGATCTATTAACATAACTATTATAGGCAAATTCAGCCTAGGGTAATGCCATGTCCCATTGTTTTGGCTTTTTCTCCAACAATACACCTAAACAAATTTCCTAGACTCCGATTAACTACCTCTATTTGCCCATCCATTTGAGGATGATAGGCACTACTAAACTGTAACTTGGTCCCCATCTTCTTCCATAAAGTCCTCCAGAAATGACTGAGGGATTTGGTATCCCTATCAGAGGTAATAGTCTTTGGAACACCATGTAGTTGAACAACTTCTGAAAAAAATAACTCTGATACCCTCGTTGCATCATTAGTTTTCTTATAGGCAATAAAATGAACCATTTTGAAGAACCTATCAACAAATACAAAAATGGAGTCATTACCTCATTGAGTATGTGGAAGTCCCAACATAAAGTCCATGCTCAAATTTGTCCATGGTGCAGTTGGTACTGGTAATGGCATGTACAACCCTATATTTTGTGAATGTCACTTAGCCACTTGGCAAATCCTACACCTTGTTACATACTTAGTTATATCCCTTTTCATCTTTGGCTAGTAATATTTATCTTCTATCAAGGCTATTGTCTTATCCTTGCCAAAATGTCCAGCCAACCCACTACTATGAAATTCTTTGATAATGTTTTCCCTCATAGAGCCAGCTGGTATGCATAGTTGTTTTCCTTTAAATAGATGCCCATCTTGCATAAAATATTCACCCCTAAAGTGATCCAACTTACCAGATACTGGTGCCTTCAATTGTTCCACAATCTCCCAAAAATCATCATCAGACTCATACAAATTTTTGATGGCATCAAAACCAATCACCTCAGTTTCCATTGTGGTTAAAAGTGCAACATGCCTACTTAATGCATCTGTAACTTGATTTTATTTTCCAAACTTATGCTTCAACACAAAATTGTAACCTTGCAAGAAAGAGACCCACTTAGCATGCCTACTATTCAACTTTTTCTATGTGTTCAAGTATCTCAGTGCAATATGATATGTAAACAATACAAACTCCCAGGGGACTAGTTAATGTCTCCAATGCATCAATGCTTGAACAATTGCATAAAATTCCAAATCATAAGTAGAATAATTCTTTCTCACTTTATTTAGCTTTTCACTAAAGAAATCTATAGGTTTTCCAGCTTGGCTAAGCATAGCACCTATTCCCACCTAGGAGGCATCACATTCTACTTCAAATACCTTATCAAAATTTGGCAATGCAGGTATAGGTGCTTCTGTTACCTTTTGCTTCAAGTACTTAAAGCTCTCCTTAGCATCCTTGGTCCATACAAACTCCCTTCCTTTGGTGCAATCTGTTATAGGAGTGACAATACTACTAAAATTTTGAATGAACTTTTGATAGAAAGTGGCCAAGCCAGGAAAACATTTTACCTCTGTGATGCTTCTTGGACTAGGCCATTCTAGAATTACCCTGACCTTTTCTGGATCCATTCTGACACCATCTTTAGAAATGACAAAGCCTAAAAAAACCAAACTATCCTGCATGAACCTACACTTCTTCAAATTGGCATAGAGCTTCTCCTTTCTTAACACACCAAAGATGATCCTAAAGTGTTGTAGGTACTCTTCTTTGCTGTTACTAAATACCAAAATATCATCAAAATAAACTACCACAAACTTACCAATGTAAGGTCATAGTATAGTGTTCATCAATCTCATAAATGTGCTAGGTGTATTTGATAACCTAAATGGCATGACCATCCACTCATATAATCCATCTCTAGTCTTAAAGGTTATCTTCTGCTCATCCCCTTCTCGAATTCGGATTTGGTGGTAGCCACTTCGTAGGTCGATCTTGTTGAAATATTTGGCTCCTGCAAGGATATCCATCATGTCCTCCATATGAGGTATAGGAAACCTATACTTGATGGTAATCTTATTAATTGCTCTGCTATCAGTGCACATCCTCCATGTTCCATCTTTTTTTGGGGTCAACAATGCAGGTACAACACATGGGCTCATGCTCTCTCTCACCGCACCTTTACTTATGAGTTCTATTACTTGCTTATTCAACTCTGCAAGTTGTGTTGGATTCATGCTATAAGCTGCTTGGTTGGGCAAAGTTGCTCCTAGAATCAAATCAATATGATGTTGAATATCTCTCTTTGGTGGTAGACCATCAGGCAATTCATCAGGCAAAACATCAACAAATTCTTTCAATAGCTCTGCTACTTCTAGCAGAACTGAAATGTCTTCCTCTTCACCTTTTTTCACTACTAATGCATAAAAACACCCTGTCACCTTCATTTCTTTAACAAGATCTCTTTTAGACAACATGGTCTCACCTTTTGCTTCATCCTTAAGAGGTAGTAAAATCACCTTAGAGCCATCTTTACAAAAGGTGTATGTGTTTTTCTCTCCATCATGAATAACTTTTCTATCATATTGCCATGGCCTTCCCAATAACACATGACATACATTCATTGGGACAACATCACACCATATCTCATCCTGATAGATCTTCCCTATGCTAAACTTAGTTAGGCATCTTTTATCAACAGTGACTTCATTTCCCTTTTTAAACCATGCAATGCGGTATAGATGAGGATGTTTTTCACAGTGTACATTCAATTTTTCTACCATTTCTTTAGAAACCATATTTTCACAACTACCTTCATCAACAATAACTTGACATACCTTGCCACCTAAAGTGAATCTGGTTATGAAGATATTGGTTCAAAGCCACGAACCATCAGAGCTTTTGGCTTGTGTTTTCTCCTTCTCTAGAATCACCATTGCTCTTCTCATCATAAGACTTTCTCCCACATCTGGTGGAACCTCTAGCTCTATCCCTTCCACTTCATGTTGCATTTGAATCAGGTTCACCCTAGGTTGTCCTCCTTGATTTCTTTCTTGCATGTTATAATTTGAGCATTCAAATGCCTTATGACCTTCTTCTCCACATCTAAAACAAGTGAAAGGCCTTCTCTGGTTTTCCCATCCTCTACCACCACCATAACCTCTACCTCTTTAAAATCCCCTTCCTCATTCTTGATTTGAAGGATCTTGTCAAGTGTCTACTTGTTTTTCCAATACATGGGATGACTCTTCCCTGCCATAATTCAAACCTCCTCAAAATGGGGTTGATGTACCCCTTCTTCCTCCTCTATTCCTCTGATGGTATTGTCTGTTTTATTTTTCTTCAGCCTTTAGAGCCAATTGGTAAGCCTCTTCCATACTGTTGAGTCAATGCATGCTTAATTCATATTGAATAGAGAATTTCAGGCCATTCACATATCTAGTAGCCCTTTGTTCATGAGTTTCTTGATGCTATATATGTATAGATAATGTATAAAACTCATTTGTATAATCTTGCATAGAAGAGAGGTTTTGCTTTGAATTTTAAAACCTACAAAAAAGGGTTTGTGCATAATCTATGGGCAAAAAATTTTCTCTCAACTTCTTCTCCATCTTATTCCATGTCCTAATCTTATCCTTGCCTTTCCTTGTTCGTTCCTTTTGAAGATGATCCCACCAAATCATTGCATGACCCTTTAATTTGGTGCATGCGAATTTCACCTTCTTTTGCTTTGTCATGGATTTCCATTCAAAAAAATTTCTCATGTCATTCAACCAGTCTATCAACTCCTTTGGTTTAAGACTACCTACATAATCTCAGACATATACCTTGACCCCTTCATTTTTCCCTTCTAAGGCCCTGAGCATCCTCTCTTCAAGACTCATGCCTTCTAATTCTTCTTCTTCATGTTCTGTATCTTGATCTGCACCTCCTTGACCTACCTCTTCATCAGATTCATCTCCTCCTCTACCCAGTCTTTGGTTTTCCATCCATGTTGTAAGTTCTGCTACTTGCCTTTGCAGATTTTGCATTTCTCTATGCATCTGGGCAAGACAGCCTCTTCCTCTTCCTCTCCCAACCATCTTCCTGCTCTGATACTAGATGATGTAGCCAACAACATACACTTAATAAAATTATACCATTAATCATGTGAGAGCCAAATATTTGGAACACTGGAAAAAAAACTTCTCTTCACCAACTCTACTGCTACAATGAGAGAAAACTCTCTTATACCCAAGAAAACAAAAAAAATAAAAAAATTACCTTTTTTGGAAGATTTAGACCATTGTCAGATTTTGCCATTTTAGGTAATTTTACATTCATATCTTGAGAATCCAATTTTTTCCCAAAAACTTCCTAAAACTAAGGTAGGATGAAAAACCAACTAACATTCTAAATTCAAAACATGAGTTTTGAGTTATTAAAAAAAACAACTTTTAGAAAACTAGGAAAAAACACTAAATTGCCATTTTGAGGGCCAAGATGAAAGTTTCAAGCCCTTAAAAAGTGCCAAGAAGAGGTTGAACCCACTAGGATCATTTGGGAAACCATATGCCACCTCATAACGCATCCACCTATAAAATTTCGTAGAAAACCCACATCCGAGTCAAAAGTTATGACCTTCGGAAGTCCCTGCATCAATTATCATTTCATATTTTAGGTGAGGCATTAGTAAGAAAGATTGCATCCATCCCACTTATCCACTTTCATATTTCAAAGACTTATGCAATTATTATATATATCTAAAGCAATATAATGGAGCAGACTGTTCTTACATGGTGATCTATTTTAGTGTTCAACTGTTGTGTTGATTTACATGCTTATATGCTGCTATGTTGTCTCCAAAGTGGTTCTTTTAAATTATTCAAATTTATATACTTTTTCATAGCATATTTACTGTTGGTGTGTGGTTATTCTGATTGGTTTCTAGTTGGAGTGAATTAAATATCCTTTCAAGTAATTCATTTTGATTAGTTCCTGCTAAGGATTAAAATCCTTTTGAAATAATTATTGTGATTGGTTTCCCTCAAGCTAAGAATTAAATTCATTTCATAAGATCACAGTAATTTAGAGGAATATCACTGGGATAATAAAAGAAGAGCACAATAACTTATAGATCTACATGTTTGCATAAGGGGCAAACATTCCAAGTGCCCAACAAGTTAGAGTTAAGCTATAAAGTAGACCTACCAATCCTCCACGTCTGTCTCCATACATATAATCATCATTCATTGACTCCACCACCCAATAGATTACGCACTGTTCAATCTTAGAGCATTTTATACAAATCTAATCCACATTCTTGATACATCAAATATTTTCATTAGGACTTAGTTAGTAAGCTCTGCAATTATCTCACATTTGTGTGCCATAATGAGTGGAATTGCCTAAATTAGAATTCATTTAGATTTCCAAATCTGCTTTATCATTTAGGTACACCCACCTAGGCTTGGCAGAACCTAAAGAGTAGGGGGTTTCTAGTTGCACAAACCCTATCTTGTTGACCAAAAACATATCAAGAGATTGGCACCCTCTTGTGGTCTAAAACCAACATTTTTGAGATCCAACAAATTGGTGACTCTACTGGGGATCGAACCACATAAGGAAACCTAGTAGGAGACCATATCCTAGAGTCAAAAAGTTAAATAGCATAACTCTGCTGGTCAAAAAGAACCTAGAAAGTAATCAATCCTCTAAAGTGAGGTGGTGACTCTATTTAGAATATAAATCATTTTATGTCTTGAAATATAATAATCTCTCAGCATGGACGATAGGAGATCTAAAACTGATGGTAGAAAATTGCAATCATCCCTACCCCTAAGAGCTCCCTCAAAGAAAACTGGGTTATCAAACCAATCTCAACAGAACCATAATCAAAATACCTAGGAGAATACTTTAGAGCAACCTGTTATAACCCATAATAGTTTTACTCCTCTGCATGAATCGAATGAGACTTTATTCCAGAATTATGAATTATCTGATGATGTTTTAGCCCAATATAGGTGTGATCCCCAAAGACAAATTGAGTATGAAGCACAAGTTATGAGGGAAATAGACCATAAACAAGTAAAATATGACTATAAGATGTCATTACAACAGGGTGGAGTTCAACAAGAATGTATAAATCAAGAAACTTTTATACAAGTTCATAATAGTCGACCAAAAGATATAAGGAATAAGGATTAGATGCAATAGAATCTGCTCAAATTGTAAGAGGAACTTGAACTTGTTAAGTTAAGAGAAGCTAAGAGTCGGTTGAAACAGGAGATGCAATAGATAAAAGATAGAACTAAAGCAGCTAACTAGAAATATGTACCTCCACACAAATAAGGAGGGTATGTTCCAAGGAATGTACAACAAAATATACACCAGAATGTAGATAGCTCATCTAATTCACAACCACCACTCGGAAGCTATGTCTAACAAAACATTCCTCCAAGAAATCCAAGACCACCCATCACCCATAATACCTCTCAACATATAGCAAATCCATATCCACCCCTTGGCCAAAAAATATGTTATGCCACAACATCAAAAAGTGAACCCGCATCTAAATGCACAACAATATCCTCCTCATAACCAATATCGACCAAATCAACAACCTCATAATCAGTACCAACTAAATCAATGACTACAAGGGCCCCTTAGCATCAATAGATACAGATAGCTAGACTTGTCTAGACTTCGAGTATGTCCTGATCCTATTGATAATGATCTAAGGAACGCTCTCCCAAAATTTGCTGGAAATAATGTCATCTCTACAGAAGAACACATTAGAAGTTTTGAAACAATCATGGATAATTTTGAAGTGCAATATGAAGATGTTTTATTGAAATTATTCATGCTATCTCTTGTTGAAGATGCTAGGGATTGGTGCAAGAATCTACCTGATGCATCAATTTGCTTTTATGAAGATTTCAAGGACCAATTCAAAGAATAGTATGGGAGCCAATTTGATCTAAATTTTGTTGTCCATGAATTGACAACTATTGAGAAGAATTATAATGAATCCATGTTTGATTTCAACCAGAACTTTTCAAAGATATATCATAAGATCCCATTAGAATTGAAGCCTCAAGATCGTATGGCCTTGGTTTTTTATTTAAGTGCTTTTGATCCTAAGACTAGATATGAACTCAAAAACAAATCTCCCATGACTTTGGCAGAAGCACAAAAGGTAGCTATTAGTATTGAGAACAATAGAAGGGCAGCGGGGAAGCTTGGGGAAAGAGAAAACCCAAAGATTGCACCAACTCCAAACAATAATCAAATGGAATAGAATAATTATTATAGAAATGATAGGCTAAGGTTACATGACATGCCCTATAACACCAACTGGAGAGATGGAAGGCCTTTGGAAAATAATAGAAAGTAGAACTATGGGAAAGATACTCCTGACCCCCTAAAAAGAAATGGGACACATGTAGCAGAAAATAACCCATGGTGCCTAGCATGTAATCTGCCCCACTCACCTGACTATTGTGTAGTGGCACAATCAGTGAAGGAGGAGGAGACATCTTATGGTCAAGAAAGAGATAACCATATAATAAATATGCTAGCAGTCAGACCTCACCATATTAATGAAGAATATTCATCCACAGAAGAGGATGGATATGAATATGATGTGAGAAATCAAAGATATAACTTTAATATGGGAAGATAGGAGGTATTTTTAGATCAAGAGGATAGTTATGAGGAAACTGTTTATAATCATGATGTGCCACCACATAAACAATGGGGAAAACCAACTGAGGAAGAAAAGAGGGCTCTTACAATGGCTGTAGTGGCACAAGAAAAGAATAACTATAACTTGAGAAATAGAGTAGTCAATACAAACCAAGGAACACCTAGGAGTGGATTTGTAAAAAATAAAAATCACATCCAGGATCACATGAAATCTACCCATAAAAATCCAGCAAGGATTGAATAGGGTAAGATAAAAGAAAAAATACCAATTGAAGACAAGGGGCATGTAAAAATAGAGAAGACTGATTAAACAATGATCCCCTCATTTGACATAGCCCAAGTAGTATCTAAAGTAAATATATCAGTACCACTCCTTGAAATGATGAAGATAGATCAATACAAAAATACAGTAGTCAAGATGATTTCATACATATCAAAAAAGAAGCAAGAAAAACCTGAAATCAAAATAAATAATGTTCAACAAGAGGCTGGTAAAACTCTTGAAGTATATCTAGGTGATACCTTGACAAAAAATCCCTCTCAGGTAGATCCTTTTTATACTACTTTGTTGATAAAAAACAAAATAGTGAGGTACTATATGATTGATTTAGGGGAAGCTATGAAATCATGCCAATGGCAATCATGAAGGAGTTAGGTATGTGGGTTGAAACCACATATGGAAAATATTATGCAATGGACAACATATCCATCCCAGTTGTAGGCATTATGTGGGATGTGGAGAAAAGGCTAGCCGCTTACCCTAAGGCAGTATATAAGATTGACATCACTATAGTGGACATTCCACCATATTATGGGATGTTATTATCTAGACAATGGACTACAACAATTAGAGGAAATGTCCAATTAGATCTATCTTATGCCATCGTACCAGTAGGAGGAAAGGAAGTTAGGCTTTGTAGAGATCCAAGGTATGAGAATATCATAGAACGAATTGACCAGAATCAAATAAATTTCTTCTGTGATACAGACCTTGGTGCATTTAAAATTGAAAATAGATAGCCAGAGCTACAAAATACTAATCCTATGCATCAACAAGCCCAGCTTGATGAGTGTAGTGTGTGGAATATGTACTTTGATGGTGCATGTAGTAAGGCTAGTAATGGAGTAGGGGTATTATTTATTTCACCAACTAGTAAAACTTTCAAGTATTCATTTTTGCTAACATTTGAATGCACCAACAACATAGCAGAATATGACGTGTTACTCATAGGGTTAAACATTGCTATAAAACATAAAATAAAATTCCTCGTTGTGTATGGGGATTCAGAATTGATAGTCTCTCAAATTAGGAGGAAGTATTCATCTAAAAACAAGAGGTTGAAACAATACATAAATGCTATTTGGGATGATATTGAGCTATTCGATGCATTCTCTATAAATTAGGTGGACATATCTAAGAATATAATGGTAGACTTCCTGGAAAAAATTTCCCTAAAAAAGGATGATATCACACTGGTAGGCATTACTAAAGTTGAATTCAAAGCCAAACCTACCATCCCTGATAACATATATAATTGGCAAGTATTTGAAGATGACAATGACTTGATTAAATTCCTACATTGCGTAGATCAGTATGAGGCGCAATAAATTGATTTTAATGCATTTGTTGAGTAAGTGGATGGCAAGCAAACTCTATTTGGCAAGGAAGTCGTACAACTTAAGACTAACAAGATTCCTAAAGGAATTGTGGCACTAGAAAGAGTGTTTGATGGAAATGATCAAACCCTTATGAAACAAACATCAGTAAAAAGGGAAGACGTTGAGGAAATCAACTTGGGCACTGAATTGGCACCAAAAAAGGTATACATTGGAAAGAGGATAAGACCAACAATTAGAAAGATGTTGATTGTGTTATTAAGGAAGTATAAGCATGTCTTTGCTTGGTCCTATGATGATCTCAAGGCATACAGAGAAGATTTGTTCCAACATGAAATCCCACTCAAACCTGATGCAAAACCCTTCAGACAAAAACATAGACCCATAAATCCTACCTTAGAACCTAAAATGCATGAAGAACTTATGAAGCTTAGGGAAGGGGGTATTATCAAACCTATTAGACATTGATCTTGGGTTTCTAATTTGGTGCTTGTTAGAAAGAAAAATGGAGAAATAAGGCTCTATGTGGACTTCTAAAATTTGAATGTATCCTCTCTTAAGGATAACTACCCACTCCCAAATATGGAGGCTTTGTTGCAGAGGGTCACAGGATGTGAGCTATTATCCATGATGGATGGATTTTTAGGTTATAACCAAGTGAAAGTTAAGGAATCAAAACAATACAAAACAACTTTCACCACACCATGGAGAACCTATGAATATGTCAGGATGCCATTTAGACTTACAAATGCTGGTGCAACTTTCCAGAGAGCCATGGATGTTGCATTTGCTGATCTGATTAATGTTATAATGGTGGTATATCAGGATGATCTCACTACATATTCTAAGAGAGCAGATCATGTTGCACACCTTGAAAAAATATTTGTTAGAGCATTGGAATATGGCATTTCATTGAATCCTAAAAAATTTCATTTCGTAGTAATAGAGGGAAAGTTAATAGGACATATAGTGTCCAAGGACAGAGTTAGGATTGATCCGGAGAGAGTGGAAGCCATAGATAAGATCCCTACTCCTAAGACAGTTAAAGCCATTCAGTCCTTCTTTGGGCAAATTAATTTTGTGAGAATATTTATATCAAACTTTGTCGAGATAGCGAATCCAATATCAAAAATGTTGAAGAAGGGTGCAGAGATTGATTGGACAGCTAATGCCATAGATGCATTCATATCCATCAAATGAGCAATTAAAGAAGCCCTGATCTTAAAATATCTTGATTTCAATAAACCATTCTAGATTTTTTCATTTGCATCCTATCACACAATTGCAACAGTAATGCTACAAAAGAATGACCAGGGGTATGAACAACCTATTCATTCTTCAGCAAATCCCTCCAAAATGTAGAATTAAAATATGACATTATAGAGAAGTAGGCATATGCATTAGTAAAAGTTGTCAAAACATTTAGATCATACCTGGTGGGAGCAAAAGTAATAGCATATGTACCTAATGCTGTAGTAAAAGATGTGTTTGTACAAACTGAAGTAACTAGGAAGATATGTAGATGGATCAATAGAGTTCAGGAGTTTAATATAGAAATCTAAATTACCAAGTTAGTAAGAGGACAGGGTCTTGCTAAGTTAATGGATAAAACAAATATTGAAGCTACCTAGGTGTGCAATTTGAATAATAAAGATGACATGATTACCAGTATTGAGCACACATCATGGTACAAAGATATCATATACTATCTTAAACATATGAAATGTCCTGAAGGATTTGATGATAACAAAAAGAGGACTCTTAAATTACAGGCTTCAAAATATGTATTCATGAAAGGAGACCTCTATTGGAAAAACAAGGATGGTGTTATGTTGTTATGCTTAGATAAAAACCAAGCAAGGCATGTTTTGAAAGAAATGCATGAAGGATTGTGTGGAGGACATTTATCGGTGAAGACTACTGTACATAAGGTGTTAAGGGCATGTTACAATTGGCCTAGAGTTTTCAATGATGCCTATGATTACACTAGGAAATGTGAAGCATGTCAGAAGTTTTCTGGGAAATTGAAGCATCAAGGAGCATTGCCTTTAAGACCTTTGCAAGTTGAGGCTCATTCCACCAGTGGGAGATTGATTTCATAGGAGAAATTGTAGAGAAATCTAGTGGAGGACACATCTAGATATTGGTAGCCACTGATTACTTCACAAAATGCCTGGAAGCTATACCTACCAAACAAGCAACTAGTAAGTTGTGACAAACTTTTTATTGGAAAATGTCATCACTGGATTCAGAGTGCCAGCAAGAATTATAACTAATAATGGGATGTGCTTTAGGTTAGATGAGTTTAAGGGATTTTTCCAATCCTATGGTATAATAATCTCATATTCTTCACCATATCATCCATGGGAAAATAGGCAGGCTGAATCTAGTAATAAAAGCATCCTAAAGATCATAAAAAGGATACTGGATAATAACAAAAGGGTCTAGGATTCCAACTTGAAATTAGCCATATGGGTAGATAGAATCACTGTGAAGAAGGCCATTGGAAAATCACCTTTTGAACTTGTGTATGGGACTTAGGCTAGACTCCCTTTGCATTATCTATTACCAACATGTAAGTTCATTTTGCAAGAGAATTTGGATGTTCTTGAACCTATGGAGGAGAGAATAGAAGAGTTAATAGAACTTGATGAGGTCAGGGACCAAGCTCAGCAACATAATGAAAAGAAGTAGTTACAAATGAAATACCTATATGACAAAAAGGCTAAAAACAAAAAATTTGAAGTAGATGACATAGTTCTCGTGTGGAATGCTAGAAGTCAAGATAAAGGGAAGCATGGGAAATTTGAAGCTCTATGGTTAGGACCATTTGTCATTGATGGCAAGGCTGGTGAAGATTCATATTACCTCTAGAACATGACAGGAGAAGAACAAGAGTTGCTAGTACATGGACAGTTCTTAAAAAACTTCTTTTCTTAAAGATCATAAAGAGGAACAAGAATTGCCAGTGCATGGACAATTCTTAACAAACCTCTTAAAATAAATTTTCCATGCACAGTAGTATAGGATTCCACTCTATTTCCACTATAGGAACAAGAATTGCCAGTGTATGGATGATTCTTGAAGAACCTCTTAAAATAAAATTTTCCATGCATAGTAGTATAGGATTCCACTCCACTTCCATTTCTCATCCATACCAACTCCCACTTCAAATGCACTAGTTCAACTTCCATACTAGGCAAATAAAACATTGGGTCTACTTCCCTAGAGACCTGGATTCTTGCTATACCCACAAGGGGTATACATCCCCAATTAGAGCCGATGTTAGGACTGGAAAAAACTCACATTTTTCATTAGCCAACACCCACTTATCCTCCACATACCATATAAATTTGATTTTATGATCAAAACAAATTATCAAAATTTGTGTGACAAGATCCATTTTATAACCCATAATAACTGATGATTCCATCAATATGGCCTTTGACATCTAAGCAGCTCCCTGATCATAGTTGAGAAAAGAACTTTAAGAGCACTTGATCTTTATCAGGAAGATTATGTGCATGTCTTGCCGATCAAATAAGATATAGTTCTCTACTGAACATTTCATGCATATCGGGAAGACATAAATAAGCTTACATCGATCAAAAGTTCAAAAAATAACAAGTGCGCATATCAGGAGGACATTACATGATATTTTGCTGACTAAAAACTCATCGGCGAAAGTAAGCTAGTCAGAGTAAAATTTTTAAATCATACCAAGCTCTTATAATATATCGATAGATATCCTTTCGGTATTAGACAAATAGCCTTTCACCGATATGATAGGTTAACAAGTGCATCGAAAAGAAATATATGATTGGAGTGAATTCCCTAAATCTCCCCAACCATATGGGTCACTCTGATAAGAAAGGCCAGAAGGTTTTCGGTGAGAGTCTCACCGGTTCGTCCCAACAAACATAGCAATAGAAGAAATAGGTTGGGGAGACTTAATACATTAGAAGATCATCTTATTTTCTTAGTGATGGCATTTGTCAGCCTGATGACTACAAAATGACTACTATTCATCAAGAAAACACTCACTGATGTTCAAAAGGATTTCCAACAGTCTAGACCACCTCGATATCAGGGTTAAATTCATAATGTCTCCCCGAAATATTAAAAATTGAAAAACAAGGAAAGGGGATTTTTGCAAGGTCGATGAGAATATCAAGAAGTCTTCCCCATCGAATCAAAGAACTAAAGGGACACTTTGTATTAGAAAGACATTAAGCTAGTCTTGGTGATAAATTATGAACATATAAACAAAGACGATGCCAAATTGAGCATATAGATCAGCTTGAAACTAGATGAGTCTCACCGATATGATCATAGAACATCACTCTGACATTTCAAAATTCAAAAAACTCACTACATTCATTTCTAGTAGCGGACATTAATGGCCACATGAACACACCTTAAATAGACATTCTTGATTGAAATACAATTAAACCAAAAGGAATGTTTAGAGGCTGCAGCAAAGAAATGCTGGAGCCATTACCAATGCCAAGGACTTGATCAGGAAACATACAAATTTTCATGAGGAACTTCAAGTAGAGGCTAAGGAATTCATTGATGCTTCCAAGGAAGGAGTGCATGCATTGTTCAGTGGTAACAAAGATCTGAAAAGTCAGCAAGAATGGATGAAGGAATGCCAACTGATCCTATAGAAAGCCTTGGAAGCAACTAAAAGTGAAGATCCAACATTGGGAGAGGCTTGTGAATGCATGGAGAAGATGATTACCATGGAGTTTGCAGCAAAGAATGCTGTGGAATGTGCCGATACCCATTGAAGTAAAAAATACTTGGATCATGTTACTCAAATCCATTTATGGCTCATTAGAGCTTAATGATAATTTGTAATTGTTAATTAAAATTCCAAAAGACACATATGAAGAAGTACATCCTCTTCATAATATTGCTATATAAGTCAGAGAAATAGGAGTAAGATCATGATCATTATCATTTCATATTTTAGGTGAGGCATTAGTAAGAAGATAGATTGCATCCATCCTACTCATCCACTTTCATATTTCAAAGACTTATGCAATCATTATATATATCGAAAGCAATATAATGGAGAAGATTGTTCTTACATGGTGATCTATTTCAGTGTTCAACTGGTGTGTTGATTTACATGCTTATATGCTGCTATGTTGTCTCCAAAGTGGTTCTTTCAAATTATTCAAATTTATATAATTTGTCATAACACATTTGCTGTTGGTGTGTGGTTATTCTGATTGGTTTCTAGTTGGAGTGAATTAAATATCATTTCAAGTAATTCATTTTGATTGGTTCCTTCTAAGGATTAAAATCCTTTTGAAATAATTATTGTGATTGGTTTCCCTCAAGCTAAGAATTAAATTCCTTTCATAAGATCATAGTAACTTAGAGGAATATCACTGGGATAATTAAAGAAGAGCACTGTAACTTATAGATCTGCATGTTTGCATAAGGTGCAAACATTCCAAGTGTCCAACAAGTTAAAGTTAAGCTGTGAAGTAGACCTACCAATCTTCCACATCTGTCTCCATACACATAATCATCATTCATTGACTCTATCCACCTAATAGATTAGGCACTGATCAATCTTAGAGCATTTATACAAATCTAATCCACATTCTTGATACATCAAATATTTTCATTAGGACTTGGTTAGTAAGCTCTGCAATTATCTCACATTTGTGTGCCATAGTGAGTAGAATTGCCTAAATTAGAATTCATTTAGATTTCCAAATCTGCTTTATCAATTAGGTACACCTACTTAGGCCTAGAAGAACCTAAAGAGTAGGGGGTTTCTAGTTGCACAAACCCTGTCTTGTTGACCAAAAACATATCAAGAGATTGGCACCCTCTTGTGGTCTAAAACTAGTGTTTTTGAGATCCAACAGGGGTCATTTTATGTCTAATCCTCATTTTATTCAACTATGTCTATGTTTTCTTCAAAATTTCTATTATTCTAATATATAAATTATTGACTTATTTCTATCCCCAATCAACCCTTTGAATTGATTTGGATGCAATTTGTTCTTTCTCATAAACTAGATCTAAAGTATTGTTGTCATCCTTAATGACATTTAGCACTACGGTAATGATGAAATTCTTCAATTGAAGATTATTCAACCTTGTGTAATCTCTTCTTCTAATCTCATATTCATTGACACAATTACTCTATAAGTCTTCAAGTTGATCTTTTTCTTACATATATTTCTCAACCCTTCAATTACTAATTTTGGGTTAAAACATGACCTTTCCTTATATAACTTTAGGTTCTGTTGAGCTAATTTAGTTTTAACCATTTTACAAGCTTGGATTTTTATGCATTGATATTGAGAAATTTTGATAAGGAAGTGGGGTCCACACACTTTCTTTTTAGAACACAACTTAAGCACTTTTGAAAGTTGTTGGTATAGCTCTAATATTATGAATTTTCATTAACATATCTACGAATTTTGTATGGAGATAGTTTGTATAATCCAAAGATTTTGAAGTAAGATAATGTTGGAAACTAATTAAAATAATAGCCATATTTTTCAATCTCAACCTTGGCCTCTGGGGATAATCTTTGACCAAAATCACTTTCTAACATTTTGATGATGAAGACAAATGCATCATATACCCTTGTTGCATATGTGTTGTCATTGATGTCAACAAAGTTGTGATGCAGAAGGCATACTATTGCATGTGATGTTCAAGGGGTAGATTAGAGGAGCAGTGATGATGTAAGATAAGGAATATGTTAAGGGATCAATATCATCTGTACATAGTCATACCTTATCTTCTGCAGTTCATGTTTAAGTTCATGATTAGTGTATGCTATCAATATATTTGATGTGTTGTGTTATGATAGTTGAGATTTGTTGTATTTGGATGATATGAAGTCATACTATTTGGCACTGGATGAAGAAGGTTGTTGAAAGTTAGAAAATTTGTCTAAGTGTTTATTCAGTCAGGAAAGGTGTCATAGGCTCAAAAGGATGTACCACACATCTCTGCATTTAAATATTTGGCCTTGCAGTTTGGGAGATAGGAAGTGATAGGATTGAGGAATGTATATTCCAAATTTCAAAGAAAGAAAGTTATCAAAAAGTGATTTAGAGTTAGCAGAGTGAAGGCAATGTTGAAATAGAGTAGTTCCTATCACAAAGGTTCAAGAGGTTTCTCCACACGTCTCCACAGATGAAGATATCACATTACAATTTGGATGACAATTAGTTTCAATATGTACAATAGAATTCTCTCTGGAGTCAGTTGTATGAAGACAAGTCTTGTTGCTGGTTAAGGTAAGTAGAGGGAGATAGCAAAATCCACTGCATTTCACTGCACATTGGTATTTAGCTTTATTGATGGAAATACAAGCTCACTTGGTTGATTGGATTGCTCAGTTCAAGTCTCATATGCCTTTGTTTACCGCAAGTATGATTCTCAATGTTTTACATCAATATTGTGTAAGCAAAGTGTGTTAAGCATACCGACATCAGAGTTCAAGTGTTTGTACTAGCATGAAATAGATTGAATTTGTAAAAGGAGTGTATAGGAATGTTTTGTAAGTCATATAATGCTTATGGTGTGGTCCACATGATGTAATCTTGTCTCCTCTGGTATTGCTTTAGGTTTGGAGCTAATGAATAGAAGGTTAAGTGTTTGTTGGGTCGACTTGGTGTATGTTGATGATTATGCCATATGTTTGAAAGTATGTTCCAACATGGAAGAGTGTACAAAGGTAAAATAGGTCCTGATTATCTCTTGGTTTGAATCGCATTGGACTTCTACTTACCACAAATGATTTGGGTGCCCATTTGTTGTGGCCATTACACATTTCATGTTACATGTTTCATCTTGGCTGACAAAGGAGAAAGTTTTTGAAGATTATAGAGTATATAAATGTAAGATCAAAGTTACTGATGGAGGGGGTGTGGTGTGTATTGTATGAAAGTGTTGATAATGTGTGAATAAAATAATTGTAGAAGTAATTTTGATAATGAAATATGGAAAGGATCATTTCAGACATGATAACTCAATAGTGATGTTTCTACGGAGATAGTGAATGTAGTTGTGATGACAGAAGAGAGGTGTCTAAAGGTAGTTTGATGTTACAGAACTCAGTAGTGTGATTGTGCAGAGATGAGATAGTTGTATAGAGTTTGGAGAGGTCAAAAGAAGGTTGAAGCAGTTTGTTTTGTGAAAGAATCATCTGAGTGAGATAAGTATTTTGTTGCAAAGGTTGAAGCCTCTTTTGTAAAAGTTGTAAGTATTATAGTACTTCAGGTAATTACAGATTCCTTTGTGTTGTAGACCATAAATGCTAATGTAATCTTGCTTTTATTTGTGAGGCTAGATTTTGATAGTAGATCCAAGTAGCTTGCTCATCATGGTTTTTCCCTTCTAGGGTTTTCCACATAAATCTGGTGTTATGGTTGTGTTCTTATGTGCTCTTCTTTTTCATGGTTTAAATGCTTACATTTGATTGAATGCTACTGGAAGAAAATAATTTGATTAAGTACTGATTCACCCCCCCTCAGTACCTCTATGTGTTCAACAATTGGTATCAGAGCTAAGTTCCTTGATGCAATCTAACAACTGAGGTAGATCTTGGAGTGGTACACATGGGAACCAAACTACTATTTAATGATCAAAATCCTCCAGAAGATGATAAAGATATGACATCCTTTAATGAAGAAGATTGTGAAGTTGATTTTGAAGGAGAAATCATTGTTGCCCTAGGCGATCTAGATGTTGCAATGAAAGAAAATGAAGATTGTAAGGCCAAGATTAAAGAATCAAAAGAAGAAATTGTCTTTCTGAAGAAAGAATTAGAGAAAGCAAAGAATCAGATAGACAAAAGTCTAAAACTCAAGAAAAGAACCAACATCCTTGATGAAATAATTAGTAATCAAAGACCGCTAAAGAATAAGGGTTGTATTGATTTTGAGAAAGGTCAGAGCTCAAAAACTGTTATACCTGAAGGCATGTTTGAAATGAAAAGGGAAGAATCCTACACTAAAGATTCTATGAAGACTGAAGATGAGGAACAAGAATTGGATAATGACTTCATAAAGGTCAGTGATCTGAAAAAGGGTATCTCCTCCTAGACAAGCTGCTACTCCCAGGTTTTCTCAACCCTTTTATGGTTACTATTACTCTTGCAATAAGTTTGGTCATAAGGCTATTGATTGTAGAACTAAGGCAAGAAGAAATAATTACATGAGGAAGAATTCATTTGTGCCTCTAAAATATAATGCTATGATCTCTCATTCCTTTTATGGTTATTGTTATGCATGCAATAAGTTTGGTCATAGGGTTGTTGAATGTAGAACCTAAGTAAGGAGAAATGGTTATTGTTGACTTGGGTCCCTTGTGGTGGCATTGATGTCAATGGTTGGTGCTGATGTTCTTTCTTCATTTCATCATACTAGTGTCTTTGTATAATCTACTATTCATTGTCTCAATCATCCCTCAAACTATGTATTATGCCCTTTTTATTGTAATGGTGCCACTCATGTCTGATGGCAATCTTATAGGCTTGTTTTGAAATCATATTGGTCTTCCAACATAAGCCTTGAAGGTTAGGAGCAAGTGTAAGCTTCTCTGTACCCATTTTGGTTAGTGATTATTGACACTTTTGTGCCCCTTCTTATCATTCAAGTTCTCTATGTTAAAGGCTTGTATCTACTTTATTCTTCATGTATTCAAAGGATCCTATATATCCTAGTGTCTTCACAATGATCTAATGGTGGAAAATTACTCTTAAGTCTTCATAGTTTAAGGTTAGGGTGTTATGCCTTGAGCTCTATAGGGATCAAAATGCTAAACTAAGTGTTTAAAACATACCATGTATTAACCCTCTCTTACTCGTCTAACATGTTTAATCTAATTCGATGGTGACCCTTTATAGCGGGTGGTTATAACTTAAGTTATAACCTTGAGGGTATTAGCCCTATGAGGATATCAACCCCTAAACCTAGTAAGACCGGCTATCCCTATAATACCTTGTAAAATGGGTGCTTAAAAAGTGATCTAAGGCTACCTTTAAATAATTTGAAGGCATGAAGAGAAGACCAAATAGTGGAGATTCAAATAGTTTTTAAACTCAAATGGTTATTTACTATACCTTAAACTTGATGGGCAATTGTAGTATATGAAGCCCTTAACTATTTTTGGCAGTTCTCTCAATGACCAAATGGGCTAGTAAATTTGATAACTCATTTTGTATGATAGTTATGATGATGCAAGTTGGTATTTTGGATTCTGCAAAGTAGTACCTTCATGTTCATAAGTAAAATGCTAATGTTTTGATGCAAATATGTGGTTTTTGAAAGGCAAAAAGATTGAAGTTTGTTTTAATGTATACAAGGGGATTGTGAGTGTAATATTTGTAGTATGTAAAAGGTGATTATGTGATTTAGTCTGCAGGGGATATTGAGGTTTTTTTTGTTATGTTATCATTGACAAGCTGTATTGAATGTATACCAAAGCATATACAAGGTTATGAAGTATAATGTATGGTAGAGAATCAGAGTGTCCCTCTGAATTGTTTTTAAACCCTTGATGCAATCAGATTCATGTCAATGAGATAAATGTCATGTTAGTGAGACAAATGTCGTGTTAGTGAGACAAATGTCATGTCAGTGAGACATAAATTGTACCTAGTGAAGGTTTTGATTTTTTCTAGTGAGGCATAATAATGTGCAAACATTCAAGAGTAGTTTTTTATTCCTTTTAAGGGTTTTCCACTCATAAAACATGTGTTATGGTTCTTTTTTAGTGTCTCTATGATTATGCCCTAATGTCTTATTTTTGATCAAGGTCTTGAATATATTACTTATCATTATACATTTTATATGTGTTTGATGAATCCTTAAGGTCTCACTTATTTTCTATCTAGTGGGTTAAAGGTATAGAAACTTGTTAAAGTATTAGACCACTGATTCACCCCCCCTCTCAATGGTCTTGTATTCCAACAAGTGGTATTAGAGCCTTGGGTTCCTTGTTCAAAGTTTAATCAACTTGGGAGATCTTGTTAGTGGAGCACTTGTCATGGTCAGTCAAGAAGGTTTTTCTACATACAAAGTACCATTATTTGATGGCTCTGGCTATGTCTTTTGGAAATTTAGAATGGAGTCCTACTTGTCTTCCTTGGGTTATGATGTTTGGGCAGCAATAGAAAATGAGTATATAGAAATAAAACCTCCTTCAATTGTTGATGAAAAGAAGGCCTATGAAAGTAATGCTAAGACCAAAAATGCTATTTGTTGTGATTTAACTAATGAGATCCTTGTCATAATTATGGATTATAAGTATACTAAGGCTATTTGGGATAAGTTGTCTAGTATCTATTAGGGTGATGAAAAAGTCAAGGAAGCCAAATTACAAACCTTTAGAACCAAGTTTGAGAGTCTTAAAATGAGTGAAGAAGAGAAGGTGGCTGATTATCTTCTGAGAGTACAAGAGACTATCAATGCTATCCATGGTCTTGGTGAGACCTTGGAAGAAAAAGTAGTTGTCAAGAAGGTACTTAGGTCTCTAATAGCTAAGTATGATTCCAAGGTATCTGTTATAGAGGAGAGAGACATAAATAAAGTCACCCTAGATGAAATTAATGGCACTTTTACTGCCTATGAGATGAGAGTTTGTAATGAAGAGTCTACAAGTAAGGAATTTTCTTTCAAATATGTTAAAAAGGACAAAGAGACAAATTTTGATCCAGAAGAGTTGAATGATCAAGAGTCTTCTTTTGTTAGTTGATTGAAAAAGGGGTCATTAGGAAAGTATAAGGATAAACTTCCATTCAAATGTTTTAGTTGTGGTAGGATAGGACACTATACTGCTCAATGTCCTTACAAAGATCTTGATAGTGATGAAGAGGGAACTAGAAAACAAATTAAGAAGAAACAATTCAATCCAAGAAGGAAAAACACCTTTAAAAAGAAGAAAAGTATGTTCACAAAAGATGTTGATATAACAAATAGTTGTTCAGAGGAGTCACTTGAAGAAGGAGAGGAAACATTGTTCATGGTAGTTATAAGTGAAAATTAGAATGATAGGTGTGAAGATCAATCTGAAAATGATGAAGAAGAGGTTGATCTTGAAGGTGAATTGAAGTGTGCACTTGGTGAAATCAAGAGGCTCAAAATGGAGGTAGTTGCTCAAATAAATCAACCTCAAAAGGACAGTGAAAATCTAATCAACAAAGTCATTGATTTCAAAAAACTAATTGCAAACCTAAAGGTGAAACTTGAAGAGAACAAGAGTGGTTGAAGTCACAAGAAAAGATTTAGATGTCAAAGAAAAGGAATGTCATACTTTAGAGGTAGAAGGTGTCACTTTGAGGAGAATACTTGACATGTGTAGCAGCAGTGACAAATAGAAGATCTCTTGGGAAAACAAAAGGGCTACAAGGACAAAACTGGTCTAGGGTTTGAAGAAGGACGATGCTCACATTCCAAGGGTCTTCAACATGCTGATATCACCAACAAAGGTCTCATGAAACCATCAAGCATCAAAAGAAGTAATTCTTTCAGGTATAATATACATTTTATTGGTTATTACTTTCATTGTAACTAATATGGACACAAGGCCAATGAGTGTAGATTTGATTCTAGAACAAGAACAAGCTTTTTGAGAAGGAATCCTTTTGAATTTTTAAATAGGTTGAGATGTTTTAATTGAAATAACTTTGGGTACATAGCTAAGTTTTGTAGATCTAACTTGGAAGTGAAACAAACTAGAATGAATGTTCTTTCCAAAATTTCTACTTCTAGTGCTGATAAGACAAAACTAGTTTGGAGGCCTTAGATGATGAATAAGAATGTTGAAGCTATGATTGTTCAAACTACCTTTCATGTCAAGAAGAATGAACAGTGGGTTATAGATAGTGGATGTTCTAACCATATGACAGGAGATAAAAGCAAGTTCATCAAGCTTGAAGACCACATAGGAGGTTCAGTCATGTTTGGAAACAATGTTTGCATTCTGATCAAAGGAAAAAGTACTATACTTTTAGATGATCCTACTCCATTGCATGATGTGTATTATGTAGAAGGCTTAAAACATAATCTCTTGAGTGTGAGCTAGATTTGTGACAATGGTTTCAATTTATTATTTAATGCTCATGGTTGTGAAATTAAGAAGAAATCTAGAAAAGTAGTTGCAGCAGGGTTAAGGACAAGTGGAAATATCTATAACCTTCATGAGACTAAAAAAAGAGATACAAATGGACATATTTGCTTCATGGGTTAGATTCAAGAAAGTTGGCTATGTAACAGAAGACTTAGTCATATCAATTTTGATAATCTTGCCAAGATCAGAAAAAAATCAAAATGTAAGGAATATGCCTCACATCTCCAAGCCAAACAACACCACTTGAAAAGAATGTCAACTAGGTAAGCAAACCAAGGTCAGTTTTAAATCCAAAGAGTACTATTCTTCTAAGCCTTTAGAACTTGTTCATATTGATTTGTGTGGTCCAACAAGGACAAAGGCATTAAGTGGGGAAAGATATTTTATGCTTTTTATTGATGAATATTCTAGAATGACATGGGTGACTTTTTGAAGCATAAGTCAGAAGCATTTGATAGATTTAGGATCTTTAGAAAGATGGTTAATAAAGAATCAGATTTCAAGATCAAATGTCTGTTGCAAATATGTTCCTAATTGGTGTTGTCATTGGTGCCAATTGTATCCCATTCTAGAAGACTTGTATGTTGAGGATATTGAGAAAATTAGCCATTCCAGAAGAAACAAGTGAGTTACACATCTCTCTATAAGAGACAGTGAAGACAGCACACTTTAGTGAAGTAGATTGCTCTGTATTCCCAGTGAGATGAAGATCAGAGTCTGTAGACCAAAGGGTGTTGTAAAGGATTGTTTGAAATTGCTCTAGTTAAGATTTGAGGGATCCACATGAAGAATTTGTGAAGTTATGGCCATTTGAGTAGAACCAGGTTTTGCAGTTGTTCAGAGGTGAAAGAGTGACAAAAAATTGGTCCGGATTGATCCGTATTGGAATATTATGAGCTGTGGATCTAGAGGTGTGTTTAGGATATCAATGTGTATCCTCAACTCAAGAGGTTCATGGTTTGGAGGTCCGCAAGAAATCTTTCTAGTGTGACAGTCATGATAGTGAGAGTTCTTAAGTTCCTAGATGAAGATGCAAGTGTTTCCGGTGAAGTGAGGTGGTGCGGTTGTTCTTGTTGATTTCATTGTTCTTGTGGTGGTCTCTGGATCGTGTGCCTACTGTGTTGGTGGTCTGCATTGAGGATTGAGCTCATGGTTGAAGATTTGTCCTTGGGTGTTGTTGTTCTTTCCAATCTTGGCCGATTGAATGCTTTGTACATGTTGCAAATGATCTAAGAGAGGTTCTATGAAGTGTGGCATGTTGTTCAAGGAAGATTTGGGTCCCAACTATGTTTGGTCGACAATATAGTGATTCACATTAAGTTAGAAGTTTGTAGTGCCGACCTTGATGTTTATTCCAAGGTTGATGAAAGATATAAATATTGTGGTTGAGTTGTGGAAATGCATCCTCATGCAAAAATGATAAGATCCTAAGAAAGGAAGAAAGGCAGAGTAGAGAAGAGGAAGAGAAAAAAAGGAAGAGCAGTAAAGGATGAGGAGATAGCAAAGAATTGTTTGGGGGAAGAGAAGAAGTATTGTGCACTTCAATGAAACTAAACTTTACATGAAGTCGATGTTGTTTCTCAATTCAATCTTTCTGTGTTTATCATACAATTATCTTGTAGGTAGTGAGCCTCTTTTGAGCAGTGAGCTCTGGGCAGTGTGCCCGAAGGCAAGTGCCTTCCCATTTTCGATTCTTTTAAGAGAGAATAAATCTTGTGGGTTAACACCCACTATGGTTTTCCCTTAACTGGGTTTCCACATAAAAATCTTGGTGTTATGTGTGTTGATTATGTTTCTACTCATGTGTTGTTGATTCATGCTTTAATGGTTATATCATTAATTTGTTTATAAGTGATAAAGAAGATAAGTTGTAGCATAAGATAAAGTTTTGAGACAACTGTTTCACCCACCTCTTAGTTGTCTGCCCTAATTTCAACAATTGGTATTAGAGTCTGTTCCTCTAAAAGAATCTTGACTACTTGAGGAGATCTAGGATGTTGACTTACAAGAAGGATAGTCTGATATTTGATGGACCAAATTACTCTCTTTGGAAGAGTCGCATGGAATTCCATTTGCAATGCATGGGTGATGCTTATTGGTTGATAACTAAGGATGAGTATAAGCCTCCAGAGAAAGGTCCTTCAACTCCAAATCAACTCAAAGATGTTGAAAACAACATTTGAGCTAAAGAAGCTTTGCTGAGTGCCCTGGCTGATACAGAAATGACAAATGTCCTGGAATTGAAAACTGCTCATGAAATATGGAAAATTTTTGAAACTCTATATGAAGGTGATGCATATGTCAAATGTGATAAGTTACAGAGATTGAAGGGTAGATACAAAAATTTGAGGATGAGTGAAGATGAAAATATCACTTCCTACATGCAAAAAGTGAATGAACTTGTGTGCAGTATCAGGTGTGCTAGTGGAACACTGGAAGAATAAGAGATTGTTGGCAAAGTACTCAGATCCTTACCTGCTTCATATAGGCATAGAGTTGCTGCTATTGAGGAGATTAGGACTGTGACAACTGTTACAAGGGATCAGTTGGTTGGAAAGCTCTCAACATATGAAATAAGTGAGTTTGGTGATTCTCTTCCTAAATCCAAATCTGTGTTTAAGGCCAATATTTTTGGAAAGCAAAGATTTGATCTAGGTGAAATCTCTTCAAGAAGACTAACCAGATATGAGAAGGCAAGGAAGGATCTTGAAGAACTTGAAGCCCTTTTTGCCAAAAGACTACCAAGAGGATCCGGTAAGTATGAAGGAAAGTTGTCTTTCAAATGTTTTGCTTTCAATAAGATTGGTCATTTTGCCTCAAGATGTCTGGAGAGGGTTTCAAAGCCAAACCCTAATAGACCTAGGGTTCAGAAGAAATGCTACTATGTCCAAGAAGTTGGTGAAGGAGTCACTGATGATGAATCTAATAAGGGAAATACCTCAGGAAATGAATGGGTGTTCATTGCTATCAAAGAAGAAGATCCAATGCCTACTAAATCTACTAGCTATGTGAATGTGGAAAGAGCCTTGGCTACTTAGGTGGAAGAAAAGGGTGAATGGGTAATTGACAGTGGATGCTCTCATCATATGGTAGGTGATAAGAGTAAATTTGTAAGTATGGAAAGGTATGAAGGTGGAATTGTGAAGTTTGGAGACAATTCAGCTGGTAGAATCCATGGTAGAGGATCCATCTCTCTTGATGGTAAGAATAACACTAATGATATTTTGTATGTAGAAGGGTTGAAGCATAATCTTCTTAGTGTTGGACAATTGGTTGATAAGGGATATGATCTCTAATTCAAGGATGGAAAATGTAGAATTTTGGAAAGCTCCAGAACTAAGATTGCATCTAGTACACAGACTAGAGGTAACATCTTTCATTTAAGTGGTACTGGTAAAAGTTGTTTGATTACTCATATTGGTCAGAGTTGTCTATGGCATAGGAGAATGTGTCATGTAAACTTTGACAACATTGTCAAGATAAGTGTTACTCAGACTATAAGAGATCTTCCAAATCTTGTAAAACCTACCAATAGCATGTGTAAGGAATGTCAATTAGGCAAACAGAACAGAGCTACATTCAAGTGTAAAGAACAATCTTCAAGTGGATTGTTAGAACTTGTGCACACTAATTTGTGTGGTCCTACCAGGATTAGGAGTTTGCAAGGAGACATATACTTTATGTTGCTGATTGATGATCACTCTCGAATGATGTGGGTCACTTTCTTCAGGGAGAAATCAAAGGCTCTTGACAAATTCAAAGTGTTTAAGGCTAGGGTGGAGAAAGAGATTTGTGTGAACATAAAGTGTCTGAGATCTGACAGAGGTGGAGATTTTTCCTCAGGTGAGTTTAATGCATTTTGTGAAAATCATGGAATAAGAAGATAGTTGTCTGCTCCTAGGACTCCTTAGCAGAATGAAGTTGTGGAAAGGAAGAACCAGACTATTCAAGAGGCTCCTAGAACTATGATGATGGAGGCAAATATTCCACATGTCTATTGGAGAGAGGTTATAAGTACTACTATCTACACCCTTAACTGGGTGCAGATCAAAGGTAATTCTGGTAAAACACCTCATGAACTATGGTTTGGTAATGCTCCTTCTATGAAATATTTTAGAGTTTTTGGTAATAAATGCTATATCAAAAGAGATGAAGATCTAGGCAAGTTTGATGCAAGATGTGATGAAGGAATATTTCTGGGTTATTCTAATCAAAGCAAGGCATACCAGTGCTTTAACAAGAGATTGAAAAAGATTATTGAAAGTGCTAATGTCAAGGTTGATGAAAGCAAGCAGAGACCTTCAAGGTTTTGTGGATATGAATCAAATGATCAAAATGAAAGTCCAAATGAAGGAAAGCAAGTTTAGTTTACTCTAGAGAATCTAGTGACTCAAGAAGTTAATGCAAACGTTGAGGAACAAGTTCAAGAATTAGAAGTTGAAGAAAATCTCAAAACTCCCAGGTATGTAACATTGAATCATTCTAAAAATTAGATCATATGAGATAAAAATAAAGGTGTTCAAACTAGAAGAAGAATTGCTGAAGAACAAGAGGTGTATTGTCTGATTTCAAGGATTGAACCAAAATTAGTGAATGAAGCTTATAATGATGAAAGTTGGGTAAAAGCAATGGAAGAAGAATTAATGCAAATTGAAAAGAATCATACTTGGGATCTTGTTCCTATACTTGAAAACAAAAATGTAATTAGAACTAAATGGGTCTTCCAGAATAAATTGAATGAAGATGGTGAAGTTGTGAGAAATAAAGAAATATTGGTGTGCAAAGGATATTCTGAGGTAGAGGGAATTGATTTTGAAAAAACTTTTGCTCTAGTGGCAAGAATTGAAGCAGTCAGATTATTTCTTGCCTTTGCTACTTACAAAGATTTCAAATTTTACCAGATGGATGTCAAGTCAACATTCTTGAATGGAGAGTTGGAAGAAGAAGTCTACATTGAGCAACTAGAAGGATTCCAATTGTCTGATCAAGGAGATAAGGTCTGAAAATTAAAGAAAGCATTGTATGGACTTAAAGAAGCCCCAAGAGCCTGGTATGCAAGATTAGATAAGTATCTGCTAAAGTTAGGCTTTAACAAAGGCACTACTGACAGTAATCTTTATTTTAAAATTGATCATGAATACATCTTGATTGTTGAAGTATTTGTTGATGACATCATCTTTGGTGGAAATGAGAGTATGTGTAAAAAATTTGCTGATCAGATGCAAAGTGAATTTGAAATGTTTATGCTTGGTGAAATGAATTTCTTCTTAGGTCTGCAAGTCATTTAGTCAGAAAAAGGTATCTTCATATCTTAGTCTAAGTATGTGAAAGAGTTGTTAAAAAAGTTTGGAATGGAGGATTCAAAACTAGTGAGTACTCCTATGGTAACTGGATGCAAGTTGAGTAAAGATGATGATTCCCCTAAGGCAAATAAAAAAAGGTATAGATCAATGATTGGAGGACTGCTTTATCTAACTCATACCAGACATGATATTATGAATGTAGTTGGCCTTGTTGCTAGATTTCAAGCTGATCCTAGAGAATCTCATGTTGTAGTAGTCAAAAGAATTTTTAGATATCTAAAATGAACATCTGATTATGGCTTATGGTATCCTAAGGGTGATGATTTCACTCTTCATGCATATATAAATGCTGATTGGGAAGGAGATGTGGATGACAGGAAGAGTACTAGTGGAGGTGCATTTTTCTTGGGAAAGAGATTGGTTTCTTGGTTGAGCAAAAAGTAGGAGGCAATATCTTTGTCTACTGCAGAGGCAGAGTATATAGCAACAAGTAATTGTACTCAAGTTTTGTGGATGAAACAAATGTTGAAGGATATCATAGTCATGTTTGAAGAGCCTATTACAATCTTCTATGATAATTCAAGTGTAATAAACATTTCAAATAATCT
The DNA here is from genome assembly GCA_027924645.1 of Cunninghamia lanceolata. Taxonomy (NCBI): domain Eukaryota; kingdom Viridiplantae; phylum Streptophyta; class Pinopsida; order Cupressales; family Cupressaceae; genus Cunninghamia; species Cunninghamia lanceolata. The sequence continues at coordinate 3,421,555 of BSBN01000771.1, forward strand.
GGTATTGCATTCAAAGATAAAGCACATATCCATCAAGTTTCACTTTTTGAGAGAGAAGGTAAATGAGAATGAAGTTAGATTGGAGTTTGTTTCTTCAAAGGATCAGATTATGGATATCTTCACTAAGCCTCTACCTAAGGATACTTTTGAGTATCTTAGAGTGATGCTAGGGGTTATTACCCTTCTTGTTCAGAACTAAGATGCACTAATGTGCATCAATCTGGTGGAATTCACAGTCATATCTTGTGATTTGGATTGGTGTCAAGGGGGGGCTACTCAAGGGGAGTAGTTAGTATATTTATAGATTAAGAAACAAAAAGAGGAAGAGATGATTGCAAATATGTGCCCTTTACCATTGATGTCAAAGGGGGGAGAAGTCATGTGAAAAACTTGGAAGCAAGTAGTTGCTGGTGAAAGGGGGAGCAATGAAGACAATGGTTGCATGTGTGATAAGACAAAGGGGGAGAAGTTCTTGTCTTGATGGTTGAAACAATTTTTCACATCATATGTTGCCATCAATGACAAAGGGGGAGATTGTTGCAAATATGTGCCTAATCAGTGTTGTCATCGATGTCAACATATCTTTGTTGTCATTGGTGTCAACTATATCCCATTCTAGAAGACTTGTATGTTGATGATATTGAGAAAATTAGCCTCTCTAGAAGAAACAAGTGAGTTACACATCTCTCTGTAAGAGACAATGAAGACAATACAACTCAGTGAAGTAGATTGCTCTGCATTCCTAGTGAGATGAAGATCAAAGTCTGTGAACCAAAGGATGTTGTAAAGGATTGTTTGAAATTGCTCCACTTAAGATTTGAGGGATCTGCATGAAGAATTTGTGAAGTTATGGCCATCTGATTAGAACTAGGTTTTGCAGTTGTTCAGAGGTGATAGAGTGACAAAAAATTGGTCTAGATTGATCTGCATCAAAATATTATTATCTGTGGATCTAAAGGTGTGTTTGGGATGCCAGTGTGTATCCTCAACTCAATAGGTTCATGGTTTGGAGGACCGCAAGCAATCTTTCTAGTGTGACAATCATGACAGTGAGAGTTCTTAAGTTCTTGGATGAAGATGCAAGTGTTTCTGGTGAAGTGAGGTGGTGTGGTTGTTCTTTGTCATGCCCACATTTCCCATGTGGGCATAACATGCAACTCACATGTCATGTCCACATTTGACATGTGGTCATGACATGAAATATGAAAAACTTTTTTGCATGTCCCTAGAACACCCTCGCACGTGCTTGCATGCTCGGTGGCAATACGTGTAAGACGTAAACATGTCAATCAAATTTAGGGAAGTGCATCTACCTACACACTCCCTTGCGTGATGAAAGCCAACTAGGGGGTTTGCGACATGATACACGCCACTACTAGGGTTAGAATAGTTTAAGTTCACAACCCTAAGTTTCCTAGGTGAATGGGATGATCTTAACAGATTGAAACCAAGCCCTAAATTCTAGGAAAATTTTGATAGCATAACACATTTTCGATAATTGAAATAAATATTTTAAAAGAATTCCCAAGGAAAATAATTAAGGAAAAATTAAATAAATGAAGCATAGAATAATTTAAATAAATTCCCAAGGTCAATAAAAGTTATCACTCGTCCAAAAATAAAATTCAAAAATTAAATCAACGGCCAAAACAAAATTAATAATTAAGTCTTTTAATAAATATAATTACAACAATTATATTTATTAAATAACTCAAGCTAAAAGATAAAAAGAGGGGGAAATTTAAAACATCCCATCCCACCAAAATAATAGAATCAATAAAATTAAATTAATTCGACAAAAACGTTTTCCCTAAGAAATTAAATGACAAACCCCACTATATAAATAATAAGGCACCTAAAATAAAATACTAGGCAAGGGATAAGGAATCCAAATAAAATAAAAACAATCCCATTCCCATTTAAATTAAAACCCACTTAGGACAAATTTTCAAACTAAATAAATTTAAAACATAAGGGGCAATAATTCCAAAAAAGTCACAATTGCAAAAGAGAGGGAAGTTCAATTTCCAGTGCACATGGAGGAAAAAATAAAAAGATTAAATAAAATAAATCCCTAATTTCCTTCACCTCCTCCAAGTAGCCCTAACCATTATTATATTAATTTACTCAAAGGGAAGCCCTAATTTCTATTTTATTGTTTTCAAAAAGGAAAACCCTAATAATATTTTATTCATTTCCTTATGGAGTTTTCCCTAACTCTCTTTTGTTCTTTTCTCATGTTTTCTTTTCTTCTCTATAGTTTTTTTTTTTTTTCTTGCCTCCATTGTTGCAAGTTGAAGGCTTGATGAGGAGGCCGCCATGAAAATCTTACACACAGAGGTATATTTTGTGTAAATCTAGCAAGGGTTTCCCCCTTTTTTTGTATATATATATATATATATCTATTTGCAAGGAAATTCAAAGAAAAAGACATACTGGTCATTTGTTAATATATATATATATATATATATATTGTTGTGTTGCAGATATTAAATATATATACAAGAAAATCAATGGCCGAAATGCACAGATGGAGGGTGAAGTTCCATCACCGCTATCGCAGTCTGAGGGCGCCAGAGTGTAGTGAAGGGTTTATGGTGTGGGGAGCGGCGAGAGGGGAAACAGACGGGGTTTTGGCAGGGAGAAGGGGGGTTTGGGGTGTGGGGAGGAGGCGGTGCCTCCACCCACACTTGCGGGTGTGGGTGGAGGCACCGCCTCCTCCCCACACCCTTCTTGTAATAATGGGCTGTGGGCGCCACCGCCCACAGCCACTCCTGCATTTTTGTTGCTTCAACCAAAACTTACAACGTAGCTCATAATCTCCGTTATGGTTCGATCAACATTCTTTCAAGTTTAAAAATATATTTTTCTGTTTTAACAAAAGAATTCAGTTTACTTAAAATATTTATATATATATGTATATTAGTTTGTGTATATATATGTATATCAGATTGTGTATATATATCTATATACAGTGATACACATATACACAAAGTTTGCCACATACAAGTTTATTTAGCATATTTAAAAGTATAAATGTGTATATATATATATATATATTCAAATTTTTTAGTCCAATAGTAAAGTATGAGAAGTCTAAAACAGAGGTATATACTCACTCAAAATGTATATATATATATATATATATATATATATATATGTACCTATACACAGATTTCAAATGGGATCCATTAACCAGATATGAGGCATAAATTAACCAGTAGGTTATATATATATATATATATTTTTGGCAAAAGATTTAAACAATATTATTTTCTATATATATATATATTTGCAACAATCACACATTAACTATTTTATTTCTTTCTTCCCATTTTAGGTATAAAGTGACAATCTATACAAAAATCATTTCAGTTATATTTTTAACAACTCATATGCACAAACAAAAAAATAATAAACATGAAATTTTATTGAAAACATAACAGGAATTGCACATTTATTTTTCCACATAGCATACACTAAAATTTTAATAGCAACACACATTTTTTTTTGAAGTAAAATGACAGCAAAATGTATTTTCTCTTGAATTTCTCTATAAACCAACAAACACAACAGCATGAAAATAACAACAGATTTTGGATAAATATCAAAGAGTACTAACAATATTTTCCTTGTATATAACCAACACATAGGAAAGTTTAATTTGGACTATCATTTACAACAAGACCTCTAAGGCCATGGATTAAATCAGCCAACTAAAAATACAGCAAAAGAGGCAAAAATATCTACTCCCAACTCCATTTTCTCCCAAGAACACCTGTAATAAACACACAAAAGGGAAACCAAGCCACGAAGGAATGCCCTCCTCCCTACCATAGACCTGCAAGAGGGTCACCCCCGAGTTGGGGAGGTAGGATTCACATGGTTGCACACACACACACCACAACAACTAAAATTTTCCAAACACACAAAATAATTCAACTCCCATGGGTTTGCACAATACTAAACTCATGAGAATGAGTTTGATGGGGGTAGGGCTATGGACCCCTCAACTCAAGAGGTCACTCCATGATCCCCAAATCACCAAGTCTCAAGGCCTGAAGCCACAACCACATAATGCATATCTCCAAATAACTCAAAAAAAACTATCATGGTACTCTTGCCATCAAAATGCTCTCACACCATAGAAAAGCCCTCAAGGCTATAAGTATCACAAAATAAGGTGGTGACGTTGAGGAGATTCACTCTCCCCTACCCCATACAAGTTGAGCCTTACCTCCAAATGGAGGTGCTCTCACCAAACTCCCAACCCACACAAAAATGAAAACAACAACCAACATAAAACCACAAACACAACATAAATGAAATATACGAGGGAAATGGCCATAGCCATGGAGCTTACCATTAAAAGCCCTGACAATGGAAGTACGTTTGGTGAAGAGCTCTAAGCTTCTCCAAGTCTCCCAATCTCCAAATTCCTCTAACTCCCAACAAAAGAACTCCAAGAATAGAAAAAAAAATGCTAAATGCAAGAAACCCACACTCCTCTTCAAGAGGAGGTAATATAGGCCTTCCAATTTGGCCTTGAGGAAACTTGTCATCTTCTCCTTCCTCATCCCATGCCACTTGCAAGGGAGAGAAAGTTTGAGGGTGACAAGTGTCACCCTTCAATTCCATCCTATCCCTCACCTTATCCACTTGTGCTCTCACACATGTGTGAGAGACCAAGTGGTGAGGTGGCAATTACCTTCAAGCCTCCATGAGGAAAAGGTATGCCATATGGCATCCTCTTATTCTCCAACAAAGCCATCTCCCTCCAAGATGCTCTCACACCTGTGTGAGAGTCTTAGAGGGAGATCCCACACACTTGGAAGTCTTGGAGAGCTCCCAAGTCTTCTTGGTGAAGGGATCCCCAAACTTTGGGAAGGGAGATGAGTCTTTCCCAAAGCATGACTCATCTCCCATCCTTAGCCATTTCAAAATTCGTCACTTTGACTAAACCTCAATTTAGAGTGACCAAAAGTGAGTTACCCAAGGTTTAGTTAGTCAAAATTGACCCTAGACCCAAGGGTAACCACCTAGGGTAAGTTTTGGGACACTAAGGTACACCTAGGGAGTCATAAATTCACTTTAAATGGCCCATAAATGAAAACAATACCAAGTGATGTAAAACAATAAAAAATATATAACACATGATATAAATTAATTTAACAAAAAGGGGTACTAGGACAAAATAATTAATCAAGCAAGTACTCAAACAAAATCCGATCAAACATGATCCTCATCCCTTTTGGGAATGGATCGGTTTCATAGGGAATAACATATGTGTGAACACTACCTCTGATTTCCCATGGCCTAGGAATATAATCCTGCACAACTAGATCAAGTGTCAATCATATCATGAATAATCATAGCCAAAGAAACTAAAATTAAATTTGTGTCATTGCATATTAATCATTCACAACATAATTCAAGATTAAACTGCATTTTTTTAATCTAATGTCACATAATCATCATCAATTAATGAATCCACATAATAAACTAAAAATCACATCTATAATCATCATCTAATATATCTCACATGTCTTATCTCATCATAGCATCAAAATATGATTTAAATCGAATCACCACATGGTCTAATCAATGTCAAACTAGAATCAGGAGATATATAATCAACTTTGTATAATGAAACAATAGTCTCTAAAAGTCTAATAATGTCACCAACTGTAATATGAAATGATCAAAATAAGGAAGGAAAATAATCAGTCTCACATCCTCCCCCCTAAGACTAAACTTCCTCCTAGAAGTCATCAAAAAGGTGAGGATAGAGTGCCCTCAAACTAGCTGCATCCTCCTAAGTAGTTGTGACCTTGTCATAATGATCCCACTAGACCCTAACTTGGTCTATCTCTTGACCTCAAAGGCCCAGTGTCTGATGAGCCAATATGTGAATTGGCTCCAAAGCCAACTACCCGTCCGCCTCTACCTATAGAGTACTCTAGTCCAATACATGAGATAAATTAGATATATATCACCTCAATACAAAAATATGAAAGACATTGTGGATACGCGACAGGTTAGGTGGCAACTCTAGACTGTAGGCAACAGGTCTTATCCACTCCAAGATCTCAAAAGGTCCTACAAATTGTGGTGCAAGCTTAGAGCCCTTTCCACAATGGATTAGACTCTTGTGTGGCTGCACTCTAAGGAATACTCTATCCCCAACTGAGAAGCTCCGATCAAGTCTCTTAGCATCAGCATACTTCTTCTATCTATCCTATGCCTCCTGAAGTCTCTATCTAATTAGTGTGACCTGTTGCTCCATATCTTGAACCACCTCTGGACCAATGGCAACCTTGTCCTTTACCTAATCCCAAATCAATGGTGTCCTGCATGGTCTGTTGTATAAAGCCTGAAAAGGAGGCATACCCAATGAGTTGTGATGCCCATTATTGTAGGCAAACTCAACTAGATACAGATACTCCTCCTATCTAGACTGATGGTCCATAACATACATACAAAGCATGTCCTCCAACACCTGATTCACCCTCTCTGTCTGACCATCTGTCTTGGGGTGATATGAAGAACTAAAGTTAAGTTGTGTGCCCAATGCCTACTGCAAAGCTCTCCAAAAGTTTGAAGTGAACACTAAATCCCTGTCAAAAATGATGTGGTGAGGTACCCCATGCAATCTCATAATATTGTCCAAGACTACTCTCGCTACTGCTGGTGCATTGTATGTCATGTGTACAGGTGAGAAATGTGCCACCTTGGTCAACTTGTCAACTACCACCATGATGGTATCATGGCGACACAAAGACATAGGAAGACCAACAATGAAATCCATGGAAATGGTGTCCCATTTCCACTCAAGTATCTCGTGAGGTATAAAAGACCCACTAGATGTTGATGCTCGGCCTTGACCCTCTAGCACTCATGGCATTGAGAAACAAACTCTGCAATATCCTGTCTCATACCCGTCCAATGGTACAACTGTCGTAGGTTAGCATGCATCTTCTTCACCCTCAAATGTGCCGCATATGGTGCTCTGTGAGCCTATTATAACACTATAGTATGTAGGTCACCTACGCGGGGTACATAGATGTGTTGTCGATGATGAAGTAACCCATCTGCCTCAAGTGAGTACCCTGCAAACTTGCCCACAAGGGCCCTCTATGAATGGATCTCCTGCTGTACCTCAAGAAACCACTCATCCTCAGGTAGATGCTAAATAATGCATCCTCTCAAGTCCACACTCAGAGTCAAGGTCAAGATCTCGTGGCACCTCTGACTCAATGTGTCAGCTACCACATTCTCCTTCCCTTTGATGTAGTGGACATCAAAGTCATACTCACAAAGAAACTCCATCTAATGCCAGTGATGGGCATTCAGATTTGACTGTGTAAATATATACTGAAGGCTGTGGTGATCTAAATGAAGCTCAAAGTGACAACCCAATAAGAAATGTTTCCAATGGACTAGAGCATGAACCACTAATGCAAGCTCTAAATCATGAGTGGGGTAGTTCAACTCATGGGTCTTTAGCTTTCACAACTCATATGTGATCGCTCTACCACTTGCATAAGTATGGCTCCCAAACCCTCAAGCAATACATCTGTGCAAACCATACAATCTGTTGTTGGATCAGGAACCGCTAAAATGGGAGCACTGGTAAGATGCTCCTTGAGGACCCTAAAGGCCCTCTCACACTATTCAGTCCATAAAAAACTCTTCCCTTTCCGCTAAAGAGAAGTGATGGGGTGCGCTATTTGAGAAAAACCCTAAAAAAATTTATGGTAATAACCAACTAACCCTATAAAACTTCTGACCTCTGTCACACTGGTGGGTGCTGGCCAATCTCTGATAGCCCTAATCTTCGATGGATCTACTAAGATTTCATCACCAGATAGGATGTGCCCCAAATACTGTACCTCTATCTTGAAAAATGCACACTTTGCAAAGTTCCCATAAAGATTTTTCTCTCTCAAACACTATAGAACCTAATGTAGGTGCTCCTCATGCTCCTCCTTGATCCATGAATAGATCAATATGTCATCAAGGAAAATAAACATGAACTGATCCAAGTAGGTATGGAACACCCCATTCATGAGACTCATCAACACTACAGGGGTATTCGTCAAACTGAAGGGGACCACAGTAAAGTCCGGAAGGTAGTCTTATGGATGTCTGCCTTTATGATATGCAACTGATGGTAACTGGACTTTAGGTTAATCTTAGAGAACACCCTAGCTCCCTACATCTGATCGAAGAGATTGTCAATCCTAGGTAGAGGATAACAGTTCTTCACTGTCACCTTATTCAACTGCCTATAATCCATGCATAATGGAAGAGACCCATCCTTCTTCTTCATGAAGATGATAGGAACGCCCCAAGATGAAACACTTAGTCAGATGTGCCCCTTCTTGAGCAAGTCCTCAAGCTGTAACTTGAGCTCTGTGAGCTCATGAGTGGTCATCCTGTAGGGTGCATGAGACACTGCATCAGCACCCAACACTAAGTCAATATAAAAGGCTACCTCACGATGGAGTGGCATCCTCGGTAACTCTACTGGAAACACATCAGCAAACTCTCTTAGGATGGGATGGTCATCCAAAGATGCCTCAGGCTCATTCTCTGATCTGTCACTAACTATAATAGCAAACATCTGGCATCCCTTCTGCATGCAGTACTTAAGCTACTAAGTGGATATCATACGCACTACTGTGGGCTTCTAAATGCCCACTATGTCAACTGAGGTACCATGATCGTCTAAGTAGATAATCACCTTTCAGCAACAATCTAGCTTGGCTCGATTAGCCACAAGCCAGTCCATACCCAAAACAATATCGTAGGATCCTAATGTCATAACTCTAAGGTCACATACTGTGGAAAAGGGTCCCAAAGAAATCACACAGTTGTGGACTAAGGCATCTATTGTCATCTTGGCCCCTGAGGCCAACTCAACCACCCACCTATCACCTTGCCTAGAGGCCACCAGCCTACAATGCTCCACTAACGATAGAGATATGAAAGAGTCAGTAGCACCAAAGTCAAAAAGAATAGAAATGGGGACACCCCCTATCATACCTGATGTCTCAATCACTAATGCTTGGAAATTAGCCTGGTAGTTATCTACCACTGCGAACATATGGTGGGACCTACCCACATCTCCAACCATTTGCTCTGATCCTCCTAAATGAGGTTGCCCCCTGCTGTAAAGCCCTGTGGACACTCTCTGGCTAGATGTACCACTCCACCACACACATAACATGGGCCCCTAGCCTATACCTATCTAGTTTGAGTCCTACTCAGCTGCTGCTATCTAGATCTACCTGTGGACCCCTGTGAACCCCTGTATGACTGTTGCGACCTCGCGGGTCTCGCAGGTGGTCCCTACTACTACCAACTTTGATTATGCCCCCCATGTACCCTCTACTATGGCTTGGATCTCTGCTATTGTTGTGGGGGCCTCGGAGGTAAGGATGCAGAACTAAATCCTCCTCTCTAAGGTGGTAGTGGTGGTCTGCGGTAACTCTGCTGATGCTGCTGCTGCCCACGATCCTGAAACTAAGGGTGTGAACTCTACCCTCATCCTTGTATCTCCTTGGCTATGTATGCCTTCTCGGTAGCATCACTTAATGTATGGGGGTCTGCCATGTGTATAGGCCCTGCTACGCTATGGTTCAATCCTCTAATCAACTTATGAACCAGTAGTTTCTTGTCATGGAGATACTCTGCATATTGAAACAACTAGGTGAATCTACCCTCATACTGTGCAACGGTAAGCCCTCTCTGCTAAAGGTCATGAAAATCATCTATGCAATGCTGCCTATTGTGATCTGATAAATATCGTGCATTGAAGCGCTTAATGAAGGTCTCCCATGTGAGTGTGTCTAATGATAGTTGGCGCTTGCAATCCTCAGTGTGCCACCAAGTAGCTACTGCATCTCATAATAGGTGGACTACCACACGTGCCTTCATGTTGCCCTCGTAAGGATGCATCATGAAGCATCTGTCTAAGCTAATGAGCTAGGCCTCTGCCTTAGCTCCCTCTATGGTCCTGATGAATGTAGGAGGATTCAGCCTCAATAAATCTCTGATGGGATCTCCTCGATCTTTGTACCCTCTGATAGGCTCATCTGCATAATAATTATAAGGCCTATGAACAATCTGCTCCACTCTCACTGCCTCCTCACACCTAGCATGACATGGAGGGCTCTTGCTACGGGCCCTGTTAAATGATCCAACCTCCTCTGCCATCGTATCTGGTGCCTAAAACATATGGCTTCACACATGGTGCCTCTCACAGCTCGACGTGGGGCTCCACACGTGACTTTGCTTGTGGCTCCATGCATGGCTCCTCTCGTAGATCAACATGGAGCTCAACACGTGGCTCTATGCATGGCTCAACTGCGGTCGGTGGTAGCCTATCTAACACTACCTGAAGAGCCTGCAATATCTGTGGTCCAATATCTGGTATAGGTAGGGCTGGTGGTGCCTATGGTACCTGTGGGGCTGACGGTGCCCTTCCCTCAGCTGAAGAATCACTATGAACCTCTACAGACTCCGTGCGGCATGAATGTGCTCGCCAAACTCTTCAGGGAGGAATCCTACAAAAAAATGAGGTAACAACAAATTAATCAAAGTTACAGAATAATAATGTGCCCTAAACAAGGCTAGTGTTTAAACTTGGGCTCTAATACCAAATGTCATGCCCACATTTCCCATGCGGTGATGACACGCAACACACGTGTCATGTCCACATTTGACATGTGGTCATGACACGAAATACAAAAAACTTTTCTGCATGTCCCTAGAACCCCCTTACACATGCCTACGTGCTCGGTGGCAATACGCGTAAGGCGTAAACATGTCAATCAAATTCAGGGAAGTGCGTCTACCTACGCACTCCCCTACATGATGAAAGCCAACTAGGGGGTTTGCGACATGATACACGCCACTACTAGGGTTAGAATAGTTTAAGTTCACAACCCTAAGTTTCCTAGGTGAATGGGATGATCTCGACAGATTGAAACCAAGCCCTAACTCTAATGCATAGATGAAATGAACAAATAAAATACGAAATCAATGGCATGATGGTCGCAAGATAAGATGGAGTGATTAAATGAACGTCACAAGATGCCGTAAAAATAAAACCCTAAATTCTAGGAAAATTTTGATAGCATAACGTATTTTTGATAATTGAAATAAATATTTTAAAAAGAATTCCCAAGGAAAATAATTAAGGTAAAATTAAATAAATGAAGCATAGAATAATTTAAATAAATTCCCAAGGTCAATAAAAGTTATCACTTGTCCAAAAATAAATTTTGAAAATTAAATCAACGGCCAAAACAAAATTAATAATTAAGCCTTTTAATAAATATAATTACAACAATTATATTTATTAAATAACTCAAGCTAAAAGATAAAAAGAGGGGGAAATTTAAAACATCCCTTCCCACCAAAATAATAGAATCAATAAAATTAAATTAATTCGACAAAAACGATTTCCCTAAGAAATTAAATAACAAACCCCACTAGATAAATAATAAGGTGCCCAAAATAAAATACTAGGAAAGGGATAAGGAATCCAAATAAAATAAAAACAATCCCATTCCCAGTTAAACTAAAACCCACTTAAGACAAATTTCCAAACTAAATAAATTTAAAACATAAGGGGCAATAATTCCAAAAAGGTCACAATTGCAAAAGAGAGGGAAGTTCAATTTCCCGTGCACATGGAGGGAAAATAAAAAAGATTAAATAAAATAAATCCCTAATTTCCTTCACCTCCTCCAAGTAGCCCTAACCATTATTATATTAATTTACTCAAAGGGAAGCCCTAATTTCTATTTTATTGTTTTCAAAAAGGAAAACCCTAATATTATTTTATTCATTTCCTTATGGAGTTTGCCCTAACTCTCTTTTGTTCTTTTCTCATGTTTTATTTTCTTCTCTATAGTTTTTTTTTTGCTTGCCTCCATTGTTGTAGGTTAAAGGCTTGATGAGCAAGTCGCCATGCAAATCTTACACAGAGAGGTATATTTTGTGTAAATCCAGCAAGGGTTTCCCTTTTTTTTGTATATATATATTTGTAGGGACATTCAAAGAAAAAGACACACTGATCATTTGTTTATATATATATATATATTGTTGTGTTGTAGATATTATATATATATACAGGCAAATCAATGGCTGAAATGCATAGACAAAGGGCGAAGTTCCATCACCATTGTCGCAGGTCTGAGGGCACCGGAGTGTAGTGAAGGGCGAGAGGGGAAACAGACAGGGTTTTGGCAGGGAGAAGGGGGGACGAGGCGGTGCCTCCACCCACACCCGCGAATGTGGGTGGAGGCACTGCCTCCTCCCCACACCCTTGCAATAATGGGTTGTGGGCGCCACCGCCCAGAGCCACTCCTACATTTTTATTGCTTCAACCAAAACTTACAACGTAGCTCATAATCTCTGTTATGGTTTGATCAACATTCTTTCAAGTTTTAAAATATATTTTTCTATTTTAACAAAAGAATTTGGTTTACTTAAAATATTTAAATATATATATATATATGTATATCAATTTGTATATATATATATACAGTAATACACATATACAAAAAGTTTGCCATAGATCAGTTTATTTAGCATATTTAAAAGTATAAATGTATGTATATATATATACACATTCAAATTTTTCAGTCCAATAGTAAAATATGAGAAGTCTAAAACAGAGGTATATACTCACTCAAAATGTATTTATATATGTATGTGTATATATATACATATATATACAGATTTCAAATGGGATGCATTTGTAGGAATACACTCAACACTGAGAGGGGGGGTGAATCAGTGTTGTTAACAATTTTAACACTTTTTACTCCTTTTCTTAATATAAATTCACTAATGTAGAATTCTTCAGATAGAAGAAAGAAAAATATGCAGAGTATCAAAACAAAACTTGACACAAGAAATTTCCCGAGTGGAAAACCCTCCTGGGGTATAAAAACCACTCAACTGCCTCACTGGCTTAACTCAAATTTCTGATTACAATTGTTTCACTGACATTACAATTCTGCCTCACTGGCATATTGTACTTCTCTGCATGTCTCACTGACATTACAACATCACATTCAATGAAAATTATAACTTAGGGGATTTCCCTGTTTCAATAAAAACAAAAACCTTATTTCTCCCTTTAAAAACAAACAGAATATATTCTTAGCATTCAACCTTCAACTGTCTTCAACATCTATAATCATTCAATTTTGATCTTCAATATACTTCTTACCTCTGCAAAACTGTCTCATACTAATTTACCAATTCTTGAACTTTCTCCCTGTGCAAAAACTGAACAATTGACCTTCTCTAAGAAATTATTGTCTTTTATCAATTTCACTTTATCTGAACAAACATTAATCCATCTTGATCATTGAATGACTCTATCCATTTATTGAACCAATTTTCTTTCAAAACTTCAACATTATTCCCTGAAAAAATTGTTTCTTCATACCTGCAAAAATATATTTCAAAACAAAAAATCATACTCAAAAATTTCTTGCAACCTTCAATCTCATCTCTTCTCTGCAATCTCACATCCCTGCCATACCAAAAATCAAATCTTATACAAGATAAGATTCCATCATATATTCTCTTCAAAAAAACTGTTCAACTTCAACATCATGTTGTTTTATTTTCTCAAACTTATCACATTCTCTTATGAAAATCAAACAACAAAACAGAAAAAATAAAATCCCCTTCGAAGAGCTCTGCCTTTTCATATTCTTCTTAATTAGAAACCTTCTTAATCTTACTCTTTCCTTCACACAAAAATCAACTTCATTGCCCCTTGAACTTCGGTGGGAAAAGTCAAAAAATAACATGTTTTATTGCCTTTTAATGAACAGTGAACGTCAAGTTTAACAAAGTAAACTGACCGTTTGAAAAACTTTCTAATTTAAAACACATCCCTCCGATGTGTGGTGCACGCCAATCTCACATTAAATTGTGATCGTTGGATGCAAAGGCTTAAAACACAACTTACATCCACCGTTTGCGCTAGGAGATCGGGGTCCATGTGACTTACCCCATCACGACTAAAGCCACCTTCGACCGGTCACCAATTAAATGAAACCTGCTAACAACGGTCAATTCAAAATTATAACATAAAGTGCAAACAAAGGTGACGGGAAGATTATGATTACTTTGAAATGAGTGGTAATCACATTTGTTCAAAGCTTGTTAGGTATTGATCACTAACCACACTTGTCACTCCAAGAAATCTAATCATCATAATATCTTTAACTCAGCAAAATGAACCATATTGTATCAGATTTATAAAATTATGATGCCACTGTCATGATATCAATCTAAATGAAATTAATATAATGCATATGCAATGAATGCCACTATTAACTTTTGTAAACCATATTAACTTTTGTCAAATGATACAAGCCCTTGCCCTGATTCAAATATTGATAATATGCAATGAATGTCATCCACTGAAATGACTAAGTCACAGAACAACTTCACACAAGATCAACATTGATGTCATTACCATGAAGGACCACTGAAAGATCAAAACTGAGAGATCTAACAACCATTGTCACTGATGCAGACCATATCACTGAACTGAAAAACCATTGCCATTGATGAAGACCATGTCACTGATGAAGACCATTCATAAAGCCAACCTTATGAAAAATCCTTCACAACACTGTCAACTGCATCTTGTTAAAACTGTGAAATGCAACATCCTGATATCCTGATATTTTGACATCAATGAAAAGACAACATCCTAAACCATATTAACCAAGTATAAATGTATGTATGTATGTATATATATATATATATATACACATTCAAATTTTTTAGTCCAATAGTAAAATATGAGAAGTCTAAAACAGAGGTATATACTCACTCAAAATGTGTATATATATATATATATATATATATATATACAGATTTCAAATGGGATGCATTAACCAAATATGAAGCATAAATTAACCAATAGGTTATATATATATTTTTTTGCAAAAGATTTAAACAGTATTATTTTCTATATATATATTTCAACAATCACACATGAACTAGTTTATTTCTTTCTTCCCATTTCAAGTATAAAGTGACAATCTATACAAAAATCATTTTAGTTATATTTTTAACAACTCATATGCACAAACAACAAAATAATAAACATGAAATTTTATTGAAAACATAATAGGAATTGCACATTTATTTTTCCACATAGCATACACTAAAATTTTAACAGCAACAGATACATATATATTTTTTTAAGTAAAATGACAGCAAAATGTATTTTCTCTTGCATTTCTCCATAAACCCACAAACACAACATCATGAAAATAACAACAAATTTTGGATAAACATCAAAGAGTACTAACAATATTTTCCTTGTATACAACCAACACATAGGAAAGTTTAATTTGGACCATCATTTACAAGACCTCTAAGGCCATGGCTTAAATCAGCCAACTAAAAATATAGCAAAAGAGGCAAAAAAAATCTACTCCCAACTCCATTTTCTCCCAAGAACACCTGCAATAAACATTCAAATTTTTTAGTCCAATAGTAAAATATGAGAAGTCTAAAATAGAGGTATATACTCACTCAAAATGTGTATACACACACACACACACACACACACACACACACACACACACACACACATATATATATATATATATATATTTCAAATGGGATGCATTAACCAAATATGAGGCATAAATTAACCAATAGGTTACATATATATTTTTTTGCAAAAGATTTAAACAATATTATTTTCTATATATATATATATATATATATATATATATATATATATATATATATATATATTTCAACAATCACACATGAACTAGTTTATTTCTTTCTTCCCATTTCAAGTATAAAGTGACAATCTATACAAAAATCATTTTAGTTATATTTTTAACAACTCATATGCACAAACAGCAAAATAATAAACATTTAATTTTATTGAAAACATAATAGGAATTGCACATTTATTTTTCCACATAGCATACACTAAAATTTTAAGAGCAACAGATATATTTTTTCTTTTTAAGTAAAATGACAGCAAAATGTATTTTCTCTTGCATTTCTCCATAAACCCACAAACACAACAGCATGAAAATAACAACAAATTTTGGATAAACATCATAGAGTACTAACAATATTTTCCTTGTATACAACCAACACATAGGAAAGTTTAATTTGGACCATCATTTACAACAAGACCTCTAAGGCCATGGCTTAAATCAGCCAACTAAAAATATAGCAAAAGAGGCAAAAAAAATCTATTCCCAACTCCATTTTCTCCCAAGAACACCTGCAATAAACACACAAAAGGGAAACCAAGCTGCGAAGGAATGCCCTCCTCCCTACCATAGACCCGTAAGAGGGTCACCCCCGAGTTGGGGAGGTAGGATTCACATGGTTGCACACACACACCACAAAAACTAAAATTTTCCAAACACACAAAAGAATTCAACTCCCATGGGTTTGCACAATACTAAACTCATGAGAATGAGTTTGATGGGGATAGGGGAGTGGACCCCTCAACTCAAGAGGTCACTCCATAATCCCAAAATCACCAAGTCTCATGGCCTCAAGCCACAACCACATAATGTATATCTCCAAATAACTCAAAAAAAACTATCATGGCATTCTTGCCATCAAAATGCTCTCACACCATAGGAAAGCCCTCAAGGCTATAAGTAACACAAAATAAGGAGGTGACCTCGAGGAATTCACTCTCCCCTACCCCATACAAGTTGAGCCTTACCTCTAAATGGAGGTGCTCTCACCAAACTCCCAACCCACACAAAAATGAAAACAACAACCAACATAAAACCACAAACACAACATAAATGAAATATACGAGGGAAAATGGCCATAGCCATGGAGCTTACCTTTAAAAGCCCTAACAATGGAAACATGTTTGGTGAAGAGATCCAAGATTCTCCAAGTCTCCCAATCTCCAAATTCCTCTAACTCCTAACAAAAGAACTCCAAGAATAGAAAAAAAAATGCCAAATGTAAGAACCCCACACTCCTCTTCAAGAGGAGGTAATATAGGCCTTCCAATTTGGCCTTGAGGAATGAGAAGGTGACACTTGTCACCTTATCCTTCCTTATCCCATGCCATTTGCAAGGGAGAGGAAGTGTGATGGTGACAAGTGTCACCCTCCAATTCCATCCTATCCCTCACCTTATCCACTTGTGCTCTCACACATGTGTGAGAGACCAAGTGGTGAGGTGGCAATTCCCTTTAAGCTTCCATGAGGATAAGGGATGCCATATGGCATCCTTTTATTCTCCAATAGAGCCATCTCCCTCCAATATGCTCTCACATGTGTGTGAGTCTTGGAGGGAGATCCCACACACTTAGGAGTCTTGGAGACCTCCCAAGTCTTCTTGGTGAAGGGATCCCCAAACTTTGGGAAGGGAGACGAGTCTTTCCCAAAGCACGACTCATCTTCCACCCTTAGCCATTTCAAAATTTGTCACTTTGACTAAACCTCAGTTTAGAGTGACCAAAAGTGAGTTATCCCAAGGTTTAGTTAGTCAAAATTGACCCTAGACCCAAGGGTAACCACCTAGGGTAAGTTTTGGGACACTAAGGCACACCTAGGGAGTCATAAATTCACTTCAAATGACCCATAAATTAAAACAATACCAATTGGTGTGAAACAATAAAAAATATACAACACATGATATAAATTAATTTAACAAAAAGGGGTACTAGGACAAAATAATTAATCAAACAAGTACTCAAACAACATCTGATCAAACGTGATCCTCATACCTCTTGGGAATGGATCAGTTTCACAGGGAATAACATATGTGTGAACACTACCTCCGATTTCCTGTGGCCCGGGAATATAATCCTGCACAACTAGATCAAGTGTCAATCATATCACGAATAATCATAGTCGAAGCAGCTGAAATTAAATTTGTGTCATTGCATATTAATCATTCACAACATAATTCAAGATTAAACTACATTTTTTATCTAATCTCACATAATCATCATCAATTAATGAATCCACATAAGAAACTAGAAATCACATCTATAATCATCAGCTAATATATCTCACATGTCTAATCTCATCATAGCATCAAAATATGATTTAAATCAAATCACCACATGGTCTAATCGATGTCAAACTAGAATTAGGAGATATAATCAACTTTGCATAATGGAACAATAGTCTCTAAAATCCTAATAATGTTGCTATCTATAATGTGAAACGATCAAAATAAGGAAGGAAAATAATCAGCCTCACATTCTTGTTGATTTCATTATTCTTGTGGTGGTCTCTAGATCATGTGCCTACTATATTGGTGGTCAACATTGAGGATTGAGCTCGTGATTGAAGATTTGTCCTTGGGTGTTGTTGTTCTTTCCAGTCTTGGCTGACCATATGCTTTGTGCATGTTGTGGATGATCTAAGAGAGGTTCTATGAAGTGTGGCATGTTGTTCGATGAAGATTTGGGTCCCAGCTATGTTTTCCTGATAGTAGAGTGATTTGCATTAAGTCAGATGTTTGTAGTGCTGACCTTGATGTTTAATCCAAGGTTGTTGAAGGATATAAATATGTGTGGTTGACTTGTGGAAATGCATCCTTGTGCAAAAATGATAAGATCCTAAGAAAGGAAGAAAGGTAGAGCAGAGAAGAGGAAGAGAAAAAAAGGAAGAGCAATAAAGGATGAGGAGATAGCGAAGAAGTGTTTGGGGGCAGAGCAGAAGTATTGTGCGCTTCAATGGAACTAAACTTTGCATGAAGTAGATGTTGTTTCTCAGTTCAATCTTTCTGTGTTAATTATACAATTATTTTGTAGGCAGTGAGCCTCTTCTGAGTAGTGAGCTCTGGGAAGTGCACTTGAAGGAAAGTGCCTTCCTATTTTCTATTCTTTTAACAAAGAATAAATCTTGTGGGTTAACCCCCACCGTGGTTTTCCCTTAACCGAGTTTCCACATAAAAATCTTAGTGTTATGTGTGTTGATTATGTTTCTGCTCATGTGTTGTTGATTCATGCTTTCATGGTTATATCATTAATTTATTTATAAGTGATATAGAAGATAAAGTTTTGAGACAATTGATTCACCCCCTCTCAGTTGTTTGCCCTAATTTCAATAATGTCTAAGATCATATACGGGTGGAGAGTATATATCCAAAGTTTGAAGATTATTGTGAGTCATAGCATCAAGAGACAGTATTTAGCCCCTAGAACTCCACAACAGAATGGAGTAGCTAAAAGAAAGAATAGAACTGTGAAGGAGATGGCAAGGTCAATGCTCCATGATGCAAATCTACCTAACACTTATTGGAAGGAAGTCATTCATATAGTAGTGTATACTCTGAATAGAGTACAACTGAGGGTAAAATCTAACCATACTCCTTATGAATTATGGTATGGTAGGTTGGCAAATGTTGGATACTTTATAATTTTTGGCAGTAAATGTTTCATTAAGAGAGATGATGATAATTTGGGGAGTTTTGAGTCTAGGAGTGATGAGGGCATATTTTTAGGCTATTCTACACATAGTAAAGCCTATAAATGTTTTAACAAAAGACTTAAATGAGTAATAGAAAGCACTAATGTCAAAGTGGATGAAAGTTTGCAGCCTTGTGTATAGCAGATTGCAGATAAAGAAGGTCATATTTCAGAAAAAGAGGTGGAAGTTCAAGAGCAAGAAGGTGCTCTTGAAAAGCCTGTGGAAACCACAGCCAAAACTCCATCAAAGACACTACAAAGAGATCATCCACAAGAGCTAATCATTGGAGATAGAAATACTGGTGTTAAAACAAGGAGGAGACTTGCTACCACAAGTGATCAAGCACATGTATGCTTGATATCAGAAATGGAGTCAAAAAACTATATGGAGGCCAGCAAGGATGACTTCTGGATTAAAGCCATGGAAGAAGAGATAAATCAGATAGAGAAGAACAAGACATGGGAACTTGTTCCTAGACTTGATGGTAAGAATGTCATTGGGGCAAAATGGGTTTTTAGGAATAAACTTGATGATAAGGGAAAAGTAGTTATATAAATAAAGCTAGACTTGTTTGTAAGGGTTATTCTCAAGTTGGGATTGATTTTGATGAAACTTTTGTACCTGTGGATAGACTTGAAGCAATAAGAATGTTTTTAGTTTTTTCTATTTACAAAAATTTCAAGGTCTTTCAAATGGATGTCAAATCTACTTTTCCCAATGGTGATCTTGAGGAAGAGCTTTATATGGAGCAACCTGAGGGTTTTGAGTGTGAAGGCAAACTAGATCTTGTGTATAGGTTGAAAAAGGCCTTGTATGGCTTGAAACAAGCCCCAAGAGCATGGTATTATAGATTGGATAAGTACTTGTAAGGGCAAGGATTCACCAAAGGTGGAGTGGATAGCAACTTGTATTTTATTGCTAAAGGTGAGGATATCTTGGTTGTTGTGGTTTATGTTGATGATATCATTTTTGGAAGCAATAATGATAACATGTGTCATTCTTTTCCTGATATTATGAAATCTGAGTTTGAGATGTCTATGCTTGGAGAATTGTATTTCTTCCTTGGTTTACTATTTTCACAGCTTGAAAAAGGGATTTTTATCTCACAAGTTAAGTATGCCAAAGAAATGCTCAAAAGATTTCAGATGGATGAGAGTAGACTAGTTGGTACTCCTATGGAAACAAGATGCAAACTAAGCAAAAATGATGATTCACCTGAGGTAGATCAGTCTTTATATAGATCCATGATAGGTAGCCTCTTATATCTAATAGCTTCTAGGCCTAATATCATGCAGGTTGTGTGCTTGGTGGCAAGGTTTCAATCATTTCCTAAACAATCTCACTTAAATGCAGTTAAAAGGGTCTTTAGATACCTTAAAGGGACTCTTTATTTTGGATTGTGGTATCCTAGACATAATGATTTTAATCTTCTTCCCCATACTGATGTTGATTGGGCAGGATGTCCTGATGATAGGAAGAGTACAAGTGGTGCAACCTTCTTCCTTGGTGGTAGATTAGTGGCTTGGCATAGTAAAAAGAAAGATTGTGTTTCTTTACCAACTACAGAAGCTGAGTATGTTGTAGCATCCTCTTGTTGCACTCAAGTCCTTTGGATGATTC
The DNA here is from genome assembly GCA_027924645.1 of Cunninghamia lanceolata. Classification (NCBI taxonomy): domain Eukaryota; kingdom Viridiplantae; phylum Streptophyta; class Pinopsida; order Cupressales; family Cupressaceae; genus Cunninghamia; species Cunninghamia lanceolata. Next base: position 3,442,659 of record BSBN01000771.1, read on the forward strand.
AGTCACTTCAAGCTACCAAAGTGGTTTTTACTAAACTCATTTCCATTCTTTGTGACAACACTAGCTTAATTAATATTTTAAAGAATCCAGTCATGCATTCTAGGACTAAACATATCTCCATTAGATACCATTTCTTAAGAGAGAAGGTTCTTGCAAATGATGTGGTTCTGGATTATGCACATACATCAGATCAAATTGCTGATATCTTTACAAAGCCTTTGCCTAAAGAAGTGTTTGAGTCCTTGAGACAAAGGTTAGGGGTATTGTTACTATCTTCTCTTCAATGATTTCATCATGGTATTGGATTTAGGAGGAGTTATTGTGTAGTTTCTTGCAGTCCTGAAGTCCATACTTGTGTTATGAGATAGTCCAATAAGATATTCTATGTTTCTTGCTTCATACTGCCTAATGCAAAGTTGGTTGAATGATTTCAGATTCATCTAGGTTTGGCAGAGACTTACATAGTGTTTGACAAGGTTACATTATCCTTTTTGACTGGGGGAGGTCTTTCTTGTACTCCTTGGGCATCAATGCCAAAGGGGGAGATAATGAATGCTTGTGTTTTGACAGTAAAATTGGTGATAAGTATTTTTAGTAATAGTGCCCATTTTAGTGATAAATATTGTTCATAGCACAATGATAACAATGATATTGTTTTGATTTACAGTGGGAAATGAATTTATGGTGTTGTAGTGACCATTCTTCTAACAGTGATAAATGATTCATGTTTGTTATTGTAGTGACAGTGATAAGTGATTCAAATCATAATGATCTCTCCTTGACAACAGTAACTTTGTAGTGCTCTGTTTTGACTTGCTCTGTAATGCATTGAGATGACAATGAGGTGTAGTGTCAATGAAGTTTGAAGTTGTGGCAATGAGTATACAAGATAACAAGTTGAAATAGCTTGCCATCAAGGCCAAGTGGGAGAATGTTGACTTGGGTCCCTTGTGGTGGCATTGATGTCAATGGTTGGTGTTGATGTTCTTCCTTCATTTCATCATACTAGTGTCTTTGTATAATCTCCTCTTCATTTTCTCAATCATCCCTCAAACTATGTATTATTCCCTTCTGATTGTAATGATATCACTCATGTCTGATGGAAATCTTATAGGTTTGTTTTGAAATCATATTGGTCTTGCAACATAAGCCTTGAAGGTTAGGAATCAGTGTGAGCTTCTCTGTACCTATTTTGGTTAGTGATTATTGACTCTTTTGTGCCCCTTCTTGTCATTCAAGTTCTTTGTGTTAAAGGCTTGTATCTACTTTGTTCTTCCTATATTCAAAGGATCATATATATCCTAGTGTCTTCACAATGATCTAATGGTGGAAAATTACTCTTAAGTCTTCATAGTTTTAGGTTAAGGTTTTATGTCTTGAGGTCTTTAGGGATCAAACCCCTAAACTAAGTGTTTAACACATATCATGTATTAACCCTCTCTTACCCGTCTAACCTTTTTAATCTAATTCAATGGTGACCCTTTATAGCGGGTGGTTATAAATTAAGTTATAACCTTGAGGGTATCGGCCCCATGAGGATATTGAGCCCTCAACCTAGTAAGACTGGCTATCCCGATAACACCTCATAAAATGGGCACTGAAAAAGTGATCTAAGGCTACCTTTAAATAATTTGAAGGTGCGAAGAGAAGACCAAATGGTGGAGATTGAAATAGTTTTAAAACTCAAACAATTATTTACTATAACTTAAACTTGATGGGTAGTTATAGTATATGAAGCCCTTAACTATTTTTGGCAGTTCTGTCAATGACTAGATGGGCCAGTAAATTTGATGACTCATTATGTATGACAGTTCTGATGATGTAAGTTCGTATTTTGGATTCTACAGAGCAGTACCTTCATGTTCTTAAGTATAATTCTAATGTTTTGATGCAATTCTATGGTTTTTGAAAGGCAAAAATATTGAAGTCTATTTTAATGTATACAAGGGGATTGTGAGTGTAATATTTGCAGTATGTAAAAGGTGATTATGTGATTTAGTCTGCAAGGGATATTGAAGTTTTTTTAGGTTATGTTATCATTGACAAGTTGTCTTGAATGTATACCAAAGGATACAAGGTTATGAAGTATAATGTGTGGTAGAGAATCAGAGTGTCCCTCTAAATTTTTTTAAAACCCTTGATGCAATCAGATTCATGTCATTGAGACATAAATTGTACCTAGTGAAGGTTTTGATTTTTGCTAGTGAGGCATAATAAAGTGCAAACATTCAAGAGTGGTTTTTATCCCTTTTAAGGGTTTTCCACTCATAAAACGTGTGTTATGGTTTTTTTTTATTGTCTCTATGATTGTGCCCTAGGTAATGTCTTATTTTTTATCAAGGTCTTGAATATATTGCTTATCAGTGTTATACATTTGTGTATGTGTTTGATGAATCCTTAAGGTCTCACTTATTTTCTATCTAGTGGGATAAAGGTGCAAAAACTTGTTAAAGTATATAGACCACTGATTCACCTCCCCTCTCAGTGGTCTTGTACTCCAACAGTTATATGGGTGAAAACTCATACAATATTGTCTACTACAAGTGCAACTTTGGGCATAAAGCAAGATTCTACAAGAGTGGTTCTATGAAACCACCTATTCAACACAAGAAGATAAAGGAAACTATGACTCAGCAAAAAATTGAAATGACAAAGATATAGAGAAAGATGACAGAACAAGATAATGAGAAGACGGGAGAACTTGAGCTTTTGCCTCATGTAGAAGACTTCACTGTTGAATAAGAGAAGGTTCAGGGAGAACTAACCATTATATAACTATTCTTCCCCCCTCCCCCACAAATAATTGTGGCCTCTACAAATGAAAGCTAGACATACAAATGAGTTGTCATGAAATTGATAGATGAGGTTGTTGATTAGGAAAGATAGTTTCATTCCCCTAAATTTTTGGAATAAAATCTCAAGATGCAGAGGATTGCAGAATGCCTTTAGGTCTATGGAGATTTAAAGAGCACTCCTGCAGCAGTTTACCTAATCAAATAAAGGTGCATTAATAGGTCAAATGTAAGAATGTAGGATACTTATGCTTCATTTATACGATCTAATCTCATTTTAAACCAAAGCATTTGCATCCAGAGCTGAGAAGAGAAGACAATTAGAGCATTTGGCAAATTTGGAACCCTAGTGATATAACACAAAGGTATTTCTCAGAACTGTTATTTTATTAAACCCTAGTTCCTAAATTTGAAGAAGTTTGAGATGGTGACTCCTCAATTAGTTGATGTCACTGAGAAACAAAGGCAAAAATATAAGAAATATCCCTACAAGGCAATGGAGGTTGACAAGGATGGGGCATTTTCCAACGCCTTGACAGATGTAGTATACACAGAGGATATTAAGAAATATATTAATTCTAAGATGGATGAAATTAATCATGAGAAATTTGAAGTGTTGAGGGATACCCTCTTGGATGATGACAACTATAAACTAGAGTATGCTAATGTGGGAGTCAAATGATTGGATATATGGAAGGATTACTCTAACTTTTATGATGAGCATGAATGGATGAGATATATATTGAGAAAAATTCATGATGAGTTCATGTATCTTGATAAGCCCTACCAGATCACTAAGGATGCAATTAGGGCTATTACCGGGCTAAGTTCAACTAGACCTATACCGGTGATTAAATCCATAAAAAATGAGGTCACAAAGTTGACAAGCACCAAATCTAACAAGTGGACCCTGAGTGTAAATGACATAATAGATCCAAGTGTCTAGTATGTGGTATGTTGTAATGGACATTGCATATAAAGTCTACTTCACAAATAAAGAGGGATTCACCACTGGTACACTAATTCACTCTGTTTACTAGATGGTAAAGGAAGGCAAAGACTTTGACCTCTGTGAGGTCATGAGAGAGCAATTGCTGGAGAATCTAAAAAGGACAAAAGAAACAGGATACAATTTTAGGTATGGTACACTTATCATCTACCTCAAGTGCATTTTATTTCTTGAATGAATTACCTATTTTTAAAGGAAAAGTCTGGCAACAACACCTTCCTATTGCTACTCAAATCAAACACCATGTGAGAGGTTTTAGAGATACAAATAACTATAGAACAATGTACTGGGGGTTCTTCAAAACCCTACAGTCTATTATGCAAGCCAAGGACAAAGTCCCCTTCAACATTGTACAGAGATACAAGGGAAAAATCACATTTTTGGTTGATAAGGATTATACCTACATGGAAGCAGTTGAGCCTAAGATTGCTTAGATTCCTAGATTGCCTTATGAGGTCTCTGTAGAGGAGATAAAGACCTATGCTGATATCCTTCTCAGCAAACCCAAAGATACAACTACCAAAAGATTTGGTACTTATGATGAAATAATGGATAAAAAGAATAAAAGAAGTGTGGAGGAGCACCTTGAGAAGCACAAAAATGAATTGCATAAGAAGTTGGGTAATCCACCAAAATCCACATCAAAAACCCCTATGGAGGATCCACAACAAGATCCTGTTATTCTGCTAGCTACCCAAGGGCCTTGAAGGACCAGCAGATCCACTTCAGTAGCTGCAAATGCTCCACAACCCTCTATCTTAGCACAAACTAGGTCTACTAGAAGAAGATTTGCATTTGGGACCTTGACTCAGATGAAAACTGCAAAGAAGAAGCATGCTAGGCTAAAGAAACCTTCCATAAGAAAGAAGGGTAAGAAGAGAATGAAGAAAAAGGAGAGGAAGACACCTCTCAGTTGAAGAAGAAAGAGAAGAATATAAGCAAAACCCTCTAGTGGCACCTCCACATGAACCTCTCTAGTTAGAGGCTATTTTCAATGCAATTATGCACCATGGTATACTAAAGGAGACAACAGAGCTACATCTAGATGTGTCTCATGTAGATCAAAACATCATTGAGAAGGCAATAGTGATGTACTTGATCAAGTACAATGTGGCTTTGAGTGACATTATTGAAAAGGTTATGGAGAGCCTAGCTCAGGCTCTGAGGCAAAGAAGAGAAAGAGCCATAGAAATGGATGAGGATCTAAGACAACAAGCTCTTGATAGGGCTGAATCTTTTGTTTCTCAAGAAGAAAAAAGATAAACTTTCTCAAAGGTAGGCTCAAGAGTTAAGGACAAAGAATAGGGTAGACACCCTCATGAGCATGGAGAAAGATGATAGAGACAAAATTTAGAAGGAGACTGAGGATGTGATAAAGAAAATCTTGAATGAGGTAAAAGAAGCTAAGAATGTGGAGAAACCACAAGTTTCTCCACCGCACAATGTTGTATCTTCTCCGCATAACACAAAATAGCAAATTTAACAAGAGGAGAAAGAAGAGAAAGTTGCACAAGATGAAGGAAATGCATCTCTTGATTATAATGTTGTGCATGATAGTCCCCCTCTAGAGAATACTAAGTAACAGGGTAAACTTGATCAGTAAGAGGAGCAGATAAATGTACATGCAGGGGAGAATTCAGATAAAGTACAAGGGGCATTTTCCTCCTTCTCTCCTGTAGATTCAATCAAGGAATTTTTGGCTCAACAAATGCAAATTCAACCGGTGGTTACTCTACAATTTTTACAATTACCAGTGCTTGATGGACAAGTTAACTTGTCCAACATATCTCCTCTCCACAAGTTACAACTAGGAGATATAGTGCAATCCATGGCAAGACGAGATTCTACAACAAGTGGAGGGTGTTGAATTGTTGGAAGAGACAATTAAGATAATTCAGTAGAAATTTTTTGAGGCAAAAAGAGATCTATCTATGCCTCCTACACAGCAAATGAAGCTTCTATTGGAGTATTTCAAGGCACATTCATCTTATCTTGAGAAGCAAGCTAAGCCAAAGATAGTTGAGCAGGTGAACAATAAAAGATTGGCTGATGCATCTGGTAGATGTGCTAAAGAATAGAATAATTTGCAAGAAAATATGAAAAGCATTTAGAAATGTTTAGAAGATGCAAAAGTTTAATATCAATTTTGTTTGAATTGGATAGCTACTACTAAAAACATAAAGGATCAAATTGACTCTATTAAGTCACAATTAACTCAAGCAGCCAAGGTATATGATCCTTTCAAGGATAAAGATGGAGCCACTAGGGCACAAATAGAAAAAATACATTCCCAACTAAAGCAGCTTCTAGATCAAAGAGAGCAAATAAAAAGTGAGATTGGTCAACTAAGGGAAGTGGTGAGTCTAAGGTTAGTAGTCTTGATTGGCATTTTGTCAGAGGTAGAAAATGCTGCACAAAAGGTAAAGGTGTCAGCTACTTTAGAACAGGTAGAAAAACTGTATATTTATCTTAAAGGCCAAATGCACATTTTGTCTTCTACGAAGAAGAATTGGGATACAACACTTTCCCATTTAAAGGTAATATATAAGAATGTTCTACATTCTAAGTAAATTGAAGACATGTTGAAGGTAAGACAAATTTTGATGATTGTATAGATATGTGGAGAATATGATAAGAATAAATAGTGCTAATTTGAGTTAAACAAAGCACTTTGTATATATTGATTATGTATATCATAAGAAAGTTTGAGAACAGAGTTTTGCTACATCAGTTTTGGAATGACAAAGGCTACTTCTTAGGGGGAGCTGACTGATAAAAGATGATAAGGATTTCTTAGACAAGGGGAACCTATATGATTTTTTTTGCCATCATAGAGAAAGACCACTAGCCCTTTGCCCTTGATGTCAAAGGGGGAGAGATTGCATATCAGGTTGTGTTGCCATCAATGACAAAGGGGGAGATTGTTGCATGTGTTGTCATTGATGTCAACAAGATTGTGATGCGGAAGGCATACTATTGCATGTGATGTTCAAGGGGTAGATCAGAGGAGAAATGATGATGTAAGATAAGGAATAACTTAAGGGATCAGTATCATCTATACACAATCGTACCTTATCTTTTTAAGTTCATGTGTAAGTTCATGATAAGTGTATACTATCAATATCTTTGATGTGTTGTGTTATGATAGTTGAGCTTTGTTGTATTTGGATGATATGAAGTCATACTATTTGGAATTGGATGAAGAAGGTTGCAGAAGTTAGAAAATTTGTCTAAGTGTTTGTTCAGTTAGGAAAGTTGTCACAGGCTCAGAAGGATGTAACACATATCTCTGCATTTGAAGATTTGGCCTTGCTATTTGGAAGATAGGTAGAGACAGGTGTGAGGAATGTATATTCCAAATTTTAGAGCATGAAAGTTACCGCAAAGTGATTTAGAGTTAGTAGAGTGAAGATAGTGTTGAAACAGAGTAGTTCCTATCACAAAGATTTAGGAGATTGCTCCACACTTCTCCATAGATGAAGATATGACATTATGGTTTGGAGGATGTAGCTAGTCTCAATATGTACAACTGAAGTCTCTCTAGAGTCAACTGTGTGAAGACAAATCTTGTTGCTAGTTAAGGTAAGTAGAAAGAGATAGTAGAAGCCACCACATTTCACTGCACATTGGTATTCGGCCTTGTTGTGGAAAGACAAGCTCACTTGGTTAATTAGACTACTCAAATCAAGTCTCATATGTCTTTGTTTACCACAAGTATGATTTTCAATGTTTTACATCAAGATTGTGTAAGTAAAGTTTGTTAGGCATACTAGACTCAAAGTTCAAGTGTTTGTGCCAACATGGAATAGCTTGAATTGGTAAAAGAAGTGTGTAGGAATGTTTTGTAAGTCATATAATGCTTATGGTGTGATTTGTATGATGTAATCTTGTCTCCTCTGATACCTCTTTAGGTCTAGAGCTAATGAATAGAAGGTTAAGTGTTTGATGGGCTAAATTGGTGTATGATGATGATTATGCTGTGTGTTTGAAAGTATGCACCAAGGTGGAAGAGTGTGTGAAGGTAAAATAGGTCTTGATTATCTCTTAGTTTGAACCGCATTGGACTTCTACTTACTGTAAATGATTTGGGTGCCAATTTGTTGTGGTCATTGCACATTTAATGTTACATGTTTCAACTTGGCTAACAAAGGAGAAAGTTTTTGAAGATTATAGAGGATATAAATGTAAGATAAAAGTTGTTGAAGGAGGGGTGTGGTGTGTATTCTGTGAAAGTGTTGATAATGTGAATAAAATAATTGCAGAAGAAATTTTGATAATGAAATATTGAAAGGATTAGTTCAGGCATGATAGATCAACAGTGATGTTGCTATGGAGATAGTGAAGGTAGTTGTGATGACAGAAGAGAGGTATCTGAAGGTAGTTTGATGTTGCAAAACTCGATAGTGTGATTGTACAAAGATGAGATAGTTGTGCAGAGTTTGGAGAGGTCAATAGAAGGTTGAATAGTCTATTTTGTGAAAGAATCATTTGAGTCAGATAAGTATTTTATTTCAAAGGTTGAAGTCTCTTTTGTAAAAGTTGTAAGTGTTGTAGCACTTCAGGGAGTTGCAGCTTCCTCTGGGTTGTAGCCAATAAATGTTAATGCAATCCTATTTTTATTTGTGAGGTTGGATTTGGACAATAGATCTAAGTAGCTTTCTCACCATGGTTTTTCCCTTCTAGGTTTTTCCACATAAATGTAGTGTTATGGTTGCATGCTTATGTGCTCTTCCTGTTTAAATCATGGTTTAAATGCTTATGTTTGATTGAATGCTACTAGAAGAAAATAATTCAATAAAGTACCAATTCACCCCCCTCTTAGTACCTCTATGTGTTCAACAATCCTAGGAAAATTTTGTTCAAATACCTTGAATTCTAACTCTAGATAATATTCATAGACCTTTTGTTGTCTAGGCATCATGGCCCCCACCATCTATAAACCTAAAAATTATTGTTTTATAGCTAGGGAATATGTCAAATAAGAAGTCATGTAGAACCTTTTAGTTTGAGTAACATTTATCAATTATTCATGAAGGGTGTCACTGATCAAAGCTACCCAATCAAAAAACTCCACTCCTTTCAAATTTTTGATGATATATCTAAACATCCAATTTCAATACTCTCTAGCATCTTCTTCACTAGTGATTCTACTTAAAATAGTGATGCAATCATGAAAACTTCAATAAAATCACTTCTATACAACTTATTTGGTAATCTAGTTAGTATGGACTTTGGTGCTAGAACCCAATCATTGATATCCTTTTAGAAATCACTCACATGTTGGTTGTAATAGGTTTGTGTTAACTTCAGAGTGAGATTGCAATGTTTTTCCCTTGAATGAATATCAAAGATTTCTTCTATATACTTGGATGAAATCAATAACACTACATTTCTATCCTAAGTCCTAATTTCTCTGTTAATATGGTCGTAGTATTTGGCACATGTCATTAATAGATCAAGTGATTGCAATGTTATAGGAAAACTTGTAGCTTGCACTAATCCATTGTTCTTCAGGTTTTAGACCTTAGGTGGCATTTTCTCTATAGGGATATTCATTGTGTTTTGGAACTCTTCTAGCCCCACATACCCTACATCTATATCTATTATGTTTACCCAATCATTTACCAGCTTTGATGTAGGGATACCACCTTTATATTCATACTTCATTTTCATAAGAGATGTCATATGTATTCATAAGGGTCCTAGAAATTAGCCTTTTACGTCTTAAGGATAAAATTTTCTATCATTAAATTGATCAAATTAATAAGTCTTAGGGATCAAGATCTTCAAAATGAGTGTTTTCATGTTCTAGTGCAATTTAGGGTTTGGGTCTAGTATGTAGGGTGTAGGGGATTACATTTTACAAATGAAATGTAGACTACGATTGGATTTGAGACTCTGGTTGCAATTTGTAGCAAACTATAATTTGAAAACAAGGTGTGAATGTCAACTAGGGTTTAAAAATAGCTTGAAGTTTTTAAGAAATTGTACACTAAAAAAAGTTTTAAAACGTTCAACTACAACTAGACTTTAGAGTCTAAGAGCAGTTTGAAAAAAATTGCAAAGTGTAGGAAGTTCTTTTATCTTCAATCACACTTATCATAATCATACTATCCATAATATTTTCAATATCCTCTTTTTTGTTGTGGTAACTAATTCTCCCATTGTACTTCTGGAGTGTTGTCTATTCACTCTCCTTCTTGATATTGGTATAGATCTACACAACATTGAATATTGATGATATCCCTAAACTTTATAGTAACTTTATGATCCCAACAAATTGGGTATCTAAATTAAATAATATATGGTATCCTCATCCAAGTGTTAATTTCAAAAGGAGGAAATGGGTGTGGTGACCTTTTGGTTTTTGGTTGTCCATTTTGACTTCCAAGGAAGACAAGGTGTGGTGACCTTTCAAATTCTTTGAAATTGTATAAATGAGTTCAATTCAAAGTAATAAGGTGGAGAGTTCGAGGCATACATCTCTTCTCGTGAGTTTGCCAAATTGTATGAGATCTTCTAAATGGAGTCTCTAGGGCATACATCTCTCCCATGATATTTCCCAATACTGCAAGCCCAACGCTAGGTATTGTCCTCTAAATTCACAAAATAATTCAGATCAATGGTATCAAAGCCAAGTCTCATCAATTTTTTGGCCAATTTTTAGTGTTTTGCATATATTTTGAAGGATTGTTGGTGTGTGTCCTATCTTGGATGGGTGAGGGTTTTGCATTTGTCTTTAGCATTGAGGGTTTCTATGGATTTATATTTGGATTTGTTTGCATTTAGCATTCAAAATTAGGTTTTCACCAATCTTTGCATCATGGGTTTCAACACTTGCAGGTCATGGCCTCTATTCAAAGAGTGCAATAATCACCTATAGTTGTTTTGGATCCAAAGGTTTCTGTCTCTATTCTATGGCCTACCAAACAATATCCTTCATTGACATTTTTTTGTAAAGTATTCCCTACATAGGAGGAACCCCCACTCTGACCTTCATAGTTATTGTTTTGTATTGGTCATTGTGGTTTCAACCAATTTACAAAGCCACTGCCAATTTTGGATCTACTCCTTGACCCTTTCCAGAAATTTGGTCATCATCTATTCCACAAAGGTTCATGGTTTGAATATATATGGTTGTGGTTTTAGCACCATTCAAAGCCATTCCACAAGGTCAAGGTCACTTGCAATACCATCACCAAACTAGTCACGATTGAGGCCTTCATGTGGTTTAACAATGCTTGGTCATCATTTAAACAACCTCAAACTAGCATTCAACAAGTGGCCAACATTATAGTTGAGGTATCACATGGCACCAATTATACTCATGCTTAGATTCACCTCCATACTCCCCAACATATTTCTATTGCTTAGTTAGATCAAGTTATTGGATGTCCTACAAGTCCTATTTCACCACAAAGGAATCAAAAGGTTATTAACAATGTTGGAAGCCAATTTGGATCATCTGTAGGACTGCTATGTCCTCTTTTGCATGTGTGGCTTTGTTTCCATTCTAGTGTGCTTAGACAAGACAATGAAACTCAAATTCTAAGAGCCAGTTTCCACCATCCTCAAGCAATCCTTTCCAGTCTACAAATCTATGCTGAGACACCCTTCTACAATCTTTACAAATGTGAGCACAACCACCAGCTATGCCTTCATTTGAATTATATATAGATAATATTTTAGAACAAGGCATATTTTACAACATTGACACCAACAAGTACAACATTACTTTGTAGAATGTGTGATCTTTTGGGACCAAAGGACGAAAGAAAGATGGTCCTCAAATTTCTCCTAGTGATAAAGTGTACGACTATATCATTTTTTATGGTAGTGATATAAAGGATTTGTAAGTGAAGTTTTCACCTCTAGCCTAGAAAGCTTCTCAATTACATAGTGACTTGAAAAATCATCTCTCTGCAGTCACTTGAATGGTCAAGCTCACAAAGGCTCTTCTTGTCCCATTCACAATATTTCTCCTCGTCACTAGCAATAGCCACCACATTTTCTACCCAGTGACTTAGTATTTCTTTGCATCTCAACCATCATTTGGGATTGGTAGTGTTGCTTCTACTTCTTCAACTTCATTAGAACCAACTTCCACTACCAATTCCATTGCATTTCTTGGTTTTGCCTTATTGTCTTTAGTGACATCAATAATAACTATGTTTGGTGTTACATCTTCTTTGACAGAAATAGAATAATTTCAAGCAAGTGCAATGGGGCCATTTCCTCTCAAAGGGGGATGAATGATCCCAACAAATTAGGGTATCTAAATTAACTAATATATTTTATCCTCATCCAAGTGTTAATTTCAAAAGGAGGAAATGGGTGTGGTGATCTTTTGGTTTTTGGTTGTCCATTTCAACTTCCAAGGAAGACAAGGTTTGGTGACCTATCAAATTCTTTGAAAATGTATAATTATGTTCAATTACAAGCAATAAGGTGGAGAGTTTGAGGCATACATCTCTTCTCACGAGTTTGCCAAATTTTATGAGCTCTTCCAAATGGAGTCTCCATGGAATACATCTCTCCCATGAGATTTCCCAATTATTTCTAAGGCATACATCTCATTCATTGAGATTGCCCAAATTGTATGAACTCTTCATTTCTAAAATAAAATCATTTTGCACATTGTTTATTGTGTGTTTTAAAATACTGTGAGCCTAACACTAGGTATTGTCCTCTGAATTCACAAAATAATTTGGATCTGATGTAGGAGCATCTAGTGGTGTAAGGGCAATCTTGCATCACCCAAAAAAATGGATTTTGTTTTTTGTTCTTTTTAATTTTGGCATTTTTGATACCCAATTGCTTGAATAATGATGTAGAACCCTTAATTTTTACAACCTACTAAAAATAGCCAACTGCTATTTTTGGAAAGTTTGTATTTGAGCATGTATGGAAGTATAAATTTACTCAAATATTTGGAATTGAAAAATATAACCTTTGATGAAGGAATTGGCCAAAGATCACTTGTGGGCTGAAAGATATTAAAGTTTTCGTTTCTTTAAAAACCCCTGAAAAAGTTTCAAAGTCAAATATGAGGCACTTAGAGGACCTGTATGGCCCCAAAAATGGGCAAAATCAATAGAGAAAATTTTAAGGATGTAGAGCAATTCATGAGCTTTCTAAATCATCAAGCAATTCGTCAATCGAATAACTATATCAAAAGTTATGGCTCCTAGAAGTTGACCTATTTTTGGAGGGAGTTACAAATTTTGAAATTTTGGCTTAAAGGTGCTAAAAAGGGCTATTTATGACCATTTGGGGAATCTTTTGGGGGGGGGGAGAAAGGGGAAAAGTGAAGAGTTAGGGAAAGGAGGGAAATAGAAACCCTAGAAGATTTGAAGCTATAGAAGGTAGAAAGTTCTAGAATCTAGAGAAATGAAGTTGTAATGTGTTGCAGTTTGTTGAGGATTCATCCTCAAATTTGATTCCAGTTTCTATAATCTAATGTGTTGTCCAGATCAATAAAATAACATTCCTATTTTTTGTGTGCAATCTATGTTATTATGTGTTCTAGGATTGACCCCCTCATAAGGATCACTCTACTTCATAGACATTTTTTGAATAATATTTTTGGGCAATTCTACAAGGACCAAACTTATTCATCTTCAACTTATTATATATCCCAATTGGGAATCTTTCCTTCCAAAGATACACCATTCCTTCATCTCCAACTACAAACTCCTTTTGTCCTCTTTTCTCATCCACTTTCTCCTTATATTTTTAATTTATCTTCTCCAAGTGGCTCCTTTTGTATGCACTTTCATCATATGTTCTACAAATTCTTTTGCTTCTACACTCCTTTTTCTTTGTTCCTAATATTTCTTAATTCTGATATATTTCTTAGACTACTGCCATATGCAACCACAAATGGTGTTTTCTTTGTACTTCTATTTATTGAATTATTATATGTAAATTCTACTTACAATAATAACATGTACTTATTTCCTATCTTTTATTCAACCAAACACCTCAACAAATTTTGTAAAATCATATTCACAAATTCTATCCACCCATCAATCTATGGGTGATATGATGAACTAAAATTTAGATCTATCTTCATCTTCTTCCATAATGTCTTCCAAAAGTAACCAACAAACTTAGTATCTCTTTCTCAAATTATACTTCTATGAAACCCATTTAATCTAACAACTTGAAAAATAAATCAACTATGTGTACTGCATCATTAGTCTTCTTACATGCAATGAAATGTATCATCTTACAAAATCTATCCACAACTATAAATATTGAATCGCTCCCTCTCTATGTCCTAGGAAAACCCATACAAAATCCATACTTATATCCTCCCAAGATTTCTTCAAAATTGGCAATGGTTGATACAACCCAACATTCTAACTACTCCCCTTCACAACTTGACAAGTTCTACAACTTTGAGCAAATTCCCTCACATTCTTATATATTTATAAATAAAAATAGTTCTCACTCACTAATGCCATTGTCTTATATATGCCAATATATCCTACTAAACTACCAATATGCTTCTCTTTGATCAAATTCTCCCTCATTGAACATCTAGGAATACAAAATTGATTACCCCTAAACAACATTTCTTTTTGAATCAAATAATTGAGCCACTTACTTCTTTCCAAACTTATTGGTTCTTTATATGCTCCCCATGCTTCTATAAAATCTGGAAAAGCTTCATACAAATGTTTCAACTTTTCAAATCCTATCTCTATTCTCATCCCAATTAGCAAATTATCTATTATACTCAATGCATTGAAAACCTTATTTTATTTTCCACTCTTATGTTTCAATACAAAGTATAACTCTATAAAAACTCAACCCATCTCATATTCTCTAATTCAACTTACCTTTTTATTCAAGTACTACAATGCTTAATGATATGTATACAACATAAATTCCTTTAGCAACAAGTAATGTGTTGACTTCTTCAATGCTTGAATTATGGCATTAAATTCTTGATCATATACTAAATATCTCCTTCTTGCATCATTCAAATTCTTATTGAAATATGTTATTGTTCTTCCTTCTTGAATTAACATTGCTCCTACTGTATTTCCACTTGCATCCCAATCAAACTAAAATACTTTGTCAAATTTTAGAAATGCTAACACTAGATATTTTGCTACCTTCTTCAATAACTCTAAACTTCTATCTGGTCCTAATGTCCATCTGAACTCCTTTTATCTCCTCTCATTGTATCAGTTAATGGTGCATAAATACTACTAAAATTCCTAATGAACTTCCTATAGAAACTTTCCAAACCATGAAAAGATCTTATCTCTCAACCATTCACTAGTGTAGGTTGCTCCACAATTTCTCTTACTTTCTCTAGATTCATCTTTAGTCCTTCAACTAAGATTACAAACCCTAAATATACCAATTTAATCTCTATGAAACTACACTTCTTCACATTAATCAACAACTTTTCTTCTCTCAATGTTTGCAACACTAATCTAATATGTTCTATATGTCCCTCCTTCATCTTAGTAAAAGTCAAAATGTCATCCAAGTAAACAATCACAAACTTGCCCAAAATTTTCTTTGACACTTCATTCATCAACCTCATAAATGTACTTAAAGTGCATTAGTCAACCAAAAGGCATAACCAACCATTCATACAATCCTTCATTTGTCTTAAAATACATCTCCACTCCTATCCTTCTCTTATTCTAAATTTATGATAACCACTCTTCAAATAAATCTTAGTAAAATACTTCACTCCACTCAAATAGTCCATTATATCATCCATCCATGGAAATGGGAACCTATCATTGATTGTGATCTTAGTTATTGTCCTAGAGTTTGTACACATCCTCCACTTACCATTCTTATTTGGCTCTAGTACCATTGGTATACCACATTGATGAGCACAAAATTATACTAGGGTGGGGGGTGAATTAGTATAATACAATCTTTTACTTTTTCAAACTAATAACCAAAATAATATCAATTGCACAACATCATTCACTTAAGATCTAACAATTATGCAACATAGGATGAACACATGATTTATGTGGAAATCCTTTTGAGAGAAAACCATGGGAATATATATATATATATATCTTACAAAATTTGTAGGAACCAACCTACAAGAGACACCAATCCCCACAATTTGTAGGCACCAACCCACTAGAGACACCAATATCTGCTTGTAGAATTTGAACCCACTAGAGACATTGATCCCTGCTTGTAGAATTTGTGAGCACCAACCCATTGGAGACACCAATCCCCACTTGTAGATTTTGTAGGCACCAACTTGCTAGAGACACCAACCCCCATTGCTAAGCACCAACTTAGTGAGAGATACCAATCTCTCCTTTAGGATGCACCTATTGCAAGTATGAGGTAAACCAGTGTTGTCATTGATGTCAACATACTCATATTGCATTGACAAGAAGGATTGAATGAGCTGTGTGTTGAAGATATTGAGAAAATTAGTCTCAATCAGGAACAATGAGGAACAGTGATGAGAAGAAGGCAAAAGTACTCAATAGGTTGAGATTCAGAGGATACGGATTAAAGGGTTTGTATATATGAGTCTTGAGATGATCTAATTAAGATTTTAGAGGTCCGCATGAAGATGTGAAGAAGTTGTGATCGATCAAGTAGAACCGGTTCCAGGAGATGCTCCAGAGTGATAGAATGTTACAAAAAGGTCCGGTGAGATCCAAAAGTGGATTGTCCTATTCTGCAGATTGGACAAAGTGTTTGGGATGTCCTTGTGATGTGTCATCTTAATTTGTTCATGGTTTGGAGATCTGAAAGCACCACTTGTAGTATGACAGTGGGGATAGACTATGTTCTTGAAGTTCCGGATGAGGAAGAGAAGAGATTTCAGTGAGTAGAAGAAGTGCGGATGTACCTGGTCATTCAGGCAAGCTTGTGAAGGTTCTTGGATCATGTTGAGGTTGTGTTGTTGGTCTGCATTGGTGGTAGAGCCTAGAATTGAAGATATTCTTCCAGATGAAGTTCTTGTTCAGACTAGCCGACCCAATGAGTTGTTCATCTTGCAAATATTCTTGTGGTGGTCGACCGGATGTGTTATTCATCTTGCGAATGTTCTTATGGTTGATTGCTAACTTAGATGATCATTCCTAAGTCAATGCCTTGTATAAATAAAGGTTTGTGAGTTCATTTCAAAGTGTGGTGTGGAGTGGATGAGTGTGGTATAGCAAAAGAGTGAAAGGCAGAGTAGGTGTGTCTCGGGCTTAAATGGAACTGATCCAGACATGGTGAAGATGTCCTTCTCCAGTTCAAGTTTGTGATACTTATGATCTTGTAGACATTGTCTCTTTGTAGGCAGTGTGCCTCCTTGTGAGCACTGTGCTCAGGCAGTAAGCCCTAATTGGCATGTGCCATTCATTTTTCTTATTCTTCTAATAGAGAATAATCCTTGGGTTAATCACCCCATGGTTTTTCCCTTAACCGGGTTTTCCATGTCAAAAATATTGGTGTCCAATGTGTTGATGTTTATGCTTTCTACTTTCATGAATGGTTAATTGATATGCTGTTAACTAACAAAGAAGAATCAAGTGTTTGAAGTAGAAGCAAGTTTTTGTACAACTGATTCACCCCCCCCTCAGTTGTGTGCCCTAGATCTAACAATTGGTATCAGAGCCAAGTTCATCTAAAAAGAGCTTAATTGCTTGAGGAGATCTAGAATGTCATCATACAAGAAGGATAGTCTGAAGTTTGATGGAACCAATTTCTCGCTCTGGAAAGGTCGCATGAAATGTCACTTGGAGTGCATGGGAAAAGCATACTTGTTGATGGTCTCAAAACCATATGTACCTCCACAGGGTGGTCTGACAACTCTGAATGAAATCACAGATGTTGAAAACAATTTGTGGACCAAAGAAGCTCTTCTAAGCGCATTGAATGATTCAAAGCTCTCAAATGTTATTGACCTACCAACTGCATATGAGATTTGGGTTAAACTGGAACTCTTGCATGAAGAAGATGAGTTTGTCAAGAATGCAAGGTTGCAAAGCCTGAAAGGGAAATTTGAAAGATTGAAGATGAGAGATGATGAAAATATCACTACCTTTATGCCAAGAGTGAATGAGTTGGTGTGTGGAATTAGGAATGCTGGTGGAGTTCTGGATGAAAATGAAATTGTTTGCAAAATTCTCAGATCCCTTCCTGCTGCCTACAAAATCAAGGTTGCTACCATTGATGAATTTAGAGCCCATACAACTATCACAAGAGAGCAATTGGCTGGCAAACTGGCTGCATTTGAAATGACCAAATTTGGAGATGATCACCCCAAGACAGAATCTGCATTCAAAGCCAGTGCCTATGTGAAAGGCAAACAAAGATTTGATCCGGGAGAAAACTCTTCAAGGAAGCTGTCATGGTATGATCAAGCAAGGAAAGATATGGAAGAGGAAGAAGCAGAAATAGCTCAACTTGAAGCCCTCATTGTAAAGAGACTGCCAAGAGGATTTGGTAAGTATGAAGGAAAATTACCCTTTAATTGCTTCAATTACAATAAGATTGGTCATTTTGCTTCAAGATGTCCAGAAAGATCTGCAAGGTCAAATGCTAACAGGCAAAGGTTTCAAAAGAACTGCTATTATGTTCATGAAGAAGATGATAATGAAGGAGTAACAAATGATGAATCAGAAATAGGAAGCAAATCCGGAAATGAATGGGTGTTTATTGCCATCAAGGAAGAAGATTCAATATCCTCTGAATCTATCAATCATAAGGTTGTAGAAAGAGCTTTGGCTACCCAAGTTGAGGAAAAGGATGATTGGGTTATTGACAGTGGATGCTCTCACCATATGATAGGTGACAAGAACAAGTTCTTAGATTTGGAAAGGTATGAAGGAGGAATGATAAAGTTTGGTGATAATTCTACTAGCAGAATCAGAGGTAGAGGAACTATTTCTTTTGATGGAAAGAGAAAAACCGGTAATGTACTATATGTTGAAGGATTGAAACACAATCTTCTCAGTGTTGGTCAGTTGGTGGATAAAGGCTATGATCTCCGGTTCAAGAATGGAAGATGCATGATCTTTGGAAGCTCCAAAATTGAGATTGCATCCGGTACTCAAACAAAAGGTAATATCTTCCATCTAGTTGGTTCTGACAAAAGTTGTTTGTTCATTCCAGTAGATCAGAGTTGGTTATGGCATAGAAGGATGTGTCATGTGAATTTTGATAATATCATCAAGATAAGCAACACTCAGGCTATAAGAGATCTTCCAAAATTGGTGAAACCTACAAATAGTTTGTGCAAAGAATGTCAGCTAGGTAAACAGAGCAGAGTCTCTTTCAAAAGCAAGGATCAGTCCACTACCAAATTACTGGAATTAGTCCATACTGATCTATGTGGTTCGATAAGAATCAAGAGTATGCAAGGTGATAGATATTACATCTTATTGATTGATGATCATTCCCGGATGATGTGGGTTACCTTCCTAAAGGAGAAATCAAAAGCCCTTGAGAAGTTCAAAATCTTCAAAGTTATGGTAGAGAATCAAACTGGATTGAAACTAAAATGTCTGAGGTCTAATAGAGGTGGTGAATTCACATCCGGTGAATTCATAGACTTTTGTGAGAAGCATGGCATAAGGAGACAATTGTCTGCTCCTAGGACTCCACAGCAGAATGGAGTTGTTGAGAGAAAGAACCAAACCATTCAAGAAGCATCTAGGACAATGATGATGGAAGCAAATGTTCCTCAGATGTTTTGGAGAGAAGTTGTTAGCACTGCAGTCTACACTCTTAATCGAGTTCAAATCAGAAGCAATACCGGTAAGACTCCTTATGAACTTTGGTTTAGTGTAACTCCTACTGTGAGATATTTCAGAGTATTTGGTAGCAAGTGTTATATCAAAAGAGATGAAGATCTAGGAAAGTTTGATCCTAGAAGTGATGAAGGAATTTTCTTGGGTTACTCCACTCAAAGCAAAGCATATCAGTGTTACAATAAGAGATTGAGAAAGTTGATAAAAAATACAAATGTGAAAGTTGATGAAGGAATTGAGAAGCCCTCAAGGTTTAATTAATATGATGAAGATAATCAAAATGATTCTCCGGTGCAAGGAGCTCAATCCTCCTCTAAAATTTAGATACAGACTGATCCGGTAAATCAGGAAGAAGAGGTTTGTCTAAATGAGCCTGATCAAGAAATAGTAGTGCAAGAAACTCCCAAAGTTCCAAGGTATGTAACTCTAAATCATTCTAAAGATTAGATCATAGGTGACAAAAGCAAAGGGGTACAAACAAGGAGAAGAATTGCTCAAGATTCAAATGAATGTTGTCTGATTTCAAAGATTGAACCTAAGACAATTAATAAAGCTTGCAATGATGAAAACTAGACCAAAGAAATGGAGGAAGAGTTGATGCAAATTGAGAAAAATCATACTTGGGATCTTGTTCCCAAACTTAGAAACAAGAATGTGATTGGAACCAAATGGGTCTTCCGGAACAAACTAAATGAAGTTGGTGAAGTAATCAGAAACAAAGCTAGATTGGTCTGCAAAGGCTACTCTCAAATAGAAGGAATTGATTTTGAAGAAACCTTTGCTCTGGTGGCAAGAATTGAAGTAGTCAAATTATTTCTTGCATTTGTTGCTTTCAAAGACTTCAAGGTATATTAGATGGATGTCAAGTCTGCCTTCCTAAATGGTGATTTGGAAGAAGAAGTATACATTAAACAATCAGATGGATTTCAATTGTCTGATCATGATGATATGGTCTGCAAGTTGAAGAAAGCACTGTATGGATTAAAGCAAGCCCCAAGAGCATGGTATGAAAGGTTTGATAAGCATCTTGTATAGATTGGTTTCAACAAAGGTACTGCTGATAGTAATCTATATTTCCAAATAGATAAGGAAAATATCTTGATTGTTGAAGTTTTTGTTGATGATATCATCTTTGGAGGAAAAGACAGTATGTGTAAAACCTTTGCAAATCAAATGAAAAGTGAGTTTGGAATGTCAATGCTTGGTGAAATGAATTTCTTCTTGGGTCTGCAAATTACTCAGACAGAGAAAGGCATCTTTATCTCTCAGACCAAATATGTGAAAGAATTTTTGAGGAAATTCGGTATGGAAGATTCAAAGCCAATGAACACTTCTATGGCAACTGGATGTAAGTTGAGCAAAGATGATGACTCTCCTAAGACAGATCAGACCAAGTACAAATCAATGATTGGAGGACTATTGTATCTCACTTAGACTAGACTAGATATAATGCAGGCTGTTGGTCTTGTGGCAAGATTTCAGGCTGATCCTAGAGAATCTCATGTTATGGCAATCAAGAGGATTTTTAGATATCTAAAGGGGACAGTTGAGTATGGTCTATGGTATCCTAGAGATCATGATTTCTCTCTTCATGCATATATAGATGCAGATTGGGCAGGAGATGTGGATTACCAGAAGAGTACAAGTGGAGGAGCATTCTTTTTGGGAAAAAGGTTGGTTTCTTGGCTAAGTAAGAAACAAGAGGCAATATCTCTATCTACAACTGAAGCAGAATACATTGCAGCAGCAGGTAGTTGCACTCAAATCTTATGGATGAAGCAGATGTTAAGAGACATTAAAGTAGAATATGAGGAGCCTATCACCATTTTTTATGATAATTCAAGTGCAATAAATATTTCTAAGAATCTGATGTTGCATTCTAAGACCAAGCACATATCTATCAAGTTTCACTTTCTGAGAGAGCAAGTGAACAAGGATGAAGTCAGATTGGAGTATGTACCCTCCAAGGATCAGATTGCAGATATTTTTACTAAACCTCTTCCCATGGACTCTTTTGAGTATCTCTAGGAGAAGTTAGGGGTCATGGCCCCTCCGGTGATGAACTAGGATGCACTGATGTGCATCAGTCCGGTGGATATCACAGTCATATCTTGTGATTCGGATTGATGATGGGGAGCTGCTACTAAGGGGGAGCAGCTGGTATGATTCTGATGTGTTAGAATTGCAAGTATGAGCCCTTTGCCATTGATGTCAAAGGGGGAGAGAAAACATGTGAAAAAAAAGTGGTTGATGATCAAAGGGGGAGCAGTAAAGGAAGAGAAGACATGTGAAGAGTTGTTGTTGATAGGGGGAGCTGTGACAAAAAGGTGAAGTTCTTGTCTTGATGTTTTTCACATCATATGTTGCCATTAATGACAAAGGGGGAGATTGTTGCAAGTATGAGGTAAACCAGTGTTATCATTGATGTCAACATACTCATATTGCATTGACAAGAAGGATTGAATGAGCTGTGTGCTGAGGATATTGAGAAAATTAGTCTCAATCAGGAACAGTGAAGAACAGTGATGAGAAGAAGGCAAAAGTACTCAATAGGTTGAGATTCAGAGGATGTGGATTAAAGGGTTTGTATATATGAGTCTTAAGATGATCCAGTTAAGATTTCAGAGGTCCGCATGAAGATGTGAAGAAGTTGTGATCGATCAAGTAGAACCGGTTCCAGGAGATGCTCTGGAGTGACAGAATGTTACAAAAAGGTTTGATGAGATTCAGAAGTGCATTGTCCTATTCTGTGGATTGGGCAAAGTGTTTGGGATGTCCTTGTGATGTGTCATCTCGAATTGTTCATGGTTTGGAGGTCCGGAAGCACCACTTGCAGTATGACAGTGGGGATAGACCATGTTCTTGAAGTTCCAGATGAGGAAGAGAAGAGATTCTAGTGAGTAGAAGAAGTGTGGATGTACCTGGTCATTCAGGCAAGCTTGTGAAGGTTCTTGGATCATGTTGAGGTTGTGTTGTTGGTCCGCATTGGTGGTAGAGCCCAGAATTGAAGATATTCTTCCGGATGAAGTTCTTGTTTAGACTAGTCGACCGGATGAGTTGTTCATCTTGCGAATGTTCTTGTGGTGGCTGACCGAATGTGTTATTCATCTTGCAAATGTTCTTATGGTTGATTTCTGACTTAGATGATCATTCCTAAGTCGATGCCTTGTATAAATAAAGGTTTGTGAGTTCATTTCAAAGTGTGGTGTGGAGCGGATGAGTGTGGTATAGCGAAAGAGTGAAAGGCAGAGCAGGTGTGTCTTAGGCTTAAATGGAACTGATCCAAACATGGTGAAGATGTCCTTCTCCAGTTCAAGTTTGTGATACTTATGATCTTGTAGACAGTGTGTCTCTTTGTAGGAAGTGTGCCTCCTTGTGAGCAGTGTGCTCGGGTAGTGAGCCCTAATTGGCATGTGCCATTCATTTTTCTTATTCTTCTAATAGAGAATAATCCTTGGGTTAATCACCCCATGGTTTTTCCTTTAACCGGGTTTTCCACATCAAAAATCTTGGTGTCCAATGTGTTGATGTATATCTGCTCTGATGTTTATGCTTTCTGCTTTCATGAATGGTTAATTGATATGTTGTTAACTAACAAAGAAGAATCAAATGTTTGAAGTAGAAGCAAGTTTTTGTACAACTAATTCACCCCCCCTCTTAGTTGTGTGCCCTAGATCTAACAGCACCAACTTCCAAAACAAAGTTCCACCTTGAATGTTTCTTCTTCAACGGATGATGGATATTTGATTTCCTTTCACAAACTCTTCTTGTAAATGATATATTCTTCACAAATTTGATGCACTTGATTTCATATACTTTCCTCTTTCAAATTTACATATACTCCCTTTCAAATTTGCACATGTTCTTCATAAACATCTGCACTTATTCTTCATACAAGGCTCCATTTATTCTTCATACATTTCTCTCACTTACTCATAAATGGTTCATGAATATTATTCTTCTACTTTGATTGATCTTTATATATCTCTTATAGTTCCATTTCATTGATTGATATTTTTTATACATCTTTTTACTGCATGATTGATATGTCTTTTATTTCTCCACACTTATCTCTCTTTGAATGATCTCCTCTTATCTATCTTATATCTTCATTTTTCTCCTCACATCTAGTGTATTTTATGATATCTCTTTAACACACAACTCTCACACACTTCACAAACCTCTATACATACGTTCTTCAAAGGAGGAGACTTCATGAGTGGACATACCTTTTACAAAGAGTCACTTCTTTATAAGAATCGCTGCATTTTAAGGAGTCGCTACATTTTCATAACATAATTAATAATCCTTTATATGAAGTCACTTCCTTATAAGAATCACATCATTTCTTAATACATTCTCTACCTTCTAAATTAGTTGCAATTCACTAACTCATCGCATCACTTTTTAATTATTATCACTTCTTTTTGTATGTACGATTTCAAATTAAATTCATATCTTTCTTTGGCACCAAACAAGGAAGTCAACTAGCAAGGGGAGGTCAATCTCATCAAAGACTTATAAAATTTAAATTGATTTTACTTCCATTAAGGAGTCGGCCCCTAAGAATTAATCTTTAATGTATTTTATAACATTAATTTTATTTTGTTTGGTACTTATAATAGTTGGTGTTTGGGTTTAGTTTATAAACATAAGTCATCACACCATATATGTTCAATTCCATATGCCCAACAATCTAAAAAAGTTTCCTTAGTCAATTATTTCATTCTTCCATTTCTAGTTAGTTCTTTAATAAAGTTAGTTTGCTATTTGGCCATAATGTAGTTTTCTTATACCCATGTTAACTCTTAATTACTTTTCCTTAACATAACTAACTCTAAGATATTTCCTTATATAACCACTTGTAAGATTATGCATCACATCTTGGTTGTATCCTTTTAGTATTCTCATTATGATGTCTGATGTTGAGATGCGCTCAGTACACTTTTTTTCCTTAAAATTTCCAATGGATTTCACATATTCATAGACATCATGATCTTCATAATCAATTTGGTATTTTTCAATGATTTCTTGAGTGATCACCCATGGTGCATCTAGAGGAACTACTTCATCCTTTGACATCAATGTCAACAATATTCTAACAATCTCATTCATACATCAATGATAATAAACTTACACAACTAATCGCTTCTTGACATTAATGACAACATTTGCAACAATCTCCCCCTTTGTCATTGATGACAACATGAACATGATTCTCTTTCTTTTTGCACTACTCCTCCTTACTATATCTCTCCCCATTTCAAACCAATGGCAAAGGGAAGTTTAGTACTTTCAAAAAGAAGACTCCCCTTTCTGTAATACTTCCTCTTGACATCAACAGCATCATTCTCTTTTTTCATATAACTCTCCCTTGTTGTAAATCTCCCTCTTTCTATAACTCTCCCCCTTTTACATTAATAGTAAAGGGATGTTCATTATACTTCCTTCCATGTCTTCTATGGAATTATTACATCAATAAGAACTCCTTTAATGTGAAGTTGAACATAAGCATCAACACAACCATCCAACTTTCCATGACTATCAATTTCTTTTTCTTTTGCCAACACATGTTCTAGCAAAATTGTCAAATGCAAATATATGAGCATACTCTTCAGGCAAAGACTTATTTGGATCGTTCTCATCCTACTTTCAAGATTTTGAAAATCTCTCTCATCAAGTTTATTCTTAGAAACATCTTTATCACGATTTCTTCCTTCTCTCATTGTCTCAAGTCTTCTAGGCTCTTTATTATCTTGACATTAATTCTCCTTATGAACTTAGTGATACCACTTGTATAGTTTACACAAGCATAGATTATTCCTTCTATTTCTCTTGTTTCCTCTTCTAAAATTTTATAGGTTCTTTCTTTTTCTTGCTTAGGGTGTCCACTTTCTTGTTTTGTCTAGGTTTCACAAAACAACTTCTACAAAATTGTGTTGTATGCCAAGGTTGTTGCACTAAATGTAGCATTGTGATCTACTAAAGGATCAAAGGAATTATAGTTCTTGATTGAGAACCCATAAGGACTTTTATTCTTGTTCCACCCAAAATTTCTTGCATGTGTTCTACAATCTCTTGCTTTATGACCAAAGTTGTTGCATTTATAACATATGATATTATATTTATTATTTGACAACCCATAAGAACTTATATTCTTGTTCCAACCAAATTTTCTTGCATGTGTCCAACTATCTATTGCTTTATGACCAAAGTTATTACAAGAATAGCAATAACCATAGAAATAATGTTGAAACTTGGTCATTGGCGCCTGCCTTGGAGGAAAAGACTTTCTGAACTTGTCCTTAATATCTTTTGGAGGGATGTACATCTTCTATGGGACTTGATTTTCCTCCTTCTTGTTGTCTTTATTTTTGATGGGACACTTGAAAGCATGTGCATAGCCTTTTGGCTTTTTGTAACATCCAATCTAGAATATTAAATAAACAAATACAAATATTGCACAAATAAATTCCATTTTTTATATAATGAACTTGATTCCATCATTAATAAACTTGCTAATTGAAAGTTTAATAAATAATTACAATAAATGGTCTCTTCACATGTGACTTACAAATTTTACATATTTGTCAAGTATAATTACAAATGGTTGCTTTCCTTGCGATTACAACCTGTTTCAATTTCCATTTACATAATAAGTAATGTTTTCTATTCACAAGTCTCTGACAATCAACTGCAAGAGAGAGAGAGAGCATCACCATGGTGCTTTTCCTCCAACCATAGACCAACAATCCCCCACACACCTTTCATCTAGAAGTGGCCCTTCCCTTCACGAGGGTATAAATAATGTGAATCAATTGATTCCTTGTGCCATCTAAGAACTAGTATAGTGTCCTAGATATTAACAAGCAGGTTTACAACTCTAGTCTAGCTCTAGCTATGTATAACCACTCTGATTGTTTAGCTATCTGGTACACAGTGAATAAAAAATGCAAGCAATGACTTTTGAATTACTTTGGCCAAAGTTTCATATAATGAGTCATATGTTCACACACTTTTTTCTCAACTTGGAGATTACATTCTTATAATTTAGTAAATAATATATATCCACATATTGCGACTTGTTAACTCAATACTAGTCTATCTGACTTAGAATATTCCCTTATTCTAGTATAAGTATAAGATGAGAGCTTAGGTGATTTATAAACATACAATGAGCCCCTCTTTACATCCTTGCAATCTCGGGTCTATGACAACCTATCATTCTACTCAAATACGTGTCGACCCATTTCCATGCTCTTTAATATACATATTATATATTCTCAAGATTTTCTTGACTCCATCATCAACACATTGTTCTTGACATCTATAGACTTCTACGACTTTTTTCTCTAAGATATATTTTCCTTAGTCTATGATTACATATGATTATTTCCTGTCAATAATAACAAACATGTGACTATTTATTGTCATTGCAAAATAAAAATAATAATGAAAACTATTGACCCATCTTAGCCAAATATAGATATTAGACTCCTCTTTATCCACAATAAGAGTGGTATTTGAAAACTCTCAATTTCTCAAAAATAACTTCTGATAATATTATAATAATAATAAGAGTTCATTTATACTCTAGTCTTTACTAGACTTAAAGCATTGAGTGCATACTCATTTCGTTTGACAACTCAAGATAGGGTTTTTACCTTAGATAGCTTTATTAATGCTATTAAATTAAATCATTCATTGAACATTCTGCCATTCTTGGCTTCTTAGTTCAAAATATACACTCTTTTAAAAATACTTGAGGTAAATCCTCATTCAAGATTTAATCTCAGTGATTACTATCATTTCTCAATTCTACTAACTAGTCATGGTTTTCCATTTGACCTTTACATAGGTCCAAATCTCAAAAGTTTATAAGAATATCTAAGCAACCAAGTTTGGTCTTACAACTATCTTAATCAATAAAGGATTTAAATTCTCAAGAGATAAATACTATCTTTATCACTATTTTCTAAGTGATTCAAGTGATTTTCTATCACTGTTTTCTATATATGTTTCAGTGATAGTCTATCACCATACTACATTCGATATATGTGATAAAATATCACTATAATCCATATGTTATGAGTGATATGTACTATCACTGAGATTATTATGTATTAAGTGATTTAATATCATTGTGTTATATGCACATGCATATCATAATTCACTACCTCTATGATGCATTTGTCATTGTGTTTCACTATCTCTATGGTTTATAAATGATATCGTGATTCTCTATATTGAGATAAATATATTAAGATGTTTCACTATCTCTGTGGTATACATATGATACGGTGTTTCTCTACTTCTAAGATTTATATATGTTATCATAATTCTATATCTCTATAATATACAATTATTACACAAAATTCACTATTCTATGATGTAGGTATACAAAGGTTTTATGTGATATACATCAATGTATTGCTCATAAAATGAATGATATACCACTATATCAATAGCTAATGATAATAAGATTAATATCACCACTCATTGTGGTTAGCACGATAAGATTATACCATAGTAACAATAGAGTTTTAAGATAGTTGTTTCTTCTTCCTATGTTTCACATACTATGAATGAAACTTCAGTATATAAATTGAATTCAATCATTCTGATTAAAAACCTTGATACAAGATCACTTTCAAGTTATGATTTTACCTAAGAGTGCAATCGACTCTCTCCTATTCTTCACCTCCCTCTCTCTGTTGTTTGTCTTCTTTCCCAAACCAAAAACAACGAACCCCCTAAACTCATCGACTAACTCTATTAAATGAATTCTCTTCCACTCTCTCTGTCAGTTATTGATGGTTAGAGAGTAAATATCTCCCACTCCCTTCAACTAGTCGTGGTTGAGGAGCTAGGAAGTGGATAATGTGGAGCTTATGCTCCTCCACTCCCCCAAACATCTAGGAAGGTAAGCAAAGAGAATCCAAGAAGGATTATATTCTCTCTTTCTCAAGCCAAATATCTATCTTAGCTAGGATATAATAAACAAATAATATTTTCCATAGTAAACGTATTAATGCATCCTTAAGAATGCTTCATTTATACTATATATGAACTCAATTTTTAAAGATGAAATCTTAGCAAAGTTGACATAGATTTTCTATGACAAAGAATTATTTAGTCGATTAATTATGTCGAATTTCCATTCACAGTCAAACACAATATTTTTCGATTGTCGACACAAAATTCTGAACCATTGGTTGAATGAAAACAATATGAAGCATATAAAATGATCACCACATTTTTTGAGGCGATCAACAACATATAATAAGACTTAACTCAATATTTGCTTAACCTATACAGTGAGTGTGTGCGTAGGTATCCTAGATAGCACAAGGATCATTGCATTCATGCGATCTAACACCCTCTCCATGGTGATACTCTCTCTCCTCTTCTTCGAGGGGGAAACATTGTTCCTACATCCACCTCAGTCACACAACAATAGTTAGTCCATCACATTATTTAATCACATGGACATTAATGACATCATAAACAATCATTCTTATAAAAATAGCATAATTCAAATACATTTTATATTCTAACATAACATTACTTTCCTCATATTAATTTC
The DNA here is from genome assembly GCA_027924645.1 of Cunninghamia lanceolata. Taxonomy (NCBI): domain Eukaryota; kingdom Viridiplantae; phylum Streptophyta; class Pinopsida; order Cupressales; family Cupressaceae; genus Cunninghamia; species Cunninghamia lanceolata. The sequence goes on from BSBN01000771.1 coordinate 3,471,801, forward strand.
ACTAACTATCCATTCATCTTCTTGAAATAAAATGATAAGTATGTTAGTTTAAAAACGGGGTGTCACTTTTGTCCATTTATCTTCTTTGAGTATTGTGTGGTTTTTGAGCTTTGACTTTCTTCATAACCATTACCACTCTTATTTTAAGTTGGCCTTTGGTAATTGAGAATATTATCTAACATTTCGGTGCTCTTCTCATTCCTTAAGCTTTTGTTTAATTGAGCATTTGGTTTCTCTAATTCCTTACTCAACAAGACAATTCCAAACTCTAACCTATCACAATTTTCTTCCTTTTCTCTAATTGGATTCTCACTTCCTCTTTAATCATGTTTCCTTCTTCGGTCTAAATTTTTAGCTTGATGATTATCTTCTTGGATTCTTCAAGGTTTCGTACTAACTCTACATTAGATTCATTGTCCTCTGGAAGTTGTAGCTTTAGTTTCTGGTTCTTCTTTCTAAGCCTCTTGATCTCATCTAGGGCAGATATAAGTTCTTCCAAATCAACTTCGACATCCATTTTGTCATACTCTTCTTCTTCTAAATCCATCTCTTATTTTCTTTCACTCACAAAGTCATCTTCTCTTTTGAAGATATCATCTTTCATTTATGTTGCAATGTTTGTTCCATTTGTCACCCCATCACTTTTGCTTGCTTCTCTGTCATCACTTGCATTTGGTTTTGTTGGTGCTTGTTGATCAATGCTATGCTTGGTATTTCCTTTTCCCTTATTTCCTTCTCTTTTTTTCATGTGTGCTTCCAAAATCTACCTTCTAGCAGTTAGACTATTCGAAGGAACCCGCTTTGATACCAATTGATGAGCACACAATTATATTGAGAGGGGGGTGAATCAATATAATACAAACTTTTACTTTTTCAAACTAAAAATCACAATAATATCAATTGAACAACACCATTCACTTAAGATCTAATAATTATGCAACATAGGATGAACACATGATTTACGTGGAAACCCTTTCAGGAGTAAACCATAGAAAAATATTTCTTGTATATATTTCTCTTACAAGCTTTGCAGCCACCAATCTATAGGAGACACCAATCCTCACAATTTGTAGGCACCAACCCACTAGAGACACCAATACCAGCTTGTACACTTTGTAGGCTCCAACCCACTAGAGATACCAATCCCTGCTTATAGAATTTGTGAGCACCAACCCACTAGACACATTGATCTTCGCTTGTAGAATTTGTGAGCACCAAGCTACTGGAGACACTAATCCCACTTGTAGATTTTTAAGGCACCAACCTGCTGGAGGCATCAACCCCCACTGCTAAGCACCAACTTAGTGAGACACACCAATCTCTCCTTTAAGAAGCACCAACTTCCAAAACAAAGTTCCACCTTGAATGTTGCTTCTTCAACAAATGATGGATATTTGTTGTCGTTTCACAAACTCTTCTTGTAAATGATATAGTCTTCACAAATTTGATGCACTTGATTTCATATACTTTCCTCTTTCAAATTTGCATATACTCCCTTTCAAATATGCATACTTATACTTCTTTTAGATCTACATAAATTCTTCTCAAGTAATTGCACATGTTCCTCATAAACATCTGCACTTATTCTTCATAAGTTTCTCACAATTACTCATAAATGCTCCATGAATATTATTCTTCCACTTTGATTGATCTTTATATATCTCTTATTGTTCCATTTCATTGATTGATATTATTTATATATCTTTTTACTCCATGGTTGATATATCTTTCATTTCTCCACACTTATCTCTCTTTGAATGATCTCCTCTTATCTATCTTATATCTTTATTTTTCTCCACACATCTGCTGGTGTCTTTTTTGATATCTCTTTAACACACAACTCTCACACACTTCACAAACCTCTATACATACCTTCTTCAAAGAAGGTGACTTCACGAGTGGACATACCTTTTGCAAAGAGTCATTGTTTATAAGAATCACTACATTTTGAGGAGTCGTTGCATTTTCATAACATAATTAATAATCTTTTATATGAAGTCACTACATTATAAGAATTGCATCACCTATTAATACATTCACTACCTTTTAAATTAATTGCAATTCACTCACTCATCCCATCATTTTTAATTATTATCACTCTTTTTTGTATGTATACTTTTAAATTAAATTCATATGTTTCTTTGGCACTAAACAAGGAAGTTGGCCAGCAAGGGGAGGTCGGTCTCATCAAAGACATCAAATTTAAATTGTTTTTACTTCCATCAAGGAGTCGACCCCTAGGAATTAATCTTTAATGTATTTTATAACATTAATTTCCTTTTGTTTAGCACCTATAATAGTTGTTGTTTGGGTTTAGTTTATACGCCATAAGTCATCAAACCATTTATGTTCAATTCCATATGCCCAACAATTTGAAACAGTTCAGATCTTTCCTTAGTCAATTATTTCATTCTCCTATTTCTCAAATGTTGTCTTATCTTTTAACGAGTTAGTTCCTTAATAAAGGTAGTTTTCTATTTGGCCATAATGTAGTTTGCTTATACCCACGTTAACTCTCAATTCAATGAGTGGCAAGATGAGGTGTCACTCTACAAAGAAGGTGACATGGATACATACTTTACATTACATTTGGATTTGGGCATCTCATTTTGTGGTAGAAGTATTTTGCAATGTGTCGACATCTTTTGGTGTTGTAAGAGGTTTATGTGCATAAGACTTATGATAGTTTCTCTGACAATGTAATAGCCATAATAGAGGGGAGTATGAAAAGTGTTATGATGTATATGACATTGTCATAAGAATCTTTGACTTAGCCTTTTGGAGTGCCCAAGTTGGCCTATGATGGGTTGTATGAGAATCAGTTATGACATATTATCTTACAACTATAAGTGTTGTTAGTTATGACAAATTCTATGACACATGTAAGATGTGAAAGAGCATCTATCATAAGTTAAATATAGTAAATTTAGGGTGCCCATGTAGAGGAGATTCCTATGACATGCTTGGACAAGTGTCAGTGATGGTTGTAAGTGCTGAACAAGTGACACTATGTAATGTGGGTCGTATGGATTTTTATCATGGTATTTTTTGACCTTGTATGGGCCCATGGTAATGCCTCATGGTTGTTTTTAGGCCCCCATGAGTATATATATTGGATTGAGGAGGAGATTTTTATGCAGGGTTATGTTGTCAATTTTCCTCTAGAGACGAAATATGTAAATATCCATGTTAATGCTTTGAGCCTGCAAGTGTATTGTAACATGTTTGTTGTTGCAGATTAATACATTGGTTTGATGCTTTGGAGTGTGTAGTTTATTACCTGAAAGGATTTTCCCCATGTATATTGGTGTCTCTTCTCTTCTATCTATCTTTCTTCTATTATTCTTCTCTCATGTTCTTAAAGTGTTAATTTAGATGTCATTATGATGTCAAAATTTACTTAGATCTGTAAGCTACATTGTCTTTCCTCTAAGGATTAATATGATGGGAAATTAACTATGTCTATTTCCGCTTTAAGGGCATAGTAGTATGTGCTTGAATCAAGTTATTGAATATATGTTTAAGAAAAATATGGGATGTTACAAGGTGCATACTAGGTTCTCTTTTGCTTTCCCTTTCAATTGATATTAGAGCTACATTGGTTCCATGGTTGCATGAGATTGCATGTGTTGGTTCCATAGTGTTTAAGGTTTTGGGTGTTTCTTCTATTCTGATTTCTTAGTCGAGCAAGCTTGAGGGAATCTGTAGGAAGGAATTGGCTAATTATTAATCCTTGTTTGCGTGGAAGTCTTGAAAATGATCTTTCTTTTTAGGGTACAACAAGCATTTGAAGGATGGAGTATTTGGATTTGATCATGTGGTTTCATGTACTATGATATTGATCTATAGCTCCTTTTTGACAGTGTGTAAAAATCCTCATGCATGTTGGTTTTGTTCTTTCATTCTATGGGCATGTACAACAGAGTATTTGTGTTGGGTTTTTGTTCTTGGATCTTGATCACATGGGGAAACTTGGGTTTTCATGACTATGGTTTGGTGTGCTTATGTTGGGTGCTTGGTTTTAGTCCATGGTATTGAAAGGCACTATTTTGTTAACCTCTAATGCATGTAGATTGTGGAGTTGGTCATTCGATGATCTGAAAGCTTCTAGAATAGCCTAGCTCCTCTGTATGCTTGTACATGGTGTAGGTTGTGGATTTGGTCTACAGGTGGACTTGGCGTTCATGGACCTCTTCTTTCTTTCAGTTGGCTATACCTGCATGTATCAGTTTCATGTTGATTGGATATGAGGATTTTGTAGATTTTCTATTCAAAATCTATGGTTATGCTTATCTATGATGTTCCATTGTTTTGGTATAGTTGTTATGGTAATTTTGTAGACTTGTGGGTCTTCTAGATGATAAGTGGATATGGATTTGCATGTGTGTTAGTGACATGGTGGTTTTGCAAGTTTTACATGACTAATCAAAAATTATGATTTGTAGATCTACGGATAAATTATTTTTCAGATTATGATTCCTTAGGGGTGTTTCTAGATGTAAGATAGTGGTAGGTTTGCATATTTCATGCATGGTGTGAGGAGGTTTGTAGCTTTCTCAATATGGATATGTTGGTATGTGATTAGTCACTCACCATTTCTGTATTGTTTGCTTGATTAGTTCCTTGACTATGGTTACTCATTTGTGGACTTGTTTGGTAAATCAGATCTGAGGTTGATTTGATGTTGAGTCTTGAGGTCTACATGTTATCTTCTTTGATATCTCTGTTTGCAAGTTATTGATGTGATGATGAGTTTTCATGTTGTATTTGTTTGGGATCTACAAGTTATAATCAAGTGACTATGGCCTATCAAGTTGGAAGCCCATTGTGATATATTATAATATAATTTTGACTATGAATCAATAAAGATCATACTATTGTTTTGTTTTTCATTAAATTTTATTTTGTGTTGTTTCATTTGATTGCATGGTTGGATAATCCTTCATTGGATCCTCTACCTATGACTATGTCAAGTGGTATCAAAGCATAAGGTTTGGTATGCTAAAGGTTTTACCTATGAAAAGATCATCAAACTAAGGCAGTCTACAAGAAGCTTGACAATAGAGCATTGATTGAGATGTTTTTGTAAGGAATGATTGTAGACTGATTGTTGACTTGAGGGAGTTTGAATAAGATCCTAGGGAAAGATGCATCTATGAAGAGTTCAAGGTGTTTCTAACATTGTTAGAAGGATGGGAGAAATGTTTGAAACACTGAGGGTGATGAAAGTCTAATTAGATGATATAAAAGAGGATAGAAGAAAATATCTTAACCTTAGAAATGATGATGAAAGTGGTGAAGAGGAAAGCAAAAGAGGATAAAATGCACAAGCTACCAAGTAAAACATGGAATACCTAGAAGAAGAGACTAATGAAATGAAGATGTTGAAGGCCATTTCTAAAATTGGTAAAAGACCTAGATTTGAGATTTATAATTATTTTGGTGATTTAAATCTAAAGGAGTTGATTGATTGGATAAGTGATCTAGAAGAATATTTTGGAGTACGAGGAAATTACAAATTTGGATAGGGTTAGATTTTCTAAAAATATCTTGAAGGTACATGTTGCTATTTGGTGGAAAGAAGTATAATTAGAAATAAATGGAAGGGAAAATGAAAAGATAACAAAATGTGATAGGATGATAGTAAAGTTGAAAAATTAATTTACACCCATTTACTATTAGTTAGAATTGTCAAAAAAGTTCCAAAATCTATAGCAGAAGGATATGATAGTGAAAGAATATACTAAAAAAAATTACTAGATGATCATTAGGACTAGAAATAGTTAATCAAGTAAGGAAAAAGTTGCAAAATATATCAATGGACTATGAGGGATTATTTAGGAAGAATTGAGCTTTGTGAGGTTGACAACAATAGAAGAAGCATTTCAATTTACAATTAAGGTAGAAGAGAAACTAAATAGAATATTGGAGAGAAGACAAAATTAAGAGAGAGGAAGGGGAGGAAGTTTTCAAAGAAACAAATCTTAGTATGATGATAGAAGATCCTGCAATGAAGTAGAGGCAAGACAAGGTAGTAACACATATTACAATGATAGTTTTACATACCATAATGAAGGATGAAGCAATAGTTCTTACTATAGCGACAAAGATGATAAAAATTCATATCACAATGATACAAAAGATGGGTGTCAAATAGGTGAAGGAAGATATGGTATATGAAAGGGAAAGAGAACCCAGTATGCACCTTGCAGTATCCTATATTTTTCTTAAATAAATATTCAATAACTTGATGCAAGCACATACTACTATGCCCTTAAAGCAGAAACAGACATAGTTGATTTCCCATCATATTAACCCTTAGAGGAAAGACAATGTATCTTATAGGTCTAAGTAAATTTTGATAACATAAAAACATGTAAATTAACACTTTAAGAACATGAAAGAAGAAGAATAGAAGAAAGATAGATAGAAAAGAAGAGACACCAATATACGAGGAAACCCTTTCAGGTAAAAAACCCCACACTCCAAAGCATAGAACCAATATTTAATTTATAGAAACAAACTGTTACAATACACTTGCAAGCTTAAATCCTTAACATGGAGATTTACATATTGCTTCTCTGGAGGAAAACTGACAGCATAACCCTACATAAAACTCTCCACCTCAATGCCTCCATCTCAAACCCTCAATATATAGACTCATGGGGGCTAAAAAAAAACCATGAGGCATTACCATGGGCCCCAACAAGGTCCAAAAATACCATGGTAAAAATTCATATGACCCACATTAAACAAGGCTTCTTGTTCAACACTTACAACTGTCCCCGACACTTGTCCAAATATGTCATAGGAATCTCCTCTACATGGGTACCCCAAATTTACTAAATTTGAATTATAAAGATGCTCTTAAACATCTTACAGATATCATAGAATCTATCATAACTAACAACACTTACAACTGTAAGAGAATCTTGTTGGCAAGAGACACTGCTAGGTTGAATAATTAAGTGTTGTCGTTGATGGCAACAAGGAAAAGAAGACATCACTCTAGAAGACCAACTTGATTTGGCAATAAGGCACAAGAGTATTCAAGACTGGAAGGCCAGAATGACTAAGTATAGATAGTATTTAGAGTAAGGGATAGAAAGTGGATCAGTATGCCTCTGCAGATGAAGACTGACAAATGTAGTTTATGTTAGGGTTAGCTGGCAGAAGATATCAATTAAGTGTAAATAAACAGTAAATAGAGGAATGAAAAATACACAGAAATAATAACAGTGAGAAACAATTTTAACGTGGTTCACCCAAACTCAGGCTACATCCACCAAACAGAGTCCAATATTATTATCTAGTAAATCAAACCAATTACAACCAGCAATCCCTGCAACTTAATTCCACTGCAAATGCTACAATACAATATCAATCAAAACCCTAACCCTTAGCCACTTATATCAAGATTTTTGTTGATTACAAAAATAGAGTTTTCTTATGTCAGCCAATGAAAAATAACTCCCAGTGCCTTGACCCCAACTTGGGGGCACTGCCCCCAAACCCCCGCAAGGGGTACTGCCCCTTGACCCCGTAGGAATTTGGGGGGAAACCGCACCGATAAAAGTGGGGTAAATTTAACCATTGAGTCTGATTAGGCTCCATATAACAATAGTTTAGGTATGTTGACTCATAGCCAATTGATGATGATATATTCTAGTGTTCAGGTCATGACTTCCTCTAGAAGTCATTTGAAGAAAATATCTAAGTCTAGATGAACAGAAGTAAGACAAGGATAGTGTATAGTGTGAAGTAAAATGATCTGCATTTCTCCACAAGTGCATATTTTGTTATGTGGTTTTGAGGTGTTCTGAACACTTGTATGAAGTGTCTAAATCTAGAGTTGTAAGATCTGAAGTCCACCGAAAAGATAGCTGCAAGCTGTTGAGTATCACTACAATGTTTGACAGAATTTAACTATGACAGTTTAAGTTTTGATGGTCTGTATTTTGCTACTAAAGAATATTTTTCTTTGTTGTTCTAAAGGTATGATTGGTGATGTCTGAGGAGTCTTTGATATGATTTTGAGCAAGCCCTATGGTCCGTAGTAAAAGATGTAGTCTGATAGTTGAACTGAACCAGTAGTAGTCTGAGTTTGAGGTCGACATGATAGTTTGATTTATTTGTGGCAAGTTCTATTTTATCCTAAGTGGTTCTATATTTGGACCTAACATATGATAAGGTGTTTCAAATGTTATTTAGGTCCGCCATGTATTTTGATGAATGGATTTGGTTGACAAGCTACAAGTTTATTAATTATACACTTTATCTGAGTATGCCGACCTAATATGAAGATCTTAAGTGTTGTGGATATATATATGGGATCAAATTTGGTGTTTGGTGTGTACATGTGATGCAAATGTAAATATGATACATCCAAAGTAAAGAAATTGTGTAAAGGCAGGAAAAGAGAGATCTTGCTCCTATGTAAAAGCAAAGCAGTGAAACAAAGCAGTTAGAGATGAAGAGTTTTGAGACAGTATTTCTATGCTTCATTGGATCTATAACCATGCATGTGTAGATGCAATCAAAGTAGTTCAAATTGGCAGTGAGCCATTCTTCTTTCTTCCTTCCTTCTTTAGGCAGTGAGCCTTGTAGGTAGTGAGCCTTTCTTATAGTGAGCATTTCTCTGGGTAGTGAGCCCTAAGGCAGTGAGCCTTCTTGTAATCTGGTATTGTGCTATATTAATATATTGTGAGCCAACACTCACCGTGGGTTTTCCCTTCTTGGTTTTTCCACATAAAAATCCTAGTGTTCATGTGTTATGTATTTATGGTTGTTGTTCCTATGTTTATTCTGCTTTCATATTATTAACTTTGGAATTTGGATAAATAAATTTGTGAAGAATTGGTTTTGCGAAATACTGATTCATCTCCCCTCTCAGTATTCCTTATTCTCAATAATTGGTATCAGAGAAAGTGTCCTTGGAAGAATTCTAACAGCTTGAGGAAGATCTAGGATAGTGTAATCATGGCATCAAGAAGATATGGAAATTATGAAAGCAACAAGGAACTAGAAGCAACCCTTATTGATCTTGAAAAATCTAAGGCAGAAATTAGGGATCTAAAGGATAACTTACAAGAAGCTGATGAATGCATCTCAAAATTAAAAGTACAAGTCAAGAAATTCAAAGATAAATACAAAGAAGTTAGTGATCAATTGATATATGCAAATGAAACATTGAATGATTTGGAAGCAGAAGTTATAGAAAGAACAAAAGAAGAAGAAGATCAAATTTAATGATGAAAAGCAAATAAGAAGATTATGCCAAGCTTGAAAAAGAAATTGTGAGTCTAAAGGTAGACTTGGAAAAAGCCAAGAGCTATGAAGAAAAGTTCAAGTTCAGTTCTACAAATCTTGATGAGATGATTGCTAGTAAAAAGAGTGCTAATGATAAGCAAGGTTTGGGATTTGAGAAAGGAGAAAGCTCAAAATCTAGTCAAACAAACACTGAGCTAAAGAAAAATAGAGGAAAATAATTTAGAAATCAAAGAAGAAGACCTAGAAGACCTTCGGTCAGATAGCCAAATGCTTAGAGGTATCCATCTTTCAATGGCCACTATTTTAATTGCAATAAGTTTGGTCATAAAGCTACTCAATGCAGGAGTAGAGTAAATTAGAATGCTCCATCCCTTTTTGGTCAATGTTTCAATTGCAAGAAAATCAGTCACAAATCAAACGAATGCAGAAATCTGGTAAGGAATAATTCCTACAATGTAAGGAATAGTCAAACATTCAATGGAAAGTGTTTTGCATGCAATAGATTTGGACACATGGCTAATCAATGCAGATCAAGGATGAATTCATTCAGAGGAAGAAATCAAGGACAAGGAAACAATGTGTGCTTCAATTGCAACAAATTTGGACATGTTGCAAGATTCTGTAGAAGCAAGAATGTGAAGAGAAATTACTATGCTGAAGAAAGGAAAACAGAGCAAAGGAATGGTAAAGGAAAAGAAAAGGTTGATCCAGTTTAAACCAAGAAAGAAATGGACAAGATTTGGATCAAGAAAGAAGTAATTATATAAGAGGATAGATCTGCACCAGTATCTGGTGCAGATACTTCCTTCGAGAAGTAAATTGGGTGCTCTGGCTCAAGGGGAGCAATGTTGAAAATCCAAACCCCCAGCCAAATAGTTAGTGCTAGAGTTTGACACAAAGAGATGTGGTAGAATCTGATACAAAAGATCTTATGGAAGAAAATCTAGAAGAAAATGAGTTAGTATGGTACATTGCACAATAATTTTGATCAATTGTATCTATCAGAGAAAAGTCAAGCAACTTTTGATAATGAGCATTTATAACGATTAGGTCAAGTGCAAAGGATAAAAATAAACTCATTTGCCTTCCAATTCACTTTGCATTTGAACTATCAGATGTCTAAGAGAGACTGAAGTGAGATTTCAAGCGTCAACAGAGATTCAAAGAACTCTAAGTGATCCAGGCAAAGAAAACCCTAATTTGGCATAACAAGGTATTTATGGTTGGAACCTTATTAAATCTTTGCAATGGAAGCCCCAGAAGTTATTGATATTGTTGAGCAACCATGACCCAAGTTCAAGAAACATCCCTTCAAAGCAACCAAAGTTGACCCAAGGGTGCATTCTCGAAAATACCATATGGAATTCTATATGTGGAAGATGTCAGGGCATATATCCATGTTGCCCTAGATGAGCTCAAAGGTGACAAATTCTTAGACTTATACCTAAAGTATTTAAGAAATGATCAATTTGACCTAAAGGATTAATACAAAGTCTTAGAAGAGAAGAAATTCATCCAGTATGTAGATTTTCCTCCATTCGAAGAGGATGAATGGGTCTGGTATATTCTATTTGAATTCACAATGAATTCATGTGGTTAGGGAAGCCCTCCAAAATCACCAAGGAAGTGATCAGGGCAGTAACAGGGTTAAATTCCATTGGAGGTGTGCCCTTGCTAAAAGCTATGAAGAATCAAATTGTTACAGAGGATACTAGAGCTTTGACAAAAGGGAATTAACCATAAATGACATCACAGACCATGTGGTAAGATTTGCTTCTATGGTAATAGGGTACAAGATCTATTTCTCAAACTAGGAGAACTATGTCTTTGGTACTGCAATATCCATTGCATATCGAATGGTCAAAGAGAATTCGAATTATGACTTGTGTGAGTTGTTGAGAATCCAACTACTAGAGAATCTAAAGAAATCAAGGATGCATTCAGAACCAATAAAAGGATGAAATCACTAATGTTAGGAGAAATTGATATAGTGGTCAAGGAGACTGAGGAGATCATTTTGAAGACACTAAAGAAATATAATATTTGCACCATCTATGATAATAAAGAAACATATGCTGAAAATGATACATCTGCCCCATACATAAATCTTGATCAGGAAATAGATGAAGATGCCAAAATAACTGAGGAGAAAGAAATGTCTGCTCCTAACCCTGAAACAAGATCCTCTCCAAAACATCAAGCTAAAGGTAAAATTGACAAGGAGATGATAGAGGAGGAACATGCTAAGGAAAATCCTTCACTAGAACAGAAGGAGGACTCTAATAAGGGCATGTATGTAGATGATCTAGAGATGATCTTGAAAGAAGTCTCTACTACACCAAGAGTCACTACAGAGTTAGTTAAAGAACTCTTGGAGAAAGAGAAACAAGTTTTAGATGAGCCTGAGTTTCTACATGGTCCAATAAACTTGGACACAATGTCCCCTATACAAAAATTTAGATTGGCATCTATTGTACAGGCAAAGGCAAGAGCGGAAATGTTAAAGTCTCACATAGAAGATAGTGAACTCATTGGTGAGGCATCTAGCATTTTAGAGAATCTGATGCCAACATACCAGAAGGATACCTCTTTTTTATTAGAAAATCAGCTCAAAGGACTAATAAACTCTATAAGTAAACATTTTAAATCCTTTGAGAAATCTGTAGACATAAAAGTTAAGCAAGAGTTTAATGAGAAAAGATTAAATGAATTGATGGAAATGATAACTAATGACAAAGCCCACGTAGACAATAGAATAAAAACCATTCAAAGTGTTATTAAAGAAGCTATTGCTATATACAAATTTTGCTTATCCTAGTTGGAAGTCACAAAGAAAATAGAAGAAAAGATCAAGGAGTTGGACCAGAAACTGATGAACACTTCTAAGGCATATGATCCAGTGGCAGAATCAGTAAGCAACAAGGAAAGTCAAGTTATCAATTTTCATGATGACTTGAACAATCTAATAAGTGGGATAAAATCAGAAACAAAATGTGTCAGCTAAGAAGAATAATCCGTCCTAAATTAGATTCTATGTTTAATCTAGCAGCTGAAGCACAAGTAGCCTCACAATCTAACACACCCTTTGATCTTCACAAGGCAGAGATTGTAGTTTTTCTACTCAGTGGTCATATTCAAATTTTGGACAATGCCAAGAAAAGATGGGATGGTGAGCTGGCCCAAATTAAAAATATTTTCAATGACATCCTCCAACACATGTAAAATAAAGTTGAAGATTGTATGTGTACATATGCGGCAGAGTATAGCAAAGTTTGCAGTTTTGATAATTTTTGACTCCAAAATCTATACATTTGCCATTGATGTCAAAGGTGGAGAGAAAGATTAGTGAAAAATGGGCAAACAAGGAGAGGAAATATAGAGTGTATATAGAAAGGGGGAGCAGTCAAGGCAGTCAAGCATTTTTCACTAAGTGTTGCCATCAATGCCAAAGGGGGAATTGTTGGCAAGAGACACTGCTAGGTTGAATAATTGAGTGTTGTCATTGATAGAAACAAGGAAAAGAAGGCATCACTCTAGAAGACCAACTTGATTTGGCATTAAGGCACAAGATTATTCTAGACCAGAAGACCAGAATGACTAAGTATGGATAGTATTTAGAGTAAGGGACAGAAAGTGGATCAGTATGTCTTCGCAGATGAAGACTGGCAAATGCAATTTAGGTATGTTGACTCATAGCCACTTGATGATGATATATTCCAATGTTCAGGTCATGACTTCCTCTAGAAGTCATTTGAAGAAAATATCTATGTCTGGATGAATAGAAGTAAGACAAGGATAGTGTACAGTGCGAAGTAAAATGATATGCATTTCTCTACAAGTGCATATTTTGTTATACAGTTTTGAGGTGTTGTAAACACTTGTATGAAGTGTTAAAATCTAGAGTTGTAAGATCTAAAGTCCACCAGAAAGATAGTTGCAAGTTGTTGAGTATCACTATAGTGTTTGATAGATTTTAACTGTGACAGTCTGAGTTCTAATGGTCTGCATTTTGCCGCTAAAGAATATTTTGCTTTACGGTTCTAAATGTATGATTGGTAATGTCTGAGGAGTCTTTGATATGATTTTGAGAAAGTCCTGTGGTCCCCAGTAAAAGATGTAGTTTGACAATTGAACTAAACCAGTAGCAGTCTGAGTTTGAGGCCAACATGATAGTTTGATTTATGTGTGGTAAGTTCTATTGATTAGAACTTTATCCTAAGGGTAAGTGCAGGAAGATGGGGGGCCAAAAAGGGGTCTTAAGTGGCCACTTTTTTTCTGAAATCAGGAAATACTGGCCTTGGATGAGAAATTGAGCATAGTTACACTCAAAATTTGGAGATGCAACCAAAACAATGTTCGTAGTGCTCCAAGTCTACTTTCTAAACTACTATTTTTTTTTAAAATGGCATAGATTAAGGGGTTCAAAAGAGGGAGCCACAGAAATTGGTGTTGTTTCTGTCAAAAAAATATAACATAGCATGTTTTGTGGCTCCCTCAAAAGGTCAACTTTTTTTTGGTATTTTTAAAATCGCTTTGGTGAGAAATTAGCTAATAGCATGTAGTTTATGCCCGATTTTTTCTGATAATTATTTGATGAATATTTGATTTTCAAAGTGGACACATCCTAAAAAATAGAATTTTGGTCGTGCTACCCCTATAAATTTTGAAAACTAATCAAAAATCATTTTTTTCTTTTTTTAATATTTGTAGAATGGAGTCTAGTTTCTAAATATGTAATTTTTTTGAAATTTCAATGAATAGTTAATTTACAATGAAAAAAAGACCAAACAGTGGTTTTTGCCCAAAAATGGACACACAAACAAAAGAAATTAAAGATGAAAGGCTTAACATTGTTAAAATGTGAAAAAAATTACATCATCAGATAGCTGAGAGAAAGCCTAACATTACCCAGGTGTTCGATTTGTTTGACCTTGAAACACGTGCAAATTTGAGGGTTAGCACGAACGAAATTATCTAAAATCTTGAAGAATATGGAAAAACACATCTGTTACTATTCAAAAGGCACTCCAAGCCTTTGGGTTGGAAATCCAAAGCAAATCCCAAGCCCAAGGCTTGGGATTCCCAAAGCAAGACATAACGCGAGCACGTTATAACGTGAGCGCATTATAATGCGCTCTCGTTATAACGCGCTCGCATTATAACGCGCTCGCGTTATTCTTTTCTTTGCATTTTTCCTTTTCCACAAAAGTTTGTGCTGTTTTTCATGTTTTAAATAATGCGAGCGCATTATGTTCAACTTAAATTTTTTTATGTTTAAGGCTATTAATCATGTATGTATGTATGCCTATATGTATGTATGTATGTATGCCTATATGTATGTATGTATCTATGTATGCCTATATGTATGTATGTATCTATGTATGCCTATATGTATGTATGTATAGTGTTGACGGTAGAGGAGGGTAGAGATGGGAGTGAGCCAGATAGGGGAGGAGAGGGGTGGATAAGGATTGAGTGATTAAGGTTTAAGGTTAAGGGTTGAGCATTTAGGGATAGGATTTAGAGTGTAGGGATAAGGGATTAGAGTTTAGGACCTTGAGGGATTAGGGTTTAGGGTTGAGGCTTTAGGGATAGCATTTAGGGTTAAGGATCAAGGGATTAGGGTTAAGGTAGAGTGTTGAGGGTAGAGGGATTAGGGATAGGGTTTAGGGTTGAGGGATTAGGGTTTAAGGTATAGTTTAGTAGTTCTTGTGGATAGAGCCAGTAAACAATGGGAGATTATTTGCCTGTTTCATAACAATATACCTCCCCTAAGTGCGGGGTGGACAACAAGAAACATAGATGCACCCCAATGCAAAGCTTTTCTCATAATGATCATCCTTCTGATTTCAATTGTTAATTACTCACTGTGGATGTACCATATGCAAAGCTTTTCTCATAGTGTGTACACCTATTGGCTAATGAACCCCAGATGGGCTAGAAAAACATGCCAGATAACATTACTAACATTAAAAAAGTTCATAGCCATTTTTCTAACATATTCTTGCAACTCAAATATCTTTAAGAGACGAGTGTCAAAAATGATGGGTTTAACAACCTAACATAAGGCAAAGTAGTTTTGTTGGGTTTAAGGCTAGGGGTTAGGGTTTAGGGTTGAGGGATTAGGGTTTAGGGTTGAGGGATTATGGTTTAAGGTATAGTGTTGAGGGTTGAGGGTTTAGGGATAGGGTTTAGGGTTAAGGGATTAGGGTTTAGGGTTGACAAATTAGGGTTTAATGTTGAGAGTTGAGGGTTGAGGGTTTAGGGTTTAGGGATAGGGTTGATGGTCAAGGGATTAGGGTTAAAGTAGAGTGTTGAGGGTAGAGGGATTAGGGATAGGGTTTAGGGTTGAAGGTTTAATGATTGAGGGTTGAGGATTTAGGGCTGAGGGTTAAGGGATTGGGGTTTAAAATATAGTGTTGAGCGTCGAGGGTTTATGGATAGGTTTTAGGGTTTAATTTTTAAGGGTTAAGGGTTGAGGGATAGTGTTTAGGGTTTAGGGATAAGGGATTATAGTTTAATGTATAGTGTCGAGGGTTGAGGGTTTAGGAATAGGGATAGAGTTTAGGGTTTATGGATGAGGGATTAGGGTTGAGGGTTGAGGTATTAGGGTTGAGGGTTGAGGGATTAGGGTTTAAGGTATAGTGTCAAGGGTTGAGGGTCTATTAATAGTGTTTAGGGTTGAAGGTTGATGGATTAGATTTTAGGGTTGATGAATTAGGGTTTAAGGTATAGTGTTGAGGGTTGAGGGTTTAGGGTTGACAGATTAGGGTTTAGGGTTGACGGATTAGTGTTTAATGTCAAGGTTAGGGTTAGAGTGTCGAGGGTAGAGGGATTAGGGATAGAGTTTAGGGTTGAAGGTTTAAGAATTGAGGGTTGAGGCTTTAGGGATGAGGGTTTAAGGCTTAAGATATAGTGTCAAGTGTTGAGGGTATAGGGATAGGGTTTAAGTTTTAAGGGTTAAGGGATAGGGATTATGGTTTAAGGTATAGTGTTGAGGGTTGATGGTTTAGGGATAGGGTTTAGGTTTGAGGGATTAGGGTTTACGGTTGATGAATTAGGGTTTAATGTTTAGAGTTGAGGGTTGAGGGTTGACGATTGACGGTTGAGGTTGAGGGATAGGGTTAATGGTCAAGGGATTAGGGTTAAATAAGAGTGTCGAGGGTAGAGGGATTAGGGTTTAAGGTATAGTATCCAGCCTGTTGAGGGTTTAGGAATAGGGATAGCATTTAGGGTTTAGGGATGAGGGATTAGAGTTGAGGGATGACGGATGACAGATTAGGGTTGAGGGTTGAGGGATTAGGGTTTAGGGACAAGGTTTAGGGTTAGGGTTGAGGGATTAGGGTTTAAGGTATAGTGTTGAGGGTTTAGGGATAGGCTTTAGGGTTGAGGGATTAGGGTTTAGGGTTGAGGGATTATGGTTTAAGGTATAGTGTTGAGGGTTGAGGGTTTAGGGATAGGGTTTAGGGTTGAGGGATTAGGGTTTAGGGTTGACAGATTAGGGTTTAATGTTGAGAGTTGAGGGTTGAGGGTTGAGGGTTTAGGGATAGGGTTGATGGTCAAGAGATTAGGGTTAAAGTAGAGTGTTGAGGGTAGAGGGATTAGGGATAGGGTTTAGGGTTGAAGGTTTAATGATTGAGGGTTGAGGCTTTACGGTTGAGGGTTAAGGGATTGGGGTTTAAAATATAGTGTTGAGTGTCGAGGGTTTATGGATTGGTTTTAGGGTTTAATTTTTAAGGGTTAAGGGTTGAGGGATAGTGTTTAGGGTTTAGGGATAAGGGATTAGGGTTTAAGGTATAGTGTTGAGGGTTGAGGGTTTAGGAATAGGGATAGAGTTTAGGGTTTAGGGATGAGGGATTAGGGTTGAGGGTTGAGGTATTAGGGTTGAGGGTTGAGGGATTAGGGTTTAAGGTATAGTGTCAAGGGTTGAGGGTTTATTAATAGTGTTTAGGGTTGAGGGTTAATGGATTAGGTTTTAGGGTTGATGGATTAGGGTTTAAGGTATAGTGTTGAGGGTTGAGGGTTTAGGGTTGACAAATTAGGGTTTAGGGTTGACGGATTAGTGTTTAATGTCAAGGTTAGGGTTAGAGTGTCGAGGGTAGAGGGATTAGGGATAGGGTTTAGGGTTGAAGGTTTAAGAATTGAGGGTTGAGGCTCTAGGGATGAGGGTTTAAGGCTTAAGATATAGTGTCAAGTGTTGAGGATATAGGGATAGGGTTTAAGTTTTAAGGGTTAAGGGATAGGGATTAGGGTTTAAGGTATAGTGTTGAGGGTTGATGGTTTAGGGATAGGGTTTAGGTTTGAGGGATTAGGGTTTACGGTTGATGAATTAGGGTTTAATGTTTAGAGTTGAGGGTTGAGGGTTGAGGGTTGACAGTTGAGGGTTGAGGTTGAGGGATAGGGTTAATGGTCAAGGGATTTTAAATAAGAGTGTCGAGGGTAGAGGGATTAGGGTTTAAGGTATAGTATCGAGCCTGTTGAGGGTCTAGGAATAGGGATAGCATTTAGGGTTTAGGGATGAGGGATTAGAGTTGAGGGATGACGGATGACGGATTAGGGTTGAGGGTTGAGGGATTAGGGTTTAGGGATAGGGTTTAGGGTTTAGGTTGAGGGATTAGGGTTTAAGGTATAGTGTTGAGGGTTTAGGGATAGGGTTTAGGGTTGAGGGATTAGAGTGAAGGGTTGAGGGATTAGGATTTGATGTTGAGGGTTGAGGGTTTAGGGTTAGGGTTGAGAGTTGAAGGATCAGAGTTAAGGGTTGAGGGATTAGGGTTTGATGTCGAGGGTTGAGGGTTGAGGTTTGAGGGTCAAGGGTTTAGGGATAGGGTTGAGGTTCAAGGGATTAGGGTTAAAGTAGAGTGTGGAGGGTGTAAGGATTAGGGATAGGGTTGGAGGGTTTAGGGATAAGGGATTAGGGTTTAAGGTATAGTATCAAGTCTATTGAGGGTTTAGGAATAGGGATAGCATTTAGGGTTTAGGGATGAGGGATTAGAGTTGAGGGATGATGGATTAGGGTTGAGGGTTGAGGGATTAGGGTTTAGGGATAAGGTTTAGGGTTGAGGGTTGAGGGATTAGGGTTTAAGGTATAGTGTTGAGGGTTGAGGGTTTAGGATTGGGTTTAGGGTTGACGGATTAGCATTTAATGTCGAGGTTAGGGTTAGAGTGTCGAGGGTAGAGGGATTAGGGATAGGGTTTAGGGTTGAAGGTTTAAGGATTAACGGTTGAGGCTTTAGGGATGAGGGTTTAAGGCTTAAGATATAGTGTCAAGTGTTGAGGGTGTAGGGATAGGGTTTAAGTTTTAAGGGTTAAGGGTTGAGGGATAGGGATTAGGGTTTAAGGTATAGTGTTGAGGGTTGATGGTTTAGGGATAGGGTTTAGGTTTGAGGGATTAGGGTTTAGGGTTGATGAATTAGGGTTTAATGTTGAGAGTTGAGGGTTGAGGGTTGAGGGTTGAGGGTTGAGGGTTGAGGTTGAGGGATAGGGTTAATGGTCAAGGGATTAGGGTTAAATAAGAGTGTCAAGGGTAGAGGGATTAGGGTTTAAGGTATAGTATCGAGCCTATTGAGGGTCTAGGAATAGGGATAGTGTTTAGGGTTTATGGATGAGGGATTAGAGTTGAGGGATGACAGATGACAGATTAGGGTTGAGGGTTGAGGGATTAGGGTTTAGGGACAAGGTTTAGGGTTAGGGTTAAGGGATTAGGGTTTAAGGTATAGTGTTGAGGGTTTAGGGATAGGGTTTAGGGTTGAGGGATTAGAGTGAAGGGTTGAGGGATTAGGATTTGACGTTGAGGGTTGAGGGTTTAGTGTTTAGGGTTTAGGGTTAGGGTTGAGAGTTGAGGGATTAGAGTTAAGGGTTGAGGGATTAGGGTTTGATGTCGAGGGTTGAGGGTTGAGGTTCGAGGGTTAAGGGTTTAGGGATAGGGTTGAGGTTCAAGGGATTAGGGTTAAAGTAGAGTGTGGAGGGTGTAAGGATTAGGGATAGGGTTGAGGTTCAAGGGATTAGGGTTAAAGTAGAGTGTGGAGGGTGTAAGGATTAGGGATAGGGTTGGAGGGTTTAGGGATAAGAGATTAGTGTTTAAGGTATAGTATCGAGTCTGTTGAGGGTTTAGAAATAGGGATAGCATTTAGGGTTTAGGGATGAGGGATTAGAGTTGAGGGATGATGGATTAGGGTTGAGGGTTGAGGGATTAGGGTTTAGGGTTTAAGGGGGAGGTATATTGTTATGAAATAGGCAAATAATCTCCCATTGTTTACTGGCTGTATCGACAAGAACTACTAAACTATACCTTAAACCCTAATCCCTCAACCCTAAACCCTATCCCTAATCCCTTTACCCTCAACACTCTACCTTAACCCTAATCCCTCGACCCTTAACCCTAAACGCTATCCCTAAAGTCTCAACCCTAAACCCTAATCCCTCAAGGTCCTAAACTCTAATCCCTTATCCCTAAACTCTAAATCCTATCCCTAAATGCTCAACCCTTAACCTTAAACCTTAATCACTCAATCCTTATCCATCCCTCTCCTCCCCTATCTGGCTCACTCCCATCTCTACCCTCCTCTACCCTCAACACTATACATACATACATATAGGCATACATAGATACATACATACATATAGGCATACATACATACATGATTAATAGCCTTAAACATAAAAAAATTTAACTTGAACATAACGCACTCGTGTTATTTAAAACATGAAAAACAACACAAACTTTTGTAGAAAAGGAAAAATGTAAAGAAAAGAATAACGCGAGCGCATTATAACGTGCTCTCGTTATAATGCACTCACGTTATTGCTTGGTTTTGACGAGCGCGTTATGGCTTGGTTTTGACAAGCCTAAGGCTCGCCATTACCAAGCCATAACATGAGCGCGTTATAACGCGCTCGCGTTTTGACCTAATTTTTTTTGAAATTAATTTGGCCACTTTTTGGCCCCCCATCTTCTTGCACTTACCCCTAAGTGGTTATATAGTTGAAGCCAACATATGAGAAGGTGTTTCAAATGTTATTTAGGTTTTCCATGTATTTTGATGAATGAATTTGGTTGACAACCTACAAGTTTATTAACTATACGCTTCATCTAAGTATGCCAATCTAATATGAAGATCATAAGTGTTGTGGATATATATATGGGATTGAATTTAGTGTTTGGTGTGTGCATGTGATGCGAATGTGAATATGGAACATCTGAAGTAAAGAAATTGTGTAAAGGCAGGAAAAGAGAGATCTTTCTCCTATGTAGAAGCAGAACAATGAAACAGAGCAGCCAGAGATGAAGAGTTTTGAGACAATATTTCTATGCTTCATTGGAGCTATAACCATGCATGTGTAGATGCAATTAGAGTAGTTCAAATTGGTAGTGAGCCATTCTTCTTTCTTCCTTTCTTCTCTAGGAAGTGAGCCTATTTTGGGTAGTGAGCCATGTAGGCATTGAGCCTTTCTTACAGTGAGCATTTCTCTAGGCAGTGAGCCCTAAGGTAGTGAGCCTTCTTGTAATCTGGGATTGTGCTATATTAATATATTGTGAGCTAACACTCACTGTGGTTTTTTCCTTTTTGGGTTTTCCACATAAAAATCTTAGTGTTCATGTGTTATGTCTTTATGGTTGTTGTTCCTATGTTTATTCCGCTTTCATATTTTTAACTTTGGAATTTGGATAAATAAATTTGGGAAGAATTGGTTTTGTGGAATACTAATTCATCCCCCCTCTCAGTATTCCTTATTCTCAAATATTCTGTCATAACTGACTATTAATAGTCGATTCTCCTACAACTCGTCATAAGACAACTTGGGTGCTCCAAAAGACTAATTCAAAGATGCTTTATGAAAATTTCATATGCATCATAAGACTTGTCATAATCTCCTCTATTTTTGGCTTTTACACTGTCGTAGAATCTGTCATAAGTCTTATGAGCATAAACCTCTTACAACACCAAAAGATGCTAACACATGGAAAAATACCTCTACAAAAAAATGAGATGCCCAAATCCACATGTAATGCTAAGTATGCATCCATGTCACCTTCTCCATAGAGTGACACCTCACTGTGCCCAGAAGATGACAAAATAATTTTGCACACTTATTTAAATATTTGGGCAAATAATAAGTAAATTATTAATACAACATTAGGAACTTGTGAAGGTTGAGATACCTTACTTTCCAACATTCTCCCACTCATCAAACACCTTTCAAGAGCTAATAGAAACATAAAAAATCTATGAACAACCAAGATTACCATACTATTTGAACTAAACTTCACTGTGCTCATGAGATTTACAAAAGCATCTACAACATCTTCCAAGTGGTCACCAACATGACTAAAGGATCAGAATTCCAAAAACATGATGAAACCCTAAATGTCAAATAGACTCACCAATGTCTCCAAATTCAAACCCATTACTAGAACACAACTCTGAAGTCCAAACTTCTTCCAAAACAAGATCGAGCATGAATGCTCCAAAAAAAAATAGTTAGAACAACAACCATAGCTAGTTGTTTACATCCAACTAAAAAACCCAACATTGACAGAACTTCTATACATGACATATCTAGCCCATCTTGCAACACACATCCCTATACAATCCATTGTCTTGATCAAAGTTACCATCTCCCATGATAACAAACACACCAAAACCATTGATGTGAAAAAAATTTGAAGACCCTTGATACTATAGTCTAATGAAAAATAATCTACCAAAGACATACATACATCCTAAGAATCAAACTACATGAGAAATGCCAACCAAAGCAACTTAAAGTCTACTAATCAACACTCACATTAAAGTGTGGCTTATAATCAAATCATGTAATACAAAGAACAATCACAATGATCTTCAAATTGCAACCAACCTACTGCAAAATAGAACATACTTCCTCAAATAGTTTTATACTCACTATCTCACCTTTAATCTCCTCCACTTCTCCCAAGTCCTCCACATCTCAAATGATATACATTAAAAGAACACATACTATTGCTAAAAAATAATAAAGTACAACAGTATATGACCACAAACCCAATTCAATCATACTAGATGAATAAGAACCTCTATGAAGAAACATGAGACCATAAAGAGAAATTGCAAACCATATCATGTCCTTTTGCCAACACCACCAAGTCCTAAGCTATGCCAAGTAAGATCTCCTTCACAAAACCCCAATTGAAAAGCCATACCAACACCCAAATGTTCAATCTCAAAAGATCAAGCAAAACATATATATCTCAAATAACCAAAAAAGGATGTAAGCTTCTCTAACTAAGGAAGATCAAACTTAAAAAATTTATTCCACAAATAGGAATTCATCCCACAAATAGGAATTCAGCCCAATAACATCTCTAAAACTTCTCATAAATCAAACCATATACCTAAGGAGATAACCATGCCAAATGCTCCTCAAATGAACCCTCCATAACTAGAAACTATAGCTCAAGATCCATATCCATGAGAAACTAAAGAATAAAACAAAATAAATCTGAAATAGCATGGGAAATACCTATAAGATCATTTTTTACCGAGTGAACCAAGAGTAGGGAATGGGAATGCTCAATTGAGATACACCAAGCCTCATAGACTCTCTCCAAGAATAATATCCTCTCAATTTCAAACATGAACTCATGTCCATACCAAGGTGAAGGATCCTTGATCTTTCTATTAAAATTCCATCATTCCAACTCATGATCCCCACGATAGGAGATCTCTAGCCTCACCTCAAGTCTCTCTAGTATCCATGAGCATCCATCAACCAATACATTCCAACTTCAAATGCATCCTACAAAATCATGAAGCTTCAAGAAAATGATTAATACTCAAAACCATTGAAGAGAACTTCACCAGACCCCTATCAAATATCCCACTACACGTTTGCAAAATTGAGGAACACACATGACATCATGATCTAGCATCTCCTCCTAGGAGATCACATCTTGCCTAGGACATATCATGCCAAAACTCCAACTGGTATCTAGAGTAAACCAAGAAACAATACTATCTCCAATTAGATAAAGAAAACCATCCCTTGACAATGGAACTCAAGATGTCAAAATAATTTCACAACATATAAGAATCATAATCCAAAAGCCTTACTATGACAACCTACAACCACTGTAGGAGATCATCCATCACCAAGTGATAGATCCACAACACTATCAAATCTCCCACTGAAACTGTTATATCAAGCTATTCAAGGCATTATGATAATCATCCTTTGAATGAAGATCATCCATGCTCTAACACCATCTAATACTTCACCTACAATATCAGCAGTACAAAAGAGTAAAGTAGAACCAAGATCTTCGAGTCAATAAGATAAAATCATCACTATCAAAATCTCACACATAACTATGTATCCAATCTATCCATGACATTGTGATAAACATGCTACAAGTCCCAACAATCAACTATCTAGGCACTCTAATCATCTATCCTCTCATCCCAATGCAACATACTGATGCTCAAGTGACCATAGACAAAGCCAACTAACAAATTATGCATAAACACTAAATCAATCTTGTGGATATAGACTATCTACATCTAAGACATCCCACTGTAATCAATGGGCTGTACACACCCACAAACTACATAACTTGTAGATCCCAAACAAATGCAACATGAAAACTCATCATCACATCAATAACCTATAAACTAAGATATCAAAGAAGATAACATGTAGACCTCAAGACTCAACATCAAATCAACCTCAGATCTAATTTACCAAACAAGTCCACAAACGAGTAAACATAGTCAAGGAACTAATCAAGCAAACACTATACAAATGGTGAGTGACTAATCATGTACCAACATCTCCATATTGAGAAAGCTACAAACCTCCTCACACCATGCATGAAGAATATATGCAAACTTGCAACTATCTTACATCTAGAAACACCCTTAAGGAATCATAATCTGAAAAATAGTTTATCTGCAGATCTACAAATCACAAGTTTTGATTATTCATGTAAAACCTACAAAACCACTATTTCATTGACACACATGCAAATCCATATCCACTTATCATATAGAAGACCCACAAGTCTACATAATTACCATAATAACTATACCAAAACAATGGAACATCATAGATAAGCATAACCATAGATTTTGAATAGAAAATCTACAAAATCCTCATATCCAATCAACATGAAACTGATACATGCAGGTATAGCCAACTGAAAGAAAGAAGAGGTCCATGAACGCCAAGTCCACCTGTAGACCAAATCCACAACCTACACCATGTACAAGCATATAGAGGAGCTAGGCTATTCTATAAGCTTTCAGATCATCGAATGACCAACTCCACAATCTACATGCATTAGAGGTTAACAAAATAGTGCCTTTCAATACCATGGACTAAAACCAAGCACCCAACATAAGCACACCAAACCATAGTCATGAAAACCCAAGTTTCCCCATGTGATCAGGATCCAAGAACAAAAACCCAACACAAATACTTTGTTGTACATGACCATAGAATGAAAGAACAAAACCACCATGCATGTGGATTTTTACATATTGTCAAAAAGGAGCTCCAATTCAATATCATAGTACATGCAACCACATGACCAAATCCAAATACTTCATCTTCTTCATCCTTCAAATGCCTGTTGTACCCTAAAAACAAAATCATTTTCAAGACTTCCACTCAAACAAGGATTACTAATTAGCCAATTCCTTCCTACATATTCCCTCAAGCTTGCTAGACTAAGAAATCACAATAGAAGAAATACCTAGAACCTTAAACACTATGGAACCAACACATGCAATCTCATGCAACAATGGAACCAATGTATCTTTGATACCAATTGAAAGATAAAGAGAACCTAGTATGCACCTTGCAACACCCCATATTTTTCTTAAACATATATTCAATAACTTGATGCAAGCACATACTACTATGCCCTTAAAGCGTAAATAAACATAGTTGATTTCCCATCATATTAACCCTTAGAGGAAAGACAATGTAGCTTATAGATCTAAGTAAATTTTGACATCATAATGGCGTCTAAATTAACACTTTAAGAACATGAAAGAAGAATAATAGAAGAAAGATAGATAGAAGAGAAGAGACACCAATATACGTGGGGAAAACCATTTCAAGTAATAAACCCCACACTCCAAAGCATCAAACCAATGTATTAATCTACAACAACAAACATGTTACTGTTGGCAAGAGACACTATAAGGATTCATGAATGTTGTCATTGATGGCAACAAAGGTTATCCCACTCATCCGCAAGACATGATGAATCTTTACCGGAAGTCAGATTGAAGAAGTGTTGAGGTCCAGTAAGCAAGAACAGAGTAGTCAATAAGGTCCAACAGACAGGTCCGGATCTCTCAGAAGAAGTATCTCAATGAAGTACAGATTTGGGGAAGTCAAGAGGAGTACCTTGACTGATAGATTCCAAGGATTTATCCTCTGGTGATAGATGAGTGAAAAGATATGAATACTTGAGTGACGGGTTCCTGATTGACAGTGTGAACAGAGGAAGAACTGACTGGCAGAACATCAGACATTATTCTGGATGTGTTACTGATGATGGTAAAGGTTCTTAAGGCATAAGTTATGATTGGTCGACATGATTGATGTCTTCTAGAAGTATATCCTTGATCAGCATTACTTGGTATGCAAGGATTCAGTTGACAGATCAGAGTTTGAGGAAAATATTGACTATTCCAGATGCCAACTAGAAAGGTGATGAAATCAATTGTGCGGATATATATACATGATTGATTTAGATGTGAAGGTGTGTGTGGTGGTGTGTTTGTGTGAAGAAAAGTAGAAGAGAAGAGTGAAGATAGTAAAAGAAGTCTGGAATGTGATAGTACAGCTGCATCAAAAGGAAGTTAGAATGAAGTACAGTAGATTAGTTTATTGAGCTTAACCGGAACTGAACCTCAGCATGTGCGGATGCTTCTCATTAGTTCAAACATTGAGTTACCTTCCTTTTCTATAGACAGTGTGTCTCTTGTAGGCAGTGAGCCTCTTATGAGCAGTGTGCTCAGGCAGTAAGCCCTAATTGGCATGTACCATTCTGTATGTTCTATTCTTCTAACAGAGAATAATATCTTGGGTTAATCACCCCATGGTTTTTCCCTTAACCAGGTTTTCCATGTCAAAATCACTGTGTCATGTGTATTAGTGTTATTTCCTTTTTCATGGTTATGTTTGCTCATGTGATTTGATATTTCATTAATTGTTAAAGAAGTTTAAAAGGTAGAAGATTAAGATAACTGATTCACCCCCCCTCTCAGTTATCAACAATTGGTATCAGAGCCAAGTTCCTCCAAACAGAGCCTAACAGCTTGAAGAAGATCTGGGAATTCAAATGGATATGTATGGAATGAGGCAACAACTTTAGTCTACCTTAGATGATCTTGATCAATCTAATTCTGAAGTCAATGAACTGAAGGAGAGACTTAGACAGGCCGATGACTTCATCTTGAAAAGAACTAAGAGAAAAATTGAGTATCTCCATGAAAAAGAGAAAGGAACTATTTCGACAATTAGTAGATCAAAGTGAAGCCAATAACACTAATGATGATCTGAATGAGAAGAACAAGTTATGTGAAAAGCTATCAAAAGAAGTCATTATGGTAAGACATGAAATGGAGTCAGGAGTCATGATGTTCACCCAAGAAATCGAAGAGAAAAGAAAAGTTGAAGATAACCTAAGACAATCCCTCAAGGAGAAATCTGAAGACTGCCACAATATGGATAGAATAATCAGGCACCTAGAATCTGATCTTGAAGAAGCTAAGGAAAAGGAAGAACAACTTGAAAATCAGATTGACACTTTCAAAAGGAATCTTCAAACAACAAATGTATATAAAGATAAGTTCAAGGAAAGATTTGCTCAACTTGAAGTTCTTCTTGAAATCCAAAAGAGGATAGATGACAAGCATGGCTTGGGGTATGAAAAAGGGGAAAGCTCTGGATTCGGTCAAAAAAACTCTAGATCAGAAACTCCAAGAAACAGACCTAGAAGACCTCCGGTAAGGCAACCAAATGCCCAAAGATATCCATCCTTCAATGGATACTACCACAATTGCAATAACTTTGGTCATAAAGAAAATCTGTGTAAAAGAAGAATGAATCAAAATATTACATCCTTCTCCGGACAGTGTTTCATTTGCAAAAGGTATGGTCACAAGTCTCATGAGTGTAGATATATGCAAATGAACAATTCATTCAATGGTAGATGCTTTGCATGCAATAGAATGGGACATATGGCTAATCAATGCAGATCAGGAGGATATCAATCAAATATGCAAAGAAATGTTGTTTGCTATAATTGCAATAGATCCGGTCATATTGCCAAGTTCTGTAGAAGCAAGAATCAGGATAAAAGGGGTCCGGTACACTATAATCAGAATCAAGATAAAGGAAAAAGGAAAGTAAATATGGATGAAGTCCAAAGCGAGATGAACAAGATTTGGGTAAAGAAAAGTACAAAGAATGTTGGAAATGGATCTACACCAGAATCTGGTGTTGATATCCCTTCCGAAAACTAAACAGATGAGCTCTGGCTCAGGGGGGAGTAACAAAAGATAAGACAATTCCCCCAGCCAGTCAATTGGTGCCTTAAATTGGTACATAGGAAGCTATGGATCAAAGGGTTCCTAAATAAACATCTGAATAAGGTATGGTGAAGATTTGAGAGATCCACAAGAAGATTTGAAAAGTCTAATCCTTCCAGACTTAATCCGGTAAAATAGTCTTCCGGTAAAACAGGTTTTTCACAAGTTTGGTCCGGTATGAATCTAAATTGAAACATCTTGATCTATGGACATATGGGATGATCAAAAGAAGAAGTGGACATTATGATTCATCACTAACATCAATCATACAAGTATCACAATGATCCGGATAAGTTTCTCCCTCTCTAAACAAGGAAAATAGAGCAACCAGAACAACTTAAGGTATGCATTTATTACAACAAGGAATTAGGGTTTTGTATAGAAATATAAGGCTTATCTTGTTCATCATTTGCACATTCACATTCAAGGAGAAGAGAAAAGGAGCTCTACAACAAAATTCTCCCAAAGATCAAGATGATTCTTTCTACAAATCAATACAGATTCCATTGTGTCCCCTAAATAGCATAAAAAGGTATTCTCTGTTCTTGATATCTCTCAGTAGAATTCTTTGATGATGGCTACCCCAAATATAGTAAAGATCTCTGATAGGCCTCGCCCCAAATTCAAGAAATATCCATACAAATCCTTGGAGGTAGATCCCCTAGGAGCATTCTCTAGTGTTCCGCATGGTGTTTTGCACACAGAAGATATTAGGGTTTACATACACGCAAATATTGAAGAGTTTGGGGAATTAAAACTAAGAGACATCTATCACAATCAATTGATAGATGATGTTTTTAAGCTTAAACCAGAATATAAGGGCATCCAGGAGAAACATTTTGATCAGTTCATTCATTTCCCCTACTTTAAAGAAGATGAATGGGTCTGGTATGTATTGAGTAGGGTGCATGACAACTTCCTATGGCTGAACAGACCCTACAAAATCACTAAGGAGGCAATTAGGGCAGTAACTAGTTTACACTCCTCCGAAGGGATACCTGTCCCCAAATCTGTCAAAAACAACATTGTAACTGAGGCCACTGGATCAAAATTTGATAAGAGGGAAATGACCATTGAAGATATTATTGACCCAGATATCAAGTTTGCATCTATGATAATAGGATATAAGATATATCACTCCAGTAGGGAGAATTTAGTATCCAGAACTGCAGCATATACTGCCTATGAGATGCTGAGAAAGAATGCAGAGTATGATCTCTATGAACTCCTTCTGAGTCAATTGATGGAAAACATATAGAAGATCAAAAAGGACAAGAAGAACTCCTTTAAATATGGTGGACTGATATTGTTTTTATTTTTCTACTTCATGAATGAGATGCCCAGATCAAATGGATGGGTATGGAAAAATAACAAACCAGTAGCAATTCAGATTAGAGATTACTTGCATGAACTTGGGGATGCTAAGGCAAGGAATACAGCTCTGTGGGGTTACTTTAAGAACTTTCAAAATATAATGCAAATCAGAGAAAGATTCCCTAAATCAGTGGTTGAGAAATACAAAGATACAGTGTGCTTTATGGTAGACACTGATCAATGCCTAATGGAGGTAGTAGAGACAAGGACAGTCTGGATCATGCCTATGGGGTATGAAGTTGATGAACAAATTGTGGAGCTGCATGTTCAACACATGCTAAGTCAGCCAAAGGATCCAAAGGCAGAAAGATTTGGAACATTTGAAGAACTGAGTGTAAAAGTTCATGTGGAACTCAGACAACCAGAAATAAAGAGGAAAGTGAGAAAAGAAGTTGCCAAAGGCTTAGGCATCTCAAAAGAGGCACTTGCTGCCAATAGAGAAAAGATGGAAAGGGCTGAGAAAGAGAAGAAAGAGGTAGAAAAGAGAAGTGAGGAAAGGGCTCCAGTAGAATCTTCCTCCCAAACTAGATCATCAAAGAAATCTGCACCTGCCACTACTAAAAGCTCAAGGGCATCAAAACTAGAAGCAAAACCATTCGGCAGAGGAGAGAAAAGAACTAAGACAAAGGCCACAAGGTCCTATGTCAGTCAGAAGGATGATGAAGAAACTGAATCAGATGAGGAGATAAAGAAAATGAAGAAGCAGAAGAAGAAAACATCCGGTGAACCCTCTACCGGTCAAGGTGAAAAAGAAAAGGTAGAGGAATTTGTTGAAAAGCCCACACTGTCCTTAGATGATGTTATCAAATCAGTCACTGTGGATGGAAACCTTTAGCCCATAGCTGAATTCTATGATGATTACAATGAAGTAGACCAAAAGATCTTATAGGAAGTAGCAGTTAAGTATTTGAACATATATAACAAGGCTTTTATTGAAAGTATATCTCTTATTCCCAAAAGCCTAGAAAAAGAGTTAGAAATAAGAAAAAATAATGCCATGGCAAAAGATCTTGAGATCCAGGAACAGATAGCCATTCAACTATATCCTTCAATCGATTCAAAGCAAATGAATATGATCTTCAAGGATTGCAAGGATGAATTCCGGATAAAGCCAGAATGAATCAACTCACGCTTGGTGAGACTAACAAGATAGCCAAGGAAACAGAAGAGATCCTCCGAAATGCCTTCAAAAGATTTAATCTTCCTGTTATAAAGGACTTGGGTGTTGATCCTTCGGCCATAGGTGTTGACAAAGAATCCACTGAGGAAGTCATGGACACTGGTACAGAAAAGGACAAGGACTTGGAATCCTCTATTTCAGAAGAGGAAGTGCATGAACAGACAAACATCACTCCTCCAGTTTCCCCTACTGACTCCAAATCCAAAGGAGAAGAAAAAATAGAGGAGAAAGAAGCAGAGGTGAAGGAAAAAGAAGATAACAGTACCAAGGTTGTAGAAGGAGAAAAAGTTCCAAGAGACAATTCTGAGACTACAGAAGAGAAGAAGAATCTATCTCTGGCAAGAGACACTGCAGAAACTATCAAAGAGTTCTTAGACAAAGAGACAATGGAAATTGATGAATTGAAACTTCTGCAAGGGCCATTTAATTTTGACTCTCTTTCTCCAGTACAAACAATGAAGATAGCTTCATTTGCTAATGCAAAGGCCAAAGAGAAACTATTGAAATCTCACATGGAAGACTGTGAGCTTATAGCAGCTGCATCCAGAGTATTAGAAAAGATCATGCCATCTTTTCAGAAGGATCTCTCAGCCTCCTCATCCGGTAATCTTAAATCTCTAGTCAATAGTGTTTGCACACATTTTGATTCCCTAGAGAAGTCAGCAGAGGAAAAAGTCTGAAAAGAATTTTTGGATAAAAGATTCTCTGAAGTACTAAGTCTAATATCAAATGATAAGAGAAATATGGATATAGGGATAAAGAGCTTAGAAAATGCTCTTAAAGATGGTGGGGAACTATACAAATTTTGTTTATCATGGTCCAAAGTAACATTGGATATAGAGAAGAAAGTAAAAGAACAGGAGGACAATCTGACAAAACTCTCTAAGAATTTTGATCCTCTTACCTCATCCATAGTAAATCAAGAATGTCATACTATTGCAGTCTTGGATGAAATTAAGAAGCTAGAGAAAGAAAAGAAAAACAGAATCAACAGGATAAATGAACTTAGAAGAATAATCATTCCCAAGTTGGAGGCCATGCATGAGGCCCTAAGTGAAGCTCAAACCATAGCCAAGATAAATGATCCGACAGATCTGAAGAAGGCAGAATCTTTTGCATTCCTGTTGAGTGGTCACATATCAATTTTGGATAGGATGAAGCTGAGTTGGGCGACTGAAGTTGTACAATTGAAAAACACTTTTGCAGACATACTTCAGTATATGTAAGTATGCCATATATACTTATGCGGCTAAGTATAGTTGAAATTTTGAAAATTTTGGTGTGGGGACCCTACCCTTTTCCATTGATGTCAAAGGGGGAGCGAGGACCAGTAAAAAATGAGAAATCCAGCTAAGGGGGAGCTTCAGAAAATGTACATAAAGACAGAGCATCAACAAAGGGGAGTATAGTGTGACAGTCATTTTTCACTAAGTGTTGCCATCAATGCCAAAGGGGGAGATTGTTGGCAAGAGACACTATAAGGATTCATGAATGTTGTCATTGATGGCAACAAAGGTTATCCCACTGATCCGTAGGACATGATGAGTCTTTACCGGAAGTCAGATTGAAGAAGTGTTGAGGTCCGGTAAGCAAGAATAGAGCAATCAGTAAGGTTCGACAGACAAGTCTAGATCTCTCAGAGGAAGTATCTCAGTGAAGTGAAGATTTGGTGAAGTCAAGAGGAGTACCTTGACTAATAGATTCCAAGGATTTAGCCTCCAGTGATAGATGAATGAAAAGATATGAATACTTGAGTGACGGGTTCCTGATTGACAGTGTGAACAGAGGAAGAACTGACTGGCAGAACATCAGACATTTTTCCGGATGTGTTACTGATGATGGTAAAGGTTCTTAAGGCATAAGTTATGATTGGCTAACATGATTGATGTCTTCTAGAAGTATATCCTTGATCCACATTACTTGGTATGAAAGGATTCAGCTGACAGATCAGAGTTTGAGGAAAATATTGACTATTCTGGATGCCGACTAGAAAGGTGATGAAATCACTTGTGCGGATATATATACATGATTGATTGAGATGTGAAGGTGTGTGTGGTGGTGTGTTTGTGTGAAGAAAAGTAGAAGAATAGAGTGAAGATAGTAAAAGAGGTCTGGAATGTGATAGTACAGCTACATCAAAAGGAAGTTAGAATGAAGTGTAGCAGATCAGTTTATTGAGCTTAACTAGAACTGAACCTCAACATGTGTGGATGCTTCTCATCAGTTCAAACATTGAGTTACCTTCCTTTTCTATAGATAGTGTGTCTCTTGTAGGCAGTGAGCCTCTTGTGAGCAGTGTGCTCGGGCAGTGAGCCCTAATTGGCATGTGCCATTCTGTATCTTCTATTCTTCTAACAGAGAATAATATCTTGGGTTAATCACCCCGTGGTTTTTCCCTTAACTGGGTTTTCCACGTCAAAATCATTGTGTCATGTGTATTAGTGTTATTTCCTTTTTCATGGTTATGTTTTCTCATGTGATTTGATATTGCATTAATTGTTAAAGAAGTTTAAAAGGTAGAAGATTAAGATAACTGATTCAGCCCCCCTCTCAGTTATCAACAGTTACAATACACTTGCAGGATTAAAGCCTTAACATGGATATTTACATATTTCTTCTCTAGAGGAAAACTAAAAACATAACCCTGTATAAAACTCTCCTCCTCAAGCCATCATCTTAATCCCTCAATATATATCCTCATGATGGCCTAAAAACAACCATAAGGCATTACCATGGGCCCAAACAAGGTCAAAAAATACCATGATAAAAATCCATACGCCCACATTGCACAGTGCCTTGCATAGTGCCACTTGTTAAGCACTTACAACCATCACCGACACTTGTCCAAACATGTCATAGGAATCTCCTCTACAAGGGTGCCCTAAATTTACTAAATTTAAGTTATGATAGATGCTCTTACACATCTTACAGGTGTCATAGAATTTTTCATAACTGACAACACTTATAGTTGTAAGAGAATATGTCATAACTTACTATTAATAACTAATTCTTGTACAACCCGTCATAGGACAACTTGGGCACTCCAAAAGGCTAAGTAAAAGATTCTTATGACAATGTCATATGCATCATAACACTTGTCATACTCCCCTCTATTTCTGGCTCTTACACTATCAAAGAATTTGTCATAAGTCTTACACGCATAAACCTCTTACAACACCAAAAATGTCGACACATTGCAAAGTACTTCTACCACAAAATGAGATGCCCAAATCCACATGTAATGTCAAGTATGCATCCATGTCACCTTCTTCATAGAGTGACACCTCATCATGCCACTCCCACAAGATGACATAATAGTCTTTATAACAAAGGTATAATAATCTTTATGTTTATAATCTGGAAAAGAGAAATAAAGGTTAAATTCAATGATATCTGAGGATAGAGTCAATGATCCAAAAAGTGAAAACCTAAGGTAACAGTTGTAGTTTGAATGATAATTTTGCAAGATGGTTTGATCCTCTTCTTTTCAATATGATTTTGATCCTTTGAAGAAGACACTTTTGCAAGAAGGTTTGATCTGGTAAAGACTCTTGATGAAAATTTGGCTAAGTGTTAAACTCTGTGATCCTAAGCTTCAGAGCCTCTGGTATTTTGGTTCACATTTGTTTGCTATTGAAGATTTTTCTTTGCAGTTCTAACATGTTATCATGGGATGTTAGAAGCACCTAAATCTAGAATTTTGTGTGTTTATGATAAAAGGGTTGAAAGATATAAGTGACAGAAGATCAGCTGGATAGTTTACAAGTTTTTCTAGCTCAGTACAGGTATGTGGGAGAGTCTGCATTCCTCCATGTATTAGTGTTTGTCATTGCAGTTCTAAAGTAATGTAAATAGATGTGAAAAGAGTGTGATTTCTAGTTTTTATGAGATTTGGAGTTGGTCAAGTCAGTCTATGAATCTTCTGTTAAAAGCTTTTGTATTAGGTCTTTAATGAAGCCGACCTAATGTGTGGAAAGGTGTGCGGAAGCTAATTATGCTTTACATATCTTATTGAGAGATGTTTTAGGTCCATATTGACCTATTTCAAGTTATTTCTAAGTTTTGATCTTGGCATGAAGTGTGTACATAAATATTTGAGGCCGACAAGCTACTACTTGATGTTTTGACCATTATACTCAATAATGCTAACCTAATTGGTGTTTGTGCATATATATATATATATATATGAGATTTTTTTGGATGTTGTATATATGAAAAATAGATGTATGCAAATGTATGTGAATAGTGTGTGAATGAGATCAAGTGTATGTGCGAATTTGGTCAGAGTATGAGAAGTTATGTCTATTTGCAGAGCAGATAAGAGACAAAGGAAAGCTTTTTGTACTCAAAGAAAGTTTGTATGTTGTGTTTCATTGGAACTATATTCCATGCATATGTAGATGCAATTGTAATAGTTCACTTTGGCAGTGAGCCACTCTTCTTTTCTCTCTTTCTTTCTCAGTGGGTAGTGAGTCCACTTGGACAGTGGGTCCACTTCGATAGTGCGTCCACCTGTAGTGAGCACTTCTATAATATCTTATAACCAGTTATAATATATTGTGAGCTAATCCTCACTGTGGTTTTTCCCTTTTTGGGTTTTCCACATAAAAATCCTAGTGTTCATGTGTTATGGATTACGGTTATATGTTTTATGCTTAATCTATTTTACTATCATTCAATTTGGTAAATGGATTAAATGCTTAATGTGTGAATGGTTTAAAAGAATACTGATTCACCCCCCTCTCAGTATTCTGAGGGTTCAACATCCTTGTCTAACCATGTGCAAGATTACACATCACGTATTGCTTGTAGCCTTTTAGTATCCTCATTATGATGTCTGATGTTGATATTTCCTCAAGTACACTGTGTTTCATTAAAATTTCCAATGGATTTTACATATTCATAGACATCATGATCTACATAATCAATTTGGTACTTTTGAATGATCTCTTGAGTGATCACCCATGGTGAATCTAGATGAACTACTTCATCCTTTGACATCAATGACAACAATCTTCTAACAACCTCATTCATACATCAATGCTAATAAAATTAGATAGTTAATCCCTTGTTGACATCAATGACAACATTTTCAACACACATGGGCTCAAACTCTCTTTGATTAGCTCTTTCTTCAAAAATTCTTGCACCTACCTATTTAATTATATTAATTTTTTGTTAGTGTCATCATATTTGTTGCATTATTTGGCAAACTAGCTTCTAGAATTAGATCCATGTTATGAATGATACTCCGTACGGGTGGTAATCCATCTCACATATTATCTTCAATATAATATCCTAATACTCTATCAACAATTCTAAAATTTCTTCATGTGGTATCTTCTATTCATCTACGATGGTGTCTATTGTGCTTGTGGTACCACATATCTTTGGAATCAGTTCAAAGTTACACATATTTTCATGTTTGAAGCCATCAAGGAACTTCTTCCCATCTACTAAAAAATTTGTGGCACTATTGCAAGCATGTCCTCTCTCTTTCAATGGAATCAACTTATGTCTCTTACCATTCTTGGTTATGGTGGAAGTATTTTCTCTCCCATCATGTATAACACTCCTATCAAATTATCATGGTAATCCCAACAACAAATTACATGCATTCATTGGTACTATATCACACAAAACTTCATCATGATATGTTCCTATTTTAAATTTGACCAAACATTATTTTTTCACTAGCACCTTATGCTCCTTTTGCAACCAAGTAATCCTATATGGGTTAGGGTGTTCTAAACTTTTCAAATTCAATTTATCATTCATTTCTTCTAACAATATATTATTAGTATTACCACTATCAACAACAACGTCAAAACACTTATCTCCTGATTTACATATTGTCCTAAACAAATTCTTCCTTTGTATTGGTTATTATTCACTACCATACTACAATAAAGCTCTCCTCATGACAAGTGACTCACCTTCTTCTAGTTCATCTTCTAAATTAGGTGATCTATTGGGTTCTTCAATCACATATACAATTCTTGTGTTTCCTTTTGATCTCTTCTTTCTAGCTCCTTGAATATGTGAAAACTCAAATGATTGATGGCCTTCTCCTCTAGACACTTGAAAAAAGTTGGCTTGAAAGATCTTCCATCATTTATATTGTTGGGAATTAAGGTGTCTCAATGTTTGCAAGTTTCTAATGTTGTATTAATAATTTACTTATTATTTGCTCAAATATTTAATTAATTGTGCAAAATTATTATGTCATCTTACGGGAGTGGCATGATGAGGTGTCACTTGTTGGTCATGATGTTAGTCACAAACAAACATAGAATAAAAGTACACATTGACCTTTATTCATCTTGAAAGATACAGTGAATTCAGAGAATTCATGATCCCAAGTCTCCGGTGATTAGGTCTTAATCGACTGATGTTACTCAGTGGTTAATCTGAGTTGTTGTTTCCATTTTGGGGCCTTACGTGAAAATATACTATCATCATGACGTTCCTGCAGAAATTCCTTACAGAAAAGTCAAATTTATGTGGCTATTTGATGAAAAGAAGTAAAATACCTAGATCTTTGCATGATATTTTCAATTGTGCATGCTTAGTGTTCCAATATGCTAAATATTTACGATTATCTACGGTATGTCTGCATATTCCAGGTTGTTTGCTTAAGATTATCCGTTATTTGCAATTATGACAGTGAGATTCTCTGAAATTAAAAGAAATTAAAGGAAATGCTTCTAATTAAGTTGAATCTTTAGCTTTTGATCCACATACATGCTTGATACTGTCATGAGGAGAAGAAATCAAACCATATGTTCACCAGGACATTCCACAGCTAGATACAGTTGATGCAAACTTCAGAGGATAATGAATGAAAACAATACATGCAACATGATGAGCACTCCAAGGGACGCAGCAAATCAAAGCATATATCCAGAATTCACACACAGATTACTCAAGATTTACTAAGATTTGTAATCGGAATACTCTTCTCTTTCATTAAGTATGCAAATGACATGTACATATACAGCAGCTTTGAAATAAGTCCTGAATACTTCAGCAATCAAATTTCAATTAAGTTTCGAATCCATATAACAAGGCATTCCACCACCTTTTATAGAATAAGGTGAGGAATCCGTTTACAAGAGATCTACGGATCTGATTTATCAATATAAATCAACAGTCATCATTTCATGACTTGTCAATTTTACAAAAAGGCACAAGTTGCCAGCTGGCAACTATCTATATTGTATATGCAAAATGTCCCCCCTCATGATGTATCTCCATCATGCTCTTCATCTGATGCATGCGGGTCATCATCATGTGCATCGCTCTCTGAACTTTCGCTATCCGGATGATGACGCTGCTGCA
Source organism: Cunninghamia lanceolata (assembly GCA_027924645.1). Lineage (NCBI taxonomy): Eukaryota > Viridiplantae > Streptophyta > Pinopsida > Cupressales > Cupressaceae > Cunninghamia > Cunninghamia lanceolata. The sequence continues at coordinate 3,509,550 of BSBN01000771.1, forward strand.
TATGGGGCTGCATGCTGCTCTGGATTTGTTCGTATGACTGCACAACTTGGTCTATTCCTCCGCCATCTTGAGTCTTTGCCTTGATGATGGCGTGTTTGTGTGCTTCATACTTATCCCTGCTGTTGTCCAGCTTATTCTTTCTGTCCTGCAGTGTCTCGTTGTAGGTCTCCATCTTGACCTTGATCCTCATCATTTTATTTATCACTTCCTCTGTCAAGTGGACGAGCGGACCATCATCTTCCATATGGAAGTTATTACGCAGAGCCTTAAGGGCAGAATCTTCATCTTGATTCTCAATTTTCCATTCCACCTTGCCTTCTAGCGTTTCTAGCATGTCTGCCTCAATGCCCATTAAATCGCATAGCCTCATGCTGATCTCCCTCAGCTTATTATTGCATCTCTTGAGGACTCCGCATTCAAACTGCACATCCTTTTACCAGATGTCTACTAACAATGCAGTATTATTATTTAACACCTGCTTACTGATAAGCAGTTGTGGGTTGATCTTCCTTATTTCGTCCAACAGGCTGAGGACTTTCTCCAGTTTATAAGACCTTTTTTCGGTCTGCATCTGCAACCTGTCCACCTTGGTTTTGGAGTCACTCAATATGCTCCATCTTTTCAAAGAACCCTTCATTATTTCAATGGCATCATCCAATGTGGATGACACCCATTTCCTTATTACGGACACCTCATACTTCATGAGGTCCAGTTTATTTACCTCCTCCTGAGAAATGGCAGTCAATGGGACTGCAGCTTCACCTGTAGTATCCTCAGGGTTGGTTAAACCCTTAATGTATGCATGCAACTGAGCAATGTGCTCTTTATGTTGCTTATTCTTCTCTTTCTCTCTTTTCACTTTCTAAATTAGAGAGTCTATAATGTCTTTTCCATCCTGACCTTCCTGCTCTTCGTTGGAAAAACCCAAATCAACTGTGCTTATCTGGAATTCATCCACAGTGATTTTGCCTTTCTCTTTCTCTACGGCAGGTACAGTAATCTGTGCGGTCCTTCTCCCTATCGCCAGATCTCTTTTGATGGCCGAAGTCATCTTGGCCTTCCTCCTGGGTTTCATTATATCAGTGGCGAACAGGGTGGAGACGTCAAACTCTTGAATCTCCAGCTCCTCCTCAACATTCAATTCTGTTGTTAACTATGGAGGTACCTGATCATGTTTTTCGGCATCATGCTGTTGTTCACCCCTATCTCCTGTTTCTGTTAACAAGTGCTGTGGAGATGGTGATTTTTCCTTTTCTTCCTCATGATGCTCGCTTTGCTGCTGATCCTTTGGTGCCTCCTCCTGTTGAGGAGCTTCCTTTTCCGGGGGAGCATCTTCTCTGTGTGGGGAACCCTGCGGTGTACCTGTATGTAGATCATGGTGATCATGATCTTTTTCCTTCATTATTTCACCTGTTCCCAGTTCTTCCCCTTGTGGAGGTTGGTCATCCTCCTTTTGTTTTCCAACTTCTGGTGGTATGTCCACCACCTTTGATATTGTAGGATCTGCCTGAGGTGATGGCATCTGCTCTGCGGCGGCTATTTGCTCTGTACCTGCAGCATCCACCTCTTGTGCCTTATTAGCAGGATCCTCTATCGCTTCTTTCTTCTCATCATCAGCCTTTGCTTCTTGGACCTCTACTATAGCAGGTCCTGCTGATGTATCCTGTGGGCTTTGTTGGCCTGATTCAAGAGCGTGACCTTCTGCTTCGGCCATCTCTATCTCTTCTATTATGTGGCCCTTATCAGGTGATCCTGCTGGTTTCTCAGGACTTGCATCCTGTTTTTCTGTCAAGTTGACCACTGCAGGACTTGTCACCTTAGCGATCAATGTATCCAGCCCTATGTCCTGAGCTACCTGCACCGGGCTCTTTTCTTGCTCCACCTCTGCTTGTTTCATCTCCTCAAGCATTGATTGGACAGATGGAGGCTTGTGAGGAGTCACATTGATGCCAGCAGCCGCAAGTGTTTCCATTTCTTGTGCAGCTACATCCTGCACCACCTCATCATCAGACAAGTTTATTGTCTCGTCTAGCGAGACATGCTTTTCTGCTTGTGCCTGAGATGTTTCCTTTTGTTGCTCTTCTGCCAGTTCAGTTTTGAACTTGACAATGGTAGGAAGTGGAACGTTATGCTGAAGTTCCTTCTGCACTTCACTACCTGCCCCTTGTACTTGTGCTGGGGGATGACTAATTTCACCTCTCATGGAGGTTCTTGGTTTCTTAGGTGTGGTAGGAACCAGCACCTACGGAGCTCTCCTCTTTCTTCTGATTATCAATGGAGCTTCCTCCTCTTCTTCAGGCTCTTCCTCCATGAGGATATCCTTGCCTGGTTGTCTGGATGACTGACCCACTTCTTGGGTCTCTGTGGTTCCAGCCTCTGCTGTCTTGGCTTTCTTGGGCTTGGGAGGAGAATCTGATTCTGATCCTGATCTGGCTGCCTCTTCAGCCGTGAATACTGCCCTTTCAATTATGACCCCTTTGGGTCCCTTTTCCACCTTCTTGCCCCTTGGGGCTCTCTTGCTTGGCTGCTATGGTGGAGGGATTCTCTCTCCCTTAGTCTTCCTCTTCTCCAGCAGGAAGTCATCATATTCATCTGCAAGGATGTCCTGCCCTTTCTTTTTGTTGTCCACCGTGATGGCAACACCCTTTTTCTTCAATGCCTCTACCTGTGCATCTACCCAAGCTTGGGTCAAGTGTATGGTTCTGGCAAAGAATGGGTCCAAGGACATATCCTCCTGCATGGTGAGGTCAGGTGCAGATATGGTATCATTATAAATCTTCTTCTGCTCGTATTCATCTTCCATTATCCTGCCGTCATCACTCTTTAGCTGCTGAGGGAGGGGTATGCAGTCATATGTCCTGATCTAGTTCAGAGTCAACCTCTGATACCTCCTCCTCCTGGCCTCTGCCTCATCTTCACAGTTAGCCCAAAAATCTTCTAGGTGCCTTTGATGAATAGGCTTTCCTAGAATCTTCTGCATTCGGCCGTAAGGATCATATGGTCTTGTTACTGGGAAGGGTAGTAAATTCATCTTATTCAGAGTGACCATCACCTTCTTTATATTATCCGAGTCAGGGCACATGTAGTTGCCAATGCTGACTGGGAACAAAATTGGTGGCAGCTTCTTGGCATCCTTATACATCTGTATGATGGTGGAGCCCTGCCTGATAAACTCCATTAAAATTACTGCATCAGTAGGATACCTCGGCAGCATCAGGGGATGCCCTTCAAAACCCTCTATCCTGATGTAGGAAAAGGTGGCAAATTGTATGTACCCTGCCCCATGCCTGTATACTACCTCCTGAGTTTCCATGCTCAGTCTTTTAGTTCTATCATCTTCCATGGTCCTTACCAGATGCATAGAGAATGCATCATTGACCAGTTTGTAGTCCTTGATGTAATTGGTTCTTTGTAGCTGGGGATGATGATCCCAGATATAGGCTGCATTTGTGCCTGTTAGCTTCCCATCTGTAGTTAAGGCATCAAATGTACCTCTATATGCACAAGAATAAACAATGTAAGAAGTCATATAGAAGGCACAATCTGAACCTCCCAGGTTGAGCAGCTGCTCATGTAGAGCATCACTTATGATTTGGCCCCACAGCGGCTTGATGTCTGCATATAGACACATCATTATTATGCCATACATCCAATCTCTGAATTCACCAGTATCAGGCTGGCCAGTTACCCTGTTCAGTAGGGAAATCACATACTGATATTCTTCATTAAAATCATATTTGAACAGGTGCACTGGGAGCTTGGCCGCTGCATTATACGTGCTGTTCTCGGCCCTCCAAGCATACATATTCTTTCTGGCCGTCTTCTTGTTGGCCTCATATTCTCTTTCAGACTTCTTCAAGTCTACACTCTTCACCTTACTGCCCATTGGCAGTCCAAATGTCCAGGAGAGACCTTTGATGGATAGGTCTGCATACACCCTCCCATGCTTCACCACCTGCCTCGTTTGAGGGTTGTAATTCCGTGCGCACTCAATAACCAGCTCCGGAGACTCCATGGAGTATGGGAAGCCAGCAGCGTTCCATATGCCAGATACAAATACCACGTCTAGTATAGGACTCTTGTCATGTCCATCGTTTAGCTTGGCTGACCAGGCTTCCAGGTTTGTACTCCCCTGATGGGTGTCTGTAATTACCCCAAATTTAAACATGACCCCTCTCTGTGAAGAGAACATAGGCCTGCTGAATTCCTCTTGACACTTGACTAAGCATTTTTCAGCTATGGGTACCTGCAATTGACAACATCTCCTCTCACAATAGGGATATGCATGCATACATATTGCAAATATCATGCCTATTGCACCAATTTCACGTTACTTATTCATACGGATACATAACCAGAACTTACAGCATCATACAGAAACAACATGATGAGGGTTTCAGTTTACTTACCTGGTTATGCCGATTTCTTTTTATACCAGTATATCTCTAAGATACCCTTAATTCAGCTGCTGATCACCTTCCTCTCTCAGTTTATGAGCTCCAGTCGTGCAATGGTAGCTGTTATGCAGATATGGAGGCTGGTGCTCTGTAAAACAATTTTAACGCAGGTAAATGTAACAATGGCGGTTGAATTACCTTTTAACCTTGCTGTTAGGGTAAACTTAGGGTAACTCTGACAAGTTAGATTGCAATCTTTGATCATTCGTGTGAAAACTCAGGATCTCGCCAGACGTTTCATTGGGTTCCGGGGTCGGCGGGAATCACCTACCATATCTGCGCGCATTTAATGGCAATGGCGGCAAAGGGAGCGGGGGGATATTCATACGACAAGATATCATGAGGGCAGGATGATATTTATAAATATCAAGTTGAGTTTCAATATCATCCTCCCTAGTCTTGAAATTGTTATCGCGACAAAATTCGGGTGACAATGCACCTTTGTTTACATTTTAGCACATCAGGAGGATATTTCGGTCTATCGGGTGATATTTCAAAATATGATGATGACCTTCAAACTTACTCATTCTCCTCTTCAAATATCGGGATGACATCATCAGGATATTTACTAAGGGTGATATTTTGCGTCAGGATGATATTAACGAATATCGGGTTACATTTGAAAACATGATGTTTGCGATACAAAAGACCGTTCGACGGGGAAGACTTACTATCACTTAAAGTTGACGTCCTGATATTTGAACCGCAGGATATTACCGGGGGGGACGTTTCAAATATGATGATGATGTTCTTCAAACAACATAACTGAGGTTATAAAATATGACCCTCTTCTTGCGAATATTAGGTTTGACCAAGACTTTGACTGTTCATAACTCTCACATCCTGATGAATATCAGGGTGATGTAAAAGGCAAACCTGCATGAATTTTAATGCTCTTTCAGAATATGTGGTCATATATATGAAATACAAATTTTGACAGACTGACCTCATATTGGGGCTTACCTCATCTTGACTCCACATGATGATGAACATGACTGATTTTACCAAACCGCCAGAAAGCAGACAACACAAGCCGAAAGAAAAGTTGGGTCCCTGTTTTGCCAAGTCAAAATGGGGCGTGTTGTGTAACCACACAATAACTTGCCACCAAAGAAAATAAACAAATTCCAATGATTCAAGTGATGTGATCACATTCATCTATAGTGTTCTAATTCTGTCTAAGTGTAAGCATCATAATCCTCTGAATGATCAAATTTCATCATGGTGATAAAGCTAACAAAGGATCAGGTGTGTGCATATGATTAATTATCCTCATCTTGAAAGTAAGTTGAAAACATAAGTAACTGGTGTTAAACTAGATAGTTGGGGATCATCCCTCATAGCCAACCTGGATAGAGCCTTGCTACCAGCAGGCGTCTATAGCCCCGGCAAGGTTATCTATACAATCTCCCTAAGTAGAGCCCCACTGCCAGCAAGCGTCTATAGCCCCGGTAGGGTTACTTAGGTGGCCTAATTTTATTTCTTTTCTGATTTTCTCTTTAAAATTTATATCTGATATCATCATGTCAGCTCATTTGTACAAGGTATAGTCACTTGCAGCTTTAGGTTGGAGATTGTATTGGTAGCAAGGGAGTCCCTTTAGATTTTTCACTTAACACCTATACTAGTGTGTTCAACAAACCCAAGGATGTTAGGTGTTTCATTGTGATGGATTCGCTTTGACCAAGAAAAAGCACCCTGATGAAAAGATATCACAAACCTGATCACGAACACTTCTTAGAATGAATCATAACCTATGTTTAAATGTGATCTCAACATCTGAATCTCAACAACTTAATTATTTTCTAGGGTGATGAAGTGCATCATCCTGACTTACCAGAACAAAGGTCCCAACCAGCAAACAAAAATAACACACAACAAACAAACTGTACAAACAACTATACAAATATACAATATGATACATATGACTGTTATGAAGTCATTCAGGCTTGGAAATAATGTTTGAGGAATTGTCCATTGACTGGCAACGGGACATCCTCACCTGTCAGGTTCTTAAGCCTATAAGTGCTATCTCCAAAAATTTCAGAAATCTGAAAGGGACCTATCCATAATCTGTCAAACTTACCATGATCACCTTTCTTTTCATGGGCTTTATCCCACATCAGGACTAAATCAGATATCCTGAAAGCTTTAATTCTGGCTCTCTTGTCAAACCAGTGTTTGACAACAGCCTGATGTTTCACAAATTGGTCAATCGCTTGACTTCGTTTTTCTTCCAGGTGCATCAACTGAAGCAACCTGACTTCCTGTTTATTATCTATGCCTAGATACTCTTGGGCAAACTGCAGAGTAGGAATTTTCAAGTTTACAGGGAGGATAGGATCTACCCCATATACTAGTTGGAAGGGTGAGTTTCCTAATGCAGTTTTCATTCTAGTTCTGTCTACCCATAAGGCATATTTCAGAAATGAGTTCCATTCCCTGGGATTTTTCTCTATCAATTTTCTTATTATACTTAGTAAATTCTTGTTGGTGGATTCTGCTAATCCATTTCCCTGGGGATAGTAGTTGGATGAGAACTTAAGTATGATCCCATGATCAAAAGCCCAACTTGACAATTTGGTGGAAATGAAGGCAGAACCATTATCACTTACCAAGGCATAGGGAGTTCCATACCTGGTGATAATGTTGCTTTCCAAAAATTTAATGACATCATCTGCAGTGCAAGTTTTGCTGCTGGTAGCCTTAGTCCATCTAGTACAATAGTCAGTAATCGTTAAGACATACCTATGGCCTCAGGAAGATGGAGGATTGATCGGTCCTATGAAATCCATGCCCCACTGTGCGAATGGGCGCTCTTCCACCACTGGCTGCAACGGTTGCGCAGCATATTTCTCTCTATTGGCAACAACCTGGCAAACATGACAACATTTAACATGATCAGCCGTGTCTTTAAAAATTGTAGGCCAGTAATATCCTGCTCTGAGGATTGCATGTGTTGTGGCCAACGCTGATCCGTGTGCCGTTCCAAACTTGTCATGTAACTCTGTTAAAACTTTATTTGCTTCTGGTTTCTCCAAGCATCTTAGGTATATTCCTTCATAATTCTTCTTAAACAAGGTTCCTCCCTTCATCATATCCTTCTGGGATCTTATCTTTAATGCTCTTCTCTGTGAGGCTTGCATTCTTGAAGGACATCTTCCAGTGATCAGGATGTGCCTGATGTCTGAATACCATTCTCTATTGTCTTTCTCATTGATCACATACTGCTGACTGATGATGTTTGGATCAGTTTTAGATATCATCTGGCTCAGAGCTTGTCCTCTTACCAGCTTCATGGGTGTGATCTCCATGTCATATTCTTGTAATACAGTAATCCATTTGGCTCTTTTTTCACCAGGTTCACTCTGCATCAGCAGCATCTTCACTGCTGCATCTGGTACCACAACAATCACTTTGCTTCTCAGTATATAATGTCTAAACTTCTTTACTGCTCTGACTAATGCAAGTGCCTGTCTTTCAACATCTACATATCTCAATTCAGCATCTTTGAAAGGACAGCTCATGAAAGCAATTGGTTTCTCTTCTTTCTCTTCATTTCTTTGAGTTAACACTGCTGCAAAGGTATGTTTTGAAGCAAATGAGTAGATGTAGAAATCTCTTGTATAATCTGGACTAATGAGGACAGGAGCATCTGAAATGGCCTTCTTTATATCTTCAAAGGCAGCCTTGGCTTCTGGTGTCCACTCAATTTGTGCATCCTTTTTCAACATGGCATTTAGTGGTCTGACAATCTCAACAAAGCCGGTGATGAACTTCCTCACAAAATTTATCTTACCAAAATAAGATTTAAGTTCCTTTTTGCTTCCTGGAAGTTGTAACTTCATAATGGATTCCACCCTGTCAGGATCAATGATAATTCCATCTTCTGTGATCAGGTGGCCTAGTAATTTTTCTGTTGTGACCCCAAATATACACTTCTTAGGATTCAAAGATATTCCATACTCTTCACATTTCTTCAGTACACTTCTGAGATCAGCAACATGATTCCCCCTTTCCTTGGAGAATACTGTCAAGTCATCCATGTAGATGACTATACATTTTCCTATTAAGCCTCTGAAGGCTATGTCCATTGCTCGTTGGAATGTAGCCCCAGCATTTATAAGTCCAAATGGCATACGTCTATATGCAAATATACCCCACTTTGTGGTGAAGGCAGTTTTTAATCTGTCAATTTTATCAACCATCACTTGGTTGTATCCGGAGAAACCATCCAGGAAGGACATCATCTTGGCTCCATTCACAATTTGTAGAACTTCATCTAAGGAGGGCAAAGGATAATTATCCTTTTCTGATGCTCTGTTCAGGTTCCTGAAATCTACACATAACCTAATGTCTCCATTCTTCTTTCTGACTGGCACAAGATTCGCCACCCAAGTGGAGTGCCTCATAGGAAATATTATCCGGGCCTTTAACAATTTCTTGACTTCTTCAAGGATGATTGGTTCAAGCAGAGCATTGACTGGCCTCTACTTCTGTCTGAAAGGTTTTACATCTGGCTTGAGAGGTATAGTATGAGTTATGACAGAAGTGTCATATGTCTTTAGTTCATCATAAGTCCATGCAATTACATGTATGTAATCTTTAAGGGCCTGAGTTATTCCTTCTAACTCATCTGGTGTACAAACCTTACCCAATAAGACATTTCTCTTGTCATCAGCTTGTCCAATATTCACTTGTGAATATTGACCTCCATCTGCCTTAGGCAGATCTTTATGTTTAAGCATATTATCTAGATCAAAGGCTCTTTCTAATTCAATCATACCTTTGGGAATTCTGTTTCTAGGCAACTCTAATATCTCATCTTCTTCCCAGACATGATCTTCCATACCGTTCTCATCTATAATATGAGCTTCAAATATGTCTCTGTTTGATATAAAGTCCAGGATGTGCTGATCATCATCAAACACCTAGAGATTAGTCACATTGTCAGGTACTGAAGGTACTGACACCAATTCTACTGAAAATCTCTTTAGACCAGATATAGACAGCGGTTCCAACATATTGGCGGACTAGGCGAGTGCATCTGCCCTCTGGTTCTGTTCTCTTGGTACGTGAGTGATATTAAAGGCATCAAAGTCTTTAATCAGGTCCCACACACGATGTCTGTAATTTGATAGTTTTCTGTAGTTACAGGAGTAAATTCCTCTTACCTGTCTCACAACTAGTTCTGAATCCCCAAAGACATGCAGGATCTTCACTTTCTTCTTATGAGCAAACAACAGTCCATGAATCAGAGCCTCATACTCTGTTACATTGTTAGTACAGGGGAACTGTAATCTGTAAGCTGCTAAATAGGATTTTCCTGATGGATTGATAAGGTCAACTCCTACCCCAGCACCTTGCTTGGATTTAGATCCGTCAAACCTTAAGATCCAAGGCTTATCTTCAGCAGGACATTTGTCTTCAGCAAGATATTTACTTAAACTTTCTTTCTTCTTTGCAGCTCTGGCTGCTGCTCCGCCTGATATCCACTTTAACTTAGAGGTATTATCATCCTCGAGTTTCTTCTTTCCTTTATTTTGTGAGCCTGATGGCTTTTCTGTTTTCTCTTCCATCTCAGCAGGAGGATGATGTTCAGGATATACAGCTGCATGCTTCTTCAAGATGTGTAAACACAGTGAGCAAGTTGTTTCTGAGTGAAGCACCTCATGCAGCCTACACCAACCTTTAATTAAAACCTCGTGGGGAGATTTACGCTGTTGTGTCATCTTTTCTATTTCTTTTACCAGAAATTCTTCGAACTTCGTCAGGTCACTGCCTTTGTCTTCATCAGACAACTCATAATCTGATTCCATGAAGCAATCACTACCAGGAGTGATCTTTTCTTTTCTCGCATCATTTATCGGGTCCGACACCAGGATTTCTTCTATTCTCCGGATATGATCTTCATCATGATCTGTCGACTCTTCTGTTCCTGCAGGAGACAAATAAGAATTAGTATCATCATCATCAGATGTAATACTCACCTCGGAATATGATGATGATGCCTCGCTATATGTTTGCTCCAGTATCATCATGTCTAAGCATGATTCACAAGTCTTTTCTGAGTGTGCCTCGCCGTGTAATCTGCACCATCCATCAATCAAAATATCATTAGCAGATATATTTAATAATTGACAACGTTTTACCTGAGTAGATAGATGTATCTCAAAATCTCTGAAGCGATTCACATTATTTTCATTATCAGGATCATTATTAAGTTCTATAACTGGCATATCCTCATGATAATCATCATGATGATGATGATGAACATCAAGCATCAGGATCTCCTCTATTTTAACAGTCTACGGCTGGATGCAATAAACTCCAGGTTCTACGTTTACGTACATGATCTCATTTGTTTTGTTATATTCTGTGATCATATGTTTCATTCTAGGCTCAGCATCGATCCTAATCTGATTAGGTATACCTTTCCATGGCAACCACATGTGACTGAAGTCTGTGGACATATATCCGTTAAGCGTTTTAGACCAATCTCGGCTAAGCAACATCCTATAAGTATCAGGTATGTCAACTACCTGAATGTCAATGTAATACTGTATCCTAGGATCAGATGCTAGCTGCATGTGGATGTGAGTTAGTTCTCCTACTACACTTACTTCTGTCTTGTCCAGTTGAGTGACCTTCTTTAAGGATTTAGCAGGATGCAGTCCTAATGCGTTACATATCGACAAAGGCATAACATTCGTTGAGGCTCCTGAATCAACCAAACAGTTGTGCAAGTTCTTACTGAACATTCTTATGGTGAGGAGGAACGGAGGTGATTCAGTTTTATCTCTATACAAGGTCATGTGGGAGGTTTCAGCAGCTTGGACTGTAGCAGACACTTTGGGCTTGCTAATATTATCCTTAGCAGCATGATCCTTGCCGCTAGACTGACCTGAAAGATGGCTATCTTCTCTAGGAGCAGGATCATCTAATGACTTCATGAATACCCTTTTGATGGCAGGAGTTTTCAATAACTCAGATAGGGACAGGCTGATCTTGATTCTCTTCATTTCATCAGCCAAATAGTTGACTAACTTGTCGGACTCATGAGGTGCATTTGCAATCTTTGATCCTGTGTTTTGAGGAGACAAGTATTGAGCATTCACCTTAGGGAACCCAGGGTTATTGCTAGCCTTAGGATCATGAGGGGTATTGAAATTGTTTGGAGGTAAAGATGATGTCAACGGACCAGTAGGTCTGTCATTGGAACTACTTCTCAGGTTATAATTGTGCTTACCAGGATATTGCTGCTGGTATGCATGTACTTCCTCATGCCCTCTTGCAGGTTCATTTTCATCCTCAAAGGGAAAAACATAATTTGTTTCAAAGGTTAAGGCAGACTCTTCACAAGTCTGATCATAACTCGGATGAGGCTGATTTGTGTACGTTTCTAGCACAAAAGCTGAGTCATATCCACAAGGAACTATCTCATTTCCTTCTACCTGAGGTGGATTTCCAGAAGTGTTAGACACTTCAGTCTGAAAGATGCTGGCAGCAATCCTAAATTGTGGACAATCTAATTCTGCATGTGCATTGGTATTGTGAATCCTACACCAATTGGTAAGGGCTGCCTCAGCAAGATTGACTCTAGTAGTCTGTTTGGCTTCACCAGGAGGCTGATTGTCTAGGGGTGATGGTAATGAGCCATTATTTGGCCTAGAGTTCCACACTCTGGGCTGTCTAGGAGGATTATTATTACTTCCAGCATTATTGTTGAAGTTATTATTGTTATATCCTCTGTCAGGGTAGTTTGGTCTGTCATTGGAATAATTTCTATTCTGACCTGACTGCGAATAAAACCCTTGATTTCTCAAATGTGTTACTTCTGTGGTGAGTTTTCTAAGTTGAGCAGAAATTTCTTTGATTTCCTCTTTCTCCTCTTGAGCTTTGGCAACTACATTTTCAGTCTGAGGCTTGAAAAAAAAAGATCCATGGTTATTGTTGGATAGATCGGTACCCTGAGGTGTCTGAGCATGTGCAGGATATTGTGGCAATTGGCTATTTCCATTAGGAGGCATAATACTCAATGGAGGTACTTGCAAAGGTGCAGGTATGACTGTTGGGGGTATCACTGATCCATTAGGATATTGTGCAAGATATTGTGAAGGATAAGTTGCAGGATATTGTGCTGGATATTGTGATTGCAGGCCAGGCAAAGTAGGGAATACTATATTTGGAGTAAGAGCAGGTATCAACTGCTGATTTACCTTGATAACTTCTTGAAAAGCTCCTGTCAAGGTAGTGATCTCAAGATGTGTTCTTCTGATGAACATGGAAGTTAATGGATCCAGGGCTGAATAATAGATACTCCTAGCAGCAGCATCAGCCACCACATATGGGGCAACTAGCTTGGACAACATTTTCTGGAACCTAGCATTGAAATTGGCAATAGGCTCGTTCTCAAATCTTTTGATTGTAGCAAACATGTGATAATTCATGGATGGATCAATAGGGATCTTGAACCTGTCAAGAAAAGCTTTCTCTAAGATAGCCCATGAACCAACAGAGGCTTGGCCAAGACTGATGAACCAATTATAAGCCTCTTCCCCTAGGGAAAAAGGAAATAATCTACACACCACGTCCTGATGTTCTATTCTGGCTCTACAGCAAGCTTCTTTAAATGTCCTGATATGATCATCGGCATCTTGGTAAGGATGATATTTTGGGCAAATTTTGTCTGGATTCTTTGGTAACTCGTGATATGCATTAAAGGTCAAGGGTGACTCTGCTGCAAAGAAAGACATTGCAACCTAAGGGGGTTGAGCTGGTGGTGCAGTTGGCTGAGGTTGAACTAAAGGTATACCCTGGGTTTGAACAGGAGGTGTCACGGATATACCGGAAGGTATCTGCAAACCGACAGGGGTCACAGGAGGAGGCTCTGGTGAAGCTTTATATGCGCTTGACCCTGGAGTATGGTGAATGTCTACAGTCCTAGGTCTGAAACCTCTAACAGGCAATTCTTCAAAAATTTCACTAGGTCTAGACCTGGTATTTATCCTGTGAGCCAGGATTTCTTGATTTGGAGGCAAATTGGCTGAAACTTTGCAATTATTGGTTAAATTTCACTGGATGAGGTGATATTTGCGGTCAGATGGCAAATCAGACTGGATATTTAAGAAATATTTGCGAAGACACTGCAAATATGATAGGATATTGGGATATCTTGACCCGTAGCACAAGATCTCGAGTGTCTAAGGCCTAAAATTCTCAAAGCTTGGACAAATTTACGTATCTTTAGCCGATATTAGTGAATTCAGAGAGATCTACTATAAAGCTTGCAATATTTATGTGAGATCTAGAAATCTTTACATAGAATGTGCACATACAAACCTCTCACAGCAAATATTTACGTAATTTACTGAAATTCACAGGCGATATGAGGTTACCTTACTCTATGCGTCATCAAACCTGAAAATACTGATGATGAGCGTGATCTTCCGGACTCAGGCCCTCCTTCTAGAGCCAATTTATGTTGGTCATGATGTTAGTCACAAACAAACATAGAATAAAAGTACACATTGACCTTTATTCATCTTGAAAGATACAGTGAATTCAGAGAATTCATGATCCCAAGTCTCTGGTGATTAGGTCTTAATCGACTGATGTTACTCAGTGGTTAATGTGAGTTGATGTTTCCATTTTGGGGCCTTACATGAAAATATACTATCATCATGACGTTCCTGCAGAAATTCCTTACAGAAAAGTCAAATTTATGTGGCTATTTGATGAAAAGAAGTAAAATACCTAGATCTTTGCATGATATTTTCAATTGTGCATGCTTAGTGTTCCAATATGCTAAATATTTACGATTATCTACGGTATGTCTGCATATTCCCGGTTGTTTGCTTAAGATTATCCGTTATTTGAAATTATGACAGTGAGATGCTCTAAAATTAAAAGAAATTAAAGGAAATGCTTCTAATTAAGTTGAACCTTTAGCTTTTGATCCACATACATGCTTGATACTGTCATGAGGAGAAGAAATCAAACCATATGTTCACCAGGACATTCCACAGCTAGATACAGTTGATGCAAACTTCAGAGGATAATGAATGAAAACAATACATGCAACATGATGAGCACTCCAAGGGACGCAGCAAATCAAAGCATATATCTAGAATTCACACACAGATTACTCAAGATTTACTAAGATTTGTAATCGGAATACTCTTCTCTTTCATTAAGTATGCAAATGACATGTACATATACAGCAGCTTTGAAATAAGTCCTGAATACTTCAGCAATCAAATTTCAATTAAGTTTCAAATCCATATAACAAGGCATTCCACCACCTTTTATAGAATAAGGTGAGGAATCCGTTTACAAGAGATCTACGGATCTGATTTATCAATATAAATCAACGGTCATCATTTCATGACTTGTCAATTTTACAAAAAGGCACAAGTTGCCAGCTGGCAACTATCTATATTGTATATGCAAAATGTCCCCCCTCATGATGTATCTCCATCATGCTCTTCATCTGATGCATGCGGGTCATCATCATGTGCATCGCTCTCTGAACTTTCGCTATCTGGATGATGACGCTGCTGCATATGGGGCTACATGCTACTCTGGATTTGTTCGTATGACTGCACAACTTGGTCTATTCCTCCGCCATCTTGAGTCTTTGCCTTGATGATGGCGTGTTTGTGTGCTTCATACTTATCCCTGCTGTTGTCCAGCTTATTCTTTCTGTCCTGCAGTGTCTCATTGTAGGTCTCCATCTTGACCTTGATCCTCATCATTTTATTTATCACTTCCTCTGTCAAGTGGACGAGCGAACCATCATCTTCCATATGGAAGTTATTACGCAGAGCCTTAAGGGCAGAATCTTCATCTTGATTCTCAATTTTCCCTTCCACCTTGCCTTCTAGCATTTCTAGCATGTTTGCCTCAATGCCCATTAAATCGCGTAGCCTCATGCTGATCTCCCTCAGCTTATTATTGCATCTCTTGAGGACTCCGCATTCAAACTGCACATCCTTATACCAGATGTCTACTAACAATGCAGTATTATTATTTAACACCTGCTTACTGATAAGCAGTTGTGGGTTGATCTTCCTTATTTCGTCCAATAGGCTGAGGACTTTCTCCAGTTTATAAGACCTTTTTCCGGTCTGCATCTGCAACCTGTCCACCTTGGTTTTGCAGTCACTCAATATGCTCCATCTTTTCAAAGAACCCTTCATTATTTCAATGGCATCATCCAATGTGGATGACACCCATTTCCTTATTACGGACACCTCATACTTCATGAGGTCCAGTTTATTTACCTCCTCCTGAGAAATGGCAGTCAATGGGACTGCAGCTTCACCTGTAGTATCCTCAGGGTTGGTTAAACCCTTAATGTATGCATGCAACTGAGCAATGTGCTCTTTATGTTGCTTATTCTTCTCTTTCTCTCTTTTCACTTTCTGAATTAGAGAGTCTATAATGTCTTTTCCCTCCTGACCTTCCTGCTCTTCGTTGGCAAAACCCAAATCAACTGTGCTTATCTGGAATTCATCCACAGTGATTTTGCCTTTCTCTTTCTCTACGGTAGGTACAACAATCTGTGCGGTCCTTCTCCCTGTCGCCGGATCTCTTTTGATGGCCGAAGTCATCCTGGCCTTCCTCCTGGGTTTCATTATATCAGCGGCGAACAAGGTGGAGACGTCGAACTCTTGAATCTCTAGCTCCTCCTCAACATTCACTTCTGTTGTTAACCATGGAGGTACCTGATCATGTTTTTCGGCATCATGCTGTTGTTCACCCCTATCTCCTGTTTCTGTTAACAAGTGCTGTGGAGACGATGATTTTTCCTTTTCTTCCTCATCATGCTCGCTTTGCTAATGATCCTTTGGTGCCTCCACCTGTTGAGGAGCTTCCTTTTCTGGGGGAGTATCTTCTCTGTGTGGGGAACCCTGCGGTGTACCTGTATGTAGATCACGATCTTTTTCCTTCATTATTTCACCTGTTCCCAGTTCTTCCCCTTGTGGAGGTTGGTCATCCTCCTTTTGTTTTCCAACTTCTGGTGGTATGTCTACCACCTTTGATATTGTAGGATCTGCCTGATGTGATGGCATCTGCTCTGCGGCAGCTATTTGCTCTGTACCTGCAGCATCCACCTCTTGTGCCTTATCAGCAGGATCCTCTATCGCTTCTTTCTTCTCATCATCAGCCTTTGCTTCTTGGACCTCTACTATAGCAGGTCCTGCTGATGTATCCTATGGGCTTTCTTGGCCTGATTCAAGAGCGTGACCTTCTGCTTCAGCCATCTCTATCTCTTCTATTATGTGGCCCTTATCAGGTGATCCTGCTGGTTTCTCAGGACTTGCATCCTATTTTTCTGTCAAGTCGACCACTGCAGGACTTGTCACCTCAGCGATCAATGTATCCAGCCCTATGTCCTGAGCTACCTGCTCCGGGCTCTTTTCTTGCTCCACCTATGCTTGTTTCATCTCCTCAAGCATTGATTGGACAGATGGAGGCTTGTGAGGAGTCACACTGATGCCAGCAGCCGCAAGTGTTTCCATTTCTTGTGCAGCTACATCCTGCACCACCTCATCATCAGACAAGTTTATTGTCTCGTCTAGCGAGACATGCTTTTCTGCTTGTGCCTGAGATGTTTCCTTTTGTTGCTCTTCTGCCAGTTCAGTTTTGAACTTGACAATGGTAGGAAGTGGAACGTTATGCTAAAGTTCCTTCTGCACTTCACTACCTGCCCCTTGTACTTGTGCTGGGGGATGACTAATTTCACCTCTCATGGAGGTTCTTGGTTTCTTAGGTGTGGTAGGAACCAGCACCTGTGGAGCTCTCCTCTTTCTTCTGATTATCAATGGAGCTTCCTCCTCTTCTTCAGGCTCTTCCTCCATGAGGATATCCTTGCCTGGTTGTCTAGATGACTGACCCACTTCTCGGGTCTTTGTGGTTCCAGCCTCTACTGTCTTGGCTTTCTTGGGCTTGGGAGGAGAATCTGATTCTGATCCTAATCTGGCTGCCTCTTCAGCCGTGAATACTGCCCTTTCAATTATGACCCCTTTGGGTCCCTTTTCCACCTTCTTGCCCCTTGGGACTCTCTTGCTTGGCTGCTGTGGTGGAGGGATTCTCTCTCCCTTAGTCTTCCTCTTCTCCAGCAGGAAGTCATCATATTCATCTGCAGGGATGTCCTGCCCTTTCTTTTTGTTGTCCACCGTGATGGCAACACCCTTTTTCTTCAATGCCTCTACCTGTGCATCTACCCAAGCTTGGGTCAAGTGTATGGTTCTGGCAAAGAATGGGTCCAAGGACATATCCTCCTGCATGGTGAGGTCAGGTGCAGATATGGTATCATTATAAATCTTCTTCTGCTCGTATTCATCTGCCATTATCCTGCCGTCATCACTCTTCAGCTGCTGAGGGAGGGGTATGCAGTCATATGTCCTGATCTGGTTCAGAGTCAACCTCTGATACCTCCTCCTCCTGGCCTCTGCCTCATCTTCGCAGTCAGCCCAAAAATCTTCTAGGTGCCTTTGATGAATAGGCTTTCCTAGAATCTTCTGCATTCGGCCGTAAGGATCATATGGTCTTGTTACTGGGAAGGGTAGTAAATTCATCTTATTCAGAGTGACCATCACCTTCTTTATATTATCCGAGTCAGGGCACATGTAGTTGCCAATGCTGACTGGGAACAAAATTGGTGGCAGCTTCTTGGCATCCTTATACATCTGTATGATGGTGGAGCCCTGCTTGATAAACTCCATTAAAATTACTGCATCAGTAGGATACCTCGGCAGCATCAGGGGATGCCCTTCAAAACCCTCTATCCTGATGTAGGAAAAGGTGGCAAATTGTATGTACCATGCCCCATGGTTGTATACTGCCTCCTGAGCTTCCATGCTCAGTCTTTTAGTTCTGTCATCTTCCATGGTCCTTACCAGATGCATAGAGAATGCATCATTGACCAGTTTGTAGTCCTTGATGTAATTGGTTCTTTGCAGCTGGGGATGATGATCCCAGATATAGGCTGCATTTGTGCCTGTTAGCTTCCCATCTATAGTTAAGGCATCAAACGTACCTCTATATGCACAAGAATAAACAATGTAAGAAGTCATATAGAAGGCACAATCTGAACCTCCTAGGTTCAGCAGCTGCTCATGTAGAGCATCACTTATGATTTGGCCCCACAGCGGCTTGATGTCTGCATATAGACACATCATTATTATGCCATACATCCAATCTCTGAATTCACCAGTATCAGGCTAGCCAGTCACCCTGTTCAGTAGGGCAATCACATACTGATATTCTTCATTAAAATCATATTTGAACAGGTGCACTGGGAGCTTGGCCGCTGCATTATACGTGCTGTTCTCGGCCCTCCAAGCATACATATTCTTTCTGGCCGTCTTCTTGTTGGCCTCATATTCTCTTTCAGACTTCTTCAAGTCTACACTCTTCACCTTACTGCCCATTGGCAGTCCAAATGTCCGGGAGAGACCTTTGATGGACAGGTCTGCATACACCCTCCCATGCTTCACCACCGGCCTCGTTTGAGGGTTGTAATTCTGTGCGCACTCAATAACCAGCTCCGGAGACTCCATGGAGTATGGGAAGCCAGCAGCGTTCCATATGCTGGATACAAATACCGCATCTAGTATAGGACTCTTGTCATGTCCATCGTTTAGCTTGGCTGACCAGGCTTCCAGGTTTGTACTCCCCTTATGGGTGTTTGTAATTACCCCAAATTTAAACATGACCCCTCTCTGTGAAGAGAACATAGGCCTGCTGAATTCTTCTTGACACTTGACTAAGCGTTTTTCAGCCATGGGTACCTGCAATTGACAACATCTCCTCTCACAACAGGGATATGCATGCATACATATTGCAAATATCATGCCTATTGCACCAATTTCACGTTACTTATTCATACGGATACATAACCAGAACTTACAGCATCATACAGAAACAACATGATGAGGGTTTCAGTTTACTTACCTGGTTATGCCAATTTCTTTTTATACCAGTATATCTCTAAGACACCCTTAATTCAGCTGCTGATCACCTTCCTCTCTCAGTTTATGAGCTCCAGTCGTGCAACGGTAGCTGTTATGCAGATATGGAGGCTGGTGCTCTGTAAAACAATTTTAACGCAGGTAAATGTAACAATGGCGGTTGAATTACCTTTTAACCTCGCAGTTAGTGTAAACTTAGGGTAACTCTGACAAGTTAGATTGCAATCTTTGATCATTCGTGTGAAAACTTAGGATCTCGCCAGACGTTTCATTGGGTTCCGGGGTCGGCGGGAATCACCTACCATATCTGCACGCATTTAATGGCAATGGCGGCAAAGGGAGCGGGGGGATATTCATACGACAAGATATCATGAGGGCAGGATGATATTTATAAATATCAGGTTGAGTTTCAATATCATCCTACCTAGTCTTGAAATTGTTATCGCGACAAAATTTGGGTGACAACGCACCTTTGTTTACATTTTAGCACATCAGGAGGATATTTCAGTCTATCGGGTGATATTTCAAAATATGATGATGACCTTCAAACTTACTCATTCTCCTCTTCGAATATCGGGATGACATCATCAAGATATTTACTAAGGGTGATATTTTGCGTCAGGATGATATTAACGAATATCGGGTTACATTTGAAAACATGATTTTCGCGATACAAAAGACCGTTCGACGGGGAAGACTTACTATCACTTAAAGTTGACGTCCAGATATTTGAACCGCAGGATATTACCAGGGGGGACGTTTCAAATATGATGATGATGTTCTTCAAACAGCATAACTGAGGTTATAAAATATGACCCTCTTCTTGCGAATATTAGGTTTGACCAAGACTTTGACTGTTCATAACTCTCACATCCTGATGAATATCAGGATGATGTAAAAGGCAAACCTGCATGAATTTTAATGCTCTTTCAGAATATGTGGTCATATATATGAAATACGAATTTTAACAGACTGACCTCATATTGGGGCTTACCTCATCTTGACTCCACATGATGATGAACATGACTGATTTTACCAAACCGCCAGAAAGCAGACAACACAAGCCGAAAGAAAAGTTGGGTCCCTGTTTTGACAAGTCAAAATGGGGCATGTTGTGTAACCACACAACATCACTCTATGAAGAAGGTCACATGGATGCATACTTGACATTGTGGTAGAAGTATTTTGCAATGTGTCAACCTCTTTGGGTGTTGTAAAAGGTTTATGCATGTAAGACTTATGACAGATTCTCTGATAGTGTAAGAGCTAGAAATAGAGGGAAGTATGACAAGTGTTATGATGCATATGACATTGTCATAAGAATATTTGACTTAGCCTTTTGGAGTGCCCAAGTTGGCCTATGATGGGTTGTATGAGAATTAGTTATTAATAGTCAATTATGACATATTCTCTTACAACTATAAGTGTTGTTAGTTATGATAAATTCTATGATACTTGTAAGATGTGTAAGAGCATCTATCATAAGTTAAATATATTAAATTTAGGGTGCCCATGTAGAGGAGATTCCTATGACATGTTTGGACAAGTGTTGGTGACGGTTGTAAGTGCTTAACAAGTGGCACTGTGCAATGTGGGTCATATGAATTTTTATTATGGTAATTTTTGACCTTGTTTGGCCCCATGGTAATGCCTCATGGTTGTTTTTAGGCCCCCATGAATATATATATTGAGGGATTAAGATGGTAGCTTGAGGAGGAGAGTTTTATGCAGGGTTATGTTGTTAGTTTTCCTCTAGAGTCTAAATATGTAAATATCCATGTTAAGGATTTGAGCCTGCAAGTGTATTGTAACATGTTTGTTGTTGCAGATTAATACATTGGTTTGATGCTTTGGAGTGTGGGGTTTATTACCCAAAAGGGTTTTCCCCAGATATATTGGTGTCTCTTCTCTTCTATCTATCTTTCTTCTATTATTCTTCTTTCATGTTCTTAAAGTGTTAATTTAGACACCATTATGATGTCAAAATTTACTTAGATCTGTAAGCTACATTGTCTTTACTCTAAGGGTTAATATGATGGAAAATCAAATATGTCTATTTTCGCTTTAAGGGCATAGTTGTATTTGCTTGCATCAAGTTATTGAATATATGTTTAAGAAAAATATGGGATGTTGCAAGGTGCTTACTAGGTTCTCTTTCCCTTTCAATTGGTATTAGAGCTACATTGGTTCCATGGTTGCATGAGATTGCATGTGTTGGTTCCATAGTGTTTAAGGTTCTGGGTATTTCTTCTATTGTGATTTCTTAGTCTAGCAAGCTTGAGCGAATATGTAGGAAGGAATTGGCTAATTATTAATCCTTGTTTGAGTGGAAGTATTGAAAATGATCTTGTTTTTTAGGGTAAAATAAACATTTGAAGGATGGAGAAGATGGAGTATTTGGATTTGATCATGTGGTTGCATGTACTATGATATTGATCAGGAGCTCCTTTTTGACAATGTGTAAAAATCCTCATGCATGGTGGTTTTGTTCTTTCATTCTATGGTCATGTACAACAGAGTATCTGTGTTGGGTTTTTGTTCTTGGGTCTTGATCACATGGGGAAACTTGGGTTTTCATGACTATGGTTTGGTGTGCTTATGGTTGGTGCTTGGTTTTAGTCCCTAGTATTGAAAGGCATTGTTTTGTTAACCTCTAATGCATGTAGGTTGCATATTTGGTCATTGGATGATTTGAAAGATTCTAGAATAGCCTAGCTCCTCTGTATGCTTGTACATTGTGTAGGTTGTGGATTTGGTCTACAAGTGGACTTAGCGTTCATGGACCTCTTCTTCCTTTTGGTTGGCTATGCTTGCATGTATCAGTTTCATGTTGATTGGATCTGAGGATTTTGTAGATTTTCTGTTCAAAATCTATAGTTATGCTTATCTATGATGTTCCATTGTTTTTGTATAATTGTTATGGTAATTTTGTAGACTTGTGGGTCTTCTAGATGATAAGTGGATATGGATTTGCATGTATGTCAATGACATGGTGGTTTTGCAGGTTTTACACGAATAATCAAAACTTCTGATTTGTAGATATGTGGATAAACTATTTTTTAGATTATGATTCCTTAGGGGTGTTTCTAGATGTAAGATAGTTGTAGTTTTCCATATATGCTTCATGCATGGTGTGAGGAGGTTTGTAGCTTTCTCAAAATGGAGATGTTGGTACATGATTAGTCACTCACCATTTCTATAGTGTTTGCTTGATTAGTTCCTTGACTATGGTTACTCATTTGTGGACTTGTTTGGTAAATCAGATTTGAGGTTGATTTGATGTTGAGTCTTGAGGTATACATGTTATCTTCTTTGATATCTTAGTTTGTAGGTTATTGATGTGATGATGAGTTTTCATGTTGCATTTGTTTGGGATCTAAAAGTTATGTAGTTTGTGGGTGTGTACAACCCATTGATTACAGTGGGATGACTTAGATGTAGATTGTCTGTATCCATGAGATCGATTTAGTGTTTATGTAGAGTTTTTTAGTTGGCCTTGTCTATGGTCATTTGAGCATTGGTATGTTGCATTGGGATGAGAGGATAGATGATTAGAGTTCCTAGATAGTCAATTGTTGGGACTTATAGCATGTTTATCAAAATGTCATGGATAGATTGGATACATGGTTATGTGTGAGATTTTGATAGTGATGGTTTTATCTTCTTGACTCAAAGATCTTGGTTCTACTTTAGTCTTTTGTACTGCTGATATTGCAGGTGAAGTATTATATGGTGTTAGAGCCATAGATGATCTTCATTCAAAGGATGATTATCATGATGCCTTGAATAGCTAGATATCAGAGTTTCAGTGGGAAATTTGATAGTGTTGTGGATCTATCACTTGGTGATGGATGATCTCCTACAGTGGTTGTAGGTTGTCATAGTAAGGATTTTGGATTATGATTCTTATATGCTATGAAATTATTTTGACATCATGGTTATCTTTATTTGATTAGAGATGGTATTATTTCTTGGTTTATTCTAGATGATGGTTGGATTTTTGGCATGATGGTGCCCCTTTGGCATGATATGTCCTAGGTAAGATGTGATCTCCTAGGAGGAGATGCTACATCATGATGTCATGTGTGTTCCTAAATTTTGTAGACGTGTAGTGGGATATTTGATAGTGGTCTGGTGAAGTTCTCTTTGGTTTTGAGTATTAATCATTTACTTGAAGCTTCATAATTTTGTAGGATGCATTTAAAGTTGGAATGTATTGGTTGATGGATGCTCATAGATACTAGAGAGACTTGAGGTGAGGCTAGAGATCTCCTATCATGGGGATCATGAGTTGGAATGATGGAATTTTAGTAGAAAGATCAAGGATCCTTCACTTGGGTATGGACATGAGGTCATGTTTGAACTTGAGAGGATATTATTCTTGGAGAGAGTCTATGAGGCTTGGTGTATCTCAGTTGAGCATTCTAATTCCCAACTCTCAGCTCACTCGGTAGAAAATGATCTTATAGGTATTTCCCATGTTGTTTCAGATTCATTTTGTTTTATTCTTTAGTTTCTCATGGATATGGATCTTGAGCTATACTTTGTAGTTATGGAGGGTTCATTTGAGGAGTATTTGGCATGGTTATCTCCTTATGTATATGGTTTGATTTATGAGAAGTTTTAGAGATGTTATTGGGTTGAATTCCTATTTGTGGGCTGAATTCTTGTTTGTGGACTAAATTTTTTAAGTTTGATCTTCCTTGATTAGAGAAGCTTACATCCTTTTTTGGATACTTGAGATATATAAGTTTTGTTTGATCTTTTGAGATTGAACATTTGGGTGTTGATAAGGCTTTTTAGTTGGGGTTTTGTGAAGGAGATCTTACTTGGCATAGCTTAGGACTTGGTGGTGTTGGCAGAAGGACATGATATGGTTTGCAATTTCTCTTTATGGTCTCATGTTTCTTCATAGAGGTTCGTATTCATCTAGTATGATTGAATTGGGTTTGTGGTCATATACTATTGTTGTAATTTATTATTATTTAGTAATAGTATATGTTCTTTTAATGTATATCATTTGAGATGTGGAGGACTTGGGAGAAGTGGAGGAGATTAAAGGTGAGAGAGTGAGTAGAAAACTATTTGTGGAAGTATGTTCTATTTTGCAATAGGTTGGTTGTAATTTGAAGATCATTGTGATTGTTCTTTGTATTACATAATTTGATTATAAGCCACACTTTTATGTAAGTGTTGATTTGTAGACTTTAAGTTGCTTTGGTTGGCATTTCTCATGTAGTTTGATTCTTAGGATGTATGTATGTCTTTGGTAGATTATTTTTCACTAGACTGTAGTATCAAGGGTCTTCAGATTTTTTGCACATTAATGGTTTTGGTGTGTTTGTTATCATGGGAGATGGTAACTTTGAGCAAGATAGTGGATTTTATAGGGATGTGTGTTGCAATATGGGCTAGATATGTCATGTACTAAAGTTTTACCAATGGTGGGTTTTTTAGTTGGATGTAAACAACTAGTTATGGTTGTTCTAACTAGTTTTTGGAGCATTCATGCTCGATCTTGTATTGGAAGAAGTTTGGACTTCAGAGTTGTTTTCTAGTAATGGGTTTGAAGTTGGATACATTGGTGTGTGATGGGGAGGCCTATGGGTTTAGCAAACCTATCTTGAACCAACACTTCAAAACCTAAATCATACCTAGATCTCCCTACCAATTCAAGTGCTTATAGACATTTTCTACCCCAAAATGCCTAATTCAACCTAAATAGTCTATTACAGAGGCAAAAAATCTATTTGTCTATTATTTCCAATACAGACACTACTTTCTTGGTGTGAGGAATTCTTCTTCTCCCTCACTGCTTCCAAGATTCTCAACTCCAAGGCTTATAGCCTTCTTGAGCCCGTTATTAGCCCTCCTCTCTGGGTCTAGGGTTCTAATTGCTTGGTACTCAACTTCTTCTACTCTATTTTCACCCCTGTCTCTTAGACTGTAACTTGCATACTAGTCGGGCTATAGCACAACTCACCTAGTACAAGTTCACATGGCCTCTCTCTGATAGCCCAATCACTAACACAAATAGAAATAAAAGAAACAAGGTCTCTACTTGATAACCCTCCATGACTGTACAAGGAAAATGCAGGGGCATCAAGACAGAGACATCATGCACAAACAGAAACAAAAGAACATAAATTAAACTGTCTACTCTACTACAAAACCAGATTATACAAGTACTCTATAGACAAAATACAAATGGATTCAAACTGTCAAGGTTTCTATTATCAGAAGTTTCTCTATTACATTCGCAGCATCTCAGGCTTCCAACCTCTTCACAGAAATGAATCTGACCTTATATAATTTCTACCCTTGTTCATTATCAGACGGTTAGGGTTTCTTCCATTTGTATTGCTCCTTCGCATATACTAAAATATGCCTGCACTTTTTCATCAGCAAGATAATCTATTGTCTTATTGA
Source organism: Cunninghamia lanceolata (assembly GCA_027924645.1). Taxonomy (NCBI): domain Eukaryota; kingdom Viridiplantae; phylum Streptophyta; class Pinopsida; order Cupressales; family Cupressaceae; genus Cunninghamia; species Cunninghamia lanceolata. The sequence continues at coordinate 3,535,417 of BSBN01000771.1, forward strand.
CATACACATTTGCTTTACCTTCAATAAGAAATTTGCTATCGGAGGTGCCTTCTCATTTCTGGCTGATACCCATCTTCTCCCCAATGAGTCTTCCCTTCACATTTGTCGGTGTGACTTTCAACTTCGGCCAACGTTCAACTTCTCCCGCCTGCACTTTTTCATCAACAAGATAATCTATTGTCTTATCAACATACACATTTGCTTTACCTTCAATAGGACATTTGCTATCAGAGGTGCCTTCTCATTTTTGGCCGATACCCATCTTCTCCCTGATGAGTCTTCCCTTCACATTTGTCAGTGTGACTTTCAACTTCGGCCAACGTTTAATTCTCCCATCGATATCCTTAGTCACTTCGATGAGCCTTCACCCTATTCCGTCGACCAAATTCTTTCCCATCGGCGACACCTTTAACTTCTTCACCGATATCCTCAGTCACTTCAATGAGCCTTACACCAAATTCACTTTCACCAAGACTAACCCTATCGGTGAAACTTAATACTTATTCACTGATATCAACACTCTTACCGATAGCAGTTTCTTTGTCTTCACTTTCGGCAAGACTCCTTCCATCGCTCAGACTTTTGACTTATCTTTCGATCTTCATCTCACACCGATATGCTTCATATCCTCTTTGCTATTGACCAGACCTCCTATCATCCTTTGCTGATGTCATGTTTCTTTTTTACTTGTCGGTGTGACTTTAACATCGGCCAAACCTTCTACTTCTCCACCGATGTCATATCTCACGCCGATGTGCCTCATCTTTGTCTTATACTTCGGTGAGACTTACTTGGTCTTTCACCAATATACCCTTTTTATTGGTGTGACACCAGCTATTGACATAACTTCAAAAAGCTTTGCCGATGAGCTCTCTCACTCCGATGGATCCAAATTTGAATATGCATAAACTTCTTCCCACGCCTTCCTAATTTAAAAACAAAAGTGTTACACCAAAATGTGTTATATACACATGGGCTTGCTCCAAGCCCCTTGGTGCTTCTGCATTATACTCCCCCTGTGCAGAAGAAGTCAAGTCACCTCCAGTGACAACAAGGCAAAATCAATGCCCCATTTCTTGAACTCAGACTCTGCAATCCAGGTAGCCTCTGCTTCTGGCAACTGTTTCCACTTGATAAGATGCTCCATATACACACCATGTCTGGTCTATTTCTGCACGCGAGAATCCAGAATTCTCTCAGCCTGTGGTTTGAGTTTAGATGGCAAGGTCACATCACTTACTGTATGTGTAGCTTTTGAACTAGATTCCCCTTCTACTGGATGAGGACCTTTATAAGGTACCAGGGCCTGAACATTGAACATTGGTGAAATTGCCAAGTCTGCTGGCAAATCAATTCTATAAGCATTGTTGCCATACTTGTTTAGAATTCTGCAAGGACCAATCTATCTCATCTGCAATTTGGTTGGCATCCCTTTCTATAATTTGGCTTTGTTCAAATGAACCATGACTAAATCACCAACTACAAATTGAATATCCTTCCTGTGTGCATCTACCCTATCCTTGATTTTCTGAGTATTCTCCATCAATTGCTGCTTCACTTGGTCATGAATCTCCTTCATAGACTGTGCAAAATCCTCTGCATGACCACTTCTATACTCCATGTCTCCAAGATGTTGGAGTTCATATACACCTCTAGGATGCATTCCATACACTATCTCAAATGGACTTTTGCCAATAGTCCTATTCACATTGTCATTATAGGCAAATTCTACCTGATAAATGACTTGATCCCAACTCTGTCCATATTCTTTTGTCAAACACCTTAATAGGTTGCCCAATGTCATGTTCACCACTTCTGTTTGGCCATCTGTCTGTGGATGATAGGCTAATCCAAAAGATAGATTTGTTCCTAACCTCTGCCATAGAGTTTTCCAGAAATGTCCCATGAACTTAGCATCTCTGTCAGACACAATGCTTGCTGGTAGTCCATGAATCCTTATGACCTCTTTGAAAAACAAATGAGCTATATGACTGGCATCATGAGTCACTTTACAGGGAATGAAATGACTCATCTTGCTGAATCTATCAACAACTACAAAAATACTATCAAAACTAGTCTTAGTCTTTGGTAGACCAACTACAAAATCCATACTTACACAATCCCATGGTCTAGAAGGAATTGGTAATGGTTGATACAGTCTAGCATTTGAAGAAGTTCCCTTGGCCTTCTGATAGATGATACACCACTCCACATACTTTCTGACATCTTTGTGCATCTTCGGCTAATAGTAGAACCTCTGGACTAACTCTAATGTTTTGTTTAGACCAAAATGTCCACTCAAACTACCATTATGCTTCTCCTGTATGAGATTTTCTCTCATGGATCCTTTTGGTACACACAACTGTCCACCTTTGAACAACAATCCCTGTTGCAATGTGTAATCTACAAATTCACTATGAAAGTGATTTTCAAAGTCTTGACAGACCTTGTATGCTTTAGCAAAATCTTCATCCTCTTTGTAAAGAGCTCTGAACTCTTCCATCCGTATACTTCTTAACTACACTTCTTGTACTATGAGCAACCTCCTGCTTAAAGCATCTGCTACTTTGTTGAGCTGTCCCTTCTTGTGCTTAATTGTAAATGTATAAGACTGCAAGTACTCCATCCACTTGATATGCCTATGACTCAACTTATCTTGTGAGTTCAGAAAACTCAAAGCTTGATTGTCTGTATACACCACAAATTCCTTAGGTAGGAGATAATATCTCCATTTTCTAAGTGCTTGGACTAGAGCATAGAGCTCTAAGTCATATGAAGAGTATCTACTCTTTGCTTCATTTAGCCTCTCACTGAAAAAGGCTACTGGTCTATTCTCTTGGCTGAGTACTGCACCTACTGCAATATTGCTAGCATCACATTCTAAAGTAAACAACTTGTCAAAACTAGGCAGCACTAACACTAGCTGTGTGGCAACTTCTTTCTTCAACAACTCAAAACTCTTACTAGCTGATTGTGTCCATTGAAACTTTGTTTTCATCCCACCTTTGATTGTATCTAGCATGGGTGCACAAATAGCACTGAAATTCTTTATGAATTTTCTATAAAACTGAGCTAAGCCATGAAAACTTCTCACCTCAGTTGCTACTCTGGGAGTAGGCCAACTCAATATGGCTTCTACCTTTGACTTGTCCATTTTTAATTCTCCTTTGGACAACACAAAACCAAGGTATACCAATTCCTGCTTCATGAATTCACACTTCTCCAAATTGATGGTTAGTTGTTCATCATGTAACTTTTTCAAAACAGTATTTACATGTTCAAGATGCTCTTCTTTAGTTTGACTAAAAATCAAGATATCATCTAGATAAACAACTACAAATTTACCCGTATAGTCCTTGAGGACTTCATTCATGAGCCTCATGAATGTGCTGGGAGCATTTGATAAACCAAATAGCATAACAAGCCATTCATATAGTCCTTTTGTGGTTTTGAAGGCTGTTTTCCACTCATCACTTTCCTTGATTTTGATCTGGTGATAACCACTTTTCAGGTCTATCTTAGTGAAATACTTAGCTCCTCCTAAACAATCCATAAGATCTTCAATTCTGGGAATTGGAAACCGGTACCTTATGGTGATCTTATTGAAAGCTTTGGAGTCTGTGCACAATCTCCATGTTCCTCCTTTCTTTGGTGCCAACACTGTAGGCACTGCACAAGGACTTATGCTTTTCCTAACCAACCCCTGGTCAAGCAATTCTTGTACTTGTCTAGTTATTTCTTTATGTTGTTCTGGAGTCATCTTGTAAGGAGCTTTGTTAGGCAAGGATGCTCCTGGAATCAGATCTATTTGATGGCTTATAGTTCTCTGTGGAGGTAGTGTTGCTAGTGTTCCATCACTAATGATGTCCTTATACTATTCTAGTATAGTCTGCACCTCTTTTGGGATCACTACCTTTTTGTCTTTTTGCTCCTCCTTAGGCTTCACTATGATAGCATAACCAATACCATCCTCCTTAAGAGTGTTCAAAAACTCTTTACCACTCACAACTAAGATACTAGGACTCTTAATCTTATTTGCTTCTGCATCTTCCAATGACTAAATTTTATAGGTGACACCATCATTTTGAAAAGAATATGCATTCTTCTCACCATCATGTATGGCCTTCCGGTCAAACTGCCATGGTCTGCCCAATAAGAGATGACATGCATCCATAGGTAGGATATCACAAAGTACCTTATCTTTATATCCACCTATACCAAACTCTACCCAAGTTTGCTCATTAACTATCACATGCTGACCTTTATTTAACCATGTGACTCTAAATGGATTTGAATGAGGTATTCTTTGCAAATTTAGTTTTCTAACTGCTTCCTTGGACACTATGTTATCAGTAGACCCTGAGTCTATAATTACTTGACATACCTTATTTATAATCTTGCATCTGATTCTGAATAATGGTCTCCTTTGGCTTGGTTCAGCTTTCACTGGTTCTTTGATCAAGGTTCTCCTTACCATGATGTTCTCTCCCACTTCTGAGGCTAGACTGACTTCAGGTGATTTGCTGCTTGAAGCATCATCTTGTACATAATGATTTCTTTTATCAACTCCTTGAGAAGAAGGTGTGCCCTTATCAGGACACCTATATGCTGGATGGCCCAATTGACCACAATTGTAGCATTTCATAGTGGCAAAGTAGGATCCTCTGCCTGATCCTCCTGATCTTCCTTTGTTAGATCCCCTTCCTCTGTAGTTTCCTCTACTACTAGTCTCTCCACTCTGCTCTGTGAGTTTGGATTCTCCTTGGGGTCTTTGATCAGTATTCCTACCACCATAATTTCCTCTTCCTCTTGATCTGCTATTTGTTTCTTGCTTCTTCTTACTCTTCTCCTCCACCTTGAGTGCTAGCTGATAGCTTTGATGCACTGTTGTAGGGCTGAATAAGCTAATTTCTTCTTGAATACTCCACCTCAAACCATTGAGATATCTTGCTACTTTCACATTTTCATCTTCCATCACCTTAGACCTCAGGCATAGTTTTTGAAACTCCTCAGTGTATGCATTGACATCTAATTCTCTTTGTCTCAAATTTTGTTGTTTCTTGTACAATTGCACTTCATAATCTCCAGGCATTTATACTTCTTTGATTTTAGCCACCATACTCTTCCAAGTAGCTATAGGTTTCTTGCCTTCTTTTTCTCTTTCTGTTTGAACAAATTTCCACCATGTCAAAGCAACTCCTCTAAGTCTTGATTTAGCCACCTTTACCTTTTGTGCTTCACTCACTCCATAACATTCAAAGTGATTTTCTAAACCTTCTATCTATTCCATAACCAAATCAGGTTCCATCTTTCCACTAAAAAGAGGAACTCCTTCCAATGTCTTACCACTCATGGCTTTCAAGGCCTTCAAGAAAGGTTCTTCTTCCATCTTAGGATCAGGTGTGGGCTCTTCATCTTCTATAGACACACCTTTTTCCTTGTTTACTTTCTACTTGACTTCTTCAGTCTTCTCCATCATTACACCTAGTTTACTTTCCATTTCTACCAATCTTTCCTGTAGGAGCCTATTCTCCTCTTCTTGATCATCAACCTTCTTTGCCAATTCTGCATTAGTCACCATCTTCTTGGATGAATCTACAGACTCACTTGAACTCGGTGATGACATACTTCTTCTATTCCAACCTAGGAATAGCCCAAATCTTTAACTTGCTCTAATACCAATTTGATGGGGAGGCCTATGGGTTTAGCAAGCCTATCTTGAACCAACACTTCAAGACCTAAATCATACCCAAATCTCCCTACCAATTCAAGTGCTTATAGACATTTTCTACCCCAAAATGCCTAATTCAACCTAAACAGTCTATTACAGAGGTGAAAGATCTATTTGTCTATTATTTCCAATATAGACACTACTTTCTTGGTGTGAGGAATTCTTCTTCTCCCTCACTGCTTCCAAGATTCTCAACTCCAAGGCTTATAGCCTTCTTGAGCCTGTTATTAGCCCTCCTCTCTGGGTCTAGGGTTCTAATTGCTTGGTACTCAACTTCTTCTACTCTATTTTCACCCTTGTCTCTTAGACTGTAACTTGCATACTAGCCGGGCTATAGCACATCTCACCTAGGACAAGTTCACATGGCCTCTCTCTAATAGCCCAATCACTAACATAAATAGAAACAAAAGAAACAAGGTCTCTGCTTGATAACCCTCCATGACTGTACAAGGAAAATGCAGGGGCATCAAGACAGAGACATCTTGCACAAACAGAAACAAAAGAACATAAATTAAACTGTCTACTCTATTGCAAAACCAGATTATACAAGTACTCTACAGAAAAAATACAAATGGATTCAAACTGTCAATGTTTCTATTATTAGAAGTTTCTCTACTACATTCGCAGCATCTCAGGCTTCCAACCTCTTCACAGAAATGAATCTAACCTTCTATAATTTTTACCCTTGTTCATTATCAGACGGTTAGGGTTTCTTCCATTTGTATTGCTCCTTTTCATATACTGAAATATGCCTGCACTTTTTCATCGGCAAGATAATCTATTGTCTTATCGACATACACATTTTCTTTACCTCCGGTAGGACATTTGCTGTCAGAGGTGCCTTCTCATTTCTGGCTGATACCCATCTTCTCCCCAATGAGTCTTCCCTTCACATTTGTCGGTGTGACTACTTCGGCCAACGTTCAACTTCTCCCGCCAATATCCTTAGTCACTCTGATGAGCCTTCGCCCTATTCCGTCAGCCAGACTCTTTCCCATCGGTGACACCTTTAACTTCTCCACCGATATCCTCAATCACTTCGATGAGCCTTACACCAATTCACTTTCGCCAAGACTAACCCTATCGGTGAAACTTAATACTTATTCACCGATATCAACACTCTTACCGATAGCAGTTTCTATGTCGTCACTTTCGGCAAGACTCCTTCCGTCACTCAAACTTTTGACCTGTCTTCCAATCTTCATCTCACACCGATATGCTTCATATCCTCTTTGCTATCGGCCATACCTCCTATCATCCTTTGCCGATGTCATGTTTCTTTTGTACTTGTCGGTGTGACTTTAACATCGGCCAAACCTTCTACTTCTCCACCGATGTGCCTCATCTTTGTCTTATACTTCGGTGAGACTTACTTGGTCTTTCGTCGATATACCCTTTTTATCGGTGTGACACCAGCTATCGACATAACTTCAAAAAGCTTCGCCGATGAGCTCTCTCACTCCGATGGATCCAAATTTGAATATACATAAACTTCTTCTCGCACCTTCCTAATTTAAAAACAAAAGCATTACACCAAAATGCGTTATATACACATGGGCTCACTCCAAGCCCATTGGTACTCCTGCACCAGTGTGTCTATTTGACATTTAGTGTTTCATCATGTTTTTGGAATTCTGATCCTTTAGTCATGTTGGTGATCACTTGGAAGATGTTGTAGATGCTTTTCTAAAGCTCATGAGCATAGTGGAGTTTAGTTCAGACAATATGGTAATTTTGGTTGTTCATATATTTTTGTGCTTCTATTGGATCTTGAAAGGTGTTTGACGAGTGGGAGAATGTTGGGAAGTAAGGTATCTCAACCTTCACAAGTTCCTAATGTTGTATTAATAATTTACTTATTATTTGCCCAAATATTTAAATAAGTGTGCAAAATTATTTTGTCATCTTCTAGGCATGATGAGGTGTCACTCTATGGAGAAGGTGACATGGATGCATACTTAGCATTGCATGTAGATTTGGGCATCTCAGTTTTTTGTAGAGGTATTTTTCCATGTGTCAGCATCTTTTGGTGTTGTAAGAGGTTTATGTGCATAAGACTTATGATAGATTCTATGATAGTGTAAGAACCAAAAATAGAGGAGATTATGACAAGTGTTATGATGCATATGGCATTGTCATAAAACATCTTTGAATTATCCTTTTGGAGCGCCCATGTTGGCCTATGACGGGTTGTAAGAGAATTGACTATTAATAGTCAGTTATGATAGATTCTCTTACAGTTGTAAGTGTTGTCAGTTATGATAGATTCTATGATAGCTGTAAGATGTGTAAGAACGTCTTTTATAATTCAAATTTAGTCAATTTGGGGTATCCATGTAGAGGAGATTCCTATGACATGTTTGGACAAGTGTCAGTGATGGTTGTAAGTGTTGAACAAGTGGCCCTATTTAATGTGGGTTGTATGGATTTTTACCATGGTATGATTTTTACCATGGTATTTTCGGACCTTGTTTGGGCCCATGGTAATGCCTCATGGTTTTTTTTGAGCACCCATGAGTCTATATATTGAGGGCTTGAGATGGAGGTATTGAGGAGGAGAGTTTTATGTAGGGTTATGATGTCAGTTTTCCTCTAGAGAAGCAATATGTAAATCTCCATATTAAGGCTTTAAGCTTGCAAGTGTATTGTAACAAGTTTGTTTTTGTAAATTAAATATTGGTTCTATGCTTTGGAGCATGGGGTTTTTTACCCGAAAGGTTTTCCCCGTATATTGGTGTCTCTTCTTTTCTGTCTATCTTTCTTCTATTCTTCTTCTTTCATGTTCTTAAAGTGTTAATTTACATGTTGTCATGCTATCAAAATTTACTTAGACCTATAAGATACATTGTCTTTCCTCTAACAGTTAATATGATGGGAAATCAACTATGTCTATTTTTGCTTTAAGGACATAGTAGTATGTGCTTGCATCAAATTATTGAATATTTATTTAAAAAAAATATAGGATGTTGCAAGGTGCATACTGTGTTCTCTTTCCCTTTCATATACCATATCTTCCTTCACCTCTTTGATGCCCATCTTTTGTATCATTATGATATGAATTTTTATCATCTTTGTCTCTATAGTAAGAACTATTGTTGCATCCTTCATTATGGTATGTAAAACTATCATTGTAATATGTGTTACTATGTTTTCTTGCATCTACGTCTTCATTGCAGGATCTTCTATCATCATACTAAGATTTGTTTCTTTGAAAACTTCCTTCCCTTCCTCTCTTTTAATTTTGTCTTCTCTCAAATATTCTATTTGGTTTCTCTTCTACCTTCATTGCAAATTGAAATGCTTCTTCTATTGTTGTCAACCTCACAAAGCTCAATTTTTCCTAAATAATACCTCATAGTCCATTGATATATTTTGCAAACTTTTCCTTACTTGATTCACTATTTCAAGTCCTAATGATCATCTAGTAATTTTTCTAGTATATTCTTTCACTATCATATCCTTCTGCTATAGATTTTGGAGCTTATTCGACAATTCTAACTAATAGTAAATGGGTGTAAATTAATTTTTCAACTTTACTATCATCCTATCGCATTTTGTTATCTTTTCATTTTTAATTCCATTTCTTTCTAATTATACTTCTTTCCACCAAATAGCAACATGTACCTTCAACTTATTTTTAGAAAATCTAACGCTATCCAAATCTGTAATTTCCTCATACTCAAAATATTCTTTTGTTGCCCTCTTAGTTGTTGTCCTTGATGTCAAATACACAAACTCTCAGGTTTGTGGTAAAATCATGGGTTGCACTATCATGACAGTTGGTAAAGATACTTGGTTATGCTTGGTAGCACTGGTTTGGTTGACTTGTTATTTTGATGAGAATGGTGATATTATAACAGTTGGCATTCATATCTTGTTGCATTCACATGCTATGCTTTGATCCTTGATGCTTTGCTCCTTGTTGTCTCATTTTGATATTACATGGTACTATGATGCATGTTGGCTGAGGTATGGTATATGGTATCCTTGTTTGGTTGAGTTGCATTGGTAAAGTTGATATGTTTCATGATGACACTCCTTGATCAATTTGACAGTACTTGGGTTTGGCATTGATGGCAAGTTAGATTGATTTTATCTTTTAACACTATTTTGATATTATGACAGTTGGATCACATGTTATGATGTGCTCATGATATGTCATACTTGGCATATGGCATATGATATCATGTTACATTTTTTCTATGGTGACAAGACAGTTGATAGGGCATGATACTATGTTAGTATGGTTGATCTCAATGGGTTATATTTAATTGTGGCACTTGAATATGTCATGATGGTTGAGGCACATTCTTTGCTCTATAGGTGCATTCTTTGTTCTACAGGGGCATCATTGTTTTCATACACTAGTAGGGGTATTTGATCTGAAGTGGATTTCATTGTCATAAGCAATGTGGATGCCTTACTTTGAAATATTGTATATTATTATTTGATAAAAAGGCATTTAGTTGAAAATCATTTAAAAACATTCATAGACATAATGTTTTCATTAGGCACTTTAAGTCATTAACCCGCTAGGTAGGTTTATGTTTTTCACAGAAGGTAAAAATTGATTGTCTAACTTCTTAGTTACCAGGCCTTTTAGGGCTTACCAGGTGTAGACACCCAAATTTGTCCTAACTTTGTCCATGTCTTGCAACACCTTGATAAAAACATTATCCTAGACATCATGTAGCATTTTGTCCAAAATCCCATTCAATCCCATCCTTATCCTACTTAGCCAATTAATTAAATAAATTTTATTTATTTAATTAATTTCCACATCATATCCCAACTAATTCAAATATTTTATTTGAATTAAGTTCCCCACTATCCAATTAATTAAATAAATTTTATTTATTTAATTAATATCCAACTCATATCCCAACTAATTCAAATATTTTATTTGAATTAAGTTCTCATCATAAGCCAATTTTCCAATTAATTAAATAAATCTTATTTATTTAATTAATTTATCTTATCATTTAGCCGACATGTGTGCCTCTTTCATTTAAAAAAGATAAGTGGTACTACATCTTTTTATTTAATATCTTTTATATGTAGTACTTTTTATGTACACAGGCACACATGAGCCCTATTCTCCCTCCACTTGTCACATGACTACAACTCCCTTGAAGAGTGGGAATAACTAATCAATCCTAGCTGTCCACATCAATCAATTAGCTTTTTAATCTCAACCATTCATTTGAACCAAGCCTTTCCTATAAATCAAACTCTTCATAAGCCATTAGCATGCATTGAGCCTCAAGTACCATTATTCTGCCAAATTTTCTAAAATGCATTGAGCCTCAAGTACCATTATTCTGCCAAATTTTCTAAAATGCATTGAGCCTCAAGTACCCTTATCCTGCCAAATCTTCTAGCATGCATGGAGCTTCAAGTAACATTATTCTATTGAAATATCATTAGAGCATTTGCATCCTTCATCTATCATTCATTCTAGCATCTTCATCTTAATGTTATGCTGCAGAAGTGAGCACCCAACATTCTTCCAACAATAATCCTTCAAAATCTTGCATGCTCATGCGAGGTGGAGAAGAGCAATGGAGATAAATCAAGCATAGCATGGAGATCGGTTTGCATTTACATTTGTTATTTTAATTTTCATGTTGTTTTGTGCTTCATTGTGCATTGCTAGGGTTTTATCATTGCTGATTATTCATTTGCCCTGATTTGCAATTTTACCCTAACTACATTTGGCACGCCCGGTGGGACTCACTTCATTTGATCTTTTTTGCAGGTTTTTGTAGTAAAAATTTGCATTCATATAACCCCCATTGTTGAGTTTTGCAGGTTTAATTAACTTTTTGCTGCAGATCTGCTACTTTTTCGACAAAACCCTAGGTTTTAAAGATTTCATCATATCTTCCAAACGGCTGCGAATTTTTCTACAAGATTTTATCAAAAGTTTGTCCATGATATAAGGAAGCTACAGAAGAAAAATTTTGGGTTTATCGCAATTTTTGCGGGATTTATCATGTTTTTATGTTTTTTCATAAAATTGCAATTCTGGGCGCAAATCAGCGAATTTTTTGGAATTTTTTACATTTCTGGAAAGATCTTGAAATTCTAATGGGGGTCTATGTTTTGCAGATTTAATTTGGAGGTCGTTTACTATGCAAAAAAATTGGATCTTTGCCGACTATACTGTTTCCATAAATCCACATTTATGGGCGCAAATCAAGGAATTTATCTGATTTCTTTACATTTTCAGAAAGCTCTTTGAAAATTAATGGGGGTCTCTTCTTTGATTTTTTAATTTTTGAACAAAAAATCTATCGAAATAATCAAATCTAATTCGGCTATGCATCTAAAATTACAATTTTCCTTGCCTGATGAGCCTATTTTTTATGCCTGCATTATAATATCATTTTTTTATGTTGTACGTGATCATAAGGAGCTGGAGCAGCATTGGCATCAACATCTACAGCAATTTGGATAGCGAATCAACCAGGTGCAATCATTTCATTTCTCATCTTCTAATCATTGTCTGCAAACACATTTAGATTTTGGGCATAAAACGAACAATTGTTTGCAAATTCATATCAAAAAATTGGGCTAAAACAAACCATTGTCTTTCATCACATTTGAATTTGGGTTTTAAAACAAACAAGTGCTTGAATTGTCTTCCACACATTGAATTTCTAAGGTTAATGAACCCCATGCGAGTGTGACCAAGTAAATGTGTATGCTCTCTCCTCGCGTCCCAACATGAACTTGGAGATCAAAAACATTTACTTGTGTTGCTTTTGTCAAACCTTAGAGAGGCCTGCCTTGGTATCCACCCCAAGGGAACGACCTCAAGCGGTACTTTCATCCGGTCCGCTATAAAAATTAGAGGATAAGGCGAAAGCCAAGTCTAACCGGTATTAGCGCTCACCATACAGTGCTAACTCGAAAGGAGGTGTACCTTTGTGTATATTAAAACTCCTAGTAGGGTTAGTTAAAGTCTTAAGTGGCTTGCTGGATGCTCGTGGGGTGCCGGTCCCTCGTATTTTCATTAGAACCTCCTTGTGATAGTGGCCTTGCCTTAACTAGGACTTGTTGAAGTGTCTTCACGTGCTTGCTTAACCATCATCACATTCTTCCAAACTAAAACTTGCTTATGTGTCTTGCGTGAGTGATTCATGCGTGTATATGCATAATCATTTGTTTGAATATTGCCACATCAAGCTCTAAACACCCAAACACATAAAGAAAAGTCATCCTACACATTCTTCCAATAACATTCAAACCCAATCACTTTCATCCCAAACATAGCCAAGTCATCCAAACAAGCCACATCATCATCCAAATCCCTAAACAAGCACTTGCTAAAAGGACTTAAGACAAACACTTGGTGACAACATGTCTACATTAGAGGACCTAGAAATCAAATTCCAAAGATTCCTCCAAAATCTTTATCAAGGATCACAACCCCTAAACCAAGACACCATTGAAATATTACAATTCTTCATCCAAAAAGCTCAACCCCACGTAAGCCAATCACCTCAACTACAACACTTCATAGCCCAAGTCCAACACCTTTTAGCCACTAGTCAAGCTCAACAAGTACAACAATCCTTAGTCATTCCATACCAACCTAATCCACCTCATAGCCACATGTCATATCCATCCACTTCCTATCAACTTAATCCACCTATCCACCAAGTCAATGCCACATCAACCTATGAACATCCACCTCAAGCTTATCCAATCCCTCATGCCACCATACCAATGCACTATCAAGCCCATCTACAAGGCAATCAAGTGATATCACAAGAACAACATGCAAGTCCAAATAGCCTTTTGTACATAAATCAAGCAAGTCCAAGTACACCTTTTCAACAAGACCACCAAGCACCATTGATAGACCTAAGTCCACCTTTCCAACAAGAATTATATCTAAATCCCAATGGCCCCTTGTACATAAATCAAACAAGCCCAAGTTATCCTATGCAAGATCTAATAACCTTTGACAAGGGAGATACCAATCTAGAGTGGCCTCCACCATCCAATCACATGCAAACACATGAGCCAACAAGTCCTATCCCAACACCACCATGTGATCCCATTCCTAGTCCATTAATCCCTCTACCTTCCAAACCACCAAGCCCTCCATTACCTTCATCACCATGTCATTATAATCCTTCACCAAAGGATGCGGCTAAGATAGTTTTACAAAGAATGCTTGAAGCAAAACTCATTGAACTTCCCCCTATCAACCCATGTGAAGAAATTCCATATGATGAATATGATTATTGTGCATACCATAGGATGAAAGGCCATAATACAAATCAATGCCCAATATTTGTCCCAATTATTTACAAGGTGTACCTACCTATAATGAGAAATCATGCCACATCATTCAAATCCTATGTGTCACCCCCATCTAGTCCAAATCCTAATCCACCCAATCCAATTAGCCCTCAACCTAATCCTAATCATAAGCCTACAACATCATCCACTATTATTGCCCATCCATTATATTGCCCATCCACTCATACCCTTGCGAAGGATGTGATCCATTGGCTACTAGCTAGGAATAAACTATCTCCATGTCAAACACCCATTCATGAGCCTACCAATGAACTTCCAAAGGTCATGTCCAATCATATAATCTCATCATGTGGTCCATATATCCTTGAGCCTATCCAAGAGCCCTCAATTAACATTCTTAGCCCTTCAAGCCCATCATGTGACCTACAAGCTATCAAGCCTATTCAAGAGTCTCTTATTATGAATCTAAGTCAAGAGTCATCATGTTCTTATATTGTTGACCAAGAGCCTATCCAAGAGCCTTCCAATTCCATTCAAGCAACCCAAGAGGTATGTCAAAGGTTTAATCCTAAGCATGTGAAAACATTAAGCCCTAGTCCAACTCAAGATCAAAACACTTTCATGCAACCCATCCATAACATTTACCTTCTTTATGATCAAGATGATACCTATGAAGAAGCTATCCATGAGCACCTTGATCCTATCCATAATCTTATATCCATCCATGAGCAAGATATCCACATTGCTCCTAGTCATCCGCCATCTAGCCCTATCCATAGTGAGCAAACATCCACTTGTCATGATGAGATACTTGTCCCCCAAGTAAGCACAGAAGATCAAACAAATAACTTGGATCATAGTGAACACAATGCTAATCAAGATCCTAAGGATCCTCCTTCCACATCCACCATCAACTCCACTTCAAATCCACCATCATGTCCACTTGGTCTTACCAGCTTCCTCCATGAATGTTCCTCCTTAGGACAACAACGACCTTTATCCACTTCACCTTCTCCATCCAATAACAAACTCAAGTCTAGTGTTCAAACCACACCAAGTCCTATAGTCAATCACATACTCCAAAACATGAACTACCGAGGCAAAGGTCTAGGCCTTTATGGACAAGGTATTTTGGAGCCAAACCATGTCAAAGTTCCTCCATGCTTATATGGCCTTGGATACACACCCCAAGGTAAACAAGGCCAAGATGTTGGTAATCCCTTCATGCATCCTAAGTCTACCACTTTCCATCACAAACCCCATCATCTACCCAAAACATATGTAACCATTCCACCTCTATCATCCTATAAATGTCAAAAGCATGTGACCATACATCTTCCACCATCCACTTTGCCTCCACTTTTACCAACTCCAAATATCCCTCCATCCACCTTGCCAGCATTGCTTCCAACACCTAACATACCTATCATTCATAAGTATCCTTACATCCCTAATCATGACCAACAAAAGCACACATCATTTAAACATAAAGCTTCCAATCATTCCATCCACTCCACCCACCCCATGGGATACAAAAGAAAAAATTTTGATGCCTCTACCTATAAAGCCAAAAATCCAACTAAAACTGCTAAGGACCCTCATGCCTTAGGGTATCAATGTGACAAGTCTCTAAATCATCCATCTTCTATGCAAAGTACATTCACAAAGCTATCCAAGCCCATACCTCCAAAAGCAAAGCCCAAAAGCAAAATGGTTTGGGTTCCTAAGCAAATAGCTAGAAAGTCAAATGAGGCATCCTCATCCACATCTCAAGAATCCCCACCACCTATCTCCATCCAAGAGCCTATTTCCATCCAAAACTTCCATTCCCTTCAAAAATCCCACAAGCAAAACAAAAGCACTAAACATACTAAATCTATGTGGGTTCCTAAATCACTTCATCAACCATTTCTTAAGCAAACATCTCCATTGCTTCCTACACCACCATCCCATCAAAAGCTTCAATGTTTATCACGGTGTGTGCAGCTGTTGGTCATGATTCCCTTCCATTCCAAAACATTCACACATGCCTACATCTCCCCATCTTCTATCCATTATCCTACATATCTCCCCCATGCTAACCCTATGGTCCATGCTTTGGCATAAACTTTTCATCCATATTCATTCCATAAGCCTATATAAATCCACACCATAAGCTACTAGCCTACCCTACCATAATTCTACATCATAATCCATTATCTACCTAATCCATCTCCCATCCATGCAATCCCTTATCAACATCTATGAGCATAATGACATGGTCCATGCGATGACATCCATCTCTAATGGGACACTATCACCTCACATAGCACTAGCCACTTGAGTCCCTCCTATCCATTACCATGGTGAAAACCTGGCAAATAGGTGCCATGTGTAATTGTCATGCTATCCCATCAAAGCAAAAAAGAAGAAAAAATAAAAATCAAAAAAGTAAAGATAAATCCCTTCATCCAACGGTGAAAACCTAGTAAACAGGCACCTTGGATAAGTACCATGATGAAAACCTGGCAAACAGGCATCATGTGTAGGTTGATCTTATATGTCACTTACACTTGGGGGCACATTATCTCATCCAAACTATCTATCCCATTATATCATTTTCCATCCTATCATGTCCTACCATTACCATACCATCCTACCATCCTTAGCCATAACATAAACATGCCTATCCTATTAAGCCCATTTATCCTCCCTTTCCTCCTTTTGATCTTGATAAAGACATAGGGGCAAAATATTGAAACATGTTTGGATATTTCTTGACATACCTTCTTTCCAAACCAAGTCCTATCCATTGACCATTCATCCATCCCATTCAAACCAATCTATCATGTCATCCCTTGGTCATGAGCATTACCACCTAGAATGGGGCAAGTTCTTCCTATGCAACATAGCCTTTGAAGATCACATCCTAGCTCCCTTATGATCCATCCACTATGGCGTATCCTTATCACGAGCTTTCCATTTTATAGCTTATCCCAATCTATTTATCATGAGCTTTCCACTATAGCCTACCTATCCATTTCTCATGAGGCATGCATCCATTCTTTTTATGGCCTATCCTCTTATTTATCCATCCAACTCTCATGAACCTTCCATTCCATCCAACTATCATCAGTCTTTCATCTTATCCACTATCATCCATCCTTTTATCCATCCAATCCATTCATCCATCCTTGCACCTAGACTTGGTTTTCTCCCTTGTCATTGGTATCAAGCACAAAGGCTACCCAATTGTAAATCCATTGGCATTTTCCAAAACATTTCAAAAAATACAAAAAAGAAAAAAAATCAAAATATTCTCAAAAAAAAAACACAAAAAAATTAAATAGCCAACAAAATCCAAGCAATAAAACCAATCATCATCAATCCAAAACAATCCACTCCATCAACATTCAATCAAAATCATCATCATCAATTCTTCATATCAATAACATTCATCCATTTCAATCAATCACTTCTTCCAATCATATCAATCCAATCAATCTAAGCAATGATCTTAAATCCAAGTCACACTAATCCATATCAAGCAAGCCAATCAATCAAGGAACATTATCCATTCAAATCAACAGGTTTTGATCCTAATCTTGTCATGAGCCCAATCAATCATTATCAATCATCATCAATGGGATATAGCATTCCCACATCCTTGTGTTGATCTAGGGATATATCTTTCCCCGCAATGACAACACTATCTATCATTATCAATCAAACAATCAATTATTGGTTTATGACTTGACAAGGGCAATACCTTGTTTGTTTTACATCCTTTGAGCACACTAAGAACACTTGCTTATGCTTAGATTGAGTGAACACTCTAATCATCGCACCATCACTATCATCATTCAAAACAATCCAATCATCAAAACAATCAACCCAGCAATAGCAAACATCAAAACCAAAGCACATCAAGCTAGCCATCAAAACAAATCCAATAACTTCAGCAAATTAGAAGTAGCTCAATCCACCACATATCATCACCATTTCATCAATCAATCACTTGATCAATCTCAATCCATTTTCATCATCTCATCAATAAAACACAACATCAGAACTACATATCATTTCCATCGTTAAGTGCCTTGATCCCATGGATACAGGGTATGTAGGCAGTCTGGAGTACGAAGGAAGTGCCCAGATTCAGGCACAAGCAATTTTCCTCTATCTTCTCTCATCATTTCTTCTATCATCTATCTTATACATCATCAATAAACAACTTCTTCCAATCAATCTATCATAGCACATCAATCTCAGTCAAATCAATCTTCATCCATCATTTCATCATCTTTAAATCATTCCAAGCAATGATCCAACTGCAAGTCAATCCTTAAGCCATACCAATCAAGTTAATCAATCAAGCCAAGTTATCCAAGCTCAATCAATGGTCTTGATCCTAGCCTTGTTGTCAGCCAAATCAATCAATCAACTAGCCAACCAACTCAACAAACAACCTTGTGTTGATCTAGGGATATAGCTTTCCCCACCATGACAACACACTTAACTATTATCAATCAAAACAATCAATCATTGGTTTACAGCTTGACAGGGGCAATACCTTGTTTGTTTTTGAATCATCTATGCATGCTTGCTTGCTTGCTTGTGTGTGTTATCATTTTATCTTGCATTTGTATCACATCTATAACTTTCCAGCTAATATTCATATCTTGTATCCAGACAAGGTTGTATTACGCTGGGGCACGAGACACATCGTCACCCTGGTCCTTATACCTTGGTGCATAACATCAAGTGCTATATCAAACATCATGGTTGCTCACTTTCATTGCAGCATAACGTATCTTCATTTCTTCTATCTATCCCCTTATCTTTCTTAACCAATCTATTTCATTTCGAGAGCCTACCCGTGTTTGTCCAACCCGCCTAACCTCTCGAGGGGGCATCATCATCCTATCTCCATATCATTTTTCTCTATCCATACCTTAGCTTCTTTGAAATGATGTTACTTGACATAAATCTTATCATCTCAAACATCATCTCAAAGAGGGGCAAAATGTAGACACCCAAATTTGTCCTAACTTTGTCCATGTCTTGCAACACCTTGATAAAAACATTATCCTAGACATCATGTAGCATTTTGTCCAAAATCCCATTCAATCCCATCCTTATCCTACTTAGCCAATTAATTAAATAAATTTTATTTATTTAATTAATTTCCACATCATATCCCAACTAATTCAAATATTTTATTTGAATTAAGTTCCCCACTATCCAATTAATTAAATAAATTTTATTTATTTAATTAATATCCAACTCATATCCCAACTAATTCAAATATTTTATTTGAATTAAGTTCTCATCATAAGCCGATTTTCCAATTAATTAAATAAATCTTATTTATTTAATTAATTTATCTTATCATTTAGCCGACATGTGTGCCTCTTTCATTTAAAAAAGATAAGTGGTACTACAGCTTTTTATTTAATATCTTTTATATGTAGTACTTTTTATGTACACAGGCACACATGAGCCCTATTCTCCCTCCACTTGTCACATGACTACAACTCCCTTGAAGAGTGGGAATAACTAATCAATCCTAGCCGTCCACATCAATCAATTAGCTTTTTAATCTCAACCATTCATTTGAACCAAGCCTTTCCTATAAATCAAACTCCTCATAAGCCATTAGCATGCATTGAGCCTCAAGTACCATTATTCTGCCAAATTTTCTAAAATGCATTGAGCCTCAAGTACCATTATTCTGCCAAATTTTCTAAAATGCATTGAGCCTCAAGTACCCTTATCCTGCCAAATCTTCTAGCATGCATGGAGCTTCAAGTAACATTATTCTATTGAAATATCATTAGAGCATTTGCATCCTTCATCTATCATTCATTCTAACATCTTCATCTTAATGTTATGCTGCAGAAGTGAGCACCCAACATTCTTCCAACAATAATCCTTCAAAATCTTGCATGCTCATGCGAGGTGGAGAAGAGCAATGGAGATAAATCAAGCATAGCGTGGAGATCGGTTTGCATTTACATTTGTTATTTTGATTTTCATGTTGTCTTGTGCTTCATTGTGCATTGCTAGGGTTTTATCATTGCTGATTATTCATTTGCCCTGATTTGCAATTTTACCCTAACATACATTGGCGGTAAATGGAAGAATATGGAGAAAAGGCTTGTTGAGATTTCATTTTGCTATGTGCAACTTTGGTGTATATTGTGTATATCCCTCTCTTGACTTAAGGTTTAATCATTATGTAAAATGGTGAAGTTTCTTTGTCATGATGTAGATCTTTGTGAAATGACATTGCTCGAGTCAACAGTGCAGCTGGATAGTTACTTGGGTTTACAATCTTCTTGACAGTTTTTGTTCTGAGGCATAAAAGATGACATAAACTAGGTGATATTCTTCATTTTGGGTGTTTGAAGAAGTTTCTCTTTGTTCTCTTAAAAATGACATTGGTCTGAAGATCTTAAGATTAAAATAGCGGAGCTTTTCTATTCCCTGTTTTAGTTCTCTGTCTATGGAAAGAAGAAAAGATACTTTATAATTTCTTTGTTGTTCCTTTCGAGATAAAGCATTTTTGACTTTTTCATAAGTCTTGGTTATAGTCTATAGTAGACAGTGATTATTATTGCATACATTACTTATTCTTTTGTTAAGGAATAGTTAGGGTTTGACAAATTCTAATTTTTGGTGAAGGGTTTAAAAATTCTTGGTACCCATGGTTATGGTTTGATAGTTTACCCTAAGATTTCTCACATGAGCATAAAGATAGTTTATTGGTAATTTGTTTTGGCATCCATAGTTTCTCAAAACTTTCTTTGTTTCATTGAACAATATTGATATGATATGTGGTTAAGAACTTGTTGTTACAAGACTCAATTGTGGTTAAAGTTTATTATTTCAAAGGCTTTGTATAAGGCTGTAATGGGTCTATTCGACCATACATCTGTGATAGTTATTTATGCAGTTGTAAACTACCTGAGATAATTGATGAAGTTTAGTTACAAACTATTTCATGAGAGAAAGAAGGTTTTGTGAAAATCTATAAAATTACATGTATTGTAAGCATTTGATATGGTTTTGATGATATTTTATCTTACACTATCATTGAGACAATACCAGTGTGTTATAATGCAAAAAAATTTTGAGTTAATTTGTACAGTTTTGGTTATGTGATTCTTGAGTCTCAAATTCAATGAGACGATCAAGAATTGTGTTGTAGTGAAACAGAGAAACCCTCTGTATTGTATATTTTTCTTTGGTTCTTGAAGATGATATAAGGTCATGTTAGTGAGACACAGATTGGCCTAATGCCAGTGAGCTTAATGTATTACTAGTGAAGCTTGTGTTGCTAGTGAGGCTTGTGTTGCCAGTGAGGCATTGTGTAGTCAGTGAGACATAAAGGCTAGTGAGGCTCTATAATTGGTGTTTTTGATGATTAAGTCAGTGAGACATTTTTTGGAGTGGTTTTTCATCCCTAGAGGGTTTTCCACTCATCAAATCTTTGTGTTATGGTCTCTTGTGATTATGTTGCTCTATTCATGAGTTTATGTTCATTCTTTCATGATTTAACTGTTGCATATTATTGTTGACATGATGCTCATTTTGAGTCAGTACAAATGCATGATTATCACAGTCCAATGAAAGTTATAAAAATGCCTCTTTTGTTTGTCAATCCTATAGTCATGATTCAACAAATATTAATATGATGTTCATAAATTGGTTTTGATGGTTTGTCACAATTCATCAACAGTTGTCTTGTTCTTTCATGTTCAAAAGTTTTCATCATAAAAAGATTGAAGTTCATAGTTGGCAAAAGTTTCTTAATGGTTGCCAAAAACAAGTCTATTTTATAAGACACTAATTCACCCCCCTCTCAATGTCTTTTGTACTCCAATAAGTGGTATTAGAGCATAGGTTCCCTTTAGAAGTCTAACTAGCTTGGGTAGGTCCTGATGGTGAAGTACCTTTAGAAAGTGTAGAAGAAATAGAGGAAAGAAGGGTACTGATCAAATAGTTGTACAACAAGCCTCAGTCTAGTCAAGTAATGATCTATTGCATATGTCACCCTTGAAAATTGACACAAAATGTGATAAAAGGAATAGTCCTACAGTTGAAAATCTTAATAAAAAAGAAGATATCATTGTGAATGAAGGAGAACAAGAATTTGATGAAAGAAATTTCTTTGAGGATGAAGATGGATAGGAGTTTGATGAAAATGATTGTGAAGTTAATGTTAAAGGAGAACTTCTATGTGCCCTATATACAACCAAGCAACTTAGTAAAGAAAATAGGAGATTAAAAGACCAGCTTCAACAAGAGAAAGAATCCAAGGACAAGGTATGTTCAGATTTTGAAAAAGTTTTTTTAGAGTTTGAAAATGCAAGAAATTAGATTGCAGAATTAAAGAGTCATGTTGATGAATTTGATAAATTGATTATTAGTCTAAAGACTAAAATTGAGGAAGCCAAAAGAATAATAGATAGTACAAAATCTAGCATTGAGGTAAAAAGAATTGAATGTATGAAATTAGAAACTAAAATAGTTAATATGAGAAAAGATTATGAAGGTCTCAAGGCCCTGTCTAAGAAATATCAGGAGTTTGAAGAAAGTACAAGTAAGTTGAATGACATGTTGAGCAAACAAAAGCATTTCAAGGACACTACTAGTTTGGGTTTTGAAGAGGGAGAGTGTTCCAAAGCAAGAAAGGCACCTAAAAGGAAGATAGAGTTAATTTATCATGCTACTGCTCCTGAAGTTCAAGAAAGAAGGACAACCAGGTCCACAAGTTCTCTACCCACCAGGGAAACAATAAGGTACAATTATTCTCAATTTCATAGTTATTATTATTCATGTCATGTTTATGGCCATAGAGCAAGAGATTGTACAAAAAATAGTAGGATATATGAGAGGAATGTCGATAGGAGTGTTTATCACATGCCTAGAAGAAATTATCCTTTCTATGGTATAGACAATAATATCAGATGTTATAGTTGTAATAGCTTAGGACACAAGGCACATTGGTGTAAGAAAAGTGTGTTGAAATCATCTAGGAGCTATAAGGTCAAACAAAAAAATGAGAGCACCTTAAACAAGAAAAAGGAAAAACATATACTAGTTTGGAGGAGTAAACAAAGTGTAGGAAATGCAAGTCCTAAACCAATGCATCGCTCACAAAATGCTCTACAAACTAAATGAGTAGGAGCTTGGAGATAGGGGGAGTTGTGTAAGGTTTCATTATTCATCCCCATGAAAGCATATCAATGGTTTTTCTATGATGGTAACAGTGTTGTTTCGTGCCTCTTAGAGCTTAAAGTGCTTTTCTTGTAGTTTGTTGATGCATGACAGTATGGTGACAGTCATCGACTCCTAATTGTTATGCAATAAATTTATGATGACAATGATTTATTTTTCTTTCATGTAAAGTGAAAGTGAGATATATAGTACTATGTTGACAATGTTCCTTAGTTGAGGTACATAAGGCACTAAATAGTGAACATATGCCAAAATAAGGACTTTCACAGATTTTTATTGTGGCGTTGAAAATATTTTTGGTGGCTTTATAACAAGTTGGATTTGGATCAATTAGCTCTAAGTGGTCTCTGACAGGATAAGGATAGGAAACTCTAAAGTTCAATAGTGTGCAAGAAGTTAGGTGCTACAGTGCCTTTCATGATACAATTTTTTTTTGCAGTACAGTTTTTTGCAGGTGTTTAGTTCTTTACAGAACAAGGACAACATTTACTAACAAGGTATAGGTATCAAAGTACCTCAAGGAAATGTGGTCTAAAGGACTATCATGATTAAAGGGATCTTTGTTTAAGTGAGTGTATGATTGAATCTTAATAGATAGGTTTTGAATAGCAAAAACAAGAGGACAGTTCAATGTAGATCCTGGATCAGTGGTATTCACAGTGATTTTCTTGTTGATATAGTTGTGTCTTTGAACAATAGTTTGTTTTTTAGTAATCCTTCCAAGATTCTATCAAGATAGGTATGGCAGTGGGTACAATATCTTTTAGACCAAACTATGGGTATGTCAACATTTGCAAGATAGTGAATTGGTCAGAGGTTTGAAATAGTGCCTCAGTGTTCATTTTTGTTTATAATTTGACAAACTACAATTAGTGATTGCTCAACCTCAAATATGATCTATCAAAGTTATGGAGATAACTCTTGGCTCTTCTTTGATTCAACTTGTTAAATGTTTAGTTGGGAGCTATTATCTCTGTTATACAGTGATGCACATCAGAGATTGATTGCCTAATGCTCAGTTGCATAAAAGTATTTTGATGACAGTACTACAATGTTTTTATGTTATTTGCTCATATTTGTTAGATGATGAGGTTTCTCTTGTATGCCGACAGTGGTATATAAAATTGTTCTCTTGATGTTTCTTGATGCTTATTGATCTCAATGCACTTAATAGCAGACCTTTGTAGAAGATGATAGCAAAGGGTCTGATGGAGTGAGTTGGTGTAGGTTGTTTGGAAAGATAAAGTGTTAGTTGGCAATACAATCATCTCTTCCAAGATGGTGCCAGCATTTCTTGATGATAGTGTTGATATTGTCTAATAAGTGTATATCAAAGGATTGCTTGGACAATTGGTGGTTTTTGATAATAGTGATAATATCTATGTTTTATTCTTTGCTCTTTGATGGTCTGTTGTTTCACATGATTGGCATATTCAGTTGTTGTCCTTGCTATGATATATACTCATTTATATGGTACTGACAGTGCAATAGTGTTTTAGGGTATTTTTTGGATACTTTGTGATACCTTGGCTAGTAATGGTATGTTTTATTTTTCATGTTCTTTTTGTAGCATATTGGCTTATTGAGGCAATTGCACAATTCTTCTTCCTGTTGTCTTTGATGCACAAAGAGGGAGAGAGAGTTGTCTTTTGCCATCAAGGACAAAGGGAGAGTTTGTTGCCCTCTCAGTTGTTGTCCTTGATGTAAAATACACAGTCTCAGGTTTGTGGTGCAATCACAGTCTCAAGTTTGTGGTAAAATCATGGGTTGCACTATCATGATAGTTGGTAGAGGTATTTGGTTATGCTTGGTAGCATTGGTTTGGTTGACTTGGTATTTTGATGAGACTGGTGGCTCCTGATATTTTGATGAGAATGGTGATATTATAATAATTGGCATTCATATCTTGTTATATTCACATGCTATGCTTTGATCCTTGATGCTCCACTCCTTGTTGTTTCATTTTGATATTACATAGTATTATGATTCATGTTGGCTGAGGTATGGTATATGGTATCCTTGTTTGGCTGAGTTGCATTGGTAAAGTTGATATGTTTCATGATGACACTCCTCAATCAATTTGACATTGCTTGAGTTTGGCATTGATGGAAAGTTAGATTGATTTTATCTTTTAATACTATTTTGATATTATGACAGTTGGATTCGCATGTTATGATGTGCTCATGATATGTCATACTTGGCATATGGCATATGATATCATGTTACATTTTTTCTATGGTGATAGGATAGTTGATATGTCATGATACTATGTTAGTATGGTTGATCTCAGTGGGTTGTGTTTCATTGTGGCACTTGAATATGTCATGATAGTTGAGGCACATTCTTTGCTCTACAAGTGCATTCTTTGTTCTATAGGGGCATCATTATTTTCATACACTAGTAGGGGTATTTGATTTAAAGTGGATTTCATAGTCATAAGCAATGTGGATGCCTTAGTTTGAAATATTGTATATTATTATTTGATAAAAAGGTATTTAGTTGAAAATTATTTAAAAACATTGATAGGCATAATGTTTTCATTGGGCATTTTAAGTCATTAACCTGTTGGGTAGGTTTATGGTTTTCATAGAAGGTAAAAGTGATTGTCTAACTTCTAAGTTGCCAGGCCTTTTAGGGCTTACCGTGACAAGCAGTAAATGGAAGAATATGGAGAAAAGGCTTGTTGAGATTTCATTTTGCTATGTGCAACTTTGGTGTATATCATGTATATCCCTCTCTTGACATAGGATTTAATCATTATGCAAAATGGTGAAGTTTCTTTGTCATGATGGAGATCCTTTCTGAAATGACATTGTTCGAGTTAACAATGCAGCTAGACATTTACTTGGGTTTACAATCTTCTTGACATTTTTTCTTCTGAGGCATAAAAGATGATATAAGCCAGGTGATATTCTTCATTTTGGGTGTCTAAAGAAGTTTCTCTTTGGTCTCTTAAAAATGACATTGGTCTGATGATCTTAAGATGAAAATACTGGAGCTTTGCTATTCCCTATTTTAGTTCTCTGTCTATGGAAAGAAGAAAAGATACTTTATAATTTCTTTTTTGTTCCTTTGGAGCTAAAGCAATTTTGACTTTTTCATAAGTCTTGGTTATAGTCTGCAGTCGATAGTAATTATTATTGCATACATTACTTATTATTTTGTTAAGGAATAGTTAGGATTTGACAATTTCTAATTTTTGGTGAAGGGTTTAAAAATTCTTGTTACCCATGGTTAGGGTTTGATAGTTTACCCTAGGGTTTTTCACATGAGCATGAAGATAGTTTATTGGTAATTTGTTTCGGCATCCACAGTTTCTCAAAACTTTCTTTGTTTCATTGAACAGTATTGATATGATATGTGGTTAAGAACTTATCACTACAAGACTCAACTGTGGTTAAAGTTTCTTATTTCAAAGGCTTTGTATAAGGTTGTCATGGGTCTATTTGACCATACATCTATGATAGTTATTATGCAGTTACAAACTACCTGAGACAGTTGATGAAGTTCGGTTACAAACCATTTCATGAGAGAAAGAAGGTTTTGTCAAAATGTATAAAATTGCATGTATTGTAAACATCTAATATGGTGTAGATGGTATTGTATCTTACACTATCATTCAAAAAATACCAGTGTGTTATAATACAAAACATTTCTGAGTTAATGTGCATAGTTTTGGTTATGTGATTCTTGAGTCTCAAATTCAATGAGATGATCAAGAATTGAGTTGTAGTGAAACAAAGAAACCCTCTGTATTGTATATTTTTCTTTGGTTCTTGAAGATGATATAAGGTCATGTTAGTGAGACACAGATTGGCCTAATACCAGTGAGGTTGATGTATTGCCAGTGAGGCTTATGTTGCTAGTAAGGCTTGTGTTGCTAGTGAGGCTTGTGTTGCTAGTGAGGCTTGTGTTGCCAGTGCGACTTATGTTACCAGTGAGGCATTATGTAGTCAGTGAGACATAAAGGCCAGTAAGGCTCTATAATTGGTAAAAGTTTGTTAATGGTTGCCAAAAACAAGTCTGTTTTATAAGACACTTATTCAGCCCCCCTCTCTTTCGTACTCCAACATCTTCTAGATCACTTATCCAATCAATCAACTCCTTTAGATTTAAATCACCAAAATAATTATAAATTTCAAATCTAGGTCTTTTATCAATTTTAGAAATGGCCTTCAACATCTTCATTTCATTAGTCTATTCTTCTAGGTATTCCATATTTTACTTGGTAGCTTATTCATTTTATCCTCTTCATCACTTTCATCATCATTTCTAAGGTTAAGATATTTTCTTCTATCCTCTTCTATAGCATCTAATTAGACTTTCATCACCCTCAGCATTTCAAACATTTTTGCCATCCTTCTAACAATGTTAGAAGCACATTGAAATCTTCATAGATGCATCTTTCCCTAAGATCTTATTCAAACTCCCTTAAGTCAACAATTAGTCACCAATCATTCCTTACAAAAATATCTCAATCAATTCTCTATTGTCAATCTTCTTGTAGACTACCTTAGTTTGATGATCTTTTTTAGGATACCAAACCTTATGCTTTGATACCACTTGACATAGTCATGGGTAGAGGATGCAATGAAGGATTATCCAACCACGCAATCAAATGAAACAACACAAAATAAAATTTAATAAGAAACAAAACAACCATATGATCTTTATTCAATCATAGTCAAAGCTATATTATAATATATCACAATGGGCTTCCAACATGATAGTCCATAGTCATTTTTTTATAATGTGTGGATTATAGAATTTGAATGATATTACAATACAATCCAATGTCGAGCTCCAAAAACCAAACTATCATTTCTCTATCATCTTCACTTCTAACTGAACTAACTTCAAATGATTACGAGTCATGTTTATATAGAAACTTCTAACATTAGGAGTGATCCTAGTCAACCATAAGAGGTGCAAAGATTGATGCCAAATGAAACATGTAGTCAACCAAATGTGTGAAAGAATCTTCTAGAATGAATGCAGTGATGATGGATCAATGAAACTTGATGGGGTTCACACATGAGCTCTCCTAGGTCCACTGTCCATGGAAACACATTTTTTTGTTGTTGTATGCTTCAAAAAGTGGCTACAAACTATGAAGAGTGAAATTAAATGTCTTCCTATTATGCCAGTAGTGAGTCTAGACACGGATCATGCATTTGAGGTGATCAAAATTGCTTAAGAATTGAATATGGCATTAAAGGATTAATGTAGAACATGTATTCCCAAGTACAAAGTGAAAGGTGCAAATGTAGTGAAATGTGCAAATGTGGAGAAATGTGGTAGGATCTACAATGACTAATGATAAATAGAATGCTATTGAAAAACCTACAAATAAGCAAACAAGTAAAAGAAAATATTTTTTGGTGATGTAAGATTGCTTCTACACCCTGCGATGCTCTTATATTAAATAACAAAAGTCATTCCTAGTGTCGCAATTAGGTAATTTAGATCTCCATGGCATCTAATCTAGGCATCAACTAATCTATTTCTTGAATCTCTTCTTTCATTTCATTCTAGAAAGATTTCTATCCTCAAATGCAACAACAAACCCCCAAAATGGTGTTCAAATGGCCATCATTTTCTTCCTATCTTCCTCTTTTTTATGTATCTCCTTTTTAAACCAAGTTAGGTACTTTTCAAATTAATTTTAATTCTCATTAATATATTTTTTCTCTTAAGTATATGCTCTAACCCTTGTGTTGACTAAAGGCTTATATTTCCAAATGTGTAGGGTGCAAACTCATTCTAGAAATCTTGGAGTGCTATACACAACCCCAAACATTATGTTTGACAGGAAAATTTAGCCACTTTTTTTTATTTTGGTAGTTCTATCTTTTTTTCCCTTTTGAGAAGCTCACATAGATATCTTTGAATTGTCAAATCATTGATAATACCTTATTCTATATAAATCTATATATGATATACTTATTTAGTTATATTACTTATAGAATTAAATATTATGTACTCATTAAGAAATATTATTTATAATTTTTTTTTTTGATGAGCAAGCTGCAGCAGGCCTGCTTATATTATATTATAGTAATAAAAGTCTTCATACATTTATCAAAGCCCCTGGCTAGGGGTAAGTTTGCCAATCCAATGGCTAAAAACCTAACAACTACCTTCTATATGCCAGCTATAAACATACAATAACAAAAAAATAAAATTATAGACTGCATACAGGGACTTCACTCCAGAATCACCATCTCCTCCTCTACTCTAACCCAACCAGTGTACTCATAGAGCCATTCCACACTGAACACTAGTTCCAAATTGTAAAACTTTTTCAGGAACCCACTCCCCTTCACAGTCCACTCTCTATGTTCTATTAATGAGGTATTCACAAGATTGGCTAGAAAAGGAAGCCACAGAACATCTTCTTCACCTGCCTTGCATTTCTCATACTCACACACTTGTGGAAATCCCACCCCTAGTCTAGCCATCTTGACCACCTCCTCCAAACTACCTAGAAGCTCTGGCTTGAAGGTCTCCTTTGCCAGTTGCACCACCATCACCTTATCCTCGCCTAAGTCTAGAAGTGAGGCCACGAATCGGGAAGTAATATCTGTATTTACTCTATAACGATCCATGGCCTATAGGAAGTCCTCACCCAACACCCATTTTATTGTTGTGACTGATAAGGGGTGACTAAATTTTGAGATCCTAGAAATTCATAGGTCTAAAATCCTTCCAAGGAAGGACATTTGGCATTTCTTGCTTACCAGCCTCACCAGAGTGTCCATTGAGCTCTCTGGGTATCAGCGAAAAGGCCTGAAAGAAAGGCTTGTTAAAGAAGCTTGTTACTTGCCTTGATGCCTTTAATAGCCATCGATTCCATCTAATCATTTAATTAGAGGGTGTGTTGGGTGCTATACCAGCTTCGCAATGCTTCTCCCAATGCCAAGAAATGATTTCACCACCACTTTCCAAATCAATAGCTCAATTCATCCATGTCAAAAAGGAATTTTTGTCATATTTCTGTGGTCTAAGTGTATTTCTTATCTTGTCACCAATCATTGTTTTAAAAGCTCATCTCTAAAAGATCTTTTCAAGCCCTCTAAGGGAATCTCATACATTAGTTGTAATTACTTGAGGTCCATCAGCTGCCACATCAGAGGTGAAATCTAACTCATTAAGGTAAACCCCATCTGCTGCCAGGTTGGAGAGCTTGTCAGCCTCTTGATTTGCTTCCTGGTACACATGGTTCATTGTGTATTCAATGAAGGCTTTTAGAGCCTCCAAGATTTGGCTGAGAGTTCCTCTCATTTGCTAATTTTGAGAGGCTTTTGTTCTTACGGAATTGACAACAATGGCTGAGTCTCCTTCGATCTCCAATTTTTTTATTTGATCCCTGCTACACAACTCCAAGCCATACAACAAAGCCTAGAACTTAGCTGCATTATTAGTTTTGACTGGAAGGGGAATCGTTGCTTTCCATCTTACTATTCCTTCCCAATCATGTACAATGCACCTTGCCTTGGAGACTCTGGGGTTTCCCCTTGCTGCCCCATCAAAGTTTAGCTTACACCATCCTTGGGATGACAACTTCCACTATGCTTTTGCTCTTTCTACTTTTGATTTCTCCCTCCCTTTCCCAACTACTTCAGGTAGCTTCAACGCTAACTACCACCTGTAAATGGCATTGTCCCACTCTATCCAAGACTTTTTACTTGACACATCCTATTGCAAACATGAATTGGCAACCTCCACAATCATTGCTTCTATCTTGTTCCATAGTGAAAGGATACTCATTGCTTATTTTGAAAGATTCAACTATTCCTTTCCTTCCATACTTCCTAGATTAAGATGGAGGGGCATATGATCCATAAGCATGCAAAGGTTGAGCCTTTGTTTAGAACTGGCCAACTATGGAATAGGCTCAGAATGTCATTAGGCAATGCTCCCATCTAACCAAGCTTTGCGCAGAGCCATTGCCAACACTTTTGGTCAAAGGCA
This sequence comes from Cunninghamia lanceolata, assembly GCA_027924645.1. Classification (NCBI taxonomy): domain Eukaryota; kingdom Viridiplantae; phylum Streptophyta; class Pinopsida; order Cupressales; family Cupressaceae; genus Cunninghamia; species Cunninghamia lanceolata. Next base: position 3,566,624 of record BSBN01000771.1, read on the forward strand.
CATCTTAATAATAAGTGATTAGAGTCTTCCATCACTTTTTTGCAAAAGAGGGCATGTATGAGGACCATGGAAGACAAGCTTTTGAATTTTGTCTCCTATTAGTATTCTGTTGTGAAGGGCTGCCCAGCTGAAGGCCTCTGGCTTGGGCAAACATAGCTGATTCCAACATAGGAGTGTCAGAATCTCTATACTATTGGAAGCTTTCTCCAAACACTTGCAACCCTCTTTAACCCTATATTGCCCATCATATGTTCTATTCTAGACCAAAACATCCTCTCCATTGCTCAGAGCTATCCTTGTATTTTCAAGTAAAGCTTTCAAAAGATGAACTTCTTATTTTGGCAAATTAGGGAGATCTATATTTTTCCAAGACCAAAAGATCATCCCATCTTTGACTCTTCTTTCCATATAATTGCATACCTTTGAGCCCCATCTCTATTCCAGTTCTCTTTGAATTGTATCCAAGCCTTCATTGTTGGAAAGGGGAGGATATCCCCTCTAGGAGTCATCCTAGAAGGGTGTTGAAGTTCCATCATGAATCTCCCAAGTCAATTGGTCTCTGATGAGATCTCTACAAGAGGCCATGAAATTTTAGATTCTTGAGCTTTTCAAGAGATGGAAATAGAGAGAATATATGTTGGATATGAGCTCCCAAAATGCTTCTGCTAGATAATTTTTTCCCATTTTAAATATGGTTGGTTGAAAACTTGGAATACCAACTTGGCCCCTAGGGATTTGTTGATGTAGGAGCATCCCTAGTTCAAGAATAATCTTGCATCGACCAAAAACAGTTGCATTTCAGTTTGTTTTCTTTTCAATTCTTTCCTATTTAGTTGAGTTAGTTTAGCTAGGAGTAGTTCAACTTGAGGTCTGATTTTGGTATTTCACATCTTATGGATCTGGACTTAGCATCTACATTCATTCATCTACATCATATCAGGAATTCAGAGCATTTGGCTAAGTTATTGGAAAGATATCACTTTTAGAATTGACTATTTTCTCATAGTAGAGCATCCTGATAGTCTCAAACTAATCAGCTAAAGGAGAAGGCTTGCAAATCATTCCTTGACTTGCGGATCCTAATGACACATCCTCAAGGATCCTTGGTTTGTGGCTGACCTTCCCCGGAGGCCCGCACATTGTTCCATTCATTTGAGAAAGTGTTCTATGCATTTAGGTCTGACCTATCTATGAACACGTCTGATGCAAGAGCATCCCTGGTTCAAGAATAATCTTACATCAACCAAAAACATTTGCATTTCAGTTCTTTCCTATTCAGTTTAGGCAGTTCATCTAGGAGCAGTTCATCTTGAGGTCTGGTTTTGGCATTTCACATCTTGCAGATCTAGACTTAGCATCTACATTCATTCATCTACATCATATCAAGAATTTAGAGCATTTGGGTAAGTTACTAGAAAGATATCGCTATTAGAATTGGCTGTTTTCTTAGAGTAGAGCATCCTAACAGTCTTAGACTAATTAGCTAAAGGAGAAGGCTTGCAGATCCTAATGACACATCATTCAATGATCCTTGGTTTGTGCCTGACCTTCCCTAGAGGTCTGCACATTGTTCCATTCATTTGAGGAAGTGTTCTATGCATTTAGGTCTGACCTATCTGTGAACACGTTACATCTCTTCATTGGAGTTTGTGACCTTCCTTGGCCGATGCGGAGGAATCTATTGGACTGGAAATGATATATATTGATGTAATAGATCCTTAGGAAAGTAGCTATTCACATAAGAAAGATATGATAATTTAGATTTGGGCGAAGGAGCTTCAAAGCTTTATATTGCACATGTACGTATTCAGGTCGTTGAGCCCTAATTGTAAGCATGCATGTTGCCAGCCAGATTGTATTTGAATTCTCTGATATACTAAATGACTAAGTATGCATTTTGTTCCATTTCTTGAGTTGTTTCTGTTGTGTTTACTCTTGCTGCATGGTCTGAATAGTTCATTATGTGAACCCTCCTATCGTGACTGCACCAAGTAGTATCAGAGTGAAAGATTAATTCTTTGGAGTGAATTAATGAAAGGGATTCTGTAAAATTTGTTATGAGCAAAATGTTGATCTAAGGTAGGTTATTGGTGCACAATCATTGATTGAGAGGTAGTTTTCGCTTGTAGCCCAATCACCAAATTTGAGACAGTTTGCACTTGATCCTAGGAAGATGCCGCCATGAGGAGTTCCTCCTGTTGGTACAATGGCTAATAGAATGGATGACATGATGGAATTGATGAGAACAATGCAAATTCGATTGGATGCTATTGAGGAAGATAGGCAAAGAGAATTAAGACCTAGACCTAATGTTGAAAGTGATGATGAAGAGGAATTTCAATCTATTGAACAAACTAATGAAACCCTAGGAGGTGATGAAGAAGAAGAATCAGATCAAGTAAAGATGTTGTGAGCTATTTCAAAGATTGGGAAGAGACCTAGAGTTGATGTGCCGAACTATACTAGTAACTTGAATCTAGAAGAGTTGATTGACTGGATAAATGACCTAGAAGAATATTTTGAATATGAAGAAATTGAAGATCTAGAAAAGGTGAAATTTGCAAAGACAAAGTTGAAAGGACATGCTTCTATATGGTGGAAAGAAGTTTAGTTGGAAAAAAATAGAAGAGGGAAGGAAACTATTACAAAGTGGGACTAGATGGTGACAAAGTTGAAGAATCAATTTATACCTGCTGACTATGAGTTGGAACTGTTGAAAAGATTACAAAACTGTAGACAAAAGAAGAAATCTGCAAAGGAGTATACAGAAGAATTTCATAAGATGATCATAAGAATAGGACAAAGTGAATCAAACAAGGAGAAAGTGGCTAGATACATCAATGGACTGAGATTGAACATTCAAGAGGAACTAAGCTTGGTAAAGATGACATCTTTGGAAGAAGCATACTAGTTTGCCCTGAAAGTTGAAGAGAAGTTGAATAAGAGACATGATCAGAGACATAGAGGTAGAGGAGGTAAATTTCAGAGAGGTAGAACATTTCCCAGAGGAGATAGACCATTTGTGGAGCAAAACAAGTTTGACAACCCGTTGAAGAAGGATGACAGAGATAGTAATGATTACCAGAGAGATGACATAAATTTTTACCAGAGAGGAAACCCTAGTGCATACCAGAATGATGGAGACAAAAGAGAAGGAAGAGGATTTGATAAGAGGACATTCAGAGGTACTTGTTTCAAGTGTGGAGGTGAAGGACATAGAGCATTTCAATGTAATTAGAGTAGTACAAACAAGAAAATGGAAAATAGTGGAAGAGCAGCCTATGTTGAAGAACCTGTTGAACTAAGTAACACCTGTTCAGTTGGCAAACCTAAGAAAGGAGAGTCATTGGTGATGAGGAGAGCACTATTTCAAGTAGAGACAAATGAGGAACCATCACAGAGGAAAAGTCTATTCAGGACTAGATGAAAATCATGAGTTAAGTGTTGTAAAGTTGTAATTGATAGTGGTAGTTCAGATAACTTAGTTTTAGAGGAGATGGTGACTAAGCTGAAGTTGGAAAGATTGAAACACCATAAGCCTTATCAAATAGCATGGATTCAGGATGATCATAAGGTACTGGTGAGTGAACAATGTTTGGTGAAATTTCATATTGGATCTTATCATGATGAAGCCTTGTGTGATATTATGCCTATGGATGTTTGTCATATCTTGTTGGGTAGACCTTGGCAGTATGATAGAAAAGCTATGCATGATGGGAGAAAGAATACATATACTATAACAGCAAATGGAAAGAGAATTACCTTGATTCCTTTGGAAGATGATCCTAAGCATGAAGTATATGGAAATGCTAGAATTTGTTTGGTAGATGGAAGAAAATTTATGGATGGTTTGACACATGAAAATATGTGTTATGCCTTGATTCCTAAGAAACCTGAAGCATTGAAGAAAGAGACTGAAGAAGAATAGTCAGAGGAGATAAAGGAGTTACTGATAGAGTATGAAGACATCATATTAGATAATGTGCCTAAAGGATTACCACCTATAAGGAGCATTAATCATCACATGGATCTTATACCAGGAGCAAGTTTGCCTAACAAAGCAGCACATAGACCGACACCGATAGAGAATGAAGAGTTGAATAGAAAGATACAAGAGTTGTTAAGAAAAGGTTTGATCTGAGAAATTTTGAGTCCTTGTGTAGTACTTACAGTTTTGGCACCTAAGAAGGATGGAGAATGGAGAATGTGTACTAATTCCATAGCTATAAACAAGATCACGGTTAAGTACATATTTCCTTTACCTAAGATGGATGATATCATGGATTGTTTGAGTGGAGCAAGATATTTCACAAACATAGACTTGAAGAGTGGATACCATTAGTTTAGAATCAGAGAAGGAGATGAATGGAAGACTACTTTTAATACAAATGAATGATTGTATGAGTGGTTAGTGATGCTTTTTTGATTGACAAATGCACCAAGTACTTTCATGAGATTGTTGAATAGAGTCTTGAAGAAATTCTTGGGTAAGTTTGTAATTGTATACTTGGATGATATTCTGATTTTTAGTAAGACAAAACAAGAACATTTATGGCATATAGACAAGTTTTCCAGAGCTTGAAAGAGGAGAAATTCTTGATAAAAATCAAGAAGTGTAGTTTCATGAAGGAAGAGTTGGTATATTTGGGATTTGTGATTTCTGCGGAAGGATTGAAGATGGACCCTGAGAAAGTGAGAGCAATTGTTGAGTGGCCTACACTGTAGAGCATTGGAGAGGTTAAATCATTTCATGGATTGGCTAGTTTCTACTAGAAGTTCATAAAAATTTTTAGTTTAGTTTGTAACCCTATGATAGAGACAATGAGAGGCGACAGAAAAGATTTTAAGTGGACATCAGGAGCAAATAAAAGTTTTGAGTTGTTGAAACAGAAAGTGACAGAGCAACTTGTTTTGGCTTTACCAGATTTCAATAAGTTATTTCAAGTTGATTGTGATGCAAGTGGAAATGCAATTGGAGTAGTGTTAAGTTAAGAAGCTAGACCTGTAGCATATTTCAGTGAAAAGTTGAATGATGCAAGGAGAAGATATTTAGTTTATTATCAGGAGTTCTATGCCATAATTCAAGCCTTGAAGAAGTGGAGACATTACTTGTTTCCTAAGGAGTTTGTATTGTATACTGATCATCAAACTTTGTAGTATTTGAACAGTCAAGGTAGGTTGAATCAGAGACATTTGAGATGGGTAGATTTCATGTAGAGTTATACTTTTGTGTTGAAGCATAGGAGTGGAAAATCAAACAAAGTTGTTGATGCCTAGAGTAGGAGAAGAAACTTGTTAACAAAGATGAGAGTTGAAGTGTTGAGATTTGATGAATTGAAGAGTATGTATGAGGGAGACGCTAATTTTGTAAAACCATGGAAAGCATGTAAGGAACCTGTTGTGATAGATAGGAGCAAGTGGTTGGATTATTTTATTCAAGAAGATATGTTGTTCAAAGGAAGTCAGTTATGCATACCTAAAAGTTCAATGAGAGATAATCTAATCAAGGAGAAGCATAGTGGAGGATTGGCAGGACATTTTGGCATTGATAAGACAGTGGCTTTGGTGAGTGAAAACTATTTTTGGCCTCAGATAAATAAGGATGTTTGGAGATTTGTGCAAAGTTGTAGAGTTTGTCAAGTTGCAAAAGGGAGTAGTCAAAACACTGGATTGTATAAACCTTTGACGGTACCGAAGAGACCTTGGGAAGACATAATCATGGATTTTGTAATGGGAGTATCTAAGACACAGAGGAGACATGATTCAATATTTGTAGTGGTTGAAAGATTTTCAAAGATGGATCATTTCATACCTTGTAAGAAGACAACTAATGCAGTACATGTAGCTGACCTATTTTTCAAGGAGATTGTGAGATTGCATGGATTACCTAGGAGTATAGTTTTAGATAGAGATACAAAGTTTGTTGGATACTTTTGGAGGAAACATTGGAAGAAGATGAAGATAGATTTGAAGTTCAGTTCTACTTTTCATCCATAGATAGATGGATAGACAAAGGTAGTGAATAGGAGTTTGGGAAACTTGTTGAGATGTTTGGTTGGAGACAAAGCCAGAAGTTGGGACTTGATTCTTTCACAAGTAGAGTTTGCATACAATAATTTAGTAAACAGGAGTACCAGAAGAGCACCTTTTGAGATTGTGACCAGAGTGAATCCTAGAGGAGTTGCAGAATTGAGAGATATCAGTATAGAGGAAAAGAGAAGTATAGAAGCAGAAGAATTTGTAGATCACATGAAGATAGTGCATAATTAGGTGAAGAAACATTTGCAGGATATGAATAGTAAGTACAAAGAAAAGGTTGATGAGAAGAGAAGACATAAGGAATTTAAAGTTGGAGATGAAGTCATGGTGTACTTGAGAAAAGAAAGATTTCTAGTTGGGACATATAAAAAGTTGAAGATGAAGAAGTTTGGACCTTGTAAGATACTTAGAAAACTTGATTTAGGAAATGCATATGAAGTGGAGTTATCGGAGACATTGGGTATTTCACCAATTTTCAACATTGCAGATCTTTATCAATATCATGAAGCATAGTTTAGTGACAGCATGGAAGAAGACCTGAAGAAGCAATTACTAAAACAAGCACCAGAACAGATAGAAGACATTTTGGACAATAGAGTTGGATGCAGCACTAGAGGAAGACAATACAAAGAATATCTTGTAAACTGGAAAGGCAGACCGAAAGAAGATTCATCTTGGATTTCTTAGGTTAAGGTGGACTGTCTTGGTTCTCCCCTAGCCCCAACAAAGTGAGGGACTTAATTTTTTAGTTATCCCATATGTTTGATGTAGGAGCATTCCTGGTTCAAAAACAATCTTGCATCAACCAAAAACATTTGCATTTTAGTTTGTTTGCATTTCAGTTCTTTCCTGTTTAGTTCAGGCAGTTTAGCTAGGAGTAGTATAGCTTGAGGTCCAATTTTGGCATTTCACATCTTGTAGATCTGGACTTAGCATCTACATTCATTCATCTACATCATATCAAGAATTTAGAGCATTTGGGTAAGTTACTAGAAAGATATCGCTATCAAAATTGACTATTTTCTTAGAGCAGAGCATCCTGACAGTCTCAAACTAATCAGCTAAAGGAGAAGGCTTGTAGATCATTCCTTGACTTGTAGATCCTAATGACACATCATTCAATGATCCTTCATTTATTGCTGACCCTCCCTAGAGGTCTGCACATTGTTCCATTCTTTTGAGGAAGTGTTCTATGCATTTAGGTCTGACCTATCTGTGAACACTTTACATCTCTTCATTAGAGTTTGTGACCTTCCTTGGCTGACGCGGAGAAATCTATTGGTCCAAAAATGATATATATTGATGTAATAAATCCTTAGAAAAGTAGCAATTCACATAAGAAAGATCTCATAGTTTAGATTTGTGCGAAGCAGCTTCAAAGCTTTATCTTGCGCATGTATGTATTCAGGCTGTTGAGCCCTAATTGTAAGCTCGCATGTTGCCAACTAGATTGAATTTGAATTCTATGATATACTGAATGAATGATTCTTCATTTTGTTCTATTTCATGAGTTATTTCTATTGTGTTTACTCTTATTGCACGGTCTGGATAGTTAATTATGTGAACCCTCCTACCGTGATTGCACCATTTGTTCTAGAGAATTTGTTATTTCAAACCCACCCCTCCATCCTTAATTGATTTGCAAACCTTTTCCTAAGAGATGAGAGCCATTTTATTCTTCTCTAAAGAGCCTTGCTAGAAAATTTTCCTAAAAATACTTGACAGTAACTAATCCACCTTGGAGGATAAAGGAATACACAACATAAGGTATGTTGGCATTGCTGCCAAAGTGGCTTTAATCATCGTAATCCTTCCATCCCAGGATAACCATTTCCCTTTCCAAGAGGCAACTTTGTTTGAGATTATATCTATCCCATAGTTTGTTCATCCTCTATCTTGGAGCTAGGGGAAGGCCAAGGTAGATATTGGGTAGGGTTCCTTTTTTGAAGTTTAGGATACATAGGACCTCTTGTTGCTTCCTTAGGGAGTGGCGATGAAGAAAACTTATGTCTTGTTATCATTCACCTCTTGACCCAAGGCTTCTAAGTAAAGAGTTAGGATCTCCTTGATGCCCCTTGCTTCTTAGTTCTTTATGACTCCAAAGAGCATTGTGTCATCAGTGAATTGTTGGTGGAGATAGGGTTGAGGTTACTTGTAATTTGAAAACCTTCCACTTGCCCTGCTCTTCTGGCATGCTAAACAAATTTGCCTAAGGATCTGCCATTATGTTGAAGAGGAAAAGAGAGAGGAGGTCTCCCTACCTTAGGCCTAGAGAACCATTAACTAGTATAGAGAACCTAGGGCTGGCTACAAAGCAGAAGAGCCAATTCAACCAACCTTGATCAAACCCAAATACCCTCATGATCTTAAACAAGAATCTCCAATCCACCCTTTTGTATGCCTTTTTCATGTCCAATTTGATCATCATCATCTGCTTACCCATTTTTTGGGTTGAGTGTACTATTTTTTGGGCAATGATGACACCGTCTTGAATATATCTACTAGGAATAAAGCTAGTCTACTCTTCTGTTATCACTTCTAGCATAATCTTCTTCAATCTATTTAAAATTTCTTTGGCCGTGATTTTGTAAATGGTATTGCATAGTGAAATAGGTCTATAATCCTCCAAGGATGTGGCTTGCTCCTTCAAGATCAGTGCTATGAGAGTATTGTTTATTTCCCTCAAAAATTTCTTCTTGCTCCTCGAGTCCTCCACCACTTCCAAGACATCATGTTCCACAATATGCCAACAAACCTGAGAAAAGGTAGCTGGGAACCCATCCAAGCTAGGGGCTTTGTCCAGATGCAATTGCCAAAGAGATTCCTTGATTTCCTCCATGGAAAAAGCTTCATCCAGCATCTTATTCTACTCCTCTAATACTAATTTAGGTATGCACCTCACTATCTCTTCTGACTGTCTCAGATTAGAACCTTCCTAGTTGTTGAGTAAGTTCCTATAGAAGGAAACCACTTCTTCCTTGATTTGTTTTGGATCCTTACTGAGCGATCCATCCCCCAACTTGACTTGATGGATGTGGTTCAGCTATCTTCTAACTTTTGTCGAATTGTGGAAAAATTTGGTATTTCTGTCTCCATCCTTCAACCATACTTTTCTTGATTTTTGCCTCTAGAAGATCTCTTCTTTAGCCAAGATATCTATGTGCCTTTTCATCAGCTCTTTCTCTTTCAGATACCTCCCTTGGTCCATGCCTGATTTGAAGACCTTCTCATTCAAAAGTTGAATTTCCTCCTCAATTTATGCCTTTTATTAAAAAATGATTTTGAAATGTTGCTTGTTCCATTCCTTTAGATTCCTCTTTATGCACTTTATCTTTTCCACTAGGCAAAACATCTTCAATCCATCAAACTTGTTCTCCTTCCACCATCCCTCCACTAAATTCAAAAAGTTTGGATCCTTGCACCACATCTTTTCAAATTTGAAAGGGCAACAGGATGGGGCTTCATCCCCAACTATCTTTAGATCTATTGGGAAATGGTCTGATCTAGAATAGGGAACCATTGTATATTCTAGAGTGAAGGGGAACTGATCCAAGTTGCCTTTCACCAAAAATCTATCAAGTTTTTCTGATATGTTGCAAAAACCCCTTCTCCTATTTGTCCAAGTGAACTGATCATTTCTCATTGGCACTTCCCAAAGGGCATTTCTTTCCACAAAGGACTCAAAGTCAATTTGGGATTGCATCTTCCTCTTCACCCTTCCTAACTTTTCCTGACTATGGAGAATGGCATTAAAGTTCCTACCTATGATGACAATCTAATCCTCTACTATGATTAAGAAAGCTTCCAATTCCTACCAAATTGCTCTCTTTGTTGCCAGAGATGCTGGCCCATAGACATTAATCAAGATGAAACTTAGCCTCCCTGCCAGCCCTTTTATACTACTTGACATCCAATGTCTATGTATTGCTAATCCCTCTACTTTAACATATTGTTGTTTCCATATCAAAGCCACCAAAGCCCCTACCACCTCACTAGAGTTTACTTCCCAAAATTTCAAACTCCTCTTCCAGTTCTCAACTTCTGATTCAACTAGCTTGGTCTCTTGTAACATACAAATGTTTATTTTGGATAGTTCTCGATAGCACTTGACCAAACACTTCTTGTTAGGGGTTTAAGCCCCTAACATTCCATGTGGAGATCTTCATTGACCCCTGGGAAGGGTCTTACCCTTCCCAGATCTCAGCATATAGGTGAACTTCTATTGTCCTTCAGTGTCACCATCCTCCAATTCCTCAATATTTGGCTTCTTAACCCTCTTTTTTGCTTCCTCACAATTTGGAGAGAGCCCCCTTGGGTCCTTTGGTTGGATCCCCAATTTTTGAGATTTCCTTAATTCTAACCCTTTTAGCAAAAAGTTTTCCTCTGCTGGGATGATCCAGTCTTCTACCTTGGGAGTCCAATCATGCTCATCCCGAATGGGATCCTCCTCTTCCATGTTCCCTAAGGGAATTGCTTCTAGTTGTTCTGGAACAAGGGAAGCCTCAATTTGCTCTACCACAAGGTTGGCCCTAGATCCTTCCAGTTCCTTTTTACCTTGGTCTTCTTTATTCTCCATGGCCTTATCTTCTGGTTCTACATCTGCTAGAGCTGAAGAGACCCAAAACAAGTCCCTGGCCAACTCCTTTATGGCCTCTTGATCCAGAGTATGGGCTGCCATAGTTGGGAAACATGTCTTTTCTAGGGATTCCACTTGAGACTCTGCCACTGCATTTTTTCCTCCTAACATCCCCTTTTCTCCTAGGGTGGCCTTCCTATATCATCATCTTCTCCTTGTTTATGAGTTATCTCTTTTTCCAGGGGGGGATTTGATTATGTTTGGAAGTAGGCAAAGGCAACTCCTTATTTTCCCCTTCTTCCTCCTCTTTCCTTGCCTCCATCTTCTCCAATTCTGAGGTCAGCTGCTCCATTCCTAAATCTACTAAGGGAGGGATAGTGATCTCTTTAGGGGGAACTCTACCTCTATTGTCATTACTTCTATTTCTACGAATTAAGATTTAATTTCAATCTTCTGTCTCCATTTCCCTACCTCCAAAATTAAATCCAATTCTTTCGGTTATTCCACTCCAAGGTCAATTTCTACACAGATTCTGACAAATTCACCAAAATCCCTTTCCATGAAATTCCTATCCACCTAGACAAAAGTACCCAGGGCTTCCTCGATGATTGCTAAAGCCTTAGTATTCTAGAATTCTGTTGGAAGATTGTGAAGTCTTGTCCATATTGGTACTTTTCCCAAGTTTTGACTCATGAGATTGAAATTAGGAGTCTAATATTTTATAAAGAAACCACAACCATCTAACATTAATGGTTTCCTACTAAGGATGTCTAGCTTTGTAGCCTCAGATCTACATTCTATGAATATAAATCCATTGTGAAGAGATTTAATTCTTACCTAATCCCCTCATTGCTCTTCCTACCATCCGTGCATCCTAGGCCACAGGATTCTCTTGCTTGCCCATTTGGTGAACTGGGCTAGGGTTTGCATTTCTCCCTCAATCATCTGCTTCAAAACGTCTGCGCTCCTACCAAATTCTTCTATCTACCCTTTAGAAATTGTGCCTTGTTCCATTCCTCTAGTTTTGTGGATAGTTCATTCTATTCCCACCATAGCCTCCTCCTAGTTTGATTCAGTTTGTGCCTGTTGTGAAGCTAGATATTCCTTCCACTTGCTCCTTCTTGCCTCCTTGCTCTACTTCTACACCAAAATTCAAATTTTAGATGCGAGCCATTTTTTTATAAATTAGAGGTAAGCTCCCTCAATTGTTGACATGGTAGAGGGCAACCTAGCGAGGTTTGAACCTGGGTTGTTGGCACTATAGGCAAGAAGACCCACCATTTCACCACAAGATCTCCCCTATGTAAGGTCCCTCAATTATTGACATGGTGGAGGGAAACCCCATGAGGTTTGAATGTAGGTTGTTGGCACTATAGACAAGAAGCCCCACCATTTCACTACAGGGTCCCCCAAAAATTGGAGGTAAGGTCCCTCAATTGTTGACATGGTAGAGGGCAACCCCACGAGGTTTGAACCTGGGTTGTTGGCACTACAAAAAAGAAGCCCCACCATTTCACCACAAGATCTCCCCTATGTAAGTTCTCAATTGTTGATGTGGTAGAGGGCAACCCTATGAGGTTTGAACCTAGGTTGTTGGCACTACAGGCAAGAAGCCCCACCATTTCACCACAAGGTCTCCCCTACTTATAATTTAGATTATTATTATAATGATGAATTATATAATAAATATCACCAATAAATATGTATCAAAGATAATATACTCAAGTGGACATTATAGATGTTGAACATATATACTAATAGGACTTTTGCACTTGAGCTAATTAGATGAATGGAATTGTTGCTAATTGTCATAATAACATGCATGGTACTTGCATCTTGGTCAAATCTATAGTTGAAATAAGACAACACTCAACTGATTTTGGTATAAAGTTGGCATTAGGTCATTTCCTCTTTGATAAAGCTACAAAATTTGCATCACCACTAGATATATCATAACAAAATCAAAATATCCCAATGCATGTTACAAACTTAATATTCAATTACACTTACTTTAGATGTTCAATGATTAAGACCTATTTACAACAAGTTAAAATTGAGTTTGTTAGAGGGATGCAACAAGAATTTAGTTCTTTACCTTGTAATATAGGGTTAAGTAAAAGGAGTGCCATACAGTCGCAAGTATGTGCCTTGTTTTTAACTATGAAGAAGAGAATACTTACTAATGAGAAAGTTCTCTTTGTGATTGCCTTTGATTATTTAGTATTGTAATTGAGTATTCTAAAAAAATGTCTCAAGTATGTGGTAACGAATAAAATGGTAATATTTGATAAATAAATTGAATTGAAATGTTAGTAACAAAATTTGAAGATTTTTTCATATTTTTGTTATAGATAGAAAGTGTTATTTGATTTTAGTAACTAATTTTTTTTTAAATAAAAGGGGTAAAAACTTTATTGATCCATAAAATCCATACAAAACCAAAGAGTAAAGCAAACCCCCAAGGGTTAAGGAACCAATCCTAATAAATCAGGACACTCCCAAGAAACATCTCATGTCCTCCATAACCCAATCTTCAAGAACCTGGGAAAGACCCCTAGGAAGGCTTTCCCAGTCCTCCACACTCCAAGTACCCATCTTCTTAGAAGCCCATCTAGCCAAGCCATCTGCCACCTTATTCCCTTCCCTAGGAATGTGACAAAAGGTGATAGACTCCAAAACCTCACTCAAAGCAATGATTTTCCTAACCACAACCACTAAGCGCCAATTCATATTATCTAAACACCTCTTAGTTAGCATATCAATAACAACATGAGAATTTGACTCACAAACAATCTACAACAAACCTAAGGTGCAAGCCCATTCTAGCACCAAAAGGATAGCCAAGGCCTCCATCAAGTTATTAGTATGCTAACCTTTGTATAAAGAAAAAAAGAAAACTACCAACCCTGAGCTATCCCTGCCAATACCACCTACCCCATCATGCCTAGGATTACCTCTAGATGAGCCATTAGTGTTAATTTTCATCCTTCCTAAAGAAGGGGGGCATCAATGATCACTTCACTTAATCTTGTCCTTGCTACACCATCGCTGTCAAGACAAACGTCTCCTCCTACAACCAACAGAAAGACCCAAAGTTCTAACAACACCCAAATCACTAGGGTCCACAAGAACAGACAAGTCACACTTAGCTGCCAGGGTCTCCTAGAGGACCCCTAAGATTCTTAACCAAAGCTAACCCACCAGTAGCTTCTTATTCAAAAAAATCCTACAGTTGTGTTCCAACCATGTCTGCCATATAATCATGCTCGGACCAATATCCCAAGCAATTTGAAGAAAAGAAGTTTTAACTGGAGAATTCCCCTCTCACTTCCAAAATTCATCCAAAGTGTACACATGTCTACAAGGCTAGCTCCAGATACTTTGCTAGTAGTGCCAAATCATTCAAGCAAAGGAGCACTGAAAAAAGAGATGGGAAGTACCCTCTTCATGGCAATTACACATGATGCACATAGAAGGCCCCTGAAAACCACACTTCCAAAGATTCTCCCAAGGCATCACCCTTGAACCATAAGCCAAGAGAAGAAATTTCTCGTAGGCCACACAAACTTATTCCAAACCTATTTCCACCATGAAACCCCCGAATGCCCAAAATCCTAGTTATCCAACACCTAATAACCAAAGACAATAGAAAATTTGCCTTTTGGATCAGGTCCCTAGGCTAGAACATCCCTCCCCCAAAGAGAATTACAAACCTGGTCAGCCAAAATAGTAGCCATCTCTCATTGATCTTCCTTAAAACCCCTAGGGCGCCACTCCTGTAGGTCCTTCCACCTATACACAGTAACCTGATCAAGAACCTAGGGAGATTTTTAATCCACCACCTGACTCCAACCAGCTTCCAGAAAATGATCACATAAAACCTATAGATGCAGGTGGGTTGACATAATAGGAGGATGGCCATCCCAAGAATCAAACTAGAAAAGAGCCTTCCGACCACTGTTACAAATCCAAAATAGCCCATGTTTGACCAACTTGGCACCTCTTTTAAGGGTACCCCAAATCATAGAACCCTTCCCCTCCAAGCTAAACCAGGGCACATCAGCACTCTCAACCTCCCCCGGATATTTTGAGGAGAGGATTCTAGCCCATAGCCGATGTTGTTGAGAGCACCATCTCCAATACAGCTTAGCAGCTAAATCTTGCCCATTCAAATTAGTCCTTCTTAAACCTATCCCACCTTCCTGCTTTGCCCTATAGGTATCATCCCATTTGACCAAACTCCACTTCCTATAAATAAGCTTTTCAGACTAGAGAAACTGACAACACAAACTCTCGAAGTCCTTGATAAAGATAGAAGGGGTAGATAGCACAAGGCACCTGTATAGAGGTAGAGATTATACCACTGACTTCAAAAGAGTCACTCTCCCTGCAGTAGAGAGACACCTGCAAGTCTAGTGGCTAACCATTCTCCATAACTTATCAATAATCTCCTACCAAAATAGCCTAGGAAGCGACTGAACATCAAAAGGAATGCCAAGATACAAAAAAGGGAGTGAGCCAATCTAAAATCTAAGAATACCAACAATTCTCCTTTGAATAAGCTTTGGAGTGTTAAAGAAATAAATAAAGGACTTCACTTCATTAATACTCAGTCTCGAAGCAGCCAAATAACTATCGAGGACTTTCTGCCAAGTAACAACTTCCACAACTCTGGCTCTACCCATTAGAGCAATATCATCCACAAACTATAGATGGGATTGGGGGGAATATTATTTCCCCAATTTCAACCCTAAATGAGACCCAATTCCACACGAGATCTTATAAATCTCCCTAAGCCTTCAACCAATAAAATGAAAAGGTAGGGGGATAAAGGATCCCCTTGCCGAAGTCCCATAGAAGCTCCAAACAGCCCAGTCGGCTCACTGTTGATCAACACAGAGAAGGAAGAAGACGTGACACAACTCTTGACCCATTAAATCTAGGCTTCATCAAAACCAAAAGCCCTCGGGATCTTGAATAAGAAGGCCCATTTAACACGATTATAAGCTTTAGTCATGTCCAATTTGATAAACATGGCCTGTATAGAGGAATAAAGTTGCAATCGAATGATAATCAAAACAATGAAATAATTAACAACTTCAATCCTATAACATCAAGATAATGATCTAAGCAAATAACCAAATAATCAATGAATAACACAAAACAATGAAATCTTTCACCTTGATTGTATTGTTATCTTGGTCAAATGTGGATTGCTCTTTAAATTGTGAAACCATGTTTGCAACAAGCAGATGTAGATTGTGTTTATGCTCAATGTGCTCAATGATGTGATGTATGCTCAATGCACTGTAAGGAGGCAAAAGCTTAAATGATCAAAGAGGATTTGTTATGAGATGAGGGGGGTTTATATAGGTTCCAATGAAGATTGATCAACAGTCCAGATAATTCAATGGAATCAATGGATGAGATAAATCTAGAATTCATGATGAATGTGCACCTAACATGTGTCACACAAAAAGATATTTTTGTTTAACTGATTGATTTGGCTAAAATACATGGAACAAACGTGAGATAGATTTCATAAAAATAGAAATGTTTTTTTCTAATTTATGAGTTGGTGATAAAAACAATATTGATTAAGTCAATTAACTCAACTTATGATTTGTTTTTTGCATGATTTAAAAAAATTAAATAATAAATTATTTAATTTTGTGTGCATGATGAACAAGATTTATTTTTAGAAGAATTGGAAGATAAAAAAGTAAATTAAATAAATAAATTTATTTAATTGTTTGTGTATGATAGAAGAAATAGATTAGATTTGAAGATTTAAATAAATTAAACAAATAAATTAATTTAATTTATTTTGCATGATGAAGGATAAATAAAATATTTGATTTTATATTTTATTTTTAGAAAAGAGATTCAATTTAAATAAATTTGAATGATTTATTTAAATTTGGAAGAACAATTGATGTGAATTTGAATTTTGAAAGAAGATATTGATTTAATTACATAATTCAAATTATTTAATTTTGGAAGAATAAAGTTGATTTTGATGAAATTAATTAAATAAATAGAATTTATTCAATTAATGTTGACAACAGGAGATTTGGAAGAATTTGATGATTTTGATGAAATTAATTAAATAATTTGATTATTTAATTAACATTGAAATGTAGATGATTTGATGAAATGCAAGTGATGAGATGACATGGTCATTTTTAGGTGTCTACATTTTGTCCCTCTTTGATGCAATGCAGTTTATAGCGTTGCTTCAAAAAAATTGATTGTTGAAGACATGATACAATTTTGATGCCCCAGTGTAGCTGGCGTAGGATGCCCCCTTAAGAGGAAAGATAGGGAAGTGATAGAAGAACTAGGTTGACGCTTGACTAGAAGATTGTGCTTGAGATAGACAAGGTTGAATAGATGGAGGCTGACACGAAGAAGATGATTAGAAAACCCAAGGATAAGATGGATTAGGGGTGGGAAGAATTAGGGTTGGGACACTATAAATAGGGCCCAAGGGGTCAACACTACTCATTTTCACACCTAGAGTTCACAAAAGTTAGAGCCATTTGCCTCTTCGCTTAGTTGAGTGCTTCCTACATAGAGTGAGTTTACAGTGTGTAGACATGTTGATTCCTGTGCATAAGCACTAGGTGGAGCTAGTGCGAATGTACGGGAGACCAGCGGGAGCTTCGGGAGTAGTAAGTGATCAAAAACCCTGCTTGTGTTTGCATTTTTTAGGTATTTTTTAGGGTTTGAAATTTTTTGGCCAAAGGCGTTAAGTTCGGTCTCAGTGCTTTTCATGAAACTCGGTGCCTTTGGCATGCAGTGTCACACCTCCAAAAAAATCTCAGCGCTGTTGGTTTAGTAGTCCATGGTGCAATGCTATTGGTAGTGTAGCTAAGCACCTATGGTAGGGAAGTTCAACGCTTGTGGTTTAGGGTTGGTTAAAAAGATATTAGTGCTTATACAAAGTAGTAAAGCACTGCTAGTATAATCATCAAGCACCTCTGGTTAAAACTAAGTTCCTTTGTTCATTTGTTTCTAAGCACCTGTGCAAAGCAGCTAAGCATGTCGGGTAGCACAATGAAACGCCTTAGGTAAAATCTAATTGTTTTTGGTTTGACATGCAGTTTAAGCTAGGTTGACTTTGGAAAAAGTGTTTCAAAGGTTTAGACCATAGTTGACTAGGTTTGACTTAGGGATTGTGCCATGTTTGTACCTAGTATCTGACCATGTTGACGTTGGATGAAGACTTAGGAGTAGGTTAAATTTTGTAATATGTTTACCAAATGGTTGTCATGGATGCAGATAGTCTTACCACCTTTGCAGTCGCAAGAGAGACATTACCTGATTGCCAACTTGGTTATATAGCTAGGCTGGGAGGAGGAGATGTTCCTAGAGGTCATGGGATTGTGGTATGTTTCTCATCTAATGCCTATCAGGGTGAACCTTGCACTATTGACAACGATTGTGGAGAGATATCACAGTGAGACCTCCTCCTTCCACTTTCCAATAGGTGAGGCGATTATTATGCTTGAGGATGTTCAGCATATCCTATGGATTCTAATTTAGGGTGAGAGAGTTGAGTACGACATGGAACAAGGAGATGCAGGCATGTGAGAGGTTTTTTCTATGGATGACTTAGGTGTGCAAGATTGTGAGATCTGGTGGGCTCGAGTGTAGTGGCTCTGTGATAGGATCATATGGATTGTTGTATCGGTGATTAGAGGATTCTTATGTCCAGATAGATGGTCTAGGGATTTATCTATTGGATGGGGTATTGTGCTATTAGGGATGTTTACACATGGGATTTGATATGCATGGGGACCTTGTGTTTTAGGTTAGCTATATCATGATTTGCATGACTATGTGTATAGATCTGGGAGCAGCTTGTCTGTAGGTGTTACATTGTTACAGGTATGGGCCTAGGAGCATATCCCAGTGATCAGACTTATCACCTAGCGGCACTGAGATCATGGCGAGCCATATGCTTTCCTATATGAGGGTGTTATTACTCATTAGTAGCTTGGTTCAATGAGTTACTAGCGGAGGTAGTTAGATGAGATGGATATCTTCATTTGGTGCCCTTGAAGGGACTATGAGCCTTGGGATGATGACCATGAGGAGCTAGTGTACTGCAAATAGGCGAGATACAAGTTTGGCCAATGCATTGATTCCATAGAGAGGTACCTTCTAGAGAGGGTATTGATTCAATTTGGTTTTCCACAAGGGGAGCCCTAGGCAAGGCTATATTTGCACAAACTTTAGGGGAGGTGGATTATTAGGGGCCAAAGATTGTTGTGGCAACAACATTAGTAGATTTACGGGGTCTTGCCCCAGTGATATGGGACTAGATTATGAGGGGAACAAACTCAGGCACACTTCCAACATATGACACCTACTAGCAAACACATAGGCTAGTGAGACTGGCTAGACCTGGAGTAGTGGGAGCAGTGCGAGAGGTGGCAGTTTGTGGAGTTAAGGAGAGGGCTCAGAGAGAGGCCCAACAGTAGGCTACAACATAGAGATGGGCTGGGGGGAATGATGGAGGAAACCAGGAGGATGTGCAGATGGCCAAGGCTAGGGGACATCAGATTGTTCTATCAGCAGAGACACCCTTACAGTAGGCACAGAGACTACTATAGGATGAGATAGTGAGGAGGACTCACTTGGAGCTTCAGATGGTGAGGATGAGGAGAGACAAAGGTGTGGCCCTAGCTAAGGCCAAACAAACTAAGGTACAGGAACAGATACATGCCTAGGTAGTAGTAGCAGCACAGGTAGCACTGGCGGTAGCACAGGCAGTGCTAGCACCACCACACCAGATGATGGGCAGATTGTCCAGTTGACAGTGGAGAGAGATGCAGCAGTACAATTTCATTTGACTATGGAGGCCAACCTGTAGAGGGTGAGGTGAGAGAGAGATGTTGCACATCCTATAGTGGATGCAGACCAGATGACTTTGTTTATCAAGCTTATCCAAGTTTAGGGTGAGCTATTTATAGTTAGGAGAGAGGCCGAATACTACATAGGCCTCTACTTTTCAATAGTGCCAGCTGATCAGAGGGAGCCTAGCTTTCGAGAGAGAAGCAGGTCAGGGGCCTCCTTGTTAGACAGGATGGGGAGATCAGTGTCATCAGTTAGGGGACCACTACTACCATCACATGGAGGACCAGTGGGGGACCTTCATCGAGTATCAACAATGCATAGAGTTCATAGCAGGTGGGGAGCTCCACACACTAGCTCACACTAGAGCATGCTTTTTGTATATGTTGTATCATTTTTGTATCATGATGGACATTGTATATTTTGATTGATGCGTGGATGCATCTGATATATATTGCGGGCTCTTGATACCCATGATGTACTTTTTGATGTATATTTGGATGTACATATGAACTTTTGATGTAGACATGGACATTTACATTTTTTTATGACCTTAGATGATGATATATGATGACATATGATGATCTTTATGCTCACGGATGTTCATGCTTTTGTTTGTGATGTACTTCTATATGCTATGGATGTGATGACATGTATTTATGATTATGATTTGACATGATGATGTTTATGCTTATAGATGTTTATAGATGTATGACATATGATGACATGATGCTGATATGATATATGATGACATTATGACATGTGATGACATGATGATATGATATGATGATAATGATGCTTATGAAATGTGATGTCTAATGTGTGGTCTTGTAGATATGTGGCAGACATTGATGACACATGGAAGACAATGGAGATAGAATAGAACATGATAGAAAGACTATTGATCGATCTTTGCTTGAAAAACTATATGATGATTTGGATAAATGGATGGGTAAATGGATAAGCTTGTTGCAAATGTTACAAAAATGTTTATAAAGATCAATCCTTATTTTGATATAGCACATGGATAGTTTGCCACCAAGGTATAAAAGACCAAGGTGTTGTGATATCCTAGTGCGAGGTTGTTGACTCTGCAAGCAAGCGGTTTGAACTTAGATCCCTTAGACATAATATAACCTTGTTGGAAATGTGAATGAACCATAGTCTTGAACATAAAATAAACTTCAATACATAAATGCAAGAAGAATATTAATATAAAAGATGCTAGGTTGTAACACACACATGTGAATGAGCCATAGTCTTGAACATATAATAAACTTTAATACATAAATGCAAAAAATTTATTAATATGTCAGATGCTAGGTTGTAACACACATACAAGATAAATATGATGCTAAGGAAGATAAAAGATCATTCCTCAAACATGGCACACAAAAGCAATGACTATGCCCCTAATCCGTACTGCATCGCAACATACCAAGATATAGATAAATCAAGGTAGTCTTGAATAAGTAATGGGAAAGGGACAAAAATATAAACCAAAAAGCAAATTGACTGACTTACAAAATAAACATACAACCAACATATTATCTTACCAAAGAGGTTGCTCAAGATATATTGGATTGGTTGGGTAGATTGGATAGATAACAACATTATTATAGGAATGATATATCTGTTAAAGGGTGTTGATCTGTTGATAAGATAAGTTGATTGATGTAGCAGATGTTGGCAATCGATATGTAGGAGAGCATATGGTTCTACAAGTAGGTTTCTTTGCTTCAGGTTGGTTAAGGATTTTTGCTTTAGAAGGATGCGTAGTTTGTTGTTTTGCTGCTTGAGTTAGTCAAATCTAGATGGATGGATGGATTGTGATAAATGGATGACTAGAAAGATGGAGTGTCAATAGATTGAGATGGGTGAAGAATGATGAATCATATGTTCCTGAGTATCAGATACTTCTTTCGTATTCTAGACTACCTACATACCCTGTATCCACAGGATCAAGGCACATTACAATGAAAGATGAATATAATAATACATGTAGTTTTGGGTAGAGTGATGAGTGGGTCAATGTGTTTGATCTTGGGTAGGTGAAATGATGATATCTTATATACCTAAGTACTAGATACTTTCTTCGTATTCTAGACTTCCTACATACCCATATCCATGGGATCAAGGTACACTAAGATTGAGATGATGATGATATGTAGTTCTAATTTTTTGTTTGATGATGTAAAATTGGATGAAGTGAGGGGCCATGATGAATATCTTATGTACTTGAGTATTGGAAACTTCCTTCATATTCCAAACTACCTACATACCCATATCCATGGATCAAGGTATCTTAAGATTGAGATGAGATAATATGTAGTTCTGGCTTTTGGTTTGATGAGATGGAGAAGGATAGTGTTGTCATTGTGGGGAATGATATATCCCTAGAGCAACACAAGGATGAAGTTGTCTAGTTTTAGAAATGAAACACCTCGTATAAGATGCCTAGTCTAGTTTCAATAGTGTGACAATCTATATGACAATTGATATGAATGATGGATTGGTTGATGTGTTTTCATTTTTGTTTTTTGTTTTTGGTTGAAGTGTCTTTTTGTTTTTGTTTTTTTTTTGGTTGAAGTGTGTTTGTTTTCTGTTTGAGATGGTTTGATGAACTGTGAACAAGGATCCATTCCTAGACCTAGGTGACGGAAAGAGTTGCCCCCATTCTGGTAGAGGTGTGATTATGAATGACTGACATAGGATAACTAACAATGATATGGATATGTGACATAGGATAACGATGATGATTGACATGGATAACTTGACATAGAATAACAATGATGATTGACATGGATAACTTGACATAGGATAAGGATGAAGATTGACATGGATAACTTGACATAGGATAATGATGATGGACATTGACATGGATAACTTGACATAGGATAACGATGACGATTGACATAGATAACTTGACATAGGATAAGATGACGATTGACATGGATAACTTGTCATAGGATGATCATGATGGACATTGAAAAATTTCCAAGCTATCCTAGATAGGGAAATGGAAATACAGAAAGGTCAATGGTTTTATTAGGGATGGATGGATGAAGATTTATTATGAAATGGACATGGAATGAACAAGACTTAATAGATGATGGATGTTGACTCTACACATAGTGCTTGTTTGCCAGGTTTTCACTATGGTACTTATCCAAGGTGCCTGTTTACTAGGTTTTCACCACAGGACGGATTATTTTTAGCTATTTTTGATTTTTTTTAATTTTTTTATTTTTTATTTTTTTTGCTAAGGATACTCTGAGGATTGGGCAAAGAACTTCTTGAGATGAACACAGTTGAGTGGCTCATCTAGAGGAATGTTGTCAAGAGTTGCTAAAGTATAAGCTCTTGATCCATATGATGTTGTGATAACAAAGGGTCCTAACCAATTAGGCTCAAACTTGCCCTTCTTTTCTCAATCTGTTTGATTTCTCTGATTTTCCTTTAAGACAAGATCACCAACTTGAAACTGACTTTCTTTGATCTTCTTGTTATAGTTGTATCGGAGGTAGTTTTGATAGACATAGAGATGATTAAGTGCTGCAATGTGTCTCTCATCCAATAGTTCTAGCTCAGCTAATCTAGATGTGTGATACTCCTCTCCATCAATTAGGTGCTACATGGATACTCTAAGGGATGGGATCTCAACCTCTATAGGTAGAATGGCTTTAGAGCCATAGACCAAGGCATAGGGTGTTGTACCAGTTGGTGTTCTGATACTAATGTGATAGGCCCATAGGGTGGGATTGAGTTGTAAGTGCCAATCATGACCAGCTTCATTAAAGGTTTTCTTGAGGATTTTAAGAATGGTTTTGTTGGAAGCCTCAGCTTGGTTGTTACTCTGTGAATAGTAGGGAGTGGAAAAGCGATGTTGGATATTGTATTGGGTACACAAGGCATGGACATCTTGATTTTTGAATGGTTTCCCATTATTAGTGATAATGGCTTAGGTGATACCGTATAGGCAAATGAGGTAGTTAAGGATAAACTTGGCTATTTACTTGTCAGTGATATAAGTCATGGGAATGGCTTCGACCCACTTCATGAAGTACTTAGTGGTGGTAATGATAAATGTATGGCCATTAGATGAGGATGGGTGGATTTGTCCTATGAGGTCAAGACCCCATTGTGAAAAAGGCCATGGAGTTGTTACAGGTTGTAGTTCATGAGTTGGTGTGCGAATCAAATCTCCATGCTGTTGGCATTATAGACACTTCTTAGCAAACTGTAAAGCATATTGTTCTATTGTAGGCCAATAACAACCTATTCTGAGTATCTTTTTAGCAAGGTTAGGACTAGTAGAATGTGCACCACAGACACTTTCATGTATATCTCGTAAGGTAGCATCAACTTCTTCCATGTTAAGACATCGTAAGAGGATACCATCGAGACTTCGGAGATATAGTGTATCACCCAGAATGGTGTAATGAGAGGATTGACGAATAAAGGTTTTGCATTGGTTTGTTGATAGTTCAAAGGGAAAGGTGTCATGTTTAAGGTATTCATAGATATCTTTGTACAATGGTGAATTGGGACCAACAAGTTCACAGATGATTTCAGTAGTTGGAACATTGACAACTGGTATCAATAATTACTCGATCAAGAATTCACATTTATGTGTATTTGCAGGCATGTCTATAAGTGACCCCACAGAAGCCATAGAATTTGTAGCTTTGTTATGATCTCTTGAAATTTTCTCAAAAGTGATGCTAGAAAAGTGTGGTTTGTAGGCATCCACTAGTTGCTTGTAAGGGACCAACTTTTCATCTTTTGTTTGGTACTCACCATTGACTTGTCGAATGACTAGTTGTGAGTCTCCATATACCTGTAGTTCTTTGATGTTGCATATGACTATTGTATTGAGACCTATGAGGTGAAAGGAAGCAAGGTATGTGGGAACGCTTCCTACACTGATCTAGTGAGGAAAGACTTATGCAATTTTTTTCTTTTTACAGTTATAGATTAAGATGCACATTAATAGAAAGATAATAACAACTTCCAAATGCAAACACAAAACTCACAACACAAGATATACATGGGGAAAACCCTTTCAGGTAAAAAAACCTCACACTCCAAAGCAGCCCAATATATTATTCAGAAATCACAAAGATTACAATATACTTGCAGAGCAAGATTTTACAAGGGTATATCCAATCAGAGATCTAGGAGGTAACTCAACATCTATAAGATTCTTACATATAACCTCCATCTCAAGTTCCTGATATATAGGAGATACAATACAGTACACCGCCAATGGTAATTACAAAACCATGAGCTAAAACCACCCAAAAGTGGCACCCAAATTATCTCCAATCAAAGATGCCTTGTGATGTGATGTGCCAAACCACACACCAACATGTGTAACTCTCCTCTTTACAGCTCTTTTATGTGTCCAACATGTTTTTACATTTCCCAAAATAGAAGGTCCAACTTCTGGAGGCCATAACTTTTGATCCGGGTGTCTGATTTACAAACCGTTTAATGCAACATAAAGCTCATGAAGAGATCTATCACCTTATACCCACTACACCAGTTATCCCAATTTTTGGGACATTTAGAGAAGTTTTGATTCCCATAATTGAGTTCAAAGACTTTTTCTGCCAGTTTCAAAAAATAGAAACTTTAATATCTCACGATCCAGATATGATCGTGAGACGAAACTCACCTGAAATGTTCACTTAGCCATTCCACACCTTCTAGGAAATTTTTTAGGTCAATCCAAGCTCAATCAAAGAACTTACTAAAAATAGTAATTCTCACTATTTTTAGCTCTATTGGAAACTTTTCAAAACTTCGAAAGTTCCAGACCATTATCCAAGATAAAGGGTATTTAAAAAGAACAAAATTGGGAAGAATAGTAATCTTTCAAAGTTGCAAGGTTCATAAACCTTTCTTAACATTCTCCCACTTGTCAAACACCTTGCAAGAGTAAAAGGAGTATCATCGCCATGATTTAATTGCTAGGCCGTGAGGCCCATAGACTCTGAACACCATCTAAACTTCTCTGTGTTCACAGGTTTTGTTAAGGAATGATGCAGAAGCATCTAGTGGTGTAAGGGCAATCTTGCATCATCCAAAAAAAGATGTGTTTCAAAATTGTTGATGTTCTTTCCATTTCTTTTCAAAATTTGTGGTTATGGTTCCATAATCACTTGAATAATGATGTAGAACTTTCAGTTTTTTCCAAACTGCTAAAAATAGCAACTTCCTATTTTTAGAAAGTTTGCATTTGGGCATGGATTGAAGTGAAAATTTATAGGAAGCTTCACAAATGAAAAATAAGACATTTGGTGAAGGAATCATGCAAAGATCATTTGTGAGCTGAAAGATATTAAAGTTTATGTTTCCTGAAAAACACCTAAAAATTATTCAAACTCAAGTTTGAGGCACTAAATGGCCTCATACATGCCTATAAATGTCCATAACAAGCAAGGCTAGCTCTTAGTACATAGAGCACTTCATGAGCTTTCCAATACATAAAACGGTTCGTCAATCGGACACCCAGATCAAAAGTTATGGCTCCCAGAAGTTGACCTATTTTTGGAGGGAGATGCAAATTTTGAAATTAGGTTGTTTGCCACCAAAAAGGCTATTAATAACCATTTTAGGAATCTTGTACAGTAGTAGAGTTAAGAGGGGAAGTGTAGAGTCAAGAATAGGTGGGAAAATAGAAACTCTAGTAGATTTGGGGTTACAGATGGCAGATGATTCTAGAGTCTTGTGTGAGGAAGTTGTAATGTGTTGCAACCTATGGAGGGTTGATTCCTCTAATTGTATTTCAGCTTCTATAATGTAATAAGTTGTCCAAATCAATAAAGAAAGTTCTATTTTCTATGTGCAATTTTTGTTGTTGTGTGTTTTATGATTTACCCCCTTCGTCAAGTGGTATCAGAGAAAGGGTTCCTGAGTGTGTAAATAGATCGCCGACCATGAGGCAATTTGCACCAAGACCTAAGGTTGTGGGTTTGCTGTGGAGATCAAGATGCCTCCATGAAGAAATTGTATTGGGAGGAATGCTTTAATGGAAGAGGATTTTAAAGCCTTGCAAAGACAAATCGATGCATTGCAAGAGGAGATGTGAAGAGGGTTTGAGCCAAGAACAAGAGAAGAAAGCGAGGATGAAGCAGAAGAGGAGCTATCTAAGGAAGAACAAGAAGTTGCAGGAGATCTTACAAAAGTTAGGTTGTTGAGGGCCATTTCTAAGATTGGAAAGAGGCCCAAGATTGAAGTTTCTACATATTCTAGAGATTTGAATCCAGAACAACTTATTGATTGGATCAATGACATGGAGGAATATTTTGAGTATGAAGATGTGGAAGACCCAGATCGGGTCAAGTTTGCAAAAACAAAATTGAAGGGTCATGCCAGTATTTGGTGGAAGGAGGTCCAGTTAGAAAGGAATAGAAGAGGAAAATGAAAGATCACCAGATGGTATCAGATGGTGGAGAAATTGAAGAAGCAGTTCATTCTTGTGGACTATGAGATGGAGTTGTTGAAGAAGCTACGAGGATTGAAGCAAGGAAACAAGTCTGTTAAGGAGTATACATAAGAGTTTTATAAGATTACTATTAGAATTAGTCATGCAGAGGCCAACAAGGAGAAGGTAGCCTATTACATTAATGGGTTGAGGCTAAGTATTCAAGAGGAGATGAGCCTAGTTAGAATGACCACCATAGAAGATGCATACCAATTTTTCCTAAAGGTGGAAGAGAAGCTAAATAAAAGATTTGATAGCAAGCAAAGGGGAAGAGGTCAAGGTGGAAGGACTGGTGGAAGACCCTATGGGGGCCGAACTGAAGATTCAAAGAAAAGTGAAGAAGCCAAAACTAGTTGAAATCAAAGAGGAGATAATTCCTTCAGCCCTCGTAACTAGAACAATGGTGAGCAAAGAGGAAGAGGAAGAGGCAAACCTAGGCAAGGCCCTGGAAGAGGAGGTTTTAGAGGAACCTATTTCCAATGTGGAGAAGAAGGACATCGAGCATACGAGTGTCCACAACATCAAGGAAGGGCAAATAGAAGACTTGAAGGTAATGCATAAGTTGCACATGTCGATGAAGATGCGCAATTTGAGTGCTCTGAAGATGCTGAATGGGGAGAAACCCTATTTGTTAGAAGAACTTTATTGAATGAGGAGAAAGAACCCAATCAGAGGAAGAGTTTATTCCACACAAGGTGCAAATGTGAAGGTAAGTGTTGTGATATTATTATTGATAGTGGAAGTACTAATAATCTTGTTTTAGAGGAGATGGTTGACAAGTTGAAGTTGACAAGAAGAAAGCATCTGCATCCATATAGGATTGTATGGTTGCAGAAGGACCACAGAGCTTTGGTCAATGAGCAATGTTTAGTAAAGTTCAAGATTGGTGACTACCATGATGAGGTGTTGTGTGACATCATACCGATGGATGCATGTCATATGTTATTGGGGAGGCCATGGCAGTATGATAGGAGTGCTATCCATGATGGTCGTGCAAACACATACTCCCTAACAAAGGATGGAGTTCGTCATAAGTTGAAGCTCTTGAAGGAGGTGGAAGAAAAGATATGTTGTATTGCCAAAATTTGCTTGGTAGATGGTAGAAAATTTTTGGAGGGTATGAAGCATGAGCGTCATTGCTTTGCATTGATTCCTAAGATTAGTCAAGAGAAATGTGAAGATGTACTAGCAGAAGTCTTAGAAATGTTGGAAGAATTTCAAGATATAGTCTCTGATAATGTAGTAGAAGGTTTACCACCAGTGAGGAAGATAAGTCATCAAATAGATTTGATACCAGGAGCCAGTTTATTGAATAAGGCAAACCATAGAATGACTTCGGTAGAGAGTGAAGAGTTGAACAGACAAGTTTAGGAGTTGTTGAGGAAGGGATTGATAAGAGAGAGCCTAAGTCCATGTGCGGTACCTGCAGTACTAGCACCAAAGAAAGATGGAGAATGGAGAATGTGTATAGACTCTCAAGCCATCAATAAGATCATGATCAAGTACAGATTTTCATTGCCTGAAATGGATGACATAATGGATTGCTTGAGTGGAGCCAAGTACTTCAGGAAGATTGACCTGAAGAGTGGATATCACCAGATCCGCATCAGAGAAGGAGATGAATGGAAGATAGCCTTCAAGACAAAAGAAGGTTTGTATGAGTGGTTAGTCATGTCATTTGGGGTAACCAATGCACTGAGCACATTCATGCGGCTCATGAACAAGGTATTGAAAGAATTTTTGGGAAGTTTTGTTATTGTTTATTTAGATGATATTTTGATTTTCAGTAAGACTTGGAATGAGCATATGATACATATCAGAAGCATTTCAGAGAAGCTAAGGGAGGAGAATTTGTTGATCAATCTAAAGAAATGTAGCTTTGCAAAGGAGTTGGTATACTTGGGATTTGTTCTCTCAGAGGAAGGTCTTAAGATGGACCCAGAGAAGGTGAGGGCTATCATTGAATGGCCTATGCCAAGGAGTGCTTCTGAGGTAAGATCTTTTCATGGTTTGGCAAGTTTTTACAAAAAGTTTATTAGGAATTTTAGTAGCATTTGTGCACCCCTAACTGAGACAATGAGAGGGGATAGAAAAGAATTTAGATGGACTAAAGGAGTAGACAAAATTTTTGACACATTAAAGTAGAAAGTTATAGAGCAACCTATTTTGGCACTTCCAAATTTCAATAAGGTATTTTAAGTAGATTGTGATGCTAGTGGCAGTGCTATAGGAGTTGATTTGAGCCAAGAAGGTAAGCCCATTGCCTATTTTAGTGAGAAGCTTAATGATGCCAAGAAAAAGTATTATGTTTATGATCAGGAGTGTTATGTAATAGTCCAGGCTTTGAAGAAATGGAGACATTATTTGTTGCCAAAGGAGTTTGTTTTATATACTGATCATCAAACTTTGCAGTATCTTAATAGTCAAGGACAGTTGAACTAGAGGCACTTAAAATGGGTTGAGTTTTTGGAAAGCTATACTTTTGTTTTGAAGCACAGGAGTGGGAAGTCCAATAGAGTTGTAGATTCCTTGAGCAGAAGGCAAAATTTGTGGACAGAAATGAAGATAGAGGTTGTTGGGTTTGATGAGCTCAAAAGTTTGTATCCTAAGATCCAGATTTTGTAGAGGCTTGGAAAACTTGTTTGGAACCTGTTACTTTGGATAGGACAAAATGGTTAGATTTCATAATCCAAGATGGCATGTTGTTTAGAGGAAGCCAATTGTGCATTCCAAGGAGTTCCATGAAAGAGAACCTGATTAAGGAGAAGCATAGTGGAGGATTGGTTGGACACTTTGGTCGAGATAAGACCATTGCTATTGTTGGTGAAAATTATTATTGGCCACAGTTGTAGCAGGATGTGAGGAAATTTGTGTAGAGTTGCAGAGTGTGTCAGATGGCAAAAGGAACAAGTCAGAATATAGGGCTATATCAGCCATTACATGTACCAGAGAAGCCATGGGATGATATCAGTATGGATTTTGTTCTTGGTTTACCAAGGACACAAAGAGGACATGATTCTATTTTTGTGGTGGTGGACAGATTCTTGAAGATGGCACATTTTATTCCTTGCAAGAAGACTAATGATGTGTTTCATATTGCAGAGTTATTTTTCAGGGAGGTGGTGAGATTACATGGTCTACCAAAGAGCATAGTTTCAGATTGGGATACCAAGTTTGTTGGTTATTTCTGGAGGACATTGTGGAAGAAGTTGAAAATAGATTTGAAGTTTAGTTTTGCACACCATCCACAAACTGATGGATAGACTGAAGTTGTGAATAGGAGTTTGGGTAACCTACTACAATGCTTAGTAGGAGATAAGCCCAAGGGAAGGAATTTGAATTTACCACAAGTAGAATTTTCTTACAACTCTGTCAATAGGAGTATGGGTAAATCACCATTCCAGATTGTATATGGGAATAGTCCAAGAAATGCTTGAGAGTTAAGGAACCTAGACAAAGGAGAAAAGACAAGTGTCAAGGCTGAAGACTTTACAAAACACATGAAGAATTTGCATGAAGAGGTGAAAAAGCACATTAATAAGATGAATATTTAGTACAAGGCTAAGTTGGATCAAAAGAGGAGATATAAGGAATTTCAGGTAGGAGATGAAGTCATGGTTCACTTGAGAAAAGAAATGTTCCCAATTGGAACATACAATAAGCTGATAATGAAGAAATTTGGACCATGTAGAATTTTGAAGAAACATGATTCAGGAAATGCATATGAGGTAGAGCTACTGAGTGGGATCAATATTTCCCATATTTTCAACATTGCTCATTTATTAGAATATCATGAAGGTGGAACAAAGGATGGACCAATAGAAGAATAGTGGAGTATTCCAGCATCTACTTCAACAGAGGAGATAGAAGAGATCTTGGATAGCCGTGTGGGAAGAAGTACTCGGAATAGGCAATATGAAGAATACCTGGTGAAATGGAAAGGAATGCATGTTGAAGATTCTTCTTGGTTGTCTAAGGTAGAGGTTGACCGTTTGGGTTTTCCTCACACAAACACTTGAGACATGACAGGGTCACTTCTCAAAATACCTTGGGTGTCTAATGCAGGAGCATCCAGTGGTGTAAGGGCAATCTTGCATCACCCAAAAAAAGATGTATTTCAAAATTGTTGATGTTCTTTCCATTTCTTTTCAAAAATTTTGGTTCTGGTTCCATAATCGCTTGAATAATGATGTAGAACTTTCAATTTTTCCAAACTGCTAAAAATAGCAACCTACCATTTTTGCTTTTTTAAAAAAATTTGCATTTGGGCATAGATTGAAGTAAAAATTTATAGGAAGATTCACAACTAAAAAATAAGACATTTGGTGAAGGAATCATACAAAGATCATTTGCGAGCTAAAAGATATTAAAGTTTTCGTTTCTTGAAAAATGCATGAAAATTATTCAAACTCAAGTTTGAGGCACTAAACAGCCCTGTACAGGCCCAAAAATGGTCAAAACTAGCTAAGCCCATTCTTAGCGCGTAGAGCACTCTGTGATCTTTTTGACACATAAAACGGTTCATCAATTAGACACTCAGATCAAAAGTTATGGCTCCCAGAAGTTGGCCTATTTTTGGAGGGAGATGCAAATTTCAAAATTAGGTTGTTGGCCACCAAAAAGAATATTAATAACCATTTTGGGAACCTTGGGTAGTAGTAGAGTTAAGGGGGGAAGTGTAGAGTCAAGAATAGGTGGGAAAATAGAAATCCTAGCAGATTTTGGGTTACAGATGGCAGATGACTCCAGAGTCTTGTGAGAGGAAGCTGTAATGTGTTGTAGCCTGTGGAGGGTTGATTCCTTTGATTGTATTTGAGCTTTTATAATGTAATAAGTTGTCCAAATCAATAAAGAAAATTCTATTTTCTGTGTGTAATTTTTGTTGTTGTGTGTTTTGTGATTTACCCCCTTCATCAAGGAATCTGTAACATTCATCAAAGTTTCAACTCTTCCAAGTTTACCTTCCCATCCTCTACCATGTCACAAACAAAATGGTACTGGACATCAATATGCTTAGTCCTTGCATGGAAGGTAGGATTCTTTGCCAAACATATGGCACTCTGACTGTCACAACAAATAGTAATCTTCCTGGCATTAAACCCAACATTAGAACACAATATCTTAAGAAAAATGGCTTCTTTACAAGCATGAGTTGCTACCATGTACTCAGCTTCAGTAGTGGAAAAAGTGACCATAGGTTGACTCTTACTCATCCAACTAATAGCAGCACCAAACATAGTGAACACATAAGTACTAGTGGATCTCCTGCTATCAATGTCACCTGCCCAATCTGAATCCATAAATCCATGAATACAAAGTGAATGCTAAGGTCCTGTAGGATAACCATGATAACATAAGTAATACTCAGAAGTACCCCGCAAATATTTGAACACTCTCTTCACTGCATCCCAATGTACCCGTCCAAGATTAGCCATAAATAGACTAAGGACTCCCACTACTTTGGCAATGTCTCATCTTGTGCAGACCATTGCATACATCAAACTGCCAACCGCACTAGCATAAATAACTCTGCTCCTATCCTCTATCTCAGAAGGAGACTTTGGACAATCTTCAATAAATAACTTTGTCCCCATTGTAATAGGAACAGTCAAAGGTTTGCAATCCATCATGTTGAATCTTTCCAACACAGTGTTAACATACTTGCTGTGGCCTAACCAAAATTTTCTCTTTGCTCTGTCTCTTCTGATTTCCATTCCCAGAATGTGCCGAGCTGCCCCTAGATTTTTCATCTCAAATTGTGTTGACAACTAAGACTTCAAATCAGAAATCAAACTTTTACCATTCCCAATGAGTAACATATCATCAACAAATAATGCAATAATGAGAATGTGATCATTGCCAAACTTGTAGTAAACACAATGATCTGATTTTGATCTCTAAAATCCAATACTCAACACAAAGGCATCAAACTTCTGGTACCACATCCTAGGAGACTATTTCAAACCATACAAAGACTTTTTCAACTTGCAAACTAGATTTTCTTTATCTTTCACCATGTAGTGCTCTAGCTATGACATATAGATTTCCTCCTCTAAATCACCATGAAGGAATGTTGTTTTTGTTGCAAGCATGAGGTGAACTAGTGTTGTCATTGATGTCAACATACTCATATTGCATTGACAAGATGGATTGGATGAGCAGTGTGCTGAGGATATTAAGAAAATTAGCCTCAGTCAGGAACAGTGAAGAATAGTGATGAGAAGAAGGCAAATGTACTGTATAGGATGAGAACCGGAGGATACGGATTAAAGGGTTTGTAGATATGAGTCTTGAGATGCTTTAGTTAAGATTTTAGAGGTCTGCATGAAGATCTGAAGGAGTTGTGGCTGTCGGTATGGAACCGGTTCCGACAAGTGTTCAGAGGTGACAGAGGATCACAGAAAGGTCCGGTGAGGTCTGGAATTGTGTAATCCTAATCTACGGATT
The DNA here is from genome assembly GCA_027924645.1 of Cunninghamia lanceolata. Lineage (NCBI taxonomy): Eukaryota > Viridiplantae > Streptophyta > Pinopsida > Cupressales > Cupressaceae > Cunninghamia > Cunninghamia lanceolata. Next base: position 3,600,040 of record BSBN01000771.1, read on the forward strand.
GGAAGGAGTGGTTGGGATGTCCTTGTGATGTGTCATCTTGAGTTGTGTATGCTTTTGAGGTCTGGAAGTACCTTTTGCATTGTGACAGTGATGACAGACTGTGTTCTTGAAGTTTTGGATGAGGAAGAGAAGAGATTCCAGTAAGTAGAGGAAGTGCGGATGTACCTGATCATTCAGGCAGGCTTGTGAAGGTCCTTGGATCATGTTGAGGTTGTGTTGTTGGTCTGCATTGATGGTAGAGCCCAGAATTGAAGATATTCTTCTGGATGAAGTTCTTATTCCGACTAGCCGACCGGATGAGTTGTTCATCCTGCGAATGTTCTTGTGGTGGCCGACCGGATGTGTTATTCATCTTGCAGATATTCTTATGGTTGATTGCTAACTTAGATGATTGTTCCTAAGTCGATGTCTTGTATAAATAAAGGTTTGTGAGTTCATTTCAAAGTGTGGATTGCGTGGATGAGAGTGGTGTAGCGAAGAAAAGTGTAAAAGGCAGAGCAGGGGTTTTGGGCTTAAATGGAACTGATCCGGACATGGTAGAGATGTCATTCTCCAGTTCATGACTGTGATTCTTATCACTTTGTAGACAGTGTGTCTCCTTGTAGGTAGTGGGCCTCTTTGTGAGTAGTGTGCTCGGGTAGTGAGCCCTAATTGGCAAGTGCCATTCTTTTTCTTATTCTTCTAACAGAGAATAATCCTTGGGTTAATCACCCCGTGGTTTTTCCCTTAATCGGGTTTTCCACATCAAAATCTTGGTGTTCAATGTGTTGATGTTTATCTGCTCTTGTGTTTATGCTTTATGCTTTCATGGATGATTAATTGATATGCTGTTAACTAACAAAGAAGAATCAAGTGTTTTGAAGTAAAAAGCAAGTTTTTATACAACTGATTCAACCCCCCTCTCAGTTGTATGCCCTAGATCCAACAATTGGTATCAAAGCCAAGTTCCTCTGAAAGGAGCTTAACCGCTTGAGGAGATCTAGGATGTCGTCATACAAGAAGGTTAGTCTGAAGTTCGATGGAACCAACTTCACTCTCTGGAAAGGTCACTTAAAATGTCACTTGGAATGTATGGGAAAAGTACACTTGGCTATGGTCTCAAAACCATACGTACCTCCACAAGGTGGTCCGACAACTCTGAATGAAATCACAGATGCTAAAAACAATCTGCGGACCAAGGAAGCTCTACTAAGCGCATTGAATGACTTAGATCTCTCAAATGTTATTGACCTACCAACTGCATATGAGATCCTAATTAAATTGGAACTTCTGTATGAAGGAGATGAGTTTGTCAAGAGTGCAAGGTTGCAAAGTCTGAAAGGGAAATTTGAAAGATTGAAGATGAGAGATGATGAAAACATCACTACCTTTATGCCAAGAGTGAATGAGCTGGTATGTGGAATTAAAAATGCTGGTGGAACTCTGGATGAAAATGAGATTGTTTGCAAAATCCTCAGATCCCTTCCTGCTGCCTACAAAATCAAGGTTGCTACCATTGATGAATTAAGAGCTCACACAACTATCACAAGAAAACAATTGGTTGGCAAACTAGCTGCATTTGAAATGACCAAGTTTGGAGATGATCCACCCAAGACTGAATCTGCTTTCAAAGCCAGTGCCTATGTGAAAGGCAAACAGAGATTTGATCTGGGAGAAAACTCTTCAAGGAAGATGTCATGGTATGATCAAGCAAGAAGAGACATGGAAGAAGAAGAAGCAGAAACAGCTCAACTTGAAGCCCTCATTACAAAAAGACTACCAAGAGGTTCCGGTAAGTATGAAGGAAAACTACCCTTTAAGTGCTTCAACTGCAATAAGATTGGTCATTTTGCTTCAAGATGTCCGGAAAGATCTACAAGGTCTAATACTAACAGACAAAGGTTTCAAAAGAATTGTTATTATGTTCATGAAGAAGATGACAATGAAGGTGTAACAGATGATGAATCAGAACTAGGAAGCAAATCCGGAAATGAATGGGTGTTTATTGCCATCAAGGAAGAAGATTCAATATCTTCTGAATCTATCAATCACAAGGTAGTGGAAAGAGCTTTGGCTGCTCAAGTGGAAGAAAAGGATGATTGGGTTATTGATAGTGGATGTTCTCACCATATGACTGGTGACAAGAATAAGTTCTTGGATTTGGAAAGGTATGAAGGAGGAATGGTAAAGTTTGGTGACAATTCTGCTGGCAGAATCAGAGGTAGGGGAACTATTTCCTTTGATGGAAAGAGAAAAATAGGTAATGTACTATATGTTGAAGGATTGAAGCACCATCTTCTCAGTGTTGGTCAGTTAGTGGACAAAGGTTATGATCTCTGGTTCAAAAATAGAAAATGTAGAATCTTTACAAGCTTCGAAACTGAAATTGCATCCGATACTCAGACAAAAGGTAACATCTTTCATCTGGTTGGTTCAAATAAAAGTTGTTTGTTTGTTCAAGTTGATCAGAGTTGGTTATGGCATAGAAGAATGTGTCATGTAAATTTTGATAACATCATCAAGATAAGCAATAATCAGGCTGTAAGAGATCTTCCAAAATTGATGAAACCTACAAATCGTTTGTGCAAAGAATGTCAGCTAGGTAAATAGAGCAGAGTCTCTTTCAAAAGCAAAGATCAGTCCTCTACCGGATTGTTGGAATTAGTACATACTGATCTCTGTGGTCTGACAAGAATTAAGAGTCTGCAAGGTGATAGATATTTCATGTTGCTAATTGATGACCATTCCCAGATGATGTGGGTTACCTTCTTAAAAGAGAAATCAAAAGCCCTTGAGAAGTTCAAAATCTTCAAAGCTATGGTAGAGAATCAAACTGGATTGAAACTGAAGTGTCTAAGGTCTGATAGAGGTGGTGAATTTACATCTGGTGAGTTCATTGACTTTTGTGAGAAGCAGGGTATAAGAAGACAGGTGTCTGCTCCTAGGACTCCACAGCAAAATGGAGTAGTTGAGAGAAAGAACCAGACCATCCAGGAAGCTGCCAGGACAATGATGTTGGAAGCAAATGTTCCTCAAATGTTTTGGAAAGAAGCTATCAGCACTGCAGTCTACACTCTCAATCGAGTTCAAATCAGAAACAACACCGGTAAGACCCCCTATGAACTCTGGTTTGGCATCACTCCTACTGTGAAATATTTTAGAGTATTTGGTAGCAAGTGTTATATTAAAAGAGATGAAGATCCAGGAAAGTTTGATGCTAGAAGTGATGAAGGAATTTTCTTGGGTTACTCCACTCAAAGCAAAGCATACCGGTGTTACAATAAGAGATTGAGGAAGATGATAGAAAGCACTAATGTGAAAGTTGATGAAGGAATTGAGAAGCCCTCAAGATTTTATGAGTTTGATGAAGATGACCAAGATGGTGTTCAAGTTCAAGGAACTCAATCCTCTCCGGTAAGTCAGAGTCAACTTGATCCGGTAAATCAGGAAGAAGAGATAGGTCTGAATGAGCCTGATTAAGAAGCAGCAGTGCAGGATACTCCCAAAATTCCAAGGTATGTAAGACAGAACCACTCTAAAGATCAGATCATAGGTGATAGAAACAAAGGTGTGCAAACTAGAAGGAATGTTGCTCAAAATCAGGATGAATGTTGTCTGATTTCAAAGATTGAACCCAAAACAATAAATGAGGATTGCAATGATGAAAACTAGACCAAAGCAATGGAAGATGAATTGATGCAAATTAAGAAAAATCATACTTGGGATCTTGTTCCCAGACCTAGAGACAGGAATGTGATTGGAACCAAATGGGTCTTCCAAAACAAACTGAATGAAGCTGGTGAAGTAATCAGAAACAAAGCTAGGTTGGTCTGCAAAGGCTACTCTCAAATTGAAGGAATTGATTTTGAAGAAACCTTTGCTCCGATGGCAAGAATTGAAGCAGTCAGATTATTCCTTGCATTTGCTGCCTTTAAAGACTTCAAGGTATATCAGATGGATGTCAAGTCTGCCTTCCTAAATGGTGATCTAGAAGAAGAAGTTTACATTGAACAACTGGATGGATTTCAATTGTCTGATAATGATGATATGGTCTGCAAGTTGAAGAAAGCATTGTATGGATTAAAGCAAGCCCCAAGAGCATGGTATGAAAGGTTGGATAAGCATCTTGTGTAGATTGGATTCAACAAAGGTACTGCTGACAGCAACTTATATTTCAAAATTGATCATGAAAACATTTTGATTGTTGAAGTGTTTGTGGATTGTATCATTTTTGGAGGAAGAGATAGTATGTGCAAAACTTTTGCAAATCAGATGAAAAGTGAGTTTGAAATGTCTATGCTTGGTGAAATGAATTTCTTCTTGGGTCTGCAAATTACTCAAACAAAGAAAGGGATCTTCATTTCTCAGACCAAATATGTGAAAGAATTGTTGAGGAAATTTGGTATGGAAGATTCAAAGCCAATGAACACTCCCATGGCAACCGGATGTAAGTTAAGCAAAGATGATGACTCCCCAAAGGTAGATTAGACAAAGTATAGATCAATGATTGGTGGATTATTGTATCTCACTTGACTAGACCAGATATAATGCAGGCTATTGGTCTTGTAGCAAGATTCCAGGCTGATCGTAAAGAATCTAATGTTATGGCAATCAAAAGAATTTTTAGGTACTTGAAAGGAACAGCTGAGTATGGTCTATGGTACCCTAGAGATCCAGATTTCTCTCTTCATGCTTACACAGATGCAGATTAGGCAGGAGATGTGGATGACTGGAAGAGCACCAGTGGTGGAGCATTCTTTTTAGGGAAGAGATTGGTTTCTTGGCTAAGCAAGAAACAAGATGCAATATCTCTGTCTACAACTGAAGCAGAATACATTGCAGTAGCAGGTAGTTGCACTCAAATCTTATGGATGAAGCAGATGCTAAGAGACATTAAAATTGAATATGAGGAGCCTATCACAATTTTCTGTGATAATTCAAGTGTAATTAATATTTCTAAGAATCCGGTATTGCATTCTAAGACTAAGCACATATCTATCAAGTTTCACTTTTTGAGAGAACAAGTGAACAAGGAAGAAGTCAGATTGGAGTATGTTCCCTCCAAGGATTAGATTGCAAATATCTTTACTAAACCTCTTCCCAAGGACTCTTTTGAATATCTCCGGGAGAAGTTAGGGGTCATAGCCCCTCCGGTAATGAACTAGGATGCACTGATGTGCATCAGTCCGGTGGATATCACAGTCATATCTTGTGATCCGGATTGATGATGGGGAGCTGCTACTAAGGGGGAGCAGCTGGTATGATTCTAATGTGTTAGAATTGCAAGTATGACCCCTTTTCCATTGATGTCAAAGGGGAAGAGAAGACATGTGAAAAACAAGTAGCTGATGATCAAAGGGAGAGCAGTAAATGAGGAGAAGACATGTTGCTAATAGGGGGAGCTGTGACAGAAAGGAGAAGTTCTTGTCTTGATGGTTTTTTACATCATATGTTGCCATCAATGACAAAGGGGGAGATTGTTGCAAGTATGAGGTGAACCAGTGTTGTCATTGATGTCAACATACTCATATTGCATTGACAAGATGGATTGGATGAGCAGTGTGCTGAGGATATTGAAAAAATTAGCCTCAGTCAGGAACAGTGAAGAACAGTGATGAGAAGAAGGCAAATGTACTGTATAGGATGAGAGCCGGAGGATTCAGATTAAAGGGTTTGTAGATATGAGTCTTGAGATGCTTCAGTTAAGATTTCAGAGGTCCGCATGAAGATTTGAAGGAGTTGTGGCTATCGGTATGGAACCGGTTCCAGCAAGTGTTCAGAGGTGACAGAGGATCACAGAAAGGTTCGGTGAGGTCCAGAATTGTGTAAGCCTAATCTACGGATTGGAAGGAGTGTTTGGGATGTCCTTGTGATGTGTCATCTCAAGTTGTGTATGCTTTTGAGGTCTAGAAGTACCTTTTGCATTGTGACAGTGACGACAGACTGTGTTCTTGAAGTTTCGGATGAGGAAGAGAAGAGATTCCAGTAAGTAGAGGAAGTGCGAATGTACCTGATCATTTAGGTAGGCTTGTGAAGGTCCCTGGATCATGTTGAGGTTGTGTTGTTGGTCCGCATTGATGGTAGATCCCAGAATTGAAGATATTCTTCTGGATGAAGTTCTTATTCCGACTAGCTGACCGGATGAGTTGTTCATCCTGCGAATGTTCTTGTGGTGGTCGACTGGATGTGTTATTCATCTTGCGGATATTCTTATGGTTGATAGCCGACTTAGATGATTGTTCCTAAGTTGATGTCTTGTATAAATAAAGGTTTGTGAGTTCATTTCAAAGTGTGGATTGCGTGGATGAGAGTGGTGTAGCGAAGAAAAGTGCAAAAGGTAGAGCAGGGGTTTTGGGCTTAAATGGAACTAATCCGAACATGGTAGAGATGTCATTCTCTAGTTTAAGACTGTGATTCTTATCACTTTGTAGACAGTGTGTCTCCTTGTAGGCAGTGGGCCTCTTTATGAGTAGTGTGCTCGGGCAGTGAGCCCTAATTGGCAAGTGCCATTCTTTTTCTTATTCTTCTAACAGAGAATAATCCTTGGGTTAATCACCCCGTGGTTTTTCCCTTAACCAAGTTTTCCACGTCAAAATCTTGGTGTTCAATGTGTTGATGTTTATCTGCTCTTGTGTTTATGCTTTATGCTTTCATGGATGATTAATTGATATGCTATTAACTAACAAAGAAGAATCAAATGTTTTGAAGTAAAAAGCAAGTTTTTATACAACTGATTCACCCCCCCTCTCAGTTGTATGCCCTAGATCCAACAGTTTTCACATCCATCTATTGTACTTCTATATCATACACTGTTGTAAGAGATAACAGGAACTAAATAGATGTCAACTTTACAACGGGAGAGAAAATCTCACCATAGTCAATTCCCTCCACCTAAGAATACCCCTTTGTAACCAATCTAGCCTTATATTTCTCAACACTGCCATCTACACTAAATTTCTTTTTGAACACCCATTTGCATCTAACAGGTTTTCATCCTTCAAGCAAAGGCACCAAGTCCCAAGTATTATTCTTTTCTAAAGAAGCCATCTCCTCTTCCATGGCCTCCTTCTAGGAACCTGCATCTTTCATACCCATAGGATCTTTCACAATTCTAGGCTCATTAGTGCTAGATATCAAAGCAAAAATACAACTAGAATCATGCAATGAATAACCAAACCTATCAGGTTGCTACCTTATCCATGTTGACCTCCTCAGAGGTTGAGGTTGAGGTTCTTCATCTTCTTCTAAACTTTCAGAGCTACTAGAGCTCTCCTCATTATCAGGTCCAATAGATGTTTTTGGTTCAACTTTCTCAAGGGTGGAAAGAAGTTGAACCACATCATCTTTCTTCTCTTCTTTGTCTAGTTGCAAGACAACAGAAGAAGGATTGAGCTCTCTGAAGATCACACTTTTGCTATACAGAACTCTCTCAGCTATTGGATCCCAAAGCTTGTACCCTTTCACACTGATGCCATAATAGATGAAGATACACTTTACAACCTTGTTCTCCAACTTAGACCTCTTCTCATTAGGCACATGTGCATATGCCTCACAACCAAATACTTGAATGTGTCTTAATGAAGGATTTTTACCAGACCATACCTCCATAGGTGTCTTATCAACAAGTGTTGATGTAGGAGACTTGTTAACCAGGTAACAAGTAGTAGCAATAGCTTTGGCCCAGAACTTTTATTCATGAATAGCTCCACTTAGTATACTCCTTGCCCTCTCCATAAATGTTCTATTCATCCTCTCTGTAACTCTATTCTGTTGAGGGGTATATGGAGTTGTCTTGTGCGTCTCAATCCCCTGTTCTTTACAGAACTTGTCAACATCTGCTGAACAAAACTCACCACCATTGTCAGTCCTCAAACACGTAATCCTTCTATCCTTCTAATTCTCTACAAAAGATTTGAACTCTTTGAATCTATTAAAGACTTCAGATTTACTTCTAAGGAAATACACCCATGTCCTTCTACTGTAGTCATCAATGAATGAAACAAAGTAAGTAGATTTTGAAATTGAAGGAACATTAACAAGACCAAACACATCAGAATGAATCAAGTCCAACACCTCAAAAGATTTGTGAGAACTAGAATAAAACTGAACACGGTTTTGTTTTCCATAAATGGAATGTTCACAAAAATCAAACTCAAGATTACAGTCATTCATACCCTCAACAAGATTTTTATTCTTCAGGGTCCTCAAACCCTTTTCACCAATGTGACCAAGCCTTTGGTGCCATAACATTGTCTTCTCAGCTGGAAGTTTCATCTCCATAGAATGAGCACCCTTAGGTACCCAGAAAGTACAAAAATCAAAAGTAGATGCAATAGTCTTTTTCATTGTTGGTTCCAATGATGAAGATGAAGACTTTGAAGCTCTCTTCTTCGAAACAGAGGCACTATTGCACTGAACTGCACATGCGTCAAGCTGAAATAGAGTGCCAATCCAAACACCCTTAGCCAACACCATAGATCCTCTAGTCATCTTGCATCCTCCATTCAAGAAAACAACCTACACACCCACATCTTTCAATTTACTTATAGAAAGAAGGTTTCATGTCAAACTAGGGATTTGTAGAACACCATTGATTCCCTTTACTCATCCATCAGGGAATTGAATCAAGACTCTTCCATAGTAAATAATATCCAAGTGAGGATCATCACCCAAGTACACCTTTCCACCATCGTATTCTTCATACTTTGAAAACCACCCCCAATGTGAGGTCATGTGAAAATATGCACCAGAGTCAATAAGCCACACATCCTCAGATGCATGTGTTACCAAGGTAGTGACAAATGATTCTCCTTCATCCTGAGAGGACTTGTTAGAATCTGAATCATAATTCTTCTTTTTTTTCTCCTCCTTGCACTTTTTGTGGAAGTGACCAAGTTTGCCGCAGTTCCAACACAGGGCCTTGGAATTTCTAGGAGACTTAGATCTCCCACGGGATTTGGATCTTCCTTTTTCTTCCTTCTTCTTATCCTTTTTCTTTACCTTCTCTTTAGATCTACCACGAACCACAAGAGCCTCCTTAGTTGATTTGGAAGACTTTCTCTACATCTCTTCAGACAACAACAAAGAAACCACTTCACCCATCTTGAAGGTGGTAGTGGTACTCCCAATGGCCATAACAAGGTGGTCCCACAAATCTGGTAAGGAACATAGTAATGTCATACATCAATCCTCCTCCTCCATCTTCACACCAATAGAAGTTAACTGGGTAACAAGCATATTGAATGTATTTAGGTGATCACCGACAGATCCTCCAACTTCCATTCTCAGAGAATACAATTTCTTTTGCAGGAATAACTTGTTCATCAGGGATTTAGGGTGACAAACATCTCCAAGCTTCTTCCAAAGTTCCTTTGTAGTCTTCTCTTCATAGATATTCAAGAGCACTGAATCAGCCAAACAGAATCTTATCAAACCCTTAGATTTTCAATCTTTGAGATCCCAGTCTTCTTGAGACATTGTCATTGGTTTTGTACCAGATATAACCTCCCATAAATCTTGATCTACAAGCATGTCCTCCATTTTGAGTTTCCACAACTCAAAATTACTGTCATTAAACTTCTCTATCTCAAACCTCCCAGATGTGCTTGCCATCTAATGCAAGATCATCCCTGGTTCAAGAGAAATCTTGCATCAACCAAAAAACATTTGCATTTTAGTGTGTTTGCATTTTAGTTCTTTCATTTTCCAATTCAGTTCAGGCAATTCAGTCAGAAGTAGTTTTCAGCTTGTGGTCCAATTTTGGCTTTTCACATCTTGTGGATCTAGAGTTAGCATCTACATTCATTCATCTACAACATATCAAGGATTTAGAGCATTTGGATTAGTTACTAGAAAGATATCTCAATCAGAAGATCAACTATTTTCTCAGAGCAGGGCATCCTGACAGTCTTAGATAAATCAGCTGTAGGAGAAGGCTTAAAGATCATTCTTTGACTTGCAGATCCTAACGACACATCATTCAATGATCCTTGGCTCGTGGCTAACCCTTCCTAGAGGTCCACACATTATTCCATTCTTTTGAGGAAGTGTTTTATGCATTTAGGTCTGACCTATCTATGAACACGTTAGATCCCTTAATTGGAGTTTGTGATCTTCCTAGGCTGACGCGGAGGAACCTATTGGTCCAGAAATGATATATAATGATGTAATAGGTCCTTAGGAAAGTAGTTAGCAATTGATTCATAATAATTAGTTTAGATTTTGTGTGAAGGAGTTTCAAAGCTTTATCTTACGCATGTCTGTAATCAGGCCTGTGAGCCCTAATTGTAAGCCCACATGATGTCGGTTGATCTCTATTTGCATTCTTTGATATGCTGAATGACTGAATCTACATTTGTTCCATTTATTTGAGTTGTTTCCATTGTGTTTACTCTTGCTGCATGATCCAAATAGTTTATTCTATGAACCCTCCTACCATGACTGCACCAAGTGGTATCAGAATGAAAGTTTCAAATCTTTGGGAGTGAATTGAGTAAAGTTGGTGAAGGAATTCTGTAAGATCTTGCTATGAATAGATTGCCGAATTGAGGCAAGTTACTTGTGTCACAACCAATCATTGATTGAGAAGCAGTTGTTACCTTGTATCCTGATCACCGAAGTTGAGACAGTTTGCACTTGATCCTAGGAAGAATGCCACCGAGAAGAGTTGCCCCTATTGGTACAATGGCTAATAGAATCGATGAGATGATGGAATTGATGAGAACAATGCAAATTTGTTTGGACACTGTTGAAGAAGATAGGCGAAGAGAATTAACACCAAGACCTAATGTCGAAAGTGATGATGAAGAAGAATTTCAATCTACTGAATGAACTAGCGAAACCCTAGGAGGTGATGAAGAAGAAGAATCAGATCAAGTAAAGATGTTGCGAGCTATTTCAAAGATTGGAAAAAGACCTAGAGTTGATGTAACAAATTATACCGGTAATTTGAACCTTGAAGAATTGATTGACTGGATAAATGACATGGAAGAATTCTTTGAATATGAGGAAATTGAAGATCTAGAGAAGGTGAAATTTCCAAAGACAAAGTTGAAAGGACATGCTGCTATATGGTGGAAAGAAGTTCAGTTAGAGAGAAACAAAAGGGGAAAAGAAAAGATTACAAAGTGAGACTAGATGGTGACTGAAAAGATTGCAAAACCTAAGACAAAAGGAGAAATATGTGAAGTACACTGAATAATTTCATAAGATGATCATAAGAATAGGACATAGTGAAGCAAACAAGGAGAAAGTAGCTAGATACATCAGTGGACTGAGATTGAACATTTAAAAGGAACTAAGCTTGGTAAGAATGACAACTTTGGAAGAAGCATATCAGTTTGCCTTGAAAGTTGAAGAGAAGTTGAATAAGACACATGATCAGAGATAGAGAGGCAGAGGAGGTAAATTTTAAAAAGGTAGAACATTTTCTAGGGGAGACAGATCATATCCAGAGTAGAACAAGTTTGACAACCCATTTAAGAAGGATGACAAAGATAACAATGCTTATCAGAGAGATGATAGAACTTTTTATCGGAGATGAAACCCTAGTGCATACCAGAATGAAGGATACAAGAGAGAAGGAAGAGGATTTGATAAGAGGACATTTAGAGGTACTTGTTTCAAGTGTGGAGGTGAAGGACATAGAGCATTTGAATGTAATCAGGGTAGTACAAGTAAGAGAATAGAAAATAGTGGGAGAGCAACCTATGTTGAAGAAGAACTTGTTGAACTAAGTGATCCTTGCTTAGTTGGCAAACTGGAGAAAGGAGAATCATTGGTGATGAGGAGAGCACTACTTCAAATAGAGACAAATGAGGAACCATTGCAGAGGAAAAGCTTGTTCAAAACTAGATGCAAATCAGGAGGTAAGTGTTGTAAAGTTGTGATTGATAGTGGTAGTTCAGATAACCTAGTTTTAAAGGAGATGGTGACTAAGCTAAAGTTGGAAAGATTGAAACACCCTAAGCCCTATCAGATATCATGGATTCAGGATGATCATAAGGTACTGGTGAGTGAGCAATGTTTGGTGAAATTTCATATTGGATCTTATCATGATGAAGTCTTATGTGATATTATGCCTATGGATGTTTGTCATATCTTGTTGGGTAGACCTTGGCAGTATGATAGGAAAACTATACATGATGGAAGAAAGAACACATATACCATAACAATAAATGGAAAGAGAATTACTTTGATTACTTTAGAATATGGTCTTAGGAGTGAAGTATGTGGGAAAGCTAGAATCTATTTGGTAGATGGAAGAAAATTTTTGGATGGTTTGAGACATGAGAATATGTGTTATGCCTTGATTCCTAAGAAGCCTCAAACCTTGAAGGAGGAGACTAAAGAATCTCAACCAGAGGATATAAAGGAGTTGCTAATAAAATATGAGGATATCATATCAGATAATGTACTTGAAGGATTGCCACCTATAAGGAGGATCAGTCATCCCATGGATCTTATACTGGGAGCAAGTTTGCCTAACAAAGCAACACATAGAATGACACCGACAAAGAATGAATAATTGAATAGATAGATACAAGAGTTGTTAAGGAAAGGTTTGATTAGAGAAAGTTTGAGTCCTTGTGCAGTACCTATAGTATTGGCACCTAAGAAGGATGGAGAATGGAGAATGTGTATTAATTCTAGAGAAATAAACTAGATCACAGTTAAGTATAGATTTCCTTTACCTAGGATGGATGATATCATGGATTGTTTGAGTAGAGCAAAATATTTCACAAAGATAGACTTGAAGAGTGGATACCACCATATCAGAATCAGAGAAGGTGATGAATGGAAGACTGCTTTTAAGACAAATGAAGGATTGTATGAATGATTAGTGATTCCCTTTGGATTAACAAATGCACTGAGTACTTTCATGAGATTGATGAATGAAGTTCTGAAGAAATTCTTGAGTAAGTTTGTTATTGTGTACTTGGATGATATTCTAATTTTTAGTAAGACAAAAGAGGAACATTTGTGGCATATTATACAAGTTTTGCAGAGGTTGAGAGAAGAGAAATTACTGATAAACATCAAGAAATGTAGTTTCATGAAGGAAGAGTTGATATATTTGGGATTTGTGATTTCTATGAAAGGATTGAAGATGGACCCTGAGAAAGTGAAAGCAATCATTGAATGGCCTACACCGGAGAGCATTGGAGAGGTTAGATCATTTCATGGCTTGGCTACTTTCTATCAGAAGTTCATTAGAAATTTCAATTCAATTTGTAACCCTATGACAGAGACAATGAGAGGTGACAGAAAAGATTTCAAGTGGACATCAGGAGTAGATAAAAGTTTTGAGTTGTTGAAGCAGAAAGTGGCAGAGCAACCTTTTTTTGCATTACCGAATTTAAATAAGGTATTTCAAGTTGATTGTGATGCAAGTGGAAGTGCAATTGGAGCAATGTTAAGTCAAGGAGGAAGACCTGTAGCATATTTCAGTGAGAAGTTGAATGATGCAAGGAGAAGATATTTAGTTTATGATCAGGAGTTCTATGCCATAATTCAAGCCTTGAAGAAGTGGAGACATTACTTATTGCCTAAGGAATTTGTGTTGTATATAGATCATCAAGCTTTGTAATATTTGAACAGTCAAGGTAAGTTGAATCAGAGACATACGAGATGGGTAGAGTTCATGCTGAGTTATACCTTTGTGTTGAAGAATAAGAGTGGTAAATCAAATAAAGTTTAAAATGCATTAAGTAGAAGAAAAAACTTGTTGACAGAGATGAGAGTTGAAGTGTTGGGTTTTGATGAATTGAAGAACATGTATGAGGGAGACACTGATTTTGTAGAACCTTGGAAAGCATGTAAGGAACCTGTTGTGACAAATAAAAGTAAGTGGTTAGATTATTTCATTCAAGAAGATATGTTGTTCAAAGGAAGTCAGTTGTGCATACCTAGAAGTTCAATGAGGGATAATTTGATTAAGAAGAAACACACTGGCAGATTGGCAGGACATTTTGACATTAACAAGAAAATGGCTTTGGTGAGTGAAAATTACTTTTGGCCTGAGATAAATAAGGATGTTCAAAGATTCATGCAGAGTTGTAGAGTTTGTCAAGTTGTAAAAGGGAGTAGTCAGAATACTAGATTATATAAACCTTTGACAGTACCGGAAAGACCTTGGGCAGACATAAGCATGGATTTTGTAATGGGATTACCTAAGACACAGAGAGGACATGATTCAATATTTGTAGTGGTTGACATATTTTCAAAGATGGCTCATTTCATACCTTGTAAGAAGACAACTGATGTAATGCATGTAGCTGACCTATTTTTCAAGGAGATTGTGAGGTTGCATGGATTACCTAAGAGTATAGTTTTAGACAAAGATACAAAGTTTGTTGGATATTTTTGGAGGAAACTTTGGAAGAAGATGAAGATAGATTTGAAGTTTAGTTCAACTTTTCATCCTCAGACAGATGGATAGATAGATGTAGTGAATAGGAGTTTGGGAAACTTGTTGAGATGTTTGGTTGGAGAGAAGACCAGAAGTTGGGATTTGATTCTTTCACAAGTAGAGTTTGCATACAATAATTCAATAAACAGGAGTGCCAGAAGAACACCTTTTGAGATTGTTACCGAAGTGAATCCTAGAGGAGTTGTAGAATTGAGAGACATCAATACAAAGGAATAGAGGAGTATAGAAGCAGAAGAATTTGTAGAACATATGAAGACAGTGCATAATCAGTTGAAGAAGCATTTGGAGGATATGAACAGTAAGTACAAAGAGAAGGTTGATGAGAAGAGAACACATAAGGAATTTGAAGTTGGAGATGAAGAGATGGTATATTTGAGAAAAGAAAGATTTCTAGTTGGGACATATAACAAGTTAAAGATGAAGAAGTTTGGACCTTGTAAGATACTTAGAAAATTTGATTTAGGAAATGCATATGAAGTGGAGTTACCAGAGACCTTGAGTATATCACCTATTTTCAACATTGCAGACCTTTATTAGTATCATGAAGTAGAGTTCAGTGACAACACGGAAGAAGACTTGAAGAAGCAGTTACCACACAAAGCACTGGAGTAGATAGAAGACATTTTGGATAGCAGAGTTGGATGTAGCATTATAGGAAGACAATACAAAGAATATCTTGTGAAGAGGAAAGGTAGACTGGAAGAAGATTCATAATGGATTTCTCAGGCTGAGGTGGACCACCTTGGTTCTCCCTTAGCCCTAGTAAAGTGAGGGACTCACTTTTTCAATAACCCTAGATGTCTGATATAGGAGCATCCCTGGTTCAAGAGAAATCTTTCATCAACCAAAAAACATTTGCATTTCAGTGTGTTTGCATTTCAATTTTTTCATTTTCTAGTTTAGTTCAGGCAGTTCAATCAGAAGCAGTTTTTAGCTTGCGGTCCAGTTTTGGCATTTCACATCTTGCGGATCTGGACTTAGCATCTACATTCATTCATCTACAATCTATCAAGGATTCAGAGCATTTGGATTAGTTACTGGAAAGATATCACAATCAAAAGATCAACTATTTTCTCAGAGCAAAGCATCCTGACAGTCTCAGATAAATTAGCTATAGGAGAAGAATTGTAGATCATTCCTTGACTTGTGGATCCTAACAACACATCATTCAATGATCCTTGACTTGTGGCCGACCCTTCCTGGAGGTCCGTACGTTATTCCATTCTTTTGAGGAAGTGTTCTATGCATTTAGGTCCAACTTATCTATGAACATGTTACAGCCCTTCATTAGAGTTTGTGATCTTCCTAGGCCAACGCGAAGGAACCTATTGGTCCAGAAATGATATATAATGATGTAATAGGTCCTTAGGAAAGTAGTTAGCAATTGATTCATAATCCTTACTTTTGATTTTGTGTAAAGGAGATTCAAAGATTTATCTTGCGCATGTATGTAATCAGGCCTGTGAACCCTAATTGTAAGCCCACATGATGCCGACTGATCTCTATTTACATTATTTGATATACCGAATGGATGAATCTATATTTGTTCCATTTCTTTGAGTTATTTCCATTGTGTTTACTCTTGTTGCACAGTCCAGATAGTTCATTCTGTGAACCCTCCTACCGTGACTGCACCACCATCTCTTACCTGCAACAAAGATTTTAAAATCCTCTACACAAGCTCCTACTCAAACAAAGATCAGCTCAAAAAACTCTCTACCCAACAACTAGAACCAAAGGTGATCAGGCTCTGATACCAACCGAAAGGAAGCAAGATATGAAGAAACGCTTCCTACACTAATCTAATGAGGAAAGACTTATGCAATTTTTTTCTTTTTACAGTTATAGATTAAGATGCACATTAATAGAAAGATAATAACAACTTCTAAATGCAAACACAAAATTCACAACACAATATATACGTGGAGAAAACCCTTTTAGGTAAAAAAGCCCACACTCCAAAGCCACCCAATATATTATTCAAAAATCACAAAGATTACAATATACTTGCAGAGCAAGATTTTACAATAGTATATCCAACCAGAGATCTAGGAGGTAACTTGACATCTATAAGATTTGTACATATAACTTCCATCTCAAGTTCTTGATATATAGGAGATACAATACAATACACTGCCAACGGTAATTACAAACCATGAGCTAAAACCACCCAAAAGTGGTGCCCAAATTATCTCCAATCAAAGATGCCTTGTGATGTTCCAAACCACACACCAACACATGTAACTCTCCCATTTACAGCTCTTTTATGTGTCCAACACGTTTTTACATTTCCCAAAATAGAAGGTCCAACTTCCGGAGGCCATAACTTTTAATCTGGGTGTCCGATTAATGAATTGTTTAATGCATTGGAAAGATCGTGAAGAGATATATCACCCTATAACCCGCTACACTAGTTATCCCAATTTTTGGGATGTTTAGAGAAGTTTTGATTCCCATAATTGAGTTTAAAGACTTTTTTCGCTAGTTTCAAAAAATAGAAACTTTAATATCTCATGATCCAGATATGATTTTGAGATGAAACTCACCCGAGATGTTCACTTAGCGGTTCCGCACCTTCTGGGAAAAATTTCTAGTCAATCCAAGCTCAATCAAAGAATTTACTAAAAATAGTAAGTCTCGCTATTTTTAGCTCTCTTGGAAACTTTTGGAAACTTTGAAAGTTCTAGACCATTATCCAAGATAAAGGGTATTCAAAAAGACCAAAATTGGGAAGAATAGTAATCTTTAGAAGTTGCAAGGTTGAGACACTTTTCTTAACATGAGGAGTGCTTCATACTCAGCTATGTTGTTAGTGCAAGGAAATGCAAGTTGATATGACTTTGGGATATAGTCATTTTCTGGTGTGATAAAAAGGATGTTGGCCCCTGATCCATGTTGTGTGTAGGAACCATAAAAATACAACTTCCACATTACTGAGGTAGAGAGATTAAAGAGATTTTCATTTGGAAAGTCAGATACCATAGGATGTACATCTATCATAGGTGCTTCTGCTAGTTGATCTACTAGGTCTTATCGCTTGATTGCTTTATAGTCCACATACTCAATGTCAAACTCACTAAGGATCATGACCCATTTAGCCAGTCTGCCTATGAGAGATGCTTTTGCTAGGAGATACTTTAGTGGATCAATTTTGGCTACTAGATTTGTGTGTTGGTTTAGCATGTAATGTCACAACTTTTGGGGAGCGAACACTAACTCTAAACAAGCTCTTTCCATAGGCGAATAATTGAGTTCATGACCCACCAAAGTTTGACTGATATAATAGATTGCATGCTCTTTTTCTGACTCACCATGCTATGCTAGAAGAGCCCCTAGGGCCGCAGTTGTAGTTGAGATGTACAAGATCAAAGACCTATCAGCAACTGGCGGTAGTAAGATAGGAGGTGTAGCTAGATATTCTTTGAGCTGATCAAATGTTGCTTGACACTTAGCATCCCATTGAAATGAGACATCCTTTCGGAGCAAGTGTTGAAAATGGTTGACATTTATCTGCTAGCTCTAAGATAAATCACCTAATGGTTTGTAACCTTCCTTGAATGCTCCTTAATGCTTTTAGATTCTTTGGTGTAGACATCTCCACTATAGCCTTGAGTTTTGTCAGATCTACTTCAATGCCTTTGCAAGATACCATGTATCCTAACAACTTTCCTGAAGTTACCCCAGAGACACATTTCTTTGGATTGAGTCTTGATATTTTTCTAGTCTGTTAGAGATTTGTCCTAGAACTTGTATGTGATATGCCCTAGAAGACTTTGCAAGTATATCATCAACATAGTCCTCCATGATGTCATGAAAGAGATCGTGGAATATCACTGTCATTACTCTTTGATAGGTTGCACCAACATTTTTAAGACCAAATGGCATGACACACCAACAATAGGTACCCCAAGGACAAGTGAAAGTTGTTTTATGTTGATCTTCTTTCGCTATCATTATCTAATTAAAGCTGGAAAATCCATCCATTAGAGAAAGCATTTCATGACCTGCAGTCAAGTCTACTATGAGATTAATGTTTGGCAGTGGAAAGTCATCTTTAAGACATGCTTAGTTGATATCTCTAAATTCAAAACAAATGCAGATGCCCCCATTTGGTTTAGCCACAAGTAAAATCTTTGAGACCCATTTGGGATAATCAATGGGCTTGATAAATTTTGCATCTAGCAACTTTTGTATTTCAACTTTCACTAAGAGAGTGATCTATGGGGCATCTTTCTTAGTTTTTGTTTGACCAGTTTAGCTTTTGGATCAACTATGAGATAGTGAACTACTAGTGAAGAATCCAACCCTGGTATATGAGCATAGGTCCATGTAAAGTTGATGGTTCACTGTAAGAAGAAGTTCGTAAGATTTTTGTGCTCTTGTTCTGATAATGATGCTGCAAGGAATGTGGTCTTAGGATTTTGCTCTGTGTCCAGATTTATCTTTGTAGAATCTTCCACTAGGAGAGTTGATTTCTCTTAATACTTAGATGGTAGGGGAAGGTCAAATCCTCCATCCTTAGGTGCCACAATTGGGTTTTCACCTTTAGATACGTCCTTTATTTTTACTATTTTTTGATCAGGATGTGCCATAGTGTGGTTTTCACCTAGAGATCTTTCTTTATATTTACTTTTGTGACTGGAGGATTTGGCATTCTCACCAAAATAAGTAGTTTGATCTAGTTCCATTACAAAACCAACCTTGTGATTTCCAAGAGGGATACCATCTCGGAGTCCCATGAACTCAGCAATAAATTCATCATTCTGAAAAACATCTAGAACAGGGGACCCTTGTTGGTCCCAATCAATAAGTTTAGGGTAGACAAGTGTTACAATCTGGGTGTTGGTGGTGGATGTTAAGGATACAGATGATAGCATGAATATGGAGGATTCAGTGAATAGGTCAGTCATATGGAGGTAAGAGTCATCGATGATATCCTCTTGAGACATCGAATCTATGAGAGAAGTTTGTGCCACCTTGTCGAGAATACCCTCAATGTCTAAGGCACATGGTACCTTCCTGCCATATACTAACCCCTTCTTGTCTAGCTTCTTCTTCACAATAATGGGTTCTATGTCACCTTGATTATCTTTCCCAAGGCCAGCATTGCCTTTATATCCCATGTTTTTGACAATTCTTAGGCCATTGCCATATTTTTTGACTGGTATGGTGACGGGTTCTCTCTCTTTGTAGAGCCAAGATGAGATGTCTTCAATAGTTTCCTCTGCTAATAATTTTCCTTCTTGGAGTTGGGTTAGAGATGCTGGAGGGGGGATAGCTACTTTCTTAGTCACTTTAGCCATGGGCAGTTGGCCATAGGATTTAGGGGATAAGGGCATCCACCCTACAAAACAAGATTTAGAGATATCATAATCATAAAGCCTATATCACAGATGTGAGTTGTGATTTTGAGAATAGGATTAGGATTAGGTTCAACTTCAGAGGCTTTTTTTAGATTTTTAGAGTTGACATACAATGGGGATTCATAGGCTTTGTCACTATTTGGCACTTGGTTGATATTCTTATAACTGCCTTGCAAGGTATGACATAATTCAAAGAGATTAGGGTCTCTTAAGATAGTGATCTTTGTACCATTAAATGGGAATTTGAGAGATTGACGGTATGTGGAGGAAACAACTTTCATGGCATGGATCCATGGGCATCCTAAAATAATGTTATAAGGTAGCTCATTGTTGAGGACTTGGCATCTAGTTTCAAGTATGATGGGGCCTACTTATATAGGTAAGTGAATAACACCTTATGAACAATGCTCAGCATCATCATGCCCCTTGATTGTAATGCATTGATCAATGCTGACATGATCCTCAGAGTATCCCAATTGTTTAAGTAAATTGAGAAATAGATATTGAGACTAGCACCACCATCTATAAGTATGCATTTGATCTTTCATTTATGGATGAAAATTTCAATGTGAAGGGCATCATTAGGACATGGATCGCGGGATGGGAGGTCCTTTTTAGAAAAGACCACATTGTAAGGTAAGGCAATGTTACCTATTATAGCTTGGAAATCTGTGACTGCTATGTCATTAGGAACTGAAGACTCTTGTAAGGATTTTTCTAGCATAGCTTTATGTGTGGGTGATGATCAGAGAAGGTCCAAAATAGAGATTTGTGTAGGGGTTTTCCCTAGATGTTTGACAAGATTGTAATCAGATTGGGTTGGGAGACTCGGTGTAGGCCCATGAAGGGTAACACAACCACGACGAGTTGTAACTGTGCAATCCATAGATTTACCTTTGATAGTGAGGGTAGACACATAACTTTCTTCAAAACAACCTACAATAGAGTTATAGGAAGTTGAGGCTTTATTAATGGCTTTACCCTTGTCGATATTTTGACCTTGACTATGGTTAGGGAATAGCTCCTTGTACATGTTGAGATCTTTGTTCATGTTTTGATTAGGAGGTGCATCAAAAGTGACTTCACCTCTATCAATAAGGTTTTGGATCATGTACTTGAGTTTCATGCATGATATGGTTTTGTGTCCTTTGGTCATATGGTATTCACAATATTTGTTGTCTTTATACCATGTGGGTTTGAAAGCAAGTTCACCATATGGGGGGAGTGTCTAGTAGCATGACGAGTCCATTTTGCACAAGTTTGTTTAGAATCAACTCTATAGGCTCTCCCAAGGGAGTGAACTTACGCCTAGTAGGGTGATTTTGGGGAGGCTGCTCTTATTGATGCTGTTGGTTTTGGTTTTGTTGTCGTCATTGTTGTTGTTGTTGTTGTTGTTGTTGAGGCGGAGGTTAGTTTTGTTTGGATGAAAGATTAAGGGGTGTTTGTAGTGTTTGGACATGTTTATAATCTACCACACTATCATTGACCATGTTTTTGTTTTTGTTCTAGTATTTGGGCTTATCATTTGATTGTTGTTGGGGAGGATTGTCTTTATTTTATTTGAAGATTTTGACCACGCCTTTAGCAATGAGGGCTTTTTCGATGTTGATGCCTTTATAGGTAATCTTATCAAAGGTTGTAGCACTTAGTATTTGCAAATGGAAACACAATTCTTGGTTAAGGTTTTGCACAAACATGCTAACAAGATGCTTTTCAGGTATTTTAAATGGTAATTTTCTAGCCATGTGTCTCCATCTTTAAAGGAAGGAGATAAGAATTTCCCCATTTTTCTATTTGTTGTTACATAGGTCAGTCATGGAGACTTCATGTTTTGTGTTATATGAGAAATGGGCAGAAATTTTTTCTACAAGCTTGTTAAAAGATTTCATACTCGTAGGTAAATGCGAGAACCATTCTATAGCTTGACCCCCAACACTGTCAGGGAAGAGGTGCATGAGATATGTGTCATTATGTGCAACCTCTAAACAAGTGAGATAGAATTCTCTAAGGTGGTCTTTTGGGTCTCCTCTTCCCTTGTATTTATCAAATTTGGGCAGAGATAACTTTAAGAAACCCCCCCTGGATAAGGTGTATAAACTTGGCGAATTGTGTATACTTTTCGAGAAAAATGTTAATTTTGTTGGTGAATTTTTTTGTTTTTCTGAGAAAAAAATAATCTTGTTTGGTGAATCTTTTGTAATTGCTAGAGGTCTATGGAAAATATTGGTGAATTGTAATTTTTTTAAACCAATAAAATATTTTCATTGGTGATTAAAACCTATTTTCAAACCAATTAAATATTTACATTGGCAAATTAAAACCTATTTTCAAACTAGTAAAATATTTCTGTGAGCGAATTAAACATGTTTTCTAAATAATTTTTTTTTTGTTGGCGTTTAAAATCTAATTTCAAACTAAAAAATATATTTTCATTGGCGAATTAAAACAATTTTCAAACCAATAAAAAAAATCATTGGTGAATTAAATATAGTTTCAAACCAATAAAAAATTAATTAGTGAAATAAACCCTTATGCCAATAAAAAATCATACAGTGTGGTGAAAATATCAAATATTACATATTGTTCTATTCTGGGATAAATTTTACACACATCAAAATTCCTTCATAAAGTATCTAGAATGGGAACAAGTGTCAACATATTTATTATGTCTGAAGCAAGATGTCAGCACAAATTAATATAACAGATGATCATTTGATGAATTTTTTATGGACGACTATAGTTGCATTCTGGAAGAAAATATCTAAAACACTAGACCTGTGACTTCAAACCTCTAGAATAACACTTGAATCGTTAGATTTCCAAATATCAATGGTTGACATTTCATATGAGAAACCCTCTGTGTAATCTTATGCTGACTTGCTATGTCCGGTTGCTAGTTGTCTAAGTTGAAACCTGGGCCATCAAAACCATGTTGTTTACTAGCCCCTTATACCTAGTATTATTGTTCACTGCTTGGTGGGGAATGGGTTAACCTAGCAAGATCCCACTTTTTAAATTCTTTAGCAAATATTACGAAGAAGCCCTAAGAGACTTAAAGGGTGAGCTATTAAAGGTTTAAATAAGACACATGGGAAATTCCTTGGCAAGATGTTTTAATCTTAGCCGTCCAATGTTGAAGAATTTAAGTAGATAGCGGATGGCTTGAGAAGTTAATGTGCAAGCATGTTGGAGGGCCCCCAGGTTAATCCTAACTGATCCCCCTAGCCCGTTGTCAGAAGATGCACAGGCAATAAGCTAATGGGCTAATGGGTGAATTCCACGTAGCAGACTTCACAAGCTTGAAGAGAAGGTGGGGTCTGCTGAAAGATGAGTAAGCAATTCCGTGTGGCAAAAAACTTCATCATGGTCGTCCATCTTGCCATCTCATCAAGAGATCAATGCCTAGATTTTGAAATTTAGAAAGTGGCCATGGGAGTCATTCTGCCTTGTGCAAGTGAGCATTAATGGCGGTTTTAACACCATAAAAGTAGTATTTTTGCAAAATTGAAATCTGTCTAAGTGTTTTAAAGCATCTAGTGACAATTTCAATCTCTCAAAGACTCGAGGCAATTTCAATCTCTCGAGGGCCAAGGCAATTTCAATCTCTTCGTGATCAAAACTGGGGTTTTCAAAGCATTCAAAGTCGTAAGTTAAAATCCCACCCTCTAAAATTTGCTTCTTGTGCTCACTATCATGGTTTTGTCAATAGGAATTACTAGTAAATTTTCATTTCTTTTAGGCTTTTGCCTTTTTAGATTGTTGAACTACAAATTTTGAGCTTTATTGCTGCTTTAAGTGAGAACCCTAGTTTGGAACCTATAATTCTTGCTAAACTAAAAGCCTAATTTGCAAAATTCTCACCATAATGGGACCCCCACGAGCTCAAACCTCAAGCTTTGGAGAGATGAAAAGGCCCATAGTCCAGGACCTTCTTGATCAATTAAATCCTGCCACTAATGACAAAGTAAAAGGTTTGCTTCTGTCCTAGGGTTCTCAAATTAAAGAAGGCCTCATAGATAAACATATCCATATCAAGGATGCCACCATACCACTTATAGGATGGTCATTGTTCAAGAACTGGTTTTGGAATAGGAATTTGAGTTCTCCTATATGTAACCCCTAGAGATTGGACATGGGTAAATTGGTTGTCCCAAATGTCTACATGGATGTGGACTTGTTAAAAGTTGTGGCAACCAGATACGATCCTATCTCTAGAGTTGTCATGACGTATGATGGGATCAAAATGGTAAATATCAGCAGGGAAGAGATTGCTAAAGTTTTTCAACTTCATGAGTGGAATGAGGATTTGGTAAAAATTGATTTGAAAGCCTTTAGGAGTGAATATGAGAAGACAAGACACGTCTTTAAAATCACAATGTTGCCAAATCATCTAGCATCAGTTGGAAAGGGAAAGGGGAGAATTGTTATTGGTCCATCAGATAAGGAACCCTTCCCAATAAAGTATTTTTTTCCATATTTTTAGAAAACATTCTATTCTTTGTGTCAAATCTTGGGGTTAGATCCTACTTCTAGAATGCCAATGGGTTTCATGTATATGCTTGCTCATATCCAACTCCCCGCTTACAACATAGTATATGACTTTGCTTCCTACCTAGAAGATAACATTCATGAGGGTTTAATTTCATTAAAGAATGGTAAAGATTTGGTTTAGTTTTGGTGGTACTCACTGTTAATGTACATGTTTTTATCCAAAAAGGCAAAATTCTTTGAGAATGATATGAAGTTGGAAAAGGAGGAGAATGGTGTTGAGTTGCCTATCCAATGTTGGACAAGAATTCTAGACAAGGATGATATGAAGTTTGATTTTGTGGTGTTTGAGAATGTCTTTGCATCAAAGTTGAGCAATTACCTAATCCTAAATTCACCAAGGATTCCAACTAAACTACATGATTTTCTCGATCCAAAAGAAATGAGGTCTGAATTAAAAATTGATCACAATTGGGGAGATGTCATCCCTTGTCCAGATTGTATAATTCTCAGAGTATATGGCACTATCGTTAGACCACATGTTCTCCCAAGAGAAGTGCCACTGAGAAATGGATTCCTTGAGGTCATTTGGTAACTAGGTAATGTTGAAGATGGCCACTTGTTAAACATGAGAAAAGGAACCTTCTTCCCAACATGGATAGTTCTTGCAGACTTTGTGATCATTGGTGGAGGGTGGAGAAAAATGGATGAATTGCTTGAACCATACAACATGAGGAGAGTACACCCAAGAAATCATGATCCTGAAGGTTTCATGGTTGCATTGAAAGCAAGGATCAGAAGTAGCCAGTTCATACATAACTTCTTTTTCCCTGAAGATGTTAGGGACATCTTTAATTACCAAATACAGAAGGATAGGAAGGCAAAATGGATTTCCTATGATAAGATGGTAAGGGAAAAATGGAAGACTAATCCCCAATATGACCCCCTATGACTATCTCAATTCAAAAATGAATTGCAAAAAGTTGAATATATGCTCCAGAATTTTGAGCAAGTGGTTGGCAAGATGAAAAGAGAGATATTGGTTGCTAACAAAGGAAAGACTATGGTTAGGGAAGAATAGGAAAAGGATAAGGGGAAGGTCCCAATGTTGGAGCAAAGGCCTACCTACCAACCACCACAAAAGATCAGAGTCTTTGCAAGGAGAAAAGGTATTGTGAGGAAGCAACAATCTATTACCACCCCAACTACATCTTCTAATTCTGAGCCTAAGGGCTCAAGAGCTTCCTCACCATTGCATGAAATGCCACCACTGTCTCCCCCAAGGCAAGCAGCTCCACAAGTGATTGAGGTGGATTCACCTCCAAGATAGCCACTACCAAAGAAGCAAAAGGTTGAATAAAGTAGCTTGGTGGATTATCCAGATGACTCAGATGATGATATTAGTGTCACTAAGGAGGATATGAGACAGGGAATGCCCTCTCCTCCTAGGGAGATAATAGAACCAGAAAGAAGCCTCAGGTTGGGAAAGGTAGACCTCAGGGGGTTGAGAAACATAAATGACCTTAGGGAGGAAGCTTGCAAGACCTTCATGACAGATGATTCATTTGTCCAAATCCCTGCTTTTAGAGAGTTTGCTTGGAGGGCAAGGAGAGATGAATATGTTGATAATGTTGCCAAAAAGAGAAGCTTGCACCCTGAATTACCAGAAGCAGTTATTCAAGATGAGGTTAGAAAGTAAATGAAAGAATAGTTTCAGAAGATAACAGCTGAAAAAAGGCAAAGAGTTGGTGATGGAAAGTGGTATTTTATTGCTTCCAGAGTGGGATTTAGCCTCAGAAATTACTTTTGACATAGTGTGGAGGCATGACAAACCATTGTATCAAACAAAGGTGGAAGCAAAATTGGCTTTGCAGGGGTGTGTTTTCAGCAAAGATTGGGAAACACTTGCTATTTGGGCATTAGCCCCAGGTGCAAGGAAACCTACAGTTTCTGAGCCTGCTTCAAACATAAGTGGAGGGCTAATTATTAAGAGAGTGTCTGATACCCTAGCAATTGAAGTGGCAAACATGTCAGTGAATGTTGCTAAATTCACAAAGGCAAATATTAGAGAATATCACTGAGGAAAGAGATCAATATAGATCCAAGTATAATGACATGATTGTAGAGTATAATGACAGTCAGCAAAAGGTTGTTAAGTTGGAAACTGAAGTGGCATTGTTAAAGCAACAATTGTAAAATATGCATGCTCATGTCCCAACATAGACTAACTCTACTGTCCTTCTAGAAGTTTCAATGGAAATCATTCCATACAATCTTGGAGATGCACCCCTACTCCTTGCAGTTGAGGAGCCAAGCACATCAAGTGCAGCTCCATCAAGTGAGCCTACTAAAGAGGAATTATTGGATCAAATTGAGACATACAAGAAATTACTATCATAGGTCAATGAATCAATTTATTCAATTAATATGAAGATTGTAACTATAGTTCTTGAACACTTGAATAAAGGGATTGATAGGAGATTAATTAGTATTCATTCAAATTACTATTGTATGTTTGATGCCATAAAGGATTTCAATAAGAATAAGGATGTTGTAACATCATTAATGGATACATGGATCCCTAGAGCTCAGGCATTAAGAGACATGGCAATTGCAACCAAGCATGTCAAGGATGCACCTCCTAACATTGTCCCAACTCTCAGACTTATAAATTCAATTAAGGATTTTCAAGGATGCACCTCCTAACATTGTCCCAACTCTTAGACTCGGATGACCAGGAACCAGCGGTAACAAGTCAACTTAAAATTATAATGCAAAAGGCTAAAATGTTAGGTTTATGTATATTTCATTTTCTAACTCAGTTATAGATAAGGTACTTATCAAAATAATTCATAAGCTGTGAAAAATAATGCAGGATCACATATCAAATCAAAAACCAAAATTCTACTTTATTGCAAATTTTATGTTTTATGCACAAATCAACTTTAGCAAAGAAATATTAAGCATTGAGTTGAATGATGAATCACTGGGTACATGTAAAACTTATCAATATGACATAATTAAAATATGAAATAATTAATAATATGTTAATGTATTCAATTTGATTCACAATTTCAAGGAATACAATATAAAATATCATCAACTACATTTTTGGAATATAATTCATGAAATACAGTATAAATACCTAAAAATTGATAATTCACTTCCATTTCCCAAATCGAGTCAGGGTCCTCAAACTGACGTTTAGATAAAGAAAAGATTCATCTTGATTCTAAGTCTCATCTTCATTTTCTTCGTCTTGATTCTAATTCTCAAAGTCAAATTCATCAGTCATTGTGTCACTGTCATTTATCCCACCACTACTAGCATTTGAACTTGAAGTGTTGCACAACCCTCTTCTTTCGTATATGGACATCCAGACTGTAAGTGCCCTTTCATAAGGAAAATTTTTGACATTATACGCACTTCCTAACATCCTCAAGCAATTTTCCAAATTCTTATCTAGTTTGTTTCTTATCTTTGATTTCAAAAACCCCAATGCACTAAAAACTCTCTCATCTTCCACCGAACCCAATATCATTGTTTGACATAAATCAGCAAGTTTGAAATACTCTGATATCGAATCACGCAATATTTCACTCTGACCCAAGTTTTTCAAGGCCTTTGTTATTGATCCCACTTTGAAGGGATTCTCCATGGCATTAAACTAGTCTATCATACTTCTTGCAAACTGACTACATTGTCCTTTAGGCTTATTTCCATCTATAATTCCTTCTATTTTATGTCCATTGCATTCTGCACTTTTTGAAAAGTATGTGGTCAATGTAGTTACTTTTTGATGAAAAAACTTGGGCTCTCTTGGTGGCCTTGAACCCAAAATTGAGGATACACAATAGACATGGCATCAAGTATTTCATCTTAAGGGAATTGATTATAAATCTCTGTTGAAAGATTGCATGCAATTTCCTTCAAATTACTACTAACAGATTCAACAATGCCATCAAAATCTTCCTTTCTAACAGGTACTTCTCTGATAGAGCCCCTGACTGTCTTACAATGGTACATTGGTATCTCAAATCCACGTACAAAGACACATAACTCCCTGCTTGCATTAAACTATAAATAATTTTTAGGATGATTCAAATCTCTAATTATCTACCACCTATAGAAATTTGGGCTTTGAGAAGTTAGATCTAGATATAGATTATTGAGGGCCATGCATGTCATTCTATGTAGTTTGGTATACTCATAGATATACATAGTTTTGTCTTGGGCTTTCTTCACAAGATTATTCATTTCATCCAGGATGGGGAGAAGACTAGCTAAAGTTAAGAGTGTCTCTATATCGCTTAACCTATGTAAGAGGTCAGGAGCTTTGTCTACTGTGGTGCGATGCTCGTACATTATTCCAATCAAGGATGGATATTCTGAAAGAACTCGTTGTGCCGGTCCATGCAAGGAGATCCATCTGGTATCAACATCCTTAAGAAGCTTGTTTCCTGTTGTTATTCCCTCAGCAAAATTTTGAAATTTAGCAAAATGTTTGGGACTTCGGTAAAAGTATACGTGGAGCTCGCAGACTAGATTTTCAACTTTTGCTACTGTAGGAAACTTGCTTACAATTTTAAATACTAAATTCATTCTATGGGCCATGCAGTGAATGGAAAGCATGTATGGTGCACAAGTAGTTTATAATTTTGTGCAAAGACTGGTCCTCTGACCTTGCATTACTGTAGCTCCATCAATTCTTACACACACCAACTTTCTGGCAATTGTAAAGTCATCCATACCTGTAATTTCATTCAAAGATTTCTTAACTAGTTCAAATAGATTTTGCGATGTTGAACTATCCTTCATTTTATGAACATAGAGTAGATGAGCTCGGGGGACATGTTCTTTTACAGTATACACATGCATATAGACCCAAGAAATATTATCTACCGCACTAACTTCATCTAAAGATAATGCAATGAAGTTTAACTCTTTTACATTCTCCTTTAAATCTTGCTTTTCCACCGCAGCAAGACAATTTTCCCATTCCCATCCAGTGCTTATTGACCAATGTGTGCTAGGATAGTGAGGAACACTCAAAAAAGATAATAAATTACTATACTCTGGGTAGTCTATCATAGGACGCCTTTTGGACAAAATATGAAAAATAACACTCATATGAATAGTTTTTGCCAGTTGTGCTCCTTCCATTGCTTTTCCAAATTGAGCCTTGATTATACCTCCACTTGCAGCAAGCTTCATCATTCTTTTCTTATGCTCATCATATTCCATGGAACATCTTCTATGGTATTGCCATCCTCAGTCTGGCTAACCAGGGTATCCCTTGGAGCATCTTTTGTGGTATTTCCATCCTCATTCTAGCTAACCAGGGTATCCCTTGGAACATCTTTTGCGGTATTGCCATCCTCATTCTGGCTAACCAGGGTATCCCTTGGAACATCTTCTATGGTATTACCATCCTCATTCTGGCTAACCAAGGTATCCCTTGGAACATCTTCTGTAGTATTGCCATCCTCATTTGACTCAATGGAAATCCCACCTTCTGGTGGTGGTGAGGTATTGTGAATGCCTTCTTCATTATTATTTGGTGAAAGAGTTGATGGTGTAGCTCCATCTTGATTTGATGGATCAGAAACATTGCCAGTTCTAAAGTAAGATTGTATACTAACTCCACCTTTTTAGCATTTTGATGGCCTCCCAGTCAATTCACCACTCTGAGGAGTCTTACGCTTGTCGCACTTGCGGCTCAACATCTTGATCTCCCACTTTGAATAAAAGCTGGAAAAAATGTCTTCTTGTTTAACGACATACTCATAGAATATAGATCCCATTCCCTACTTAATATCTTCCTTAAGATTGAATCAAGAATGGAAGAGAGATAAAGAAATCTTAAAACACTAATACTATGAAGAAATGATTACTCACCTTTAAGTTTAGGTTTTCACTGACTTGCTATTTGTTAGTGCAGGAATCCCTGTGTTGTATGTAACTTTACCTATGATCAACTTCAAGGTGCCAACTCCAACTTCTGAAATCTGAATCGAGAGCTCACAAGTTCAGAATTGAACAAATTGTGTAAGAATAAATTAAAGTTTCGGTTGTATTTATATTAATCCATATTTGGTGAATTCTGCGGGAATTATATATGGTATATTAAAAAGATTTGGTGAATCTCATGTGATTATATAAGGAATATGTTTAAGTGTCAGCGAATCAAACCTCAATAGACTATATACATTGTAATTTCCAAGGTGAATATGGCCCTACGATTAGCACGAAGGTGTCATGGAAATTGGCGAAATGGGTCCTCACACATAGTGATCATGTAATGGGGTTGGAGAAATGGGTCCTCACACGTAGAGACCATTTAATGGAATTGGAAAAATGTGTCCTGATACATAATATTGTTTTAATAGTATTGGCAAATATACAGGTGATTTAGTACTTGCTTCCGAAATTCCAGGCAAAAATATTAGTCGGCCCATTTGAAAAGTGTAGTTTGTTATGGCAAAAATCTTACTTCATTGATTCTCATAAAATAAATGGATGGTGAAATGGATATGTATTCGACCGATAATACATAAAATCTAAGTGATCTGACCACCCTTTTGGATGTGATTTATTTGCCAATTGGTGAATATTCGCCACTAAAAAAATCTCTAAATTTGGGTATAGTGAAGTTGGGAGGAAAATGGCTCATTTGTAATGACTAATCAAATGGATAATGACAAACCTCCTCCAAGGAGAAGGTTTTCTTAGTGTGACCAAATGTTAAATCGGCTACTTGTTGTTGTACCTCGGCAATTTTAAGCTCCATAGTTGTTATGGGTGTTGGAAGAGTTTCCTATTCCACTAAGGGTGGTTATTGTTGCCCATAGGGAATATTGTAGTTGAATCCATAGGAATTGGTGTTATATGGGTCATATGATTGATTTGGGTCATATGATAGATTCGGATTAGATTGGGTTTGGTTGTTTTGATTTTGCATATGTGGAGGTGGTGCTAGATAAGAATGTTGGCTTTGTGATTGTTGTGGTGGGATGATGAAAGAGTTTTGTCATTGATATTGTTAAGGAGGGGTGATGAAAGGATTTTGTGGAGGAAAGTTGAATGTTGTTGGATTTTATTGTGATGGTGGAATATAACCATAGGAAGTTTGGTTTTGACAATGTTGAGAGTTATTGAGATAGGTGTTGGTGAGATTAAACATGGATGATCTTTGCGGTGGAGGGACATAGGTAGATGGGTTTTGAGATAGTTGGGGTTGATTGAAATAGGTGAGATTGAGTGTGGATGATCATTGTGTTGGAGGGATAGAGTTTGTGTTGATGTTTTGGGAGTGTTGTGGGGGAGTGATGATGTTTGTGTTGATGTTTTGGGAATGTTGTGGGGGAGTGATGATGTTTATGTTGATGTTTTGGGAATGGAGGGTTGATGATGTTGGGGGTGGTGTCTGTTGTGACCCTTGTTGCATGGCTACATAAGTGTTTACTAGATTGTAATTTGGTAGAAAACTGTCTCGTGATGGGTGGCCAATGTTCCACTTGCAATTGATATGGGCATTTGTGATATGCTAGGAGGTTGTTGTGTGTTTGATTTAGCTAGAGCAGCTTATCTTGCTAGTTCTGCTTAACGATGAAGAGTCTCTTGTTGTAGTTAATAAATCTCCATAGGAGTCAAGAGTGGTGATATTGGTCTTTTTGCTATTGGATTTTGATTTTGATAGAGGGAATTTTCATACTGAGCATCGGAAGGATTAGTCATTCTCCCTTGTGAGACTTGTTCAGATATGGGAGTGGATACGATTGACATAGTTTGAATAGCAGTCATAGTGTCATGGGATGTGCTT
Source organism: Cunninghamia lanceolata (assembly GCA_027924645.1). Classification (NCBI taxonomy): domain Eukaryota; kingdom Viridiplantae; phylum Streptophyta; class Pinopsida; order Cupressales; family Cupressaceae; genus Cunninghamia; species Cunninghamia lanceolata. The sequence continues at coordinate 3,632,123 of BSBN01000771.1, forward strand.
TGCTCTTTAAGATTAGATAGATCAAAGTCTTGGGGCAGTTTAGCTCCTTGTTCGGCAAGTAAACGAAAGAAATGATCTTGATTCTCACTAAGGAGTTTGTCAAATGCGGCTATGGCTCTAGGATCTTGCATGATTTCATCAAGGTCTTATCTATCTTCTTGAGAGGATTGACCTTCTTGAAAGTTTTTCTCTTCTTAAGATGGGACTTGACCTATGGTGTAACCGGGTGTAGCAAAATCATGAGGCATGCCAGTAGTAAATTGAGTTACATCTATCAAAGGGACATTATTTTTTTCAGGATTGGTTGGTTTGTCATGTTGCGATCTGTTTTGAAAATTGGTTGGTCTGTTAGTTGGTGTGTGGGGAGTACCTTTTTGAGACATGGTGGAATGACTTGGTTGAGGTGTATGAGGAGGTGATTTGTGTTTCTTTGGGGTAGTTTGCTTAGCCTTCATAGATTGTTGGAGTCTAGTGGTTACCATAAGATATACTAAGATAAGATAGTTTGATTGATTTTAGACTCAGAGGTAGATGTTTGACCCCAAAAGGTGTGATTTTACTGAGATTGGGCAAGATAGTTTGATGAACAGTTTACTGTACCAAAGGTGCTAGACTGTGCTGCAAAGGCACGGGACTATTATACCAAAGGCGAGTTACTATGTTTCAGAAACGCTAGACTATGTTTTCAGAGGCACTGGACTATTATACCAAAAGTGAGCTACTATGTTTCAAAGGTGCTGAAATGGTGTTAGTGATGTTTATGAGGCAAATTTTGATAGATTTGGATTGGTTTTTTTTAGTCTTTTCTTTGACAAGAGAAAAAACAACAAACAAAGTGGCAAAAAGGATTGACACAACAGATAGTGTATGTTCTAGGCTCATGAAAAAGCCCAATGTTTCCATGGGTATTTAGATAATTGCAAACAATTCAAGCACTTTTATCCCTAGAGACATGGTTTCATTGCGGTAGATCAGCTCACAACTTAGTTCTCTGTCGACCAAATGTCATTCCATATAGGTGTCATACATTTATATCTTTACGAGAGACGATAGGTAGGGATATCTCACCCTCCCCTCGCAAAGCTACAAGTAGGTCACAAGAGCTTATGCTAGTCAAGGAAATACTATCTCTTCTCAAGGGATTCAATGGTGAGTAATCTTGGGGGTTTATACCAATTTCCCTTGCACTGATGATTACCGCAACATTTAGAGGTGAAACAAGTAGTCACTATCTAGATGGCTCTTAGTAGCTTTGAGGGACCAATGCCTTGCGAGGATGTGGCAAGCTACTAAAAGCTTTAACTAATCTTACTAAGAGTATCAAACACTTCACACAATGTGAAAATCCTTTTCACAAAGTGCTAGTACACCTTTTTTTGATTTGGCATCGTAAGGCAAGGCTGACACTAGTTAGGACTTGGCTTTTGCCTTATCCGTCTTATATAGTGGTTCAAAGGAAAACTCTGCTTAGGGTCATCCCTTTTGGATAAAGTACAATCCAAAAGTAGGCCCTTCTAAAGGAATAACTAAAAGTAAGCTCAAGCATGTCAAACAAAGGTTCAATTATACCATTATAAGAAAAATAAGGTGCAACTAGATTAGGCACACACACGATTGTAGTTGTTAATTGTCCCTTAATAAATTGAAGTGTTTTGCATTCATGTCCATTGTCCCTTAAGAAAGCAATATGTTCCTAAGACTTAGATTGCAAAAGATGATTGTTCAATTGTCCCTTAAGAAAGTAATATGTTCCGAAGACTTAGATTGCAAAAGATGATTGTTCAATTGTCCCTTAAAAAAGCAATATGTTTCTAAGACTTAGTGTGATGGATTTTTTGTAATTTCTTCAAAGCTCCTCCTGCATGAACACGTTAGAAAAACCCATTTACTTTGTTTGAGTAATAAGAAGCTATAAAAGTTGGATTAGTTCCACCAAAAAATCAATAGTTAGTAAAAACAAATCAATTTAACCAAAAGAGCTTTACTGTATTACCAAAGGCACATTATTGTATTACTGAAAGTGTTGCACTATTCTACCAAAGACATGGTATTTCTATCCAAAGGTGTCTTATTGTTATACCAGAGGCACGTTACTGAGCTGCAAAAGTGTGCTACTATGGTGCGAAGGTAGGGCACTATTCCATATCTGAAAAAAACTCAATATTTTGTCAAAAAGCTAGATTTGAAAGATGATGTCATGATTATAAGATGATCTAGAATGTTTGATAAGGCAGAGATCTGCAACTAATGATAAGAATTTGATAAGTTAGAAATAGTGCAAAATCAGAAAACTAAACAGAAACCCTAGGAAACCAAAGGCGCTATACTGTTGTTGCAAAGGCACGGGACTGCAGACCAAAGGCACTTTACTATGCGCCAGAGGCGTGTTATTGTCACCTAAAGGCACTTTGAAGTGCTACAAAGGTGCTTTACTGTGTTGAAAAGGCACTTTTTTGTGCTCGATTGCGAATTTCTGTACTGTACTTCAAAAAAATAAATTTTCTAAAAGAAAAATAGCGATTAGTGGTCCCACCGGGTGTGCCAGAATGTGTATAGAAATAAAATCAAGATCGAATGATAATCAAAACAATTAAATAGTCAATAAGTTCAATCCTATAACATCAAGATAACGATCTAAGCAAATAACCAAATAATCAATGAATAACACAAAACAATGAAAGCTTTCACCTAGATTGTATTGGTATCTTAGTTGAATGTGGATTGTTGTTTAAATTGGGAAACCATGTTTGCAACAAGTAGATATAGATTGTGTTTGTACTCAAAGTGCTCAATGATGCGATGTATGTTCAATGCACTATAAGGAGGCAAAAGCTCAAATGATCGAAGAGGATTTGTTATGAGATGAGGGGGTTTATATAGGTTCCAATGAAGATCGATCAATGGTCTAGATAATTCAATGGAATCAATGGATGAGATAAATCTAGAATTCATGATGAATGTGCACCTAACATGTGTCACACAAAAAGATATTTTTGTTTGGGTTAACTGATTGATTTGGCTAAAAGACATGGAATAGACATGAGATAGATTTCATAAAAATAGAAATGTTTTTTCTAATTTATGAGTTGGTGATAAAAACAATATTGATTAAGTCAATCAACTCAACTGATGATTTTCTTTTTGCATGATTTGAAAAAATAAATAATAAATTATTTAATTTTGTGTGCATGATGAACAAGATTTATTTTTAGAAGAATTGGAAGATAAAAAAGCAAATTAAATAAATAAATTTATTTAATTGTTTGTGCATGATAGAAAAAATAGATTAGATTTGAAGATTTAAATAAATTAAACAAATAAATTGATTTAATTTATTTTGCATGATGAAGGATAAATAAAATATTTGATTTTATATTTTATTTTTAGAAGAGAGATTCAATTTAAATAAATTTGAATGATTTATTTAAATTTGGAAGAACAATTGATTTGATTAATAATTTAGAAATTATTTAATTATAGATAAGAGGATATAAGTGATAAACTAATTAAATAATTAATTTATTCAATTGATGTGGATTTGAAGTTTGAAAGAAGATAATGATTTAATTAAATAATTGAAAATATTTAATTTTGGAAAAAATAAAGTTGATTTTGATGAAATTAATTAAATAAATAGAATTTATTCAATTAATGTTGACAATAGGAGATTTGAAAGAATTTGATGATTTTGATAAAATTAATTAAATAATTTGATTATTTAATTAACATTGAAATGCAGGTGATTTGATGAAATGCAAATGATGAGATGACATGGTCATTTTTAGGTGTCTATATGGCCTTTTCTCTGGAGGAAGCCATAGAGTGAATAGTTTATGCCACAATAATAACCCCATCCAAAATCTGTCTACCAGCAACAAAGCCACCTTGCTATTCAAAAATTAACCTACTTAACCAAGGCTTCAGACATTTTGCAATCAGCTTTGTAATTATCTTATACACCACATTGCATAAGGTAGTTGGCCTAAAAAGATCCAAAGAATTGGCACCTTCCTTTTTAGCGATGAGAGATAGAAAAGTGGCATTCATGGCCTTCAGCATTTTCTTATTCTTACGAGATCCCTGGACAACCTCAAGTAGATCCATTTTGATCACCTCCCAAAATTCTTGGAAGAACAACACTGGGAACCCATCTAGCCTTGGAGCTTTTCCTTTTTTCATCTAGAAGACAATATCTTCAAGCTCCTGCAAAGAAATTAGATTAAGAAAAGATTCATTCATTTCCCTGGTAACAAGAGACGGTATACTAGTGAGAATTACAACTTCATCCTCATCCACTGGAGGTGAATTTTCAGAGAGCAAAGCAAAAAAAAGAAAACAACTTCCTTCGAAATCCCAGCAAAGGAAGAGAGAAGAACCCCCTCTGAAGATAAAATAGAAGAGATAATATTACCATGCCTTCTGTCCTTAACCAAGTTATGAAAGAAGTGTACCAATCTCCCTCCTAGAGCCAATCAATCTAGGACTTTTACTTTTAGAAGATTTCCTCTTTTAATTCCCATTCTTCAACTTCCTTCATCACAGTAGCTTCTAGCTTGCCATTTTCTTCAGTGAGACCCTGGTCGCGAATCTAATGAGTGATAATGTCCAAGTGAGCTTGTGCATCCTACTTAGCTTGAAAAATATTACCAAATTGTTGCCCATTCCAGTGTTTCAGCATATACTTAACATATTGGAGTCTCTTAGAGGAGTTCATTGTAGTACCATGCTCTAGCTTCTCGAGATGCCACCAACCAGAAACCAAATCATGGAGAGACCCATCTGTAAGCCACATGAACTAAAATTTAAATGACTGCTTTTTAGGATACCAGGATAATTTCGCTGCAAGCTTGATCTACTAATGATCAGATTCTCACCAATCCAAAATCTCAGAGCTAATCAACCACCTATCACCAACCCAAAAGATAGACACCAAGAATCTATCTAACCTTTCTGATATAGTAGCTTCTCCACTTCTCCTATTATTCCAAGTAAACACCCCATTGGTAGGCTTAATATCAACCAAGTTCAAAAGAGCAACATTATCCCATAGGAGATCTAAAGAAGGATCTAGACGAGCACTATCACCCCTCTTCTCCTCTAGTGAGGAGACAACATTGAAGTACCCCGCCAAAATCCAAGGGAGAAAAGGATCTCAAGAATGCACATATCAAACATGAGCCCATAGCTGAATCTTACCAAGGAGATCAGTAGGAGCATAAATGTTGAAGAGAAGAATTCTCTCACCTAACTCCACACTGGAAGCAACAAGAGAAATAGAATACCTGTAGGAGAGCCACTAGATCAGACTAACTCTACGCAGATCCCATAAATAGGCAACCCCACCAAAGCTACCATTCGCTCCCACACACTGACACTAACCCTTACCCACAAATCTTTAAAGCCACATTCATCATACTTTAAACTGATATTTTAGTTTCCTGGAGGAACACCAAATCTGGAAAATGAACACGAACCAATTCCCGAATAGCCTTTTGTCTAGGGATGCTATTCATACCACTCACATTCCAAGAGAGCACAATCATCACTGAGGTTGGGAGAAGTGAGCATCAATAGTCCTCATTGATCCAGACTCAACCAATGTCTCACCAATTAACTTAACCTTTTCCTAGTCCTTCTTCCTTCCAACCTTAAGAGGTTTCTTAGGAGCCCCTTTTTTGGGGGGGTTTTTCTATAAACCCAAAGCAACAGAAGAAGCCTTATTTTTAATTGGTTCGACAACATTCCTCTCAATGGGGTGACCAGAACTAGTAACCACAAGACCTTCCATAACTTATAGCACCAAACCCATCTCTCCCTGAATAGACCTAGAGGTGGGAAGATTAGTGTCAGGTAAAAGCACAATAGTGTGTCACACTTTCAGCCAAATAAATAGTTCTGAGTAGATAGTTTATGGGAAATAAGTTTATCCCCAAAACCATGTTGCACCTATGTGATGCTTACGTGGTTGTACATTTTTGGGTGGAATGTTATCAGGTAGTAAGTTTACGCCCTGTTAGGTTTTGGGTGGAACCATAGAAAATAAAAATAAAAAAAGGTGAAAATGTCATTTTTGCCCAGATTGATACAATTTTGAAGTGTTCCACCTAGAGCCCACAATAGCTAGGGAGCCGACAGGCTTGTCAACTGTACTGTGCCACCTATAGGTACGAGGATGCAACTTCCAACTAGTTAACTTACAACTACCGACTACAAAAACTCTTCTCACAATGTATTTAATACAAAACCCTAATTCTATTATGACATGGCTAAGTATAAGTAAATCATATAAAAATTATATATCATGATAATCCTTTTATGATTTTTTATAGTTTGATCAAAATCTCTCCTTTCATATGATACAGTCTTTTTAAAAATGACTACATACAACTATAAAAGGTTAGTGCTTAAATATGATAGAACTGCATAGTTGTATTTAGGTATTTTTACTGTAAAATACAATTGAAATTTTTAAAAGACTGTATCATATGAAAGGAGAGATTTTGGACAAACTGTCAAAATTCATATAGGATTAAATTTGTTAAAAGATTGTATCATTATGAAAGGAGAGATTTTGGAAAAATTGTCAAAATCATATAGGATAATGGACCATTGAGCCTTTCAAGTTTTTTGAGATAGAAACATTTGTTATAGTCCATCTCTTTGATGTGATATTGTTTAAGCTCCCTAACTCCTGATCTGTAATTTGAGTCTCTAAATGCTTACTATAAGCCCATGCACCTTGTTCTATTTTAGCCATAGTCACAAACAATATTTTGGAAGAGACAAGCGAACCTGAAAACTCTTGCACATAACCTAAATTTTCACAGTAGTTCTCTGTTTATAGATAAATTATGATAATGGAGCCTTTATGCACTAAAGTATGGACTCTACAAAATCAACATTGAATTAAGGAAAGGGTAGAAGGCTAAGAACTAAGATATTTGAAGTAGGATGAATTTCTTGAATGTACATGTCTAGTTAGCCCATATATTGATCAGCCAAAACTCCAAATTAGAGGCATACTTTTGTACCTTGTAAAGCAACCAGTTTGGTTTAGATGCAATAAAATCAACTTTGACAAAGTAGGGGGTCAAAAGAATCCCAAGACCACATGGGGCCTAAACTAATTCTATGAACAAACCTTTCTACCTACACCTATTTTCTTCTACCCATAGCTTGCTTTTTGATTAGGGATTCGATTTGGGATATTCTCAAATTCTCCATATTTTCAAAGTTATTGTCTTTCCCCATGATTTTCTCCTCTACCTCAAAAGTAAAATCTTCCCTCGCCTATATAAGAATATCCTCAACCATTGAGTTTAGAAAACCAACATCAAGACTCCCAACCACCCCTTCATCACTAAGGACTTTATTAGGGGTGATATTCTTAATAGCCACCTCTATGTAGGATTCCTTCCTTTCCAAGGATTGAAAATAAACAATTGGCATCTATTGAACATCATTGCTTTATCTTGATGTAAATGTGGATCTGAACTTGGCTATGTATTTGAAATATGTGCACATACTTGAAACCTGCTTGCCTTGGTGTATTTGACCCACAATAACAAATTTAGTATTTAAGAACACGTAGGTTGTTTCATGTTTTATTCTCCAAGTGATGTGCCTTGATTTGATATAAATGTTTAGATTGAGTGTATTTAATTTTTTAATTTTAAATGTTTTTAGTTTTGTTAATTTAAATGTAAAAATTGAATGTATTTTCATTTTATAAATTAAATGGATGTTTAAATTTTTTTTAATGAAAAAATTTGCATACATGGCATATGATAATGCATCTCATCATAGTGATGCTCATACACATGATAGTGAGCATAATAGTGCTAATGCACATAGTGTTAGGAGTGACTTATATGCTGCCACTCTCGATAGACTAAATAATGCTTTGACATATTTAGATCAGATGATCCATGGTACACCAAACCTATCTAACAGAGACAGGTTGGTGGGGATTTGTTGATCATTATGTTAGTCATAAACAAACATAGAATAAAAGTTACACAACAACCTTTACTCATCTTGAAAGATATGATGAATTTGAATAATTCATGATCCCAAGTCTCCCTTGATTAGTTCATAATCTACTGATGTTACTCAGTGGTTGATGTGTGTTGTTGTTTTCCATTCAAGGGGCCTTACGTTGATCAGTAAATTCTATTTCCTATAAAGATGCTACATAGAAAGGTTACTCTACACAGTATATTTCTTCAAATAGTGTGTCTGTACTTGGATCTTTGTATGATATTTATCAATTGAACATGCTTTAACTCTAAATATGCTATGTATTTTCAATCTTCTACGAGATGTCAGAATATTCCATGTTATTTGCTTCTGATTATCTGTTATTTGCAATTATGGTGATGAAATGTTATGAAATTGAAAGAAAATTAAAAAGAATACTTCAAACTTTGGTGAATCTTAGCTATTGAACCACATACACACTTGATACAGTCATGAGGAGAAGAACTCAAACCATATTTTCACCAAGATGTTCCATAGCTAGATACAAATGATGCTAACTTCAAAGGATGAGGAATGAAGACAACACATGCAGACTGATAAGCACTCCAATAGACATAGCTAATCAAAGCATGTATCAAGAATTCAAACATAGACTACTCAGGATTTACAATGATTTGTAATCAAATGGTCTTCTCTTTCATTAAGTATGCAAAAACATGTATGTTTACAATAAATTTGAAATAGGTCCTGATATTTCAGCAATCAAATTTCAATTAAGCTTCTGAATGTTCAAAATATGGCATCCCTGCACCTTTTATAGAATAAGGTGAGGGAGCAGTTACAAATGACCTATGGTCAAGATTTATCAATTAAAATCAACGTTGGATATTCCTTCTTTGACTTAGTCAACTATCCTTCATGTGGCATAGGTTGCTAGCTGGCAACCATCTGGGTAACTTATTTTCTTCTAAGTACTTGATGCATAACTTGATGCATATGTCGCTTTGGAGATGCATCCTCTTTCTAGTCTTCGGGTCCTTCTTCTTTATCATGATCATCATGATCATCACTTTCTGTATCGTCATCACCTTGATGAATACCCTCCTGTATATGGACCTTCATTATCGTCCTGATATTTTCATAGGCTTCCACTATCTTATCAACCTCCCCACCATCTTGAGTTTTGGCTTTAGCAATGGCATGCTTGTGAACTTGAAATTTATCTCTGAGAGTCTCCAATTTACCTTTCCTGTCACTTAATGTTTCATTATAATTCTCCACCCAGACTTTGATCCTCCTGATCTTATTCATCGCCTCTTCTGTTAGGTGGGTGAGAGGATCATCAGTCATCGGGTGAAAGTTATCATACAGAGCTTTTATGGCAAAGTCTGTATCTTGGTTTTCAATTTTCCCTTCTACTTTTCCTTCTAGGGCTTCCAGAACTTATGCTTCATATGACATCATGATGTGTAGTTTCACACTGATATCTCTTAACTTGCTGCTACACTTCTTCAATACATCACATTCAAACCTGATGTCTTTATACCAAATATCCACTAGCATGGTAGTGTTATTATTCAAATCTGATTATTTATCAGGACCTGAGGATTAATCCTCTTTATTTCACTTAGAGCACCTAAGGCTTTTTCTAACTGGAATGATCTTCTACCTGTTTCATTCTGTATTTTACCAACTTTCTTCTTTGAGGTACTCAAAGCATTCCACCTCTGTAAAGAGGCTCTCACTACTTTCTTAGCTCCTGTGAGTGCTGATAACATCCACTTCCTCATGACCACTAATTCATGCTTCATAAGGTATAACTTATTAACCTCCTCTTGAGAGATAACAGTCAATGGGACTGCCTGATCTGATGATGTACTGTTAGGGTTAATCAACCCTTTTATGTATGAATGTAGCTTAGCAATGTGCTCTTTATGCTGCTTATTTTTTTATTTTTCTTTCTTCACCCTTTGGGTTAAAAAATCAATTATATCCTTCCCTTCTTGACCCTCCTGGTCTTCATTGGCAAACCCCAAGTCAACTGTAGTGATCTGGAATTCTTCCAGGGTGATTTTGCCTTTCTCTTTTTCAACAGTGGGAAGTGCTACTTGGGCGGTCCTTCTACCTATAGCAGGATCTCTTCTAATAGCTGAGGTTAACCTGGCTTTCCTCTTGGGTTTCATGATTGTCTCTACAAACAATGTTGAAACATCAAATTCTTGAATCTCAAATCCTTGTTCCGTACCTATTTCTTTCTCAAGCCATTGAGGTACTTGATCTCTAGATCTTTGTTGTCTACCATCATCATGTTCACCTCGGTCTCCTATATATGTCTCTATTCTAAGTGGAGAAGGTGACTTGCTTATTTCTTCCTCATAATGTTCTTCATGAGGGTGATCTTGTAACATTTCTTCCTCCTAAGGAGCTTCTTCTTGCGGTGGAGGATCATCTATTGTATCCATATGATGATCTTGTACTTGATCCTACACCTCTTCTTCTATTTCATCCACCTTATTATGTTCCTCCCCTTGAGGCATATTTGTATCCATGGATGTCTTTGTGTTTAATCATAGTGCATCACCCTAATCTTGGGCTATATTTTGTTTCGCACCTGAGATACTGACCTATGGTGTCTTAAGGTCTTGATGACCTGATGTATCCTTATCTCCTGCGGTATGTTGGGTCCGGACAGCATCATAACCTGATATGTCTTTATCCCCTCCGTCCTTTTGTTGGACTTCAACTATTTTAGGCTCATCAGGTATATCCTATTGTTGCAGGCCTATATCCAGAGTATCACTCTCTACTTCTGTCTGCTTCACTGCTTCAACATTTTCTATCACATTAGGTTCACCTACTTTGTTTTCAGGTGTCATATCCTCCCTATATGTCAAGTCAATCATTGGAGGGCTGGTTACCTAATCTACTAATTTATCTAGCCAGATTTGTTAGGCTGCCCTCTCTGGGCTATTTTCTTTCTCTTCTTGCTCTGTTTGCTTCAACTCTTCTAGTACCACCATCTATGTTGATGGGGTCCCATGTGGGGTCATGCAAGTACTAGAAGCAAGTGTTTCGATCTGTTGAGAATCCATGTTTTGTACCACCTCATCATCAGACAGGTCAACAGTGTCCTCCAAAGAGAAAGTACCACCCTGACCTGCACTAGAGGGTTCTTTTGCTTGCTCCTCAGCCTTCTTAGTCTTAAACTGTATAATAGTTAGAAGTGGCACATCATGTTGCATTTCTTTTCTAAACACTCCACTACCAGCTCCCCTTAATACTATGGGGTCATTTCTTATCTCACCCCTCATGGATTTCCTTTGTTAGGTGGTGATGTCACTAGGGGTGCCTTCCTCTTCCTGGTGACCATCATGGGGTCATCTCCTGCAGGCTCCTCGTTTAATGGCTCCTCTTCAATAAGGATATCCTCCTCCGCATTTTTCTATGAGGTTTGGCCTTTATCTTGTATTTCTGCAGTCTCTACAACCGGCCTTAGGATCTTTTGGTCTTTTGTTTATCCATTAGAGGTAGTGCAGATGAGGTTGATTCCTATCTTGATGCAGATGCACTTTCAGCTGATATGGCAATTCTCTCAATTATCCCCCCTTTAGGACTATCATCAGTCCTCTTTCCTCTGGGGGTCCTTTTCCTTGTTTCTAAGTAGGCAATCTCTCTCCATTAGATTTTCTCTATTCTCCAAGAAAGTCATCATATTTCTCATCAGGAATCTCCTACATTTTTCTCTTGTTATCCATTGTGATGGCTACACCTTTCTTCTTTAGTGTATTTATTTGTTCATTTACCCATTATTAGGTCAACTGCAGCACCCCACCTGTAAACTTATCCAATGAAATGTCTTCAGGCTGTGTTAGGTTAGGGGCTGAGATGGTGTCATTATACACCTTATCTTCATATTCATTTGACATTGTCTTGCCATCATCCTTCTTTAATTGTACAGGCACTGGAATATAGTCAAATGTCTTTATCTAGTTTAGGGTGAGCCTTTGATATTTTCTTCTTCTTACTTCAGCCTCATCCTCACAATCAGTCCAAAAATCTTCGAAGTGCTTCTGATGTATGGGCTTCCCCATTATCTTATGAATTCTACCATAAGGATCATATCATCTGGCCAATGGAAATGGTTGTAGGTACATCAAGTTTAGAACCCCTATGACCTTCTTTATGCTTTATGAATCAGGGCACATGTACCAACCTATAGATACTTGAAATAATATAGGAGGTATTTTCTTCTATGCTTTATATGCATCCAGTGTGGCAGATATCTGTCTCAAAAACTCCATCAGGACTACACCATCAGTAGGGTACCTGGGTAACATGAATGGTTGTCCTTCAAAACCCTCTATTCTGATATAGGAAAAAGTGGCAAACTGGATGAACCAGGCACCATGCTTGTATATAACTTCTTGAGCCTCCATGCTCAATCTCTTGGTTCTATCCTCCTCCATAGTTCTAACTAGATTCATAGAAAATGCATCATTCACCAATTTGTAATTAAGGAGATAGTTTCTTCTTTGTAATTGAGGATAATGATCCCATATATGGGCATCATCTATACTGCCACCAATCTTTCCAACTATGGTCAGTGCATCAAATGTTCCTTTGTAAGCACATGAATAAACAACATATGAAGTCATGTGGAATGAGCATTCTAGGCCTCCTAAGTTCATCATCTATTCATCTAAAGCATCACTAATGATCTTAGCCCATGATGGCTTATTATCTGTATAGAGACACATCTGGATGATTCCAAACATCCAATTCTTGAAACTCCCAGCATTAGGCTGGCCTGTCATCCTGCTGAGCAGGGTAATCATATACTGATATTCTTCATCAAAATCAAATTTATATAGATTCACTGGCAATTTGGCAAAGGCAGTGTAGGTGCTGTTCTTAGACCTCCATTGGTATATCCTCTCTCTAGCAGTCTTTTTATTATTTTCATATTCAGTTTCCAGTTTGTGTAGATCCATATTGACTACCATCTTTCCAACTGGGAGATTAAAAGTAGCTATGATCCCTTTGATTGACAAGTCTACATAAACCCTTCCATGTTTCTCCACCCGCCTTGTCTGAGGGTTGTAATTTCTGGCACATTCCACTATTAGTTCTGGGGTTTCCATGGCATATGGAAATCTAGTCGCATGCCACATTCTTAACACGAATATGTTATCCAATAGGGTATTATCTTTATCATCACTCATCTTGGAAGACCATGCTACTAAATCTGTTTCCCCATGGTGAGTGTCATCAATGACGCCATACTTGAACTGTATCCCTTCAAGTTGAACATACATGGGCTTAAGAAATTCTGCCCCGGACCTGTTTCTCCTGACGTTCGCCATGGATTCCTGCAATGCACAGGACTAGTCTTACCATAATATCCATATGCATTCATTGATACTACACTATACAACTACGGCATCATGTACATTATATTCATTAACTCTTCATGATGTTCATATTTATAGAATCAAACCACTAAAAAAAGTTGTACTACCTGGACATGCAGAAAATGACAACAGGAGGTTTTTTTTTTAAGTACTTACCTGGTAATGCTTATCTCCTAGATTAGGCTGATGATTATGAAAAAGGGTATCAATTACTGATGATCACGGGTTCCATTATGCTGCAAGCTATATGTCCATTTACAGGTAGCTTGTATGAGGGTTTGACTCTCTGCTCTATAAATTCTTGTTTCTTCGCAAGGTAAATAAAAATAACCTTGCAAACTTACCTTTAACCTTCTTCGTAGGGCAGATTAGGGCAAAACCAAGTGAAATCAAATAAAACCATTGATCTTCTGTACAAAATCCACAGATGTTGTCAGGTGTTTTTAACGTATTCGCAGTTGGCAAGAATTCACCTACTGCATTTATGTGCATTAAATATTACGAGGCAAGATGAGGGGGTGATCTTAAGAAGATTAGGTGATATTGGTAATATGACCTTCCGCCTTTGAGCGGCAAAACTAATGTCAAGGAATCAGGTGATGTTGAGAATATCGGGTCATGATTTTAAGATCAGGTGATATTTAAAATGTGACCCCTCAAAACTAAAGTGACCCTCTTTCGAAAGATTAGGATGATGTCAGCATGTAAATGACTTTGTCTGAACATTGTATTAAAATGATATCATTGTCATATTGTTGGAAAGGGTGATCGATGAATACATACCTCTACGAGGTAAAAAGAATGACAACGTCACCATCAGGGTGATTTTCTTTATTTATTAGGGTTAGATGACGTCATCATCATATTGGTGATAGGGTGATATTTTGCGATAGGGTGATATTTATAAGATCGGGTGATATTCGAGATATCAGGTGATATTTAAAATATGATCCCCACAAAATATATGAAGTTGTTTGACTAGCAGACATAGTTATCACCTAAAATTGACATCCAGAGTTTGTGGACCAAAGATTGTCGGGTGATAAAATTGCATCAGGGTGATCTTACCTAAGGTGACTGATGTTAAGAAATATATACCCCCCCGGAATATCATGTTTGACTAGAACTTTGACTTACCATAACTTTCTCCCCTTAAGGAATTTCAGGGTGATCAAAAGGACAAACCTGCATGGAATTTTATCTACTTTCCAAATATGAGGTTACTAATATGAAATACTAACTTTGACAAACTGACCTCATCATGATGACTTATCCACCCCTTATGTAGGGTTACTTGCCTGACTTACTTTTACCAAACCGTCAAAAAATAGAAAAATAACACAAGCCAAAGCAGCAAAATAGTTGGGTCCCTGTTTTGTCAAGTCAAAATGGGGTGTGATGTGTAACCACACAACAACTTGCCACCAAAGAAAACAACTAAATTCCATTGATTCAAGTGATGTGATCACGTTCTAACATAGTATTCTAACTCTCTTTAAGCATAAGCATTATAATCTTTCTGAATGACAAGGTTTTCATCATGGCAACAGTGCTAACAAAGGATCAAGTGTGTGCAAATGATTAATTATCCTCATCTTGAAAGCAAGTTGAAAACATGAGTAACTGATGTTAAGCTACATAGTTTGGGAGCATCCCTCATAGCCAACCTGGATAGATCCTTGCTGCCAGTAGGCATCCATAGCCTCGACAAGGTTATCTATACAATCCCCCTAAGTAGAGCCCCACTGCCAGCAGGCATCTATAGCCCTGGTAGAGTTACTTAGATGGCCTAATTTTATTATATTTTGGATTTTCAATATCTATCTTTCTATATTCATATGATGTCATCATGTGAGCTTAGTGTACAAGGTATGGTCACTCGCTGATTTAGGTTGGAGATTGTATTGGTATCAAGGGAGTCCCTTTGGATTTTTCACTTAACACCTATACTTGTGTGTTCAACAAACCCAAGGCTGTTAGGTAAGTCATTGTGAAAGAGTCACTTTGGCCAAGAAAAGACCCCCTGATGAAAAGATATCACAGACCTAATCATTTGTACTTCTCAAAATGAGTCATAACCTATATATGAATTTGTTCTCATCACTTGAATCTTAACAATTTAGTTATTTTCTTAGGGTGATGAGTTGCATCATCTTGACTAACCAAAACAGAACTCAACAAGCAAGCAAAACAAAAACAACATAACCAAGACAAAACTATACAAACAGCTATACAAATATACACAATGATACACATGACTTACATGAAGCTGACTCGGGCTTGGAAATAATGTTTAAGGAACTCTCCATTAACTGGTAATGGAACATCCTCACCTATCAAGGTTTTAAGCCTATAAGTGTTGTCTCCTAAAATTTCTAAAATTTGGAAGGGACCTATCCAGAGTTTATCAAACTTACCATGATCTCCCTTCTTCTCATGTGCTTTGTCCCACATTAGGACTAGATCTAAAATTCTAAAAGCTTTGACCCTGGCTCTTTTGTCAAACCAGCATTTGACAACAGCCTAATGTTTGGCAAATTGATCAATTGCCTGACTTCTTTTCTCTTTTAGGTGTATCAATTGAAGCAACTTGACTTATTGGTTATTATCTATGCCCAAGTATTCTTGTGCAAACTGTAGTGTAGGAATCTTTAAGTTAATAGGGAGGATGGGATCCACCCCATATACTAAGTGAAAAGGTGAATTTCCAAATGCAGCCTTATTCCTAGTTCTATCTACCCACAAGGCATATTTCAGTAGGGTGTTCCACTCCCTAGGGTTCTTTTCTATCAACTTTTTTATGATGTTCAGTAAATTTTTATTTGTGGATTCTACTAATCCATTCCCTTGGGGATAGTAATTTGAGGAGAATTTCAATATGATCCCATAGTCAAAAGCCCAGCTTGACAGTCTTGTTGAAGCAAAAGCAGACCCATTATCACATACCAAAGCATAGGGAACTCCATACCTAGTGACTATATTACTTTCCAAAAACCTGATTGCATCCTCAGCATTACATGTCTTATTGCTGACAGCCTCATTCCACCTAGTACAATAGTTAGTAATAGTTAAAACATACCTGTGGCCTGAAGATGATGGAGGATTGATTGGTCCTATGAAGTCCATTCCCCATTGAGCGAATAGACACATCTCCATCACTGGCTGCAAAGGTTGAGCAACATATCTTTCTTTGTTTGCAGCAACCTGACACATGTGACAACATTTAATATGCTCAGAAGTATCCTTAAAAATTGTGGGCCAATAGTACCCTGCCCTAAGGATAGCATGAGTGGTGGCCAAGGATGAACCATAGGCAGTCCCAAACTTGTCATATAACTTTGATAACACCTTATCTACTTCTGACCTTTCCAAGCACCTTAGGTATATCCCCTCGTAATTTTTCTTGAAGAGGACTCCTCCTTTCATCATGTATTTCTGTGACCTTATCTTTAAGGCTCTCCTTTGTGAGGCATGTAGTCTCGAAGGACATCTTCCAGTAATTAGGATGTGCTTGATGTCTGAGTACCATTCTCCATTGTCCTTTGCATTTATAACATACTCCTAGCTCATGATATGAGGATCAATCTCTAATATCATCAGGCTCAATGCCTGTCCTCTTACTAACTTCATAAGAGTAATGTCCATATCGTATTCCTAGAGGACAGTGATCCATTTAGCTCTCTTCTCACCTAGTTCGCTCTGCATTAATAGCATCTTCACTGCTGCATCAGGTACCACATCAATCACTTTACTTCTCAAAATATAATGTCTGAACTTCTTAATTGCTTGAACTAGAGCAAGTGCCTACCTTTGAACATCCATGTAACTGAGTTCTGCATCTTTGAAAGGGAAGCTCATGAAGGCTATAGGCTTTTCTTCCTTTTCTTCATTTCTCTATGTCAACACTGCTGCAGATGTATGCTCTAAAGCAAATGAATAGATGTAAAAGTCCTTGGTGTAATCTGGACTAATCAAAATTGGAGCATCAGATATGGATTTTTTAATATCTTCAAAAGCTACTCTAGCTTCTAGTGTCCACTAAATTTTAGCATCCTTCTTGAGCATGGTGTTCAAGGGTCTAACAATTTCTGCAAAGCTAGTGATAAATTTTCTAACAAAATTAATCTTACCAAAGTAAGATTTGAGCTCCTTTTTGCTTCTAGGAAGCTGTATTTTCATGATGGATTCCACCCTTTCAGGATCAATGATGATCCCATTTTTAGTTATCAGGTGGCCTAGTAATTTCCCTATGGTTACCCCGAATATGCATTTCTTGGGGTTTAGGGATATCCCATATTGCTCACATTTCTTAAGCACCCTTCTTAGGTCTTCTACATGGTTTCCTCTATCTTTAGAGAATACTATTAAGTCATCCATGTATATGACTATGCATTTACCAATTAAGCCTCTAAAGGCTATGTCCATCACTCATTGAAACATTGCTCCAGTGTTTATTAACCCAAATGGCATGCGCCTGTAAGCGAATATCCCCCACTTTGTGGTGAATGTAGTTTTCAATCTGTCTATTTTGTCCACCATCACCTGGTTATAACCTAAGAAACCATCCAGAAATGACATCATTTTACCACCGTTCACAATCTACAGGACCTCATCCAAAGAAGGTAAAGGATAATTATCCTTCTCTGAAGCTCTGTTTAAGTTCCTGAAGTCCACACATAATTTGATGTCGCCATTCTTCTTCCTTACTAGAACTAGGTTTGCCACCCATGTGGAGTGTCTGACAGGAAATATGATCATGGCATTGAGCAGTTTCTTAACCTCTTCAAAAATAATAGGCTCCAGTAAAGCATTGATAAGTCTTTGTTTCTATCTAAAAGTCTTAGCATCTGGCTTCAAGGGTATGGTATGAGTGATGACTGATGTGTCATAAGTTTTTAATTCATCATGTGTCTAGGCAATGGCATGGATATAATCTTTGAGATCTTGGGTTATTCCTTCTAACTCTTCTTCTGTACAAACTTTCCCAATCAGGACATTTTTTGTTTCATCATCTTGTCTAATGTTGACCTGTGAATATTATCCTCCATCAGGTTTTGGGAGATCTTTCTATTTTAGCATGTTGTCTAGATCAAATGCTCTTTCTAGCTAAATCATTCCCTTAGGAATCTTATTAGTAGGCAACTTTAAGATTTCTTCTTCTTCCCAAACATGATCATCCATATTTTGCTCATCTATGATCTGTGCATCAAAGACATCCCTATTGGAAATGAAGTCTAGAATATGTTGATCATCATCAAATACTTGGAGGTTAGTTACATTATCTGGCATAGAAGGCACTGATACTAATTCTACTGAAAATCTTTTCAAACCAAATATGGACAGTGGTTCCAAAGCACTTGCAGCTTGGGCTAAGGCATCTTTCCTGTGGTTTTGTTCTCTGGGTACATGGGTGATATTGAATGCATCAAAAGCTTCTATCAAGTCCCACACCCTATGTCTGTAATTGCAAGAGTATATACCTCTTACCTGTCTCACAACTAATTATGAGTCTCCATAGACATGCAGAATTTTCACTTTCTTTTTTAGTGCAAATAGTATCCCATGAATTAGAGCTTCATATTCTATCACATTGTTAGTACATGGGAATTGTAGTCCGTATGCTGCTAAGTAGGATTTTCTAGATGGATCAACAAGATCTATCCCTACTCTAGCTCCTTGTTTTGACTTGGATCCATCAAATCTAAGGATCCATGGATTATCTTCAGCCAAAGGCTTATCTAAGCCTTCCCTTTTCTTTGTAGCTCTGGTAGCTACACCACTTGATATCCATTTCAACTTTAGTATCTCAGCTTTCTCCAACTTCACCTTTTCTGTCTTATGTGAAGCTGAGGCTTCTTTCCTTTTATCGTCAGAAGGTAAATCTTCTGAACTAGGCAACATCTGCCTTTTCAAAATGTGCAAACACAACGAGCAACCAGTTTTTGAATGAGGTGCTTGATGTAACCTACACCAACCTTCAATCAAGACATCTTGTGGAGATCTCTGCTGTTGTGTCATCTTCTGAATCTCGTTTGATAAAAACTCTTCAAATTTAGACAGATTGTTGCCTCTATCTTCATCAGATAACTCATAATCTGATTCTACTAAACAAGAACTCCCTGGGGTGATTCTCTTTTTTCTTTTAACATTACTTTTGTTACATACCAGAATTTCCTACATTGAACTATGAATTTCATCTTGGCATGTACCCTCCTCTATTCTTGTAGAAGACAAACAAACATCAATGTCACTATCACTATCACTGTCTGTAGAACCTACCGTGGATGATGAAGATGATGATGCTGATGCATCATTGTACACTTGTTCTAGCTCCATCATGTCTATGCAGGCATCACAAGTTTTTTTAGAATGTGCCTCATTATGCAACCTGCACCATCCATCAATTAGAATATTATGAACAAGCACTTCTAACAACTGACATCATTTCACCTCTCTAGACAAGTGCATCTCAAAATTCTTGAAATGATCTACCTCATTTTCATTTTCAGGGTTACTATCAGTTTGTACAATTATTTTGTCATCCTGAGGGTCATCATGATGATCATGAACGTCATACATCAGGATTTCTTCTATCCTGACAGTCTGTGGCCTAATGGAGTAAACTCTAGGTTCTACATCCACATACATGATCTCGGTGGTTTTGTTATATTCGGTGATCATGTGCTTCATGTGAGGCTCTGCATCTATCCTTATTTGATTTGGTATTCCCTTCTAGGGCAACCACATATGACTGAAATTGGTGGTCATGTATCCGTTAAGGGTTTTCCACCAGTCTCTGTTGAGTAACATCCCATAGGTATCAGGTATATCAACTACCTGAATATCAATATAATACTGGATTCTGGGATCAGATGCTAGCTGCATGTGAATGTGAGTCAGTTCTCCTACCACACTCACCTTTGTTTTGTCTAATTGTGTCACTTTCTTTAATGACTTTGCAGTATGCAACCCTAAGGCATTGCATATAGACAGGGGCATTACATTGGTAGATGCCCTTAAGTCTACTAAATAGTTGTGAAAATTTTTACTAAACATCCTTATGGTAAGGAGAAAAGGAGGTGACTCACTTTTGTCTCTGTATAAGGTCATGTGGGAGGTTTCTGCAGCCTGAACAGTAGCTGGCACTTTATGTTTAAGATTAACATCTCTAGCAGCATGATCCTTACTACCAAACTGACCTAAGGGATGACTATCCACTCTTGGAGTAGGATCATCTAGTGATTTCATAAATGCTTTCTTGATAGTAGGAGATTTGAGCAACTCTGAGAGTGACAGGCTGATTTTAATCTTTTTCATTTCATCTGCTAGATAAGTGACCAACTTATCAGATTCATGAGGTAGATTCATAGCCTTTGGTGTTGTATTTGGTGATGCTAAGTATTGAGCATTAACCTTGGGAAATCCAGGGTTGTTACTTGCCTTGGGATCAGGAGGTGTGTTGAAATTGTTTGGAGGCAAGGATGTGGTCAAAGCTTGACCAGCAGGCCTGTTTGAATTATTTCTCAGGTTATAGTTATGCTTACCTTGATATTGTTGTTGATAGGCATGTACCTCCTCATGTTCATTTGAGGGCTCATTTTCATCCTCAAAGGGAAAAACATAGTTAGACTCAAAGGCCACGGCTGATTCTTCACATGCCAGGGTGTAATCTTGGTGAGCAGGCATTGTTTGTTGATGAGGATGATTAATGTAACTTTCTAACACTAAGGTAGAATCATATCCACAAGGGACAATTTCATTTCCTTCTACATGAGGTGGATTTCCTGAAGTATTGGAAACTTCAATCTAGAAAATACTAGCAGCAATCCTGAACTAAGGATAGTCTAACTCTGCATGAGCATTGGTGTTATGTATCCTGCACCAATTAGTAAGGGCTTCTTCTGCAAGGTTCACTCTAGTAGTCTATTTGGGTTCACTAGGAGGTTGATTGTCTAGGGGTGATGGCAATGAACCATTATTTGGTCTAGTGTTCCACACTCTAGGCTATCTAGGAGGATTATTGTTGCCATTATTGTTGTAGTTATTGTTGTATCCCCTATTAGGATAATTAGGTCTGTCATTTGCATAGCCTCTATTCTGATTTGGTTGAGAATAGAAGTTATGACTCCTCAGATGAGTGATCTTAGTAGTAAGTTTCCTTAACTGTGCTAATATTTCCTTGATTTCTTCTTTCTCTTCCTGAACCTTGGCCACTACATTCTCTATTTGGGGCTTGAAAAAGGAAGATCCATTATTATTGTTGGACTGATCTACAACCTGAGGCACTTGTGTTTGTCCAGGATATTGTAACATTTGGCCATTTCCATTTGGAGGAGGCATGATACTAAGTGGAGGTATTTGCAATGGACTAGGCATTGCAGCTAGAGGTATCATGGCTCCATTAGGCTGTTGTTGGGTAGGATAGCTTGGATAACCGGGGAGTGTGGGAAATGCAATATTAGGAGTAGGAGTAGGAATCAGCTGCTGACTGACTTTGATAGCTTCTTCAAAAGCTCCTGTCAAAGTTGTAACATTAGGATGTGCTCTTCTGATGAACATGGAAGTTAAAGGATCCAAGGCTGAATAATATATGCTCCTAGCAGCTTCATTTGCTACAACATAAGGTGCAACTAACTTAGATAGCATCTTCTGGAACCTAGTGTTGAAGTTAGCAATATGTTATCCTTCAAATCTTTTGATTGTGGAAAACAAATGGTAGTTCATTGAAGGATCTATGGGTATTTTGATCCTATCCTTGAAAGCTTTCTCTAAGGCAGCCCATGAATTGATTGAACCCTGACCAAGACTAATATACTAGTTATAAGCCTCTTCCCTTAAGGAAAATGGAAATAACCTGCATATAATGTCTTGATGCCCAATTATAGACCTACAACAGGCTTCCTTGAAAGTTCTGATGTGATCATCAACATCCTTATATGGATGATACTTTGGACAAATTTTATCAGGATTCTTTGGCAAAGCATGATATGCTGTGAAGGTCAAAGGTGATTCTGCTGTAAAGAAAGACATTACAACTGGTGGAGGTTTAACCTGAGGTATGACTGGTTGAGATTGGACCTGAGGTGTAACAGGTGGTCCTGTAGGTGTTTGTAAGCCAAGAGGAGTTACAAGAGGACATTCTGGTGAAGCTCCTGACACACTAGGATCAGGAGAGTGATGGATGTCTATAGTTCTAGGTCTAAATCCCCTGACATGTAGTTTTTAAAGAGTCCACTGGAATGGGACCTGGTGTTTGGCCTGAGAGCCAGGATTTCTCAAATTTAAGGAAAATTGACTGGTTTACAACAAAGATCGGTTGAAACTTTCTGACAAAGGATGTATTTATGGTCAGAAATAGTAACTGACTGGATATTTACAAAATATTTGTAGAAACAATGCAAATATGAAGTGATACTGAAACTCAATGACATAAGTGACCAGATATCAGGTTTCTAAAGAAAGTTATCTCAAATCTTTAACAAATTTACCTAAAATAGAGCTTATCTTGACAAATTCACAACGATTGGCCACAAAGCTCACAATATTTATGGTCAATTTTGAAATCTTCACAAAGGATTAGCGTGCACAAACTCAAAACAGCAAATCTCTACATATGACTCTAAATTCAGAGGTATATAAGGGTTACCTTACTGTCTGCATCGTCAAATCAGACAAAACCTATTGATGATGAGTGAAGGCCCTCCTTCTAGTGCCAATTTATGTTGATCATGATGTTAGTCATAAACAAACATAGAATAAAAGTTACACAACCTTTACTCATCTTGAAAGATACGATGAATTCAAACAATTCATGATCCCAAGTCTTCGTTGATTAGTTCATAATCTACTGACGTTACTCAATGGTTGATATGTGTTGTTTTCCATTCAAGGGGCCTTACGTTGATTAGTAAATTATGTTTCCTGTAAAGATGCTACACAGAAAGGTTGCTCAACACGGTATATTTCTTCAAATAATGTGTTTGCACTTGGATCTTTGCATGATATTTATCAATTGAACATGCTTTAACTCTAAATATGCTATGTATTTTCAATTTTCTACGAGATGTCAGCATATTCCATGTTATTTTCTTTTGATTATCTGTTATTTGCAATTATGGTGATGAAATGTTATGAAATTGAAAGAAAATTAAAAAGAATACTCCAAATTTTGGTGAATCTTAGCTATTGAACCACATACACACTTGATGAGGAGAAGAAATCAAACCATATTTTCACCAGGATGTTCCACAGTTAGATACAGATGATGCTAACTTCAAAGGATGAGGAATGATGACAACACATGCAAACTGATAAGCACTCCAAGGGATGCAGCTAATCAAAGCATGTATCAAGAATTCAAACACAGACTACTCAAGATTTACAATGATTTGTAATCAAATGGTCTTCTCTTTCATTAAGTATGCAAAAACATGTATGTTTACAATAACTTTGAAATAGGTCCTGATATTTCAACAATCAAATTTCTATTAAGCTTCTGAATGTTCAAAATATGGCATCCCTGCACCTTTTATAGAATAAGGTGAGGGAGAGGTTACAAATGACCTACGGTCAAGATTTATCAATTAATATCAATGGTGGATATTCCTTCTTTGACTTAGTCAACTATCCTTCACGTGGCACAGGTTGCCAGCTGGCAACCATCTGGGTAAATTATTTTCTTCTAAGTACTTGATGTATAACTTGATGCATATGTCACTTTGGAGATGCATCTTCTTTTTATTCTTTAGGTTCTTCTTCTTCTTCATCATGATCATCACTTTTTGTATTGTCATCACCCTGATGAATATCCTCCTATATATGGACCTTCATTATCGTCCTAATATTTTCATAGGCTTCCACTATCTTATCAACCTCTCCACCATCCTGAGTTTTGGCTTTAGCAATAGCGTGCTTGTGAACTTGAAATTTATCTCTGAGAGTCTCCAATTTACCTTTCCTATCACTTAATGTTTCATTATAATTCTCCACCCTGACTTTGATCCTCATGATCTTATTCATCGCCTCTTTTGTCAGGTGGGTGAGAGGATCATCAACCATCGGCTGAAAGTTATCATGCAAAGCTTTTATGGCAAAGTCTGTATCTTGGTTTTCAATTTTCCCTTCTACTTTTCCTTCTAGGGCTTCCAGAACTTCTACTTCATATGACATCATGATGTGTAGTTTCACACTAATATCTCTTAACTGTTGCTGCACTTCTTCAATACATCACATTCAAACCAGATGTCTTTATACCAAATATCCACTATCATGGCAGTGTTATTATTCAATACCTAATTATTTATCAGGACCTAAGGATTAATCCTCTTTATTTCACTTAGAGAACCTAAGGCTTTTTCTAACTGGAATGATCTTCTACCTGTTTCATTCTGTATTTTATCAACTTTCTTCTTTGAGGTGCTCAAAGCATTCCACCTCTGTAAAGAGGCTCTCACTACTTCCTTAGCTCCTATGAGTACTGATAACATCCACTACCTCATGACCACTGATTCATGCTTCATAAGGTCTAACTTATTAACCTCCTCTTGAGAGATAACAGTCAATGGGACTTCCTGATCTGATGATGTACTATCAGGGTTAATCAACCCTTTTATGTATGAGTGCAACTGAGCAATGTGCTCTTTATGTTGTTTATTCTTTTCCTTTTCTTTCTTCACCCTTTGGGTTAAAGAATCAATTATATCCTTCCCTTCTTGACCCTCCTGGTCTTCATTGGCAAACCCCAAGTCAACTGTAGTGATCTAGAATTCTTCCAGGGTGATTTTGTCTTTCTCTTTTTCAACAGTGGGAAGTGCTACTTGGGTGGTCCTTCTGACTATAGCAGGATCTCTTCTGATAGCCGAGGTTAACCTGGCTTTCCTCTTGGGTTTCATGATTGTCTCTACAAACAAGGTTGAAACATCAAATTATTAAATCTCAAATCCTTGTTCCGTACCTATTTCTTTCTCAAGCCACTGAGGTACTTGATCTACAGATCTTTGTTGTCTACCATCATCATGTTCACCTTGGTCTCCTATATCTGTCTCTGTTCTGAGTGGAGAAGGTGACTTCCTTATTTCTTCCTCATAATGTTCTTCATGAGGGTGATCTTGTAACATTTCTTCCTCCTGAGGAGATTCTTCTTGTGGTGGAGGATCATCTGGTGTATCCATATGATGATCATGTACTTGATCCTACACCTCTTCTTCTATTTCATCTACCTTATTATGTTCCTCCCCTTGAGGCATATTTGTATCTGTGGATGCCTTTGTGTTTAATCCTAGTGCATCACCTTGATCTTGGGGTACATTTTGTTCCGCACTTGATATATTGACCTCTGGTGTCTTAAGGTCCTAATGACTTGATGTATCCTTATCTCCTGCAGTATGTTGGGTCAGGATGGCATCAGCACCTGATGTGTCTTTATCCCCTCCATCCTTTTGTTGGACTTCAACTATTTTAGGCTCATCAGGTATATCCTATTGTTGTTGGCCTATATCCAGAGTATCACTCTCTACTTCTGTCTGCTTGACTACTTCAACATTTTCTATCACATCAGGTTCACCTACTTTATTTTCAGGGGTCATATCCTCCCTATATGTCAAGTCTATCACTGCAGGGTTGGTTACCTGATCTACTAATTTATCTAGCCCAATTTGTTGGGCTGCCCTCTTTGGGCTATTTTCTTTCTCTTCTTGCTCTGTTTGCTTCAACTCTTCTAGTACCACCATCTGTGTTGATGGGGTCCCATGTGGGGACATGCAAGTACTAGAAGCAAGTGTTTCCATCTATTGAGAAGCCACGTTTTGTACCACCTCATCATCTAATAGGTCAACAGTGTCCTCCAAAGAGAAAGTACCACCCTGACCTGCCCTAGAGGCTTCTTTTGCTTGCTCCTCAGCCTTCTCAGTATTAAACTGTATAATAGTTGAAAGTGGAACATCATGTTGCATTTCTTTTCTGAACACTCCACTACTAGCTCCCCTTAATACTATGGGGTCATTTCTGATCTCACCCCTCATGGATGTCCTTTGTTTTTTAGGTGGTGATGTCACTAGGGGTGCCTTACTCTTCCTAGTGACCATCATGGGGTCATCTCCTGCATGCTCCTTGTTTAATGGCTCCTCTTCAATAAGGATATCCTCCTCCACATTCTGTTGTGAGGTTTGGCCTTTATCTTGTATTTCTACAGTCTCTACAACCAGCCTCAGGATCTTTTTGGTCTTTTGTTTATCCATTAGAGGCAATGCAGATGAGACTGATGCCTATCCTGATGTAGATGCACCTTCAGCTGATATGGCAATTCTCTCAATTATCACCCCTTTAGGACTATCATCAGTCCTCTTTCCTCTGGGGGGTCCTTTTCCTTGTTTCTTAGCAGGCAGCCTCTCTCCATTAGATTTTCTCTTTTCCCCAAGAAAGTCATCATATTCCTCATCAGGAATCTCCTGCCTTTTTCTCTTGTTATCCACTGTGATGGCTACACCTTTCTTCTTTAGTGTATTTATTTGTTCATTTACCCATGATTGGGTCAACTGCAGCACCCCACCTGTAAACTTATCCAATGAAATGTCTTCAGGCTATGTTAGGTCAAGGGCTCAGATGGTGTCATTATACACCTTCTTATCTTTATATTCATTTGACATTGTCTTGCCATCATCCTTCTTTAATTGTGCAGGCACTGGAATACAGTCAAATGTCTTTATCTAATTTAGGGTGAGCCTTTGATATTTTCTTCTTCTTACTTCGGCCTCATCCTCACAATCAGTCCAAAAATCTTCTAAGTGCTTCTGATGTATGGGCTTCCCCATTATCTTATGCATTCTACCATAAGGATCATATGATCTGGCCAATGGAAATGGTTGTAGGTACATCAAGTTCAGATCCCCTATGACCTTCTTTATGCTTTCTGAATCAGGGCACACGTACCAACCTATAGATACTAGAAATAATACTGGAGGTATTTTCTTCTGTGCTTTATATGCATCCAGTATGGTGGATATCTGTCTCAAAACTCCATCAGGACTACCCCATCAGTAGGGTACCTGGGTAACATGAATGGTTGTCCTTCAAAACCCTCTATTCTGATATAGGAAAAAGTGGTAAACTGGATGAACCAGGCACCATGCTTGTATATAACTTCTTGAGCCTCCATGCTCAATCTCTTGGTTCTATCCTCCTCCATAGTTCTAACTAGATGCATAAAAAATGCATCATTCACCAATTTGTAATTAAGGAGATAGTTTCTTCTTTGTAATTGAGGATAATGATCCCATATATGGGCATCATCTATACTACTGCCAATCTTTCCAACTGTGGTTAGTGCATTAAATGTTCCTTTGTAAGCACATGAATAAACAACATATGAAGTCATGTGGAATGAGCATTCCAGGCCTCCTAGGTTCATCATATATTCATCTAAAGCCTCATTGATGATCTTAGCCCATGATGGCTTATTATCTGTATAGAGACACATCTGGATGATTCCAAACATCTAATTCTTGAAACTCCCAGCATTAGGCTGGCCTGTCATCCTACTGAGTAGGGTAATCATATACTGATATTCATCATCAAAAATCAAATTTATATAGATTCATTGGCAATTTGGCAGAGGCAATGTAGGTGTTGTTCTTAGACCTCCATTGTTATATCCTCTTTCTGGAAGTCTTTTTATTATTTTCATATTTAGTTTCCAGTTTGTACAGATCCATATTGATGACCTTCTTTCCAACTAGGAGATTAAAAGTAGTTGTGATCCCTTTGATTGACAATTCTGCATAAACCCTTCCATGTTTCTCCACCCAGCTTGTTTGAGGGTTGTAATTTATGGCACATTCCACTATTAGTTCTGGGGATTCCATGGCATATGGAAATCCGGCCGCATGCCACATTCCTAACACAAATATGTTATCCAATAGGGTATTATCTTTATCATCACTCATCTTGGATGACCATGCTACTAAATCTATTTCGCCATGGTGAGTGTCATCAATGACGCCATACTTGAACTGTATCCCTTCGGGTTGAAAATACATGGGCTTAAGAAATTCTACCCCAGACCTATTTCTCCTGACGTCCACCATGGATTCCTGCAATACACAGGATTGGTCTTACCATAATATCCATATGCATTCATTGATACTACACTATATAGCTATGACATCATCTACATTATATTCATTAACTCTTCATGATGTTCATATTTACAGAATCAAACCACTGAAAAAAGTTGTACTACCTAGACATGCAAAAAATGATAACAGGAGGTTTTTTTTTAAGTACTTACCCGATAACGCTTATCTCCTGGATTAGGCTGATGATTATGAAAAAGGGTATCAATTACTGATGATCATGGGTCCTATTATGATGCAAGTTGTATGTCTGTTTACAGTAGCTCGTATGAGGGTTTGACTCTCTGCTCTATAAATTCTTGTTTCTTCGCAAGGTAAATAAAAATAACCTTGCAAACTTACCTTTAACCTTCTTCGTAGGGTAGATTAGGGAAAAACTGGGTGAAATCAATTAAAACCATTGATCTTCTACACAAAATCCACAGATGTTGCTAGGTGTTCGTATCATATTTGCAGTCGGTGGGAATTCACCTGCTACATTTATGTGCATTAAATATTATGAGGCAAGATGAGGGGATGATCTTTAGAAGATCGGGTGATATTGGTAATATGACCCCCTCTATGTAATATGACCTTCCACCTTTGAGCAGCAAAACTGATGTAAAGGAATCGGGTGATGTCGAGAATATTGGGTCATGATTTTAAGATCAGGTGATATTTAAAATGTGACCCCTCAAAACTAAAGTAACCCTCTTTTGAAAGATCGAGATGATGTCAACGTGTAAATGACTTCGTCTGAACATTGTATTAAAAGGACATCATCATCATATTGTTGGAAAGGGTGATCAACGGATACATACCTCCATGAGGTAAAAAGAATGACGACGTCACCGTCAGGGTGATTTTCTTTATTCATCAGGGTTAGATGACGTCATCTTCATATTGGTGATAGGGTGATATTTTGCGACAGGGTGATATTTATAAGATCGGGTGATATTCGAGATATCAGGTGATATTCAAAATATGACCCCCGCAAAATATATGAAGCTATATGAAGCTATTTGACTGGCAAACACAGTTATCACCTAAAATTGACGTCTGGAGTTTGCGAACCAAAGATTATTTGGTGATAAAATTGCATTGAGGCGATCTTACCTATGGTGACTGATGTTAAGAAATATGAGCCCCCCTAGAATATCAGGTTTGACTGGAACTTTGACTTACCATAACTTTTTCCCTTTAGGAATTTTGGGGTGATCAAAAGGACAAACCTACATGGAATTTTATCTACTTTCTAAATATGAGGTTACTGATATGAAATACTGACTTTGACAAATTGACCTCATCATGATGACTTATCCACCCCCTTATGTAGGGTTACCTGCCTGACTTACTTTTACCAGACCGCTGAAAAGCAGAAAAGCAACACAAGCCAAAGCAGCAAAAATGTTGTGTCCCTATTTTGTCAAGTGAAAATGGGGCGTGTTGTGTAACCACAACAGGATTAGAGCAGTCTTTGCCCGTATGATTGACATAGTCAAATCATATAATCCCTATGATGATTTGAGTATTGAGGATTTTTATGCCACTTGCTAGCACTGTTACTGGGACAGTGAAATGGCCAGTAGTTAATAGGGTTATTTCATTGGATATGGTGCATACTATGTTTCCACATTATCAGGGAATGGACAAAGTTCGGGGCTATTTTATCACCAGGTGTACATATGTTGTTGTTGCACCACTTATATATCCTAGGTGGTTAGTAGCACATCATAGATGACCACACAATGATGAGTTGCCCTTATATTTTTGCAAACAATTATATGTTGCAATTCATTTACGACTTGATGTTGATTTCACATCTATCCCTCAACATGTGGGACAGGGTTTTGGGAGGTTTTCAGAGAAATTCCAACATCCTAATCAGGATCCACCTGTCAATAAGAGGGCATTAGTGGGTCCCAACCTTTTGGTACTTCCCAAAAGGTTGAATCTAGGATGATCAGCTGAGGTAGCAGTTGCATCATCGAGACTGTGCATTTTTGAGAGTTTAGGTTCTGTTGCTAGTGATGTTGACCACTTGGCATCAAATTGCATTGGTAGATATATGTTGCATCCACGCACCAATATAGGATCAGTTGATTCAACTTCCGCCAGTTAGGATCCTTACATATGTACTGATATAGTTTCACCACGTGATGTTGCATAGACTTTTGGAGAGGGTACTCTACTCAGATTGAGTACATGTCTGGCGTAGGATCTACTTTTTGCATATCAGGTTCTTAGTTTAGAGTATGAGATCCCGCTCGAGTCCATGTCCACATTTGTCAATCAGTACAATGATCACTAAGCTACACATATGACTGACACAGTGCCTTCACAACAGATTCCATCATAGCCCGATGTTGGTATTGTGCCACCTTATGCACCAAGATCATTCCATGGACTTTTGTTTGAGGATAACATTGCGATGACCCTTGATTCATCTGACCTTAGTGGGATTGGGAGGGTCATCCATGGAGCTACACAGGTTGCTGATGATGAGGTATACATTTTAAATTTTGTGTTTAATCTCTAGTGTAATTTATTTGTTAAATAAATAATATATATTTAAATTATACAATTTAGTCTTGTGCATCATGCATGTGTTGACTCTTATTTAATCAATCTTACATTAGGGACCGACGAGAGTGGTACTAGGACATGACACTATGTAGTAGACAATGGATGTCATTGAGGCTGGATGCGAGGTATTTAGTATTTAATTGTATAAAATTTGAACATGTACTTGAGATTCCATATTTTTTAATATATATAAGTTTAATTTAATAGAGATATTTTTATGTTCAGGGATCTACACATCAATGAGATATTCATAGATGGATGGGCTTAGATACACATGGCTCAGGGTAGGGATCAGTATAGGGCTCAGTTCATCATTCTAGTCCTAGATTGAGTAAGGCCCGTTCCACCCATAGGAGGCACGAGTCATGATGTTGCAGTTAGATGAATTCATGTTCTTTGTTATGTTTACCTAAACTCTCATGATGTTGCAGTTAGACTTGATGTTATATTGAGTTTAGATGTTGTTGAGTTTAGATGTTGCAATTAGACTTTATGTTATTTCTTTATATATATGATATGTATATATGCACATTTAGATGTTTAGTTATATATATCTATATGGATGTTTTCCTTTGAATATACGGGTCTTAATTTGGATAAAATCAAGTTTTAACTTATAGTTTAAATCTGTATATATGTTTACTTGTAGATGCATATAAATTTACTTATACCTATGTATATATATTCACTTGCACATATATACATATAGTTGAAACTTGCTATGTATGTATAAATTATATGTTAAATTTAAATTGTGTTTTATGGAAAAATATCAATTTATTTTTGAAATATTTCTTATAGATGTGACGTTATTAATGGTTGAGAAATGATGTCAACACCCTAGGCATTGATAGTAATAGTTTTTATAAAATATTTGGGAATGTATGTAAAAACAGATAAATTATGTTGTGTAATAACTTTTAAAAATGATGAATAATTTACTTTAATTTATATCTATTGAATCTTGTGAATTAAAATATAGTTTTTTACAATATTTGTATTTCAAATTAGTCTCTTATTGGATGTGTCCACTACATTGAATTTGATAGTTTTGTCACATGTTTTTATATGGCTAATAAAATTTAAGAAAACTTTGAAAATGTTCTTTTTTTTGTTTATAATGACTTCTAATATCATTGACAAGATTGTTCGAGTCTATATAACATGTATAAACACCTATCTAGAGGACAATATAAGGATTCATAGGTTCAAATCACTATATCATAGCTAAAGTGTAATATTGAAAGTATGCAATTGAAATTAAGTGGTGGTGAATAAAGTTAAATACTCTATAAATTGTGCATATATATGATGCTATATGAACTTAAGAATTCTATATAATCTAATATTTACACATGAATTTGATTGTGCATGCAAAGAATTCAAACTAGATGATGAGCTATACTTGTGTCCAGTTGAATGTAAATCAAGTCAAATCTATTCTTGAACTTAAGAATTCTATATGGAACATTTATATGCAATTGGAAATTGATAAAATCTCACTATGCACATAATATATAAGTATCTAGAGATCTTCCCATGACAACTATATATTAAAAAGTGATCAATCCACATAATTACTAAAGATCCCATTACATGTTGTCTCAAGCTATACATCATTATGAATATTCCAATGCACCAAGGTGAACAAGAAAGACCAATCCAAGAGAACCCATACAAGTCACAAAATGATACATGTAAGTAACATACCAAAGGTTATAGAAAATCATGGTTGCTACTCTAAATGAAAGAAAAAAAATTACAACATGCCTATAGAAAATAAAGAAAACTAGAGAAATTACAACATGCCTTTGTATCTTTCTAGTCATATGGCGTTAGGCTTAGGAGGTGACACATCTAAAAATAAATACAAAAGTACAAGTCAAAAGTAATCCAAAATAAAACAAAGAAAAATAAAACTTCATGGTACTCATACAATCCATTTCCTTTCTCAACCACAATTGATTTAGGTAGATTCTTCTTGATTGATTCTTCCCCTTTTCTTTAGTCCAACTTATTGGATATCTTTGATCTAAGTATAGGATTGAATATTGAGTTGAGAATGCCTTTTTCTCTTCTTCCTTTTATCTAGCATGGACTTAGGTTAGTTTCCTACTTATCACACCAATCCATCCAATTGTATCTTCTTCCTTGACCACTTGTCTTCCCATCTCCTCAAAGTCAAGGATTGCTCATTGACTCTTTTCTTGACCTATTTTTATAAATTCCTACATTTTTCTCATGTGTATCTTAAGATTTCTTCCTTCATACTATGCATTTCCATTGCATTCCTATCACACCTACTTATCACATTCCTATACACAAAATATATGAAATATTAAATTTCAACAAATATCTTTGCAATCTTGGTGAATCAACTTATAGTGAAATTTAGGACCTACATGCTCATATTTTCTTCTTATCCCTTCTATCACATCCCTACCCTAACATACACCTATTATATTATGTGTTCATCATCATTATCTCCTATTGCTTACCTCTCATAATTCACATCTATCACTTCATATTACTTCCTACTTATTTTCACATACTCTCTCATATATCCTATGTTACCTACCTTCCCTTGGGACATTGCATCACTTACCTTAGGTTCATTACACCTATTTATTTCCTACCTTTCCTATCACATCTATCCTCTCACTAGGGATTTATTGATTAACATGACATCTTCAAATAGCAATAAGTAGGTCCTATCCTCTTATAGTTTATTGATTATTATTAGTGATACTAATTTTTTAAACTATAAAGAGTTAGTTGTTGCAATTCTCTTATAAATGTCATGCCAGGTTTGAGTTTATTTTGTTTTCTTGTATTTTGGCACTCTAGTTTTTGCCTCAATTATTGTGTAGGTAGAGAGCTTACATGAGAGTTTGGGGACAGTTTTTAAAGTAATCTTTGCATTACGGAACTTTATGTATGTTATTTGAATTCTATATGCCAGTTGGGCATTTTATTTTTTTCAAATGTAATACCTTAAAATCCTTTTCTTATGCTGACTTATATTGATGGTCACATATATGGTTGATAAACATGGATATTTATAATCTTTGTGGCCAAGCACTGTACATTTATAATTTTTGAAATCTTTATGTGCATTGTTTAGGCAAAAAGAGTCTTAAATCTTTATGTGCATTGTTTAGGCAAAAAGAGTCTTAAATCTTTACATGCCTTTTTTAGGCTCCTAACCTGGATGTGGTAGAGTATATGATCATAATTTATTACAATATATCCTAAATTGCATATTCTAAAAGACAAAATGAATTTTTAGTGTTGTACTAGATGTTAAATGTAAATTGCATATGATGCACTATATACATGTGGAGTTGAACAAATGAAATGAAAGATACTTGTTCACTTAAAAATTCCATGGAACATAAACTTATGCAAAATTGGAACACAAACTAAGTTTTGTAAATTGCATTTATACATGATCTAGCATATAAGTGTCTAGTTGAACAAATGAAATCGAAGATTAAATGAAAGTGACTTAACAATTCCATGTCAAACATAAAAATGTAGTTGGAATAGATGATTTAAAGGAATTTAGGCAAAATGTGAACTTTTTAAAAGTCACTAGATTTTGTAAATTATATATATATATATGAGATCTCAGATTTAACAAATGAAATCAGAAATTTATCTATTATTTTTAAAGGAATTTAGGCAAAATATATATGATCTAAAGTCACTAGGTTTTGTATTGAAAACATATATATGATCTAACATGTACATTTAAGTGGAGTATCAAATGTAAATTATGAATTCCACATGGAACAAATTTAAATACAATTGGACAGAAATAAATGACCAAGCCTTTGAAAAAAATCCATTCTAAATCATGCCACATGTCTAATCAATATAGATATCCAGATAGATCTATAAAAAGTTTGAGTATATATATCTAGTCATATGTATGTACATATATCCAAAAAACAACTTAAAGCTCCTAGTACATATAATCTGGATCCTCTTTATCTTTAATTATCTCTAAAATCTTTTCATGATCTTCAATAGGCAACCTCCACTTTTGTTTGGCACGTCCTCTTTTAGGTAAAGTTTCTAAATTTATTTTTGTTGCTATAACTAAGTGACTATATTGTAGAGCCTTTTGTCCTGGCATATAATCAACAAATATAATACCATGTCTATCTATCTTTATTTGTTGATAATATGTGCCTTCAATAACGACTGATCCAATGGGATACTCTTTTCCATCACCATCTATCATGCGATTCCACCAATTTACTTTTTGGTTGCGTACATCTTAGTAGATAGTAATCTACACCTTCCACATTGTCAAGATCTGCAACAATAGCGAAAATATCTCCTGTACACACACCATGTAAATTTTATGAAAGTTGTAAATATATTTTTAATATATAAATTTATATATATAAACATGCTTGAACCAAACTTGCCTGTACATAGAATATATAAATCAATTTTAAGTTAATCAATTAAATACATACCTATAACAACTAAATCAGATATATGTTCGTAATCAGATAATATAGAGGAAAGTAGACATCGACATTATCATTTTCTTCAAAAGGAGGCATTGATATTAATTGTTTCATTTCCCATCGTGAAACATACCCATCTCTAATATTCTCAGATTGAACAATATTTGCATTGTCCTCGATGCAATCAACACAAAAACATGATTTTTATCTCACATTAATTACATAAGGCCCGCTACCTCCCATTGTCATTATTTGATGCAGACTTCTAATACCATTAATTGTTTGACAATTAATAGCATTTGATCAATCAATATCTGTAAATTACAAACATCCAAGTGATATATAGTGTGCCTTCAATAATGACTGATCTAATGGGATACTCTTTTCCATCACCATCTGTCATCAATTCCACCAATTTGCTTTTTGGTTGCATACATCTTAGTAGATAGTAACCTACACCTTCCACATTGTTAGGATCTGCAACAATAGCGAAAATATCTCCTGTACACACACCATGTAAAGTTTACGAAAGTTGTAAATATATTTTTAATATATAAATTTATATATATAAACACGCTTGAACCAAACTTACTTGTACATAGAATATATAAATCAATTTTAAGTTAATCAATTAAATACATACCTATAACAACTAAATCAGATATACGTTCGTAATCAGCTGTATATAGAGGATCGTAGACATCGACGTTATCATTTTCTTCAAAAGGAGGCATTGATATTAATTGTTTCATTTCCCATCGTGAAACATACCCATCTCTAATATTCTCACATTGAACAATATTTGCATTGTCCTCGATGCAGTCAACACAAAAATATGATTTTTCTCTCACACTAATTACATAAGGCCTGCTACCTCCTGTTGTCATTATTTGATGTAGACTTCTAATACCATGAATTGTTTGACAATTAATAGCATTTGATCGATCAATATCTGTAAATTACAAACATCCAAGTGATATATATATATATATATATATATATATATATATATATATATATATATATATATATTCAATTAAATCATGTACACACACTTTGAAATTTAAATTTAACAAATTTTGACTAGATGTACCTGTAACTTCCCAACAATATTGTGTGTTGTATGTTGAGTCACGAGCGGAAAAAATGACTTTTGCACCATTCAACAATTTCATTTGCATTTCATATGGCATTACTTACAAGTACACATGTTGGCAAAGTTTGTCACCTATTACTTTCAAGGTTTATTTAAGAATTTAAAATTTAAAGTTTAAATATAGATCTATTTTTTAAAAAAATATCTCTAGATTCCATATATATGACACAAACTACCTGCAAGTTCATGTTGACAAAGTGCACGTTTCACACATGCTCTTGCTCCATTGTGCTCTCCTTTTCTATGTCCACTCTCATAAAAATTCTACAAGAATTTGGTGTTGCATCTAGCATGTTGATGGCTTGACCAAACAAAAGCTTTTGAAGACTTAAATTGTCCTATGAAGTTACAAATAATTACACTCAAACCAAATTAGCTTCAAAAAACCTGACATATTATATATTATAAGTAATTAAACAATTTAAGTCTCAAAGTGAAAGGTAAATAAAAATTTAAAAATTAAACCCTGAACAATGCACTTACCAGCACATCCATCAGACCATATCCAGTGTTGTCCTTGATTTATGCCATGCTGTCTCAGGTCTTCAAAAACATTTTCAAACAATGAGCTACATAACTTCTATCATGACCCTTATAATCACTGATATAAAAGTGTACCTCTTAGAGGATAATTCGATCATCTTTGCTACTTTGTATACCATCTACCTAAAACTCGGCATGCCTATAGAAAACTTGCACAAAGATTGCAACTTGCTCTGAATGATAATATTGACTTTAAATCTTAGTTTGAGAACTAGATGTATAGTTCTCAGAGAAATCTACAATAGAGAGAATACAACCTGGTGGAAAGCAATTCTTTGAATCATGAAATTGCTTAGCTTGCCGTCTTGCACCATGACAATGTTGGATATGTGGATATATGATATTGCGAAATTTATTCATAAATTCATTGTAAGTAAATCTACTCTCTTTGAGAACAATTGTTTTGGCCTCGACTCCTGACTTCATTAAGTATGTCTCATATTCAAATCTCTTCCAAATAACTTGCATTTCAATGTTGTCAACTTGTAAAAGATTCTTCAAATTTCCACAATCATTACACATATTTTTTATACACTGAACATTGAATTCATCTAAATCTTCTAATTTTTCACATAAAAGAGACTTCACAAATTATGTTGTGCTTCCAAGGATGGCTATATTTTGATCAATTACTACCATAGCTTTTTTATATGACTATAGATATAGATAAATTCAACATGATTTTGACAACAACAAGTTTCATGTACTTTATTTATACGTACAAATGATGGTCGTAGTGTCTCAAACATCCTTTGACAAATCTTCACATTTGAAAATTCTTGCTTGAATGCTTCAAAAATTTCACTTTGTGTTGTATCTATAAAATGTTTTGGATGAGAAATTTTTATACCATCTTCACCTATTATTTGTATAGTATCCCTTCTATTGGAAGAAACATGAGAGTGATTGGTCCAATATTCAACCACCTATTTCTTTACATCTTTTAAAATTCTATCTTTTCAGGGAACCCTACAAATATTTACCCAATTTTTCTTAATTTTTTCATCTATTTCATTTCTCTTTTCAATATACCTTTGAACAGTTCTCCTAGAAACATTTAATAATTTAGAAATTGTTTGAACTTGTCTTCTATGTGATAATTTATTACTAGAAATTATAGTCATCAATGCTCTACATGCAGCACTTGGATCACTAGCTCGACTCTTGTTATCAATACAATTCAAGGCTTCTTGGAAGTTTTCAACAATTGTTTGTTTTAATAAACCTGATGACTTTTTTCTATTATCAACCCCTAACAACTCCAAAATAGGGGTCATTTTTTTCATCTAAATAACTTTGCAACTAACTGTGCTCTTCCAATTAGAGATTTTTCTTCAAAAAATTTATCCCATATTCTTTTAGAGTGTAATTTTACTGTGCTTTCAGGTAACATATATTTAGATGAAATATTATTGAAAATAAATTCCTTATCCATATCCATCAGATTTTCCATACCATAGAAAAAATTTATATTACTAGGTTCAATTTGTTCTTGTACCTGTATGTCACCTTGGTCATCAATATTTTTCATGGGTTGTTCTTTAGTAGATGTTCCTTCACCCACTTTTCTCTTCCTCTCTCTTGTTTGATCATACTTCCTCGATCTAGTCCTTGGATTCCCCATCACAAATTGCACTCAAATTTGAATTCACCTGCATACAAATGTACACACATGCTTTCAATGAATGCACAATTAATATTGCATAAATAGAACACTAAATTATAAATTGTTCATTTGTTAAAGCCAAAGTAAAAAAAAAGCATTCAAATTACAAACATATCATGAGAAAATTTGGTATCATGAGCATATTTGGTATATCATGATGCCTCTAATTTAAATATATCATAATAAAAGACTTATATGATGTGAAAGAGAGAAAACATGATATATCTCCTATGAAAAGGTATATATAGCAATGAAAGGATAAGATTACAACGGGGAAGACCTATGATTCTTTAAATGCAAGGATGTGATAAATAAAATCACACTCTGTAATTGATTTCATTTGTTAAATACTAATATAACTGTTATCACTAGAAATTGCATCCGTATGCAGGGCTGGAAAAGTACTACAATTCTGTGTAACATAGGACTAATTTCAGGTTGTGGGTGCCCTATAATAAAATTAGACCTCCAGATTGTGGGCTCGTTCCCTTAAAATGTTTTACTTGGAATGTATGATTTCTGTTTTGGAAAAGGGTAAGAATGAAACTATAAGGGAAATGAAAACTGTGAAAAATTGGTGATGCACCTAAAATAGGTAAAAATATGCAATCTGGTTCACAATACAACTCAGAAATCTGACTCACACAATCCAATCTTGGCACAAATATCACAAAAATGTTTCTATGGAAGGTTTGAAAATAGGATTTCTATGAAGGAAATGGATTTTTCACAACACAAAAGGATTATTTTCATTGACACAACCTAAGACCTGCAATAACACTATGCTTAATACTGCAAGTAAAAAGTGAGACAATAATTTTAAAGGTTTAATGGTTAAACACAGTAAAATTTCATCAAATCACTTCAAACAACTTGTATTAAATGGAAAGGCAACTATTTGATTTCAAGAGAATAAAGGAAATATTGCAAAAGGAGACAAAAATGGAACCTATAACCTACTAATCTCTTTATTAAACTGTAAAAATTGAGCTACAAAACGTTCTTCTCTCAAAGTGTATAAGAGCAAAAAGGCAAGAACTAGCAAAAACAAGCTTTTGCTTTACAATATATAGGCTTTGTTCTCGCAAGAGGCATGCAAAAAATATGAACTACAACTAACTGCCTCTAAAAATAATCTCTCCAAGATGATCCATGAGCAACCTCAAAAATCCTTAAAAATAAGGGGTCAAACTGCCACAAATTGAGCAAAACTAGCTTCAATTTGGACCTCTCTATATGCTTGACCAAAAAGTTGACCAAGAACCCTAAAAATACTTCAAAAATCATGCAAGAACCTCCTAGGTGGCCTAGCTAACTCAACTAATCAATTTGCATGATTTTGCTTTAGCAAAATTGATTGTGAGTAAATAATAAAGTAAATGAGAATAATTACTCTATTATTGGTTACAACTTGTTCTAATTTGACTTTACAATTTGTGAAAAATAATAAAGTAATTTAAAAAATATTACTTTATTATTTATTTACAATTAATGTATTTGTAAAATCATGCATGAAAACTAACTCCTTATTACTCCAAATACATATGCCTAATTTGCATGATTTTAGCAAAAATTAGGACTTCGAGACAAATATCATCTCCTTATTACTCCTTGTGAGAAATAACACCTTCTTGCATGATAATATGCCCTATGGAAAAAAATACAGCCTTATTTCTCCAAATACATATGCCTAATTTGCATTATTTTAGCAAAAATTAGGACTTAGAGACAAATATCATCTCGTTATTACTCCTTGTGAGAAATAACACCCTCTTGCATGATAATATGCCCTATGGAAAAAAATACACCCTTATTTCTCCAAATACATATGCCTAATTTGCATTATTTTAGCAAAAATTAGGACTTAGAGACAAATATCATCTCCTTATTACTCCTTGTGAGAAATAACACCCTCTTGCATGATAATATGCCCTATGGAAAAAAATATACCCTTATTTCTCCAAATACATTATCAAAATGCAAAAATTATCAAAACTCTGCCTTATAACTCCAATATACACATGCAAAAAAAACCTCCTCACTGCCATATATATTCATCATGCAAAACCAAAACCCAAGTCTTTATATCACCTTGCCATATGTATTATTATGCCAAATAATGCACTTGTCCACCTTGCATCTCCTTCATGCAAAATATATACTCTATTCTCCATTATCTACCACCTTAGATATATCTTGTCTTCATAACTTCTTGCCTTGACTTTTTTATGATAATATTATAAGGCATAAAATCATATCTTTTGACCCTCTTTGGTCATCCTATATAATACATGTGATATAAAGGGAATCTTGTCATTGGGTCCAAACACATGATGACAAGGGACATATTAGACCATGCAATGTCGACCATGTTGGTTTGAGCATCATTTGATATGTGGTAATCAACCTCCAAGGAAAGAAAAGATTGTTTGGAAATCATAAGGCATAAGCCTTATCCTTATTGCTACCAACCACCATTTGATATGCAAAGTATCTCCACTATCGGCCACTCCTTATTATCATTGCTAGGAAAGCATCATTTGGAATTGTTGACCTCGGTCGACATTTGGATTTAGTAACAATATTTTTGATGAAGTCAAAAAAGGAAGATTTGAACAAAATATGGTGGAACTTATCATTCATTTTCACTCCTCTTTGTTGGTCGCCGCCCTGCAACTCCATTGCACTAGGGTTTGATCTCTCTCAGCTTTGATTCCTCTATGTCGAACTCCATGGTTTCTCTTGCATTTCCTGAGTGAAATGAGGCAGTAGAAACTGGTAAGTGTTGTATTTTGACCTTTGACTGGGTTTTTTGCACCATTTTCTGTAGCTCTTTGACTTTTAATGGCTGTGGCCATACTATTCTTCTTCCTCTGCAATATTCTTTGACATATTTCTACTCTTTGTGTGTGAAATCTTCTGCAAAATGTGAGAATATGGTAAAAGAAAAGGGAAAACGTCCTAAAGGAGGTCGCAGCCATGGCATTCTTTCTCTTCTCTGCAATGTGAAGGTAACTC
This sequence comes from Cunninghamia lanceolata, assembly GCA_027924645.1. Lineage (NCBI taxonomy): Eukaryota > Viridiplantae > Streptophyta > Pinopsida > Cupressales > Cupressaceae > Cunninghamia > Cunninghamia lanceolata. The sequence goes on from BSBN01000771.1 coordinate 3,674,074, forward strand.
TTCTTCCTTTGTTATAGATGTTTGACTACTTTTGTAAATACAAGGAAGTGAAAAGGGTTTTGAACCTTTCCTATCTGGGTATTCACTCTTCTTCTCTTTTTTGTTATGGCCACGACCATTATCACTCTGTAGCATATTCACTAGTCTTTGACATAAAACTGAAGAGTTTTCAATTCCTTGTCATGAGGGTTTCTTTCAGGAATGCACAAAAATGCATTATATAAGCACGGCCATACCAGAAAATACATACAATATTTTCCTCTGGACTGTTCTCAAAAAAATGAGAAAAAGGTTCAAAAATGCAACAAGGGTTTGATCAAAATTGCATATATTTGTCATTTTATAGTACAGCCATGATAGAAATGACTGTATCTCCATTCTTTTCTTGTAATATCAAAAGAAATGTTAGGGTTTCATGAAAATTTCATATGGGTATCTTTTATTTCTCCTCTTCATACTACAGCTAGGCTATAAGACCTTTTTGTAACTCTTCTTCCTTCACTTGGGCTCATGAGATGAAACTAAGACTTGATGAAAATGAGGGTTTCTTGAAAAATGAGGGCAAAACTCCTCCTTCTGTTCTTGGTTATGGCAGAAACTTTACTATGTTGATTCATTGACTGTATGCAAGAAAGTTGTTAGGGTCTCAAACCCTCTTGTAGCAATTTGTATCTATATGAATTTTGTAGCTTGTCCTCTTATCTATGAACACTTCTTAGTGATGATACATCTATTTCTCTGTAGCATTTAGCAACATATGCGTTCTTTTCTGCAGAAGAAATTGTATAAGTCTTGATGGCACCTCTTTGCCTTTTCTATAGCATACTTTTCCAAAAAGACTTGTAGCTTGTATTATTCATTTCTGTCTTCTTTTGTCTTCCAATTCTGGTAAATACTTGTCATAACTATACTGACCAGGAATGATGAAATCTTGTATTTCTTTCATCAGTCATTCTGTAGAATATATGAGGCATATCATGAGTTTTTATTGTTTTACTTCCTGTATATGCATTTCTCTTTCTGTAGCATGTTCAGTAGGTCTTTTATCTTCTTTTGAACATGGCTTATACCTGTATATTTTTTAGACTGTAAGACTATAGCATTCCTTTGATCTTACCTTGATATGTTTTCATTTTTTACTGTATCAGTTAAATGATCTCTTCTCGATGTATCTATTTCAAATGTAACTTGGTGGCTGCCTATCATATGCTCTCCATGACAAACCTTGCATACTGATTGTTTTGATTATGAACAACATTTTATCTCCAAATTTCATTTATTCTCTTGTATTTGTATTTCCATGACCTCCTATCATTTGAATGCTATGACTGTCACTTTTAAATCTTAGGTTGTCCTTCATTAGTATACACCTATACCTGTCAGAAACTGGCTTTCACTTGATTTCATTGTCCTTGTCTATTAGTTGATCTTAGAAGCACAATTGTATCACTTGCCTTGGTTTTACCTGATCATTGTGAATACCTGTAACATGATATTTGCTTACTGTTCCATGCAAGTGATCAGATGAATCATTTGATGTATCCTGTAGCTCATGTGCATAAGTCTATTTCCTGTAAGCACTATTCTGTCACTTTTTTTCTTCAACATATGGTCATGTGAACACTTATATGCTAGTGAATAAAAGACATGCATCAGTTTGATTATATCATTTACTCTCTCTTTTGAACATCATATGCATAATAGTGATAGGCTCTGGTAGCTATTCATTCTATTTATTATGCAATTGAGATCAAATTGGCATATATGTTCTTCTACCCTTGTTCTCTTTGATCATAAGTCTGCTAATCATCACCTCTTCATATCTCTATCATTTCTTAAGTCTGATTTTGTGAAATGTGACATAAAACATGACAAAAATAAGGTATTCTGATAATGATGTGAAAGAGATAAATACCTTCTATGGCTGCAATACAACTTTATGCACTTTGCCAACTTGATTCAGGCATTTTAAATTAATCTAATTTGTTTTAATCAATTGTAATGAATGCCATGATGACATAGCTTTTTTGCAAGTTGATTAAATGATGCATAGTGTAGCTTGGAATGATGCATCCTATCCTTCTTTGATACTCCTTTTCAAATGAATAAAAGGAAACATGCTGGGCTCAAACCCTTGTGGGAGCCACATTTAATCCACATGTTTATTTGTCTTCAAATCAACAACATTACTTGTCCTATACCTATACAGTGAACAAACAAGTTAGCATAAAAATATACCTAATGTTATTGATTGATCTTCTTCATGATTTTTTCTAATTTGTACCACTTATCTGATATGATCTTTCATATGCAATGCATGATGTGATTAGTAGATATATCTGCTTGATAAAAGCATATGATAACTTTAAACATCTGGAGCATTTAACAGGGTTGTCCCCAAATTTTTGGCAAGTTCAACTGATTATGGGATCTGAAGATAAAGACTGAAGACTGAAGACTGACTTCAACAAAACAACCTTCTTTCTCAGGCAATGATGGATGTTTAATTTTATCATGTGTTTATTTCATTTCTTTTATCATCCAGATGTATAGCTTGCATGTTTGCAATTGCTCAGTCTAGTTACTCCCACGGCTTGTGTGGGACACATTTGAACACTTCTTTTAAACATAATCAGTTAGTTTATCATATGCACTTGATAAATGTGTATTTCTTTTTCAATCAATGCATAGGATAAAGTAACAGATATTTGAATGCATGTTCAAAACATGACATGAAATAACAGTTCAATACAAATATCTTTCTTTCTTTATTTCAAATCTGATTAACTGAATAATCAATTTAACTTATAACTCCTGAAAGATAACACACTGTTGAAAGAACTGTATTTTTTGAATGACTAATACCTTAACCATATGATTCTCTTGTCATGATGACTCATCAGTCTTGATTAGACTGATGGGTTATCCTATCATATGAAGTCTATTTCTGGTCTATCAAGATATCAACTGTTCATTAAATGCATAACTTCAAATTTTTCTTTTATTCCCTCTGAACAACTGCACTTAGGTCAAACTAATTTTAGTGTGAACAAAAAATTAGTAATAGTAATAAGGGATGGAACCCACACATGAGAAATAAATGAAAAGTAGAGAAGAGAAGAGGTGCAAGGGAAAACATGATTGTGCACATGCATAAAGCTAGTTTTTCCTAGATGGGTAGGATAATATATATAATGATTTACTCATGAGGGGGGAAAAGGCATGATGCCTCTAATTTAAATATATCGTACTAAAAGACTTATATGATGTGAAAGAGAGAAAACATGATATGAAATAAACCTTCTTTTGTATTTAATCAAATTTTCTTGAGTTGAATTTTTTTTTTAAATTATATATATATATATATATATATATATATATATATATATATATATATATATATATATATCGATTATTTTTGACTGATAAGTTGTTGGCTGACTATGTACTGGCTGATAAAGTTACGCCCAATAAGGTTATGCCCGAAACCTTATTGGCCGTAATCTACTCGGTCGAGTATGTCTAGTTGGCTGCCTACTTGGCAGCCAACTCACCTTTTTCACAATTTTCTAAAATATTGAACTTTAACAGGGTATTTCACCTATTAGAATGAATTTTCTATAAAAAAGAAAAATACTCTTTTGTAGAGCTCAGAATGATGAATCCAAATATGTAGTTTTTTTCATATTTTGATTAGTTTTAATATATTTTATTTTTAAAATAATGCAAGTAGGTTGTTAAAGTTAAAAAAGGGCTGATTAGAAATTTAAAAAAAATAGTAAAACATATATATATATATATATATGGTGCACTAGAGGAGATAGTCCTCTTCAAAAGGGTATAATTTATTTTTTGAAAATCATTAAAAAAATAGACAATAATTGACGTCCCATGAAAACTGTCAAATTCTGACAAGTTTGACTTTAAAACGTTATTACGAGAAAAATATACACCAAAATTTGATTTTTTTTTCCATGCACTAGATATTGAAGTTACCTATTTGGAGAAAAGAAATTTAGGGAGAAATGAAGTTTTTTTCAATTTGCTTCTTGACGTCCCATGAATGTCACTTTTTCTTAAAATTTTTAGCATTCCAAAATTTGTTCTTAAATTGATAAAAAAAATAATGAAAATAATTTTTAAATTTTTTGAAAAGTTACAGGAATAAACTTCATCAAAAATTCAACATTTGATTAGTTTACATCATTTTAAAATTCAAAACATAAAGACCACTTTTATGTGGTCGAAGTTCAGAATTTTTTTTGCTGTTGGTCGATTCCTTTATAAAGTGTGACATAGGTTTGTGCTTTTACCCTGTCCATCTGAGTCTCCTACACCCTGAACTAAACCAGGCAGGAGCCATCATCAGGTTGATTGTTAGGATCTCTCTCCACTAAGGAGCCATCTATCACCTACAAGTCCAACGGAACCCCCTCTTCCTAAACAAAATCCTCTAAAGCATCAAACCTATTAAAGATCTCCTCCTGCCTATCCTTGAGGGTTCTCTTCTGACATCTACCCTTGTTACGAGGCTTAACTGGGACAAAGCCCTCCTTATCAGCCACCACCCCCTGCATGGGTGCATTACCCTTATCCATTTGATGTAGAGCACATGGTGGAAGCGTACAATTGATCAACAAATTTGATAGGCGAGATGTGGCTTATGTCTTAGCAACCAAACCTTGTCGGCCAAACATACCCCGTCGGCCACCTTGCAAACTCTCTACTTGATCTCCCAACTCTCTCTGACAGTTCAACTTCCTTGTCTACGGAGAGGCTTCTGTTGTCGGCGATGTCTTCTAACCTCCTGTCGATACCTGATGGCGGTTACGTTTCCACTCGACTTAACCGTGGCGGTTAGTCGCAACCTTGTCGGCCAGACTTTGACCATCAGTGACCTCCTTGTATGTCCTCCCGATACACCGATATACTAACTTGTATATGCAAGACTTGACTTGCTATTATTGGTGGGCCAAAGTATCTTTACCCTGCTTTCACCGCTACAATCGGTCACCGTTTCCATCCGACGTAAGATGCATTCCCAACATACATTCTATTTCACTGTTCCTACCGGTCACCTTTTGCGTCCCATGAAAAGTGCATTCCCAACATACATTCTATTTCACCATTACTATCAATCACCTTTTGTATCCGATGAAAGATACATTCTCAATATGCTTTCTCAATATGCATTTGCAATATGCATTCTCAACATACATTTGTGATATGCATTCGCAATATACATTCGGTGAAACAATATGAACCATACGCCGATGATGACTCACGTGCCTCCATGACTATGCAGACACTAAGCAAATGTACATAAATAGAAACTCGATAGAACGAAAGGGGTCTACAATCCACTACAAACACTTGATCACCTCGTGAATTTGGCCACTCCACAACAACACTTTTCCTATTGTTTCGACGACTAGTCACATAGAGATGCCTAGTCAACTTATGCCAAACTCCTTGGATCCTTGGGTGTTTGATCCAGAACCACAAAAAACACAAAACACACATTGCATTCCTCCATCACATTGAATATGGGAATCTTACCTTCAGTGGACAGAGGAATAACAATCCATTTGTTCACCAAAACCCTAGTTTCTAGGCTTTCAGAATAGTCTATGTAAAAAGAACAAAAAACTCACAAACTACAACACTTCTAGATACCAGGCTACTTCCAATGAAAACTACTTCAATGCCTGAACATCTCCAATCAATCTCAGATGATCAATTAACCATATAGAATGACTGTTATGGGAAATTACTTAGAAAAATACAATATTTCAACACACCCAAAAATCTAGATCTTCATTCATTCATTCATTCAAGCTCTTCTCTCCAATTACATCCAACTCCTTCGCCTACAGAAGGCTTGGAACATTAGTTACATTCCTCCAACCATGCAAAACTAATTTTGAAAGTCAATTAGCCATTGGTTGTCTCCTCTCACAAGAAAACTACACGTTTTCAGTGTGTGATTACATCAAACTTGACCAAACATGGTCTACATAGGTCTAGTGACCAAATTGACACAAAAAAACTTATTACAACCATGATGTGGCTTCAAAATCCTTATTGAAAACAAAACAAAACATGATTCCTACACCATAGAGAAGGTGCTCCTACACCATACTCCCCCTGCAGGAAAAACTCAAGTTTCTTGAGTTGCCAACTATTGGAGTGTCTTCCCATGCTTCAAAATGTCTACCTCACTCATCCATGTAGCTTCTGAATCAAGAAGATCCTGCCACTTGACCAAGTACTCCTTATACACACCCTTCCTTATCTTTTTGACAAATTTGGAATCTAATATGCATTCCAATTGTAAAGGCTTACTTGGAGGTAGATCTCTGATCCAGTCTTCATCTTCAATCACATCTGATCCATCTTCAGCATTCAATGGAGGTCTGAATAGAAATAGGTCTGAAACATTGAATATGGGAGAAATACCAAGACTAGATGGCAATTCTATTTCATAAGCATTTGGACCAAACTTATGCACTACCTTGCACGGTTCTATTTTCTTCATCAGAAGCTTGGTCGGCTTTCCTTTAGGCAATCTTTCCTTCCTTAAATAGGCCATCACCAAATCTCCCACCTTGAACTATACATCTCTTCTTTTGAGATCTACCCTATCCTTGTATTTGGAGACTATCTTTTCCAACTGAACTTTAACTTGATCATGAACTGCCTTCATGGTGGTAGCAAAATCTTCTCCTAGAGCACTCCTCTTATCTCAACCTTGTAGATCTTTGAGTTCAAGTGGTCCTCTTGGATGGAAACCATAAACAATTTCAAAAGGACTCTTCCCAATGCTTCTATTCACTGAATCATTGTAAGCATACTTAGCTTGACTGATCACCAAGTCCCATGCCAACCCATGCTGCTTGGTAAGGCATCTTAGAAGGTTTCCTAAGGACCTGTTAACAACCTCAGTCTAACCATCAGTTTGGGGATGGTAGGCTGATGAGAAAGACAATTGTGTTCCCAATTTTCTCCATAAGGTCCTCCAAAAATGACCAACAAACTTGGAGTCTCTATTAGTGACAATTGTAAGGGGCAAACCATGGATTCTAACCACTTCTCTAAAAAAGAGACCAGCAATGTGAGATGCATCATTTGTGTATTTACAGAGCACAAAATGAGCCATCTTACTAAATCTATCCAAAATGACAAAAACACTATCCACACCCCTTGCTGTCTTAGGAAGACCAAGTGCAAAATCCATACTAATGCTCTCCCAAGGCCTGTTGGGAATAGGAAGGGGTTGGTACAAACCAGTATTAGAAGACATACCTTTGGCCTTTTGACATATGGTACAACTTGCAACATATCTCCTTACATCTGATTGTACTTTTGGCCAATAGTAGAATCTAGTGACTTGTTCCAAAGTCTTGTCCAACCCAAAGTGTCCTCCTAAGGTTCCATTGTGCTTCTCTTTGATGATGTTATCCCTCATTAAACATTTAGGAACACATAGCAAACTGCCCTTGAATAAGAGACCTTCCTGCAACACAAAATCTAAATATTCACCATGAAAAGTGTTAGCCAAACTAGCACAAACTTCATAAGCAGCCTTGAAATCTGCATCCTCCTTGTATAACTCCTTCAAACAATCTATCCACATGCTTTCCATCTGTACTTCCTGTATGACCAGCATCCTTCTACTTAAAGCATCAGCCACTTTGTTGGCAACACCCTTTTTATGCTTAATAGTGAAGGTATAGGCCTGCAATTGTTCCATCCACTTAACATGCCTATGATTCAACTTTTCTTAACTATGTAGGAAGCTAAGAGCATGGTTATCAGTAAAAACAATGAACTCTTTGGGCAGCAAATAGTGTCTCTACTTTTTGAGAGCTTGCACCATTGCATAAAGCTCTAGGTCATAGGTAGAATACCTTTGTTTAGCCTCGTTCAACTTCTCTGAAAAAAAGGCCACTGGGTGTCCATCTTGACTGAGAATAGCACCTATTGCTTGTTGACTTGCATCACATTCCACTACAAAAACTTTGTCAAAATTAGGGAGCACCAATGTAGGTAATTCAACCACTTTCTTCTTTAACAATTCAAAGCTATCATCTACCTGCTTTGTCCATTGAAATTTGCACTTTATTCCACCCTTGATGGTGTTAAGAATAGGAGCACTTATGTGACTGAATCCTCTAATGAAATTCCTGTAAAAAGTTGCCAAGCCATGGAAACTTCTAACATCTCCCACTATCTTAGGAGTAGGCCAATTGAGAATGGCCTCAACCTTTGTGGGGTCCATCTTCAAACAACCATTAGACATCACAAAACCAAGATACACAAGTTCAGTTTTCATGAACTCACACTTATCCAAGTTGATCATCAACTTATTCTCATGCAACTTCTTCATCACTTGTCCAAGATGCTTCACATGTTCTTCTTTTGTCCTGCTAAAAACAAGTATGTCATCAAGATAAACAATTACAAATTTGCCAATGAATTCAACAAGTACCTCATTCATCAAATGCATGAATGTGCTTGGGGTATTGCTAAGGCCGAATGACATGACAAGCCACTCATAAAGACCTGCATTTGTCTTGAAGGTAGTCTTCCATTCATCTCCTTGCCTAATTCTGATTTGATGATAACCAAATTTCAAATCAATCTTTGAATAATAACATGATCCTCCAAGATAGTCCAAAAGATCCTCAATCCTTGGCATAGGGAATCTATACCTTATTGTGATCTTATTTATGGCCCTTGAATCCGTACATAGTCTCTACTTCGCATCTTTGTTTGGAGCAAGTACACTAGGGACTGCACATGGACTAAGACTCTTTCTAATCAATCCTTTCTCTAAGAGTTCTTGAATTTGTCTACTCACCTCTTCATTTTACTGTGGTGTCAATTTATAGGCAGCCTTATTGGGCAATGTGGCACCTGGAATCAAGTCAATTTGATGGCTTATATCTCTCATGGGTGGTAAGGAGTTAGGAGTATCCTCTACCACAAGATCCTGGTACTTATCCAACAATTGCTGCACTTCTAGTGGAACCTCTTTCTACTTTTTGTCTTGCTGTCCTAATTCATCTTTAGGATTCATTATCAAGGCATACCCTTGGGTATCCTTCTCCTTCATGAGGTGTAAGAACTCTTTGCCACTAACCATCATGACATTGGTGTCATTACTCTTCTCTCCAATATGCTCTTGCATAGGATCCATCCTAAACTTCCTTCCATTCTTGGTGATGAGGTATGTGTTCTTCTCACCATCATGTTGTGCCTTGGTATCATACTGCCATGGACGTCCAAGAAGAAGGTGACAAGCATCCATAGGAATAATCTCACATAGTACCTTGTCCTTATAATCACCTATCTCAAACTCAACCCAGGTTTGTTCTTCTACCATGTAATTTTGATTCTTATTCAACCAAGAGATCTTATGAGGACTAACATGAGGCAGTCTTTTCAACTTACACTTCTCTACCATCTCAGTAGACACTACATTCTCAGTAGAACCAGAATCAACAATGATTTTACAAAGTTTACCATATGCTATACCTTGGGTTCTGAAGAGAGTCTTCCTTTGTGGGGGCTCTTGCTTCAATGGCATCTTCATCAAGGTTCTCTTGATCATCATGCTCTCTCCTTCAAGGACTGGTGCAACACTACTAATGGGTGAATTCACACTTTGGCAATCATCATCTTTCAACAACTGATTCTTTCTTCCACCATCATGGGAACTGGTTGCCTTCTTAGGGCATTTGCTCATGGTATGGCCTACTAGATTGCAGCCATAGCATCTACCAGTGAAAACTCCGGGTCCTCTTCCTACACCACCACTTCTACCTCTGCCATTTGGTCTTCTCCAACCTTTGAAACCACCACCTCTATGGTCTGCATCAGAATGAGACTCTTGTTGACTTGGGTTTTCATTTCTACTTGACTGTCCTCTACCAAAACTGCCTCTTCCCCTATTATTTCTTCCACCTCTTCCTCTGGTGTTTTAATCACTCTTTCTTTTCAATTTCTCCTCTTCCCTAGAGGCTAATTGAAAACACTCATCCACTGTTTTAGGAACCACCATACTGAATTCCACCATCTCTTTCTCCTCCTCCTTGTGAATGGCTCTCATGCTCAATCTATGAAATTCTTCAGTATATGTAGCCACATCCATATCCTTTTGTCTGAAATGATTAAACTTCCTAATGGTCTATAACTTATAATCAGATGGCATGAACTTGTCTCTTAGCATGGCCACCATTCTACTCCATTTGGTGATAGGGTTCTTTCCAACTTTCTCCCTTTCACATTGTGTATAGTTCCACCAAACTAGGGTAGAACCTCTCAATCTTGTCTTGGCAACTTGACTTTCTTGCTATCACTATACTCCTTGAAGTCAAAATAGTTGCACATGGCTTCAATCCAATCCATGAGAGCATCTCCATCTAGTTTCCCATTGAATGTAGGAACATCCATCTTTGGATCGCCACTATCTCCATGAGCACCTTTGAGTGCATTCAAGAATGCCTTTTGGTCTGCAGACATACCTTGTTCTTGAGGGCTCTCCTTTGCCTCTTCTTCTTCTTCTGTATCTGAAGCACTTCCATCCTCTTTACTCTTACCCTTGGGCCTCTCTTCTTTCAACCTTGCTTCAAGCATCTCATCTACCATCTTCTTGATGGCTTCTTTGCTCATAGACTTGGGAGGCATTGTGCTAGCCTCAGTTTCTATCTCCATGTCTGACATACACTGTTCCAATTCAAATATTGGCTTTGATACCAATATGATGTAGAGCACACAGTGGAAGCGTACAATTGATCAACAAATCAGATCGGCGAGATGTGGCTTATGTCTTGGCGACCAAACCTTGTCAGCCAAACATACCCCGTTGGCCACCTTGCAAACTCTCTACCCAATCTCCCAACTCTCTCTGACAGTTCAACTTCCTTTTCTTCAGAGAGACTTTTGTTGTCAGCAGTGTTTTCTAACCTCCTATTGATACTCGATGGTAGTTATGTTTCCACTTGACTTAATTGTGGCGGTTAGTCGCAACCTTGTCAGCCAGACTTTGACCGTCGGTGACCTCCTTGTATGTCCTCCCGATACACCGATATACTAACTTGTATATGCAAGACTTGACTTGCTATTACCGGTGGGCCAAAGTATCTTTGCCCAGCTTTCACCGCTACGGCCGGTCACCATTTGTATCCGACGAAAGATACATTCCCAACATACATTCTATTTCACCATTCCTACCGGTCACCTTTTGCATCCGACGAAAAGTGCATTCCCAAAATACATTCTATTTCACCGTTACTACTGGTCACATTTTGTATCTGATGAAAGATACATTCTCAATATGCTTTCTCAATATACATTTGCGATATGCATTCTCAACATACATTTGCAATATGCATTCACAATATACATTCGGTGAAACAATATGAACCATATGTTGATGACGACTCCCGTGCCTCCGCAACTATGCAAACACTAAGCAAATGTACAGAAATAGAAACTCGAGAGAACGAAAGGGGTCTACAATCCACTACAAACACTTGATCACTTTGTCAATTTGGCCACTCCACAATAGCACTTTTCCTATTGTTTTGACGACTAGTCACATAGAGATGCCTATTCAACTTATGCCAAACTCCTTGGATCCTTGGGTGTCTGATCCAGAACCACAAAAAACATAAAACACACACTATTTTCCTCCATCACACTGAATATGGGAATCTTACCTTCAGTGGACAGAGGAATAACAATCGATTTGTTCACCAAAACCCTAGTTTCTAGGTTTTTAGAACAGTCTATGTAAAAAGAACAAAAAACTCACAAACTACAACACTTCTAGACACCAGGCTACTTCCAATGATAACTACTTCAATGCCTGAACATCTCCAATCAGTCTCAGATGATCAATTAACCATATAGAGTGGCTGTTACAGGAAATTACTCAGAAAAAGACAATGTTTCAACACACCCAAAAATCTAGATCTTCATTCATTCATTCATTCAAGCTCTTCTCTCCAATTACATCCAACTCCTTTGCCTATAGAAGGCTTGGAACAGTAGTTACATTCCTCCAACCGTGCAAAACTGATTTTGAAAGTCAGTTAGTCATTGGTTGTCTCCTCTCACAAGAAAACTACATGTTTTCATTGTGTGATTACATCAAACTTGACCAAACATGGTCTACATAGGTCTAGTGACCAAATTGACACAAAAAACCTTATTACAACCATGATGTGGCTTAAAAAGCCTTATTGAAAACAAAACAAAACATGATTCTTGCACCATAGAGAAGGTGCTCCTGCACCACTATCTTCAGGACCAAGTGCGAAGGAGTATTACTTGAACCAGAGGCATGGATAACCCGAGGGCACTTATGTTGAAGATGACTGTATTCATGACACAGTCAACATCTGAAAGGTAACGCCTCATAATCAAGTTGTTTAATCCAAGAATAAGAACCAATAGACATGTCTATGGAATTAGGCAACGGGTTATTCAAATCTATTTCCACACACACATGAGCAAAGGATAGAACCTCTTATTCAGTGTTTGTTGAGATGAACCAATAGGCTTTCCTAGCAACAAGGCGATCATCTGCAATATATCACTTCTCTAACATTTAGGTGGAAGACGCAGGAGACGGACCCAAACTAGTACTCTAGTAGGTAGTTCCTCCACCGAGTTAAATCTAGCATGCCATAGTTTTATGAAGAGACCCACCTGGTTATAAAAATAAGGCCCACCTTCAAAGGCCCTATTCTGATCAGCAACACAAGAGAAATCTACCATAAAGAAGTTATTAGCTGCCAACATAATATCAAAATCCCCTTTCGAGTTCCAAGTCTTATGAATCCAGGAGTCAAGAAAAGCTAGCGAAACCCTCATCCCCATTAACTTATAGATTAACACATGCTTGTTGTAATATTCCACATCCTTGACCATAGACTCGGGTTGGATGACTAAAATTGGTTGCTCTTGGGACTTCTCTAAACACCCATTTACCTTCCATAATTTGAAAGCACCGGTTCTTGATGAGCCCACACTTGGCAAAGCTGAGTTTGTAAAACTCAGACCACCACCCGCTTGAGGAGAGGCTCGCTCCAGTCGAGAGCCACATGCAATGCCATGCAAAAGCCAATCCTATAACTCCCTTTACTAAGCACCGGCACAAAAGGAGGCAAAAAAACCCCAGCCCAAAACAATCCCCAAGGAAAAACAACCCAAAGAAAATAACCCTTGCTCCACCAAACCCAAACAACTCCCCACTTGGAATCAAAACACACTACAAACAACCACCAAATGTTGTAGCCAACAGCAAACAAGAGAAAAGAAACACCAGAAGAAAGACACTATAGAAATAAGAAATGAGGATAGGAAGACCACCCCTGGTCACAGCCCTATAGCACTCCAAAACCCTGCCCCAATGCAGAAAACAAAGCCAGAAAAGGCAAAAACACTGAGCTAGGGCATTGAAACCCGAGCTTGCCCTCGCCTCACCACAGCGTGCCCGCAGCCCATCCATCCTCCATCCATTACTAAAGCAATCTAATCCAATAACCTTTTAGTAACTAAAAATTATTTCAGTAAATGCATATGATTTATATCATAACAAATGGAAATCAAAATTTATAACAATTAAATCATAGAGGGCATAATATGTTGATGATGAGAGGACGGAAGACATCGTTTTGTAATATTGAAGGCATTGTAAAGAAATAAAAACATAACAATTGGTTTAAGTCACGTGTTGTTTATAATATGTAAGAAATGTGTACAAGAATGAAGCAACTATTGTACCTTTTAGTTTATTATTTATGTCAGTTGGTGCTTGTATTATCAACTTCATAGATTACATTGTCCTAGTTTATTGTAAAAGTTACTCGGATTTCAAAGTCCTACAACATGTATATGATTGTAGACTTATTTTCTATGTGCTCTTCATATTATACTTGTGCAAATGCATGGAAGATGTTGTCTAGCATATATTGTTTAGTGATGCATGTGAAGACTATGTTGTTTAGCATCTTTAATGTGCAGCAAAGATGGTGTGCATAAGTGGTTGTACACAATTTCTTACTTCAAAATTATTATACTACTCCAAGTGAGAATACACTCTACCTAAGAAGCTCCTCATAAATGTTTGTAAACACCACCAGTCTGTTTTCAAATATTAAAACGTAAGATAAATTAATTTTTAGATTATCAAATCTAATAGGTCAATTTTGTGCATAGAAGGTTCATTTTGCATCCACACTATGGAAGGTACCAGAAGTTTTCTCTGTGTTGGACGGACTTTAAAGGTACCTATATGATTTGCAGAGAAGTTTTCTCTGTGTTGGACGGACTTTAAAAATTATTTAAATTCCATCGTAAGTTGTAAGTTAAGAATGCTAGTGGTAAACACATGGCCGACTTATTAAGGGAGAATGAGTTGAAAGTCTACTAAGAATTCCGCGTCAACAAGTGTTTGCTATATTCCACGGGTGCGAGATGACGGACTTCCTTCATATGTTGACCTCTCTCTCTACGAACTTCTCGCCGTGCAAATGAACAATTAGGTAATGCATAATTTGATGCGCCTTCACGGGAGAAATGAGGATGACTTTGGAGCTCCAAAATTCCAAACGTGTATGGTGGAGATTCATTCGGTGCCATTGTTCATGTGAATTATTTGATGTTTTGTTGAAAACCAGCTGGAATGTGTTGTGGGCAATGAATGCAAACAAGGATTGTTATGTGAGTAGGGTTGCTACTATTTTTTTCCTATTGATATTTATGCTCTTTAAATTGTGAAATCAAGTTAAACTTAATAATAATGTTGACTTTATAACCTTGCCAAACCATGACAATGGGAGTAATTCTATGCTACAAACTTATTCTCTTGCACTAAATAGGGTAAACTCTGTATATCATGAAATCTCCCTAGACCTAGACTTATTCCTTGGGGAACCAAATCTTTGGTGCTATTTATGTATCCCATTAAGGGAATCAAAGGCTTTGAAGTTCACACACACAAGCTTACAACACATATTACCAATGCCTTGTTAAACCAATATTAGTGAAATTTCAATTCAAATAAGTTTATTTAATCATTAAAGAATACAAGCACAAGACTCTTTGTTCCATATAAGATGTTATTTACCATGGATTCATATAATGCTAGTTGTAGAGACCCCAAATTTACCTCACCAATTTCCCACGATTATTCTCAAATTAACCACTTTCTGCCATTTAATCCTATTTCTCATAATTAATTAATACAACTAATTTAATGTCATAATTAATTAATTCTCCCCTCACATCACAATTAATGTGTCTAACCTAATTCATCTAATTCCATCGCCATCGCAATTAACCCCCTTTCTCATCCCTAAAGTTAACTAAATACACATAATTAATTAACCTTAGCCCAGATTATTCCTCCAACTTGGTCAATTAATTAATCCATGATTAGTTAATTAATTAAGACTAATTTATCCCCCTAACTTATCTTCTAATTTAATAATCCACATCACCCTCAATCCATTATCCTTTTCATTCTAACCTTATCCCATCATCCTTATATTATCCCAAGCCTACTGACATTTTTGTCCTAATCACCTCATCCATATTAAACATAAGTCTATCCTTTGATCCATCCATCATCCAAATCACGCCTTGTCCCTCATCTAAACATTAATCCAATCCAAACTTTATACCCGCTCATCGAATCCAAAACTTATCCTTGGGTCTCCAACATTAATCTCAATCCTAGGGTCATCCTAAATCCTAATTATCCAAGTTAGATCTAAAACCATTCATAATCCAAATCATCTAAAATCTCAAACATCCAAATAATCAAAATCCTAGAACCTAACCAAAATAATGGACCCATATCCCACACAAACTAAGCCAAAAATCACAATCAAAGCAATGTTGAAGATCATAGTCAAGGCTAAAGCAAACACCATGAACTCCCTAGATCAACTCCTCTTCCCAAATCAAGCCAAGAACAATGACTATAACAACCTTCTTAATCAACCAAGATACAATCCCTATGATGATGATGATAGTCTTGTCGACCAACTAGAATATGAGCCCTTTGAACATGATGATGATGATGATGTCAACCAACCCAAATATGACCCCTATGATGATAATGATAGTATTGACCAAAACATCATTGATGAGATAGTCATGGGATAGCTTCCTATAGATCCTCCATGCTTAACCATAAACACCCATATCCTCCAAAACCTAGGACACCCTAGTGCCAACTAACTCATAAACCAAAGGCAAAGGTCTAAGACACATATTTATCCCATCCTTGGCAAGGGAAACACCCTCCTAGAGTCATGTCCCTCATCTCCTACATCCAACTCATCTAAACCCTACCAATCATTGTCATCGAAGTCCTTCAACTCCTCCACCTCCACTAAATCTCCCAAATCATTTGCATCCACTTCCTCCTAATTATTGTCACCCAAATCTTTTGAATCATTCAAATCATTTAAGTCTTCCAAGTCATCCACATCTTCCATGTCATCTGCATCCTCATCCAAATCCTATCCAAAATCCACCCATCCTTGAGAATTTGATTGTTATGATCTATCTACTAAAGACTTTGTCTAAGCACTAATCATGTGGGATAAGCAACAAACCATTAAATCCAAGAACACCATGTCCACGACATCCTCATGCACTCCAGCACCTATCAATCTCACTCAAGAGCTTCCTATCCAAGATCCATTATTGTCATGCCAAAATACTGAGCCCATTTGAGAATCCCCCATCCCTATCCGAGCTCACATACCATTTTCTGAACCATTGGATCTATGTCAAGAGCCAAGCCCAAAGCATGATGAAGCAAGCTCCATTCTGAATCCAAATCAAGCTACCCAAACATTCCCCATAGATGGTCATGTACTCCAAACTAATCCAATCTTTGATCAAAATCCTATCCAAACTAATCCAATCTTTGATCAAAATCCCATCCAAACTAGTCCAATCTTTGATCGAGATCCCATCTATGACCATGAAGCCCAAAATGACCCCCTCATCCACCTTTATCCCATCCATGACCATAAAATTGAAACTAATCACACCCATACTCCAACAACCTCCATTTCCCAAGATGGGATGCTTGCCTCCCTTGGACACATAAATGATCAAATAAATGACATGGATTCCATCAAGCATGAGGATGCACAAAATCAGATTGATCACATTCAGCATATCATTGGTCAAGATACCACAATCATAGACTAGGAGAATGCACAAATATCTTACCATCTTGGTTCAAACAGCTTCATACAGTCTGGCCTTCTTGTGGATGAGAAAATCAACCTCTCTAGTGAGTCCTGGTTGTCTAAACATGGGTTTTCATCTTGTTTCACAAGAAAAAATATCTCATTGAAAAATAATTTTATCAAGTCATGGGATACAATGAAAAAGGTTTGGGCCTTCATGAATAAGTCATTCTGGAACTAGTATCGATATATGCAAATCAGGGCTATCAAGGCATTGGCTACACACCTTATAGAAAAAAATAAAATGATGACACCTTAGTCATAGCCAGGGCAACCTCATCCAAAGAAAACAACAAAATAGAGGCCATTCATAGCCCCTACAATAATCTTGCTACCACTAATCCTTTCACCCTCTCCACTATCCATCCCATTAAACCTTATCCTCTACATCCCCAACCTATCAATTGGGACCAACACAATTGTAATCCATACAAATAAAATGCTATATTTCAAGAATCAAAGGTGAATGAATACAAAGATCAAGGAAGAAACATAAAAGACACATGGATCCCCAAGAAAAGTGGATCAATCAAATCAAACAAAGATAAATATCCAAATCAATCCATCACTCACAATGTGGAGCCACATCAAAAGCTACACCTTGCATATAATAGTTGTCCACCACCTTCAAGATTACCATCAATTCCAACACATAAGGTGTATAAGAATGTTTCATATAATAGGTGTTCATTGCCTTCCAAATTGTACAAGAATGTCAGTCCTAAATGCTCAAATCCAGCAATCACTCCAAAAGTGGAGCCACATCAAAAGATGCACCTTGCATATAATAGGTTTCCACCACATTCTTGATTGTACGAGAATGTTGGTCCTAATTGCCATCCTAATCCAAAACCCATGTTCCATAATCCACCATCCCAAGTGTAACGAGTCAAGAATCCCCCAACCCAATCTAAATCACCAATCTATCCACCTAAATCCCGCAAACCTCAATCACCCAATTCCATATCCAACATTCCCATCCAAACCCAAAATCACACCACATCCAAGAACTCAAAATACTAAATCCGCTGTATCCTAGGAACAACGCTTTGCCACAAGGGTTATGATGACACCCTATTGACATGTGCACATGTGGATAAAGCCAACTTAGATACCAAATAACATCTTGAAACTTGTGGATTGTACATCAATGGAATGATCCTTGCCACACAATTACATAAAGAGGGATACCATTGGCATGTCATGACAGAAGCCTCCAAATCAACTACATTAGCTAGGAATACCTTCGACACATGAAGTAACAAAAGCCACAATTATGTAGAAAATGAAAAAAAAATCAAAAAATCAAAAATAGTAAAGAGAAATAAGTTCATCCAATCTTGAAAACCACTTCTTGTGGTGCCTTGGGCAAGTACCATGTTGAAAACCCATTCATGGGCATCATGAGTAAAATCCATATATCTGTACCATTGCACTTGGGGGCGAGTTGTCTCATCGATTCCACCATACCTATCCTCTCCCATCACATCCATCCATCATATCTACATGATCCATTTATCCTATCCAATGCATCCTCCCTTTGAGCTTGATAATGATTGGGGGTAAAAACCTAAAACATATTTTGGCACTCTTGACATGGCCATCCTTTGGTTATGCACTCATTCCATCACCTACATAACATTATCCAAACTTGTATCTTGGATCAAACATGTTATCCCATTATGATATAGTCCTTTGTCATCTCCCCTACATCCTTCCATCAATCCATATCATCTCCATCTCTCCTTAGCTCATATCCCTCAACCATTTCATTTGATTCATTTCCATCCTTGTCTTTAAGCTTGGATTTATCATGTCATTGGGTCCATCATTAAGACAATAGCCACAAGAAAATGCTTTCCCTAGCATATTCCAACTTTGAAGCATGATCCCTAAAACACCTCATCTGTGTGCAAACCTTCCAAATCCAAGAAAGTCTATTACACCCCATGTGTTTCTATCTACGTACTATTTACCTAGATTGGTTAATTTGTTTGGAAAGTGAGTGATTATGGATTCCTGTATCTATATATGTGTTTTTATCCATTTACTATAGATTGGATATTTTGTGAAAATTGAAGTATTTATGAATCTTTGCATCTATCTGTGTTATCTATCTTGAATGCAATATGATGAGAAAAAGAATAATGCAATGTCTTGTATTTAATGTAGTTATTGTTAATTAATGATGATATTTTGATCAACTAACTACTATGGCAATGATCTAAGTGGATGTAGGATCAGGTTGTCCCTTCGAAAGGGAGGGGAGGTATCACTCAGGAGAAGGACTTAGTCTGGTAACTTTAGTAAAACCTATATTGAGCAATCACACACTCACAACCCTATCTTGACCTAGGTTGTGTCAAGTCAGTTGGGTAGCGCTAAGTGATGTTTGTTGTGAATCTTGATTGCATGTTTGGTGATCATGTGAGAACTGTGATTTAAGATGCATGTTGATAAGTTTACGATTGCATAGACAAAGGTTTATCGTGAAATGATTTTATATTATGCATACGTTTATGTGGTTGTCGTTCATGTCACCAATGTATATGTGGATTTCATTCATTTGTGTCATCAGTATGTTGGACATGAGTTTATTTGGTTTTGAGTGAAGTTGATATACATATATGTATGCATATATTTATGATAGTCATTGCTATATATATATATATATGATTTGCGAGATTTATCATCCCTTTGTTGTATATGCATGTTATGATATTTTGTCTATAATGTTGCTATGGCAATAAATAAATTTACAAATAATATGTTATAAGTAATTTTTGTGGTTTATGAAATATTTATATATATATATAATATTATTATTATACTCCTATATTTTTAAAAATATATAATTATAATACTTTTGGAAAAAAATGATATTGTTTTATTAAATATTATCCATTATATATATTATTTTTATAGTTTATAAAGAATTAAAGGTCACGTATCCCTTAAAAAGGGAAGGAACTTTATTAAAAGTTATAAATTTTTTTAAAAAAATAGAGTAGTTAGTAAGTGCTTGGTGGGGAGGTTTTAATATTATTAAAACAATAATTATAGCTTATGGTTATAAAGTTAAAGGTATCATTTAATGCATGTTTAAAAGGCGTGTTAAGCGCTCCACATAAGGCCCATGACCTAAGACTTAGGGGGAATAACCACCGCCGCCCTCGATGCACGTGGACAGCCATTTGGAGGAGGTAGTGGGTAATACCACTTACCTCATATAAATTTTACCTTCTTGCAAGTGCTTAGGGTGGAAAATAATATGCTTCACCTTGGTGAATTTTATGACACTCTTTTATTTTTGGAAAGTTAGAAATGAACTAATTTTAGATTTTTTAAGCATGTCCTCATAGTGTCAACATTTTTTGAGTTGGTTAAGCATGTCATCATTATATCAACATTTTTGAATTGGTTGCAGTATAAAAGAGGGTACTCTCCCTCATTTTTAATGGCACCTTTTTCTAATCAAGAGCCTTCTCTTATCAAATTTGAGTTCTGCGTTAGTGTCAAAAGTTTGTCATTTTGCTTTTGTAAACTTTGTGTATTTGGAGGAGCAATTTAGAGTTTTTGGAAGGACTTAAACAAAAGAGTCTTTGATCCATTTGGAGCTATATTCTAAGGTATGGGGTTTATTTCTCCTTCTCTATGTTTTTCCTATTTCAAAACATTTTGTGATGTATTGTTTTTAAGCGATTGTAATGTTAAATTTTTGATGTGAATGTCTATCAATAATATATATATATATATATATATATATATATATATATATATATAGTTAGCAAATTTGTATTGTGATTGTGAGAAAGTGTCTATGGTTGAGATTTTGCCTAGATAGAATCGTAAATCAATCATTGATTGGTGTTCGTATAAGAAAATTATATAAGAGGAAAGTTAGTGAAAATAAGATTCAAGTGGTATTACTTAGATATTTGTATCCTAGTGAAATCATGTAATAGGTTAACCTTGGGATATGTGATCCATGGAAGAGGTAGATAACCTAGAATAGAGTTTGATGTAATTGTTCAGCGGGGATATTCCTGGGATTTGTTTATCCATGGGAAAGGGAATATCCTATGTGTAGAGAATGATACATTTGTTAAGTGGGGTTATTCCTAGGATTTGTTGACCAATGGGTAAGGGAATAACTTTTGTATAGAGATTGTTGTCTTTCCCAATCGAGATAGAAGGGTGGGTGAATATGAGACAACAAAACTTTGGCCAAAGTGGTGTAAATTGCCAACGTTCACACTATCTAGGTTCACTGTGATCCAGGTTTGCATTTATAGTAGGGATTTCATATTTTGATGGTTGTAGCCATAGTATGATAGTACTAGTTAATGTAGGACACAACACCTTGCTCAAATTAGGCCTATTTTATTTGGGGTTACCATACCAATCCCTTTGTCGAAGGGTAGGGCCGTTTACCAGTTTGGTAAATGTGCAGGGGACCGCAATTAGTCTGTGGTTGGAGGTAAATTGCTTGAGTGATGCTTCCCCTCATGTAATCGGTGGCCAGGAATATTGAAGATAGATAAGTATACAATCATATGTATCTCTATTTTTTTAGTTAAAGCTCTTGGAGCTTGTATGTATTTATTTTATGAAAAAGTTGTAAAGAGAAATATTCAATTATTTTATTGAAGAAATGTAATTTGATTATGCAATGGAAGTTTGGAATGTATTTCAAATGTGCATTTTTCAAATAAAGGGAGGAAAAATTTTATTACTCATGTATTGGATTCATGATTTATTTACTCTTGGTTTAAAACTTAACTGTTTTTACTTGGTAAAACAAGAGGCATGTTACACATGGTATCAGAGCCAACCAAGTTCAGCTTTGGAACCTATGTGCTCACTATGCTATGAGAGTCTAAAGTTGAAACTAGTTTTATGTGAGATGGCATAGTAGACTAACCAAGAAAATTGTTAGAAGGACTATTATTCAACACTTACCAAGCCAGTGGTTAGGAGAGAACCAACTGAGGAATTAAGGAATCCATGAGTCAATTTAACTCTATTAAGGATATAAAACAGAAAGATTCTGAGACTTGGATTTAAAAAAAGAAGAAGGTAAAACCTTGATTAAATGTTATTAGACTAAGAGCTTAGGAAGAGCGGTGTCTATATGAATTCAAGATCGCTTGTATATTTGAAGAACATAAGGATAGGAAGATCCTGAAGTAACCAACTAGGTGTAGAAGCAACCAAGTTTGGAAGATTTTAGAAATTATATTTAAGATACATAGATAAGTTTGGTTCTTGTCTAACCCTAGAATGGATTGGAACGAGTCAAGAGAGATAAAAGGATCAATGAAAGATAAGTAGTGATGTATTGGCATAAAATGCTTGGAAAAATAGTACAAGACTTGAAAATGCTTTTGCTTACTAAAGATTTATGAGAAAACCAATTGTCATATTCAAAGAATCGTGCATAATTAGAGGAGAATAAGAGTCCCTTATTAACTCATGAAGCCTATTGGAAAAAGGTTTAAATATGTAGTTGAGGATGTAAATGAAGAGGACCCTCTCAAATAATATTTTGATGAAAAGATTTGGATTAGTATCATTCTTTTGTTAAGAGACTACATGAAGTTGCAAGATAATTTGTAACAATTGTAAGGAGAAGTTATTAGTTATTTTCATAGCATTTTTGGACAAACAATTGAGAGCTATGTAATTTGTCTCTTGGTGGAGATAGAAATAATAATTACAATGAAGAATGAGATCATCACCGAGATATTTAGACCAGTTTGATTAACTAAACTATTCCGAGAGGTAGGGAATATAGTTTTGTAAAAAAAGGAAGCGTGTGTTCCAACTAAAGTTCATGTGTGTCATTGTATCACCATCTTTGAATATCATCTATGTGATGAACGATAGATTTTCCACAATGAAAGGGTAGATGTGTTTTAATCTTTTGATTTTGAGTATAGTCCTAAAGGACTTATTTATTTATTGTGATAGTAGCATGGTCTCTAAACCATTGTAAGCTTTTGGAAAACTTGAGTGTAATACAACAATCTACTCCCTTGTTAGTGACTTAGTCAGTCATGCAGTGCATAGTCAGTGTATCTTTTGATTTTTGACACTTCTTGAATTTTGGGAGAAATTCCTTTTTAAATACTTGCAAGAATTTTTCATTATTTTATTCCTTTATTCTAGGATGGTCTAGCCATCAAATTTTGAAGGTTATTTATTTACGACCAGTTGGTCAAAAATTTGATTTATTGAGTTCAATCTTTTGACCTATTGTTGAAAATGAAATTGCTTATACTTTGACATTGATTTAAATTATTGAGGTGGCTATACTAGAATATTTTTGGTTGTTTGCCTCTATCATGTCTTTGATGGGCCTTTGATGGATTGTATAAGGGAGAAAATTGTAGAAAATGCACTTGGTATATTCCTAACTCTACAGATTTTAGAAACCTTATGAGGTAGGAAATTCTTTTTAAATCATAATCAGGTCATCTAGGAGTAACTAAATTCCTAGTCGATGTGAAATCTCTTTATTTCTAAAAGAGAATGAAGAGTGATAGCAATTTGTCTAGAAGGTGAGAGATTCATGGTTGATTAAAAGCATCCTATTGGGAATTGGTATCTATACGATATTCCAAGAGTGGAAGTGGCTTGTCACTCTGAGAGAGGCTGTCAAATTTAACCATTTGCTTTTGGTCTCTCCAACCAAATTAGAAGCCTTACCACTTTCTAAGGATATGTCCTTAGAGTACAGTGTGTTATATGCCATGTTGTATAGGAATCCTCGTGTTCCTCCTTGGGCAGAAGTAATTGTCAATTCTTTAAGTGATGATTAAGAGGAATATAATCCCTAAAATTTTGTATCTGAGAATAAAGTTGAGGGTTATTACCCATTTGAGGATAATCATGGACTAAAATTTGAGGGATATACTCCAATCAATTGTAGCTGAGAGGGTATTCAAATCCTTTTGATACAAAGGAAAGAAAAGTGTTTTATCAAAAGATTATGTATAAAAAATCTTTCTTGGGAAAAAGTTTTGAATAAAGAATGGGAAATTCTATTTGGAAATGTTAAATGTTTTTTAGAACATTGGATAACATTCGTATAATTTAAATCTTTATGGAAACCCACAGGGTGAACTATTTTGTTAAGATGGTTAGAACAAGAATTAACTTTGTGGGGAAGTGAAGAAGTATGAAGTTGAGAGTATGGGTACTAAGTTAGATCAAATCCTTGCAATGTTGATAGAAACAAGAGAGAGAGTCAGAGTATTAGAGCAAGGAAAGGTTAAAGCAGAAAAAGAAGTACCTAACAAGGAAAAGTTTCCAGTAATGAATAAAGGAGAAAATTCTCAATCTAGTAAACATGGGGAATGAAGGATCTCAATACTCAATCAGGTTCTAAAAGGATTAAGAAGAGGAGAATGGCAAAAGAATTATTCTAAGACATGAGAAAATTTACTCAAAAGTTTGAAGGTAGTACTAGATGTCCCAGGTGAAGGTGGAGTATTAAAAATGAAAAGGCAAGACATAGCCTATAAATCAAGAAGAAAAAACCTTATGCTTCGTATGATTTGAAGTTAGTAACAGTTGTTCATGCATTATAGATAAGGAGACACTATTCGTTGGAAAAACCTTTTGAATTGAAAATAGATCATCATGGTTTAAAGTATTTATTTATTCAACCTAATCTAGATGCAAGACAAAGGAGGTGGTTAGAACTGATATCAGATTAAGATTTCAACCTTAACTATATCAAAGGAAACAAGAATAGGGTTCCCAGTGCTTTAAGCTGAGGAAGGAATATATCTTCATTGGTAACTATACAAACTAACTTTAGAAGCTAAGCATTGAAAGGATCCAAGAGTGATGAGATCTATGAACAAGTTAAGCGAGCACTCTTAGGTAAATGGCAAGATAAAAGGTATGAAGGTTTTTTGCTTTGAACCCAATGGGTTATTGAGATTTAATGGAAGAATTTGTGTACTTGATTCTGGTGAATTAAGGAATCTGGTATGGGAGGAAGTACATAATGCACCATATTCAAGACATCCAAGTGTCACTAAGATATTAGCAGATGTAAAACCATTATATTTCTGTAAGGGAATAAAAAGGAATGCGGCAAGATTTGTGGCAAGTTGTTTAGAATGTTAAAGAATAAAGGTAACATCTTTTATATCAGAGAATTTATTTGGTGGAACACTAGTTTTAGCTCGTAAAATTGTGTAGGAAGTGTTTAGTTTACACAGAGATCTTGAGGAGAATATCTCGGATAGAGATGCGCATGTGACAACAAGGTTTGGGTAACCTAATGTAAGTATAACTTATCATTCAGAGAACAGATGGTTAAAATGTGAGAGTTAACCAGGTTTTGGAAGAATTGTTTGAATATATTTTATGGATCAACATTATAAGTGGGGAAGAATATCTACCACTGGTGGGTTTTTTATTATAAAAATTCCTATCTTTCTACTTGAAACATTGGACAGAAGAAGATGTTAAACTCCTATAATCTGAGTAAGCTAGAAGATAGGATTAGCATTAGTCCAGAAATGTCAGAAATGGATGAACAGATCTGCTGATCAGAAAAGATTAGCAGAAAACTATTATTTAATAGAGAAGTTATGTTGATGCTAAGTATATACAGAGAAAATTCTCAAGTAGAGAGTAAAAGTTCTATTAAGGGTCCAACCCCAGAAAAAGTTTCTTTATGTATAGAATGTATTCAAACCAGCTCCTAGATTTAAAGAGCTCTTCGAAGTTCTCGAAGTTAACAAATCAATTGATTGCAGAATCATTCTGATAATAGCTATTGCCAGGAGGCACAATGCTCTTAATGATTGAAATTTGATATATTTATATATTTAACTGATGATTATTATACTCATAGAATGTATATAAATATAGAAACCAGGTATGGTTTTGATCAAGCAATTGAAATGCTTGAAGTTTGCAAGCTTTGCTTGCATAAATAGAAAGTTTATGCAGTACAAGGTCCAATTGGATCTGTATGCAGAAGGTTCTGCCACTTGGAAAGATTATGCTCAGATGAAGCAAAAGTTTCCATAAGTTAATATGAATTATGAAAGCTCTTGATATCAATATGTTTTGTAGTATGATAATTTTTGTGTATGTGGTGATAATACTTGATACTTAAAAATCATCGGGGACAATGATTCACAAGGGGGCAAGTACATTACACCCCATGTGTTTCTATCTATGTACTATTTACCTAGATTGGTTAATTTGTTTGGAAAGTGAGTGATTATGGATTTCTACATCTATATATGTGTTTTTATCCATTTACTATAGATTGAATATTTTGTGAAAATTGAAGTATTTATGAATCTTTGCATCTATGTGTGTTATCTATCTTGAATGCAATATGATGAGAAAAAGAATAATGCAATGTCTTGTATTTAATGTAGTTATTGTTAATTAATGATGATATTTTGATCAACTAACTACTGTGGTGATGATCTAAGTGGATGCAGGATCAGGTTGTCCCTTTGAAAGGGAGGGGAGGTATCACTCAGGAGAAGGACTTGGTCTAGTAACTTTAGTAAACCCTATATTGAGCAATCACACACTCACAACCCTATCTTGACCTAGGTTGTGTCAACTCAGTTGGGTAGTAGTAAGTGATGTTTGTTGTGAATCTTGATTGCATGTTTGATGATCGTGTGAGAACTGTGATTTAATCTGCATGTTGATAAGTTTACGATTACATAGACAAAGATTTATCATGAAACAATTTTATGTTATGCATGCGTTTATGTGGTTGTCATTCATGTCACCAATGTATGTGCAGATTCCATTCATTTGTGTCATTAGTATGTCAGACATGAGTTTATTTGGTTTTGAGTGAAGTCGATATACATATATATATGATAGCCATTGCTATTATAAACATATGTGTGTGTGTGTGTGTGTAGTTATTTATGATTTGCAAGATTTATCATCCCTTTTTTGTATAAGCATGCTATGATATTTTGTCTATATAGTTGTTATGGCAATAAATAAATTTACGAATAATATGTTATAAGTAATTTTTGTGATTTATGAAATATTTATATATATAATATTATTATCATACTCCTATGTTTTTAAAAATATATAATTGTAATACTTTTAGAAAAAAATGATATTGTTTTATTAAATATTATCCATTTTATATATATATATATATATATATATATATATATATATATATAATTTTTATAGTTTATAAAGAATTAAAGGTCACGTATCCCTTAAAAAGGGAAGGAACTTTATTAAAAGTTATAAATTTTTTTTTTTTAAATAGAGTGTTAGTAGATTGGTGGGGAAGTTTAAATATTATTAAAACAATAATTATAGCTTATGGTTATAAAGTTTAAGGTATGATTTAAGGCATGTTAAGTGCTCCACATAAGGCCTGCAACCTAAGACTTAGGGGGAATAACAACCGCCGCCCTCGATGCACGTGGATAGTCGTTTGGAGGAGGTAGTGGGTAATACCACTTACCTCATATAAATTTTACCTTCTTACAAGCACTTAGGGTGGAAAATAATATGCTTCACCTTGGTGAATTTTATGACAAACTCTTTTATTTTTAGAAAGTTATAAATGAACTAATTTTAGATTTTGTAAGCATGTCCTCACAATGTCAACATTTTTTGAGTTGGTTAAGTATGTTGTCATTATATTGACATTTTTGAATTGGTTGCAGTATAAAAGGGGGTACTCTCCCTCATTTTTAATGGCACATTTTTTTAATCAAGAGCCTTCTCTTATCAAATTTGAGTTTTGCGCTAGTGTCGAAAGTTTGTCATTTTGCTTTTGTAAGTTGTTTATTTGGAGGAGCGATTTAGAGTTTTTGGTAGGACTTAAACAAAAGAGTATTTGATCCATTTGGAGCTATATTCTTAGCCATGGGGTTTATTTCTCCTTCTCTATGTTTTTCCTATTTTCAAAACATTATGTGATGTATTGTTTTTAAGCGATTGCAATGTTGAATTTTTGATGTGAATGTCTATCAATAATATATATATAGTTAGCAAATTTGTATTGTGATTGTGAGAAAGTGTCTATGGTTGAGATTTTACCTAGATAGAATTGTAAATCAATCATTGATTGGTATTCGTATAAGAAAATTATATAAGAGGAAAGTTACTGAAAATAAGATTCAAGTGGTATTACTTAGATATTTGTATCCTAGTAAAAGCATGTAATAGGTTAACCTTGGGATATGTGATCCATGGAAGAGGTAGATAACCTAGAATAAGTGTGATGTAATTGTTTAGCGGGGATATTCCTGGGATTTGTTAATCCATGGGAAAGGGAATATCCTATGTGTAGAGAATGATACATTGGTTAAGTGGGGTTATTCCTGGGATTTGTTGACCCATGGGTATGGGAATAACTTTTGTATAGAGATTGTTGTCTTTTCTAATCGAGATAGAAGGGTGGGTGAATATGAGACAAGAAAACTTTGGCCAAAGTGGTGTAAATTGCCAATGTTTACACTGTCTAGGTTCACTATGATCCAAGTTTTCATTTCTAGAAGGGATTTAATATTTTGATGGTTGTAGCCATAGTATGATAGTACTATTTAATGTAGGACACAATACCTTGCTCAAATTAGGCCTATTTTATTTGGGGTTACCATACCAATCCCTTCGTCGAAGGGTAGGCCCGTTTACCCATTTGGTAAATGTGCGAGGGCCCGCAGTTAGTCCATGGTTGGAGGTAAATTGCTTGAGTGATGCTTCCCCTCATGCAGTTGGTGGTTGGGAATATTGAAGACAGACAAGTATACAATCATATGTATCTCTATTTTTTTAGTTAAAGCTCTTGGAGCTTGTATGTATTTATTTTATGAAAAAGTTGTAAAGAGAAATATTCAATTATTTTATTGAGGAAATGTAATTTGATTATGCAATGGAAGTTTGGAATGTATTTCAAATGTGCATTTTTCAAATAAAGGAAGGAAAAATTTTATTTATTTATTTATTTATTTATTATTTTTAAAGATAATGCACCTGGTAAACTTTTTAATGTCGCCGACGACGCTGGTGCAACATGCCCTCCGGCTCCACATGAATGCTTTTGCCTAGAGCAATGAACTGGTGATGCCACAACACGGGGGACCTCATCCCCTAGCAAGAACACTTCAAACCCACAAGCTCATTGGCCCAGCGAAGGTGTAATGCCTGCGAGCTTGTTGGCCCAGCGGGGGTTTGAACTCTAGTGGCTGCCACTATAACTGAGTGACTTAACCACCAAACCATGCCCTTATCGGCCTGAAGGAAGAATTTTATTACTCATGTATTGGATTCATGATTTATTTACTCTTGGGTTAAAACTTAGTTGTTTTTACTTGGTAGAACAAGTGGCATGTTACAAAGTCTCACCTAACACCCTACACTCATCCAACAAACATCCGTAAGCTTTGTTCCCTATCTCACTACAAGCCATATTTAGTCCTAATAAAAAATCAAATCATCATCTTCAGGATATATCATTCCTAATCCTCATGTTGTTCTCATTGTTAACAACACTATCCTTGCATTCTTATCATTAACAATACCATCATCATCATCATCAGATCAATTTACATCTCATAGTTCAACCAGGGGCACAATCTAATCCTACCACATCCTTTTATCCTTGATCCTGAACCAAATATCATCCCCATTTCCATCCCTCCATCCCATCCGCCATCCACTACCTTGGCTTCAATGTTGCACAATTTACCAGATCATGTGTTTTTGTGCATTTGTTTGCTTGTGTGTACATTTCAAATTATTTCCAATAGTCTTGATGCTCCACACAACACACCATCATAGTTACCATCATCCTCCATATGTTATTTTTCCTTGAAACGTTCCCATTGGATCATGTTAGGCTATTTGCAACACATGTTTTCATGGTTGTCCATATGCACATGGTGCATTGTCATCATGTTCCATTATATCATGGTGCATAATGCCAGTGCTACAACACATAATAGGTTTCTCTTTGCTCAAATGTTATTGTGACAACATTCATAATTTCCATCCTCACCAACCTTTGTGTCCTTATATCCTTCATCACTAACATTCACCCTTTAATCCCTCCCTTTTTACGCCTTCAATCCTCATCCCAAATCTAAATCCTTATCTTTCCTAAGCTCACTTTCATGCATTTCAAAAGCACAACCATGTTCTTTGAACTCACTCGTCCTCTCGAGGGGGGATCCTCCTACCATCCCATTATCCAATCAAACCCCAAATCTAAGCCTATCCCAAGTGTCAAAGCATCTTTCAAATCAAATCAATAAATCTAATCAAATCAAATCAACCTTATCTAATCAATCAATCCTCTTTTTGTTCTCATCATTAAAAACACAATTACTATGTTATTTTTATTGTCAATAATGTTATCATTGATCAAACTAGAAGTCAATCAATCCTTAATCCTTAACGCTTGGAATAACATCTATCATCAATCTCGCACCTCCAATCCACCATAAATTCCCATTCTTAGTAGCGACCGAGGCAACTTGCCACCAAAGCTTCTTCCTCTCTACTTTTTATTCATCTTTGACACGATGACACTTCTAGTCATGAAGTTGTATCCAAGAGGGGAAAAATGTAGACACCCCAAATTTACCTCATCAATTTCCCACAATTATTCCCAAATTAACCACTTTCTGCCATTTAATCTCATTTCCCATAATTAATTAATATGACTAATTTAATGTCATAATTAATTAATTCTCCCATCACATCACAATTAATGTGACTAACCTAATTCAACTAATTCCATCCTCATCGCAATTAACCCCCTTTCTGATCCCTAAGGTTAATCAAATACACATAATTAATCAACCTTAGCCCAAATTATTCCTCCAACTTAATCAATTATTTAATCCATGATAGTTAATTAATTAAGACTAAATAATCCCCTTAACATATCTTCTAATTTAATAATCCACATCACCCTCATTCCTTGTCCTTTTAATCCTAACCATCTAATCCATCTACATGGATCAAGATCTAAACCATTCATCATCTAACATGTGTCTATCCCCCATATGCTCACACATGTGTGAGCTTGCCAACTTGGAGGAATGCTAGCCCTCCACCTCAACCTACCTCATGCTCCCACATGTGTGAGCATGTTTGATTCATTTCACTCTTTGCTCACATGTGTGAGCATTCCAACTTGGGAGCATCTTTGACTTCCACCTCATCCCTCAACCTCGATTCATCCACCACTCCTTACTCACACGTGTGTGAGCATGCTCTCAACAAGTGTGTGAGCATACTTGATCTTTCACCTCATCAATCCATGTGCAAACAAATCTCAACCATTGGTTTCATCCTTGCATCTTAGCCCTCCATCTTTTATCCAAAAAATCTATTTAAGAGAGGCTTTCCCCTCTCATTCTATCAACTATTCATGCATTATCACCATGTTGCTATTTTCTCAACCAATCATCCACCATCCTATCCTTATGCTATTAGTTTGAGTAGCATTCTAGCAAGGAACATCCACATCATGGAAGGTATATTTTGTTCTATGTTTACATTTGTCTTTCTTATCTTTCATTTATGCTCTAATTAGAAGTAGGTTAGCTATATAGTTTTGCATTTTATATTAGTTGCTAGATTTTACCCTTTATACTAGTTATAGTGCAAGTTCATTTCTAAAGTCCTATCATGCTAGTTTACAAATGTTGGGTATGTTTGTTAATACAAAAAAATCCTCATTCACCCATTGTTCCTTCATAATATAGCTTCATACATATAGGTATCTGGATATAACATACTTATAACATCTTGATATTCTTTCTCTCTTAGTCTTAACTTTAACCCATATGATAGGGCCATACAATGATTATCCCATTTCAACCATATGGTTGCATCAATAAGAATTAATGTAGATACAAAATTCCCTATATACATGTGAGATCTATCACTAAAACAACCATCTCATAAAATAACATTAGCAAGAAATCACTTGAAAATCTCGATAATATAATTTCATACTTTTATCCCCTTCAATTTTATTACTTATCCCTTGTTCACTCCCACTTAACATTCACATCCTCTTTATTATTTATGTATACTATATTACCTCCAATTATTTCATCACTTGCTTTACTTAAGACTTTACTATTTACTTTATCTTATATCTAAATAACCTTTCGGGTTGGTAATTTTGTGCATCTTTGGAGGTAGTCCTAATGATCTTTGGAGACAATATCAGAATACCACAACATCAGAAGTTTTGGAATAAAGAGGAAAAGCATCTCTGGAGCTGGACTGAAGTCTAGAGCATCTTCGGAGCTAAGCAACAAGGCCACAATTATATCTCCGGAGCTGTAGACAATATATCTCCGGAGTTGCAGATAGAGACATACATCTCCAGTGCCTCTTTAGAATAGAGTAGATTTCTAGCACAACTGTCAGTCAAACACTTTCAGTGGTGATCATGATACCCCTGATATTACTCAATTCATCACTTAAGTGATTAAGGGTAATCTATAGTTAATTGTTGGGAGTTTTTATCTCTTTTTAGTTTTTGCATGAGTTACTGATAAAATTGATTTAATATCCATATTTTCAGGGCCTCGCTGCCCAAATGTATTAAGACTAAAACTTAGATTTAGAGTGGACTTCTGTTCCACTCAATCTATTTTTATTGCATGGTTATTTTCCATAGTTAGATAGCTAGTATAATAAAGAGATTGATGTCATCTCGTAGAAGAACTGGTAGATAAGATAAGTGATATCTCATCACTAATTTTATATATTCTTACAGAAGAAGTAGAAAAAGGACAGCGATTATTATTCTAATTTCTGTAATCTCATTTCTTTTTATATCAATATTTCTGAATACAGAGCTAAGGGAATTAGACTGAGTTGAGTTGTGATATCATTCTCTTGTGTTGATTCTTTAATATAGTCTTCAGTCCTAAGGGTGTGGATCAAGGGCCCACTCTCACTACCAAGGCAAAAGGCTAGTACTATTGTTTTGTTGTTTCAGATTTTTCTTTAAAAGATATTTACTATTTTCATAATAGATGCATGTTTTAGTTTATAGATTTTCTTTAAGTAATTTACTATTCAGTGCTATTTTCAATATTCTTGGAATTCATTTCATAGTAGATAGGTCAGTTCCTTTAAATTAGTAGAAGTCATTAGAGTTAGTTAGATAAGACTGGAAACTATAGGATTCCTAATTGTAGATAGCCAAGGACACAACCCTGGATTTGATAAAAGAAATATGATTAAATGATAAGGTACAACAACCCTTGTCATTTTTGGCGCCATTGTCGGGGACATTGTGTTAATTAGGGAAACTTAGCTAAACAATTTTAGGTTAGATTTGTATGGTTAGAGATAGAGATTCAAAAGGAAGATACATAAAATGGACACCCCATCAACAAACTATAGGAGTAAGCAGTGGGGTGGCACAAGATCTTGTTGAAGAAAGAAACCTAGAACCTACCTTGGAAGCTGCACCTCAAATCAATAATCCC
The DNA here is from genome assembly GCA_027924645.1 of Cunninghamia lanceolata. NCBI lineage: Eukaryota > Viridiplantae > Streptophyta > Pinopsida > Cupressales > Cupressaceae > Cunninghamia > Cunninghamia lanceolata. Next base: position 3,707,864 of record BSBN01000771.1, read on the forward strand.
TTAAATCATCAAAATCTCCCACTCGCTGATTACATCCAAGAATTACAACAAAAGTTCTAGGCAGATCCTTTGATAGAACCTAATTTCCTAGAACATCAGAGAGAAGAACCAATACTATACATGGATAATAATCATGATAATCATGAGGAGGAGGAAAATCAGGCTCCAAGAACCTTCTCATATCCCATTGTTCTGGCTGCTAGAGACAATGCTCCTATGAAAAATATTTCACCAGCAAATTTGCCAAATTTCAAAGGTCTTTCTTCTGAGGATCTAGATCAGTTTTTGTTTGAATTCAAAGTGGTATGCCAAACTTATGATTATGGATCAGATAACCAAAAACTTTAACTATTCCCTTCAACCCTGAAAGATTATACAATGAGATGGTTTATGGCTTTACCCCAGAACTCTATCCATTCCTAGGATCAGATGGAAATAGAGGTTTTAGGAAAGTACCAAGATTACTGTAGAGTTAGTAATAAAAATGAGGAATTGTTCAAAATTAAACAAGGAGAGGAAGAGACCTTAGAGGACTATGTGGACATGTTTAACTTCACCTTGAGAAGGTATGGCAACCTAGTAAATCACTCTTTGGCCAGAACCCTGTTTGTAAAAGGATTAGATAAAGAATCAAAATAGGCATTGGATTTGATGGGAAAAGGAAATATCAACAAAATGGATATACCTGCTATAGAAGAACTCTGCAAGAACTATTCTAGAACCCAAGATGCAGTGAGATCATCCAAAACCTTCAAAGAGAAGAATGAAAAGGAAAGTTAATGGAAGAGATTGCAAATCTGAAAATAGATATTTTGGTCCAGCTAAATACCACATTGGATGGGATTCAGGAAAAAACTAGAATAACTAATCAAAATAGAACAACTAAACCACTCTTCATCTATTGTCCTAGGTGTAGAAACAAGCATCTATTGAGAGAATGCCCTTTAGACAAATTAGAGATCTGTCAGATTTGTGATAGGGAACATCCTACCAGTTAATGTAGTCAACTTCCAACCCTAAAAAGGTTGAGTAAGAAGAATGCCATCATAGAAGAAGAATTGAACTATGCGGGACAAAAACAAGTTGGAAATTTCCCTTATAATCAGTACCCAAGCCAGCCTTCTGACAGGGGCCCTTCTAATTGGGGAAATAATCAATGGAATCAAACTTAGTATGGGCCTCAGAATAATCTTCCTTGGGGACAACAGGATTGGCCAAATCAACATTGGCAAAACCAAAATTGGCAAAATTAGCCCTAGGGGAATCAACAGTGGCCACCATAGTTTGGATCACAAAACATGCAACCTCAATGGGGTCCTCAACAGGGATATAATCAATAATACCAGGGACAACCTAGATGTTTCCAACCTCAACAACAAGGATTACTAACTGAACCCTCCAACACACAAGGTCAGTCACAAAATGAGCTAGTTAGCCAACCACCCTTACCAGCTCAACCTATACCAAATCCAAGAAATAAATAGGGAGCAACTATTTACATGATAGAACAAGAAAACATGGCTAATATTTGTTGGTTTTTCTTTTGAATCAGCATTAGGGTTTGCCAGTTCTAATGCACAGGTAGATTCAGCCAACTAAATACAGGAGGTTGCATGAGCTCCTCCCCTTCACTTTTGGTTCTGCCACACCAAGGGGGGTGTCCCTATAACTTTAATATGTGACCTTGATTAGCTCAATGACAAAATGATTTAGCTTGACAGCAATAGGCAAAATACTCTCATGTGTAGACCAAGATCTGCATGATAGATCACAAGGTTGGCAACATTCTTGGACATATTTGTCTGGTTGAGGATGAGAGTATGCAGGGGTCCTAATTCCTACTCCTACAACTAACAGGTTGGAAATATGGAAGGGTTTGAAATTATGGTTTAGATGCAAGACAGGGGTTTTGGATCATCTACTTCACAAGAACAGACCGGTGCCTATCTCAGGGCAAGGAGTCAACTAGACATATACATGAGGATGGCTTGCAATTGGCATTTGAATTTCAAGGGGATAGATTGATGCTTTCCTTACAAACATCACCCAAGGATAGGTATTTAACTATTCATACTTACAAACATCCCAGTCAACATACCATCTTCTCCATGCTTGACCTAAGACAAATTCAATCCACTCCTTGAATGGAAGTCAAAAGATCAGACATGCAATACAGGACCCTGTATCCTTGAATCTATGAAACCCTTAGCAACCAGATTCAAAAGAAGAAATTGCATGCAACAAATGGAGACAAACAGAGAAATACATGCGACTAGCATTTTTCATATAAAATTAACACTGAAACTGAACAATATATGCAAGATACATCACAGATGCAATACATAAACTCCACAGAGATACATAGGAAATGCTCTGTATTTCATCATTTTTCCCCCAAAATTGCCCCAATCTTCAACAACGACAATGGGTAACACAACTTGGTCTTTATACCAAGACTGTGTACCCAGCAAAATTAATTACGTGACAAGGTCAAAATTCTGCCAGAAACAATGCATTCGAAAATGGCGCTTAAAATCATCAATGCAGTAGGCAGAAGGAAGGCCAAGGAGGAGTTGGACTCGAGCTCTGCACCGTCGTTCGGGGACATTCCCATAAAATTGGTAGGTGGCCATTTGACCATCGGGCCACGCCTCTGCATATCGCCATTAAAGGCTTCAACCACCCATAGTTTCCTTGGAATTCATAGCATCTCATCCATGGAGTTTCCCGCTCAAAACAAGTCTAAGGAAGCAAGAAAAAGAAACACTGTAACTTTGAAACCTGGCCGTCGATCATTTCCCATTGTAGGATCTACGGCCTCAAATTGTGCAGAAAAGTCACCAGCCAATTAGATAGTGCCACATAGGCACCCTTTGCTTTTATCGCCGACCTCTCAAAACTAGTGAGATCTATTTATCCCACATTCGCCATGCATGGATCACTTGGTCATCTTATAAACTAGGTCGTGGGTACACCTAACATCATGCATTTTACCTTGTGCAACCCACGAACCATCCGCCAATAGCCCATCGGTGTAGCTCCCACCTCCGTCGGTGTGACCCACACCATCGGAGCAACCGAAAATCCTCTTGCCGACATCTCACATCACACCGATGAAGCCTTTGCTCAGTCTTCGGCGAGACCATAAACTGTCAGCCAACTCAAAAATTCTCCTACCTACATACATTGTTTACCCAATGAAGTCTCCACACTGCCACCTTCATCGGCATAACCAGAACCATCGGAGTGACTGAAAATTCCTTCACCGACCACACAACTCACGCTGACCGTCATACCATTGAAAGCTTCAAACTAAACTACATGTCGGCCAGACCCAAACCATCGGGACGACCTCCATCAGACATACCGATGCCACACATCACACTAATGTACACCTTGGTCGACATGACCAAGACCATCGGCCCAATGCTCTGTGATTCACCTGATAAGCCATGTCACCCCGATGGCATCTCTGTCAGTGTAACCCAAACATATTAGCGGATCCCAAAATTCCTCCGCCGATATCACTACTCTCGCCGATGGACATACAAATTCTTAGGGTTTGAAATGAAAAGTGTCCACTAATTTTTTTTATTTGAAACCCTAATTACAAATGGGGTATCACCACATTGAATGAGGACTGGTCAACTCTCGAACACTAAAGCAAGAGGATGAAACACAAAAACTAGGAACCCTCCACAGAAAACCAACATCAGAATAGGCAGAACAGTGCAAGACCCCCGGGCCCAGAAATTTTAGGGTTTGAATGGAAAAAACCTGCAAATGTATGAACTTAAAACCCTAAACATAAATGAATGCTAACAATATTAATGCTATATATCCAAATAATCTCCAATTGCGTTCTGGGAAAGCATTCCCAAGACCATCTCCTCCAACTATAATTGAAGTAACCAATGATGAGGAACCTAAAAATTCATCCACTCAACTTCTAGAGGAGATTACTACCAAAAAAGTGCTAAAAGAATCATCCTTGGATAACTTTGGAGTTCCTCCTAAAAGGCTGACTCCAGAGAACATTCTTGGACACACTTCTGATAAAAGCTCTAGAGATGATCTAGAGATGGAAAAACTAGCACCATACCCAGAGTGGCTCAAACAACATGTTCCCCAGAAAAAGATCTTACAAAAACAAGTCCAATCTACCCTCGAATCAAAACTTTTACAAGAAATTAGACAATAGAACATTGAAATTCCACTCCTCCAATCAATCAGAGATGTGTCAGAACTGAACCAATTCATTAAACAACATTGTGTCAAAACACAGGGCAGGAAGAAAAACTTTCCTTCTACAACCCAGGTGGAAGGGAAAGTAGTAGATCTACTGATGGGAGAAATGCTCCTCCCAAAATATGGAGACCCTAGAAATCTTGTCATAACTATTTTCATCTCGGGGGTAGAAATTTCAAATGTTTTGGTTGATTTGGGAGGAACAATTAATGTGATGACAATTCATACAATGGACAAATTAGCCCTAACAAGTATCCAATCCATGACTACAATCCTTCAACTTGATGACCAGTTAGTAGCTATTTTGAAAGGGGTAATTACTGATGTTCCAATTGTGATAGAATCATGGGAATTTCCAGTAGACTTCTTGATATTAGAACTGAGAAACCAGAGAAATGCTTATCCACTGATATTAGGAAGACCATGGCTAGCTACAGCAGCAGCATCTATTGATTGTTGAACTAGGGATATGGTCATTTCTAATGGGATAGATTTGAAGAAAATATCTCTGTATCGAGTAAGTGCAAGAAGATGGGGGGCCAAAAAGGGGTCTTAAGTGGCCACTTTTTTTCTGAAATTAGAAAATACTGGCCTTGGATGAGAAATTGAGCATAGTTACACTTAAAATTTGGAGATGCAACCAAAATAATGTTCGTAGTGCTCTGAGTCTACTTTCTAAACTACTTTTTTTTTTTGAAAATGGCATAGATTAAGGGGTTCAAAAGAGGGAGCCACAGAAATTGGTGTTGTTTCTGTCAAAAAAACATAACATAGCATGTTTTGTGGCTCCCTCAAAAGGTCAACTTTTTTTTGGTATTTTTAAAATCGCTTCAGTAAGAAATTAGCTAATAGCATTTAGTTTATGCCCAATTTTTTTGATAATTTTTTGATGAGTATTTGATTTTTTACTAATTTTCATAGTGGACACATCCTAAAAAATAGAGTTTTGGTCGTGCTACCCCTATAAATTTTGAAAACTAATTGAAAATCATTTTTTTTCTTTTTTTAATATTTGTAGAATGGAGTCTAGTTTCTAAATATGCAATTTTTTTAAAATTTCAATGATTAGTTAATTTACAATGAAAAAAAGACCAAACAGTGGTTTTTGCCCAAAAACGGACACACAAACAAAAGAAATTAAAGATGAAAGGCTTAACATTGTTAAAATGTGAAAAAAATCACATCGTCAAATAGCTAAGAGAAATCCTAACATTACCCAGGTGATTGATTTGTTCGACCTTAAAACACATGCAAATTTGAGGGTTAGCACGAACGAAATTATGTGAAATCTTGAAGAATATGGAAAAACACGTCTGTGGATGTTGAAAAGGCACTCTAAGCCTTTGGGTTTGAAATCCAAAGCAAATCCCAAGCCCAAGGCTTGGGATTCCCAAAGCAAAACATAACACGAGCACGTTATAATGCGCTCGCGTTAGTTTTTGCTTTGCATTTTTTCTTTTCTACAAAAGTTTGTGTTGTTTGTCATGTTTGAAATAACGCAAGCACGTTATAACGTACTCACATTATGTTCCCCTTAAATTTTTTTATGTTCAAGGCTATTAATCATGTATGTATGTATGTATGCCTATATGTATGTATGTATCTATGTATGCCTATATGTATGTATGTATCTATGTATGCCTATATGTATGTATGTATAGTGTCGAGGGTAGAGGAGGGTAGAGATGGGAGTGAGCCAGATAGGGGAGGAGAGGGGTGGATAAGGATTGAGTGATTAAGGTTTAAGGTTGAGGGTTGAGCATTTCAGGATAGGATTTAGAGTTTAAGGATAAGGGATTATAGTTTAGGACCTTGAGGGATTAGGGTTTAGGGTTAAGGGTCGAGGGATTAGGGTTAAGGTAGAGTGTTGAGGGTAGAGGGATTAGGGATAGGGTTTAGGGTTGAAAGTTTAGGGTTGAGGGATTAGGGTTTAAGGTATAGTTTAGTAGTTCTTTTGGATAGATCTAGTAAACAATGGGAGATTATTTACCTATTTCATAACAATATACCTCCCCTAAGTGCAGGGTGGACAACAAGAAACATAGATGTACCCCAATGCAAAACTTTTCTCATAATGATCATCCTTTTTGATTTCAACTATTAATTACTCATTGTGGATGTACCATACGCAAAGCTTTTCTCATAGTGTGTACACCTATTGGCATAATGAACCCCAGATGGGCCAGAAAAACATGCCATATAACATTACTAACATTAAAAATGTTCATAGCCATTTTTCTAACATATTCTTGCAACTCAAATATCTTTAAGAGAAGAGAGTCAAAAATGATGGTTTTAACAACCTAACATAAGGCAAAGTAATTTTGTTGGGTTTAGGGATAGGGTTTAGGGTTTAGGGTTGAGGGATTAGGGTTTAGGGTTGAGGGATTATGGTTTAAGGTATAGTGTTGAGGGTTGAGGGTTTAGGGATAGGGTTTAGGGTTGAGGGATTAGGGTTTAGGGTTGATGGATTAGGGTTTAATGTTGAGAGTTGAGGGTTGAGGGTTTAGGGATAGGGTTGATGGTCAAGGGATTAGGGTTAAAGTAGAGTGTTGAGGGTAGAGGGATTAGGGATAGGGTTTAGGGTTGAAGGCTTAACAATTGAGGGTTGAGGCTTTAGGGTTGAGGGTTAAGGGATTGGGGTTTAAAATATAGTGTTGAGTGTTGAGGGTTTATGGATAGGTTTTAGGGTTTAATTTTTAAGGGTTAAGGGTTGAGGGATAGGGTTTAGGTTTTAGGGATAAGGGATTAGGGTTTAAGGTATTTTGTCTAGGGTTGAGGGTTTAGGAATAGGGATAGCATTTAGGGTTTAGGGATGAGGGATTAGGGTTGAGGGTTGAGGGATTAGGGTTAAGGGTTGAGGGATTAGGGTTTAAGGTATAGTGTCGAGGGTTGATGGTTTATTGATAGTGTTTAGGGTTGAGGGTTGAGGGATTAGGTTTAAGGGTTGATGAATTAGGGTTTAAGGTATAGTGTTGAGGGTTGAGGGTTGAGGGATAGGGTTTAGGGTTGACGGATTAGGGTTTAGGGTTGACGGATTAGCATTTAATGTCGAGGTTAGGGTTAGAGTGTCGAGGGTAGAGGGATTAGGGATAGGGTTTAGGGTTGAAGGTTTAAGGATTGAGGGTTGAGGCTTTAGGGATGAGGGTTTAAGGCTTAATATATAGTGTCAAGTGTTGAGGGTGTAGGGATAGGGTTTAAGTTTTAAGGGTTAAGGGTTGAGGGATAGGGATTAGGGTTTAAGGTATAGTGTTGAGGGTTGATTGTTTAGGGATAGGGTTTAGGTTTGAGGGATTAGGGTTTAGGGTTGATGAATTAGGGTTTAATGTTGAGGGTTGAGGGTTGAGGGTTGAGGGTTGAGGTTGAGGGATAGGGTTAATGGTCAAGGGATTAGGGTTAAATAAGAGTGTCAAGGGTAGAGGGATTAGGGATAGGGTTTAGGGTTGAAGGTTTAAGGATTTAGGGTTGAGGCTTTAGGCATGAGGGTTAAGGGATTAGGGTTTAAGATATAGTGTCGAGTGTCGAGCGTGTAGGGATAGGTTTTAGGGTTCAAGTTTTAAGGGTTAAGGGTTGAGGGATCAGAGTTAAGGGTTGAGGGATTAGGGTTTGACATTGAGGGTTAAGGGTTTCAGGATAGGGTTGAGGGTTGAGGGATTAGGGTTAAAGTAGAGTGTCGAGGGTATAAGGATTAGGGATAGGGTTGGATGGTTTAGGGATAAGGGATTAGGGTTTAAGGTATAGTATCAAGCCCGTTGAGGGTCTAGGAATAGGGATAGTGTTTAGGGTTTAGGGATGAGGGATTATAGTTGAGGGATGATGGATTAGGGTTGAGTGCTGAGGGATTAGGGTTTAGGGATAAGGTTTAGGGTTGAGGGTTGAGGGATTAGGGTTTAAGGTATAGTGTTGAGGGTTTAGGGATAGGGTTTAGGGTTGATGGATTAGAGTGAAGGGTCGAGGGATTAGGATTTGATGTTGAGGGTTGAGGGTTGAGGCTTTAGGGTTTAGGGATAGGGTTGAGGGTTGAGGGGTCAGAGTTAAGGGTTGAGGGATTAGGGTTTGACGTTGAGTACATTAAAGTTTGAGGGTTAAGGGTTTCAAGATAGGGTTGAGGGTCGAGGGATTAGGGTTAAAGTAGAGTGTCGAGAGTATAAAGATTAGGGATAGGGTTGAAGGGTTTAGGGATAAGAGATTAGGGTTTAAGGTATAGTATAAGATTATTGCTTAACCAGATTTAAATAACTTCCTCAAGGTCCAAATGATACCGAACTACACACACATTCTTCATTATCGGCGAGACTGAACACTATCGGCACATTCGAAAACTCTTCTGCCGATCTGTCTTCTCTCACCGACAGTTCAACACTATGCTCCAACTGTCGGTATGACCTTTACCATCGGCGAGCTTGAGAACCACTCCGCTGATACACACTAATCACTCTAATATACCTTCAAACCATACTTGTCGCTCAGACTCCTTTCATCAGTGAATGCCTATGAACTCAGGCTGATGCATCGATGGACACACTCTAGCGTCAACCTTGATTTTCTCTGTCGGTAACACAATCACTATCAGCCATAGTAGCATTAACTTTGCTAATACACCGATACCAATTGCCTTCAGTGAGACTTTTGTCATCGGTGGATGTTTATATGCTTGGGCCGATGCGTCGATGATCCTTCTCTTCTTTGGTGTGACAAATGCTATCAGTGGGACTCACTTTAGAGTCGAAGATACACCATTTCCTTTTGATGGATCGGTGTAAGATACCCCTTGTCTCTCTGATACCTTCGATCCTTCGGTGAGATCTCCTTTCACTTTTCCTTGATACGCCTCCGATCAGCCTAACATCGTTGATCGTTGTAGGTTTCAAAAGCTCCTCCGAGAGGCTTGTTACACCGATGACACTAGAGGTGAGATATAGAACATGAGATAATGGAACTATAGAACATGAGCTAATAGAACTAGAGGTGAGATATTGTAAAGGTGCTATCAAAGGTGAGATAGGTAAAATATTTATGGATCAATCTATAGTAGGACAAAACACGAGCGAGTTATAATGCGAGGGCGTTATAACACGAGTGCGTTATAATGCACTTGCATTTTGTCTTGCTATAGAAATGGTAAAAAAGTGTTGACACCTGTGATCCAGGCCCACATGCTCTATTTTCATACTGATTCTGCGCGTGCTCTGACAAAAAGGAAGTGGTTTCATGTTGTTGGGAAGTTCACATGCACATTTTACACATTCTACCACCTTTGCATGATCTTTCCACCACCTTTTCTACTTTGCCAACTTGAGAAGGAGGACATAACATAGTTTTCACACCAAGTTTGATATATATCTATTCAAGTTTCAATTTTTGTAGTGTTGCAATGTTAATTGTGATTCAATTTTAGGAATTTAACATTATAGATTGGTTAATAGTATTTTTGTTAGTAATTATATTTGAGTGTTATTCAATTTAACATTGAAAATGAAGTAAGTGGTGAAAAACTCAAATTGTTGAGGAGTTTGATGCAAGAAGAAAAAAATACCACATAATTGGGTACTCTCTCCATTCGAATCATCATTTTTTAGGTATGTCAAGTCTTTACATGCATGTTCTTTACATTTTCCTTAATTCTATTTGAATTACTTTATCATGCTTTATCATACATGTTTAAAATAGACACATTCCCAATCAAGAAAGCAACCTACAATCTCACATGATGCCATGTATATTTTCTACACTTGGGCTCTTTAATAATTATGTGTAATAAATAGACCTTAACATACCATGATGTCAAACTATACAAGAATAAATCCTTACAACATAATAAAAATACAATCCCACTATTATCTTGTATTCATTTCTTAGGAACTAATATTGGTCTCTTTATCATGCTACAGACAAATTCTCTGTCATGCCAAGGAAATGATCAAGAATTAAACCAACAAAGGAAGAGATAGAAGCTAAGAATGCAAAGAAAGCAGTAGCTATGAGGAAACTTCATGAGAAGAGGAAATTAGACATGATAAATGAAGACATGCCAATTGAAGAGGAACCACAACCATCACAAAAAGATATGGTATTGGCGGCACAAAGAGAATGAATGCAAAAACTTCGTGCTACGAGATATTTGAATACCATAGTTGGAGACATGCCCTCTACTGCAAGTTAACATGTAGGGACACCATCTACCACATCTTAAGTTGAGATTACATCATCACTCACATGTGATGAAGGAGGTACGCCATCGTTCCCACCTCAACCTCAAGGTATGTCATCTATTCCATCTTCGATCAAAGGTATGCCATCTAGTCCATCTCATTTAAATATTGATGAAATTCCTAATGTTGAGATGAATTTACCTAAATTAACACCACCTAGAATTTTGCATAGAAAGCCAAAGTATTTGATTGATATTGATGAGAACATTTTGCAGCCAATGGAAAGTAAGATTCCAAAACACACTTGTAGAAGATATGCTCATAAGATTTGGAGATTGTTCTTCGAAAAGTTAAATGAGACTGCAAGATGTCAACTATTCATTGAAATGATGCAAAGTATAAAGTATAGGTCCATCATGAAGATTATTGGGTTGAGAACATCAGAGGATTCAAGTGAAAAAACTATTGTCAAGAATCTAATGAGTGCATATGAGAGTGTGGGTAACACCTCACGCACAAAAGATAGTAATGCAACACGGCGTGTGATTACATCGACTATAGTAAGTAGTCAAACGACGAAAACTCATCTCATTAGAAAGATGAGTCAAGAATTGAGAATTAAAAGGAAAACTTTATCAAGAACTATTGGAAGACACCAAAGAATTGAGGACACTAATGCCAATGAATTATGGGCATTCTCGGGGAGACTACCACGAAAAGATAAACCAATTGTTAAAGCATTGAGATCACTAATTGAAGACTTTTGGAAGAATTACACAAGGGTATCTCTGAATCAAAGGGATGTGGTAAGAAGGAGAATTGGTAGTCAGAACTGTGAGCCACATCCAAAACATTTTTTGGATGAGACTCAAACATAGTTTTATGGTAAATTTCTAGAGAAGTATCCTCAAATTAAAATTTGTCAAAGATATTTTGAAATGCTAAAACTTTTCTATGTCAAGATAAATCACACACGCACTACTTGTTGTTGTAGATTACATATTGAATTTTCTAACCATTTTGATGTTTATAGGTCTATATGTTTAGATATGCATACTAACAATGTTTTGCAGGGTTGTGCCATATGTGCCCCACCAACATCTTCAAGAGATTTCATATCAAGAATTTTATGTGAAAGAGAGGAAGGTTAAATATTCTACAAGAAATTATGCTTGGATGGCACATGTCATCGTTGTGGTGGCTTGCAACATTTGCCAATATGTGAACATATGGAAAGAACACATGCGGTTGGAAATGAACTAGTAGAGTTTGGCAAGTATAAAACAGTGGCATATAATACAAAAAATGGTAAAGAAGCAAAGAGTTGTGAATTGGTTATTGAAAAGATTCCAGTGTATCAGTTTATGCCTATATTTTGTGATAGCATAGTGTATGAGTATGCAAGACATGCCCATATAGATTGATGGTTGGACTTGCAATTCAAGTTATGCAAAGACACATTTCCAATTGGTAGCATTGTTTCACTCGTCGACTTTGCAGAGAACTACAATCTACAGCTACAGTGTGAGGTGCAATCACAATATTACAACTCCACATAGGTTTATATATTTGTGCACATCGCATTCATTCATGCTAATGATAGTACAGAGGATGACAAAAAGATCATAAGGGAGTATAATTTCTATATTAGTGATGATCGCATGCATTCTACGGAGTTCGTGCAAGGTTGCTTTCAGGTGTTCTACAATGATTTGGCTAGAAGGGGCATATCGTTCAGTCAACATATGATATGGTCAGATAACTGTGTGTCACAATTCAAGAACTCACAAATTTTCTATTGGCTGAGTAGGAGGCATAATTTTACAGGTATTCAGCATATGTGGAACTTTTGTGAGGCCGGGCATGGAAAGGGTTAGCATGATGGTGCAGGAGCATGTATCAAAAGAGCCATAGCATGAGAAGAATTAAAGTATAAAGACAATGCAAAGTTGACAGATGCAAAATCAATTATCGAGTGGTGTAATGCTTCCATGGATCTAGGTAATGAAGGTAAGTATTTAGTTCGTAGATTTTTTTGGTTGATAGATGATACTAACATTGCACCATATGAGGACTATTATACACTGACAGGATCAAATGAGATGCACTCTTTCAGAAGCTCAATTACAAGTTCATGGAGTATCCATACATGAAAGATGTCATGCTTTTGTTCTTCATGTACAATTCAAGTCTAGGATGAGTGCAAGTCAAAGGAGTGGGTTGACGAATGGCAGGTAAGTTATCTTAGCCCACTTGACACGTATCGACCCCCGACGGCACTAGAACTAACAGAGATGGAATCATTAGTTGACTTTGACCACATATCAGATTTAGTTCAACCAGGTAATAAAGGGCATGTATATGCATCTACTTTCATCTAGTTCAATCAGGTAATGTCATGTTACTTTGTAGTGTTTTTGTAATGTTGACTAATTTCATCTAATTTGCTACACATATCAATGTAGGGCACTTATATGTAGTTATTACAGATGAAGATAATGATGAGGGAACAGATTATTACTTATGTCATTGTGTTGAGGCCAAAAAGAAATTGGAGGCCCCAGTTACAGATGGAGAAAACATCGAATACCCTACAGGCTCAGTGGTTATTACTGGAACATGGCTTAGAAGGTACCCACATAAGGGTGTTAATGTTTGGCTGTTTCAGGACTTTGACATGCATCAAAAGATTCTTCATTACTTGAACCTTGTTGTGGCATCCAATGTTCATTTGATAAAGTATCGGGGTAGACCTTTGAACAAAATCTTGTGGAAGGTGCGTGAGTCTGACCATGAAGCAATACTTGACACAATAAAGAGTAGAGCAGACCTGGATGGTTCATTGGATTAATTTGTAAGTATTCACATTGATTTTGTAAAGTCATGTTACATTGAGTTGTAAGTATGCACATTAATTTGTAAGGTTTGTCTTTTTTTATTTCCTATTGCATTTTTACACATATACACATTTTTACATCATCATGTTATGCATTTTTGGTGTCCTACTCCTAATGCGACCAAACTAATAGTTCCAACATGTCCAGATGGGTATGCTTAGGCTAGGCATTATTATATTTTTCACCCAAACATGTCGAAACAGTCCGAGCTACATTATACCGACGATATCCCTGAAGAGTCCAAAGTGCAAAAATGCAGCAATCTTTGACAAGATATTACTCAAAAATTGTGTCACTTAGAAATATTCTGTCTAAGGCAACGCGATCACATAGAGTGACTCTACAATAACCTCTCTCAGTTTTTTACATCTCTAAGGCATTTTCCTGTGGTGAAAGGTTTTCTGCTGCCCCAAAAAATCGTCAAAAGGAGGCAATGTAAAGTTGTAAAGGGGTGTAACTTTCGTCCTGCTCCTGATGTGACCAAACTAACTATTCCAACGCATTCAGATAGGTACATTTACGCTAGTCATGGTTATGTTTTTCACCCAAACATGTCAAAATAGTCTGAGCTACATTGTACCGATGATATCCTTGAAGAGTCCAAAGTGCAAAAAGGCAGCAATCTTTGATGAGATGTTACTCAAAAACTATGTCACTTAGAAACATTCTGTCTAAGGGACCATGATCATGTAGAGTGCCTCTACAATAACCTCTCTCAATTTTTTATATCTCTGAGGCATTTGCTCGTGGTGAAAGGTTTTCTGCTGCCCCAAAAATTGTCAGAAGGAGGCAGTGTAAAGTTGCAAAGGGGTGTAACTTTCATCCTACTCTAGATGCGACCAAACTAACTGTTCCAATGTGTCTAAATGGGTACATTTACACTAGGAATGATCCTATTTTTCACCCAAACATGTCGAAACAGTCCGAGCTACATTGTACCGATGATATCCCTGAAGAGTCCAAAGTGCAAAAAGATAGCAATCTTTGATGAGATGTTACTCAAAAACCATGTCACTTAGAAACATTCTGTCTAAGGCAACGTGATCATGTAGAGTGCCTCTACAATAACCTCTCTTAGTTTTTTATATCTCTGAGGTGTTTGCCCGTGGTGAAAGGTTTTCTGCTGCCCCAAAAATCATCAGAAGGAGGCAGTGTAAAGCTGCAAAGGGGTGTAACTTTCATCTTACTCCTAATGTGACAAAACTGACTATTCCAACGCATCCAGATGGGTACATTTACACTAGGCATGGTCCTATTTTTCACCCAAACATGTCGAAACAGTCTGAGCTACATTGTACCGATGATATCCCTAAAGAGTCTAAAGTGCAAAAAGGTAGCAATCTTTGACGAGATGTTACCCAAAAACTATGTAACTTAGAAACATTTCGTCTGAGGCAATGCAATCATGTAGAGTGCCTCTACAATAACCTCTCTCAGTTTTTTATATCTCTGAGGTGTTTTCCTATGGTGAAAGGTTTTCTACTGCCCCAAAAATCATTAAAAGGAGGTAGTGTAAAGTTACAAAGCATTTCTAAGAAATCCTCAATACTCAAACACTCCAATGAACTGAAGCAAATTCTTCTTAGGTGCAAATGTAAGGGTACACAAGGGGAAAATAGTGCCTAGATGACTTAGTGTATTTCTATGACTTCATTCACATGTTTAAATGTTTGAGAAACTCTCCTTTACTAAGCGCTTGTCTTCATGTCAATGTTAAGCTTTATACCTCCTAAGCGCTCAATTAGGTGATGTCATTAGATACAACTTACCCTTAGGCACCAATGTAGCTTCTTCAATCCATCACACTTCTAGGCCCTCAAATTTGAGGTCTTGGACTTGTATATTATTCCTAGGCGCAATTGGATGATCTTCCTAGATCTAGGTGCTCATGATGGTGGCAAATTACATGAAGGGGCGTCTAAGTCCAATTTGACTTTGTATTTGATATTTTATGACTCCAATTGACTAGGAATGGCTCAATTTCCAAAGTGTTGACTCAATAATGTAAGTTTAAGGTCTTTTCCTCCTAGGTGCCAATTAATGAGTTCACTAGATGCAATTTCTCCTTAGGCACCAAAACTAGATAGTAGAGACAAGAGGAGGTGCCTAGCATCAATTTAGGCTCTATTCATTATTTGTAAGACCTTGAATGATTAAACATGCTTGAAGTAAGCCTTTATCTCTTGGAACTTACTCGATATAGATTTGTGATACTTTATCTAAGGCATCAATCTAGATCTATATGGAGGTGAAAGAGCGCCCAACATCATGAAGCTTTATACTTGGCATTTTTTATGCTTTAAATAATTATGAAGGTATTAGGATGTCTTTTCCCCTCTAGGCACCTACTCTTAGATGTCCTTGGATGCAATTTCAATCTAGGCGCTCATGGAGGTATTGAATGACAAGTAAAGGCACCTTAGCTTACTTAGCCCATTTCTTTGGATTTTGATGATCTTGACTCTTAAATGCCATCTAGTCTAATGCTCTTAAGCTCTCCTCTTACACAGTTCCATATTGGATGGATTTAAACTCTCTTGTTATGCTTAGGTACCAATTCAAGGTCATTCTGAAGGCAAAGAGTGCCTAGAATCCATTTGACTTAGCTTTTAACATTTCAACAAGTTTAAGCAATGGGAGAGATCTCATCAAGGAGTCCACTCAAAGGATTGTTTCATGTCAACTCTTCCTAGGCACCAATGTGTGACAAGATGACAAGGAAAGTGTGCCTAAACTTCAAACATTCAATCAATCTTCATATACATACTTCTCTCCTTCAAGGTGCTCAAAGTGGTTAACTCATTCTTCAATTCCTTATTCTAGTTGGTTCTAAAACCTTTAGGTGCTATCATTCACCAATTCAAACCTTCAAACACTTTTAAGGTGCTCAAAGTGATGTCCATCACCAATCCACTCCTTAGGCGCTCAAATTTGATTGTAGAAGCAAGAAATTGTGCCTAAGGTTTATGTTGCTCAAGACCTCCTTTGCAAGGTGTGCCTTAGATGATGATCAAGGTGTGAATGTGCCTTACTTGAATTTGGATTATTCCTTGATATTTTAAGGCTTTTAATACTATTTTGCACCCTTGTATGACTACATCACCTTTAGGTGCTCATTTTGAGGTGTTATTCATCTACTATGTTGCCAAGGTGCCAAAATTGGTGATATAAAGCATGAAGGGCGCCTAAACTCATAATGTGTTTTCCTTGTCAAATTTTCAATGCTTAAGGTCATTTGTATCAATTCCATTCAAGGTACCATAAATTGGGATGATCAAAGGTTTGTTTTCTTCTCTAGGTGCACTTTGAGGTCTCAATCTTAGGCACTGATTTGAGTCTACAGAGGTGGGAATGCGTGCCTAACTCCCTAGAGCAATTTTGTGCCTAGAAGTGTAAGTCCTAGAGGATAAGGTATATTGAATATACTTTAAATATTTTTCAATATACATTCCATGATGTTTGAGATAGGGCTCGAATCCACCGAATTTAACATGTAGATTATAGAATTTGGAGGATCCACCAGATTTCAGACTTAGTCAATTTTTACTGTTTCAGGATATCAGGCTACCAGACTTAGTCATTTTTAGGATCTCAAACATCAAGATCAGGTCATCAGAGGACTATAGGACTCAAACACCACTGACTTCATCATGCAATAAACTAAAGACATCATCAAAACTTCATGCAAAACATCAGAGCTCAAAACAAAGGGGGTCCCCATTCGCAATGGGGTGATGTGTGATTTGGTTGGTGATGTGTGATTTGGTCACAACAGTATGACTTATGGAAGACGATAGCCCCAATGGTATGTTGCATACTAAAATTAGGTAAGACTAAATGTAATCTCATAACCTCACCTTATATGCAAGAGGAATTACATTTAATAACCACAATGGTCATCAGGTGCTCATAAGCATATGATTTTGACTATCTTATTCAAAACAACAAACATACTCTTTGCATCATAATATGGTATAATAATAAGAAATTAAGAAATATTTTCAATTGACCAACTCATAAAGAATATGGATCAGCATACTCATTTGAATATTTTCAATTGAGCAACTCATAAAGAATATTAATATTTTCTTTTCAACATGATGATTCATTTTTTTTTTAAATACAACTTTTATCTTTTAGTTCCAAAATGAGGTTTAGGTGATACTTGAATAACAATAGCTAGCTTATTGGATCAACAAACATCTTATGTAATACAATTGGACTTTAAATACTTGAAGTAGCCATCTACAAATATCCATTCAAACGTGGATTTATAATGCAAGTATGGACACCATCAATAAAAAAGATTTGTATTAACCAAATATCCATATAGGCATACATCAATATCTATCGATATAAGTATAACATATATACAAAATAGCCATATAGGCTTACAAGAATGTCATATAGGCATACAATGTCAACTATATACAATACAAAATATATGTCCACAAATGCCATATAGGCATACAACAAAGGAACACAATAAAAAGTCATTCCCCTTTGGCTAGTGAAGAGAATAGATCATGGGTAGCCTTTGATCTTCTAGGGGATGGAGACGTGCATGTGGGTGGTCTATTACGAACCCGAAGGCTGCTCCTCCTATTTAGTTCTTCCTACATCTTTAGTTGTTACACTAAAAAGTATAGACATTAATATATAGAAATTACATGTTATAAAAAATGAAACATTTAACAAAATAATCACTTACCACCACCATATAATTTGTCTCCTCACTTGCCTTAGTAGCAGGAATAGGCCGTGGTGATGTCATGTCCTATAGAAACCATCTAGATAGAAATTAAACTTCAAATCAATAATCTTTTGATTTTTCAAAAATAAACAACTATAATAATGAATGTAAATTGAAATTTACTAATCTGCCTCATACCCCTGTCAATGCCATGGAGCTATGAATCACAAAGGTCACACCATGCTCCATTGCCCTATGAACATCTGGAGGTGTCTCTGCAGCCTACATCATCTAGAAATAAAACAACATTATTCAATTACGAAAACTATAATAGTGATGCAAATCATGGCTCCTAACATACACACACATTCATCTAAACATGGAAGTACACACAATAAAGCACACAAGTCACATATAAAAATCTAGTAAGTACAATTCATTCATTAAACTATTTATTTTATTACCTCCGTGAAGCTTTGAAGTCCACCACCGCTGGCAGGTGTTGCCGTGAAATCTCCAATATTAACCTATTCAACATCCAAAATCAGATATTAGAATACCATTCATATAATGATGCTATTCACATGTAATATTTATAATTGTTTACTAGTTACATAACCTGACAATAGATGATCTAGTGTAATATGTAGGTGGAGAACCACTGAAAACTGCATCAACGCTATGACCCTGAAATTTCATTAAAATCATCAAACTAAATTAGTTAATCTTGCATTTCAAAAATGAAATTTAATAAATTAAATTCAATAAACTTGCTAATATTTACCTGAGTATCAAGGTCGAAAGTCTCACTCAGGAGGGTATCTGTCATCACCATCTGCTCAGCTACAGATGTAGCCTTTGCACCTGCGTCGTGACTATCCATGGGGTCATAACCGCAGGCTGACCCGCAAGTCTGACAAGTATGGGGTGGGACTCTACTCCTCGTACTATCTCCCAACCCACTTTGTGCTGCAGGACTAGCATGCTCTATGATGTTCTGGGTCAAGGCACTAATGAACTGAAGTGTATCAACCTCAACACTCTCCTTCACAATGGAAGGGATAGAAACATGCTCATGGGCTGGTCTGCTAATTACTCATCTCACTGCCCACTGTGGGTCAACACGTGCCTCTGGTCTATCTTGTGCTGACCCCCCACCTCTACCCTGGAATTCCGGCATATCAAAATAGTTTAGCACTTTATTGAGGATAAATTCATAGTAGAGTTTCTCAAAAAGTATTATGGGACCTCATTATTATTGCATGGAGGATGGTCAAAAACCATCCACCACCTCTGTCCAAAATTATCTTGCATCGCTTGGTTGTTGCACCAATGGATAAAGAACCTCTTGCATGTAATGGGTGGAGGTTGATTTGTTTGTGGGTTTGTGAAAATGGAACACAAGTCTAATTTTATAATTTGTAATTTTTTCACATCTTGGTATGACAGCTTGTCTGCATAATAGTTTCTAAACTCTCTTCTTTTATCCGTCTAACTAGATATTTGCTTGCTAATTGGATCTACATTTGATAACATAGATTCAAGAGTTTCAGCAAGCGTGGACCTATGCAAGGTTGAAGTGGAAGGATCTTTCAACCTTGTGATTATATCTTCAATTTCTTTTTGATGTTTTCAATTTGCCCCATTATATTTTCTTGTGTTCTGGGGGCATGTCGAGGAATGGACGGAGGAGGTTATTGTTCCGCAGGTATTTTCTCCTCCAGATTTTGTGGATTTTGAGGAGGAGGAGGAGGTGCATTAACATTTCCTGACAATTAATGAAATATACATTAAAAATCAACTCAAACCTACCTATTTAGAAACAAATTCAAACAAAAAAATAAATAAAACTCACTCCTTTGGCGTGCTCGACACCATGGCATTATTTTGGCGACGAATCAACAAGATTTTGGTGTTGAATTGTCTTTTCCAAAATGCGAGCATGCTTCCTAGGGTTTGCAAGCCGCAGGGATAGAGGAGAAAAATAGAAATAAAATGAGATGACAAGCTTTTTTTATTTCTATTTATAGTAGTTCATAACGCACTTGCGTTATAGTTTGGTTTTGATGAGCCTTAGGCTCATCATTACCAAACCATAACGCGAGCGCATTATGCATTATTTTTTTTTAAAACCATTTGGCAACTTTTTGGCCCCCCATCTTTTTGCACTTACCCTATCCTCCAGCTAAACCATCAATACATTATATAGGAAGAGTATGGGTGGATGAGCCAGATAACATGGACAATAGTGCCTCAGTATCTATGGTAACCATCAAGGAACATTTGGGAGAGTTGGAAGAAGAAATCTACTATGATACAATAGAAGGCATTACCCACATCCTAATCAATGAGGATGTGATGGAGCTTGCCCACGATTCTAGGAGAGAACTTCTCACTTCTACTCATTGTACCCTAGCAAATATCATTTCTTATGGGGAGACCTTTTACAGAGACTTAGCCACGTTCCACATGTTGCTTCCACATTCTTGTCTCCTCAATACCATGACTCCAATGTATGGATTAACTACATCCATGGATCAAATCACAAAACAGGTCATGATTTTACTAGGGAAAACACTTAATATCAATATTCAGTTAACAACAAATCAGGAAAAAAAACTTATCCAACTTCTAATTTCCCATTCAGTAGCTTTTGCTTGGGAATACCAAGATATGAAGGGCATCCCTCCTGAGATTTGTACCCATCATATATACACTGAGGATATCAAACCTATCAGACAACCCCAGAGAAGATTAAATCCTGCTTTAAAAGACATTGTTAAGATTGAAATAGAAAAATTACTGCAAGCAAGGTTTATATATCCAATCTCAGATAGTCAATGGGTCTCACCCCTAATCATAGTGCCTAAAAAGAATGGGAAATGGAGGGTGTGTATTGACTATAGGGAGCTAAACAAAGATACAAAAAAGGACTACTCTCCCTTACCATTCATTGACCAAGTGCTGTACAACCTTGCTGGAAGAAAGTATTTTTCTTTCCTAGATGGGTTTAGTGGGTATAACCAAATCCAAGTAGCACCTAAGGATCAAGACAAAACAACTTTCACCTACTCTTGGGGAACTTTTGCTTACAAAGTTCTTCCATTTGGACTATGTAATGCCCTAGCTACATTTTAGAGGCTTGTTTTAGCCATTTTTGCTGAATTAGCTAATGAGTGCATGGAGGTCTATATGGATGACTTTACTGTACATGGGGACAACTTTGAATAAGCTCTCACAAACCTTGAGAAAGTACTGAAGTGTTATGAGAAAAATCAATTATCCCTGAGCCATGAAAAGTGCTTTATGATGGTGGATGAAGGAATTGTATTGGAACACCACATTTTAGCAAATGGGATCAAAGTGGATCAAAACAAGATAGAAGTGATTAGATAGTTACCTTCACCCAAAAATCAGACTGATGTTAGAAGTTTTTTGGGTCATGCAGGCTACTATAGGAGATTTATAGAAAATTTTAGCAGAACAACTGCCCCCTGTTTACTCTACTTAACAAAGACACAGAATTTCTATGGACAGAAGACTGTCAATCAGTATTTGAAACCCTAAAAGAGAAGCTTACTGTCACACCTATTTTGAGAGGACCTAATTGGACTTTACCATTTCACATACAAACTAATGCTTCAAATGAGTCCATTGGGGCAATTTTAGGACAGAAAGAGGAAGGAGAGAGTATGCATGTCATTTATTACATCAGCAAAAGCCTTACCTCTACAGAAATAAATTACACCACAATTGAAAAAGAATTCTTGGAAGTCATCTATGCTATAAACAAATTTAGGCATTATATCACTGGATATAAAATATTTGTACATACTGATCATGCAGCCATCAAGTACCTAATGAATAAGCCAGTAGTGGGTGCAAGGATCATTAGGTCATTATTGTTGTTGCAAGAATTTGGCATTACCATAGTTGATAATCCAGGCAAGTTTAATTTGGTTGTTGATTTTCTGTCAAGATTGCATACAGGAGGAGAAAACTAGCCAGTGGAGGACAAGTTCCCAGATGAACATCTTTTGCTATCTCATCTATTGTACCTTGGTTCGTTGACATAGCTAATCTCTTAGCTACAAGATTGTATCCATCCCATTTTATCTCAAAATAGAGAAAATGCTTAATTAAGGAAAATTTATCTTACAAATGGTTAAATGGTTTTCTATTTAAATGTGGTCCTAATTTAATTTTACGCAGGTGTTTAAAAGATGATGAAATTTTTGATGTGTTGAGAGCATGTCATGATGAACCATCTGGTGGGCATTATTCTTCCCACAAAACTATCCATAAGATCCTAGGAGCTGGTTACTACTGGCCCTCTATTCATAAGGATACCAAGAAGTATGTACAGTAGTGTGACCAGTGCCGAAGGATGGGACAACCAACCTTCACCCAGGAGATGTTACTACATCCTCAAGTAATGATGGAGCCATTTGAACTGGGGGGTCTAGACTTTGTGGGACCAATTTCTCCACCATCATCAGGCAAGGAGTATATTCTAGTATGCATAGACTATGTGACTAAATAGGCTGAGGTTCAAGCATTGCAATTTTCACGAGAAGAGAAAGTTACTGATTTCCTTTATAATAAAATTTTCTTGAGGTTGGGAGCCCCAAGATCCATAGTTTCAAATAGAGGACCTCAGTTTACTTCACAGGTAATCAGAGCATTCATAGATCTATATCAAGTCAAGTATAGAAAATATTCACCTTACCATCCTCAAGCCCATGGGCAAGTAGAGGTGACTAATAGGGAACTTGAGAATATTCTAACAAGGACAGTGGCAATGAACATGAAAGATTAGGCTAATAGATTATCTGAAGTAGTTTGGGCTTACAATACCACTTGGAAGTCCACAACAAAGTTCTCACCATATGAATTAGTTTATGGGAAAAAGCCTATTCTATCTATAGAATTTGAACTCCAAACACTTAAAACTACATTGGATATTGGTCTACCATTGTCCAAGCGTAACAGAATAGAATTCTTCAGCTCAATGAGTTGGATGAAATCTGAACAGAAGCCATTTAGCAAATAGAACTAGTTCAGTATCAAAGGAAGCAATGACATGACCAACACATCAAGAGGAGGACATTTCAACAAGGTGATTGGGTTCTTCTTTATGATTCTAAACTCAAAGAGTTCAAAGGAAAACTACAAACTCATTGGATGGGTCCTTATCAGATAAAGGAAGTTTTTGAAAATGGAACAGTGTTGTTGGAACCTATTAATGGAAGCACAAACTTATTTTTAGTAAATGGCCACCGAATTAGACTCTATAAAAGGCCATCCACTAAAGAAGAGTTCATCAAAGATTTGTGTTTTGATACAAGGGATACCTCCTCTGTCACAATTTTGGACTAGTTGTAAAAAAAAAGAGAGAAGGTTGAAAACCAGCAAATGGCAGCCTTCTTAAAAAAAGAGAGAAAAAAAAATAGAGGAAGATGGAAAACTAGCAAATGGTTGTCTTTCTCGATCAAGGGGATTGAAACCAACAAATGACGATTCCCTTCTTCATGCCAGATAAGAATAATCAAGCTATGGAGGTGATCAGGTGCTAAGAGTTACTCAAACACACCTTCGGTGCTCACAAACTAGGAGCACCTCCGGCGCTTCACAAACTAGGAGCACCTCCTGTGCTTCACAGACTTGAAGCACCTCCGGTGCTTGCAAACTAGGAGCACCTCTGGCACTCCACCAATAAAGAGTTATTCACAACCATAATAAGTGGGAGGGGACCCACCTCTCTAGGTAATAAAGTAGAGATGTCATTTGATGAGGTCATCATGACTCATCCTCCACTTTATGACAGGGACAAAGATGAAATCAACATGCATTCTAGGAGCAATCATTACTCTTGTTTGCATGGGTACCTACAAAGGACTGCGCTGATGTCACCCTGGATACATGGATTCTTGAACCATTCTGCAGGAATGAATGTAGGCTATGTGACAATAAAGATGATCGACATCATTTCAAGCTACAAAAAGCTACTCAGGTGCCACGTCGCGTCTAGTCTCATCAATGCCATAGCATCTCAGCCAAGTACATCATGCCCTCATCATTAAGAATGATTTTGGTAATTGTCTCTTAATTAAGCATTAATTAGCAATTGTCTTGTCATTTCTATTTTTGGGTGTCGTCATTATGACACATCCTCCTGCCATTATTTTCCTTCCCAAATTCATGCATGCTGCCATCTTTGTTGTACTGTCACCATGCCTACGAAGTGTCCCATCACTCTGCTTTAATTATGACCACATAAGCACTTTAACCAATTTTAAGTTCTCTTTCCATAATCCAAATCATTAAACAAATTGACATCATAATCCTCGTTCAAACTACAAAATACCCTGAAGAATAGAGTAAGCTGATAAAATCCTTCGGAGCCTACTAAGTTAAAGGAGAAAGGACAAAGTACAGAGGAGAGTGAGGGATTTAGCATAGAGGGTAGAAAAATAATTTAGAAATGGGGGTTAAGAAGAAATCAGAGCCAGAAAGTGCTACAGGTCTTTTGCAAGATGATGTTGCAGTAGACATTCTAAGGAATGCAGGATGGTTGGAGTTTCCCAAAAAGTTTGAAGGGTTTCAAGAAGATATTGTTGATGAGTTCCTAAGAAACCTGAGGGACAATTAGACAGTTGTAAGGGGAGTTCAAATCAATCTCTTTGCAACCACTATCAGTCATATTTTTGGGTTGCCTAAACAAGGTGAGAGGTTCTATCATCTGAAAACTTTATATGCTGATTTGATTAAGAATTTCTTTGTTGAAGGTGAACTTGCAATATAATGCATTTAAGTAAAAATGAGGTTAAAGGAATTCTTAGGTCCTCACTTCCAAACCCTTGGTAATCTGTAGCTACATGGTTGATGAAATATTTCACATGTGATGGTCAATTTTCCTTAGTTTTAGGACCAATAATGAAAATGTTGTTTTTTTTTAGGCATGGGAATGGACACCCTGAATTCAGCATAAATATTCGCAACTTTTTGTACTCTGCCATTAGGGCAACTGCAGAAAAGTATCAACAAAACAAGGGTCCTATGAAACATCATGGCCTCATTTTTCTAATAGTTAAACACCACTTTCTGTCTCAAGCTAATGGGGAAGAGTTATGGTAGACATTTCTTGAACAAAAACCCCAAGACAGAGAGTCAGAGAGGGCACAGGAAGAGGGTTAGGGTTCTGTTGGGTTTTTCCCAGACTGGATGCTTCTTCCTAGTTATCCCTACAAGGTAGTCATCATTGATCGACATGATTCTCAGGCCAGGGGCCAAGGGTATAGGAGATAGACTCTATAAATATCTCTTCTTCGTTAGGCTCTGCAAAACCTAGGGGGGTATTCCTTATTCAACATCCATCAGATATGCACATGAACCTACTAGAATGTTGACAAAAAGTAGATAAATCCTCCTTTATGTGGACCAAAACTATAAAATAAGTGCAAAGGGGCTAGCTTTGAGCCTGTATTCAGTTGTGAGACAGAGGATTTTGGTCCTAAAACTACTTCTAAAGTCCTAATGGTTTGTATTTGAAGTTTAGATTTGTATTTTGTGTTTGGATGCAAGACTGGGACTTTGGGTTGTAACCTCAATACAAGACCATACTGGTGCCTATCCAGGGCTCTGAGTCAATAGACATATATATGTGAATGTCTACCAAAGACTTAAGACAATAACTAAGTTTTAAGGGGATTTCTTTTTAGTGTCTGCCTTACAGATACTTCCCAAAACTGAGTATTCAGTTATCCCTTCTTACAAACATCCTCACTGCAATATATTCTTCCCAACACTTGACGCAGAACATTTAATCTACTCCTTGAGCAGAAGTAAAAGATCAAGCATTCAACATAGCAAACCCATATTCTAGAATATTAAACACCCCTTAGCTGTTTAGATTTAGAAGAAGAACACATTCAATTTGGAGACAAATAACATAATACATGCTATGAAGCATTATTCATTTAAATCAACATGAAACTAGTGAAATTATGCATAAAACATTCAACATATAACTCATAAACTCATAAGGCACCCGAAACAGAGCCACCAGCTAAATTGTATCTTCTTACAGCACCAAAATTTATCCAATTTTCAACAACTAAAATGAGTAACACAGTTTACCTTTTATAGCAAAACTATGTACTCAGCAATAATTACATGGCATTTCAAATTTTTTCCACATACAATGCATGATGTAATGGAGCCCAAAACAATGAATGCAGTAGGAGACAAAGAGGAGAGAAGCAGGTAGGGTCAGGAATCATGCAACAGACCGAAGAGTTTCTCATAAAACATGGTAAGTGGCCTGTCAATCATCTACCCATGCGTTTGCATACTTTTCCATTAATGGCCAACTACTCGCAGTTCATTGGAAACACAGCACCTAAAGCTCCTTCCCGCTCAAAATGCAAATGCAGACATACATAACATCCTACGCCTGCAAGATTGAAACTGGGCCATCGATTCCTTCCTATCGCTAACATCTGCAGCCACAAACACTTCGAAAAGTCATCAACCAATTAGAAAGAGCCATTCAGGGGTCTTTTTGCTATCGCTGACTTTTCCTCTTTTTCATTTTGCCTTTTCACCTTAAAATTCCTTTGTATATGCATTTGCATATACATGCAACAGCTCCCAGACACATGCCAGCTTGTGATTTGTCTGCAGTCGCTATGCACATTAACTCCTCATTGGCCATCAGAATGACACAAAAAGGGTCGGCTGATATATGTGGTCCTACCGATGACCCAATGTGTGTTCCTTTGCACTAGAAATTGCATGTGATTGTATGTACATACAATCACCATATACATACAATTGGTGGGCCCAAGGTCTTGCACTTGTCTTTGTATATCTTCGCTTGTATATCCGACTTGTATATGCAAACATACAATGGCATATACAAGTGGTGGACCCCACCCTATGTATCTCATTATTGCATGTATCCCCATCGGCCCATTGGAGAGATACAAAACCTGGCCACTGATAGCTATTGTCTCCACGATGATTCATTTCACTGCTCACTCTGCATGCATATCGGCCGTTGGGGAGAAACTTAACTTATCTGCCAACGACCCTTATCACGCCGACCGAGCCTTGTATGTACACCGACATACATTCCCATTTGATATTGCATTAGCCTGACGGTGAGACCTATAACTTGGTCACCGATGAAGAATGTCACGGCGATGACTCCCTTTTCACTGTTCATCCTACATGTACGTGGACCCGATATGCATATGAAGATGCATAGAATGGATTTTACCATTTTTAAAGACCGATTGAACATTTACCTTGGCCCGTCAATGAACACTTGAACCTACCTGTATATACAAATGACACATACAAGTGGCCACATACAACAATGAAAGGCTGAAAGACTTATAAATTTGGATCTTTATGAAGGGGCCTGCAGATTTAAATGCTTGAAACTTGAATATTCATGCGGGAACCAACACTAGCTCTGTCTGGGGGATGCATGCCTCTTGCAGGCATGGCGAGAACCATGGATCTCTGGGATGCCGACCAAGCAAAACACAAAAAATGCAAGACACCGACTATACAGAGCAATTTACAAATAATTTACAAACGTGCACAGAAGATAATCACTTATGAGAAATAAGTTTTGAGGAATTGACCGTGCAGAGGCAATTCCAGTAGTTCACCATTTAAGGCCTAGAGAAAATAGGAATCCTCTCCATGAGTATTGCTAATTTGATATGGGCCCATCCATAAGGGCTCAAAATTGCCATGTTTGCCCTTGTCCTGGGTCTTTGCATTCCAGACAAGGACCAAATCACTTATCTAAAATTTCCTTTCTATAGTCCTTTGGTCAAATAGATATTTCACTCTCTGCTATTTCTTGATGTTTGTCTTGTGTGACTCTCTTCTGATTTCATCCAATGCAACCAACTGATTTATCCTTTCAGTCATCGAATCTTCAATCTCTTCATCATTTTCTTGTATGAATCTATACATTGGTAAGAGATTATTCACAGGCAACTTGGCTATTGTGCCATATACTAACTCAAAGGGTGACCTTCCAATTGCTTTCTTCACTATTATCCGGTTAGCCCATAATGCCATCTTCAGCTTTGAATCCCAAGCCCTCTTGTTCTTTTCTAACATCCTTTTGATAATTTTCATGAGGCTTTTGTTGCTTGATTCTTCTTGACCATTTCCTTGTGGATGGTATGGTGATGCATATGACAAATCAATCCCATAATTGTTGCAAAAATCAACAAACTCACCAGATCTAAAGCACATAGCATTGTCTGTGACCACTTTGACTGGCACTCCAAATCTAATAATAATGTGTTCCAAAATGAAATCCATCACCACCTTGCTTGTAGCTTTCTTAGTTGGAATGGCTTCAATCCATTTAGTAAAATAATCAGTAGCAACCAAAATCCAACTATGTCCTCCACTTGACTTTTCTAATATTTCCCCTATAAAATCAATTCCCCATTGCTGAAATGGAGCCTCCACAGTTACAGTTCTAAGGGGTAATGCACCTTCATACTTTAGTTTTCCTAAGAACCTCTGACAGGGATCACATTTTTTACCATTTTCTGTGCATCTAAGAAAAGAGTTGGCCACCAATAGCCTGCCCTAAGAATCCTATGAGTTGTTGTCTGGGTAGTATAATGTCCACCACATACTCCTTTGTGCATGTCACTTAAAATATATTTAGCTTGATTCTCATCCACACACTTAAGTAGTACACCATCAGGATTTTTCCTATACAACTCTCCTTGAATAATGATGTATTTAATAATATGTAATTTTAAAGTCCTTTTTTGACTATCACTGAAGTGGGGAGGACAGTTCAAATTCTGCAAATAATACACAATATCCTTGTACCATTTAGATTCTGACATGTTGACAACATCACTCTGCACTACATTTACCTGGCATGCCTCCAGATTTGATTGTATCATCATCTTGGCTAAACCTTGTCCCCTTACCAATTTTGTGATCTATATTTCAATGTTGAAGTCTTGCAACTTGTTTATCCATCTTCATCTTCTTCCTATCACTTCCTGCTGAGTGAAGATATCCTTGACTATTGCATGGGGTACATACGCAACTATCTGAGATCCTACCAGGTAAGGCCTAAAGCTTTTGACTGCTTTAACCAACACATATGCCTGCTTCTCCATGATATCATACTTCAATTCAGGTGCCTACAATGACATGCTAAAGAAAGCAATGGGTTGTTCAAAACCATCTTCATTTTTCTGTAATAAACATGTAGCAATAGTATGAAAAGAAGCAAATGAGAACAACTGAAGTGGCTTAGAAAAATTAGGAGATCTTAATATAGGAGCCATCTTTATAGCTTCTTTGATGTTCTGAAATGATTTAGTTGCCTCATCTTCCCATTTGACAGTTGAACCTTTCTTCAACATTTTAGAGATATCCTTTGTGACCTCTACAAAATTGGGAATGGACCTTCTAACAAAATTAATCTGTCCAAAGAAAGACTGGATACCCTTCACCGTTTTGAGAACTTGAATCCTATCAATTGCAGCAACCCTTTCAGGATCAATCCTAACTCCATCTTTGGAAACAATGTGTCCCAATAATTTTCCTTCCACTACCCCAAAAGCACATTTCTTTGGGTTACGTGAAATGCCATATTCTAGTGCTCTAATAAAAATTTGTTCTAGATGCATGCAATGCTGCCCCTCCTTTTTTGAATAGGCAGTTAAATCATCTTGATATACAGCTAGGATTGAGTCAATCAATCTTGCAAAAGCAACATCCATATCCCTCTGAAATGTAGCACCTGCATTTGCTAGTCCAAATGGCATTCTTACATATACATAAGTTCCCCATGGAGTGGTGAAGGCAGCCTTGTAGATTATATCTTGAAAATCCATCCATCATGGACAAAAGCTCACAACCAATTACTTTCTGTAACATAGCCTCCATGTTAGGCAGTGGATAATTATCCTTTAAAGAAGATACACTCAAGTTTCTGAAATCAACACAAAGTCTTATGTCACCATTTTTCTTTCTAACTGGGACAAGATTGGACACCCAGGTTGAATGTCTAATAGGCACAATTATTTCAGCCTCCCTAGGCTTCACAAGTTCTTGCTGCATTTTTGGAGCTAAGGTTGGATTAATAGGTCTTTGTTTTTGTCTGAATGGTTTAGCTCCAGGCTTCAATGGAATCTCATGCTGGAATAAATCTTCTCTATAATCTTTAAGGTCCTCATACAACCATGCAAAAACATGCTTATATTTTTTCAATAATGCTATCAACATACTCTTGATGTGTGGCTTAAGCTATTTGCCAATATATACCCTTTTGGGGGCATGGTGTGTCCCTAAGTTGATCTCCTCTAGATCATCCCTATTTGTAGGAGATGTCTTCTTAACAAGCTAATCTCTATTGTCAAAAGCTCTTTCTAAAGCAACTAACCCTCTGGGAATTTTATTTGTCTTAAGCTGAATTATTTCTTTCCCCAAAAGAGTTTCTTTTCCATTCACAACTTCTACAAAATTTTGAAAATCAATCTCCTAGTTCTCATAATCATCTATGTAGTGTAGGAACCTCAACAAATCCCTATCATCATCAAACACCTGCCAACTGCATACATTGTCTGGTACTGCAGGTCTAAGTTTAACCTCAACATTTGTAACATCAAACAGAGTTATATCATCTGGCCTTATTGCCACATTAGCCAAAAAATCTGCCATGACATTCTTTGATCTCTCTATCCAATTTATTAAAATGCATCAAACAATTCAATTGTATCCCAAACAACATGTTTATACTATTTTAACCTTCTATTTTTTTAAGCATACTTATCTCTCACCTGGGAGACAATTAACTTTGAGTCTCTAAACACTCTTAACACCTTAATTCCATGCTTCAGAGAAACATTCAATCCTAGCAACAGTGCTTCATATTCTGTAATATTATTTGTGTAGGCAAACTTTAACAGGAAAGAGAACTTTAGAAGCTTACCAGCTGGAGACAAAAACACAACTCCAGCACCGGAGCCTTCCTTTGAACAAGCTCCATCGAAATACATGGTCCAAAGACCCTATTGGTCAAGTCCTTGAATGCAAAAACCTTTCTCTTTATTTCTTTGATCATTTGAGACAACCTTGAAGTTCTCACAGTCAGTATCCACAAAATAGACATGTTTTTCTGAATCTTGATCCTCAACTATTTCTGATGACCTTTCTTCTCTGACCAGTCTGACATCTTTACCATTCATTGGAATCATGGCATATGATAGATCTAACTGCATACTTCCTCTAATCAATGCTGCCCATCTTCTTGAAAACAGCATACCATATTGTGGCTTTATGTCAACCACTGTTACGTTCATTCTGTATGTTTTTTCTAGATATGCTGCTAACCTAAAATCTACATCCTTCATGATTCCAATAACTAGTACCTCCCTAGCATCCATTGCATAGCATTTTCCACATGCTTTGTCTATCTTCAATCTAGCTGGTTGCATGATAGCCAGAGGCATAATATTTGTTGATGCTCCAAAATTGAGCATACAATTCCTGATTGTTTTTCCATTAATAACAAGGGAGACATAAAATGACTCTACTTGTGAAAGGTATTTTGTCATGGTCACCCCTAGATAAACTTCAGGAACCTCATCCTCTTCAATACACAAGGCCTATTTCTTACCTTGACCCTCAACATTTTGTTCAGCTTGACAAGCTACTCCTAAAATTAAGGACAATGCCTGATTCCTGATTTCTTCAATTTTCATCATTTCCATCAACGGAACAGAGATCTTCACCTGGGATAAAAC
Source organism: Cunninghamia lanceolata (assembly GCA_027924645.1). Lineage (NCBI taxonomy): Eukaryota > Viridiplantae > Streptophyta > Pinopsida > Cupressales > Cupressaceae > Cunninghamia > Cunninghamia lanceolata. The sequence goes on from BSBN01000771.1 coordinate 3,739,668, forward strand.
CTGAGTTATGTCAAAGGGAGCATAATTTTGTATAACAGTTGTAGCCTGAGCCGTGGTTTTACTCTTATCCTGAGCTGATCCAGCTTTAATCTTGGCGGCCCTCTGACTGTTATCCAGGACCTGAGAATCCTTATTTTGATCTTCACTCTGGGGAACTTCATTTTCTGGTCTTTAAAAATCATGACTTGTTTTTTGCTTAAAATTTTTCCTATTATTATTGTTCCATTTTGCCTTTTGTAGTTCAGCCCCTTTATGATTATGCATTGGTTGATTCAAATAGGTGTCTTCTGGTTGTCATGGATCACTCACCTGAGCCTTGGCTCTAAGGTTATAATTGCTTTTGACCTGAGCCACTGCTGCATCTGTGAGAGCTCTAATCTTTTCATTAGAAGGCATCAAATTATTCAGAAAAGATGCGTGAGTCCTGGGCATATGCATAATTATCTTCATCTTCCTCATCACTAGAAATCTGCTAGCAGACCTGAGTCCCATAACTCGAGCTTTCATTAGCATCATAAAAAGAATACTCCCCATTTGTGGACAGCATATTGACATTATTATCTTACATACAATGTGGCTCATTGCACTCATCACAGGCAACAACATTATCATATAGAGATTGAGCAATCATACATTGTGATTGTGAGTGAGGCATTTGACAAATTATGCACCATGGAGTATCATCAACAATATTAACAGCTTTCTTCAAGGGATCAGGAGTCTCTCTGACATGTTGAGTTCTTTGATTAGTGTTGCTATTTGGGAGAATAGGTTTGCCATTATGCTAATTAGTGTTATATGGCATGTCATGCAATGATGGCCTCTTCTCTTGCCTTTGGTAAACCTGCCTTTCAAGACCTATCCCTTTCTCATTCTTAGCAAGTCTATAACTTAAGTCCTTAACAATAGATGTCAACTTATCTAATTTGTCTTCAGAAGTAGATGCATTACCTTGAGTACTTTGAGGCTTATTTGGATTTTTCTAGAATTTTTACATCATCCCTTCTATTTGTCTTACCAGAGGCTTTCCTATTATTCTCAGTATTTGTTGCAATTCTAAAAGCATCCCTGAGGCTAGCAGGACCCTTATCTCTTAACCCATAAGTTGTTTTAGCATCAAAATAATTTATGTATAACACTATGCACATTGGTTCATTAGGCCTCATGTTAAATGGTAATTTGTTCAACACTCTAGTGAACCAAGCATTAAAATCTGCAACCTGCTCATTTGACCCCTTAGTGATACCAGTGAATTCATTTATGAAAAAGCTCAAGTCAGTCTTATCACCATACTGTTCTTTAAAAATTCTTCTGAAATCATCCCATGATGAGACACTCTGGTTAGGTATATTTTTATACCATTCTCTAGCTTCATCAACTAAGGATTGCATAAACAATTTCATGAATACATCTTCATGTTCAACCTCAAAATTGTCCATAACATTCTGAAAAACTTTCAAATGATCTTCACCTAACACATTATTATTTCCTAAAAACTTTGGTATTTGAAGCCTTACATGCTTATCAATAGGATTAGGGTAACCAAGAATGCCATTAAAAACTAACTGCCTGAATCTATCCAACTGCATAGGCTGCCTATCAAATTGATTAACATTTGCATTCCTATTAGCATTCTGATTTCTTACATTGTTCAATGGTACCCTAACATTATTTACATTTTATCTCTGATCATTATGCTGATTCTGATCTTCATTTCTTTGCTAGTTTCTCAGCACATTTGCATTATCAAGGGTGGGGACTAAATCATATTGAGCAGTTCTTAGAGCTTGCACTTTTTGTCTCATATCATCTCTAATCTTCACAGCTTGCAAATATTCTAATTCAACTCTTAAGCTTTTGATTTCTTCAGCTAATTATTCATCTTTGGGCATAGAAGAGGATGGTCCCTTTTCATATTGATCACCATCGTCATCCCTTGGGGATTCAATTTCTTCAAATCTGTCAGGGGGATCTAAGAAGGGGTATTCGTAAAATACCTCTAATCTCACTCTCAAATTAACACCTTGTTGTCTTTCATATACATCCTGGATTTCAGCCTTAGTGTTTGAAAAATAAGGTATTGTGTGCTCTGAAGATCCTGGATTGTCTTGAATATAATCATTACTTCTGGGGGAACCTTCTCGACTAGCTTGAATAGTCCCTTTTTTCCTGTACATCATTTTTCTAGGTAATTCTTCAGACAGAGAATTACGCAAGGATCTTCTCCCTTGCATACAAATTTTTACTTTACTGGTTGGGAGATTTGTTCGGAGTCACCACCTACAACTAGGAATTATTTTCTTTTAAACCAAGTTCTTACATACAACACTCCCTAGCGGAGTCACCAAAATCTGTTGGGTTTTTCCCAGACTAGATGCTTCTTCTCAGTTATCCCTACAAGGTCGCCATCATTGATCGATAGGGTTCCTAGGCCAGGGGCCAACAGTATAGGAGATAGACTCTATAAATATCTCCTCTTCTTCTTCAGGCTCTGTAAAACCTAGGTGGGTATTCCCTATTCAACATCCATCAGATATGCACATGAACCTACTGGAATGTTGACACAAAGCAGATAAATCCTCCTTTATGTAGACCAAAACTGTAAAATAAGTGCAAAGGGGCTAGCTTTGAGCCTGTGTTCAATTGTGAGACAGAGGATTTTGGTCCTAAAACTACTTCTAAAGTCCTAACGGTTTGTATTTGAAATTTAGATTTGTATTTTGTGTTTGGATGCAAGACTGGGACTTTAGGTTGTAACCTCAATAAAAGACCAGACTGGTGCCTATCCAGTGTTGCAAGTATGGGTTTAACCGGTGTTGTCATTGATGTCAACATACTCATGTTGCATTAATGAGAAGGATTGGATGAGTTGTATGCTGAGGATATTGAGAAATGCTGAAGATATTGAGAAAATTAGTCTCAATCAGGAACAGTGAAGAACAATGATGACAACAAGGTAAAAGTCCAAGATAGGTTACGGATCAGAGGATACGGAATAAAGGGTTTGTAGATATGTGTCTTAAGATGTTCCAGTAGAGATTTCAGAGGTCCCCATGAAGATATGGAGAAGTTATGGCAATTCAAGTAAAACCGGTTCCGACAGATGTTCAGTGGTGATAGAGTAATACAGATAGGTCCGATAAGATCCGGAAATGCATTCTCCACTCCCATGGATTCGAGGAATTGTTGGGGAAGTCTGTGTGGTGTGTCAACTCAATTGGTTTGTGGTTTGAAGGTCTAGAAGTACCTATTCCTTTGTGACAGTAATGGTAGACTGTGTTCTTAAGGTTCTGGATGAAGGAGAGAAGGATTTCAGTAAGTAGAGCAAGTGCGGATGTTATTGATGTTTCAGGCAAGTTTGTGAAGGTCATTGGATCATTATTAGTTCATGTTTATGGTCCACATTAGAATTGGAGCCTCAAAAATAAAGAATAACTTCCAGATGTTGGTGTTCTTTCTGTGATGGGCCGACCGGATCAATTTTACATCTTTTTGTGGATGTTTACTGACTTAGATGTTTGTTCCTAAGTTGATGTCATGTATAAATAAGGGATTGCAAAGTCATTTCAAGGAGGACTTGTGGAGATGATCAAGTGGTAGCAAGGAGAAGAGCGAAAGACATAGTAGAAGGTTTGGGCTTAAATGGAATTGACTCAAGCATGGTGAAGATGCTACTTTCCAGTTCAAGTATGTGATACTTATTCTTTTGTAGACAGTGTGTCTCTTGTAGGCAGTGAGCCTCTTGTGAGCAGTGTGCTCGAGCAGTGAGCCCTAATTGGCATGTGCTATTTTGTTCTTTCTATTCTTCTAACAGAGAATACAATCTCAGGTTAGTCACCCTGTGGTTTTTCCCTTAACTGGGTTTTCCACGTCAAAATCTTGGTGTCTCATGTGTTGATGTGTCTCTGCTCTTGTTTAAATGCATTAAGTTTCATGTTTGATTTATTGTTATACTACTAAGTGAATATAAGTGTTGAAAAAGAAAAAGTTTTGGACAACTGATTCACCCCCCCTCTCAGTTGTCTGCCCTAAATCTAACAATTGGTATCAGAGCCAAGTTCCTCTGAAAGGAGCTTAACCACTTGAGGAGATCCAGGATGTCGTCCTACAAAAAGGATAGTCCAAAGTTTGATGGAACTAATTTTGCTCTTTGGAAAGGTCGCATGAAATGTCACTTGCAGTGTATGGGATTTGCATACTAGTCCATGGTTACAAAAGCTTATGTACCTCCACAGGGTGGTCCAACAACCCTAAATGAAATCATTGATCTACCGACTGCCTTTGAGATTTGGAATAAACTGGAACTTTTGCATGAAGGAGACCAGTATGTTAAATGTGCAAGGTTACAAAGTCTAAAAGGGAAATTTGAAAAACTAAAGATGAGAAATGATGAAAATATTACCTCTTTCATGCCAAGAGTGAATGAGCTGGTTTGTGGAATTAGAAACGTAGGTGGAACCCTGAGTGAAGATGAGATCATTGGCAAAGTTCTTAGATCCCTTCATGAGTCTTATAAAATCAAGGCTTTTGCAATTGAAGAATTCAGAGCTCACACAACAGTCACAAGAGATCAATTGGTTGGTAAGTTGGCTGCTTTTGAAATGGCCGAGTTTGGAGATGATCCTCTAAAGACTGAATCTGCATTCAAAGCCAGTGCCTTTGTAAAAGGAAAACAAAGGCTTGATCTAGGAGGAAATTATTCAAGGAACCCATCATGGTATGAAAAAGTAAGAGAAGACTTGGAAGAAGAAGAAGCTAAAATTGCTCATCTTGAAGCTCTTATTGCAAAAAGACTGCCAAGAGGATCTGGTAAGTATGGAGGGAAATTACCTTTTAAGTGTTTTAACTGCAATAAAATTGGTCATTTTGCCTCAAGATGTCCAGAAAGATTTTCAAAACCAAATCCTAACAGACCAAGGTCTCAAAAGAATTGCTACTATGTTCATGAAGAAGATGACAATGAAGGAGTAACAGATGATGAATCAGAGACAGGAAACAAATCTGGTAATGAATGGGTGTTTATTGCCATCAAAGAAGAGGAACAAATATCCTTAGTATCTGTCAATCTTAAAGTTGAAGAAAGAGATCTGGCTGCCCAAGTTGAAACAAAGGATGAGTGGGTCATTGACAATGGATGCTCTCACCATATGATAGATGACAAGAATAAGTTCTTAAGTTTAAAAAAGTATGAAGGAGGAATTGTAAAGTTTGGAGATAATTCTGCCAGCAGAATTAGAGGTAGAGGAACTATTTCTCTTGATGGAAAGAACAAAACCGGTAATGTTCTGTATGTTGAAGGATTAAAGCACAATCTTCTCAGTGTTGGACAATTGGTGGACAAGGGCTATGATCTCAGATTCAAGAATAGAAAATGCAAGATCTTTGAAAGTTTCGGAACAGAGATTGCATTCGGTACTCAGACTAAAGGTAATATCTTCCACTTGGTTGGTACTGGTAAAAGTTGCTTATTTGCTCAAATTGATCAGAGTTGGTTATGGCATAGGAGGATGTGTCATGTGAATTTTGATAATATCATCAAGATAAGCAATACTCAAGCTGTAAGAGATCTTCCAAAATTAGTGAAACCTACTAATAGCTTGTGCAAAGAATGTCAGTTGGGCAAATTGAGCAGAGTCACATTCAAAAGTAAGGAATTGTCTTCTACCGGACTGTTGGACTTAGTTCATACTGATCTTTGTGGTCTGGCAAGAATTAGGAGTATCCAAGGTGATAGGTACTTCATGCTACTAATCGATGATTATTCCCGGATGATGTGGGTAACTTTTCTGAAAGAAAAATTAGAAGCACTTGAGAAATTAAAAATATTCAAGGCCATGGTGGAGAATGAAATCAGATTAAAATTGAAATGTCTGAGGTCTAATAGAGGTGGAGAATTCACATCCAGTGAGTCCATAGACTTCTATGAGAAACATGGAATAAAGAGACAGTTGTCTGCCCCTAGAACTCCACAGTAGAATGGAGTAGTTGAGAGAAAGAACCGGACCATCCAAGAAGCATCCAGGACCATGATGATGGAAGCAAATGTTCCTCAGATCTATTGGAGAGAAGCTGTCAGCACTGCAGTCTACACTCTCAATCGAGTTCAAGTTTGAAACAATACAAGTAAGACTCCTTATGAACTTTGGTTTGGCATTACCCCTACTGTGAGATATTTTAGAGTTTTTGGTAGCAGATGTTACATTAAAAGAGATGAAGATCTAGGAAAGTTTGATGCTAGAAGCGATGAAGGAATATTCTTGGGTTACTCTACTTAAAGCAAAGCATACCGGTGTTACAACAAGAGACTGAAAAAGATTGTAGAAAGTGTAAATGTGAAGGTGGATGAAGAAGTTGAAAGATCCTCAAGAATTCATGAGTATGATGAAGACAGCCAAAATGATGTTCAGATTCAAAGTATCCAAGCCTCTTCTGAGAAACAAAGTCAAGTTGATCCGGTAAGTCAGGAAGAAGAGATAAATCTCAATGAGACTGATCAAGAGTTAGTGGTGCAAGAAACTCCCAAAGTTCCAAGGTATGTAACTCTAAACCATTCTGAAGATTAGATCATAGGTGACAAAAGCAAAGGAGTGCAAACAAGGAGGAGAATTGCTCAAAATTCAGATGAGTATTGTCTAATTTCTAAGATAGAACCTAAGACAGTGAATGAAGCTTGCAAGGATGAAAATTGGTCAAAAGCAATGGAGGAAGAACTAATGCAAATTGAGAAAAATCACACTTGGGATCTTGTTCCCGGACCTAGAAACAAGAATGTGATTGGAACCAAATGGGTTTTCTGGAACAAACTGAATGAAGCTGGTGAAGTAATCAGAAATAAAGCTAGATTGGTCCGCAAGGGCTACTCTCAGATTGAAGGAGTTGATTTTGAAGAGACTTTTGCTCCGATGGCAAGAATTGAAGCAGTCAGACTATTTCTCACATTTGCTGCCTTTAAGGATTTTAAGGTGTATCAGATGGATGTCAAATCTTCCTTCCTAAATGGTAATTTGGAAGAAGTGTACATTAAACAACCGGATGGATTTCAATTGTCTGATCATGGTGACATGGTCTGCAAATTGAAAAAGGCACTATATGGACTGAAGCAAGCCCCAAGAGCCTAGTATGAAAGATTGGATAAGCACCTCTTAAAGATTGGTTTCAACAAAGGTACTGCTGACAGTAACCTATATTTCAAAATTGATCATGAGAATATCTTAATTGTTGAAGTATTTGTTGATGATATCATTTTTGGAGGAAGAGATAGTATGTGTAAAACTTTTGCAAGTCAAATGAAAAGTGAGTTTGAGATGTCGATGCTTGGAGAAATGAATTTCTTTTTGAGTCTACAAATTACTCAAACAAAGGAAGGAATCTTCATTTCTTAGTCAAAATATGTGAAAGAATTGTTGAGGAAATTTGGGATGGAAGAATCTAAGCCAATGAACACTCCAATGGCAGCTGGATGCAAGTTAAGAAAGGATGATGACTCTCCCAAGGTTGATCAAACAAAATATAGGTCAATGATTGGAGGATTGTTGTATCTCACTCAAACTAGACCAGACATTATGCAGGTTGTTGGTCTTGTTGCTAGATTCCAAGCTGATCCTAGAGAATCTCATGTTATGGCAATCAAGAGGATTTTTAGATATCTAAAGGGGACAGTTGAGTATGGGTTGTGGTATCCTAAAGATCATGATTTCTCTCTTCATGCATATACAGATGCTGATTGGGCAGGAGCTGTGGATGACCGAAAGAGTACCAGTGGTGGAGTATTCTTTTTGGGGAAGAGATTGGTTTCTTGGCTAAGCAAGAAACAAGAGGCAATATCCCTATCTACAACTGAAGCAAAATACATTGTAGTAGTAGGTAGTTGCACTCAAGTTTTGTGGATGAAGCAGATGCTAAGAGATATTAAAGTAGAGTATGAGGAGCCTATCACAATTTTCTGTGATAATTCAAGTGCATTAAATATTTCTAAGAATTTGGTATTGCATTCTAAGACTAAGCATATATCTATCAAGTTTCACTTTCTGAGAGAGCAAGTGAACAAGGATGAAGTCAGACTGGAGTATGTGCCCTCCAAGGATCAGATGCAGATATCTTTACTAAACCTCTTCCCAAGGACTCTTTTGAGTATCTCAGGGAGAAGTTAGTGGTTATTGCCCCTCCAGTGGTAAACTAAGATGCACTAATGTGCATCAATCCGGTGGATATCAGTCATATCTTGTGATCCAGATTGATGATGGGGAGTTGCTACTTAGGGGGAACAGCAGGTGTGATTCTGAAGTTGCAAGTATGCGCCCTTTGCCATTGATGTCAAAGGGGGAGAGAAGACATGTGAAAAATAAGTGGTTGATGACCAAAGGGGGAGTAGTACAGGAAGAGAAGACATGTGAATAGTTGTTGTTGATAGGGGGAGTTGTGACAGTAAGGAGAAGTTCTTGTCTTGATGGTTTTTCACATCATATGTTGCCATCAATGACAAAGGGGGAGATTGTTGCAAGTATGGGTTTAATCGGTGTTGTCATTGATGTCAACATACTCATGTTGTATTAATGAGAAGGATTGGATGAGCTGTATGCTGAGGATATTGAGAAATGCTGAGGATATTGAGAAAATTAGTCTCAATCAGGAAAAATGAAGAACAGTGATGACAACAAGGTAAAAGTCCAAGATAGGTTGTGGATCAGAGGATGCAAATTAAAGGGTTTGTAGATATGTGTCTTAAGATGTTCAAGTAGAGATTTCAGAGGTCTGCATGAAGATATGAAGAAGTTATGGCAGTTCAAGTAAAACTGGTTCCGACAGATGTTCAGTGGTGACAGAGTAATACAGATAGGTTTGGTAAGATCCAGAAATGTATTCTCCGGTCCTGCAGATTTGAGGAAGTGTTGGGGAAGTCTGTGTGGTGTGTCAACTCGATTGGTTCATGGTTTGAAGGTCTAAAAGTACCTATTCCTTTGTGACAGTAATGGTAGACTGTGTTCTTAAGGTTCTAGATGAAGGAGAGAAGGATTTCAGTAAGTAGAGGAAGTGCGGATGTTATTGATGTTTCAGGCAAGTTTGTGAAGGTCATTGGATCGTGCTCAATTTGTGTTTATGGTCTGCATTAGAATTGGAGCCCCGAAAATAAAGAATAACTTCCGGATGTTGGTGTTCTTTCTGTGACAGGCCGACCGGATCAATTTTACATCTTGCGGATGTTTTTGTAGATGTTTTCTAACTTAGATGTTTGTTCCTAAGTTGATGTCATGTATAAATAAGGGATTGCAAAGTCATTTCAAGGAGGACTTGTGGAGATGAGCGAGTGGTAGCAAGGAGAAGACCGAAAGACAGAGCAGAAGGTTTGGGCTTAAATGGAACTGACTCAAGCATGGTGAAGATGCTACTTTCCAATTCAAGTATGTGATACTTATTCTTTTGTAGACAGTGTGTCTCTTGTAGGCAGTGAGCCTCTTGTGAGTAGTGTGCTCGGGCAGTGAGCCCTAATTGGCATGTGCCATTTTGTTCTTTCTATTCTTCTAACAGAGAATACAATCTTGGGTTAGTCACCCTGTGGTTTTTCCCTTAACTGGGTTTTCCACGTCAAAATCTTGGTGTCTCATGTGTTGATGTGTCTCTGCTCTTGTTTAAATGCATTAAGTTTCATGTTTGATTTATTGTTATACTGCTAAGTGAATATAAGTGTTGAAAAAGAAAAAGTATTGGACAACTGATTCACCCCCCCATCTCAATTGTCTGCCCTAAATCTAACATCCAGGGCTCTGAGTCAATAGACATATATATGTGAATGTCTACCATAGACTTAAGACAATAACTGAGTTTCAAGGGGATTTTTTTAGTGTCTGTCTTACAGATACTTCCCAAAAACTAAGTATTCAATTATCCCTGCTTACAAACATCCTCACTGCAATATATTATTCCCAACACTTGACCCATAACATTTAATCTACTCCTTGAGCAGAAGTAAAAGATCAAGCATTCAACATAGCAAACCCATATTCTAGAATATTAAACACCCCTTAGCTGTTTAGATTCAGAAGAAGAACACATTCAATTTGGAGACAAATAACAGAATACATGCTATGAAGCATTACTCATTTAAATCAACATGAAACTAGTGAAATTATGCATAAAACATTCAACATACAACTCATAAACTCACCTGGCACCTGAAACAGAGCCACCAGCCAAATTGTATCTTCTTACAGCACCAAAATTTATCCAATTTTCAACAACCGAAATGAGTAACACAGTTTGCCTTTTATAGAAAAATTGTGTACTCAGCAATAATTACATGGCATTTCAAAATTTGGCCAGATACAATGCACCATGGAATGGCACCCAAAATAATGAATGCAGCAGGAGACAAAGAGGAGAGAAGCAGGTAGGGTCAGGAATCGTGCAGCAGACTGAAGAGTTTCTCATAAAATGTGGTAAGTGGCCCGTCAATCATCTACCCATACCTCTGCATACTCTGCCATTAATGGCCAACTACCCGAAGTTCACTGGAAATGCAGCACCTGACGCTCCTTCCCGTTCAAAATGCAAACGCAGACATACAAAACATCCTGCATCTACAAGATTGAAACTGGGCCATCAATTCCTTCCTATCACTAACATCTGTGGCCACAAACGCTTTGAAAAGTTGTCGACCAGTTAGAAAGTGCCATGCGGGGGTCTTTTTGCTATTACTGACTTTTCTTCTTTTTCATTTTGCCTTTTCACCTTAAAATTCCTTTGTATATGCATTTGCATATACATGCAATAGCTCCCGGACACGTAGCAGCTTGTGATTTGTCTGCAGTCACTATGCACATTATCTTCTCATCGTCCATCGAAATGACCCAAGAAGGGTCGGCCAATATATATGGTTCTACCGATGACCCAATGCGTGTTCCTTTGCACTTGAAATTGCATGTGATTGTGTGTACATACAATCGCCATATACATACAATCGGTGGGCCCGAAGTCTTGCACTTGTCTTTGTATGTCTTCGCTTGTATATCTGACTTGTATATGCAAACATATAATTGCATATACAAGTGGTGGACCCCACCCTATGTATCTCGTTATTGCATGTATCCCCATTGGCCCATCGGAGAGATACAAAACCTGGCCACCGATAGTTATTGTCTCAGCGATGATTCATTTCACCGCTCACTCTGTATGCATATCAGCCATTAGGGAGAAACTTAACTTATCTGCCAATGACCCTTATCATGCCAACTGAGCCTTGTATGTATGCTGACATACATTCTCATTTGTATATTGCATCGGCCTGACAGTGAGACCTATAAATTGGTCGCCGATGAAGAATGTCACGGCGATGACTCCCTTTGCACTGTTCATCCTGCATGTATGTGGACTTGATATGCATATGAAGATGCATAGAATGGCTTTTACCATTTTTAAAGGCCGATTGAACATTTACCCTTGCCCGCCAATGAACACTTGAACCTACCTGTATATACAAATGACACATACAAGTGGCCACATACAATAGCAAAAGGTTGAAAGACTTATAAATTTGGATCTTTATGAAGGGGCCTATAGATTTAAATGCTTGAAACCTGAATATTCATGTAGGCACCAACAAGTTCCTCTACCTAACAAGAAGAAGAGATAGAACCTTCAACCTCCTCTCCATCTGTTGAAAAAGGTAAAAAGTCCTCACTGAAAGCAACTTCATTTACTACACCTATTTCTAATAGGAAGAGGAAAGGCAAAGAAGTTAAAGAGCCTGTTCTTGAGCAAACTCCATACATGACTCACTCAACTAGGAGGAAGATTACTCTGGCTAAGGAGTCTTCTCTTAAGGGACTAACAGGGGAGAGGTCAAGGCAGAAAGCAAAGAGAACCCCTAAGAAACTAACTCTAGAATACACTATTGGGTCGAAGAAGCATCTCATGATTCTGATGAGATCCCTCTAGTGAGAAAGAAAAGACAAAGAGATGTTTCCCCTAAACCATCTGTCCATCTGGGTTCAAGTCCAACTTTAGAACAATCTCCTACTCCAGAGACAGAACACATGCAGATTTTTATTATTTCCTCTGATTCTGAGGATGAGACACCTGCTCCGGAGGCACTTGCCCCACCTATGCTATGGAGAAGCAAAAGGAAAGGGTAGCTCTCCTAAGCTGAGAAAGATATTGCTCTCCTAGCTGAAGTGCTTCTGGGTTTCAGAACTTTTGTGGAGAAAGCTGGGCCTTCTTCAGTGCCAGCGGATACAGAGAAAACCCAAGAAGAACCTCAGGACAGAGAGGCTAAAGGGAAAGATGAAACAGAGCAATTGGGTGTAGCTAACAGGGTAGAATAGATGGCTATGGAAGATCTTGATGTGCAGCAAATAGAAGAAGAAATAGGAACTTGCTGTCACCCCTCTGATCAAGAGGATATTGAGATTTCAAAAGAGAAACACATGTTGGAAGAAATTGATAATCTAAAAATATTACTATGGGGGAAAAATCAGATTATCACTGACCTCAAGAAGGTCATAATGGAGATAGAGATGGAGCCAAAATAGGTAATTAAAAAACTGCAAACAGAGCTCTAGAGAAAAAACTAGATAATTTAGGAGAAGGAAACTAAATTGGAAGCCCAGAAGACTAAGACAACTCAAATCATGAAGGAAAAAGAGATAGAGGTAGTACAAAGTATTTCTAATCTTACCAAGGCTAGAGATAATGGCTTCATGATAATTGCATCTTTAATTGAGAAAGTACAGAGCCAAGATAAACAATTGACTTGGGCCAACAACAAAATAGATGACCAAGAGGAATATATTCATGAGTTAGCTGGCCCAGGGGAAACTAGTGAACAGGAGGTACAAACAAATCTATATGTGGGTCCAATCCCCATTGATATTCCTAAGGCTCTGTTCCACTAGGAAAGGAGATGTAGAGAATATGAGGCTTCTAAGCGTGTGCTACAATTACAGAGGGCAGTTACTACCATGACAAAAAGAGTAGAAACCCTGGAGGAAAAAGTCATTCCGATGGCCTCCATTTCTTCTGAAATTCTATCTTGCAGGCCTCCAAGTGCCATTTATGCCATGTTTTTATAGGAAAGAGTCCTGTAGAGGAAGTTATCTTTAATCCTGTCTGATCTGACTGAGAATACAAAGACAACATAAGGGTTCATGGAAGCATATACAAGGAGTTTTGATGAAGACAAAAATTTTCTATGTGAATTATATCTGCATGGTTTCTGTGTTGACGATATGACCTTGATTCTTAATTAGTTTGTGGGGGAATGTTAGCTCAAAGCATTCATATCACTGATGAGGAATAATCAAATTTGGAATGAGCGAATGGAGGCTCATCTCAAGAAGGATACATAAACAAATGTTTTCATCAGAAAGGAGTGTCCAAACCCTTATGCTTTTGATGTCCAATTCAGGGCATACGTCTATCACCCTGAAAGTCAAAACAAATTTTTTCCATTGTATCTGAAAAATCTGCAAGAGTGCTCCATTGATTTTGGTCTTTTTACGAATAGTTCAACTAATCCAATGCTTTTAATAGCAAAGAAAAGGTAGAACATTCTGACTTCTGAGCAGAAAATGAGAGAAGTGGTAACCCCTGGTAACTTAAGGTTGTTTATGAGGAAGGCAAGGTTAATATTCAAAATGATGGATAAACACAAATAGGAGTGGATAGGTGGGCATTTCAGACCCCCTCTCATAATTGAGCCACTACCTGTCTGGGCTAAGCAGATGGAAGATTATAAGTTGCAAGAGTGGTTGAAACAAGTTGATCACTATAGGGGAAATAGTAATACCAACCACACCACTTGGACTACCTATGCATAGGACTATAGCTTGACTGACAGGCTGCTCCACCAGAATAAGTCCAGATTGTGAGAAGCAGGAGGACCTGCTAAACCTTAAGTATGGGGGGATGATGAGTGCCAGGTAGCACCCATGAAATACATCTTTTTGCCTCTCTTTTTCTCCTTTCTGATTCCATCTTCTTGATGACTGCACCTGAATAGGCTAGCAAGATTGTTCTAAATAATGATTAATAGGAGATGAATTACTTAAGATCATGATTTCTGATTCAAGGACTAATGTGCATGGAATTGATGGAAATATGTAGAAAAACTTCTCTTTTTGAATCAACAGGTGTAGGTGTTTGAGTTGGCAATTTTGTGCATCTCTGGAGACAATATCAGAATACCACAACATCAAAAGTTTTTGAATAAAGAGGAAAAGCATCTCCGGAGCTGAGCAACAAGGCCACAATTATATCTCTGGAGCTACAGATAGTATATCTCTGGAGCTACAAACATAGACATACATCTCCGGTGCCTCTTCAGAACATAGTAGATTTCTTGCACAGTTGTCGATCAAACACTTTCAGTGGTGATCATGATACCCCTAATATTACTCAAATCATCACCTGAGTGATTAAGGACAATCTATAGTTAACTCTTGGGAGTTTTTATCTCTTTTTAGTTTTTGCATGAGTTACTGATAAAACTAATTTAATATCCATATTTTCAGGGCCTCGCTACCCAAATGTATTAGAACTAAAACTTAGATTTAGAGTGGACTTCTGTTCCACTCAATCTATTTTTATTGCATGGTTATTTTCCATAGTTAGACAGCTAGTATAATAAAGAGATGGATGTCATCTCATATAAGAATTGGTAGATAAGATAAGTGGTATCTCATCACTAATTTTATATATACTTATAGAAGAAGTAGAAAAAAGGATAGTGACTATTATTCTAATTTTTGTAATCTCATTTCTTTTGATATCAATATTTCTGAATACAAAGCTAATAGAATTGGACTGAGTTGAGTTGTGATATCATTCTCTTGTGCTGATTCTTTACTTTAGTCTTCAGCCCTAAGGGTGTGGAGTAAGGTCCCACTCTCACCACCAAGGCAGAAGGCTAGTACTGTTGTTTTGTTGTTTCAGATTTTGCTTTAAAAGATATTTACTATTTTCATAGATAGATGCATGTTTCAGTTTATAGATTTACTTTAAGTAATTTACTATTCAATTCTATTTTCAATATTCTTGGAATTCATTTCATAGTAGATAGGTCAGTTCCTTTAAATTAGTAGAAGTCATTAGAGTTAGTTAGATAAGACTAGAAACTATAGTCCTATTCCTCATTGCAGATAGCCAAGGACACAACCCTGGATTTGACAAAAGAAATATGATTAAATGATAAGGTACAATGACCCTTGTTAGGTATATAATAATAACATACTTAAACATCATCACAGTAGTGTTATCAATTTTCTAAGATTGGTCTTAAAATATTATAATGGATTATAGAGATGCTAACAATGATTTATAAGAGGTTATGATTATTTCATATAAGACTTATATAGCATTTCTTGAGTCACAAATCCATACCTAGGCTATAGCAATAAACAGATCATATATTAAACTTAAACAACATGTGCAAGGTATTCATTCACTTCCCTTAAATAATCTCCTTCTTCTTTATATTATATGTATACGTGAAATAACACATTTCCCCTCCCTTTAAAATAAATGGGCATTTTTGGATGTAAAAACATTAATAGGTTCTTTAATGAGCAAGACATTCACAAAAAGTGCTTAAATAACCAAAATATGTATATTTATTCTTGAGAGCTTAGAGTGTGTGTACATCATGCCATATAAGAGTTATATCACCTATTGGTTATTTAAGAGAGGATTTCATTTAGCACCGCAAGAGAAAACATAAGAGTCATGGAGACCAGAACTTTAAAGAACCTATTAAGGGTTTGTAGATATAGATACATACATCTTTATACTTACCAATCTTTAATTTATTCCTATAGAGCATGGCATTAACAAGATCACATAACCATTCTCAAAATAATCAATGTCTAAACATTACTCATGGGTGCAAGACCAAATTAACAAAACAAACAATCCCTTCATATTGTCAAAAAACACACAAGTATCCAAGAAGTACCTTCCCCACCATTGTCAACAAAGTCCAAATAATCCACTAGGCAATTCCAACCATAGTCATCAACAAAGTCTTCCTCATGCATTTACAATTATAGCCAACAAATAAGAAACTTACATAAATGTTCAAAGCCAATACTTTATAGTAAAAAATAGAATAGATTCCACATGAAAATGGTCACATCATATCATCATATAGACTATCATGAAGTCTATAAAACCATATTATTTTTATGGAAATATATATAGGGTAAGTGTAAAAAGTTGGGGCGCCAAAAAGTGGCCAACATTTTTTCAAAAAAAAATTAAGACATAACGTGAGTGCATTATAATGTGCTCGCGTTATGGTTTGGTAATGACAAGCCTAAGGCTTGACAAAACCAAACCATAACGTGCTCGCATTATAATGCGAGCGCATTATGTTTAATTCTATATAAAAAAAGAGATTTTATGCTCATTTGATTTCTTTTATTCTCTCTACACCCGTAGCCTGCAAACCCTAAGGAGCACGCTCACGTTTTTGAAGACCCAATTCAACACCAAAATCTCACTGATTCATTGCCAAAATGTTGCCACGACGTCAAGCAGGCCAAAGGAGTGAGTTTTATTTTTTTTTTGTCTGAATTTATTTCTAAATAGGTAGGTTTTGAGTTGATTTTTGATGTAAATTTCATTAATTGTTAGGAAATGTTAATGCACCTCCTCCTCCTCCTCCTCAAAATCCACAAAATCTTGAACATGAAATACCTGCCGAAGAACAACCCGAATAGCAAACTCCTCCATCCATTCCTCGACATGCCCCTAGAACACATGAAAATCTAATGGGGCAAATTGAAAACAATAAAAAGAAATTGACGACATATTTGAAAGGTTTAAAAATCCTTCAATGTCAACCTTGCATAGATCCACACTTGCTCAATCTCTTAAATCTATGTTATCAAATGTAGATTCAATTAGCAAGCAAATACCTAGTTGGTCAGATAAGTGGAGAGAGTTTAGAGAGTATTATGCAGACAAGCTATCATATGAAGTGAAAAAGTTACAAATTACAAAATTGGACTTGTGTTCCATTTTCACAAACCCACAAACAAATCAACCTCCACCCATTACATGCAAGAGGTTCCCTATCCATTGGTGCAATGACCAAGCAATAAGGGACAATTTTGGGCAGAGGTGGTGGATGGTTTTTGACCATCCTCCATGCAACAATAATGAGGTCCTGCAATACTTTTTGAGGAAACTCTACTGCGAGTTTGTCCTCAATAAAGTGCCAAACTATTTTGATATGCGAGAGTTTCAGGGTAGAGGTGGAGGGTCAACACAAGATAGACTAGGGGCACATGTTGACCCACAACAGCCAGTGAGATGAGTAATCATTAGACTAGCCCATGAGTATGTGTCTATCCCTTCCATTGTGAAGGAGAGTGTTGAGGTCGAGACACTTCAGTCCATTAGTGCCTTGACCCAGAGTATCATAGAGCATGCCAGTCCTGCAGCATAGCATGGGTTGGGAGATAGTGTGAGGAGTAGGGTTCCACCCCATACTTGTCAGACTTACGGGTCAGCCTATGGTTATGACCCCATGGATAGTCAAGATGCAGGTGCGTAGGCTACATCTGTAGTTGAGTAGATGGTGATGACAGATACCCTCCTAAGTGAGACTTTCAGGCTTGATACTCAGGAAAATATTAGCAAGTTCATTGAATTTAATTTATTAAATTTCATTTTTGAAATGCAAGATTAATTAATTTAGTTTGATGATTTTGATGAAATTTCAGGGTCATAGCATTGATGCAGTTCTCAGCAGTACTCCACCTGCATTTTACACTACGACATCTACTGCCAGGGTATGTAATTAGTAAACAATTATAAATATTACATGTGAATAGCATTGTTATATGAATGGTAGTCTAATATTTGATTTTAGATGTTGAATAGGTTAATCTTGGAGATTTCATGGCAACACCTGCCAATGGTGGTGTAGTTCAAAGCTTCATTGAGGTAATAAAATAAGCATTTTAACTAATGAATTGTACTTATTAGATTTTTGTATTTTATATTCATATCATTGATTACATTGCATTGCACATCTTTTAAACTCAAAGCATTATTAAACATTGCATAATTTATAGCTAGATGTTAATAGATGACAAAATTTCAATTATAATATAGTTAAATTTGAAAAAATACCTCAAAGAAATGTGATCTCATGAAATGCCATGAGAAGCAGATGCATAGATAAGGACATCACCATGAGACCACTTTTCTTTGAGGCATCTTTTCAAACAGCTCACTGCCTTGTCTATGCTACCACATTTTCCATACATGTCTACCAAAGCTTGTTGACCCCCTCCACACTATTCTTTGATAAATTCTCTCTAATAATCTCATCCAATTACCACCAATTAGACCCTAGGACATGACACCAAAGAGGGGTATCATCCTATGACATCTTATATAGCATATGATTGACTCAAACATCATCTAGGTTTTAGGTATTAATTATGGGGGTAACAAGTCACCCCTAACCAAAATCTTCAAATCTACACTAACCCTTTCCCCTACAAACTTATGTCAATCCTATTGGCTCAATTTGTTCCATCCCTACATCTATAAGAAAGAGCTATAGTATATCACCAAGAGAGAAAAATATTCACTGTGATTATATGTATTATGTGTCTATTTGTATCATAGTGATGCATTGTTGATAATGAATATCATAGTGTGCTTTATTGTGTGTACTTCCATGTTTAGGTGAATGTGTGTGTATGTTAGGAACCATGACTTGCATCACTATTCTAGTTTCATAACTGAATAATGTTGTTTTATTTTCAAATGATATAGGCTGCAAAGAAACCTCCTGAAGTTCATAGGGCAATGGAGCATGGTGTGTCCACTGTGACTCATAGCTCCATGCCATTGACGGGGGTATGAGGCAAATTAGTAAATTTTAATTTACATTCATTATTATAGTTGTTTATTTTTGAAAAATCAAATGATTATTGATTTGAAGTTTAATTTCTATCTGGATGGTTTCTATAGGACATGACATCACCACAGCCTAATCCTGCTACTAAGGCAAATGAAGAGGCAGATTATATGGTAGCGATAAGTGATTATTTTGTTAAATGTTTCATTTTTTATAACATGTAATTTCTATATATTAATGTCTATACTTTTTATTGTAACATCTACAAATGCACAAAGAACTAAATAGGAGGAGCAACCCTCAGGTTCATAGTAGACCACCCTCATACACGTCTCCATCCTGCCAAAGATCAAAGACTGCTTGTGATCTATTCCCTTCACCGAACAGAGGGGAATGAATGCTTATTGGGGTCCTTTGTTGTATGCCTATATGGTATTTGTGAATATAAATTTTTTATTGCATAGAGGAGACATTGTATGCCTATATGGCTATTTTGTATATATGTTATACTTATATCAACAGATATTGATGTATGCTTATATGGATATTTGGTTAATACAAATCTTTTTTATTGATGGTATCCATATTTGCATTATAAATCCACATTTCAATGGATATTTGTAGATGGTTACTTCAAATATTTAAAGTCCAATTATTTTACATAAGATGTTTGGTGATCTAGTAAGCCAACTATTGTTATTCAAGTATCACCTAAGCCTCATTCTGGAACTAAAAGATAAAAGTTGTATTTAAAATAAAAATGAATCATCATGTTGAATAGAAAATATTCATATTCTTTATGAGTTTCTCAATTGAAAATATTCAAATGAGTATGTTGATCCATATTCTTTATGAGTTGCTCAATTGAAAATATTTCTTAATTTCTTGTTATTATACCATATTGGGATGCAAAGAGTATGTTTGTTGTTTTGAATAAGATAGTAAAAATCATATGCTTATGAGCACCTAATGACAATTGTGGTTATTAAATGTAATTCCTCTTGCATATAAGGTGAGGTTATGAGAGTACATTGAGTCTTACCTAATTTTAGTATGCAACATAACATTGAGGCTATAGGCTTCCATAAGTCATCAACAATCAAGGTTCAAGGTTGTTATTGAAGTCAAAGGGTTAAGGTTGTTTGTCATTGATGTCAAGGTTGATGCCATGATGTTGATAAGGTGATACAGTGATTCAAGCTAGGTGATGGTCATGAGGTGCATGATGTTGTGAATATGGTTTTCATGATAAGGTCTCTCAGTTCATGTTGACGTTGCACAAAAAAAATATGGTTCATATGATGCAAGGTTCATGTTCATGGTGGATGTGGTTTTGTTCATGCAAGGTTTTGTTGTGAATATGGTTTTCATGATAAGGTCTATCTT
This sequence comes from Cunninghamia lanceolata, assembly GCA_027924645.1. Classification (NCBI taxonomy): domain Eukaryota; kingdom Viridiplantae; phylum Streptophyta; class Pinopsida; order Cupressales; family Cupressaceae; genus Cunninghamia; species Cunninghamia lanceolata. Next base: position 3,759,922 of record BSBN01000771.1, read on the forward strand.
GGAAGGTTGATATGATGCAAGGTTCAAGTTCATGGTGGATGTGGTTTTGTTCATGCAATAAGAAGTTAGAGAAGACACAAGCTTTCATAATCATAATTTAATGTCATCATCAAGGAGAGTTATATTTATCAAGGGGAGTCATGAGTTTGATTTGAATGTGAAGTTGTCCATGTCTTAGAACCCTAAGCCTATGATAAGTGTCATACTCTAATGTCTTTCTTCTGATGTCCCTGAGGTCTCTGAAATGTCCTAGATATCTCTTGATGAAAGTTAGAATGTTTAAGTCTTTCTTGTTGATAGTTAGGGTTTGCATATTGGGCATTAAACCCTAAAAAGAATCTAGTTTTCTTAAGACTTTAAAACCCTCAATTGTCTATCATGTGTAAAGTACACTTCTATTTTAATTTAATATTGATTTATAATCATAGGTTACTATCACTTAAGTCAACCTACTAAAGTGTCTTTAAGTCATTAGTTCACCAGCCCTTCAACCTAATTCAACCAACCTCTTAGGTAAACTCTCATAAGCCTGAGTGTCAAATCATAATCGAAGGTCATATTTAATTGATATGAGGGCAGGAAAAAGGATTGGAAGGTCATTATTTAAAAGGAATTTGGAATACAAATAGTATCTTCATTTGGTTGAATTTGATGGGCATGCCTTTATAAAAGGCTAAAAGATAGCTTTATGCAGGATATCATGGTATTTGTAGTGTTTGAAGATTGAAGACTAGTTAGTGTTTGTAGCTCAGACTATTTTGGCATGTTTGGCTGTGAAATAGGACCATGCCTAGCCTAAACATACCCACCCAGATGTGTTGGAACTATCAGTTTGGCTGCATGAGGAGAAGAACAAAATTTACACCATTTACAACTTTACACTACCTCATTTTGATGATTTTTGGGGTAGCAGAAAACCTTTCACCATGGGTAAATGCCTCAGAAATATAAAAAATTGAGAGAGGTTATTGTAGAGGGACCCTATGTGAATGCGTTGCCTTAGACGAAATGTCTCTAAGTGACATAGTTTCTAAGTAAAATCTTATCAAAGATTGCTGCCTTTTTGCACTTTGGACTCTTCTGGGATATCACCAGTACAATGTAGCTCGAACTATTTCGGCATGTTTGGGTACAAAAAAGGACCATGCCTAGCCTAAATGTACCTATCTAGACACATTGAAACTGTTAGTTTGGCCACACGAGGAGAAGAACAAAAGTTACACCCCTTTGCAACTTTACACTGCCTCCTAACAACTTTTGGGGTAGCAGAAAACCTTTCACCATGGGCAAACACCTTAGAGATATAAAAAATTGAGAGAGGTTATTGTAGAGGGACCCTACATGATCACGTTTCCTTAGACAAAATGTCTCTAAGTGACATAGCTTCTAAGTAACATCTCGTCAAAGATTGCTACCTTTTGCACTTTAGACTCTTCAGGGATATCATCGGTACAATGTAGCTCAGACTGTTTTGGCATGTTTGGGTGAAAATTAGGACCATGCCTAGCATAAATGTATCCATCCAGATGCATTGGAATAGTCAGTTTGGTTGCATCAGGAGCAGGACGAAAGTTACACCCCTTTGCAACTTTACACTGCCTCCTTCTTACAATTTTTGGGGCAGTAAAAAATCTTTCACCACGGGCAAATGCCTCAAAGATATAGAAACTGAGAGAGGTTATTGTAGAGGGACCCTACATGATCATGTTGCCTTAGATAGAATGTCTCTAAGCGACATGATTTCTGAGTAACATCTTGTCAAAGATTGCTACCTTTTGTACTTTGGACTCTTTAGGGATATTGTCGGTACAATGTAGCTCAGACTGTTTCGGCATGTTTGGGTGAAAATAGGGCAATTCCTAGCCTAACCGTACCCATCTGGATGCGTTGGAACAGTCAGTTTGGTCACATCAAGAGCAGGACGAAAGTTACACCCCTTTGCAACTTTATACTACCTCCTTCTGATGATTTTTGGGGCAGCAGAAAACCTTTCACCATGGGAAAATGCCTCAAGGATATAAAAACCTAAGAGAGGTTATTGTAGAGGGACCCTACATGATCACGTTGCCTCAAACGGAATGTCTCTAAGTGACACGATTTCTGAGTAACATCTCGTCAAAGATTGCTTCCTTTTTGCACTTTGGACTCTTCAGGGATATCATCGGTACAATGTAGCTCAGATTGTTTCAGTATATTTGGGTGAAAAACAAGACCATGCCTAGCCTAAATGTACCCATTTGGATGCATTGGAATAGTCAATTTGGTCGCATCAGGAGTAGGATGAAAGTTACACTCCTTTGCAACTTTACACTGCCTCCTAACAATTTTTAGGGCAGCAGAAAACCTTTCACCAAGGGCAAACGCCTCAAAGATATAAAAAACTAAGAGAGGTTATTGTAGAGGAATCCTACCAAATCATGTTACCTTAGACAGAATGTCTCTAAGTGACACAGTTTCTGAGTAACATCTCATCAAAGATTGTTACATTTTTGCACTTTGGACTCTTCAGGGATATCACTGGTACAATGTAGGTCAGACTATTTTGGCATGTTTGGGTGAAAAATAGGACCATGCCTAGCCTAAACATACCCATCTGGATGTGTTGGAACAATCATTTTGGTCACATCAAGAGCAGGATGAAAGTTACACCCCTTTGCAACTTTACACTGCCTCCTTTTGATAATTTTTTAGGCAACAAAAAATCTTTCACCACAGGAAAAAGCCTCAGAGATATAAAAAACTGAGAGAGGTTATTGTAGAGGGACCCTACGTGATCACGTTGCCTTAGACAAAATGTTTCTAAGTGACACGGTTTCTGAATAACATCTCATAAAAAAATGTTGTCTTTTTGCACTTTAGACTCTTCAAGGATATCGTCGATACAATGTAGCTCTAACTATTTTGGCATGTTTGGGTGAAAAATAGGACAATCCCTAGCCTAAATGTAGCCATCCAGATGCATTGGAATAGTCATTTTGGTTGCATTAGGAGTAGGACACCAAAAATGCAAAAATACAAAAGTTGCTTTGTGTAACTTGACAACATTGACACATTTTTGCAACAAGACTCAAACTGACCCCAAATGACTCAAACTAACTCAAAAACATATGAAATGGTCTTAAAAGACCTTATTACATACAATTGACTCAATCAAAACAAAATTTCACTTTTTGACCCCTCTTGGAGGCATGACAACCTGGGTGCCCCTGCACCATTAGTGCAACTGAAGTTGATAAAGTTTTCCTATTAAAAAAAGAGCTTCCCTTAGTTTCAAGAAATATGAATATTCTATACTGACAAGGCCAACCACATGAAGGTGGAAGCTCATGTGGCCTCACCTAAGACCTAAGACACATGTATTCTAGTAGACGTAGGACACCTAAGACACATATTGTATAGTATGTATCTAGATTTTATAGACATAGTAGACCTAAGACACCTAGTCTTTATACCTTATCGTAGTCTAGACCTAAGTCAACTAGACACCTAGATTATAGTTCTACCTAAGACACCTATTATGGTAGACCTAGTTGACATATAGTACCTACCTAAGACACCTAGATTAAATTATAGAAGACACCCACCTAGAAGACACCTAGATCATTCTAGATTATACCTTATTCTAGTCTCTAGATAGATTGTTGATATATAGTATCTACCTAAGACATCTAGATTAGATTAAATACCTTTTTTCTAGTCTTTATCTACCTAGTTGACATATCGTATATACCTAAGACACAATTAAAGACACCTATTATCTAATTAGAAACCAAACCACCTAGAGACACCTATATTTTATACATTACCTAGATGTTATACATTAGTCTCAGGATCAACTTCATCCATCACTTAGCTCTAACCCCATGAAGCATAACATGATGATGTAAAAATGTGTATATGTGTAAAAATGTAGCAGCAAATAAAAAAAGACAAACCTTACAAATTAATGTGCATACTTACAACTCAATGTAACATGACTTTACAAAATCAATGTGAATACTTACAAATTAATCCAATGAACCATCAGAGTCTGCTCTACTCTTTATTGTGTCAAGTATTGCCTCATGGTCAGACTCACGCACCTTCCACAAGGTCTTGTTCAATGGTCTACCCTGATATTGTATCAAATGAATATTAGATGCAACGACAAGGTTCAAGTAATGAAGAATCTTTTGATGTGTGTCAAAGTCCTGAAACAGCCAAACATTAACACTCTTATTTAGGTACCTTCTAAGCCATGTTCTAGTAACAACCACTGAGCTTGTAGGGTATTCGATGTTTTCTCCATCTGTAACTAGGGCCTCCAATTTCTTTTTGGCCTTAACACAATGACACAAGTAATAATATGTTCCCTCTTCGTTATCTTCATCTATAATAACTACATATACATGCCCTACATTGATATGTGTAGCAAATTAGATGAAATTAGTCAACATTACAAAAACACTACAAAGTAAGATGACATTAGGAATTTCAAAAACTATGCAAATAGATATATGGTGCAGGAGCACCAAGGCTCAATGCAACCGTACATAGTTTTTGGTTTGTCAATTTTTAAGTTTGCAGCTTGTGTTTTTGTTTTTGGTGTTTTTCGAGTTTTCTTCGAATGCATTGGTGGGAGAAGCATTTTGTGTTTGACTGGCCTTTGAGCCAAGTGGAATTCAAGTTAATGAATGTATGCTTGAGGTGTTCGGCATTGTTCAACGGTTGAACCTCACAGTTGAACCGCGAGATTGAACCTCACTGTTGAAGTTCAATGGTTCAACAGTCCATCATTTTTGGAATGGTGTAGTGGGTCCATCGGAGTGAGATACATATCAAGAGGAGATATTAAGGTTAGGCCGAAGACACAAGTCTGGCTGATGGTTATAACCATCAGGAAGATAATGGATATCGGCAAGCAAGGAGAACATTCCACCGATGGAGGTAGGTCTGACCGATCGGAGTGATGGAGATCAAGGTTTCACCGATGGGGGAAAGTTTAGTGTTTTATTTTGGTGTAAAGTCATCAACATAATGGATGGTCATCGGAAGGGAAAAATTAAGTTGCACCGATAGTAAAGTCTGGCCGATGAGCGAAGCCAAAGTCTAGCATTGGATGCTAGTTATCGATGTGACAAAGCGTATCGGAAGGAGGGAGTAATGTGTGACCGATAATGCATGTTTTACCAATGGAGGTCAAATGGAGTCAAGGGCGGTATCGGCCAAACAAAGGCTATCGGCCAATGAAGATAAAGACTCGCCGACAGGGTAGGGTCTTGCCGATGGGAAAGTAGATGTCTGTTTCAGTGAGACATCAAAATTATCTTGCCGATAGCACAGAACTGAACCGACAGTTAGAAAACGAACAGACTTGGAAACTGAACCATCCTGTAATGGACATGGAATACATATAAAATGTAGCATTCTTTCTGTAGAGGGAGTAGAGAAGAAGAATCGAAGAAGAGAATTTTGATGTGTGAAGCATTTTTGATGTAATCAAAATTTTGAATAGAAATAAAGTATAGCAGTTCGATCATTTGTGTATTTCTTTTCTGTTTTTAGTTTATTATTCTGAAGTAGATTAGTCATTTCTGTTTCTGCAATTTTGTTCTCTTTTGCAAACCATGACTCTATATTGATGATTCCTCAAGTTCCACTATACAGTATGGAGGCCATCATGCAGAGTCATGCTTTTTGTTTATTTTTCTTTTGTGGGGTGGTCAGATTGTCTCTTAGAGGCAATGCATGCTTGTTCTAGGCGAGCTCAGTAAGGAGTCCGGCTAGATAGACAAGTAGGAAAAATAGACTTGCAGGGGTGGGAAATAGAGAGAAAGAAAGTGAGCACCAAGCAGTCCAGACCCTTGAACAAAGTGAGAAGGGTGGGCAACGGGCTCAGAAAGCTATGTGCCATTAAGGCAGTACCTTGGAAGCAGTGAGGACAAGGTATGTGTCCCACACCAAGTAGGGAGATAGAGTTTTTCCATCTCTACAAAGTGTTGAGGAATTTAGCTGACATTGTTGTGTAGTAAGATGTCTGTTAGCACTTTGAATTGGTAGGGAGGCTAGAGTTGTCAAATAGTCTTGTACACCTACAGGATGCAGAGCAGGCAGTCTAGAGTCCTCCCTATCAATATATTACCTTGTTGAACTAGATCTAATATGTGGTCAAAGTCAACTGATGATTCCATCTGTGTTAGTTCTAGTGCTGTCGGGGGTCGATACGTGTCAAGTGGGCTAAGATAACTTAAATATCATTCGTCAACCCACTCCTTTGACTCACACTCATCCCAGGTTTGAATTGTATAGGAAGAACAAAAGCATGACATCTTTCGCGTATGGATACTCCATGAACCTGTAATTGAGCTTCTAAAAAAGTGCATCTCACTTGATCCTGTTTGTGTAGAATAGTCCTCATATGATGCAATGTTAGTATCATCTATCAACCAAAAAAACCTATGAACTGACGACTTACCTTCATTAGCTAGACCCATGGAAGCATTACACCACTCGACGATCGATTTTGCATCTGTCAACTTTGCATTGTCTTTATACTTTAACTCTTCACATGTTATGGCTCTTTTGATACATACTCCTGCACCATCATGCTCCCTCTTTCCATGCCCGGCCTCACAAAAGTTCCACATATGTTGAATACCTGTAAAATTATGCCTCCTGCTCAGCTAATAGAAATTTTGTGAGTTCTTGAATTGTGACGCACAATTATCTGACCATATGATATGTTGACTGAACAATATGCCCCTTCTAGCCAAATCATTGTAGAACACCTAAAAGCAACTTTGCACGAACTCTGTAGAATGCATACGATCATCACTAATATAAAAATAAAACTCCCTTATGATCTTTCTATCATCCTTTGTACTATCATTCGCATGAATAAATGTGATGTGCACAAATATAGAAATCTGTGTGGAGTTGTAATATTGTGATTACACTTCACGCTGTGGCTGTAGACTGTAGTTCTCTACAAAGTTGATGAAGGAAATGATACTACCAACCAGAAATGTGTCCTTGCATAACTTGAATTGCAAGTCCAACCATTGAGCTCTATGGGCATGTCTTGCATACTCACACACTATGCTGTCATGAAGTATAGGCATAAATTGATACATTAGAATCTTTTCAATAACCAATTCACACCTTTGCTTCTTTACCATCTTTTGTATTGTATGCCACTATTTTATACTTTCCAGACTCTACTAGTTCATTTCCAACCACATGTGTTCTTTCCATATGTTCACATATTGGCATACGTTGCAAGACACTGCAATGCTGACATGTGCCATCCAAGAATAATTTCTTGTAGTATATTAGACCTTCCTCTCTTTCACATAAAATTCTTGATATGAAGTCTCTTGAATATGTTGGTGGGGCATGTATGCCACAACCCTGCAAAACATTGTTAGTATGCAAATCTAAACATATAGACTGATAAACATCAAAATGGTTAGAAAATTCAATATGTAATCTACAACAACAGGTGTGTGTGTGATTTATCTTGACATAGAAAGGTTTAGCATTTCAAAATATCTTTGACAAATTTTAATTTGAGGATACTTCCCTAGAAATTTACCAAAAAACTATGTTTGAGTCTTATCAAAAAAATGCTTTGGATGTGGCTCACGGTTCTAACTACCGATTCTCCTTCTTACCACATCCCTTTGATTCGGAGATACCCTTGTGTAATTCTTCCAAAAGTCTTCAATTAGTGATCTCAAATCTTCAACAATTGGTTTATCTTTTCGTGGTAGTCTCCCCAAGAATGCCCATAATCCATTGGCATTAGTGTCCTCAATTATTTGGCATCTTCCAATGGCTCTTGATAAAGCTTTCCTATTAATTCTCAATGCTTGACTCGTCTTTGTAATGAGATGATCTTTCCTTGTTTGACTACTTACTATAGTCGATGTAATCACACACCATTTTGCATTAATATCTTTTGTGTGTGAGGTGTTACCCACACTCTCATATGCACTGATTAGATTATTGACAATAGATTTTTCACTTGAAGCCTCTTATGTTCTCAACCCAAGAATCTTCATGATGGGCCTATACTTTATATTTCGCATCATTTCAACGAATAGTTGACATTTTGCGGTCTCATTTAACTCTTCAAATAACAATCTCCAAATCTTATGAGCATATCTTCTACAAGTGCGTTTTGGAATCTTACCTTCCATTGGCTACAAAATATTCTCATCAATATCAATCAAATACTTTGGCTTTCTATGCAAAATTCTAGGTGGTGTTAAGTTAGGTAAATTCATCTCAACATTAGGAATGTCATCAATATTTAAATGAGATGGGATAGATGGCATACCTTAGATCGAAGATGGAATAGATGACATACCTTGAGGTTGAGGTGGGAATGATGGTGTACCTGCTACATCACATGTGAGTGATGATGTACTCTCAACTTGAGATGCGGTAGATGGTGTCCCTACATGTTGACTTACGATAGAGGACGTGTCTCCAACTATGGTATTCAAATCTCTCATAGCATGAAGTTTTTGCATTCATTCTCTTTGTGCCACCAATACCATATCTCTTTGTGATGGTTGTGGTTCCTCTTCAATTGGCATGTCTTGATTTATCATGTCCAATTTCCTCTTCTCACGAAGTTCCCTCATAGCTGCTGCTTTCTTTGCATTCTTAGCTTCTATCTCTTCCTGTGTTGGTTTAATTCTTGATCATTTCCTCGACATGATGAAGAATTTGTCTGTAGCATGATAAAGAGACCAATATTAGTTCCTGAGAAATGAATCCATACAAATAACTAAAATATATGTCATTCAACCCTTCATAGTAAATGTACATACAATCATCATGTAAAAGAGTAAATGTCACTCAACCAAAATAGGTACAAAGCATACAAAGCAAATTATTGCAGCCATACAAAGAATTATTGCACAATGTTATTGTAGCCATACAAATCATTATGCTACAAAGTTCACTTCAGTCCAAGATGAGGATAAGGTCAAAGGAGAGTCACCTATTGAGGCTACAAGTGAAGAGTACATGGGACTTCATGTTGACTACTTGTTGATAACCATCTAGTCATGAAAGGATATGTGATTGAGATCGTGGGAGACATCACACTAGGGCATGGTTTGGATTAGTGTAGAGGGTGAAGAAGGGATATCAAGAGACAATTATTAAAGTCAAGGCTCATTAATTTGGCAATGCCAAACTCAAGTAGATAATCATGTCCAAGCTAAAAACTCATGGTTTTAGGTAATTAAGTTGCATAAGAGTTAGGGTTTGTAGAGAAACTCTTTGGAAGGTGTTTGTAATGCTTGAAAAGGTTGAGTCAGACCCAATTTGACATGTTTGGTGTCTTGGTTTGGAGATTGGAAGCCTAGAGATGAAAAAAACCTATAGTGACCTATTTGCACAAGCCTAATTAGGCCTCTTGTCAAGTGGGATAGTCAATTATGGAATGATGAAGGCACTATGACATGATGAATTATATGATTCATGAAGACAATGATGGAGATCCATGGAGAAAACCAAGGAGAACAAGATAAGACACCAAATTTGTGAAGTTACCAATGACAACAAATTTACCACCTAGCTGTCCTTAACTAATCCGTGATTGCAAATGGATGTATTTTGGATTCTATTGACTATAAGTGACTTATTTATGATGAATATAATGCTCAGAATTGTTAAGTGTTAAATTCCTAAAATTTAATCACAATTCAGACTTATTTTTGGTGAAAAGTGATGCTTTCAAGTAGGATTTTGATGAAAGAGCATTGTTAAAGTGTGGATGACAGTTTAGATCAAGAAGTTGAAATTTGGAATTAAGAAGCTATTTTGTTGGTACTAGGGCTACTAGGCTTTGGGTGGCTTGTGAAGCAATACACAACAATTGAAGAGTGTAGACTTGAGTAAGGATTTAGAATGGTTGTGTCTTAGTTCCTAAGGGGTAAGAAGACCTCTAGTATCCTTTTTAGGTTTTGAAGTATTGAAGACCCTCTTTGTGCCTTTGTATAGGGAGATTGCTTGAGAGGAAAGCTTATGAAATTTGAAGAAACTGTTGGTATGAGCCCTTTAGATTGAGTTGAACCCTACCTCTGCATCACATACCTAGGATTGTCATAAAAATCATTAGACTAATCTCTATAATTTAGGGTATTGAATGGTATATAGTTGATCAAGGTAACCACCATCATGTGCTAACAGAGGACAATTAGGAAATTTTGAAATATTGTTGTGTCATGTGCATACAAATCATCATGAATAGGTGCATAAGGAATGTCCTAGCCCAAGATATGTGCATACAAATCATCATGTCATGTGCATACTTGTATGATCTTGGCACGTATTCATTTTTATTTTAACTTGTTAATATGACAAGATAATAGTGGGATTGTATTTTTATTATGTTGTAAGGATTGATTCTTGTATAGTTTGACATCATGGTATGTTAAGGTCTGTTTATTACACATAATTATTAAAGAGCCCAAGTGTAGAAAATATACATGGCATCATGTGAGATTGTAGGCTACTTTATTGATTGGGAATGTGTCTATTTTAATTAATGTTGACCTTTGCGATATCTTTTATTATGCATACCATGAACTAATTTAAAACATAGTTTATTATATAAACACAAGATATGTATACATAGTCTTTTATTATGCATACTAGATATAAGTGATATAAACATGTATGATAAAGCATGATAAAGTAATTCAAATAGAATTAAGGAAAATGTAAAGAACATGCATGTAAAGACTTGACATACCTAAAAAATAGAGATTCGAATGGAGAGAGTACCCAATTATGTAGTGTTTTGTTCTTCTTGCATCAAACTCCTCAACAATTTGAGTTTTTCTCCACTTGCTTCCTTTTCAATGTTAAATTGAATAACACTCAAATATAATTAGTAACAACAATACTATTAACCAATCTATAATGTTAAATTCCTAAAATTGAATCACAATTAACATTGCAACACTACAAAAATTGAAACTTGAATAGATATATATCAAATTTGATGTGAAAACTATGTTATTTCCTCCTTCTCAAGTTGGAAAAGCATAAAAGGTGGTGGAAAGATCATGCAAACATGGTAGAATGTGTAAAATGTGCATGTGAACTTCCCAACAACATGAAAACACTTTTTTTTTGTCAAAACATGTGCATAATCAACATGAAAACAGAGCATGTGGGCCTAGATCACAGGGCTCTAGGCCTTTTTACAGTTTCTATAGCAAGACAAAATGTGAGCACGTTATAATGGGCTTGTGTTTTATCCTACTATAGATTGATCCATAAATATTTTTGCCTATCTCACCTTTGATAGCACCTTTGCAATATCTCACCTCTAGTTCCATTAGCTCATGTTCTATCTCTCACCTCTCTATATCTCACTTATCTCCCCCCCCCACCTCTCTACCTCTCCCCTCTCTATGTCTCTTAGTCACTCCTTGTATACCTCTCCATCCATCCTTAGCCATCTAGGTCTCACTTAATCCTAAACCCTAAAGCCTCAACCCTCAACCCTTAAACCTTAAATCCTAAACCCTATCCTTAAACCCTCAACACTTTACCTTAAACCCTATTCCCTCAACCCTCAACCCTCAACCCTAATCCCTCATCCCTAAACCATAAATGCTATCCCTATTCCTAAACCCTTAACAGGCTCGATACTATACCTTAAACCCTAATCCCTTATCCCTAAACCCTCCAACCCTATCCCTAATCCCTCGACCCTCAACCCTCAACCCTCAACATCAAACCCTAATCCCTCAACCCTCAACCCTATCCCTAAACCCTCAACCCTCGAACCTCAACCCTCATCCCTTTACATCAAGCCCTAATCCCTCAACCCTTAACCCTAATCCCTCAACCCTATACCCTATCCCTAAAGCCTAAACACTATACCCTAAACCTTAATCCCTCAACCCTGTCCCCAATCCCTTAACCCTAACCCTAAAGCCTCAACCCTCAATCATTAAACCTCCAACCCTAAACCCTATCCCTAAGCCCTCTACCCTCGACACTCTACTTTAACCCTAATCCCTTGACCATCAACCCTATCCCTAAACCAACTCTACTTTAGATTTAATACTCTACTATTTAATACTCTACTATTGCATTGATTTAATACTCTACTATTAAAGCTTAGCATTCACACAAATGCAGACATGTTCATATTATAGAAGACTGCATTATATTAGACTATTAGATATCCCTCAGAAAAATGTAATAAAAAAATTGCTTTGCCTTATGTTAGCTTACAATTAAACCCATTCTTTTTGACACTCTTCTCTTAATACACTAAGAATAATAAGAATAGAAGGCAGAGAATTTGATCTTACTAGTATGCATGGTTGGTCTACATTTTGTGACTTCATTTTCATTGAATAAAAAGGTTTATCTGATTTGAAAGGTGGGGCAAAGTTCACTGTCATGTGCTATTCTAGATGATAGGGCCCATAATGTCCAGGGTTCTTCAAAGAAAGGCCTGTAACAAAATTATTTTTTTTGTTATACCAATCCTCCTGGTAAAGCTACAATTCAAATGCTTGCTTTGAAAGTTGAAATAAATTAAATTAGACTTATAATTTTGATTTTCTTCCATTGCTTCAACAACATCATTATTTTCTTCATCAGAAACCAATTCAATCAGCAACTTGTTACCCATTGGTTGACTTGAACTGCATCCTTTGTTAGAAGAAGGGCATTTTTTATCTATATCAATGTTGGTATTCATAAGTTGAAGAGCATTGATATTTTTCACACACCATGTTCTTTGAAATGTCTTAACCTTAAAATATGACTTGGATATGTACTTGAACACAATGAAATCTCCAATCTCTAGCCATGATGATTCACAAAATTTTCCCAACCCTGCCTAAATTCCAATTTATTTATGGTACCCCCTAATTGCACATCCCACTCCTGCCCATCTGGGCCTTGCAACACAAATATGTTCGTCTATGTTGTTTATAAACTATGAAATAAATGCAGGAGGAATGCACTGCCATAAACACATTACATAATTAGATTTTACAAGTTCTTAACAGTGTACAGGAAATAAAAGAATGAAAAATAATGTATAGAGTTACCAGTTTTTGTGTAAAGTCTCCAAGCATAACTTTGAAGAAGGAGGCACACCCATTAAACCAATTCATTCAACAACTTGCTACCCATTGGTTGACTTGAATTGCATACTCTGTTAGAAGAAGGGCATCTTTTATCTATATCAATGTTGGTATTCATAAGCTGAAGAGCATTGATGTTTTTCACACACCCTATTCTTTGAAATATCTTAACCTTAAAATATGACTTGGATATGTACTTGAACACAGCAAAATCTCCAATCTCCAGGCCATGATGATTCAAAAAAAATTTATTGAATAAAAAGGTTTATCTGATTTGAAAGGTGGGGCAGAGTTCACTGTCATGTGCTTTTCTAGATGATAGGGTCCACAATGTCCAGGGTTCTTCAAAGAAAGGCCTGTAACAGAATTAAGTTTTTATTATACCAATCCTCCTAGTAAAGCTACAATTCAAATGCCTACTTTGAAATTTGAAATAAATTAAATTAGAATTACAATTTTGATTTTCTTCCATTTCTTCAACATCATTGTTTTCTTCATAAGAAACCAATTCAATCAGCAACTTGTTGCCCATTGTTTAACTTGAACTGCATCCTCTGTTAGAAGAAGGGCATTTTTTATCTGTATCAATGTTGGTATTCATAAGCTTAAGAGCATTGATATTTTTCGCACACCCTGTTCTTTGAAATATCTTAACCTTAAAATATGACTTGGATATGTATTTGAACATAGTGAAATCTCCAATCTCCAGCCCATGATGATTTACAAAATTTTCCCAACCTTGCCTAAATTCTAGTTTATTTATGGTACCCCCTAATTGTACATCCCACTCCTAACCACCTGGACCTTGCAACACCGTATGTTTGTCTATGTTGTCTATAAACTATGAAACAAATCCAAGAGGAATGTGCTGCCATAAACACATTACACAATTAGATTTTACAAGTTCTTAATAGTGTATAGAAAATAAAAGAATGAAAAATAATGTATAGATTTACCAGTTTTTGTGTAAAGTCTCCAAGCATAATTTTGAAGGAGGCATGTACCCATTAAACCAATTCATTCAGCAACTTGTTGCCCATTGGTTGACTTGAACTGCATACTCTATTAGAAGAAGGGCATCTTTTATCTATATCAATGTTGGTATTCATAAGCTAAAGAGCATTGATATTTTTCACACACCCTATTCTTTGAAATATCTTAACCTTAAAATATGACTTAGATATGTACTTGAACACAATAAAATCTCTAATCTCCAGCCCATGATGATTCACAAAATTTTCCCAACCCTACCTAAATTCTAGTTTATTTATGGTACCCCTTAATTGTACATCCCTAAACCCTAATCCATTAACCCTAAACCTGAATCCCTAATCCCTAAACCATAAACCCTAATCCCTAATTATAATTTATGGTACCCTAATCCCTAAACCCTAAACCCTAATCCCTTATCCCTAAACCATAAACCCTATCCCTAAATCCTCAACCCTCAACACTTAAACCTTAAATCCTAAACCCTATCCCTAATGCCTCCACCCTAAATGCTATACCTATTCCTAAACCCTCAACCCTCGACACTATTCCTTAAACCCTGATCCCTTATCCCTAAACCCTAATCCCTATCCCTCAACCCTTAACCCTTAAAACTTGAACCCTAAAACCTATCCCTACACCTTCGACACTTGACACTATATCTTAAACCCTAATCCCTTAACCCTCATCCCTAAAGCCTCAACCCTAAATCCTTAAACCTTCAACCCTAAACCCTATCCCTAATTCCTCTACCCTCAAAACTTTACTTTAACCCTAATCCCTTGACCATCAACCCTATCCCTAAACCCTAAACTCTCAACCCTCAACCCTCAACTCTCAACATTAAAGATGAATATGTCAACCCTAAACCCTAATCCCTCAACCCTAAACCCTATCCCTAAACCCTCAACCCTCAACACTATACCTTAAACCATAATCCCTATCTCTCAACCCTTAACCCTTAAAACTTAAGCATATCCCTACACCCTCAATACTCGACACTATATCTTAAGCCTTAAACCCTCATCCCTAAAGCCTCAACCCTCAATCCTTAAACCTTAAACCCTAAACCATATCCCTAATCCCTCTACACTTGACACTCTAACCCTAATACCTTGACCATCAACCCTATCCCTAAACCCTCAACCCTCAATCCTCAACTCTCAACATTAAACCCTACTCTGTCAACCTTAAACCCTAATCTCTCAACCCTAAACCCTATCCCTAAACCCTCAACCCTCAAAACTATACCTTAAACCCTAATCCATCAACCCTAAAACCTAATCCCTCAACCCTCAACCCTAAACCCTATCACTAAACCCTCAACCCTCGACACTATACCTTAAACCCTAATCCCTTAACCCTCAACCCTCAACCCTAATCCCTCATCCCTAAACCCTAAACACTATCCCTATTCCTAAACCCTCAACCCTCGACACTATACCTTAAACCCTAATCCCTTATCCCTAAACCCTAAACCCTATCCCTCAACCCTTAACCCTTAAAATTTAAACCCTAAACCCTCTACGCTCAACACTATATCTTAAACCCCAATCCCTTAACCCTCGGCCCTAAAGCCTCAACCCTCAATCGTTAAACCTTCAACCCTAAACCCTATCCCTAATCCCTTTAGCCTCAACACTCTACTTTAACCCTAATCCCTTGACCATCAACCCTATCTGTAAACCCTCAACCCTCAATCCTTAACTCTCTACATTAAACCCTAATCTGTCAACCCTAAACCCTAATCCCTCAACCCTCAACCCTCAACCCTCAACACTATTCCTTAAACCCTAATCCATCAACCCTAAATCCTAATCCCTTAACCCTAATCCCTCAACCCTAAACCCTATCCCTAAACCCTCAACCCTCAACACTATTCCTTAAACCCTAATCCCTCAATTCTAAACAATAATCCCTCAACCCTAAACCCTATCCCTAAACACTCAACCCTCAGCACTATACCTTAAACCTTAATCCCTCAACCCTCAACCCTCAACCCTAATACCTCATCCCTAAACCCTAAATGCTATCCCTATTCCTAAACCCTCAACCCAAGACACTATACCTTAAACCCTAATCCCTTACCCCTAAACCTTAAACCCTATCCGTCAACCCTTAACCCGTGAACCTTAAACCCTAAAACCTATCCCTAAACCCTCAACCATATACTTAAGCCCTAATCCCTCAATCATCAATCCTATACCTTAAACCCTGAAGCCTACACCCACAAACCCTCATCCCTAGACCATATAACCTCACCCTTATATCCTAAACCTTGAATATTATGATGCAGAGTGACACAAGGGAAGCAATAGGGTTTACACTTCTCTCTGCCCACTCACCCACTTTCACCTACATTATGCAATCAATGTCACACCAAGGGCATATGAAGAATTTGTTACCCAAGCTATTGTTCAATCCTCAAGATTGTTTCTACACCTTAAGGCAGGTCTGCAAACACCTTTTCAATAGTTGGTTTGGTCCCCAACTCCTCACAACTCTCCAACCTTCACTTGGACTAGTAAGGCTACTAGCCCTCCAAATCTAGTTTTCTCCACACAAGTTGGTAAAACCATAAATGACCAGGCAAGCAAATGATGGATTTGAATACCCTTTAAGGGACTCTAACAAACTTCCAAACCTCCAGGTCCAACTCTACTCTAGCAACTCAGAACACCCACTAGGTCTCTAGGCCTAATTGATCAGTTTAGGGCTAGGTTACAAAGCAAGTGGTCAAATTTGGGGTCATATATCAGGCACAGGAACTTGGATTACCTCTACCACATCCAAACAACTCAAAACCACCATCCATTTACTCACCCTATCAGGATTTTGTCATTTACAACACTAAATTGCACAAATTTGGTCAAATACATGGTAATACTTGACCTAGGGCATCACTCCAAAAATTGAAAACAGTCTTTCCCCACCAAATGCTTTTGGAATCATGTAAAGTACATCCCTAGCCTGCATTTCACCAATTTGCATGAGGTTTCATCAGTTAGAATGTATTCTAGGGCCAGATTTGTATGGCAAACCCTAGAAAATAGGGTTTTAGACCAGTTCAAATAAAGATTGCAATAACTTTCTACTCAAATCACTTCAGGACCTCAAACTTGCTACATTCAAACCCTGACTCCAAGTAGTTTCGAAAAAATAACATGGATCCACCTGGCCAATCTGTACAGGTTGTACAACAGGAAAAAAAGGGGAAAAACAGTCAGTTTTCTTTATTTCTATGCCCAAAACTCTGTACCAAAACTTCTCTGTCATACTGGAGTGAGAGAACAACCATATACACCGATCCAAGTTAGTAGACAACCTCCAAATGTAGTTTCAACTGTCTAAAACGAGTTGTAACCAGCCCAATGTGTCATTGACACCATTGGCAACATTTGACACTATGGCATTTTTGCATTAACATAAGGTTGTCGATGGGTTTAGCTTGTCCAATGGAATCAAACCACCATCATACTCCCTAGACCATGCAAAAACACAAAACTAGCAAATAGACTCAAAGAAAACCTCATTAGACCTACTAGGCCTAAGTGGCACAACTAGGGTCCAAGTGGACTAAGAATGATTGAGGTTTATATGATTACCCCAATCATCTTGACCACACAAAAGGACCTTACAATCATGGCTAAAAAGCCTTATTACAACACACATTGAACAAAACAACACACCTTAGCAAAATGCTTCAAAATGTACTAAGGTTATCAAAGTGTTCTTGGGTGCCCTACACCATACACCCACTGTCAAATAGAACTCAAGCCTCTTGAGTTGGGAATGTTGTCAAATGTGAATCCTGCCTTCTCAATGTCTGCTCTGCTCATCCAAGTGGCATCCTCCTGAGGTTTATTTAGCCACTTCACCAAATACTCGTAATAGGTGTGCCTCCTAGTTTGTTTTGCAATCCTTTTATCCAAAATACAGTCAATTTGATCAAGAGATGAAGGAATCAGTTCTTGGAGTGTCTAATCAGTTTGTTCTTCTACCACAATTATCTGATGATCAGATCCCTTATAGGGATAAAGGTCTGAAACATTAAAAATTGGTGACAAGGCAATGCCATCCGGTAGCCTGATTTTGTATGCATTTTCTCCACATTTCTTGAGCACTTCACAAGCTCCAATCTTCTTCATGAGTAGCTTAGTGAATTTACCTGCAGGTAGCCTTTCCTTTTTCAGATGCACCATGACCAAATCCCCTTCTTTGAACTGCAGATCCCTTCTCTTTCTGTCAGCAGACTGTTTGTATTTTGCAGAGGTAGACTGTAATTTCTATTTTACTTGCTCATGGACATCTTTCATCACTTGGACAAAGTCTTTAGCCAATGCACTGCTCTTCTCTAGTCCTCCAACCTCTCTAAGTTCCAAAATACCCCTTGGGTGAGTGCCATAAACAATTTGAAAAGGTGACAGGCCGATGCTTCTGTTGACAGTGTCATTGTATGAGAACTCTACCTGAGCCAAAACTGAATCCCAACTAGCACCCTGCTCTTTAGTTAGGCACCTTAGGAGGTTGCCAAGTGACCTGTTAATCACCTCAGTCTGACCATCAAACTGAGGATGATAGGCTAATGATAAGGACAAATTTGCACCTAGTCTTTTCCAAAGTGTCCTCCAAAAGTGTCCTATGAACTTGGGGTCTCTGTCAGAGATTATGGACAAAGGTAAACCATGTAATCTGACTATTTCCTTGAAGAAAAGACCTGCTATGTTGGAGGCATCATGTGTGGTTTTACATGGGATGAAGTGAGCCATTTTTGAGAAACTATCTACAACCACAAAGATGCTACCATGTCCATTCTTTGTCCTAGGCAAACCAAGTACAAAGTCCATGCTAATGGAATCCCAAGGCTTTGAAGGAATAGGTAGTGGAGTGTATAGACTTGCATTGGATGTATGACCCTTGGCTCTTTGGCAAATTTGACAAGTTTCTACAAACTTTCTTACATCAGTTGGCAACTTTGGCCAATAGTAGTATCTTCTAACCAATTCTAGGGTCTTATCAATGCCAAAGTGGCCTGACATGCTGCCACAGTGCTTCTCCTTAATAATATTCTCCCTAACAGACCCTCTTGGGATACACAACATACTACCCTTGAAAAGATATCCATCTTGTATCAAAAAATCAAAAAAATCAGTGTTATACCTACCTGTCATGGCTTTGCAAGATTGGTAAGGTTCTTTGAAGTCTTCATCTTCTTCATACTGATCTTTGATGGCATGTATACCTGTACTTTCCAACTGAATGGTCTACACAACAAGATTTCTCCTACTTAAGGCATTGGCTACCTTATTGGCCACTCCTTTCTTGTGTTTTATTGAGAAAGTGTATGCTTGGATGTACTCCATCCACTTGATATGCCTATGGTTTAACTTTTGCTACCTGTTCAAGAAGCTCAATGCATGGTTATCAGTAAAGACAATAACTCCTTAGGCAATAAATAGTGTCTCCACTTCCTCAATGATTGAACCATTGCATATAATTCTAGATCATAGGTAGAGTAGTTCTATTTTGCCTCATTTAACTTCTCACTAAAGAAGGCTACAGGCCTCCCATCTTGGCTTAGGACTCCCCCAATAGCCCTCTTACTTGCATCACACTCAACAACAAAGGTCTTGTCATAATTAGGTAGCACAAGGACCAGTTTTTGTGATATTTTTTTCTTTAATAGTTCAAAGGCTTGATTGGCCTCATTTGTCCACACAAACACACACTTCTTGCCCCCTTTTATAGTGTCAACAAGTGGATCACAAATGGCACTAAACCCTCTAATAAACTTTCTATAAAAACTGCACAAACCATGGAAACTCCTTACCTCAGAGGCTGTAGTAGGTGTTGGCCAATTAAGAATGGCTTCCACCTTGCTTGGATCCATCTTGAGGCTGCCCTTAGAGATGACAAACCCCAAGAATGTCAATTCTTCTTGTAGGAAGACACATTTGTCAAGGTTAATTCTCAACTTCTCCTCTTGAAGCCTCCTAAGCACTTGATGGATATGCCTTATGTGATCTTCCTTGCTGTCACTAAAAACCAATATATCATCCAAATATACAACAATGAACTTGTTAAGGAATGGTTTTAGCACCTCATTCATCAACCTCATGAAGGTGCTTGGTGCATTTGATAAGCCAAAAGGCATCACAACCCATTCAAATAGTCCTTCATTGGTTTTGAAGGCAATTTTCCACTCATCCCCCTCCCTTATCCTAATTTGGTGGTAACCACTTTTAGATCCATCTTGGTAAAATATTTAGCCCTACCCAAGCAATCCATTAAATCTTCTATTCTAGGCATTGGAAATCTATACCTGATAGTAATATTGTTGATGGCCCTGGAATCAGTGCATAGTCTCCATGTTCCTTCCTTCTTGGGTGCAAGTACTATAGGTACTGCACATGGACTAATACTCCTCCTTATAAGTCCTCTATCCAACAAGTCTTGGATTTGTCTTGCCACTTCTGCATTTTGCTCTGGGGTCAACTTGTAGGCTGCTTGGTTTGGTAGGGTGGATCCAGGGATGAGATCAATGCAATGACTAATCTCCCTCTTTGGTGGAAGGGCATCCTTACTTTCATCGGCTATCACATCATGGAACTTCTCCAATAGTTCTTGCACTTCCTTTGGTCCAATCCTCCTAAGAGGCTGCTACTCTTTGATCTTCTTAGGATTTGCATCCTTGGGCTTGATGACCACACAAAAGGACCTTACAATCATGGCTAAAAAGCCTTATTACAACACACATTGAACAAAACAACACACCTTAGCAAAATGCTTCAAAATGTACTAAGGTTATCAAAGTGTTCTTGGGTGCCCTGCACCATATTGTGCCTCAACCCTATGCTTAAATTAAATCTAAACCATACGTGCTCTCAACCCAAGTCACCCTATGCCTTATATACCCTCAATCCATATCATAAACCCTAAACCTAATAACCTGAACCCTAATCCACGTGCCTTACACACTTAATCTTATACACTCAACAATCTGAATATTAACCCTCAACTGTAACCCTCAACCCTCTAATCTCTACCCTCTACCCTCTACCTATTACTTAAGCCCTAATCCCTCAAAACTATACATGCTTAGGTCCTTATATACCCTAAACCCAAAACACTTACATACATGCATACATACAAACATACATACATACATACAAACATGCATACATACATGTACATGCATACAAGCATGCATACATACCTACGAGCATACATGTATACATCCATGAAACATACTTATGAAACTTGAAAATAACCCATTCAAAGGAAGACATAACAACGTGCTTGTGTTATGTCAAACTGGGAAAACACCAGCAAACATGCAAAAAAGGAAAAAAGCACAATATAACGTGAGCGTGTTATATTGTGCTTTGGGAATCCCAAGCCTTAGGATTGGGATTTGCTTTGGATTTCCAACCCAAAGGCTTGAAGTGCCTTTTCAACATCCACATACGTGTTTTTGTAAATTCTACAAGATTTCACATAATTTTGTTCGTGCTAACCCTTAGATTTGCATGTGTTTCAAGGTCAAACAAATCGAGCACCTAGGTAATGTTAGGCTTTCTCTTAGCTATTTAACGATGTAATTTTTTTCACATTTTGACAATGTTAAGCCTTTCATCTTTAATTTCTTTTGTTTGTGTGTCTGTTTTTGGGCAAAAACCATTGTTTGGTCTTTTTTTCATTGTAAATTAACCATTCATTGATATTTCAAAAAAAATACATATTTAGAAACTAGACTCCATTCTACACAAATTAAAAAAAATGATTTTCTATTAGTTTTCAAAATTTATAGGGGTAGCACAGCCAAAATTCTATTTTTTAGGATGTGTCCACTTTGAAAATTAGTAAAAAACAAATATTCATCAAAAAATTATTAGAAAAATCAGGCATAAACTACATGTTGTTAGCTAATTTCTCACCAAAGCGATTTTAAAAATACCAAAAAAAAGTTAACCTTTTGAGGGAGCCACAAAACATGCTATGTTATGTTTTTTGACAGAAACAACACCAATTTCTATGGCTCCCTCTTTTGAACGCCTTAATCTATACCATTTAAAAAAAAAACTAGTAGTTTAGAAAGTAGACTCAGAGCACTACGAACATTGTTTTGGTTGTATCTCCAAATTTTGAGTGTAACTATGCTCAATTTCTCATCCAAGGCCAACATTTCCTGATTTCAGAAAAAAAGTGGCCACTTAAGACCCCTTTTTGGCCCCCCATCTTCTTGCACTTACCCTATAGTCTACTTATAGAATTAAAAATATAGTCCAAATATGTTTTTATATATTTTGAAGAATAAAGATAGGTACCCACACAAATAAACTTTGGTAAGAAACCTCACATTCCATAATCAAGTATATTCCCCTTGCCCTCATTTAGATCCCCTTTGACTTATCAACAAAGCAAGCACAAACACCAACATAGTGAACCGACAACAAGGTGTGTAAACAAAGAGGAAAAAATGTCCAAAGTGGTGAACATGGAGAGGACTATGAACAACAACTATAGGCCTCTACATTTAAGAGTCTTCCCAACAAAAATGCCTTAAAATGGAAGCAATGTACACTAATAATGGTGGCCAAGGTGATAACAACAATAACAACAATGATGCGTAAGATTTCAATAATATTTGACACCTCCACAACTTGTGAATAACAAAATTAATTCCTAGTGTCTCATTTGAGAAATTTAGATCTCCATGGCATCTAATGTAGACATCAACTCACCCATTGCTTGAACCTCTTTTTTCATAGATCATTCTAGCAAGGTTTTTGCCCTCAAAATACAACAAATAATCCACAAAATTGCATTAAAATGGTCTCATTATATTTCTCTCTTCTCCTTTTTATGAATCTCCTTTTTTCCAACCAAGTAAGGTTTCCTTCAAATTCATTTTAATTCTCACTAATATATATTTGTCTCTTTAGTTTATGCTTTGACTTTTGTGTTCATTCAGAGATTAGATTTCCAAACATGTAGGGTGTAAACTCATTCCAGAAAGCTTGGAGTGCCATACACAACCTTGTACATTATGTTTGATAGGAAAATTCAACAACTTTTTTTGTTTTGGTGGTTCTATCTTTTCTTATGTTTTTAAAGATCTCACATATATATGTTTAAATTATCAATTAGTTGATAGTAATTTATTTTATATAAATTATCTATATATGATATACCTTTTTAGTTATATTACCTATAGAATTAAATATTGTGTACTAATTGAGAAGTATTATTTAGAATTTATATTATTATAATAAGTTATGTAATAATAACCACCAACAGATATGTATCAAAGATAATATATTCAATTGGACCTTCTAGATGTTGAACATATATACTAATAGAACCTTTGGACTTGAGATAATTAGATTAATGGAATTGTTGTTAATTGTCACACTAGCATAAATGGTACTTACTTCTTAGTCGAACCTATAGTTGAGACAAGACACATACTCAATTGGTTTCACATGAAGTTGACATTGGGTCATTTGCTCTTTGACAAAGTTATAGTTCATCTCCATCACCATTTGATATCATCATAACAAAATCAAAATATAATAATGTAAGTTAGAATGACATCGTTAACAAACATCCTATTCAATTACATTTACTTTCAAATAATGATTAAGACTTATTTACAACAAGTTAAATTATAGTGTCTCAAGGATGCAACAAGAATTTAGTCCTTTGCCTTGTAATATAGAAGAGTGACATGTAGTGGCAAAAACATGTCTTGTTTTTTTTATTGTGAAGAATAGAATAGTTATTGACGAGCAAGTTCTCTTTGAATTGATTGCCTTTGATTAGTTGGTAAATTGTAATTGAGTATTTTAAAAATGTTTGAAGTATTTGGTAATGAATGAAATGACAAGATTTGATAAATAAATTGAATTGAAATGTCAATAACAAAACTCAAGGATTTTTCATATTATTGTTATAGATAGAAAGTGTTGTTTGATTTTAGTGACTGAAAACTATTTCAATAAATGTCAATGATTTGTATTAGAACAAATGGAAATCAAAATTTATAATAGTTCAATCATAGCTCCTAGAGCATACTATTTTGGTGATGATAGGAAGGAAAGCATAGATTTGTAATGTGTAAGAAGGTAATACAAATAAATGAAAACATAAAAATTAGTTAAGTCATATGTTGTTTGTAATTTTTAAGAAATGTTTATCGGAAAGAAGCAACTATTGCACTTTTTCAGTTTATTTTTTACGTGAAGTTGGTGTTAGTATCATCAACTTCATAGATTACAATGTCCTAGTTTATTGTAAAAGTTATTTACATTTCAAAGTTCTAGAACATATATATGATTATGGACTTGTTTTCTGTGTGCTCTTCATATTATCCTTGTGCTAATGCATGGAAGATGTTGTCTAGTATATATTTTTTCAACAATGGATGTGAAGGATGTTGTTTAGTGTCTTTAATGTGTAAGTAAGATGATGCATATAAGTGTTTGGACACAGATTCATGCATCAAAAATATTGTACTAGACTAAGGAAGAATACACCCTACCTACGAAGCTCCTCAAAGGTATTTGTAAACACCGCTAGTCTATTTTCAAATATGGGATAGGTTAATTTTTAGATTATCAACTCTAATAGATCAATTTTATACATAGAAAGTTAATTTTATACTATACAATCAATCCACACTACAATTTATCATAAAACAAGATATAATATGATAGCATAGAAAAAATGTTGCATCCATTGTGTGAAAAAGGTATATGATTTGTAGAGAAGTATTCTTTGTGTTGACGGACTTCAAGAATTATTACGCTAAGAGGCATTCTACAATCACAGTAGGGGTGGAGTTGAAGAGCTAAAAGATTCTAAGATTCTGTGTAATTTTATAAGATTCGAATCTAGAAAACAAAAAAAAAAAATTATATGCATGAGATTATTAAGATAGAGGATCATAATGAAATGTCACAATAAATACACCACTAAACCTCACACGACTCTCAAAGATGCTTTTTCTATTTTAAACCAAAATGCAAATATTCTAGCTGCCAATAATTTAAAAATTCCAAGAATAAGAAATATATTTAATGGGAAATGAAACGCTTGCATTCTAACTGCCAATAATTGGAAGATATACTCTAGACGTACTCTAGATATATGGTAAAGTATCTGAAAGGGATATTCTAGAATATTCCTAGATCTTGGTGTTGTAGGGAAAATATTCTTTGAAGCCAGCTGTCATCCACATTGAATGCCAATTAGCATTCACATAACCCTATTCCTCAACCGTTGATTTTCAAAAGTGAAATCCTGACCATTTGTTATTATAATTGATTTTGGATCCCTGTCATGTAAAAGGCATCCGAATCATTGTAAATATAGAGATGGAATTGATGAAATTTGCTAAGCATTAAGTTAGCTACACTTGTAACATTTTTGACTTACCTCATGGTTTTATCTCACATTCAGTGAGATCATTTGTATATTCTATGCATATGAATGGATTGAAGGATATGGATTACTACCTCATTGTAAATCATAAGTGATCTTCATATTGATTTCTAGTAAGGAAATATCAAATTATTGCATCCCTTGGAGTGCATTTGAATCATTTCTTACTGTCATCAATTATCCTTTGAAGATTTGCATCTATTATGCATAGCTGTGGAGCACTTGGTGAAGTATAACTAGATTTTAACTTCACTTCATGAATCTGTTAGGATATATGTGTAAAATCATTGGAAATTTAAATTTCTTAGGACCTTTCCCTCTAAAACCTTATCTTTTGTCTTTTATTTCTAAAATTATCCTAAATAAGTGTAAATAATGATAAATCTTAGAGAAATAACCAACAATATCAGTGAATTTGATACTCTAAGGAAGATCTTTAATTAAATATAGAGAAATTGAGCAAAGTTCAATTAATCAGAGCTAATTTAGAAGAACTGATCAAAGTTATGTTAAACATGGATAAATTGATCAAAATTTAGCTAATTAAAGATAATTTAGAAGAATTGATCAAAGTTATGTTAAATACAGAAGAACCTACTCAAAGCTTAGTTTTTAATTAGCAAATTGACAAGAATTACATAGGATATGTGCAGAGTGTACATGATAATAGTGCTATTGTAGTAAGTTGCCTAGATCAAGAACAATGGATGCAATCTTTGTAAGTCCCCAAGTAAAAAAACCTACAACGAACCCTAAATGAATACATGTAAAGTCAAGACTTGACTAACGGAGCCTTGGGATTATAAATTCATCTTGAATTTATCATATCTTTCAAGAGAGATAGGTGTTCGAGTGTAGAATTTGTATGTGTCTGATTGTGAGTAAAATCATCACCAATATGTAGTATTAATCTTCCCATCATGGTTGGGCCTATCATGAAACAAACTTTGCCCCATATCATCGATCTTGACCTACCATACAATATCCTCCTTCATCGTTTATGGATCCATGCTATGCAAGTCATCCCATATACCTTCCACCAGTGCATCTAATTTCGTCACTCAAGCATGGAAGTAATCATCCCTAGTGATCTACAACCTTTCTAGTATTTCAAAATGTTAGAAGGGTGGTACCATAAATAAAATCATTGTCCTATTATTGAAAGTGTCCTTGAAGTAGACAAGCCTACAACATCAAGAACCACAAAATCATCATCCTACATAGATCATGATGACCTTCCATCTACATCCAAAGGTTAACTTTCAAAATCCCATGTTAAGTTCCTTAGGAAAGGTTTTGTAGAGTATGAAATTCACAATACATTCCATGTGGGTCAACCCCCATTTCACCTATAAGCTATGATAGGCTTGCCATGACTAAGAATAAAGAACTAGTATCCTACCAGTTCAACACAACTTCCTTTGTTAGATTAGGGTTTCTTGTTGATGAAAAGATTAAAAATTTAAATGACTCTTGGTTGTATAAGGATGCTTTTGCAACTTGTTTCCAAAATAATCTATATCCCATTGCAAGAAGGATGTTTCAAGTTATGAACTATAAAGGAAAAGGACTAGGACTCCATGAACAAGGGATTCTAGAGCCTATACTAGTCTTTGAACATCAAGGGACACTTTCTTGGGATACATATCTCTTGATGAGCAATCCAAAGAGCTTAGTGATACTTCCGTATTTTTTGAGGAAACTTCATTTGACATTGAAATCTATACTCTTTACAAGGATATCATTGCCACCAACCTTTTTCACAACACCACTATTCTTAGCATCGATCTTGACCTTCAATATCCTAAACTAATAGATTGGGACCAACAAGATGACATGCCATTAGACTTGTTTTAGAATGATGGAGCTATCATGAAATTTCTGGGATTGTTTGATTAAATTCCATGAGAAGATCACGAAAAAGGCTTTGAGATTGATTTTGAAGAAACAACATATTTTGTTAAGTAGGAGTTTCTTACTCACAAAAAAGGAAATCAAATATTCAAATAATCAAATCCCTTAGTGTAAACCTCCCTGAGGAGCTATTGGATAAAGAAAATAAAGACGTGTCTATTGGTGAAAACCTTTTTGAGGCATTGGTAGACAAGGAACTCAACCTTCCCCCTTTATCATCACATTTACAGGATGGATCCACATTTCTTGTTGAAGAGGCCATTGATGTTAATTTGGGTACATAAGAAAATTGTAAAATCACCAAAATGGTAGCCACTCTTGATCCTAAGGAAAGGGACACTCTTACTACCCTATTAAAAGAATCTATAAATATTTTCTTGGTCTTATGTTGATATGCCTATCTTAGACCCATGTCTTATGGTTCACCACCTTTTTGTACATCTTGATGCTAAACCAGTGAAACAAAAACTCATACAGACGCATCTTAAAGTGGCTCTCCATGTTAAAGAAGAATTGTATAAGCTCCTAGAAGTTGGGCTCATTCGACCCATTGATTACTCTGAATGGATCTCTAATATTGCTCTTGCATTCGAATATGTATAGACTTCAACAACATAAATAAGGTGTGTCCTAAAGACAACTTTCCTTTACTGAATATTGACATGATCATCAACTTAATAGTGGGGCATGGAATGCTATCTATCTATCATGGATGGTTTTTCAAGATATAATCAAATAAAACAACATTCACAATTTATATTTGTTCAATCATAGAGGGCATAATATTTTGATGATAAGAGGAAGGAAGACATAGCTTTGTAATGTGTTGAAGGTACTCTAAAGAAATGAAAACATAACAATTAGTTTAAGTCATATGTTGTTTGTAATTTTTAAGAAATGCTTATAGGAAAGGAGCAACTATTGTACCTTTCAGTTTATTTTTTGTGTGAAGTTGGTGTTTGTATCATCAACTTCATAGATTACGATGTCCTAGTTTATTGTAAAATTTCCTTGCATTTCAAAGTTCTAGAACATATATATGATTATGGACTTGTTTTCTATGTTCTCTTCATATTATACTTTTTCTAATGCATGGACGATGTTGTCTAGTATATATATGTGTGTGTGTGTGTGTGTGTGTGTGTGTGTGTGTGAAGGCTATGTTGTTTAGTGTCTTTAATGCAAGTAAGATGGTGCATATAAGTGGTTGTATACAATTTCTTACATCAAAAATATTGTTCTAGACCAGGGAAGAATACACTCTATCTAGGAAGCTCCTCAAAGGTATTTGCAAACACCACTAATCTATTTTCAAATACTATTGATTTCTATATTATCAAATCTAATAAATTGATTTTGTACATAAAAATTTGGTTTTGTCTATTCCACACTACATTTTCTCCCTAGATTAAAGGAAACTTCAGTTAGAACATCATAAAACAAGATAGCATAGGAAAAAATTTGCATCCACATGTGAAAGGTATATGATTTGCAGAGAAGTTTTCGTTGTGTTGACGGACTTAAAAAAATTATTTAAATTCCCTCCTAAGTTGAAGTTTTGACTCTGTACAAAAACAAATGCTCTTGGTAAACACAATGACCGACTTAATTTCGCCGTGTAAGGGAGAATGAATTGACTGCCATTAATCTGTGTACTACAAACTCTGCGCGCATGATTTGAATAGGATTTGTCTTTTGACTGTTCGTGACTTTGTCCTTTTAATTCAAAAAAAAAATTTATGCATTTTGCGATTTCTTCTCCCTGCGTTCTATGTTTTGGGTTTTGGGTGTAGGTGTACCCCATCCCGTAAAATACTCCTCACATGGAATTTACACAGCTAAAAGCAATTCTTAAAAAATTTGCTAAAGGATTGTTCTTTTTATTGTTTTGAAATACGTTAGGTTTTTAAACGAAATTTCAAGTTAAGGTATTTTTAAATGTTTAATCTTAAATTAAAAGTTTTAAAAGTATAATATAAGGGAGAGGGGCCAATTGCCGCCCACGTCCCAATAACCGCTATGTTTTTAATCACTTGACCCTGAATCAAATTTTTAAAAAGAAATAATACATGTAAAATACCAACCAAATAAATTAACACAAATGTACCAATACATGTTCACAACATTTGTACATGTTCACAAATGCACCAATACATTTGTAAATTAACCAATGAAATTAAGACAAGTGTATAAATGTGATGGTGAGCGGTTACCGGCACATCAGTGCGGATGTATGGGGCGACATGTTGAAATGACCATTTTTCGACCCATGTGCATATAACGTGTCCTACAGGCAAATGTATAAGTGCCCAGAAGCCGAAAGAATAGCTTTAAGCTCCTCGGTCGCATATGAAAAACCCAAAAAAAATCTTCAAAATTTGATATGTCTGGCTATGTGCTTGACGTGCGCGAAGTTAGGGTGGGCGGTTACTGGGCCCTCTCCCTTAGTTAATTTTTTAAAATAAATTTAGAGTATGTTTAAATTTTAAAAATATATTTTTTTAATTAGTTTTTAATATCTTAGAAAATTGATTTAAATTTGATTTTTTTAAAAATTTATAAAATAAATTTTATTAAAAGAAATTGGTAAAAAGATTAGAGGAAGATCAAATTTTGTAAAATAAATTTGTGAAGAGAAGTTCATAGAAAGATTAATAGGGAAACCAAAATGAAGAATTTTTGTTGCAAGGTGAATCTTGAACAAATCATTTTTTTTGAAAGGCATGTGTATACAAGATTTGTTTCTTATATACAACCTCTGAATACCTTATTTCTTGTCATGTTTGTGTTGACATTGCAATTTTCATTTCACATTTTTGGTAACATAGCTTCCAATATGTGTTGTAAAGTATTTTCGATGTTAAGGAATGTGATGAAAAATCCATCAGAGATGAGTTTCTAGGCAAGTTGCATCATGGGATTAATGTGGACCTATACAGGCAAATGAATTAGAAGTGCATGGGGCTACACCATTTTATTGGCGACAAGTCAAAGTAGGTCAAGCACGCACTTAATTTTACCCCTACCTTCATTCTACCTTGTTTTAACAAAGAGGGAGTTGTCAAGTTGGCCTTTGGTAATGTTGATGAGCTCTACAAATCCCTAACAACAATGTGTATAGTGCAAGCATGGGTTTGATTGAAGAAAGTAGAATCCTCTTCAAAAGCCCTACTGCTCCCACCATGACTATAATGTGCAAAACATGCTTCTTTGCATGTATAGTAAAACCATTCAAGAAGCTTGTTAGGTATGGAGAGATAGTAGCATTGCAAGTTTCTAGGTAAAGAGTACAAAACCTCTCCACCTCTACCAAATTCAAAAACTATCCACCAATACTTACGATGGGTGAAGATGAAAATATTGTGATTATAGGAGGGGGCATTGCAGGGCTAGCCACTGCACTTTCCCTCCATACTTGTAAGTAGTGGTATAATTTTTCATATTCTCGATTTAATTATACAATTTAGTATATTTATTCTCATAGTGCCAATGTAGGGTGGGATTGAAGAGCTTGGTACTTGAGCACATTAATTGTCTTAGAACTATATATGTTGTCTTCAATATGTGGTCTAAAGCCTAGAAAGAACTTAATGCTCTCAGCATAGTAGATACCCTTCACCCATTTTACCCTTAACTTGATGGGTGATTTAGTTTCATTATATAATTGTCATAATGTGTGATTCAAAATATTGATTAACAAACATGCACATTTTTTTTAGAAAATAACCTTTTTATGAACTGAAAATCTTATGCTTATCATATATTATCCCTTACACGAGCGGAGTAATACAAAGATTCACTTCCAATATGTGGTTGTGCAGGATTCGAGGCTTCTCAAGTTGTGCTAGAGTTTGCAAGAATGTCTATTTAAAAATTAGAGGCAAAGGGTAAGGAAAAGGACCATCACTTGAAACAAGTGAATATAATCATTTTTCTCCCTCTATAAGGTGAACTAGCTAATTTTTCATTCTAGGAAAAATTCATATGATGTCACTTTAGCACAACATAGAAAAGCTAAAACCCTTACAGGAATTTTAAATTGAGCTAAGTTGTAATTAGCATATCTTAAATAACCTATAGGATGTGGTCAACATAAACACACCAACTATTTATATGGGCAGAGTGTCCCACTCTTATATTGATTCAAGGATTGATCTAAAAAATACTTATGCATGAACAAAATTAGGGGCATGGCCATATATATAGAAGGTCACAATTTTGAAAAGCTCATGGTATAGGTCTGGGGAAAAGGATTGAAGACAGGGTTTGTCACTTCCATTGCCAATGGTAGAAAATTGAGTGTAACAATTATTATGATCCACTAATCTCTCTGTCCACTAAAAGATCTTCAACCTCCAATTTCCACAACTCAAAGTTTTACCTACTAAACTTCTCAATCTTAATTTTCAAGGTGTTGGCCATTACTTCTAATTTTCAAATCTTATTTCAAATCCACATGAATTGTCCCACAACAAAAATATAAAGCAACATAAGAATTGTATCCCTTCCTTCATGGGATCAATCCAAATAAAGATTTGATACCAAATGTTGGTTTTACAATACTTAGTCCTTAATTAGGAGCAATAGAAAACACATGTAACCTTAATTAAACATAGAAGAATAATTGAAGGAGATAGATAAGATAAGATGACATATATACTTGGGAAAACCCTTCTGAGTAAGAGACCCACCATTAAAAGTAAACCTTAATATATTAGTGAAACACGTCATTTGCTTAAAGACCTAATAATTCACCTTTAAGACCTCTTTAGTGTACCCATTGCACACTAAACTATAGCTATCTATAACAATACCAACATCCCATCTCCAAGATTCATTGATTCATCATGGCATGGCCAATACAATTGGAAATGATGTCTCTTATTGAAGTAGCTCAAAAATAGACATTTGCAACATCTTAGAAGTCTAACAAATGGAAAGAACACTTAACACTAGCTATTGTTCAAGTCTCCCCTTATTTCACCACCATCCCAACAATAGACGATCAATGTTTTCAAGCATTCTATTGGATTGAACTGCTTTTATACCATCCATTCAAAAATATTTGCAATGATATTGGTTCATTAGAGCAACATATTACAACCCTTTGGGAAAGAATTTAAAATAGTTACCATCCATGGAATTTGCATCGTACATCTCTAGATCCATTGACAAACACTGATGATGAAACTCCTTTTGACTAGGGACATGTAATGCAAGAAGATAGGACCCTAATGAATCGTAAGCCTTGTCAAGGCTATACCTAGACCTACCATTTTGATTGGATGGACTCAACATGCTTGGGAACTAAGAAGATGACTAGTTAAGAGCACCATCACTTGCAAATAATTGATCGAAACAACAACAAAAAAAATTACTTGCATACCTTCTTTTATCCACTACTATTCAAAACCAACTTTACTTGCATGCATGCCAACATATTTAATTTACTCAATTTATTTTCTAATGTAGGAAAATAACACAGATCACTACATACAAACCTTTGGAAGACATACATTCTTTTAGATTTATCTTCTTAAATGGTTTCTTATGATGTGTTTCATAGTAATCCTTTTCTAAATCTAAGTTCATTATTTTATGAATGTTTTAGTTCAAAACATTTCTAAGAGTTTATGAGATAAAATTATTGCATTATATCAAACTAAGTGTCTTGTAAAAAAGTTATATTTGAAAAGAAACTTGTATTCTCTAAAGATGCATGAAGGAGAATTTGTAACCAAACATTTAAATGATTTTCATGTAGTAGTGAGTCAACTACCTTCCATAGATGGAAAAATAGAAGAAGAGGAAAAATGCATCACTTTGATCTGTTCATTATAAGATACCATCTTTCTATTTTGAAGCCTATTTATCTAAAGGGAAGCAATATCCTTTCTTTGTTCTATAGAACTGGGGCTGTAGAAGTTTCTTTGCATCATTTGGGTATACCACAAACTCTCCCCTCTCTCTCTCTCTCTCTCTCTCTCTCTCTCTCTCTCTCTCTATCTATCTATCTTGTTCCTTCTCTCACTAAATCTCTCCCCTCTTTCTATATCTCCCAATTTCTCCCTTTCCATATCTTCCTCTTTCTCTCTTTCTCTGTCTTCCTCTTTCTCTATTTCTCGTTATCTCTAGCTCTCCCTCTATATTTCTTTCTCTCTATTTTTCTCTATCTCTCTCTCCTTCTCTGTCTCTTTCCCTATCTCTCTTACTCTCTCCCCCTCTTTCTATGTGTGTGTGTGTCTCTCTCTCTCTATATATATTACATTAAAGTGTTCACATATAATATATTTTTTATGTTTCTTTCTATTTTTTTGGGATAATTCATGTGGATTTGAAATAAGATAGAGATAAGAGATATAAAGGGAAAGAGAGATAGAGTGGGAGAGAAAGATAGAGATAAGAGATATAAAGTGAAATAGAGATAAGAACTACAATTATAGAAACACGTCATTTTCTTAAGGAATTGATAATTAACCTGTAAGACCTCTTTAGTGTACTCATTACACATTAAAGTGTAGCTATATCTAACAATAACATTCCATATCCAAGCTTCATTGATACATACATGGCATGACCAATACAATTGGAAACAATGTTGCTTAGTGAAGTGGCTCAAAAATGGACATTTTGTAGCATCTCAAATGCTTCACACTGGCTGCTTCTTGAGCCTCCCCTCATTTCACCAATTGCTAAAGATGAAAGGGGGAGGGAGACAAAGAAAAAGAGAGATAAAGAGAAATAGAGAGCTAGAGAGAGAGAGAGAGACATAGAGAGAGATATGTGTGTGTCTCTCTCTCTATATATATATATATATATATACAGAGAGAGAGAGAGACCTACAAAGATAAAGAGGGAGATAGAGAGATCTAGAGCAAAAGAGAGAGGTAGAGAGACAAAGAGAGGAAGAGATAGAAAAAAAGAGAGAGGTAGAGAGATAGACAAAGAAATAGAAAAGACAAAGAAACATAAGGCGAGAGATCTTAGTGAGAAGAAGTGTGTGAGATTTTAATAGGTAAAACTTTGGGTTAAGAAAATTGAAGGTTGAAGATCTTCTAGTGGGGAGAAACCAATGGATCATAATAATTGCTGCACTCAATTTTCTACCATCAGAAATGGATCAAGATGAATGGGACAAGTTGGATAGAAGAGATAGATCTACTATTAGGTTGTGCATTTCTAATTTAGTCTTGATGAATGTTTTACTTCAAAACATTGCTATGAGTTTATTGGATAACATTATTGCTCTATATCAAACTAAGTGTCTTGTAAAAAAAATTTAAAATAAATTTGTATTCTTTAAATATGCATGGAGAGAGATAGAGAGAGATAGAGGGGAAGAGATAAAAGTGGGAGAGATAGAGAGGGTAATGTACTGCTTTGATTTTATTTCTTGCATAACTTTGATTTCTTATTTATATGAAAACAAATGACACTCTTTTCCTATTTTTTCTCAAATATCGAGAGCTTCTCAATTTTAAATGTACACAATTGTTCAAAAACCACTATACATAGCCTTCCTTATAGGCTTCTTAGGAGATTTAGTATAGCTTGCACATGTAATTTACAATTATCTACAACTATTCTCGACGTACTATTTTTTTAAAATTGAATGTTTCTTTGATTAATTGAATGATTAGATTGTAATGTCTAATTTTTTTAATCAAAATTTCATTACAAGTATTTATTATTTTAAATAAGTTACGAGAGAGAGATAGAAGAGAAAGAGACATATATAAAGATAGAAAGAAAGAGATAGGAGACAGAGAGGGACATAAAGAGAGGTAGAGATATAGAGAGATAAAGAGGGAGGGAGGGAGGGAGAGAGAGAGAGGGGGGGCTTGAATTAAGACAAATATAGACAGAGAGGGACACAAAGAAAGAGAGATGCAAAGGGATACAAAATGGACATTTGTGCCATATCAAAAGTCTAACAAATAGAAAGACACTGGCTATTGTTCGAGTATCCCCTCATTTCACCACCATCCTAGCAGCAGATGATCAATGCTTTCAAGAATTTAGTTTGAGTGAATTACTGCTATACCAGCCATTAAGAAACATTCACAATGATATTTGTTCATTGCAGAAACATATTACATCCCTTTGGGAAAGAATTTTAAATAGAGCTAACATTCATGGAATTTGCAGTGTACATCTCCAGATCCATTAAAAGACATTGATGATGGAACTCCTTCTGGCTAGAGATATGCAATACAAGAAGATAGTCCTAAAGTCTAGATTAGTACATTTAGTGAAGGTTTCATTAATCTATCAAGTTACACTTGAATGCATTGCATGAATTACATAATTCATAATCCATGGAAATTCATAGAAAATAGATGAATGATTCCCATCTAGCCCATCCATTGTGTTCCTATTGTTTCCTGTTAGATTATTATATGGGCTTCCACCTATTGTCAGATCAAAATGTCCAATTTAATTAATTTTTTTCATCAATTCTTTATTTTGTCAAAGAAGGGAATATAGAGATGTAGAGAGAGATGAAGAAATAAGGGAACATAGAGAGAGCTCGAGAGTAGTAGAGAAAGAGAGATAGATAGGGAAATATTGATACATAGAGGTAGATATATAAAGAGATAAAGAGGGGGAGAGAGAAAGAGAGATGGTAAGCGGGAGAGATGGAAAGAGGAGAGAGAGAAAGGAAGAGAAAGAGAGAAGGGGAGATAGATAGACATATATATATATATAGAGAGAGAGAGATGGGCACTTAGTATTAAACCACTCCCCCTGCCTTTTTTAAATATCTTTCTTCCTCTTCTCTATCTCTCTCTTCCTCTTGTGATGGGTTTCATAGTAATCCTTTTTTCTTATAAACGCATCTCTCTAAAACAACATGAGAATTTAAGATGAGATTTACAAACCCTATCTACAACTCATGTGACTAGAGCTTGAGAGCATCTCTTGAAGCTTCAACATTATTACAATTAATACCTTCACTTAAAGAATGAAATAATCTAACCTTCACAATACCTTAAACTCTAATTACACTATAGCTTGAGAGCTCCTTTTCTAAATTAAAGTGCTTTCTTTTATGAAATTTGATTTTTTGCACATCCTCTAGGCTTTCACTCAATCCTTACAAAAGGAAACCATGGTTAGCATGACTAATCAAACTGATAACCCTACGATTGTAATTGGCAACATCCAAGCCTGCAAATAAATTTGCTCCATATAATCAAAATAATGTCCATAATTTTCAATAGTTGTTTTTGCTAGCCTCTTCAATTTCAAGGAACATGACTATGATAAAACAAGAAATTACCAATATATTTAAGTGTAGAAAAGTATAAAATAAAGAATTCATTACCAAAATACCATATGGGTCTACAATTGGCAACATCCATACTTTCCATTAGTCCCATGCTAATTGTCCAAAAAAAATTGCTACATAGAATCAAAATAATAATAATGTCCATAATTTTTAATACTTGTTTTTGGTAGCTTCTTCAATTTGGGTAGGAACTTGGCTACAAAAATAAGGAATCTATAATCTATTGAACTCCATATTAGTACAAAATGAAGGTTTTAGTAATCTTTCAAGTTAAACTTGAATGCATTGTATGCCTTACATAATTCACAATCCATGGAAATTCATAGAAAATAGAGAAATAGAGAAATAGAGATAGAGTGGGAGAGAGAGGTAGGTATAGATAACAGATATAAAGGGAAAGAGAGATAAATGCCAACACTTAGGGAAACACGCCATTTGCTTAAGTACCTAATAGTTCACCTTTAAGACCTCTTTACTATACCCATTACACATTAAAGTGTAGCTATATCTCTAACAATAGAAACATCTAATCTCCAAGCTTCATTGATTCATACATGGCATAACCAATACAATTGGAAATAATATTGCTTATTGAATGCTTAACATTGACTATTTTTACTATCCCCTCATTTCACCACCATCCCAATAGTAGATGGTCAATGTTTTCAAACATTCTATTAGAGTTAACTTTTGCTATACCAACAATTCAAAATCAAGATATTACAACCCAATTGGGAAAGAATCTCAAGTAGCTACCATCCATGGAATTTGTACCATACATCTCTAGATCCATTCATAGAAACTGATGATGAAACTCCTACAACAAGCATTATGAATGGCAAGACTTCTTGAGTTTATACCTAGGCCTACCATTTCAACTGGATGGGCTTGACATGCTTGGAAAATAAGAAGATGGCTAGTCATCAATAAGACGATATGCTCTCTTCTAAAAAAAATTAATGTTCAATGTGAAATAATAAAGAAACCACTAATTGCTTTTATCTACATACTATCTCCACATACCCATTTCACACTAAGGTGTGATTGCTAGTTGTATTTAAAGACAAGTCTTTGGTGATATAATATTATATTTCACCTAAGATTGTTTATATCTTAAGTTTAATATTTTATTAAGTGTAAGCACCTTTGATCAAAGTTTATTCAAGGTTTTCTTATAACAAATGGGGTTATCCAATTGTTTTAGCACTTTTTCTTACAAACCAAATAAAAGACCTCCTTATGCATTCACAAAGTTTGGTGCATCAAACTCAATAGATGTGTGCTTGAAGGCAAAATTTGATTAGATTAGGAATTTTACCCCAACCATCTAGCACCATCGCTAGCTAGTTGGTGTAAAATTCTGATTTGATCCATGAGCCTTCATTAGTAACATTAGGGGTTTGATCTAAACCTCTTTGATCCAGGTGTTTTATCCAAGCTAGCTAGTGGAAATTCAAGGTCGAGTAAAATATGGGAAAAATATATCCCTTCATGAATATGTGAAAGGACCTATTATATTCTTGCATTCTAACAAGACATCTTTTGAATCTAAGCCATTCTCTTTTTTGTAGTCTGTCAAAAATAGTGTAGAGCCTAGTTGCATTTACACCATCTCAAATTTTTCATCAAGTTTTTCAATTATATAAATGTACTCATGAATTGACTTGTCTTGATACGACTCTAGACATAACTAACAAAATTAGTTTCATGCAACCCATTGCCATGGAATTTTTTGAGCTTTACAATTATGATTGGTGCAAACATGTCATCAATGACTGGACTCTATGTGTTTCTTCCAAAGGTGTTCAAAGTGTATACATTTTGAAAGTTTAATGATAATTATTCAATGGAGGTTCTTGCATCTCTCTTTTCTTTCAAGACACTTACATCCAATCTCTAAAGAAATTTAAGATGAAAAAGGTGTCTGCTATAACAACCCATTTCAAGCTATCCACATATCATATCCATTTTGAAAAATTGACACTAAGCTAATATCCATATTATCTATAACAAAATAATGTAATCTTTTGATAGCCATAATTTCTTTAGGTAATTCATTATGAGTTTCTCACATAATAATATTTCAATTTCTCAATTTGTGGATTACATTGAGCAAGAGATATCATTTTGGATTCAATTTGTTTGGGTGCTCATGGTAGGAGGCACTAAACCCATTGATTCATTGACCCAACACAAAATAATAAGGGCTTATAATAGGTGTGAGGACCATAGGATCCTCTAGCTCAAACGCTTAATTATATGGCTAGCACATACACTCAATCCAATAACAACATACCACCTATAATATAGAAAAATGAGAATCCAATTAAAATGTCTATGTTTTCTAACTAGAACTATTTTCCAAGGATATTACACTAGGATTTAAATAACTTCAAAGGAATAATATTTTACTTCTATTTATAGCGCATAAGATAACAACTCCACCTAGAGAGTTGCACCCTTTAGATAAGTGAACTTATAGGACACTACATTGGAATATCTAGAGATTGAGTTATTTTTTAACCCTGTGAAAAACTATTCTAGCTATTCCAGTTATGTTATTGATCTAGAAACTTAGCTAACAAAAAAATCTGCTTTGCTAGGGTTTGCAGATTTTGAATTCTAGTTTTGGTGGGCACATGATTGGTGAATGCTTGGGAAGCACAAAGGTGGCTCCCCTTGGTTCTGACACCCTGGGGGGCAAGCTTGATGTGATAGGTGAATGTTGGAAGGGACCTTGAATGGTCCCTCCACTTGATCCATGTCATCCTTCTCATACCATAATGAAAAAATCTGACATGAGGGGTTAGTCTTGGGCTAATCAAGTCAAAGGGTCTAAAGTTTTCAAGGGTATTGTTATGGGTTCTACAACAATAGAAAATACTAAAGAAGGTATTGTGTTGAATATAGTGGATTCTATGATGGATGAAGTTGTTTTAGCCATGCAAAACACTCTTGTTGGAAGGTTTTTTGCTTTTAGACCAAATATGGATGCAGGTCGTAAATGGATTAAAGGATTATGAAATGTCAAAGGAAGTGTCTCCACTAGTGCCATGGCTAGAGGTTTTTTCTTATTTAGGTTTAATCTTAAGGATGATTTGATTAAAGTTTTGACAGGGGGTCCTTGGTTTTTGACAAAAATCATAGGAACAACCTAGCACTATGTAAATGGAAGCCAGGATTTGATCCTTCTGAGGATTTTTGTGCTATGGCACCTACTTGGGTTCATTTTCCAGGTTTACCTTTGGATTTTTGGACCCCTCAAATCCTCCAAAGAATTACAAATTCATTTAGACAATTTCTCTCCATTGATAAAGTCACCATGGAAAAAATGAGGTTAGTATTTGCTAGAATTTGTGTCAATGTGGAAATGAATACTGTGTTACCCACTCAGATTATTTTGCAATTGATATATGGTAAATGGACCCAACCTATAGTGTATGAAAACTCTGGTCCTTTTTACCAAAATTGTAGTAACTTTGGCCATCTCATCAATGAATGTAAAAAACCAATTGTTCAGAGAGAAGAGCCCAAAAATAAAAAACTTTTGGAGACTAAGAGGTTATCAGATGGATAATATCCTTTCGTTAAGGAAATTATCAATATTCTCGAAGACAGTCGAGCAGAAGGGGAATTTTGTTTGTCTACTTCTCCACAGGTGGGAAAAAAATAACAGAAAAGCATGGTTGAAGAGTAGCAACAGAACAACACTGTTCATGAACAACAACAAAACATGGATAACAACATATTTTTTATGGATGCTCAGTAGGATATAACATGGAAGAGGCTGACAAAGATTTTGAGAATGTTAGACAAGAAAGAGAAATAGTTATAGATATTGTTAATATAAAATCTGATGAATCACAAATACCTCTAGAGCGAAAGGGGATTGGTACAATTCACAATGTTTCAACAAATGATAGTCTTGGAATTTCTCAAGTAAATGTTGGCGTAACTCCTACTAAAGGAGATAATAGTTTGATGAAGGAGAAAAGATTTGTTACAACAGAGACCAAGGTTTCTTTTATAGGGAAACTAGCTAGGGAAAAAAATTCTACTCTCAAGGAGGAATGGACACTAGTGGGTAAAGGAAGGAAAAATAAATCAAGCAAGAAAGCGGATGTAGGGAATAAAGTAAACAAGGGAGACCTTCCCAAAGAGAGACCAAATCAAGGGAGGCAACGAAGGAGGTTGCTATGGGAAGATAGAAAACTCTAGAGAACATTTCGAGCTATAGAAAAAATAAAAAAATGATTGTGAAGATCTACTTCAGGGCCTTGTTGGCTAGAATAGGTATTTGCTACCTATTGTGTATGATTTCCTTTTTTCTCTTTTCTAATTTTTTTGGTGGGGCTCTTATTTATTTGGATAATTTCTTGGAATATTAGGGAGTTGAATAGCCCCCATAAACAATTTCTTTTTAAGGGTTGTATCTTGGATAATAAGGTGGATATTATGATGATTCAAGAAACTAAAATGATCGAGGCTACTTTTTCTTCTATTGTGAATTTCATATGGCATGGGGCTGAGTATTTTGTTAGTCCTTCTTAAGGGGCTTCCGGGGGCTTAGTTACTTTATGGAACCTATCTGCTTTGATGGGGAATCTTTTTGAAATCCATAAGAACTTTCTCATTATTTATTTTTCTAGTAAGCAATATAATGAGCAATGGTTGTTGGTGAATGTTTATGTTCCTAATTCAATATCTAAAAGGAGGCTTCTATGGGGTTCTCTAACTATGAGTATCATTTTACTTCTCATGCATCCCAATCATTCTAGGCCACATTGGTTCAACAAAGTATCTTAAGATCCCTAAAACTAAAGAAGTGCCTAATTTTGATGTGATTGTTCTCTCAAAACATGGCACCGAGGAATGTTCTGTCTAAACCTATAGCTAGGCATTAGATTAATCTACAAAATCCTCTCTTAGTTTCCTTGAAATATCAATAATTTTCTTGCAATGGTAACAAATGCAATGTTGCAAAAAGTATCAATTTTGTTTATTATAAGGGTGCTAAGAGTATTTTGCATTCTACACATTGTGGTACTGAACCGATAGTTCCAACACATCTAGGTGGGTTTTTTAATGCTATTAGAGGCATCATTGAGCTACTAGTGCATCCTAATCCTTTTGGGCTACATCGATCTAACAAAGTCTCTTTAAGAGCCCTAAGATCAAAAACATGCTAAACATTGATGTGACTATTCTCTCAAACAACATGGCACCTACAAATCTTATATATAAACCTACAACTACACAATCCTTTGTTAATTTCTTCCAACTCCTAATGGTGATAAATGAAATGTTGCAAAATGCTTCAATTTCATTTAGTGTAAGGGTGCTAAGAGTGATATTTTGTGTTCTACACCTC
The DNA here is from genome assembly GCA_027924645.1 of Cunninghamia lanceolata. Classification (NCBI taxonomy): domain Eukaryota; kingdom Viridiplantae; phylum Streptophyta; class Pinopsida; order Cupressales; family Cupressaceae; genus Cunninghamia; species Cunninghamia lanceolata. Next base: position 3,802,052 of record BSBN01000771.1, read on the forward strand.
ATGGCATCAAACTAGCAGTGCCAACATATTTGGGGGGGCTATTCAATGCTATTAGAGGTGTCATTTCACTACCCATTCATCATAATCCTTTCAGGATACATTGATGCACAACAAAGTCTCTTAAGATCCCTTTGACCAGAAAGTGTCAAAAATGCTTATTCTCTCAAACCATGGCACCTTTGAATGCTATGCCTAAACTATAGGTAGGCATTAGGCTAATCCACAAAATTATCTCTTAATTTACTTAAAATGTTGATATTTTTATATGGTCCAGTAGCAAATGCAATGTTGTACAAAGCATCAATTTGCTTTAGTGTTAGTGTCTCAAGCATGCTATTTGGCAATCCACACCTTGTGACACCGAATGATAATTATGACAAGTCCAAGTGGGCTATTTAATGCTACTATAGGAATCATTTGTTTTGCATGCATCCCAATCCTTCCAAGATACATCAATCTAATGATATCTCTTAAGATCCTTAAGAGTAAAAACTATCAAACTTTTATGGGAATGTTCTTGCAATATGTGGCACCTATGAGTGTTCTATCTAAACCTACAACTAGACATTGAGTCAATCTACAAAATCCTCTATCAATTTATCCCAACTCCTAATAGTTTTCTCATAGTGGCCCAGTAAATGCAATGTTGCAAACAGTGTCAATTTGCTTTAGTTTTATGATCTCAAGAGTGAACTATCATGCAATCTACACCTTGTAGCACTAAATTGATAGTACCAGATGTCTAGGTAGGCTAGTAGATACTACTAGAGATGTCATTTCATTTCTAGGGCATCCTAATCCTTTCAGGATACATTGGTTTGATGATGTCCCTGAAGATCCCAAAGAGACAAAAATAGTCAAACTTTGAGGGGAATGTTCTTGAAATCCATGGAACCTATGAATGTTTTGTCTAAACCTACAAATGGGAATTATTTCAATCTACAAAAGTCTCTCTTGGTTCCCCAACTCTTGATAATTTTCTCACAATGGCAACAAATACAATATTGCAAAAATGTCAATTTACTTAAGTGTTACAGTCTCAAGAATTCTATCTTGCAATCAACACCTCATGGCACATAGTTTATGGTGAATTTAAATCTCAATACATCACAATGGGAAGCACTTAATATTTTTAAAGAATATAGAGGGTTAGGACTCAATAAAAACATATAATTTTCTATAGTCTACATACATTCTTTATTGGAAAAAATAAGTATTAGAAAAGAAGACAATGGTTCTAGCTAGTTGGATTCTAATAGTAGCAATGTCAATGATATTTATTAGATCCCAATGATGGTGTGAAGACTAAATTCATTCTTGACATGCCTTCACTTTGCATGAATAAAGATAAGCTATTAGTTTTCAATCAGATCCTTTCCCCTTAGGTCTTAGTTGAAAATATGATTACTAGAACATAGAATTGAACTAGAGGTAGTTAAATTCTAAGACTTGATGGTAACACTACTTCAAAAGATAAGGAAACAATAAATTTGACAACATCAATAAGTAAATAAACACAAAAGTTCTTTTTCTTCAATTAAGGCATGTGGAGGAGACATTAAATGCACAAGTGCTAGCAAAGTTTTATAATTTATGTTATATACTCAAAAGAAGCCTTAAATGTATAGGCGGTAGCAAAGAATCATAATTTGATCACTATTAACAATGAAAATAATCATATAAGTTTGAAGTAAGAATTAAAACCATTTAAAACATGAATATACACAAAATATTTATATATTGATCTTATAATTGACAACCAACTTCCATCAATCAGACCTCCTATGCATGAGACTAGATTGCAACTCTACCTATTAATACAAACAAATAATATATGTGCATTAGTATACAAAACATGACATAGTAAATAATCACTTATTGCAATGTGATAATCCTTCTCAATTATCCTATGCTTCTCATCATCCATTTGAGGGTAGGTGCATGAATTTGAGTTCTCACCTCCTACTACATGGTAAGCATGAAGAAGTAGTTCAGAGTAAACATGAACACCATTTTTTGGTGACTACATTACTAGAAATTCTAAATGACCTTTACATTACTAGCTCATACCTGTATAAAAGACATAGAAAATGTTATGGTGCAACAACACCCATGTCTAGTGATCCACAAAGATGGGGAAGAGTCTTTAATGAAGTCATTAACTGAAAGTAAAAACACGGTTATCTTACCAAAATAATGAAAACTACACATAGTACACAACATTGTCTACTTTCATTAGATGGTTCATTATCTACATACATAATGATTAAAAATACTAAAACTTACATCAATGAAAGTTGAGATAAGACTATTGCAAACAGGCCTAACACGTAGTCAATATCAAATTATCATTTTAAAATTACATTACTCTATGAAAAATAGGTTGTGTAGGATTAATTGGGTTCACCAAAAATGTAAAGGAAAATGAATTCTCCTTAATTAGTCTAGGTTAATCCAATAAATTGTGTACACATAAGCACACTTAACCTAGACTAATTAATTTAATTAGCTAGGACTAATAATTTGATATTTTGCAATAACTTTTTTAGCTAAGTAAATGCAATAAATAATAGGCAATTAACTAGATGTATGCAATCTAGAATGAGACATAAATATGAATAGATTAGAATCTAGAGACATTATTTACAATCAAATTTTAAGTGTACTGAAAGATAAAATTTAAAAGCAAATTTGTCCAAAACTTTATAGAATCAAAGAAGTGAATAACATTCTTAAGATTTTTATAGAAATTTAGTCTATATGAGAAGATACTAACATTTACAATCAATTCCATTCTAATCTTTATATGGTTGGAAAATTAAACAATCTTCATCTTTCTTGATAAAAAATTAATCAATAGAAAAAAATATATTTGTTTATATTCATGTGAAAATATGAAAAAATAACATTTGAATCAAAAACTTTATGTAATTAAACAAATAAGTAATCTTTTAGATTTTTAATTTTTTAAATTTCCTTTATTTAAAAAAAATTAAAATACTATATAATAAAATTTATCTTCTTAATAAGAAAGTGATATATTATGATATATCTATTAAAATCTAAATCCATTCTATAGTTATGTAAACATCCTATCTTCTTTACGCCGAGAGGCGTTTCTATATTCACAGTAGGCATGGAGAATAAGAGTTGAAAGATTCCATAATTTTCCTATAAACAAAAATAAAAATAGCAAATAAGATTCCATAATTTAAAAATATATGATTGGATGGATAGGAAGGCAGATGAACATGAATGACATATCCACTAACATCAAAAAAATAAACGTTACATGAATGGCATATCAAAGGACACACATCTTTTTTAAATAAAAACATCTAATTGCAATGTGCACTGGTGAAGTTAGAATTTTAGGGAGAATCTTGTATGATGTTTAAAATTAAGAAATCAATTTACCTCACATAGATGGAATAGGTGCCTAGAGAAGAACCTACTTTAGATATATTTTTTAAATATAGGTATATTAGTTATTTAAAGAGAAAGTATAGTTATAGCATGGCTGTGGAAAGTAACAAGTAAATAAAAATAATACTCTGAGTCCGACTTGTATAGAAAGTAATGAGAAAAGTAAGTAAAGAATACAATGGGTCCCACTTCTATGGAAAGTAATGAGAAAACTTGGTAAAGTATTCTCTGTCTCGCTTCTGTAGAAAGTAAGGAGAAAAGTACGTAAAAAAGTCACAGGCTGATTCGCAACAGCACAGCCTTTGTTGACCCAGTCAACACCTCCGGCTATAATTTGTTGTCCTCTCTCTCAATCTCGTTACCCTGCTAAATCGCAAGTGCATTCTCCCATCACCATGGCCAAGCTATTTATGTTTTGTATTATGACACTCTTTCTTCTCCGCTTCTGCTGCGGATGTTTTCAGGAGGAAGCCCATGCTCTTCTTCTCTTCAAAGCCCACCTAAATTACACTCCTAATTCCTATCACTTAACCAATCTGAGTTCGTGGGAGAAGGGAAGAAATTGCTGCCTCTGGGACGGCATTTCCTGTGATAACACCACCCATCATGTATACAAGGTTGAAATCTACAGTGGAGTTGAAGGAGGCGTCATATCTGAGAGCTTGTGCACACTCACTTCTCTTACATACATTGAGCTCGTAGCCAACGGACTAACAGGTACTCTTCCTCCCTGCTTGGGAAACCTCTCTTCTCTCACATACCTGAACTTAGAAGTTAACGCTTTAAGTGGTAGTATCCCACATTCCTTGGGCAATCTCTCTTCACTGAAATACATGGATCTGTCTGAAAACGCTTTAAGTGGTAGTATCCCAGATTCCTTGGGCAATCTCTCTTCACTGAAACAAATGGATCTGTCTCATAACGTCTTAAGTGGTAGTATCCCAGATTCCTTGGGCAATCTCTCTTCACTGAGAGAGATGGATCTGTCTCATAACGCTTTAAGTGGTAGTATCCCACAATCCTTGGGCAATCTCTCTTCATTAGTATATATGTATCTGTATTCCAACCAATTGAATGGAACTCTTCCCTCCTCATTTTCAAGGCACTCCTCCCTTACTAATCTCATTGCCTACGGGAATGCATTTAACCTGAATAGTGCTTCCTCAGCGCTACCCTCTTCCCTTGAACATCTCTCTCTCTCACTAAACAGCCATCAGATTATTTCAGAGGCTCTCTTTCAAAACCTTAGCAAATTAGAGAGGCTGGTCTTATCCAATTGTGTACTTAATATCAGCACCACGTGGATTCCCCCATTCCAGTTAAACTATTTATCATTGACATCATGTAACATAAATGGTCAAATCCCCTTGTGGATTTCTACTCAGTTCGAACTTACACATTTGAAATTAGCTGACAGCAATCTTGTCGGAGAAATTCCCTCTTGGCTACTGGATATGAGGCTTCAGTCCATCAATCTCACAGCAAATCATCTGCAAGGTCGCCTTTTGCTAAATACTTCAGTTTGGAGGGGAATGCGGAGCTTGGATGTGTCTAAAAATGCATTATGCGGTCAGATACCATCAATTTGGCCTCCTCATATAAGTCTAGTGTTTCTCAACGACAATTTGCTGACGGGAAATATTCCTCCAAACTTGCGGTTTAACTCTTTACTGAGAGTATTAAATTTAGCAAATAACCGTTTGAATGGAATCATCCCTCCAAGGTTATTAGCCAATTGTTCCTATCTTGAAATGTTGAATTTGGGGGATAATAATTTGGGAGGTATGGTGCCGTCTGAGTTTGGTAAGCTAAGGCTACTGCAGTTACTAGTGATAAAGAATAACCAGCTGAGTGGAGCATTCCCTCCCTCAATATTTTACTGCACAAAATTAACTTTTCTGGATATTGGGCAAAACCTATTGAAAGGTCAGATTCCAAAGTCAATAGGAAACCTTTCAGAGCTGCAAGTGCTAACAATGAGGAAGAATAATTTTGAAGGTAGTATTCCTGCTGAAATTGGGCAGCTGAAGCACCTCCAAATCTTGGACCTTTCTTCCAATTGGCTATCAGGGTTTATACCTCACAACATTTTCAGTTTACAAGCAATGTTGGTAGAACCACAAAAGGGATTTGTCATGATTCAAGTAGACTTGGATATGAACTCAAAAAACAGAGCTGAGCATTACACATATATTTTCTCCACCATGGCAGCCATAGACCTCTCAAATAATCAATTGCATGGGGATGTTTCTTCTGATTTGGGAAATTTGAAGGCATTGAAGGTGCTCAACCTTTCCATGAACAATCTCCATGGTATCATTCCAAATAGTATTGTACAAATGAGTTGGCTGGAATCATTTGATCTTTCTACAAATCATTTTTCGGGACCAATTCCATGGGAACTTGGATCTTTGAGCTATTTGGGGGCCCTCAATTTTTCCAACAACAACCTTTCAGGCAGCATACCACAAGGAGGACACATGGCAACATTTTCAAAATCATCATATTCGGGAAACCCAAATTTATGGGGATGTCCACTTCCAAAGAACTGCTCTTGGCCAGAATTTGCTCCTGCTCCTCCTCCCATTTCAACATCTACCAATGATGAAGAGAAGAATGAAGAAAGTGTGTGGTATGAGATTGGAGTGGGACTGTCTTATGGAGTGGGTTTTGCAGCTGTGGTGGCCTTTATTGTAATAAGAAAGAAGTGGGGACAAAAATTCTTTGAGGGGGTTGATTTTGTATTGAAATTTTTATTTCCATGGCTACGCAATTTGACAATATGAAGAGTTATTTTTTCTGATAAGGTAATTCATACTCTAGCTGTTATATTATTGGCTTTATTTATTATTTTTGGGTTTGAAAGTTCATTTAATTTATTATTTATTTAGTTAAAATGATTTGAAATTATGTTTTGTTTTTATTTATGTTATGTAGATTTTGAAGTTATTGTAATGTTTTTCCATTTTTAGTAGTAAATGTTTTTGTATTTCTAGTAGTATATCAATAATTTATTGATTGAACAATTCATTATTCATCATTATTATTATGGTGAAATTTCTATTATGATTAATTAATTGTATTTATAGTTTTTGTTTGAAATACTTGTTATTAAATGAAATTCGAAGCATTAAATATTTTTGTAGTCTTTAATTATATCAATTTATAATTTTTGTTTAAATTTAAATCTTTTCTATTTCTATAAATGTATTGTATTAAAAATTAAATTTTATTTGTTATATCTAAATATATTGGTGTAAAGGAAAAACTTATTTTCCCTAAGTTTAATCTAAGGCTAATCAAATAAGTATAAATTAACTTAAATTAAGTAATTGTGAGTTTTGGGTAATAGGGATACTCAGATGAGGATGAAAGAGTTCCATGGATACTTTGAAATTTAGACACCAATCACTAGACTAAATAGCTATGACACTAGATATATATGTTACTCTGTATGAAGTCTCTTATTTGGAGATCTATGAAAATTCTTGTGGCAAAACTATTTGCATAAACCTACTCTAGAATTATAATATGTACAGATTTTGTTTCTTTTGTTGAGAGAAGTAAAACTTCCACATGATGTGGACCAATTTAAATGTCTTTGTGCAGAACCAATTTAAATGTTTTTGCCATAGTTAATATATGATGCTCTAATCCACATGGTATGGACCAATTTATCTCTTGTAACCAGCTTATTCCAGCAAATCTTTAGGCTATGTTTCATCTGGAATTTTGGAACATGAGATTAGTTCTATTTCTGATTGACTTGCATTCTTGAGCATGTTATCTTAACAAGGTCTCTAGTTAATTTCCCTTGTATCTAAAATTTCTAATTTGTTTTCGGACTCAACTCTTCTTGTGGCTTAGTTGGAATTCGCTTAAGAAACTTATAAGTTGTGATCATGGTGGTGGCTGACACTGACATGGTAGCCCATCTTGTGTCCAAGCCTCTGTAACAAGTTGTCCATCCACCCTCTTAAGAGTGTTTTCACAGTTTGGTTTATAGTGGGTCGACAATTTTCCTTAACTTCAAGAACTTGCAGCCTTATTTTAATGGTGTCAAGAGGAGTTGTAATTATTTTAGACATGCCCCCAGCCATGGTAGTGCTCAATCCTTGAACAACAATGACCATTTTTGAACTTGGGGCAAATGATTCTTTGGTCTGTCCTCCTCTCTTTCTGCAAAAACCAAGGCCTCCAATCGCATGTACTAGTCTGCAAATAATTAACTAGCTATTTGGAATCCCCGCCAAGAATAACAAATAGTGACACATTTCTAATCACTAAAACATTCACTAAATAATTAACTAGCGGTTCTTTTCCAACAAGAGCTCTCTTCTCCCATCTCTACAATATATTCCCTTCGGCACTGAACCTAAGAATTCCTCTGACAGCTCAGCTGGACTGTTAACATCTGCATTGAGATGCCCTTAATTATTTTATCCTGTAGCCTCCAAGAAAGTGCCAGACCCATCCAAGACCTGTCCTATAGCTATATTGGTATTGCTGATCCTACTAACCAATAGAGTTGAGTGAATTATATTGTTAGGTTCCTGAAAATCACATTTAGATACTGTGTCATTAGAGGTGCTGTTGAAATTTTCTAGGTATGTTGGCATCCAAGTCAAAAGTGCCAAAAGACTATATCAAAATATGATATTTGGATAACATCTATTGACAAACCTCCCTGGTTTTTGGAAAAAATAAAAGGATTGGATTTGGGGAAAATGTGAGATAAAGAGCATGTCAGTGTTTCAGAAATTAAAAGATAATATTGAATTGGTTTGTATGAAAAAATTAAAAAAATTCCATTGACATAGGGTTTAAACTCCATTTTAATTTTTGGAAATTTTAGATTTGGGTTTGTTTTGTTCAAATTTTTTTTAAAAATTTAATTTGTAGGAAAATCGTGTGTCAAAGACTAAATTCTTCAAACTATTAATGCTTTTGTATGCAGGTTCGATTGTCAAACTTTGGAAATAATGCAAACTTCACACTTCATTTTCTAAATGAATTAATCTTTGCATGCATCTTATTTGTCCTTGTCTCAATAAGTAGAATTATGTATTCTCTCCTCTCGCACCTTACAATGATCTTGAGGATCAAAAGCAATTTTGAGCTTATTTTATTTTTCTGTGTCATGTTTCCCTGACTTAAACTATGTATGCTTTCTTCTTGTGCCTTTGGGCAACCTTGAAGATCAAAAGTGATTTATTTCACTTGTGTAACCCAAAGAGTGAGTGTGTATATTCTTCCCTCGTGTGATCTCGTGATCTTGTGAACAAAAAACACTTGTCTCATCATTTTTATTAATTATGTATAGGTGAGCCTGGCTTGGATTTCATCAACAAGTGTCCACTCAAACCCACATGTTCCGATGGGGTATATAAATTGGGGAGAGAATTGAAAGACTCTCCCTACAAGGTGCATTTATCATTTGGCTAAGCTAACAAGAAGCTTTATAGCTTGCTAAGTGAAGGAGAGTAGGTTACCCTCTTAAACTAGGCCATTAGATATATGCCCTAATTTCACAGACTTGGGCCTTATGTACCTTTGGGTATAAAGATGACTTAATTGAACCTGTACAGGCCTAGCTTATGAACCTTTTGGTCATTCACATTTGTGATGCATTGGTAAGTGGTTAGCCCTAGGAAGTTACTCACAAGGTACCTCTAGAAATAGGATAACTTAGGTCATGTATGCTCTCCTCCTGCGTCTCACAATAATCTTGAGGATCAAAAGTGGTTAGTGCCTCATCATGGGCCCTATTATCTATGCCTAGATCTTTGTGGGTTGACAAGTGCAAACACTCCCACTTAAATAGTTAGGTTGTTGGTGTGTTTACTTTGTTTTCCCCCTTGCACCAAACCTATATAAAATCCAACATCTAAACAAGTAGAATCCAAAGCCTAACCAAAACAAGCATCATGGACCCCCACTTCAACAAGTCCATCCTTTAGTTCTTCTTCTAGTCAAAGAAAGGCCTAATTGTTTGTAGAAGTAGAAGATGAACCGATAAATCAAGGATCAATTCCTTCCCTGAAATATGATATGTAAGACAAAGGAAAGAAAAGAATGGATGAACACACCTTTTGTGGAATGGTTCAGACCTTACCATGAGCTGAAACCTTAGAATGGTACAAGTAATAAGAGACTTCCTTATTCAAAAATGGAAGATGGCCACCTCTTAGAGGCGGCTTTTCAGGCAGGTGATGGCCATGTGAAAATTTTTTAATATGCTTTTCAACCAAAAAGTCCTAAGCAAAAGGAATCCTCTGCTAAGTTTCAACAACGTAACTATATCTCTAAGTTTTGCAATCACCTCCAACAAAACTTTGATGATGTTAGTTCTGATATCCAATAAATAGAAATTCTATAGATATGATCCATAAAGGTATTAACAAACTAGGAAATATTGTCATGGAGATCCTGATGGAGTTGATAATTAACTCAAGCCACAAAGATCACTTGCAAAACCTAAGATTTACCTTCCACAAGAGAAAAAAGAAAAGAGAAATAATTTGCACAATATTGGATGAATTAATGAAATAGATTCAGAATTACATGTGACAACTTGCTTTTATATTTTCAAGTTAAATAAAACCCTAATATGACTTAATAATAACCTAAGACTAAAAATAAGCCCTAAGTAAACTTATTAAAGTGTAATTAAATATTTAATTACACCAACACCCCCCCATAAGTGCAACTTAGGGAGAAATGAAAAGCATGCAACTAATGCAAGAATGATGGCTCCCGGCTACAAGGCCATGTTAGGTACCCATGAACAACAAGAATCTCTCATAAAGTGGAGAGAAAGGAGAAAAACCCAGTGGGAGAAAACTCCTCTCCAAAAGAGAGAAAATACAACAAGTACATGAACATGTGATGGAAAAATGACTAACACTAAGACCCCCCAAGAACTGAATCCATCACATAAGTACAATCATGAATGCCCCCATAAGAGAGGAACAAGAGAGAAGGTCTGATGACCCCCCCAAAAGTGACAAGGATGAAAACCCATGCGAGGATATGCTCCCTCCCAAAATAGAGATGAGAAGAGAGACCATGCAACTACTCCTCAAGATGACTCCTACAGTGCTGGAAGATGCTCGACACAGAATAAAGATGAAGACCCATGAACGTCAAACAACATTTCTCCCCTTGGGAAGAAATAGAACTACAGATGTGTGCATAATGTCTTCCCATTCCGGATACGAATATACAAGAAGGATAAATGTCTCTGAACTCTACACATGATCCAAAGACAACAATGGTGCTCTTCAAAATTGCTCAAATGTCTCCAATCCACTACAAAACTATGACTGAATAGGAGGATGAAGAACAATCTCTAAAGAAGATGATGGTGATGCAACTCCATCGAAGCTGTCATCAAATAGAAGACAAATGTCCTCAATGTGGTCCTCCAAATTTGCAAGGTGGGACTCTACAAACAACAATGATATATCTGGTAGATATGTGTCCCAATGAGCTATCTCTAGAAGACTGATAATGTCTTGCTGCAAAGAATCTGATGTAGCAACAGGTAATAAAGATGTGATCTTGATAAGAGGAGAAGGAGAAGCAAGTGAAGTCTCTGTGTCATCTGAACTAGCAAGACCTGTCAAATATCTAAGCTCCTCAACTGTATCATCATCAAAAGGTATGCAATTCATATCGTCAAGGGGTATATGGAAATCCATAGCAGGATCATCTAGGAATAGAAAGATATGTGGGTCTCCAGAGATCTCCCAAATGCTAGTCCAAAGAGCATGTGGGCACTCAATATGTGAGATAGAACACATAGTGTCATAATCAACACTGGAACCAATCAATCCTAGAATATGATCAATATAATTTTCCCATGCAAATTTCCTCCCAAGTGTATTTGGTTCAAGTATGAGTCCATAAAGATAAGGCAAAGGATTAAACCACCTCAGATGTGTCAAGATGCCCTTTTGCCAAACTCATAATTATCCTTACCCAATGTTACCACAGAAGGGTGAATAGCAAAACCCATGATATCTCCTCAAATAAATGAGATCAGAGATCAACAATTTGAATATGTATTGACGCTGATAAATGAAGCCCAACAAAACAAACATAACTTCTCCAGGTGCCAAAATGTCTAGAATATCAAACAGAAGCCATAAAAATGACAAACTGAATAGAGAATACCTAGTCCTAAATCTAGAAAAAGTACATAGATGGTTGTGTAGAGCTCCTCAATACCTTTCCAATGCCGCAAGAATTGCAAAAATTGGAGATCGGGGCAAAAAGATACGAGCTCGAAAGCCAAAAAGAGTATCTGGACTTCAAACAGCAATAAATTTTACCAGAAGAAAAATCTGGAAAAACTACTTGCACCACTAGATTGTTCTCGGAACCAACTTTCCAACACCTATTTGTTTGTGAAAATCCGACTCCGTTTGCTCAAGATATAGCAAAAAGAAAACAACCCTCGTGAAGCACAAATTAGGGCAAAAAATGGCCCTTGCCGCTAAAATTGGCAGAACTATCGCCAGATTTGGACAAACTGCTAAAAAAGGAGCCACTACTAAAAATAAGATAACACAAATCCCGAGGAGAGGCAGGTACAATGGATAATATAATATTTTTTTAAATTAAAAAAACTATAAAAAAAGAAATAATGCCTTTTTTTAATATAAAAAAAAGTTTAAAAAAATTTAGAAAAGGGGTCAAACCCCATTTTAAAACAGCTCACGCTTTATTTAAATGGGCTGCAATTAAAACATACAGCACGTGGTCAGCCTTAACATAGGCAGACTGCCCAAGGCGTACCGCATGGTACCCTGCATAGGTACCCGGTATGGGCTTGCGCAGGGATAAATTCCTAGTGATTTTTTTTTTTTGTTTTTCAAAAAAAAATTTCACAATAAAAAAACTGTGCTTTTAATGAAATTTTTTGCTTGCTTTTTTTTTTTTTTTTAACGCAGTTATTTTTTTTGAAAATTTCACCTCGATTTGCGTGTTGGGCAGGCCATAAGGCTTGAGCTCGAGGCTGATTTGGACGATTTGATAGTTGATCTTAAGGTTTTTGGGCCTTTTGAGTGCAATGGTGAAGTCTGTTTGGGCCCAAAACACTCCAAAAAAAGGTTTCCTCCAGATCCTGAAAAAAAGCACCCACTGAAACATTCACAGATCTAGCCTCCCGGGACCAAATTTAGCCCAAAAAAAAGACAAATCTGCCTTTTCCAGTTGCTCTGAATCCAATGGAATACTCTGTTTTACAAAGAAACATGCCCATCAAATGGTTCTTGCTTGAATTTTTCTCCAAATCTAAGAATGGGCTTGCAGATCTGCTCTGATACCATGATGGAGTTGATAATTAACTCAAGCCACAAAGATCACCTGCAAAACCTAAGATTTACCTTCTACAAGAGAAAAAAGCAAAGAGAAATAATTTGCACAATATTGGATGAATTAATGAAATGGATTCAGAATTACATGTGACAACTTGTTTTTATATTTGCAAGTCAAATAAAACCCTAACATGACTTAATAATAACCTAAGACTAAAAATAAGCCCTAAGTAAACTTAATAAAGTGTAAGTAAATATTTAATTACACCAACAAATCCACACTGCAGAAAAAAAATAGAAATAGTCATGGTCCAAGGTAGATCAACAGTTCGACCAAGTCATGAATAACTTGCATAAATTCGGTTATAGTCTCACCCATCTTGAAGATAATATTACTCCTTTAAATGAGAAGTTTAACATGTTAGCAACTAGATTTGATCATGTTGATGATAAACTATCTGATCTAGAAACTTCTCTTGACTGGCTTGTAGATCATGAGAAAAAGCTAGAATCTACTGCCTTAATTCTTCCAAATACCTTAGCATAGAAAAAACATGAAAAGAAAGCCAAGAAATTTAAGGTCACAATTCTTATGTTGTGAACATCCTATGCTATCAACCCCTAGTATCTTGACATTAACAGCATGAAAGATCCTTATCAAACCATCATTGCATGGATTACTAACTTTATTTTAATAGGAACTCTTTCTGGATCTTCTATGTAGAATACTTGCAAACTAACCATTACTTATTTTTGGGCATCACCAATGGCTGGTGGAATAAAAAACTGATGTTGAAAAGGATAGCCTAGTTTATTTTGGTTATGATATTGTTATTGATCCTCAAACCTAGATAGCCACCTAGGTACAATGGTCTCCAATGCACTGTCTTCAAAAATGTCTTATTGATGAGTTTTGTCCTAAGACAATTTACTGTAAAGAACACCTCAGAAACAATATTCTTACTATGAAATGTTGTGATCTCAAGGATCTTGAGGAATACTCTTCTGATTTTAGAGAACTCATTTATCAACTTGATAATGGAGATAAAAAGGAATTTACTAAAATTAAGTATCTTGAAGGCCTTCCATACAATCTTTATGACAGAATCATGAGATATCTCAATCTGCAAGATCTCACTATCAAAGGATCCCCTATCACTGATCTTATTTAGTATGTCAAAGAGTAGATCATGCAATTTATTGAAGACTGCAAATACCAAAAAAAATTCATGAAACATGAAGCACGCTGCATTGCCCTTGCTTTCATTCCAAACTATGGTTGTAATCCTTGCACAAAAGACTAGCATAAGGCCTATAAGAAATATAAGAAACGCTGGCTCAATTTCCATCGTCATAATTTCCCAAGAAAGCACAATTATGCTCCTAAGCATAAGTTTATGCGCAAGCACACCCATCCTTGGCCTCAGAGCGAACATATTATTTGTTACATCTGTAACAAACCCAGTCATAAAGCCCCTATTTGTCACTACAAGAATTGTGATGTCAAAGCTGTCTACACTGACCCTGAAGCAAAAGCATGGTGGGATGTAGTTGACGAAGAAGAAGATTTGTATTAAATTAATACAACAAAAGGTACAGCCTATCCCAGTCTTTTATGTGTCATGTACTGATGAATTCATTTTAAATACAGATGCATCAGATTATGCATGGGGAGGATATTCAATGGAAATAAAATTAGTAGACCAAGATTGATTTATGCTTCAAAAAAGTATCCCTCCATAAACAAAGTACAAACTATTGAACCACTACCAGAGTTGAAGGCAACATTGATCAAAGAAATCTATTCAGAAGATCCTCATAAGTTTTAGCAAAAAGAAATGCTTATGGAGATCAGGTTAGAACACAAACAACCAATCAAATTAGGTAAAAAGATACCAATTCCAGCACATGATTACCCTGATATGGCCCAAGCCATAGAAGAACTCAAAAAAGGGAAGTATATAAAACCTCTATAGATATGATGATATCATAAATTATTTTGGTGCTATACAAGTTACTGTCAGCTCTATGGTCCCTCAGAATATCAGACATGTGTCATATTTATCTTTGTGTGATAGGCCTCAAGTAGTATATACTCACGCATGTCAATTGTCCAGTCTATCCTGACTTACAAAAAACTCTGTTTGTTTCACATATTATCTAAATCTTATAGTTTCAGCCAAAGATCAAGGTTTGCCAAAGTCCGGCATAGTTCTCTCAACTGTTAATACCATTATTTTTACGTCAATGAAACTACACATTATTTTTAAATAGACAGAACTACACAAATAGTGATAGAGGCTAATGGTTGAATGGTTATGGCTTCTGATATTACTAACAACCAATATTACAACTTAAATGTAGATTTGTTTCTAATATGCAAGATCGCACAGAGCGCATGCATAGAGCATACTCCAAACTTGTAGACTTCTTGAACCTTAAGACTCTCTATGACTCTAACACTGAATGCCTCAAAAGCTCTAGCCTCAACTTGTTTATAGCAAGAGAATGATCTAAAGGCTTAGGAAAGAGGAATCTAACTTGTAATACCGGGTAAACCAGTAAAATAATGGAGGTATGTCATGCTCTAAAAAGTAGACAATGACAGTCCATGACAACTCATAAGATTCCCTTTAAGTACCGTTCCTTGAGTTGGAGGTGTAAATTGGACTGGTGGTGTCAATTTCCAATCATAAATGTCCTCCCACTGAAGGGGAGTCCACCTGGCTAATAATTGGAATTTGTGAAAGATATTCCAATCTTGTCGTTGGTTGTCATAAGGGAGAGTGGGATTGAAATAGGATTCCCACTGGAGATGCTTTTTAACGATCACATCTGTGACAAGATCCTAATAAAAATCATAGTTAGGATTCATGTGCATAGGTCCTACAAACTTGAAGAAATCACGGATTTGTTGGGTCATTGATGTTGAACTAGAAATCATCCATGTGAAGAAAGGATTCCTGACTAGATTGAGCAATGGATAGTAAGCATTATCTGTGTTTAGTCGCAAGATTTTGAATGCCTCATGGCCTTCATCAAATATTTCTAGAACAAAAATGCAAACAATATGGTCTAAGGTATCTGCAACAAAGTTACCATTCATGAGATACCTTTTGTTTACTCTATTCATTAGAATAACTTTTTGGCCAAATGAGTCAAGCATGTTAAAATATACATTGAAGCTTCTTTCCACAAGAAATTCATGGTTTCTTGAAGAGGAGGTTGTTGTTTGCATGAAAACTCCTGGAATATCATGACTGAGATGGTCCGTGACAATATTATCTTTTCCAACAATATGCTGAGCTTCATAATTATACAAATTGAGATATTCATGCCATCTGAGATATTTTCCTTGTCCATCTTTTCTGCCCTAATCCTTTTCTTTAAAGGTGAGAAACCTGGTGCAGTCAATCCATATAATAAAATGCTTCAGATGCATGAGCTTGAGAGAAAACCTCTTCAGTTTTTTGATAACACTATATATTTCTTTGTTTGAAGAAATCCACTTCTTTACATCTTCCGAGAAAATGCCACTGGCATAGTCTTTTGTAAGCTCGACACCATTTTTGATAAACATAAGGTGTCCTCCCCATGCATAATTTGAATCATCAGTATATAAAATGAATTCATTAGTACATGGCACATAAAGGAATGGGAGAGACTGTACCTTTTATTGAATTAATTTAATGGCTTATGTATGAGCGAGAGTCTAGACAAACTTCTTCTTCTTCATTAGTTGTTGAAGAGGTTCTCGATCGAAACCTACACTTGGATAGAAGTTATCTACATAATTTGATATACCTAAGAACCCTTGCAACACCTTAAAGGTTAATGATAGCTGAAATTCAAGGATCTTATCTTTTATGTGAGGTTGAACCTCAAGAGTACCATTATTAACAATCATACATAAGAACTTACAAGAATTAACACACCATTGTATCTTAGTTAGGGACAAAACAATCCCTGAATTTAAAGCTAAAGTATAAAATGTTTCTAGATGAGATTTATGTTCATTAGAAGTTTTATTGAAAATAAGAATATCATCTATATAGATGCACATAAAGTCTTCACAAATTCCAATTATTAGCCAAGTGGGCTCCATTTTAGTGGGAGGACATTTATGACTGGGAATTGACACCACCAGTCCAATTTCCTGCCTCTAGCTCAGGGAATAGTACTTAAAGAGAATCTTATGAGTTTTCACAAATTGTCACTGTCTGCTTTTCAGAGCATGACATACCTTCATTATTTTTACCGGTTTACCTGGTATTACAAGATATATTCCTCTTTCCTGATCCTTAAGCTCATTCTCTTGCTATAAATAAGCTGAGGCCAAAGCTTTTGAGGCATTCAGCGTTAGAGTCTTAGAGAGTCTTAAGGTTAGAGAAGTCTGGAAGTTTGGAGTATGCTCTATGCATGCACTTTGAGAGATCTTGCATATCATAAACAAATCTTCATATAAGTTGTAATTTATTGGTTGTTAGTAATATCAGAAGCCGTAACCATTCAGCCATCAACCTTCGTCGTTGTTTGTGTAGTTCCATCTATTGGCATAAAAATAATACTCTACACCTTCATCTATAGGGGCTCTTGAGTGACCTTAGGGTCACCCGAGTGATCCAAGTTAAGCTTTAGGGTCACCTGGGTAACCCACCTTTATGAAACAGGAAACCCTATAATTTTTAGTTGGCACATGAATCTTCTAGTTCTGACAAATTTTCTTCCAATTTGACCTTTGGTTGATAGTCTTCTTGAGTCCTAAGGGCATGAACTACTCCCCATAACTATTAATCTTCTCCCCTTCAATGATTGTCATCTCCCATTGATTGATTGTTCCTTTTCCTATTTAAACACCCCATGATGCCTCATGCATCTAAGTGGTAATCTCCTCTACATTTTCTAGGCTTTGTATAATTTTCTAAAGAAGCTTTGTATATTTTCCTCTCTGAGTAGGAATAGGATCTAACCTTCACAAGTTCACAAGCCCCACTTCAAGACAAATCCAAGATCCTTCATAGAATCTTTCCACACTTTGAGCCTTCCCATATAGCACTTGAAGCTTATGAAGATTTTGTATGATCTCCCAAGCAATCTCCAATCTCTACATTTGATCTTCCCTTCCATCAAGAGGAGTACCCCAAAGTTGGAGAGGAGAAGACAAAACAATGAAAGTTGTATCCTTTGAGGACATAGTTCATGAAAACTTCAAGGAAGCTTCTTTGAAGCTTCAAATAGGATCCCTAGTTTTACTTAATTTTGTATAATCTTTTATTTACGTAGTAGCTTAAAGTGGTGATTAGATCATCAAAATTGCCTAAGGATTGTAACACTTCATCATTACTTCTTAGTTAGATTAGAATGTGTTAATTGCTTTCTCAGGTTAGATTCAATTTTAATTGCTTCCTTAGATAAAAATTAGATTACAATCTTTGTTTATTTTATTTGCTTCAAAGCAATCTCTTTACCAATTCAAAACACCTAGAAAAAAAGGCTATTTCCTCTTCAACATCTAAATCAAAACAACGTTCTCTCATAAAGTAGAAAACTACAAAAACATAGAGATTGCATCTAAGCAAATTTGATTAGAATCATTTAGTTGCATACATTCAAAGTACAAAAAGAAGAAATTTCTTTCATTTGTTTTAAATCTTTATTTTTGGAAAAGAACAAAAAGATAGTTATTTGCATATGTTTTAGTTCTACATCCATACAAAATTGAAAACCCAAACACACAACAATAGGTTCATTTTAGAAACCTCTTCAACATCCTCAAAACAAGTCAAAATCCAACAAGGCAAAGAAAATCAAGAGAGCACAACTCCAAGAAAAACATCAATCAACTCAAAAAACAACACACAAACAAGCCAAATGAAATATCTCTTTCCTCTCTCTTCCATTATCAAGCCCATGCATCTTGGGATTAGAGAAGACTGGGTGAAGACTATCTTGAATGAGATTGTAAAACCAAACCAAAATATATTCAATGCCAAACAAGTTCAAGAACAACTAGCGATCTTGTGCTAAATTCAAGAAGAGAACGATAGGAGGGAGGAGGGAGAGTTAAACTATGCAAGGGAGTTAGATCTCTTAGAAGAATGAATCAAACTAGAAATTTGTAGGCTAGACACTTTCTATGGTTTTGCCCAAAATGAGCTCAAGAGAATTAGAGCCAATGATCCACTTGGTCAAATTAGAATCACAATAACCACACTTCTTAAGAAGTTTATAAGGGAACACCCCAACACTCCAATTGTTCCAACTTCAATTCCATAAGTAAACACTATAGTCTTCCATCAGGTGCTTCTTCCTTGTGAAGTAAGTGAACCAATTGGTGCAAACCCCACATGATACAACAATACCACTATCACCAGCAAGACTACTTCCTCATAAAGAGAGTACTCCATTAGATTTTCTCCCACTTGACTAGCTCTTGCCACAAGAGTAGGACTGATTCAATCCATGCCACTAACAAGGTTACAACACGTGTTATTCTAAGTCCACCTCATACACTTTTGTGGTGAGTGGATTTAGAGTATCTGTAATGTCTTGTTCTAGGTTTGAAGCAATTTTTTCTAAATCTTGCAAATTTGAAACTAAACCCTAAGACTGAAATTTGATTCCTTCTTGTACTATCGTATTACAAGTTACCAATCATGTAAAATGAACAACAAAATACAATAATAGATGATGGCAACCTTTTAATTTGAATTATAATCAAGGAATGCATATTACAATGATAACCAATGAATGATGAGTTAACTCAGATCTGGTTGTTACAAATCAGACTTGCTTATGGTTCAATACCTCAACAATATGGCTTAATAATAGCCAAATAGGCTGAGCTTAAACAACACACTGTAAGCTTTGACTTCGACGTTGCTGGTGGGCCCTCAGCAACTCCGTTTCGTTGTCCAAAAAATTTCCATTAACAACACATATGCGGTTTCAACTGACCGTGACTTAAACCAGCGACTGCCTAGCTGTGCCGCTCGCGGTTACTTTTAAAATGGGTTGTAATTTTTGAATCTTTACCCTCCCGCTCAATTGAAATGTCCTAAAGAAATGTGCTCTCATGAAATACCATGATCGCAGGATATGCACAAAATGGATTTGCTGAAAAGGCTTTAGAAGCTTTCAAGCGAACGCAATTGGCAGGTGTAAAGCCAAACTCTGCAACCTTTGCCAGCATCCTCCCTGCCTGTGTCAAAATGGGAGCTTTGGAACAGCGTATGGGAATCCATCGAAGGATAAATGATAGAGGAATTTTGTCAGATGCAATTGCCCTGGCAGACTGGTATGCAAAATGCGGAAACATAGACATGGCACGTGAACTGTTTGAGAGAATACCTCAAATAGATGTCATCTCCTGGAGTGCCATGATTGCGGGATATTGCAAAATGTGGAAGTGTAGACAAGGCACATGAACTGTTTGACAGAATGCCCCAAAGAAATGTGTTCTCATGGAATCTCGTGATTGCAGGATATTCACAAAATGGATTTGTTGAAAAGGCTTTAGAAACTTTCAAACAAAAGCAATTGGCTGGTGTAAAGCCAGGAACCTTTGCCAGCATCCTCCCTGCCCGTGCCAAGTGGGATCTTTGGAACAGGGTATGTACATCCATCAAAGGATAGGTGAATTTTGTCAGATGTTATAGTTGCTACTGCTCTGGTAGACATGTATGCAAAATGTGTATTCATAGACAAGGCACGTGAACTGTTTGACAGAATGCCTCAAAGAAATGTGGTCTCATGGAATGCCATTATAGCAGGATATGCAGAAAATGGGTTTGTCGACAAGGCTTTAGAAACTTTCAAGCAAATGATATTTGCAGCTGTAAAGTCAGCATCCTCCCTGCCTGTGCCAAAATAGGAACTTTGGAACAGGGTATGGACATCCATCAAAGCATAATCGAAGGGGGATTTTTCTCAGATATTATAGTTGGAAATGCTTTGGTAGACATGTATGGAAAATGTGGAAACATAGACAAGGAATGTGAACTGTTTGACAAAATGCCTCAAAGAAATATGGTCTCATGAAATGCCATGATTTCAGGATATGCACAAAATGGAGTTTGCAAGGATGTTTGCAAAATCATTGAATTAACAAAGCACTCTAGAACATATCTTGACATTATAAGCTTTGCTCGTGTTCTATATGCATGCAGCCATGCAGGTTTAGTGGATGAGGGCTGCACATGGTTCAATCGCATGAGTAACCCTTATTACATTACACCTACAATTGATCATTATGTGTGCTTGGTTGACCTTCTTGCCCTTGCTAGCTATCTTGAGGACACCCTAAACTTTATCATTAAGATGCCAGTTAAACTTGTGGTGGTTGTGTGGATGTGTTTTCTTGGCGCTGCAAATCACATATGAATATAGGCTTAGGAGTATTTACAGCAACATTGCTTTTTTATTTGGACCCTAAAAATATATTGTAACTTATGTTCTCCCAAACATCCATGAAGAAGTGGGCAGGTGGTATGAGGTTCAAACCGTAAGGAGATTGATAAAAGATAAAGGAGATTGAAGCCCATAAAATGGTACATGCTTTTTGTGTAGGAGACAAATCACATCCACAACATAGGATATCTATGCAAAGTTGGAGAAATTGGCTTGGGAGATGAAGGCAAGGTATTTTCCATATTCAAGACATTTACTTAGTGATGTGGAAAAGGAGGAAAAAGAATTTTTTATCTACCACCATAGCGAAAAGTTGGCAATTGCTTTTGGTTTGTTAGACATCCCCCTAGAACAACTATTAGAGTTGTTAAGAAC
Source organism: Cunninghamia lanceolata (assembly GCA_027924645.1). Classification (NCBI taxonomy): domain Eukaryota; kingdom Viridiplantae; phylum Streptophyta; class Pinopsida; order Cupressales; family Cupressaceae; genus Cunninghamia; species Cunninghamia lanceolata. Next base: position 3,823,585 of record BSBN01000771.1, read on the forward strand.
CTTCAAGTATGTGTTGATTGTCACAATGCAATGAAGTTTATCTCCAAGATTGTTGTAAGAGAAATTGTTGTGAGAGATGCGAATTGTTTGCATCATTTAAGGCTAGGAGAATGTTTTTGTGGAGATTATTGGTGATGCTAAATGAAGTGATCTAAAAGATAGGCCCACACTATAATAATGTGCAAAATGTCAGACTTGCACTAATAATGAAGGAACAAGCTTGTATTTTTAGTTACTAGAAAAAAAAAAATGATTTTGTTTTTGTTTTGAGTTTTGGCAATCTAGACTATGATGTTGGCTTCATAGTATTATATGCATAGAGTGCAATGGACATCACTACTTATAAACACTATTGGGGTATCTATCAAAGACTTATTTTATGATAACATGGAGGTTTAATTGAACTGTTTTCATAAAACCTACATATGTATGAAATGAAAAGTTGGAGGAGGTGGAGAAAGAGTGAAAGACAAAAGGTGAGAGACATATCAAGTAAATGGAAAGATGCTTGAGTAGCAAGAAAGGGGAGATGAGGGCTCACAATTAGCCTTGCCATTTTGTATAGTTATTTTGTTTCGATTAATCATATTGTCTTTTGCTTGTGTTAGGTTAAACATTTAATTACACATTCTAGATTCAATATGTAATTTTATATAAGTGTATGTAGATTTTGTGTAATTTATGGTTAAATATTTCTAATATTCTTTCACATCCCTTTGCTTGATGAGATAGCTAATAGATTTGTGAATTCGCGGATATTTTTAATTTAAATTGATTTCAATTTGTTTGGTTTCAATTAGAGATGAACCACTATAATTTATAATGAAGAAGTAAAAAAAATTACAAGTGTGTTTATGTTGCAATTAGTGGTTATGCATGGCACTTGAGAAACTCTCATAATGAGGCTTGTCGATTGATGTTAGAGAGAAGAGAATAACATTTGTAGATGCAAAAATAAAATAATGATTTATATTGCATTGTAATTAGACATTCGTGACATTAAAAAATTGTGCATGATGACATTTATAAATTAATACTAATGAGATGAGGGTTTGAAGGTGGTTAGGAGAGAGCTACATAGGGCATTTCATAAGTGTTTGGAGTGACAATAGGATTTAAAACAAGAGGAACTCAAAGGGATGAGGGGAATTTTAGAGAAACACAATGGAAGACATCATAGGTTTGAAAGGAATATTTTAATTATATTCATAATTTGGTCAAATTGACTACTTTATTCACTTGTGCAAACCTAACAAATGGTAGTAAAGTTAAATTCCATTTGGTAAGATAGGAATTGAATAAATTTGCACTAGTCACATATCTAGCAAATGCTAGTGAAGACTAAATTCCATACGCCACATCTAAGTTTGTTTACAATCCTTAATCACAAATGCATTAAGAATCTTGAATTCTTATACTTGATTCATGTCAAAATGTAATAATGAGGAATTCATTTCATAATGTCTAAAGACTTATGAGTCGTGGCTAACATTTTTTTTTAGTTGAATTAAAAATGGAATGTTATCATAAGCATGCATGTTTGTATACAATGAAAACACAAGAAAAATATTTTTTTTTTTTTCTAAATCTAGAATGATGAACTTTAATTCTTCATCTCATGCAAATGCATTTGACAAATTCATGATTATAAGGAAACATACATTTCTTAAGTTATTATAAGTCTTTCTAATGAGTGGATTTTTAATATTTACAATAGAAGAAGGGTTACTCATGTGATTGAACCATGTGCAGCCCTCATCCACTAAACCTGCATGGTTGCATGCACATAGAACACGAGCAAAGCTTATAATGTCAAGATACCAATGATTTTGCGAACATCCTTGCAAACTCCATTTTGTGCATATCCTGAAATCATGGCATTTCATGAGACCACATTTCTTTGAGGCATTTTGTCAAACAGTTCACATTCCTTGTCTATGCTTCCATTTTGTGCATTTGCTTGAAAGTTTCTAAAGCCTCTTCAACAAATCCATTTTGTGAATATCCTGCAATCAAGAGATTCCATGAGAACACATTTCTTTGTGACATTCTGTCAAACAGTTCATGTGCCTTGTCTACACTTCCACATTTTGCAATATCCCGCAATCATGGCACTCCAGGAGATGACATCTATTTGAGGTATCCTCTCAAACAGTTCACCTGCCATGTCTATGTTTCCGCATTTTGCATACCAGTCTGCCAGGGCAGTTGCATCTGACAAAATTCCTCTATCATTTATCCTTCAATGGATTCCCATACGTTGTTCCAAAGCTCCCATTTTGACACAGGCAGGGAGGACGCTGGCAAAGGTTGCAGAGTTTGGGTTTACACCTGCCAATTGCGTTCGCTTGAAAGTTTCTAAAGCCTTTTCAGCAAATCCATTTTGTGCATATCCTGCGTTCATGGTATTTCATGAGAGCACATCTCTTTAGGACATTTCAATTGAGCGGGAGGGTAAAGATTCAAAAATTACAACCCATTTTAAAAGTAACCGCGGGCGGCACAGCTGGGGGCAGTCGCTGGTTTAAGTCACGGTTAGTTGAAACCGTATTTGTGTTGTTAACGGAAATTTTTTGGACAACGAAACGGAGTTAGAGTGTGCTGTTTAAGCCCAGCCAGCCAAATACAATTTCCTATATTACTGTTATGCTAAAACAGAGGTAATACATACCATGGATGATGACCAATGGACCAAATTACAACACAATGATGGTAGAAGTATGGTGATGCAAGCTGTTTGCTGCCCAGATTGATGCCACACAGCAAATCGCTCCGCCAACCTTCTTTATACTTGGTTATTCTTTTCCCTCCCAAGTAGCCCACAAATTCAAATTAAAGATTTGAATTAAAATTTTGCTATAATATTTTATTTTATTTTATTTTTATTTTTAATTTTTTTTGTTTTCTTCAAAGTGAGCACTCCTTTTGCAAATAATAAAATATTATTATTTATCCCTCCAATTTTGGCGGCTCCATTTAAAATAATATTATTTTATTTTATTTTTTTTCTCTTTTTTCATTTGGTTGCTCACATTAAATAATAATAAAAATATTATTATTTAATTTCTTCTCTTCCAAAGTGGGCGCTCAAATTAAATAATATTATTTAATTTATTTTTATAATTTTTCTCCTTCCTTGGTGCCATCATTAAATAATAAAAAATTATTATTATTTAATTATTCTCTTTTGATAATTAATGCGAAATTGCATTAATTTATTTTTTCATCATTGCCAGTATAATTAACTGAGCCAATGTTCCATTCTCCAAACCTTTGAACAACATTATCTTTTCCAAGCTTTAGCTCAACCAGAATATTCCCTTGTTTTGATGAATTTGCTTACGGGAATGATGATAGGCTAACTCCGTTATCTGTTCGGTGATCATGTTGGAAATGGGGACATTACAGTCCTCCCTTCCCGGAATTGCATGTCCTCAAGCAATGACAAACTTGCATCCTGCAACATACTGTCAAATGACAAGTATCTCCATCCAATCAAATGTCTTGTGATCACACGAAACTTCAACCTGTGGCTCCAACTTCCAAGAAGAATATGAAGAATGTGAACTTTGAAACACAACCACTGGTCACCAAGCTTCCGCTGCTCCACTTTGTCAAAAACATCATCCATGCTTCGTCAGTTGTGAAGCAACTCATCTAGATCCCAAGTGTCAAGCTTGTTACCACCTGGATCCTAAATTACTCTATCATCACATCCTACAAACATGAAGAATTGGAAGCATACCAAAGTGCTGACAATACAAAATCAATCTCCAACTCCTGTAGATCTTCCATGGATGTAAAGAATACTCAACCTAGGTGCAAGAAAGTGTATAATTGCTCCTCCTAGATTGTCGATGTAGAACAGAACAATGCCTTCATGACTAAAAAATCAAACTCATGTGGATACAATTAACACCACCAAGGTCATAGGATAATATAATATCAACCCTATGTTGTTCTCCAATGGTGAGAAGATGATGCAACTCCTCTCCAAACTCTTGAATAGCCTCTCTACATCCAACTCCATAGTCCATCTGCAGTGCAAACATTCTTACCTCACAAATCATTGCAATGTCTCCATACCTAGGCTCCTGAACCAACTACATCTCCAAAGTATGCCAATCACATGCAAGTGCCTCCATGGTGTGCATCACAAATCTCTGAACTGCATACTCTACCAAAGAGTTATCAACAAAATGAGCCTCATCCCAATAATGCTCCTCGAGTGGTCCATGATCGATCAAAGACCAAACCAAATATGCATCATTCATATTTCTATCCACATATGCAGTCATAACACTAGTGGTTGATCCACAAAGTGTATGCTCCATAATGCTATCCGAGTCTTTGATGTGACTATTCAAATGTCTCTCCAAAAGAAGTGATACCAAGTACCCATGAAGCAAGCTCTGTGAACCAACAATAAATTCTAAATCATACCTCAAACTTGATTGCTCCACTGTACAAGACTCATTCCTCATATGCCATATGTCATGAATCTTCGTTGCCACTACTATGACATGTGGTACTAACTGAAATAAGACCTCATGTTTGTCTTCCAAATGAGTGCCAACAATAGAAGAAATCTTCCTACTATCATCCTCATGAATACTATTATGCAAATCCCAAAGGTCGTTGTTCCAAATCAGAAATTCAGAAAAGCTATCATGCTTTTCCAAAGTGTCTTCTGCATATCTTTCTTTCTTTCTCTCCTCATATGTAGACCCAAAAAGTGACTCCAACTGAAAATCATTTGTTTTCAAATGAAAACCAAGTGTGTCATATGTCATAACATCTATCCCATGGCTGCGAGCTGAGTCATCATGTATATTTGTCTCTTTTCTCTTTATGTCTTTGGCATAGGACCCTTCATGTCCTTTCTCCATGTATCCATTCTTTGTCACCTTCCAACAAAGCTTATCCTCGTGCTCTTTCGATTTTTGGAGAACCCTTTGAGTGTCTTTCAATGAATCCATTGTATCCTTAAGATAAAGGGTGAGCCTATCCACTTCATCTTCTTTTCTTCTTAGAGCATCTGAGTATATCTCACCAAGCATGAGGAGATGATTCCTTTCAGCAAGTAAGTGTAGGTAGTTTGACTTCACTACCGTCAAAGCCTCCTTGAGTTTGTGCAAGTCATCAAGAGATATACCTCCTTCAAAACCATCATGATCCATTAGTGCCTGCCAACAAACATCTGCCATCATCTTATGGATATCATCAAAGTGATTTAGGGCTGCTGCAATCTGATTATCTTTTACCTTCAGTTGTCCTTCCAAGTGATGTGACTTTTGAGGCTCAAAATCTTCATGCATCATTTTTGATTTTTCTTCATGACCATGCATCTCCAAATTAGTTTCCATCATGACAACCTCTTTACTATCCTCCTGTGTGAAAGATAGGTCTTCAACAAGGGTGCTCAAAGGATTACCATCAAAGTAAGGAGTAGAGTCTTCTACCTTTGGAGTCTCCTCAATAGCGGATTTAGAAAGTGTATGAACAACTATATCTTGTAATGCCAAATCATTCCTATCCAACCCTCCTTTTTCACTATATACTAAAATTTCTGAGTTACCACTCACAAATCCTTCTACCTTGTGAACATTATAAAGGCACATGTGCTCCTTATTGATTGATGCAAGAAGTGAATCCTTATCTTGCTGAGGACATGTGAGTACAACTGCATCTTCGTTAGGTGTTGTGTCCTTATCACTAGCTCCCAACATCATTAGTTTATTCTTGTGTGTGAGTCCCATCGTTCCAAACCAAATCCAAGGTGTAATGTCCATGACAAACCACACATTATCAAACTGTGCGATCTTCTTACTAGGCCATCACTTAGTCTTTATGAACATCTCTTCAAATAAATGTTTCTCATACAACCTCAATAGGTAGTCATCAAATGTGATCATGTGTATGAAGTAGGAACCATCAAACTTACTATAGAATGTCATACCTTGCATGTAGCTTTGTCCCACGAACATCCTTCCATACATACCCTCATTGATTGTCCCAAAAATTGTATCATCTATCTCACAGCTGAAATCTGCCTTCTCATGTGTAGAAAACCACATAGGTGTGACTGCCATAGAATAAAGTTTTTCTGAATTGTCAACTTCTTCATCAAACTTTGATTTTGAAGCTAGGGTTACATCATAACCAACAATCTCCTTGAATTCTTCTTGTTGCGTTAGGTCTTCTTTCAATTTTGAAATGATGTTCTCTTCCACACCTTCTTCCTCATCATTTTTCTCAATCTAAACTTGAACATTCCTGTCATGCCATGTACTAGGGATTTGATCCGCTATACCCAAGTCATCCTCTTCTGTTCCACTGTGTTGTAGAGAAATGCTATGCTCAAGGAATGGATCATTAGTAGGACTCATGTCTTCCTATGGCTGATTGCAAGGCATCACTTCTTTTACCACTTAGATAATTTAAACATGCTCTTCTTTTGCCACTTGGACAATTTTGATATGCTCTTCTTCCACGGTTGTTCTAGCATCTTGTTCTTCTGTAGTCTAATCAATGACTGTTGATTCACCATTCTCCCAATCATTACCCTTGTCAAACTCATCATAGAGACTTCTAGATGTTCATTTGTAGATGTAGATAAGTAGTCATAGTGCCTAGATTGTCTTGATATAGAGTCTTCATTCTGTTGCAAGCTACAAGCTAAACTTCTTTGTGATTGCAAAAACTTTTGCCTTATTTTAGCAAAATCACTCATGACATCTCCAATACTTGAAGTCACATGATGCTTCTTAGGTCTTTTCCCTACTTCCTCTTCTTTGTCACTAGGAAGGAATTTAGGCCGGAAGGGCCTGTTACTGCCTGCATAAACATTGAAGTTTTAAGTATTCAAATATGCAAGCACCTTCCCAAAAATCTAAAAAATTTCTAAGTCTTTTGGCCTTTGCAGTTGAAGAGTGCAAAAATTCTATTGTATGCATGTCACTTTGTATATACAAGATTGTTTGTATATACATGCAGGTCAAATGTGCATCGGCGGGTCAAAGAAATTTCATCGGCTTTTAAACTTATGAAAAAATTAGTTATATGCATTTCGCAATGCATACTAGGCTTAAAATAGGTGCATATACATTGGAGAATCTGTCGCAGATTTCAGGAATATTCCCTTAATGTATATCGGGTTTGCATGTATATTTGTGTTGTATGTTTGAACATGCAACCACTACATACAAAGGAGCGGACATGCACTCACTACAATGCAATGTATAAATGGTCTTGTATGTTTGGCATTATACAAGGTGGTGGAGAAACATTTGGTGGGGTCCACCTCACATACAAAGGGGTTTGTATCTCACATACAAAGCAAAATGTACAAGGCAAGTGTGCATTCGTCATATGAAAGGAAATTTACAAGGGGCCGACATATAAAGGGTGGGGCCCGCGGACATACAAGGTGGATTGTATGTTGGTTAGATCTATCAGTGACGATATACAAGAAGACATATACAAGACAGGTTACGAAGCTGGGGCCCACCGCATGTATATTGTGATTGTATGTTCGCGTATACAAAATGAAGATGGAAAGGTTTAGGTACAAGTTGGACTTCAAGGCGATTGTGATATGCTTCATCATAATTGAAGTCCGTGGCTTGTATGTATGGTGTGTTGTATGTGCCGATGTGCAAGGGGATATACATATAAGGCCTGGATCCGAATGCAGGTTCAAATTTATTCTATAGTGTCTTGGGATCCGCCTTGTATGTAAGTGATTGTATGTATATACAATCTCAATTTCAACTGCACATACAAGGGCGAAAAGGGCAAAATGGATGGCAGAAAAGTCAGCGATGGATGCATAGGGTGCTGACGTGGCACGATATCATTGGTGGGTGACTTTTCAGCATGTTTTGACGCCATTGATCTCAGCGATAGGAGAATAAGATCGATAGCTGTGTTTTAAACCTTCAGTGAAGGATTTTCCTGTGCATATGTAGCCGTTTTTAGGCCGGAAAAGTTCAAAGGCTCACAGGCCGCTGCACTCCAGGAAGCCACGGGTAGGTGAGCCATTATTGGCTATTTGCAGAGGCATGGTCGATGGAGTTGACGGGCTAACTACTAGATTTATGAGGAAAATCTGCGAGTGGCGGCACATCTCCCGAGCTCACTTGTTTTTCTTTCCTGTTCTGCCTGTGCTTTTAATGTTTTGGGTGCCATTTTTGGTGCAGTGTATCTGGTAGAAATTTTGAATTGCCATGCAATTAATTTGTTGAGTACAGGTTCATGCTTTATAAGCAAACTGTCCTACTCATTTTTAGGTTGTTGAAAACTGGACAAATTTTGGTGCTGTAATAAAATACAACTTCGCTGGTGGCTCTGTTTTGTGCCTTGTGAGTTTATGAGTTGTATGTTGAATGTTTTATGTATAGAATTCATTAGTTTCATGTTGATTTAAATGAGTAATGCTTCATTGCATGTATTCTGTTATTTGTCTCTAAGTTGAATGTGTTCTTCTTCTGAATCTAAATAGCTAAGGGCTATTTGAGATTCTAGAATATGGGTTTGCTATGTTGAATGCTTGATCTTTTACTTCTGCCCAAGGAGTAGATTAAAGGTTTTGGGTTAAGTGTTGGGAAGAATATATTGCAGTAAGGATGTTTGTAAGCAGAGGTAACTGAATACTTATTCTTGGGTAGTGTCTGTAAGGCAGACATTAGAAAACCCCCTTAAAATCTGATTATTGCATTAAGGGTAAGTGCAAGAAGATGGGGGGCCAAAAAGTGGCCAAATTATTTTTAAAAAAAATTAAGTCATAACGCGAGCGCGTTATAACGCTCTCATGTTATGACTCACTATAAATAAAAAAAAGGTTTCCAATTTCATTTTTCTGTTTTCTCCTCTCAACCCGCGGCTTGCAAACCCTCGAAAGCACGCTTGCGTTTTGCAAAACACCATACAACACAAAAAGTTTATCGATTCGTCACCAAAATGCTGCCACGACGTCGAGCACGCCAAAGGGGTGAGTTATATTTGGCTTTTTGTTTGAATTTGTTTCTAAATAAGTAGGTTTTTGTTGATTTTTGATGTATATTTCATTAATTGTCAGGAAATGTTAATGCACCACCTCCTCCTCCTCCTCCTCAAAATCCACAAAATCCTGAGGAGGAAATACCTGCAGAACAACAACCTCTTCCATTCATTCCTCAACATGCCCCTGGAACCCAAGAAAATATAATGGGGCAAATTGAAAACAACAAAAAGGAAATTGAAGATATAATTGCAAGGTTGAAAGATCCTTCCACTTCAACCTTGCATAGGTCCACGCTTGCCGAATCTCTTGAGTCTATGTTATCAAATGTAGATTCAATTAGCAAGCAAATAACTAGTTGGATGGATAAAAAGAGAGTTTAGAGATTACTATGCAGACAAGTTGTCATACCAAGATGTCAAAAAATTACAAATTACAAAATTAGACTTGTGTTCAATTTTTACAAACCCACAAACAAATCAACCTCCACCCATTACATGCAAGAGGTTCCCTATCCATTGGTGCAACAACCAAGTGATAAGGGACAATTTCAGGCAGAGGTGGTGGATGGTTTTTGACCATCCTCCATGATAAGGGACAATTTCGGGCAGAGGTGGTGGATGGTTTTTGACCATCCTCCATGCAATAATAATAAGGTCCTGCAATACTTTTTGAGGAAACTCTACTGCGAGTTTGTCCTCAATAAAGTGCCAAACTATTTTGATATGCGGGAGTTCTAGGGTAGAGGTGGGGGTTCAGCACAAGATATACCAGGGGCACGTCTTGACCCACAGCGGGTAGTGAGACGAGTAATCAGCAGACCAGCCCACGAGCATGTTTCTATCCCTTCCATTGTGAATGAGAGTGTTGAGGTCAATACACTTCAGTCGATTAGTGCCTTGAACCAGAGCATCATAGAGCATGCCGGTCTTGCAACATAGAGTGGGTTGGGAGATAGTGCGAGGAGTAGGGTCCCACCCCATACTTGCTAGTCTTGCGGGTCAGCCTGTGGTTATGACCCCATGGACAGTCAGGACGTAGGTGTACAGGCTACATCTGCAGTTGAGCAGATGGTGATGACAGATACCCTCCTGAGTGAGACTTTCGGCCTTGATACTCAGGTAAATATTAGCAAGTTTATTGAATTTAATTTATTAAATTTCATTTTTGAAATACAAGATTAACTAATTTAAATTGATGATTTTAATAAAATTTCAGGGTCATAGCATCGATGTAGTTTTCAGTGGTTCTCCATCTGCATTTTTCACTAGATCATCTACTGTCGAGGTATGTAACTAGTAAACAATTTTAAATATTACATGTGAATAGCATCGTTATATGAATGGTATTCTAATATCTGATTTTGGATGTTGAATAGGTTAATACTATAGATTTCACGGGAACACCTACCAGCAATGGTGGACTTCAAAGCTTTACAGAGGTAATAAAATAAATAGTTTAATGAATGAATTGTACTTACTAAATTTTTGTATGTGATTTGTGTGCTTTATTGTGTGTACTTCCATGTTTAGATGAATGTGTGTGTATGTTAGGAGCCATGATTTGCATCACTATTATAGTTTTCGTAATTGAATAATGTTGTTTTATTTCCAGATGATGCAGGCTGCGGAGACACCTCCCCATGTTCATAGGGCAATGGAGCAAGGTGTGGCCTCTGCGATTCATAGCTCCATGGCATTGACAGGGGTATGAGGCAGATTAGTAAATTTCAATTTACATTCATTGTTATAGTTGTCTATTTTTGAAAAATCAAAAGATTATTGATTTGAAGTTTAATTTCTATCTGGATGGTTTCTATAGGACATGACATCACCAGGGCCTATTCCTGCTACTGAGGCAAGCGAGGAGATAGATTATATGTTAGCGGTAAGTGATTATTTTGTTAAATGTTTTATTTTTTATAACATGTAATTTCTATATATTAATGTCTATACTTTTTATTGTAACAGCTAAAGATGCAGGAAGAAATAAATAGGAGGAGTAGCCCTCGGGTTCATAGTAGACCATCCACATGCTCATCTCCATCCCCTAGAAGATCAAAGGCTACTCGTGATCTATTCTCTTCACCAGCCAGAGGGGAATGAATTTTTATTGTGTTCCTTTGTTGTATGCCTATATGGCATTTATGGACATATATTTTGTATTGTACATAGTTGACATTGTATGCCTATATGGCATTCTTGTAAGCCTATATGGCTATTTTGTATATATGTTATACTTATATCGACAGATATTGATGTATGCCTATATGGATATTTGGTTAATACAAATCTTTTTTATTGATGGCGTCCATACTTGCATTATAAATCCATGTGTGAATGGATATTTGTAGATGGCTACTTCAAATATTTAAAGTCCGATTGTATTACATAGGATGTTTACATTTTCTTTGATAGGCTTGATAGGCCATGGATTACATGATGGTGTTTGATGGAAAAGTATGGTACTAGAAGACTCTAGTTCATTCTTAATAGGCTTGTGATTGATAATATCTTTGCATGATTGCACTTGATCTTGGATCATGGGCATGTTGTTAGGATTTTGATTGCATTGTGGTGTTTGATGGATAGGCATGGTACTATGTGACTTTTGGATAGGCTTGGGAGAGGTACACTAATTGAATTTGTGATTTCTAGTTTGAGATTTTTTCTCCACTAGAAGTCCTTGGAGGAAATAAAAAAAAGGATGATTCGGATGTAGTGGGTTTGGATTGATGGGATAAGTTGGAATGTAAGGATTATGAGATGGAGGATTTGAATAGGATGCATAGGATAAACAGTTCTCACATGCAGTTGGGATTGGAGATATGAATTGAATATGAGGACCTTGGTCTAAAGTGGTTCTTCCCTTACCAAAGGTACCGTAAGGATGACCATTAGATGTGTATTTAGGATTGGCATGATAGCTAGTGCTAGTCATTTCTTGTTTGAAATATTCTTGCATGTTCATGAGTGGGAGATGAAGGTTTATGGAAAGTTTGCATGTAATGATCTCATAGTTAATGCTATTGTCATCTTGATATCATCTTGATCTACAAGACTATCATCATCATCATTGTCAAAGGGATTTTTTGATTGATTTGGATAAAAGATCTCATTTAAAGGATGCATGGTTTGAGGACCTATTTTGATTGTGATTTGGGTTTTGCATGAACCTTGCACAAGGTAATAGGCATAGGGTTTTTATCTTGCATAATGATTTTTTCAAACCAAGGGTCCATGATGGAAATGATTAAGGATGATAGAATGTTTGGATTTTGGACTTTGAGATGTTTATGGTTGTAAATGTTTATTGTTTGGACTCAAATTTTGTTAAATGGTTGTTTGAAAGAGGACACATCAAACACAACAATAAGATTGGTTTAAGTATGGATGCAAATGATGTTTACTAGTTTATTAAATGAAGACACATCAGGTACATTAATTGCCTATTCTATTGAAGTGGGTGTATCAATCTCCATGGGCTCAACAATATTCTGGTTTGAGGACATGGTTGATACATGGTGAGACTAGGAGCCTTGTTTCAGTGGGATTTGAGCATAGGTATAGCAATGATGATAATTATGGTGTCATGGATATGTAGGTACATTTGAGCATTGGCAAGACTTGACCATGTTTGTAGTTGATAGGTATGGGTTATGATGTTTGATTCATGATTATAGGTGGTGTTGTGGTTTACTTTTAGCACATTGTTCTTATCTCTTAGATGCTTGATTAGTTCCTTGACTATGGTTACTCATTTGTAAACTTGTTTGGAAAGTTGAATCTATGATTGATTTGGTGAAGTCTATAAGTTATATTATTTGATATCTCAGTTTGGAAGTTACTAATGTGATGATGATTTTGCACATTTTCAATGGTTGGGATCTACAAGTTATGCATTTTTTTGGGATGCACACCTCATTGATTGTAGTGGGATGACTTGAATGCATAATGTCTATATCCACGGGATTGATTCAGTGTTGATGTAGACTGTTATTTTTCCTTGTCTATGCTCATTTGAGCATTGGTATGTTGCATTGGGATGAGATGATGGATGATGAGAATGATTGGATAGTTGGTTATTGGGACTTGTAGCATGTTTATCATGATGTCATGGATATCTTAGTTGCATAGTTTAGTGTGAGCTTTTGACAGTAATGATGGTTTATCTTCTTAGATTGGAGATCTTGGTTCTACTTTGGAGTTATTAGTATTATAGTTGAGTGTGTGTGGACCATGGTGATCTTCATTTAGGAGATGGCTATCACAATGCCATTTGTATTTCATATCATGGTTTAGTGGGAGCTTTGATAGTGATGTGTATTTGTCACCTAGTGATGGATGATCTTATATAGTGGTTGGGTGTAATGGACAAACTCTTGGATTATGATTATTATTTGTAGTGAGAGTGCTTTGACATCTTGGCTACTATTTTTAGGAGATGGTTATCTTCATGTGGTTGTAGATGTTGATCCTTGGTTTAGAGGTGTTTGGTAGTGTGTCTTGGTGGACTCTTGATTCTAGATTAGAGTATTAGCATGATACAAGTTCTCTTGAGACTAGGATGTCTATATTGGTGCATGTGATCTTCTAGGAGGAGATGTTAGATGGTTATGGATCTTGAGCTATGGTTATTGGTTCTAGAGGGTTCATTCGAGGGTTGTCTCTAAACATGCTTTTTCTCAGGCGCTAAATTGGAGTTGTCTAGATGCACAAGTGCGCCTCCCTCAATGAAGTTAATTTTGTTAACTTAGTTCATCCTAGTGACTCAAGGGGTTGTTATATTCTTTAGGCGCAATCTTTCATAGACTAAAACATTCACTCCATGTTAAGGTGCTCAAAGGAGGCTCTGGAGATGGAAAATGGCACCTTAACTCACTTATGAAAATTTTGGACTTTTAGGCAATTGCAAGATGTCTTGGAGGGCTCAATTCTTCAAGGCGCCCATTTTGTTCACCACTTGTAACATCACTTGTTCAAGGCGCATGTTTGGGATTCTCCAACGTGATGTGTGATTTGGTCACAACAGGCGCCTAGAGTGAATAGGCTTTCATCCTGACTTAATACACTGCCTCCTTCTAACGATTTTTGGGGCAGCAGAAAACCTTTCACCATGGGAAAATGTCTCAGAGATATAAAAAACTGAGAGAGGTTATTGTAGAGGCACTCTACGTGATCGCATTGCCTTAGATGGAATGTTTGTAAGTGACACAGTTTTTGAGTAACATCTCGTCAAAGATTGCTACCTTTTTTGCACTTTGGACTCTTTAGGGATATCGTCGGTACAATGTAGCTCAAACTGTTTCGACATGTTTGGGTGAAAAACAAGACCATGCCTAGCGTAAATGTACCCATTCAGATGTGTTAGAATAGTCAGTTTAGTCGCATCAGGAGCAGGACGAAAGTTACATCCCTTTGCAACTATACACTGCCTCCTTCTGATAATTTTTGGGGCAGCAGAAAACCTTTCACCACGGGCAAATGCCTCAGAGATATAAAAAATTAAGAGAGGTTATTGTAGAGGCACTCTACATGATCGTGTTGCCTTAGACAGAATGTTTGTAAGTGACATATTTTTTGAGTAACATCTCGTCAAAGATTGCTGCCTTTTTGCACTTTGGACTCTTTAGGGATATCATGGGTACAATGTAGCTAGGACTGTTTCGACATGTTTGGGTGAAAAAAAGGACCATACCTAGCATAAATGTACCCATCCAGACGCGTTGGAATAGTTAGTTTGGTCGCATTAGGAGCAGGATAAAAGTTACACCCCTTTGCAACTTTACACTGCCTCCTTCTGACGATTTTTGGGGCAGCAAAAAACCTTTCACCATAGGCAAATGTCTCAGAGATATAAAAAATTGAGAGAGGTTATTGTAGAGGCACTCTACGTGATTGCGTTGCCTTAGACGAAATGTTTCTAAGTGACACAGTTTTTGAGTAACATCTCGTCAAAGATTGCTGCCTTTTTTCACTTTGGACTCTTCAGGGATATCGTCAGTACAATGTAACTCAGACTGTTTCAACATGTTTAGGTGAAAAACAAGACCATGCCTAGCGTAAATGTACCCATTCAGATGCATTGGAACAGTTAGTTTGGTTGCATTAGGAGCAGGACGAAAGTTACACCCCTTTGCAACTTTACACTACCTCCTTTTGACGATTTTTGGGGCAGCAAAAAACCTTTCACCACAGGCAAATGTCTCAGAGATATAAAAAACTGAGAGAGGTTATTGTAGAAGCACTCTACATGATCATGTTTCCTTAGACGGAATGTTTTTAAGTGACACGATTTTTGAGTAACATCTTGTCAAAGATTGCTGCCTTTTTGCACTTTGGACTCTTCAGGGATATCGTCGGTACAATGTAGCTCAGACTATTTCGACATGTTTGGGTGAAAAATAGGACCATGCCTAGCGTAAATGTACCCATTCAAACACGTTGGAATAGTCAGTTTGGTCGCATTAGGAGCAGGACGAAAGTTACATCCCTTTGCAACTTTACACTGCCTCCTTCTGACGATTTTTGGGGCAGCAGAAAACCTTTCACCATAGGCAAATGCCTCAGAGATATAAAAAATTGAGAGAGGTTATTGTAGAGTCACTCTACGTGATCATGTTGCCTTAGACAGAATGTTTGTAAGTGACACAGTTTTCGAGTAACATCTCATCAAAGATTGCTACCTTTTTGCACTTTGGACTCTTTAGGGATATCGTGGGTACAATGTAGCTCAGACTGTTTCGACATGTTTGGGTAAAAAAAAGGACCATGCCTAGCATAAATGTACCCATCCAGACGCGTTGGAATAGTCAGTTTGGTCGCATCATGAGTAGGACAAAAGTTACACCCCTTTGCAACTTTACACTGCCTCCTTCTGACGATTTTTGGGGCAGCAGAAAACCTTTCACCACGGGCAAATGTCTCAGAGATATAAAAAATTGAGAGAGGTTATTGTAGAGGCACTCTACATGATCACGTTGCCTAGACAGAATGTTTGTAAGTGACACGGTTTTCGAGTAACATCTCATCAAAGATTGCTGCCTTTTTGCACTTTGGACTCTTCAGGGATATCGTCGGTACAATGTAGCTCAGACTGTTTCGACATATTTGGGTGAAAAATAGGACCATGCCTAGCGTAAATGTACCCATTCAGATGTGTTGGAACAGTCAGTTTGGTCGCATCAGGAGCAGGACGAAAGTTACACCCCTTTGCAACTTTACACTGCCTCCTTCTGACGATTTTTGGGGCAGTGGAAAACCTTTCACTACGGGCAAATGCCTCAGAGATATAAAAAACTGAGAGAGATTATTATAGAGGCACTTTATTTGATCGCGTTACCTCAGATGGAATGTTTCTAAGTGACACAGTTTTTGAGTAACATCTCATCAAAGATTGCTGCCTTTTTGTACTTTGGACTCTTCAGGGATATCGTCGGTACAATGTAGCTCAGACTGTTTCGACATGTTTGGGTGAAAAATAGGACCATGCCTAGCGTAAATGTACCCATCTAGACGCGTTGGAATAGTCAGTTTGGTCACATCATGAGCAGGACACCAAAAATGCAAAAGTTGCTTTGTGCAACTTGACAAACATTGACACTTTTTTGCAACATGACTCAAAGACTCAAACTGACCCCAAATGACTCAAAGTGACTTTAAAACACCTTGATTTTGGTGCCCAATGTACATTATAGAGGTCGAGGCACTCCTTATCATTCAAACATCTTAGATGAGCGCATAGGAAAGGAAAAAGCTCTAAGTTTCATCATCATGAGTGCCTAATATCAAGAGACTTTAATGGCTCAAACCTTAGCATGGAGTCCTAAGGCACATTTCATGTCTCCTTTCATCCAGTTTGGCACCCTTATGTAGATTTTTCAACTTGATTTGGCACCCTGTATGTGAAGGAAGATCTAAAGGCATGAAAGTGGACGTCATATTGCAAGAGTTTGGATCATCAAAATTGAAAGAAATATGTCTATTAAGCTTGGGCACCGTTGGTCTTCTTTTCATTCATTATGAGTGCCTTGGGATAATGGTATATAGGTCATCATCATGATTGGGCGCCCTGGATCCAGAGTGTTGGAGAGATCATCAAATGGTGTCTAGAGGAAGTAGGGTGAGTTATGAGTTTGGTCGCATCAGTAGCAGTCACCAAAAATGCATAACATGATGATGTAAAAATGTGTACATGTGTAAAAATGCAAGAGGAAATAAAAAAAGACAAACCTTACAAATTAATGTGCATACTTACAACTCAATGTAACATAACTTTACAAAATCAATGTGAATACTTACAAATTAATCCAATGAATCATCTAGGTCTGCTCTACTCTTTATTGTGTCAAGTATTGCTTCATGGTCAGACTCACGCACCTTCCAAAATATTTTGTTCAAAGGTCTACCCCGATACTTTATCAAATAAACATTGGATGCCACGACAAGGTTTGAGTAATGAAGAATCTTCCGATGCGTGTCAAAGTCCTGAAATAGCCAAATATTAACACTCTTATGTGGGTACCTTCTAAGCCATGTTCTAGTAATAACCACTAAGCCTGTAGGGTATTCGATGTTTTCTCCATCTGTAACAGGGGCCTCCAATTTCTTTTTGGCCTCAACACAACGACATAAGTAATAATATGTTCCCTCTTCATTATCTTTATCTACAATAACTGCACATACGTGCCCTACATTGATATGTGTAGCAAATTAGATGAAATTAGTCAACATTACAAAAACACTACAAAGATGACATTACCTGGTTGAACTAGATGAAATTAGATGCATATATGTGCCCTATATTATCTGGTTGAACTAAATCTAATATGTGGTCAAAGTCAACTGATGATTCCATCTGTGTTAGTTCCAGTGCCGTCGGGGGTCGATACGTGTCAAGTGGGCTAAGATAACTTAACTGCCATTCGTCAACCCACTCCTTTGACTAACACTCATCCCAGACTTGAATTGTATAGGAAGAACAAAAGCATGACATCTTTCGTGTATGGATACTCCATGAACCTGCAATTGAGCTTCTGAAAGAGTGCATCTCATTTGATCATGTCAGTGTGCAACAATCCTCATATAGTGCAATGTTAGTATCATCTATCAACCAAAAAAATCTACGAACTAAAGACTTACCTTCATTACCTGGACCCATGGAAGCATTACACTACTCGACAATTGATTTTGCATCTGTCAACTTTGCATTGTCTTTATACTTTAACTCTTCTCGTGCTATGGCTCTTTTGATACATGCTCCTACACCATCATGCTCCCCCTTTCCATGCCCGGCCTCACAAAAGTTCCACATATGTTGAATACCTATAAAATTATGCCTCCTACTCAGCCAATAGAAATTCTGCGAGTTCTTGAATTGTGACGAACAGTTATCTGACCATATGATATGCTGACTGAACGATATGGCCCTTCTAGCCAAATCATTGTAGAACACCTGAAAGCAACCTTGCATGAACTTTGTAGAATGTGTATGATCATCACTAATATAGAAATTATACTCCCTTATGATCTTTCTGTTATCCTCTGTACTATCATTCGCATGAATGAATGCGATGTGCACAAATATAGAAACCTGTGTGGAGTTGTAATATTGTGATTACACCTCACGCTGTGGCTGTAGACTGTAGTTCTCTGCAAAGTTGATGACTGAAACAATGCTACCAACTGGAAATGTGTCCTTGCATAACTTGAATTGCAAGTCCAACCATCGAGCTCTATGGGCATGTCTTGCATACTCATACACTATGCTGTCACGAAATATAGGCATAAACTGATACACTAGAATCTTTTCAATAACTAATTCACACCTCTTTGCTTCTTTACCATCTTTTGTATTGTATGCCACTGTTTTATACTTGCCAAACTCTACTAGTTCATTTCCAACTGCATGTGTTATTTCCATATGTTCACATATTGGCAAATGTTGCAAGCCACTGCAACGATGACATGTGCCATCCAAGCATAATTTCTTGTAGAATATTTGACCTTCCTCTCTTTCACATAAAATTCTTGATATGAAGTCTCTTGAAGATGTTGGTGGGGCACATATGGCACAACCCTGCAAATCATTGTTAGTATGCATATCTAAACATATAGACCTATAAGCATCAAAATGGTTAGAAAATTCAATATGTAATCTACAACAACAAGTAGTGCGTGTGTGATTTATCTTAACATAGAAAGGTTTTAGCAATTCAAAATATCTTTGACAAATTTTAATTTGAGGATACTTCTCTAGAAATTTACCATAAAACTGTGTTTGAGTCTAATCCAAAAAATGCTTTGGATGTGGCTCACGGTTTTGACTACCGATTCTCCTTCTTACCACATACCTTTGATTCAGAGATACCCTTGTGTAATTCTTCCAAAAGTCTTCAATTAGTGATCTCAATGCTTCAACAATTGGTTTATCTTTTTGTGGTAGTCTCCCCGAGAATGCCCATAATTCATTGGCATTAGTGTCCTCAATTCTTTGGTGTCTTCCAACGGCTCTTGATAAAGTTTTCCTATTAATTCTCAATTCTTGACTTGTCTTTCTAATGAGACGAGCTTTCCTCGTTTGACTACTTACTATAGTCGATGTAATCACATGCCGTGTTGCATTACTATCTTTTGTGTGTGAGGTGTTACCCACACTCTCATACGCACTCATTAGATTCTTGACAATAGATTTTTCACTTGAAGCCTCTGATGTTCTCAACCCAAGAATCTTCATAATAGACCTATACTTTATACTTCACATCATTTCAACGAATAGTTGACATCTTGCAGTCTCATTTAACTTTTCAAAGAACAATCTCTAAATCTTATTAGCATATCTTCTACAAGTGCGTTTTGGAATCTTACCTTCCATTGGTTGCAAAATATTCTCATCAATATCAATCAAATACTTTGGCTTTCTATGCAAAATTCTAGGTGGTGTCAAGTTAGATAAATTCATCTCAACATTAGGAATTTCATCAATATTTAAATGAGATGGGTTAGATGGCATACCTTCGATCAAGGATGGAATAGATGACATACCTTGAGGTTGAGGTGGGAACGATGGCGTACCTCCTTCATCACATGTGAGTGATGATGTACTCTCAACTTGAGATGTG
Source organism: Cunninghamia lanceolata (assembly GCA_027924645.1). Taxonomy (NCBI): domain Eukaryota; kingdom Viridiplantae; phylum Streptophyta; class Pinopsida; order Cupressales; family Cupressaceae; genus Cunninghamia; species Cunninghamia lanceolata. The sequence goes on from BSBN01000771.1 coordinate 3,843,705, forward strand.
GTAGATGGTGTCCCCACATGTTGACAAGCGGTAGAGGACGTGTCTCCAACTATGGTATTCAAATCTCTCGTAGCACGAAGTTTTTGCATTCTTTCTCTTTGTGCCGCCAATACCATATCTCTTTGTGATGGTTGTGGTTCCTCTTTAATTGGTATGTCTTCATTTATCATGTCTAATTTCCTTTTCTCACGAAGTTCCCTCATAGCCACTACTTTCTTTGCATTCTTAGCTTCTATCTCTTCCTGTGTTGGTTTAATTCTTGATCGTTTCCTCAGCATGACGGAGAATTTGTCTGTAGAATGATAAAGAGACCAATATTAGTTCCTAAGAAATGAATACAAGATAATAGTGGGATTGTATTTTTTTTATGTTGTAAGGATTTATTCTTCTATAGTTTGACATCATGGTATGTTAATGTTTGTTTATTACACATATTTATTAAAGAGCCCAAGTGTAGAAAATATACATGGCATCATGTGAGATTGTAGGTTGCTTTCTTGATTGGGAATGTGTCTATTTTAAACATGTATGATAAAGCATGATAAAGTAATTCAATCCGAAATAAGGAAAATGTAAACAACATGCATGTAAAGACTTGACATACCTAAAAAATAAAGATTTGAATGGAGAGAGTACCCAATTATGTGGTGTTTTTATCTTCTTGAATCAAACTCCTCAACAATTTGAGTTTTTCACCACTTGCTTCCTTTTCAATGTTAAGTTCAATAACACTCAAATATCATTACTAACAACAATACTATTAACCAATCTATAATGTTAAATTCCTAAAATTGAATCACAATTAACATTGCAACACTACAAAAATTGAAACTTGAATAGATATATATCAAACTTGGTGTGAAAACTATGTTATTTCCTCCTTCTCAAGTTGGCAAAGCAGAAAAGGTGGTGGAAAGATCATGCAAAGGTGGTACAATGTGTCAAATGTGCATGTGAACTTCCCAACAGCATGAAAGCACTTCTTTTTTGTCAGAGCACGCGCAGAATTAGTAAGAAAATAGAGCATGTGGGCCTAGATCACGGGGGTAACCACTTTTTTACCATTTCAATAGAAAGATAAAATACGAGCGCATTATAACGCGCTCGCGCTATAATGCGCTCGTGTTTTGTCCTGCTATAGATTCATCACATCCTTTGCATTGATCACATCTCTTTCCTGTAAGAGCTTGCCAGATGGTTCGCCATATGATAGGCATAACAATGAAGGGGCAAGCCCTCATAATCAAGTTCTTAATAGAAAAATGCCCTCATCCCTCAACTCTAATCCCTCATCCCTAAACCCTAAACGCTATCCCTATTCCTAGACCCTCAAAAGGCTCAATACTATACCTTAAACCCTAATCCCTCTACCCTCGACACTCTTATTTAACCCTAATCCCTTGACCATTAACCCTATCCCTCAACCTCAACCCTCAACCCTCAACATTAAACCCTAATTCATCAACCCTAAGCCCTAATCCCTCAAACCTAAACCCTATCCCTAAACCATTAACCCTCAACACTATACCTTAAACCCTAATCCCTATCTCTCAACCCTTAACCCTTAAAACTTAAACCCTATCCCTACACCCTCAACACTTGACACTATATCTTAAGCCTTAAACCCTTGTCCCTAAAGCCTCAACCCTCAATCCTTAAACCTTCAACCCTAAACCCTATCTCTAATCCCTCTACCCTTGACACTCTAACCCTAACCTCAACATTAAATGGTAATCTGTCAACCCTAAACCCTAATCCTAAACCCTCAACCCTCAACACTATACCTTAAACCCTAATCCCTCGACCCTCAACCCTAAACCTTATCCCTAAACCCTAATCCCTCAACCCTCAACCCTAATCCATCATCCCTCAACTCTAATCCCTCATCCCTAAACCCTAAATGCTATCCCTATTCCTAAACCCTCAACAGACTCGATACTTTACCTTAAACCCTAATCCCTTATCCCTAAACCCTCCAACCCTATCCCTAATCGTTACATCCTCCACACTCTACTTTAACCCTAATCCCTTGAACCTCAACCCTATCCCTAAACCCTTGACCCTCGAACCTCAACCCTCAACCCTCGACGTCAAACCCTAATCCCTCAACCCTTAACTCTGATCCCTCATCTCTCAACCCTAACCCTAAACCCTAAACCCTCAACCCTCAACATCAAATCCTAATCCCTCAACCCTTCACTCTAATCCCTCAACCCTAAACCTTATCCCTAAACCCTCAACACTATACCTTAAACCCTAATTCCTCAACCCTCAACCGTAAACCTTATCCCTAAACACTAATCCCTCAACCCTCAACCCTAATCCGTCATCCCTCAACTCTAATCCCTCATCCCTAAACCCTAAATGCTATCCCTATTCCTACACCCTCAACAGACTCGATACTATACCTTAAACCCTAATCCCTTATCCCTAAACCCTCCAACCCTATCCCTAATCCTTATACCCTCCACACTCTACTTTAACCCTAATTCCTCGACCCTCAACCCTATCCCTAAACCCTTGACCCTCAAAGCTCAACCCTCAACCCTCAATGTCAAACCCTAATCCCTTAACCCTTAACTCTGATCCCTCGACCCTCAACCCTATCCCTAAACCATCAACCCTAACCCTCAACCCTAAACCCTCAACCCTCAACATCAAATTCTAATCCCTCAAACCTTCACTCTAATCCATCAACCCTAAACCCTATCCCTAAACCCTTAACACAATACCTTAAACCCTAATCCCACAACCCTAACCCTAAACCTTGTCCCTAAACCCTAATCCCTCAACCCTCAACCCTAATCCGTCATCTGTCATCCCTCAACTCTAATCCCTCATCCCTAAACCCTAAATGCTATCCCTATTCCTAGACCCTCAACAGGCTCGATACTATACCTTAAACCCTAATCCCTCTACACTCGACACTCTTATTTAACCCTAATCCCTTGACCATTAACCCTATCCCTCAACCCTCAACCCTCAACCCTCAACCCTCAACATTAAACCATAATTCATCAACCCTAAACCCTAATCCCTCAAAACTAAACCCTATCCCTAAACCATCAACCCTCAACACTATACCTTAAACCCTAATCCCTATCCCTTAACCCTTAACCCTTAAAACTTAAACCCTATCCCTACACCCTCAACACTTGACACTATAACTCAAGCCTTAAACCCTCATCCCTAAAGCCTCAACCCTCAATCCTTAAACCTTCAACCCTAAACCCTATCCCTAATCCCTCTACCCTTGACACTCTAACCCTAATCTCAACATTAAATGCTAATCCGTCAACCCTAAACCCTAATCCTAAACCCTCAACCCTCAACACTATACCTTAAACCCTAATCCCTTGACCCTTAACCCTAAACCTTATCCCTAAACCCTAATCCCTCAACCCTCAACCCTAATCCATCATCTCTCAACTCTAATCCCTCATCCCTAAACACTAAATGCTATCCCTATTCCTAAACCCTCAACAAACTCGATACTAAACCTTTAACCCCAATCCCTTATCCCTAAACCCTCCAACCCTATCCCTAATCCTTACACCCTCCACACTCTACTTTAACCCCAATCCCTCGACCCTAAACCCTATCCCTAAACCCTTGACCCTTGAACCTCAACCCTCAACCCTCAATGTCAAACCCTAATCCCTCAACCCTTAACTCTGATCCCTCGACCCTCAACCCTATCCCTAAACCCTAAACCCTAAACCCTAAACCCTAAACCCTCAACCCTCAACCCTCAACCCTCAACTCTCAACATTAAACCCTAATTCATCAACCCTAAACCCTAATCCCTCAAACCTACACCCTATCCCTAAACCATCAACCCTCAACACTATACCTTAAACCCTAATCCCTATCCCTCAACCATTAACCCTTAAAACTTAAACCCTATCCCTACACCCTCAACACTTGACACTATATCTTAAGCCTTAAACCCTCATCCCTAAAGCCTCAACCCTCAATCCTTAAACCTTCAACCCTAAACCCTATCCCTAATCCCTCTACCCTCTACACTCTAACCCTAACCTCGACATTAAATGCTAATCTGTCAACCCTAAACCCTAATCCTAAACCCTCAACCCTCAACACTATACCTTAAACCCTAATCCCTCGACCCTCAACCCTAAACCTTATCCCTAAACCCTAATCCCTCAACCCTCAACCCTAATCCATCATCCCTCAACTCTAATCCCTCATCCCTAAACCCTAAATGCTATCCCTATTCCTAAACCCTCAACAGACTCGATACTATACCTTAAACCCTAATCCCTTATCCCTAAACCCTCCAACCCTATCCCTAATCCTTACACCATCCACACTCTACTTTAACCCTAATCCCTTGAACCTCAACCCTATCCCTAAACCCTTGACCCTCGAACCTCAACCCTCAACCCTCGACATCAAACCCTAATCCCTCAACCCTTAACTTTGATCCCTCATCTTTCAACCCTAACCCTAAACCCTCAACCCTCAACATCAAATCCTAATCCCTCAACCCTTCACTCTAATCCATCAACCCTAAACCCTATCCCTAAACCCTCAACACTATACCTTAAACCCTAATCCATCAACCCTCAACCCTAAACCTTATCCCTAAACACTAATCCCTCAACCCTCAACCCTAATCCGTCATCCCTCAACTCTAATCCCTCATCCCTAAACCCTAAATGCTATCCCTATTCCTACACCCTCAACAGACTCGATATTATACCTTAAACCCTAATCCCTTATCCCTAAACCCTCCAACCCTGTCCCTAATCCTTATACCCTCCACACTCTACTTTAACCCTAATTCCTCGACCCTCAACCCTATCCCTAAACCCTTAACCCTCGAACCTCAACCCTCAACCCTCAACGTCAAACCCTAATCCCTCAACCCTTAACTCTGATCCCTCAACCCTCAACCCTATCCCTAAACCATCAACCCTAAACCCTCAACCCTCAACGTCAAATTCTAATCCCTCAACCCTTCACTCTAATACCTCAACCCTAAACCCTATCCCTAAACCCTCAACACTATACCTTAAACCCTAATCCCTCAACCCTTAACCCTAATCCATCATCCATCATCCCTCAACTCTAATCCCTCATCCCTAAACCCTAAACGCTATCCCTATTCCTAGACCCTCAATAGGCTCGATACTATACCTTAAACCCTAATCCCTCTACCCTCGACACTCTTATTTAACCCTAATCCCTTGACCATTAACCCTATCCCTCAACCTCAACCCTCAACCCTCAACCCTCAACTCTCAACATTAAACCCTAATTCATCAACCCTAAACCCTAATCCCTCAAACCTAAACCCTATCCCTAAACCATCAACCCTCAACACTATACCTTAAACCCTAATCCCTATCCCTCAACCCTTAACCCTTAAAACTTAAACCCTATCCCTACACCCTCAACACTTGACACTATATCTCAAGCCTTAAACCCTCATCCCTAAAGCCTCAACCCTCAATCCTTAAACCTTCAACCCTAAACCCTATTCCTAATCCCTCTACCCTTGATACTCTAACCCTAACCTTGACATTAAATGCTAATCCATCAACCCTAAACCCTAATCCTAAACCCTCAACCCTCAACACTATACCTTAAACCCTAATCCCTCGACCCTCAACCCTAAACCTTATCCCTAAACCCTAATCCCTCAACCCTCAACCCTAATCCATCATCCCTCAACTCTAATCCCTCATCCCTAAACCCTAAATGCTATCCCTATTCCTAAACCCTCAATAGACTCGATACTATATCTTAAACCCTAATCCCTTATCCCTAAACCCTCCAACCCTATCCCTAAACCCTTGACCCTCGAACCTCAACCCTCAACCCTCAATGTCAAACCCTAATCCCTCAACCCTTAACTCTGATCCCTCGACCCTCAACCCTATCCCTAAACCCTAAACCCTAAACCCTCAACCCTAATCTGTCATCCCTCAACTCTAATCCCTCATCCCTAAACCCTAAACACTATCCCTATTCCTAGACCCTCAACGGGCTCGATACTATACCTTAAACACTAATCCCTTATCCCTAAACCCTCCAACCCTATCCCTTATCCCTTAACCCTCATGATTAATAGCCTTGAACATAAAAAAATTTAAGGGGAACATAACGCAAATGCGTTATAACGCGCTCGCGTTATGTCAAACATGACAAACAACAGACTTGCGGGAAAGGAAAAATGCAAAGTAAAACATAACGCGAGCGCACTATAACACACTCGCGTTATGTCTTGCTTTGGGAATCCCAAGCCTTGGGCTTGGGATTTGCTTTGGATTTCCAACCCAAAGGCTTGGAGTGCCTTATGAACAGTCACAGACGTGTTTTTCTATATTCTTCAAAATTTCACATAATTTCGTTTGTGCTAACCCTCAGATTTGCACATGTTTCAAGGTCAAACAAATCGAACACTTGGGTAATGTTAGGCTTTCTCTTAGCTATTTGACGATGTGATTTTTTTCACATTTTAACAATGTTAAGCCTTTCATCTTTAATTTCTTTTGTTTGTGTGTTTGTTTTTAGGCAAAAACCACTATTTGGTCTTTTTTTCATTGTAAATTAACTATTCATTCAAATTTCAAAAAATTACATATTTAGAAACTAGACTCCATTCTACAAATATTAAAAAAATAAAAAAATGATTTTCAATTAGTTTTCAAAATTTATAGGGGTAGCACGGCCAAAATTCCATTTTTTAGGATGTGTCCACTTTGAAAATTAGTAAAAAATCAAATATTCATCAAAAAATTATCAAAAAAATTGAGCATAAACTACATGCTATTAGCTAATTTCTCACTGAAGCGATTTCAAAAATACCAAAAAAAGGTTGACCTTTTGAGGGAGCCACAAAACATGCTATGTTATGTTTTTTTGACAGAAACAACACCAATTTCTGTGGTTCCCTCTTTTGAACCCCTTAATCTATGCCATTTTCAAAACAAAATAGTAGTTTAGAAAGTAGACTCAGAGCACTACGAACATTGTTTTGGTTGCATCTCCAAATTTTGAGTGTAACTATGCTCAATTTCTCATCCAAGGCCAGTATTTCCTGATTTTAGAAAAAAAGTGGCCACTTAAGACCCCTTTTTGGCCCCCCATCTTCCTGCACTTACCCTTAAGTTTGTGGTAAACATTCACACACACACACACACACACACACACATATATATATATATATTTATTGACTCCGAGCCCTAGATAGGCACTAGTCTGGTCTTGTATTGAGGTTACACCCAAGGTCCCAGTCTTGCATCCAAATACCCAAAAAATCAAATTCATACTTCAAATACAAGCTTTTAGGACATTTAGAAGTAGTTTTAGGACCAAAATCCTTTGATTCACAACTGAGCATAGGCCCAAAGCTAGCCCCTTTGCACTTATTTCACAATTTTGGTCTGCATAAGAGAGGATTTATCTGCTTTGTTTCAACATCCCACCAAGTTAATAAGCATATTTCATGGATGTTGAATAGGGAATACCCCCCTTGGTTCTATAGAGCCTAAAGAAGAGGAGGAGTTATTTATAGAGTCTATCTCCTGTACTGTTGGCTGCTGGCCCAGAAATCCTTTTGATCATTGATGGCTACCTTGTAGGGATAACTGGGAATAAGCATCTAGTCGGATTGAGAAGCAACAAATTTGGCGACTCCGGTGGGGAGCTTTGTGTAAGGACCCTGATAAAACAGATTCCTACTTGTAGGTGGTGACTCTGAATAATCTCCCAACCGGTAAAAGTGAAATTTATATGCAGAGGAGAAGATCCCAACGTAACCCTTTTCTTGAAGAATTACCTAGAAAAATGATGTATAGGAAAAAGGGGGCTTTTCAGGCCGGTCAAGAGGGCTCTGTCAGCCCTAGAAACAATGATAATACCCATGACAATCCATGATCTTCAGAGCAGACAAAACCTTATTTTTCAAACACAGAAGCTAAAATTCAAAATGTATATGAAAGACAATAAGGTGTTAATCTGAGATTGAGATCAGAGGTGTTTCAGGAATGCCCTTTCTTAGATCCCTCTGATAGATTTGAAGAAGTTGAATCCCCAAGGGATGATGATGATAACCAAGATGGAAAGGGACCATCCTCTTCTATGCCTAAAGAGGAAGAGTTAGGTAAGGAAATTAGGAATCTGAGGGCTGAAATAGAATATTTGTAGGCTGTGAAGATTAGAGATGATATGAGACAAAAGGTGCAAGCTCTGAGAATTGCTCAACATGATTCAGTTCCCACTCTTGATAATGCAAATGTCTTGAGAAACTAGCAGAGAGATGAAATCCAGAATCAACAAAATAATCAGAGATAGAATGTAAACAATGTTAGAGTACCATTAAATAATGTGAGAAATCAGAATGGAAATAGGAATGCCAGTGTTAATTAGTTTGGTAGACAACCTATGCAGCCAGACAAATTTAGGCATCTTGTTTTTTATGGTATTCCTGGCTACCCTAACCCCATTGATAAACATGTGAGGCTGCAGGTGCCAAAATTTTTAGGAAATAATGTTGTGTCAAGGGAAAATCATTTGAAAGCCTTTCAGAATGTTATGGACAATTTTGAGGTGGAGCATGAGAATGTTTTTATGACGTTGTTTATGCAATCCTTAGTTGATGAAGCTAGAGAATGGTATAAGGGTCTACCTAACCGAAGTATCTCATCATAGGATGATTTCAGAAGGATTTTTAAGGAACAATATGGTGACAAAACTAACCCAGGCTTTTTTGTAAATGAATTCACTAGCATCACAAAGGGGTCAAATGAGCAGATTACAGATTTTAATGCTAGATTCACTAGAGTGTTGACCAAATTGCCACATCACATGAGGCCTAATGAACCTATGTGCATTGTGCTGTACATAAATGCTTTTGATGCCAAAACAACATATGGATTAAGAGATAAGGGTCCTGCTAGTCTCAGGGATGCTTTTAGAATTGCAACAAATATTGAAAATAATAGGAAAGCATCTAGCAAGACAAACAGAAGGGATGATGTAAAGATTCTGCAGAATCCAAATAAGCCTCAAAGCACTCAAGGTAATGCATTTGCCTCTGAGGATAAATTAGATAAATTAACAAATGTTGTTAAGGACCTAAGTTACAGACTTGCTAAGAATGAAAAGGGTATGGGTCCTGTAAGGCAAGTTTACCAGAGACAGGAGAAAAGACCATCATTGCATGATATGCCATACAACACTAATTGGCATAATGGTAAACCCATTCTCCCAAACAATAGTAATAATCAAAGAGCTCAGAGTGTTAAGGAGACTCCTGACCCTTTGAAGAAGGTTGTTAATATTGTTGATGACACCCCTTGGTGCATAATCTATTAGATGCCTCAATCACAATCTCAATGTATGATTGCACAATCCTTGTATGACAATGCTATTGCTTGTGATGAATGTAATGAACCACATTATATGCAGGATGATAGTGTTAATATGTTGTCTACAAATAGTGAGTATTCCTCTTATGATGCTAATGAAAGCACAAGTTGTGTAACTTATGTTTGCCAGCAGATGTCATGTGATGAGGATGATGAAGACAACTATGTTTATGCTCAAGATTCACATATTTTTCTAAATAATTTGAGGAGACCTTTTGATGAAGAAATTAGAGCTCTCATAGCTGTGGCAATAGCTCAGGTCAAAAGCAACTATAACCTTAGAGGTAAGGCTCAGGTTGGTAATTCACATCAACCAAAAGACACTTTTGTTAGTCAGCCGGCGCATAATCATAAAGGGATTGAACCGCATAATACAAAATGGAACAATAATAAGAAAAACTTTAAGCAAAGGGTAGGTCATGATTTTCATAAGTCAGAAAGTGAAGTTCCCCAAGATGAAGACCAAAATAAAAATTCTCTGGTTATGGATGACAATCAAAAGGCCACTAAAATCAAGGTTGGATTAGCTCAAGATAAGAACAAAACCATAGCTCAAGTTACAACTGTTATACAAAATTATGCTCCCTTTGACATAACTCAGGTATTATCCCAGGTAAAGGTCTCTATTCCATTGATGGAGCTAATGAAGGTGGATGTATTCAAAAATAAAATAGTGTCCTTAATTTCAGGAATAGCTTGCCAGGCTGATCAGAATGTTGAAACCCAAAGTAAGAAACAAGCCTTATGTGTTGATAAGGATGAGGTTCCTGAAGTATATTTGGGGGTGACCATGACAAAATGTCCTTCATAGGTTGAACCATTCTATGTCTCCCTTGTTATCAATGGGAAAGTAATAAGGAATTGTATGCTTGACTCAGGAGCATCAATGAACATTATGCCTCTGGCTATCATGCAACGAGTTGGATTGAAAATAGACAAGGCATGTGGAAAGTGCTATGCCATGGATACTAGAGAAGTACCTGTTATTGGAATCATGAAAGATGTGAACTTCACACTGGCAGCATATCCAGAAAAGACCTACAAAATGAACATAATGGTTGTTGACATAAAGCCACAATATGGTATTTTATTATCAAGAAGATGGGCAGCATTGATTGGTGGGAGTATGCAATTAGACCTATCATATTCCATGATCCCAATGAATGGAAAAGATGTTAAGTTGGTCAGAGAGGAAAGGTCACTTGAAACAGTTGAGGATCAAGATTCAGAAGAACACATTTGTTTTGTGGACACTGACTGTGATAATTTCAAAGTTGTCTCAGATGATCAAGGAAGTAAAGAAAAAGACTTTTACATTCAAGAACTTGACCAACAGGTCCTTTGGACTATATACTTTGGTGGAGCTTGTTCAAAAGAAGGTTCTGGTGCTGGAGTTGTGTTCTTGTGTCCAGCGGGTAAGCTTTTGAAATTCTCTTTCTTGTTGAAGTTTGCTTGCACAAATAATATTGCAGAATATGAGGCTCTGTTGTTAGGGCTGAATGTTGCTTTGAAGCATGGGATTAAGATGTTAAAAGTATATGGAGATTCAAAGCTAATTGTTTCCCAAGTGAGAGATAAGTATGCTTCAAAAAATAAAAGATTAAAGCAGTATAAGCATGCTGTGTGGGATACAATTGAATTGTTTGATGCTTTTTCAGTAAATTGGATAGAGAGATCAAAAAATGTCATGGCAGATTTTTTAGCTAATGTAGCCATAAGGCCAAATGTTGAAGTTAAACTTAGACCTGCAGTACCAGATAATGTATGTAGTTGGCAAGTATTTGATGATGATAAGGATTTGCTGAGATTTCTACATTGAATAGATGAATATGAGAACCATGAGATGGATTTTCAAAATTTTGTAGAAGTTGTGGATGGAAAAGAAACTCTTTTGGGGAAAGAGGTAATTCAACTCAAAACAAATAAAATCCCTAGAGGGCTGGTCGCTTTAGAGAGAGCATTTGACAATAGGGACCAATTTGTTACAAAGGCATCTCCTACAAATAAAAATGACTTGGAGGAGATAAACTTGGGGACATCTCATGCCCCCAAAAAGGTATATATTGGCAAACAACTCAAACCACATATCAGGAGTATGCTGATAGCATTATTGAAAAAGTATAAGCATGTTTTTGCATGGTCATATGAGGATCTAAATGCTTATAGAGAAGATTTGTTCCAGCATGAGATTCCTTTGAAGCCTGGGGCTAAGCCATTCAGACAAAAATAGAGACCTATTAACCCAACCTTAGCTCCAAAAATGCAGTAAGAGCTTGTGAAGCTTAGGGAAGCTGGAATAATTATGCCTATCAGACATTCCTCTTGGGTGTCCAACCTTGTCCCGATTAGAAAGAAAAATGGTGACATAAGACTTTGTGTTGATTTCAGAAATTTAAATGTATCTTCTTTGAAGGATAATTATCCATTGCCTAACATGGAGGCTATGCTGCAAAAGGTAACTGGTTGTGAGCTCTTATCCATGATGGATGGATTCTTAGGATACAATCAGGTAAAGGTAAAGGAATCTAAACAATACAAGACTACCTTTACCACTGCATGGGGAACTTATGTATATGTAAGAATGCCATTTGGACTAACAAATGCAGGTGCTACATTTCAAAGAGCCATGGATGTTACTTTTGCAGGATTGATTGACTCAATCTTGGCTGTATACCAGGATGATTTGACTGCCTATTCAAAAAAGGAGGAGCAACATTGCATGCACTTAGACCAAATTTTTGTTAGAGCACTGGAGTATAGCATCTCACTTAACCCAAAGAAGTGTGCTTTTGGGGTAATAGAAGGAAAATTATTGGGGCACATTGTTTCCAAGGAAGGGGTTAGGATTGATCCTAAAAGAGTTGCTGCAATTGACAGAATTTAGATCCCTAAAACAGTGAAAGGCATTCAGTCTTTCTTTGGGCAGATCAACTTTGTTAGAAGATTTGTCCCCAACTTTGCAGAGACTACAAAGGACATTTCTAAGATGCTAAAGAAGGGTGAAATTATCAAATGGGGAGATGAGGCAACTAAATCATTTCAAAATATCAAAAAAGCTATAAAGATGGCTCTTGTATTGAAATCTCTTGATTTTTCTAAGCCATTTCAGTTGTTCTCATTTGCTTCTTTTCATAATATTGCTGCATGTTTATTGCAGAAAAATGAGGATGGTTTTGAGCAGCCTATTGCTTTATTCAGTATGTCATTGTAGGTAGCTGAATTGAAATATGATATCATGGAAAAGAAGGTATATGCATTGGTTAGAGCAGTCAAGAGTTTTAGGCCATATTTAGTAGGCTCTCAGATAGTCGCATATGTGCCCCATGTAACAGTTAAAGATATTTTTACTCAGCAGGAAGTGACAGGAAGAAGATGCAGGTGGATAAACAAGTTGTAAGAGTTCAACATTGAGATACAAATCACTAAACTGGTAAGGGGATAGGGTTTGGCTAAGATGATGACACAGTCAAATCTGAAAGCATGTCAAGTGAATGTAGTTTAGAATGAAATTGTTAATATGTCAGAATCTGAATGGTACAAGGACATCATATATTACTTGCAGAATTTGAATTGTCCTTCCCACTTCAGTGATAGTAAGAAAAGGACCCTAAAGCTACATGCAATCAAATACATAATCCTTCAGGGAGAGTTGTATTAGAAAAATCCTGATGGTGTATTACTTAGGTGTGTGGATAAAAATCAAGCTGAAGATATTCTAAATGACATGCACAAAGGAATGTGTGGTGGACATTACACTGCCAAGACAACGGCCCACAAAATTCTTAGAGCAGGCTATTGGTGGCCTACCCTTTTCTCAGACGCACAAAAGATGGTAAGAAAGTGTGATCCCTGTCAAAGGTTCTCAGGAAAACTAAAGTATGAAGGTGCATTACCCCTTAGAACTGTAACTATGGAGGCACCATTTCAGCAATGGGGAATTGATTTTATAGGGGAAATCTCAGAAAAATCAAGTGGGGGACATAGTTGGATTCTGGTTGCTATCAACTATTTTACCAAATGGGTTGAAGCCATTCCAACTAAGAAAGCTACAAGAAAGGTGGTGATGGATTTTATTTTGGAACACATTATTATCAGATTTGGAGTGCCAGTCAAGGTGATCACAAACAATGCCATGTGCTTCAGATCTGGTGAGTTTGTTGATTTTTGCAATAGTTATGGGATTAACTTGTCATATGTGTCACCATATCACCCACAAGGAAATGGTCAAGCAGAGTCAAGTAACAAGAGCCTCATGAAAATCATCAAAAGAATGGTAGATAAGAGAAAAAGGGCATGGGATTCAAAGTTGAAGATAACACTATGGGCTAACCGGATGACAGTGAAGGAATCAATTGGAAGGTCACCTTTTGAGTTAGTGTATGGTGCACCAACTAAGTTACCTGTGAACAACCTTTTTCTAGTCTATAGATTTATACAAGAAAATGATACAGAGGTTGAGGACTCAATGACTGAAAGGATGAATCAACTGGTTGCATTGGATGAAATCAGAAGAGAGGCACACAAGAAAAATATCAAGAAACAACAGAAGATGAAATATTTGTTTGATAAAAGCACTACAGAAAGGAAGTTTTAGATAAGTGACTTGGTCCTTGTTTGAAATGCAAAGAGCCAAGATAAGGGTAAGCATAATAAATTTGATCTGTTATGGATGGGCCCATATCAAATCAACAATATTCATGGAGAAAATTCCTACTTTCTCCAGGCCCTAAGTGGTGAATTACTGGAACTGCCAGTGCACGGTCAGTTCCTAAAGCCCTATTTTTCATAATTGATCATCCTCTATGCACTTTTGTAAATTAGGTGTAAATAGTTTGTGTGTGCCTTGTATAGTCACTGGTGTTTTGTGTTTTGCTTGGTCTGTCCCGGTGTGGTTCGGTTCTCGCTGCAGCCTTGCACCTGCATGTCCCCAGTTGGAGCCAATGTTACTGCCTGCATAAACATTGAAGTTTTAAGTATTCAAATATGCAGGTACCTTCCCAAAAATCTAAAAAATTTCTAAGTCTTTTGGCCTTTATAGTTGAAGAGTGCAAAAATTCTGTTGTATGCATGTCACTTTATATATACAAGGCTGTTTGTATATACATGCAGGTCAAATGTGCATTGGTGGGTCAAAGAAATTTCAATCAGCTTTCAAAAATGATGAAAAAATTAGTTATGTGCATTTCACAATGCATATCGGGCTTAAAATAGGTGCATATACATTGGGGAATCTGTCGCAGATTCTGGGAATATTCCCTAAATGTATATCAGGTTTGCATGCATATTTGTGTTGTATGTTTGAACATGCAACGACTACATACAAAGGAGCGGACATGCACTTGCTACAGTGCAATGTATAAATGGTCTTGTATGTTCGGTATTATACAAGGTGGTGGAGAAACATTTGGTGGGGTCCGCCTCACATACAAAGGGGTTTGTATCTCACATACAAAGCAAAATGTACAAGGCAAGTGTGCATTCGCCATATGAAAGGAAATTTACAAGGGGCCGACATATAAAGGGTGGGGCCCGCGGACTTACAAGGCAGATTGTATGTTGGTTAGATGCATCGGCGGCGATATATAAGAAGACATATACAAGATAGGTTACAAAGTTGGGGCCCACCGCATGTATATTGTGATTGTCTGTTCACGTATACAAAATGAAGATGCAAAGGTTTAGGTACAAGTTGGACTTCAAGGCGATTGCGATATGCTTCATCATAATTTGAAGTCCGTGGCTTGTATGTATTGTGTGTTGTATGTGCCGATGTGCAAGGGGATATACATACAAGGCCCGGATCTGAATGCAAGTTCAAATTTATTCTATAGTGTCGTGGATTCCACCTTGTATGTAAGTGATTGTATGTATATACAATCTCACTTTCTACTGCACATACAAGGGCGAAAAGGGCAAAATGGATGGCAGAAAAGTCAACGATGGATGCATAGGGTGCTGACATGGCACGATATCATTGGTGGGTGACTTTTCAACATGTTTTGATGCCATTAATCTCAATGATAGGAGAATAAGATCAACGGCTGTGTTTTAAACCATCAGCAAAGGATTTTCTTGTGCATATGCAACCATTTTTGGGTTGGAAAAGTTCTAAGGCTTGCAGGCCGTTGCACTCCAGGAAGCAGGTAGGTGAGTCATTATTAGCTATTTGCAGAGACATGGTCTATGGAGTTGATGGGCTAACTACCAGATTTATGAGGAAAATCTGCGAGCGGCGGCACATCTCCCGAGCTCAACTATTTTTCTTTCCTGTTCTGCCTGTGCTTTTAATGTTTTGGGTGCCATTTTTGGTGCAGTGTATTTGGTAGAAATTTTGAATTGCCATGCAATTAATTTGCCGAGTACAAGTTCATGCTTTATAAGAAAATTGTGCTACTCATTTTTAGGTTGTTGAAAACTGGAGAAATTTTGGTGCTGTAATAAAATACAACTTCGTTGGTGGCTCTGTTTTGTGCCTTATGAGTTTATGAGTTGCATGTTGAATGTTTTACGTATAGAATTCATTAGTTTCATGTTGATTTAAATGAGTAATGCTTCATTGCATGTATTCTGTTATTTGTCTCTAAGTTGAATGTGTTCTTCTTCTGAATCTAAACAACTAAGGGATGTTTGAGATTCTAGAATATGGGTTTGCTATGTTGAATGCTTGATCTTTTACTTCTGCTCAAGGAGTAGATTAAAGGTTTTGGTTTAAGTGTTGGGAAGAATATATTGCAGTAAGGATGTTTGTAAGCAGAGGTAACTGAATACTTATTCTTGGGCAGTGTCTGTAAGGCAGACATTACAAAACCCCCTTGAAATCTGATTATTGCATTAAGTCTATGGTAAACATTCACATATATATATCTATTGACTCCGAGCCCTGGATAGGCACCAGTCTGGTCTTGTATTGAGGTTACACCCAAGGTCCCAGTCTTGCATCCAAGTACCCAAAAAATCAAATTCATACTTCAAATACAAACTTTTAGGACATTTAGAAGTAGTTTTAGGACCAAAATCCTCTGATTCACAACTAAGCATAGGCCCAAAGCTAGCCCCTTTGCACTTATTTCACAATTTTGGTCTGCATAAGAGAGGATTTATCTGCTTTGTGTCAACATCCCACCAAGTTAATAAGCATATTTCATGGATGTTGAATAGGGAATACCCCCTTGGTTTTGTAGAGCCTAAAGAAGAGGAGGAGATATTTATAGAGTCTATCTCTTGTACTGTTGGCCGCTAGCCCAGAAATCCTGTTGATCATTGATGGCTACCTTGTAGGGATAACTAGGAATAAGCATCCAGTCGGATTGAGAAGCAATAGGGCCTATTCGTTATAGAAGCATATGATCTCCCATTATGTGGCATACCTACCATTCTGCCATCTCTTGCTGGTGAACCATTTGTTTTCATATTACCCAAAGCTTGAGTCATTAACTGCACCATTTGATTTTGAGTAGCCACCTTTTGTTCCAAGTTCCTATTTGTTCATTATTGTTCCCTCAAACATTTATCCATATCATTCCCTAGTGGACTTCCAACTCTTCTATTTCCATCTAGTTTTGCAATCCTTCTATAGTGTTGACTGAATGGAGTTTGATCTCATGTTGTATGCATAGCAACTAACCTCTGAACATGTCAATCTTTTCACTCATAACACTCAGATAAGAATTGAGTTAAATCACAACCTGATGTATGTGGATTTCACTACAAATCTTATGCACAAAATGCTATTAGAATAAGGCTTGACTTTCATCAATGCAATTGTACCCTACATGATAGCAAGATCCAAGCTCTGATACCACTGTAATGTCTCATTCGAGGTTTGAAGCATTTTTTTCTAAATATTACAAATTTGAAACTAAACCCTAGGACTAAAATTTGATTCCTTCTTGTACTATTGTATTACAAGTTGCCAATCATGTAAAATGAACAACAAAATCCAATAATAGATGATGACAACCTTTGAATTTGAATTATAATCAAGGAATGTAGATTACAATGATAATCAATGAATGATGAGTTAACTCAGATCTAGCTGTTACAAATCAGACTTGCTTATGGTTCAATACCTCAACAATATGGATTAATAATAGCCAAATACAACTTTCCTATAGTATTGTTATGCTAAAACTAAAGTAATACATACCATGGATGATGACCAATGGACCAAATTACAACACAATGATGGTAGAAGTCTACTGTAGAGAACTAAAAATACTGATTGCAGTCTACAAGTATGGTGATGCAAGCTGTTTGCTGCCTAGATTGATACCACACAGCAGATCGCCACCTCCAAGGATCACCTAATATGGAATTTAGCAATGAAGATACCACTCAACAAATTCCTCCAATGTTGATCACTCTATTCCAAGGTTGATCGATGATATTATGATCCTCTATGAATGCAATAATGCTAGTTGCTACCTCCAACAGATCTACCACAGTTCATTCTCTCCTTAGATGGTGAATGAGGTGTTAAGGACTCCACATGCAAACCAATATTTGGCTGAACTCTTCCTAGACCTAGTGCTCATAGTAGTGATGCAAAGTATCTTCAAAGAGAGGGCAACAAGTATGGTATGGACTAATGTAAGGTGTTGATTCCAATTTGAGATAAATGTTATCACTTAGAATTGCACCCTTCTTGGAGACAGTCTGTTAGGTCTCAAAAATGTAGGTTTCAAACCCTAAGAGGTTGCCAAGCTCTCTTATTGCTTTTGGCTAATGAAACATGGCTTATATGATTGAAAGCCCCCTTCTCTTTAGGTTCTGCCAAACCTAGGTGGGTATACCTCAATAGTTAATGCAGATTTGTATGACCTTAGTGATCTACTCACATTGGCATGTAAGTGTGAGATGGATATAAGGCTGAAAGTTATTCCTAATGCTAATGTTTGAAGTTTGAAAACATGAATAAGGTTTCGAAATGTTGTTTTGTAATGACCAGTGCCTAATTCTATTGGGTTAATGGGGTCAAGAATTGTAGATTTATAGATTTATCTTATTTGGCTTAACTCTTACTACCTGACAACTTTTGAATGTTCACACTTTGTGCAAATGTGCAAAATTATTGGTTATTAGATTCTTCTTTAAAATCCAATTGATATATCTCCAAGCTACTATGGTTGTCTGAAGGGAATTTAATTCTACTTTGAAGGAAACCAACTAAAATGATTTATTTAGAGGATTTAACTCAGGGCAGAGACCAATAAATGTGAATCATTCAGATGGACTTAATCAACTTCATATAGAAACCAGTCAAGCATACCACACAGAGACAACAAATGTGCCTTGATAAATCCAATTGATTTAAATAACTAGAAAAATTCAATGTGGAGACAGTGAAACAACTCATAAGATTGAATATCAACAAAATAGTAGAACACCATAGATATATCCACAGATTTAAACCATCTTTGCCATTATATTATTAAAATATCATAAGAGTTCTATATTTTGCTTTTGCAAATATGACTGAAAGATATATTATAGTATATAATAATCATCTTGTGAATGATGATGTGTAAATTGGGCCTTGGTTTCCCTTATATATATGGGAAGGAAACAAGCTTCAAGTCAAAACAATCTGACTATTCATGGATTGCACCTTTTCACATAACTAAAACATAACTAAGAAATAGATAATATGAGCATAAGATTTTGACTAAGACCTGCATAGGTTGATCATTGTAGAGCATTTGTGACTGCTAGCTTGGTAAGATCTTCCCCTCCAATGTTATAGTATCTGATGAAATGTGCTTTGCCTATCGTTATTGCTAAAGCAATACATCGATCTATATATTGCAAAATATAGATAAAATTTCATTCTTGCTTTCCCTGACCCCTTCATGCTACTCTGGTTCCTACTCGTGGGATGCTCTGTACAATTGAAATTCATATGCAATTGTGTATTGAAAATGCTTCTTTTATTCCTTTTGAAATTTGGTATCCCCTTTATGCACTTCTAATTTCTTCTCTTTCGTTTTGCATATTTCCTTGTATATGTCTTTTGTATATCTTATGCAATCACAATAGCATACACATGTGAACTTCATTGGGTTTATGAACTAGATTGAAATTGCCTTCGAATCTGCCTTTGTATACATTTCCATTTGTATTACCCTTTTTGCATATTGTATACATGTACTTTTAAACATGTAGCCTCGATGTTAACTTTTCACTTTTCGTTATGCATATTTTTATTTCACCATTTTAATCATTAACATTTGCCATTGCACCTTCTCTTTTTTGCATATTGAATACATGCATCATAATATACAACCACAGATTTCACCTAAAGTTCTCAAAATTTAACTATCTCATCGGGTCGAGACTTGTATCTACATTTTAGATACAAACAATTATACATGCAAAGATACATATAAATAACCCTTCACTCCCATTTTTGGAACTCAAATGGATTTTCTTTTTGGGTCCACCTATGCATATGTATAAGAAAGTTTGATACTCACAATGTATGCACATGAGGTAACCATGACTTTATACACTAACTTTGAATTCCTTCTGACATCCGCCAATGTATATTGTGAATTTGTATCTTAAATACATGTGTTGTAAGATAAGTGCGGATTTTTACCATTATGAAGTTCACAATAAAATGCAACTAGAATCGTATGTTTGGTGCATTTCTGGTTGTGGTGAGGCACACTTGTTTCTTTGTATATGCATCTTTGGTATTTGTGTATTTGTATATGCATTTTTCATTATTTGTACCTTTACGCATTTGTATGTTTTGTATCTGCGTGCTTTATGCATTTGTATATTCTGTACTTGCATGTTGGTGTTTACATGTTTTTACATGTCTTTGCTTTTGCATCTTTTATACATACAAATAAATATACAAAACTTTCGACCATTCACTTTTGCATCTAAAGTCTTGCATGTACTTTGACCAATATGCACTTTTGTCTCTAAGGATTTTAAATACATGTTTCGGATGTGATGTTGTATCTTAGAGCATGGTCAAACTTTGACGGGCATGTATCTTAAGTGCTGACTTGCATTTGTATCTACCTATTGCATGTTTTATACATTCTGAAACATACAAACACGGATGCAACTCTTGCATTATAAAGCAAATTTAATTTTTTTCAGGTTTGGTATGTATATGAAGGCTTTCAAGGCCCGTGATGCACATGTGATTGTATGCATTATGCAAATGCACTTTGACTTAGATACAATTTGACCAATATATAGTTTGACTTTCGCTGACTTGGTCATAACTTTTGAAAAACAAGGAATTTTTAGAAAATTCAAAAAGCAACCCTAACTCATTTTCAAAGTTGATTCCAATGATTACACCCACTTGCCATGAAACACATGTAATCTTAAGTTTGACACATCTAGGACATTTTACATAAAATTTTAAGGTTCCAACATAGTCCAAGCATTCTAATGACACAATGGGAATGATCTCAAGGTGTGGGACCTTGCAGACGAGATCATACCTCTAGAGAAGGTTGGTTCCTTTTTCTGAGCTTAAGGCTCAGAGAAATAGACTAAACCTACACTAATGATCACCAGGGAAAAAGGTTAGAGGGAAATAGAAAGGGAAAATGTGATGCACCAAGATTTAGTGTGTTGGATTGCACTGACATAACATAGTAATGATCTCAAACACCGAAGGGGAATCACATAGATTCAAAGGAATTCAAGCAGAGGTTAGAGCAAAAAGATGAAAGTATGAAAGGGACCATTTTATCCATAATACACAACTTATATCTATCAAATAAACACAGTGCAAGAACAATGAGGGAGGTAAGATTCAGTTTATATTGATCATAGAGGTCAAATAACCATTAAGAAGCAAAATAATTTCTTGCAAAATAAGGTACAAAATAATTGATTACATTCATTGGTGAACCACAATAGAAGACATCAAAGGACTAGTTGTAGGCACAATGTATCAAATTCTACTAGTTCTTATAATCACATTACAATGCTTGAAACAACAAATTACCTGGCAACATAATAGCCCATAACAATAACCAACAACAACAACCCAAAACATGCATATATAGCTTTTACAATCGTACTATAGCAGCAATAGCATGGGAGGTGAGAAGTCAACAAGATGGGATGTTGACCATGCTACATTAACTTGAACTAGCATCCTTGGAGCACACCCACATGGCTTTGCCAAGGAAATTTGTTGAAATAGGAGGTTCACCCATGCTATGGGTACAAGAAATTCAATGCAGATGTGGAACAATGGCACAGGGAAGTGGGAAGACCATCTGTTGCATGAAAACAGGCCCTAACGAAGCATTAATGGCGACTAGGAGGGTCACTGGCCAGTCAAATCATGCTTTCTCTATGAAGAAAGAAGTTGTTAGAGTTTCAGAGTTCAGACCTTTGGCCCACCACCCTATTGCTTGCAGAAGAAAGGGCAAGGAAGGAAAAAACCCCGCGCTCCACCTTTTATACTTAGAAGATTTTTACCTTAGTAGAGATCGGACCATCAATGTTCCATCTTTTGGCCTTGGGGTGCCATGTGTCACCTTTCCGTGATTCCGTCGTAACCTTTTTGTTTAATAAAATAATCTCGTAGAATGGCAGAAATCTTGAGAATCTTTGAGAGCGGTGAGGTTCAAAGTTTAGACCTTTGGCCTCCCTCCTTCCAAAGAAAGGAAGAGGGAAGATAAAAACCCTAAAGTCTGAAACTCCAAAACACTTAAAAATAATTGTAATGAAAAAGAGAGGAACTCAGACCCCTGAACCTTTCCTCCTGGATGGTGTCACCACCACCTATCCTCATTCTGTGGTTCCACATCACTTTTTCCTTAATAAAATAACCCCCTGCAGAATAGAAAAAACACGCCACGTAGCCCATTGGGAGTCAACCGTCAGACCTTCGACCTTTGACCTTTTATGAAGAAGATGGAATGCAAAAAGCCCAAACTCTGACCTCCGGTGATACATAAAGATTTACTTGGCGGAACTTGACAAATGACCCTCAACGTTCAACCTTCCAAGAGGGAAGGTGGAAGAGCAAAACTCTAAAGTTTGACAATGAAACAGTTACTAGATTTCTGCAAAGGTAAAGAGTCAGAGTTTGGCCCTTAGGCCTTCTACCTTCTGAAGGAAGGAAGGCAAAAGGAGAGAACTCCAAACTCCAGTGATATAACACTTAGAGCACTTTTGCAATGAGAAAAAGGGCAGAGTTTGGGACTTTGGGCTTTGGCATGGTGAAGAGGTGAAGCCCAAACTTTGACATCCTAACTAGGTAGAAAAACATAAGGAAAACTCTAAGTTTTCTGAGACTTAATCATTTTTTGATGTTTTTGCTTGCATCCTCAGAAGGGGAAACACCGA
The DNA here is from genome assembly GCA_027924645.1 of Cunninghamia lanceolata. Lineage (NCBI taxonomy): Eukaryota > Viridiplantae > Streptophyta > Pinopsida > Cupressales > Cupressaceae > Cunninghamia > Cunninghamia lanceolata. Next base: position 3,866,441 of record BSBN01000771.1, read on the forward strand.
GATCCCATGGATCTTAGAGTATTTGGCCAAGGGGGAAAAATAGGATAACAATAAACATAGATGCATATAAATCTCCTTATGCCATGAATTTGATATGAGTTAATGTTCAAATGGTGCATTTAAGAATGCAATGGTTAATCTCCTCAAATCGGCACTCAACCTATGATATTCAATCTTTAATGAAATCACTAGCACAAACTCAATGAATCTACAACAATGGTCTTTGACCAAAATTTGAAGATGAATCTATGAATCTTGAACAAATCTTCAATGAAGTCCAATTGTGAACTCCGTGTGAATCTGCCTCCAAGTGTGATTGGGTTTTTGTCCAACACACAACTCCGCAAGGTTTTTCATCCTTGGAAGATCAAACAACAAATGTCAAGCATAAATGCGTAAGTTTGCCAAAGTATTCATGGTGTTGAAATGAGCTCTGTCAACCTTCTTTTATACTTGGTTCTTCTTTTCATTCTAGCATAGCCAACAAATTCAAATTAAAGATTTGAATTACAATTTTCCTCCAATGTTGGTCAAACCAATATTTTATTTTATTTATTATTTTTTTTTGTTTTCTCCAAAGTGAGCGCTTCTCTAGGAAATAATAAAATATTATTATTTAATTTCTTCTCCTCCAAAGTGGGCACTCAAATTAAATAATAGTAAAATAATATTATTTTATTTATTTAATTATTTTTCTCCTTCCTTGGTGCCATCATTAAATAATAATAAAATATTATTATTTAATTATTCTCTTTTGATAATCAATGCGAAATTGCATTAATTTATTTATTCATCTTTGCCAGTGTAATTAGCTGAGCCAATGTTATGTTCTCCAAGCCTTTGAACAACATTATATTTTCCAAGCCTTAGCTCAACTAGAATATTCCCTTGTTTTGATGAATTTGCCCGCAGGAATGATGATAGGCTAACTCCATTCTCTGTTCAGTGATCATGCCAAAAATGGGGACATTATAGTATCACATATTTTGGTGTACCCAATATGAAAATCAAATACTTCTAAACAAGCTCTCTCATTTATCATTTCTTTCATTTTTCCCACTTTTCTCTCTTTGTCATCCCATTTATTATATGGTACCGAGTATGTGCACAAAGTTGGGGGGAAAAAAGTGACCAAATTTTTTTTAAAGAAAAATATGACATAATGCTAGGACTTTACAACATGCTAGCATTATGGCTCAAAAATCCCAAGACATAAGGCTAGCATGTTATAATGCACTTGTGTTATAATTGCCTTAAAAACACACAAAATTCTTAGTGTGCATTTTGTTTTTTAAATTTATAACATGTGCAAATTATAATGTGCATGTATTTCATTTGAAATTCTTTGGAAGCCCACCCTTAGGCTTGGAATTTTACTTGGATATCTAAGCCAAATGGTTGGACCTAAATGTAAGGTGCACAAAGATGTGTTTTCCATAAAACATAAAAAAATAAGCAAATGTTGAGTGTGCTCTCCATCAAGTTTACATATTTTTGTTAGGAAAGGTGTCTCAACCTTTCTCCTAATGTTAAATTACAAAAAGTGCAATTTTCAAGTTATAAAATAGTAAAACTCAATTTCTAGGCTATAGAGTTATGTTTTTCCAAATTAAAAATTTTGGGTTGTTTACCATGGGTTCCTTGGTGCCCATCACTTGGACCTCTTTGACCCTTACAATTTTGTAAAAAGGCCCAATCAACCTCTTAGACCAAAAGTTATGGCATCCAAAAGTTGGACATTTTACATTGAAACTATAAAATCTATTAGAGTAATAGGTTAATTACTTAATTAATTTAATCATATTGATTAATTAATTAAGTCACCTTCACTTTATTTTTCACTTAAGCTAAACTTAGGCACTTTATTATTTAATAATTCTTTTATTAAATCCTAGGGTTCACTTTAGGGTTTTGATCTCCTTTCTTAAGGATTGATCTCTTTGTAATTATTCATTCTTGTTTATACAATTTTACTCTTGGCTTGCAGAGCAATATCTTTGTGTTGTTCGAATCTCTTCTACGTGATAGGTTATTTTGCTTGCAAGTGATCACTGGGTTCTGTGAGGTTGGTTTTTCCAACTTTAACATGGTATCAGAGCTTTAGATTTGCAGCTTCCTATTTGTCTTTTGAGGGATTCAAGCCTTGAAAGAGTATTTTAGTGCATCTTGAGTCATTTTTTATCCCACCATTGCATTCAAAGTGCTAGAAATAGTCAAGATTGGCCTTTGTTTCGTCAATTTTAGACTCACGGGCTCATATTTGCAAGGGTTACAAAGGTTGCTTTTTTTTCTTAGATCTAGAGGGTGCCTACATTTTCAGCCCAAACGGACCTAACCGTTGCGTCTGGAGTGACCCAAAACCTATAAATTGACTTTAAATTTGTTAAATTTGGCCTCCGTGACCTTTGAGGCAATTTTTTTTTGCTAGGCAGTTCGTACGGCCTGCCTAGCATGCAGTACAAGTGTACCTGCAAGGTACACAGAGGACCTTGGGAAGTCTGCCCATTTTTCATAGGGTGCTGGTAGCGTACCTGCATGGGGTTCTAAATAATGCCACCCCTTTACATATGGCATGGCCTTTCTTTTAAAAGCCTTTGAATTCTTTATTAAAAAAAAATAAGAACTTTTTTCCAAAAAAAATATATAAAATCACCTCTCCTCCAAGCGCATGCATTATGAGCTTTTAGTGGTGTTTTTAAAACAATCAGCCAAATCTGGCATTTCTTTAAATTTGGAGACATTTTGCCATTTTTACCAGGAGAAGGTCCCTTTTGCCCTAATTTTGCCCTATAGAGGTATTAGTGTTCCTTTTGCCATAACTTGGGCAAACAGAGTTAGATTTTTGCAAAAAAATAGGCGTTGGAAAGCTGGTTCCGAGCCCGATCTAGTGGCATAGGTGATTTTTTTTGGTTTTGTTTTTTAACTACCTTTTTTCTAGTCAAAGTCAGATTATCATTTTCATGCTTCTGGGGGTTTAACTGTTGCATACGACCTCTGTTTTTTGCATATGAATAGGCGTTGGAAAGGTCTTACAGTGCTCTTTCTAGATCTGCAGAGTATTTCATCAAAAAATTCACCAAGTACACAAAGAATAGTCTGAAGTGATTTTTTATTTTTCAAGCTTTCTAGCTGTTAGTAATAATTTATGTTTGGAGTTTCAAGTCAGGTCTCTTCCCTAAAAATCCAAAAAAGGTTCTAAGTCTTTGGGCCTCCTCAACATTTTTCAACATCAGCATCATATTTTCTTTGGAGGAGGTTATCATCATCATCATATTTCCAGTCATCACCCTATTGTTTCTCGCGGCGGTCATCATCATATTTTCTGCCTGCCTAATCTTTCGCCGGGGTGATATTTTAACATCGGGTGATCTTAGTTAAGATCATCTTGATGATGTTGCTGCAAGGTTCTAAGTATGACCCGATATTCATCAGGGTCATCATATTTGAACATCAGGTGATCTTTGTTAAGATCATCCTGATGTTGTCTTATCACTTCATTTTATGATCGTTGTTTTCTCACCCTGATGATGTTGACATCATTCTTATGTCAGGGTGATATCCGCTTTTCTGCCTGTCTGCAGCATGATATTTCCGAAGGGAGATATTCACCTGTCGGCTTCATGCATTGTCTAGTGGGGGGTGATCATTTCAAATATCCATCATATTCATATATCACCCCGATCTTATAGTGGAGCTACAGTGCAGCATGATTTTTGCGCATCAAGATGATATTTCCAAATATCTAGTTATCTTCCGAATATCATCCTGATGCCGGCATGATTGTGACGTCATCAGGGTCCAGGGGGTCATATTTTAACATCAGTCATTTTATGGAGATCCCCCGATGTTGCAAATATGACGATGACGTCATCTGGATATGAGGAGGTGCGCGATGGGTAGATATGCTGATGACGTCAGTATGATATGATGATGATGTCATCCAGATCCAATGGGGTCATGCTTCAAGTTTTCAATATGACCTGATATTGTAATGTGATGATGATATCATCAGGATTTTTGTGGACATGAAAGATTTTCATCGGCCAGACATTTGATATCGGCCAAGCAGGAGGATTTTCTTTCGATGCATTAGGTTGTGCCGATGAAGGCGATTATCATGCAGATGATGAGGTTGGTTGTCAGGGTGATATTTTGAGTATCTGGATATCATGTTGGAGGATGATGATGATGAAAGCTTATACTAGTGTCGTCGGGAGCAAAAGCACCGACATCATATATGCTCATGACCTAGTATATAAAGTGTTAAGGAGGTTGCCGCGGGGTGCATGTGGGATAATTAGATCCTGCATAATCTGAAATATTAGGATGAGGTATTTTGGCAGGAAAGGTTTGCGATGCATAGTATTATGCATTTCCCAAGGCCGCGGGTTGGTGCGCCATTAATGGCGGTTGTTGCAGAAGTATGGGCGATGGCATGGACGGATCTAGTACCCGATTGAAGTTGTACATCCACGGGCGGCGGCACAAGGCTCGAGATCTCTTCCTGTCTCCTCTCCCACCTACTACATTGAATGTTTGAGCGCCATTTTCTCAATGTATTGTATCTGGCAAATTTTTGGCCTCCCTTGTAATTAATTTGCTGGGTACATTTTCTGGCTATTTAAGCAGACTGTGTGACCCATTTTTAGGTTGTTGAAGACTTGGGCATTCTTTTGTGTAAATAATGAAGAACAGGCATGATCTTGGCTATTCTATCCTATTTTGGAGTTTATGAGTTGTAGCATGAGTGTATTTTGCACATATTTCAGTTTCAATGTTGATTTTATATGAGAAATGCTTCATTGCATGTGTTTATCTGCTTGTCTCCATTTGCTGCATGTTATTCTCCTTCTTTTGAATCTAGTTGCTAAGGGTTTCTCAGGTTCTAGGATATGGTTTTCTATATCACATGTTTGATCTCTAACTTCCATTCAAGGAGTGGATTAAATTGTTTTAGGTTGAGCATGGGGAAGGTTGCATGTCAGCAGGGATATCTGTAAGTAGAGGTAGTTAAATACCCATTCTTGGGTGATGTTTGTAAGACAAGCATCAAGTCCAACCCCCTGAAACTTGAGTGAAAGTTGCAAACCATCTGCTGTATACGTCTAGTTGACTCCCTTGCCCAATGGATAGGCACCAATCTGTTTCTGGGTCAGTAGTTATGAGCCAAAACCCCTTGTCTTGCATCCAGGACATTATGTCCACCCATCTCATCACTTCCACCTATTAGTTGTAGGAGTAGGATTAGGACCTCTGCATACTCTCATACCCAACCAGACACATATGTCCAAGAATGTTGGCAACCTTGTGATCTATCATGCAGATCTTGGTCCACACATGAGAGTATTCTGCCTGTTGTTGTCAAGCTAAATCTTTCTGTCATTGAGCTAGTCAATGTTATATCTTTTGTCATAGGGATACCCCCCTTAGTGCGGCAGAACCAGAAGTGAAGGGGAGGCAGCTCACGCAACCTCCTGTATTAGTTGGCTGAATCTGCCTGTGCATTAGAAGTGGCAAACCCTAATGCTAATTCAGAAGAAAAACCAACAAAATGGTGACTTTGCTAGGGAGTTGATTTAACAGAATATATCTGTGTGCCCATCCAAGTCACTAACAAAATGATGCTCTGCTGGTGGAATGAACCTGGAAAGTAGCTTTCAGCTATTGTAAATTTTGTCCTCTCTGGAGAGGTGGCGACTCTGCAAAAAGATCTGAATGCACATGAAAGATAGATGTATGTGATGTGACATAGATGTTCATATTTCTGCATCTGGATGAGAAAAGGTACCTAGCTTCCTCCCCTTTATATTTGTTGTTTACTGCATAAGTTATATGCCAGGGGAAGCCTTAGGTCTTAGGCAGACAAAGGATGTCTAAGATGGAAAGTTTTATGAATCCAATTATGTTTTATCCCATACTCAGTCAGGAAGGGAGTGATTTGTTCGATAAAAGAATAGAAGAGATAAAAAATAGGTTGATATTCTTAGAGGCTAGGTAGGCCCAGTTAAAAAGTAGTAACTCTATTGTGTCTGCCAGTCAGAAGGCTAAACCTCTTCTCAGCCCTCTTGATCCTCAGTATGACCTTGAGATCATGGCATCATGTGAAGACAAAAGTGAAAATGAAAAGATATCAGTTGAGGATGCCATTGAAAGGATCAATGATGAATCCCATTGCAAGGTTGAGGTGTCTGGTTCTGAAAATACTGATGTGGTTGTGGACAACAATGAGCAACTATTTGAATGGGTTTGTGGAGATAATTGTGAACTGTGCTCAGGACAGAGAAGAAGTAAGCAAATAGGCTAAGACTCCTCCACAAAATGAATCCATTGGTGATGAAGATGCATGTTCTGCTGCCCATGAACCAGTGGCATACTATGATGAAACTGATGCACCTGGATCACCCATTTATGACACATGTGGTGATGAGGATCTGTCTAAGTATGGTGAGGATCTAGACATTATTTTTGGTTTGGATTTTGTTTCTCATCCTAATGAAAAAGAAACCCACATACATCAGGTAAGTGATTGTAAAAATGTGCCTGATTGTACAGAGGTGTCAGAGCCTGATCTTTTCTAGCCTGGTGTACCAGATGGTTGTGTACATGTTGTGCACAATTGTGAATTTGAAAGCTTTTCTTTTGATGTGCCAGCATATGAAATGAGCCCTGATCTTCCTAGCTGTGTGGTGGACTCTGAGTGTTTCCTATTTTTAGTCCAGCTAGGAGATCATGTTGCAATGCATGATGATGATACTGATGAGAACATGTGTTATTTTTCATTTGAGTATGCATTGCTTGATGAACACTGCATCCACTTGTTACAGGATGCTGAAGGTTATTTGCACAGGGATAATAGTGACAAGCTAAATCAGAGGGTTGAATGTGTAGATGGCAAGATTTGTTTGTGGGCAGGTCCTAATAATATCTCCAGGCTTGACCCAGTGCATGCAGATGAAAACAAGATATTTGACAAAGGGAGATACAGGTTTTTCTTTTCTTTGGTGATGCAGATTGGTGCAAGTTTGACTCTGTGCCCAATGGATAAGGGACTGGTCTGCATCCTAGAGATCTGAGGTTCTCGCCATGCCTACAAGAGGCATGCGTCCCCAATCAGAGCCAATGTTAGTAATAATTTATGTTTGGGGTTTCACGTCAGGTCTCTTCCCTAAAAATCCAAAAAAGGTTCTAAGTCTTTCGGCCTCCTCAACATTTTTCAACATCAGCATCATATTTTCTTTGGAGGAGGTCATCATCATCATCATATTTCTAGTCATCACCCTATTGTTTCTCGCGGGGGTCATCATCATATTTTCTGCCTGCCTGATCTTTCGTCGGGGTGATATTTTAACATCGGGTGATCTTAGTTAAGATCATCCTGATGATGTTGCTGCAAGGTTCTAAGTATGAGCTGATATTCATTAGGGTCATCATATTTGAACATCGGGTGATCTTTGTTAAGATCATCTTGATGTTGTCTTATCACTTCATTTTATGATCGTTGTTTTCTCACCCTGATGATGTTGACATCATTCTTATGTCAGGGTGATATCCGCTTTTCTGCCTGTCTGCAACATGATATTTCCGAAGGGAGATATCTGCCTGTCAGCTTCATGCATTGTCTACTGGGGGGTGATCATTTCAAATATCTGTCATATTCATATATCACCCCGATCTTATAGTGGAGCTATAGTGTAGCATGATTTTTACGCATCAGGATGATATTTCCAAATATCCGGTTATCTTTCGAATATCATCCTGATGCCGGCATGATGGTGATGTCATCAGGGTCCGGGGGGTCATATTTTAACATTAGTCATTTTATGGAGATCCCCCGATGTTGCGAATATGATGATGACGTCATCCGGATATGAGGAGGTGCGCGATGGGCAGATATGCTGATGACGTCAGCAGGATATGATGATGATGTCATCCAGATCTGACGGGGTCATGCTTCAAGTTTTCAATATGACTCGATATTGTAATGTGATGATGATGTCATCAGGATTTTTGTGGACATGAAGGATTTTCATCGCCCAGACATTTGATATCGGCCAAGCAGGCGGATTTTCTTCTGATGCATCAGGTTGTGCCGATGAAGGTGATTATCATGCAGATGATGAGGTTGGTCGTCAGGGTGATATTTTGAGTATCTAGATATCATGCTGGAGGATGATGATGATGAAGGCTTATGCTAGTGTCGTCGGGAGCAAAAGCACCGACATCAAATATGCTCACGACCTAGTATATAAAGTGTTAAGGAGGTTGCCGCGGGGTGCATGTGGGATAATTAGATCCTGCATAATTTGAAATATCAAGATGAGGTATTTTGGCAGGAAAGGTTTGCGATGCATAGTATTCTACATTTCCTAAGGCTGAGGGTTAGTGCACCATTAATGGCGGTTGTTGCAGAGGTATGGGCGATGGCGTGGATGGATCTAGTACCCGATTAAAGTTGTACATCCACAGGCGGTGACGCAAGGCTCGAGATCTCTTCCTGTCTCCTCTCCCACCTACTGCATTGAATGTTTGAGTGCCATTTTCTCAATGTATTGTATCTGGCAAATTTTTGGCCTCCCTTGTAATTAATTTAGTGGGTACATTTTCTGGCTATTTAAGCAGACTGTGTGACCCTTTTTTAGGTTGTTGAAGACTTGGGCATTATTTTGTGTAAATAATGATGAACAGGGCATGATCCTAGCTGTTCTATCCCATTTTGGAGTTTATGAGTTGCAGCATGAGTGTATTTTGCACATATTTTAGTTTCAGTGTTGATTTTATATGAGAAATGCTTCATTGCATGTGTTTATCTGCTTGTCTCCATTTGCTGCATGTTATTCTCCTTCTTTTGAATCTGGTTGCTAAGGGTTTCTTAGGTTCTAGGATATGGTTTTCTGTATCACATGTTTGATCTCTAACTTCCATTCAAGGAGTGGATTAAATTGTTTTAGATTGAGCATGGGGAAGGTTGCATGTCAGCAGGGATATCTGTAAGTAGAGGCAGTTAAATACCCATTCTTGGGTGATGTTTGTAAGGCAAGCATCAAGTCCAACCCCCTGAAACTTGAGTGAAAGTTGCAAACCATCTGCTGTATACGTCTAGTTGACTCCTTGCCCAATGAATAGGCACCAATCTATTTCTGGGTCAGTAGTTATGAGCCAAAACCCCTTGTCTTGCATCCAGGACATTATGTCCACCCATCTCATCACTTCCACCTATTAGTTGTAGGAGTAGGATTAGGACCCCTACATACTCTCATACCCAACCAGACACATATGTCTAAGAATGTTGCCAACCTTGTGATCTATCATGCAGATCTTGGTCCACACATGAGAGTATTCTGCCTGTTGTTGTCAAGCTAAATCTTTCTGTCATTGAGCTAGTCAATGTTACATCTTTTGTCATAGGGATACCCCCCTTGGTGCGGCAGAACCAGAAGTGAAGGGGAGGCAGCTCACGCAACCTCCTATATTAGTTGGCTGAATCTGCCTGTGCATTAGAAGTGGCAAACCCTAATGCTGATTCAGAAGAAAAACCAACAGCAGCTTTCAAAATTGTATTGGGGTTTGGTTTTTTGTGTTGTGGGGGGTATTTTTTTCTTGCTTTTTGTATATACACATCATAAATCAAAAACCTCTATCATTAAACACATTTCAAAAACTCAAACATCATGGTGGACACCTCATCATTCGACCATCTTTCCCCACACAATTATCACACCTGGAAGGTACATATGACCCGACTTCTCATGTCAAAGGGGTTATGGTCCTGTTTGGATGAGATTTAGCCTCAGTTGCAATGTCAGTTTGAGATTTTGCAGCATAGAAACAAAATGGATGAGGCCATGGGTTTGGTATCGTTGCATGTTTCAGACAGTCTTTTATTTCACCTTGAGAGTTGCACAACTCCTCGGGCAATGTGCACAAAATTCAATGATCTATTGGGCACCATCAATGAGTTCAGAGCACTTCAGATTGAGGTAGAATTAACTTCTTTGGTACCTGATTCCTTTCCATCTATTAAGGATTTCTTGATGAAATTCAAATCACTCAGATCACTTTTGCAGAGTTGTGGCAAGACCAAAACTGACACCAAGAGTATTTACCTGATTCTATCTAAGCTTCAAGGCTCATTTCATATATTCTTTTCTACATTCTATTCCACCATGGATGCTTTGGGTCCACGATTTACCATGCCTACCTTTGAGGTTTTTTGCGATTGGTTGACTCATGAGCAGGCCAAGCTATCACAGTTGGATGCTCTCATAGGATCCAAGAACCAAGCCTTGGTAGCTTAGACATCTAAGGGGAAGTAGAAACAGAAACTAAAGCCCAAGTCAGATTCAATAGGTAGTGAGAGTTCCTCCAAGCCACCTCCTAAGTTAGGTTCCAAACCACACTCTAATCCTAAGCAGGGTAAGTCTTCTAAGTCTGGTGAGTCTTCCTCCAAGACTAAGAAGAAATCAAGTGATCCTTGCAGTTTTTATGGAAAGGAAGGTCATCCAGTTACTAGGTGTTGGAAGGGATTAGAGGCTTTAGAGGAGGCCATGCAGTAACATCATATCACCTCACCTCAGTCTACTTCCCCACACACAGGGAAAGGTCATGCTCTTTCTGCATGAGCCTTACCTTCAGGATCCACATGGATTCTAGATTTTGGTGCTTCTCACCATATGACACATACTCAGGAGTTTGTTACCACACTTGCTCATTGTGGTACTACACAGATTGTAGTTGGTGATTCTACATAGCTTTTAGTTATGGGTTTAGGTCCTGTTCCATTAGACGGTGGTTGTCTTCAGGATGTTCTTGTTGTTCCTGCCATTTCGACAAACCTCCTTTTCATTTATCAAATTTGTCATTCTGGCACTGGTAAGACAGTCGAGTTCTCCCCACATGATGTGGTTATTCAAGGCCTCCATGATCCTGATTTAGTTGTGGCTACTAGGAGTGTTGATCCTGCATCCCGCTTATATAGATTTGATGGCTTTGCGAGCTTAGATGGTTCTGGTTCATCACTTATAGCACATGCAAACACAGTGAGCAGGCTTTGGCATGAGCGTTTTGTCCATGTCAATTATAGATATTTACAACAGATGAGTTCACAGGCACTTGTGATTGGGCTCCCTCAGATTTCCTGTACTGATGGTGTTTGTTGAGGATGTGTACTTGGAAAACATCACCGGGATTCTTTTTCTATGGGTAAAGCCACACGTGCTAAGGCACCCTTGGAGGTTGTACATAGTGACCTCATGTCCTTTCCAACTTCTTCATTTTTAGGGGCCAAATTTGTGCTCACATTCATTGATGACTTCTCTAGATGTACATGGGTGTACTTTCTTAAGTACAAGAGTGATGTCTTTGATACTTTCAGGATCTTCAAGGCATTCATGGAGAAGCAATCTGGACTTTCTATTAGGAGGATATGCACAAACAATGGGGGGGAGTATGTCAATCAGACTTTTAGGGACTTTTGTATTAAGCATGGTTTACAACATCATCTTTCAGTTCCTTACACCCCTCATTCAAGGCATTCATTTTTAGGGGTCAAATTTGTGCTCACATTCATTGATGACTTCTCTAGATGTACATGGGTGTACTTTCTTAAGTACAAGAGTGATGTCTTTGATACTTTTAGGATCTTCAAGGCATTCATGGAGAAGCAATTTGGACTTTCTATTAGGAGGATATGCACAAACAATGGGGGGAGTATGTCAATCAGACTTTTAGGGACTTTTGTACTAAGCATGGTTTACAACATCATCTTTCAGTTTCTTACACCCCTCAGCAGAATGGTGTTGCTGAGAGAAAGAACAAAACTTTATGGGAGATGGCCAATTGTATGATTCAGTCACGTGATCTAGATTCTTCATTCTAGGCTAAGGTAGTGAATTGTGCCAATTACATTCAAAATTGAATGCCTCATAAGGCATTACAACATGACTCCTAAGGAGGCTTGGACCCATGTCAAGCCTGATGTTTCTACATTCTGAGTTTTTGGTAGTGAGGCTTGGGCATACATTCTTGATGCTTAGACAAAAGCCATGGAGAGGAAAAGATGACCACTCATATTTGTTGGCTATTGTGAGGATGTTAAGGCATACAGGTTGTTTGATCCTGATTCTAGAGAGGTCTTGTTTTGATGAGATGTCTAGTTTGATGAGTGCTTTCCTCAGATGGATCCTCCATCACCAGCTTCTCCCTCACTTCCTACACCTCCCACTTCATCTCTTGAGGATGATGTTGATGATGCACCACGTTCCCCACCACCTCTAGATACTCATCCTTTGCCCAAGTGGGCCCGCTTTATTGTTGATGCAGCTGGGTCTTTGGTAGGTGATCCTTCAGATTCCTGTCGTACTCATGCACAGACATCAGGTGCTAGTCTTTTGAGTAATGCCATTTTGGATGATCCTCAGAAGTATTCAAAGGTAGCAGGTACTCTTGAGTGGAATAGAGCTATGGAGGAGGAGTATTCTTCTTTGATGAAGAATAATACTTGGGATCTTGTTACTCTTCCTAAGGGAAGAAAGTTGGTTTGGTGCAAGTGGGTATACCATGCCAAGTTTGCTACAGATGGTTCGATTGATAAGTACAAGGCATGTCTTGTTGCAAAGGGGTTTTCTCAGGTTGAGGGTATTGATTACTCCAAGACCTTTCCTCCCGTTGCCAAGATGAATTCTATTTGCTTTGTACTATCTCTAGCAGCTTCACAGGGATGGACAATTTTTCAGATGGATGTGAAGAGTGCATTCTTGCATGGAGACCTACATGAGGAGATATATATGGAGTAGTGTTAGGGATTTGTGTAGGACACTTCTTTGGTTTGCAGACTTCAGTGGTCATTATATGGTTTCAAACAAGCCCCTCGAGCTTAGTATGAGAAGATGGACTCTTTTTTGCTTTCCTCTCGCTTCACTCACTGTCATTCTGATCCCATAGTGTACATTCAACATCAGGAGGGTGATCTTTTGATCCTTGTGCTATATGTTGATAATCTCATTCGTACAGGTAGCTTATCCTCCATGATTCAGAGTGTTCAAAGAGCTTTGATGGAGCAGTTTGAGATGACAGATCTTGGTCTTCTGCACTATTTTCTTGGTCTACAGGTTATTCAGTCTTTGGATGGGATTTCCATATTTTAGCAGAAGTATGCTCTTGATATGATCCAGATATTTGGCATGCTTGATTGCAAGCCCACCCCGACACCATTTCAGTTAGGTGTTGTCTTGTCTTCCACTTGCTCTACTCCTTCAATAGATTCTACATTATATAGGCAGTTGGTTGGCAGTTTGTTGTACTTGACTCATTCTCGTCTTGATCTTTCCTTTGTGGTTGGCCTTGTCTCTCAGTTCTCACATGATCCACATGAGAGCCATTGGCAAGCTTCTAAGTGTATTTTGAGGTACATTCAGGGCACCACACATTATGGCATTCACTACACATCAGGAGCCCCTCACATTGTTGGCTTCACTGACTTAGATTGGGATGGTGATGTCAATGATTGGAAGTCTACTTCTAGCTTTATTTTTTGCCTTGGTTTTGGTCCTATTACATGGTCTTGCAAGAAGCAATCTTCTATTGCATTATCATCTATAGAGGCTGAGTATCGAGCTGCAGTGTTAGCTAGCCAGGAGGTTTTATGGCTTCAACAGTTGATGACTAATTTTGGCTTTCCTCCTGATAGTCCCACTCTTCTTTGGTGTGACAATTAGAGTGCTATTCACATTTCATGCAACCCAGTGGAGCATCAGCAGACTAAGCACATTGAGATCCACATGCACTTCATCAGGTAATTGATTCAGGATGGTTCTCTCATCTTGGAGTACATTCCTACAGAGGAGCAGGTTACAAACATCTTCATGAAACCTTTGACATCACCTCACTATCTTCATTTGTGATCTATGCTTGGGGTGAAGGAAGTTGTCCTTGGGGGGTCTTCATGAGGCCTTCCTTCCTTCATGTTTTTTACATGATTTCATCTCTTTTTGGATAGGAGTTTTTTCCCATTGGGTTTTCTCCTTTACTACACTTTATAGATATTTGGTTGTACTTGGGTTCCTCATCAAGCCTAGTTGCCGGGACCCACCTTTGCTTTCATGCATTTGTCCTTAGTTTTTTAGCTTCTCCCTAAGTTCATCTTAAGGGGGGGTGTTAGAGTAATAGGTTAATCACTTAATTAAATTAATCATATTGATTAATTAATTAAGTCACCTTTACTTTATTTTTCACTTAAGCTAAACTTAGGCACTTTATTATTTAATAATTCTTTTATTAAATCCTACGGTTCACTTCAGGGTTTTGATCTCCTTTCTTAAGGATTGATCTCTTTGTAATTATTCATTCTTGTTTATGCAATTTTACACTTGTCTTGTAGAGCAATATCTTTGTGTTGTTAGAATCTCTTCTACGTGATAGGTTATTTTGCTTGCAGGTGATCACTGGGTTCTATGAGGTTGGTTTTTCCAATTTTAACAAAATCATCTAGGTCACATAAAAAAAGTTGTAAGGAGGAGTTACACTTGTTGACCAACTTATGATGCATGTTATGGCACATCATACAACATCTTTGGTTGGGGATAATGGAGCCAAAATGGATTCCCAACTTGGTGAGTGAATTATAATGAGGTTATGATAGGTGGAATAAATATGCTATTTTTAGCTTGTAAACTCATCTTAGAATTTGGGTGTTGGATTTCTAACTAAGGATTTGGGTGCCACTATTTTGAGATGTTTTAGCTCATAGTTCTATAATTACAATTTGATGATTTCATGTATTGTATCTCTTATTTATTAGACCTACTTGAGATGGAGATTTGATAGCAAGTTTTGTAGGTATAGGTATGCTAACAAAATTCCTCCAGATCTCGGTTTGGTGATACTCCTATGAATGCTTTCTCTACAAGTATTGCAACTATGTTGTTTTCTGAATAACACATTGGGCTAGTTTAGAGTGTGGGGATTTTATCTTGAAAGGCTTTTCCCCATGTACACTTGTGTTATGGTATACTATAAATTTTATGTTTATATGTGTTTATACTTTATATAATTGTTTAAAGATTAAAATTTGTAGAACACTCTCCTCAGAAGTTTAGTGTAGGAAGTGTTTTCGAATACCTTGATTCCTTTCAATTTTAAGATATTATTCTAACAATTTAACTTTTTCTAGAATTCAAATACATTAAGGTTTTGATCTTCAATTACTTTTACTAGTGTCTTGATTTTTTGCCAAAACCCCATGTATAACTTGTTTGGTGCCATCTTTTTATCTACTTATCAAAATTTGAAACAAATTATCTTTTTATATTCTAGATGTCATTCTATACACCTTACAAAAAAGATTGACAATTAGTTTTTTCAAATTAAGGGGTGAGCACACTTAATTTTTCATTTTTCAAGGTGTGTCCACTTTGAAAATTAGTAAGAAATATTATATTTGAATTAAAAAATTAACAATTTTTTTTTTGCATAAACTACATGATGTTAGCTAAATTTCTACTAAAGGAATTTATAAAATACTTTTAAAAAGTTAACATTTTAGGGGGAGCACACTTGATGCTATGTTAAATGTTTTTGACAAAAACATGACCACTTTGTGTGCTCTTGGATTTGACTCTTTTATTCTCCACCATTTTAAAATATAATAGCAGTTTAGAAACTAGATTCTAAGCACTACTTTTGACCCTGTTTTGGCCCCCCATTTATATGCACATATCCCACCCAAGGTACCCCTGAATATGTCAAGACTAACAGTGCCTTAAGGACAAATTCCCTCAAACAAAGCTATCCCTGTCTCATTCAGCTAGTAGATCCCTACTAATCCCATGACACCTATCTTGAATAGGTATGCTTTAGAGGATACTGACATAGATGTTGTTCAATTAGGGCATGATTTAACACCACTTATTTCTATTATGAATTCTTAAATTTTGACCACTTACATTGGGAGACTATCAAGAATCTATTTTATAATCAAAATTGGGCCCACCAAGGGATTGTCATGTCCTAGTCCAATATGAGATTAGAAGAAAAGAACATAGCTTCAGGGAAATGACTTTTCAAATTGATAATAATATTGATCACCTTGAAAGAGATCTAATAGAATCTAGAGTAGCATGAGCAACCCTCAATGCAATTATTCAAAGTGACCAGGTCTCTACCCAAAGGGTGTGACATGAAACTAAACTTGAAACAACAACTAATGGGGCTACTTAACCCCTTCCTTTGGAATAAAACCCACCTCATGGTGGTGAGACATGAAACACAAGAGAAGCAACCCTAGAAGTTCTTATAACTATCTAGCTCTAATGGATCAAGACTCTTAAAGTTGGGGGTGCTAAACAACAGCTACATAATTCAACCCAAACAATTGAAAGATTGAGATTTCCAAGGTGTCATCCTTGCACCAATCCTTTTGCTAATAGTACAAATAAGCAAAGCCAAGGGGTAGCTCGACTACCCCCTTATGTTAACTTCTACTCATGCAATGTGAGTAGCAAGGATTTCATGCCTCATTTTCCATCATCATTTAACATGGTGAGATTAAACTAGTTAGGTGGGTACTTGTAATGCAAAGTTAGAGTCAAACAATCCCACCTAATTTTCAACCACTAAGTGTACCTCTACCAAATTATCTATTTTTTGCTAGGTACTAACAAAGGATAGTCACAATCTTTTCACTTGAACAACCTAATTCATTTATTAACTAAAGGAAATATTTGCTAAATCCTTCCATGACAAGAATCCTACCTCAATACTTATAGAAAATTTGATAACCAATGGAGACAAACCAAAATAATTCACAACAATCCTTTAATTGCACAAAAAAAAAGCACAACTAAGAATCCCCAAGCTTCAACAAACCTTTTTTCCTCTTCTCTAAATTACACAATAATATTGATAACCCAAGAGAAAAAATGAAAAATGAAATTAATTCTTCCCTTTTAATAACTCTTCTTTTTCCCTAAATTAAAACCTAAAAAGCAAAGTATAATATTATATTCTTTCTAAAAGAAATAATATAAAAGTATTTTATTCTTCTTCATGCACATTCTTTTTGAAAAACAATACTATTAAAAATATTATTTTTTCCATTCTATAAATAAAAGAATTTACTTTAAAACTAATATTATAAATATAATTTTTTAATTCACAAATAAGATATATATCTACATATAATAATTTATTTGCTAAATTCTTAAAATAATCTTGCACATACAATAAATAAATAATAGAGATAATATAATGCAATCAATAATCAACCAACACTTATATATATATATAATTTAATAATACTTATGCCATCATTATGTACACATGTATATAGCATATAAGCACAATAGAAAATGAACACAACATTATTCCATATCAAATTAGCCAATAAAGTCAACAACACATCATGAAATAATAACACTAATATATCATAGAAATCATCCACAAAGAGGTCAAGTAAGGGATGTTAAAAGATAGACCATGATGACAATGACTCTAAAATTTTATCCAAGATAGGGGTAGATTTGAAAATCCAAACAAATTAAACTTCAGAGTAGATAAACTTGATGATGATACATTGTTCGTAGCCATATTAGAGTAGATAAACTTAGACTAGATAAGCTTAAGGGTAAGTGCACAAGGATGGGGGACCAAAAAGTTGCCACCATGGGACTTTTTGGTCCAAAATAGAGAAAAATGTGAGCACGTTATAACACGAGCGCATTATAATGTGCTTGTGTTTTCTTATGTTTTAAAAGTGCAAAAATCAAGCATTTCTGTCATTACTTGTGGCCAAAGAGTTTCTTTGCAGAAAAAAATAGGGATCAAAGCATGATCGCGTTCAAGGAAAGTCTCTCCAAGCAAGTGCAAGAGAGAAATCGACATTTTCACAATGCCACCTCATCGAACCTGCTCCCAAAGATGTCGTGAAGCAAATTTGGAGGGTCTAGCAGTCAAAGAAAGTAGGGTTTGATTAATTTTTGTTAGTTTGAGAAGAATTTTTTACTTTTGCATTGTTTGATTAGTTTTTTATATAATTGCATTTATAGTTAATGAGGTAAGATAAAACACAATTCTAGCTGAGGAGGGTCAAAACAACCCCCAGAACCATCCAGACCCTCAAAACCCACCTTCATGTCCTCACAATGTAAGGGATACTCAAGAAAACTACCTAGGGAAAATAGAAGAAAACAAAAGACATCTTCAAACTCTTATTGAAATACTAAACAATCCAAGTGCAAGCATTGATTGTAGGAGAGTGCTTGCAAAGTCATTAGAGGAGATTGTTTCCCACACCTAATTGGTGACAAAACAAATCACCGAATTTCAAGATTATAGGGAGAGGTGTCAGCAATACTACATCGACAAATTGTCATATGAACAAGAGAAGAATGAAAAAATTACAAAATCTCAATTATGTGCACACTTTATTAATCCTAAAACTAGCCAATGATTGGAAGAAACTTGCAAATGGTTCCCTATTCATTAGTGTAGGAATCAAGATATATCCCAAAACTTTTGGGATAGATGATACATGGTTTTCGATGAGTGCCCATGTAAGAACAATGAGGTGCCATAATATTTCTTGAGGAAACTCCATTGCGAGTTCATCCTCAAGAAGATTCCCAATTATTTTGACATTCGAGAGTTCCAGGGTAGAGGTTGTATCTCTGCCCAAGATAGAGAGGGGGCAAAGCAAGATGAAAACTATGTACCTAGACACCTATTGAGTCCAGAACGTGTGCCACTCCCTTTGACTTTGAAGGAGAGTGTTGAGGTGGAGACATTACATTCATTGACTACTCTCACGCAGTCTCTAGCACATCATGCTGATGATCTTACCTAGGCTAATGAGGGTGAGAGAAGTAGGTGTCATTTGTCCCCACATTTGTGCAGTTCATGTGGAAATATGTGTGATTATGGGACGCAGGACTCATGGCATGACTCTCGACAGGATGTTGGGATGTAAGGACATCATCCAATGATGGAGACATCCATATTGTATGAGATTGTTCTCACCGATGATCTCTTACAAAGTACATTTGGTATTGACTCACAGGTAATTTTTTACAAGTTTCATCTTGATTTAATATATTCTTATTTGAAATTTGTAATTAATTTTATATGACTATCTATATTATAATTCAAAATAATGTATGTAATTGTCTATGCAATGAAA
This sequence comes from Cunninghamia lanceolata, assembly GCA_027924645.1. Lineage (NCBI taxonomy): Eukaryota > Viridiplantae > Streptophyta > Pinopsida > Cupressales > Cupressaceae > Cunninghamia > Cunninghamia lanceolata. Next base: position 3,885,609 of record BSBN01000771.1, read on the forward strand.
TTCTAGGGTCAGAGTCTTCATCCTGCCTCCATTAGCTATCCATTAGTAGGTTATGAGAGGAGGTCAAGTTAACAATTATGTAATTTATCACGTGATCGTAATTATTGTACATATATCAATGGTAATATTATTTTGTGACAATTTGATGATTTCAACAGGGAGCTTCATTGGCACCTCCATGGTTTCCTTGGACCCCTGGACACAAAACCATCACCTATACAGAGGTAAATTTAACCATTTCTAATCATTATGCATTTAAATAATGTCATGTATTTATTTTTGGTTGAATAATCTTGAACTCTTCTTTCAGATGCTGAATATGGAGACTCCTCCTCATCTTCATGAGTTAGCGCAAGTAGGCATTATTGCAACCATGATGTCTTCAAATCCTTTGACCAAGGTATGAGCCAATAACATGAAAATGTCATAATTTTGTATTTCTAGTTTTATCTCATGTCATTTGATGTACATAAGTGATATTCATGTTTAGTCAATTTTGCTTCTTGATGCTTCTCATAGGAGGTCACAACTCTAGCCCATCGAACTATAGATGAAGAGAGAAAAGATGATGGAGAGTGATCCTCAGATAGTGGTAAGTGATCGATTACATATGTGATGTTATATATTTCATGTTTTTTATATTAATGTACATATTGTTTGATTGTATTAACAGGTGGAGCTGCATGAACGTCCATCGAGGAGGTCTACTCGATGGCAGAGAGAGGATGAGTCACTGATTGGCTTTCCATCTTCATGGTCAAGAAAGGGCCGCCGATTATTTGATGAAAGTCCATAGGAAACTAGTTTTTGGGACATTTTTTGTATGCCTAGATGGCTTTGTATACATATTTTTGTATGTTACCGATGTATATTTTTGTATATGCCTGTATGGCTTTGTTTGAAAATGCATATATGGCTTTGTATATAACCTAGATGTTATGTTCATGACATTATGTATATGACAATTTATATTAAATATTTAATATGATGATCAATTATCGTTACAAGTATTTGGTTTTACACGTGTCAATTGCATTTGCTTGAAAGTTTATAAATCATTTTCAAATAATCCATTTTGTGCATATCTTGCAATCATTACAGTCCATGACATTGTGCATTTCTTTGAGGCATCATGTCAAACAATTTACACGCCTTGTATATGCTTCCACACTTTCCATACATGTCTACAAGGGTAGCTGCAAATACAATATGTGACAAAATTCCTATATCCTTTATGATTTGATGGTTGTCCACACCATGTTCCCTAGATCACATTTTGGCATAGGTAAGGAGGATGTTGGATAAGGTTGTGCAATTTTCTTTTAGACTTGCCAATTGCATTTGGTTGAAATTTTCTTTTGTGCATTTATGAAAGTTTTAAAAGCCTTATGAAAACTCTATTTCATGCATATCTTGCAATCATTGCATTCCATAAGACAATATATCTTTGAGGCATCATGTCAAATAGTTTAGGTTCCTTGTATATGCTTCCACACTTTGCATACATGTCTCGTAGGGTAGTTGCAACTACAACATTTGACAAAATTCCTATATCCTTTATGATTTGATGGATGTCTATACTGTGTTCCAAAGATACCATTTCTAAGGTTTTAGAATTTGACTTTACACCTGCCAATTGCATTTTCTTGAAAGTTTCTAAAGCCTTATCAAAAAATCCTTTTTGTTCATATCTTGCAATCATCGCATTCCATGAGGTGACATTTCTTTGAGGCATCATGCCAAACCATTCACGTGCCTTGTCTATGCTTCCACACTTTGCATACATGTCTTCGAGGGCAGTTGCAACTACAACATCTAATAAAATCCCCATATCTTTTATCCTTTGATGGATGTCCATTTTGGCATAGGCAAGGAGGATACTGGCTAAGGTTGTGGAATTTAGCTTTACACCCACCAATTGTATTTTTGAAAGTTTATAAAGTCATAAAAAAAATCCATTTTTGCATATCTTGCAATCATTGCATTCCATGAAATGGCATTTCATTTCAAGGCATCTTGTCAAACAATTCATGTACCTTGTTTATGCTTCCACACTTTGCATACATGTCTATAAGGGTAGCTACATTTTGGTAGAGATAGGGAGGATGCTGGCAAAGGTTGTGGAATTTGGCTTTACACGTGCCAATTGCATTTGCTTGAAAGTTTCTAAAGTATTTTAAACAAATCCACTTTTTGCATATCTTGCAATCATTGCATTCCATGATAGGACATCTCTTTGTGGTGTTGTATCAAATAGTCCACGTGCCTCGTCTATTCTTCCACACTTTGCATACATGTCTACAAGGGCAGCTGCAATTACAACATATGACAAAATTCCTATATCCTTTATGCTTTGATGGCTATCCATACATTGTTCCAAAGATCCCATTTTGGTAGAGATAGGGAGGATGCTGTCAAAGGTTGTGGAATTTGGATTTACATGTGCCAATTGCATTTACTTGAAAGTTTCTAAAGTCTTTTCAAGAAATCCATTTTTTGAATATATTGCAATCATTACATCCCATGAGATGACATCTCTTTGTGGTGTTGTATCAAACAATGCACATGCCTTGTCTATGCTTCCACACTTTGCATACATGTCTACAAGGGCAACTGCAATTACAACATGTGACAATATTCATATATCCTTTATGCTTTGATGACTGTCCATACACTGTTCCAAAGATCCTATTTTGGTACAGATAGGGAGGATGCTGGAAAGGTTGTGGAATTTGGCTTTACATGTGCCAAATGCATTTGTTTGGAAGTTTCTAAAGTCTTTTCAACAAAACCATTTTTTGCATATCTTGCAATCATTGCATCCCATGAGAGGATATCTATTTGTGGTGTTCTATCAAATAATCCACGTGCCTTGTCTATGCTTCCACACTTTGCATACATGTCTACAAGGGAAGCTACAACTACATGTGACAAAATCCTATATCCTTTATGCTTTTATGGTTGTCCATACGCTGTTCCAAAGATCCTATTTTGGTACAGATAGGGAGGATGCTGGAAAAGGTTGTGGAATTTTGATTTACACGTGCCAATTGCATTTGTTTGAAAGTTTCTAAAGCCTTTTCAATAATCCGCATGCCTTGTCTATGCTTCCAATTTTCATGGTTGAGTGTTAGACCTCAAACAATCCATGTGCATTGTCTATGCTTCCACACTTTGCATACATGTCTACAAGGGCAACTGCAATTACAACATCTGGAAAAATTCCTATATCCTTTATACTTTGATGGTTGTCCATACCCTGTTCCAAAGATCCTAATTTGGTAGAGATAGGGAGGATGCTGTCAAAGGTTGTGGAATTTGTCTTTACATGTTTTAATTGCATTTTCTTGAAAGTTTCTAAAGCCTTTTCAATAATCCACATGCCTTGTCTATGCTTCCAATTTTCATGGTTGAGTGTTAGACCTCGAACCATCCATGTGCATGGTATATGCTTCCACACTTTGCATACATGTCTACAAGGGTAGCTGTAATTACAACATTTGACAAAATTCCTATATCCTTTATGCTTTGATGGTTGTCCATACCCTGTTCCAAAGATCCTAATTTGGTAGAGATAGGGAGGATGCTGGAAAAGGTTGTATAATTTGGCTTTACATGTGCCAATTGCATTTTTCTTGAAAGTTTCTAAAGCCTTTTCAACAAATCCATTTTCTGCATATCTTGAAATCATTGCATTCCATGACATGACATCTCTTTGAGGTGTTAGGTCAAACAATTGATATGCCTTGTCTATGCTTCCACACTTTGCATAATGTCTACAAGGGTAGTTGCAAATATAATATATGACAAAATTCTAGTATCCTTTATGCTTTGAGGTGTTAGGTCAAACATTCCACGTGCCTTGTCTATGCTTCCACACTTTCAATACATGTCTACAAGGGCAGCTACAATTACAACATCTAGAAAAATTCCTATATCCTTTATGCTTTGATGGTTGTCCATACCATGTTCCAAAGATCTAATTTGGAGGATGCTGACAAAGGTTGTGGAATTTGGTTTTACACATGCCAATTGCATTTGCTTGAAAGTTTCTAAAGCCTTTTCAAGAAATCCATTTTTTTCATATCTTGCAATCATTGTGTTCCATGACAAAACATCTCTTTGAGGTGTTAGGTCAAACAATTGACATGCCTTGTCTATGCTTCCACACTTTACATACATGTCTACAAGGGCAACTGCAAATACAATATCTGACAAAATTCTGGTATCCTTTATGCTTTGAGGTGTTAGGTCAAACAGTCCACGTGCCTTGTCTATGCTTCCAAACTTTGCATAGATGTCTACAAGGGCAAGTGCAAATATAACATCTAACAAAATTTTGATATCCTTTATGCTTCCACGGTTTGCATACATGTCTACAAGGGCAACTGTAATTACAACACATGACAAAAAATCCTATATCCTTTATGCTTTGAGGTGTTCTATCAAATAGTCCAGATGCCTTGTCTATGCTTCCATAGTTTGCATACATGTCTACAAGGGCAGTTGCAGTTACAACATATGACAAAAACTCCTATATCCTTTATGCTTTGAGGTGTTCTATCAAACAACCCATGTGCCTTGTCTATGCTTCCACACTTTGCATACATGTTGATAAGGGCAAGTGCAAATACAACATCTAACAAAATTTTGATATCCTTTATGCTTCCACAGTTTACATACATGTCTACAAGGGCAACTGTAATTACAACACATGACAAAAAATCGTATATCCTTTATACTTTGAGGTGTTCTATCAAACATTCCACATGCATTGTCTATGCTTCTATAGTTTGCATACATGTCTACAAGGGCAACTACAGTTAGAACATATGACAAAAAATCTTATATCCTTTATGCTTTGAGGTGTTGTATCAAACAGTCCATGTACCTTATCTATGCTTCAACACTTTGCATACATGTCTACAAGGGCAGTTGCAATTACAACATCTGACAAAATTCCTATATCCTTTATGCTTTGATGGTTGTCCATACCCTATTTGCAATAATGGTAGTCAACTTTAGGTCTCTAGATGTGATCCAAGACTAGTGATGAAGTCCTTTTAAAAACTTGAGTTCATGCTAGGAGTTTTGATCAATAGTTTACAACCTTAAGATGTATGACATCAAAACTATCTCTTGCATCATGGTGACATTTTTGGCACTACAACATGTCCTTATTTTAGGTATGCATAACTAAAGATATCCGATATCTACATATAATACCATCTTGATGAGGGTTTCAAACAAGAAATGACTCCATAACTGCCCCTAAAACTATGGCAGTCCTTGAGTAGCCTCCTATGACTGTCCATTTACTTTCTTTTTCATTATTTATTATAAAGGCTTTTATGACTTGCTTCCAATTTTTCGTTGGTTTCACATCTTCCACTACATGTTGACAATTTTACATCTAATAGAGTCTTGTGCATACTATTCTTGACCTCTTATATTTTTTTATACCTATAGAAACTCTATAGACTAGGTTGCTCCCTAGTGGACTAGGCTACTAGCATAGGTGTTAGATAAGGACTAGGATTCCCCTTTGTCCAAAATCAAACAAATCAACTTACATGACCTTCTAAATTCCTAGAAAACTTCATCTTCTAATTCTAAGCAATTAAGTATTTTAAAACTTTTAATTTTACTATTGGAACTTTGGTGCATTATTCACCTACATAAAGTTCCTAGTAATGTTTCTCATGAAAGAAGTTGATGGACTTTGTTCTAGGTTTATGTTGATAGTTATTTGGTAGAATAGAAAACAATTGTAGTGAGCTATAAAGGGTAGCAATGAGTTTTAGGTGTTTCATTTTAGCATGGAAACTTACATAAACCTAATGCCACTATTTTCCAAGCTCAAGCCATTTTGAAGGAGAACTCACAATTGCATAATTGTAGGTATGTCATTCTAAGTATTTATTATTGTCTTCCTAGAGGATACTTATACCTTGGCATTACGAATGCGAAGTCTACAAGTAGGGAGCATAGAAGAGAGAAATAAGAGGATTGTCACAATGAAGAGACAGTTGTGTTGGTAATTAGAGAGTAGAAATCCTAAATACAACCCTAGCAAGTCAAGCATTTCATTCCCATATAAAGACAACCCTAGCAAGGCTAGTAGACCAACTATGACACAGTACACTTATGGACAATCATGCAATCATGAATTAGTCTTAAAATCAAGAATATGACAATCATCAACAAGAAGGCAATCAATTAGCTTTGGGAGTGTTATCACTTAGCTTTGGGATTGGGAGGGTGAGATTGTTATATGATGAGCAAAGCTTCCATTTGGGGGGATCTAGCAATTAAAAAACAAGTCATATGATTGCTAGGACAGTCATCAAGGTCCTAAGAGTATTTACTATTCATCATACCATTATTCACATTTTAGCACTGTCAACACATATTAGGATAGTGTTGTCCAAGTAAAGCAGAGAAGGTTGTTATAAAGATCTTAGAACACTCATTTTATAAATGTATAGTTATATGCAAATGGTAGCATTCATATGTCAAGCTTAGAATGGTCATATCAACCTAAGGACTACTTGATTGAATCCTTAGGGAAGTGAGAACACCATATATAATTATTTCATTCCATTATGGTTTTAGTTATCTGGCAAAATGTCCAACCCATAACACTTCTAAGGCTTCATTAAATGGTCTAATGTCTAGAGAGAGATTTGCATGAGAAATGGCATTGAAAAATAAGGAACTAGTACAATTAGATTTCAAATATTCAGACGATGCATGGTACAATGTGTCTCTGGAATTAAAGAATGCATGACTGATTGTGCATTACTTTGAATTTCCAAAAGAAGAGGACCATGAGCTAGCTGTGGAACATATTAAAAGTGTACAAGATTTGAGGTCAAAGTTTCAATTCTCATTGAAGCATCTTCAAGATCACTGTTGTGCAATGGGTCTGTTATATTTCTTAATTAGTTAGTGTTAGTTTTCAATTTCGTGTGCCAAGCGTTCCAGTCATTCCAGGTAGCAGCCTACCAGCAAAGTCCCTTAAGATCCCTAAGACCAAAAATGCAAACTTTGATGGAGCAATTCTCGTAATTCATGGTAGCTAGGAACATTCTATTTAGACCTATAGGTGCATGTGGGGTCTGTCCATAATAAACTCTCTCAGTTTTGATCAACTCCAATTTGTTTGACCATGCTAAAATCAAATGCATTCTTGCAAAATGCTTCAATTTCATGCCGTGGAAAGGTGCTAGGAGTGATATTTTGCATTCCATAGCTCATGGGGTTGAACAGACTTCAGCAATGCATTGGGGTGGGTAGGTAAATGCTAGGGGAGGTCTTGTTTTGTGTGCCAAGGGTCCCAATCATTCAAGGCAGTAGGCTACCGGTAAAGCCACTTAAGATCCTAAGAGGAAAAACTGCCAAACTTTGATGGAGTAGTTCTTGAAATTTGTGCTAGCTGGGAACATTCCATTTGGACCTATAGGTGCATGTGGGGTTCATCCACAATAACCTCTCTTAGTTTTGGTCAACTCCAGTCTGTTTGACCATGCCAAAATTAAATGCATTCTTGCAAAATGCTTCAGTTTCATGCAGTGGAAAGGTGCTAGGAGTGACATTTTGTATTCCATAGGTCGTGGGGCTGAACAGACTTTCCCAATGCATCAAGGTGGATGGGTAAATGCTAGGGGAGGTCTGGTTTCATGTGCCAAGTGCCTCAGTCATTCAGAGCAACAAGCTACTGGCAAAGTCCCTTAAGATCCTTAAGATAAAAAAACTACCAAACTTTGACGGAGTAGTTCTCAGAATTTGTGGCAGCTAAGAACATTTTGTTTGGACCTATAGGTGTACGTGGGGTTTTCCCACAATAACCTCTCTCAGTTTTGGTCAACTCCAGTCTGTTTGACCATGCCAAAATCAAATGCTATCTTGCAAAATGCTTCAGTTTCATGCAGTGGAATGGTGCTAGGAGTGACATTTTGCATTCCATAGTTCATGGGGCCGAACGAACCTTGCCAATGTGTTGAGGTGGGTGAGTGCATGCTAGGGGAGGTCTTGTTTCATGTTCCAAGCACTCCAGTCATTTGGAGCAGTAGGCTACTGACAAAGTCACTTAAGATCCTAAGAACAAAAATTGCCAAACTTTGATGGAGCTATTCTTATAATTCATTGCATTTGGGAATGATCCATTTGGACCTATAAGAGCACATGGGGTCCATCCATAATAACCTCTCTAGGTTTTGGTCAACTCCAATCCATTTGACCATGCCAAAATCAAATGCATTCTTGTAAAATGCTTTAGTTTCATGCAACACAACATTGCCAGGTGCCATATTTTTTGTTATGCTCATCATGGGCTAAACTGACTACGCCAACACGTTGGGGTGGGTGGGTAAATGCTAGGGGAGGTCTCATTTCATGTGCCAAGCATCCTAATTGTTCTAGGCTGCAAATGGGGCACTTGGCACTTAAAACAAGACCTCCCTTGACATTTACCCACCCACCCTGATGCATTGGTGAAGTCCATTCGGCCCCATGACCTATGGAATGCAAAATGTCACTCCTATAACCTTTCAACTTTGCCGATAGCTTGTAGCTTAGAACGACTGGGACACTTGGTACATGAAACAAGAGCTCCCCTAGCATTTACTCACCCACTCAGACATGTTGGCATAATCGTTTCACCCCCATGACCTATGGAATGCAAAATTTTAGTCTTAGCAACTTTCTACTTTGTCAATAGCTTACAACTTAGAACAATTGGGATGCTTGGCACATGAAACGAGACCTCCCTTGGCATTTATGTACCCACCCCAATGCATTGTCAAAGTCTATTCAGTCCCATGACCTATGGAATGCAAAATGTCACTCCTAGCACTTTTCCACTGCATTTGTTTGAAGTATTTTGCAAGAATGCATTTGATTTTGGCACAGTCAAATGGACTAGAGTTGACCAAAACTGAGAGAGGTTATTATGGAAGGACCCCACATACACCTGTAGGTCCAAAAAAATGTTCCCAGCTACCATGAATTCTGAGAACTGCTCCATCAAAGTTTGATATTTTTTGGTCTAAGGAATCTTAAGGGACTTTGTTTGTAGCCTACTATCCAGAATGGTTGGAACCCTTGGCACACAAAACAAGACCTCTTATGGAATTTAGCCACCCAACTCGATGCATTGGTGAAGTCTGTTAGGCTCCACAAGCTATGGAATGCAAAATGTCACTCTTAGCACCTTTGGACTTTGTCGGTAGCTTGCAACCTGGAATGACTGAGACACTTGGCACACAAAACAAGACCTCCCCTACTATTTACCCACCCACCCAGACATGTTGGCATAGTCATTTCACCCCCATGACCTATGGAATTTAAAATTTTAGTCTTAGCAATTTTCTACTTTGTTAGTAGCTTATAGCCCAAAATGATTAAGACGCTTGACAGAGAAAACAAGACCTCCCCTAGCATTTACCCACCCACCTCGACACATTGGTGAAGTCTATTTAGCCTCATGACCTATGGAATACAAAATGTCACTCCTAGTACCTTTCCATTGCATGAAACTAAAGCATTTTGCAAGAATGCATTTGATTTCGGCACGGTCAAATAGACTGGAGTTGACCAAAACCAAGAGAGGTTATTATGGACAGACCCCATGTGCATTTGCAGGTCCAAATGGAATGTTCCTAGCTGCCACAAATTCTAAGAACTGCTCTGTCAAAGTTTGGCAATTTTTTTGTCTTAAGGATCTTAAAGGACTTTGCTGGTAGCTTGCTGCCTCGAATGACTGGGGCACTTGATACATGAAATGAAACCTCCCCTAGAATTTAACCACCCATCCTGACACTTTGGTAAAATCTGTTCTGCCCCATGAACTATGGAATACAAAATGTCACTCCTAGAACCTTTTGACTTTATCGGTAGCTTGCATCCTCGAATGACTGAGACACTTGGGACATCAAACAAGACCTCCCCTACCATTTACTTGCCCACTTGGATGTGTTGGTGCATTCAGTTTGACCCCATGAGCTATGGAATGCAAAATGTCACTCCTAGCACCTTTCCACTGCATGAAACTAAAGCATTTTGTAAAATTGCATTTGATTTCGACATGGTCAAATGGACTAGAGTTGACCAAAACTGAGAGAGGTTATTGTGGATGGACACCATGTGCACCTATAGGTCCAAATAGAATGTTCCCAGCTGCCACAAATTCTAAGAACTGCTCCATCAAAATTTGGTAGTTTTTCTGTCTTAGGGATCTTAAGGGACTTTGTCGGCACCCTGTTTCCCCGAACGACTGGGGTGCTTGGCACATGAAACAAGACCTCCTTTAGCATTTACCCACCCACCCCGATGTGTTGGAGAAGTCCATTCAGCCCCACAACCCATGGAATGTAAAATGTCACTCCTAGCACCTTTCCACTGCATGAAACTGAAGCATTTTGGAACAATACATTCCTTGGTACCATAGGCAAACAAAATTGATTTAGAAAAAAATGAGGTAGGTGTTTGTTGATATCCACCTATACATGCAAAAAAGATTTTCCTAGGTGTCACTACTTGATGGAACAGTCGATCCAAAGTTTGTCACATTTTTTTCTTAGGGCTCTTGAGAGATTGTCTGCATTCGATATAGCCAAGAATGACCATGAGGCTTTGCCACCAAAAAGACATCCCCCTAGCATTTACTTGCCCACCCGAGTGTGTTGATGCCATCCATTTGGCCCCAGGAGATGTCGAATGTAAAAATTCAGTCATAATACATTTCTGGTAGATGAAAATTTAGTACTATAAAGGTGTTCTCACTTGATCCAATGTCTTGTAGGGCATCAATTGAGACTGCCCTTACCACTGCTATCAATTGTTTGTCAAAACTCATTAACACTCATTATGAAATAGTAACATCATTAAAATGAATTAAAACTCATAGTAACATCATTAAAACTCATTATGAAATAGAAGGTAAAAGACATATCATCATGAAATAATCATGAAAACCTACCTTACTTTCCTTCCAAAAGCAACTTCAAAAGGATTATGCCTACCTCCATCATACTAAAATCCTGCATGCAAATGTAATTGCACTATTTAGCTAAAATGAGTAGCTAAAATGTACAAGTTGAAATCAGGATAGCAAAGAAAAATAACATACCTTTCTATCATTCCACCAATTCAAACCAATGAACCATCAGGGTCTCCTCTACTCTTTATTGTGTCGAGTATTGCCTTGTGATCAGACTCACAAACCGTCCACAAGGTCCTGTTCAATGGTCTACTCCCATATTTGATCAAATGAACATTTGAATCCACAACATGGTTAGAATAATGGAGATTCTTCCTATGTAAGTCAAAGTCATCAAACACCCACACATCAAACTTCTTTAGTGGTTACCTTCTAAATCATGTTCCAGTAATAACTGTTGATCCTGTAGGGTACTCGATATTTTCTCCATCTATAACAGGGGAATCTAATTTCTTTTTTCCCTCAACACAATGACACATAATAATATGTTCCTTCTTCATTGTTTTCAGTTTCAATAACTGCATAAACATTCCCTGCATTGATATGTGCATTCAGTTTGATGAATATAGTCAACAATACAAGAAAAAAATAAAATAGGATGGCGTATTGAATTTTATTAAATTTGAATGCTAATAATACCTAGTTGAACTAGATCTAAAACATGGTCAAAATTAGTCGATGATTCAATATCTGTCATTTGTAATGTTCTCGGTAGTCGATACATGTTAGTCAGGCTTAGGCCTCTTGTACATCAATCATTAACCCACTCCTTTGACTTACAATCATACCAAGCTTCATATGTACATGAAGAATAAAAGCATGTCATATGCCACGTATGAATACTCCATGAAATTGCATTAGAGCTTTTAAAAGAGTGTAGCTCACTTGATCCTGTCAATGTACAACAGTCCTCATATTTTGCAATGTTAGTATCATTAACCAACCAAAAATATCTACGAACTATAGACTTACCTTCATTACCTAGACCCATTGTAGTGTTACACCATTCGATAATAGATTTCGTATTTGTCAACTTTGCATTGTCTTTGTACTTCAACTCTTCTCGTGCCAATGCTCTTTTGATACATGCTCCTGCACCATCAAGATCCCCCTTTCCATGCCTGGCCTCACAAAAACTCCACATATGTTGAACACCATTTATCGTATGCATTCTGCTCAACCAATAGAACATTCAGGCGTTCTTGAATTGTGATGCACAATTATCTGACCTTATGATATGATGACAAAATGATATGTTCCTGCTGGCCAAATCATAGTAGAACATCTAAAGGCAACCTTGCACAAACTCCGTAGAATGTGTGCAATCATCACTAATATAAAAATGATATTCCCTCAAGATCTTCCTGTCATCCTCTGTACTATCTTCTGCATAAATGAATTCTATTTGCACAAATATAGCAACTTGAGTAGAGTTGTAATACTTTGATTGGACCTCATTCTATGGCCGTAGTGTGTAGTTCTCTGCAAAGTCAATAACTGAAATAATGGTACCAAGTGGAAATGTTTCCTTACATAACTTGAATTGCAAGTCCAACCATCGAGCTCTATGGGTATGCTTTGCATACTCATACACTATACTGTCACAAAATGTAGACATAAACTGATACACTAGAATCTTTTGAATAACCAAATCACACCTCTTTGCTTCTTTACCATCTTTTGTATTGTAGGCCACTATTTTATACTTGCCGAACTCTACTAGTTCATTTCCAACTGCATGTGTTCTTTCCTTATGTTCACATATTGGTATACCTTGCAAACCACTGCAATGCTGACATGTGCCATCCAAGCATAATTTCTTGTAGAAAATTTGACCTTCCTCTCTTTCACATAAAATTGTTGATATGTGTATACACCTAAAAATGGCTCGAGATCAATTAAATAAATATTTTAATATTTATTTTATTCTTATTCCTCTATCAATAAATAAACACACTAATTTATTTATTTGGTTCACGTTCATCATATTCTTCCAATGATTAAATATCTTAAATTCCTCTAAAGTCATCTCTAATTAAATAATCATCATTATTTAATCATTCTTCTAAGACAAAGTCCTATGTCTAAAATCCACATCACTCATCCATGTCACCCTCCATGTCATTGGACACTTCATCATGTTGCACCAATAATTAAATATCTTAATATTTAAATAAGTATTTATCCTCTCAACATGTGCCCTATTTCCTCTCAACCATCCCCATGGTCAATGTTGACTTTGAGACACTTGTCTCATAAATCCTATATTCCCTCTCACATTCCAACTTGACCAAAGACTCCTTCCTCCTTGTTATTCTCATGGTTTTCCACCTTTGTCTCAATGGTCCTTGTGAACATCATGACATGTGGCTTATGGTTCCACGTATTACTCCACCTTGGCATTGTTGTAGGAACATCTTCCACCTTTATCTCCCTAATCCCAACCAAATTGATCTTGACCATACATGTGACAAGACTTGATTTTCCACCATGGATCTTTTGACACTTGGATTTGACCTCTCCTTGGCCTATAAAAGGAAGGTGCCTCACCCTCATTTTATCAATCACAAGAGCTATAATACTTACATGCTGCAGAAATTCCATCAAGTATCCAAGCATGCCTTTGGCCTCCCATTTGCATAATCTCCATTGTTGCATATCATTAGCTTCATATCATTATCACTATCATAGATTTATCATTAGCTTCATATCATCATCATTAGCATAATTTGCATTGTTCACATTGCATATTAGAATCCACAATTCCATTCATCTCATTGTCATCTTGAAAAGCAAAGAAGCACAATTCTGAGAGCAATATCATTATCAACAAGATCATTGAGAAGATAGGAAACAATGGAATGAAAAGGATAAATTGGTTTGTAAGGTATAAATCGTGTTTTCTATATTTTTCTTAGTTTCATTGATGTATTGAATTTGAGTAGGAATTCTAGAGTATTTGTGGTATCTTATTAGGTTTTTATAGTAGTTTCAACCTGTCAATCATATTTTGGCACCCACCGTGGGGCCTTTCCCCATTTTTAACTTCCAAATTTGAGTTTTTGGTGTACTTACAGTTGTAACAGGTCATTTCTACACATTTGAGTTCTAGTCCTATGCATCGGTACCAAAAATAGAGCCCACAGGAACAAAAATAGCAGTCCTGCGTATATGATAAATTCTGTTGTGCATATGTTAATCAGAGTTGTGCATATGATAAATAGAGCTGCACCTATGATAAACAGAGCTACACATATGATAAATACAGCTGTGCATATGATAAACAGAGCTGCGCATATGATAAATTCTGCTGTACATCTAAATGTTGTCAAGTTTTAGTATATGTTTTGGCTAATGTTGATACTAACCTTGTTGTAGCTATCATCGATTGCCAAAGGAGTGTGCTCAGATAACTGATAAAGTGTTTTTGTAGGTTTAGGGCTTGGTTTAGGCATCATTATTGCATTAACTCATACATTGTTAATCTAGTGGCACCTAGTTTAAAATTGAGAGGAGTAATAAATACAATCTTGCATACAATCTTCATATAGTCTAAATTAGGAGGAGTAATCAATACAGTCTTGCATACAAATCATCACATATTCTAAATTAGGAGGTTAATTAGACAAATGTTGCATACAATCCAAACATAACATAAATAGGGGGAAGTAATTTCATCTTGTAGACAAATCTTCACATAGCTTAATTAAGAGGCTAAATTTGCCTATCTTTCCTTTTATGCTATCATGAAAATATGGCATTTTGTGTTATTAGATTAGTCACACTTAGCTTAATTTAGGTGGTCAATAAACAAGTGTTTGTTGTGCTCGCAAAGGTGTAGGCATATGCTCTCCCCTTGCAACATATTGGGTGATCAAAAAGCCAAACTCATCTACCCTTTTTCTTGTTTACCCTTAGAAAGGCCTGCTCTTGGATTGTGATTCATCCAAGAGGGACAACCATAAGTGGAGCTTTCCTTTGACTCGCTATATAAATGGGATAAGGCGAAAGCCAAGTCCTAACCAACGTTAGCCTTGTCTTTCAGTGCCAAATGTAAAAGAGGTGTACTAGCTTACTTTGTGAAAATGATTTTTACATTGTGTGAAGTATTTGATACTCTTAGTAGGATTGGTCAAAGATTTTAGTAGCTTGCCACATGATCGCAAGGTGTTGGTCCCTCAAAGTTACTAAGAACCATTGTTTTAGAGACCAAAATCTCTTTACTTGTTGATACAGGAGGTCAGACCTCCGAAGCTGCCCAACATCTTCACTAATCATGTGTAGAGACAAAAATTCCTCTTTTGGGGAATGGACCTTGGTGTGCCCGAGAAGTGTGTGCCATGTAAGGGGGAGCTAGTGCCACCAAGTTTCTAGCTGTCTACCTTGTTTAAGTGGCTGGAGAAATCCAAGTTGGGATCCGACAAGTAGTATCCTTTCTCGCATAGGATTGTACTTGTCTTCAAATTTGTGTTAAACACTAAATGTCACAAACATACATCAAATTGTATTGTTTGTTGTGTTTTCTTGCCTAATAATAGAGAAAATCACCATAAGAAAAACATTAGTTTATCTTGAAAAATGTGCCAAAAACACTCGAACAAAATTCAATCATTTCAGTAGACCTGCGTATTTGCAATTTTCTGTTACGCATTTGATAAATCCTGCTATACATTTGATCAATCTTGCTGCGCATTTGCACCCTATTACTGCGCATTCAGACCTGCACATACATCACTTTTTGCTATGCATGTACACTCTATTCCTGCGCATATGAACCTATGCATTCGTAATAGTGAGCTATTCTGGACATTTTGAGAAAATAATCAAATTAGTTTTGGATACCCATTTTTGCCTAAAATCCATTGGAGAAGTCATTTTAACCATAAAAGTTCATCCCATACCTATTTTCAAACATTTCACTCACATATCATACTTATCCTTTCCAAAATCAAACAAAATCAAATTTTCCCAAAGGTGCCATTGAGATCTTCATATTCAAACAAAACAATTTGGTTAGTTTCCCTATCAAGATCAATCATCCTCTATCTAGAGACTACACTAAAACATATTGACAAGGTTAGTCTACAACAATAGTGATTCCTATCATCCATATTTGACTCACTTTGGATCAACACTTTGATTGCTATACATCATAGCTCAAGATTGGATTGTTTAAACAAAGATCAAAACTCCACCTTTAGAAAACCTTATCACCAAACATATTCAATCCAAATTTTCACCCAAGACCACATATCACAAAAACATCACTTGCATCCACAAGTCTCTCATCCAATTCCATTCATATCAAAAAAAATTTATGGTTGAAACTAGGTCTCAAACCAAAATAAGAAAAGAAATGGATCTATCCAATAGTAGTGAACACTCTTCTAGTGATGGAGAGGAAGAAATCCCCCAAGAATAACTTGTTAGTGCCTTACAAGATCCAAAATTTCAAAAGATGCTTGATAAGGTCATATCAATGGACCCACAAAAGTACTTCCTTATTCTAACACAACAAGGAGTCAAGCTACCCACTGATTTTGACATTCCAAATTAAGACAAACTAAATCTCCCAAGAACGAAAAGGCTAAGGATACTTTAGATTCACTCACACAACAAATCCAAGCCTTACAACAACAATTTGTGGACCTACAAACAGGACATTCCACAAAACATTACTCATTAGAGGATATATCTCCATATCCTTTTGACAAAATCTTGTTCACGGTACCTTTCCCTTCAAGATTCAAAGTCCCTAAATTTGACAAATATAGAGGGATATGTGATCCACATGACCACATTAGAGAATTCATCACTGCATGTTTAGAAGTCACCCATAATGAGACATATCTAATGCGACTCTTCCCATGTTGCCTAGGAGGTCAAGCAATGGAATGGTTCTCCCGTCTACCTCCCAGAATTTGAACATTCAATGAACTAGTGGACAAGTTTGTGACACACTTCTCCTTAATATTGAACATGAAGTTTCAATGTTAGATTTATGCAACAACAAACAAAAGGGTGGAGAATCTTTCACCACTTTCTTGCAAAGATGGAGACAACTTGCAAGTAAATGTCCTTACCACATCCCTGAGAAGTAAATGATTGAAATGTTTGTCCATAACTTGAACACCGAATTAAGCTATCAAATCCAAATCCAATGTCCTACTTCTTTTAGTAAGGTCATTGAAATGGGATTACTTATTGAGAAAGCATTGATAGCTAAAGGACAAATAAAAATATATAAGGATGTCCCTAGTTCGAGCAACAACACGGATAAATCAAGGTTTTGGACTAAGAACAAGAACATTGTAAATGATGAAGTTGTAGACGCAAAATGTGTGACACCAAAACAACCTATCCTAAATCTATCAAGTCCACACAACAATACTACTCCAAACAAACCCACAAACAATGGACCAAGACCAACAAACTTTCCCCCTCGTAGAAAATTTACACCATTGGGTGAATCAATTGAATCTGCCTTAAGGAATCTTATAGAAACAACCTCATAATGCTTCCTATGGTAAGAGAATATGAACCCAAGTTCAAACCCTCTTGGTGGAAAGATTCTGACTTTTGTGAATTCTATAGAAGCAAAGGTCATAAAACCAATGATTACCAACGACTGAAAAACACCATCCAAGACTTGATAGATTGCAGAGATATTTCAATTGATGGACATACATCCAATGATGACCATGTGGCATTCAAGAATCCACTCCCTAACTATGAGAAGGGAGGTTCCTCTAAACAAAACAATAACGGTGGTAACAATGCCAATTATATGAATGTATCATATGAGTATACTGTTAACCACCTATCGGAAAGTGACTCACATGTAAATGTGATCACTATAAAGAACAAGCCCGATTATAATGTCACCACTCATCATGGAAATATTACTGTCCAAGGGGCTCCACCTAAACCATCATCTATATCCAATCAATATAATGTTCTAGACCAACTCCAAAAGACACTTGCATATATCTCTATATTGGAGCTTTTGCGTCTTTCACCATCCCATAAGGCTATCCTAGAAAAAGCTCTATTGGAAACCACCGTGCCAACAAATCTTGACCAAGAGCAATTCCAAGCCATGGTAGGACATCTAACTACACCCCACTTCCTATCTTTTACCAAAAATGATGAACATAGAATAACACTACATTGAAGCCTTATGGAGGGATTCATAAACATAGAATAAAATAGGTCCTTATAGATGGAGGAACAAGTTTAAATATATGCACATTAAAACTAATCCTTGCATTGGGGTTCTCCGAGAATGCTGTTGATCTAAAGAAGAAGATAACAATCAAGGCATATGATGAGGAAGAAAGAACTTCTAAATGCACTATTGTTTTGCCAATATGAGTTGGACTGGTAGAGAAGGACATGGTTTACCAAGTCCTTGACATGGAACTAGTCTACAATATTCTCCTTGGCTGACCTTTGATACATGTGCTGAAGGTTGTACCATCCACCTATCATCAATGTATAAAGTTTCCACACAATAGCCAAGAGATTACTATCCAAGGTGATCTCGAACCATTTCAACACTACAACACCATCAAACCAAAGCCTGAAGTTGTCATACCTACCAACTATACAAGCTCATCCTCTACAACCATTGTTGACCTAAGCTCAATACCTTCTACATCCAAAACTGCTGAACTAAAAGTCAAACTCAAGGATGAAGGTGTAGGAGAGTATTCCATTGAACAAACCTTTTGTGTCACACCATTACCTCTTTTACCCAAATCCACCCATCCATTACATCATTCATCTACCCATACACTTACAAAGGATGTGATTCAAGGGCTACTAGCAAGGAGTCAATAATGTCACCAAATTCCTATTCCTAAACCTACAAAAGACTCTTCTAATGCCATGTCCAATCCTACAACCCCATCATATAGACCAAAATCCCTTGATCCTATTGAAGAATCTCCCTCAATGAATCCAAGTCAAGATCCATCATCCCCTCATGATGCTAACCCTCAAGAGCATGTCAAGCCTATCCAAGATCCTTCCACTTCTATTCAAGTAACCCAAGAGGTATGTCAAGAACATAATCCTAAGCACGGGAAAACATCAAGCCTTAGTCCTAATCAAGATCAAATCACTTTCATCCAACCCATCCATAACATATTTCTTTTCCATGATCAAGATGATATCCATGATGAAGAACTTATCCATGAGAACCTTGATCCTATTCATACCCCCACAACCAACCATAAACAAGATACCCAAGACCTACATACTCCATGTAATAAGAATCTTGTTGATCTACTTGAGCATTCACCCCATTTCATGGCCTTCCTTCAAGGCAAAGAAAATTCTTCTTCATCTAGCCCTACCCATGCTCTACAAACATTCATTTCCCTTGATGAGGCACTTGGGTCCCAAGTACACATAGATGATCAAACCAAAACCTTGGATCTTAGTGAGCATAATGATAGTCAAGATCCTAATGATCCTCCCTCATCCATTATCAACCATGTTCCAAATCCCACATCATATCCCCTTGGTCTCACCACCTTCATCCATGACTATTCTTCCTTAGGAGAGCAACAACCATTATCTACCACCTCACCTTCCCCATAAAATAATGAGATCGTATCTAGTGTCCAAAACACCCATAATCCCATTATTCACCACATACTCCAAAAAATGAACTATCAAGGTAAAGGCTTAGGCCTTCATGAACAAGGTATTTTGGAGCCTATCCATGTCAAATTCCCTCCATGCTCTTATGTCCTTGGTTATATTCCCCAAGAAAAGTAATCTCAATATGTTGGTACTTCCTCCATGCCTCTTAAATCCACTCCTTTCCATCATAAACCATATCATATCCCCAAAACATATGTTTCCATTCCTCCTCCATTATCATATAAACCCCAAAATCATGTGACCATACACCTTCCTCCATTTCTCCCAACACCTAAAATATCTATCATCCAATCCTCTTATCGATAAATCCCCTAAAATTCCTAATCATGACTAGTCAATGCACACATCGTCTAAACAAGAAGCTTCCACTAACCCCAAGGGATTTAAAAATAAAAATGTGGATGTCTCCATCCATAAAGAAACATATCCTAAAATCCTCATGCCTTTAAGCACAAATACAAAGAGGCACAGAAAACTACATCCAAAAATCTATCCAAGCCCATAACTCCAAAAGAAAAGACCAAAATTAAAATGGTTTGGGTGCCTAAGCAAAAATCAAGCAAGTCAAATGAAACATTCACATTTCAAAGATCCCAACCATCCCCTTCCATCCAAAATTCCCATTTCATTTAAAAATTCCAAAAATCCCACAAACAAAGAAAAAATCATAAAAATACTAAGTCTATGTGGGTACCTAAATGCATAAATCAACCATCCCCTAAGCAAGCATCACCATTTCTTACTACACCTCCTCCAAATCAAAAGCTTCAATCTTTATCACAGTGTGTACAACCGTTGGTCATGATTCCTTTCCATACCTCCATCTCCCCATCTTTCACCCATTATCCTACATATTTCACCCATCACCTTCCTATAGTCCATGGTTTTGCATAAGCCTTTCATCCATCCTTGCATTAAGTCCTCCATAATCCATTTCATAATCCACTATCTTCCCTACATAATCCACACAATAATCCACTATTGTTCCTTCCATAATTCACCATCTACCTACTTCATCTCACTCTCATGAAATCCCATACCAACATCTATGAGCATAATGAGACTTGGCCTGGTACATGTGATGACATCCATCCCTAGTATGACTACTGCCTTTCATGAAACTAGACACTTGAGTCCCTCTCATCCATATTCCACCTATCCTATTCAAATATTCAAAAAAAAAATCCCTTCATCCAACGGTGAAAACCACCCTTGGTGGCATCTTGGATAAGTACCATGATGAAAACTTGGCAAACAAGTGTCATGTGTAGGTTGATCTTCTATGTCACTTACCCTTGGAGGCACATTGTCTCATCAAGCCTATCATTTTCCATCCTATCTTACCATACCATCCTACCATCCTTATCCTACATATACCTATCATCTTATATCCTTTCATTCTCTTCCTCCTTTTGATCTTGATAAAGATTGGGTGCACAATGTTGACATATGTTTTGGATATCTCTTGACATATCTTATTCCTTTCAAACCAATCCTATCATCATCCTTTGTCATAAGCTTTGTCATGTTAGATCCCAAGCCTTACACCTAGAATGAGGTAAGTTATTCCTATGCGACATAGTCTTTGGAGATCACATCCACCCTATCTTATGCATACATCCATTCCATCCCTTATTACCCATCCTCTTATCCGTCGAATCCCACCTACTTCCTTGAACCTAGACTTGGTTCCCCCTTGTCATTGGTACCTAGCATAAAGGCTATTAAAGTTGTCATCCAATGTCATCAAAAATAAAAACAAATAAAAAAATAAAAAAATGGTGAAATAAAAGCAAGTGGTGAAAACCTGAAAATAGGCACTATTTGTGATAAACCGCTTCCTCCATCTTGTAGGATTTTAATTTTTTTTAATCCATCTATGCTTCCACATCCATCAAAATGCATAAAGATACTTATCATGGCTTCTTGTTTTCTCACCCTTATCACCTTATCAAATCAGGCTATCCATCTAATCCTTCATACATCCAATCATCTATCACAACTCCATCATTGGTATCATTACCGAACTACGTTGCCTCTGAGCTACCATGTAGGCAAGGCCATGATTGATGGGTCCCTGAGGCTTTCCATCCATCCATACCTCTCATCTTACCATAATCTATTGCATTACATCCATTCATCCATCATCAGTGTCAACCTCCATTGTCGAACTATGTTGCCTCTGAGCTATCACGTAGGCAAGGCAATCATCAATGAGCCCCTGAGGCTTCCCACCCCCTAGGTCTTAGGTTCACATAGTCCACATAGTCAAACTACATTGCCTCTGTGTTGTCACGTAGGCAAGGCCATCATCAATGAGTCCCCGAGGCACTAGATCAGTCCCTTAGGGCCTGTCACATTGAGTTTACCATCCGTTCAGTCTATATGTTTCATCCATAATAAGTAGATCTTTTACTTGACTAGGGGCAAAATCCTTGACGTAGTTATAGAATTGGATTCTTGAATGTCACAATCTTAGAGGATAACAATCGAGACCGCGATACTATCCCCAGACAACATGCAGTACTACAAGATAACCTTTTCAACAAAAACTTGATGCAAGACATTAACCTATATCAGATAACAATGGGCCTAAACTATCAGGAGGATTATATCTGTTATCATGGCAAGAAAATATATCTATGGCAAGAAGATTTGATGCTTGTTATAAGTTTAAGTCTTAGGTCTTGATTTTTTTATCATGTTTCCTATGCTACTTGAGGATGTCCCAGACTAGAGGAGCTATGATGGGGCATGATTATTTTCATTTGTTTGATGTTTGTGGATTAATCTTTAGTAATGTGATGACTTGTCTAATGACATGATCAGAAAAAGATCATCGAGGACATTATGGGTCTAAGCATGAAAGAGTGTAATCCTTGTCTATTGATACATGCAAGCAATACTCAGGTCATCTAGGTTCAATTTTGCTTAGATGCTTGTATTAACTTACTAAATTAAAATCCACACAAGTGATACTCAGGTCATCTCGGTTTAATTATACCTAGACGCTTTTATTTCTTTACAACATTTTTAAAAGCTCAATGATGCAAAAGAACTTCAAATATTTGTATACAAGATAACTAGACCCCATTTGTGCATATTAAGTTTGCATTTCATTTCATTTATAAGTATTTCATACATATCATTTTCCAAG
Organism: Cunninghamia lanceolata; assembly: GCA_027924645.1. Classification (NCBI taxonomy): domain Eukaryota; kingdom Viridiplantae; phylum Streptophyta; class Pinopsida; order Cupressales; family Cupressaceae; genus Cunninghamia; species Cunninghamia lanceolata. Next base: position 3,908,441 of record BSBN01000771.1, read on the forward strand.
TGGCTTAAGATCCAAGTCCTTTCTTTATCTACATCTCTTTATCTACTCACCCTTTTCTCTCTTTTCATTTTGAGAGCACACCAATTGTCCTCTCAAGGGGCATCATCATCATCATTCATCTTATTTGTTAACTTACCATTATCTTTCCTTGTCACCCTCACTCTTGAGTGACTGGGGCATCACCAATCATCAATCCAATCATCAATTTAATCATCAAATCAATTCAATCAAATCAAGCAATGATCCAAATGTAAGTCATCCTTAATCCATACCAATCGAGTCAATCAATCTTGTCACATTATCCAATCACATCCTTTGGCCTTGATCCTAATTTTGTTGTAAGTCAATCAATCAATCATCATCATGAGTGGGATATGTCTTTCCTGCATCTTTGTGTTGATCTAGGGATATATTGTTCCCCGCAATGACAATACTATCCTCATCAATCATTATCAATTAATCATTGGTTTACAACTTGATAGGGGGGATACTTTGTTTGTTTTTGTATCATTTGTGCATGCTTGCTTTCTTGCTTGTGTGTGTTACCATTTTATCTTGCACACTTTGGTATTCATTCATTTTCCCATTTGATCACTTGCATTTTTCACACGATGATTCTACCGTTCATTCTTCCTCATCGTGAGATCACTCGTTATTTCTTCCAAAATTCATCCTAGCCAATCTCCTGAGGGGGCATCCTACCATCATCAAACCTACACCAGGGGCAAATTGGGGCATGTATCGTACTCAGAAAAGTTTTATTCTTTGGAAAAACATGATAAAACACATTGTCTCAAAGAGGGGTAAAATGTATACACCTAAAAATGGCTCGAGATCAATTAAATAAATATTTTAATATTTATTTTATTCTTATTTCTCTATCAATAAATAAACACACTAATTTATTTATTTGGATCACATTCATCATATTCTTCTAACGATTAAATATCTTAAATTCCTCTAAAGTCATCTCTAATTAAATAACCATCATTATTTAATTATTCTTCTAAGACAAAGTCCTATGTCTAAAATCCACATCACTCATCCATGTCACCCTCCATGTCATTAGACACTTCATCATGTTGCACCAATAATTAAATATTCTTAATATTTAAATAAGTATTTATCCTCTCAACATGTGCCCTATTTCCTCTCAACCATCCCCATGGTCAATGTTGACTTTGAGACACTTGTCTCATAAATCCTATATTCCGTCACATTCCAACAACCAAAGACTCCTTCCTCCTTGTTCTTCTCATGGTTCTCCACCTTTTTCTCAATGGTCCTTGTGAGAATCATGACATGTGGCTTATGGTTCCACGTATTCCTCCACCTTGGCATCGTAGTAGGAACATCTTCCACCTTTATCTCCCTCATCCCAACAAAATTGATCTTGACCATACATGTGAGAAGACTTGTTCTTCCACCGTGGATCTTTTGACACTTAGATTTGACCTCTCCTTGGCCTATAAAAGGAAGGTGCCTCACCCTCATTTTATCAATCACAAGAGCTATAGTACTTACATGCTGCAGAAATTCCATCAAGTATCCAAGCCTGCCTTTGGCCCCCCATTTGCATAATCTCCATTGTTACATATCATTAGCTTCATATCATTATCAATATCATGGCTTTTATCATTAGCTTCATATCATTATCATTAGCATAATTTGCATTGTTCACATTGCATATTAGAATCCACAATTCTATTCATCTCATTGTCATCTTGAAAAGCAAAGAAGTACAATTCTGAGAACAATATCATTATCAACAAGATCATTGAGAAGATAGGAAACAATGGAACGAAAAGGATAAATCATTTTGCAAGGTATAAATCATGTTTTCTATATTTTTCTTAGTTTCATTGATGTATTGAAATTGAGTAGGAATTCTAGAGTATTTGTGGTATCTTATTAGGTTCTTATAGTAGTTTCAAATTATCAATCACAATATGAAGTCTCTTGAAGTAGATGGTGGGGTATGTATGCCACAATCCTGCAAAACATTGTTAGTATGCAAATCTAAACATATAGACCGATAAACATCAAAATGGTTAGAAAATTGAATATGTAATCTACAACAACAAGTAGTGTGTGTGTGTGTGTGTGTGATTTATTTTGACATAGAAAGGTTTTAGCATTTTAAAATATCTTTGACAAATTTTAATTTGAGGATACATCTCTTGAAATTTCTTGAAAAATTGTGTTTGGGTCACATCCAAAAAATGCTTTGGATGTGGCTTCTGGTTTCCACAACCAATTCTCCTCACATCACTTGCATTAGGAGATACCCTTGTGTTATTTTTCCAAAATTCTTCAATGATGGATCTCAAGGCTTCAACAACTTTGTCTTTCCATGGGAGTCTCCCAGAGAATGCCCATAATTCTTTGGTGTTTGGGTTCTCAAGTGTTTCACGTCCTCCAATGACTCTCATTAGAGTTTTTGTACTTATTTTAAATGTTTGACTTGTCTTTCTAATGAGGTGAGTTTTGTTTGTTTGTTGGCTTACTATTGTCGATGTAAGGACATGTCGTGTGACATTACTATCCTCAGTGAGTGAGTTGGAACCCACACTCTCATATGTACTCATTAGATTCTTTACAATTAATTTTTCACTTAAGGCATCTGATGTTCTTAGCCCAATAATCTTCATAGTGGGCCTAAATTTTAGATTTTTCATCAATTCACCAAATAGTTGACATCTTCTAGTTTCATTTAAATTCTCAAAAAATAATTTCCATATCTTATTCACATATCTTTGGCAAGTGCGCTTGGAAATCTTATCCTGCATGGGCTTCAACACATCCTCATCAATATCGATTAGAAACTTAGGCTTCCTATGCAAAATTCTAGGAGGCATTTACATTGGTAAAGTTGACTCAACATTAGGAATTTCTTCAATATTTACTTGAGATGGGATAGATGACATACCTTCAATTAGAGGTGAAAAAGATGAAAAGGCTTGAAGTTGAGATGGAGAAGATGGTGTACCTTCAACTTGATGTGTGAATGATGGCATCCCACCAACTTGAGAAGAAAATGAAGATGTACCTTCTACTTCATCTGTGAAAGATGGAGTGTCTCCAATTTGAGAAGATAATAATGGTGTTCCTTCAACTTGACCTATGGATGATGGAGTGCCTCCAACTTAGAGATTCAATTTCCCCATTGAACGGAGGTTTTGTATTCATTCCCTTTGTGCCACCAATTCCATCTCTTCATTAGCTTCATTAGATGTGTCATGTTCCTCTTCAATTGGCAATGGTGGAATATCTTCTTGTATGGTTGACAATTTCCTACTTTCACGAATTTGCCTCATTATTTATCTTTTCCTCTCATTCTTAGCTTCACACTCTTATGGTGTTAGAGTCTTTTCTCATTTCCTTGGCATGATGATGATTTCTACAAGCATGATGAATAAGACAATGATAATTAGAACTTTGATAATGACAATGAATAATGACAATGTATAACAACTGACAATGAATAATAGTTGATTCATAACAGTAGAGCCTATCCTTTATTAACAATAGATAATGACAATGAATAACAACTAATTCATGACAACAGAGCCTATCCTTTATCAATTGTCTTGGTATGGTTCTACAAGTCTCATTTTCAGTAGAGTTAGGGTTAGGGAAGAATAAAAGGGTGCAAAAATTCAGGGCAGAGTTTTGTTTCATGATCACCTACTTGTAAAGGAGGATCTTTTGTGAGTTTTAGCACTCTCCTATCAGCCATGATTGTCATGAAGTTGTTTATAATGCCTTGTCCAACTATCTTTGATATTTTTCTATAGGTATCAATAAGGTGAAGGTAGATCAGTAGTGCAAGGTTTCCAAGATAAATTATCACAAGTAATACATAACCATCACCCTATGATGCAAAGGTATTGTCCCATGATGAAAAGATAGCTGCCACTATCATAAAAATTATTGGAGGTATTTAGGATTATCATGATATACTTGACTAAAGATCATCATTTCATGTAAAACAAGTTGTCCTAAACTATATTTTGAGTATATCCCATATGTGAACATTATCATATACAACGATAGACAAATTTCTTATGGAGGTGATGTTGAGGGAAAAGACTATTAAATTGCACTATGACTATTACAAACAACGACATAGACCGTCACATCATAAACATAGAAGACTATCATGAAACTCTAGATCACTATTAAGGTTAGATATTCAAAATATGCAATAGGCTCTCACTACCCTATTCACATGAAGGATTACTATATCAAATGAAAGATTGTGAGGATATCAATATGTTGTATGGTACTCCTTAGGATTACAAGTTAATAGATGACAATGATGAAAAGGACTAATAGTTAGCATACATATAACTAGTCAAATTTGGAGGAGAAAGAGCACTTGCAGCTACTATAGGTATTTTTACATACAACCATTGGCAAGGGAGTCACCATAGTGAAAATACACTTGTAGGAAAGGTGGCTACTTGCAGCCATATGAATTGCAACAAAAGGAGAGTGTGAGCATTACTTCACTTGCAATAATTGGGAGATAAAGTAGAAGGTGGCTACTTGTACCCATAGGACTTGTAGCAAAAGAGAGAGTGAGCAATGTCTCACTTGCAACAACAAGAAGTTATAGTAAAGTAGAGGCTACTTGCAACAACTTGAGGTATACCCATGGAGTGATGGGCACTTACAACAAAAGGAGTGAGGTGCTTGGGGTAGGTACACTTGCTAAAATAGGGAGATTGCTGAGGTTTGAGGGTAGCATAAGAGGCAATGTTGCAAGGTTGCCAAGGGGTCATGAAGAGGAGTGATGGTGTTGCACACACACATGCAACAAAGGTAGCATAATGAGAGTTCTCATGTGGAGAAAGAGAGGTTGCAAGATCAACAATGAGGAGTTTGGTATTTTATGCTTGAATAGTACATGGTTGTTAGTAGAGTATAAGCAACCAAATAAAAACGGGTCATGAAGATGAAGAGGTGGTAGTGGAAGTGTTGGTTGCTGATGTGGTTGCATTATTTGTGTAATGAAGATACAAGTTGGTTTCATGGTTGTGAGGTGCACAAAAGATCTAAGAAGGAGATCAAGAGGCTACATGAAGGCAGCAAAATAGTAGAAAGGATGGTAATAAGGAGCCATGAGTATGGAAGGACATTGCAAGTAGTGTGATTTATGACAGAGATTTGAAGGGCTATTTGGAGGCCATGATTGGGTGGTAAAGGAAGTTGCAACAACATTGAAGGAATCCATTCAAGGAAGGATGTAAAAAAAGGATAGTTGAGTAGATGTTAGTAGTAAAATAATCAGCTACAAAGGATAAAGGTATAAAACTAATGCCTATTATGAGTGGTAGGTAGTGGTGGCTTCAAAGAGGTTGTAGAATGCATATATTGTATCAAATGAAAAGGTATTGGCACTTTGGGAGAAGAAAATCATAGTTTGTAGGTTGAACAAATGCACACTATCAATAACAGTCATGTTTCAAGTTCTTCTCATTTCATATTATTTGTTACGTATCATGAAAAGATAACCCTAAGAATAAATCCCTCATAGATTGTATCAAATCCTAAGAACATTACCAATTATATGCAAAATAACTAGAGACCTAAGAACACCTAGAAACAAACTACTTGCTAGTCTATCATGTCTAGGTTTATGGATAGTTATTTTTCTACTAATTTTGGATGATTATGCTCGGATATCAATGCATGGTCACCTATATTGTATGGTACTCCTTAGGATTATAAGGTAAGAGATGACAATGATGAAAATGATTGATTATATACAGATTAGAATTTTAAAGCACCTTAAATGGACTATCAACACAACTAGGACTATCATGATAGTCAATAGGAACATCAAACCCTATGAAGATAATTTCATATCTTGTCAAGGTGTAAAGGAGGGGTTTTCTAGGAATCGTAAATGTATAGGACAGTTGTTGTAACCTTAGGAATATCACATGAAATTATTCAAACAGTAGTCCAAAATAAGAATGATCAAACCCTAGGGCTTTCATAAGCAAATTGGTGCATTACAAGGGCAATCACAATATCATTGAAGGATAAATGGTGAGATAGGTTATTAAAGAAGAATATAATGATGAGAAGATGAGAAGGAACAAGATCTCATGAATATCTAAGAAAGAAGTTCTCATGAGAACAAATAGAAGATCTAAGGAAGAAGTTCTCATGACAATGTAAATAGAATGTTTCTATCAAGAAAACATGTCTATTAAAAATAGATCTACTCTAAAAGAAACTCTTGAGGATACAGATTGGTTATGTCATGTGGTTAGTATGGTCAATTGAACTTTAAGGACTTGAACTTGTTACATACTAAGAAATTTGTGGATTGTTCAAGATATTGTTGAAGAGTTTGATCATAAATTGATAAGATAATGATAGAAGCCTATGTGGTAACCATGCATTAAGAGTCGAATTGCACTATGACTATTACAAACAACCACATAGATTGTCACATCATAAACATAGAAGACTATCATGAAACTCTAGATCACTATTAAGGTTTGATATTCAAAATATGCAATAGGCTCTCACTACACTATTCACATGAAAGATTACTACATCTAATGCAAAGGTATTGGCACTTTGGGAGAAGAAAATCATAGTTTGTAAGTTGAATGGCCAAGAGGATGATAGTGACAACTCATTACTATATGAGAACCAAATATATATTAGATTTGTAGCATCAATAGCACTATATTTTAAATGTTATTACAACTAGTTACATTAGTGATTGAGAGTGTTCTAAAGAACATAAAGTGAATTAAATGGATATAAAGAACATACCTTAGAATTCGATATTCAAGTCGACCAATCCTCCAAATTTTGGCTTCAAAATCCTTAAAGTTTTATTTTTCGCAAGTTTGATTATGAATTCTATATAACTCTAGAATAGGATTAGTTAAATTTATGGAAAAAAGAAACATATATCATCAAATTCAATCTATATCAATGGTAATTAGCTTTGAAACAATATGAAACATGAAACTTTCAATTTAAATAATCAAATTTTGTCCAAAAACACGCAAAATCAATTCTTCTACGTTGAAAAAAAAAGGTGGTGGATTGATAAAAAAATGATTCTTAATATGTCAAACAACATGAAAAAGTGTTTTCTTGTCAAATAGCAAGCATGAAAAGTGGGGAATAACAGACATGTGGGGTCTCAATCATGGATCCCACATGGTTTTTTCCCATTTTTTTGCTTCCCATAATGCGAGCGCATTTTGGGAAGCATGAAAACATTAAGCTTTCATGCATGCAAACAAGTAAATTTAGTGTTTTCTCTCTATGTTTAAGTATATATTATAAGTACATATCACCTCTATCATCCCTCTACTTCTCAATCTCTCTACCTATGTCTGTGGCCATGTCCCTCACCCTCTGTCTCCCCATCTCTCCCTCTCTAAACTCCTAACCCCTAAACCCTAAACCTGATTAACCCTAAACCCTATCTCCTTGTCTTTATCGTCCCTCTACCACTTAATCTCTCTACCTATGTCTCTAGCCATGTCCCTCACCCTCTATCTCCCTATCTCTCCCTCTCTAAACTCCTAATCCCTAAACCCTAAAACTAATCAACCCTAAACCTGATCAACCCTAAACCCCTATCTCCTTGTATTTATCATCCCTCTACCTCTTTATCTCTCTGCCTATCTCTGGCCATGTCCCTCACCCTCTATCTCCCTATCTCTCCCTCTCTAAACTCCTAAACTCCTAAACCCTAAACCCTAAAACCTAACCCTATCTCCTTGTCTCTATCATCCCTCTACCTCTCAATCTCTCTACCTATGTCTCTAGCCATGTCCCTCACCCTCTATCTCCCTATCTCTCCCTCTCTAAACTCCTAACCCCTAAACCCTAACTCGATCAACCCTAAACCCTATCTCCTTGTCTCTATTGTCCCTCTACCTCTCAATCTCTCTGCCTATGTCTCTAGCCATGTCCCTCACCCTCTATCTCCCTATCTTTCCCTCTCTAAACTCCTAACCCCTAACACCTAAACCTGATCAACCCTAAACCATATCTCCTTATCTCTATCATCCCTCTACCTCTCAATCTCTTTGCCTATGTCTCTAGCCATGTCCCTCACCCTAAACCCTAAACCCTAAACTTGAGCAACCCTAAACTCATAAACCTCAAATAATGCCCCTGACCCCTAAATCCTAAACTCAAGCAACCACGCTAAACCCCTAAACCATAAATAATTCCCCTTTAATCCTAACCTAGGTAAACCCTAAACTTGAGCAACCCTAAACTCATAAACCCTAAATAATGCCCCTAGAGGCTTGAGCAACCCTAAACTCATAAACCCTAAATAATTCCCCTAAACTTGAGAAACCCTAAACCTCTCTCTCTCTCCCTCCCAAAACCCCAAACCCTAAATAATGCTCCTAAATCCTAACCCCTAAACCATAAACCATAAACCCGAGAAACCCTAAATAATTCCCCTAAACTCTAAAATTAAGCAACCCTAAACTCATAACCTGACCAACCCTCTCTCTCGAGCTCCAAAACAAGAAAAATAGGACTCTCTCTCTCTCTCTCCCTATCACCCTATTTCTCCCCTCTCCCTCTTCCTCCCTCTCCCTCTCCCTTGTCGACAAAGAACATGGAAACAAGAAAACTACAACATGCAAAGAGGGATGAGGATATAAATTAGGATGATGAAATGGAAACAAGTTAATTTATGAAATTTCATTGGATGTGAAGAATGATGAGGGGTAGAGAGGGGAGGGAAGTAGAGAGTGAAAGACAGAGGGTAGGAGGTGGAGACGAGAGGGAAGTAGAGAGTGAGAGAGGGTAGGAGGTAGACATGGGAAGGAAGAAGAGAGTGAGAGAGAGGATAGGAGGTAGAGAGGGGAGGGAAGTAGAGAGTGAGAAAGGGTATGAGGTAGAGAGGGGAGGGAAATAGAGAGTGGGAGAGAGGGTAGGAGGTAGAAAGGGGAGGGAAGAAGAGAGTGAGAGAGAGGGTATGAAGTAGAGAGGGGAGGGAAGTAGAGAGTAAGAGAGGGTAGGAGGTAGAGAGGGTAGGGAAGAAGAGAGTGAGAGAGAGGGAAGGAGGTAGAGAGGGGAGGGAAGTAGAGAGTGAGAAAGGGTAGGAGGTAGAGAGGGGAGGGAAGAAGAGAGTTATCCAAGAGAGAAGGTATGAGGTAGAGATGGGAGGGAAGTAGAGAATCAGAGAGAGGGTAGGAGGTAGAGAGGGGGGGAAGAAGAGAGTGAGATAGAGGGTAGGAGGTAGAGAGGGGAGGGAAGTAGAGAGTGAGAAAGAAGGTAGGAGGTAGAGAGTGGAGGGAAGAAGAGAGTAAGAGAGAGGTAGGAGGTAGAGGTGGGAGGGAAGTAGAGAGTGGGAGAGAGTGTAGGAGGTAGAGAGAGGAGGGAATAAGATAGTGAGAGAGAGGGTAGGAGGTCGAGAGGGGAGGGAAGTAGAGAGTGAGAGAGGGTAGGAGGTAGAGAAGGGAGGGAAGTAGAGAGTGAGATAGAGGGTAGGAGGTAGAGAGAGGGGAGAAGAGAGTGAGAGAGAAGGTAGGAGGTAGAGAGGCGAGGGAAGCAGAGACTCAGAAAGAGGGTAGGAGGTAGAGAGGGGAGGGAAGTAGAGAGTGAGAGAGAGGGTAGGAGGTAGAGAGGGGATGGAAGAAGAGACTCAGAGAGAGGGTAGGAGGTAGAGAGGGGAGGGTCCAAGTAGAGAGTGAGAGAGAGGGTAGGAGGTAGAGAGGGGGGAGAAGAGAGTGAGAGAGAAGGTAGGAGGTAGAGAGGTGAGGGAAGCAGAGACTCAGAAAGAGGGTAGGAGGTAGACATGGGAGGGAAGTAGAGAGTGAGAGAGAGGGTAGGAGGTAGAGAGGGGAGGGAAGAAGAGAGTGAGAGAGAAGATAGAGGTAGAGAGGAGAGGAAAGTAGACTCAGAGAGAGAGTAGGAGGTAGAGAGGGGAGGGAAGTAGAGAGTGAGAGAGATGGTAGGAAGTGGAGCTCCGCTTGTAGACATGTATGTAAAGTGTGGAAGCATAGACAAGGTATTTCAATTATTTGACCTAACACCTCAAAGAGATGTTCTATAATGGAATACAATGATTGCAAGATATGCAAAAAATGGATTTGTTGAAAAGGCTTTAGAAACTTTCAAGCAAATGCAATTGGCATGTGTAAATCCAAATTAGCTCAGCATAACGCGAGCGCGTTATAATGTACTTGTGTTATGCTAAGTTAATTTGGATGTGTTTTTCTAGTTTTTAACCAAATTTTTAGATAATTTAGAGCGTATTCTCCATCAGGATTGCACTTTTTTCAATGAAAAGTCTAAAAAAATACCACCATAATCTTAAGCTCTTTGTTAGCTATCTAACCATATAATTTTTTTCACATTTTGAGTAAGCTAAGGGTTTCATCAAGAATTTCTTTTGTTAGTGTATCCATTTTTTGTCAAAAACCAATGTCTAGTGTTTTTGACTTTTTTTTAACTGTTCATCAAAATTTGAAATAAGTTACATTTTTAGAAACTAGACTCCATTCTACACATATAAAAAAAAATTCAATTTTTTATTAGTTTTCAAAATTTTTAGGGGGGAGCACGCTTAATTTTCTATTTTTCAAGATGTGTCCACTTTGAAAATTACTAAAAAATCAATTATTCATGAAAAAAATATCAGAAAAATCAGGGATAAACTACATGGTGTTAGCTAATTTCTCATCAAAGTGATTTTGAAATACTAAAAAAAAAGTTAACATTTTAGGGGGAGCACACCAGATGCTATGTTTTTTTGAGAGAAATAGGACCAATTTGTGTGATCCCCCTTTTTGAACCCCTTAATCTCAACCATTTTTGAAAAAAAAATAGTAGTTTAGAAACTAGATTCAGAGCACTACGACTCTTGTTTTTGTTACATCTCAAATTTTGAGTGCAACTATCTTTAATTTCTCATCTAACATCAATGTTTCCTAATTTCAAAAAAAAAAGTGGCATCTTAAGAACCCCTTTTAGTCCCTCATCTTTGTGCACGTACCCTTAAAGTAGATAAGCTTATAGTTCATAAGATTAGAGTTCATAGCCATATTAGAGTAGATAATCTTGATGATAATTAATTAATTAATTAATTAAACCTTAGAGTAGATAAGATAGACCATCATGATGATAGTGGGAATAAATTAATAAAAAGGGTGAGTTCATAGCCATCTGATGCAAATTTTAGTCTCAAGTTGAAGCATACTAAACATGGAGGGCTAATAAGGTTTAATAACAACCCCAAATCCTAGAGCTATTCCATAAACCTCTCCCCTATGGACTTGGGTCACAGGTGCATCCTTAACCCAAGGACTACCTATATACCTACTTCCAAATGGGATCGAAGTCCCATGTATTTCTCCTCACCTTAATCTCTTAAGGGTTATACACATAGATTCAAAAATCCAAGGCTTCATAACCATTCAAGTAAGTCTCCTCATGGAAGTCAAGTAGAAATAATATTATAGAAGGAAAACCATAGAAGGGTTTTAGACAATAATGTGACAAATCACTATTTACTAATACCTTTTCCAAATCAAACCACATCTCACCAAGTTTATTGATTAATCATAAAACTCAAAATTCTTAGATTAGTATTTTATACCTCAATAGGGTTCCTTTTAATGATCCCCAACAATTAATAATGCTTAATAGTATGTAGGTAAACCTAACTAAGTTCCCAATTTAGTAAACCTATAATATAGTACTTCTATCTAAGGACATTGAGATAAAAAAATAGACTTCACCACCATTATTATTAGTCATAATTCAATATGAACATCATAGAATATCTTATAGGCTCATCTCATTGACAAAGAGGCTAGGCTAATTACTTACCAACAATAAATTCTCTCACACAAACCCTTTAGGATAAAGAAAGAGTTAGAGAAATTATTTAGAATCCCATTCATATTTCCCCAAAGGTACAAAATGCTAGTGTTATTGATGAAAACATATATAATATAAATAAAATTCAACCAAACACTAATACCCTCTTGTGATATAAAATACTTACAAATGAAAATCAAGTTTCATTGTCACCCCATTTTGTACCAACAATTACTAACATTTCTTAAACCAAATCCACACACAAAAATTATGCTTAATAGCATAATCAATATAAAATGAATCTATCCATATTAGAGCACAAGGAAACAACAGTTAAAATATCTTCACAATGCAACAATTATGCAAAGCCCCAATATGGTTCCAAGTAATTTTCTACTATAATATGATTCAATGATATCTAGCATCTTAATCATATTATGTTATAACATCCTTCAAATAATAATACTTGCCAATATGCAAGATATCCCAACTACACTCAACATTTAGAATTGCAATACTTTCTTGACAAGGCCTTGTGAGAAAACCTATTAGTAAACCCAATAATAGCTCAATTAGAGTATAAACAAATAATGTCAAACAACAAATTCAACCTCAACTAGATATAATGATTAGATACATATTCATAATAATAAATCAATAACAATTAACAGATCTTGTACCTAACAATTGATATTCATATAAGTAGAACAATATTTCTCACCACAATCTACTAGAATAGTTATAATTGACCCATAAACACAAGACCATCCAATAATAGTATGCATTCGTATGAAGGTAATGATCTAATAGCTTTCATACAATCAAATTCTAGGTACATCATACTATTGTTGTCATAAAGGTCCTTTTAGGTTCATAACATTATGATAACATAATCCAACCATCAAAAGGTCCCATTGATAGCATCACACAAGTTTATCAACCATTAATTAATCTTTTCATGGTTATTGTTGTAGATTCATACACAATAGTCATGACATAATGCTTATACCCAAGTGAACCCTTTAAGCAAACTCAGTCACCACATGCAAGGTATTGTGCATATTATAGTTTTGTTCTTGAATGTTCTAATTGGATTCCTAAATGAGTTCAACTTGTCTTCTAAAAAGTCACTTGTAAGATTGAAAGTGCTTTCATTTTTTCATAATCTCTTATTCCTCTGATAATTATATTTGTTTCTCTTTCTTGCATTCTATCAACACTTGCATTTGTTTCTTCCTCCAATGGACTAGCGGACTTGAAGGAGGCATCTTAACTGAGAGCTTGTGTAGACTCATTTCTCTTACACCATAACCATCATTTCTAGTGAACTAACAAGTACTCTTCCTCCCTGCTTGGGAAACCTCTCTTCTCTCACATACCTGGACTTAGGTGATAATAGGTTAACAGATACTCTTCCTCCCTCGGGAAACCTATCTTCTCTCACATACCTGTCTGTAGGTGATAATAGGTTAAGTGGAAATATTTCACTATCCTTCGCAAACATGTCCCCACTCCAATATTTTGATGTTTATCATAAATCATTAAGTGGTAATTTCCTAGATTCCTTGGGCAATCTCTCTTCATTGAAAACACTATGTCTATCTTTTAATGCTTTATCTGGTAGTATCCCAAATTCCTTAGGCAATCTCTCTTCACTGAGACACATGGATCTATCTTACAACCAACTAAATGCAACTCTCCCCTCCTCATTTTCAAGGCTCTCCTCTCTTACTTTTCTCTTTGCCTATGGGAATGCATTCAACCATATTATTGCTTCTTCATTGCTACCCTCTTCACTTAACTACCTCTCACTCTCACTAAATAACCATTAGATTATTTCAGAGGCTTTCTTTCAAAACCTTAGCAAATTATAGCCACTTTCCTTATCCAAATGTGTACTTAATATCAACACCACCTAGATTTGCTCATTCCAGTTAATGGCCTTAGAATTGACATCATGAAACATGGAAGGTCAAATCCCCTTGTGGATTTCTACTCAATTCTCACTTGAAGTGTTGCAATTAGCTAACAACGATCTTGTTGGATAAATTCCCTCTTGGCTACTGGATATGAGTCTTTCCCACATCAATCTCACAACAAATCATCTGCAAGGTTGTCTTTTGCTAAATACTTCATCTTGGAAGGGAATGGCGACCTTGGATGTGTCTGACAATGCATTATGTGGTCAGATACCATCAATTTGGCCTCCTCATATAAAAGTATAACTGCTTAATGACAATTTGCTGACAAGAAGTATTCCTCCAAACTTGCAATTTAGCTCTTTATTGAGTGTGTTAAACTTGGAAAATAATAGTTTGAATGGAATCATCCCTCCAAGCTTAGCAAATTGTTCCTAGCTTCAAATAACTGAGTGGAGTATTCCCTCCCTCAATATGAAATTGCTCAATATTAGCTTTTTTAGACATTGGGCAAAACCTATTGAAAGGCCAGATTTCAAAGTTAATAGGAAACCTTTCAGAGTTGCACATGCTAACAATGAGGAAGAATAATTTTGAAGGTAGTATCCCTACATAAATTGGGCAGTTGAAGCACCTCCAAATCTTGGACCTTTCTTCAAATCGCCTATCAAGGTTTATACCACACAGCATTTTCATTTTACAAGCAATGTTGGTAGAACCACAATAGGGATTTATAATGATTTGATATTCTCTAGGAGCTAGTATTTTACCATTCAAGGATCATGGTGAATTGAATATGGATTCAAAAGGAAGAGATGAGCACTACACATATATTTTCCCTACTATGGCAGCCATAAACCTCTCAAACAATCAATTGAATGGGGAAGTTTTTTCTGATTTGAGAAATTTGAAGGGGTTGAAGGTGCTCAACCTTTCCATGAATATTCTCGATGTTATTATTCCAAATAGTATCATACAAATGAGATGGCTAGAATCATTAGACCTTTCTAGAAATCATTTTTTTGTACAGATTCTAGGGGACCTTGGATCTTTGAGCTATTTGGAGGTCCTCAACTTTTCCAACAACAACCTTTCAGGAAGCATACCACAAGGAGGACAAATGGCAACATTTATAGAATCATCATACTTAGGAAATCCAAATTTATGGGGATGTCCACTTCTAAAGAACCGCCCTTGGCTAAAATTTGCTCATGCTCCTGCTCCTCCTTCCATTTCATCATCAACTAATGATGAAGACAAGAACAATGAAAGTGTGTGGTATGAGATTGGAGTGGGTCTCTTTTATGGATTGGGTTTTGCAGATGTGGTGGCATTTGTTGTAATAAGAAAGAAATGGGGACAAAAATTCTTTGAGGGAGTTGATTTGGTGTTAAAATTTTTATTTCCATGGCTACACAATTTGACAATATGAGGGGTTATTTCTTCTAATAAGGTGAGCCATATTCTAGTTGTCACATTGCTTGCTTTATTTATTATTTTTTGGGTTTGAAATTTATTTAATTTATTATTATTCAGTAAAAGTATTTTTAATTTTGTTATGTTTTTATTTGTGCTATGTTGATTTTGGAGTATTTTATTGATTGAGTAATTTATTGTTCATTATTATTATTGTGAACTTTTTATTGTGATTAAGTAATTATATTTATAGCTTTTGTTTGGAAAATAAAATTAGAAACATTTTATATTTTTGCAACCTTTAATTTATACTATTTTTGTAATTTTTGTTTGAATTTAATTTTTTTTATATTTCTATAAATATATTGTATTAAAATTAAACTTTATTTGTTATATCTAAACATATTGTTGTAAAAAGAAAAATATATTTTCCCTAAGTCCAATCTAGGCTAATCAAATAAGGTGCATCCACATAAGTATAAATTAACCTAAATTAAGTAATTGTGAGTTTTAGGTATATGTAATTCTAAATTAAATGTTATTCTAGAAAATTAAATGTGATAGATAGGGGTACTCAGCTCAATGACTGAGGATGAAAGACTTCAATGAAGACTCTAAAATCAAGACTTCCCAATGGGGATTCACTAACGAATAGGTACCATACCACATCCATTCATAAAGGAAGTTTAATATTCACGCAAAATCATAAGGTTTATAACACTTTCTATGAAGGGGTCGAGGGGATAAAGCAAAAAACATGATAGACAAGGATACTTAGCTCAATGACTGAGGATGAAAGACTTCAATGAAGACTTTGGAATCAAGACTTCCCAATGAGGGATTCACTAATTAATAGGTACCATACCACATCCATTCATAAAGGGGGTTTAATATTCACTCAAAATCATAAGATTTATAACACTTTCTATGAAGGGGTCGAGGGGATAAATTAATAAGGATGTAAGGTTGGATATTGGGGGTATTCTACATAGATGGTAAAGAGGAGAGTCAAGCATAAACCCTTAAAAAAATTATTTCTCATGTTTGGTTGCATAGAAGGAACATTTTGTAGGGGCCACACTAGTGCCTTCTTACTAAACCACCAATACTACAAAGCAATTGCTAGACTAAACACCTATAACACTAGATATATGTGTTACTCTCAATGGAGTCTCTTATTTGGATGCCTATGGAACTTCTTATACTAGAACTATTTACATAAACCTACAATAGAATTATAATACGTACAGATTATATATCTTTTGTAGGCATCATTAGAGTATTGATTTTTTTATTTTGATATAGTGGTAGTATGAGTGTTGTAAAATTTTACATGGCCATGGTTGTAGTGAGATGTCAAATCATAGGCACTTCACTATCAATTATAATGTTGACAAATGATTAACATGGTCTCTCTTGTCTAACTATATACTAGGTCATTTTAATAATCAACTCACAAGAAGCATTACCTCTTCTCTCTCTAATATATCTTCTTTAGATTGGCTAGATCTTTCCAAGAATCAACTCGTAGGAAGTATTCCCTCTTCTTTACATGACATGTCATTGCTCAAATATTTTGATGCTTCATACAAATTTTTACTAGCAAAATGTTGAACTTGGGGGAATTCATTTTGTCTGAATTTGGTAAACTAAGTCAACTACAATCACTAGTAATAAAAAATAACTAGTTGAGTGGATCATTCCCTCCCTCTATATCAAACTACATAGAATTATCGTTTCTAGATATTGAGCAAAACTTATTGAAATGCCACATTCTCAAGTCAATAGGAAAACTTACAATACAAATATTAGCAATGAGAAAAAATAATTTTGAAGGTAGTATTCTTTCAAAAATTGTACGACTGAAGCCTCCAAATCTTGGACTTTTCTTCAAATTGGCTAAAGTTTTATACCACATAACATTTTCAATATACAAACAATGTTGGTAGAAAGAGAAGAAGGATCATCATGGTTCAAATATATTTAGTACATGGTACTAAACAGTTCATATATAAGAATGGATTGAATATGAATTCCAAAGGTGTCAATCTACCATAGTTCACAAAATTTTTCAACCTATCCATGGGTTGCTTCTGCTAAGAAAAGGACTTGCTCCATTATGCCAACTGTACTTCAATGTGAATTAATATGCTTCAAATACCCACTTAAACACATGCATATCAACACACTTTTGTAGAATTTGCCATGCTGGGTGCACTTAAGTCAATGATGTGTCCATTGGTAGCGGATTGGGAGACAAATATATTACCCAGCCAACCGGTTCACAGAACTATAAAAATTTTCTGATCGATTACCTGACATAAAGAAATGTATCACTTAACAGGAAGAATGTCATCATGCAGATCAACAAAGAAACATAACAACCAAGGTATGAAACAAATAAATATTTCTTCAAAACTCCATTTGAATCTTTGCAAACCAGGTCACCATGAATGCACAATAAGGAACAAATTTGAAGATACATATAAGGCAATAAATTTAAAGATACATATAACGCAATAAATTTAAAGATACATATAAGGCAAGGAACAAACTGCATGTACATAAGACATGAAGTTTGACAAAAGCAATACTCAGATCCGTAATCAAATGATCTCATATCGGTGGTCAACAGGTTTTTTTTTTTTTTTGTTGGTAGTTGCATTAGATGATTCCCATATGGCTTTGGGATGGTGCGCCTTTATAAAGGTTCCTTTTAACAATGAAGTTCTCATTTGTAATCCTTGTATACCTTTTAATGTAATTATTCTTTGTGCATTTGGTGTAATTTTACAATTTCATATGCTATTTGATCTCAGTGAGTGTTTACATAATTGAGAAAATCACTTGGGAATGTTCATGCTCATGGTTTTGATGTTAATATTTTCCAATAGTTTGCAAGTAATCGTTCCTCTCTGCTATCTCACATATGTTGATTTCCACTAAAAATTTGGTTTTTTTAATTTTTACCTGCACTCGATTATATCCCTGGGCTTAAACAGCACACACTAAGCTTTGACTTGCTTAGGTGGCTGGTTGGCCCTTTCTCTTAACAGATTAAGAGAAAGGGCCTACCAGCCACCTAAGCAAGTCAGCCACCTAAGCAAGTCAAAGCTTAGTGTGTGCTGTTTAAGCCCAAAGCTTTGACTTGCTTAGGTAGCTGGTCGGCCCTTTCTCTTAACTTTGACTTGCTTAGGTGGCTGATAGGCCCTTTCTCTTAATCTGTTAAGAGAAAGGGCCAACCAGCCACCTAAGCAAGTCAAAGCTTAGTGTGTGCTGTTTAAGCCCAACGCTATTATACAAAGTGTGGTCTAGTTTTTTTGTTTAGTGCCCATTGGTTTTGTTGCTGATAAATGGAGGTGGGTCTACTTTATTTTGGAGGCATACAACTATAGCAGGGTGAATAGTTTTTTTTTTTCCTTTCAATGCAAATCATAATCAATCGATTGTGCGATTGGAGGTGTACAACTATAGCAGGGTGATTAGTTTTTATTTTTTTTCCTTTCAATGCAAATCATAATTAATTAGTTGTGCGATTGGAGGTGTACAACTATGGCAGGGTGATTAGTTTTTATTTTTTTTCCTTTCAATGCAAATCATAATTAATTAGTTGTGCGATTGGAGGTGTACAACTATAGCAGGGTGATTAGTGTTTATTTTTTTTCCTTTCAATGCAAAGCATAATAAATTTGTTTTCCTTTCAATGCAAATATTAATCAATCGGTTGTACGATGGGATATATATATATGTATATGTATATATAAGAGATGTTTATTAGTAGTGGAATTCACTTTCGCCGGAAATTTCAGACCACCGAAAGTGTTCGATAATCCGGTAGCTTTGTTCGACATTCCGTTCCGCAATTTCCAATATTCGGACAGTCTATTTTACGGTTCCTTTCATTGATTTTCCCTCATTATTTTATTGTACAGGACAAAGGGTAGGCTAATAAGAGTTTGAAAATGTCAACATAAAATTTGCAGGAAGTTGAACGAGTGGAGAACAGGGGTCATAGGGCTTATTTTGAACACGTCATTGGGAAACAGCAGGGATTTGAAGATCTTGTGGAATTATAAATATTATTTCTGAATATTTGTTTATTGTTTAGACCGATCACCCTTGGCATCTCATAAATCTCCCAGTTATTTTTTTTTGTTTTTAGAAGCGAAGCTACACACCATGCACGGGCTTTCCTTAGAATTTCGCCACGCTATGCTGGAGCACAGGGAAACCCTCCACCTCCAAATCCTCTCACACCAGTATTTGTCTGATTTCAATTTGTAAATCATAATGTTGAGTATTCTTTAAAATAGTGAAGCATTAATGTTAGAAGAGGGTTTTTCTTCTGAGAAGAAATACATTGGAATTTTTATCAGGTTTAAAGCTTCCCTGCTTTAATGGTGGGCAGATTGTAAGAAACTCACTAAAATGTGGTGCAGTTGGAGAGTTTTGCGTTTAGGCTTTTAAGCATTTTTGCAGGGGTGGAGTTGGGCGGCGGCTTTGTTTTTCGTTATATATAAAATTATGGTGAGCAAAGCATTTCCCTCTTTTTTTTATGAGTATAAAGGAAAATGTAACTGAACTTTACTATACAATGCATTCCGGCAGTATTTTTGTGGTTGCTATTGCTGTTCAAATGTTCTGAGTTTTTATTTTAGGGTTCACCACGAAAAGGCTGACATTTGAAGGACATCCCACAACCAGGGAACTAAATTTAAAAATCTCAGACGTGTAAAATGTAACATGTAATGCTGAGTTTAAATTATTCTGGCAAAAGGAAAGTTACAGTAAATTGCTCTATTTTTTTTGTCAAAGGTTGTTTTTCCTCAATTTCATAAATCCCAAAACTGTTGGCAGGAAACTGGAATCGAAACAGGGGATGGGCAGAGTGCTGTCCAGAAAAAATAGTGCTACAGTAAGATAGGACAGCGTAAAACAAACACAGAGAGAGAGAAGAGAGACAGGAGACAATAATATATGATTTATATATTTTCCTCTTTTCAATTACATACAAAACTTTGTACACCTTATAATGCAAAGCTGTTGCTTTGTTTTCCTTAACTGCCCCAATCTCTGGAGCTGCACACTATTTCTGGAGTTGCCTGAAACTCCGTAGCTGCCTTATTGTTGATGCTACAACATTCCTTTATATTATCTTCTCTTTGCTGTTCTTCACCTCAACATGCCTCTGCTGCTGTAGGATTTTCCTCTTCTCTGTCTCTCTGTGAATGGGTCTACATTACTTTCCCTCTATTTTGTCCCATATACACATGCCCAAAAAATGGGCGCTCAAACTCATTTGAATTCAAACTCACCTACCGGAATGAATGCGACAGGCCAACGGTGCTGGAGGGAGATGGGAGTCTCCAGTTTCTGACGCGGGGGGCAGGGTGCATTAAATATTCTGACGGAAGATTAATTCTTCCAACACTCCCCCTTAATCTGAAGTCAGATGTCATTTTATAATTTTCTTTCCAAAACTGATCTCCGGAGTTATACATTTGCCTTTGCCTTTCCGGAGTAGATCCCCGGAGCTGCCTCTACCACTCTGCATCATCTCTAGAGCTACCCTCTGCATCTCCGGAGCACCCTGTCTACATCTCCGGAGCTGACTTCCTGCATCTCCGGAGTTCTGTTTATGTATCTCTGGAGCACCTCCAGAGCTGCACATACATTCCAGAGTTAGATCTCTGGAGCTCTCCTATTGTCTTTTCGGATCTGAATCTCCGGAGCTGCCTTCTTTGTAGGACTGCACACCTCCGGAGCTGTCAACAATGCCTAGCCTATCTCTTAGGCATTCAAAGGTATCTTTTGGCAATGCCTTTGTAAAAATGTCTGCGAGCTGCTGCTCGGATCTGCAATACTACAACTCAATCTCTCCTCGTTCTACCAACTCCCTTATGAAGTGATAATGGATCTCAATGTGTTTGCTTCATCCATGGAAAATTGGATTCTTTGTCAGGGCTATTGAAGAAACATTGTCACAATGAATGGTTGTACCATCTTCTTGCTGCTCATTCAAGTCTGCAAGGATCCTCCTCAACCAAATAGCCTAACATGTTGCTACATTTGCTACAATATACTCAGCTTCTGCTGTAGAGAGAGAGACAATAGGCTGCTTCTTAGATGCCCATGATATCATACCTGAACCCATGTGAAATACATAGCCGGATGTGCTCTTCCGGTCATCTACATTTCCTGCCCAATCACTGTCCGTGAAACCAACCAACTTAAACTCATTAGAAACATCATACAAGATGCCATAACCTGTTGTGCCATTCACATACTTCAGGATCCTCTTTCCTGCTTGCCAATGTGTGTCCTTAGGCTTCTCCATGAACCTAGAAATTAGGCTTACAACATACATCAAATCAAGTCTAGTTGCTGTCAAGTACATGAGGCTTCCAACCATGCTCTTATATAGGGTTAGGTTTACTTCTTTACTGCTATCCTCTTTACTCAACTTCAAATCTGTGGCTGTTGGTGTAGGGGCAGGTTTACTGTTCTCCATTTTAAATCTCTTCACAATTTATTTGGCACAATTAGTTTGCGAAATAAATATGC
Organism: Cunninghamia lanceolata; assembly: GCA_027924645.1. NCBI lineage: Eukaryota > Viridiplantae > Streptophyta > Pinopsida > Cupressales > Cupressaceae > Cunninghamia > Cunninghamia lanceolata. Next base: position 3,930,178 of record BSBN01000771.1, read on the forward strand.
CATGCTCTGTTTGCTTGACCTCAATGCCAAGAAAGTACTTTAGCAGACCTAGGTATGTCATTTCAAACTCATTCTTCATTGCCTCTTTGAAATCAGCAATGAAAAGATCACTATTGCTAGTAAAAATCAGATCATCTACATACAAAATGGCAATCAAAATTTTACCTTCAGCTACTTTGATGTAGAGAGTGGGCTCACTGCTGCTTTTGCTAAAACCATTGCTCACAAGATATGAGTCTATTCTACTGTACCATGCCCTAGGTGCTTGTTTCAGCCCATAGAGGGCTTTTTGGAGCCTATATACCTTATCCTCTTGCCTTGGGACTTCATAGCCAGATGGCTGCTCCACAAACACTTCCTCTTTCAGTACTCCATTCAAGAAGGCTGACTTTACATCTATTTGAAACACCTTCCACTTGTGTTGGGCTGCTATTGCAATGATTGCCCGAACTATTTCTAGCCTTGCAATTGGTGCATAAGTCTCATCATAATCTTTTCTAAGCTGTTGTTTGTACCCTTTGACAACTAGCCTTGCATTATGTCTTTCAATCTTTCCTTCAGTACTAGACTTGGTCTTATAGACCCACTTAACTCCAATCACTTGTTTACCCTTGGGTAAAATAGTTAGGTGCCATGTGTCATTCTTCTGTATGGCATCTAATTCTTCATCCATGGCCTTACACCATTTCTCTTCTTTCACAGCTTCTTCAAAGTGGATTGGATCACTAGAAGAAAATAATGCAAAATCTAAATTCTCATCATCATCAGCATACCTTGTGTTGTCATAAATCTCCTTCACACTCCTTGTCCTTCGTGGAATCATTGATGCAAGTGTGGGGTCTGAATTACCTCCACAGTTACTGCTGCTGTGACCTCCAGAGCTGCTACAGTGACCTTCGGAGCTACTATTCTGCTAACCTCCGGAGCTGTAGATGTGACAACCTCCGGAGCTACTACTGTGACCTCTAGAGCTGCTGATCTCCGGAGTTGCAGACCTCCAGAGCTGCTACTGCTGTTCTCCAATGCTCTACGGTAGTTTCTTTCCAAGCTTCTACTCTCTGTAGTTCCTCCAGAGTTGTCCTCTGGAGCTTCTTCATCTTCAAGGAGCATTGTGACTGAAATACCCATGGTGCTGTCCACCATTCCATCCCATGCTTCATTCTCAATGAACTCAACATCCCTACTGATCACAAGTTTTTTGGTGATGGGATTATACAGTCTGTAGGCTTGTGATTCTTCACTATAGCCTATGAAGATATATTTCTCACCTTTATCATCAAATTTCTACCTCTTCTCTTTAGGCACGAATGCATATGCCACACACCCGAAGATTCTTAGGTGTTCAACACTCCATTTGCTGTTTGTTTACGCCTCTTGTGAAATCCTTTCACGAACGGCCTTTGTAGGACACCTATTCAATAGGTAGATCGTTGTTGCTACAACTTCATCCCAATAATCATTTGACAGTCCATTTGCCTTCAGCATGCTTGCTGCCATCTCTGTGATGATTCTATTTTTTCTTTCAGCTATTCCATTTTGCTGTGGAGTATACCTTGTTGTGAACTGTTTATGAATGCCTTCATACTTGCAGAAATTTAGAAATTGTTTGGAGATATACTCTCCCCCTCTATCTATTCTTAGGGCCTTAATATGTCAGCCGCTTTGCTTTTTCAGCCGATGCCTTAAACTCCTTGAACTTCTCAAAGGCCTCTGATTTGTTCTTCAAGAAATAAATCCAAATTTTTCTGCTGTAATCATCAATGAAAGTCATGAAATATACATTCCCACCTAATGTGGGGGTCTTCATAGGGCCACATAAATCTGAATGCACCAACTCCAATGGTGCTCTTGCCCTTCTAGAATGCCCTGATTGAAAGGGCTGTCTATGCTGCTTTCCTAAAATGTAGGCTTCACATTTTCCATCGGGCTCTACAATGTTTGGTAGCCCTCTAACCATGCCTTTCCTAGACAATAAACTTAAACTAGAAAAGCTTAAGTGCCCATACCTTAAATGCCATAGTTTGGATGGGTCTTTGATGACTGTTCTAAAGGCTGTTTGCTGTCCCACTGCTGTGAGTGCTAAAGATAGTGTAGGAAACTGTGTTAGAGATAGCACCGGAGTTAGCGCCGGAGATGGTGCCAGAGTTAGTGACAGAGGAAACATTCTGTTTCTTGTCATCTGCACTACTGCAGTGACTTTCTTACTGCCTCCTTTCTCAAATATTGTGCACTATCCTTTTTCCATCAGGATTCTATAACCATTTTGGAGCATCTGTCCAATGCTCAATAGGTTATGTTTTATGCCTGGGGTATAATATACATCTTGGATCTGCATTTTCTCACCTTGCTTGCTAAGGACTGTGATGATGCCTCTTCCTATGACAGGAACCTTTTGACTGTTCCCCATCATGATCTCAGAATTGACATTTCTATCAATGGAGGCAAACAAGTTTTCATTACCACTCATGTGGTTGCTACAGCCGCTGTCCAAATACTAGACTTCAGGGCTGCTCTTCTCAGCAAGGTTGCACATAATTAACAACTTAGACTGATTTTTATTTTCAGCCTTGTACTCATTTGCTACATTAGCATTTTGGCCTCCATGATCACGCTGTTTCTTTCTACACTCACTAGCATAATGACCAAACTTATGATAGTAATGTTGGCAAGAGACACTATATGGATTCATGGTTGTTGTCATTGATGGCAACAAAGGTCATCCCACATATCCGCAAATCATGATGTGTCTCTACCGGAAGTCAGAATGAAGGTTGTTGTGGTCCGGTAAACAAGAACAGAGCATATGGCAAGGTCCGACAGATTGGTCCGGATCTCTCAGAGGAAGTGTCTTGGTGCAGTGCGGATTTGGGGAAGTCAAGAGGACTACCTTGAGTGGTATATTCCAAGGATTTAGCCTCCGGTGATGGACAAGGAAAAAGATATGAATAGTTGAGTACCGGATTCCTGAAAGACAGTGAAAACAGAGGAAGAACTGACTGACAGAGTATCAGACTACTTTCCGGATGTGTTACTGTTGATGATAAAGGTTGTGAAGGCATGAATCATGTTTGGCCGACATGATTAATGATATCTACAAGTATATGCTTGATCCGCATTGCTTGGTGAGCAAGGATTCAGCCGACAGAACAGAGTTTGTAAGAAACTAGACTGTTCCGGATGCCGACTAGAAAGGTGATGAAATTACTTGTGCGGATATATATAGAGGATGGATTTAGTTGTGAAGTGTGTGATTGTGTGAAGATATATGCGAATAAGTGCAGAACAGAGCAGAAGTAGCAAGAAAGATCCAGTATGTGAAAGGATAGCAGAATAAAGAACAGAGGAAAGATGAAGTGCAGCAGATCAGTGTACTGAGCCTAATCGGAACTGAACTCCAGCATATGCAGATGCTTCCAATCAGTTCAAGACTGTGATTCTTATCACTTTGTAGACAGTGTGTCTCCTTGTAGGCAGTGGGCCTCTTTGTGAGCAGTGTGCTTGGGCAGTGAGCCCTAATTGGCAAGTGCCATTTTTGTAATTTCCTATTCTTCTAACAGAGAATAATTTTTGGGTTAATCACCCCGTGGTTTTCTCCCTTAACAGGGTTTCCACGTCAAAAATACTGTGTCATGTGTTTCTTATTTCATGGTAATGTTTTTGTGTTTGATTCAATGCTGTATTAATTAATAAGAAAGTTCAAAAAGGGAAATAATTAGGATAACTGATTCACCCCCCCTCTCAGTTATCAACAATTGGTATCAGAGCTAAGTTCCTCCTAATAGAGCCTAACAGCTTGAGGAAGATCTGGGAGTTCAAATGGATGCATATGGTTTAAGGGAGCAACTCAAGACTGCCCTTGAGGATCTTGAACAGTCAAATTCTGAAGTCAATGAATTAAAGGAAAGACTCAAACAGGCTGATGAATTCATGAGAGAATTAAAAGACAAATTAAGTCTCTCTATGAAAAAGAGAAAGGAGCTGCTCCAACAATTGGCAAGACAAAGTGAAGAAAGCAATACAAATGAAGAATTGACTGAGCAAACCAAGTTATGTGAAAAGTTATCAAAAGAAGTCATTATGTTAAGACATGAAATGGAATCAGGAACTATAAAGTTTACTCAAGAGATTGAAGAAAAAAGAAAGGCTGAAGACAATCTAAGACAATCTCTTAAAGAAAAATCAGAAGAATGCCACCAGATGGACAGGATTATCAGACATCTTGAATCTGATCTTGAAGATGCCAAAGATAATGAAGAAAAACTTGAGGATCAAATTGCCTCTCTCAAAAGAGATCTTCAAACAGCAAATGAATATAAAGAAAAATTCAAGATAAGTTCTGCCCAACTTGAAGTACTTCTTGGAAGTCAAAAAAGGACAGATGACAAGTATGGTTTGGGATATAAGAAAGGAGAAAGCTCCGGATTCGGTCAAAAGAATTTTGGATCAGAAAATCTAAGGAACAGGCCTAGAAGACCTCCGGTAAGACAGCCCAATGCTCAAAGATATCCATCTTTCAATGGATACTGCCACAGCTGCAACCACTTTGGTCACAAAACTAATCAGTGCAAAAAAAGAATGAATCAGATTAATTCATCCTTCCCCGGACAGTGCTTTAACTGCAAAAGGTATGGACACAAATCCCATGAATGCAGAAATATGCAAGTAAACAATTCATTCAAAGGTAGATGCTTTACGTGCAATAGAGTAGGTCATATGGCTAATCAATGCAAATCAAGAGGTTATCAGTCAAACATGCAAAGAAATGTTATTTGCCAAATCTGTAATAGGTCCGGTCATAATGCTAAAGTCTGCAGAAGCAAGAATCAGGACAAAAGAGGTCCGGTGTATAATCAGAATCAAGACAAGGGTAAACAAAAGATGATTGCGGATGAAGTTAGGAATCAGATGAGCAAGATTTGGGTGAAGAAAAGTTCAGAGAATGTAGAGGTTGGATCCGCACTAGACTCTGGTGCTGATAATTCTTCCGGAAATTAAAAAGTGAGCTCTGGCTCAGGGGGAGACTCAAAGAAAATCCTGTTCCCCCAGCCAATCAAGTGGTGCCGGATGTGGCACAAGATGTGGAGTAAAGGGTTTAAAGATATAAGTCTTGAGATGATCCAGATAAGATTTCAGAGGTCCGCATGGAGTTATGAAGAAGCTGTGATCAATCAAGTAAGACCTGTTCCGGGAGATGCTCCGGTATGACAGAGGATTACAAAAGGGTCCGGAGAGATCCGGAAGTGCATTGTCTTATTCTGCGGATTGGACAGAGTGTTTGGGATGTTCTTGTAATGTGTCACCTCGATTTATTCATGATGGAAAGATCCGGATGATGTTCACAGATCAGGACTGATCCGGGATACTCCAAGCTATCCGGATAAGGCAAACCGGAATAATATAGGTCGAGCATTTATTGTCATCAGATATTAGGGTTTGCGGAGCAATATAAGGGATTTCTCAAAAAGCATTTGCTCATTCTGCACTCAAGAAGAAGCGAAAAGTGGAGCTCTGCAACAAGATTCATCAAGCACACCAAAGATCTCCTGCCGAAGTCATTGCATACAGAAATCAATCCAACCACTCTGTGCAAACCGAAGGCGCATAAGGTATTCTCCGTTTTCATTATCTCACTGCAAATCTTTGAAGTAATGGCTACTCCAAATATAGTGAAAATCTTAGATAGGCCCCGACCTGAATTTAAGAAACATCCATACAAATCATTGGAGGTAGATCCCTTAGGAGCATTTTCCAGTGTTCCTCACGGAGTTTTACATACAGAAGACATTAGGGTTTACATACATGCAAGCATTGAGGAATTTGGGGAATTCAAATTAAGAGATCTCTATCACAAGCAACTGATAGACAATGCTTTTGAGCTTAAACCAGAGTATAAGGGTATCCAGAAGAAACAATTTGAGCAATTTATTCATTTCCCCTGCTTTGAAGAAGATGAATGGGTCTGGTATGTACTGAGCAGGATGCATGACAACTTCCTATGGCTGGATAGACCCTGCAAGATCACAAAAGAGGCAATTAGAGCAGTAACTGGTCTATACTCTTCCGGAGGGATACCTATCCTCAAATTTGTCAAGAACAACATTGTAACTGAGGCCACCGGATCAAAATTCGATAAGAGGGCAATGACCATTGAAGATATTTCAGATCCGGATATCAAGTATGCATCCATGATAATAGGATACAAGATCTATCACTCCAGCAGGGAGAATTCTGTATCCGGAACTGCAGTATACACTGCCTATGAAATGCTAAGAAAGAATGCAAAATATGATCTCTGCGAACTACTGTTAAGCCAATTAATGGAAAATATACAGAAAATCAAGAAGGACAAGAAGAATTCCTTTAAGTATGGTACTCTTATATTATGTCTATTCTTCTACTTCATGAATGAGCTGCCCGGATCAAGTGGATGGGCATGGCAGAATGACAAACCTGTTGCAGTCTAAATAAGAGACTATCTACATGGCCTTGGGGATGCCAAAGCAAGAAATACAGCCCTATGGGGATACTTCAAAAACTTCCAAAGCATGATGCAAGCAAGAGAGAGAATTCCCCAGTCTCTTGTTGAAAAATACAAAGACTCAGTGTGCTTTATGGTTGACACTGATCAGTGCCTAATGGAGGCAGTGGAGCCAAGGACTGTCTGGATCATGCCCATGGGGTATGAAGTGGATGAACAGATAGTGGAGCTGCATGTTCAACACATGCTAAGTCAGCCCAAAGATCCTAAGGCAGAAAGGTTTGGAACCTTTGAGGAGCTGAGTGTAAAAATACATGTAGAACTCAGGGAACCTGAGATAAAGAGAAAGGTGAGAAAAGAAGTAGAGCACATTGCTCAAGGCCTAGGCATCTCAAAAGAGACACTTGATGCCAGCCGGGAAAAGAGGAGGAAGGTTGAGGAAGAAAAGAAAAGTAAAGAAAGTGTTTCGGTTGAAACTTCCACCTGGACCAGATCATCAAAAAGATCTGCACCTCCCACAACCAAAAGCTCAAAATCAGAAGTCCAGGCATCCGGTAAAAGATCTAAGACAAAAGCCACAAGGGCTTATGAAAGCCAAAAGGATGAAGAGGAAACAGAGTCAGATGAGGGAGTAAAAGAGATAAAGAAGCAGAAGAAGAAAGGATCCGGCAAACCCTCCACAGGCCAAGACAAGGATGAAATGGCAGAGGTATCTGTTGAAAAGCCCACTCTGTCTCTAGAAAGTGTAATCAAGTCGGTTACGGTGGATGGAAACCTTCAACCAATGACTGAATTTTATGATGACTACAATGAGGCTGACCAAAAGATTCTGCAGGAAGCCACAGTCAAATATCTGAACATATACAATAAGGCTTTCATTGAGATCATATCTCTTATTCCTAAAAGCCTAGAAAAGGAATTAGAAATAAGAAAGAATAATGCTCATGCAAAAGATCTTGAGATCCGGGAGCAGATAGCTATTCAGCGATATCCTCAAATTGATCCCAAGACAATGAATATAATCTTCAAAGACTGCAAAGATGAGTTCAGAAGTAAAGCCAGGATGAATCAACTCATGCTTGGTGAGACTGACAAAGTGGCCAAAGAGACAGAAGAGATCCTCCGGAAGGCCTTCAAAAGGTTCAATCTTCCTGTTGTAGAGGACTTAGGTGCAGAAACAGCTGTGGACTTGGAACCCTCTGCTCCAGAAGAAGTGGCCTATGAACAAGCTAGCATCTCTCCTCCGGTTTCCCCTACAGTCTCCGGATCCAAAGAAGAAGAGAAATTACAGGAGAAGGAAGCAGTGGTGAAAGATAAAGAGGTTGACAGTTCCAAGACTGCAGAAGAAAAGAAACATCTGTCTCCGGCAAGAGACACTGCACAAACTGTTCAACAATTTTTGAGCAAAGAAACTTTAGAGATTGATGAACCGGAGCTTCTAAAAGGCCCATTTGACTTTGACTCTCTCTCTCCGGTACAAACAATGAAGATAGCTTCATTTGCAAATGCCAAGGCAAATGAAAAACTCCTGAAGTCTCATATGGAAGACTGTGAGTTGATAGAGGCTGCTTCCGGAGTACTTGTAAAGATTATGCCATCAATCCAGATAGATCCGACAGCCTCCTCTTCCGGTAATCTAAAAACCTTAGTCAGCAGTGTTGATACACATTTTGATTCTCTAGAAAAATCAGCTGAAGAAAAGGTCCGGAAGGAATTTTTGGATAAAAGATTTTCAGAAGTATTAGGATTAATCACTACCGATAGGAAAATTATGAGTATTGGAATAAAGAGCTTAGAAAATGCTCTTAAGGATGGCGGTGACATTTACAAATTTTGTATATCTTGGTCAAAGGCAACAGCACAAATTGATAAGAAAATAAAAGAGGAACAGGACAAACTACAAAGTTTATCTCAAAGTTTTGATCCTCTCTCTTCCTCCATAATAAATCAAGAATGTCAGACTATTGCAGTCTTGAATGAAATAAAGAACCTTGAGAAGGAAAGGAAGAATATCACCAACCGGATGGGAGAACTTAGAAGGATTATAATCCCTAAGTTAGAAACTATGCATGAGGCCATCAGTGATGCTCAGACCACCGCCCAAACAAATGATCCGACAGATCTCAAGAGGGCAGAAGCTTTTGCATTTTTGTTGAGTGGTCACATCTCAATTTTGGAAAGAATGAAGCTAAGTTGGGCTACAGAACTGATCCAATTGAAGACATCCTTTGCAGACATTCTTCAGTATATGTGAGTATGTAAATATGCGGCTATGTATAGAAAATTTTTGAAAATTTTGGTATGCGAACCCTACCCTTTGCCATTGATGTCAAAGGGGGAGTGAGGAGCAGTGAAAAATGAGGAATCCAACTAAGGGGGAGTTTCGGAAATTGTATATAAAGACAGAGCATCAGCAAAGGGGGAGCATAGTGTAAACACTTAGTTATTTTTCACTAAGTGTTGCCATCAATGCCAAAGGGGGAGATTGTTGGCAAGAGACACTATATGGATTCATGGTTGTTGTTATTGATGGCAACAAAGGTCATCCCACATATCTGCAAGTCATGATGTGTCTCTACCGGAAGTCAGAATGAAGGTTGTTGTGGTCCGGTAAACAAGAACAGAGCATATGGCAAGGTCCGACAGATTGGTCCGGATCTCTCAGAGGAAGTGTCTTGGTGCAGTGCGGATTTGGGGAAGTCAAGAGGACTACCTTGAGTGGTATATTCCAAGGATTTAGCCTCCGGTGATGGACAAGGAAAAAGATATGAATAGTTGAGTACCGGATTCCTGAAAGACAGTGAAAACAGAGGAAGAACTGACTGACAGAGTATCAGACTACTTTTCGGATGTGTTACTGTTGATGATAAAGGTTGTGAAGGCATGAATCATGTTTGGCCGACATGATTAATGATATCTACAAGTATATGCTTGATCCGCATTGCTTGGTGAGCAAGGATTCAGCCGACAGAACAGAGTTTGTAAGAAACTAGACTGTTCCGGATGCCGACTAGAAAGGTGATGAAATTACTTGTGCGGATATATATAGAGGATGGATTTAGTTGTGAAGTGTGTGATTGTGTGAAGATATATGCGAATAAGTGCAGAACAGAGCAGAAGTAGCAAGAAAGATCCAGTATGTGAAAGGATAGCAGAATAAAGAACAGAGGAAAGATGAAGTGCAGCAGATCAGTGTACTGAGCCTAATCGGAACTGAACTCCAGCATATGCAGATGCTTCCAATCAGTTCAAGACTGTGATTCTTATCACTTTGTAGACAGTGTGTCTCCTTGTAGGCAGTGGGCCTCTTTGTGAGCAGTGTGCTCGGGCAGTGAGCCCTAATTGGCAAGTGCCATTTTTGTAATTTCCTATTCTTCTAACAGAGAATAATTTTTGGGTTAATCACCCCGTGGTTTTCTCCCTTAACAGGGTTTTCACGTCAAAAATACTGTGTCATGTGTTTCTTATTTCATGGTAATGTTTTTGTGTTTGATTCAATGCTGCATTAATTAATAAGAAAGTTCAAAAAGGGAAATAATTAGGATAACTGATTCACCCCCCCCTCTCAGTTATCAACAAGTAATAACATTGAACATTACTCTTGTCATACCTCTGATTAGAACTATTGTTCTTCTTTTCTTGATAGCTTGGCTGTGAGTTGCTTGCCTCTTCTTCGCTATTTGAAACTCCTCTTCCGGAGTTGCTTCTTCCTCTACCTCTACTGTTTCTTCCTCTTCCCCTACCTCTTGCATTGGTTTGAGCCTTGAAGGCTTGCTCAAGGGAAGGAGCGGATCTATTCAACCGCTGCTCATGGCTTTGTAGAGAGCCCATTAACTCATCCACTATCATTTTGGACAGATCCTTTGTCTCTTCAATGGTGATGACTATAGGGTCAAATCTAGAAGGTAGACACCTTAGGATTTTTTCAACAATCCTTTTTTCATCCATGGTTTCTCCATTTATCCTTAGCTGATTTAACATGGTAGTAAACCTAGTGTGAAAGTCTGAAATAGAATCACTCTCCTTCATCTGAAGGGTCTCAAAATCTCTTCTAAACAGCTAGAGCTTGACTGATCTTACCTTGTCAGTTCCCTCATAGCTATTTTGTAATATTTTCCATGCCTATTTAAAGTAGTTTGCTACTGCAATGCGGGGGAAAATAGCCTCTGTCAAGGCTGCCTCAACTAGACTGAGGGCTTTTGCATCCTTCATTCTTGTTTCATTCAACTGGTTTCTTTGAGCATTCGTTAGGGATGCATAGGCTGCTGGGTTTGTGATGTCTGTGAACCCATTTGTGACCAAATCCCATAGGTCATTTGCAACCAGAATAGTCTTCATCTTTTTAGCCCAAATGTTATAGTTCTGCCCATCAAATGTCAGTGGCTGCTGCCATCCTTTACTGTCTCCACCTGCCTTGAATGCCTAGAGAAATGAGGGCTTATGTGGAACACCCACAAAAATCTAACTGCCCAGAAAAATAGGGCTCTAATACCAATTGTTGGCAGGAAACTGGAATGGAAACAGGGGATGGGCAGAGTGCTGTCTAGAAAAAAATAGTGCTACAGCAAGATAGGACAGCGTAAAACAAACACACAAAGAGAGAAGAGAGACAAGAGACATCAATATATGATTTATATATTTTCCTCTTTTCAGTTACATACAAAACTTTGTACACCTTACAATGCAGAGCTGCTGCTCTATTTTCCTTAACTGCCCCAATCTCTGGAGCTGCACACTATTTCTGGAGCTGCCTAAAACTCCGTAGTTGCCTTACTCTTGCTACTGCAACATTCCTTTCTATTGTCTTCTTTTTGCTGTTCTTCACCTTAACATGCCTCTGCTGCTGCAGGATTTTCCTCTTCTCTGTCTTATCTGTTGACCGTCTACATTACTTTCCCTCTATTTTGTCCCATAGACACATGCCCAGAAAATGGGCACTCAAACTCATTTGAATTCAAACTCACCTGCCGGAATGAATGCGGTAGGCCAACAGTGGTTGAGGGAGATGGGAGTCTCCAATTTCTAACGTGGGGGGCAAGGTGCATTAAATATTCTAACGAAAGATTAATTCTTCCAACAAAAACTCCATTATTGCTTACGCTTTACTATGCTTATTTTTTACGCTTTAGATTTCAGTGAGAAGAAACAAAGTTAAAATTCCATAATCAGTTCATACACAAGAGAGAATTTTCTGTGATGCGGATTGCTGTAGCCTTAATACTGTGTGGGATTATCGGTCTAAAGGGTATAACAAATAACATGGATATTTTAGTTCTCTTGCCAGTCTAGAAGGTGTAATAATTAACTAGGTTATCACAACTTACAAGAGGCTTCTGTCAAGTAAGTCAAATTGTCAATAGAGAATTCCAGGTTTCAACTTTATTTTAATTTCCTTCTCTGGATTGGTGTTTATATTGAAATTTATTGATAGTGCTTTATTTCAGGTTTTCTGGGATAAGGTTTTGGTGTAAATGCATTTTTGAATCTTGATCTGGAGTTCATATTACAGAGGTGATGTTGTTGGAGTGGTGTTGTTGGAGTGTTCTCGGTATTTCCACTGCACATTGTTACAAATGCCATGGTAAGCTTTTCAAGTGCCCACTATTCTTTACTGTAGCTTTTGCAATTCTTTTTGGTTGTTGGAGATTAAAAGGTTGAGATGAAGTGCATTCAAGAGATTTTTTATCCTTAAATTGTGGTCATTGTTATTCTGATCAGACATTGAACTTTACCAATATTTTAGTTTGTGTGACCATGGCATGGCTTTGCCTTGTATCCAACTTTGCCTATTATGCAGGGTGGTGGTGCTATGTAATGTCTGGTTGGTTCTCTGGATTCGTGTTTATATTGAAATTTATTGATGGTGTTTTATTTCAGGTTTTTTGGCATAAGGTTTTGGTGTAAATGCATTTTTAAATCTTGATCTAGAGTTCATATTACAGAGGTGGTGTTGTTGGACTGTTCTTGATATTTTCACTACACAGTGTTGCAAACACCATGGTAAGTTTTTCAAGGGCCCACTACTCTTTACTATATCTTTTGCATTTCTTGTTGGTTGTTGGAGATTAAAAGGTTGAGATGAAGTGCATTCAGGAAATTTTTGATTCTTAAATTGTGGTCACTATTGTTCTGATCAGACATTGAACTTTACTAATATTTTAGTTTGTGTGACCATGGCATGGCTTTGCCTTGTATCCAACTTTGCCTATTATGCAGGATGGTGGTGCTGTGTAATGTATGATTCATTCACAAAAAATCATTGATCTGAATTTGAAGTACTAATTTATGCATTTGTTTTGCCAAGGGATGTGATTTTGGGCATAGCCTTCATAGATCTCTTGGGGAACACAGATAGTGGAAGGATTATAACATCTTTTTTAACAGTACACTATAAAAAGGTTTTCTTCTGTGACAATTCCATTTCCATAGTTTTTTTAAAACTAGCTTGGTGTAGAGGCATTATTTTAGTGCATTCAGGAAATTTTTGATTATTAAATCGTGGTCACTGTTATTTTGATCAGACATTGAACTTTACCAATATTTTAGCTTGTGTGACCATGGCATGGCTTTGCCTTGTATCCAATTTTTCCAACTTAGATGCAAGGTGGTGGTGTTGTGTAATGTCTGAATGGTTCACAAAAATAGCTGATCTGAATTTGAAGTAATTACTAATTTATGCATTTGTTGGCCAGGGGATGTAATTTTAGGTGTAGCCTTCATAGATCTCTTGGGCAACACAAATATTGAAGGATTATAGCAGCTTTTTTAACAGTGCACTATAAAAAGGTTTTCTTCTATGACGATTCTATTTCCATAGTTTGTTTAAAACTGGTAGTAGATATTTTATGATGATTCAAAACAAATATGTACAATTTTTGTAGCTCATGGGTGAGCTTGTGCTTATCTCTTCATCTCCTTGGATTTTAGTGTAGAGGCATTATTTTAGTTGCGTACATTACTCTACAAATCTTGCAACATACATTCCTCTACATCAATTTACTTTTTAATACATGTATACAAATTTACATTTAAAATGTATTACAGTTAATGTGTCTATAACAAACATTGGTTAAAGAATATTCTTATCTGTATTCCATAATATTGTTATCAAATGTTTGTTTCTCTAGGAACATAATGCAAAGCTCAACCCAGCCCAAAGATATGTCAATTGCTGAACTCAAAAAACAAAAGAAAAAAGAAGCAGGCCACTTATACTATATCCGCCATAAGGACCAAATTTGTGCTCGTCATGCTACACAACGTTTACAAAGAAAAATGCCAACACCCAAAAATTAGTCATTAACATCTAATGAAGTAACCATGATTGCAAATAATTCAGAGAACCCAGTGAATAAACTAGAGGTAGGAAATTCTTCTAGCTCTAGATGCAACATAGAAGAAACAATAGTTGATGACATATCACTATACTTACCTAATGAAACTACGATGCAGACAGAACCAACACAAAACTTGATAGATGAGGAAAATAGTGTCGTAAATTCTTTACAAGATATGCAACGTTCCACTATCAAAAAATAAGAAAAAAAGTAGACAAACCACTTGTACTACATTTGTCATAAGGAACAAATGTTTGCTCAGCGTCATGCCCAGCATTTGCAACAAGCATTGCAAGACCCAATTACCCAACCATCAACATCAAATGCAGTAATCACAACTCTAAATAATTTAGAAATAGTAGTGACGTGACAACATAGAGGAAATGCTAAAATGCAAATAGACACAACACAAATCTTGTTAGATGAGGAAATCAATGCCACCAATTCCTTAGAAGCAATGCAATGTTTTCGCAAAAGAATAGATGCATTATCAAACTTAAGGACATGCATGATATGTAAGGAATGTTATCCTAGTATACAAATGCATTCATCTAATACTGAATCTATTTGTAATAGATGTTTCATGGAGAAAGGAGTCCATCAATTCTCTGCATCTAACAATTTAGACCCAAGCGAATAACCCACAATCCTTAATGTGCTTACTCAAGTGGAGGAGATGCTTATAGCAAGAGTGAGCTTGATACTACAAGTTGCACATGCTCATGGAGGGCAATACAAATATAGTGGCCACACAATAAGTTTTCCCCAAGACATTACATCAATAGCAAAATCCCTCCAACATAGACTTGAGGACCTAGATTTTCTAATAGTTAGACAATCACACACTGAAGGAAATCATTATGATTGTTATGTAAGTAAATCCCATATCATGAAATCCCTTGAATACAAGATAAGAAATGATCCATACTACAAGGATGTTGAAATGGATATTGACTCACTAGCCTTGTTACCTATAACTAGCACGGATGTTTCAGACATGTTGCAAAGTTTTAGAATAGATAATGAAGAAATGATGGTGCCAGACATAGAAATTGATACCCAAGACTATGATCCATATACTGAATTTGAGTGTTCATCATCATTTATTCCAAGATTACCAAATAGACAGCGAGAGCTAGAAGCCATAAAAGAAACTTTGCAACTACACCCTAACAATGATAGTGCCATCCCCTGGCCTAAAATTAGCCCTTCCCGATAAATGAGTACAACACTGAGGGGCTATTAGACATGGCTTTCCAACACTCTTCCCAAATGGGGTTGCTCTACCTCTACACACTAGAATTAGGGAAGTGCAAATGCATGAATATGCTTTATATCTTATGAGATATCATGACAACAGATTTGGAAGACATGTAAGATTTCGCTACTTCCTCCACAATCTCATAATGTGTCATCGTAGCCAACAAGATGCTTCAATTTTTGTGAACAAAAATGTAGAAGACAACATACCGACTACCATACAAGATCTCTGCCAAAACTTACACTACGTCCCTAATAGTCAATTGACTGAGCAACTCATGCATTTTGGCACTTCTCTATGAGGAACACGATCATATTGGAGAAAGTGTCATTCTGAACTAACAAATATGATCAACTAGTTAGGATCTCCCACAATATTCTTCACACTGAGTGCTACTGATACAAAATGGTTCGACCTCCATACATTATTTAGTAGCAACTGCCAGGCACTAGTACACTACTTGAGAAAACAATTCATAGAAAATGTAATTCAAAACCCACACACAACATCCTTGTACCTACACCAATGATTTATGATATTCCATGAAGAAGTCATAGAAAAATTGCTCAAGAAAAAAGATTATTGGTATAGATATGAGTGGAAACACTGAGGATCTGCTCATGTTCACGGGTTCTTATGGTTGCCAGATGCACCGGATATGGATAAACTTGATTGGAACAATGACATTGAACTAGAGAGAGCTAGAAAATTCTTTGATAGATATGTTACTACATGGAATCCTCGTAGTGCAACCCAAATAGGCAATGTAACATATAGATCTCCTTTGGATGATCCCTGCTTACTAAACACAACAGAAATATTATCTACTGATCCAATGAAAGATTATGAGGAGTTCGTCAATCGTGTACAACAACACACTAAATGTAGTGAGCGAACTTGTTTGTGCAAGAAAGGTCAAAATGTCAAATGCCGTTATAAAGCTCCATGGATTGAACACATGGATTCGACCATAATATGTGATCAAATTGGTAAAAAAAAATGAACCAGCTAGAAATGTTGATAGGTTAAACATCCACAACCCAGAGATGCTTAAATTATGGCACGCTAACATAGACTGTCAACCTATAATTTCACAAAGACTTGTTCTCAAGTATATCACCAAATATGCCTCAAAAGATGAGAGTAGGTCAGAAAGTTGTGTTGAGATGTTGAAAAGAATATCAAATGTGGGAAAAAGTGAAGATGGAGCTTTGATAGCATATCACAAATTCTTGATAGAGATTATTGTGGATCGTGATATAGGAGCACAAGAAACCTGCCATATGTTGCAAAAATTGCCTCTCATCACTTGCAGATGTACCTTCATATCATTAAATGTTGGTAGGAAAGTACTACAACGTATAACAAGAAAGGTGGATGAATATGAGTTGCCAACTAATTACATAAACTCCTATATAGAATGACCTATTGAGTTAGAAAGTGTTTCATTGATAGAATCAACACAAATGTTCTCATTTTGTCCTCATCACAAAGGAAGCAAATGGTGGAAGAGGAAACAAAATGTAATTATCAGTGTATTCCCTTGCTTCTATAGTATTCCAATGGAAGGCTCAGAGCATTTTGAAATCTTTTGTTGGAGTGAGCTCCTCTTATACAAGCCTTTTTGACATATAGAGACAAACATAGGTCTTTCACAAGAGGAAATCATAGCAAATTGGAGACACATGGATGCAAACAAATACTATCCTTGGCATGCTGATCGCATAACACAAGTAGAGGATGACAATGAAGAAAATGATAGTGATGTTGATGAAACATTGGCTAAAGAAACCAACATCATGTATGAGTGGGAATTACTATAACAAATGGGTCTAGCATCTAATGTCAACATAAATGAGCTAGAAATGCTTGGAAGATGGGACTTTGACAACAACAATGCATGGAATGAACACAATGTTCCCTTGAATTTACATGATATTGCCCTTGAATTCATAACCACAAGTAAGTCTTGCATGGAACATGCTTGCTCACACTCATCATTCACTAAACAAAACTACCAACTAGCACCAAAGCAAGAACTTGCACTAAGCACTATTATGCAACACTATAGGGATCTGTGCTTGAAACAACCTTTGCGTATGATCATTCAAGGAATAGTAGGCACTGGAAAATCATACTTAATCGAGTGCATTAGGGAGACACTAAACAATTTTAACCTAGAGAAACAAAGCCCACTTCTCACGCTTGCCCCTACAGGAGTGGCTGCTTACAACATATGTGCCTCCACAATCCATGTAGGACTTAGGATTCCAATAAAAGAAATGAGACCATTACAAGGACAAGCTCTTACACTATTCCAAGAAGAAATGCATAACATTGAATACATCCTCATAGATGAGATCAGTTTCATAGGCCCAAAGTTATTTACAAAAATAGACAACCATCTACATGAGGCATTTCCCCACAACAAACACCAATGCTTTGGTGGTGTTTCCATTATCCTTATTGGTGACCTTGCACAACTACCACCTGTCATGGATAAACCTATTTATGCATCACACTCAACTGCGAGGATGCTATGGGAAACATTTACCACAATTATCACATTAGACACAATATTCTACCAAGGAGGTGATAGTCAAGCCCAAAAAAGGTTTTGTTCCATATTACAAAACATACGTGAGGCAAAACTTGTGCAACATGATTGGGAAACACTAATGAACCATACAAACAAATCACTAAGTCTAATAGAACAAGAAGAATTTAACCTCTCCATGCATTTATTTTCCACCAACAACTTTGTCATGCTACATAATAGAAAGATGTTGAAGCTACTAAATGCTCCTGTGGTACTCTGTGTAGCACAAAATACCCATCAAAAATTGAACAATGATACTGAAGATGACCAACTCCAGCAAGAGGTGCTCCTATGCATAGGTGAAAGAGTCATGCTAACAACAAACTTATGGATTGAAACTAGCCTTGTAAATGGATCATTGAGAGAAGTCAAAGATATTGTTTACAATGTCAACTCCAAACCCCTGGACTTGCCAATGTACATTGTGGTTCAGTTTGATACCTATAATGGCCCAGCATGGGACAAGAAAAGACCAAAGAACATATCTGTGATACCTATAATGCGTGGCTATCATAGATAAATACCACTAACCATGGCATGGGCAATATCAATCCACAAATCTCAAGGCCTCACATTGAACAAGACTACAATAAGCATAGGAGAAATTGAAAGACAAGGCCTTACATTTACAGCTATATCTAGAGTCAAATCCTTAGAAAGTCTTCACATAGAACCTACTTTCAGTTTTGAACGTTACTCTAAAATGCAGAACAATCCTTACACCGTTATCAGAAAGAAAGAAGAGGCTCGCTTACAACTACTATCCTCTTAACACATTTAGGTATAGACATTTACTTTTGTTTTTATAAGAAAATTAATATGACATCCTCAATACACTATTACCTAGAGTGTTAATTTTTATGTAGGAATACAAAAAACAAAACAAGCACCATTTGGAAAGCATTACATAAAAGCTTCACCTACAACAACTATCCTCTTAACACATTCAGGTATTACACATTTGTTTTTGTTTTTTTTATAAATTTCTCACAATAATATTAATTAAACTCATAAATCTTGTGTCGTTAAATACAGACCAGAGAGCAAGCACCATTTGGAAAGCAAAGCTCTACACTCAATAATTGTGTATTGCAAGATTCAATAGTTTTCTACAAATGTAGTAATGTCCAAAGTAAAATATTTTTATGCTTATCGATGTAATGGATGCATATTATGTACATATTATTCTACAACAGAATATGTATATGTTCTTCAACCAAATAAAATAGAATGTTAAAAAACAAATACAATGTTTAACATTGCTTATCATTTGTCACGTTTTCTGGAGTAACTAGAGAGATTTCGAGCACTTTTAGATGTTTTTAGATTTAATTGTATATATATTTTGAATTAGAATGATGTAAAATCAAGCCAACAAAACTTAAGAAGTAACACGTAATAATAAAGGATAACCAAAAAAAAAAAATTACCTTTGTGTGAGCTATACACTCAATGATTTGAGTATTGCATGACTCAGTAGTTAAAAGTAAAATGTATGTTGTATTAGATGTTATTGTACAGTGAAAAAAAAATACCATTTCAACTTTGTTTTCAAGAGGAAAAATACCCACTATAGATTATATATAAACTTTTATATTTAAATTATAATCACATTTTTATTTAAATGTTGCCCTATCGGCTAATTCATTGTACGTAAAATTCGTGCAACTGCTAGTTATAGATTTGTAAGGAGAAGCCAATGTGACATATCCAAGAAGAATTCCATTTATGATCTAGACAAGAATATATTTGTTGTTGAATCGTACAATAATTATGTACTTTTTTACATTAATTCTTATTTTATATTATCTTGCTTCATGTGGCTCACTATAACTCGATTCCTTCTTTGATAGACTAGACCTGATGCAATGTTCACTAATGAGATTAAAGATATTTCAGCAACAGTAGATGCATTGTTTGAAGTGGTTGGTGGTGGGCATAGTGATGGTTTGGACAACTTAGCTTTATAGGTTCAGAAACCACTCCACAATCAATCATAAGAGGCCTTGAAAAGAATTCGAGTATTTCAAGAATAGTAAGACTTGAGTTTAATTCTCTTATGTGTTCTCAAAAATTTGTATGACATATTAAAAAGGACATAAATAAAGAGGTTCCAACAAGTGTTTGTTTTGGCAAAGGAGAAGTATGGTATAAAGAAAAAGAAATCTATATATATAAATAGGCGTTACTAAAAAATTGTATACAGTGTCTAGCAAGTGGTGATTGGGTGTTTAATAGTTCATTTTGTTAGGGTCATAAATTTAAAACCTATAGATTGCTTATTAGTACATGCATTGCCTATATTATTACAATCAAATTTACTTAATTAGGTATTGGTAATTATACTTCTTAGCTAATCATATTTTATAATTTTTTCTACCTAAAGTTTATATTTATTTTTCCTAAGTAAACATACAAACTTTTTAACCAAAAATATTTTAAAACTAATTTATTGACAATCTTATTAGCAAGGAATTTCACCTCTTATTACAAATTTGCCTTATTCATATATTAATTATCTTTGTAGAATTTTAATCTATTACTATATATTTTAAAATAATAGAGGATAAAACAATGAGAGTACAACAAAAATATATTACTATTTTAAAAACTATTTAATAACCTTCACATTTTTTTTTGATTTGTAATAATATGTTTTATAATAAAGTATTAAAAACATTACAGAGTATCCATCATGGAAGGGAGTGTAGAGCACCACCCAAGACTGTTCAACTGGCAATGCCTTCCCAAAAAATGACCACGCAGGGTCAGATTATAGTGACAAAGTGGGATAACAGAAACAAAAATCCCAATAACCCAAACCCTATATACTAAGCACTAACTATCTACCAAGCCGATACATATTACTAACAACAATTATGCAATAGAGCATTTAACCCAGAAATCCATTGACAAAGGCAAAGGTTTTAAAATCCGCAATCCCGCTACAACCAAAGGAGTGATCCATCTTTAGTTCCTACAACAAAAATTCCACTCCTACCACCACAATCTGTTTGTGTTCTACCAATGCCATACTCTTCAAATTGAGCAGAAAATGATAGCATTTCACGACTTCTCCCAACTTGTAGAAGGAAGGAAAGTCATGGGGCCTTGGCACACCCATCCTAGGAATACAAATGGTGAGAATTTCTTCTAGACCAACCATCAGCTCCGCATAGAAAAGCCACTTCATCAAAGCCTCAACGTCCTTCTTTGTCATTCGAATCTCCAACAAGACAACCAAGAATTTGGAAGTGATATGGGTGTCTACCTGCTTGACTTCACTATTCCTGATGAATGCTTTGCCCAAATCCATTTTTACCACTGCAAGAGTGAGCGGGTTATATTCTTCAACATCTTCTTGAGTCATTGATTAGGGACCATGCCGTGGAAGGCCATCCCCTGGACAGAACTATCCAATTGTATTGGAGTGTCTGCATCAATATTAGTCAGGATCTCTATCGATATTTTGACAACAAACTTGGATCGCTCACACATTATAGCCACTTGCTCAAACTGTCACCAATGCCTCACCAGGGCTCATAGATGTTATTGCATGGGAGAAAAATGCCCAACACTCTGTTATTAATCCTGTCGTGAAAGTGAATGTCTTAACAATAAATAATGATGAGGGCATATATTAAAACTTGTGTACCAAGAACTAACCTAACTGACTCGTGGAAGATGTCAAAATGCCCATTTTGGTCCTTTCAATGAATCCCTAGGATATATATGAGGTGATGGCACTATCCTCAGAATGTGGACTTTGTATAACACAATACTCTCCCATCATTGCTCTTCTAGCGAAGACCTATTTGCCACATCATCCAATGCCATCTGTGTCCATCGGTATGGCATAAAGACAGTTTTGAATAAATATATGCCTTGGCTCTGCTACACCAAATGTGTGGGGAGGGAACCCACCCATTTGATAACCTTCACATTTATTACTCTAATAATAGTTATTTTATTTTAATTTAATTTTAAAAGAGTATTCAGGACAATCTTTAAATCCATATAATAATTTTTACAAATTATCTAAGTGGAGTGACTCCTCAAGCTCTCATATATATTAAGTAGCTCACAACTTTGGACTTGCTTAATAATAATCTTTCTTTTCCCACTTTGTACCTTTAAAATTTAATGTTTTTAAAGGAGAATAATATGGATAAGTACAAAATAAAATTTTGGTACTAAAATTTATTTCAAATCAACAACAATAATTGCACCATTAATGAGCATTGAATAGCAATCTGAACAACAAACTTAGTTACTACTGTAGAATAGAAACTTTAGGTTTTGTGTTCAATATTTTGTGACTAAAAATTCTTAGTAGGATGGAGTTATGCATTAATGGTCGACCTGTGTGGGTAACTAAGAAGTTGAAGAGAGTGCTTGCAGTTAATTTTTTTTTAAATAAGATAAAAACAACCATTAATTATGGGAAAAATATGGTCCAATAGTATATCACATAGTGCATAGAGAAAAGTTGTAGAGAAACAACACTAATGCACTGGAATTCATGGGTGCTACGTGTGCATAGAGAAAAGTTGTAGAGAAACATCACTAAGACTCTATTCTCTATAGACTGATACATTTCGTGTCTTGCAGATACATAGTTTGGTATGATACTTCTCTGGTAAGGTGTATGATTGTTATTGAGCTCTTGCATGATTGAATCCTTGGACCACATTGAATTTTTGGCTTCTCCTCGGTAGTTGAAAGATGAACAGTTAACAATGCTAAGCAGTTTGAGCCTACTGGTTAAATATCTAATATATGCAGAGGCTCCTAACAAGTTTCTCCAAGTCTGAAAGGTGTGTCCTGATGTTCTTCATAAAGCCTTAAGGTCTACAACAAGTTTTTTATAACTTTGCATGTGTTGTGGCTGACCAGTGACTAGCTACATGTTACATTCAATATTGTTCTAGATGTCGACTTAATCAATGTTTCAAGATCTTGCGGAGGATATATATAGAAGATATAATTCATTTGAAAGGTAATTAAGGAGAAGGTGAATATAGAAGAATAGAAGAAGATATGAAATGTGCAGAATTAGTTTGAAGATGTATATTGAGCAAGAATAGTAGACTGTAGCACTAGCATACAATAGATGTGTCATACATAGCAGTCCTTATTTCTACATTATCATTGTAATAGCAGTGAGCTGAGCAATGTAGTTTCCTTAGGTTATAGTCCTAAATCAAAGTTGTAAATCAGGAAGTAGTAGCTTCCTTGGGTTGAAGCCCTAAAACAATGTTGTAGTACTTTTGTAGTGAGCATATTATATTGTGAGCTAATCCTCACCATGGTTTTTCCTTGTTTTAGGGTTTTCCACGTAAAAGCATTGGTGTTATGTGTTGACTCTTGATTTGCATGTTTTCTTCATGTTTTCCAAGCTATTTAGTTTTATCAATAAATGTTTGGTTAAAGTTTTTAAACTTGTGTGTTGATTCACCCCACCTCTCAGCACCCCATTGTGTTCTACAATTGGTATTAGAGCCAAGTACTTTTGAGAAGCTTAACCACTGAGGTAGATCCCCCACTTGGATACATGGAATCTGAAGTGATGAACAACGATATATTTGCACCAGAACTAGATCTAGAAGCAATGGAACCTAAAGGTTGGGACTTTGAGTCTAATGAGTGTGAAATCTAGATCTTGAAGAAGAACTCAAGAAAGCCCTTAATGATCTCAAGGAAGCAAAAGATCTAAATTTAGAATATGAAGATATGCTTGAAAAAGCAAAGGAGACAATTGACAAGTTGAAAACAAAAGCCAAAGAATCAAAAGAAGAAATTGGGAAACTAAAAACTCTGATAGAAGGAGATAAAGGAAGTGACAAGCTCAAGGAGCCTAAAGACATGATCTCAAAGTTAAAGGTCATGGTTGAAGAAGAAAAAAGAATTAAAGATTGCTCAATGAGGAATCAGTTAATTGTTCAAAACTTGAAGAGGAAGTTGTCACTCTAAGGAAAGAATTGGAAAAGGCAAAAGAACAGATTGACAAGGGACTAAAACTAAAAGGATGAACTAATATTCTTGATGAAATAATAAGTTCTCAAAAGCCAACAAAAGAAAAAATAGGTCTTGGTTTTGATAAGGCAAAGAGTCCTATGATCAATGCTTCTACAAACTTATATGATAAATTTCATACAACAGGGAAGTTTGAATCTAGGAGAGAAGAAACCTACACTGAAGGTCCTAAGAGAAAAACTTACACAAATTCAAAAGAAGATGAATTCACTCCTGTCCAAAGACATATGAAGAATGTGAAGAAAATTTTCAAGTATCCTCAACCTACAAGGCAATAAACTCACATCAGGTATTCTCAAAGCTTCAATGGTAATTGTTTTACTTGCAATAAGTTTGGTCACAAAGCTGTGGATTGTAGAAAAAAGATGAATAAAAAAGATTTAAGATGTCACACTTGCAATAAAGTTGGTCATAAATCTACTAAATGGAGAAGTAGGATAAACTAGAGCTCTATTAGATGTTATGCATGCAACAAGTTGGGATATAGGGCAAATGAGTGCAGAAGTAAAATGTCAAGGTATAGTAGGGATAATGCTCAATCATTTTATCGATATTGTTATTCTTGTAATAAGTTTGGCCACAAAGTAGCTAACTATAGATCAAGGGCAAGAAGGAGTGGAAATGATCAACAAAAAAAGTGCAATTGTCACGAGTGCAATCAAACAAGGAATTTTGGAAAAAATGTGAAACCCATTGATGTTGCTCAATAAAGAGTGGAAATGAACAAAGTATGGAAGAAGAAGGAAGTTAGTGATATTTTTGGACTTCTACCTAATGTAGGTGGGTCCTCTAGCAATTAAAAGGCAAAACATCAGGTCAGGGGGAGTTTCAAAAATAAATTTTTATAAACCCTTGAACATGAGAGATGCTGAATTTTTAGCATATGGATCAGTGCTGGCATTAGAATGATAAGATTAAGGATTTAAATGAGTCTGATGAAAATTTTAGAGAAAAATCTCTAAATGTGGCAAAATGCGGAAGACTTTAGGATTTACAGTGACAAGAACTTCTACTAAGAGGTTACATGGCTCAGGGGGAGTTATTTCTAAAAATTTGCCATCTTCTCTTCATGATGATGCAAGAACCCAACATGTAGATGATCTTAACAAAAATTCTAGAGCCACTAAATGATATGTGGAGGATTGTTGAAGGTTTACAAGGTTCTGCATATGAAAGAGAGCAAATTAGGTTAAAATAGAAACAACAATTAATATGGAGGAAAATTGTTAGTGGAATGTTTATATAGGCGATCCCTGAACATTTTTTATCACATTTGAGTGAAGACAAAAGTTTTGAAGAGCCAAAGGAGAACTGAAGGCACTCAACAAGTTGATCGAGCAAGATTTATCACCGCACATCTAGGTATTTTTCATCTTTTTGGTTAAACCCTATCTTTGAAGTTATTGCAATGGCAATGCCAGTGGTAATAGATATAGTTGAAAGGCCAAGGCCTAAATTCAAGAAGCATCCTTTCAAATCCACTATAGCTAATGAAGCCAAGGCATTCTCACAAGTTCCTACAAATGTGTTACATATGAAAAATGTTTAGATCTATATCCACTCTCCAATTGATGAGTTTGACCATCTTAAACTTGAACAATTCAGAAATGAGCATTTGTTGGGAGATGATTTCCAGTTAAAACTAGAATTTGCAAACATTGTTGCCAAAAACCTAGACATCTTCCAAACTTTTGGTATGACGATACTTGGGTAAGAATGAGGCTCACCAGAGATAAATTTGACAAAAGAACTTTGACAGTAGATGATATTGATGACATGGGGGTCCGGTATGCAACCATGGGTATTGCATACAAAATCTACTTTACAAACAAGGATAACACTACCTCTACAACAACAATCCACATAGCATATCAAATGGTTAAGGAAAAGATATTGATCTTTGTGAACTTCTATAGAAACAACTTGTAGACAACTTAAAAAGGACAAAAGAAACCAAATACATATTTCGGTATGGTTCTCTAATCATATGTCTCATGTTTTACTATTTGAATGAGTTGCCTTCAATGAAGGGAATGGTGTGGAACTCAAATAAACATGTGGCTTATCAAATCAAGGATTACATGAGAAGTTTCTTTTATCACAAACATTGCAATAGTTATTCTGGAGATTCTTCAAGACTTTTTAGATTGATATGCAATCCAAAGAAAGAATTCCTACCAAGGTTGTAGAAACAAAAATGATATCACCTTTATGGTTGACAAAGACAATTTTTATATGGAGGTTGTTGAGCCAAGAACTTTTTGGATTACAACGTTGTCCTATGAGGTGTCAGAATTTGATTTGGTAGAATATGCTGACATACTTCTTAGAAAGCCAAAGGATCCCTCTACTGAGAGGTTTGACACATATAATGAAATTATGTACAAAAATGCTAAGAAGGATGTTAAGGAAATAGAAGAGACAAAATCCAAAGTTGAGGAAATGAAAACAAACTTAGAGGAGATACTCAGGTCTCCTAAAGGATCTTTAGGAGTGGCACAAACACCTCCCTCAACACATCCAAGAAGAACAAGCATATCAACTGCAACAACCTCCTCTATTGCCTTCGGATCTTTATTACCTGCTAAAAGAACTGGTTCTGAAATCCCAATACAAACTGCTGAAAAGAAAAAGCCTAGACAAAAGAGTAAGGGAAAAAGAGAAAAAGTCAAAAATGTTGAAGAAGAGGAAGAAATTAAAGATGAAGAAAAGATAAATCTAGTGAATGTTGAAGATGTTGAAGAAGATGAAGATGAAATAAAGAAAACATCATTATTTAAGAAAAGAACAAGAAAAGAAGGTGAGACCTCAGAGAGAAAAACAAAGGTAAAACCAAGAAGATTAAGAAACCTGATCATGTTCCCATATAGTTAGATGTAACTAAGAAGCAGCCTTGGTAGAAGTTGAAAGAATCTATGATGAAAGGCTTGCAGATGATAAATCCACTCTTGAAGAAGTAGTGGTCAGGTATATGGGAGCACACAAATTGGCTTTGATTGAAATCAAACATCAACTTCCAAAAGGCCTAGTTGACATCCTAACCAAAAAGAGAGATGATGCACTAAACAAAGAAGCCAAGATAAAGAAAAGTGTAGTTGAAAAGGCTTGTCTTACTATCTCTAAAGAAGACAGAATCAATGTTTCCAAAATTCTTACAAAAGGATTTAGGACTAAAAGGAGACTAAACACTCTAATGTCAAGGAATGAGGAGGAGACAGAGAAGTTGAAAAAGGAAACTTTAAGGAAAACTATAGAAGTCCTCAATGAGAAGTAGATTGAGATGGGGATCATTGAAGAACTATCTAGTCAATCTAAGGAAAGTGAGGAAGGCAATAAAATGCTTGAAAAGAATAATGAGATGGCCCTTCCTAAAGATATTGGTGCTTTAGCTCCTCTAGGCTCTCTTGCAGAACAAGGTTCCTTTCCTCTAGAAATAGTTGAGGTGCAAAATGTTTCAAGTATGTGTTATCGATGTTGTCATTGATGTCAAAAAGATTGCGTTGTCATTGGT
Source organism: Cunninghamia lanceolata (assembly GCA_027924645.1). Classification (NCBI taxonomy): domain Eukaryota; kingdom Viridiplantae; phylum Streptophyta; class Pinopsida; order Cupressales; family Cupressaceae; genus Cunninghamia; species Cunninghamia lanceolata. The sequence continues at coordinate 3,957,400 of BSBN01000771.1, forward strand.
GTCAACTGGTTGAGCAGAGATGAGGGTGTTGCAATTGTATGAGTTGTTTGGTTGAGATGTTTTGCTAATGATGATTTGGTTGCTTTGTAGAGGTGTTGAAGATGTTGAGAATATGTTTATGTTGGTTTATTTCTAAGTGCTTTTGAGAAAATTTGATTAATAAAGGAAACAATGTGGTGAAGTAGCATTTTGGCTTATAGAGTAGTGTTATTCTTTTGCTTTGTACTTCCTCTATGTTAAAGATCTATCTTTGCAGTTTGGCTATATTATTCAAAGGTGTTACGAGTTGTTATATTCCAAATTTGGTGCTCTAATTTGTTGTGCAGAGAAAATTGTGTTCACTAGTGTGTGTACTGTGTTTCTAAGTTGTACAAAGAAAATTGTGTTCATTAGTGTGTGGACTGTGTTTCTGAGTTGTGCAGAGGTGTCTGGGAGAAATGTCTTTGCTCCACATTTCTCTGCAAAGAATTTTTAGATCTTGTAGTTGTGGAATTATGCTTATAAGGTTTATACATTTCTATTGTTGAAGTTGTTCATGGTTTGGTGCTCTGGAAGTCAATTTCTAGAGATACAATGTATGACAAAGATAGTTAAGCATGTTGGATAAACAGGATAAAGGTGTGCAACAGGTGAAAGTTGTTGTGGAGGAATTTGTTGGTTATTAGGATGTTTCAAGATGTTTGTGGAATACTCTAGATTGTGTTGAAGCCTTGCATGTGGTCCACAAGTCATCTTTGGGTTTGAGGAAGCATGTACTTAAAATTTCATTGTGTTAACACAGGTTTGGATGACCTTGGGTGTTTACACTAATTGCAGAGTTGCTTTGGTAATTGTGAAAGTGTGGTGTAGCGTGCTTGGATGAATTTAGGTCTAAGCTAAGATGTGTTGTGGTCCGCCTTCATTCCTTTCCACTGCGGGAATGTTTAGTTCCAGACCTAATTTGAATCTTCTAGGTTGAGGTGATTTTCTGACCTTGGAGAATACTCTCAAGATTGAAGACAATATAAATAAGTGTCAAGGGATTATGATCAGGAGTGTGCACATTGAATATGATGTGAATAACAGAGTGGTTTAATGTGTGGTGCTGTACAAGCTTTCATGTGTTAGAATACTGGACGTAGTGAGCAGAAGGTGTTTACTATTCTTTAGTGATGTTGCGAAGGTGATGTTGATGTTGTGGTGAATATTAAGCTTCATTGGAACTATACTCCATGCATATGTCAGATACAATTATGAAGTTTAATTCTTGGTAGTGAGGCACTTCTTCTATCTCTTTCTTTCTGGGTAGTGAGCCCTTTGGCAGTGAGCCTTTTGTAATTTAGTGTTGATACTACTTTATATTGTGAGCTAATCCTCACCATGGTTTTTCTCTTCTTGGGTTTTCCACGTAAATCTGGTGCTCTCTTGTGTTTGATGTTGGTTTGATTTAGTTTTTGGTATTTTCTTTTCATGCTTAATCATCATAACAGTCTAAGGGTTAATTGAATCTATATGGATCCAAATATGTGTGAGGGTTTTGAAATTTTAATCTACAACTAATTCATCACCCCCGTCTTAGTTGTCTTGTGCATTCAACATAAAACATTGAGGGTCAAGACAAGGACAGTGTTGCACCTCCTTCAAAGCACATAGGAAATGTTGAAATAAGAGAAGTTACCTCTAAGGAGAGTCAAGATGAGAAGGAAAATAATGATGAGGAACAAAATAATGGAAAGGATAAAGAAAATGCTAAAGAGGAAGAGAAGTTAGAAGGGGCATAGGACATAAACCAAAGTGGGTCTGAGACAGATTCTCTCCAAGATTTATTGAATCTACAAATGCAGTCTCAACCAGTCATTACTCCCCATCTACTATAGATTCCAACTAATGAGGGACATATAGACCTAACATGTATCTCTCCTCTTCACAAATTACAGCTTGGAGATATATTGCATACATCTTCTAGGAAATAATTGATACAAGAAAATTTGAAGAAAACTAGTGCAATAGAAGATGCAGTAAAGGTTATTCAAGGGTTACCATAGGTAACCATTAACACCTCTCTGCCTGCTGAGAAAAAGCTCAAGTTATTAATGGAATCTTTCAAAGATCACTCTTCCCATTTAAAGCAAAAAGTAGAACAAGAGGCAGAAAGAAGAATAATTGACAAGAAAATGAGTGAAATGATTGAAAAATGTGCAAGTGTACATAATATGCTCAAAGAAAATTTAAAGAAAATTGAAATCTGCATTGATGAAGCTACAATCCTATATCTATTTTGCTTAAAATGGCTTACTTCAATAAAGAATATCAAAGCTTGGATTGACTTTATTGAGTCACAACTATCTAAGTTGGCAGAAACTTATGATTTGTCAAAAGACAAGATGGGTGCAACAAGGGCACAAGTTGAAAATGTGCATGCACAAATGTCTCAATTATAGGACTAGAGAGAAAATAGAGAGGTAGTGAATTTGAGACTTGCCTCAATGTATGGCATGTTAGGGAAGGAAGAAAAGATAGATCAAAAGATGAAGACCCTAAGTGATTTAGAGGAAGCAGAGGAAATGTGTATACAGTGTGAGTGTCAGACTCAAATGCTTTCCTTAGAGTGTGTCATCTAGACTATAACTGTTCAACAACTCAAGGTAATTTATAAAGCCATTATCCCATCCAAGTGAGTTGTTAGAACAATTTTGATGTACACAGTATTGCAGAGATAATAAGTAGAGTGGTAGTACCATTTTGGTTTTCAAGGGTACAATTTTGTAACTAAATCATATAGTCAGGGGGAACACATGCTAGATATATTTTTGTAAGGGGGAGTACACATAGTTTTTTGGATTGATACAAAGGTTATCAATCCCTTTGTCCTTGATGTCAAAGGGGGAGAGAGTCTAAGGGGGAACATATGTTGCCATCAATGACAAAGGGGGAGATTGTTGGCAATATGTATTGTCATTGATTTCAACATAGTATACTTTGATGTCAACATAACAGATGGAAATGCATAGACAAACTTGTACAAAGGAAGAGTCAATATGGTCAAGGCAAATCAATCTGGGAGAAGAGAAAATGGTCTAAGTATGGATTAGTTTTTGTCTTGAACATGATGTGGAGGAAAACACTCATATCCTTGCATGATTCCTTCATATATACAGACATATCTCATTAGTTAGGAATACCACACTCAAGGGAAATAAGTAGAAAAGTGTCAGGCATTCTCAGTGCAAAACCTAAGGTAGAGTCAACTTGAGTTGGTCCACATTTCTCTGCAAAGAAATCTTTGACCATGCGGTTCTAATGATAGTTTGACATATATTGACATGTTATATCCAAGGTTTTAGTCTCTCATTCTTTCAGCATGGAAAGTTACAAGGGATAGTTCATCAGCCATCACCTAGACAGAGCAAAGAAGTAATGGGAAGACAATGGAATACTCCGCATTCCTTTGGAAGAGATATGTTTGTCATGCAGCTCTAAGGAATGACTAAGATCAGTATTTTATATGCTATGATGAAGTTTCAAGTGTTCTAGTGGTCCGCAAAGACACTACCCAAGTGATAGAGGTATCACATTGTACTCCAGAGCCTAAATATACAAGTTAAGTTCTTCATTAGATGAAACATGTATCAATCCATTATGAAATCTTGTGCAGAGGTAATATATGGTCCAAGACACATAGGATATGATCTGCATATAGATAATTCTCATTTTCTAGTACCACATCAAAATGACATAGTTGTAAGCAAAGTTGTAAGTATAACCATCTTCTCGAACTCTAAGTACCTAAGCCATTCCTAAATTCCTCTAGAAACTTTAGATAGTGGTGTGCGGATCTAGTGAATAGTATCCATTGATATCTATGATCATTCCCAAAATATTTTAGACCCTGCACTTCACCACAATATCATTTTTTGGGTTGTGAAGCATTACATAAGGTCCGGAAGACTCTATTCTCTACAGACTGATACATTTCTTACCTTAAGGATGCATAGTTTGGTATGATACTTCTCTGGTAAGATGTATGATTGATATTGGGCTCTTGCATGATTGAATCCTTGGTTTACATTGAGTTTTGGCTTCTCCCCAATAGTTGAAGATGAACAGTTAACATAGTTAAGTAGTTTGACCCTACTGGTTAAATATATGATGTATGCATAGGATTCTAACTAGTTTCTCCAAGTTTGAAAGGTGTGGAAAGGTGTGTCCTGATGTTCTTCATAAATCCTCGAGGTCCACAACAAGTTTTTTATCACTTTGCATGTGTTGTGGCAAACCAGTGACTAACTACACATTACATTCAATATTGTTCTGGATGTTGACCCAATCAATGTTTCAAGATCTTTCTGAGGATATATAGAAGATATAAAATTAATTTAAAAGAAAATTAAGGTGAAGGTGAATATAGAAGAATAGAAGAAGATATGAAATGTGCAGAATCAATTTGAAGATATGTATTGAGCAAGAATAGCAGACTGCAGCACCAACATACAACAAATGTGTCAGACATAGCAGTCCTTATTTGTACATTATCATTGTAATAGCAGTGAGATGAGAAATTAGGGAGTAGTAGCATCCTTGGGTTATAGCCCTAAATCAAAGTTGGAAATCAGGGAGTAGTAGCTTCCTTGAGTTGAAGCACTGAAATAATGTTGTAATACTTTTGCAATGAGCATATTATATTGTGAGCTAATCCTCACCGTGGTTTTTTCTTGTTTTAGGTTTTTCCATGTAAAACCATTGGTGTTATGTGTTGACTCTTGATTTGCATGTTTTCTTCATGTTTTCAAAGCTGTTCAATTTTATCAATAAATGTTTGGTTAAAGTTTTTAAGTGTGCTGATTCACCCCCTCTCTCAGCAACCTATTGTGTTCAACAAATTATGTACTTTTTACATGGAGTCTTATTTGTTATTTTATATTATCTTGCTTCATGTGGCTCACTATAACTTGATTCTTTTCTTTGACAAATTAAACTTGATGCAATGTTCACTAATGAGATTAAAGATATTTCAGCAATAATAGGTGTGTTGTTTGAGGTTGTTTTAAAAATCATCCATGTCAACAATCAAAAGTTTATTTTGGTCAATAAAAATAGGATAAATATTTACCACTTTTTGTTAGGAATGAGGTGTAAAATTACTATTGACTATTTGACCATTGAAGTGGATAATGTTTAAGTAGAGTCATTATTTGAAGAGGTTGGTGGTGGGCATGGTGGTGATTTGGACAACTTAGCTTTATAGCCTCAAAAACCATTCCACAATCAATCATAAGAGGCCTTGAAAAGAATTTGGGTATTTGCAAAATAATAAGAAGATTTTAATTCTCTTCTATGTTCTTAGAAATTCGTATGGCATATTAAAAAAGATAGAAATAAATAGGTACCAGCAAGTGTTTTGGCAAAGGATAAGTATGGCATAAAGAAAAAGAAACTTATCTATATAGATGTGTTATCAAAAAATTGTATACGGTGTCTAGGCAAGTGGTGATTGGAGGTTTAATAGTTCATTTTGTAAGGGTTATAAATTCAAAACCTATAGATTGCTTATTAGTATCTGCTTTTCCTATATTATTATAATCAGATTTATTTGATTAGATATTAGTAATTATACTTATTAGTCATTCATATTTTATAATTTTTTCTACCTAAAGTTTATATTTATTTTTCAAAAGTAAACATACAAACTTTTTAACCAAAGTTATTTTAAAAATAATTTATTGACAATTTTATTTGAAAGGAATTTCACCTCTTATTGCAACCTTCGCTTATTCATGCAATAATTATCTCTGTGCAATTTTAACCTATTGCTATATTTTTTAAAATAATAGAGAACAAAACAATTAATATGACAGTACAACAAACATATATTACTATTTGTAAAGCTATTTGATAACTTTAACATTTATTACTCTAATAATAATCATGTTCCTTTAATTTTAAAAGAGTATTCAAGGTAGCCTTTAAATCCATACAATAAATTTTACAAATTATCTAAGTGGAGTGACTCCTCAAGCTCTCATAAATCTTAAGTGGCTCATAACTTTGGACTTGCTTGATAATAATCTTTCCTTTCTAGCTTTGTACCTTTAAAATTTAATATTTTTAAAGGAGAATAATATGGATAAGTAAAAAATAAATGTTTGGCACTAAAACTTATTTCAAATCAACAATAATAATTGCACCATTAGTGAGCATTGAATAGTAAGTTAAACAAAGAACTTAGTACTATTGTAGAGTAGAAGCTTTAGGTTTTGTATTCAATATTTTGTGAATAAAACTTCTTAGAGGATGGAGTTGCACATTAATGGCTGACCCGTGTGTAGGATAAAGAGTTGAGACTACTTGCAGTTAACATGTTTGCAAATAAGATAAAAAACAACCATTAATTATGGGACAAGATATGGTCCAACAGTATATCACATAGTACATAGAGCAAAGTTGTAGAGAAACATCACTAATGCACTAGAATTCATGGGTGCCATGTGTGTTTTAAAAAAAAAAACTTTAAATTGATTAGACAATTAGAGGCCATTTCTTATTAAAACACATGGCAGAAAGGTGAGAGCCAATATAAGTGATTATTTTTTATTTTGGAGCAAATTAAATGCTATGTGGCGTAATAGCACATAATACAGAGTGGGATAGTGGTGAGGCTCTAAAATCAGACAATGCATATGAGGTGTGCCATGTATTTGATTTCATAACCAAGAAAACCCTTTTTAGTTTGTTGGTCACATTGGTTGTCCTCTATGGCTATGAGGTTTGGGGGAGTAGCATATCCAATCACAAGTGGAGGCAGTTAGGATCCAAAAACATTTAATCACTAGTAGTCTCAAAGTCAAAACAATGGTCTCCTATGAGATCCTTTTGGCTAAAGTGAGAACTTTCCTGATGGAGGCATCAATAATAATTCAGTCGCTAAGTTACTTAAAAAAGGTTGAAAATATGAATAAGCATCACTGGCCCAAAATGGTTGTAGATGAGGAATTAAACCATAAGAAGAAGATGTGGATGAAATAGAACGACAAATGGATGAGAAAATGGGACATTAATTTGCAAGAATATCCTAACACTAATGAGGAAATAAAAAAATTATGTTAGAAAAATTTAGGACTACCATGTGGAAAAAATAGATTGGCCGAAAAAAAGTGCATTATGTCAAAGAGTTCAACCCCACTTGGGAGCATGGTGAAAAATCCTATTTGTGTGCTACACTAAAGGGAAAGGATAAGCTATTAGTTGCACAATTAAAGATCGGATCACATCATCTTAGGTGTGAGACTGGTAGATGGACAGTTCCCAAGGAAGCTTGGGAATAAAGAACTTGAATTTTTTGCAGAAAAGGGGTGATTGAAACTGAGTGGAACTTCATCATAGAGTGCACAACATATGAGGATATCCATATATAGTATGAAAATAATTTGAATGTGGAAAGTCTAAATGAGTTATTTGAGGAGGCAAGGCTTCACAAAATGGTTGGTTCCTTGGTCAAGATTTAGAGTAGAAGATCTGACATTGAAAGGAACTTGAAAATGTTTTAGGGGTGCAACTCTTGGTCCCTTAGACTACTTAGTCTCGTGGATGTCATTAAAAACATTTCATTCATAATCGAATCTAAAATTATACGGGCTAATATTTGATTGGCATTGAAAAGTTCACAGGGATACGACAAGCAACTCAACATTTATATGTGGTAGGTAGCCGAGCAATTAATAACCAAACCAGGTTAGATTAAATTGTTATTTCATGTTAAACATTTTAAAATCCAACAAATAATTCTTGCACTATTTGCACTAAGGGAAAATTTTTATTTTACTTTACAACTATTTAAAATTATTTTATTTTCTTTACATTGTTTAATTGTTTTTTATTAGTTCAACATGAAAAGAGGTTCCTAAAACCTATACAAAATAGCCCCCAGGGCATCAGGCCTTAAACATGCTAGAAATGAAACATCAACAATACATGACACTAGTAGAATTTTGGCAAATAAATGACTACGTGACTAAAACTTTTAGTCACGACAACTAAAAATGATTAAATTCTAGTAATTTTTTGCAACACATCTATAAATGACTAAATAAATGACTAATTTGATGGTGGGTAAAAAACACAGCTATAAATGACTAAATAATTAGTCACACAAGTAAAAATTAGAAAGAGAGGGAAATTAAAAAAAAATTCAAATTGGAAAGAGGGAAATTTAGAGAGGGAAATGTTTTCCATGAAAAATAATTCAAACAAAAGAAACCCGACTGCCTCTACACTCAAGACATTGTTCATGCATTGGATGCGATGTACCAGGGTTGAATTCGCACCAAAAAATAGATAAGGCTCATTGATGTCCCTTTTTTTGCATTGATGAATTGGAACACAATCGCTTGAAGATGTTAATTTTATTGTATTTTGTTAAATTTTGTATCGGGCAGACCCATTTTAGGGGGATTTCCTAGAAGTGATAGAAGAGTTTCTAGAGAAGGGCATGGCTAGATGCATTGCATTCAATCACCGAGGAACCTTACTAGCAGGTTTGGTATTCATGTATTTTTTAAACTATAATTTTTTGTTATGTTTAGTACTCTATTTCAGTTATGCCCATTTGCTAGATGCTATAAATACATACACCAAAATCTAATTCAATCTATTGACTGTTAATACTCAAACAATACCCCACTCTTATTAGGGATCAGGGTTTCAAAGCTTAGTTGAAGGATCAAGGTTTCACCTAATTGTAGAAGAACTGCCTCAACCTTGCAAACTTTTTAAAAAGAAAATAGCAAATAATCTTATATTGCTTAATACCCATTTTGGTTTCTGCCAACCCTATCATAGTTTAGTCCCCTGAATAGTCATTATTGTGTTGAAGTATTAGTTATTAAAACTAGTGTTGGTGTGTTCTGAAGAGTATTCAATATGCTTCGTTGTTAAAATAGGGTTTGATTTTTCTTAATTGGGGTCATCTTAGGTGGTTCAACTTGGCTTAAAATGCCCAAGTGATGAGCTTGCAGATCAATCTAGGGTTTTTATCTTTTTCTATGATATGGAAGTCACCCTTTTAGATGTTTCTCTCCCTGATGATCATCTAACTAAAATGTCTTTTTAGCATGATGATTATTAATTTTTTAAAAATAGAAAGTTCATAGTTTATAATACTAAGAAATCATCAATCTTTTTTCCATTTCTATGATCTGGAAGCAAATAACAAGCACTCAAGAAAGAATAAAAAATAACAAAGTTAGTAGGGCAAGAGGTCATTTTTCCTTTCAGGAGTCTTCCGGATTAGGGTTTTGAAGATCTTTCTGAAATGATGTGCAGTATCCTTTTTCACTTCAGTATGGTAATGGCGGTTCTTATGGTTTTTGGAATAACAGAAGGTTTTTTGCAAATAATCGAGCTGGGGTTTTAGGAAAGGTGGAAAATGGAAGTAGAATTTGCTAGGTATGGAGGGAAAAGCTAGTTCCCCATAAAGCGAATCCCCATGAAGAAACTACTGAATCTGATGCTAGGGTTTTTGCTGATATTGTCAATATTCAAATACCAGAAGATTTGGTGAACCCCTATATTCAAGATCTTGCTACAAGGGCAATTATAGGTAAGGTTTGGAATTCAAAACTTAATTTTGATATTTTTCTTAATTGGATTAGGGTTTCTTGGAAAGGGGTTTCTGATGTTTTTTTCCTACACAAGGATTTATGTATTTTTACAGTAATTTTTGAGAATGGCTTTTTTCGTGATGAAACCCTAAAACAAAAATTATGGTTTTATCAAGGTAAAGGGATTTGTATTCAGAAGTGGGAGCCTAATTTTGATCCCATAAAAGCTAATATGAATTTTGTCCCATTTTGGATTTCATTGCCAAACTCACCCTTTGAATATAGAGATCTCAACATTATTCAATTTTGTGCTAAGAAAATGGATTTTTTTTATAAAACATGATATGTCTAATTTTCAAAAACCAGAATTGCCAGTACGGTTTTCTATAATTTTAAATACTTCATTTCCATTCCCTAAATTTTTGGAATTTCAATCTAAATTTGGATCTTGGAGACAAACGATTGCTTTTGAAGATCTTATGATCATGGAAAAGCTAGAGCTTTTTGAATCTAAATGGGTCTGTGAGGATTTAGAAAAAGATAAAATTTCACAGGAAAATCTTGATTCTGTTAATCTTGGGGAAGCATCATTAAATCATTTGGTCAATTCCTTCAGTTTGAATAAGGGACAAGATTATGTTAATGGTCCAGCAAAGGAATTTTCTTTTGAGTTTGACATTGGCAAAAGAGAGGAGTCAAATACTCCTAATTTTTTTCATAAAGAAAAAGTGAAAAAGAATTTATTTTCATCATTTAATAAGGAGGAAGATCTTTGCATGTCAAATGGAAGTCAACAGGATGTTTCAAGTTTGGTTAATTTTTCTTTTTCTGAGGAGGAAGCAAAAGCTTTTGTTGATAAGACTATTCATAAAGTTGCTTCCGATCTTATTGATAAAATTACGGATGAGGTAATTGTAGAAGAATCTCATGAAGTTGTAGGCGAGGCTGTCTCTCTTTTCAATAACACTTCCGAGTCAAACTTGGCAATTGATAATCAGTTAATTACAGAGAAACATGATTGGAAGGTTCTGTTAGGTGATGGGATTGGTTATGAGGTTTTTAACCCTACTCAAAAAATTTCCATTCCTCAATCTGTCCCTCAGGTTCCTCCTAATGATAGTGAGGTTTTTGATTTTGCTGCAAAATTGTCCATTTCTCAAACTTCTAGTCAGGATTCTCCTAGCATATCTAGGTCTATATCTCCTTCCACGGGAGGTCAAAACCAAAATCTTTTAAAACTCCGGAAGAAATTAAGGCTGGGTTGCAGGCTACCCTTGAAACTTGTTTGAGATTGGGGAGAGTGAGAAACTCTCCCCAGGCACAATGAAATTCCTATCCTGGAATGTTAGGGGCATTAATGCCCCTAACAAGAGACGCTTGGTAAAGCGTCAGATAGATTCTAAGGTATGGACATTATCTTGCTTCAGGAAACAAAGTTATCTCAAACTCAAACTGAAAATATTTTTTCGAATTGGTATAAATGGAAGTTTCTCCATTCTCCTTCTTAGGGGGCATTAAGGGGTTTGGTTATTCTATGGGATAGTAAAAGTTGTTATGCAGATCTTATTTGTTCTACTCAAAATTTTATATTGGTTAAAATAAACTCCCCATCCCTAAACTTCTGGTTATTTAATGTTTATGGGCCAATTTTAACTAGTGACAAAAAATGGTGTTGGGATGTTCCGACTGCACTTTTGGAAAATTTATCTAGAGAAAAAGTTATCTTAGGAGGAGATTTTAATGCTATCACTTGTTTGTCTAAAAAATTAGAAGGGATTTGTCCTCCTCAGAGGGTGATTGATGATTTTAATGATTTTATTTTAGATAATACGTTGGTGGATAGCCCTTTATTAAATGGGAATTTCACTTGGTCCAATAGGAGAAAGGATTTTTTAAATATTGCAGAAAGATTGGATAGATTTTTGTTCTCTCCTTATTGGTGTCTTGATACTAAAATATATAGTACCTCTGTTCTTCCCTTTTCTGCTTCAGATCACTTTCCCATTTCTTTTCACTTGGACATTGATATGACTAAAAAGAAACATAGATCTTCTTTTAAGTTCCAAGCTATGTGGTTTAGATATTGTAGCTTCTTACCTCTATTGGAAACTTGGTGGAAGAATGCCCCTTTTGTGAAAGGTTCTCGTATGTTTTAGCTCAATGAGAAGTTAAAATTCATAAGAAACCAAATCAAGGAATGGAATAAACTTTCTTTTGGTAATATTTTTTTCTCAAAAAGATTTATTGCAATCTTAGTTAGAATAGATGCATGAATTCCTTATTAAAAATGGTATGGATATTGCTTCCTTTGAATGTGTTAAATCTCTTCAATCTAACTTGGAGGAGGTTTTAGCTAGAGAAGAAATTTTTTGGAGACAGAAATCGAGGGAGACTTGGCTTAGAGAAGGAGACCGAAATATAAAATTTTTCCATGTTTCAGCTATGGTAAGAAGACATAAGAATTCTATTCGTGCAATTAAAGACTCTATGGGGAGTATTTTGTAAGATGATGTTCTTATTCAGAAAGGAGTTAATTTTTTTCAAAAGCTTCTTTCAAAAGAAAATTTTAAGGTCCCACCTTCGACTGTTCTAGAAGTTATAAAACATATCCCACCTTTGATTTCACAAGAAGATAATATGGAATTGATGAAACATTTTTCTTTAGAAGAAATTAAGGCAGTGGTTTTTTTAGATCCAGATAAATCTCCTGGCCCGAATGGTTTTACCCCACTCTTCTTTCAAAAGTGTTGGGACTTTGTAGGTAAAGATGTATGGTTGGCAGTAGAAGAAGCTCGTAGAAATCATACTGTTTTGAAAGAGAGTAACTCTACCTTCATTGCTCTAATACCTAAAGTTGCTAAACCTTCTTCCTTTGTTGATTTCAGACCCATTTCTCTTTGTAATACATTGCATAAAATCATTTCTAAAACAATTACTCTAAGACTTGCTATTTTCATTTCAAAAATTGTATTAGAAGAGCAAGGAGGTTTTGTCCCAGGTAAGGAAACATCTAAAGGTGCATTGGTGGCTCATGAGGTTCTGCATTCAATTCATGATCATAAACTTTCTGCTATGTTGGTTAAATTGGATATGTTAAAAGCTTATGATAGAGTGTCTTGGGATTTTTTGTTTCAAGTTCTCCATAAGTTTGGTTTCTCATCTAAGTGGTGTTAGTGGATTTCTTCTTGCATTTCTAGTTCAAGTTTTTAAGTTTTGATTAATGGTTCCCAGTCTAATTTCTTCAAATCGTCTGAAGGGATAAGACAAGATGATCCTTTGTCCTCTTTCCTTTTCATAATAATGGCAAAAGGTTTGAGTAGATTGATCTTGAGGCAAAACTCCTTGGGAAACTAGAAGGGGATTAAAATTCCTAGAGTTCCTTATGCTATTACTCATGCTCTATTTGTAGATGACACTCTGTTGTTTGGTCAACCTATGATGTCAGAAGCTAAACATATGAAGGATGTAATTTCTAAGTATTGTTTAGTATCAGGTCAGAAAGTAAATCAGGAGAAATCTAAAATCTTTTTCTTTTTTATGTCTTCATTAGTTCAAGAAAGGGTTGCAAAATATTTGGGGTTTAAGGTGGATGTCCTTCCTTCAAGATATCTGGGGATTCCTCTTTTCTCGGGATCAGTTAAAAATATGTTCTAGGATAAACTTATTAAAAGTATCAACTCCAAAATCTTTTCTTGGAAAGGTAAATGGTTAACTTTGGCTGGCAAAATCCTTTTGATTACATCAGTTTTGTTGGCAATGCCTGTGTATATGCTTTCAATGCTTATGGTACCCAAGTCCATCCTTTCTTGCCTCGTTAATATCTTGAGGAAGTTCATGTGTAATGAATCTAAATTGAATGGAAAAAAGATCCCTCTAATTTCTTGGGATAAAATTTGTATTCTGAAGCAGAAGGGAGGAACTGGGATCCATAACATTGAAGCTCACAATAAGGCTCTTGGAGCCAAGTTGGTTTGGAATTTATATGAAAAGCTAGACTCTAAATGGGGAAAATTTATGCTAGCTAAATATCTAGAATTATCCTCACCTGAAAGAATCTTTACTATTCTTAATTCAAAGATGAGTTCTCAGATTTGGAATTTTTTATTAAAATGTAGAGAGGCGATTTCCCCTTTTTTATCTTGGGTTATTCAGGATGGAAATTCAACCCTTTTTTGGGATGATTCTTGGAATAGTTATCAATGGTTGTCAAATATAGAAGGCCTTCAAGAAATTAAGTTATTCTTGTGCCAGGTCTGGGGAACAAAAGTTAAAGATTATATTGTGGTTAATTCTTATTCAGTTATTAATAAAGTTACGTGGAGAAATTTTGATGACTTTCCGATTCCTTTAGAATAGAAGGTCTTGCTTAGGAATATCTTGAACGAGAGAATAATTTTTATATCAGGAGGAAGGGATAAACTCATTTGGGTCCCCTCAAAGTCTAGTCGTTATACAGTCGAGCAAGGATATCTAAGTATCAGTAGTAAGGATTCTAATTCAACTACTAATTGGCCTTATAAGCTTTGTTGGAGTGGTCCTTGCCTGCCTAAAGCAGGGGCTTTTGCTTGGTTAGATTTGAATTATAGAATCCTTACTAGTGATAGGTTAGTCAGGATTGGGGTTGCTAATTCTTTCTTATGTCCTTTTTGTTCGGAAGTTGAGGAAATTGTGGATCATTTACTGCTAAATTGTCATTTCTCTTCAAAAGTTTGGTACTGGCTACTCTCAAAATTATGTTGACAGGGCCCCCTTCCTCACTCTCTCCTTCAAGTTTTTCAAAGCTAGCCTATCTTATTCACAAACTCTACCTTCTCTGCTTTGTGGTTGGTCTCACCGAGTATTTTGATTTAGATTTTGTGGTTAGAAAGAAATAGTAGAATTTTTAGAAAAATTAATAACTCTATTGATGTAATTATTGTAAAAATTGAAAAAATGATTTCAGAAGTAGTCTTAGCCTCTCTTCTTTTTAGAAAGGTAGGTTCTCTAGTTTTTACTTGTTGGGGTGATCTAATGTTAAAAAGATGGAAATTTTTACTTTTGCCTAACTCAAATTGCTTTAGCACAGGAAGTAAGATAGATAGGTCCTCCATTAAGTGGATACCTATGTCTGTTTCTTTTGTAAAATTGAATTTTGATGGTGCGAGTAGGGGTAATCCTAGCATCTCTAGTGCTAGTTGTGTTTTAAGAGATCATAACAGTTCAGTTTTAAGAGCTTTATTAGTTAAGCTTGGTTTGTGTTCAAACAATGAGGCGGAGGCTTTGGCATTAATAGTAGGTCTAAATCTTGCATTAAAATACGAAATTACTAATATTATTGTGGAAGGGGACTCTTTGAATATTATAAGGGCATTTACTCTTAAATCATCACCAAGTTAGAAAATTGATTACATTTTACAATTTGGAAGGAATCTGCTTGATCATTTTCAATCATTTAAAATAGTTCATATGTATAGGGAAGGCAATTTGTTAGCAAATTTTCTTGCTAATCATGCTTTTTGGATTAATGATTCTATTAAGGAGTGGGATTCTAACTCCCTTTTGTTGATCCCCAGAATTAATTGCATTCTAGCTAAAGAAAGCTCAAACTAATTTGTCGTGTAAAATGTGAAGTATTTAGTGGAAATATATCCTAAGTGACTATTTTGTTTTAGCCACTTTAAATCTAGAATCATCTCTATTTTGCCGCTCCATTCTGAAAGCTGACGTCGTCCCTTGGTCTGAGGGCAGTTTCATTTGGTGTGTAATACTAATATTTTAATTTTGTACGCAGGGTGGCAGTTCTTGCTTAACGGCATATCTTGTCAGGAATGATTTTATTCATTGTATTTTGAAGAAACTCTCCTTTATATTCTTGTTTTGGCACGATATCTGCCATCTTTTTGTAAGCTTTTTATTTTCTCTGCTTTAGTCTCCTAATTGGGTTTTTTTCAAGATTCAAGAATTTTGTTCTAGTATGGGCTCGGTCCAGCAAAACAGAAGAATTCTCATGCCAATTCAGAATTGGGAATGGCCCTCTTTAGGTCTCCTCAATCCAAATTCCATGCATGAAGTTTTTAAGACTTATGAAGATGCTGTTGAAAGAGCCATCATTTAGGTTTGTGGTCTGCAAGTTTTACATTTTCCTAGAACTATATATCCATCCCAAGCAGTGTCGCATTTCCTTTCAAACGCTATGGATTTATTGTAAAGTTTTGATCTGGTAAGGAATTTGGGCTTTGTGTTTGTCCAAGATGTTCATTTTCCTGTGGATATTTTTAATGAAGTTATAGAGGATTACAACTTGTATATGGGTTCTGCTCTTGTGGGTGGTTTGTTTGATCACAAGGATCTTTTCTGCCGACATACGCTTCATTGTCTCTTCAATGCTATGTTGCATGGCCTTCAAAACAATTGTGCTATGTCTTTGCATAATTCTATCCACTACCATAGGAGAGAGCTGGGAAGACAGTTGGTAGATGATGCTATAGATGTGTTTAATGCTCTTTCTTTTCTTCTGCATTACATTCCTCCTTCACCACCTCCTCCCCCTCAGCCGATAGAAGAGGAGGTTCGTCGTCAACAGGGTTTTATTGTTGAAGGATTGCAAGATGATAACTAATAGTTATGGTTCTTTTTTGGGTATTTTTTGATTACAATATAATTGGACTATATCAGTTGTAAATTTTGTAATAGCATCTTATTGACAAAGAACTCAATCATGTAATGTTCACAGACTTTTCTTGATTAGACTTATCTTTTTGAGTCATTTTTTGTATTAGCTATGTTTTAAAAAAGGCTACAACAAGAGGTTTTCTTTGCCTGATTCTTTCCTGCCAGCATGCCTCATTGAATAAGGCTTTTTGTAATTTCTCTTTTATAAGTAATATATTTTCAGTGGCTATGCCACTTTTTCTTAAAAATAAATAAATAACAAAGTCAATTAATATGGCAGCCTAAAATAAGCCTCAAATAATACAAGGAAACAAGGATTACAACCTAGTTTGAAGTCTTTCCCAAAATTTTGAATCAAGAGCAAACCACTAATGATAAGAAACAATAATAGGAAACATGTTTTGCAACCTGGTCCCCATAAATTGTTGACACAAAGCAACCTAAAGAAAAAAGAAATTAAAAGATGAGATTTTTAAATAATCAGAGCTCTATAATTGTTAAATTATGATTAAGTAAGTGTACATGCTAAGCCTTCTCTATACAATGCATAGTACTGGCATGCCCAATGTGTTGATGATTATCACCACCATGAGGATGCTCAAAAGGATTCATTGCCACACCACGAACCTTGGGCCAACTGTTTCTTTTGACACTATATTTGTGATATGTAGTGCCAGCTTTGAGCATTGGCTTTTCTGTTCTTCCACCACCAGTAACCTGACCAATCATGGCTCTACAACTACTTGGCACAATCTTCTTAGCTCCAGATGGAAGCTTTACCTTGTAAATTAAAACCATTTTCCAAGACTCATCAAACAAGGCTATTAAAAATCTACAAAATCAAAAATTACACAAATCTAAACATTAAGAGAGAACTTAGATAATTGTTCCAAAATTATTTCTACTAGCTTTGGAATAATTGCATTCGTCATCTCATTGTAACCTTGCAAAAAAAATTCAGCACAGAAATATGCCATAAGTCTCCACAAGGTGTACACCTAGAACTTAAAAAAGTTTGAAAATAATTTGGAAAAAGCCACCATCCGTAGGACATCACAATAGATGCATCACATGTTTATTGCTAGCCAAAAAGCAAGATGATAAACAAAAATGATAATGAGTCAAGGGGAACATCAAGAAGTAGTACATTCTAATTAAATTTCAACCAACTGCTAAATGAGCACAACCCACTTTGACTTGTCGTAAGTTCAAAATATTAGAATAGGCACATTTTTATGTCTGTAAAGGTGACAACAATCCAACAATGGATCAAACGTTTCATATTGAAATGTAATAGAAATGCATTGCAAATGAAAGCAATCAAATTTGAAACTACTCAACTCATAAAAGAATAGTGGAGAAAACATAGAAAAAGTGTTCTTTGATTTGATCGGGCCAATGAGAAATATTGTCTCAAAAAATTCAACTATATTACCATGTCTTTGGCAACTTCGTTACCAATACCTTGGCCAACATTATTACACAAATGAAGAGCATTATGGGAAAAAATAAAAACTAATTTGAGGCTTCACTAAGATAGCTTGACAAAGAGAAATGATATATCTTACTAAGATAGGCATATGACCTCGGAGATGGGATAATACCAAAAGCTAAACAGATCATACATCTAGACATAATCCACAAAATGCTATTAATGGTGATATCATCAGAGGATACCAATGAGCATTGAAAAAATGAGATTAGCAGTGATTGTTTGTTGTTTTGACTTATTTTAACAAATGAGATTCCAATGTGAAGTATCAACCAAGGATTTTATTACCATTCTATTGACTGCCATTTTCTAAGTCATGACTATCAATTTTGAACCAAATGAGGCCTTCCAATGTTTTGACTTTGGGGGCTCATGATTTTATCAATTTCTTGTGATGGAGTTGCCTGTCGTGTCTTCTCTCATGACTCTGAGGAACACACAAAAACAACAATAGAAACAAGATAGGATGGCAACTATTGGAGCCAATGGGCCATAGATGCAAAATTAAAGTGAATGTCTAAGCATGGTTAACGATCTTTTATTTTGTTGCTTCTAATTATATTTGTTTATCTATCAAGGGAGTGTAAGTCATGGCATATATTTGTATCTCTTTATTTCCTTAAGGTAGATCCTCACATGATTCTTATCTTGGTAGCAGGGGTATCTCAATACCAAAAATTATTTAGAATCCCACTCCATGAAATGTAATGACTGCAAACTTCTATCCTTTGACTTATATCTACCATAAAGATAACTCTATGGAACATGTAGAGGGTGTAAGTCATGGCTTGGCTGTGTCTAAGAAAGTTCATAGTTTGTTCTATCTCCATTTTAGAAATATTGTCTCAAAAATTCAACTAAAGCACCATGACTTGTTCCCTGCCGTAGTATCGTAAACTGTTTCTTTGACCATCGTGGGACCGTGTTATACTAAACATCACTTGAAGCCTTTCACCACACGACCACACTCCTTCATTGAAACTATCATGGGGCTGCGGTAGTCAACACTTACATAACTTAAACTCCTTATACTGCCATATCGCAAGCCTCACTTGAGGCCGCCACGGGGGCGTAGTGTACTATTTTCCTCTGCTCTTTACTGCCATACCGCAAGCCTCACTTGAGGCTACCGTGGGGGTGTGGTGTACTATTTTCCTTTTCTTCTTCTTACCACCATATCGCAAGCCTCACTTGAGGCCACCACAGGGGCGCGGTGTATTGTTTTCTCTGCTCCTTCTTATTGCATTACCGCCAGTTATTCTCTTGACTATCACGGGACCACAGTGAAGTATCATATGCCACTTAAATTTATACCACCAGCCTGCCACTTCATTTTGAGACCACTGCAGGGCTGCGGTAATTGATCTTTGCATACCGCAAGTGCAATCTCTTCATGTTACGGGATAGGGATAACTGCTCCCTTGTTATCCTTGGTTCCTGCACACCCGCCAAGACCTTTTGAGTGATCTACAGGACTACGGTGAGAGACCAAAACACATAAATGGTAAAAAATACAAATATCTTTGACATGGACTTGGTATGGGGTGCTTATGAATGACTCCTGGAATAATTTTAAAACAAATATGGATCCCTAAGATGGATTTATGGACTTATCAAATGTATGAAGGTATCTTTATTGTAGGTTATTTTCCCTATATTATTTATTCTTGGTTTGAACTCCTTGATTTTGTGGTTTTTTGTTAGGACCCAGAGCTTTCATATGCAGGACCACCTACAAGGAGCCAAAGGAGTAATCTGGATCTTGACATAGGAGCTGGTTAGTATTCATTGAGTGGTATAATGGTGGTTGAATTGTTCTGGTCTATACAACTAAGAGATGTACTTGTGTTCTTTGTAGTTTGTTTGTCTATTTTTTTGATGCTTAGAAAAACATCATAAATAGATATGATGATATTTTTGTAATTTATTCCTTCAATCACTTGTCATAGGTCTAGTTGGAGGTAGCAGAGCTGGTAGAATGGACGGTGTACTTTATCCACCTATTTATTCAAGCAGAAATGTTGTAACTTCCACTTCGGATCACCAAAGCCTTAACAAAAACATCTGCACAAAATTCAATAAAGAAGAATTTATGCACAAATTCTCTTTTGAATGATTCACAAAGCCTCCACTACAACACCACATAGTTTGTTGCTGGGCCTTGTGGTGATGCAAGAGATTCCCGCATCACTGCAAGGCCCATCAAAAAACTATGCAGTGGAGGCTTTGTGCATAAATTCTTCATTATTGAATTTTGTGAAAATTTTTTTGTCAAGGCTTTGGTGATCCATAGTGGAACTTGCAACTACAATATCTGATAAAAATCTACTTCCAAATATGCTTTTGATGGATGTTCATATCCTCATCTAAAGCTCTAATTCACACACAAGTAGGAAGGACGCTTTCAAAGGTTGAGGAGTTGGGCTTTACACCTGCTGGTTGCATTTTCTTAAAATTTTCTAAGGACTTGTTGATGGTTTTTCTATTGATGGTGTTTTTGGCACACAACAACGTAGGTATGATTGCTGGTATCACACCTCTCTTGAAAAGTATCCTACCCTAGGTAAGACTACTCCAAGGATAATACAACTAGGTCATAGCGTGCTTGGAATTTCTCAGTTGGAATGTAATGGCTTCTCCTACAAGGGGTCTTACATGCAGTTTGACAAATTCAACAGACTAGAACAACAATCCATGCAAACCCTTTTAATTTCAACCGATGTAACCAGGTAAAATGCTGCTGGAAAACCTAAATCTAACAATTGATTCAAAATAAAATGTAAAAGGATGTAGGGTTTAGAAAGCTCATAAGTGACATCCATAATGAAGTGATTGCATCTGGTAGACAAAAATTCATAAATTTAATAGATTTTCTACTTTACCAAGCTACATAGATTGCTATAGCATTACAGAAAACAATGCTATCTTCTATGGATTTCTTATGATTTTTAGATTACTTTCATTTATCAAACACCCAACTAATGGCATAATTCAACTCCTGAAATGTTTGAACTTTGCTCAAACTAAAGCCTAGGCCAACTATGCACAACCACTTACAATCAACAAGCAACTAATAGTATGGACTTGAATGTCATAAAATACCTTCAACAAATCAACAGGATTGCAAAAGCACATTCTAACTAATGCAGATCAAGATGTGAACCATGAAACCAACTTGACAATATAAACCACAAATTCCTAAAGAAACCCGTAGTAACTTGCTTTGCATTAATCAAAAATTTGGCAGAGTGTCAACAATTCAGCATCAAGAGTCTTACAAATGAGAGAACAATGGCCCTTTATATAGAAGAGGTGCCATACTGAGTTTTGAATGAATAGTGGAGATTGTCTCAACACTGATGGTCTAGATTTAACAACAATTGGAGCATTTACAACAACACTTCTCATTCCCGAATTACAATTTATCCTATGGGAAAAGGACGAGAAATGACCTCCAAATACATTGAACTTGGACAAATTGAACACCCATTTGACTATATATATTGAAAAGAGAATTTCCAAGACATAATATAGACAAAATAATGTCACATGACTTCCTGAATATAGCATTTTTTGCAAGTGATGGGATTACATTCAAAATATTCAAAAATATTTTGTTGCTCCTTATCCAAATCTATTTCATCTTCTTGTGCTTTCTTATTGTTGTGACCCAAGCTAATAATGCTAGATTAATGTCGGCGGAGTCTAGGTCTTTGATGTGGTTCACTCTGAATCAGAGAATCTCCAGCTCTTCACAGTACTGAATATACATTTTCTCTACTACCTTTTTTCTTTTCTGGAAGGTGATGGAAGTAGTCCGGAGATCGCTGACTTTATCCAATCTGCTCACAACATTCGATGTAGTCTCCCAAAAGATTATTTGATGCAATTTATCCTTACACCCTTGCTCATCATATGGAGCCAAATCATCAAAGTTAATCACCAGGCAATCCTTCAGAGAGTCATTTATCTCATAAATTAAAGATAGTATATGACTATCAGCCTCTTTGTAAGCCTCTCTGATATTATCAAAGACTTCCTTTCTTACCTTCATCTGCTAGTACCACTCTACTATTTTGTATAATTTATCAGCTGTTAGGATATTTTTTGACAACTGTATTTGAGTAGGTAGATCCCTTATAGCTTGTACCTGTGGAAACATATGAGAATAGTACTCATCATAATGGTCACATTCTTCGTACAATTCCTCCCATTGATTTTGTAACTTACATAAATCTTTGTGAAGCATTGCTACAAAGGTGATTGCTTCACATTTTTCCAAATAAACCTTGTCAAACCATCTCTGAGTCTGAGTAGGCAGGGTCTTACTGTCATCGAATTTTGTTAATTCATCCTTTGATAACAAAGTCAAGATTGATCTCGGCTCTCCTTCAAAATCTAGAGGTCTTATTAGGAACTGCAAACATGCTCTAAGTTCTTCATTCTGCTGCTTTAATTCCTTCTTAGTAAGTTCATCTTTATCCAATTGCTCTAAGATGGAAGAAACTGAGCCTTTGAATTCATTGATCTTCTGACCTCTTGTAGTAGGTCCCAAATCAACAGTTGTTATGGTATAATCTTTAGCCCTGACTTGTATTTTGTCCATGATAGTTGGTGGGACAGCTACTTTAGCTATTTTGGATCCTATAGCATCTTTCTAGATTCTAGACTGAACTTTAGCCCTTTTCTATTTCTTTGGCTTCTCTGCCTTGGCTAAAATGGCATCTAGATCTAGCTTCATAACTTCAACCTAGAGCTCTTGATAGGCAAATCTGTTGCATAGCCAATCAGGTGTTGTAGAAGAAGAATCCTTGGGGATATCAGTATTTTCATTATCTATGCTTGATGGCCCCTTGAGCAACTTAAGTTCTTTCTCAGATTCTTTATTTACATCTTCTTCTTCATCTCTGACATTATAAAATTTTCTAACACTTCCTCTTGGGAAGTTCTAAAAACTATTTCTATTGCGTTCTTTTATGTAGGACTATTAGAGACTTCTATTACTTCAACTTTCTTTGTCTGTGGAGGAGGTTCTTCAAATCTATCCTTTTCAGCTTCTGATTACTGAAGACCCAACTCTGTACATACCTTTTCTATTCCTGGCAGTAGTGGTACTAATAAAGGGGTTGAATCCTGTGTTGGTATGATTAGGGAACTTGGAACTGAGGATAGTGGAATTGTCACAAATGAAGACAAGATAACCTGTGCTAAGGTAGAAAATGAGGTAAACCCCAAGGAAGGTGGAGCAGGAAAGGTTGGTAGGATAGAGGAAATGACAATAGGTGAAGTAATGGAGGAAGAAGGCATAGGAAAAGAGGGTGAAAGAATAGAGGAAATAGGTGGCAAGGAAAAGGAGGTGGAGAATGAAACAGAGGATATGGAAGGCATAGACATGGTGGAAATGGAAGTAAGTGAAGAGAAAACAATGGAAGGGGTGGGACTACTTTTGGTGCTTAAGTCTATCATTAATGAGCATGAGGTAGTTGAGATGGCAACCACTAGTGGAGGAGAAGCAGAGGTATCTTCTTGGATGATTACAACAGTGGTAGCCTAGGGTAGCAATTGAAACAGCAGGGGAGAGTGCAACAATATTCACAATTGGAGCAGTAGGGGGTGAAGAGGTTACTGGCATGTTTGTATCATCAAGTGTTGCAACAATAGAGGTTTCTATTGTTATGCCAGTAGCTTTTAATTTAGCCTTCTTTGTTTTGGAACCTTCCCCTAGTCCACTAGGCATATTCCTCTTCTTGGATGCCCTTGTTTTTGTTGCAGGAGGCATATAATTCTTCTGTGCCTTTAGATCTTCCTTCTCCACTTTCTTTCCTTTACCTTTTTCTACCAAAGGGACATGTTCTTCACTATCAGATTTCTTGGTAGACTCTTGAACTTGTACTGCTTCATTTGGTACCTCTATTGGTGCATCCTCTTCATCTCCAGATTCCTTTTCTGACTCAAGAGGTGTATAAGTTAATTGCACCCCTTGTCTCTCTAATACAACAATTTGACTTTTGACCAATGATTTGTCAATCTTATTGGTTCCTTCATCACTTCATCTAAGGAGCTTTCCTCTGTATTGGCCCAATTTGGCAGTGGAACTAGTTTGTGATACTGAGCCTCCCAAGGCCCTTTTTGCATTACATTGTCATCATCATCAAGTTGATCTGAGGCTTCTATGATATGGAATTTTCCTATAAATCCTAAGGACAGCCTTGAGCGGGTCCTTTTCAACACCTCATAATCATCTACACAATTGGCCCAGAAGTCTTCTAGGTGCATTTTATGAAATAGTTTTTTGCTCACAAATTTCTCCATCACCCTATGTGGTTCAAAGTGATCTCTCTTTGTGTAAAAATGGAGGTTAATCAACTGGAGCTCTTTATCTGAATGTTCTATTTCCCCCAGAGAGAAAAATGCATAGTTACCTCTTCCTAAATTGATGGGAAACTTGATATTCATTCTGTGAAGGTGTCACAATTTCTCTGCACCAGTAATCAACTGCCTTGACAACTCCAAGAGTACAACTTTATCTATGGGATAATGGGGCAGTCTATATGGTATTCCAGTGAAGCCTTGAATCCTCAAATAGGTAAATTTCTAGAATTGTATATGCCATCTCCCATATTTCATTACTCCATTCATAGCCTTAGTGGATATCCTAAGGGCTATAGTTCCTTGCAGCAACCTGGTGATGTACATTGTAAAGGCATCATTCACTCTTTTGTAATGGATGAGGGATTGGGGTAGCACCAATTGAGGGTAGCATTCATAAACTTTGACTTTCTATTGTTCATCATTACCAACTTCTCCCACTTTTGACAACCCAGCATAATCATTCCTCCTGGCTAACTAATACACTACATAGGAGGTCCACCTGAAGATTTGCTTATCCCTAAAGTTTACAAACACTTCATTCATGTTATTACTTAATATTTGAGCCCACTGAAATTTAGTCCCTATAGTGATTATCTCTTCTATCATCATGAACATCCACCCTTCAAAAGTTGATGCAATAGGTAGTCCATATATCCTACCGAGTAGGGTCACTAGGTCTTTGATCTCCTCATGGAAATCACTTCTATATAGGGTTTGGGGGAGTTTGATGATAGTAGTTCTTTTACTCTTCATCCAATGATCATTAATATGTTTCTTGCAAGTATCCAAATCCTTCTTCAATGTTGCCTCTACACTCGTTTTATTTGGCATAGTTCACATTGGATATCATGGAATCCCAAAGGTTTCTGCTATGGATGGTGTATTTAGGTCTACTAGGACTTCTCCACTGGGAGTTTGTATAGTTCTAGTCAATGGCTTGTATCTCTCTACACAGGCAACTATCAATTCTGCACATTGGGCTGATGTAGGGAAGGCAGAAACCTCTGCAATCCCACTGTCTTTTACCTTCTTGGCCCTTGGAGTGGTACTGGTTCCAAATATTCAAGTTCTAAAATCATCTAATTCAATGTGACCTAGATCGGTGTCTCCTATGTTTGTCCATCCACAAGTGATTTTGGTCTCAGGAGGGATACCCTTAAACTCATACTTCAAGGTTTAAGCCCTTGCAGTCATTTAACCTACATGACCGGACCTCATAACTCTTGATAGTTTTAACATTCCTCCTAATTCCTAAGTTTTGAATGCATGGCTATCAAGTTATCTACCATGTCACTATGTCATGTTATGCTCTATGAGATTAGAATCTGTCCAACTAAGTCATAAATGCTTACCTAAGAAATGCACAAGTCTGATAATTTGTTAATTAATGCATTCATTACATGGTAAGATGATAAAAGCATAACAATTCACATTAAACCATGGGATAAATGCTTAAATGTTCTAAAATTTGAATTAAAATATACAAAACATCATTTCTTCTATCAATGCAACATTTATTTCAATCACGAATGACCCTTACCATTGAAATTTTCACAAAAGAACATTCATTTTTGTGCTTTACGCTGATCTGAGGGTCATCTGACCTATCATGAACAAAGCATTGGATTAAAGGTCAACTGACCTTGCACGGAATTTGGATATGACCGACTCAAACAGGTCTTAGAAGTTGGTTTGAAGAGCTTTCAACCCAAGTAAGAGGAGATGTCTTTTAGCGCCGAATCATTTGTCGTGTTTTGCGCAGATTCTAATGTTCATTGACATAGTGAGGTTTTTGACGGTGTCTGACCTAAGTCGGTTAGGGAAAGATTTAGTGCTAGGTCAGATGGTGATGTTTTTGGTGCTTAATGCTTTCAAAATATTAGTGGAGCTTTTTGAGGTCACCAACTGACTGAAATTGAATGTGAAGACTGTGAGTCAATCAGATGTGTTTTTTAGTGCCAAGTCAAAGAGTCAAGTTTTTAGTGCTAAATTATTCATTACTCTTTGCACGTCTGGAGTTGTCTAACCTAGCAGGATTTTAGGGGGTGTTTGACCAAAGGTTGGTGAAGGAACTTTTCCATGTAAGTCAGTA
Organism: Cunninghamia lanceolata; assembly: GCA_027924645.1. Taxonomy (NCBI): domain Eukaryota; kingdom Viridiplantae; phylum Streptophyta; class Pinopsida; order Cupressales; family Cupressaceae; genus Cunninghamia; species Cunninghamia lanceolata. The sequence goes on from BSBN01000771.1 coordinate 3,983,582, forward strand.
GGTCAAAAATTTATTGTAAGGTGGGAGCTTAACCATTAGCGGGAGTTTCAAGGTTTAGTGACCCAAAGGGATTTTTGATGATGTTCGACCAAAGTTAGAGCAGGCAAATTCTTTCACAAAGTCAGTGGTGCAGGAGCACCTACCTGACAGCTGGCCTCCATGAGGCAGTTAGTTTGTTTTGAGTCTTGTTAATGTTTCAAAGAAGGTCGTATAAGACCAATGCATGTAATAAGGTCATGTTGACCAGACTTTACTATTTTTAGCTAGGTTGTTAGGACAGTTGTTATGCTGTATGTCCGGTTGGATCCTCCCAGCCGCTTGGAAGCTCCCAGCCACTGGGAATCGAGTGGTAGTACTCGCAGGAAATCCTATTTATACATGCGGATCGGTTGGTATTGCATATCATCGATCATCGATCAGACTTTGCAGAGAGTGAGACAGAGTACTGTATTTGCATCTTTTGAAATCAATAAAGAGATCATGTTTGTGTTCATTTTCTGTTGAATTCCATTGTTTAATCGTGTGGCTGTTCTGGTGGTTTCATGGATTCGCTGATCCATTCCACCGATTGATTCATCGAATCGGTGGAATGGCTATGTACAGTAGTTTAGGTTATAGTTTGCATTTTCTGTTTGGTCGCATGTATGTTTGCAGGATCGCAATCAAGAGGTGTTGAGAACCCTAGCATGGGCATGTGCTAGGTCGTGCTAGTTGTTAGAGTCTGGAAGGTGGTCCAGGAAGCGGATCGGGTCACCTCAGGAGGTTCGGCGGATCGAAATTTGCTAAGGTGGGAAAATCCATCGCAACGACATCATCAGGATATTTCTGTGGATATCCTGCAGTTACTTCGGGCGTCATCCGAGTAGATGGAGGTGAACATGATGCAGTAGTTTGCATAAGGTGAATGTGCATTGGGGTGATCATCATCAGGTGTTGCCGAGGAGGAGCGTATCGGCATAAGATAGAAGATCGGGTTGATAAAACCATCGTGGGCCGATAATGTTAAGTTTGGCCGACAGCAGGATATTGGAGGAGCTGCATATGACGTCATCATCATCAGGATAATCGTCATCAGGACATTCCGAAATATCACCCGATAAAGGTTTATCCTGCTGACCATAAGTGTTTTGGTATCGGCATATGGCATTGAGAAGTTAAGTGGATCGGGAGGAGGATATTCGGCGGAATATTCGTCATCAGTATAAAGTTGAGTATCATCATCAGGATGTTTCAATATGACCGGATAAGTCATATCCTGATGCTGCTTGTTTAAGTAGGTCAGAGATCAGGGTGACGTAAGCGTCTAAAGGAAAGGTGCATGAGAGTGTCGTCATCAGGATATATGGGAGGAACCGGATATTTTATATCCTGCTGATGAAGATGATGTCGAACATCATGATGCTGCAGATAGAGGTTGGCGGTAAGATGAATAGTGATCGTCAGGAGGATGATTGCGCTTGCCGAATATGATGAAGCTGCCGATAGCCGGATATGATGATGCTGCTGACAGGTGAAAGGTCGAAGGTTTGTCTGCAGGAGGATATCGGTCGGCAGAGAAAATATGATGATGCTGACAATGTTAACAGAAAATATGATGATGATGATGGGTTGTAGACATACATGCTGTATGTCAAGGTTTTAGTGTGGATGCCTCTGCATCATAGTGGTATCAGAGCTCAGCAAAAGGTCTGGGCTGTTGTGTGTTGATTCTGTCACCGAAAGGGCAGAGGTAGAGTTGAGTCTGTCACTGAAAGGACAGAGGTAGAGGAGTGAGAGGTTGACAAAATGCATCCGAAAGGTAATGGTACTGCAAGGGAATTGCAAGAGATGAAGGAAAAACATGCCAGAGAGATGAGGAAGATGAAGGAGCTTGCTGAAGCACTTCAAGCCAGGCTTGTAGCCTTGGAGAAGAACAAAAAGAGGGAAGTGGACGACAGTGAATCAGAAGAAGATGAAGATGCTGTTGAAGAGTATGAAGAGGTAGCTGAAGATCTGGATGCTGAAGACCAGAGATTTGCAAAACTGTTAAAGGCAGTGCAGAGTGATAAACCTAAGGTAAAGGTTGATGTTTCCAAGTATAATGGAAGTTTGAATGAAGATGAGTTACTGGATTGGATTGCTGCACTTGATAATCACTTTGAATGTGAAGATGTTGCTGAGGATCAGAAGGTAAAGATTGCAAAGACCAATTTAGGAGGTCATGCTTTGGTATGGTGGGATTATGTACAATCCGAGAGAAGGAAACAAGGAAGGTCAAAGATCACTTCATGGGATAAAATGGTAGCAAGGATCAAAGGTAAATTCTTGCCCAAGGATTATGAAATTCAGATGTTTAAGAAGCTGCAATTTTTAAGGCAGAAGGAAATGGATGTGAAGGCATATACTGAGGAGTTTTATAAGTTGAGTATGAGATCTGGTCATCATGAGAATGAGGTAGAAAAGGTGGCTAGGTACTTGGCTGGTTTGAGATTGAACATACAGGATGAGTTAGTTTTAGCTAACCCTAAGAGTGTGGAGGATTGTTACCAAATGGCAATCAGGATTGAAGAAAAGATGAATAGGAGACAAGATAAGTCCATGAGAGGAAGAGGCAGCAATATGAGGGGAAGAGGATTAGCCCCTACAACAAGGCAAACCAATGAGGGTCAAGAAGACACTGGTAAAGGACAGGGACAGTCTGATTTCAGAGGTGGATGGAAAGGTAATAGAGGCAGATTTGGAGGTGGTAGAGGTTCTACTACATTTTCAGGAAAGTGTTACACCTGTGGTGAGTTTGGTCATCCATTTTTCAAATGTCCAGAAAGCAAAGGTTCATCATCCAGAAATGATATAACGAATGACAAGAGAGTACAACTTGTGCAAGAAGAGAAAGTAGAGCAAAGTGTGCAAAGTTCAAACACTTATCAAGGAGATAGAGTTCCTGACAGTTATGGGTATCCTGAGGAGGGAGAAGCATTGATGCTTAGGAGAACTAGTTTGCAGACATCAAAGGATATGATGCAAAGAAGAGCTCTTTTCAAGACCACATGCAAGAGCAAAGGTAAAGTATGTAAGGTTGTCATTGATACTGGTTCAACAGACAACATGGTATCTCAGGAAATGGTGGATAAACTAAATTTGGAAAGGATTCCACACCAACACCCTTACAAGGCATCTTGGGTGAGTGATAGTCAATCACTTTTTGTCTATGAACAGGCATATGTTGATTTTCAGATTGGAGCATATCAGGATAGAGTTTTGTGTGACATTTTGCCCATGGAATGTTGTCACCTACTGTTGGGTAGGCCATGGCAATTTGATAGGAGGGTACTGTATGATGGGTATGCTAATACCTACACCATCAAGAAAGATGGGAAAACTATTACGTTGATGCCATTACAGGAAGCAGCTGTAGTACAGAAGGCAGCAAAAATCATTTTAGTGGGAAAGAAGGAATTTGTGCAGAAGCCTATAGGAGCAGGCATAAAGGCAGTTGAGGACATTGCAGGGAAAGAAGTTGTTAAGGACAACAGTTTGAAGACAGTTTCAGTTTTGACTGATAGAGGTCAGCAGCAGGTTCAGCAACAGGTTTGCAAACAGCAACCAGTTGAGAGGAATGACAAGGATGTTGTCATAGTTGGGACTATTGTTTGTCCTATAAAAGTTGAAAGAAAGACAGAGTTGAACATTACAGAAGTTCAAGAGGCAGTTCAGACAGAGGTTCTGGTCAGACAACCTGACAAACACACGGTATGTGAGAGAAGGGCCTACATTGACAGGCATGAGGATTTACTTGCAAGAAAACAAGTTACAGTTCAGAAGTCTTGGAGCCGCCGAGAGCCAGCAGAGGACAAAGCTGGAACAGGTCAAGACACTGCAAAGGCAAAGTGTAAAGGTGGAGGACTTCCACAACCTAACTCATGGGACATGAGTTCTTTTCTATTGGGGAGTATGGTGCAGGAGCACCTACCTGACAGCTGGCCTCCATGAGGCAGTTAGTTTGTTTTGAGTCTTGTTAATTTTTCAAAGAAGGTCGTATAAGATCAATGCATGTAATAAGGTCATGTTGACCAGACTTTACTATTTTTAGCTAGGTTGTTAGGACAGCTGTTATGCTGTATGTCCGGTTGGATCCTCCCAGCCGCTTGGAAGCTCCCAGCCGCTGGGAATTGAGTGGTAGTACTCGCAAGAAATCCTATTTATACATGCGGATCGGTTGGTATTGCATATCATCGATCATCGATCAGACTTTGCAGAGAGTGAGACAGAGTACTGTATTTGCATCTTTTGAAATCAATAAAGAGATCCTGTTTGTGTTCATTTTCTGTTGAATTCCATTGTTTAATCGTGTGGCTGTTCTGGTGGTTTCATGGATTCGCTGATCCATTCCACCGATTGATTCGTCGAATCGGTGGAATGGCTATGTACAGTAGTTTAGGTTATAGTTTGCATTTTCTGTTTGGTCGCATGTATGTTTCCAGGATCGCAATCAAGAGGTGTTGAGAACCCTAGCATGGGCATGTGCTAGGTCGTGCTGGTTGTTAGAGTCTGGAAGGTGGTCCAGGAAGTGGATGGGGTCACCTCAGGAGGTTCGGCGGAACGAAATTTGCTAAGGTGGGAAAATCCATCGCAACGGCATCATCAGGATATTTCTGTGGATATCCTGCAGTTACTTCGGGCGTCATCTGAGTAGATGGAGGTGAACATGATGCAGTAGTTTACATAAGGTGAATGTGCATTGGGGTGATCATCATCAAGTGTTGCCGAGGAGGAGCGTATCGGCATAAGATAGAAGATCGGGTTGATAAAACCATCGCGGGCCGATAATGTTAAGTTTGGCTGACAGCAGGATATTGGAGGAGCTACATATGACGTCATCGTCATCAGGATAATCGTCATCAGGACATTCTGAAATATCACCCGATAAAGGTTTATCCTGCTGACCATAAGTGTTTTGGTATCAGCATAAGGCATTGAGAAGTTAAGTGGATCGGGAGGAGGATATTCGGCGGAATATTCGTCATCAGTATAAAGTTGAGTATCATCATCAGGATGTTTCAATATGACCGGATAAGTCATATCCTGATGCTGCTTGTTTAAGTAGGTCAGAGATCAGGGTGACGTAAGCGTCTAAAGGAAAGGTGCATGAGAGTGTCGTCATCAGGATATATGGGAGGAACCGGATATTTTATATCTTGCTGATGAAGATGATGTCGAACATCATGATGCTGCAGATAGAGGTTGGCGGTAAGATGAACAGTGATCGTCAGGAGGATGATTGCGCTTACCGAATATGATGAAGCTGCCGATAGCCGGATATGATGATGCTGCTGACAGGTGAAAGGTCGAAGGTTTGTCTGCAGGAGGATATCGGTCGGCAGAGAAAATATGATGATGCTGACAATGTTAACAGAAAATATGATGATGATGATGGGTTGTAGACATACATGCTGTATGTCAAGGTTTTAGTGTGGATGCCTCTGCATCAGTTAGCTGATCAAGATTTTAGCACTAGGTGAGGTTTAGGTCTTGGCAGGATTTCACAAGGTGTCTGACTAACCTGCCAGTTTTTGAGCTATACCTTGAGTCAGTTCGAGGCACTTTTAGTGCAAGGTTGGGAGGCTCAATTTCTGGTGCAGAACTATTCCTTGAATATTGTCAAAAAATTAAGCAAGGTTTGACCAACTTGTGATCCAGCTTAATCGTTCTAGATTTTTTTAGTGTTAAAAGATCCAATCATCACAAGTTTTACTAAAGATTTGGAATGTTTGATGAACAAACTAGGGTTCTTTTGAATGAAAGATTCCTTAACACAAAATGTCCATTTTTGCAATATTTAGAGACTGAATCAAACCTTGGCAAGCAAGAAACCTTCTGTTGAAACATTTTCCAATTTAAAACACAAAACCCTAGTTTGAAAGAAAAACCCTAGGCCTGGGACAAAACACCTACTTGGTTGCTGAAGAAAGTGATGAAAATGTGCAATTGATTGTGCTTGTCGCATCCATATCCACTGGCCACTTGTCATTATTTTGCCTCCCAATCGATCGGTGGAGCTCTGTAATGGGTTTTCACAATGCAAAATGAGCTCAGATATGGCGATAAAACCTTTTTATTATCCCTCATTTAATTGCAATAAATGCAGGGGTACAATGTGACGTTCTGGAGTACTGCAGAGTTTTAAGTTTTTTTGCATGAAAAATTAGGGTTACTAACTCTGCGTGGTTTTGGAGTCTTGCTGACTTTTGTTGGTTGTAGTGAATTTCAGCGCTAGATCATACTCCTTTGATTTCAACACCTTTGCATGGGTTAGAATGTTTGGGGACTCAGTGCGGATTTCAACATCATTCGACCAATGTGTGGGTTTCATTATTTACCGACTTAGGTTAGTTAGGCTACATTTTGGCGCAAGTTGGATGTTGGGGTTTTTAGCGCAAAGTTGGTTAACTGCGATATCAGTGCTCTAGGCAGTTGACTATGGATCTAGCACTAAAGTTAGTTGCATAGAGATTTAGCGTAAAGGTTTGTTGTAAGGGATTTCAGCACAAAGGAAGTTCAGACTTAGCTCAATAAAGGTAGACACTTGGACTTAGTGATCTTTTGGATGACTCAATGACATTCAATCTTTCTAGCATGGTAAAAATGCAATTTGATCACTTTTTGATTCCCTAAGAGTGTTAGTTTCCCTCAATGACATTCAATCTTTCTAGCATGGTAAAAATGCAATTTGATCACTTTTTTATTCCCTTAGGAATTATTGAGGGAAACTAACACTCTTAGCCCAGAATTTTGGAAGAGGGGGTCCCTATTTCGTGAAATAGGGCGTGTGTGCAAGGTACAACAAATGGCAACTCTGCTGGGAAATGCTTTGGAGCATTTCAAAGATAAACTTTCAGTTTTGAACCTAGAACCTCTATGTTTCCCATGTGTTAAACAAGAAAACATGATATCCTATCCAAGAAGCAGAACTCGATAACCAAGTGCAACCATCCATATCCTGAAAACCTAAGTGTGTAATTGCATTAATTCCCATCCCTTAGTGACTAAGCTCATCTTAGATCCTTTACATTAAGCTACATGATTAGTACACTCCTTCTGAACTACTTGGACATTGCCCCACTGCCAGCAAGCATCTATAACCCCAACGGGTTTGTCTCAGAATTCCACTCAAGTAGAGCCCTACTGTTGGTCGGGCATCCATAGCCCCAGTAGAGTTTACTTGATTGTCCATCTAACTAAATTATGATGTGTGTGAGTGTGATTTATTTTTTATATTTCTTTTCTTTGATTTGATTGACATTTTATTTAAGCTTAAATTTGGTAGAGTACAATGCAATACCACTGCCCTTGCAACACATGCTTTTGATGGCATGAGTTACGTTGATAACTTAGCTAGGTGGGTGTGGACTGCCAATAGCAACAAAGAAGGACCTTATATTTTTCACTTAATGTAAGATCACCAAGACTCACCTAGGAACTTTAGGATTACTTTAGAGTGTAAAAGATATATGGTTAGAAAATACTTTCGGTGCACTAACTAATGATTCATTTCCAATGAATAGACATCATAGCCTCTGGTGTAATAGTGGAACCCACAGGTAGACCAAAACAAGAAACCTTGGCTTCTTAAAGAAATATTCTAGATTATTCACCCAATAGAGGAGCACTTGTAGGTTTGCACAACTGCCACCACATTCAAGAAACCAAGATCCTAGCAAAGCAAGTGTAGCAAGCAAAAGCAGAGCAAAATAAACAACTAAACTAAGTAGCAACACCTAACAACTACAGAAAGCAAAAGCAGGAAAGAAAAGACTAATCTGACAGCAACCTAACCTAACCAAATCAAACAAACAACCTAGCTATGTACACTACCAGAAGGCAAAACTACCTCCTAAGCCTAGAAGTAGTGCTTCAAGAACTACCCATTGATAGGCAATGGGAGCTCCTCACCAATAAGGCTCTTCAGTCGATACGTGTTGTCACCAAGGATCTCATAGATTTGATATGGACCTAACCAAAGTTTGTCAAACTTACCATGTTCACCTTTCTTCTTGTGGGCTTTATCCCAGTACAATACTAAGTCAAAAATGTGAAAGGCCTTGACTTTGGCTCTCTTGTCGAACCATCATTTCACTACCCTTTGGTGCTTAGCAAAGTTTTCTATGGCAGCATCACATTTCTCTTCTAGGTACAACAATTGGGCTAAGCGAGATAACAGTTGGTTATCTGGTTCAAGGTAGTCTTGCATGAATTATAACATGGGAATCCTCAAATGGATGGGAAAAATGGCCTCAGTACAATAAACTAAGTAATAAGGTGATGTTCCCAATGTAGCCTTGTGTCTGATTCTATTAGCCCATAAAGCAAACCTAAGTTGAGTGTTCCAGTCTCTAGGATTTTGTCCAGTAGTTTCTTAATTACCTCAAGCAAGTTTTTGTTTGTTGATTCAGCTACCTTAGTCCCTTGAGGATAGTAATTAGATGAAAATTTTAGAATGATCCCATAATCAAATGCCCAATTAGAAAAATGTAACAAAGAGACTGCAGGGTCGTTATCACATACCAAAGAGAAGGGACAGCCAACCTGGTAATGATATTCTTTTCAAAAAATTTAGTAACTATCTCTGTGGTACATTGTTTGCATGCTATAGCTTCAAACCATCGAGTACGGTAATCAGTAGCAGTCAGAATATACCTGTGGCCCACAGAAGAAGGTGGGTTGATCATACTGATAAAGTCGAGCCCCCACTATGCGAATGGTCATACCTCCAAGATAGGTTGCAGCATCATAGTAGCATTTCATTTTGTTGTTGCGGCAATCTGACATGTGTGACAAGTCCTTACATTTGAATAAGCATCCTTGAATAAAGTGGGCCAGTAATACCCTGCCCGAAGAATTTGATTTGCGGTTGAATGAGCTAACCCATGGCCCGTTCTGAACTTCTCGTGAAAACTTGTTAGGACTTTTACTACCTATATTTTATCTAGGCACCTCAAATAGATCCCCTCATGATTCTTCTTGTATAACACTAACCCCTTAATCATGTAGCTGTTACTTTTCAATCTGAGTGCTCTTTTCTGGACTGAATTTAGTTGAGGCAGGCAACATTGATTGAGAAGATAAATCACAATGTCTCCATACCATTCATCCTTAGAGATATCCTCTAGCATATACTACTGAGAGACTAAGCCTGGACCAACTTCTACCATTGTCTTTGTAGGTGTCTGTCCTCGAACCAACTTCATGGGTTGTATCTCTATATCAAACTCCTGTAGAATGGTAACCCATTTACCTCTTCATTCATCTAACTTACTCTGCATTAGCAATTCTTTGACTACTACATCTGGTACAATTGCAATCACTTGAATTCTCAAGATGTAGTGGTGAAACGTTTTCACCACCTTAACCAAGGCATATGCTTGCTTTTCCATGTTTGGGTGTCTCAACTCTGCATCCTTTAATGGAGTACTCATAAAATCTATAGGTCTTTCGTCATCAATGGTTCTCTTCTGCGTTAATATCACTGCACAAGTATGTTCTGAGGCGAAAGAGTAGACATGAAATGACAGCGTATAGTTAGGGCTTACCAATACTGGGGCATTGGCTATTGCTTGTTTGATTGCTGTAAATGCAGTCTTAGCCTCTAGAGTCCAATCTAACTTGGCATCTTGCTTCAACATTGCATTTAGTGGGTAAACAATTTTAGCGAACCCAGTAATGAATTTGCAGACAAAATTAATCTTACCGAAGTATGACTTGAGTTTCTTCTTGTTGGCTGGAGGTGGTATCTTAAGGATTGCTTGGACTTATACCTTGCTCAAAGATTACATGTCCTAGCAATTTCCCTTCAATTACTCCAAAGATACACTTTTTGGGATTGAGCGAGATCCCATAATCTTTACACCACTGTAAAACTTTCCTTAAATCTACCACATGGTTTTCTCATTTCTTGGAAAATATAGTAAGGTCATCCATATAGATGATAATGCATTTATCGACCAGCCCTTTAAAGGCTATGTTAATTAACCCAAATGACATCCTACGGTATTCGTAGATTCCCCATTTGCATGTGAAAGATGTCTTTAATCTATCCTCATAGTCGACCATCACTTGGTTGCAACCTAAATAACCATCCAAAAAAGACATCATCTGAGAACCATTGGCAATTTACAGTACTTCGTCTAATGATGATAACGGATAGTTATCTTTCTCAGAAGCTTGATTCAAATTACAAAAGTTGACACACAGTCTGATTTCTCCATTTTTCTTTCGGATGGGCACCAAATTTGCTACCTAGGCAGAATGTCTAATGGGAAATATAATTCTGGCAGACAACAATTTCTACACTTCTTTGAAAACTAATGGTTCTAGCAAAGCATTCACTAGCCGTTGCCTTTGCCTGAATGGATTTACTCCTAGTTTGAGAGGTATCGTGTGAGTTATGATTGAGGTGTCATATGTATTGAGATCTTTATAACTCCATGCTATGACTTCATGATAATCTCTTAACACATGAATATTGGCTATCCTTTCCTCCTCTTTGTTGGTTTCTCCAATAAACACATTTTTAACTTCCTCAGATGTCCCCAAATTGAAAGGGTCACATTGTGCACCTGGGGATTCTCCCAGTTTCTTCTATGTTCTGAGTTTATTTGAGTCAAACAATCATTCCAACTCTACCATCCCTTTGGGAATAGTGTTTTTCTTCAAATTGAGTACCCCTTCCAAATCTATTTCATCCAGTTCCATTTCTTCCTCATCTATTATTTGAGCAGCAAAAACATCTGATGAGGTGAGAAAATCAATTATGTGCTTGTCATCCTCAAAGACTTGAAATTTGTGATATTATTAGGTACTAAGGGAGTGGAAACAAACTCCACAGTGAACTTCTTTAAGCCTGACATAGATGTTGGTTCCAACAAGCTAGCCATCTGTGCCAAGGCATCAACAACATGATTCTGTCTTTGTGGGATTAGTTGAATATTGAAACCATCAAAGCACTTGATTAAGTCCCATACTTGATTCTGGTATCTGTTTAACCTCTTGTCATTGCAAGAGTATTGCTTTCTCACTTGCTTGATGACTAATTCTGAATCACCAAATACTTGAATAACTCTAACTTTTTTCTAGAGGGCCATCAACAATCCATGCCCCAAAGCTTTGTATTCTATGACATTATTCATGTAGGGGAATTGTAGTCTGTGTGCTGCAAAATATAAATTTTTGGTGGGGCTAATCATCTCAAAACCTGCCCTGGATCCTTGTCTACACCTAGATCCATCAAATCTTAACATCCAGAGGTGGAAGTCATTATCGATGTTATTGTATTTTGCTTGTTGTTTTCCATCTGATTGGGGTTCCTGATCATTCTTATTCATGACAGTCAGACTTTCCTTTGGGCTTATGGGAATCTTCAAATTCTTTTGTACTTGTTTGATATCCTCTTGACAAAGTGAACATGTAAATTCAGAATGAGAGGCATCGTGGAGGTGGCACCAATTTGGTAGCAACAATTCCTCCATTTGAATCTTTCTTCCAACAACTAATTGATCATTCATGAATTTGGCCACAAAATTCTTGAATCCTTCGAATATTCTTGGTTCTTCATCATCTAAAGAGGTTCCTTGATCTAACTATACATATGCCTCAGTTCTTTCCTGACATTTTGTGAGCGGAGGCTCAGAGAATTCCCTGCAGCTCAGCATGAGTATTTCTTCAACTTGATTGACTTGAGGAAGATAGACCCCCAAATCTACTTCTAAAAATAGAATCTCATTGGTTTGATTATATTCAGTGATCATATGTTTCATTTTTGGTTCCCTTTCAATTTGAATCTGATTCACTAACCCTTTCCATGGTAGCCACATATGAGAGAAGTCTTGCCATTTATCCATTCAAAGTCTTGGACTAATCTTTGCTTAGTAGTATACCATACTAGTCTGGGATATCAACCACTTGGATGTCTATGTACTATTGTACTCTAGGGTTAGAAGCTAGCTGCATATGTATTCTATTTAACTCACCCATCACATTTACCTCAGTTTTGTCCATCTGCGTAACTTTCCTAGAGGACTTTGCTGGAGTGAGACCTAGTGCTTTGCACACAGATAAAGGCATCACATTAGTGGAAGCTCCTGAATCTACTAAATAGTTATGAAGGTTCTTTCCAAAGATTCTGAGTGTTAAGAGAAAAGGACTTTCCCTTTTATCCTTGTATAATGTGACCTTTTGTTTAGCATCTATCACATGGACTCTTTCTTTTCCTTTATCTATATTATCCTTTAGTGGGATCTCCTTTTGTGGAGAATCCATTTTTACATTAGCTCCCATATCTTGAAAGAAAGTTGTCTTAATTTCTGGCACTTTTAATAACTAATAGACAGATAAACTGACCTTCATTTTCTTAAGTTCATCTGCAACATATTGTCCCATCTTTTCTATTTCAAACCTTTGGGAACTTTCAGCTGTAGCCCCTTGGTGCATTAATTGAGGTGTTGCTTTAGGAGGTTCAGGATTGTTCGAAGCCTTTGGATCAAGTGGGATTTGATAGTTATTCAGAGGGATTGAGGTGGTGTAAGGACCTTTGGGCTTGCTACTTCTCAAGTTATATGGGGTTTTGTTATATTGTTGATAAGCATGCACCTCTTCGCACTCCTCTTCCTCAAGTTGATTATCATCTTCAAAAGGAAATGTATAACTATCAAGTACAAGGGTAGTGTCATACCTCTGAGATGGAACTAGTTCATATCATGTCAGAGGATTTTCATGTGCTTTTTCATTCTAGATTTCCATTTGAAAAATGTTGGATGCTATCTAGAATTTTGGACAATCCAGTTTAGAGTGAGCATTTATATTATGCAATCTGTACCATGAAGATAGTGCTACTTTAGCCAACATTATTCGGCTAGGAGAGAGATTATTAGTTTTCTAATTTTCTAGTGGCAATGGGACACCTCCATTGTTAGGCCTGGTGTTCCAGGTCTGATTCTGTCACTAAAAAAATTGATTTTGGTGTTGATTCTAATTTTGATATTGGCCTTGATTCTAATTCCTCTGCTACATATATCAGTTTTGATTCCTCAGATGTGTAACTTCTACAGTGAGCTTTTTCATTTGTTTAGTCAATTCTTTGATATCATCTCTGTCATCCCTCATCATAGCTATCTCAGTAAACTCAAGAAAGGGCATTTGAGTTGGAGGTAATTCAGTTATAGGATTTCCTGGGTGAACCACTAAGGCTTGTGTTGTAGTGGGAGTTAGAATTGGGTTCATTACAGGGGTATGATTAGCCAAAGCTTGGTTGATTATAGGTATTTGATTTGGCATTGCTACGGGACGCATCTGGTTTAGAAGGCCTATTATCGCCTGCCCTAGGTGGGTATTTATAGTAACAACCTCAGTGTATGCTTGAGCGAGGTTAGTTGGAGGTGGGTTAACCCTTCGTATAAACATAGATGTAAGTCTATCCAGGGTTGCATAATAGATTGGCAGGGTTGTAGCCTGAACTATAGCATAAGGGGCTTGCAAATGACTAAAAGCCTTTTGGAACTAATTAGTAAAGGAACTTATGAACTCACCTTCAGCACGATGAATTTCCACAAAGGATCTGTAAAGGTCTGCTAGAGTGGTAGGCATCCTGAAGCAATCCAGAAATGCATTCTTCAAATTCTACCATGAGTTTATGGAGGCAGCCGGAAGGTTAGCAAACCAGTAGTAAGCCTCATCCTGCAGTGAATATGGGAACAATTTGTAGACTACATCCTCATGTTGTATTTGGTGGATGAACATGTTTCCTTCAAAGATTTTAATATACCGGTTAGTAGTCCTATCTGGGTCATTCGTACAAAACTTAGAACAGAACTTGTCAGGGTTCTTGGGCATGTCATGATAAGCATTGAAATGAAATGGGGACTAGTTATTATTAGTGAAAAAGGCCATGATTGGAGGGTTGGCTAGGACTGCAGCTAGGTTTCTTGGAACTGATTGAGCCCTTGGTGCTTTGGGTATTCCCTAATCCCTTCTGGTTCTTCTAAACTCTGTCAAAGACAACTCCTTCCCAGCTGAGCTGGACCTAGCATGTCTCTATCTAGAACCTAGACATGTTGATTTTGTGGAGGGGATCTTAGCTTGGTTCGGGTCCACTTTCTAGTGCCAATTCTATTGATGGTGTTTTTGGCACACAACAACGCAGGTGTGATTGCTAGAATCACACCTCTCTTGAAAAGTATCTTACCCTACGTAAGACTACTCCAATGATAATACAACTAGGTCTTAGCATGCTTCAAATTTTTTAATTGAAATGTACGAGCTTCTCCTAAAAGGGGTCTTACATGCAGTTTGACATATTCAACAGACTAGAACAATAATCCATGCAAACCCTTTTAATTTCAACTGATATAACTAGGTAAAATGCTGCTGGAAAACTTAAATCTAACAATTGATTCAAAAGAAAATATAAAAGGAAGTAGGGTTTAGAAAGCTCCTAAGTGACATCCACAATGAAGTGATTGCATCTGGTAGATGAACAATCGTAAATCTAATTGAATTTCTGCTTTACCAAGCTACAGAGATTGCTACAACATTACAGAAAATAGTGCTATCTTCTATGGATTTCTTATGATTTTTAGATCACTTTCATTTATCAAACACCCAACTAATGTCATAATTCAACTCCTGAAATGTAATTGAACTTTACTCAAACTAAAGCCTAGGCTAACTATACACAACCACTTACAATCAGCAAGCAACTAATAGTATGGACTTGAATGTCATAAAATACCTTCAACAAATCAATAGCATTGCAAAAGCACAATCTAACTAATACAGATCAAGATGTGAACCATGAAACCAAATTGATAATAAAAACCACAAATTCCCAAAGAAACTTGCAGTAACTTGCTTTGTATTAATCAAAAATTTGGTAGAGTGTCAACAATTCAACATCAAGAGTCTTATGAATGAGAGAACAATGGCCCTTTATATAGAAGAGGTGCCATACTGAGTTTTGAATGAACAGTGGAGATTGTCTCAACACATGGTCCAAATTTAACAATAATTGGAGCATTTACAACAGCACTTCTCATTCCCGGATTACAATTTGTGATGTGGGAAAAGGACGAGAAATGACCTCCAAATACATTGAACTTGGACAAATTGAATACCCATTTGACTATATATATTGAAAAGAGAATTTCCAAGACATAATAGAGACAAAATAGCATCACATGACTTCTTGAATATAGCATTTTTTGCAAGTGACGGGATTACATTCAAAATATTCAAAAATATCATATTGCTTTTTATCCAAATCTATTTCGTCTTCTTGTGCTTTCTTATTGTTGTAAGTGAACCAAGCTGATAATGTTGGTTTAATGTTGGCAGGGTCTGGGTCTTTGATTTGGTTCACTCTGAATCAAAGAATCTCCATCTCTTCATAGTACTGAATATACATTTTCTCCACTGCCTTTTTGCTTTTCTAAAAGGTCATGAAAGCAGTCCATAGATCTCTGACTTTATCCAATCTAATCACAACATTCGATGTAGTCTCCCCAAAGATTATTTGATGCAATTTATCGTTACACCCTTGCTCATCATATGGAGCCAAATCATCAAAGTTAATCACCAGGAAATCCTTTAGAGAGTTATTTATCTCATAAATCAAATATAGTATATGACTATCATCCTCTTTATAAGCCTCTATGATATTATCAAAGACTTCCTTTCTTAACTTCATCTACTAGTACCACTCTACCATTTTGTATAATTTATCAGTTGTTACGATATTTTCTAACAATAATATTTGAGTAGACAGATCCCTTATAGCTTGTACCTGTAGAAACATATCAGAATAGTACTCATCATAAGGGTCACATTCTTTGTGCAATTCTTCCCATTGATTCTGCAACTTACAAAAATCTTTGTGAAGCATTACTGCAAAGGTGATTGCATCACATCCTTCCAGATAAACCTTGTCAAACCATCTTTGAGTCCCAGTAGCCATGGTCTTGATGTCATCAAATTTTGTTAATTCATCCATTGGTGACAAATTCAGGACTGATCTTGGCTCTCCTTCAGAATCTAGAGGTCTTATTAGGAACTGCAAACATGCTCTAAGTTCTTCATTCTATGACTTCAATTCCTTCTTAATAAGTTCATCTTTATCCAATTTCTCTAAGATAGAAGAAACTGAGCCTTTGAATTCATCAATCATCTGACCTCTCGTAGCAGGTCCCAAAGCAACAGTTGTTATGGTATAATCTTTAGCCCTGACTTGTATTTTATCCATGTTAGCTGGTGGGACAACTACTTCAGCTATTCTAGATCCTGTAGCATCTTTGTAGATTCTAGACTGAACTTTAGCCCTTTTCTATTTCTTTGGCTTCTCTGCCTTGGCTAAAATGGCATCTAGATCTAGCTTCATAACTTCAACCTAGGGCTCTTGATAGGCAACTCTATTGCATAGCCAATCAGTTGCTATAGAAGAAGAATCCTTGGGAATATCAACATTTTCATTATCTATACTTGATGGCCCCTTGAGCAACTTAAGTTCTTATTTAGATTCTTTATTTACATCTTTGTCTTCATCTCTGACATTATCACAATTTTCTAACACTTCCTCTGGAGTAGTTCCCAAAACTATTTCTGTCGTGTTCTTTTTTGTAGGACTGTTAGAGACTTCTATTACTTCAACTTTCTCTATTTGTGGAGGAGGTTTTTCAAATGTATCCTTTTCAGCTTCTAATTCCTAAAGACCCAACTCTGCACATACCTTTTCTATTCCTAACAGTAGTGTTACTAACAAAGGGGATGAATCCTGTGTTGGTATGATTAGGGAACTTGGATTTGAGGATAGTGGAATTGTGGCAAATGAAGACAAGCTAACCTATGCCATGTTAGAAAATGAGGTAAACCCCAAGGAAGGTGGAGCGGGAGAGGTTGGCAGGATAGAGGAAATGACAATAGGTGAAGTAATGGAGGAAGAAGGCATAGGAAAAGAGGGTGAAAGAATAGAGGAAAAAGGTGGCAAGGAAAAGGAGGTGGATAATGAAACAGAGGATATGGAAGGCAAAGACATGGTGGAAATGAAAGGAAGTGCAGAGATAGTAATAGAAGGGGTGGGGCTACTTGGGTTGATTGAGTCCATCATTAATGAGCATGAGGCAGTTGAGATGGAAACCACTGGTGGGGGAGAAGTAGAGGTATCTTCTTGGATGATTGCAGTAGTGGTAGCCTTGGGCAACAATTGAAACAACAAAAGAGAGTGTAGTAATATTCACAATTGGAGCAGCAGGGGGTGAAGAGGTTACTAGAAAGTTTGTATCATCAAGTGTTGTAGCAGTAGAGGTTTCTGATGTTATGCCAGTAGATTTTACTTTAGTCTTCTTTATTTTGGAAGCTTCCCCTGGTCCACTAGGCATATTCCTCTTCTTGGATGCCCTTGTTCTTGTTGCAGGAGGCATATCCTTTATCTGTGCCTTTAGATCTACCTTCTCCACTTTCTTTCCTTTACCTTTTTCTGCCAAAGGGACATGTTCTTCACTATCAGATTTCCTGACAGACTCTTGAGCTTGTCCTGCTTCATCTGGTACCTCTATTGGTGCATCCTCCTCATCTCTAGATTCCTTTTCTGACTCAAGAGGTGTATAAGTTAACTACAACCCCTTGTCTCTCTAATACAAAAATTTGACTTCTAACCCATGATTTGCTCAGTCTTATTGGTTCCTTCATCACTTCATCTAAGGAGCTTTCCTCCACATTGGCCCAATGTGGTAGTGGAGCTAGTTGGTGATACTGAGCCTCCCAAGACCCTCTTTGCATTACATTATCATCATCATCAGGTTGATTTGGGGCTTCTATGATATGGAATTTTCTTATAAATCCTAAGGAAATCCTTGAGTGGGTCCTTTTCAACACCTCATAATCATCTACACAATTGGCCCAGAAGTCTTCTAGGTGCATTTTATGAAATAGTTTTTTTCTCACAAAATTCTCCATCACCCTATGTGGATCAAAGTGATCTCTCTTTGTGTAAAAATGGAGGTTAATCAACTGGAGCTCTTTATTTGAATGTTTTGCTTCCCCTAGAGAGGCACATGCATAGTTACCCCTTCCTAATTTGATGGGAAACTTGACATTCATTCTGTGAAGGTGTCTCAATTTCTCTGCACAAGTAATCAACTACTTTGACAACTCCAAGAGTACAACTTTATCTATGGGATAACAGGGTAGTCTATATGGTATTCTAGTGAAGCCTTGAATCCTCAAATAGGTGAATTTTGGGAATTATATATACCGTCTCCCATATTTCATTACTTCATTCATAGCCTTAGTGGATATCCTAAGGGTTGTAGTTCCTTGCAACAACCTAGTGATGTACATTGTAAAGGCATCATTCACTCTTTTGTAATGGATGAGGGATTGGGGTAGCACCAATTGAGTGTAGCATTCATAAACTTTGACTTTTTGTTCATCATTACCAACTTCTCCCACTTTTGACAACCCAACATATTCATTCCTCTTGGCTAACAAATATCTACATAGGAGGTCCACCTGAAGATTTGTTTATCCCTAAAGTTTACAAATGCTTCATGCATGTTATTACTTAATATCTAAGCCCATTGAAATTTAGTTCCTTTAGTGATTATCTCTTCTATCATCATGAACATCCACCCTTCAAAAGTTGATGCAGTGGGTAGTCCATATATCCTACTGAGTAGGGTCACTAGGTCTCTGATCTCCTCATGGAAATCACTTCTGTATAGGGTTTGGAGGAGTTTGATGATAGTAGTTCTTCTAATCCAATGATCATTAATATGTTTCTTGCAAGTATCCAAATCCTTCTTAAATGTTGCCTTTGTACCCATTTTATCTGGCATATTTAACATTGGATACCATGGAATCCCAAAGGTTTCTGCTATGGATGGTGTACTCAGGTCTGCTAGGACTTCTCCATTAGGAGTTTGTATAGTTCTAGTCAATGGATCATATCTCTCTGCACAAGCAACTATCAATTTTGCACATTGGGCTGATGTAGGGAAGGCAACAGCCTTTGCAATCCTACTGTCTTCTACTTTCTTGGCCCTTGGAGTGGCACTGGGTCCAAATATTTAGGTTCTAAAATCATCTAAGTCAATGTTATCTAGATCAATGCCTCCTATGTTTGTCCATCTAGAGTTGATTTTCATCTTAGGAGGGATACCCTTAAACTCATACTTCATGGTTTGAGCCCTTGTAGTCATTTAACCTACATGACTGGACCTCATAAGTCTTGATAGTTTTAACAGTCCTCCTAATTCCTAAGTTTTGAATGTATGGCTATCAAGTTGTTTACCATGTCACTATGTCATGTTATTCTCTATGAGATTAGAATCTTCTATCCAACTAAGTCATAAATGCTTACCTAAGAAATGCACAAGTCTGATAATTCATCAATTACTGCATTCATTACATGATAAAATGATAAAAGCATAACAATTCATATTAAAACATGCAATAAACACATAAATGTTCCAAAATTTGAATTAAAATATACAAAACATCATTTCTTCTATTAATGTAGCATTTATTTCAATCACCACTGACACTTACCATTGAAATTTTCACAAAAGAATACTCATTTTCATGCTTTACGCTGATCTGAGGGTCATCTGACCTATCATGAGCAATGCACTAGATTGAAGGTCAACCAACCTTGTGCATAATTTGGATATGACCGACTTAAACAGGTCTTAGAAGTCAGTTGGAAGAGCTTTCAATGCAAGTTAGAGTAGATGCTTTTTAGCACCAAATCATTTGTCATGTTTTGCATAGATTCTAAAGTTCATTGACATAGCAGGGTTTTTGACAATGTCTAACCTAAGTTGGTCAGGGAGAGATTTAGCATTAGGTTGGATGGCAATGTTTTTGGTGCTTAATGCTTTCAAAATATTAGTAGAGCTTTTTGAGGTCACTGACTAGCTGAAATTGATTGTGAAGAGTGCGAGTTGGTTGGATGTGTTTTCAATGCCAAGTCAGAGGGTCAAGTTTTTAGTGCTAGATTATTCATTACTTTTTGCATGACTTTATGGAGTTGTCTGACCTAGTAGGATTTTAGGGGGTGTCTAACCAAAAGTTGGCAAAGGAACTTTTCCACGCAAGTCAGTAGGTTAGAAATTTAGCGCAAGGTGGGAGCTTAACCATTAGTAGAAGTTTCAAGGTTTAGTGACCCAACAGGCATTTTGATGATGTCCAACCAAAGTTGAAGTAGGCAAATTCTCCTGCATAGTTGGTTGATCAAGATTTTAGTGCTAGGTGAGGTTTAGGTCTTGGCGAGTTTTCACAAGGTGTTCGACTGACCCGCTAGTTTTGGGGCTATACCTTGAGTTGGTCTGAGGTGCTTTTAGTGCAAGGTTGGAAACTCAATTTCTAGCGCAAAACTATTCCTTGAATATTGTCAAAAAATTAAGCAAGGTTTGACTGACTTGTGATCCAGCTTACTCATTCTAGATTTCATTAGTGTTGTAAGATCCAATCGTGACAAGTTTTACTAAAGATTTGGAATGTTTGATGAATGAACTTCCAATTTTGCACCATGGAGTGTTTCATGAGATTAAATTTTAGAAGTCCGACCACTCTACCTACTAGGGTTCTTTTGAATGAAAGATTCCTTAACACAAAATGTCCATGTTTTCAATATTTAGAGACTGAATCAAACCTTGGCAAGCAAGAAACGCTTATGTTGAAATGTTTTCCAATTTAAAACACAAAACCCTAGTTTGAAAGAAAAACCCTAGGCCCGGGACAAAACACCTACCTGGTTGCTGAAGAAAGTGATGAAAATGTGCAAGTGATTGTGCTTGTCACATCCAAATCCACTGGCCACTTGTCGTTATTGTACCTCCCAATTGATCCACAAAGCTATGTAATAGGTTTTCACAATGCAGAATGAGCTAGATATGGCGAGAAAACCTTTTTATTATCCCTCATTCAATTTCCATAAATGCAGGGGTACGGTGTGATGTTCCAGTGTAATATAGAGTTTTAAGTTTTTTTTGCATGAAAATTGGGGTTACTGACTCTGCGTAGTTCTGGAGTCTTGCTGACTTTTGTCGATTGTAGTGAATTTCAACACTGGATCAAACTCCTTTTCTTTCAACACCTTTGCATGGGTTAGAACATTTGGAGACTTAGCAGGGATTTTGACATCATCTGACCAATGCCTAGGTTTCATTATTTACCAACTTAGGTCGGTGAGGTTGCATTTTGGCACAAGTCAGATGTTGGGGTTTTTAGTGCAAAGTTGGTTAATTGTGATATCAACACTCTAGTCAGTTGACTATGGATCTAGCACTAAAGTCAGCTGCATATAGATTTAGTGCAAAGGTCTGTTGCAAGGGATTTCAGCGTAAAGGAAGTTCAAACTTAGCTCCATGAAGGTAGATGCTTGGACTTAGTGATCTTTTGGATGAGTCAATGACATTCAATCTTTCTAGCATAGAAAAAATGCAATTTGATCACTTTTTGGTTCCCTTAGGAATTATTGATGGAAACTAACACTCTTAGGCCAGAATTTTGGAAGAGGGGGTCCATAGAAAAAATGCAATTTGATCACTTTTTGGTTCCCTTAGGAATTATTGATGGAAACTAACACTCTTAGGCCAGAATTTTGGAAGAGGGGGTCCCTATTTCAAAAAATAGGGCATGTGTGCAGGGCACAATAGGAGTTTTCAGAAAAAACCCATTTTAAACATATCCTTTAATCATGACATTCCATGATATCACATTTCTTTGAGGCATTTTTTGAAACACTTTGCTTGCCTTGTCTATGCTTCCACATTTTCATGTATGTCTAGCAGGGCACTTATAACTACAACATATGACAAAAGAATCCATATTGTTATGCTTTGATGGATGCCCCCTCATTATTAATGGATATCTGATGTAGTGCACATTATTATAGTGCAAGCCTATTTTTCAGATTATTTCATTTAGCATCACCAATATTCTCCACAAGAACATTGTCCCTATTTAAAATGATGGAAATGGTTCAATGGAAATGGTTCACATCTCTCAGAACAATTTCTTTTGCAACACTCTTGGAGATGAATTTAGATGCAATGTGAAAATCAAAACATACTCAATGGTTCTTAACAACTCTAATGGTTGTACCAGGGGCCATGTTTAACAAACCAAATGCAATTGCTAACTTTTCACTATGTGGGCAGATAAATGATTCTTTTTTCTTCTGTTCCACAGCATCAAGTAAAAGTCTTGAATCTAGAAATCTTCTGCCTTCATTTGCCAAGCCAATTTCTCCAATTTTGCATAGCTCTCCCATGTTTGTGGATGTGATCTATCTCCTACACAAAAAACCATGTACCATTTGTTAGAAAAGAAAGCAACACTACTTCAATGGAAATCTGATTTGAATAAATTTTAGAAATCTTTAAAGTCTGCATTAACAATGGAGATTGTAATCAAAACATAAACCCACAATACAAAAATATACCAAAAGCAGAATGAAGCACATAACACAAGTGTTTAACGTGGAGAAAACCCTTGCGGATAAAAAAATCCACCAAGAAAAGAGGCCAAAGTGTATTATCTTCACAAAAGGAGATTACAAATACATTCACTTCCTCTATCCTTCAACCTTCACTCTGACAGAACCTGGGTACCTGTAAACTATTATATGCATCTCATCTACTATGCTATGGTTTATATAGAATTTACACAACCTCAAGACATTAAATGACTTCTTACAAGCTCATAACACTTGTCAAGAGTCAACAATACAACCTTGGGCGTCCATGGCCAAGAATAGGCTCTTACAGGGTCATAAATGCTATCATACATGCATCCTACATTTGGGAAAATGTGCCCATGCAAGCTTGAATGTATTGGGGCTAAAAATATCCACTTACATCTTATGATGTGTCATATGCTATTATAAGTGTCATAGATTCTTATGACAACTTACAGTTGTCATAGAATCTCTTGCACCTTCTTACAACATCTATGACGTGCGTCATAATACTAAAAATAGATTATTCCTCCACATGTGCACCTCACTTTGACCAATTACCATTTAGCATAGTAAATGGTATCTCGTAACTACCACCGGTAACTCCGGGACTTACCGTTTAGTAACTCTGTAATTACCGTGGACAGTAAATAATTTTTACCATTGCCGGTGAAACTTGTACATCCCTTATGGGTAATTACAAATAATAAATGGAATAATACAATAATGGGATTTACAAGGTTAATGGCACCTTATCCCAACATTCTCCTACTTGACATTATACATTGTAAATCAACCCGTAGGAAATCAAATTAAAAATAATCAAGCACTAGAAACAAGGCCCATGGCCTCTCTACACCATTAAAACTTCTCTATGCTCACAGGCTTGGTCAATGAATCTGCAACATTCTCCTGAGTGTCTATCTTCTTCAACTCAAGCTCTCCATTTGCAACCAACTCTTGAACAAAGTAATACTAAACATCAACATGCTTAGTCCAAGAATGATACATGGGATTCTTGGCCAAACAAATAGCACTCTGGCTATCACAACCAATCTGAATGATCCTACAATTAAAACCAATACATGTACACAGTCTCCTCAACCAAACATCATCCTTAGAGACATGAGTAGCAGCCATATACTCTATTTCTATGGTGGATAAAGCAACTGTGGGCTACCTCTTACTCATCCAACTCACTGCACCTCCAAACAGAGTAAACACATAGCCACTAGTGGACCTTCGACTATCCAAGTCACCTGCCCAATCCGCATCAACAAAACCTTGTATGTCCAAAGATTTATCAGCACTATCAGTACCAAAATAAACCAAACAATGATCAAGAGTCCCTACAAGATATTTAAACACCCTCTTCTCATAGTTCCAATGCTGTCTACCAGGGTTAGACATAAATCTGCTCAAAACTACCACTGCTTGGGCAATATCTGGTCTAGTGAAAACCATTGCATACATCAAACTCCCTACAACACTAGCATATGGCACATTAGACATATCCTCAAGATCATCATCAGTCTTTGGACACATATCTAATGAAAGCTTAGTACCAATGGGTAAAGGAACTCTAACTAGGTTACAGTCCTACAAACTAAACCTCTACAAAATAGTATTCACATACTTACTTTGTGACAACCAAAGTTTTCTGTTAACTCTGTCCCTCTTGATCTCCATTCCCAAAATATACCTTACAGCACCAAGATCCTTCATCTCAAATGCACCTGAAAGTTGGGCTTTAAGCTCACTGACCATACCCTTAGTATTGCTGAAAAACAACATGTCATCAACATACAAAGCAATAACTAGTATAGAATCATCAACACAATGGATGTAAACACAGTGATCCTCCTTACTTCTAACAAAACCCAATTTCAAAATAAATGAGTCAGACTTTTGATACCACATTCTAGGGGATTGTTTCAAACCATAAAGAGACCTCTTAACTTGCAAACCCAATGTTCTTTTCCTTTTACCTCAAAACCTGTAGGCTGTTGCATATAAATTTCTTGTTCAAGATATCCATGCAAGAACATAGTCTTAACATCCATTTTCTCAATCTCCCAATCATAAGCTGCAGCAATGGATAAGAGAAATCTAATAAAAGTCAATTTAGCAATAGGAGAGAATATCTCACCAAAATCAACTCCCTCTCTCTGGGAGTAGCCCTTGGCTACCAATCTAGCCTTGTACTTCTCCAATGACCCATCTGCTCCAAACTTCTTCTTGAAGACCCACTTACAACCTATGGCCTTTCTTCCTTTGGGCAAATGAATAAGATCACAGGTGTTACAAGAGTCTAAAGCCATCGTCTCCTCCTGCATGGCTAACTGCCAAGACTCACTATCATTTGCAGAAATAGCTTCCCTGTAGGATCTAGGTTCATCGTTAGTACTCAATAAAGAATATACACAACAAAAATTTGGTGGGCTATACTTGTCAACTAGATTTCGTTGTCTTGTGGATCTCCTCAAGGGTGGAGTAAGAGACTCTACTTGTTCTTCTGCATGATCATCTATACCAAATTCTTCTGTCACAACAGATTCATCTTCATCAGAACTACTCGAATCTTCTTCTTCTTCTTCACCCCCTAATCCATCATTTTGTTCTTCCTGAGGTGCATCTTGTTGCTCTAAATCAAAGTACACCTTCTTTACCTTTTCTTCCTTTTCTTTTGGCTGCTTAGGTTTAGAAATAGCTCTAAGTTCCCCAAAAATAACATCTCTAGAAAAGATAATCTTACAGGTTAGTGGATTCCAAAGCTTATAACCTTTCACATTATCACCATATCCAATGAATGTACACTTTTTAGCCTTTGGATCCTGTTGATAACTGAGAGGGGGGGTGAATCAGTTATCTTAATTATTTAACTTTCAATCCTTCTTTTTAACTAGTGCAGAATCAGATCATACATGCATATATAACAATGAAAGTAGAAATAACTTCAGTACACATGACACAATGATTTTGATGTGGAAAACCCAGTTAACAAAAAAACCACGGGGTGATTAACCCAAGATTTTATTCTCTGTTAAAAGAATAGGATAGTACAAAATGGTGCTTGCCAATTAGGGCTCACTGCCTGAGCACACTGCTCACAAGAGGCTCACTGCCTACAAGAGACTCACTGTCTACAAGATACAAGAAGGTAATACATTACTTGAACTGATGAGAAGCATCTACACATGCAGAGGTTCAGTTTCGGTTAGGCTCAATACACTGATCTGCTACACTTCATTCTAGCTCTGCTTAGCTGCTATTGTTCTATTACATTCTGGACCTGTCTTACTGTCTTCACACTGCTCTTCTACTTTTCTTCATACCACACCACACATAGCACACACCTTCACATCTAAATCCATCTTATATATATATATATATCCGCACAAGTAATTTCAACACTTTTCTAGTCGGCATCCGGAATAGTCAATATTTTCCCAAACTCTGATCTGTTAGCTGAATCCTTGCATACTAAGTAATGCGGATCAAGGAGATACTTGTAGAAGTCATCAATCATGTTGGCCAATCATAAATTATTCTTTAATGAACTTAATCACCAACATCTGATCCGGATTTAGGTCTGATGCTTTGCAGGTTAGTTCTTCCTCTGTCTACTTTGCTACAACAGAAACCTGACACTTCAGTGCTCATATCTTTTCACTATTTTATTACCGGAGGCTAAATCCTTCGAATCTTTCAGTCAAGGTACTCCTCTTGACTTTTCCAAATTCACACTTCACTAAGTTACTTCCTCTTAGAGATCTGGACCTGACTATCGGACCTAGCTGACTGCTCTGTTCTTGCTCACCAGACCACAACACTTCTTCAATCTGACTTCTGGTAGAGACTCATCATGTCCTGCGGATGTGTGGGATAACCTTTATTGCCATCAATGACAATCATTCATGAGTCCATATAGTGTCTCTTGCCAACAATCTCACACTATACTCCCCCTTGGTTGATGCTCTGTTTTTATATACATTTTTCAGAGCTCCCCCTTAGCTAGATTCCTCATTTTTCACTACTCCTCACTCCCCCTTTGACATCAATGGAAAATTGTAGGGTCCGCACACCAAAATTTTCAAAAATTCAACTATACTTAGCCGCATAAGTATATACATATATCATACTTACATATACTGAAGTATGTCTACAAAAGTTGTCTTCAATTAGACAAATTCTGTTGCCCAACTTTGCTTCATCCTGTCCAAAATTAAGATGTGACCACTCAATAAGAATGCAAACGTGTCTGCCCTTTTTAGATCTATCAGATCACTGGTCTGGGTTGTGGTCTGAGCTTCTTTTATGGCCTCATGCATGGCCTCTAACTTAGGGATAATTATCCCTCTAAGTTCACCCAACCTACTTATTCTATTTTTCTTTTCTTTCTCAAGCTTCTTGATTTCATTCAAGACTGCAAGTCTGACATTCTTGATTTATTATGGAAGAGGAGAGAGGATCAAAATTCTTAGATAGTTTTGTCAGTTTGTCCTCCTGTTCTTTCACTTTCTTCTCAATATCTAATGTTACTTTGGACCATGATAAACAAAATTTGTACATTTCCCCGCCATCTTTAAGAGCATTTTCTAAGCTCTTTATCCCAATATTCATATTCCTCCTATCATTAGTTATTAACCCTTGTACCTCTGATAATCTTTTTGCCAAAAATTCCTTCCGGATCTTATCTTCTGCTGACTTCTCTAGGGAATCAAAATGTGTGCTAACACTATTAACTAGAGATTTGAGATTACCGGATGAGGAGGCTGAGGGATCCTTCTGAAAAGATGGCATGATCTTTTCTAATACTCCGAATGCAACTTCTATTAGCTCACAGTCTTCCATGTGAGACTTCAGGAGTTTTTCTTTTGCCTTTGCTTGAGCAAAGGAGGCTATCTTCATTGTTTGTACCAAGGAAAGAGAATCAAAATCAAATGGTCCTTGTAGAAGTTCCGGTTCATCAATCTCCATTGTCTCTTTGTTTAAGAACTCTTTGACAGTTTCAACAGTGTCTCTTGCCGGAGACAGATTCTTCTTCTCTTCTGCAGTCTCAGAGCTATCTCTTGGAGCTTTCTCTCCTTCTACACCCTTACCACTATCATCTGTGGTCTTTTCTGTTGGAGTCTTCTTTCCTTCTTTTTCCTTCACCTCTGCTTCTTTCTCCTCTATTCTTTCTTCTCCTTTGGATCCAGAGTCAGCAGTGGAAATCGGAGGAGTGATGTTTGTTTGTTCATGGGCCTCCTCTTCCAGAGTAGAGGATTCCAAGTCCTTATCTTTTTCTTCATCAGTGTCCATTACTTCTTCTGTCATTGTCTCAGTAGACTCTTCTTCAACACTTGTAGCCAAGGGATCAACACCCAAGTCCTCTATAATAGGAATGTTGAATCTTTTGTATGCATTCCAGAGGATTTCTTCTATCTCTTTTGCTACTTTGTCAGTTTCTCTGAGCATAAGTTGATTCATTCCAGCTTTGCTCCAGAACTCATCCTTGCAAGCATTGAAGATCATATTCATTTGCTTTGAATCGATTGAAGGATATAGCTGAATGGCTATCTGTTCTCGGATCTCAAGATCTTTTGCCATAGCATTATTATTTCTTATTTCTAACTCTTTCTCTAGGCTTTTGGGAATAAGAGATATAATTTCAATAAAAGCCTTATTGTAGATATTCAGATACTTGATTGCGGCTTCCTGCAAGATTTTTGGTCAGCATCATTATAATCATCATAGAATTCAGCCATTGGTTGGAGGTTACCATCCACAATAACTGATTTGACGACATCATCTAAGGACAGAGTGGGTTTTTCAACAAACTCTTCTGCCTCTGCCTCCTTATCTTTACCAGATACTTTCTTCTTCTTCTTCATCTTCTTGATCTCTTCATCAGATTCTATCTCTTCTTCATATTTCTGGCTTGTATAAGACCTTGTTGCCTTTTTCTTTGTTCTCTTTTCTCCTTTACCGGATGATTTTGCTTCTGGTTTTGATGCTTTTGAGCCCTTAGGTGTAGAGCTCTTAGAGGATCTAGTCCGAGAGGGAGTTTCTACCAGAGCACTTTCTTCTTTTACTTCTTCCTTTTCTTTTTCTATTCTTTTTGTCTTTTCTCTGTGGGCATCAAGTGCCTCTTTTGAGATTCCATGCCTGTTGGCAACTTCTTCAACTTCCCTTCTTACTTTCCTCTTGATTTCAGGCTGTCGAAGTTCCACATGGATCTTTACACTTAATTCTTCAAAGGTTCCAAACCTTTCTGCTTTAGGGTCTTTTGGCTGACTTAGCATGTGTTGAACATGCAGCTCTACAATTTTCTCATCAACTTCATACCCCATTGGCATGATCCATACTATTCTTGGTTCTACTGCCTCCATAAGGCACTGATCAGTTTCTACCATGAAGAAAACTGTATCCTTATACTTTTCAACTAGAGCTTGGGGGATTCTCTCTCTTGCTTGCATCATGCTCTAAAAATTCTTGAAATAGCCCCAGAGTGTTGTATTCTATACTTTGGCATCACCAAGCCCATGTATATAATCTCTGATTTGGATGGCTACTGGTCTATCATTCTGCCACACCCAACCACTGGATCTGGGAAGCTCATTCATGAAGTAGAAGAACAAGCACAGTATCAACCCACCATACTTGAAGGAATTCTTCTTATCCTTCTTGATCTTTTGTAGGTTTTCCATCAGTTGATTTAGAAGGAGTTCATAAAGATCATAGTCTGCATTTTTCCTTAACATTTCATAAGCAGTGTATACAACAGTTCTGGATACTAAATTCTCCTTGCTTGAATGATATATCTTATATCCAATTATCATTGATGCAAATTTGATATCCAGATCTGTAATATCTTCAATTGTCATTGCTCTTTTATCAAATTTTGATCTGGTAGCCTCGCTTACAACTTGGTTTTTGACAGATTTGAGAATAGGCATTTCACCGGTTGAGTGTAATCCAGTTACAGCCTTAATGGCATCCTTAGTAATCTTAAACAGCCTGTTCAACCACAAGAAGTTGTTGTGTATTCGGCTCAGAACATATCAGACCCATTCATCTTTTGTAAAATAGGGGAAGTGGATGTATTATGTAAAATGCTTGTCTCGGATGGCTTTGTATTGAGGTTTGAGTTCAAAAGAATCATCTAATAACTATTTGTGATAAATATCCATCATCTTTGATTCCCCAAATTCTTCAATGTTTGCATGAATATATGCCCTAACATCTTCTACATGTAAAACCCCATGCGGAATACTAAAGAATGCTCCTAAGGGATCCACTTCTAGGGATTTGTAGGGATGCTTTTTAAATTTAAGGCGCGGCCTATCAAAAATCTTTACAACATTTGGTGTGGCCATCTTACAAAGGATTCAAAAATGGATTTCAAGAGCAGAGAATACCTCTTCTACCTTTAGGGTTCATGGAATGAGTTGAAAAGATCGCCGATTGACTTCAATTCTGTGATTGATCCTTGAGAGAGATAAAGCAAACTTATTTGCAGAGCTCTTTTCCTCTTCTTCTCAAGTGTAAATGTGCAAATGATGAGTGAATGAACCCTTATATTTCTGTGCAAACCCTAATTTTTCATTGTAATAAATGCACAATTTAGGTTATTCTGGATACCTTGTTTTCCTAGTTCAGAGAGGGAGAAACTTATCTGGATCATTGTGATGCACTTAGATTTATCCTTGGTGATCAATAACAAACTTTCTTACTTTCCTCAACCATTTGATTTGTCTACAGATCAAGATGCCTCAAATTGGGATCATACCAGATCTAACTATGATAATCATGTTTTACCGGTTGACTGTTAAACTAGATCAATTTTGGAAGTCAAGATTCTTTAAAAATTCTTGCGGATCTTCCATATTTTTACCAAAGCTTATCTAGATGTTCCTTTGTGAACCCTTTGATCCGCAACCTTTCATGTGCCAATTTTAGGCACCAATTGATTGGCTGGGGGAATTGTTTTTTTTTTTGTTACTCCCCCCAGCTTATCTACTCAATTTTTGGAAGGAATATGAGCACTAGATTCTGGTGTGGATTCATTCCCAACATTCTCTATGCTTTTCTTCACCCAAATCTTGTTCATCTCCCTTTGAATTTCATCCGTGTTCACTTTTCCTTTTCCTTTGTCTTGGTTTTGGTTATGATGCACCAGACCCTTTTTGTTTTGATTCTTACTTTTGCATAATTTGGCAATATGACCGGATCTATTGCAATTGTAACAAACAACATTTCTTTACATATTTGACTGATATCCTCTTGATCTACACTATCTGGCCATATGTCCCATTTTATTGCATGCAAAGCATCTACCATTGAATGAATTGTTAATTTGTATGTTTCTACACTCATGGGATTTGTGACCATACCTTTTGTAATTGAAGCATTGTCCAGAGAAGGATGTATAGGTTTGATTCATTCTTCTTTTACATTGATTTGCCTTATGACCAAAGTTATTGCAGTTGAGGCGGTAACCATTGAAAGATGGATATCTTTGAGCATTTGGTTGCTTTACCAGAAGTCTTCTAGACCTGTTTCTTAGATTTTTTGATCTGGAATCCTTCTGACTAGATCCAGAGCTTTCACCTCTTTCATACCCTAAGCCACGCTTGTCATCTACCCTTTTTTAGCTTTCAAGAAGAACTTCAAGTTGAACAGAGCTTATCTTGAATTTCTCTTTATATTCATTTGCTATTTGAAGATCCCTTTTGAGAGTGTCAATCTGATTCTCAAGTTGTTCTTCATTTTCTTTAGCTTCTTCAAGATCTGATTCTAGATGCCTGATTATTCTGTCCATATTGTGGCAGTCTTCTGACTTCTCCTTGAGAGATTCTCTTAGGTTATCTTCAGTTTTTCTTTTCTCTTCAATTTCTTGAGTGAATTTCATAACACTTGATTCCATTTCATGTCTTACCATAATGACCTCTTTTGATAACTTTTTGCATAACTTGTTCTTCTCATTCAAATCATCATCAGTGTTATTGGCTTCACTTTGGTTTGCTAATTGTTGAAGTAGTTCCTTTCTCTTTTTCATAGAGATACTCAATTTCTCTCTTAGTTCTTTGATGAAATCATCAGCTTGCCTGAGTCTTTCTTTTAGGTCATGAACTTCAGAATGAGATTGCTCAAGATCATCTAAGGCAGACTAAAGTTGTTCCCTCATACCATACATATCCATTGAGATTCCTAGATCTTCCTCAAGCTGTTAGGCTCTGTTTTGGAGGAACTTGGCTCTGATACCAATTGTTGATAACTGAGAGGGGGGTGAATTAGTTATCTTAATTATTTAACTTTCAGTCCTTCTTTTTAACTAGTGCAGAATTAGATCATACATGCATATATAACAATGAAAGCAGAAATAACTTCAGTACACATGACATAATTATTTTGACGTGGAAAACCCAATTAAGGGAAAAACCACGGGGTGATTAACCCAATATTTTATTCTCTGTTAAAAGAATAGGATAGTACAAAATGGCACTTGCTAATTAGGGCTCACTGCCCGAGCACACTGCTCACAAGAGGCACACTGTCTACAAGATACAAGAAGGTAATACATTACTTGAATTGATGAGAAGCATCTACACATGCAGAGGTTCAGTTCCGATTAGGCTCAATACACTGATCTGCTACACTTCATTCTAGCTCTGCTTAGCTGCTATTGTTCTATTACATTCCGAACCTGTCTTACTATCTTCACACTGCTCTTCTACTTTTCTTCGTACCACACCACACACACTACACACCTTCACATCTAAATCCATCTTATATATATATCCACACAAGTAATTTCAACACTTTTCTAGTTGGCATTCGGAATAGTCAATATTTTCCCAAACTCTGATCTGTCGGCTAAATCCTTGCATACCAAGTAATGTAGATCAAGGAGATACTTATAGAAGTCATCAATCATGTCAGCCAATCATAAATTATTCCTTAATGAACTTAATCACCAACATCTTATCTGAATTTAGGTCTGATGTTTTGCCGGTTAGTTCTTCCTCTGTCTACTTTGCTACAACAGAAACCTGACACTTCAGTGCTCATATCTTATCACTATTTTATTACCAGAGGCTAAATCCTTGGAATCTTTTAGTCAAGGTACTCCTCTTGACTTTCCCAAATCTGCACTTCACTAAGTTACTTCCCCTTAGAGATCCAGACCTAACTGTCGGACCTAGTTGACTACTCTGTTCTTGCTCACCGGACCACAACACTTCCTCAATCTGACTTCTGGTAGAGACTCATTATGTCCTATAGATGTGTGGAATAACCTTTGTTGCCATCAATGATAATCATTCATGAGTCCATATAGTGTCTCTTGCTAGCAGATCCAACTTAGATCACTTTTCCTTAGGCACATGAATAAAAGTCTCATAGCTAAAAACCCTTAAATGTGAAATAGAAGGTTCTTACAAGTCCACACTTCATAAGGTGTCGAATCAAGAGCCTTACAAGGAGATCTATTTATCAAGTAGCAAGTAGTACACATAGCCTCTGCCCAAAAGAATTTATCCAACTGTGCATCACTCAACATACTTCTGGCCCTTTCCATAATTGTTTGGTTCATCCTTTCTACAACACCATTCTGTTGTGGTGTATACGGAGTTGTCTTTTGTCTGATTATACCTGCATGCTTACAAAACTCATCAAATTCCTTAGAGAAATATTCCCCTCCATTGTTAGATCTTAATATTTTTATCTTTAAACCTAATTGGTTCTCTACTAAGACTTTGAATTCCTTAAACTTAGTGAAAACTTCAGATTTATGCTTCATAAAATAAATCCATGTAAATTTGGATACATCATCAATGAAGGTTATAAAATAATGAGATTTTCTGATAGATTCATTATCCATAGGTCCAAACACATCCGTATGAATAATTTCTAATTTCTCTTTTGCTCTATTGCTTCCTGAAGGAAATGATTTTCTATTTTATTTACCAAACACACAATGCTCACAGAAATCAAAGTGCTCATCAGAATAGGAGAAACAATCCAACAAATTTTTATTCTTAATAGTTTTTAATACATTATTAATTATGTGGCCCAATCTACGGTGCCACAACATATAAGTGTTTTCAGAAGCCTCAGAAACATAAGAGGCATTACAAACTATAGTGGCTTCAAGCTTAAAAAAGTTCCCAAATCTCTTCCCTTTCGCTACTACCAATTTCCTTCTCACCAATCTATAGCCATGCTTGTCAAATGTCACATGCATTACCAAATCATTCAACTTCAAAACTAAAATTAGATCTCTAGCTAATCCAGGAACATGCAAAACACCAGGGAGGGTTTTAATCCTCCCATCACTGAAACACAACAATACCTTTCCTTTCTTGATAATCGGATATGTAGAGTTGTCACCAAGGTAGATATTACCTCCATCATATTCTTCATATGTGGAGAACCATTCCTTACACGGGATCATATGAAATGAGCATCCTGACTCAACCAACCAGTGATCATTAGAAATAAGATTACATGCAGAAAGTAAAACTTCTTCACCTACATTCGAGGACTTATCTAAAGCACTCTCCCACTGTTTCTTGGGGTTTTTGTACTCCTTCACATGTCCCCTTTTACCGTAGTTCCAACACTTAACTCCATTCTTTTTACTAGGAGTCTTAGACCAGCCCTTGGACTTGTCCTTAGCTCCCTTTCTGATCTCCTTTAGGTCCCCTTTCCTTAGACCTTCCCCTGACACTGAGAGCATCCCCTAAACCATCTAAACTCTTCTTCCTCAATTCCTATGACAGTAGCACTAAAACAAGAGCATCCAACTTCGGATCCACAAGGTTAGCAGTGATAGCAAGGATAAAATTCTCCCAAGACTCAAGTAAAGAACAAAGAAGTAAGATACATTTATCTTCCTCACTAACCTCAACATCTACTGAATCAAGCTGACTCACCAATAAATTAAAAGAATTTAAATGCTCTGCAATCAACTCACTCTCTTTCATTGTCAAAGAAAACAACTTCCTTTTTAAATAAAGTTTATTTACCATACTCTTGGCTTGGTAGATCTCACCCAACCAATTCCACAATTTGTATGCGGTCACTTCCTTTATGACATTTAGCAGTATAGAATCTGAAAGACACAAACAGATGGTTCCCCGTGCCTTCTTATCCAGTCTATCCCACTCATCTTGAAAGACATCGTTAAGTTTCTTCTCTTTTTGGACATCCAACCACTAGTTTCTTTCTTCCAAAAAATCTTCCATTTTTAGCTTCCACAACTCATACCCTGTTTCATTGAACTTCTCAATGTCCATTCGAGAGGTTGATGCAACAATGGATGTAGCCATAATAACAACACAAGATTTACAAAATAAACACAACCAAATCTCCCACTGTAGCTATAGCTTCCACACTACCACCCAAGAGTCAAAGTTAGCCAAGCTCTAGTACCAAATGTTAGAAATGAAAGCAACACTACTTCAATGGAAATCTTATTTGAATAAATTTTAGAAATCTTTTAAGTCTGCATTAACAATGGAGATTGTAATCAAAACATAAACCCACAATACAAAAATATACCAGAAGCATAATGAAGCACATAATAAAAGTGTTTAACATGGAGAAAATCCTTTTGGGTAAAAGACTGCACCAAGAAAAGAGGCCATGTTGTATTATCTTCACAAAAGGATATTACAAATACATTCACTTCCTCTGTCCTTCAACCTTCACTCTAATAGAACCTGGGTACCTGTAAACTGTTATGTGCATCTCATCTACTATGCTATGGTTTATATAGAATTTACACAACCTCAAGACATTAAATGACTTCTTACAAGCTCATAACACTTGTCAAGAGTCAACAATACAACCTTGGGCGTCCATGGCCAAGAATAGGCTCTTACGGGGTTGTAAATGCTGTCATACATGCATCCTAAACTTGGGAAAATGTGCCCATGCAAGCTTGAATGCCTTGGGGCTAAAAATAGCCACTTACATCATCTTATGACGTGTCATATGCTATTATAAGTGTCATAGATTCTTATGACAACTTACAGTTGTCATAGAATCTCTTACACCTTCTTACAACATCTATAACGTGCATCGTAATACTAAAAATAGATTATTCCTCCACATGTGCACCCCACTTTGACCAATTACCATTTACCATAGTAAATGACATCCGATAACTACTGTCGGTAACTCCGAGACTTACCATTTAGTAACTCCGTAATGACCGTGGACAGTAAATAATTTTTACCACTGTCGGTGAAACTGGTACATCCCTTATGGGTAATTACAAACAATAAATGGAATAATACAATAATGGGATTTACAAGGTTAATGGCACCTTATCCCAACACCATTTTATGCCCTCCAATCTAGCTACTTACAGGTATCTTTTTAATTCCTCTATCTTTCATCAATCTCCTTACTATTTGAACCTCACCACACCTACCCACTTCTACATAGATATTTTAGAGAAGAACATGAGTTGCAGCATTTTTAGGATCCAACCAAAAAAGCAATTGTGCTGGAATACTCAACCTACATTCAAATTCTGAATTCTGGAAAATTATATACAGTAAATAGATTGATGGTTGTTTGGATAGTGAAATTATTAACTTTCTTAGAAATTAACTAAAATATCTTGTCTTGAAATATCTAGAAGAATTATTTTAATTAAAGAGGATTTTGTGGTTATGTTTGTAACAATGATTAACAATAATTTTATAGTGTAGCTAGTTTGCTATTTCCATTCAAGATACAAGTCATCAAAGTCAAGAACATACCAAGAAGATGGTACTCTACTTCAAACCCTCAAGCCCACTTAGTTTAGTATGATTACATGGGGATATTAAGGAAGTTGCTAAATAATTAATATATATCATTTGTTGTTTGTGAAGGAGAATCCTGTGAGATCCAATATGGTAGTGGATGAATATCTAGTTTCTTAAGTAAAGATGATGTCATAGTTGGGAAACTTGTTGTGAAACATCACGTTAGTAATTTTTGGATGTTAAGGCTTCCCAGTTGGATATCAAAGATCTTTCCTCATCAACTTAATTTGGAATTTATGTATAAATAATGGATTCTTTCATGGTGCAGGTCTTATTGAGGCAACACATGAACCAGGGTTGACATTTTTTTTGAATCGGTAAGGATGCTTAGAGCATCATAATATATTAGTATTAACAAAAACATTTTTATAGATTACAAAAAAGGTCCTTCCTGGCCAAAAAGATAACATAATAGAGCATTTTAACTAAGAGCC
The DNA here is from genome assembly GCA_027924645.1 of Cunninghamia lanceolata. Classification (NCBI taxonomy): domain Eukaryota; kingdom Viridiplantae; phylum Streptophyta; class Pinopsida; order Cupressales; family Cupressaceae; genus Cunninghamia; species Cunninghamia lanceolata. Next base: position 4,020,304 of record BSBN01000771.1, read on the forward strand.
CTAAATAGAGCTACAGATCTAAAAGGCCCTTTCTGGCAAAAAAGGAAACCAAAGTTACAACGAAGCCAAAAACTTAAAACAAAAAGAGTGGTTCACATGTTGTCCATATTTAAATCTGCAAACCTAAAGCCATGAATCCCCAGTTGGATTCTCTATAGAAAGGCCTATTTCATCATTGGTGAAAGGAACTACCAGTGGTTGGAAATATGACAAGAAGCTCCATGCATTGAATAATTCCTCTATCCTTTCCCTCTTGGACCTTCCAAATGCAGAATTGTGAACCCGCGGTGAATTATCAAAGAGCTATTTGTTACCTGATTGCAAACTTAAAATCATCACTTGATAAACATAGTTAAAACTAGGTTTATTAATGATATCTTCATGGAGGAAGAATCCCCCTACCAAGGTTGAGCCATCATGGAGATTATAAGTAGCAAAAGCTTCAAATATCTTGACATCTGGGACTAGATAGTCATGAACAAACATTGATGCTATCCTTTTAACTTTATCAACTTGACGAAATAAGTCCATCATATTTGAGAGAAAATGAGATACCAGATGCAAAGCATAACATACCTTGGATTGCAACAAAAAATCTCTATCACATGTACATCTATCAAAGCATCCTCCACTAGCTCTTCATCGAGCAGTTTGAAGGCCCTAGCCATGAAATTTGAGTTGATGCTTCTGTGCATTGGTTGTTCCCATGGTTGAAGAGGCAAATGAAGTCGACAATTGTGGGGATCGATAGACATTGCAGATACACAACAAGAGCAAAATGAAGAGGCAAGAACAAAATAATGGCACAGATACCATGGTCTCTTGAATAAAAAGAAGATTGCACGAGCCAACTAATGAATTGAAGTCATTCAATCTGGTGGGGAAATAAAACCAAGGTAGATGAGATCAAAATGTGGATTATATTACTTAGCTTGCAACACTCCTCTTGCAGAGCATTCAATGAATATAATCAAAGAGACATGTGTGAAGCGAACAATTAATGCCAGATAAAAATCTACATAGATTGCAAGCTTCAAAATGACTAAATATGCTACTAATTAACGTCAATTAATAATAAAATTGACTAAATATACTATCAGTTGATAGAAATCAGTGAACAATGAATAAATATGACTAAATATATGACCAGTGTTAAATCAGTGAATAAAAATGATTAAATATACTACCAAATTGATCAAAATGATGATTAAATTTAATGACTAAATACACTACCAATGGACAAAAATTAGTGAATAAAAATGACTAAATAAATAACCAGTTAATAACAATCAATGACTAAATATATCAGTGAAAAAAAAAATGACTAAATAAGTGACCAGTGTGATTGAAAATCTAAACTACTATAGAATCTACTTAAATTATTCAATACTCCAATGAAAATAAGATAAATGCAATAAACCAAAGTTATACCTTGTGAACTAATTTACCTCGTATCTTCCATTGTTGCCTATCTCTTCAATGATCTTGGTAGATTATGATTTGAGCTCTCAGAAGTAGACTTGTTGTTTTAAGATGACAAAGAGAGAATGGCTTTGTGGAGGATTATGTAAAGTGAGATAAACTACAATGCAACACTAAGATGAATGATGGAAATTATGATATGAAGCCATGGATGATGATTATGCAATGAGGATAATGAGATTACAATGCAAATGAGGGGAGCCAAAGACATGCTTGATAGCTATGGTTAAATTTCTGCAGCATAAGTTTGCTAAAGCTTTAGTTGTGTAAAATGAATGTGAGGCACTTGCTTTTATAGGCTAAAGATGGACCAATTCCAAGTGTCATAAGATCTACGGTGGAGAACAAGTCATGTGATGTGAATGGTGGAAATTTGATTAGTTGTAATGAGGGAGATAAAGGTGGAGAATGTTCCTCCAACAATGACAAGGTAGAGAGAAAGGTGTGAGCAAGAGGCCACTTGTCACAATGCTCTCAAAGACCAAAAGAATAAGGGTCAAAGAAGGATTCCATGTTTGTAGGGAGGTTGGAAGGAATCTAGGAACTATGAGACATGTGTCTCTAAGTCTCCTTTGACTATGATGACATGGTGAGACCAAGTTCTTAAGAATAGGAATGGTTAGAGGATAAATAGGACATGTGGGTAAGGGCAATTATATAATTCAATATTAAAAATATTCAATTATGTGTACAATATGATGAGGTGTAAAGTGAGGTGGAAGTGATGTGGATTTATAGAATTAGGACTTTGGAATATATGATTAATTAAATAATTTGGAATTATTCAATTAAGAATGATTTAGAAGAATTTAGATGATTTAATTAAATAAATTGATTTTTATTTAATTTTTGGAATAATGAACCAATTAAATAAATTAGGATATTTATTTAATTGATAGAGGAAAAAAATAAAAAAAATATTAAAATATTTATTTAATTTGACACGAGCCATTTTTAGGTGTATACATTTTGCCCCTCTTTGAGACAATGTGTTTTATCACATTGTTTCAAAGAATAATTTTTTTTTGACTATGATACATGCCCCAGTTTTCCCTTGGTATAGGTTTTATGACAGTAGGATGCCCCCTCAGGAGATTGGTCAAGTTGGATTTTGGTAAAAAGATGATGAACGATCTCACGATGAAGGAGAACGAATGACATGATCAGCAGGTGAAAAATTTGGATGACAAAGAATGAGAAATGGATAAAAAACATGGTACGCACATGCAAGGTCAAACACCTCCATTTAGGGTTCACTTGGCTATAAAATAGGATGTGGGGTCTCTTTTCTATCATTTGCACACTTGTCATTTGAAGAGAGATTATAGGGAGATCTAGTGCATAGCAGAGCAGAGCAGTCATCAAAGATGCAACAGATTTTGATTAAGAACCATAGGTTCGAGAGGATCTGAAGATTCGAGCAGCCAATAGACTATGGACCCCCGGTATGCATGCATCTAATTTTGGTCATTTTTGCATTTATGATGGTCAAAATCTATATCAAAGGTCTCAGTTTTAAATGCATTGCTTTAATGTTTCTGCACAAATGATAGTTTAAGCTCTGCATATGCTCCGATTCGATGTATATGAGCTAGGAATAAGCTCATCTACAACTTTTTCGCATGTGATAAATAGTCTTTCTCTTTTAGAATAGAGTTGTGCATTCATAAAGGGATTTTGGGCATCCATGGGATGTTGCGCATGCAAAAAGGGTTTCGGCGCATTTGATAAGATTATGCGCAATTGGTATAAAAATGCTCAATTAAGTCTAGATTCCATGTATTTAAACAAAATTGTGCATTTGATTAGGGATTCTGCGCAAATGCTTGAATTTGTACATTTAATAGGGGGTTATGCGCATGTGTTACAAAGTCGCACTTCTAATAAACAGAGCTATGCATATGACTGAAATGATCAATTGCTTAGTTGATTGGATAAAGTCAATATCTTGATCGATGTTGGCCAATTGATAGGTCATCTTGGAGATTGATAGAATCTTAGAAAAGATGATAGGATAGATTACTAATAGGATAGCTAAGTAACTGATCTGATAGATTGGATAGATATGCGGCTTGGTTGATTTATTTTGCTAACGTGTGTTGTTATTTATTGTAGGAGGAACTGGATCATGTATTGATGTCATGGGAGAGATTCCCAGTTACATAGCTTCTTTGACCCTACTTGACTAATACTGATCACTTGGTCCTTGGATCAATCAGATTGTGGTTTGTTTGTTTTATGCCTGAGATGTGGGCAAATTTGGGACTGTTGACTACACTTGGGGAGAGGTATCACAGTGAGACAGACACTTTTTACTTGCTGACATGGGAGATAGCGGTGATATTGGAGGACATGCATCAGATACTATGTATTCTAATTTAGGGTGAGTTAGTGGAGTATGAGTCACATACAAGAGCTGGATTGGCAGAGTGTAGGTGAGTTTTTGATGATGCAGACTTAGAGGGGATAGAGATCAGCTGGGCTGATATGGTGGATTATTATGAGTCTTTACCAGCCATACTAGCAGGTTTGATTAGGGGAGTGGTTTGTCCAGACAGGAGATCATGTGGAATCTAGGTTGGATGGGGGATGATGTTGGAGAGGATGACATTTGAGGGGACACACTTTACCTAGGGTCCATGTATACTTGCTCACTTGTACCATGATCTGCATCAATTTGTGTATGATGGACCTGCCAGTTTATCTACTGGTGTTTCACTATTACAAATTTGGGCATGGTTACAAATAGCGGTCACACGGATGATAGGCATGGGTGTCAAAGGTCATGATAGATCATATTCATACAAATTCTAGGAGACTCTTTCCCAGCCCAAGTTGGGAAATCTTGAGTACTGGTGTCATACATTAGATAATGTAGATGCAGTTGACTGGCGGTCGTACTTATATTGTGAGGTGTGGGAGGAGGATGCTACTGAGTTTCCATATTGTTTTTAGACATGATGGTTGATAGGGAGGACTCCCTATATCTTAAAGCATCACAATGTTACCTGTGTGCTCCGATAGTTTGGTAAGGTCTAAGGGATGCCCCAAGGTACTGTTATATTTGCTCGAATGCACAAAGAGCATCCATTGTGGGGTCTAGTTGCTTCCTACAAGATTGCAAGGACTAAGTTTCTATAGATTCAATATCAGGCATGGGATTTGAGGAGACAGATTGTGGATGTAGGCATGACTGCTAACTATGCTGTACACTTTACAGCATACCCCTATTCTGAGATACTCTAGACCTGGACAGTGGGCTCTGAGACTAGAGGATGATGAGGAGGATGATGATGCTCCTCATGAGAGGAGGAGGTGATGGTAAGGTGGGAGGCGTGGCCAAGGTGGCCGAGGAGGAGGAGATGATGGTGGTGGGGGTGGTGGAGGTGGCGAAGATTGAGGTGATGACAGTGGGGATGATGGTGGACAAAGTAGGGTTAGATAGAGGGTAGAGGGGGTGCCACAGGTACAATTGCAGCCATAGGTGTAGGTATAGGTACAGGTACAAGGCTAGGTTAGACAGGATGATGGGACTATGGTAGTACTGTGAGCCCAGGTGGCTTAGTTACAGGGGTAGGTAACCCAGTTGTAGGGAGACGCGAGGACTGCCATCTTAGAATGAGATACTGCAATATAGAGATACACTAGGGTAGAGACCCTACTGTAGTAGGTGCAGGAGACTGCAGTACAAGGTCCCCATGGGCAGATTGTGACATATATGATTTGAGTTGGGTAGGAGATCTTTTATTGGAGATCTTTGTATGAGCAGGTAGTGTCCCCAGAGCAGAGGGTGAGTAGCTTCCATCCGAGCTCACGTAGAAGATCCAGGCACACATTGTCAGAGAGTGGGGGAGTTATGGGGCCACCACTTCCTTGAGGGCCATCCGAGACAGGTCCTACAAGTCCTCAACCTCAACCTTAGCCTCAATAGCTAGAACCTTCCGAAGATAGTACTACATAGGCATTTTGGAGACATGTATCATATTTTATCATTTTTGTATACACACTATTATTGACAGCTCAAGATAGACATTTTGATGATATCATTGTATACTTGGATATTATTATTGTTTTGATGATGATCTATAGGAGTTCGATGGACTACATGCATGTACACTTATGAATGGATGCTTTTCTATATGTTTGATGCTATCTATATGATTGATGTTATGATTATGTTCTTATGTGATGCTTCTAACATGTTGATTCTATGATGCATATGACACTTATGATGTTTCTATGATTTTACATGATGTCTTAATATCTATGTATAATATTATGTGCAATGATTCTAAATGCTTATAGTTTATGATGATCTAATGCATATGTTGATGATTTCCTAAATGCACTACATGGTGTTTACTTTTCTATGTATGATGATTTAATATGCCAATGCTATGATAAATGATATCTGTACTTTTGATTTTCTTGATAATAAATGTTATGCATGTGACCTATATGACATCACTATAAGAATGATCTAAATGTGTAATTGTAACTAATGCACTTAAATGAGATGAACCTATGGTAGACATGCCTATTACCTGGTTTTTGTTATGCATAATGATAATGATTTATTTTTGTTATGCCAAGTATACTCAATCATAAATGAAATAACAATTAGAAGAGTGAGATGAATGACTTGGACATGCTTAGAAGAATAATTTGGACAAATGAAAGAAAAGACTTGGATCTTAAGACACTTGGATAAATGGTATTTATGGAATGCTTATAATTGAGATGAAATGCAAACCTAATATGTATAAATGAGATTTTGTCATCTTGTATACAAGTATTTGAAGTACTTTTTCATCATTGAGCTTTTAAAATGTTTTAAGGAATTACAAGCATCTAGGTATAATTAAACCATGATGACCTAAGTATCTGTTACATGGATTTTGATTTAGCAAGTTAATACAAGCATCTAGGTATAATTGAACCTAGATGACCTTAGTATTGCTTACATGTATCAACAGGAAAGGATTGCACTCTTTCATGCTTAGACCCATAATGTCCTCAATGATCTTTTATTGATCATGTCTTTAGACAAGTCATCATGATACTAAAGATGAATCCAAAAATAACAAACAAATGAAAATAATCATGCCCCCATCATAGCTCCTCTAGTTTTTGACATCCTTCAGTAGCATAAGAAACATGATAATGAAAATCTAGACCTAAGACTTTAACTTATAACAAGCATCAAATCTTCTTGCCATAGATATGTTTTCTTTCCATGAAAATAGATATAATCATCTTGATAGTCTAGGCACATTGTTGTCTAATAAAGGTTAGTGTCATGTGTCCAGCTTTTGTTGAAAAGGTTTGTTTGTAGTGCTGCATGTTGTCGGGAGATAGTATCACGATCCTTTTTGTTATCCTCTGAGATTGTGACATTCAAGAATCCAATTCTATAACTAGGTTGAGGATTTTCCCCCTATCAAGTAAAGTATCTAGTTATTATGGATGAAACATAGGGATGAACTAATGGTAGACTCAATGTAACGAGCCCTAAGGGACTAACCTAGTGCCTTAGGGGCTCATCGATGATGGCCTTGCCTACATGATGACACAGAGGCAACGTAGTTTAGGATGTTGAATATGTGGACCTAAGACCTAGGGGGTGGGAAGCCTTGGGGTCTCATTAATGATGGCCTTGCCTACGTGATAGCTCAGAGGTGATGTAGTTCAACCTTGAAGGTTGACACTGGTGATGGATGAATGGATGGAATGCAACAACTCACAGGAAGACGAGAGGTATGGATGGATGAGAAGCCTCGAGGGCTCATCAATGATGACCTTGCCTACATGATAGCTTAGAGGCGACGTAGTTTGACAATGATACTAATTATGGGGTCATGATATATGACAAGATGGATGAGGGATTGGATGGACAACTTGATACGATGAGGCGATAAGGGTGAGCAAAAAACAAACCATGATAGTATTGGTAAGGGTTCTTAATTGATGTGGATGAAAAAGATGGATAAAGACTGAAATCCTACAAGATGGAGGAAGCAGTTTATCACAAATAGCACCTATTTCTAGGTTTTTACCACTTTCTTTTATTTGCACATTTTTTTAAGTCCCTTGCATTGGGGTTTAGGTATAAAACTTGTGAAGATGCATGTTGTTGATGGGATCATTGAACAGTTCACCTTTTGATGTTGCTAATTGATAGGCTCCTGATCCGTAGGCAGTAATGATTACATAGGGACCAAGCCAGTTGTGTTCAAACTTGCCTTTCTTATCCCTATCCTGCTGATTTCTGGGATTTTCCTTGAGAACTAGGTCACCAACTTGAAAGACCTTGGGTTTCATTATGTGGTTGTAACTTCTTGACATCCTTTGTTGATAAGCTTTCAGATGATTAAAGGTAATTTGTCTTCTTTCTTCCAGTAACTCTATCTCCTATAGTCTAGAAACCCGGTAGTCTTCATCAGTGATTAGACCTTTTAATGATACTCACAAGGATGGTAACTTGACTTCAATGGGAAAGGTGGCTTTAGAGCCATAGACTAGGGAATATGGTGTTGCACTTATGAATGTGTGGATAATTGTACGGTAGTCCCACAGAGCGGGATTCTATTGAATATGCCAATCATGATCAGCATCATTGACAATCTTTTTCAAGATTTTCAAGATAATTTTTTTCGATGCCTCTGCCTGACCATTTCCTTGGGGGTAATACGGGGTGGAAAAGTGGTTTTGGATATGGAATTTGTCATAGAGTTCTTTGACATCCTAGTTTTTAAAATGCCTTTCGTTATCAGTGATAATGGATAAAGGAATGTCATTCCAGCAAATGATATAATTTAGGATGAATGAGGCGAGTTGTTTGCCTATGGCATTGGCTAGGGGTATGGCTTCGATCCACTTAGTAAAGTACTCAATGGCGGTGATTATGAATTTATGGCCATTGGATGATGGGGGATGTATATTGCCCACTAAGTCAAGTCCCCATTGGCAGAAAGGCCAAGGGGTCATTAAAGGTTGTAGCTCTTGTGCTAGTGCATGTATTAAGTTCCCATGAATTAGGCATTTCTTGTACATTTTCACAAAATGATAGGAGTCCCTTTCCATAGTTGGCCAATAGTATCCCATACACATGAGTTTCTTAGCCAAAGTAGGACCACCAGAGTTGGTTCCGCATATACCTTTGTGAACTTCGCTTAGGGCGGTTTGATGTTCCTCACTATCGAGACACCTAAGGAGTTTACCATCTAGACCTTGACAATATAGGGTGTTAGCAATTATGGTATAATGGGAGGCTTGATAGATAAGGTTCTTTTTTGTTATTAGATAGATCAGGTGGTAGGGTGTTCTCTTTTAGATAGGTATATATTTTTCCATACAAGGGAGAATTAGATCCTACTATGTGGCATATGATGCCAGTTTCAGGGATGTCGTAGGTAGGATGGGATACTAGGTCCACCAGGAACTCGTAGTGTGACTAGTTTTCAAGTATATCAGGGAGAGATGTAATGGTTGCCATGGCATCTACTTCTTTGTTCCCTAGTCTAGGTATCTACTCAAAAGAAATCATAACAAAGTATTCTTTGAAGTTGTCTGCCATACACTTGCACGGTATTAACTTCTCATCCTTGGTTTGATAGTCATCATTCACCTAGTTGATGACAATTTGTGAATCTCCATACACCTAAAGTTCTCTGACTTTCCATTCTACTGCCATTTTGATGCCAATGACTAGTGCTTCATATTCTGCCACATTGTCGGTACATGGAAAGAGTAGTCTGTATGACTTTGGAATTGTGTCTCCACGGGGTGTGACCAACAAGATACTTGCTCTAGACCCATGTTAAGTGTATGATCCATAAAAATAGAGTTTCCATGCTTGGGTTGTGATGTTAAAGATGGATTTGTCTAGAAACTCGAAGCTTAATGAATTCTCATCTGTCAATGGTGCATCGGCCAACTGATTTGCAATCACCTGACCTTTTATGGCTCCTTTGTCTACATAATCGATGTCAAACTTGCTGAGTATCATCACCCACTTTGATAACCTTCCTATTAGAGTAGCCTTGCTAAGTAAGTACTTCAATGGATCTATCTTGGCTACCAATTTGATGGAATGAGTGAGCATATAATGTCTTAGCTTCTATGATGCAAAAACTACTACAAGACATGCTCATTCTATGGGTGTGTATTGTAGCTCATAGCCTACCAGTGTCCGGTTGTTGTAGTAAATAGCTTTCTCCTATCCTTCATAGTTTTGTTGTGCCAGTAGAGCTCCTAGAGCAATTGGCGTAGCTAAAATATAAAGTAGAAGTGGTTTTCCTTAGATTGGTGGCATCAAGATTAGTGGATTAATTAGATACTCTTTGAGGTACTGAAAGTCTTGTTCACATGTGTCATCCCATTTGAAAGGAATGTTCTTATGAAGGAGATGTGTGAACGGATGACATTTGTCAGCCAGTCGAGAGATAAAATTCCAGATGGATTTTAGCTTGCCCTGTAATGACCTTAGCTAACTAAGATTCTTAGGTGATGGCATGTCCATGATTGCTTTTACTTTGGCCGGGTCCACCTAAATTTCATTAGCTAACACTATATATCCTAGAAGTTTGCCAGATGTGACTCTGAAAATACACTTCTTTGGATTTAAGCGTACGTTGAATTGCTCTAATCTCTAAAAGATTTTGTCTAAGACCTGTAGGTGTCCTTCTCTGGTAATTGATTTGCCTAGGATGTCATCAACATAATCTTCCATGATGGCGTGCATCATGTCATGAAAGATTGTAGCCATGGCTCTTTGATATGTTACCCCTTCATTTTTTAGTCCAAATGGCACGATGCACCAACAATAGGTGCCCTATGGACATGTGAATGCAGTCTTGTGTTGATCTTCTAGTGCTATTTTGATTTGATTATAGCTAGAAAATCTGTCCATTAGTGACAACATAGCGTGCCCTGCTGTTAAATCTACAATGATGTCAATGTTGGGCAGAGGAAAGTCATCCTTGGGACAAGCCTTGTTCAAATCTCTGAAGTTTTTACACAATCTATTCCTTTTATCTAGTTTTGAGACAGGTACTATATTAGAACCCCATTTCGGATAATCAATAGCTCCAATAAACCTAACATCTAGTAGCTTCTTCAATTCTTCTTTGACTAACAATGCTATATGGGGATGCATCTTCCATAGTTTCTGCTTAACTAGTTTAGCTCCCTGAGCTAGTGATAAATGATGCATTATTAGATCTGGATCTAGCCTTGGCATATTTGTGTAGGACCAGGAAAAGTTTATTTGTTTCTATTTGAAGAAGTCAATGAACTCTGCCTTTTCTTGTTCAAATAGAGATTCTGCTAAGTTGATTATCCTCGGATTGTGATCTGTGCCAATGTTGATAGGTGTAGCTAGTTCAATCACAACTGATGATCTCTCTTAATGGGTAGGATAGGGGAGAGTGTCAATCCTTTCATCTTTTGGCACCTCAGAGAGGTTTTCACCATCAGATACGTCTTTTATTTTTCCTTTTTCTTGATCTAACACTACCGCGGAGTAGTTTTCACCATTAGATCTATTTTTTATTTTTATATTTTTATGACTGAAAGGATTGGCACTCTCTCCAAAGTATGCCACATCGTTGAGCTCTATAGTGAAGCTAGATTTGTGATCCCTTGTGGGTAGATGCTCCCTTAGTTCTAGATAATCTATGATAGCATCATCATTTTGGAAAGTATCTAGCTCAGGGGCTTCTTGTAAATCCCAGTCTATAAGTTCAGGATGCACTAATAGTAATGGGTCATTGGGTTGGTCCTGTTCAAGGCTAGTGATGGTTAAGATGGAGGAGTTGTCTAGGTTAGTGGAAGTATTTACAATGTCTATAGCAGTACTCTCCTCAAGTTGATCTATCATGTGTGATGTCATACCTTCCTCGCAAAACTCTCTTTTAGTATTTTGTAGATCAAACTCTTGTGGTCTAGACCTAGAGCTTTGTCCCTCATGAGTTGTATCGGTAGAGCTATATTGTTGAACCACATCAACACCTTTGTCTTTATAAGATAGTTTAGAAAGACTATCCCATTCATATTCATTTGAGTTTGTCTCACTCCCTTCTTGTAATAAGTGAATCTGCTCTACTAAGTTAATAGTAGTTGTTTCCCTTCCTTTTCCTTTATGCTTTTCTTTACCATTAATATTTTCTTTGCCTTTGTACCCTAGCCCTGTAGTGTCTCAGGCTGTTAAAGAAGAAGGTTGGATAGGTTCGATGATACCTTCTTTCATCAATCCTATAGGACTATGACTGTCATATCCCATTCTTTGTAAGATAGAGAACCCTTGACCATATTATTCAGTTTGCAATTGGGGTTTATAGTCTTGTGGTTTGGATTCACTATCTTCATCTTTATATAGCCATTGTAGAATATCCTTCTCAACACTTTCATCTAATAGGTTTACCCATTTGACAAAAGAACCTTTAGGAGTCTCCAATGACTTGTGTTTGTTCATGGATGGCTTTCCATAGGACTTGGGAGATATGGGTAGTTGTGCTAGACAGAAGGTTTGGTCAATGGTATACTGTCCTATACCCTTGTATTTGAGTTTGACTTTGAGTTCGGATGTCTTGGATGTAGAAGGTAGTGAGGCTGGGTCAACACAGGATGAAGAGGAGGAAGCTACATGATTGGTGGGGATTACAACTTCAAGCTTGGATTGGATGAAATTGCAATATTGAAATGGATCAAGATCACCTTGGATAGTGATTTCTTGGCCATTATGAGGAAAATTGATACACTAATGGTAGGTGGATGGTATGGCTTTCATCACATGTATCCAAGGTCGACCAAGAAGAATATTATATGCTAGTTCCATGCCTAGAACTTGGCACACTACATCTTTCTCCACTGGCCCAATCCATATCAGCAAGACCACAGTACCTTTTGATGCTCTTTCTTCTTCAGCGTACTCCTTGATTGTAATTTTCTTCTTAGGATCAATGACATTCTCTGAAAACCCCAATGAAAGGATTAGTTTTAATGTGTAGATACTTAAACCTACCCCTCCATCGATTAGGACCTATTTTATTCTATGTTTATGGATGAGGGCTTCATTATGGAGGGATGCATTGTGCGGTTGGGTGATAGACATATCATCTTTTTCTATGAAGGATAAGAAATGGGGTGTAGTTAGATGTCCCACCATGGCCTGAAATTTCTCTTAGGCTAGATTGGTTGGCATGGTAGTTTCCAAGAGAGCTTTTTCTAGGATGGCTTTATGAGATGGAGAGAGACACAAAAGCTCCAAAATGGATATATGTGTAGGTGTTTTTAGGATTTGGTCAAGGATGTTATATTGGTTAAACGTGGAGGATGGTTTGGATGGAGCCCCTTGGAGAGTAATATTTTTGAGACAAGTGGTTACATTGCAATTGGGCTTATTGTTTATAGTAATCACGTTTATGTGTGAGTCACTTTTTGAAATATGGTTAACGGTGTACTCATATGATATATTCGTATAATTTTCTTTGTTTGCACTGTTATTGTTTTGATTAGAGGATCCTCCCTTCTCATAGTTAGGTAGAGGGATTTTGAATGCCATGTGCTCATCATTGGAAGTATGCCCATAAACTGATATTACTTTTTGATCAATCAAGTCTTGAATGGTATTCTTTAGTTGTTGGCAATCATTGGTTTTGTGACCCTTACTTCTATGAAATTTGGAAAACTTCAAGTCTTTCCACCAAGAAGGTTTAAATTTAGGTTCATAATCACGCACCATAGGAAGCATTATGAGGTTGTTTGATATGAGCTTCCTTAGGACAGATTCAATTAATTCCCCTAATGGTGTCAACTTTTGATGAGGAGGAAAGTTTGTGGATCTTAGTTCATTGTTTGGAGGTTTGTTTGATTATGTGTTATTGTGTGGATTTGATAGATTAAAGATTGGTTGTTTTGGTACCACATGTTTAGCATCAACAACTCCATTGTTTACAATGTTTTTGTTCTTTGTCTAGAACCTTGATTTCTCTGTGTTATTACTTGAACTAAGGCTATCTTTGTAGAGTTTGATTTGTTCCTTAGCTATCAAGGCTTTCTCAATGAGTAATCCCATTTCAATGACCTTACTAAAGGAAGTATGATATTGTATTTGTATTTGATAGCTCAAGTCAGTGTTTAAGTTGTGGACAAACATCTCAATCATTTGTTTCTCTGGGATATGGTATGGACACTTGCTAGCAAGTTGTCTCCATCTTTGTAAAAAGAGGCAAAGGATTCTCCACCCTTTTGTTTGTTGTTACAAAGAGCCAACATTGAAATTTCATGTTCAATATTGTAGGAGAAATGGGTCACAAACTTATCCGCTAGTTCATTAAAAGTTTGGATGCCTGGAGGTAGATGGGAGAACCATTCCATTGTTTGTCCTCCTAAGCTGCCATGGCTACAATCTTTCATGACATGATGCACGCCATCATGGAAGATTATGTTGATGACATCCTAGGCAAATCAATTACCAGAGAAGGACACCTACAGGTCTTAGACAAAATCTTTTAGAGATTAGAGTAATTCAACGTACGCTTAAATCCAAAGAAGTGTATTTTCAGAGTCACATCTGGCAAACTTCTAGGATATATAGTGTTAGCTAATGAAATTTAGGTGGACCCAGCTAAAGTAAAAGCAATCATGGACATGCAATCACCTAAGAATCTTAGTTAGCTAAGGTCATTACAGGGCAAGCTAAAATCCATCTGGAAGTTTATCTCTCGGCTGGCTGACAAATGTCATCCGTTCACACATCTCCTTCATAAGAACATTCCTTTCAAATGGGATGACACATGTGAACAAGACTTTCAGTACCTCAAAGAGTATCTAATTAATCCACTGATCTTGATGCCACCAATCCAAGGAAAACCACTTCTACTTTATATTTTAGCTACGCCAACTACTCTAGGAGCTCTACTGGCACAACAAAACTATGAAGGATAGGAGAAAGCTATTTACTACAACAGCCAGACACTGGTAGGCTATGAGCTACAATACACACCCGTAGAATGAGCATGTCTTGCAGTAGTTTTTGCATCATAGAAGCTAAGGCATTATATGCTCACTCATTCCATCAAATTGGTAGCCAAGATAGATCCATTGAAGTACTTACTCAGCAAGGCTACTCTAATAGGAAGGTTATCAAAGTGGGTGATGATACTCAGCAAGTTTGACATCGATTATGTAGACAAAGGAGCCATAAAAGGTCAGGTGATTGCAAATCAGTTGGCCGATACACCATTGACAGATGAGAATTCATTAAGCTTCGAGTTTCTAGACAAATCCATCTTTAACATCACAACCCAAGCATGGAAACTCTATTTTTATGGATCATACACTTAGCATGGGTCCAGAGCAGGTATCTTGTTGGTCACACCCCATGGAGACACAATTCCAAAGTCATACAGACTACTCTTTCCATGTACCGACAATGTGGCAGAATATGAAGCACTAGTCATTGGCATCAAAATGGCAGTAGAATGGAAAGTCAGAGAACTTTAGGTGTATGGAGATTCACAAATTGTCATCAACTAGGTGAATGATGACTATCAAACCAAGGACGAGAAGTTAATACCGTGCAAGTGTATGGAAGACAACTTCAAAGAATACTTTGTTATGATTTCTTTTGAGCAGATACCTAGACTAGAGAACAAAGAAGTAGATGCCATGGCAACCATTACATCTCTCCTTGATATACTTGAAAACTAGTCACACCACGAGTTCCTAGTGGACCCAATATCCCATCCTACCTACGACATCCCTGAAACTGGCATCATATGCCACATAGTAGGATCTAATTCTCCCTTGTATGGAAAAATATATACCTATCTAAAAGAGAACACCCTACCACCTGATCTATCTAATAACAAAAAAGAACCTTATCTACCAAGCCTCCCATTATACCATAATTGCTAACACCCTATATTGTCAAGGTCTAGATGGTAAACTCCTTAGGTGTCTCGATAGTGAGGAACATCAAACCGCCCTAAGCAAAGTTCACAAAGGTATATGCGGAACCAACTCTAGTGGTCCTACTTTGGCTAAGAAACTCATGTGTATGGGATACTATTGGCCAACTATGGAAAGGGACTCCTATCATTTTGTGAAAAGGTGCAAGAAATGCCTAATTCATGGGAACTTAATACATGCACTAGCACAAGAGCTACAACCTTTAATGACCCCTTGGCCTTTCTGCCAATGGGGACTTGACTTAGTGGGCAAGATACATCCCCCATCATCCAATGGCCATAAATTCATAATCACCGCCATTGAGTACTTTACTAAGTGGATCGAAGCCGTACCCCTCGCCAATGCCATAGCCAAACAACTCGCCTCATTCATCCTAAATTATATCATTTGCCGCAATGACATTCCTTTATCCATTATCACTGATAACGAAAGGCATTTTAAAAACTAGGATGTCAAAGAACTCTATGACAAATTCCATATCCAAAACCACTTTTCCAACCCGTATTATCCCCAAGGAAATGGTCAGGCAGAGGCATCGAAAAAAATTATCTTGAAAATCTTGAAAAAGATTGTCAATGATGCTGATAGTGATTGGCATATTCAACAGAATCCTGCTCTGTGGGACTACTGTACAATTATCCACACGTGGGTCACCTTTTCCTCTATATTTATCAAATTTTGGGACCTCATATCTTTAGGGAAAAGGTATGATTACCAAAATTTTGTAAAAAGGATATGGTGAGATATCCTCTAGTGAGTATGGCTTTGTAGAAGTTCTGTTTTGAATATCCACAAGTTGTTGTTGCAAGACTTGGATTTATTACGTTAGTGTGTCTAAAGGGTTTGACACATCCTTAGTCTTTTCATTTTTGGGAGCCCCTTTTCCATCTTTGGAAGTTTCTTCTTTGTTTGAAGAGGTTGTCTCTCTCAATTTTGAAAGATCAAAATCATCGGGTAGTTTAGTTCCTTGTTGTGATAACATAAGGAAGTATTTTTGGGGATCCATGGTTATGACCTTGTCCATCATTCTTTGGAATCTACGATCTTGCAAAGCACTAAAAAGTTCTTCATGTGGGATTTCTTCCTCTTCATCACTAGAAGAAGAGGAGTGAACACTATGGTTTGAGGGATCCATTTCTTTGTTTTTGTTGGTTTGGGATCTAGTTTGAACCATAAATTTTTTGGATATGGGTGAAGTTGGATGAAATACTTGTGAATGCAAGTGAATATTTTTGGTAAGATGAAGCTGAGGTATAGTTGATTGGATTTGGAAGCTTTTATGATAAGATTTTCTAAGGTTTTCTCTTGATCTATTTGTTCAAACAAAATGGTCTTGAGCTATGGTGGTATAGCTATCAAAGTGTTGATATAAAGGAACTCAAATAGGGATAATTGGTAACCGCTATTGATGTAGACTAGACCTTTATCAAGATGCTCTAGTGTAGTTTTGAGGTAGAGGATGATTGACCCTAATAGGAAACTAACTAGGTTGTTTGATTTAGTGGATCTCAATGATACCTTAATGGAAATCTTGGAATTTTTGGATGGCTAAGTATGATATGGTAAATGAAATATTTTGGAAATGGGTACGGAATGAACTTTTATGATTTAACTAACTTCACTAATTGAATCTAGGCTGAAATGGGTATTTGAAAATGATTTTTTTTCTCTCAAAATTTTAGGAACTAGCTAGTGTTGTGAATGCACAGGTTTAAATGTGTGAAAATAGAGGTTAAATGTGCAATTATGTGGATTAAATGCGATGTTCTGTATGTGTGCTTCTAATGTTTATATGCACTGAAAGAATGCTCAAATGCATAGCAAAAAGGTGTTGGCAAGAGACACTATATGGATTCATGGTTGTTGTCATTGATGGCAACAAAGGTCATTCCACATATCCGCAAGTCATGATATATCTCTACCGGAAGTCAGATTGAAGATTGTTGTGGTCCGGTGAACAAGAACAGAGCATGTGGCAAGGTCCGACAGATTGGTTCGGATCTCTCAGAGGAAGTGTCTTGGCACAGTGCGGATCTGGGGAAGTCAAGAGGACTATCTTGAGTAGTATATTCCAAGGATTTAGCCTCCGGAGATGGACAAGGAAAAAGATATGAATAGTTGAGTACCGGATTCCTGAGAGACAGTGAAAACAGAGGAAGAACTGACTGACAAAGTATCAGACTACTTTCCGGATGTGTTACAGATGATGATAAAGGTTGCGGAGGCATGAATCATGTTTGGCCGACATAATTGATGATATCTACAAGTATATGCTTGATCCGCATTGCTTGGTGAGCAAGGATTCAGCCGACAGAACTAAGTTTGTAAGAAACTAGACTGTTCCGGATGCCGACTAGAAAGATGATGAAATTACTTGTGCGGATATATATAGAGGATGGATTTAGTTGTAAAGGGTGTGAAGTGTGTGAAAGGATATGCGAACAAGTCCAGAGTAGAGCAGAAGTAGCAAGAAAGATCCGGTATGTGAAAGGATAGCAGACTAAAGAACAGAGGAAAGATGAAGTGCAGCAGATCAGTATACTGAACCTAACCGGAACTGAACTCCAGCATATGCAGATGCTTCCAATCAGTTCAAGACTGTGATTCTTATCACTTTGTAAGACAGTGTGTCTTCTTGTAGGTAGTGAGCCTCTTGTGAGCAGTGTGCTCGGGCAGTGAGCCCTAATTGGCAAGTGCCATTTTTGTAATTTCCTATTCTTCTAACAGAGAATAATTCTTGGGTTAATCACCCCGTGGTTTTCTCCCTTAACAGGGTTTCCACGTCAAAAATACTGTGTCATGTGTTTCTTATTTCATGGTTAATGTTTTGTGTTTGATTTTATGCTGCTTCAATTAAAAGGAAAGTTCAATAAGGGAAATAATTGTTGATAACTGATTCACCCCCCCCTCTCAGTTATCAACAATTGGTATCAGAGCCAAGTTCCTCCTAATAGAGCCTAACAGCTTGAGGAAGATCTGGGATTTCAAATGGATGCATATGGTTTAAAGGAGCAACTCAAGACTGCCCTTGAGGATCTTGAACAGTCAAATTCTGAAGTTAGTGAATTAAGAGAAAGACTCAAACAGGCTGATGAATTCATGAGGGAATTAAAAGACAAATTAAGTCTCTCTATGAAAAAGAGAAAGGAGCTGCTCCAACAGTTGGCAAGACAAAGTGAAGAAAGCAATACAAATGAAGAATTGACTGAGCAAACCAAGTTATGTGAAAAGTTATCAAAAGAAGTCATTATGTTAAGACATGAAATGGAATTAGGAACTATAAAGTTCACTCAAGAGATTGAAGAAAAAAGAAAGGCTGAAGACAATCTAAGACAATCTCTTAAGGAAAAATCAGAAGAATGCCACCAGATGGACAGGATTATCAGACATCTTGAATCTGATCTTGAAGATGCCAAAGATAATGAAGAAAAACTTGAGGATCAAATTACCTCTCTCAAAAGAGATCTTCAAACAGCAAATGAATATAAAGAGAAATTCAAGATAAGTTCTGCTCAACTTGAAGTTCTTCTTGGAAGTCAAAAGAGGACTGATGACAAGTATGGTTTGGGATATGAGAAAGGAGAAAGCTCCGGATCCGGTCAGAGGAATCTTGGATCAGAAAATCCAAGGAGCAGGCCTAGAAGACCTCCGGTAAGACAGCCAAATGCTCAAAAATATCCATCCTTCAATGGATACTGCCACAGCTGCAACCATTTTGGTCATAAAGCTAATCAGTGCAGAATGAGAATGAATCAGATTAATTCATCCTTCTCCGGACAGTGCTTCAACTGCAAAAGGTATGGACACAAATCCCATGAATGCAGAATTATGCAAGTAAACAAATCATTCAAAGGTAGATGCTTTACATGCAATAGAGTAGGTCATATGGCTAATCAATGCAGATCAAGGGGATATCAGTTAAATATGCAAAGAAATGTTATTTGCCAAATCTGCAATAGGTCCGGTCATAATGCTAAAGTCTGCAGAAACAAGAATCAGGACAAAAGAGGTCCGGTGTATAATCAGAATCAAGACAAGGGTAAACAAAAGATGAATGCGGATGAAGTTAGGAATCAGATGAGCAAGATTTGGGTGAAGAAAAGCTCAGAGAATGTAGAGGTTGGATCCGCACCAGATTCTGGTGCTGATATTTCTTCCGGAAATTAAAAAGTGAGCTCAGGCTCAGGGGGAGACTCAAAGAAGATTCTGTTCCCCCAGCCAAACAAGTTGTGCCGGATATGGCACAAGATGCGGATTAAAGGGTTTGTAGATATAAGTCCTGAGATGCTTCAGTCAAGTTTCAGAGGTCCGCATGGAGTTATGAAGAAGCTGTGTTCGATTAAGTTAGACCTGTTCAGGGAGGTGCTCCGGTATGATAAAGGATTACAAAAAGGTCCGGAGAGATCCGGAAGTGCACGATCTTGTCTTGCGGATTGGACAGAGTGTTTGGGATGTTCTTGTAATATGTTACCTAGATTTATTCATGATTTAAAGATCCGGATGATATTCAGTGATCAGGACTAATCCGGGATACTCCAAGCTGTCCAGACATGGTAAACCGGAATAATGCAGGTGAAGCATTTATTGCAGACAGATATTAGGGTTTGCGGAGCAATATAAGGGATTTCTCAAAAGTTATCTGCTCATTCTACACTTGAGAAGAAGCGAATAGTGGAGCTCTGCAACAAGGTTCATCAAGCACACCAAGGATCTCCTGCCGAAGCTATTGCATAAAGAAATCAATCCAACCACTCCGTGCAAACCGAAGGCGCATAAGGTATTCTTCGTTTTTCATTGCCTCACTGCAAATCTTTGAAGAATGGCTACTCCAAACATAGTTAAGATCTCTGATAGACCTCGCCCCTCATTCAAGAAACATCCCTACAAATCATTGGAGGTAGATCCACTAGGAGCCTTCTCTAGTGTTCCCCACGGAGTCTTACATACTGAAGATATTAGGGTTTACATACACGCAAACATTGAGGAATTTGGGGAATTCAAATTAAGAGACCTCTATCACAAGCAACTGATAGACAATGCTTTTGAGCTCAAACCAGAGTATAAGGGTATCCAGAAGAAACAATTTGAGCAATTCATTCATTTCCCTAGCTTTGAAGAAGATGAATGGGTCCGGTATGTACTGAGCAGGATGCATGACAACTTCCTTTGGCTAGATAGACCCTGTAAGATCACAAAAGAAGCAATTAGAGCAGTAACTGGTCTATACTCTTCCGGGGGGGTACCTATCCTCAAATCTGTCAAGAACAACGTTGTAACTGAGGCCACCGGATCAAAATATGATAAGAGGGCAATGACCATTGAAGATATTTCGGATCCGGATATCAAATATGCATCAATAATAATAGGATACAAGATCTATCACTCCAGCAGGGAGAATTCTGTATCCGGAACTGCAATATACACAGCATATGAAATGCTAAGAAAGAATGCAGATTATGATCTTTGTGAACTACTACTAAGCCAATTAATGGAAAATGTACAGAAAATCAAGAAAGACAAGAAGAACTCCTTTAAGTATGGTACTCTCATTGTATGTCTATTCTTTTACTTCATGAATGAGCTACCCGGAACAAGTGGATGGGTATGGCAGAATGACAAACCTGTTGCAGTCCAGATAAGAGACTATTTGCATGGACTTGGGGATGCAAAAGCGAGAAATACAGCTCTATGGGGATACTTCAAAAACTTTCAGAGCATGATGCAAGCAAGAGAGAGAATTCCCCAGTCTCTCATTGAGAAATACAAGGACTCAGTATGCTTTATGGTTGACACTGATCAGTGCCTAATGGAGGCAGTGGAGCCAAGGACTGTCTGGATCATGCCCATGGGGTATGAAGTTGATGAACAGATAGTAGAGCTGCATGTTCAACACATGCTAAGTCAGCCCAAAGATCCTAAGGCAGAAAGGTTTGGAACCTTTGAGGAGCTGAGTGTGAAATTACATGTAGAGCTCAGGGAACCTGAGATTAAGAGAAAAGTGAGAAAAGAAGTAGAGCACATTGCTCAAGGCCTAGGCATCTCAAAAGAGGCACTTGATGCCAGCCGGGAAAAGAGGAGAAAGGCTGAGGAAGAAGAGAAAAGCAAAGAAAGTGCTCCGGTTGAAACCCCCACCCGGACCAGATCATCAAAGAGATCTGCACCTTCCACAACCAAAAGCTCAAAACCGGAAGTCCAGGCATCCGGTAAAAGATCCAAGACAAAAGCATCAAGGGCTTATGAAAGCCAAAAGGATGAAGAGGAAACAGAATCAGATGAGGAAGTAAGAGAAGTAAAGAAACAGAAGAAGAAAGGATCCGGTAAGCCCTCCACAGGCCAAGACAAGGATGAAATGGCAGAGGTAACTGTTGAAAAGCCCACTCTGTCACTAGAGAGCATAATCAAGTCGGTCACGGTGGATGGAAACCTTCAACCAATGACTGAATCCTATGATGACTTCAGTGAGGCAGACCAAAAGACTCTGCAGGAAGCCACAGTTAAATATCTGAACACATACAATAAGGCTTTCATTGAGATCATATCTCTCATTCCTAAAAGCCTAGAGAAGGAAATGGAAGTAAGAAAGAATAATGCTCATGCCAAAGATCTTGAGATCCGGGAGCAGATAGCTATTCAGCTATATCCTCAAATTGATCCCAAGACAATGAACATGATCTTCAAGGACTGCAGAGATGAGTTCAGAAGTAAAGCCAGGATGAATCAGCTCATGCTTGGTGAGACTGACAAAGTGGCACAAGAGACAGAAGAGATCCTCCGGAAGGCCTTCAAAAGGTTCAATCTTCCTGTTGTAGAGGACTTAGGTGCGGAAACAGCTGCTGATTTGGAATCTTCTGTTCCGGAAGAAGTGAGCCCTGAACAGACAAGTGAGGACTTGGGACCCTCTGCTCCAGAAGAAGTGGCCCATGAACAAGCAAGCATCTCTCCTCCGGTTTCCCCTACAGTCTCCGGATCCAAAGAAGAAGAGCAATTGCAGGAGAAGGAAGCAGTGGTGACAGACAAAGAGGTTGACAGTTCTAAGACTGCAGAAGAAAAGAAACATCTGTCTCTGGCAAGAGACACTGCACAAACTGTTCAACAATTTTTGAGCAAAGAAACTCTAGAGATTGATGAACCGGAGCTTCTAAAAGGTCCATTTGATTTTGACTCTCTCTCTCCGGTACAAACAATGAAGATAGCTTCATTTGCAAATGCCAAGGCAAATGAAAAGCTCCTGAAGTCTCATATGGAAGACTGTGAGTTGATAGAGGCTGCTTCCGGAGTACTTGTAAAGATCATGCCATCAATCCAGATAGATCCGACAGCCTCCACTTCCAGTAATCTAAAAACCTTAGTCAGCAGTATTGATACACATTTTAATTCTCTAGAAAAATCAGCTGAAGAAAAGGTCCGGAAGGAATTTTTGGATAAGAGATTTTCTGAAATATTAGAATTAATCTCTAAGGATAGGAAGATTGTAAGCATTGGAATAAAGAGCTTAGAAAATGCTCTTAAGGATGGCGGTGACATCTACAAATTTTGTATATCTTGGTCAAAGGCAACAGCAGCAATTGACAAGAAAATAAAAGAGGAACAGGACAAGCTTCAAAGCTTATCTCAAAGTTTTGATCCTCTCTCTTCCTCTATAATAAATCAAGAATGTCAGACTATTGCAGTCTTGAATGAAATAAAGAATCTTGAGAAGGAGAGGAAGAACATTACCAACCGGATGGGAGAACTTAGAAGGATTATAGTCCCTAAGTTGGAAACTATGCATGAGGCCATCAGTGATGCCCAGACCACCGCCCATACAAAAGATCCGACAGATCTCAGGCGGGCAGAAGCTTTTGCATTTTTGTTGAGTGGTCACATTTCAATCTTGGACAGAATGAAGCTAAGTTGGGCTACTGAAATGGTTCAACTGCAGACATCCTTTGCAGACATTCTGCAGTATATGTGAGTATGTAAATATGTGGCTATATATATAGAAAATTTTTGAAAATTTTGGTGTGCGGACCCTACCCTTTGCCATTGATGTCAAAGGGGGAGTGAGGAGCAGTGAAAAATGAGGAATCCAACTCAGGGGGAGTTCCGGAAATTGTATATAAAGACAGAGCATCAGCAAAGGGGGAGCATAGTGTAAACACTTAGTCATTTTTCACTAAGTGTTGCCATCAATGCCAAAGGGGGAGATTGTTGGCAAGAGACACTATATGGATTCATGGTTGTTGTCATTGATGGCAACAAAGGTCATTCCACATATCCGCAAGTCATGATATATCTCTACCGGAAGTCAGATTGAAGATTGTTGTGGTCCGGTGAACAAGAACAGAGCATGTGGCAAGGTCCGACAGATTGGTCCGGATCTCTCAGAGGAAGTGTCTTGGCACAGTGCGGATCTGGGGAAGTCAAGAGGACTATCTTGAGTAGTATATTCCAAGGATTTAGCCTCCGGAGATGGACAAGGAAAAAGATATGAATAGTTGAGTACCGGATTCCTGAGAGACAGTGAAAACAGAGGAAGAACTGACTGACAAAGTATCAGACTACTTTCCGGATGTGTTACAGATGATGATAAAGGTTGTGGAGGCATGAATCATGTTTGGCCGACATAATTGATGATATCTACAAGTATATGCTTGATCCGCATTGCTTGGTGAGCAAGGATTCAGCCGACAGAACTAAGTTTGTAAGAAACTAGACTGTTCCGGATGCCGACTAGAAAGATGATGAAATTACTTGTGCGGATATATATAGAGGATGGATTTAGTTGTAAAGGGTGTGAAGTGTGTGAAAGGATATGCGAACAAGTCCAGAGTAGAGCAGAAGTAGCAAGAAA
Organism: Cunninghamia lanceolata; assembly: GCA_027924645.1. Lineage (NCBI taxonomy): Eukaryota > Viridiplantae > Streptophyta > Pinopsida > Cupressales > Cupressaceae > Cunninghamia > Cunninghamia lanceolata. The sequence goes on from BSBN01000771.1 coordinate 4,044,593, forward strand.
GATCCGGTATGTGAAAGGATAGCAGACTAAAGAACAGAGGAAAGATGAAGTGCAGCAGATCAGTATACTGAACCTAACCGGAACTGAACTCCAGCATATGCAGATGCTTCCAATCAGTTCAAGACTGTGATTCTTATCACTTTGTAAGACAGTGTGTCTTCTTGTAGGCAGTGAGCCTCTTGTGAGCAGTGTGCTCGGGCAGTGAGCCCTAATTGGCAAGTGCCATTTTTGTAATTTCCTATTCTTCTAACAGAGAATAATTCTTGGGTTAATCACCCCGTGGTTTTCTCCCTTAACAGGGTTTCCACGTCAAAAATACTGTGTCATGTGTTTCTTATTTCATGGTTAATGTTTTGTGTTTGATTTTATGCTGCTTCAATTAAAAGGAAAGTTCAATAAGGGAAATAATTGTTGATAACTGATTCACCCCCCCCTCTCAGTTATCAACAAAAGGTTTATAACTGTAGCAAGATTTAAATGCACTGAAAGAACTATCAAATGCGTAGTTATAAGTTTTAGATGTGTAGTTTTGTGTTTTTGAAATGTTTGATCAATTTTTCTTTTTTTAGGCACGTTTTTCTAAAAGTGTCCTATGTTCTTGGTAATAAATTTGTTTCAGTTTGTAGCAAGAAAACACAACAGACAAGAATATCTCATGGTTTTCTTATACAAGTTTTTGATAAACATTTTATAAACAAGTACAATTCCTATGGTTGGCAAGGACAATATTTATTGAATCCCAACTTGGATTTCTCCAGCCACTTAAATCAAGGTAGACAGTTATAAACCTAGTAGCACCAGCTCCCCCTTACATGTCACTCACTTCTCAAGCATACCAAGTTACAATTCCTCTACAGAGTTGAATTTTCTGTCTCTACACATGATTAGTGAAAATTTTGGGCAGCTTCAGAGGTTTATATTCCAACCTCCTGCGTCAACAAATAGAAGGCTTTTGGCCTCTAAAAATAGTTGGTTCTTAGTAAGGGCATTCATTCTGGTGGTTATATGTGTGGCGATTCACTCCGTTTAGGAGGCTTCCCAATCTGTAGAGGTTAAGCTCTACAGGTTTTCACGCACCACAAGGGTACTAAGGGAAACATTCGTCGGTATAACACAACACCTATTGTTTATGACTTTCATCGCAAACACTTTTATTTATAGAGGTTTGAATTAGCTTGGCTTTAGCTTGTTACCACTCAAGGTTGTCCCACTTGGATGAAACACAATCCAAGAGCAGGCCTTTTATAAAGGTTAAACAAATGAAACAATGGGTCTGGCATTTTGGTCACCCAAGATGTTCCTCCAACAATGACAAGGTGGAGAGAAAGGTGTGAGCAAGAGGGCACTCATCACAATGCTCTCAAAGATGAAAAGAATAAGGGTCAAAGAAGGAGTCCTTTGCATGGATGTTGAAAGGAATCTAGGAACTATGAGACGTGTCTCTAAGTCTCCTTTGACTATGATGACATGGTGAGACCAAGTTCTTAAGAATAGGAATGGTTAGAGGATAAATAGGACATGTGGGTTAGGATAATTATATAATTAATTATTAAAAATATTCATTTATGTGTGCAACATGATGAAGTGTAAAGTGAGGTGGAAGTGATGTGGATTTATAGAATTAGAACTTTGGAATAAATGATTAATTAAATAATTTGGAATTATTCAATTAAGAACGATTTAGAGGAATTTCGATGATTTAATTAAATAAATTAATTTTTATTTAATTTTTGGAATAATGAACCAATTAATTAAATTAGGATATTTATTTAATTGATAGAGGAAAAAGAATAAAATAAATATTAAAATGTTTATTTAATTCGACACGAGCCATTTTTAGGTGTATACAACCAGATTACAACAATGACTAAATCAACGACTAAATATACTACCAAATCAATCAATCAAAACAACCAATAAATGATTAAAAATGGTTTAGTCATCAATTTGGTCACATTATAAAAGATTGGCAATAAACTACTAATGGTCACGTGACCATGTTTGGTCATTTATAAGGAATTTTTAGTAGTTTTTTTAGTAATATATTGCTCTTGTTGTACTAGTGTGAACAACAGACAAAAAATGACTAACCGAAAACACCATAGAACAAACAAGAAAAAAACTAAGGGCTCTTAGTCGTCCCAAACTTGGCCAAGAATTTGACCATATCTTTGTAGTCACCAAAACTATCAATCCCCATCATCTTGACTTTGTCATCTAGGTCCTTGACAGCAGCAAAAATTGATGCCATCCGATGCAGGGCCTTAGCAGCAAACTCCTCCATGGTCTTCCACTTTTTCTACATTCTCTCCATTTGAAGCCTAAGGCATCCCAGATACTCAGTAGTTGTAACACAAAGAGCAGCTACCCTTGTTGTTAAGGCCTCTAGCATCCTCGAAAATAACTCCCAAGTCCTTAGAATTAGACTTGTTCATGGAGGTGAAAAGGCTTGTCCCTTCTTCCTCATGCACAAACTCATTAGGAGCTTCATCCTCCCTCTCCTCCATAGTATCTTCAACAAATTCCAAATCATCAAAAATCTCAACACCCTGGGGATTAGTAGACAATTTCCCAACAATGCGGCTCGACAGACGAACCCTCTAATTGCCTTCCTTCACAACAACCTCCCCTTCACCACTTCCATTCTTCTTGGGCTCCAGGTCTAATTCAATAATTTTCACATGCCCTTCAGCCTTCTCTACATCCTCCTTCTCAGTCTTCACTTTCTTAACATGCCTAGTTCCTTCCTCCTCAAAATCCACTCTATCCCATTTGGCCAACACCACTTTCTCCTTCACTAGCTTCAGAGTGGCTTTTCTCAGGGATTTAGTCTTGGATTTAGGGGTGGGTACCAATAGGGGTTCTGCATTCTGCAATATGGGGGCCCCCCTTGGAACTTATTAAGAAAATCTTAGGGGTCCTGACACACATTTTGACTTTTCTTTTCAAACTAGGAGACACAAGTGGCTAGGGATCCTCAATCAACTTGACCTTAATCTACTTTGGGGGGCATAGGGCAAGATGGAAATGGTACAGTCTCAAAATGAGGCCTTGGTGGATGGGAACAAGAGGGTGACTAGGGTTTTTAGCCCTAAGCTCTTTAGTAGACTTGATGGAATTTTCCAACAAGGACAAAAGAAAAAAAGGAAAACTAATTTCCATTTTATTTCTAAAATGGTTGAGTAGGGCAAAGTGATAGTGGTAAAATACCTTAAACCTCCCTTCTAGCATAAAATACTTCATAATCATCAAGCAGATTTGACTATAGGGCTCCAAAAACTTCTCCCTTTCAAACCCTCCATGAAGCTTTGCAGCCGCCTCCCCCTCCCTAAAGGAAAAACCCATGTGCTCGGGGTCAAGAACCTTACTGTATCTAGCATGATTCTTCCTTTTAGTGGGGAGCCTTGTAGCCTGGCCAATCACCTCTTCAGAAACGTAGAAATTGATTCCCCCCAAGCGGACTTGTCTAGTTTCTTCTTCCCACGATTCGGAGAACTAGTGAGACATGTTTTCATCATGGCAAATCATTCCTTCCAAGAAAGAAACCACTTCCCCCTCCTAAATAATGTGCCAAACTAGCGGGTCTTTCCTGAATTCCACCACAAAGGTCAGTTTGAGTTTCACAATTTCTCCTCCCATACTAACAGTTTGAAACTCATAGAGGCAACAATAGTTGAAATTGCTAAGGCAAGTGATATTTAAAATAGCAAGGAACCCAATACAATGGTAAACTTCCCTCTTGTGTATAGAAAGATCAATAATTACATCGTAATTATTATGGCAATATGCCATGCCTTTGCCATCTTGAGAAATATCCTCGGGGAAAGAATATAGCTGCCACCTTGTGTGACAATGAATGTCGCCTACCATGGAGATTAACCAAGTATAATTACCCACATGTGGACATGACCTATAAGCCTCTAGTACACCTTCCAAAGGCCACCATGGAGTCCTTTTAGTCCAAGAAGACCTAAATCTCGATCTTCCACCAATCACGACATGCCTATGTCTTGTACTTGTCATCTAGTCATCCTGCCAACCGAAGCCCCTCACCTGCTAATAGTTGAAAATCTAGCCTATCCTTCACTCCACACTATCCCTCTTCTCAAGCCATCAAGGAGTATTAGTTAGCTACCACTTCAAGACTCTCGTACTCCCTCCCATTCCCTTTTGATAATTCAAAATTTTCTCCCCACCAAACGTGTTAATCAACCAAATGCTATCAACCTCAAACCTGTTAAAATGGGGCTCAACGAGAAATGAATAGCCACCACCACACAACCTCAAATAGAGAATGGCCACAACCCAGGCCCACCTAATTGTAGCAACCATGCCCATCCTTCTTTATGAGAGTATGAATCTCATTAGGCAGGCTGGAGATAGTCCTCCAGCATCGCCATCCCTTTCTGTCACTGCCCAGATTAGCCATCACATCGACAACAACATTTCCTTCTCTGTAAATGTGCGAGATCTTAAATTCCTCCAAACCATTAAGGAGTAATTTTACATCTCCCATAATGTCAGATAGGTTCCACCCAATCTCTGTCGAACCCCGGGCAACATTCACAGTCAATTGTGAATCCTCTTCAACATGTAAGAGTTTGATGTTTAGGGAAATAGCCAGATTGATACCCCATAGCATGGCTAAGGCTTCCACCTCATTGTTACTCTTGAAACCAATGCCTCTAGAATAAGTAGCCACAAGGGCTCCCATATCAGTTGTTATGATTCCTCCTCCGCTAGCCACCCCTAGATTCTCCTTAGTAGCTTCGTCAAAGTTGAGCTTAAACCAACTTTTCTAAGGCATGGCCTACCTAGTCTTAGATCTAGCAAGCCTTTTAGAATTGTCTATTTGGAAAGAACTAGGGCTAATGTTCCAGTGTTTTAATAGACCTTGCTCCTCTCTACCAAGGGGATTTTTAGTAGTTTAAATTTGCAAGAGTTGATGTTCTCAACCAACAATTTGACACAACTCTAAAAACTTCCATAGGTGTTCTAAATTTATCCCTAAACACCCTATTGTTATGTTGCTTCCATAAGCTCTAGGATAAGTGGTGAGGAATTTGTAACCATGTCTCCCTACTTACTGAAAACATGGGTCTTAAGGGGGCCTCCAATACCAAACCATGGCCATTATATTACTGTTTAAGTTCTAGCACAAATTAAGTTTCTACAGGATTAAAACTCAGACCTCCCGAGCAAAGCTACATTGAAGTATGAGATAGTTAGCAGTCTCTTCCTTAGTACCACAGAGAATACACCTGTTCAGCATTTGAAAACCTCTCTTTATCAAATTGTCAAGGGTTAGGATTTTATTATACATCAAAGTCCACCAAAATAAATTGATTTTGGGTAAAAGTTTAGGAATCCAAACTTTCACCGAAAGCTTGTCCTTACCAGGGTCTAATAGCAGACTATAAGCACTTTTCACAGAAAATAAGCCTTTGTTGTCCTTATCCCAAATCATTTGATGCTACTTAGGGAAGAGAGGGAGTCTGATGTCCTCCAAATCCCTTTAGAGTTGAAGAACAAGCATCCCATTCTCTTCATGCTTAGTGACACAATCCATCATATCCTTCGAGTTTCTAAAACCCCAATTACCCCTCAAGTAATTTTTTTCCTTGGAGCCAAAAAGATAATAGGCTTTATCTACAATTCTACCATATTCCATCTCTTTGATGGGTTGGCCCTTCAGCGATCTTGTTGGAATTAGGTCAGACAACTGAGAGGGGGGGTGAATCAGTTGTCTACAACTTTAACCTTTTAAACTTCTTTGTCAACTTACAAATAGATTAATGATGTAAACATTAAAGCATGAATTAACAACTCATGAGAAGAAACAAAATGAACACACATAACACTAGAATTTTTATGTGAAAACTCAGTTAAGAGAAAACCATGGTGGGGGTTAACCCACAAGATTCGTACCCTGTTAAAAGTACTTAAAAGAAATAGGAAGGCACTTGCCTTCGGGTGTACTACCCAGAGTTCACTGCCTACAATATTTTATGTTTAATACAAAAAGAATGAAATGAGAAATAGCATCTTCTTCATGCCTAGTTCAGTCCCATTGAAAGTTCACAAAACTTCTGCTCTGCCCCCAAACACTTCTTCACTATATTCATCCTTCACTGATCTTGTTCTTCTACTCCTCTTCTCTCCTCTATATCTATACCTTTGTTAGGATTTTATCATTTTCGCACAAGGACAACTTTCCACAACTCATCCACAAGTGTTTATACACTTCATCAACCTTGGAATGAACATCAAGGTTGGCACTACAAACATCTGACTTAACGCAAATCACTATACTATTGGCCAAACATAAGTGGGACTTAAATCTTCTTCGATCAACATGCTATGCTCTAGAGAATTGCTTTTAGATCATCTGCAACATGCTTGAATCATCCAGTTGGCCAAGACTATGAAGAATAGCAACACCAAGGAAGAAATCTTCAACAATGAGCTCAATTTTTAATGTGGACCACTAACACAATAGGTACATGATCCAGAGACCTCCACAAGCACAATGAAATCATCAAGAACCACTGCACCACTTCAGATCACCAGAATCACTTGCATCTTCATACTGGAACTCAAGAACACTGACTGTCATGATTGTTACACTAGAAAGATTTCTTGTGAACCTCTAAACCACGAACCACTCGAGTTGAGGATACAAACTGACTTCCCAAACATACCTCTAGATCCAAAGATCATAATATTCCAATTTAGATCAATCCAGACCAAATCTCTATCACTATGTCACCTCTGAACAACTACAAAACTTGGTTCTACTCAAATGGTCATAGCTTCTTTAAATCTTCATGTGGACCTCTCAAATCTTAACTAGAGCTACTTTAGACAATCCTCTACACAACCATATGGTCCATGGACTATGATCTTCATCCAACTGGAGATGTGGAGTAATCTTCTTCACTGAATTACAATATCTTCACTATCTTTTACAAGGAGATGTGTAGCTGACTTGCCTATTCCAAAGAGGCTAATTTTCTCAATATCCTCAACATATAGGTCTTCTAAATAGGTACAGTTGACACTAATGACAACAAGGATATGTTGACATCAATGAAAACATCGATTAGGCACATATTTGCAACAATCTCCCCCTTTGACATTGATGGCAACATATGATGTGAAAAAATGATTCCACCATCAAGACAAGAACTTCTCCCCCTTTCTCTTATCACTTCTGCAACCACTTTCTTCATTGCTCCCCCTTTCATTAACAACTAGTTTTTCACATGACTTCTCTCCCCCTTTGACATCAATGGCAAAGGGCACATATTTGCAGTCTCTTTTCCCCCTTTCTATTTCAGACTGATCTCTAAAATTTGCACACTAACTACTCCCCCTAAGTAGTATCTCCCTAACATCAATCCAGATTACAAGATATGACTGTGAATTCCACCAGACTAATGCACACTAGTGCATCTTAGTTCTGAACAAGAGGGGTAATAACCCCTAGCTTCCCTATGAGATACTCAAAAGTATCCTTAGGCAAAGGCTTGGTGAATATATCCGCAATCTGATCCTTTGAAGAAACAAACTCCGTTTTGACTTCATTCTCACTTGCCTTCTCTCTCAACAAGTGAAACTTGATGGATATGTGCTTTGTCTTTGAATGCAACACCGGATTCTTTGAGATGTTTATTGCACTTGAATTATCACAGAAGATTGTGACAGGCTCTTCAAACACAGTTCTGATATCCTTCAACATTTTCTTCATCCACAAGACTTGAGTACAATTTCTTACTGCTACTATATATTATGCCTCTATAGTAGGCAGAGATATTGCCTCCTCCTTTTTTCTCAACTAAGAAACCAATCTCCTTCCCAAGAAGAATACACCACCACTAGTACTTTTCCTATCATCCACATCTCCTGCCCAATCAACATTTGTATATGCATGAAGAGTGAAGTCATTATCCTTTGGATACCATAAGCCATAATTAGATGTTCCCTTTAGATATCTAAAAATTCTTTTGACTGCTGCAACATGGGATTCCCTAGGATCAGCTTGAAATCTAGAAACAAGTCCAACTGCATTCATAATGTCAGGTCAAGTCTGAGTCAAATAAAGTAGTCTTCCAATCATTGATCTATACCTTTTCTGATCTACCTTAGGTGAATCATCATCTTTACTCAACTTGCATTTGGTTACCATAGGAGTACTTACCGGTTTTGAGTCCTCCATTCCAAACTTTTTCAACAATTCTCTCACATACTTAGACTGAGATATGAAGATACCTTTATTTGACTAAGTGATTTGTAGACTTAAGAAGCATTTCACCAAACATAGACATCTCAAATTCACTTTGCATCTAATCAGCAAATTTCCTACACATGCTTCCATTTCCACCAAAAATGATATCATCAACAAATACCTCAACAATTAAGATGTGCTCATGGTCATTCTTGAAATAAAGGTTACTATTAGTTGTGCCTTTGTTGAATCCTAGCTTTAGCAGATACTTATTTAATCTTGCATACTAGGCTATTGATGCTTGTTTAAGTCTATACAAAGCTTTCCTCAATATGTAGACCATATCTTCTTGATCAGACAGTTGGAATCCTTCCGGTTGCTCAATGTAGACTTCCTCCTCTAACTCTCCATTCAGGAATGTTGACTTGACATCCATCTGGTAAACTTTGAAATCTTTGAATGTAGCAAATGCAAGAAATAATCTGACTACCTCAATTCTTGCCACCAGAGAAAATGTTTCTTCAAAATCAATTCCCTCTACTTGAGAATATCCTTTGCATACCAATCTTTCTTTGTTTCTCACAACTTCCCCATATTCATTCAGTTTATTTTGGAAGACCCATTTGGTTCCAATTGCATTTTTGTTTTTAGGTCTAGGAACAAGATCCCAAGTATGATTCTTTTCAATTTGGATTAATTCTTCTTCCATTGATTTTACCCAGTTCTCATCATTACAAGCTTTATTAACTATTTTTGGTTCAATCTTTGAAATCAAACAATACTCCACTTGATCTTCAGCAATTCTTCTTCTAGTTTGAACACCTTTATTCTTGTCTCCTATGATTTGATCTTCAAACTGATTCAACCTTACATACTTGGGGGTTTTTGGGAGTTTCTTTAACTTCTGATTCTTGAGCTTGTTCCTCAACATTTGCACTAACTTCTTGAGTCATTAGATTTTTCAGATCAATCTAGATCTAAGTTTGGGTTTGAACTTGCTTTCCTTGACTTTGACTTTCATCTTGATCATCTAAATCATATCCATAGGGCCTGGAAGGTCTTTCTTTTCTTTCATCAACCTTGACATTAGCATTTTCAATAATCTTTTTCAATCTTTTGTTGAAGCATCAGTATGCCTTGCTTTGGGTAGAGTAACCCAGAAATATTCCTTCATCACTTCTTGCATCAAACTTGCCTAGATCCTCATCTCTTTTGATATAGCATTTACTACCAAAAACTTTGAAATATTTCACAGTAGGAGGATGACCAAACCATAGTTCATAAGTTGTCTTACCAGAATTGCCTTTGATCTACACCTGATTAAGAGTGTAAACAACAGTACTCACAACTTCTCTCCAATAGACTTGTGGAACATTTGCCTCCATCATCATGGTCCTAGAAGCTTCTTGAATGGTCTGGTTCTTTCTTTCCACAACTCCATTCTACTGAGGAGTCCTAGGAGCATATAACTGTCTTTTTATTCCATGCTTTTCACATAATGTATCAAACTCACCGGAGGTAAACTCTCCACCTCTATCGAATCTCAGATACTTTATCTTCACACCAATCTCATTCTCCACTGTAACCTTGAACACCTTGAATTTGTTAAGAGCTTCTGATTTTTCTTTCAGGAAAGTTACCCACATCATTAGGGAGTAATCATCAATTAGCAACATAAAATATCTATCTCCTTGCACACTTCTAATTCTAGCAGGACCACATAGATCAGTATGAACAAGTTCCAACAGTCCACTTGAAGATTGTTCTTTACTCTTGAATGAAGTTCTATTCTGTTTACCCAATTGACATTCTCTACTCATGCTATCAGCAAGTTTCACAAGTTTTGGAAGATCTCTCATAGCCTGAGTAGAACTTATCTTGATAATATTATCAGATTTCACATGACACATTCTTCTATGCCATAACCAACTCTGGTCAATCTAAGCAATCAAACAACTCTTGCCAGTACCACTTAGATGAAAGATGTTACCTTTTATTTGTGTACCTGATGCAATCACAGTTCCGGAGCTTTCTAAGATTATGCATTTTCCATCCTTGAATCAGAGATCATACCCTTTGTCAACCAATTGCCCAACACTGAGAAGATTATGCTTCAGTCCTTCCACATATAGAACATCATTAGTGTTATTCTTACCATCAAAAGAGATGGATCCTCTGTCATGGATTCTACCAGCTGAATTGTCTCCAAACTTCACAATTCCACCTTCATATTTTTCCAAACTTATAAACTTATTTTTATCACCAGTCATATGATGAGAACATCCATTGTCAATTACCCATTCATCTTTTTCTTCAACCTAAGCAGTCAAGGCAATTTCCACATTTATACAGCTAGTAGATTCAGTAGACACGAGATCTTCTTCTTTGATAGCAATAAACACCCATTCATTTCCAGTTACTTCCCCTATCAGATTCATCATTAGTGACTCCTTCTTTAGCTTCTTGGACATAGTAACATTTCTTCTAATCCCTTGATCTGTTAGGGTTTGGCTTTGAAACCCTCTCCAGACATCTTGAGGTAAAATGACCAATCTTATTACAAGAAAAACATTTGAAAGGTAACTTTCCTTCATACTTACCGAATCCTCTTGGCAATCTTTTGGCAATAAGGGCTTCAAGTTCTGCAGTCTCAATTTCATCATCTTCAAGATCCTTCCTTACCTTCTCAAATCTATCTGATCTTCTTGAAGAGTTTTCACCTAGATCATATCTTTGTTTTCCATATACATTGGCCTTAAATGCATATTTAGACTTACGAAGAGGATCACCAAACTCACTCTTTTCAAATGCTGAAAGCTTACCAACTAATTGATCCCTTGTAACAGTTGTCACAGTCCTGATCTCTTCAATGGCAGCAACTTTATGTTTGTATGCCACAGGTAAGGATCTGAGCACTTTGGCAACAATCTCTGATTCTTCCAATACTCCACTAGCATTCTTGATACTAGTCACATGTTCAGTCACTTTCTGTATGTAGGAAGTAATGTTTTCATCTTCACTCATCATTAATCTTTCATAGTAACCCTTTAGGCTCTATAGCTTGGCACATTTGACATATTTATCACCTTCATACAGATTTTCCAACTTTTTCCATATTTCATGAGCAGTTTTCATTTCTAGGACATTTGTCATTTTTGTATCAGTCAGGGCACTCAAAAATGCTTCTTTAGCTTGAATATTGTATTCAGCTTCCCTGAGTTCATCTAAAGTTGAAGGGCCATTCTTTGGAATCTTATACTCATCCTTAGTTATCAACCAAAAGGCATCACCCATACATTGCAAATGACACTGCATGCACACCTTCTAAAGGGAGTAATTTGTTCGATCAAATCTCGGACATTCCTTCTTATAAGTCAACATCTTGGATCTCCTCAAGCTGTCAAGCTTCTTTTAGAGGAACCGGCTCTTATACCAATTGTTGGAATTAGGCCAGACAACTGAGAGTGGGGTGAATCAGTTGTCTACAACTTTAACCTTTTCTACTTTTAAACTTCTTTGTCAACTTACAAACAGATTAATGATGTAAACATTAAAGCATGAATTAACAACTCATGAGTAGAAACAAAATGAACACACATAACACCATAATTTTTATGTGGAAACCTAGTTAAGGGAAAGCCACGATGGGCGTTAACCCACAAGATTCGTAGCCTGTTAAAAGTACTTAAAAGAAATGAGAAGGCACTTGCCTTTAGGCGCACTACCCAGAGCTCACTGCTTAAAGAGGCTCACTGCCTACAGGAGGTTCACTGCCTACAGGAGGCTTATTGCCTACAGGAGGCTCACTGCCTACAAGATTTTATGTTTAATACAAAAAGAATGAACTGAGAAATAGCATCTTCTTCATGCCTGGTTCAGTCCCATTGAAAGTTCACAAAACTTTTGCTTTTCCCCCAAACACTTCTTCGCTATATTTTCATCCTTCACTACTCTTGTTCTTCTACTTCTCCTTTTCTCTGCTCTATCTTTGCACCTTTCTTAGGATTTTATCATTTTCACACAAGGACAACTTTCCACAACTCATCCACAAGTATTTATATGCTTCATCAACCTTGGAATGAACATCGAGGTCAACACTACAAACATCTGACTTAATGTGAATCACTATACTGTCATCCAAACATAACTGGGACTTGAATCTTATTCGATCAACACACTACACTCCAGAGAATTGCTTTTAGATCATCCGCAACATGCTTGAATCATCTGGTTGGCCAAGACTATGAAGAATAGCAACACCAAGGAAGAAATCTTCAACAACAAGCTCAATTTTTAATGTGGACCACCAACACAATAGGTACACGATCTAGAGACCTCCACAAGCACAATGAAATCATCAGGAACCACCGCACCACTTCAGATCACCAGAATCACTTGCATCTTCATACCAGAACTCAAGAATGCTGACTGCCATGACTGTCACACTAGAAAGATTGCTTGCGGAACTCCAAACCACAAACCACTCGAGTTGAGCATACACACTAACTTCCCAAACATACCTCTAGATCCGCAGATCATAATATTCCAATGCAGATCAATTCAGACCAAATCTGTGTCACTATGTCACCTTTGAACAACTACAAAACCCAGATCTACTCAGATAACCATAGCTTCTTCAAATCTTCATGCAGACCTCTCAAATCTTAACTGGAGCTACTTTAGACAATCCTCTACATAGCCATATGGTCCGCGGACTTTGATCTTCATCCGACTGGAGATGCAGAGTAATCTTCTTCACTGAACTGCACTGTCTTCACTGTCTTTTACAAGGAGATGTGTAGCTGACTTGTCTCTTCTAGAGAGACTAATTTTGTAAATATCCTCAACATATAGGTCTTCTAAATAGGTATGGTTGACACTAATGACAACAAGGATATGTTGACATCAATGACAACATAGATTAGGCACATATTTGCAACACATCTATCCTCCTAGAAGTTAACATCCCTACCATCCCCAATCTTCCACTTGATGCCTTGACAAAGAAGGCCACGAGTCTTTAGGGTCCCATTCCATATGACAGAGTCTTTAGGTAATCCAAATCCAACAAGCAACTTGTTACCCCTATCCCCATTGAGATACTTAGCCACCATGATATCACCCTAATCTTTATTGCCTTGGATAAGGTTCCACCCCACCTTGGACAAAAAGGCATGATTCATGAGGTGAATTCTTCTTAGTCCCAATCCCCCCTGACATCTAGGAGTACAAACCTTTTCCCAGCCAACAAGGGCAATTATCCGTTTCTCCTCAATACCAAACCAAAGGAATTTCTTCTAGATTTGCTCGATTTTCTCAACCACATACTTCATAATTTTGAACAAGCTTAAGTAGTTTGGCATACCTTGGAGAGAGGCAAGTTAAGGAGTTGGAATTTCCCTACTTGACTTAGAAGAACACCTTTACACCCAACCAATTTCCTTTGTATTCATTCCAATAACCCATTCTAATAGTTAGAGGAGACTTTGGTGGTAGTAAGTGGGAGGCCCAAGTAAGTGGCTGGGAGCCTCACACTCTAACAACCCAGGACTTTGGTGATTTTTTTCTATAGATCCTCCTAGGTATTGAGAAAATAGATATGACTTTTCTCAAAGTTGATACTCTGGCCAGAGGCCCCTTCATAAGCTTTGAGAAGTCCTTTCCATCTTCTTCCTTCAACAATTGGGGCAATCCTGAACAATATAGTGTCATCAACAAACTGTTGTATGACTGATGTCTAAGTAGTAGAGGCAAGCTTGATACCACGGAGAGTTCCTTACATCAACAAATTATAGGCATTCCATTCCAACACTTCAGCTAGCAAGATAAAGAGGTAGGGAGAAAGAGGGTCACCTTGCTTGAGGCCCCTCCCAGAGGGGGAGAAACCTCTGGGGGAACCATTGACCAACATAGAGAAGTACACCATAGAAATGCATTCCTTGATCATATTAACAACCTTTTCTTGAAAGCCAAATTTCCTGAGGACCCTTAGGAAAAAGTCCCAATTAACCCTATCATAGGCTTTGGAGATGTCCAATTTGAAAATCATACATGTGGTGTTGCTCTTGGAGATTGACTGAATAATCTCATGAGTTGTGATGGCCACATCAAGAATCTACCTCCCAGGAACGAATCTCTTAAATATTTATTTGTATTTACCTAATTTAATTTTAAAACTATTTAAAAATTAATTTATTTTTTATTCATTTAGGAATTTTTTTATTCATAAAGAGAGATAATTTAGGCTAGCCCAACACCAACAAAGGTCACAAGGGGACTTCCTCCCCATCAACATATTCTAAACTTATACATTAGAATCCACTTAAGAGCCACACACACTTTTGAATCCACTTAAGAGCCACTCGAAGACCAAGAGTCACCACATAAAACTACACGAGAAACCACCAACGGAGCCACCATGGAAGTCCAAGAGCCACAAATCCACTTAAGAGCCACTGGAAGATTAGGAGTCACCACATAGAACCACACTATAAACAACCAATGGAACCACCATGGAAGTGAAAGAGCCACATCTTGAAGTTCCAACTATAGATGTTACTTGGGGGATTTGAACTTGGATCTCTATCTTAAGAACCTTACGGCCTTGTCATTAAGCCCAAACCCTTTCACTATTTAGGAATTATTTTATTTATATAAGAATTGTTTTATTTACTTTAGAACTATCTAAGAATTATTTTATTTTAGTTACATTATAACCTTAATTTTATTTGAAGATATATATAAAATAAACTATTTATAATTTTTTACTTATTTATTTAATTATTTTGTCTATAAACTGTGTGATATTGGGGATCACTCTCTTTTTATGAATAAGATTTTAAATATCATATTTTTTCAAAGGGTGGTCAACTATAAACAAAAAATTGAGCAGATCTTATAGGCAATGAACAAAATGCCCGAATTAGTATTGTTGTTATTGGCCTATTAACATATGCCCTTACAATATTTATAGTTCTATTAATATCTTTATAATCTAGCCTTCATCTTCCTTGAACATATCAATGAAGAGGGAAATCATTCATTTAGATCTAGTTTGGTTATTGAGGCCCAGAACTTGCTTAAAAAATTTCACTACCTTCACAGTGTTAGTGTAAATAGTGTCATTATCTAACTAGTTTAGATATTTACTCTTTGAAGGTTTGACCTATTTACACATAGGCTTAAGTTTACTTAGTCTTTTAGGAGTTTGTCTCATTTCGACACGTGTACTCACACATGTGAGACACCTATTTCCTTTTGACTTGCCACTTGCCCTCACACATGTCATGTGAGTTAGACAAGTGTTGCATTTATTTAGGGTAGTCAATAGTTCAATCCTACCTTCCTACCTCCTCCTCCTTGCCTATTTATGCAAGGCTTCTCTTTGTATTTTACACACTCTCATTGTATATGATAGATATGTTATTGTGCTCCATTTTCACTTGTGGAAGGTTATTCAATTTGTGCTTGTTGATCTTGGCTACTCCAACATGGTATCAGAGCCATGCTTGCACGTTCCTTCCCGAATTGGTGACTCCAACACTTAGCCCTATCATTGGAGCATTATGTAGACAAAAGGACCACTCTATTGAGTCAGAAGGCCCAAGACAATCAAGGTGACCCTTCGAAAGATGTTTTTCAGTAAAATCAATTTTTTTAGAAAAAAATTTACCTCCTAGGGTTTGTACGACCCCCAAATCCATCCCGTGTGGATTTTTTTTGTAAAAATTGCAAATTTTTTGTTGAAGAGGGAAAATTTGCCCCATGCAATTTTGTCTTTGATTTGATCAATATTGGGCCTCTCAGCCTTTGTACTTTTTGTTTCCATCTATAAGAACTTCTACCTACAGGAAAATAATTTTTTTTGCAAAATCCAATTTTTGTAGGTTTCCATCATCGATTTGACAGATTTCTTCACTGTTGGGTGAATTTTTTTTGCATCGATTTGGTGCATTTTTCTGGTTTAAGCATCTATTCAAGGATTTCTTTGCTTGTGGTTCCTTGGTGACAGTTTCGTCACCTATTTTGGTTCTGCAATATTTTTTTTGCAAGCTCAGCTTGCTTCATGGTCCCTGCATTCAAGATTACTTCGCCATAATTTCACACAGGCTCTTCAGAACAAGGTCACACAGTTGTATTGGCCCACTCGGCCTAGATTAGGGCTCTTTCTGAGCTTTATAGGCCTTCTCCTAGCCCCAACTAACCTTTGCAAGCCCATCACTAGCCATAATCAGTCTCTTTCAGTGTCATTGTGTATCTCATAATGACCTCTATTTGCATTCAAATCAGGTCGGCTCATTTGATCGACAAACTATCACTAAAAGTGTGTTGTTTTTTGCATCTCTCCATCCGGGTCACCTTCTACATTTTTTGCAATGTTCTTCATTTTGCATAGTCGATGTTTCAATTTGCAGTCACCGATCTGGTTTGAGATTTTTGGTTGTTGTTTTGAAGTTTCACGCTCAGTTGATGGCCAAATATCATGCACATTCTTTGTTTTGGTCGCTGTCTATGTGCAATTTTATGGCATTTTTCATTACAACGCCTTCTATCACAAATCACAAATGCTTGGCCATCACAAGCAAATCATTGTTCAACGATATCCATAGTTTCCTTCGAGAGTTTTTTGTCTATTGTTATTGTGAAGGTCTGCCCACACTGTGCTTAATCTACAGTCAGTATTGCAAACATCTTTGTCGATAGTTGTAGACGTGGTCAAGCTTAATGCCAAGAATGGCTGTCATTTGAAGTATCCTGGCCATGGTCTTCTTGCTTACTGCCAACGTCAACTCTTCATTACAATGATTTCAACATTTGTTGCATGGTGTGGTTTCATCCACCATTCTTGAGCATTTTCTTTCATTGTGCGGCTCTGCCTTTGATTGACCCTGCTTTGGCCACTCTTGTACTGCCCAGCTGCAATTGAGTTTTATGATTTCAATCTACTCTACCATCCTCAGATTATGGTTTCAGAGCAGCGATTAATGAGCATTTTGGTGGAGCAACAATCATTAGCATTGCCGCTAGTTTTCTTATTTGCCTTTGTAGTTCAGCTGGGCGTTTTGCTGTAATAGTTCTAAAGGGAATCTTCAACATGTTTTAAAGTTTCACACATGTTTTTCAGCCCTCCAATAGAGCTTGTCTGCCTTCATACAGCCTATTCAGCCTAACTTCCGCCTTTTACTGGCCTCTTTTTGCACGTTGATTTCAACAATTGTTCATCGTGGGCTTCAAAGCAACTGTTGGTCAACCCTTCCATGGACTCGGTGAACATCTTTGTTTAGCTACAATCTTCGCTAACCATTTATGGTTTATATTTGTGATAATTTATGTTTGCATTTTATGCTATATATCACAATTTTATCATTATTGTAAATGTTAACATTTATTTTTATGCCAAGAGGCATTCTATAGTCACAACAGGTTGGAAATGAGAGCACTCGTTTTCTGTGTAAATATATAGAAAAAAATAAAAAATAAAAAATAAAAACCAAAAAATAAATTGGAAAGGGTTGAAGGAAAAAGGTGGAGAAAATTATTAAAAAACTATGCAAGGTTCAAAAAAGAAAAATCACAAAAACCATCGAATAAAAGCTATGAAAAACACAAAAGACATGACACAACCTAGAGAAGATATCACTTGGCATACTATAGATATATATTTTTTAAATATAAATATACTAGTTAACATTAGTTGATGGCATTTATTGCCAACTTTTACTGTTAAGGTAAAAATATTTACACAAATTGTAATCATGCCATAAAACATGACCACTAGTGGACAGCAAAACCAACAATGACATGTTTTTTTGCCCAATGGAGATCACCAGGTGCTCTTTACTTGCTGAAGGAGGCAGTTTTTTTCAAATTGCTACAACTTTCAAACTGGCAGTGTCTATTGGTTTTTTAAAAATTTGTAGTCAATGGAAATGTGTTTCTATCCACTTCACTTCAGCAAAGTCAAAGTAAAATTTTTTGTCTTTTTTGATGGGATTTTAATCCCTGAACCTCATTGTAATTGCAAATTTCAATAGGGCATTACTTTCACCCATGACATTGAAATTTTGTGAATTTTTTTAAGTTGCTCAAAATTTTGCAAGGAATTCATTAGTGCAGGGAAAATTCAGTTTTAGATAGTCAATTTTAAAAAAATTATAAAAATCTCCATGTGTTATAAACGAATGATTTGGCTTCCAAACTTGCACAAGTTGTAATTTCTCTTGCATATCATTCTGGGAGGATTCTAAACCAGTCATATACTCATTTGGGGGGGGGGGGGGGGGTGTAAACTTTCTTTTTTGCTTTCATAGTGCTTAGAATTTGATCATGTCTCTCACACATAATCCCTTCCATTCAAGTATTCTCAATAAACCTCGTAACACATGGAAGATCAAATGTGGATATTGTGGGCTAAAATGACATACAACATAAGAATGTCATCATCATAAAATTGATGAACTATGACATCAAATTCTTCATACATATCAACTTTCTATTGGTTTTAATAAAGCACTTGTAGAAAAATCTAGTCTCACTAAGCATGCTTGTGAGACATCATCAGTTGAGTATGTACATTGTAGTCAAATGATTTACATTGAGATCACATCTCCACAATCATCACCTATTGCTGCATCTAAATATAGATTCGATATCTCCATGGCTTCTAGATATTCTCTACACCAAGATATGGTTATCGTCTTTCTAGATCCGCGACATTGGGATGCATATCTACCCAACATTTCATGTCTTCTCATAGAGTCCTGCATCACAGACTTGGGGGACATCATTGAGGACATTCATCTTATTTTTGATGAAAGCTTTGATGAATTTGCATTAACCTTGTCTTCTTCAGATATGATTGCTCTTACCTTGCCTACATCAGCTTCTATTGTGCCAGATCCTGCAGATATTTATGAGTCCACATTTTCAACTCTATCATCATGTATTTTGATATCCTCTGCAGTTGTATCAAATTCTTTTGGGTTTAGTTATCACCATACATGTATGGTCCCTGTACCTAAATCTCTACATTTGTCACACAATAGCATTGGCTTGGAGATCCTTGATCATCCTTTGAAGACATCATGGGTATCATCTGTGCCTTTAAATCATGTACAAAATTTAGAGACTTTCATACTTCTTGTATGTTCATGTTTGGAATGGGAAGATCACTTGCACACTTCTATGGTTCGATTTCTTCCTAAGGGGAGAAATGTTGTTCAACATTTGTGGATCAACTTCAACATCCACTCTCAGGAATCTACTAGCAATATAGGACGTAATTTGAGGGGAGGCTACATGGTTAGTTGTCTCATCTCAGTTTTGGGAGGATACATCTCATCTCATGGAGTTCTTTACTTGACACTTTCTGGGGGGTCACATCGACCTTCTCATTTTTTCTCTCCTATGGGGGGAATATCTATTTGTACAGTAGTGTAAGAAGTAGTCCTTGGAGAGTCATGTATAGTCCTCCTTCCATCTTTATTCTTCACTTATACAATTCTATTTGTATCATTTCTATTTTGGAGGAAAGTTTTTTCCCATAGGGTTTTCTTTCTTTCTCCACTTTATAAGAGATTTCTTTGTACATGGGTACCTAACATAGCCTGGTAGCTGGGACCCATCACCATCTTTGTATTCTCCCTAAGTTGCACTTAAGAGGGGGTGTTAGTGTAAATAGTGTCATTATCTAACTAGTTTAGATATCTCCTCTTTGAAGGTTTGACCTATTCACACATAGGCTTAAGTTTACTTAGTCTTTTAGGAGTTTGTCTCATTTCGACATGTGTACTCACACATGTAAGACACTTCTTTCCTTTTGACTTTCCACTTGCCCTCACACATGTCATGTGAGTTAGACAAGTGTTGAATGCATGTAGGGGTAGTCAATAGTTCAGTCCTACCTTACTACCTCCTCCTCCTTGCCTATTTATGCAAGGCTTCTCTTTATGTTTTATACACTCTCATTATATATGATAGATATATTATTGTGCTCCATTTTCACTTGTGAAAGGTTATTCAATTTGTGCTTATTGATCTTGGTTTCAACAACACAGAGCATTCTGCTTCCTTATATATTCCAATTGAGTATTGTTGGTGATGGCAAATGGCTTCCACTATGTAGTTAAGGGTCCACTTTCCTCGTATGGAGCTTTGGTCCCCATATGAAGTCCTAATCCAAGAATTGTAGTCCACAAGGAGTCATTGATGTTGCCAAGTAGGTGTTTCTTAATCATGAAATTCATAATGGTGCCAATGGTACTTGTTCCTCTCCCAAACCCAAGAGAACACCCACAAATATGGATGTTATATTAGAATTAATTTAATACTTGTGACTAGCTACTAGAAATTCTTGCCCAAGGGGTCATTGAATGGCATAAAATAAGAGACTAGATCACATTTTAAAGACCTTCTTTAGAAGTAGTTATGATATAATCCTTAAGAATGTCATTTGGTGTGTATTTCTTATTGTTGCACATATGCTACCTAAGGTTATCATTGATGTGGCTGTCATTGATGTCAACAGTCAGTTTGGAACACTCACTTTAGAATGTCATTGATATTATACTACAATGATGTGCTAGTAGTGGTGTTGTTGATGTTCATGGTTGGATGTCATGCCTTGATTAATGTAAAGTGAAGTTGTATTGAGCATATTTGTGTTCAGTAGAGATGATATCATAATGATATATTAAGATGGGAAATAGAAGCATTAAGATGAATGATGATATATTAAGATAGGAATTAGAAGCTATGTTGAGATTGAGAAGATGTTGCTGATGATTTGTAGCATGTAGTATGATCCTTCCTGTTGTTCCTAATGAAGTATGTGTTGATACAAGAAGACTTTGGTCTCTGGATGTTGGTGAAAGTTTCTGATGCATGAAGTTGCCTTGAAGACTAGTTGGTAGAATGCTCCACATTCCTCCACATTTGAAGATATCGTCATACAGTTTAGAAGTTAAGTTTAGTATGTTGTGAAGGTGTTATATCCAAGAGTTCAAGTCATTATACCTTTAGCAGTGAAAGTTACAAGTGACAGAGTTCCAGTCTATGCTCTAGTAGAGTAAAGTGATGATAAAGGCTTGTTGGAATGATCCGCATTCCTCCAAAAGTGAATATTTTTTCATACAATTTTGAGGACATGCTTAGAGATGTTTAATGCATACTTCTTTGTAGTATCAAGTGATTTAGTGGTCCACAAGATCAGTTTTCAAATCACAAAAGTGCTAAAAAAGGACTTTGAATGCCTAATTATTCTCAGGACACATATTTGAGTACTTGCACCAGTTGGAGATTGTACAGATTAGTTATATGAGTTTACATGGACATTCTACATGTCTCTATGTTTCTCAGGTTTGAAGCACATGCAAATCTTTTGTCTTTCTAGTACTACACAAAGTTTTCAAGTTAGTTTGTGAAAAGTTGTTTTTGTTGAGGCCGACTATGGAATTTTGATGATGTGTGCCACAAAGTTTTTGCCATGTGAAGTTCAAGGAGTGTTTGGAGATGTTGTGTGGTCATGCCATCTCATCTGGGAGAAGAATGAGTACCAGTTAATCATTCATGAGTACCACCAAGTTGTAATAACCAATGTGCTACAAGCTTCATGTTTTCTTGCATAAGGGTGACCTATTTCAATTATGTGAAGCATGTGGATGTTATTCCTTGAAGGATGTTGTTGTAAAGGATGTTTAGGACTAGGTTAAGCATGTGTTAGAATCTACAATTCATGTTTCTCTTCCTGGTGTTACGTGTAGTTCATGTTAGGGCTTTCCCTCTACATGTTTCATGTTGTGTGATCTCTGAATGACTTGTAAAATGTATTATTCTTGTTGTATCTAGCTAACTTGTAATGTAATCAATGTAATATCATGTATGTATTGTAAACCTAGTTGATCTAGGTGAGGTATGATTGTGAATATGAGGGTGTAAAGAGTAGAATATGAATATGTAATGCATTATGATGTGCGACTGAAGGAGAAAGAGTGAAAGCAATAAGGCCTATCTTGAATCCTAATTCATCTTGAAGACATTCTTAGATAGGAGGGAAGTGAAGAGTATGGCTAATAGATTGCCAAAGGTAGTGATCCAAAGGCAAAACTTCTTGAAGGCTGAAAGCAGTGAGTCAGTAAGTTGCAAAGAAGACTGTTGAAGAAAGTACAAAAGTTGTCAAAGAAGAGCACTCATCAAAACAAGAGTGTCAAAGTAGAAGTGTGATCATCAAAGGAGTGAGCTTCATTATCAGTTTCAAGCAGTAGAAGGACTATTATGCTATAATCATTTCCAATTTTATTCTCAGTTCAGGGAGTAGTTGCTTCCTTGGGTTGTAGCCCTAAAACAAAGTCAACAGGGAGTTGTAGCTTCCTTGGGAATGACCCAAAAAACCTTCTCCAGGAAGTAGTAGCTTCCTTGTGTTGTAGTCCTAAAATAAAGTTGTAATTTTTATAGCAGTGAGCTTCATATTTTGTGAGTTAATCCTCACTGTGGTTTTTCCCCTCTTAGGGTTTTCCACATACATCTGGTGTTATGTGTTGTGCATTACGTTGATCTTTTATGTTTCTATTAATTCTATAAAGTTTACATTTTAATCTATTCCGAAGAATTTGAGATTTGTTTGGATACTAATTCACCCCCTCTTATTATCCAAATGTGTTCAACAATTGGTATTAGAGCTAAGTTACTTAGAAGAAGATTAACCACTTGAGGAAGGTCCAAGATGGCTTATAATGGATCTCACAAGGCACCTATGTTTTATGGAACAAATTATTCCTTTTGGAAGCTAAGGATGGAAAACTATCTATCTTCTCTAGGGTTTGGTGTTTGGCAATCTGTCAAGAATGGTTACACTGTTCCTACTTCTTATCCTACAGATGTTGGTGAGATTAAGTTGTATGATAACATTTCCAAGGAAAAGATTTCTATCATGAGTGGGCTAGCTAATTCAGAACTTCAGAAGGTAATGAGTTGCAAATATGCTAAGGATGTCTAGGTGAAACATAACAACATTTCTGAAGGAGATAGTAAAGTGAAGCAAGCTAAGAAGCAAATCTTCAAGAGCAAATTTGAAACCATGAGGATGATAGATGAAGAAGACATTACTAGTTATATGCTTCGAGTGGATGAAGTAGTTAATGGGATCAGAGGTCTTGGTGGAGAAATAAAAGAAGATGAGATTGTGAAGAAGGTTTTAAGATCTCTCCCTAAATCTTACATTCATAAGGTATTATCTATTAATGAATCTAAGGACTTGGATGTCTATACAGTATATCAATTGTTTGGTGCTCTCATAGCCTTTGAAATGGGAGAATTTGACAAAGGTGGTCCAAAGAAGGAAGCATCATTTAAAATCAGTAAGAAGGTAGAAGATGAATCGATAGATCAAGATGATGACCTTGATGAGGTAGAGGCAAACTTTGTAAGAAGGTTGAAGAAGGGTACTAGAAAATACAATGGTAAGTTACCTTTCAAATGTTTCAATTGTGGGAAAATTGGTCATTTTGATTCTAAATGTCCTTTTAGAGATTCAAAATATAACAACAAAAGAGAGAAGTCCAAAAGAAGTCTGTCAAGGTAGATGAAGAAGCCAATGCTTGGGGTAATTAATAGTGATTTCTCTAACCACATAACTGGTGACAAGGAGAAGTCTATTATCCTTAAGAAATGGAATGGTAGAGCTATCAAGTTTGGTGGTGATGAGCCAACACAAATCTATGGAAAAGGTGCTATAACTATTGATGGGAAGAATAGGACTGAGGATGTCCTCTATGTCAAAGGCTAAAGAACAATCTTCTCAGTGTCAGTCACATGTGCAGTAAAGGATACAATCTTACTTTTTGTGCCAAAGGATGTGAAATCAAGAAGGCATGGTCTAGAAGACTAGTTAAAGAAGGTATTAAGACATATGGAGATATGTATCATCTAAAGGAAGTAAATCGAAGAACATGTTTATTGGCTCAATCTAGTGAGTGTTGGTTGTGGTACAAGTGAATGGGACACATCAACATTGATAATATGGTAATAATCAGCTCTATTCATGTGGTGAGAGATATGCCTAAGATAATCAAGCCTACAAACACATTATGCAAGGAATGTCAAATGGGAAAGAAGACAAAGATAAATCTCAAGAGCAAGGAGTATTCTTCTACAATACCTCTGGAGTTGATACACACTAACCTATGTGGCCCTACAAGAACAAAGAATCAACTAGGTGAAAAGTATTTCATGTTGCTTATTGATGACTACTCTAGAATGACTTGGGTTACTTTCTTAGGAGAAAAATCTGAAGCATTTGATAAGTTTAATATTTTCAAAGCAATAGTTGAGAATGAAATGGATGCTAAGATTAAATGCTTAAGATCTGATAGAGGAGGCAAGTTTACTTCAAATGAATTTGGAATTTTTTGTGAAGATCATGGTATTTAGAAACATTTGTCTACTCCTAGGACCCCTCAATAGAATGGGGTAGTGGAGAGATAGAATAGGATTGTGCAAGAGATGGCTAGGGCAATGTTGAAAGATGCAGATCTGTCTGATATGTACTAGAAGGAAGCAATTCACATTGTTTTCTATCTACTTAATAGAGTACAATTGAGGGTCAATAGAACTAATAATCCTTATGACCTATGGTATGGAAGACCTCCCACTGTCAGATACTTTAGGATCTTTGGTAGAAAATGCTACATCAGGAGAGATGAAGAAGACCTTGGAAAGTTTGATGCAAGGTGTGATGAAGGAATCTTTCTTGGTTACACAACCAAAAGCAAGGTCTATAGATGTTAAAACAAGAGATTGGGAAAGATGATTGAAAGCACAAATGTTAGGGTAGATGAAGACTTGTATCAGATCTCATAAGAGCTAGAGGTTTGTGGATATGATATACTTCCCTACATTGAAGAAGAAGAGGAGGAGAAAGAAGAGAAGGAACAAGAATTAGAGTAGATCCCTAAGACTCCACCAAAGTATGTTCAGAGGAATCATTCAGTAGATCAGATCATTGGGGATAAGAATGAAGGTGTGCAGACTAGGAGAATGTTTGTAAAAGCAAGTGAGCAAGTGCATTTGTGTTTACTATCAAAGGTAGAGCCCAAAACCTTTGTTGATGCTAGCATAGATGATGGATGGTTGAAGACAATGGAAGAAGAATTGAATTAGATAGAGAAGAATTAGGCATGGGAATTGGTTCCCAAACTAGCTGATAAAAACTTCATAGGAACAAAGTGGGTATAGAACAAACTAAATGAATATGGTGAATTTGTGAGGAACAAAGCAAGATTGGTGTGTAAGGGTTATTCACAAGTTGAAAGCATTGATTTTGAGGAGACTTTTTCTCTGATAGCCACGATGGAGGCAATCAAGATATTTTTTGCCCTTGCTACTCACAAGAATTTCAAGGTTTATCAAATGGATGTCAAGTCAACATTCTTGAATGGTAATCTAGAGGAAGAGGTCTACATTGAGCAACCGAATGGTTTTCATTTATTAGAAGATCTAGACATGGTGTGTAGACTCAAGAAAGGTTTGTATGGACTCAAGAAAGCTCCTAGAGCTTGGTATGCTTGGTTGGATAAATACTTACTTCAACAAGGCTTAAAGAAAGGTATCATAGATAGTAATCTTTACATTATGGAAAAGGGAGACATGATTTTTATAGTTGCAGTATATCTTGATGACATCATCTTTGGTGGATATGATAATATGTGTAAGAGGTTTGCAGAAGTGATGTAGAAAGGTTTTAATAGGTCTATGATTGGTGAGATCTATTTCTTCCTTGGGATTCAAATTGTTCAACTAGATGATGGTATCTTTACTTCTCAAGCTAAGTATGTTAGAGAGATGTTGAAGAAATTTGGTATGGAGGACTCCAAGCCAATAATTACTCCAATGGTTATAGGTTGTCACTTGAGAAAGAATGATGAGTCACCTAAGGTTGATTAGACTCTTTATAGATCCATGATTGGAGGTTTATTGTACTTGACATCTTCGAGACTTGATATTATGCATGTATTAGTGTATTTGCCAAATTTCAAGCTAATCCTAAGCAAACTCATGAGAAGGCAATAAAAATAATTTTAGATATTTGAGAGGAACTTCATATTATGGCTTATGGTATCCAAGAGATAATGAGTTTGATCTATGTGCTTACACTAATGCTGATTGGATTGGTTGTGTTATTGATAGAAGAAGTAAAAGTGGTGGTACTTTATTTTTAGGAAGCAAATTAGTTTCATGGCATAGTAGGAAACAAGATTCAGTATCTTTATCAACTATAAAGGTAGAGTATATTGCAACAGCAACCTGTTGTACACAAGTACTATGGATGAAGCAAACATTGAAAGATATAAAGGTACAATATGATGGGCCTATTCCTATTTTGTGTGATAATACTAGTGCTATCAATATTTCCAAGAATCTAGTGATGCATTCTAGAACCAAGCATATATCAATGAGGTATCACTTTTTGAGAGATAAGGTTGCAGATAAAGAAGTGAAGTTGGAATATGTTCCAACAAAGGATCAGATTGTAGATACTTTCACAAAGGCTCTTGCAAAGGATACTTTTGAGTATCTCCGATAGAAGTTAGGGGTAATTGCCCCTCCTTCTTGTTAGATGCATAGTTGGTGCATCTATCCAGGGGGAGCAATTCATGCTATATCCTTTTCCTGGACTGATGGTGTCTACCTCACAGGGGGAGCAGGTAGTGGTTTTTGCTGACAGGCGGAGAAGGTTGAAAAGGAGAGTTTTGTGACCCAAGGGGGAGAAGAAGTTGCCCTTTGTCCTTGATGTCAAAGGGGGAGAATGAGCAGGTGTGTGTTGCCATCAATGCCAAAGGGGGAAATTCTTGCACATATACTACCTAAGGTTATCATTGATGTCAACACTCAGTTTGGATTATCATTGATATACTACAATGTGCTGCTAGTAGTGGAGTTGTTGATGTTAATGGTTGGATGTTATACCTTGATTAATGTCAAGTAAAGTTGTATTGAGCATGTTTGTGGTCAACATAGATGATATTAAAATGATATATTAAGATGGGAATTAGAAGCATTAAGATGACTGATGATATATTAAGATGGGAGTTAGAAGCTATGCTAAGGTTGAGAAGATGTTGTTGATGATTTGTAGCATGTTGTATGATCCTTCCTATTGTTCCTAGGGAAGTATGTGTTGATACAAGAAGACTCTAGTCTCCAGATGTTGGTAAAGGTTTCTGATGTAGGAAGTTGCCTTGAAGACTAGTTGGTAGAATGCTTTGTATTCCTCTACATTTGAAGATATGGTCATGCGGTTAAAAATTTAAGTTCAATATATTGTGAATGTGTTATATCCAAGATTTCAAGTCATTATACCTTTAGTAGTGAATTTTACAAGTGACAAAGTTTCGGTCTATGCTCTAGTAGAGTAAAGTGATGATGAAGGCTTGTTGGAATGCTCTGCATCCCTCTAGAAGTTAATATTTGTTCATACAATTTTGAGGACATGCTTAGAGATGTTTAATGCATGCTTCTTTGCAATATCAAGTGATTTAGTGGTCTGCATGCTTAGTTTTCAAATGACAGAAGTGCTACATATGACTCCAGATGCCTAATTGTTCTCAAGACACATATTTAAGTACTTGTGCCAGTTGGAGATTGTACATATTAGTTATATGAGTTTATGTGGATATTCTACATGTCTCTATGTTTCTCAAGTTTGAAGCACATGCAAATCTTTCATGTTTCTAGTACTTGACAAAGTTTTCAAGTCAATTTGTGAAAAGTTGTTGAGGCTGACTCAGGAATGTTGATGATGCGCACCACAAAGTTGTTGTTGTGTGGATTTCAAGGAGTGTTTGGAGATGTTGTGTGGGTCATGTTGACTCATCTGGGAGAAGAACAAGTATTGGTTATTCATTCATGAGTACCACCAAGTTGTAATGACCAATGTACTACAAGCTTCATGTTTTCTTGCATAAGGACAACCTATTTCAATTGTGTGAAGCCTTTGGATGTTATTTCTTGAAGGATGTTGTTGCACGAAGTATGTTTAGGACCAAGTTAAGCATGTACTGGAATCCACAAGGCATGTTTTTCTTTGTGGTGTTGTGTGTAGTTCATGTTAATTCTTGCCCTCTACATGTTTCATGTTGTGTGATCTCTAGCCGACTTGTAAAATGTAATATTCTTGTTGTCTCTGTCTGACTTGTATTGTAATCAATGTAATATCATGTATATAGTGTAAGCCTAGTTGATCTAGGAGAGGTATGATTGCAAATATGAGGGCGTGAAGAGAAGAATATGATTATGTAATGCATTATGATGTGTGACTGAAGGAGAAAGAGTAGAAGCAATAAGGCCTACCCTGATTCATCTTGAAGACATTTTTCAGACAAGAGGGAAGTGAAGGGTGTTCCTAACTAATTTTCAAAGGTAGTGAGCCAAAGGCAAAACTTCTTGAATGATGAAAGAAATGAGTCAATAAGTTGTAGAGAAGACTATTGAAGAAAGTACAAAAGTTGTCAAAGCAAAAGAGCAATCATCAAAAGAGGAGTGTAAAAGTGGAAGTGCAATCATCAAAAGTGTGATCTTCATTGTTAGTTTTAGACAGTAGAAGGACTATTATGATGTAATCATTTCTAAGTTTGTTCTCAGTTTAGGGAGTAGTTTCTTCCTTGGGTTGTATCCCTAAAATAAAGTCAATAGAGAGTTGTAGCTTCCTTGGGAGTGACCCTAAAAACCTTTTTCAACGAGTAGTAGCTTCCTTGGGTTGTAGCCCTAAAATAAAGTTGTAATTTTTATAGTAGTGAGCTTCATATATTGTGAGTTAATCCTCACTATGGTTTTTCCCCTTTTGGGGTTTTCCAGGTGTGATATGAAAATTTTGGATAAATAAAAATGATAACACAATGAAAATCTATTACCTCAATCCAAATCTTCAATACCTCAAATAGATAGATAAAAGATAGATGGATGCATGCAAAATAAATTGATTGATTGATTTGATATGTTGGTTGCTCAATTCCACAGCATAACAATAAGATGAAGATGATAGATGGAAAATAGATGAGAAGATAGTGGATGATAGATTGAGGAGAGAATTCGGTAGCCTAAGGATGCATGAAAAATGGATGATCAAATGGCTTGTGAGGAGGTTGATTTATAGGCAAGGGTTGGTTTGAATGGATGGCTAGGATCGAAAGGCTAAATGAATGATGTGGACGGCTAGGATTGATTAGTTATTCTTACTCTTCAAGGGATTTGTAGTCATGTGACAAGTGTACAAAGGATGATAAAGCTCATGTGTGATCATGTACACACAAATGATATTAAATAAAAGTTGTACTACCACACATGATTTAATTGAGAGGTGGACAAGTGTTGGTATGTGGTGCGAGGTGAGGACCTAATTCAAATATTTTATCTGAATTAGTTGGGATATGTGAGGGAAATTAATTAAATAAATAGGATTTATTTAATTAATTGGCTAAGTGATTAGGATGGGATGGGATTATGATGGGAAATTTATTTAATTAATTGGATAATGGGTAAGTGGGATTAAGAGTGGGATTAGGAAAAAATGTTACATGATGTCTAAGTAATGTTTTGACTAGGTGTTGCAAGACATGGACAAATTTGGGGACATTTTTGGGTGTCTACATTTTGCCCCTCTTTGAGATGATGTTCAAGAAGATGAGATTTGTGTCGAGTAACATCATTTCAAAGAAGCTAAGGTATGGATAGAGGAAAAGGATGGATAGGATGATGGAAAGAAAGATAGGATGAGGATGATGTAAGGATAGGATGATAATGATGAAAAGATAAGATGATGATGAAATGGATATGGTGAGGATGCCCCCTCAAGAGGATAGGTGGGTTGGACAGACACGTGTAGGCTCTCCAAATGAAATGGATTAGGTAAGGAAGATAAGGGGAATGGATAGAAGAAATGAAGGATACATTATGTTGCAATGAAGGTGAGCAACCATGGTGTTTGATATAGCACTACACATTATGCACCAAGGTATAAGGACCAAGGTGACGATGTGTCTTGTGCCCTAGTGTAATAATACCTTATCTAGCATATGAGGAAGAAAACTTAGAGCATTAAAGTCCTAATGCACAAAAGGTATGATATGACCTTAGATGCAAAGGATAATGCAAAAGGCTATTCCAACATACACAAGATATGAATATTAGCTAGAAAGATACGGATTTGATTCAAATGCAAGATAAAAAGATAGCACACACAAGAAAGCAAGCAAGCATGCACAAATGATTCAAAAACAAACAAGGTATTGCCCCTGTCAAGTTGTAAACCAATGATTAATTGATTGATTGATGATGATAGTGATAATATTGATGATAGTTGATAGTGTTGTCATGGTGGGGGATGATGTATCCCTAGATCAACACAAGGATGTGGGAATGATATATCCCATTGATTATGATGATTAATTGATTGATTGATTGATTTGGTTTACGACAAGATTAGGATCAAGACCATTGGTCACGATTGAATAATTTGACAAGATTGATTAACTTGATTGGTATGGATTAAGGATTGACTTGCATTTGGATTATTGTTTGAAATTTTTATTTGATAAGGATGATTTGAAGAATTGGAAGAATTGATTTAATTGATTGAATTGGATGAAGAAATGATTTGATTTGAAGAATGAATGTGATTAATTGGAAGAAGATGATTGAAGGATTGATTGATGAGATGATTGAATTGATTTGAAGAATTGGTTTGATTTGATGATTTGATTGAATTTGTTTTGATGGATTTGATGTGAGGGATTGTATTGCTTGGATTTTTGTTGGATATTTAATTTTTTTGTATTTTTGAAATATTTGAATGTCAATTGATTTATAATTTGGGTAGCCTTTGTGCTACATACCAATGACAAGGGAAGGAGCCAAGTCTACGTGCAAGGAGGTAGGATGGATGGGTGGATAAAATGATGGGTGATAGGATGTAAGATCGAAGGCTCATGATAAATGGATGGAATAGAAGACTCGTGATAAATGGATGGATAAAAGGATAGGCCATAGAATGGAAAGCTCATGATAGATGGATGGGTTGGAAGACTCATGATAAATAGGTAGAAAAAAGGATAAGCCCTAATGGAATGGAAAGCTCATGATAAATGGATAGATACAAGGATAGACTATAATAGATGGATGTATGCCTCATAATGGAGATAGAATGTGATCTCCAAAGGCTATGTCATATAGGAATAACATGCCCCATTCTAGGTTTAATTCTTAGGATTTTACATGACAAATATTATGATGAAAGAATGACATGATGGATTTTACATGACAAGGCTTTGTTGCAAGTATGAGGTGAACCAGTGTTGTCATTGATGTCAACATACTCATATTACATTGACAAGAAGGATTGGATGAGCTGTGTGTTGTGGATATTGAGAAAATTACCCTCAGTCAAGAACAGTGAAGAACAGTGATGAGAAGAAGGCAAATATATTGGATAGGTTGAGAACCGGAGGATGCGGATTAAAGGGTTTGCAGATATGAGTCTTGAGATGCTTCAGTCAAGGTTTTAGAGGTCCGCATGAAGACCTGAAGAAGTTATGGCTGTCTGTGTGGAACCGGTTCCGGCAAGTGCTTAGAGGTGACAGAGGATCACAGAAAGGTCCGGTGAGGTCCGGAATTGTACAATCCTAATCTGCGGATTGGAAAGAGTGTTTGGGATGTCCTTGTGATGTGCCATCTCGAGTTGTGTATGATTTGGAGGTCCGGAAGTACCTCTTGCATTATGACAGTGGCGACAGACTGTGTTCTTGAAGTTCCGGATAAGGAGGATAAGAGATTTCAGTAAGTAAAGGAAATGCGGACGTACCTGGTCATTTAGACAGGCTTGTGAAGGTTCTTGGATCATGTTGAGGTTGTGTTATTGGTCCGCATTGATAATGTATGATTTGAAGGTCCAGAAGTACCTTCTACAGTGGCGACAGACTGTGTTCTTGAAGTTCTGGATCAGGAAGACAAGAGATTCCAGCAAGAAAAGGAAGTGCGGATGTATCCAGACATTCAGGCAGGCTTGTGAAGTTTTCTGGATCGTGTTGAGGTTGTGTTGTTGATCCGCATTGATAGTAGAGCCTGGAATTGAAGTTATTCTTCCGGATGAAGTTCTTGCTCTGTTTAGCCGACCGGATGAGTTGTTCATCCTGCGAATGTTCTTGTGGTGGCCGACCGGATGTGTTATTCATCTTGCGGATACTCTTATGATTGTTTGCCGACTTAGATGTTTGTTCCTAAGTCGATGTCTTGTATAAATAACGGTCTGTGAGTTCATTTCGAGGTGTGGTGTGTGTGGATGAGTGTGGCATAGCAAAGACAAGTGCGAAAGGCAGAGCAGAGGTTTTTGGGCTTAATTGGAACTGATCCGGACATGGTAGAGATGTCATTCTCTAGTTCAAGACTGTGATTTTTATCACTTTGTAGACAGTGTGTCTCCTTGTAGGCAGTGGGCCTCTTTGTGAGCAGTGTGCTCGGGCAGTGAGCCCTAATTGGCATGTGTCATTCATTCTTCTTTATTCTTCTAACAGAGAATAATTCTTGGGTTAATCACCCCGTGGTTTTTCCCTTAACTGGGTTTTCCACGTCAAAATCTTGGTGTTCAATGTGTTGATGCTTATCTGCTCTTGTGTTTATGTATTATGCTTTCATGGATGATTAATTGACATGCTGCTAACTAACAACAAAGAATCAAGTGTTTAAAAGAACAAGAAGTTTTATACAACTGATTCACCCCCCCTCTCAGTTGTATGCCCTAGATCCAACAATTGGTATCAGAGCCAAGTTCCTCTGAAAGGAGCTTAACCGCTTGAGGAGATCCAGGATGTCGTCATACAAGAAGGATAGTCCGAAGTTCGATGGAACCAACTTCACTCTCTGGAAAGGTCGCATGAAGTGTCACTTGGAATGTATGGGAAAAGCATACTTGGCTATGATTTCAAAACCATATGTACCTCCACAAGGTGGTCCGACAACTCTGAATGAAATCACAGAAGCTGAAAACAATCTGCGGACCAAGGAAGCTCTTCTAAGCGCATTAAATGACTCAGATCTCTCGAATGTTATTGACCTACCAACTGCATATGAGATCCTGACTAAACTAGAACTTCTGTATGAAGGAGATGAGTTTGTCAAAAGTGCAAGGTTGCAAAGTCTGAAAGGGAAATTTGAAAGATTGAAAATGAGAGATGATGAAAACATCACTACCTTTATGCCAAGAGTGAATGAACTGGTATGTGGAATCAGAAATGCTGGTGGAACTTTAGATGAAAATGAGATTGTCTACAAAATCCTAAGATCCCTTCCTGCTGCCTACAAAATCAAGGTTGCTGCCATTGATGAATTCAGAGCCCACACAACTGTCACAAGAGAACAACTGGCTGGCAAACTAGCTGCATTTGAAATGACCGAGTTTGGAGATGATCCTCCCAAGACTGAATCTGCTTTCAAAGCCAGTGCCTATGTGAAAGGCAAACAGAGATTTGATCCGGGAGAAAACTCTTCAAGGAAAATGTCATGGTATGATCAAGCAAGAAGAGACATGGAAGAAGAAGAAGCAGAAACAGCTCAACTTGAAGCCCTCATTGCAAAGAGACTGCCAAGAGGATCCGGTAAGTATGAAGGAAAACTACCCTTTAAGTGTTTCAACTGCAATAAGATTGGTCATTTTGCTTCAAGATGTCCGGAAAGATCTGCAAGGTCTAATACTAACAGACAAAGGTTTCAAAAGAATCGCTATTATGTTCATGAAGAAGATGACAATGAAGGAGTAACAGATGATGAATCAGAACTAGGAAGCAAATCCGGAAATGAGTGGGTGTTTATTGCCATCAAGGAAGAAGATTCAATACTCTCTGAATCTGTCAATCACAAAGTTGTTGAAAAAGCTTTGGCTGCTCAAGTGGAAGAAAAGGATGATTGGGTTATTGACAGTGGATGTTCTCACCATATGACTGGTGACAAGAATAAGTTCTTGAATTTGGAAAGGTATGAAGGAGGAATGGTAAAGTTTGGTGACAATTCTGCTGGCAGAATCAGAGGCAGGGGAACTATTTCCTTTGATGGAAAGAGCAAAACAGGTAACGTACTGTATGTTGAAGGATTGAAGCACAATCTTCTTAGTGTTGGTCAGTTAGTGGACAAAGGCTATGATCTCCGGTTCAAAAATGGAAAATGCAGAATCTTTACAAGCTCCGGAACTGAGATTGCATCCGGTACTCAGACAAAAGGTAATATCTTTCATCTGGTTGGTTCAAATAAAAGTTGTTTGTTTGCTCAAATTGATCAGAGTTGGTTATGGCATAGAAGAATGTGCCATGTAAATTTTGATAACATCATCAAGATAAGTAATACTCAGGCTGTAAGAGATCTTCCAAAATTGATGAAACCTACAAATAGTTTGTGCAAAGAATGTCAGCTAGGTAAACAAAGCAGAGTCTCTTTCAAAAGCAAAGATCAGTCTTCTACCGGATTGTTGGAATTAGTACATACTGATCTCTGTGGTCCGACAAGAATCAAGAGTCTGCAAGGTGATAGATATTTCATGTTGTTAATTGATGATCATTCCCAGATGATGTGGGTTACCTTTCTAAAAGAAAAATCAGAAGCATTTGAGAAGTTCAAGATCTTCAAAGCTATGGTAGAGAATCAAACCGGATTGAAACTAAAGTGTCTAAGGTTTGATAGAGGTGGTGAATTTACATCTGGTGAGTTCATTGACTTTTGTGAGAAGTAGGGTATAAGGAGACAGTTGTCTGCTCCTAGGACTCCACAGCAGAATGGAGTAGTTGAGAGAAAGAACCAGACCATCCAGGAAGCTGCCAGGACAATGATGTTGGAAGCAAATGTTCCTCAAATGTTTTGGAAGGAAGCTATCAGCACTGCAGTCTACACTCTCAATCGAGTTCAAATCAGAAACAATACCGGTAAGACCCCCTATGAACTCTGGTTTGGCATCACTCCTACTGTGAAATATTTCAGAGTATTTGGTAGCAAGTGTTATATTAAAAGAGATGAAGATCTAGGAAAGTTTGATGCTAGAAGTGATGAAGGAATTTTCTTGGGTTACTCCACTCAAAGCAAAGCATACCGGTGTTACAATAAGAGATTGAGGAAGATGATAGAAAGCACCAATGTGAAAGTTGATGAAGGAATTGAGAAGCCTTCAAGATTTTATGAGTTTGATGAAGATGACCAAGACAGTGTTCAAGGACCTCAATCCTCTCTGGTGAGACAGAGTCAGCCTGATTCGGTAAATCAGGAAGAAGAGATAGGTTTGAATGAGCCTGATCAAGAAACAGCAGTGCAGGATACTCCCAAAATTGCAAGGTATGTAAGACTGAACCACTCTGAAGATTAGATCATAGGTGACAGAAGCAAAGGTGTACAAACTAGAAGGAATGTTGCTCAAAATCAGGATGAATGTTGTCTGATTTCAAAGATTGAACCTAAAACAATAAATGAAGCCTGCAATGATGAAAACTGGACCAAAGCAATGGAAGATGAATTAATGCAAATTGAGAAAAATCATACTTGGGATCTTGTTCCCAGACCTAGAGACAGGAATGTAATTGGAACCAAGTGGGTCTTCCGGAACAAACTAAATGAAGCTGGTGAAGTAATTAGAAACAAAGCTAGATTGGTCTGCAAAGGCTACTCTCAAATAGAAGGAATTGACTTTGAAGAGACTTTTGCTCCGGTGGCAAGAATTGAAGCAGTCAGATTACTTCTTGCATTTGCTGCCTTCAAAGACTTCAAGGTATATCAGATGGATGTCAAGTCTGCCTTCCTAAATGGTGATCTGGAAGAAGAAGTCTACATTGAACAACCGGATGGATTTCAATTGTCTGATAATGATGATATGGTCTGCAAGTTGAAGAAAGCTTTATATGGATTGAAGCAAGCCCCAAGAGCATGGTATAAAAGGTTGGATAAGCATCTTATGCAGATTGGATTCAACAAAGGTACTGCTGACAGTAACTTATATTTCAAAATTGATCATGAAAACATTTTGATTGTTGAAGTGTTTGTGGATGATATCATTTTTGGAGGAAGAGATAGTATGTGCAAAACTTTTGCAAATCAGATGAAAAGTGAGTTTGAAATGTCTATGCTTGGTGAAATGAATTTCTTCTTGGGTCTGCAAATTACTCAAACAAAAGAAGGGATCTTCATTTCTCAGACCAAATATGTGAAAGAATTGTTAAGGAAATTTGGTATGGAAGACTCAAAGCCTATGAACACTCCTATGGCAACCGGATGTAAGTTAAGCAAAGATGATGATTCTCCAAAGGCAGATCAGACAAAGTATAGATCAATGATTGGTGGATTGTTGTATCTCACTCAAACTAGACCAGATATAATGCAGGTTGTTGGTCTTGTGGCAAGATTCCAGGCTGATCCTAGAGAATCTCATGTTATGGCAATCAAAAGAATTTTTAGGTACTTGAAAGGAACAGTTGAGTATGGTCTATGGTACCCTAGAGATCCGGATTTCTCTCTTCATGCTTACACAGATGCAGATTGGGCAGGAGATGTGGATGACCAGAAGAGCACTAGTGGTGGAGCATTCTTTTTGGGGAAGAGATTGGTTTCTTGGCTAAGCAAGAAACAAGATGCAATATCTCTGTCTACAACTGAAGCAGAATACATTGCAGCAGCAGGTAGTTGCACTCAAATCTTATGGATGAAGCAGATGCTAAGAGACATCAAAGTTGAATATGAGGAGCCTATCACAATTTTCTGTGATAATTCAAGTGCAATTAATATTTCTAAGAATCCGGTATTGCATTCTAAGACTAAGCACATATCTATCAAATTTCACTTTTTGAGAGAACAAGTAAACAAGGAAGAAGTCAGATTGGAGTATGTTCCCTCCAAGGATCAGATTGCAGATATCTTTACAAAACCTCTTCCCAAGGACTTTTTTGAATATCTCCGGGAGAAGTTAGGGGTCATGGCCCCTCCGGTGATGAACTAAGCTGCACTGATGTGCATCAGTCCGGTGGATATCATAGTCATATCTTGTGATCCGGATTGATGATGGGGAGCTGCTACTAAGGGGGAGCAGCTGGTATGATTCTGATGTATTAGAATTGCAAGTATGAGCCCTTTGCCATTGATGTCAAAGGGGGAGAGAAGACATATGAAAAACAAGTGGTTAATGATCAAAGGGGGAGCAGTAAAGGAAGAGAAGACATGTAAAAAGTTGTTGTTGATAGGGGGAGCTGTGACAGAAAGGAGAAGTTCTTGTCTTGATGGTTTTTCACATCATATGTTGCCATCAATGACAAAGGGGGAGATTGTTGCAAGTATGAGGTGAACCAGTGTTGTCATTGATGTCAACATACTCATATTACATTGACAAGAAGGATTGGATGAGCTGTGTGTTGAGGATATTGAGAAAATTACCCTCAGTCAGGAACAGTGAAGAACAGTGATGAGAAGAAGGCAAATATATTGGATAGGTTGAGAACCGGAGGATGCGGATTAAAGGGTTTGCAGATATGAGTCTTGAGATGCTTCAGTCAAGGTTTTAGAGGTCCGTATGAAGACCTGAAGAAGTTATGGCTGTCTGTGTGGAACCGGTTCTGGCAAGTGCTTAGAGGTGACAGAGGATCACAGAAAGGTCCGGTGAGGTCCGGAATTGTACAATCCTAATCTGTGGATTGGAAAGAGTGTTTGGGATGTCCTTGTGATGTGCCATCTCGAGTTGTGTATGATTTGGAGGTCTGGAAGTACCTCTTGCATTATGACAGTGGCGACAGACTGTGTTCTTGAAGTTCCGGATAAGGAGGATAAGAGATTTCAGTAAGTAAAGGAAATGCGGACGTACCTGGTCATTCAGACAGGCTTGTGAAGGTTCTTGGATCATGTTGAGGTTGTGTTATTGGTCCGCATTGATAATGTATGATTTGAAGGTCCGGAAGTACCTTCTACAGTGGCGACAGACTGTGTTCTTGAAGTTCCGGATCAGGAAGACAAGAGATTCCAGCAAGAAAAGGAAGTACGGATGTATCCGGACATTCAGGCAGGCTTGTGAAGTTTTCTGGATCGTGTTGAGGTTGTGTTGTTGATCCGCATTGATAGTAGAGCCTGGAATTGAAGTTATTCTTCCGGATGAAGTTCTTGCTCTGTTTAGCCGACCGGATGAGTTGTTCATCCTGCGAATGTTCTTGTGGTGGCCGACCGGATGTGTTATTCATCTTGCGGATACTCTTATGATTGTTTGCCGACTTAGATGTTTGTTCCTAAGTCGATGTCTTGTATAAATAACGGTCTGTGAGTTCATTTCGAGGTGTGGTGTGTGTGGATGAGTGTGGCATAGCAAAGACAAGTGCGAAAGGCAGAGTAGAGGTTTTTGGGCTTAATTGGAACTGATCCGGACATGGTAGAGATGTCATTCTCCAGTTCAAGACTGTGATTTTTATCACTTTGTAGACAGTGTGTCTCCTTGTAGGCAGTGGGCCTCTTTGTGAGCAGTGTGCTCGGGCAGTGAGCCCTAATTGGCATGTGCCATTCATTCTTCTTTATTCTTCTAACAGAGAATAATTCTTGGGTTAATCACCCCATGGTTTTTCCCTTAACCGGGTTTTCCACGTCAAAATCTTGGTGTTCAATGTGTTGATGCTTATCTGCTCTTGTGTTTATGTATTATGCTTTCATGGATGATTAATTGACATGCTGCTAACTAACAACAAAGAATCAAGTGTTTAAAAGAACAAGAAGTTTTATACAACTGATTCACCCCCCCCTCTCAGTTGTATGCCCTAGATCCAACAGGCTTATGACAATAGGATAATGACGATAAAATTGGATGGAAAGGATGAGATATGTCAAAAGATATCCAAAGCATGTTTCAACATTTTGCCCCCATATCTTTATCAAGATCAAAGGAAGAAGGGACGATGGATGGAGGATTATAACATGTATGCGGGATAATGGATAAGGATGGTAGTATAGGATAGTAATGGTATGATGGGATAATTAGTTTGGATGAGACAATGTGCCCCCAAGTGTAAGTGACATAGAAGATTAACCTGCACATGACACCTATTTGCAGGGTTTTCATCATGGTACTTATCCAAGGTGCCTGTTTACTAGGTTTTCACCATTCGACGAAAGGATTTCTCTTTACTTTTTTTATTTTTCTTTTTTTTTCTTTTTTGTTTTTTTTGATAGGATAGTATGACTATTACACATGGCACCTGTGAGTAGGTTTTCACCATGGTAATGGATAGGAGAGACTCAAGTGTTGAGTTCCATGAAAAGTGATAGTGTCCCATTAGAGAGGGATGTCATCGCATGGACCATGTCAAGTGTGCTCATAGATGTTGGTAGAAGATTTCATGAAAGGGAGATGAAGTAGGTGGATAGTGGATTATGAAATGGATTATGGAGGGAAGGATAGTGGATTATGACATGGATTATGAAAGGAAGGATAGTGGATTTTGATGTGGATTATACAAGGAAGGATAGTGGATCTTGATGTGGATTATGGAGGCAAAGTAGTGGATTATGGAGGACTTATGCAAAAGCATGGACCATAGGGATAGGATAATGAGGGAGACATGTAGGATAGTGGATGAAAGGTGGAGAGATGGAGGTATGTGGGAATGTTGTGGAATGGAAGGGAACCATGACCAATAGTTGCACACACTGTGTTAAATATTGAAGCTTTTGATTGGAAGATGGTGTAGGAAGCAATGGCAATGTTTTCTTAGGAGATGGGTGATGTAATAATTTAGGAACCCACATAGACTTAGGATTTTTATCATTTTTGCTTTTCTTGTGGGATGAAGGAATTTGAAATTTTTGAATGGAATGGAAATTTTGGGATTTATGAGAGGTAGAATAGGATGCCTCATTTGACTTGCTTGCTTTGTGCTTAGGGGCCCAAACCATTTTAGTTTTGGATT
Organism: Cunninghamia lanceolata; assembly: GCA_027924645.1. Lineage (NCBI taxonomy): Eukaryota > Viridiplantae > Streptophyta > Pinopsida > Cupressales > Cupressaceae > Cunninghamia > Cunninghamia lanceolata. The sequence continues at coordinate 4,084,763 of BSBN01000771.1, forward strand.
CTTGTTTTGGAGGTATGGGCTTGGATAGCTTTTTGAATAAACTTGGCTTTGATTCTTTGCATTGATGTCCTAAGGTATGAGGACCCTTAGGATTTTTGACTTTATAGGTAGAGGCATCCAAATTTTTATTTATGAATCCCATGGGTTTGGTGGAATGAGTGGAAGCTTCATGTTTAGACAATGTGTGCATTTGTTGGTCATGATGAGGATTTTGAGGGTACTTATAGATAAGTGGATAATTAGGCATTGGTAGCAATGGTGGTAGAATGGATAGAGGGATGTTAGGAGTTGGAAGAAGTAGAGGTAAATTGGATGGTGGAAAGTGTATGGTCACATTCTTTTGACATTTATATGATGGTGGAGGTGGAATGACAACATATGTTTTGGGGGTATGATAGGATTTATGATGGAAAGTGGTGGACTTTGGATGCATGGAGGAATTACCAACATCTTTAGATTGTTTACCTTGGGGTATGTATCCAAGGCCATATGAGCATGGAGGGACCTTGACATGGATTGGCTCCAAAATACCTTGTTCATAAAGGCCTAAGCCTTTACCTTGGTAATTCATGTTTTGGAGGATGCGATGGACTATGGGACTAGGTGTGGTTTAAACACTATACTTGAGTTCATTATTGGATGGAGAAGGTGAAGTGGAGGACAAAGGTTGTTGTTGTCCTAAGGAAGAACATTCATGGATGAAAGTGGATAGACCAATGGGATATGATGGTTTGAAATGGGGTCAATGGTGGATATGGATGGATCATTAGGATCTTGATTATCATAATGCTCAATAAGATCCAAATCATTGATTTGATCTTCTATGCTTGCTTGGGGGACAAGTGTCTCATCATGATGAGTGGAAGCTTGCTCATTAGGGCTAGATGGAGGATGGATAGCTGTAGTTTGGATATCTTGCTCATGGATGGGAGTAGTTATGAGACTATGGATAGGATCAAGGTGCTCATGGATAGCTTCTTCATAGGTATCATCTTGATCATAAAGAAGGTAAATGTTATGGATAGGTTGGATTTGGATGGCTTGCTCATGGATAGGTATAGGATCAAGCTACTCATAGATAGCTTTGTCATAGGTAATATCATCTTGATCATGGAAAATATAAATGTTATGGATAGGTTGGATGGAAGGAATTTGATCTTGATTAGAACAGGGGCCTAATATTTTGATATTCTTAGAATTATACTCTTGACATAGGTCTTGGGTTGATTGAATGGAAGTGGATGACTCTTGGATAGGCTCTTGAGGGTTATCAACATGAAGGCATGATGACTCTTGACTTGGACTCATGGGAGGTTGTTCAATAGGCTCAAGGTGTTGTGGACCACATGAGAGACTTGGAAGACTACACATGACATTGGAGGGCTCTTGAAGAGAATCAAGGATAGGTGGACTATGTGAAGGAGTTGTAGCATTGGACATGACCTTTGGGAGTTATTTGATATGCTCAACAATGGGTGTTTGACATCGGGGTGTTCTATCCCTTTCTAGTAGCCAATGGATCACATCCTTTGCAAGTGTATGGGTGAAGGGACAATATAATGGATGGATAATAAGGGTAGATGGTGTTGTAGGCTTAGGATTAGGACTTGTGGGATGGATAATGGGATTAGATGGGCTAGGACTTGGGCTAGATGGAAGGATAATGGGATTAGATGGATAATCTTCTAGGTTCTTGACCAATCTTTTAAATTTTTTACAAGTGGATATGACATGGCCCTTACACCTATGGTATGCATAATATTCATCATCTTTATACCAAAGGGGTTTAAAGTACATTTCTTCAAAGGGTTCTATCAGTGGTAACTCAATCAAGTTTCTTGGACCAATTGTTTCAAAAGTATCTCCATGGAATCTTTTAATGAAGGATTAAGGGAACATGGGGATGAAGGTGATGGAGGTTGATGGACCAATGGACTAGGATTGGGATCACATGAAGGTGTTAAGATAGGACTAGTAGGCTCATGTGTTGGCATTTGGGTGGATGGTGGAGGTGACTCATAGGATGCATTGGCTAGCTTGGTATCTCCCTCGTCAAAGGTAGTTAGGTCTTGCATAGGATAACTTGGGCTTTGATTTATGTACAAGGGGCCACTTGGACTTGGATGTGCTTCTTGTAAAGGTGGAATTAGCTCTATCAAAGGTGCTTCTTGTGAGGACACTTGGTTTCCTTGTGGATGGGTTTGGTGGTGTGTTGGAATGTTAGAATGAGGAATTGGATAAGCTTTGGGTGGATGTTGATGTTGCATAGGTTGATGTGGCATTGACTTGGTAGGTGAATGGATTGGCTTGGTGTGAAGTTGAGGGGGATGACACATAGGATTGAGGTAGAATTTGTTGATGTTGGGATGATGTTTAGACATGTTGTTGTGATATGACTTGTTGATGTTGGTGAATGTGTTGATGTGATGATGATGGAAGGGTTGCATAGGACAATAATTGTTGTGATATGGATTGATATGGATAAGGGTTGACATTGGGAAAGGTGTGATAGGTTGATGAAGGGGTGATGTGACATGTGGATGGATGGATAAGGTTGATATGATGATATAGGTGACACATAAGAATGATGTAGAAGTTGATGTGGTGATTGGATTTGATGTTGTGTTTTTTAGGTTTGACAAGTGACCACAAGGTGTTGGGCTTGTGCTATAAGATTTTGTATTTGAGGTGATTGGCTTGTTTGAAGTTGTAATTATTGGATGATGCCTTGGATCCTTTGTATATTTTGTTGGTCTAAAGGTTGTGGTGTTTGATAAAGTGCTTGGAGAAGGTCTTGGAAGTTGGGTACTATGTCTTCTAATATTGTCATGTTGTCACACAAGTGTTTAAGTCTTAAGACCTTTTTTGGCAAGTGCTTGATTATGATTTAGATGATAATGTGGATGATTTGGATAAGATAAGATGATGATCAATTAGATGATTAGGATGAAGGTGATTTGGATGGAATGTGTTAGATGATGTGTAATGATTAGGAATATGTTTGGGTGTGACTAGGATATGTTTAGGATGAAATTGATTTGGATATGATTTGGATATGATTAGGATATGATGTGGAATGACAAGATTGGATGATGTGGATGAAATTGAGTTGAATATGTGTAGGATGACTTGTTTATGTGTTTGGTGTTTATAGCTTTATTTGAAAATATTCAAACAAATGATTATGCATGTACACACATGAATCACTCACGCAAGACACATAAGCAAGTTTTGTTAGATTCAAGGCAGACAACTGAGAGGGGGGATGAATCAGTTGTCCAAAACTTTCCTCTTATTAAACACTTGCATTCACTTAGCGGTATAACAATAAATCAATCAAGAAACATAATGCATTTAATCAAGAGCAGAAACACATCAAAACATGAGACACCAAGATTTTAACGTGAAAAACTTGGTTAAGGGGAAAACCACGGGGTGACTAACCCAAGATTGTATTCTCTGTTAGAAGAATAGAAAGAATAAAATGGCACATGCCAATTAGGGCTCACTGCCCAAGCACACTACTCACAAGAGGCTCACTGCCTACAAGAGACACACTATCTACAAAAGAATAAGTATCACATACTTGAACTGGTAAATAGCATCTTCACCATGCTTGAGTCAGTTCCATTTAAGCCCAAAACTTTTGCTCTGCCTTTCGCTTTCCTCCTCGCTACCACACACTCATCTTCACAAGGCCACCTTTGGAATGAATTCACAATCCCTTATTTATACATGACATCAACTTAGGAACAAACATCTAAGTCAACAAACATCCATAGGAACATCTGCAAGATGTGTAACTCATCCGGTCAACCAGTCACAGAAAGAACACCATCATCCCAAAGTTATTCTTCAATTTTGGGCTCCAACTCTAATGCGGACCACCAATACGAACTGGACATGATCCAAAGACCTCCACAAGCTTGTCTAAATCACCAAGAACATCCACACTTCTTCTACTTACTAAAATCCTTCTCTCCTTCATCCAGAACCTTAAGAACACAGTCTGTCATCACTGTCACAAGGGAATAGATGCTTGTGGACCTTCAAAGCCATGAACCAATTAAGTTGACACATCATAAGGACTTCCCCAACATTCCTTCAAATCCACAGAATAGGACAATGCAATTCTGGATCTCACCGGACCTTTCTGTAACACTCTATCACCTCTAAACACCTACCAGAACTGATTTTATTTAAGCGACCACAACTTATTTAGATCTTCATGCAGACCTCTAAAATATTTACTAGATCACCTTAAGAAACATATCTGTAAACTCTTTAATCTACATCCTATGATCCTCAACTTATCTTGGACTTTTATCTTGTTGTCATCACTATTCTTCACTATTCCTGATTGAGACTAATTTTCTCAATATCCTCAGCACACAGCTCATCCAACCTTATCATTAATGCAACAGGAGTATGTTGACATCAATGACAACACCAGTTAGGCCCATACTTGCAACAATCTCCCCCTTTGTCATTGATGGCAACATATGATGTGAAAAATTGTTTTAACTATCAAGACAAGAACTTCTTCTTACTGTCACAACTCCCTCTATCAGCAACAACCATTCTCATGTCTTCTCTGCCTTTACTACTCTCCCTTTGATCAGCAACCACTTGTTTTTCACATGTCTTCTCTCCCCCTTTGACATCAATGGCAAAGGGCACATACTTGTAATTTTACTACTTCAGAATCATAGCTGTTGCTCCCCCTGAGTAGCAGCTCCCCATCATCAATCTAGACCATAAGATATGACTGTGATATCCACCAGACTGATGCACCTCAGTGCACCTTAGTTCATCACCAGAGGGGCAATAACCCCTAACTTCTCCCTGAGATACTCAAAAGAGTCCTTAGGTAGAGGTTTAGTAAAGATGTCTACAATTTGTTCCTTGGAAGGCACAAACTCCACTTTGACTTCATTCTTGTTCACTTTCTCTCTTAAAAAGTGAAACTTGATGGATATGTGTTTGGTCTTTGAATGCAACACCGGATTCTTAGATATATTTAGCACACTTGAATTATCACAGAAGATTGTGATAGGTTCCTCATACTCCACTTTGATATCTCTTAGCATCTGCTTCATCCACAAGACTTGAGTGTAACTACCTACTGCTGCAATATATTCTACTTCTATAGTGGACAGAGATATTTCCTCTTGTTTCTTGCTCAGCCAAGAAACCAATCTCTTCCCCAAAAAGAATGCACCACCACTGGTACTTTTCTGGTCATCCACATCTCTTGCCCAATCTGCATCAGTATATGCATGAAGAGAGAAATCATGATCTCTAGGATACCACAAACCATACTCAACTGTCCCTTTTAGATATCTAAAAATCGTCTTAATTGCCATGACATGAGATTCTCTAGGATCAGCCTGGAATCTAGCAACAAGACCAATAGCTTACATAATGTCTGGTCTTGTTTGAGTGAGATACAACAATCCTCTAATCATTGACCTGTACTTTGTCTGATCTGTCTTAGGAGAGTCATCATCTTTGCTTAGTTTACATCCGGTTGCCATGGGAGTATTCATTGTCTTTGAATCTTCCATCCCAAATTTCTTCAACAACTCTTTTGCATATTTGGTCTGAGAAATGAAGATACCTTTCTGTGTTTGAGTGATTTGTAGACCTAAGAAGAAATTCATTTCCCCAAGCATGGACATCTCAAACTCACTTTTCATTTGATTTGCAAAAGTTTTACACATACTATCTCTTCCTCCAAAAATGATATCATCAACAAACACTTCAACACTTAAGATGTTTTCATGATCAATTTTGAAATATAAGTTACTATCAGCAATACCTTTGTTGAAACCAATCTTCAAAAGATGCTTGTCCAAATATTTCATACCAAGCTCATGGGGCTTTCTTCAAACCATACAATGCCTTCTTCAACTTAAAGACCATATCACCATGATCAAACAATTGAAATCGATCTAGTTGCTCAATGTACACTTCTTCTTCCAAGTCACCATTCAGGAAGGCAGACTTGACATCCATCTGATATACCTTGAAATCCTTGAAGGCAGCAAATGCAAGAAATAATCTGACTGCTTCAATTCTTGCCACTGGAGAAAAAGTTTCTTTAAAATCAACTCCTTCTATTTGAGAGTAGCCCTTGCAAACAAATCTAGCTTTATTTCTGATTACTTCACCAACTTCATTCAGTTTGTTCTGCAAGACCCATTTGGTTCCAATTACATTCTTGTTTCTAGGTCTGGGAACAAGATCCCAATTGTGATTTTTCTCAATTTGCATTAGTTCTTCCTCCATTGCCTTAGTCCAGTTTTCATCACTGCAGGCTTCATTCATTGTCTTAGGTTCAATCTTTGAAATCAAACAATATTCTTCTAAATCCTGAGCAATCCTTTTTCTTGTTTGAACACCTTTTCTTTTATCACCTATGATCTGATCTTCAAAGTGGTTTAGTCTTACATACCTTGGAACTTTGGGGGTTTCTTGCACTTCTAATTCTTGATCAGGCTCTTTAAAAATTATTTCTTCTTCTTGATTTACCAGATCAGTTTCAATCTAAATTTCAGAAGAGACTTGGGCTCCTTGAGTCAAAACACCATTTTGATCATCTTCATCATATTCATAAAAAGGTGAGGGTTTTTCAATTCCTTCATCAACCTTCACATTAGTACTTTCTATAATCTTTCTTAATCTCTTATTATAACACCGATATGCTTTGCTTTGAGTAGAATAACCCAAAAATATTCCTTCATCACTTCTAGCATCAAACTTGCCTAGATCTTCATTTCTCTTAATGTAACATTTGCTACCAAACACTCTGAAATACCTTACAGTAGGTGTAATACCAAACCAAAGTTCATAAGGAGTCTTACCGGTCTTGCTTCTAATTTGAACTCGATTGAGAGTATAGACTACAGTGCTGATAGCTTCTCTCCAATAGATCTGAGGAACATTTGCTTCCATCATCATGGTCTTAGAGGCTTCCTGGATGGTCTGGTTCTTTCTCTCAACTACTCCATTCTGCTGTGGGGTCCTAGGAGCAGACAACTATCTTTTTATACCATGTTTCTCACAAAAATCTATGAACTCACCGGATGTAAATTCTCCATCTCTATCAGACCTCAAACATTTTAGTTTTAATCCAGTTTCATTCTCTACCATAACCTTGAATATTTTGAACTTCTCAAGAGCTTCTGATTTCTCTTTCAGAAAGGTTACCCACATCATCCTGGAATAGTCATCAATTAACAACATGAAGTATCTATCACCTTGCACACTTCTAATTCTTGCCAAACCACAAAGATCAGTATGAACTAAGTCTAATAATCTAGTAGAAGATTGTTTCTTACTTTTAAATGAGACTCTGATTTGTTTTCCCAACTGACATTCTTTGCATAAGCTATTTGTATGTTTCACTAGTTTTGGAAGATCTCTAATAGCCTGAGTATTACTTATCTTAATGATATAATCAAAATTCACATGACACATTCTCCTATGCCAGAACCAACTCTGATCAACATGCACAAATAGATAACTTTTACCAATACCAACTAAATGGAAGATATTACCTTTTGTTTGGGTACCAGATGCAATCTCTATTCTGAAATTCTCAAAGATCTTACATTTTCCATTCTTGAATTTGAGATCATAGCCTTTGTCCACCAACTGTCCAACACTGAGAAGATTGTTCTTCAATCCTTCAACATACAGTACATTACCAGTTTTGTTCTTTCTATCAAAATAAATAGTTCCTCTACCTCTAATTCTACCAGCAGACTTATCACCAAATTTTACCACTCCACCTTCATACCTTTCCAAATCTATGAACTTGTTTTTGTCACCGGTCATATGGTGAGAGCAACCACTATTAATGACCCAATCATCCTTCTCTTCAACTTGAGCAACCAGAGCTCTTTCCACAACTTTATGATTAGCAGATTCAGAGGGCATTGGATCTTCTTCCTTGATGGAAATAAACACCCAGTCATTTCTAGATTTGTTACCTATCTCTGATTCATTATCTGTTACTCCTTCATCATCATCTTCATGAACATAATAGCAATTCTTTTGGGATCTTGATCTATTAGGTTTTGGCCTTGAAAATCTTTCCGGACACTTTGAGGCAAACTGACCAATCTTATTGCAGTTAAAACGCTTAAAAGGCAGCTTTCCTTCATAATTACCAGATCCTCTAGGCAATCTTTTTGCAATAAGGGCTTCAAGGTGAGCAGTTTCAGCTTCTTCTTCTTCCAGGTCTTTTCTTGCTTTTTCATACCATGAAAGTTTCCTTGAAGATTTCTCTCCTGGATCAATCCTTTGTTTACCTTTTACAGATGCACTAGCTTTGAATGTAGATTTATTTTTTGGGGTTCATCTCCAAACTCAGCCATTTCAAATGTAGCTAATTTACCAACAAGTTGATCTCTTGTGACGGTTGTGTGAGCTCTTAATTCATTAATTGCAGCAGCCTTGATTTTATAAGAAGCAGGAAGGGATCTAAATTTTTTTCCAACAATCTCATCTTCATTCAAGACTCCACCAACATTTCTAATTCCATAAACAATCTCATTTACTCTTGGCATAAAAGTTGTGATATTTTCATCTTCTCTCATCTTCAGATTTTCAAATTTTCCTTTCAAACTTTGTAGCCTTGCACTCTTAACATACTTGTCTCCTTCATGCAAAAGTTCCAGTTTTTGCCAAATCTCAAAAGCAATTGGTAGGTCAATAACATTTGAGAGCTCTGAATCAAATAATGTGCTTAGAAGAGCCTCTATAGTCCGCAGATTGTTTTTAGCATCAGTGATTTGATTTAGGGTTTTTGGACCACCCTGTGGAGGTACATACTATGTTGTAACCATGGTCTAGTATGCCACTCCCATACATTGCAAGTGACATTTCATGCGACCTTTCCAAAGATTAAAATTGGTTCCATCAAGCTTTGGACTATCCTTCTTGTAGGACAACATCCCAGATCTCCTCAAGCGGCTAAGCTCCTTTTAGAGGAACTTGGCTCTGATACCAATTGTTTAGATTCAGGGCAGACAACTGAGAGGGGGGGTGAATCAGTTGTCCAAAACTTTCCTCTTATTAAACACTTGCATTCACTTAGTGGTATAACAATAAATCAATCATGAAACATAATGCATTTAATTAAGAGCAGAAACACATCAACACATGAGACACCAAGATTTTAACGTGGAAAACCTGGTTAAGGGAAAAACCATGGGGTGACTAACCCAATATTGTATTCTCTGTTAGAAGAATAGAAAGAACAAAATGGCACATGCCAATTAGGGCTCACTGCCTGAGTACACTGCTCACAAGAGGCTCACTGCCTACAAGAGACACACTGTCTACAAAAGAATAAGTATCACATACTTGAACTGGTAAATAACATCTTCACCATGCTTGAGTTAGTTCCATCTAAGCCCAAAACTTCTGCTCTACCTTTCGCTCTCCTCCTCGCTACCACACACTCATCTTCACAAGGACACCTTTGAAATGACTTTGGAATCCCTTATTTATACATGACATCAACTTAGGAACAAACATCTAAGTCGGCAAACATCCACAGGAACATCCACAAGATGTGTAACTCATCCGGTCGGCCAGTCACAGAAAGAACACCATCATCCCGAAGTTATTCTTCAATTCTAGGCTCCAACTCTGATGTGGACCACCAACATAAACTAGACATGATCCAAAGACGTCCACAAGCTTGTTTGAATCACTAAGAACATCCACACTTCTACTTACTGAAATCCTTCTCTCCTTCATCCAAAACCTTAAGAACATAGTCTGTCATCACTGTCACAAGGGAATAGATGTTTGTGGACCTTCAAACCATGAACCAATCAAGTTGACACATAATAAGGACTTCCCCAACATTCCTTCAATAGGACAATGCAATTCTAAATCTCACCGGACCTTTCTGTAAAACTCTGTCACCTCTGAACACCTATCGGAACCAATTTTACTTAAGCGACCTCAACTTCTTCAGATCTTCATGCGGACCTCTGAAATCTTTACTAGATCACCTAAAGACACATATCTGTAAAGCATTTAATCCACATCCTCTAATCCTCAACTTATCTTGGACTTTTATCTTGTTGTCATCACTGTTCTTCATTGTTCCTGATTGAGACTAATTTTCTCAATATCCTCAGCACACAGCTCATCCAATCCTTATCATTAATGCAACAGGAGTATGTTGATATCAATGACAACACCGGTTAGGCCCATACTTGCAACAATTTTAAATTTGAAATATGAAGAATGTGATGATTAAGCAAGCACGTGCTTGAAAACACATCAACAAGCCTAATGTCTAGTCAAGTGGGTATGGCCAATTAGGTCTTAGGCTAGATTGCACAAGGTTGACTAAGGAATTGAAAGTGAAATCCTGCCACACAGCTAGGAGAAAGGGGTAACCCACCCTTCACCCTCACTTCCCAAAGGTATAAAGTTCTTTGGGGCTTAGCCAAGAGTGACAAGATTTCAACTCCCAAAGGATGGTGTCTTTAGATTTAGCCTCAATTGAGGTTGTCCCTTAGAGTGGGTGTGTCTCCTAGCAGGCCTCCTAAGAAGGGTAAACAAAAGTGAACCAAGTGAGTTTTCACTTGATTCACACTCGCACTTGTTAATTGACCCTTAGAAAATGAAATGTGAGTAAGACAATTCACGCACAAGTTCTTTTTAGATGCAAATCAAGATGTGTGATTGAAGACACCTGTTCATTTTAGCCCAATTTTTGATGTGATTGCAAACAAGTTCGTTTTAAGCCCAAAATCAAAATGTGAGATCAAACAATGATTAAGAGATGAAAGATGGAATGTGTGCACCTGGTTATTTTTTGCTCTCCAAGTTGCTATTGTGACTGATCCAAATGTTGCTCCAGCTCCATAGATACCCCTGAAAGTCACCAAAAAAAGAGAAAAACTAAACTTTCAAGCACCAAATCTAAATGTTCCTAAATTAGTGAAAAATATGATAAATCTTCAACCAATCAATCATGTAGCAAAGATGTTAGTAGTTTTAGATCCTCCTTTCTTTGGTAAATTGTAAAATGTTGCACAAAAAGATGTTATACATCCAAAAAAGAGAAACAACAACAGGATTAGCCAAATGCATATTACAGAAACCAATTACGACAATCTAAAATGCAAATGTGCATGAAATTTTACCAAATGTGAAAGACTAGGGCCCAATTGCGACTTGTTGATGTGCAATTACAATTGTCTGTAGTGTAATTGCCACTGTTTGTGATGCAATTGCACTTGACTTTGCCAACAAAACCTTAGTTAATCAAATGCGACCAGTAGAATGTAATTGTGATGATCTACGGCTCAATTGCACTTAGAAATTGCACAAATGTGATGATCTATGGTTCGATTGCATATGGATTTACTGCAAATGCGAGGATCTAATGTTCAATTGCAACTTAGGATGACCAAATGTGCATATAGGGTGTTTTAGCTGGGGATTTTTTTTAGGGCAAACCAATTGCATATGGTTTTGACCATATGTGATAAACTATAATTCAATTGCATATGGATTTGACCAATTGTGAGTTTCTGCAAACGATTGCTATTTTCTTCACCAAACACTATTTTCTTCATGAAATCTAGGAAAATTTGTACTCAACATTTATGGAAACGGCCTCCTGGATGCAATGGTAAGGTTATATTTGAGCTAGGAGATCACCTACATACATTTTCATCCAAATCTTAACAAACTAGGGTTAAAAAATACAATTTTTTTCCACAAAAACCTGCAAAAACTAATGATTAGATCCAATAGGGCATGTTCACGTCAGGTTCACCAAAATGTGATATGAAAAATTTGGATAAATTAAAATGATAAAACAATGAAAATGCATTACCTCAATCCAAATCTTTAATACCTCAAATAGATAGATACAAGATAGATGGATTCATGCAAGATAGATAGATTGATTGATTTGATTTGTTGGTTGCTCAATTCTGTAGCATAACGATAAGATGAAGATGATAGATGGAAAATAGATGAGAAGATGGTGGATGATAGATTGAGGAGAGAATTCGGCAGCATAAGAATGCATAAAATATGGATATGATCAAATGGCTTGTGAGGAGGTTGATTTATAGGCAAGGGTTGATTTGAATGGATGGCTAGGATCGAAAGGCTAAATGAATGATGTGGACGGCTAGGATTGATTAGTTATTCCCACTCTTCAAGGGAGTTGTATTCATGTGACAAGTGTACAAAGGAGGATAAAGCTCATGTGTGATCATGTACACAAAAAAGGATATTAAATAGAATTTGTACTGTCACACATGATTTAATTGAGAGGTGGACAAGTGTTGGAATGTGGTGAGAGGTGAGGACCTAATTCAAATATTTTATTTGAATTAGTTGGGATATGTGAGGGAAATTAATTAAATAAATAGGATTTATTTGATTAATTGGCTAAGTGATTAGGATGAGATGAGATTATGATGGGAAATTAATTAAATAAATAAAATTTATTTAATTAATTGGCTAATGGGTAAGTGGGACTAAGAGTGGGATTAGGACAAAATGCTACATGCTATCTAAGTAATGTTTTGACTAGGTGCTACAAGGCATGGACAAATTTGGGGACATTTTTGGGTGTCTACACCAAGTACATCTAGTGTTATGTGTTGTGCATTGTGCCGATCTTTTATGTTTCTGTTAATACTGTAAGGTTTAAGTTTTAATTTGCTCCAGAGGGTTTGAGATTTGTTTGGATACTAATTCACCCCTCTCTCAATATCTGGGTGTGTTCAACACTTAGCATATGCACACTTGTATCTATTTTACTGATGAGCTAGGGGTGATGGGAATGTTTATTATATTATCTTATTGTTTCTAGATAGATCCCATCAATCTCATCCATCTCATAATAGTAGGAGTGATGTCATAAGGTGGCACCTTACTAATCAAGTTTAGTTAGCACATGTTGGTAGAAATATGCCATCCCCTATATTTATGAGTGTAATGAAATAATTATGATTCAAGTACTAGCGACTTCATTATATTTTTCATGTGGAAAAGGCCAATAATCTCTCTTAAGGTCTAATGTGAATGCAAAGATTGTAACAACCCTCCCACTATGGCTTGAATATTTGATAATTTAATTATATTATATTATATTATAAATTATTTTGTTGAGTACAACAACAATATTTGATTATTGTGGAATTAATTTTTTTGGAAATATGATTATTATTCCGACTAATGGGAACTAATCTTCTATTGTTGTTTTGTATGAGACAAGAAATTCATCGACACTTCAATGGTTGATGATCCTTATGAATTAAATTATATATCCATGTATTGAATTTATTAACATTTGATGATTATTTATATTTTGACTAACCAAAATTAATCCCTTGATGTTGTTTGTGAGACAGATAATTTGACACTCTCTAAGTGAGAGAGAATATCATCAAGGAGAGGGAGTCTAGCTATCAAGAAGCAAATGGCTATGATGGGATCTCACACACACTCACTTAGGAAATTATTTTATTCTCTTTTTACATTTTAATGTACAATGCCTTATGTGTTTGAAAAATTAGTTTAATAATTTTCTTGGTAAAATAATATTTTATCATATAAATTAGGAAAAGGTTAAAATATTATGTTTATCAAATAAATTAATTAATTAGCTCTGCAGACTCGCACATTTTGGTGATGAAAGAATCTTTATTGTATTGAATAACTTTATTTAAGGGAGGTGAAAGTTAAAATTAGAAAAGATAGTTTCAAGGTAAGGTAGTGGAAGGAATTTATTGCCTTTTGCTATTTAATTTTCTTTATGAGAAAATCCTTTAAAAAGGGAAAAGAGGAAAAGGTAGGAGTGTTTCTGGGAAATCTTGAAAAAGTAGATCCTAGAAGGAAAATGTAATATCCCACTTAGGGTTTTGTGAAGTTTTCTTATTTTACTTCACAATATGATTCAAACCCTAGATTTGAATTTTGGTTTTTTTGTTGTTTTAGATCTGATCATACACTTATCACATCCATTTATCATGCCAAATACATCACATTTAACATACCAAAAATATGTAATCAAACCCTAGTTGAATTACACATAGATCCACACCAAATAGATTGCAAATTGGATAAGCAAATCAGATCAAAATACTGTTGTTATGAAATCAAGTTATTCAAATGTGCAATTACATCAAAATCATGGCTCAAATATGGCCAACAATCATCCATAATGCTACTACTACAAAATTAGATGAAATACATACCAATTTTGATCAAAAATATTATCCAGAAGTGGGAAAACTCCTTCAGATTGGGTTGGCACTTAACAATGGTGATGAATAGATGTTGATAATGTCTCCAAGGCTGATTGATGATGTCAATAGGTTCCCATTGTTGATCGACCTCTCCACAAGGTGATAAATGCAATCCAAGGTTATCAAAATCTACCCCAAACTTGGGCAAATTCCTCCACAATATAATCTCTCCTCAAGCTTGTTACACATATGGTTCCTAAGGTTGTCATTGATGTCAACACTATCGTGGATGTGCGATGGTGTTCATGGTTGGATGTCATGCTCTATCCAATAGAGAAGGTATAGTTCATGGTTGGATGTCATGCCTTGATCAATGTAGAGTTGAGCATGAGGACATATTAATATGGGAATTAGAAGCACTAAGATGATTGGATGTGTTGTTGATGGACTAATTCAAGTTTCATGATGATTGGATTACCAGAAGAGTGTTTTGTAGTTTGAAGGCAGTGTTGAAGATAGTTACTATATGGCAATAGATTACTTCGCATTAGCATTTACTGCCATGCGGTTCTAGAACTATGTTCTGGGTGTATTGAAGGTGATAATTCCAAAGTTTTAGATCAGTTGTCACTCCGCTATGAAAGTTATGCATGATAGAGTACTGACATGTGTCATGGCAGAGTGAGGCAGTGTTGAAGGCCTGTTGGAATGCTCCACATTCCTCTGAAAGTGAATGGTTTCCTTTGCAATTTTGTGGACATGTTCATGGATGTGCATCACATGCTTCCTTGTAGTTTCAATCTTCTTGGTTGTCTGCAAGCTTAGTTTTTCAATACAATGTGTTTGGGTTGACTTGATGTTCTCACAATTCATAGTTGAAGTTACACGGCACAAATATTTGATGTGCAGAGGTAAAGGAGTGCTTGGAGATGGTGTATGAGTCATTTAGACTCATCTGGAAGAGTTTCATGAAGATCTATTTTATTTCTAGTACTACACAAGGTTTTCAAGTTGTTGTGGCCATTATGCTTCAAGTTTCATATGTTTTTTCTTAAAGCTATCATATTTTCAAATGAGAAAAGTGTACAGATGTAATTCCTTAGTGTTTGATGTTGTGAAGGATTTTTTTGACCTAATTAAGCAAGTTTTGATGTCCACAAGGCATGGGTCTTCTGCTAGTGTAGTGTGTAGTCTTGTTTAAGACTTGTCTTCTACATGTTTCATGTTGGATACTGGCTGGCAAACTTGTAAATGTATTTTGCATGTTGTGATCTCTAACTGACAAGTAATGTAATCAATCTAATATCATGTATACATTGTAAATCAAATTGAGTTAGGAAAAGTTTATTTGCAAAGTAATTGATAGAGCTTGCATGCAAGATAAGGAGCAAACTGAATGCATTATGATGTGTGATTGAAGGAGAAAGAAAAGTTGTTGATGCTATCCTAATTCATCTTTAAGAAATCTCTATGACAATGATCAAGTATAGAGTGTGCCTACCTAATCTGATCATCAGAAGTAAGTGTGAAGAGGCAGAATTGCAATCATCAAAGGAGTGAGTTTCAATGTCAGTTTTCAAACACTAGGACTATTATACTGTAATCTTTTGTAAGTGTGTTCTCAATTCAGGGAGTAGTAGATTCCTTGTGAGTGACCCTAAAACAAAGTCTTCAGGGAGCAGTAGCTTCCTTGGGAGTGACCCTAAATTAAAGTTTTTAGGGAGTAGTAGCTTCCTTGGGTTGTAGCCCTAAAACAAAGTTATTATTTTGAGCTTTAGATATTGTGAGTTAATCCTCACCATGGTTTTTACCTTCTAGGGTTTTCCACTTATATCTAGTGTTATGTGTTGATGTGCATTGTGTTAATCTTTCATGCTTATGTTGATGTTGTAATGCTTAAGTTTTAATTTTCTCTAGAGAAGTTAAAGTTTGTTTAGATACTGATTCACCCCCCCGCTCAGTATCCTTGTGTGTTCAACAATTGGTATCAAATCCAAGTTCCTCTGAAGGAAGCTTAACCACTTGAGGAAGGTCCGGGAAGGAACTTAATGGATCCAACAAGATACCTAGGTTTGATGGAACAAATTATGCTTTTTGGAAGCTAAGGATGGAAGGCTATATCAATTCTCTAGGATGTGATGTTTGGCTATCTATCAAGATTGGTTACAAAGTTCCTACTACTATTCCTACAGATCCAGATGAAGTTAATGAATATGATAACAATGCCAAGAAAAAGTTTTCTATCATAAGTGGGTTAGCTGATTTAGAACTCTCAAAGGTAATGACTTGTAGTTTTGCTGACAAAGTTTGGGTTAAACTTGAAACCATTTATGAAGGAGACAAGAAAGTAAAGCAAGCAAAGATGAAAATCTTCAAGAGCAGATTTGAGAGCCTAAAAATGTCAGAGGATGAAGACATTGTTGGATATATGCTCCAGGTGAATGAAGTGGTCAATGGCATCACAAGTCTTGGTGGAGAAATGAAAGAAGATGAGATTGTGAAGAAGGTTCTAAGATCTCTTCCCAAATCTTACAATCATAAGGTATTTGCTATTGAGGAGAATGCAGACTTGGATATATACAGTGTAGACAATTTTTTTAGTTCCCTTACTGCCTTTGAAATGAGAGAGTTTGGCAGTGATGCTCTAAAGAAAGAAGTTGCTTTCAAAGTCAGTATGAAGACAAAGGAAGAAGTTGATGATGAAGTTGAGAGATTTGATGAAGCTAAAGCAAATTTTTTGAGAAGACTAAAGAAAGGCACAAGGAAATACAAAGGTAAATTACCTTCAAATGTTTCAATTGTGGAAAGGTTGGTCACTTTGCTTCTAAATGTCCTTTATGGAATCAAAGGGTAGTAACAAGAGAGACAAGTTCAAGAAAAGTATGTATTCCATAGAGAGCATTTATTCTTTAGAAGATGAGGATCATGATGATCCAAATGATGAAACACTTTTCATGGCCCTAAGTGTTGGTGACAAAAAGGATGATGTTGGAAAATGTGAGAAGAATGATGCCTTGAAAATAAATCAAAACAATGAAGGATCAATGGTTTTATGGACTGCCTTTCATGCAAGAGAAGATGTCAAGGCTTGGGTAATTGATAGTGGTTGTTCAAATCATATGAATGGTGACAAGGAGAAGTTTATCAGCCTTGAAAAGTGGGATGGTGGTGTTGTCAAGTTTGGTGGTGATGAGTCAGCACAAATTTGTGGAAAGGGTGTTATAACTATTGGTGGGAAGAATAGGACTAAGGATGTCCTCTATGTCAAAGGGATAAAACACAATCTTCTCAATGTCATTCAGTTGTGTAGCAAGGGCTATAATCTCACCTTTCATGCCAACGGTTGTGAAATTAGGAAGGCAGGGTCCAAAAAACTAGTTGCAGAAGGTATCAAAACATATGGTGATATCTATCATCTGAAGGAGGTAAATGGAAGAACATGTTTTTTGGCTCAATCTAGTGAGTGTTGGTTGTGGTACAAGAGAATGAGACACAACAATTTTGATATGGTAAAGATAAGTTCTACTCATGTAGTGAGAGACATACCTAAGATAATCAAGCCTACAAACATAGTATGTAGGGAATGTCAAATGGGAAAGTAGACAAAGACAAGTTTCAAAACAAAGGAGTATTCCTCTTCAAATCCATTGGAGCTAATTCACACTGGTCTATGTGGCCCTATAAGAGTAAAGAGTTAGCAAGGTGAGAGGTATTTTATGTTACTCATTGATGATTATTCTAGAATGACTTGGGTTACTTTCTTAAGAAAAAAATCATATGCCCTTGACAAATTTTAGGTGCTTAAAGCGATGGTTGAGAATGAAGTAGATACTAAGATCAAATGCTTAAGGTTTGATAGAGGAGGTGATTTTACTTCAAACAAATTTGAAAGATTTTGTGAAGATCATGTTATTAGGAGACATCCATCAGCTCCTAGGACCCCTCAGCAAAATGGGGTAGTGAAAAGGAAGAATAGGACTGTGCAAGAGATGCCTAGGGCAATGATGAAAGATACAGATTTGCCTGATATGTACTAGAAGGAAGTAGTTCAAACTGTTGTCTATCTAATTAACAGAGTGTAGCTAAGCATTAACAATACTAAGACCCCTTATGAGATATGGTATGGAAGACCTCCCTCTCTCAGATACTTCAAGATCTTTGGAAGCAAATGCTATATCAGAAGAGATGAAGAAGACATAGAAAAGTTTGATTCAAGAAGTGATGAAGGAATTTTTCTTAGTTACTCAACCAAAAGCAAGGCCTATAGATGCTACAACAAGAGGTTGGGAAAGATGATTGAAAGAATAAATGTCAAGATAGATGAAGACCTGTATCAGATCTCATTTGAATCAGAGGAGTCTAAATCTAATATCTTTCCATGCATTGAAGATGAAGAAGAAGACATGAAAGAAGGAACAAGAACCAGAGCAAGTGACTAAGACTCCAACAAAGTATGTTCAGAAGAACCACTCAAAAGATCAAATTATTGGAGATAAGAATGAAGGTGTGCTAACAAGGAGAAAGTTTGCTAAGACAAATGAGCAAGTAAACTTGTGTTTGTTATCAAAATTTGAACCTAAAACCTTTGCTGATGCTAGCAAAGATGATGGATGAATAAAGGCAATGTAAGAATAAATGAATCAGATTGAGAAAAATTAGACATGGGAATTGGTTCCCAGACTAGCCAATAAGAATGTTATAGGAACAAAGTGGGTGTTTTAGAATAAGCTGAATGAAGAAGGTGAAGTTGTAAGGAATAAAGAAAGATTGGTATGAAAAGGATACACCCAAGTTGAAGGCATTGACTTTGAGGAGACTTTTGCTCTGGTAGCCAAGAGGGAGGCAAAGAATGTTCTTTACTCTTGCTGCTCACAAGAATTTGAAAGTATATCAGATGGATGTTAAGTCAGTGTTTTTGAATGGTGATCTAGAGGAAGAGATTTATATTGAGAAAGCAGATGGTTTCCCGATATCAAAAGATCTGGACATGGTATGCAAACTCAAGAAGGTTTTGTATGGTCTCAAGCAAGCACCTAGGTCTTGGTATGCTAGGTTAGACAAGTACTTACTTCAACAAGGCTTCAAGAAAGGTACTACAGACAACAATCTTTACATCAAGGAAGAAGGAGACATGATTTTGATAGTTGTAGTATATGTTGATGACATCATCTTTGGTGGAGATGATGATATGTGTAAGAGATTTACAGAGGAGATGCAAAAGAAATTTGAGATATCTATGATTGGTGAAATGTCTTTCTTCCTTGGACTTCAAATTTCTCAACTATAAGATGGTATCTTTATTTCTCAAGAAAAGTATGTCAATGTTTAGTGTCAAAAGAGGGTTTTTCAATTTCAATGGATGTGTGGGTTAAATCCTCCTTTCATAGCTTATATTCAAGGACATAAATCAAGTCAAGCCACAATATTTACAAGAGGGCTCTGTTATAGATTTAGTGTCGCTTGTAACGAAGAGGGAACTTGGAATTTACTAATTGATTGATTAATTGAAGCCCAAGCATGCTTAAAACCCTAATTTCACAAAATCATTAATAAATGGATGAATCACGACAAATGCTTGCACATAGAGATATCAAATGATATTTATATACATACTAGATTTTGAGATTCCAAATCCAAAAAAGTTGGGGATGAAAAAGCGGACAGCCGAGTCCAAGGTGGAAACTTCTTCAGGGATTTTCAAAATTGTTCTATAACTAATCATCACTAGCACAGAGGCTTTCTACTTCAGCGATATAGAGGACTAAAGAGTGGGCACCCAAGTCTAGGTTGTAGTTTTCTTCTTAGATCTACAATTTTGACACTCTATTATGCCTCCCTATAACTCCACTTCTTTTGGTTCCGCACCTGTCACCTGCAATCACAAAAAAAGGGGTTGGGGGTTGTGGTGTCTAGGAGCTTGCCTTAGTCAAGCCCCGAAAGGACATTTAAGTCTTCCAAAAACTGTTGTCAAATAGAGAGTGCATATCCCTATTGGTTCTCAAATCTACAGTTTGTAAAACCCTAAAAGGATGCCAAGCTTTATAATTAGGTTATGCAACTAATTTGGCTAGCTAACAGAATCAACCAAGGTGGTTGGGATTCCCTGCACTCTAGGCTCTTCTTCGCCTAGGTGGGTATTACCTTATGTTCACCAATGAATAATCACTCTTCAAATTTGTTGGTGACTTTGAAAGAGATTATGGGGTTTATGTAATTTTATCAATTAAACCATCCAAATTTACCTAATTCAGATTGGCAAGTGATTTGAATAGGTTATTATACAAGGAAATGATTTTGGAAAAGAATTGATTGGTGCCTTTTTCTCAACTGGGCAATGGCGTCTAATCACATATGGACTTGTGCTTTCTATCTAGTTATAACTTGAATTACTTGGCATAGGATTGTCTATGACTGGCATAAACATGCAAGATTGTTTTTATTTGGCTCTACTTAGTTATCCAGCTTGGATCCTCCAAATTACAGTGATCTATTTAATGGAATTTAATTCCTTCTTGAGGAAACCTTATCAGATAAATTACCCAAAACATTAAGTATGCTTTGAAAAACTAGACATATACATGATATGCTAATTCAACTAACAAGGAGAAAGAAAAATGGAGACAACTAGATAAAATAAAATAGTAACATTCAAAAAGTAATTGAGAACTAGATTTTCGGCACCAAAGAAATGCAATTTGCTTTTATTGATATGCCTCAGAGAATAGGCCTTACAATGTCTCTTTCCAAAATCAACTTCCTAGAGAGATTTTTCCAAGGTCTTGGTTTCCTTCTTATAGGGACAAAGGAAAAAACAAGCTTCAGACCTTTCACATTCCAAAAATGACTTTTCATATGCCCACCCCTTGATATGACATATTACAATATTTACATTTTTACAAGTCTTAATAAGATCGTCAAATATATTTTGAATAGATTTTGAAAAGCGTAAAACAAGAAAGAGACAAAAAAGGACATCCAAAATTTGTTGATGAAGATTTGGTGCCTGAAGACACTAGCTTGATGCTCATTTAGCTCCACTACATACTTTGCCTATTCAATCTTCTATTGATAGATATTGTTGCTTCCATTGATACATAGTATAATCACTAGGCCATTCGTATTCTTGAATTTGGAGCATATTGGCCTGATGATCCTTCCATCTATTGTCTAATAATACTTTAATTTTAATGATGAATTTTGCATATCCAACATCTAGTGCAATCACTCTATCCAAAATCAAATTGAAACTATGAATGTTTATGTCTTCATCCTTTTTCAAATAGTCAATCACATGAGAAACTGTTTGATAAAATTCATTTTTACATTCTTTAAAGCTTTTGATTTATTTATCTTCTATCAAGATTGAAGGAATGAATTGATGTTTGAAAGTGGAAAAATAATCTATCTTTGCTTGCATCTTCTGACTCTCTCCAGTCACATATTGAAACTCATCCAAAATCACCTTGACCATTTTTTCTATTGGTTTGAGTATAGCAAGAGCACCTAGATTTCTTTACAAAATCTTGCATAGAGTAATTAATGTATGATGTGCTAGTTGCCATCTCTTGAATAATGGATCCAAAATAGAAAGATCAACTTTCAACTGTTTAATTGTTTGAGACAAAGCATTGTAGCATTCATGCACATCTCCCAATTTGTCAACAACCAATTTTACTCTGTACTCCAAAATTTTCTCAAATACACCAATAATTTTCAATCTTGCTTCTAGTTTATGTGCCTCTATTTCCTGACCAACAAGGGGCTAGTCAACTTCTTCATCATCTCCCATATGTCAAAATATTGGCCACTTAATCAGTATCTCCCACTCCATCTATTATCTCATATGGTACCAATGGAGTCACATCATCAACCCTTTGTTTCTTTGATAGTGGTTGATTAGGAAGTGTGGGATATTGTATAGACATGGCATCAGGGGTAGGTTCTTGAAGGAACTTTTCACTAGGAGCTTAGCAACCTTTGCAAGATGGATCTCTATTTTACCATATATCCTTTCAAAATTATCAATTATCAAATTTATTCCTTTCAATGGATCATCCTGTTCAATAAAGAATCCCAAAAAATTAGGGTTTTTCTTCTTCTTATCATCCTCAATCCTTTTCAAAATTTCCCATTTCCTCTTTCTATCATATACTTGTTCTAGTGTGAGACAATTCCTGATTACAGACTCTTCATAATCTACCTTATGATAGATCCCAGATTTTGTGAGAATAACCTGCCTGACAAAATTCATATGACCCTCTAGGTCAAAAACTCTTTGTATTGAACATTTCAAAGAATACATATTTTTCAAATAATCTTGAAGCTCTTCCAAAGTGTTAGCAGTAATAGACAATCCCTCAAACATAGTTAAGTCAGGTAGGAATGTACCCTTTTTCTGTTTCTTCATAACATCTCTTTCCATCCAAAACATTTGCCACATAAATTCCATGAATACCAACCTTGAGGGACAAAACATTGGAAAAATGTGTGGTGCCTAAGTACAACCATAAACTCTTATGATTGTGTAATTGGGAAAAAAGAAGAAATCACTGAAATTGTGCATATGACCTTGTTTTGGCTTCATTGCATGTGGTCTCAGAAATTGTCTAACTTCTAAAGATAATCTTGGTACAACATTACCAAGAGTAGCCATTATCCTGACAATCCAATCTTCATGAAATGTCACATAATCACTCTTGCTATAGTTTCTGTCCCATATGTAACACCAACACTGTATAAGAAACTAGTATCCCTTGTTATCAACCATACTTAGATCCATTCTTGGACTCCATCTTCTCCTATTTTGAAACAAAATGAGATAACATAACAAAGAATAGTGTCTAAATTTTATGGGTGCTTTGTCCTCCAACACTTGAAGAAATTCTTCATGCAATTGTTGCTCCAAAAATGAAGCAAAATCATATTCAATATTGAGCTCATAATTATGTATCCTCATTGCCATCATCATGATCCCTACTAGCATCTTTTCCTATGCATCCTCCCCAACAATCTGACACAAGGCATAGTAGGTTTTCTTTAAGTATACAATGAAACTATCCACAGGGAATGGCTCTGTAGAAGTGGTAGGAATAGGTATTCTTCTATTGTTGGTCCCCTTTCTCATATACATGGGAAGCTCATCACTTCTATAACTTTTTCCCAACATGTTATAATCCTTTTCACTTTTTTTAATATCCACTTTGGTCAAGGCTTGTTTGTTCAGCATGAAACAATTTATTATTGCATCCCTAGTGATTTTCAAAAGTGGTGAGCCATCAGGCAGCCTTATTGTTTTAGTAGCACCATGGTAACATTGTACCAAAATCCAAATGAACTCAGCGTCCATAAAAACATTTGGCACTACTAATTTAGCCATGTCTAGAATCCAAGGCTTGCACACATGAGCTTGGGCATCCTTTTTTCTATAGAAATACCAGAATAAACTCCATCTTGGAATAGGAATGAGAGCATCCCTACAACACTAGAATTCATCTTTGAAGACTTTCTTATACCCCTTATCTACTGACTGATGTAACACATCCAGAATTGACTGTTGTAATAGTCTTTTCTTTTCTTTTGGGGCAGAGGATTCAACTTTCTTTCCAGACTCAACCTTCTTTGGTGCCATTATGAATTTAAGACTGACCTAGGGTTTTGAAATCTACTTGTCTATTTCATAAAACTATCTAATAGCAATGAGAATTCACTTGACTCTGTAGAGATGGAACTGAATGACTCACCTGTGAATTTGCGGCACAATGTAGATCAACACTACAACTTTATTGCTCTCCAGATGCTCCAAGATGCTCTTAGAACTACCTTGAATTGATGTGAATGATGAAAATGAGATGACAAATTAAAATTTATTAGGTTCCCATACCAGACTGCTCCACCATTAATTTTGCTTCGTGCTCAGTGACAAGCTTGGTCACTGTGATCTAGTTTTGAATATCCACCAATAATAAAGGATGATATTGTTGGCACTATAAAATTTTGTAAAATTTTAAGTGCTTGGGATAAAAAAATTGATTATTACAATCAGAAATGCACCTAAAAAATCTTCACCAGTGACCTACTTTGGAGAGTCATAATTTGATGCCTATTTGTTTTGTTGCCAAATCACCTGGTGAGTGTGTTAATTTGTCATATGTGAGCATATAGGTTTGATTTTAGCTTCCTGTGATGAGATTTAATAGGGTTTTGAAGCACCTAATTGGAGGGTTCTGGGATTGTTTTATTATTTGCATATTCTCAAGCCTTCAAAGTAGCCTCTTGTTCAGATCGATATTTCATAGCTGGGTAATCATCATGGCAAGTGAATTGGTATTCTACATTCCCCTCATACTCATATGCTCCCTAGTCCAATTTTAGAACCTTAGGGTCAAGTTTGATATTTTTTCAAGGCCAAAAGCAAATGTAGTTTGTCTTATTTTAACAGTTGCATTTGTAGAATGTTTCAGAGGGGTCAACTTTGACCCTCAATATTTTGTGAAGGAAGTGAATTGGTGAAAAATCCTCTTGCACACATGCTCAGTGTACCTAAATGGTCTAGTTTTTTCAGTGCCAGCCTCCTAGGATGAGATTTGGTATTTTTTGGGTTGGTGACTTTGTGAGCCCTAGTTGGTTTTTTGACAAGTGCAGTCTCAAAAATGGCTAAGTGAGCCACTTTGAATGTTAATATCTTGTACCTCGAGATTATTTTTTCCAAATTATTTGCTGCAATAAATTGCTAGACCATATGTCAACATGTCAATTCATTTTCATGGTGACGGGAGGTGTTCTGATATGCCTTTTAATTGTTTTGCGACTGCAACTGGGCTAGATTTGGCGTCCCAAAAAAATTATAAAATTCAAAAATCAAAGGGTATCACTGGTCTTGGTATGATCTTAAGTGTCTCCAATTCTGATTTCATCGCAATCTGAGCTCATTTGGTGCATTATTTTAAACTTCATTTTTCCTGCTACATGCTCAGGTAAGGCCAATTTACAAAGGAAGTACCTTGATTTGGTGAGCTATTCAAAATCCATTAGAAAACCACTTCCAAAATAATTGATTGCTGTCCCTTGCAAATTTTTTTGGCTCCAGGATGCTCCGTGTGCTTGCAATGAAATTACTCTATTTACCCTCCAGTCGAAATAGAAAAAATTTCCTATATTCTAAAGTTTAAATGGGATAATTTTTTAAAACATTTTAAATGTTTTAAATAGATTTGGGGCAGTTTTGAAAACCCTAAATATATCATCAATTTATAAAGATTAACCTTATAAATTTTTAAATCACACAATGTGCGGTACTGCAGGAAAGCAAAAGATCAAAATAATCAAAGAAAGAAAAAAGAGGGGGATTTAACCTATAGCCCTACAAAAACCAGTAAATGTATGCGCAATATTACAGTGTGAGCATACAAAATGTAGAACAATGGAAACTGCTAGTAACATGATGTCGAGAAGAGTTTAAATGCAAGAAGCAAACCTTTCTAGACAATTATCAGAAGTTCCATATGTTTGCTAATAATGATTTGTCTAAATTTGATGAATCACTAGGAATAGTACAAAGCTTAGTGGGGGTAAGTGCAAGAAGATGGGGGGCCAAAAAGTGGCCAAATTAATTTCAAAAAAAAAAGGTCAAAACGCGAGCACGTTATAACGCGCTCGCGTTATGGCTTGGTAATGACGAGCCTTAGGCTCGTCAAAAACAAGCCATAACGCGATCGCGTTATAACATGAGCGTGTTATAACGTGAGCGCGTTATAATGTGAGCGCGTTATAACGCGCTCGCGTTATTCTTTTCTTTGCATTTTTCCTTCTCCACAAAAGTTTGTGCTGTTTTTCATGTTTTAAATAACGCGAGCGCGTTATGTTAAACTTAAATTTTTTTATGTTTAAGGCTATTAATCATGTATGTATGTATGCCTATATGTATGTATGTATGTATGTATGCCTATATGTATGTATGTATCTATGTATGCCTATATGTATGTATGTATAGTGTCGAGGGTAGAGGAGGGTAGAGATGGGAGTGAGACAGATAGGGGAGGAGAGGGGTGGATAAGGATTGAGTGATTAAGGTTTAAGGTTAAGGGTTGAGCATTTAGGGATAGGATTTAGAGTTTAGGGATAAGGGATTAGAGTTTAGGACCTTGAGGGATTAGGGTTAAGGTAGAGTGTTGAGGGTAAAGGGATTAGGGATAGGGTTTAGGGTTGAAAGTTTAGGGTTGAGGGATTAGGGTTTAAGGTATAGTTTAGTAGTTCTTGTGGATAGAGCCAGTAAACAATGGGAGATTATTTGCCTATTTCATAACAATATACCTCCCCCTTAAACCCTAAACCCTAATCCCTCAACCCTCAACCCTAATCCATCATCCCTCAACTCTAATCCCTCATCCCTAAACCCTAAATGCTATCCCTATTCCTAAACCCTCAACAGACTCGATACTATACCTTAAACCCTAATCCCTTATCCCTAAACCCTCCAACCCTATCCCTAATCCTTACACCATCCACACTCTACTTTAACCCTAATCCCTTGAACCTCAACCCTATCCCTAAACCCTTGACCCTCGAACCTCAACCCTCAACCCTCGACATCAAACCCTAATCCCTCAACCCTTAACTATGATCCCTCAACTCTCAACCCTAACCCTAAACCCTAAACACTAAACCCTCAACCCTCAACATCAAATCCTAATCCCTCAACCCTTCACTCTAATCCCTCAACCCTAAACCCTATCCCTAAACCCTCAACACTATACCTTAAACCCTAATCCCTCAACCCTAACCCTAAACCTTGTCCCTAAACCCTAATCTGTCAACCCTCAACCCTAATCCATCATCCGTCATCCCTTAACTCTAATCCCTCATCCCTAAACCCTAAACGCTATCCCTATTCCTAGACCCTCAACAGGCTCGATACTATACCTTAAACCCTGATCCCTCTACCCTTGACACTCTTATTTAACCCTAATCCGTTGACCATTAACCCTATCCCTCAACCTCAACCCTCAACCCTCAACCCTCAACTCTCAACATTAAACCCTAATTCATCAACCCTAAACCCTAATCCCTCAAACCTAAACCCTATCCCTAAACCATCAACCCTCAACACTATACCTTAAACCCTAATCCCTATCCCTCAACCCTTAACCCTTAAAACTTAAACCCTATCCCTACACCCTCAACACTTGACACTATATCTTAAGCCTTAAACCCTCATCCTTAAAGCCTCAACCCTTAATCCTTAAACCTTCAACCCTAAACCCTATCCCTAGTCCCTCTACCCTTGACACTCTAACCCTAACCTTGACATTAAATGCTAATCTGTCAACCCTAAACTCTAATCCTAAACCCTCAACCCTCAAAACTATACCTTAAACCCTAATCCCTCAACCCTCAACCATAATCCATCATCCCTCAACTCTAATCCCTCATCCCTAAACCCTAAATGCTATCCCTATTCATAAACCCTCAACAGACTTGATACTATACCTTAAACCCTAATCCCTTATCCCTAAACCCTCCAACCCTATCCCTAATCCTTACACCCTCCACACTCTACTTTAACCCTAATCCCTTGAACCTCAACCCTATCCCTAAACCCTTGACCCTCAAACCTCAACCCTCAACCCTCGACGTCAAACCCTAATCCCTCAACCCTTAACTCTGATCCCTCAACTCTCAACCCTAACCCTAAACCCTAAACCCTCAACCCTCAACATCAAATCCTAATCCCTCAACCCTAAACCCTATCCCTAAACCCTCAACACTATACTTTAAACCCTAATCCCTCAACCTGAACCCTAAACCTTGTCCTTAAACCCTAATCCCTCAACCCTCAACCCTAATCCGTCATCCGTCATCCCTCAACTCTAATCCCTCATCCCTAAACCCTAAATGCTATCCCTATTCCTAGACCCTCAACAGGCTCAATACTATACCTTAAACCCTAATCCCTCTACCCTCGACACTCTTATTTAACCCTAATCCCTTGACCATTAACCCTATCCCTCAACCTCAACCCTCAACCATCAACCCTCAACCCTCAACACTCAACTCTAAACATTAAACCCTAATTCATCAACCGTAAACCCTAATCCCTCAAACCTAAACCCTATCCCTAAATCATCAACCCTCAACACTATACCTTAAACCCTAATCCCTATCCCTTAAACCTTAAAACTTAAACCCTATCCCTATACCCTCAACACTTGACACTATATCTTAAGCCTTAAACCCTCATCCCTAAAGCCTCAACCCTCAATTCTTAAACCTTCAACCCTAAACCCTATCCCTAATCCCTCTACCCTCAACACTCTAACCCTAACCTTGACATTAAACACTAATCTGTCAACCCTAAACCCTCAACCCTCAACACTATACCTTAAACCCTAATCCATCAACCCTAAAACCTAATCCATCAACCCTCAACCCTAAACACTATTAATAAACCCTCAACCCTTGACACTATACCTTAAACCCTAATCCCTCAACCCTCAACCCTAATACCTCAACCCTCAACCCTAATACCTCAACCCTCAACCCTAATCCCTCATCCCCAAACCCTAAACTCTATCCCTATTCCTAAACCCTCAACCCTCGATACTATACCTTAAACCCTAATCCCTTATCCCTAAACCCTAAACACTATCCCTCAACCCTTAACCCTTAAAAATTAAACCCTAAAACCTATCCATAAACCCTCGATGCTCAACACTATATTTTAAAACCCAATCCCTTAACCCTCAGCCATAAAGCCTCAACCCTCAATCGTTAAACCTTCAACCCTAAACCCTATCCCTAATCCCTCTACCCTCAACATTCTACTTTAACCCTAATTCCTTGACCATCAACCCTATCCATAAACCCTCAACCCTCAACCCTCAACTCTCAACATTAAACCCTAATCTGTCAACCCTAAACCCTAATCCGTCAACCCTAAACCCTAATCCCTCAACCCTAAATCCTATCCCTAAACCCTAAACCCTCAACACTATACCTTAAACCATAATCCCTCAACCCTAAACCCTAACCCTTATCCCTAAACCCTCAACCCTCAACATCAAATCCTAATCCCTCAACCCTAAACCCTATCCCTAAACCCTCAACACTATACCTTAAACCCTAATCCCTCAACCCGAACCCTAAACCTTATCCCTAAACCCTAATCCCTCAACCCTCAACCCTAATATGTCATCCGTCATCCCTCAACTCTAATCCCTCATCCCTAAACCCTAAATGTTATCCCTATTCCTAGACCCTCAACAGGCTCGATAATATACCTTAAACCCTAATCCCTCTACCCTCGACACTCTTATTTAACCCTAATCCCTTGTCCATTAACCCTATCCTTCAACCTCAACCCTCAACTGTCAACCCTCAACCCTCAACACTCAACTCTAAACATTAAACCCTAATTCATCAACCGTAAACCCTAATCCCTCAAACCTAAACCCTATCCCTAAATCATCAACCCTCAACACTATACCTTAAACCCTAATCCCTATCCCTTAACCCTTAAAACTTAAACCCTATCCCTATAGGTCCTCAACACTTGATACTATATCTTAAGCCTTAAACCCTCATCCCTAAAGCCTCAACCCTCAATTCTTAAACCTTCAACCCTAAACCCTATCCCTAATCCCTCTACCCTCAACACTATACCTTAAACCATAATCCCTCAACCCTAAACCCTAAACCCTATCCCTAAACCCTCAACACTATACCTTAAACCCTAATCCCTCAACCTTAACCCTGAACCTTGTCCCTAAACCCTAATCCCTCAACCCTCAACCCTAATCCGTCATCTGTCATCCCTCAACTCTAATCCCTCATCCCTAAACCCTAAATGCTATCCCTATTCCTAGACCCTCAACAGGCTTGATACTATACCTTAAACCCTAATCCCTCTACCCTCGACACTCTTGTTTAACCCTAATCCCTTGACCATTAACCCTATCCCTCAACCTCAACCCTCAACCGTCAACTGTCAACCCTCAACACTCAACTCTAAACATTAAACCCTAATTCATCAACCGTAAACCCTAATCCCTCAAACCTAAACCCTATCCCTAAATCATCAACCCTCAACACTATACCTTAAACCCTAATCCCTATCCCTTAACCCTTAAAACTTAAACCCTATCCCTATACCCTCAACACTTGACACTATATCTTAAGCCTTAAACCCTCATCCCCAAAGCCTCAACACTCAATTCTTAAACCTTCAACCCTAAACCCTATCCCTAATCCCTCTACCCTCGACACTCTAACCCTAACCTTGACATTAAACACTAATCTGTCAACCCTAAACCCTAATTTGTCAACCCCAAACCCTCAACCCTCAACACTATACCTTAAACCCTAATCCATCAACCCTAAAACCTAATCCATCAACCCTCAACCCTAAACACTATTAATAAACCCTCAACCCTTGACACTATACTTTAAACCCTAATCCCTCAACCCTCAACCCTAATACCTCAACCCTCAACCCTAATCCCTCATCCCTAAACCCTAAACTCTATCCCTATTCCTAAACCCTTAACCCTCGACACTATACCTTAAACCCTAATCCCTTATCCCTAAACCCTAAACACTATCCCTCAACCCTTAACCCTTAAAAATTAAACCCTAAAACCTATCCATAAACCCTTGACGCTCAATACTATATTTTAAACCTCAATCCCTTAACCCTCAGCCCTAAAGCCTCAACCCTCAATCGTTAAACCTTCAACCCTAAACCCTATCCCTAATCCCTCTACCCTCAACACTCTACTTTAACCCTAATCCCTTGACCATCAACCCTATCCCTAAACCCTCAACCCTCAACCCTCAACTCTCAACATTAAACCCTAATCTGTCAACCCTAAACCCTAATCCGTCAACCCTAAACCCTAATCCCTCAACCCTAAATCCTATCCCTAAACCCTCAACCCTCAACACTATACCTTAAACCATAATCCCTCAACCCTAAACCCTCAACCCTCAACCCTAAACCCTATCCCTAAACCCTCAACACTATACCTTAAACCCTAATCCCTCAACCCTCTACAATAATCCGTCATCTGTCATCCCTCAACTTGAATCCCTCATCCCTAAACCCTAAACGCTATCCCTATTCCTAGACCCTCAATAGGCTCAATACTATACCTTAAACCCTAATCCCTCTACCCTTGACACTCTTATTTAACCCTAATCCCTTGACCATTAACCCTATCCCTCAACCTCAACCCTCAACCGTCAACTGTCAACCCTCAACACTCAACTCTAAACATTAAACCCTAATTCATCAACCGTAAACCCTAATCCCTCAAACCTAAACCCTATCCCTAAGTCATCAACCCTCAACACTATACCTTAAACCCTAATCCCTATCCCTTAATCCTTAAAACTTAAACCCTATCCCTATACCCTCAACACTTGACACTATATCTTAAGCCTTAAACCCTCATCCCTAAAGCCTCAACCCTCAATTCTTAAATCTTCAACCCTAAACCCTATCCCTAATCCCTTTACCCTCGACACTCTAACCCTAACCTTGACATTAAACACTAATCCGCCAACTCTAAACCCTAATCTGTCAACCCTAAACCCTCAACACTCAACACTATACCTTAAACCCTAATCCATCAACCCTCAACCCTAAACAATATTAATAAACCATCAACCCTTGACACTATACCTTAAACCCTAATCCCTCAACCCTCAACCCTAATACCTCAACCCTCAACCCTAATCCCTCATCCCTAAACCCTAAACTCTATCCCTATTCCTAAACCCTCAACCCTCGACACTATACCTTAAACCCTAATCCCTTATCCCTAAACACTATCCCTCAACCCTTAACCCTTAAAAATTAAACCCTAAAACCTATCCATAAACCCTCGATGCTCAACACTATATTTTAAACCCCAATCCCTTAACCCTCAGCCCTAAAGCGTCAACCCTCAATCATTAAACCTTCAACCCTAAACCCTATCCCTAATCCCTCTACCCTCAACACTCTACTTTAACCCTAATCCCTTGACCATCAACCCTATCCCTAAACCCTCAACCCTCAACCCTTAACTCTCAACATTAAACCCTAATCCGTCAACCCTAAACCCTAATCCGTCAACCCTAAACCCTAATCCCTCAACCCTAAATCATATCCCTAAACCCTCAACCCTCAACACTATACCTTAAACCATAATTCCTCAACCCTAAACCCTAAACCCTATCCCTAAACCCAACAAAACTACTTTGCCTTATGTTAGGTTGTTAAACCCATCATTTTTGACACTCTTCTCTTAAAGATATTTGAGTTGCAAGAATATGTCAGAAAAATGGCTATGAACTTTTTTAATGTTAGTAATGTTATATGGCATGTTTTTCTGGCCCATTTGGGGTTCATTATGCCAATAGGTGTACACACTATGAGAAAAGCTTTGCATATGGTACATCCACAGTGAGTAATTAACAGTTGAAATCAGAAGGATGATCATTATGAGAAAAGCTTTGCATTGGGGTACATCTATGTTTCTTGCTGTGCACCCCGCACTTAGGGGAGGTATATTGTTATGAAACAAGCAAATAATCTCCCATTGTTTACTGGCTCTATCCACAATAACTACTAAACTATACCTTAAACCCTAATCCCTCAACCCTAAACTTTCAACCCTAAACCCTATCCCTAATCCCTCTACCCTCAACAGTCTACCTTAACTCTAATCCCTCGGCCCTTAACCCTAAATGCTATCCCTAAAGCCTCAACCCTAAACCCTAATCCCTCAAGGTCCTAAACTCTAATCCCTTATCCCTAAGCTCCAAATCCTATCCCTAAATGCTCAACCCTTAACCTTAAACCTTAATCACTCAATCCTTATCCACCCCTCTCCTCCCCTATCTGGCTCACTCCCATCTCTACCCTCCTCTACCGTCAACACTATACATACATACATATAGGCATACTTAGATACATACATACATATAGGCATACATAGATACATACATACATATAGGCATACATACATACATACATACAGGCATACCTACATACATGATTAAAAGCCTTAAACATAAAAAAATTTAAGTTTAACATAATGCGCTCGCGTTATTTAAAACATGAAAAACAGCACAAACTTTTGTTGTAAAGGAAAAATGCAAAGAAAATAATAACGCGAGCGCGTTATAACGCGCTCTCGTTATAACGTGCTCGCGTTATGTCTTGCTTTGGGAATCCCAAGCCTTGGGATTGGGATTTGCTTTGGATTTCCAACCCAAAGGCTTGGAGTGCCTTATGAACAATAACAGACGTGTTTTTCCATATTCTTCAAGATTTTAGATAATTTTGTTCGTGCTAACCCTCAGATTTGCACGTGTTTCAAGGTCAAACAAATCAAACACCTGGGTAATGTTAGGCTTTCTCTTAGCTATCTGACGATGTAATTTTTTTCACATTTTAACAATGTTAAGCCTTTCGTCTTTAATTTTTTTTGTTTGTGTGTCCGTTTTTGGGCAAAAACCACTGTTTGGTCTTTTTTTCATTGTAAATTAACTATTCATTGAAATTTCAAAAAAATTACATATTTAGAAACTAGACTCCATTCTACAAATATTAAAAAAAGAAAAAAATGATTTTTGATTAGTTTTCAAAATTTATAGGGGTAGCACGGCCAAAATTCTATTTTTTAGGATGTGTCCACTTTGAAAATTAGTAAAAAATCAAATATTCATCAAATAATTATCAGAAAAATCAGGCATAAACTACATGCTATTAGCTAATTTCTCACTGAAGCGATTTTAAAAATACCAAAAAAAAGTTGACCTTTTGAGGGAGCCACAAAACATGCTATGTTATGTTTTTTTGACAGAAACAACACCAATTTCTGTGGCTCCCTCTTTTGAACCCCTTAATCTATGCCATTTTCAAAAAATAATAGTAGTTTAGAAAGTAGACTCGGAGCACTACGAACATTGTTTTGGTTGTATCTCCAAATTTTGAGTGTAACTATGCTCAATTTCTCATCCAAGGCCAGTATTTCCTGATTTCAGAAAAAAAAAGTGGCCACTTAAGACCCCTTTTTGGCCCCCCATCTTCCTGCACTTACCCATGGATGAATACAAAGGTTGTGAATCACCAATTTTTTTTAAATAGGGCATCTGCAACAAAGAATCGAAGAAAATCTTTTACCAGCAATAAATCTTGCAAGGAAAAACCATGGATGAGGAAGATGATTCCAAGGCTGTAACTTCAATCTCTGTTTCTAAAGTTACAAAGTCACCTGAGGTAGAAGATTTCACTAAAAAAATAAAAGAAGTTGAGGAATTGAGAGCAAAACAAGGAGATAAGCAAGTTATGCTTCTTTTAGAATCTTTTAATAAAGATAGAGCATTGATGCCCCAGCCAATCCAGACTACACCTCCACTTTCTCCTTTGCCATTAATAGTAATCACTGATGCACGAACTCAAGAAATGATCATAGAGAAACTTAAGAAGGCTAAGGAACTTGGGGAATTGGGGAGGGTGATGAAGCACAAAAGTTAATGGAAGAGGCAGAAGCTCTAAAAAAAACTAGGAGTATGGGAAGTACATGCAGATAATTTAAAAATTGTAGCCATTGATATTTGGATTACCGACCAGAAGCTACGAGTATGTGACATTTGTGGTGCTTTCTTGAGCATTTATGCCAGTGATCGACAGTTGTCTAATCATTTTGGCAGGAAGCTACATTTGGGATATATGCAAATTCGACAGAAATTGATGGATACATGAAAGGGGAAAGAAACTTCTATTGCATAGATTCCTCTTTCTCTGTTGGGCAAGGTGTGCTTGAGAATGGATCTCATTATAGCACACAGTATAATGGTGGTAGTACAATATGAGGATGAAGGTGGTTTGGGTGGGTTGGATTCACCCTGCAGTGTTTTCTACTCTCCAATGTCATGTAGTCCCCTTGCAAATAGGTGTGATTCAGGTGAAATGAATCACATATTGAGTTCAAGCATTCCCACACCCCTGCAAAGCCAGAGAAAGATGTGTGCAGTGTTGCGAGATGTATTCTAAGCTCTTCTCGCATCACCACAAGTGCTTTTAAATCTATCTGTGAGAGAGCGGTGTAAAAGGAAACTCAAAGATGTGTGGGCTTGCAGTGGATGTTTTTTCTTGCATTCCTGCAAAGACTACTCACAAAGCCTGCAGGAGAGCGGTAAACTTATGATATTCCCACAAATGATAAAATTATAAAATCTAAAATATATGCTGTGAGGCAGGGAAAAATAAAGTGAAATATGAGTATTTATTCACAGGAAAAGAGAATTATTTTGGGGAGTATAATGTTTTACCCAATAAATAAAATATTTACACACAAAGGGGTAAGTAGATAGGTAATTATTGTACCTAAGGTATAATTTTAATCTATTGGGTGAAAATGTAAAGGGGAATATTAATGGTCATGGGCAAAATAATTTTTTCATGGGTATGTGAAAAAAAAAGGTGAATAAAATAATTATTTTTATTTGTATGGAGATAATGTAAAATTGTTATGTAAAAGGGTGGGAATTTGAAAGGTCACTTTGAATGTAAAATGTCTGAAGCTTGTTGCTTCCTTCATCTATATAAGAAGGAAACCAAGACCTTGGGGGGTTGGCTGGGATTTAATTTTTGGAAGAGCAAGACAATGTATAGGCCAATTTTCTGAAGCACGGTAATAGAACAATTGCATCAATCTGGTCCCTGATTTCTGGTCTCGATTGTTTGTTAAATTTATTGCTGAAATTTTATCTGGTTGTCTCCAACTTGGTCTCTCCTTATTATTTAAATTAGCTTTATCAAGGATATTTCTGATTTATCGAAGCACATTTGTTTTTTTCATGTGGATTGTTTACTGGTTTTCTTCAAGGAAGCAATTAAATTCCTTTAAGCAAATCACAATAGTTTGGAAGGATTCAATTGGATAATTAAGAATGACTAGGTAATTGATAATTTTGCATGTGTATGCCATGTATAGACCTTGTAGTGCCAAACAAATCAAGTTGTAGCCAGAGGGAAGGCATATATCTTTTTGTATTTGGACGCCATTGTCCAGTTGAGGAAAAGGCACCAATCATACAACTTCTAAAATCATCCCTTGTACATAATATTTTCAAACATAATTTTTGTTTTCTATTTGTAGGAGTAGGAATAGAAGTAACGTAATTGAATAAAATCATTTTTAGACCTCATGCTAGTTTGAATGTGGTTGAAAAGATGTTTTAATTGGCAAAATTACACATAATTTGCTTAATCATCACTAGTCAGTATTGGAGAACTCGTATTTGGTGATAAGAAGGTACACCCACCTAAGCGAAGCAGAGCCTAAAGCGCAAGGAAGTCCAATTAGTTTGATTGATTCCATCAGTTGGCCAAATCAGTCACCAAACTTGATCACCAAGTTTGGCATCCTTTTAGGGTTTGGTGAACTATAGATTTGAGAATGAACAGATCTGATGATGTCGATGCCTTGTATTTATTGTAACCATAGTTGTATCGTAATCCCACTTAGATGGTTAAGAAATTTCATGGGGTAATGGGTTAAAACCCTACCTTTTCATTCCTTTACTGCATTACTGCAAGCAATGTTGGAACTACCACGAGACGACGGGATACTTGGACCTATCATTTCCTTCACCACGATACCACAAGTGAACTTCTTTCATGTTGCGGGGATGTGGTAAACAACACATTTGACTCTTTAGGCTCACACTCACCCCCAAGGGCCATTAGGGTATACTGCAGGATTGCGATATAAGAAAAAAACACATATGTGGTTAAAAATACAAAGGTTTTTCACATGGATATGACATGGAATACATGAAGGATTGTCAAGTGATTATGTGTATGACTGCAAAAGGAATATAGACTCTTAGGATAGACATGGAAATGAAAATTATGCAACTAGATGGGACTAGGTAAATTTTGAACAATCCTAATAGTGGCTCTTGTTGGGGATGAATGGATGACTAGATATTGCAAGGATCTAGAACATTTCTCTAGGGTGCAGACTAAAAACACAAAACTGTATAGAACAAAGAAAACCAAAATTGGGAAAACCTAAACTACTGTGCATGGAATTTTATCTTCTTTAAGAAAAGAAGTGCTTTAAAAATTGTCCATGCACTAGCTATTCTTGACTCTCACCCACCACATTTTGCAGGTAATATGAATCTTCACCACATTTTCTAGACAAATGGTCCCAACCATAGAGCTTCAAATTTTCCATGCTTTCCCTTTTCTTGACTTCGATCGTGGTCATCAACCTGGAACTTTCAATCTTATAAAAAATATACTTCATTTGTACCAATATCTTTTCATTTTTCTTTTGTGCTTGGTGTTGATGATTATTTTAACACATTCATAAAAAAAGTTAAAATTCACAAAATGAACCTAAACTATCTTGAAAAATATGAAGAAATCAATTAAGAATTCTTAATCCCAAGTTTTTGTATGGTCAAGTCTTGACCTTGTGGAGAATTCAATAGGTTAATGTGAAACTGTAATATGCAAGGGACCTTACTTGATTTAAGGTGATCTATGACTCACTGGACTTGAATTATGTAAGTTGTTGCAAATATTAACAAATTATCATCTCTTTGCATAAATTTATTACTGTATCACAAAGCTTTGTATGATTTATAATGAAACAAGATTTTCTTTTCAAATTGATATGAAAATTCTCAAATATTAACACAATTATTCATGCTTCTTTCAAATGTAAGACAATTTCCTTAAAATCTCTATGTTTGAGCTAAATACTTCAAATATTTGGGGAAAAGTTAGAGAAATTCAAATTGAATATCATTCTACTATAGGATCTAAATGCTCTGTTATTCACGTTTAAGAAATACATCAAACTTGATCAAATCAACAGACTAAATCTCCAAATGTGAAGCCTTGAGTATTTTCATGAACACACATCCAAGATTGCAAGCTTTTAAAGAGGTATTATTTCCAATACAAGTAAGAGGCAGAAAACACTCTGAAAATAGATATAGAATTCTAGATTTATTCGTATTTAAAATACAGTCATATATGGTTTAGAATGTATGAATGACTCTTCAATTCATTAATCAACTCAATAGAAAAACTTACAAACGTCTTACAGATATAATAAGGAAGCTGGACACGCCACACATTCCTTAGTGTAGACACAGGTGACCTCCTCCTCTAAACTAAAATACTTCTTTAATCAAAATGTTCAAACAAGTTTACAAGTGCAAGCTATACTTCAAAAATCCCTGTGTAATTAATGTACAAGTAGCATAGCTTCTTATATAGAATTTGAAGCTTCATATTGCTACAGCTACAAAACTTAATCTACGGTCAAGATCCTTCTATTATTGATCAAGGGTGCATATTCATCTCTAATAGCTTCTCAAAATATCTGAATGGTATCTTTTCTTCCTCAAAGGATGCTATTGGAATATTTTCAAAAAATAAGCTTCCCCCTTCTTTGACTTATGCCTTCTTGTAGACTTTCCCCGTAGATACCCCTTACTTGATCCTTTTCAATATTGTTTGCCCCTTTTACAATTTTTTACTCCTTCAAATATGATTTGAAATTATTAATTACACCTTCTATAAAGGTGTGGTCTCCTCCTGGACTCTTTGTCCATACATACTCCTACATTGTAACCCCTTCTTTTAGTTTCTTTTCTCTGTTTTCTAAACCCTCGCTCTTCTTCTTGTATTTCCTCATCTTGGCATTTTCTTCCATCAATGAATCAATCATCTATTTACTTAGATATGCTTCAAGTTTCTCCATGCATGGTGTAAAAATAGCATTAAATTCTGTCAAAGCCCTCTCCATGTCATACGTTGGTGTATCCATGCACTCATGATATAAGAGCTTTTATACTATTCTTTTATGCATTCTGATCATGTCATCTTCCCTTTCTTCTAAATCCTGAGTAATTGTTATGCACCTTTTAAGATTATCCTCTTCAAGTTTTAGTTCTAACACTGCCTGTGGCACTTGATTTTCCATTGAAGGGGTAATTACTCCTTCATTTATTAATTCTTCTACTCTCTCTTCAATTTCCTTTAACTGTTCCAATTCAAATTTGCATTCTTCTCTTCTAAATTGGTCATTATGTACAAGTACACTGCATTTATTCTTTTCCCTTACAGCCACTTCCCATCTTTCCACTACTTGTTTTATTACTTGTTCTCCTTCTTGCATGAAATCTTTGAACCATTCTTCAAACACATTGGCTTTAAGCCTTTTATTTTCCATATGTTTTATTTCATCCTTGGATACAACTGCTATCTCACTAGGTAATTTTGGCACTGTTGTATTGGGATCAAAAATTCCCTTAATGAATTGTTGCTGGACAATGTGTCCTTTCAAATATTCTTGTTTATCTTTATCCTTTCTCAACATTTCTGCCATCACCTGGTGCATGTCTTCCCACTAAGTTATGTGTTTCTCCCTTGTTGTATGCCATGTGGTAAAGTTAAGTATTTTATACTCATTTATAGTTATATCTCCTTTTGCCTTCTCTTTTTGGGGTGTGGCCAAGTTCAATGTCCTAGATCCATCTGGACCTCTTTGTATGGCTGACATAGTTCTGGCCTTTCTCTTTTCCTTCCTTAGCATGGTATCACCCAATAAACTTTTGATATCAATAGGTACCAATTGTACCTTCTTTTCTTTCCTTATCGCCGACCCTAACCAGGCAGGAACTTCTTTTGTGCCTTCAGCAGTTTTTTCTTCATTAATTACCTCTTCCTGAGGCTTTTCCACTTCTCCCTGTTCCTGTGGTTGTTGTTGTTCCTGTTGTTGTTGTGGAGGAGGTTATTGTTGAGGGGCTGCTTCTTGTATCATTGGATCATCCTACTGTTGAGACTCACCCTCATTTTCTTTTTCTTCAATTTTTGCGTCCCCTCCACCTTCATCTTCTTCCTCAAGACCCTCTCCCTTTGATGATTCTTTTTCTTGGTCCTCTTCCTTATGTGTTTGCTCTATATCTATCATGTCTATATCTTCTGCTTTCTTTTCAATATTACCTTCATCAATGTTCTCTATATGTTCTTCACCCTTAGGTTTCTTGGTTGCATCACCTATAGTTTCACCTTCCTTTTGTTCTTTTTCAAACCTGCTAATTTGCTCTATATGTGCAAGTGATCTTACCATTGTATCATCCTCTTTTGCTTCTTTTTCTTGTTCTTTCTTACTTTCTATGTTCTTTTCTTCTTCACTCTGTTCACCATACATATTAAGAATATTTAGTACATCTACACCTGAGATACCCGTTCTTGTTTCTTCCTTTGCTTGAGTAGGTTTTTCTTTTATTGTCTCCTTAGGTGCAGCCTCCTTTTCAGACTCTTCAATTTTATGTGCTTCTTCTTGCACATCCTTGATTATTTCAGGAGACACCAGGGTACCAAATGGATATACTATTCTTGATTCTTCTTGTACCCTCTCCTTTTCATATACTGGGCCTTGTTCAATTTCCATCTCAGCCTGAGTATTTTTCTCCTCTTCTTCACTTAGAAATTCACTGGATTCTTCTTCTATTCTAATTTATTTTCCCAAATCCATTTCTCTCTCCTCATTTTTACTACTCTCATCTACAATGTGGATAGTCTCAGTGGTTTGTTTGGCTTCATGTGCTTTTGACCCTTGCAGCATTTCCCTAGCCAATTCTGTCTTCACCTGAACATATACTTGCCTTTTTTCTATTGGGGTGGATGCACTAGGTATATCACTCAACTTTGCACCTACCTATTGTGCTCCTATGACTTCACTTGTTTTTAAAGTCTCCCCTTTTGATATGCTTATTGGTATTGGTTTTTTGACCTTCTGTCCTATTGCTTCTTTGGAGGCCCGTGCTTCTTCTATACTAACATCTTGACTTACTAATTTTTTTTCCACAAATGTACCAGTTGACACTGCTACTATCACTCCTAATGCATAAGGATCCATTAGAGTAGTATTCTTATCTTTCTCTACAATTTTAGCTTCTACAATCTTTCTTTTTTTCTCATAGAAACATTAGGGATCATCACTAGGCTCTCTTACTCTCTTTTTCCCTTTCTTTGGATATGTGATTTCCCTCCCTTCAACTTTAAGCTCTTCAATCCTATCCTTTAACCATGTTTTCGAAAACAAGATGACAGGTTTGGACAATATGTCCAAAGATGTGTTCCATGGTTGTGACCAATCAGGCTCTCCAATAGGAGCAAGCCTAGCACTTTCATAACTGTGATGCAGCAGTTTATCATCTTCCTTAACCTCTGGAGGAACATATATATCTCCCATAGATCTCATTTGATCAACTATTAGCCTTTTATGAGCCCTCTTTCTTACCTCTCTATCATTCTCGCAATCTAACCAAAAATCTTTAATATGTATTGGATGTTTAAACTTTTTATCAATTGTATTTTGAATTCTATGAAAGGGGTCAAACCTTCTGGCTAAATCAAACTCCTCAAATCCATAATATCTCAATTCATGTTCTAAATAACTAGCAACCTCCTCACTATAGCATGAATTTCTACCAATTGACCAAGTAACTTAAGATTTCCTCTGCTAAACCTCTTCTTGTACATTCTAAAGGAATTCAAATTCTGCCTTGAAAACTCTAGAACAATCAATTTATTGGAAGGATACCTGGGTAGCATGAAAGGCTTTCCTTCAAATCCTTCAGTTCTGATGTAAGTAAAATGCTCGAATTGAATATACCAAGAACTATGTAACCTAATTGTATCCTCTGCATCTTTAGATATCATCTTGTCAGGTTCTTCCCTTAAAATTCTCACAATGTATGCATAGAACACATCATTAACTAGAGCATACTTCTTCAATGCATTCTCTTCCTATAGATCAAGGTAATGCTCATATACCAGCTTCTGACCTAGACCATTACCCAAGGTTCCAACCCTGTCTATCCCATGTATGAATGGTTGAACCTCTGCTACACATGAATACAATAAGTATGAAGAC
This sequence comes from Cunninghamia lanceolata, assembly GCA_027924645.1. Taxonomy (NCBI): domain Eukaryota; kingdom Viridiplantae; phylum Streptophyta; class Pinopsida; order Cupressales; family Cupressaceae; genus Cunninghamia; species Cunninghamia lanceolata. The sequence continues at coordinate 4,126,971 of BSBN01000771.1, forward strand.
AAATAGAAAGGCAACAACTTTTGCTTCCTTAGCATTGCTTGTTTCCATATGGCTGTGCTTATAGCCTTGGCCCAATGAATTTGTCCTTTCTCTTTTCCTGCTTCTCTCATGAACTCTATGACAGTAAACATCCATGGTTCACACTTAGTGCCATGCCTCAATCCCACCAATCTACTTAACATTGTAATCATGAAGTATATTTCCTCTTTGAAGTATATTCTCAGTAGATTCTTGTGCACTCTTGCCATAGCCTTGGGTTTTTTTTTGGGCTGTACCAACTGTAGAATATCTTGCCTCTACAATCCCTTTCATTATTATGAAAATCTTTGTTGTATTGATCTATGTCAATATCCACCATTTTCTCATTGATCTCCAAACTGAATGTTCTTGAAATCCCTTCCATGGATAAGTTTGCAATGAGTCTGTCATGAAACATTATTTTCCTAGTAGCCAGGTCATACAAAATTAAGCAATCTAGACACAAATCCCTGGCTTCCATAGCCAATAGAAAACCCACAGCTCTGTACAATCCACTCTCCCATATACACCTCATGTCAGGTGTAGCATCAATAGTTGTGATCTTCTGTAAGACATCATTTGCATCATAATTCCTGATATTAGTGTCTGTCCCTACTCTAGTGTAACTGATCAATGACGGGTACCCTCTGTGTAATAGAAATTCTTCCTTCTCTATTTCTTTGCACGGCTTCCTCTCCTTTTTAACTTCACCGCTTGTATCTACCTTTTTCTGCTTTGGGGCCATCTTGTAGAAAAATGCATTCTTTTAATTTTTCATTTTACCTTTTACCTAGGGTTTTACTATGATTTTTTCTATTTTTTACCATTTTATCCTAACCCCCATTTGTCTTTTCCATTTTGACTTTCACATTTGTTTAACTCTACCCAACTAATTAACAGTTAAACCAATAATTTAACAGATATTTATATTTCAAAATGAAATCACTAAAATCTACTTTGCATTTTTACCAATTGAATTGCAACAACATTTTAAGATAAATACTTGTATTTCTTGACCTCTGATTCTACCAACAGAATTATCACCAAATTTTACCACTCCACCTTCATACCTTTCCAAATCTATGAACTTGTTTTTGTCACCAGTCATATGATGAGAGCAACCACTGTCAATGACCCAATCATCCTTCTCTTCAACTTGGGCAGCCAGAGCTCTTTCTACAACTTTATGATTGACAGATTTGGAGGGCATTGGATCTTCTTCCTTGATGGCAATAAACACCCAATCACTTTCAAATTTGTTTCCTGATTCTGATTCATCATCTGTTACTCCTTCATCATCATCATCTTCATGAACATAGTAACAATTCTTTTGGAACCTTGATTTGTTAGGTTTTGGCCTTGAAAATCTTTTCGGACATGTAGAGGCAAAATGACCAATCTTATTGCAGTTAAAGCACTTAAAAGGCAATTTTCCTTCATACTTACTAGATCCTCTTAGTAGTCTTTTTGCAATAAGGCCTTCAAGCTGAGTCGTTTTTGCTTCCTCTTCTTCAAGGTCTTTTCGTACTTTTTCATACCAAGATAGTTTCCTTGAAGAGTTCTCTCCCAGACCAAATCTTTGTTTACCCTTTACAGAGGAACTGGCTTTGAATGCAGATTCAGTCTTTGGGGGTGTTGCGTGGTTACACAACACGCCCCATTTTGACTTGACAAAATAGGGACCCAACTTTTTGCTTGGCTTGGCTTGTGTTTTCTGCTTTCTGGCAGTCTGGTAAAAGTAAGTCATGCAGATGATCTTGCATAAGGAAGCTAGGGTATGTCATCATCATGACGTAAATTTATCAAAATTCATATTTCATATCAGTAACCTCATAATTGGAAAGAGTCCAAAATTTCATGCAGGTTTGCCTTTTGGATCACCCTGGTATTCCTTAGGGAACAAAAGTTATGATGAGTCAAAGCTTTGGTCAAACCTGATATTCCGAGGGGAGGATCATATTTCTCAACATTAGTCATATTATAAAAGATCACCCCGATCTAATGTTATCACCCAATAAATCATTTTCTCTGAACATATGGATGTCAATTTTATATGATAACAGTATCTACCCGTCAAACAACGTCATATATTTTGTGAGGGTCATATTTCTAAATATCACCCGATATTCAAATATCACCCTAATACTTGAATATCATCCTGTCGCAAAATATCATCCCGAGCTAATATCCTGATGATGTCATCCAAACCTAATAGACGAAGAAATAAACATGATGATGATGTCATCATCCTTTTTACCTCGCGGAGGTATATTTCCAAACATGACCCTTCCTACATAACATGACGATGACGTCATAGTGCTACAATGTTGAACCAAGTTAATATCCTAATGACATCATCATGATATTCCGACAAGAAGTCATTTTAGTCCAGGGGATCATCATATTTGAATATCACCTGACATTTCAACATCGCCTGATCTTTTGATGAAGGTTTTCCCACTCAAAGGCTGATGATCATATTACACTAAGGGGATCATCATATTTGAACATCACCCAATAGCCAAATATCACCTGATATTTGAATATCATCCTATCCTACAAAGATCACCCCACTCTTTTGCTACCATGACATTAAATGTGCACAGATGTAGTAGGTGGTTCCCGCCGATTACGAACCGGATACATACACCTGGAAAGATCCTAAGTTTCCATATAGAAAATCAACAATTAAAATCAATTCACCTAGATTTGCCCTAATTTTACCCTAAAGAGCAAGTTAAATGTGAATTTATCGAGTCATTTTACACTTACCTTGTGATAAACCAGTTTTTACAGAGAGCTGAGCTTCAAACCCTCATATGACTACCTGCACACGCGTACGGCTTGTAGCAGAATGAGACACGTGAGCATAGCTAGTATTTGAATCCCTTTCACACGGTTATCAGTATAGTAAGAAGATAAACGCATTAGGTAAGTAATTGAAACCTTCTTGCTATCATTTTCTGCATATTTGGGTATGGTGTTTTACTGGTTTAAAGATGTGAATTATGCATATCAAGATAAATTAAAGGTTGAATGATTTAATATGCATGATGTTAATAAAGATATAGTGTATATGCATGCATATGGTATCAAATTGTAAGACCGGTTTTGTCAATTGCAGGCATCCATGGCGGACAAAAGATTGAGCAAGACTGATGCCGAGTTCATTAAGCTGATGTTCACTCAACCTGAGGGTGTGCAATTTAAATATGGAACCATCAGGGATATGCACCAGGGAAATACAGATCTAGCTGCATGATCGACTAAAATGAGCGATGAGAAGAATAACAGTACCTTGCTGGATGCAGTTTTTGTATCTGGAATGTGGAATGCTGTTGGTTTCCCTTATTCCATGGAAGCCCCTAAGCTAATCATTGAATGTGCCAGAAACTATAATCCACAGAGAAGGAAGGTAGAAAATCATGGCAGAGTATATGCAGACCTATCTATCAAGGGTCTTTCTACTACCTTCAGTTTGCCCTTAGGAAAGAAAGTTGCTAGCATGGATCTAAAGAAACTAGAAGTAGAATATGAGAGTAATAAGAAGTCTGCTAGGAAGAAAATGTATCAATGGAGGGCGAAGAACAGTCCTTATCCTGCAGTAGCTAAACTACCAGTGCACCTGTATAAATTTGAGTTTGACGATGAATACCAGTACATGATAGCCCTGCTCAGTAGAGTGACAGGCCAACCTGATGCTGGAAGTTTTAAGGGCTGGATGTATGGGGTCATCCTGATGTGCCTCTACATAGAAAGAAAGCCACTGTGGGCTAAGATGATAAGTGATGCTCTTAATGAGCAGCTAATGAACCTAGGAGGTTTAAAATGTTCTTTCTATATGACTTCATACGTAATTTATTCATGTGCCTACAGGGGTACATTCGATGCACTGACTACAGTTGGGAAGATTGGTGGTACAACAAATGATGCACATATATGGGATCATCATCCCCAGCTACAAAGAGTAAATTACCTCCAAGATTACAAACTAGTGAATGATGCATTCTCTATGCATCTAGTAAGGACAATGGAGGAGGATAGAACTAAAATACTAAGCATGGAAGCTCAGGAAGTCATATACAGGCATGGAGCTTGGTTCATTCAATTTGCATCTTTCTCCTATATCAGGATAGAAGGCTTTGAGGGAGAGCCTCTCATGCTCCCAAGATACCCTACTGATGCAGTTATCTTAATGGAATTTCTAAGACAAATTTCCACAATACTGAATGCTTACAAAGCTAATAACAAGCTTCCACCAGTATTGTTTCTAGTTACAATGGGTTGGTATATGTACCCAGATTCTGAAAATATTAAGAAGGCCATAGCTGGCCATAGCTAGTCTAACTACGATGAATTTCCAGCCATTTCCATTAACAAGATCATATGATCCATATGGGAGAATGCAGAAGATCATGGGGAAACCCATCCATCGAAGGCATCTTGAAGACTTCTGAGCAGATTGTGAAGATGGAGCTGAAGCCAGAAGAAGAAGATATCAAAGGTTAACACTCAATAAGATCAAGACCTTTGATTGCATTTCCATACCTGCACAATTGAAGAAGGATGATGGAAAGATAATGGCTGATGAGTATGAGGAGAAAAAGATATACAATGATACCATATCAGCACCTGATCTCACTATATAGGAGGATATCTCCTTAGACCCATTTACTGGCAGGATATTGTAGCTAACCCAAGCATGGGTCAATGAGCAAATAAATATACTGAAGAAGAAAGGTATAGCCATTACGGTGGACAATAAGAAAAAGAGATATCTGAAGATGAGTATGATGATTTCCTAGTTGAGAAGAGGAAATCTAAAGGAGAGAGAATACCACCTCCTGAGAAAAGCAAAAGACCCCCCAGGGGTAAGAAAAATGACAATGAACCCAAAGGGGTCATAATTGAAAGAATAGAGATGCCAGCTGAAGGTGCATCAAGATCACGACAAGCATCAGCATCATCCGCACCGCCTCCAATGGATAAACAAAAGGCTAAAAGGATCCAGGGGTCAACTGCACAAAGTAGCCAGACATATGAGGTGGGTCAGGCATCACAAAAGAACTTATCAGAGGATATTCCTCTAGATGAAGAGCCTAAAGAAGAAGATCCTACACCCCTCATCATAAAAAGAAAAGCACCTCAGGTGATGGCATCCACACCTAAGAAATAGAGGACTTTAATGAGAGGTGAAATCAAACAAACCCCCATAATGTTGAGGGGAGCAGGTGGAGAAGTATTTAAGAAAGAATTGTAGCATAATGTCCCACTTCCCACCATTGTAAAGTTTAAGACTGAGCAAGCAGAAGAACAAATGAAAGAAGCCTATAGGGCAATTCCAAGTAGTCTTGTCTCATTGGATGAGACAGTTGATTTGTCTGATGATGAGGTGGTGAAAGATGTAGCCTCTCAAAGAATGGAAACTCTTACTGCTAGCACCCAGATAACTCCACAAGGAACCCCATCAGTCCAGGTGGCAGTATTAGAGGAAATGAAGCAAGTAGAGAAAGAAAAGGAAAAGATCCCAGAGAGGGTTGCACAACAAATAGGGTTGGATGCATTGGTCGATCAGGTGACAAGTCCTGCAGCAATAGATTTGACATATGTAGAGGATGTAAATCCTGAAGATAAGGTAGGTACACCTGAAAGAACATGAAATTTTGAAGAAGATAAACAGATGGAAGTGGAGGATAAAGCTCCAGATATGGGTCAGCAACAGCAAGATACATCAACTGAGCCCAAAATAGTAGAAGTGCAAGATAAGGGAGGAGAAGAAAAGGATACATCCATTCATCCTACTCCCAAAGTTCAAGAAATATCTACTTCAGGTGTGGAGCAAGATATGATGAAAGATTAGGTAGAGGCACTGAAGGTAGATACTGCAATGACCATAGATACCACCATACCTCATGAGGAGGAAAATGCTAAAGTGGATGAGATACCAACAGAGGAAGCAAAGGATTTGGGATTTGCCAATGAGGACCAAGAAGGTCAAGAGGGGAAGGATATTATTGATTCTTTGACTCAGAAGATAAAAAGAGAGAAGGAGAAAAATAAGCAGCATAAAGAGCACATTGCTCAGCTGCATGCCTATATAAAAGGGTTAATTAACCCTGATGATACATCAAGTGATCATGCAGTCCCATTGACTGCTATTTCTCAGGAGGAGGTAAATAAGTTAAATCTTATGAGGCATGAATCAGTAGTAATGATAAAATGGATGTCATCTACGCTTGATGGAGCTGAAGAAGTGGTGAAAGCCTCTTTGAAGAGGTGGAATTCTCTAGGTACTTCCAAGAGGAAGGTAGATAAGTTACAGATGGAGACCGGAAGAAGGTCATTTCAATTAGAGAAAGCCTTGAATGCCTTGGATGAAATAAAGAGGATTGATCCATAGGTTTTAATAAATAATTAGGTATTGAATAATAACACATCCATATTGATTGATATCTAGAATAAAGACATCAGGTTTGAATGTGATGTGCTAAAGGGATGCAATAATAAACTAAGGAATATCAGCATGAAGCTACATGATATGATGTCTTATGAAGCAGAGGTCTTAGAGACCTTGGAAGGAAAAGTAGAGGGAAAGATTGAAAATTAGGATGAAGAGTTTGCTATCAAAGCTCTACATAGCAATTTCCAGCTGGTAGCTAAAGACCCTCTCAACCACTTGACAGAAGAAATACTGGATAAGGTAATGAGGATTAAGGTTAGAATAAAGAACTATAATGAAACCCTGATTAGAAGAAAAAATAAATTTGAGGCCCTCCGGAGCAAATATCAAGTACATAGACACGCCATCGCCAAAGTGAGAACCCAAGATGGTGGCGAAATAGAAAGGATTGTGCTAGCATATGAAAATATCAAGACATCCATGCAGGTCCATATACAAAGAGATAGTCATCAGGAGGATATTGAAAGTGATGAAAGTGATGATCATGACAATGGAGATGATAATGAAGAACCTGATGAAGATGCACCATAAAGGGAGTACATGCATCAAGTACTTAAGGGATAATAAGTTACCTAGATGGTTTCCAGCTGGCAACCTGTGCCACATTGAAAGAGTTGACTTCGTCAATCAAATGTATGTCGTTGATCTGAATAGACAAATCTTGATCGTAGATCATTTTGTAACGGCTCCCTCATCTTGTTCTATAAAAAGGTGTAGGGATGCCTCATTTTGAACATTCGAAACTTGATTGAAATTTGTTCGCTGAAATCTCAGGGCTCATTTCAAAGTTGTTGTATATGTACATGTCTTTTGCATACTTAATGAAAGAGGAGCATTTTGATTACAAATATTCGTAAATTCTGAGTAATTTGTGTTTGAATTCTTGATATATGCTTTGATTTGCTGCGTCCCTTGGAGTGCTCATCAGTTTGCATGTATTGTGTTCATTCACCATCCTCTGAAGTTTGCATCAACTATATCTAGCTGTGGAACATCCTGGTGAACATATGGTTTGATTTCTTCTCTTGAATGAAAGTATCAAGTGTGTATGTGGCTCAATAGCTGAAGATTCATCATACTTAGAAGTTTTACTTTACATTTATTTTAATTTTAGAACAATTCACCATCATAATTGCAAATAATTGACAATCAGAAGAAAAACTACATAAAATATGTTGATATCTTGTGGATAATTGTAAATCCATAGCATATTTGAGTTAAAGCATGTATAATTGATAAATATCATGCAGAGATTTGAGTATAAGCATGTCATTTGAGGAAATGCACTATGTAGAATAACTTTTTGTGTAGCATCTTTACAGAAACTAAATCCTGATAATCAACAAACGTAAGGCCCCAAAATGGAAACAGAAACATACATCAACCACTGAGTAACATCAGTTGATTAAGACCTAATCAACAGAGACTTGGGATCATGAATTCTTTGAATTCATCGTATCCTTCAAGATGAGTAAAGGTTGTTGTGTAACTTTTATTCTATGTTTGTTTATGACTAACATCATGATCAACAGGGGGTTCATCTCCAAACTCAGCCATTTCAAATGCAGCCAATTTACCAGCCAATTGATCTCTTGTGACAATTGTATGAGCTCTGAATTCTTCAATTACAGTAGCCTTGATTTTATAAGCAGGAAGGGATCTGAGAATTTTGCCAACAATCTCATCTTCATCCAAGACTCCACCAGCATTTCTAATTCCACAAACAATCTCATTTACTCTTGGCATAAAAGTAGTAATATTTTCATCATCTCTCATCTTCAGATTTTCAAATTTCCCTTTCAGACTTTGTAAGCTTGCACTTTTACCATACTTGTCTCCTTCATGCAGAAGTTCTAGTTTTTCCCAAATCTCAAAAGCAGTTGGTAGATCAACAACATTAGAAAGTTTTGAATCAGATAATGTGCTTAGAAGAGCCTCTATAGTTCATAGATTGTTTTCAGCATCGGTGATTTCATTTTGGGTTTTAGGGCCACCCTAAGGAGGAGTATACTTTATTGAATCCATGTTCCAGTACTGCATTCCCATACATTTCAAGTGACATGTCATGCGACTTTTCCAAAGATTAAAATTGGTCTCGTCAAACATTAGACTATCCTTCTTGTAGGATGACATCCTGGATCTTCTCAAGTGGTTAAGCTCCTTTTAGAGGAACTTGGCTCTGATACCAATTGTTAGATTCAGGGAAGACAACTAAGAGGGGGGTGAATCAGTTGTCTAAAACTTCTTGTACTTTACACACTTAAATTAACTTTGTAATTTAGCAGCATAATAATAATTCAATCATGGAAACACAAAGCATTAAACCAAGAGTAGAAACACATTCACACACAGTACACCAAAATTTTAACATAGAAAACCCGGTTAAGGGAAAAACCGCGGGGTGATTAACCCAAGATTGTATTCTCTGTTAGAAGAATAAAAAGAACAAAATGGCACATGCCAATTAGGGCTCACTGCCTGAGCACACTGCTCACAAGAGGCTCACTGCCTACAAGAGACACACTGTCTACAAAAGAATAAGTATCACATACATGAACTGGTAAATAGCATCTTCACCATGCTTGAGTCAGTTCCATTTAAACCCAATACTTCTGTTCTACCTTTCATTCTTCTCCTCGCTACCACACACTCATCACTACAAGGACGCCTTTGAAATGACTTCACAATCCCTTATTTATACAAGACATCAACTTAGGAATGATCATCTAAGTCAGAAAACATTAATAAGAACATCCGCAGGATGTATAATTCATCCAGTTGGCCAGTCTCAGGAAGAACACCATCATCCGAAAGTTATTCTTCAATTACAAACTCCAACTTTAATGCAGACCACCAACATGAACTAGACACGATCCTAAGACCTCCACAAGCTTGCCTAAATCACCAAAAACATCCACACTTCATCTGCTTACTGAAATCCTTCTCTCCTTCATCCAGAACCTCAAGAATATAGTCTGTCATCACTGTCACAAAGGAATAGATGCTTTTGGACTTCCAGACCACAAACCAATTGAGTTGACACTTCTAAACGACTTCCTGAACACTCCACCAAATCCGTAGAATAGGATATTTCATTTTTGGATCTCACCAGACCTATCTGTTTCACTCCGTCACCTCTAAACACCTGCCAGAATCAGTTTTACTTGAGCAGCCACAACTTCTTCAGATCTTTATATGGACCTCTAAAATCTCTACTGGACAACCTTAAGATACATATCTACAATCCCTTTAATCCGTATCTTCTGATCCTCTTCCTATCTTGGACTATTACTTTTCTATTGTCACTATTCTTCATTGTTCCTGATTGAGACTAATTTTCTCAATATCCTTAGCACATAGCTCATCCAATCTTTATCATTAATGCAACAAGAGTATGTTGACATCAATGACAACACCAGTTAGGCCCATACTTGTAACAATCTCCCCCTTTGTCATTGATGGCAACATATGATGTAAAAAACTATTTTAACCATCAAGACAAAAACTTATCCTCACTGTCACAAGTCCCCCTATCAGCAACAACCATTCACATGTCTTCTCTCCCTTTACTACTCCCCCTTTGATCAACAACCACTTATTTTTCACATGTCTTCTCTCCCCCTTTGACATCAATGGCAAAGGGCACATACTTACAATTCCACCACTTCAGAAGCATACCTGCTACTCCCCTTGAGTAGCAGCTCCCCATCCATCAATCTGGATCATAAGATATGACTGTGATATCCACTGGACTGATGCACATCAGTGCACCTTAGTTTATCATCGGAGGGGCAATAACCCCTAACTTCTCCCTGAGATACTCAGAAGAGTCCTTAGGTAGATGTTTAGTAAAGATGTCTACAATCTGATCCTTGGAAGGTACAAACTCCAATCTAACTTCATTCTTGTTTACTTGCTCTCTCAAAAAGTGAAACTTGATGGATATATGTTTAGTCTTTGAATGCAACACCGGATTCTTAGATATGTTTATTGCACTTGAATTATCATAGAAAATTGTGATGGACTCCTCATACTCCACTCTGACGTCTCTTAGCATCTGCTTCATCCACAAAACTTGAGTGCAACTACCTGCTGCTACAATATATTCTACTTCTACAATGGACAGAGATATTGCCTCTTGTTTCTTACTTAGCCAAGAAACTAATCTCTTCCCCAAAAAGAATGCTCCACCACTGGTACTCTTCTGGTCATCCACATCTCCTGCCCAATCAGCATCTATATATGCATGAAGAGAGAAATCATGATCTCTAGGATACCACAGACCATACTCAACTGTCCCTTTTAGATATCTAAAAATCCTCTTAACTAACATGACATGAGATTCTCTAGGATCAGCTTGGAATCTAGTAACAAGACCAATAGCCTGCATAATGTTTGGTCTAGTTTGAGTGAGATACAACAATCCTCCAATCATTGACCTGTACTTTGTCTGATCAACCTTAGGTGAGTCATCATCTTTGCTTAATTTACATCCGGTTTCCATTGGAGTATTCATTGGGTTTGAGTCTTCCATCCCAAACTTCTTCAACAATTCTTTCACATATTTGGACTGAGAGATGAAGATTCATTTCTTTGTTTGAGTGATTTGTAGACCCAAAAAGAAATTCATTTCCCCAACCATGGACATCTCAAATTCACTTTTCATTTGATTTGCAAAGGTTTTGCACATACTATCTCTTCCTCCAAAAATGATATCATCAACAAACACTTCAACAATCAAGATGTTTTCATGATCAATTTTGAAATATAGATTACTGTCAGTAGTACCTTTTTTAAACCAATCTTCAAAAGGTGCTTATCCAATCTTTCATACCAGGCTCTTGGGGCTTACTTGAGTCCATATAGTGCTTTCTTCAACTTGCAGACCATATCACCATGATCAGACAATTGAAATCCATCCGGTTGCTCAATGTAAACTTCTTCTTCCAAGTCACCATTCAGGAAAGCAGACTTGACATCCATTTGATACACTTTGAAATCCTTGAAGGCAGAAAACACAAGAAATAATCTGACTACTTCAATTCTTGCCACCGGAGCAAAAGTTTCTTCAAAATCAACTCCTTCTATTTGAGAATAGCCCTTGCAAACTAATCTGGCTTTATTTCTGATTACTTCACCAACTTCATTTAGTTTGTTCTGGAAGACCCATTTGGTTTGAATCACATTCTTGTTTCTAGGTCTGGGAACAAGATCCCAAGTGTGATTTTTCTCTATTTGCATCATCTCTTCCTCCATTGCTTTAGTCCAGTTTTCATCATTGCAGGCTTCATCCACTATCTTAGGTTCAATCTTTGAAATGAGACAATACTCTTCTGAGTCTTAAGTAATTTTTTTTCTAGTTTGTACACCTTTGCTTTTGTCACCTATGATCTGATCTTCTGAGTGATTCAGTCTTACATACCTTGGAACTTTGGGAGTTTCTTGCACTTCTGAGTCTTGATCAGGCTCATTAGAGCTCATCACTTTTTCCTGAATTACCAGATCAGTTTGAATCTAAATTTTAGAAGGGGCTTGGGTTCCTTGAATCATAACACCATTCTGATCATCTTCATCAAATTCATAAAACCTTGAGGGTTTTTCAATTCCTTCATCAACCTTCACATTTGTACTTTCTATAATCTTTCTCAGTCTCTTGTTATAACACTGGTATGCTTTGCTTTGAGTAGAGTAGCCCAAGAATATCCCTTCATCACTTCTAGCATCAAACTTGCCTAGATCTTCATCTCTTTTAATGTAACACTTGCTACCAAAGACTCTGAAATATCTTATAGTAGGAGTGATACCAAACCAAAGTTCATAAGGAGTCTTACCAGTATTGCTTCTGATTTGTACTTGATTGAGAGTATAGACTGTAGTGCTGACAGCTTCTCTCCAATAGATCTGAGGAACATTTGCTTTCATCATCATGGTCCTAGATGCTTCCTGGATGGTCTAGTTCTTTCTCTCAACTACTCCATTCTGCTGTGGAGTGCTAGGAGCAGACAACTCTCTTTATTCCATGTTTCTCACAGAATTCTATGAACTCACCGGATGTGAATTCTCCAACTCTATCAGACCTTAGACATTTCAACTTTAATCCGGTTTCATTCTCTACCATAGCCTTGAATATTTTGAATTTCTCAAGAGCTTCTGATTTCTCTTTCAGAAAAGTTACCCACATCATCCGAGAATAGTCATCAATCAGTAACATGAAGTATCTGTCACCTTGCACACTCCTGATTCTTGCCAGACCACATAAATCATTATGAACTAAGTCTAATAATCCGGTAGAAGATTGTTCCTTGCTTTTGAATGAGACTTTGCTTTGTTTACCCAACTAACATTCCTTGCACAAACTATTTGTAGGTTTCACCAATTTTGGTAGATCTCTTATAGCCTGAGTATTGATTATCTTGATGATATTATCAAAATTCACCTGACACATTCTTCTATGCCATAACCAACTCTGATCAACTTACACAAATAGACAACTTTTACCAGTACCAACTAAATGGAAGATGTTACCTTTTGTTTGGGTACCGGATGCAATATCTGTTCCGAAACTCTCAAAGATTTTGCATTTTCCATTCTTGAATCTGAGATCATAGCCTTTGTCCACCAACTGTCCAACACTGAGAAGATTGTGCTTCAATCCTTCAACATACAGTATATTACCGGTTTTGTTCCTTCCATCAAAAGAAATAGTTCCTCTACCTCTGATTCTACCAGTAGAATTATCACCAAATTTTACCACTCCACCTTCATACCTTTCCAAATCTATGAACTTGTTTTTGTCATCAGTCATATGATGAGAGCAACCACTGTCAATGACCCAATCATCCTTCTCTTCAACTTGGGCAGCCAGAGATCTTTCGACAACTTTATGATTGACAGATTCAGAGGGCATTGGATCTTCTTCCTTGATGTCAATAAACACCCAATCACTTCCGGATTTGTTTCCTGATTTTGATTCATCATCTGTTACTCCTTCAACATCATCATCTTCATGAACATAGTAACAATTCTTTTGGAACCTTGATTTGTTAGGTTTTGGCCTTGAAAATCTTTCTGGACACGTAGAGGCAAAATGGCCAATCTTATTGCAATTAAAGCACTTAAAAGGCAATTTTCCTTCATACTTACCAGATCCTCTTGGTAGTCTTTTTGCAATAAGGGCTTCAAGCTGAGCTGTTTCTGTTTCTTCTTCTTCAAGGTCTTTTCATGATTTTCATACCAAGATAGTTTCCTTGAAGATTTCTCTCACAGATCAAATCTTTGTTTACCCTTTACAGAGGCACTAGCTTTGAATGCAGATTTAGTCTTTGGGGGTTTATCTCCAAACTCGACCATTTCAAATGCAACCAATTTACCAACCAATTGATCTCTTGTGATAGTTGTATGAGATCTGAGTTCTTCAATGGCAGCAGCCTTGATTTTATAAGAAGCAGGAAGGGATCTAAGGATTTTGCCAATAATCTCATCTTCATCCAAGACTCCACCAGCATTTCTAATTCTACAAACAATCTCATTTACTCTTGGCATAAAAGTAGTAATATTTTCATCATCTCTCATCTTCAAATTTTCAAATTTCCCTTTCAGATTTTATAACCTTGCACTTTTAACATACTTTTCTCCTTCATGCAGAAGTTCCAGTTTTTTCCAAATCTCAAAAGTAGTTGGTAGTTCAACAACATTAGAAAGTTCTGAATCAGATAATGCACTTAGAAGAGCCTCTATAGTTCAAAAATGGTTTTCAGTATCGGTGATTTCATTTTGGGTTTTAGGGCCACCCTAAGGAGGAGTATACTTTGTTGAAGCCATGTTCCAGTACTGCATTCCCATACATTTTAAGTGACATGTCATGTGACTTTTCCAAAGATTGAAATTGGTCCCGTCAAACTTCGGACTATCCTTCTTGTAAGACAACATCCTACATCTCCTCAAGCGATTAAGCTCCTTTCAGAGGAACTTGGCTCTGATACCAATTGTTAGATTCAAGGTAGACAATTGAGAGGGGGGTGAATGAATTGTCTAAAACTTCTTGCACTTTACACACTTAAATTAACATTGTAATTTAGCAGCATAATAATAATTCAATCATGGAAACACAAAGCATTAAACCAAGAGCAAAAACACATTCACACACAGTACACCAAAATTTTAACATGGAAAACCTGGTTAAGGGAAAAACCATGGTGTGATTAACCCAAGATTGTATTCTCTGTTAGAAGAATAGAAAGAACAAAATGGCACATGCCAATTAGGGCTCACTGCCCGAGCACACTGCTCACAAGAGGCTCACCGCCTACAAGAGACACACTATCTACAAAAGAATAAGTGTCACATATATGAACTGGTAAATAGCATCTTCACCATGCTTGAGTCAGTTCCATTTAAGCCTAATACTTCTGTTCTACCTTTCACTCTTCTCCTCGCTACCACACACTCATCACTGCAAGGACGCCTTTGAAATGACTTCACAATCCCTTATTTATACAAGACATCAACTTAGCAATGATCATCTAAGTCAGAAAACATTAATAAGAACATCCGCAGGATGTATAATTCATCCAGTTGGCCAGTCTTAGGAAGAACACCATCATCCTAAAGTTATTCTTCAATTACCAACTCCAACTTTAATGCAGACCACCAACATGAACTAGACGCGATCCTAAGACCTCCACAAGCTTGCCTAAATCACCAAAAACATCCACACTTCATCTGCTTACTGAAATCCTTCTCTCCTTCATCTAGAACCTCAAGAATATAGTCTGTCATCACTGTCACAAAGGAATAGATGCTTTTGGACTTCCAGACCACAAACCAATTGAGTTGACACTTCTAAACGACTTCCTGAACACTCCACCAAATCCATAGAATAGGATCTTTCATTTCTGGATCTCACCGGACCTATCTATTACACTCTGTCACCTCTAAACACCTGTCGAAACCAGTTTTACTTGAGCGGCCACAACTTCTTCAGATCTTTATGCGGACCACTAAAATCTCTACTGGACAACCTTAAGATACATATCTACAAACCCTTTAATTTGCATCTTCTGATCCTCTTCCTATCTTGGACTATTACCTTACTATTGTCACTGTTCCTGATTGTGACTAATTTTCTCAATATCCTCAGCACACAGCTCATCCAATCTTTATCGTTAATGCAACAGGAGTATGTTGACATCAATGACAACACCGGTTAGGCCCATACTTGCAACACAAGTAGACCCACACACAAGCAAAAGGGCACAGCCATAGCAGGGGTCCTCATTTTTCTAAGAAGCAAAATGTGGTGTGTTGTGAGCACCACAACACTTGGCTCTTGATTTTATCCAACTCTACCAGTTGATCAATCCTTTCTTCCATTGGTTTAGGCACATCAATATCCTCCTGTAATATGGATTTATATATAGGCAAAAGATTGTGTATTGGCATTCTTGTTTGATCTCCTCTTAATTATCATTATGGTACTCTTATTACTTGATTTTGCTTGACCATTAGCTTGGGGATGATATGGAGAGGCATATGATATAACTATTCGATAAGAATCACAGAATTTCTTGAATTCATCAGATCTGAAACACATACCATTATCTGTGACAATTCTCATAGGAACTCCAAATTTGGTGACAATATTTTCCAGTAAGAAATTTATGACTACTTTACTAGTAGCTTGCTTAGTTGGAATTGCTTCAATCCATTTAGTAAAGTAGTCAGTGGTAGTAAGAATCCATCTACGTCCACCACTTGACTTATCAGCTATCTCTCCTACAAAATCAATACCCCATTGATGAAAGGGTGCGTCAATTTACATGGGACTTAAAGGCAAAGCACCTTGATATTTCAATTTACCAGAAAATTTCTAGCATGCTTCACATTTCCTTACATATCTATAAGCATCAAAAAAAATAGTCGGCCAATAATAGCCTGCTCTCAATACTTTATGTGCAGTGGTTTTAGCTAAGAAATATCCACCACATACACCATCATGCATCTTCTTCGGAATCCTATTTTCCTATTCCTGATCCAAACACAAGAGGAGAACACCATTTTTATCCTTCCAGATCAAATCACCTTTCATGAATACATATCTGGATGCTTGTAGCTTCAGTGTTCTTTTTTTATTCTCATTCAAACCATATGGACACTTCATGTGTCTGAGGTAGTGAACTATATTCATGTACCAAGGTGTATGTTCAATGCTTGATACCATACCTTTTTGTTCAAGTTCACATACATGTGCAACCTCCAAATTGGATTCAGCCATTAACTTTGCTAAACCTTGTCCTCTTACAAGTTTGGTGATCTGGATATCAATATCAAATTCTTGAATTCTGTTTATCCATCTACACCTTCTTCTTGTGACTTCTGATTGTACAAGGACATCCTTGGCTACTGCATTTGGTACATAGGTAGTCACCTGTGCCCCTATCAAATAGAGTCTAAATGTTTTAACTACCTTAAAAAGAGCATAAGCTTGCTTCTCAATGGCATCACACTTCAATTCAGCTCCTTGAAGTGATTTGCTAAAAAA
Source organism: Cunninghamia lanceolata (assembly GCA_027924645.1). Taxonomy (NCBI): domain Eukaryota; kingdom Viridiplantae; phylum Streptophyta; class Pinopsida; order Cupressales; family Cupressaceae; genus Cunninghamia; species Cunninghamia lanceolata. Next base: position 4,143,989 of record BSBN01000771.1, read on the forward strand.
TGATCTATTGATTGTTCATGCCCTTCTTCATTTTTCTGTAACATGACAGCAACACTGGTATGAAAAGAAGCAAAAGAAAAAATCCATAATGGCATACCAAAATTAGGAGATTCTAAGACTGGAGCCTCTTTGATCGCCCTCTCTATTGATGAAAATGCCTCAACTGCTTCTGACGTCCAGTCAATCTTCGATCCCTTTTTCAACATCTTTGCAATGGGCTTAACAATTTCAACAAAATTAGAGATAAATCTTCTCACAAAATTTATTTGCCCAAAAAATGATTGGATGGCTTTCACTATCTTTGGGATGGGAATCTTATCAATTGCAGCAACCCTTTTTGGATCAATTCTCACACCTTCTTTGGAGACAATATGCCCCAGTAGCTTTCCCTCTGTGACATCAAATTGGCACTTCTTAGGGTTCAATGATATGCCATATTCTAGTGCCTTTATAAATATATTCATCAAATGTAAGCAGTAATCCTCTACTTTTTTTGAATATGTTGTCAAGTCATCTTGATATACAACCATTATGATATTAATTAGGTCTATAAATACAACATCCATAGCTCTTTGAAAAGTGGCACCAGCATTCGTGAGACCAAAAGGCATCCTTACATACACATATGTGCCCCAAGGTGTAGTAAAGGTAGTTTTATATTGCTCTAATTCCTTAACCTTGACTTGGTTATAACAAGAGGACCCATCCATCATGGAAAGCAGTTCACAACCTATTAACCTTTATAACATAGCCTCCATATTTGGAAGTGGATAATTATCTTTTAATGATGAGATGTTCAAATTCCAAAAATCCACACACAATCTTATATCACAATTCTTCTTTCTAATTGGTACCAGAATCAAAACCTGAAACAAATGCTTGATAGGCTTGATTATACCAACATCCCTAAGCTTCATTAATTCTTCTTGCATTTTTGGCTCCAAAACAGGATTGATATGTCTCTGTCTCTGCCTAAAAGGTTTGGCATCTAGCTTCAATAGAATTTCATGCTAAAATAGGTATTCTTTGTAGGCTTTCAAAACTTCATAGGACCATGCAAATACATGTTTATATTTCCTTAGCAAGCTTATGAGCGTGTCCCTAATTCTTGGACTTAGTTTTTCGTCAATATACACTTTCTTTGGAGCATTATTAGTGCCAAGATTCACCTCTTCTAGATCATCTTGATGAACTAGTGTTTGCTTCATAGTTGACCTGTCATTTCCATCAAAAACACGTTCCAAAGCCGCTAGACCTTTTGGAATTTTATTTGTTTTCAATTGCACAACTTCCTAACCAAAAACAGTGTCCTTACCATCAATCTTCTCAACAAAAGCATTGAAGTCTATTTCTTGAGCTTCATACTTATCTACACACTGTAGGAAATTCAATAGATCCTTATCATCATTGAAAATTTTCCAACTATATCTATTGTCAGGAATATTGTAAGGTTTGGTCTTAAACTCTACCTCTAAGACACCAGTCAATGTAATATCATTTCTTCTCAGAGTAATGTTAGCAAGAAAATTGGCCATCAAATTTTGTGATCTATCTACCCAATCTATTGAAAATGCATCAAAGAGTTCAATTGTATCCTATACACCATTCTTTTATTGCTTGAGCCTTTTATTTTTAGTGGCATATTTGGATCTTACTTGTGATACAACTAGCTCAAAGTCTCCAAATACAATCAACAATTTGATCCTATATTTTATAGAAAAATTTAGACCCAATAACAATGCTTCATATTCTGCTATATTATTTGTGCATTCAAATGATAACATAAATGAATATTTGAAGGTATTACCACTAGGTGAAATATAAACTACACCAGCTCCATTCCCTTCTTTGTTGTAGGCTCCATCAAAATACATTTGCCAAACACCATCTTTATCCAATTGAACAGTATTGCCAATTAGATCACTATTTTGTAATTGAGGCTATGATTGTTCAACCCTAAAATTCCCCAAATCCACATCACAAAAGCAGTTCATCTGATTAGGATCAATTCTTTCTATCACTTGCTCAGATCTTGGTTCTCTACATAACTTGACCTCTTTCCCATTCATAGGTATGGTTGCATATGAGATATCCAATTAAACATTTCCACCAACTATAGTAGTCCATTGTCTTGATAATAACATGCCATAATATGGTGGGATGTCAACTACAGTAATATTAGTCTTATATGTGGCTTCAGGATAAGCAGCAAGCTTTATTTCCACATCCCTCATGACACCAATGACAAGAATTTATCTGTTATCCATGGAATAGAACTTTCGATATGTGGAATCAACCCACATACCAAGTTCCTTCAAAACTACCATTGGCATGATATTTATTGCAGCTCCTGAGTCTATCATGCAATTCTTCACCAACTTGTTATTGATCAGTAATGTGATATAAAAAGGATCAACTTGAGATGAACTCTTTGTCAAAGTAGTCCCTAGATAAATCTTAGGAGTCTTCATGGCTTCTCCTTTGACATTGTTCACCTGTTTCTTATTCTTTTTTGAGTCAGTGTGACCCTTGCCATGAACTTTAGGCTTATTTGGCATGTTTGAAATCAATTTCATAGCACTATTTCTATACTCATCAATTTTCATCATCTCCATTAATGGAATTGATAATTTGATTTGAGACAAAGCTCGAGTTATGTCAAAAGAGGGCATACCTGTCAGAGGTTATGTTTTGCTTACTTATGCTTTGGCAAGTTTCTTTTCTTCCATTATATGCTACTTGAGATCACTCGTTATCTTATTTTGATCAGCCTTTATTATGTCTCTTGGGACATATTTGGGTTACTTTTTGGGAATTTCTATTTTCACCATCCCTTAGAGGTTCTGGGGCAATCCTCTTGTCATCTTGTGGATTCTTGATGACAAACTCCCTGGAATATCTTGATCAGCATTTACAGTTCTATTTCTGAGGTTGTAATTACTCCTAGCTTATGTTATAGCAGCAATTGTAAGTGCTTTTATTTCCTCTTCAGTAGGCTTTCTCAACTAAGTTTGGTTTGATTGTGACTTTGCAAAGTAGACCTGAGTATCTCTTATGTTGTTATCCTCTTGATCAGAGAATACATCTTTCTAGCCAACATGACTGTTGTACCTATGATGATTTACATCATACTTTGATCCATCCTCTTCTAAAGAAGAATAATCCCTTTCTACCTTGTATGGACTGACTGCCAGCATATTTATAGTATGCTCATCTCTCTCCTGATCATATGGCATCTCATTTTCTTGGATTGATTGTGTAACCACACAATAATCAGGGGAATGAGGCAAGTTGCATGGCACACACCATGGAGTATCATCTACCATATTTGCCCCATGTCTCTTTAGTGGATTAGGTGTGTCCCTACTGACATTTTGCTTTTTACCTTCAACCACAATCCTCTAATCTTTCCAATTTGTCCTATAGGGCATATATTGCAACCATGGTCTTTGATTTCTAGGATAATTTTTAATCATAATGTATTCCTTTTTCATTTCTTTCTACCTTATATGATAAATCCTTGACAGCATTCCAAACCTTTTTCAACTTGTCTTCTTTTGGCTACCTATTTGGATGAGCCTTAGGGTTTTGCAATATTCTAACCTCATCTCTTCTACCAATTTTCCTTGAATCTCTTCTATTGTTCTCTATATTCAAATCAACTTTGAATGCTTGGGTAAGAACTGGAGGATTTCTTGTTCTAAGCTCATATCCTATTTTAGGGTAAAAAAAATTCAAATAGAAGACCAAGTACATAAGATCTATTGGTTTCAAATGATGTGGAATTTTGTTAAACACCTTCATGAACCTAGTATTGAAATTTGCCACTGATTCATTATAATTCTTCTGAATATTTGTCAATTCATGCAAGGCAAATTTGGGATCAGAATGATCACCATATTATTCTTTAAATATCCTTTTGAATTAAGCCCAAGAGCTGATTGAAGCATCAAGAAAATTTCTATACCAATCCCTTGCATCATCAGTTAGTGATTGCATGAACAATTTCATATATACATCTTCATGTTGTACTTCAAAATTATCCATTACATTTTCAAATGCTCTTATATGGTCTTCTCCAGAGATAGCATTATTACCATAAAATTAAAGAATTGCTTTCCTTACCTTGTTATCAATGTCATTTGGATATCCTTGGATACCAAAAAAGTCAAGTTGTTTGAATCTGTCCACATTCATTGGCCCTCTTGCAAATGGATTTTGACTTTGATGAGGCTGATATTGATTGTGCTAAGGTCATTGTTGTTGAGGTTGTTGATACACTCCTAGATGCATATTATAATTAATCCCTGCATCAGGATTTACATTGCCTTGCACATTGTGATGCATCCCTCTAGGATGATACATGTTGCCATGCATATTATGATGTGGAGCTTGATATTGGTACTAGTATTGCCCTACATATGGATTATATCCTTGATTCTAAATTCTTTGGCCAGGAGGAATAGGGTAAGCATTTCCTTGAGATACCACTAGAATATTTGCAAGATTTGAGACTAGCCTTGTATGAAAATTATGTTGTACATGTGGAGCATTACTTACATTGCCATGCCTTCCAATTGTATTGTGGATTTCCTGTGAGACCAAAGGACCACTTGTGTTTCCACATGTAGTCTGATTATTGACAAGTCCATGTTGCAATGCATTTGTAACAAGCCGAGAATTCAATTGAAGTAATTATTGCTCCAATTCTTCCTATCTTCTTAACAATTTGGTCCTTTCAACTTCTGTCGTTAGACACTCCACTTCTCATTTTAACTTTGGGTTAGTTAACATTCCTTTCGAAGTTGAGATAGCATTAGCATCAGAAAAATGTACCATCTTGGGCATTTGCTCTATGAACCCTTGTTGTGAGCTCTCAACATACTGTTGAACCATTATTTGCTCATAGTTTCTCTTAGCCTCATTATATCTCATTCCTTCTTCCAGGCGATCTTCAAATTCTTTCCAAGACTCATGAATATTGAATAGATCCCTTGGTTGAAACCTCTCATTTTTACATACTTTTGTTTCAATCATAGGGCTATTGTATATGGTATAAGACTATGCTAAAACATTCATTTGACTACTCTATAGATTCTCATGAATTTCTGAAATGACTGGTTCATTTATTGAATTTATTCCCTCACTAGTGGATGCACTTACAATAGGAAGGGGTTTTGAACATTCTTTATTCTTTTCTATGAATTTTTGGTTCTTATTATTCAAATTCTGTTGAAACCTTCTTCCATGCATGTTGGAAAGTTGTGATATTATATTACTTTGTTATCCAATTCAAATCTTCAGAGATTTATGTTGAGAGCCACCACCTCCTTTTCAAAAAAAAAGGAAAATATTGAAATTGTCTTTTGGTCTTCCAATGCTCCGTTAATTTGATTTTTTTGCAATTCCCCAGCAGAGTCACCAATTTGTTGGTTCACAAATCTGTAGTTTGCAAAACCCTAAAAGGATGCCAATATTTATAATTAGGTTATGCAACTAATTTAGCCAACTAATGGAATCAACCAATGTGGTTGGGATTCCCTTCACTTTAGGCTCTTCTTTGCCTAGGTGGGTATTACCTTATGTTCACTAATTAATAATTACTCTTGAAATTTGTTGGTGACTTTGAAACAGGTTATGGGGTTTATGTAATTTTATCCATTAAATCATCCAATTTAACCTAATTCAGATTGGCATGTGATTTGAATAGGTTATTTTATCTATACTAGATACTACTCCTACTTCTACAACAAAAAATTAAAATTGGATATTGAATATTATACAAGGAAATGATTCTAGCAAAAATTGATCGGTGTTTTTTTCTCAACTGGGCAATGGAGTCTAATCACATATGTATTTGTGCTTTCTATCTAGTTATAACTCAAATTGCTTGGCATAGGATTGTCTATGACTGGCATAAACATACAAGATTATTTTTATCTAGCTCTACTTAGTTATCAAACTTGGATCCTCCAAATTATAGTGATCTATTTAATGGAATTTAATTCCTAATTGAGGAAACCTTATCAGATAAATCACCCAAAACATTAAGTATGCTTTGAAAAACTAGACATATACTTGATATGCTAATTCAAATAACAAGGAGAAAGCAAAATGGAGACAACTAGATAAAATAAAATAGTAACATTCGACAAGCAATTAAGAACTAGATTTCCAACACCAGAGAAATGCAGTTTGCTTTTATTGATATGCTTCAGAGAACAGGCCTTACAATGTCTCTTTCCAAAATCAACTTCCCAAAGAGATTTTTCCAAGGTCTTGGTTTCCTTCTTATAGGGACAAAGGAAGCAACAAGCTTCAGACCTTTCACATTTCATAAATGACTTTTCATATGCCCACCCCTTGATATGACATATTATAATATTTACTTTTTGACAAGTCTTAATAAGGCCACAAAATATATTTTGAATACATTTTGAAAAGCATAAACAAGATAGAGACAAAAAAGGAGGACATCCAAAATTTGCTCATGAAGATTTAGTGCCTAATGATGCCATCTTGATGCTCATTTAGCTCCACTGCATACTTTACTTATTCAATCTTTAGTTGATAGATATTGTTGCTCCCATTCATACATAGTATAATCACTAGGCCATTTGTATTCTTGAATTTGGAGCATATTGGCCTGATGATCCTTCCATCTTTTATCCAATAATACTTTGACTTCAATGATGAATTTTGCATATATGACATCTAGTGCAATCACTCTATCCAGAATCAAATTGAAATTGTGAATGTTTATGTCTTCATCCTTTTTCAAATAGTCAATCACGTGATATACTATTTGATCGAATTCATTTTTCCATTCTTCAAATATTTTGATTTGTTTATCTTCTGTCAAGATTGAAGGAATGAATTGATGTTTGAAAGTGGCAAAAGAATCTAACTTTTCTTGCATATTCTGACTCTCTCTAGTCACATATTGAAACTCATCCAAAATCACCTTGACCATTTTTTCTGTTGGTTTGAATGCAGCAGGAGCACCTGGATTTCTTTGCAGAACTTTTCACAGAGTAATCAATGTATGATGTGCTGGTTACCATCTCTTGAATAATGGATCTAAAATAGAAAGATCAACTTTCAAGTATTCAATTGCTTGATACAAAGCATCGTAGCATTCATGCACATCTCCCAATTTGTCGACAACCAATTTTACTATGTACTCCAAAATTTTCTCAAATACACCAAGAATTTTTAATCTTATTTTTGGTTTATGTGTCTCTATTTCTTGACCAATAAGGGGCTAGTCATCTTCTTCATCATCTCCCATATGTCTCAAAATATTGGCCACTTCATTAGTATCTCCCACTCCCTCTATTATCTCATATGGTACCAATGGAGTCACATCATCAACCCTTTTTTCTTTGATGGTGGTTGATTAGGAAGTGTGGAATCTTGTACAAACATGGCATCAGGGGCAGGTTCTTGAATCATAACTCCAACTGATCTTTTCACTGGGAGCATAGTAACCTTTGCAAGTTGGCTCTCTGCTTTGCCATATATCCTTTCAAAATTGTCAATTATCAAATTTATTATTTTCAATGGATCATTCTCTTCAATAAAGAATCCCAAAAAATTAGGGTTTTTCTTCTTATCATCCTCAATCCTTTTCAAAATTTCCCATTTCCTTTTTCTATCATATACTTGTTCTGGTGTGAGACAATTCCTTATTACATCCTCTTCATAATCTACCTTATGATAGATCCCAGATTTTGTGAGAATAACCTGCCTGAGAATAACGTGTCAGTACAAATAGACAATCCCTCAAACACAATTAAGTCAGGTAGGAATGTACCCTTTTTCTATTTCTTCATAACATCTCTTTCCATCCACAACATTTGCCACATAAATTCCATGAATGCCAACCTTAAGGGACAAAACTTTGGCAAAATTTGTAGTGCCTAAGTACATCCATAAACTCTTATGATTGTGTAATTGGGCAAAAAGAAGAAATCACATAAATTGTGCATAGGACCCTGTTCTAGCTTCATTGCATGTGGTCTCAGAAATTGTCTAACTTCTAAAGATAATACTGGTATAACATTACCAAGAGTAGCCATTATCTTAACAATCCAATCATCATGAAAAGTCACATCATCATGAAAAGTCACATAATCACTCTTGCTATAGTTTCTGTCCCATATGTAACACTAGCACTATATGGGCAACCAGTATCCCTTGTTATAAACCATACTCAGATCCATTCTTGGACTCCATCTTCTCCTATTTTGAAACAAAATGAGATAACATAACAATGAATAGTGTCTAAATTTTATTGGTGCTTTATCCTCCAACACTTGAAGAAATTCTTTATGCAATTGTTGCTCCAAAAATGAAGCAAAATCATATTCAATATTGATCTCATAATTTTGTATCTTCATTGCCATCATCATGATCCCTAATGGCATCTTTTCTTATGAATCCTCCTCAAGAATTTGACACAAGACATAGTAGGTTTTCTTGAAGTATACATTGAAACTATACATAAGGAATAGCTCTGCAGAAGTTCTAAGAATAGGCATTCTTCTATTGTTGACCCCCTTTCTCATATACATGGGAAGTTCATCACTTCTGTAACTTTTTCTCAACATGTTATAATCCTTTTCACTTTTTTGAATATCCATTTTAGTTAGGGTTTGTTTGTTCAACATGAAACAATTTATTATTGCATCCCTAGTGATTGTCACAAGTGGTGAGCCATCAGGCAGCCTTATTATTTTAGTAGAATCATGGTAACATTGTGCCAAAATCTAAATGAACTCAACGTCCACAAAAAAATTTGATACTACTAATTTAGCCATGTCTAGAATCCAAGGCTTGCACACATGAGCTTGGGCATCCTTTTTTCTATAGAAATACCAGAATAAACTCCATCCTAGAATAGGAATGAGAGCATCCTGACAACCCTAGAACTCATCTTTGAAGACCTTATACCCATTATCTACTAACTGAGGTAACACATCCAGAATTGACTATTGTAATGGTCTTTTCTTTTCTTTTGGGGTAGAGGATTCAACTTTCTTGCTAGACAGCCTTCTTTTGTGCCATTATGAATTTAAGACTGGCCTAGGGTTTTGAAATCTACTTGTCTATTTCAAAGAACTATCTAATAGCAATGAGAATTCACTTGACTTTGCAGAGATGGAACTAAATGACTCACCTATGAATTTGTCACACAATGTATATCAACACTACAACTTTATCACCCTCCAGATGCTCCAAGATGCTCTCAAAACTACCTTGAATTGCTGTGAATGATGAAAATGAGATGATAATTTGAAATTTATCAAGCTCCCATACCAGATTGCTCTGCCATTAATTTTTCTTTGTGCTGAGTGACAAGCTTTGTTCACTATGATCTAGTTTTGAATATCCACCATTGATGAAGAATGATCTGAAGGTGCTAATCCCTTGTATTTATTATAACCATAGTTGTATCGCAATCTTGCTCAGATGGTTAAGAAACTTCACGGGCTAGTGGGTTAAAAACCCTACCTTTTCATTCCTTTATGGCATTACCACAAGCAATGTTGGAATTGTCGCGGGACCACGGGATACTTGGACCTGTCTTTACCTTCACTGCGATACCTCAAGTGAACTTCTTTCATACTACAAGGATACAGTAAACAACACATTTGACTCTTTTGGCTTCTGCTCAGCCGCAAGGGCCATTAGGGTATACTATGAGATTGCGATATAAGACAAAAACACATATGTGGTTAAAAATACAAAGGTTGTTCACATGGATATGACATGGAATACATGAAGGATTGTCAGGTGATTATATGTATGACTATAAAAGGAATATAGACTCCTAGGATAGACTTATGGAAATGAAAATTATGCAACTACATGGGACCAAGTGAATTTTGAACAGTCCTAACAATCCCTATGGGATAGAGGCAAAAACTAATTGATAAATGATTGGAAACACAGATAAATGTCACCTCAGAGGTGTAGTTCACATGTAGATGAAAATCCTTCAACACTTGAGAAGATGAAGCCAAATCTACATAGCACACATAATAACAAGATAAGTCTACTCTACAACAATGAATACTTTGAATTCTCTAAAATCATAAGTGCACCAAAAGTTCATAATCATCTTCTAATTTACAAATGAATCCTTAAACATGCTTATATATGCAACTAAACACATTCCCACTTTAATTTCAAAGTTCAAACTTGAGATGTCAACAACATACACTTATAACAGTCACAAAACTGGCATTTAAAATTTGGGACCCTACTAAATAGGGTAGGGCTAGGGTGTGGGTGCCCCTTTTTCAAGGTAGGATCAAGTTCATCACTATCCCCTAGGTCCATTTTAACATGGGTTTCCAAGGATTTTCCATCGGGAGTAAAAATGAACATGCTAAATGCAACACAAGGGACCCGGGAGCTAAACCTAGGGGAAAAAGTCCTAGGGAGACATTTTTTGACGTAAAATTTTGCCCCCACTTTAATGTATGCATGAATGCAAGGCCCGTACATGCATTAAAGTATGGTCAACAAACACAGAAAACACACCAGACACTTAGAGCTAATGTATACACAAAGATCGAGAGACTATTTCTAGCCCCCAGTCTCAGGTAGACATTAGAGAAGACACATTGCAGACACACCAAACACAATGAAGATAATAATAGGCACACAAAAGATGAAGAAGACAACATTGAAGACACGCAAAACACAGTGAATACAGTGAATGCAGTGATTATTTCTTTTTCATTTTCTCATAAATGAATGCAGATGCAAATGCATGGAAAGTAAAAATGCAACACACCATCCAAAATGTAGGAGGGGTATTTTGCCATGCTCTTTGGACTACACTTGAGAACAAAAACGCCATACAAATCCCAAAGCATAGGAGGGGCATTTCGCCATGCTCTTTGGACTATACTTGTGAACAAACATGCCATACAAATCTTAAAGCATAGGAGGGGCATTTTGCCACGCTCTTTGGACTATACTTGGGAACAAACACATAGAAGACACACAGAAAACACGAGTGCCATATAGCATGCCAACGACATACTATACGTCTAAAACAAGGCAAACAAGGTGATGGAAGGAACTTATTGCTAAGCCCCCACCATCTCAGGCACATTAATGGCACACTTGATGGTTGGGCTTATGCCACAACAACTTCCAAAGACACGCTTAAGGGAGGATACACCAACCCCGTCTGCTCAGAGTACTTTTTAGAATAAAAAGGATGTGCACTAACTCAAGAGATACACCATCCCCGCCTCTGCAGAGGGCTTAAAATAAAAGGATATACATAATATCTTACCTCCACAGATGGCTTAAAATAAAAGGATATGCATGATATCCCACCTCCGTAGAGGGATTTCTCATTGCAATATAAAATAAAGATGTGCACTCACACAGAGATACAACATCCTGCCTCCACAGAGGGATTACAAACATGCTTCGTTAGTACCAAAATCATCAGATAGCTTACCTTATATATGCCCCCACCTTAAGGTGGTTGATGTGGTGTACCAATATCAAGCATTCTAAGGTAGAGATAAAATACACAAGGGAATAAGAGCTTTTGCAAAGTCCATGCCCCCAAAGGTGACATGCACTTTACAATCGCCAAATATTCCCACAAACACACAATTTCCTAGAAAAAGAGAGGTTAGAAATCTTTCTCTAATATAATAACCACTTCAAATGATAAAAGAAATGCATGCAATCATTCACATAAAGAGCCAAGGCTATACTATAGGTTTGAAATCTGAGTGTAACTGTGGGGCTATACTACAGAGATCTCAAAACCGAGTGTAACCAAGGTGAGATTCAAAGATAAACTAAAAGTGCACGGAGCATATGTATTGTTATGGTTTGTTAGTATGATAAGACAACATCAAAATATCACATGGAGTGATTCTACTAGCCAAGATAATATATATCAACCCCATTACCATGTATGGACAAGGTCCATTTTTGCTTACTTGTTGAAGGGACACATGGTCTGTATTAGTATTTATTTGTTTTTCATCATCCACTAGCTAGATAGAACCACTAGAAGAAGGTAAATAATAAATCAAGAGAGGAGAACATGTGCCTTAAGGTCATCATGTAGGAAGGTGTAGCTCACATTAGATGAAAATCTTTCAACACATGAGAAGATGAAGCCAAATTTGCATAACACGCACAATAACAAGACAAGTTTGCTCTGCAACAATGAATATGTTGAATTGTCCAAAATCATAAGTGCGCCAAAAGTTCATAATCATCTTCTAGTTTACAAATGAATCCCTAAGCATGCTTATATATGCAACTAAACACGTTCTTTCTTTAATTTCATAATTCAAACTTGAGATGTCGACAACAGACACTTATAACGGTCACATAACTAACATTTAAATTTTGGAACCTTGCTAAATAGGGTAGGACTAGGGCGTGGGTGCCCATGCCCTCAGCCCCATTTTTAAGGTAAGTTCAAGTTCATCACTATCCCCTAGGTCCATTTTAACATTGGTTTTCAAGGATTTTCCATCAGAAGTAAAAATGAACATGCTAAATGCAACACAAGGGACTCAGGAGCTAAACCTAGGGGGAAATATCCCAGGGAGACATTTTTCAATGTAACAGTCAAACAGTTGTTGAAGAATTTTGGTATGGAGGATTCAAAGATAGTAAGTACTCCCATGGTCACTGGATGTCACTTGAGCAAGGATGATGAGTCTCCGGAGGTGGATTAGACTATCTATAGATCTATGATTGGAGGATTGTTGTACCTAACTACTTCTAGACCTGATATTATGCACACAGTATGTGTGGTTGCAAGATATCAAGCTAATACCAAGCAAACTCATGAGAAGGCAGTGAAAAGGATATTTAGGTACTTTAAAGGAACTCTAGATTATGGCCTATGGTATCCAAGAGATAATGAGTTTGATCTAAATGCCTACATTGATGTTGATTTGGCTGGTTGTGTTGATGATAGAAGAAGTACAAGTGGAGGTTCTTTCTTGTTAGGTAGTAGATTGGTTTCATGGCAGTGCAAGAAGCAAGATTTAGTGTCCTTATCTATTGCAGAGGTAGAGTACATTGTAGTAGCATCCTTCTATACACAAGTGTTGTTGATGAAGCAAACCTTAAAGGATATCAAGGTATTGTATGATGCACCTATTCCTATTTTGTGTGACAATATAAGTGCTATTAGTATTTCTAAGAATCTAGTGATGCACTCCAAAACCAAGCATATAACAATCAGGTATCACTTTTTGAGAGAGAAGGTGGAAGAAAAAAGAAGTGAGGTTGGAATATGTTCCAACAAAGAATCAAATTGTAGATATTTTTACAAAGGCTCTTGCGAAGGACACCTTTGAGGATCTCTGACAAAGGTTAAGGACAATTGCCCCTCCTTCTTCTTGCTAGATGCATAGTGGTGCATCTGTCTAGGGGGTGTTCATGTTATATCTTTTTCCTAGACTAATAGTGGCTACCTCTTAGGGGGAGTAGGTAGTGGTTGTTGATGATAGGGGGAGTTTGTTTGTTGCAAGAAGAATTCATTCTCTAAGAAAGAATGTGCAAGTATGTGGTCACTGATGAGCAGGTAGTGGTTTTCCTTTGTCCTTGATGTCAAAGGAGGAGAATGTGCAAGTATGTGTTACCATCAATGCCAAATGGGGAGATTGTTACACATATGGTTCCTAAGGTTGTCATTGATGTCAACACTATCACAAGGTTGTCATTGGTGTCAGCACTATCATGGATGTGTGATGGTGTTCATGGTTGGATGTCATGCCCTATCCAACAGAGAAGGTATAGTTCATGGCTGGATGTCATGCCTTGATCAATGTAGAGTTGAGTATGAAGACATATTAATATGGGAATTAGAAGCACTAGGATGATTAGATGTGTTGTTGATGGACTGATTCAAGTTTCCTGGTGATTGGATTACCGGAAGAGTGTTTTGCAGTTTGAAGGTAGTGTTGAAGATAGTTACTATACGACAATAGATGGCTCTGCATTTCTTCGCATTAGTAGTTATGGCCATGTGGTTCTAGAACTATGTTCTAGGTGTAGTAAAGGTGATAATTTCAAAGTTCAGTTGTCACTCCACTATGAAAGTTATGCATGATAGAGTACCAACATGTGTTTGATGTTGTGAAGGATGTTTTGGACCTTATTAAGCAAGTGTTGATGTCTGCAAGGCATGGGTCTTCTATTGGTGTAGTGTGAGTATCCAACTTGTAAATGTGTTTTTCATGTTGTCTCTAACTGAAAAGTAATGTAATCAATGTAATATCGTGTATAAATTGTAAATCAAATTGAGTTAGGAAAGGTTTGATTGCAAAGTAATTGATAGAGCTCGCATGCAAGATAAGGAGTAGATTGAATGCATTAAGATGTGCAACTAAAGGAGAAAGAGAAAAAGTTGTTGATGATGTCCTAATTCATCTTGAAGACATCTTTGTTATAGTGATCAAGTATAGAGTGTACCTACCTAATCTGATCATCAAAAGGAAGCATGAAGAGGCAGAACTACATTCATCAAAGGAGTGAATTTTAATGTTAGTTTTCAAATAGTAGAAGGACTGTCATACTGTAATCTTTTGTAAGTGTGTTCTCAATTCAAGGAGTAGTAGATTCCTTGGGAGTGACCCTAAATCAAAGTTTTTAGGGAGTAGTAGCTTCCTTGGGTTGTAGCCCTAAAACAAAGTTATTATTTTGAGCTTCATATATTGTGAGTTAATTGTCACTGTGGTTTTCCCTTCTAGGGTTTTCCACGTATATCTAGTGTTATGTGTTTATGTACATTGTGTTAATCTTTTATGCTTATGTAGAGGCTGTAATTCTTAAGTTTTAATCTACTTTGGAGAAGTTAAATTTTGTTTAGATACTGATTCACCCCCCTCTTAGTATCCTTGTGTGTTCAACAAAGAAATGAAGAAACCTACCAATAATGGCGGAGGCTAGGGTTTACGATCCTTAAACAAGATCAGATATGTACTCAACATTAACCCTCAATGATGGTGCTCAAAACTAATGTATAATATGCAATGAACCTCCTCGACAATGGTGCTCCAGTCTAATTTAGAATTCTAAAATTGTTCCTTCAAGGTGGCACTCCCAACAGGAAATAATGAACTCACAAAATCGGCACTCAATGCTAGCATAAAATCTACATACTTCTTGAAAGGTGCTCCAAGATGATGGAAAAGATCTTCCAAGATGTCACCTAAATCTGCTCCAATTAGGCATCCAAATTGGATCCAAAAGTTATGGCATGAATACTCAAAAAGTTCCTCCAATTCTCCAATGATGTGCAAGTGGATTCCCATCACAGAATTTTCCAATAGAAGAGCTAAGTTTTTGTCCAACTCCTCCCTAGAACTCAAGGTTTTCATCTCAAGCTCCAATCCAAGAGATAAACTCCCAAAATCTGAATTGAATGAATGAACCACATATGCTAGAATGAATCCTTTGATGCCTCCAACACCTTCTATTTATACATGCTTATCCTCCTTCCTTACTTGGCCAACCTAGAGACATAAAATGTGTTTTTGAATTGATATTTTTCCTCCAAGAGGGTCAACCCACAATAATTAAATCTAGGTGCATAAAATTAAAGGAAGTATTGAATTCAATCTCGCTCCACCAAGTCAACTCAAACAAGGCACCCACAAGATTAAATTCCAAATTAAAGATTTTGAATTTAAACTTCTTCAAGTCAACCACCTCTATCTTGACATTATAATATATTATTATTGTATAATCAAAAAATGTCCCCTTGGGGGTTTTTCCCTCATAAGGTTTAGCTCCCAGGTCTTTTGCATGCATTTACGACATCTTACTTCATAATTTGGCATCCCGATGGAATGAGCCCTAAGTAACATGACAAATGGGACCTAGGAGGACCCCTTGAGCTTAACCCTACCCAAAATGGGGAGGGAGGACTTGGGCTCCCACACCCTAGTCTTGCCCTGTTTTGGGGCAATCCTAATTTTTGGGTGTCAGTTTATGATCGTTATTTAGGTCCTATGCCGACACGGTAAGTTTGAATTACAAAAATCTTGATGGGAGTGTTTGTAGTTGCATATTTTATATCAAAAAATTTGGATTTATAAATGGAAATGATCAAACAATGAAATGCATAACCTAAACCCAAATAATTCAATACCTCAAAGATGCAAGATGAGCTTGATTGATTAATCGCTTTGTTGTGTCGATTTCTCGATTCCGCAGCATAACGTTGATAAGAAGATAAATGATGGATGATTGATGGTTGATAGATGCAAGCTAGATGGATTGAAGATGATGGATAATGGCTTGAGATGAAAATTTATCAGAGTGAGGTTGCATGAAGAATCATGAAATTATCTCTAATGGCTCAAGAGAGGCTTGTTTTATAGGCATTGCTTAGTTCAAATGGATGGCTAGGATCAATTAGGGCTTTAGGTTAAATGGATGGATAGGATTAAGTTAGGTTTCCTTGCACATTAAGAAATTGTAGTCAATTGACATGTGGCAAGGAAAGATAAGGCTCATGTGTGATTGTGTAGATAAATACTAAAATTAGGGCCCAATAGTTGTACATGTGAAGGATTTTAGATAAAAGTTGTATTACAACACATGATTGAATGGAGAGATGGACAAGTGTCGAATTGTGGAAGGTGAGAACTTAATTCAAATAAAATATTTGAATTAGTTGGGATATGAGTTGGAAAATTAATTAAATAAAAAAAAATTATTTAATTAATTGGCAAGACGATTAGGACAATTAGTTGTAATTAAACATTAATTTAAGTAATTTTACCCTAAACATTTTGGTGAACCCATGTTTTTGAACTTAAATTACAACTTACTGAGTGTTTTTCTTCAGATTTGATTTCATTCATTCATATAGTCTTTCATCTTATTGCATTGAGAAAATTACAAAAAAATTGAAAAATTTGCAAAAATTTGAAACCCTAGCTTGCATTTTCATATAGATTACTAAATTGCATCAATTCTTTCTAAATTTCCATTATTCATGATTTTTGCATCAGATCTGATATAAACTACATAAAAACACAAAAAAAATTAATAATTTGCATTGCATTTTCATCATTAATTTGCTAGGCTTTTGTAGAAATTTTGACAATTTTCATATAACCTAGTAATTCCAAAATCTAGGGTTAGTAGGCAAAATCTTCTTTCAGATTTTTCTACTAATTTTAGAGACTCATTCAAACTTGCATTTGGCTGTAGTCTTTCATTTTAGTGTAAATTTGCATTTAGATTTAAAATATTTTTATTTTTGCATAGAAAATTTCAACAAAAAAATAGCAATTTTCATGCATTTTCATTAAATTTGCATTTGAATTTTGCATATTAAACCTTGGAAACAATTTTCAGATCTGAGTACAATTAATTTTCATCATAAATCATACTTCAAAACATTCACATAGAATTTTGTCCCAAGATCTAAAACATAGGGCTTGACAAACATGGATTTTTACTAAATTTGGCCTTATCGACTCTCTAAACTTGCACCATACGCATGTTGTGAAGGGTATTTTTTCATTAATTGTCTATTATCAGGGTAATAATTTTCTTCTCCTCCTAAAAATCTTCACAACACCCTTTTAATGGGCTCTTGTATTGAAATTTTGGTGAAAAACTACACATTTTGACTATTTTTGCCCTAGGGTTTGACCTAGTTTGCACTCCAAGCGTGTTGTGATAAATTTTATGGATTGAGGTGACTAATATCATTGATTTTATTTTCTACACCTCCTTAAATTCATTACAACACCCCTTTTTCTAGGTCTTGGAATCGACAAATCATGAAAAATAGCCTATTTTTGCTATATTTCACTAGGGTTTTACCTTAAGTGGCACTAAAAGTGTGTTGTGTTGGGTATTTTGACATTAAGTGGCTGTTATTACTGATATAATTTTCTTTCCATCATCATTTTCCTCACAACATCTTTTGTTATGATCTTTTGCATTGAGTTTTGGTGAAAAAAGTGCCTATTTTGACATATTTTCACTATAGTTTGACTTGGCATTATCTTGGATTTGCATCAAGAGTGTGTTGAGAAGGATAATATTGTTGTTTTGGAATGAAATCAGACATATAACTTGCTACCACTGATCAAAATCCTTACAACACACCACTGATCAAAATCCTTACAACACCCTTTGTTCACCTATTTGCATTGGAAAAAAGTACAAAAATCAAGCATTTGAGGCTATTTTGGACATATCGTTTTGCACTTGCCTTTGATATACTTTTGGAAACTTCTAAAATCTGATTTGGGATTGATTTGAGCATAAAAACATGGCCTCTAATCATAACAATAATAATAGGTTCCCTTCTAGACCTTACATGAAAAGAAAAGCACCTGAACCTAAAATTGTGTTTACACCTCATGACAGAACAATTAGAGACACTGAAGGGCCTCTTTCCATCACTGTGAGAATAAAAGGAAATCCTATGGCTATAACTCTTATTGATCCTAATTTCATGACCAACGTGGCCACTGAAGATTTTCTCTTTGCAAATCAATTAATACAAGGTTCTTATGACCCTTCGAACATGATGATTAAAACACATAAGGGAACCTTTATCAAACCTTTGGGTAAGATATCATTGTTGGTAACTGTAATTGAGAAACATATTAAACAATGCTTTGATATTACCCCTACTTCTGATACCTTTGAAGTCAAACTTGGAATCCCTTGGTTAAAGGCTATGAAAGTCGTCCCTTCAACCATCTATAAATGTGTGAAATTCACTTTGAACAAGAAAGTGCATGCCATTCATCGAAACACATACAAACCTTTAAGTACACAACAACACTTACATTGGATTACTTTTGTAACAAAACCAACAACAAACTGGAGTTACGAATAGACTTTACCTTCCTGAGCTATAGAAACTACAAAACAAAACTTTTACACCCAATACCTAGTCCTTCTATACATGAAATGACAAAAGATAAACAACCCACATGTGAAGAGAACTTTAGACTGAAAGGACAAGGTCCCTATGCTGAGGTTCCTCCCCCAAAATCCTTACAAGGATCGGGAGATCATTGTTAACAACAAAACATTCCACCATGACAAATGAGATTTGATCCCAATGCTTCATCTTCTAAATTGCACAAGCCTATGAAAGAGGATAGCCATATCTTACAAGAGATAAGTGGTAAAAGAAAATGAAATAGAAAAGCAAGAGAAAGAAGAAAAAGAAGACAAGCTTATGCTATAAACCTTTCTGCTCAACAAGAAAACATTGATCCCAACATTCAAAAGAATAAAAATGATCCTAACAACAAACAACATGATGAGAAAGACATGAATTTAGCTATGATACCTTATGCCCCACTTTCCTCCACCATTAGGGAGTGGGAAGATGACGATGATGAATCGCTTATAGACAAACTCTAGCTCGACAGGATCCCTATAGGTAAGTATCTCTAAACCCTTTATCTCTCCCTCGTGATGTGCTTCCCCTGTGATGTGTTATGTGTTGTTTAGGCCTCCTGGGATGACCACTGATTCTCCTGTAAGGTCTGGGATACCAGAAGACCGCCTCTATTGTGACCTCCTTCTATTTGTATCATCATTCTTCTATATTGCCTCTCTCTCTAATTTCATCATTGTGTGTTGTGTCTTGCAGACATAGCGTTGTGGTTGGTGACACTAGGGGTGCCCTCCTACATGACTGTCCCTAAGACACTTGTTTATCCTATCTTATTTATTGTTTCCCTTCCTCTAGTGTTTCCATCTAGCGGGCGGATGATGACAAACATTTATATTGATGTAGACCTAGTGTCCCTTTCGAGAGTAATAAAAAATGGACTTAGTTCCTAATATGACAATGGGGTTGTATATTTTATCTGACGCCTGGCTAGTGGAAGCACTTGTGCTTTCTGCATAGTGAATTTGATGACGTTTCTATCGCATTTACAAACTTTAACAATACTATTGCTCTATGCATCTTTTTTCTTTGAATCTAGCCTTGGTGGTACTCGATTCAGAGAGCTTTGTGATATAGCCCCATGGTTATCCTCAAACTCTGAATTCATTGTATAACCTTGGCTCTTTGTGTGGTTAATCATATGCATTGATGTTGTTGTTTATCATGATGTTGTAGACACTAACATATTTCTTGCACGGATGTGTTTGTGGGAACATTTGGTGATCATGAAGTACATGTCACCTCTGGGGAGCATGGGCTTTGCAAAAGTCTATGTTCCCTTGTGTGTTTTCTTCCTACCTTAACGTGCTTGATATCGATGCATTATATCAACCACCTTAAGGTGGGGGCATATAAGGTAAGTTGTCTGTTGTAGATGTTAGCAATGTGTTTGTCCTTAGGTGTAGTTTAAATACTTGTGCGAGGAGCACATTCTGCACTCTGAGTTTGTTTGCAATCAATCAATCAATCATGTAAGCCATCTGTGGAGGCAAGATATCGCGTATATCCTTTTTATCTTAAGCCCTCTGCGGAGGCTAGGATGGTGTATTTCTCAGAGCAGATTGCATCCTATCATTTTTAAAAGTCCTCTACAGAGGTGGGGAGTGGTTCTGTGACTAACTTAACCCTTAAGTGTGTCTTCAGTGATTGTTGTGGCAAAGCCCAATCGTCGATGTGTGCCTGTAATGTGCCTAAAATGATGATGAACCTAGAAATAGGGAACACACCATTGCTTATCTGCCATGTTTTCTCTATCTTCAAGTGTGTGTGTTTTGGCATGCTTGTTTTGTGTGGTGTGTTTGTTGCCCCATATACAGTATAAAGATCAACACCTTTAAGTTGTGCTTCCTGCATTTTGGGAGGTTTTGCATGTCTTGCGTGTGTGTTGCCCCATATATACAAAGACCTGCATAATGAGTGCATCATGTATTATGAGAGGGTTGTTTACTTTCCACTACTTGCATTTGCATTTCATATATATGAGAAAAAAGAAAAGAAAAGAAAGAAATCATGCCTATCTTCCATGCATTAATGTGTCTTCTATGCATTTACTGTATTCTTTGTGTTCTACGTGACTGTGATTGTCTTCTCCATGTTTTGCATGCATGTTACTATTTTCTATGTGATTGGCGTGTCTTCTCCGTGCTTGGCATGTTTTATGTGTTTGTGACCGTACTTTAATGCATGTATTGGCCTTGCGTTTATACATACACTAAAGTGGGGGCTAAATGTATTGTCAGAAAATGTCCCCTTGGGGGCTTTTCCCTCATAAGGTTTAGCTCTTAGGTCTTTTGCATGCATTTAGGACATCTTACTTCATAATTTGGCATCCCGATGGAATGAGCCCTAAGTAACATGACAAATGGGACCTAGGAGGACCCCTTGAGCTTAACCCTACCCAAAATAGGGAGGGAGGACTTAGGCGCCTGCGCCCTAGTCCTGCCCTATTTTGGGGCACTCCCAATTTTTGGGTGTCAGTTTATGACCATTATTTAGGTCCTATGCTGACACAGTAAGTTTGAATTATCAAAATCTTGGCAGAAGTGTTTGTAGTTGCATATAAAAGCATGTTTAGGCATTCATTTGTAAACTAGATGATTACTAGCAAACTATTGTGTTCTAAAGGTGATTCAAAGCTTTCATTGTGTTGCAAGAGCATATTTGTGTGGTTTATGTGTTTGTGTTTACAAATTTGAACATCCATTTCATCATGGAATGAAGGGAATCTTCCTCCCATGATATCTTGACTACAAGGTGACATTATATTGTGTTTTCATCATTATTTCATTTGGATTTCTACCTCTGCCTTCCTAGGCATGTACTCTCTATCTAACAACAGTGTTCAAAGACTTAATTGTCCTCTGAGGCTTGACTAAGGCAAACCTCTAAACACCATAACCCCCTCCCAAAGTTTTGTGATTGTAGGTTATAGATGTCGCATCTAGAAAAAGTAGAGTTACAAGAAGGATCAACAGACATCAAGGATTCTAGATCTAAAGAGAAGCAGGACACCAGAGCCTTTTTGGGACTTGGGCACTCGCTCTTGTGTCCTCCATAGTTGAATTTCTAGAAATAGAAGTTACAGTGTAGATTAATGTAGGGAAAAGGTCAGGATGCCCCAAAGAAATTGGTACCTTAGACTTGGGTGCCCACTCTTATGTTCCTGACTTTTCCACCTTGAAACCCCAAAAATAGCTACTCTGTGATTTGATATTTTGCTTCCTTTTGCAAGATCTTTTTCTGTTATTCTTTCATTTATAGTCGTATTTGCATAATTAGGGTTTTAATGGTCAATTAAGCATAAGAAAGGAAAATTGATAATTAAACACCCTAATCCAAGTTTCCCTACATCTCATAGCAACCTAGGGTATGATAGTGAATTGCCACTCGACCCTAGATCCTTGAATGTATAGGGTGAAAGGAGGATTCAAACATCTAACAATACTAAACTAAACAATCCCAATTTTACCCTAAACAATTATTTATCTATTGACCTTCACAAGTCATCCCCCTTCTAGGTGCCATCCATAGAGAAATAAAATATCATTATCAATAATATGACAAGGTGACATCAAACATGGACATGATAGCAAGTTCATTTCATGGCAAAACTGACAAGTTTTCACATTCAAATTCCTCAAAATGATTCTCTCCAAAAGATGGAGAAATATATTAAATCAAAGGGACATAGCAAGATAATTAGAAAAATATTTCAAGACATCTCCAACCATCAAGTTATCATCCAAAAATCTTGGAGTGTGAAAACGAGTCCAACTGCTGTCCAAAATTGACCACTCTTAAAATGGGGACATTACAGTCCTCCCTTCTTGAGATTGCTTGTCCTCAAGCAATGGCAAGCATGCATCCTATGAGATAGTGTCAACTGACATGTATCTCCATCCATTTAAATGCCTTGTGATCAAACCAAACTGCAACCTCTGGCTACATCTCCCAAGAAGAATATAAAGAATGCAATGTGAAGTGATCTCCGGTGGCCAAAGCCATGCACACTTGAATTTGACCTAGCCCCATCCTCCAAATTTTGAAAATATGCTCACAACCACAAGTGCTACAACCTTCTAAACTCTCGATGCTCCATCCATCAAGCACAAATAGCTAGTCCAATCTGAAACCCTAAAGAGAAACATTCCTATCAATAAGTGATGAAGAGTATGAACTCTAAAACCTGACCACCTGTCACCAAGCTTCCGCTACTCCACAATGTCAAAAACATCATCCACGCTCTGTGAGTTGTGAAAAAACTCATCTAGAACCCAAGTGTCAAGCTTGTCACCACTTGGATCCCAAATCACCACCTCCCTACATCCATCAAACATGATGAAATGGAAGCATCTCAAAGTGTTATCAACACAAAACCATTCTCCAACTCTTGTAGACCTCATATGGATGTGAGGAATACCCAACATAGGTGCAAGAGAGTGCATAACAGCTCCTCCTAAGTTACGGATATAAGACAGAACAACAACCTCATGACTGAAAATTAGACCTATGTGGATGTGGATAGTACCTCCAAGGTCATAGGGTGATAGAATATCAATCCTATGCCACTCTCCAATGATAAAGAGATGATCCAACTCTCCTCCAAACTCCCAAATAGCTGCTTTCCTCCAAGAACTTAGTGGGAAGTCCATGTACCATGAAGTAGAACAACCATCTCTAAACCATGTATGGAGTAGACCCTCCTGAACTAGGGTTGAGACACTAAAGCCATCATGGTCACCTTCATATCCAATGCCATAGTTCAACTGAAATGCAATCATTAATGTCTCAGAAATCAAAGCAATGTCTCCATACCTAGGCCCATCAACCGGCTGCAACTCCCAAGTAGGCCAAACAAATGCTAGTGTCTCCATGGCATTCATCATCAATCTCTGAAATAGTGTAACTTCCAATACTATCTGTTTAGTGGTAAAAAGAGGGGTTTTTAGTTTCAAGGGTAAATCCTCCTTTCACAACAAACATTCAAGGACATATCAACCAAGTTGAATCTGTACTAAGTGAGAGCATTCACCTAACAGGTTGGGCTGTCACTTGGAACAATATGGAAGCTCAAATGTTATTAATCAATATCTCAATTTAATCCTTGAATACTCTTAAAACCCTAAATATGTAAAATAGTAAGCAAATTGATGAATTATGACAAACCCTTTCAGATTAAGATAGTAGGCAGAAATTAATAACTGACCATTTTTCAAAGTTCAGGATACATAATAGTTAGGGACACCTCCACTAGCACCCCTATCAAAGGTAGTGCTTTCTTTGCGGAATCTGGATCTTCTCCTAACACTGATCTTCCCTGTACTTTCTGTTTCTGCCCCAGAAGATGCGAAGGACACCTCCACTAGTGCCCTAGTCCAATAATGGATGTTTTTCATAATGTTGGAAGCTCTTTGGATGTGGATTATCACTGTCCAATTTGTTTCTATGTTTTCAACTCCGAAGGACACTACCACTAATGCCCATGTCCCAAAATGTTTCATTTCACTTATTTCTTTTGGATCATGAATCCTTGTCGTCTGCAACTCCAATCTGTGAAACTCAGTACCTGTAACCTACAATCACAAAGGAGTGTGGTTGGGGGTTGTGGTGTTTAGAGGCTTGCCTTAGTCAAGCCCTAGAGAGACATTCAAGTATTTCAAACACTGTTGTTAGGTAAGAGTGCGTATCCCTATGGGATAGAGACAAAATCCAAATGATAAATGATTCAAACACAAGTAAATGTCACCTTGAAGTGTAGATCTCACATAAATGAAGGCTTTACATTCACGTGAGAAGATGAAGTCAAATCTGCAATCACAAACACAATAACAATGCTTTGCTCTACAAAAATGAATATCTTGAAATTACAAGTATGCCTAAAGTTCGCAATCATCTTCTACTTTACAAATGAAAACCTAAACATGCTTATATATGCAACTACAAACATTCCTGCCAAGAATTTTGTAATTCAAACTTTTGGTGTCGGCATAGGACCTAAGTAACAGTCATAAAACTAACATTTAAATTTAGGCCTGGCCCAAAATAGGGCAGGACTAGGGTGCTAGTGCCCTAGTCCACCCTTCCATTTTTGTTCATGGATCATCAAAATAGCACCCCTAGGTTTTATTTGCCATAAGACTTCAGGGTTTTCTCATTGGGATTCACAATTAACATGCAAGATCCTCTAAATGCATTCTAAGGACCTGGGAGCTAAACCTTAATAGGTAAAAGCCCCCAAGGGGATATTTTTTAACATAACATTTAGCCCCCACTTTAATGTATGTATAAACGCACGACCAATACATGCATTAAAGTATGGTCCACAAACATAGCAAACACGTCAAGCACGGTGAAGACACGCCAAACATATTGAAGATAGTAACATGTACACAAAACACGGAGAAGATAGTGAATGTAGTGATTATTTCTTTTTCATTTTCTCATATATAGATGCAAATACAAGTACATGGAAAGTAAGCACACAACTCAAAATACAGGAGGAGCTCATCGCCACCAGTCTTGAAACTGCATAAGGGGCAACAGACATGCAATACAAATCTCAAAGTGTAGGAGGAGCTCATCGCCACCAGTCTTGAAACTACACTTGAGAACAAACACACCATACAAATCCCAAAGCATAGGAGGATCTCATCGCCACTAGTCTTGAAACTATGCTTAGGAACAAACACACCATACACGCACACATGGAAGACATGGAGAAAACATACCAAACAAGCAATGGAAGAAACCTATTTCTAGGTTCGCTACCATCATAGGCACATTACAGGAACACACCAACAATTGGGCTTCACCACAACAATCACCGAAGACATGCTTAAGGGAGGATACACCAACCCCACCTTCTTAGAGGACTTTTAGAAAATGATAGGATGTGTAATCTCCTCGAGAAATATATCATCCCCACCTCTATAGAGAGCTTAAAATAAAAGGATATGCATGATATCTTGCCTCTGTAGAGGGCTTAATGATTGCAATATAAAATAAAGATGTGCACTCACTCGAAGATACAACATCCCGCCTCTGCAGAGGGCTTCAAACATGCTTGATTAGTATGAAAATCATCAAACAGCTTACCTTATATATGACCCCACCTTAAGGTTGTTGATATCATTTGTCGATACCAAGCATGTTAAGATAGGAAGAAAACACATAAGCGAACACAAACTCTCACAAGGCCCATGCCCCCAAGAGGTGACATGCACTTTATGATCACCAAATGTTCCCACAAACACACAATTTCCTACAAGAAAAGGTGTTAGCAACCATATAATCATGATAAACAACAATGCATGTAATCATTCACATAAAGAGCTGGCAAGATCCAAGATAAACAAAGTGCATAGAGTAGTAGTATTGTTATGTTTCGTAAGTGCAATAAGACAACATCAAAATATCACATGGAGTGATTCTACTAGCCAAGCATCGGATAATATATATCAACCCCCTCATCATGTATGGACTAGCTCCATTTTTTGATTTCTCACTGAAGGGACACTAGGTCAATATCAGTATTATTTATTTTTCATCATCCACCTGCTAGATAGAACTGCTAGAGGAAGGTAAACAATAAATCAAGAGAGGAGAAACAAGTGCCTTAGGGACAATCACATAGGAGGGTACCCCCAAGTCACCAACCGCAATGCTATGTCCATAAGACACAACACACAACAATGAAAATAGAGGAGAGGAAATATAGACGAATGATGATACAAAGAGAAGTAGGGTCACAATAGAGGCAGTCTCCCTATATCCTTGACCTTACAAGAGTATCAAGGGTCATCCTAGGTGGCCTAAACAACACATAACACATCATGGGGGAAACACAACACGGATGTAAAGGGTTAGAAATACTTACCTTCCAATACAACTGTACTAAAATTTGGATCTTGCCAGTCTCTTGGAGAGATGCTCCATCAAGTTTTGTGTGAAGCTTGAGTGGTTCTTATTAGAGTGTTCTTTGTTGTCAGAAAGTTCATAAGGTACTTGTTCATCATATCTTTGTTTATGTGAAATATTTTGTTTCTTATAAGGAGGAGAACCATTGTTAGTTAGCACTAATGATAACCATCTTGCTCTTTTCCAATGTTTATTTCTCTTCTTTTGTTGATCCTATCTATCATAGGGAGAAGAACTACCTTGTATCATGTAAATCTTTTCTTTTGTCATAATCTCTTGCTTTAGTTGGTCCACTTGTCTTTCCAATGTATTTTGGTTATCTCCCGATCCTTGAAGAGATAATGGAGGAGGAACCTTAGCATATATACTGTTTCTCCATGGACATGGTAATACTTTAGTATTTTCCTTATTCACTTCTATCATTGCAATTATCTCTTCGTAGTTCAAAATAGTCATCTTCTATTTCTAGTGTATTTTGTTCCATCATATTATTATCAGTATCCTTAGGAAAGGGATTAGTGAAGATTTGTAAATTCTAATTCAGAGGAGCAACCAACTTATTTTAATTATCATTCACACCTGATACCTATATAACATTCGAGTTGATGAGGTCTTGTATTTCATGTTTAAGATGTATACATCATTCAGTATCATGTCCTTGTTGCTGATGAAAATGACAAAAAGCATTAGCATTGAAATAATGTCCTTACATTCTACTAGGATCCAATTATTTAATTGGATGGAGCTTCATGAGGTTATTACTCATAGCTTGATTCATTATAGAATGATAGGATTCATATATCGGAGTAAACTTTCTTTGTTGAAACAGTGTCCTCTTTAGATTAGTGATAGAAAACATTTGTGAGAAATTGTTTGAATTTTTTCCATTAACCTTGATGAAAGTATTATTATTCCTCTTAAAGTTGTTTTGTGATGGTCGACCTGTGGATTGACCAACTTGAGCTGATGAATTTTGGTTTTCATACTGACTAGATGAAAGATGATAATCATGAAGGGTGGTGCATAAATGTTGAAAAGAGTTATACTTCATCGAGAGAATTTTATCACGGATGTTAGGTTGTAGATTTGTAATAAACACCTCTAAACATCCTCATCCTTCATTTGATATTGAATTTGTGTATAAAGGGCTTGATATCGACTAATGAACTCAGTTAGCTTTTCTTTTGGACCTTTCTTACAATGAACTAGATCAATCAAAGAAACTTGAGGTCCAATATTTGCTTGGAAATATTGTAAAAATTGATCAACTAGCTGCAAAAAAGAGTGTATTGAATTCAAAGGTAAAGAGTAAAACCATTCTAAAGTAGTATCCTTGAGAGATTGCGGGAAAATTTTTTCTAACAAATCCTCTTCAAAGTAAAAATCACTACACATAGCCGTGAATGCTGCCACATGAGTATTAGGATCACCTTTTCCACCATATTTTTTAAAGTGAGGAGTTTCAAACCTCTCAAGCATAGGAGTTCTCAGGATTGCATAAGATAGGGGATTATGAGCATGATAAGTTGGTATATTAGGTTGTGAAGAATTTTTTAAGCTTGTCAATTTTTGTTGTAAGGAAGTCATGCCTTGCAAGAGTTGATTTAGGATGGCATCATTAGGTGATGCGGTTTGTTGTGAGGAATTGGAATCAAAGTGTGGAGGCAATTGAGCATGAGTAGTGACAAGCGGAGGTTTTGAATAGGTAAGTGGTGGTTGAACATAGTGATAGGTGGAAGGTGGTTGAGAATAGTTGTATGTAAGAGGTGGTTGATAATAAGTGGGATGGAGAGGTGGTTGAGAGTAATTATTCATAAGAGAGGTCAGCTTAGGTGCCAAGTTTTGATAGTTGAATCCCACAACTTTGTAATTTTGTGAATTAGTACCATTAGATACTCCAATACTAATGGTAACATTACTAAAATCATTTTTATTAGTAGTTAAAATTGTTGATGTGAATGTGGTGATTCTAGTAGTCGGTATAGGTGTTGATACTTGCGTATGAGTTGGTGACGACATGTTATTAATAAAACTCACACATTCAGTCACCAGCATAACATTATTATGTACTATATTTTATAAACCTCTAATGACATTAATACCATCTTGTCCTTCTTTTATCAATTATCTTATGTTGTGAATTGTAGGTATAGCTTCTTTCGCTATCCTTTCAGTTTCCACAAATGCTTGAAAATCGACTAACTCTTTATCAAGTTTGTTTATTTTCTTATTAGGTACATGTGTTACCACCTCAATAGTGTCATCAACATCATGAAATATTTTATCTTCCATAGTGGTTGTAGGGGATATGATATCTTGCAAAATTTGTGTCTCTCCTTTTGTAAAGAAGGTATTCAATGGATTTTCAAAGGTAGGAATACTATTTTCTTCAGGAGCACTAGATCCCACGAGTCTTCTACTTCTTCTTAAAGGGATATTTCTATTAGGGAAGAAAGTTATAAGACTCATACAATAGCATGAACACTCAAGGCACAAACTACTAGAACAAACCCAAGGAGCAAGATATGTGTAAGATCCAAAATGCTTGATTTTTTTACGTTTTTCAATGCAAATGAGTGAAAGAAGAGGTGTTGTAAGGAAATTTATGAGGGGAAGAAAATAATATGCCTAATATTAGTACAATAAACCAACAATATCCCTCACAACACACCTACAATGCAGATCTAGAGTGATGACAAGTGAAAACCTAGTCAAAATACACCTAAAATATGCATTTTTTCACCAATTTTCAATGTAGATGCCTAATAGAAAGGGTGTTGTAAGTAATTTCAGGAGGGGAAGAAGATTATAACCTTGATATCAGTCAAATAATGCATCAAAATCATTTACAACACACCTATAATACAATTCTAGAGAGACGATAAGTCCAAATCTAGTGAAAATGCAAGGTTTTAAAACCCTAGACATGAAATTTTGCAAGGAAGACACTATGATGAACACTACAGTTATCAATCAGACCTAAATGAGTGTTTTTAAAAGGGTAGTAAAATCTGAAACAAGATTTTAACTACAAACCCTAGCTAATTCAAAACTAGGTTTTATGAAAAATGTACAATTTCAAGCAATTTTTGACAAATTAAGCATGAAAATGCAATGCAAATGAATACTAAATGATGAATTTCTGTAATTTAAATCATATCTGATGAAAATAACAGAATAAAATTAAATAAAATTAAATGCCAATTAATTCAAATTATGCCAAAATGTTAATCTAAGATGCCAATTTTTTCAAATTTTTTCAAATTTTCAATTTTTTTTGTAATTTTTCAAATGAAATAAGATGAATGAATGAAAATCTATCACACAACACTCAGTAAGGTGCAAAAATTCAAAAAAAGGGTTCACCAAAATGTTTAATGGTAAAAAGAGGGGTTTTTAGTTTCAAGGGTAAATCATCCTTTCACAACAAACCTTCAAGGACATATCAACCGAGTTGAATCTCTACTAAGAGAGAGCATTCACCTAACAGGTTGGGTTGTCACTTGAAATGATATGGAAGCTCATATGTTATCAATAAATATCTCAATTTAATGCTCAAATACTCTTAAAACCCTAAATATGCAAAACAATAAGCAAATTGATGAATTACGACAAATCCTTTAAGATTAAGATAGTAGGCAGAGATTAATAACTAACCATTTTCAAAGTTTGGGATGTAGAACAATTAGGTACACCTCCACTAGCACCCTTGTCCAAGGTACTAATTTCTCTATGGAATATGGATCTTCTCCTGACACTGATCTTCCCTGTACTTTATGTTTTTGTCCCGAAAGATGCAGAGGACACCTCCACTAGTGCCCTAGTCCAATGCCAAATGTTTTTTAGAATGTCAGAAGTTCTTCAGATGGTGATTATCACTGTCCAATTTGTTTTTGTGTTTGCAACTCTGGAGGACACTGCCACTAACGTCTGTGTCTCAAAATATTTCATTTCACTTCTTTCTTTCAAATCCTAAATCCTTGTCATCTACAATCTCCTTCTACAACTCCACTCCGTGAAACTTGGTACCTGTAACTTGCAATCACAAAGGAGTGTGGTTGGGCATCATGGTGTTTAGAGGCTTGCCTCAGTCAAGCCCCGAAGAGACATTCAAGTCTTTCAAACACCGTTGTTAGATAAGAGTGCATATCCTTGCGGGATAGAGGCAAAATTGAAATGACAAATGATTCAAACACAAGTAAATGTCACCTTGAAGTGTAGATCTCACATAAATGAAGGCTCTTCAATCACATGAGAAGATGAAGTCAAATTTGCAATCACAAACACAATAACAATGCTCTGCTCTACAACAATGAATATCTTGAAATCACAAGTATGCCTAAAGTTTGCAATCATCTTCTAGTTTACAAATGAAAACCTAAGCATGCTTATATATGCAACTACAAACATTCCCACCAAGAATTTTGTAATTCAAACTTTTGGTATCGGCATAGGACCGTCATAAAACCAACATTTAAATTTAGGGTTGACCTAAAATAGGGCAGGACTAGGGTGCTAGTGCCCAAGTCCACCCTCCCATTTTTGTTCAGGGATCATCAAAATAGCACGCCCTAGGTCCTATTTTCCATAAGACTTCAGGGTTTTCTCATCGAGATTCACAATTAACATGCAAGATGCTCTAAATGCATTCTAAGGACCCAAGAGCTAAACCTTAAGAGGGAAAAGCCCCCAAGGGGACATTTTCTAACATAAAACTATCAAGGGATCAACTAGATGATAGGATTGCATCACATCATCAACCAACTCCTCATCTTCTCCTAGAATGATCAAGGGGTCACCACAAACTGAATCACTTATGAGTCCCTCTTCATGTGAAGACATGACACTAGTGGCTGATCCACTAAGTATAGGCTCAACTAT
This sequence comes from Cunninghamia lanceolata, assembly GCA_027924645.1. NCBI lineage: Eukaryota > Viridiplantae > Streptophyta > Pinopsida > Cupressales > Cupressaceae > Cunninghamia > Cunninghamia lanceolata. The sequence goes on from BSBN01000771.1 coordinate 4,175,742, forward strand.
GCCAACCTCCTCTAAGGCTTGGGCCTTCAAGGAGCTCTCAAACAAAGGCAACTCATAATTCAAATCAGGTACATGAACAAAATTGTCCAAATCATACCTTCCCACTTGACTACCCAAATTTGCATACTCTTCTTGCTTGCTTTCGTCAAGAGATTCCTACTTGGCTTGCTCCACCACAATGCATTCTTCCCTTGGAAGAAATAGAGATCGAAGGTGTGACTCCCTTTGCCTCCTTGCTTGATCTAGATGGTTACAACATTCCTTGACTTCTTTCACATGTTATTTTGCATGGGTAGCCAACATCTTAGCCTCCTTTGCTCTTTGTAGCCAACTGTCACACAAGTCTTGAGTTCTCTTGATATACTCCAAGGTATGGTGAATAAATTCAGACTTATTATAGCTTGAATCTTCAATACCTTCCTTATGTCCCACACCCAAATCACAAGTGCCAACCTTGGGAGATTCTTCTACCTCATTCCCTTCATGTGAAGTGGTTGTTATGAATGAAGGAATAAAATTGTTGCCATGAATCAGAAAATCAAACTTGTTGTCATATCTTCTCATATAATCCTCTATCTCCTCAATCACATCCTCTTCCTTGGCATGATGTCCTCCTACAAGTGCAAATCCAAATGGCAGCTCCAACTGAACCTCCATCTGTTTGGCTGCCATACTTGTAGGTGTGTTATTATTGATTTCCTTCAAGATGATTTTCTTGCCAATTGAAGTGAGTTCAAGCTCCATTTTGTTGAAGTCTTGAATGTATCTCCCAAGTGATTTAAGCCATTGAATACCCAAAGCAATTTCAATTTCTCCAATGCCAACAACAAAGAACTCATCCTCAAAAGTATAGTTGTCCAATTGAATGCCCATCTAGGAGATCTTCCTCGTGCAACTCATCTTGAATCCAACTGCCAATAAAACATTGAATCTAGGAAACTCCTTTGCTTTTAGTTCTCTCTTGACTATGAATCCCTCATCCATGAAATTATGTGTGGCTCCACTATCAACCAAAACGAGATACTCTTTGTCCTTTCACAATGCCACTTATCTTAAAAGGACGATCCTTAGGTACACCTGAAAGGAAAGGAATTGTACCTTGTGAGTTATTAGGCTCTTCTTATCGCTTCTCCTTGTCTTCTTCTGAGCTGGTATCTAGGATCTCCTCATCCATATCATAAGTGACCTCAATGTAATAAGCTTTATCTTTCCCAAGGCATCTATGTTCGGGTTCACATGGCTCTTTGCATGTAAAACACAGTTTCTTCCTCCTTAATTCATTCTTAGCCTCATAATCCATCTTAGGAGGTGTATATCTAGGCTTATTAAGAGTTTTCTAATCTACTTTAAAATTCATAAATCTTTTCTTTTGCGGCTTAGATGAAGAAGGTGTAGTGTCAAGATCAAGTGCAATCTGAATAACTTCATCAAGTGTGCCAGGTTTGTGAGCCTTCACCAAACCCATTAGCTTATCATTCAAACCTTCTACAAACAACATGATTACCCTTCTTTGTCATATCAGGAACCATAACTGTAACATTTTGGAACTCATCAATGTAGGAATTCACATGTCCAATCTATCTCATCTATGCTAACTCTTTGTAGTAGACTTCTTCATCCTTCCTGTCAAACCTCGTAATGAGTTTGGATGTGAACTCATCATAAGATTGGATCATGGCATGGTTTTGTGTCACAAGTCCATGACGCCACCAATCATAAGTTGCTCCCTCCAAGTGCATGGTTGCAAATTCTTCCTTAAATCCTTGATGTTTGGTAGAAGTACCTTGTTTAAAGCTTCCTTAAATTCTTGATGTTGCTTTTCTTATCTTCTAGGTCTTAGCTCTCCTCTAGGTTTTCCTTTTTCCCTTTTTTGGTTCAAATATTGCTGGAAGTTGAGATCCTCTCTAAGAAGTGCTAGAAGTGCCCTATATACTTGATGAACAACGATCATGTCCTCATTCGATGGTGGTACCAACTCATTCTCAACAACCTCTTCTTCTTCCCTTGGAAGGAATGTAGGCCATAATGGTCTATTCATTGTGGAAGTATGAGCTCTATCAACTCGAGGTGTACCTGCCACACTACCTTCACCCATAGGTGTTATATTAACTCTCATATTCCCCATGGATCGTATCATACATTGTATTAGTTGTTGTTGTGAGGCCATCATTCTATCCAAAATGTCTCTTGTTTGTTGTTGTCCCTCTGCTAGAGTCATCAAAATATCATCAACATCCCTATCATCTCTTGGTAGACTTGTGCCTCTTTCTCTATCCATGTCCTCTGCAAATGGATCTTCTTGTTCTTCTCATTGTCCTCCTCTTCTTCTATAGTATTTCCAATAAGGAGACTGCATAAGGACAACTACTAACCCATGACTAGGTCAATCTTTTCCACATAACATGGAAGGATTAAATCGAGCCAAATCACTTCCAAGTGTAGGAGGACTTAGCTGCTAATCTTATACTCAAGAATTCTAATAGGATAAAGCTTAACTTCATCCTTTTCCAAACCCTCCAGGATGGCACGATCCAAGCTTTAATACCACTGTAATATCCCACTTAGGGTTTTGCCAAGTTTTCTGATTTGGCTTCACAATATGACTCAAACCCTACATTTGAATTCTGATTTTTTGTTGTTTTAGATATGATCATACACTTATCACATCCATTTATCATGCCAAATACATCACAATTAACATGCCAAAAATATGTAATCAAACCCTAGTTGAATTACACATAGATCCACACCAAATAGATTGCAAATTGGATGAGCAAATCATATTAGAATACTGTTATTATGAAATCAAGTTATTCATATGTGCAATTACACTAAATTCATGAATCAAATATGGCCAACAATCATCCACAATGTTGCTGCTACAAAATCAGATGAAATGCGTGTACTAATTTTTATGACAAATGTTATCCAAAAGTGGGTGAACTCCAAATCGGGTCTGCACTCAACAATGGTGATGAATAGATGTTGATAATGTCTCCAAGGCTGATTGATGATGTCAAGAGGTTTCCAATGTTGAACGGCCTCTCCACAAGGTGATAAATGCAGTCCAAGGTTATCAAAGTCTACCCCAAACTTAGGTGAATTCCTCCACAATGCAATAGCCCCTCAAGCAATGAAGAAACCTACCAATAATGGTGGCAGCTAGGGTTTAGGATCCTTCAACAAGATCAAATCTACACTCAGCATTAACCTTCAATGATGGCACTCAAAATTGATGTATAATCTGCAATGAACCTCCTTGACAATGACACTCCAATTTGATTTAGAAGTCTAAAATTGTTCCTTCAAGGTGGTGCTCCCAACATGAAATAATGAACTCACAAAATTGTCACTTAATGCTAGCATAAAATTTGCATACTACTTCTTCAAAGGCACTCCAAGATGATGGAAAACATCTTCCAAGATGTCACCTAAATCTGCTCCAATTAGGCATCCAAATCTTATCCAAAGCTTATGGTGTGAATGCTTAAGAAGTTCCTCCAATTCTCTAATGATGTGCAAGTGAATTCCCATCACAGAATTTGCCAATAGAAGAGCTAGGTTTTCGTCCAACTCCTCCCTAGAACTCAAGGTTTTTGTCTCAAGCTCCAATCCAAGTGATAAACTCCCAAAATACAAATTGAATGAATTAATCCCATATGCTAGAATGAATCATTTGATGTCTCCAACACCTTCTATTTATACATGCTTCTCCTCCTTCCTTACTTGGCCAACCTAGAGACATAAAATATGTTTTTGAATTGAAATTTTCCCTCCAAGAGGGCCAACCCACAATAATTAAATCTAGGTGCTCAAAATTAAAGGAAGTATTGAATTCGATCTCCCTCCAGCAAGTGAGCTCAAACAAGGTGCCCACAAGATTAAATTACAAAATAAAGATTTTGAATTTAAACTTCTTCAAGTCAGCCACCTCTAAGACATTATAATATATTATTATTTTTGTATTGACCTTCACAAGTCATCTCCCTTCTAAGCGCCACCCACAAAGAAATAAAATATCATTACCAAGAATATGACAAGGCGGCATCATGTTCATGAAAATGATAGCAAGTTCATTTCATTACAAAACTAACAAGTTTTCACATTCAAATTCCCAAAATTATTCACTCCAAAAGAAGAAAAAATATATTAAATGAAAGGGACATAGCAAGATCATCATTTAAAAAAAAAAAAAAATTTAAAAAAATGCCTAGGACATCTCCAACCCTCAAGTTATTATCCAAAAATCTTGGAGTGTGAAAATGAGTATCAATAGTTTTGTGCCTGGCTATGCCTAACTAATTCTTTGCGTGCTTGGTGATTTCCGCATCTTCCATTGTTTTTTTCTTTTGAATGCCTTTAGGAGTCTTTCAACCTACATATCTTTATCGACCAGTTTGGTGTTTTAAATCAATTATTTTCGTATTTGAATCATCCTACAACCGTTTGATGATGGAATGAAAATCCTTGGCCTGCAAACCATATCAATATGTATTGCATTCAACGTAGTAAAATAGTCTATTTTGCCTCTAGATTCTTAAACCATATATGTAAGCTACATTCAGCCTATGTCAAACTCATCTATCATCATGTATACGATTTCAATATGAATGTACATCCTTATCTCCCATTATGCAATCCAACAATTTGCCTACATGTATTGATGTTGGGCCTATATTTCTTTCTAACCTGATGAAACCCCAATTAGTCATGCAAGTTATTATTTACTGGTTCAACGCCTTGTGCTTCCATCACATTGTGTAATTAATCACACTCTTGGGCACCTTCTTGTTAAACCTGCATGCATTGTGTGTGTTTTCTCTTTGACTCTAACAAGGGTTTTACTCCTATCAATTTTTTCTTTTCAAGGCCAATACCTTTCTTCCTTACTTTGTTTTGCATTTGGTTAAATTGAAACCCTCCACTACTGATGTGAGAGCAATAATAAGCAATTTCTTCTTCCTCCTAATTAATTTGGAAAAAGCTTTACATGTAGCGACCTTACCAATTAACTCACTGGAGTTCTCCTGCATTCATGGATAATTATCTGCGAATAAGCTTAATTGTAACCTTGAGTATTTAGATTTTTTTGTTGCCAATACTTTGGAACCATGCCTTGAGATAACAAAGGTTGGTGTTCAAATTGGATCAATTTATAGGTATGATAGATAGTATATAAGTCTCCTTCTAACCGTCAACTTGTGGATTTCAAGGATAACTTAATCATAACTTTGCTAAATTGACTTCTTAACTCAACGCTCGAAGGGTTGTTTCTCTTGAGTAAAATTCTGTACTTGATGAGTATGGCAATACTATTCTATTATTAAACTTTGGTCTTTTGGCCCCGTGAGATTTTTGGTCTAGCGATCTTTCTGCCTTCAGATCGTGGACTTTTCTTTATTAAATCTCTTTATACATTCCTGATCTTCCCTTCTCAGTTGATTCTTTCTTTTATACATCGACCTTATGATCCAAGTATTCCCACTTTCTTAGTCATCTTAAATGTATTGTACCTCATCGTGTGACAGCTTCTACCATGTAGGGCGAGTTGTATTCATAAGAACCATTCTCCTTTTAATAGTTTATTAGAATTGAGGATTCATAATATTGTCTTTGTCAATTATTTACTTGTGAAGGAATGATATTATGATTATGCAAGAGATACTTAAATGTTAGAAATATATCTTCCTATCTTTTTAATATCAAAAATATGGATATCAATAATGTTGAGTTCAAAATTTCATTAATGATTTTGGAATACTTTAATTTGATAAAGGCCTCAAGCTTATTTAATGATTAAATGAAATGAAAGTTTTGATTAAAAGTCATATTAGCTCTTATGTCTAGTTAATGAATGACTTGGTAGCGATACTCTAGAATGAAGGACTTTTAACATTGCAGAAAATATGTTTTGTGTCTTATTTATTCTAGTTGAGATACAACTCCTTGTTATGAACTCTAAATTTCTCATTTTAATGTTATCATTGAATAGTTGGTAACTAAGAAATGTTAGAGAACTTCTTTTCTCTCTGTACTTTGGTTGAATGGTTAGTTAGGAAGAATGATCCTAAGAAAAAGAAATCTTTTTGTGACATTGTTATCAATGATTTTCATGCAAAGAGGAATCCTTTTCTAAACCTTGTTGCCCCTTCTTAGGAATAAAATTATAAATTGGGTATATATTCGAAAAATGAGGATGTTTAGTAGAGAGTTTAATTACGCCATTGAAATCTTCATACTTTATGTAGACCATGATTGATTGTGGCAATATATTGATCTTAAGTAACCCTTGTAATACTCATAAGGTTCCAACTTTAGTACATGGAAAATGTTAGTTAACTTGTGGTCATAGATGAGTTTTATTATTTAAATAAATTGAGGAAAATTTTTGGACACTAGATCTTGAGATCATTTAGTTGGAGTCAAGAATTGTTTTGATACCAATGGTAATCCTTCTCATCTTCTTTGCATGACCTTGAGAAACGTAGCTAGTGGCAACCCAATATTATTAATCTTGTACTTGGATTGGAAAAGTGTGATGGCTTAAGTGGTATTATCACGTTCACTTGTTACATGTTTGTCATTGTGGAAAATTTGAACATCTCTAACCCTTATTTCCTTGCATATGTTCTGCATCACATTAAATCTAGTTGCGATATAATTTTATGTTTATAAGAACTCATGTGCTCATTTTGATGCCATCATTGGATAATATGTTATGTTATGTTAGGGAAATTCTTTTCTCTACCTTGGATGAATGGATAATTAGGAAGAATATGTTTTCCTAGAGAAAAAGTTTTAATTTTTGTTGGGTTTTGGACAGGTGCCAAATTTGAGGTCACAGAGAAGGGTAGGTTATATTTACTAGCCTATCTCGCTAACAATATCAGCTCAAAAAGATGCTTTGGCCAAAGCTTTGAAAATCAAATTAGGTATTTGAACTAGTTTAACTTATTTATTGCTCTGTACCATTTCATGATATAAGTTCATTTGTTGTAGTTTGTACTATTTGTTAAATGTTAGATATATCATGCTACACTAGATTCTGTCATGCTTGTCAGTTTCGATTGCTAGGTCCCTCTCATGAAGGGTCAAGTTTCTCCTATTTTGGAGTAAGACTGAGGAAGCATAAGCTTCATGGATGGACGGTAAATCACTCTGATGACGATCTTTCTCCATCTTCGCATTCACAGATGATGATCTCTAGAGGATAACATTTTATGTTATATCAAAGTTTGTTGTATTAATTCCTCAATGGCAATGATGATGATGTAAAGGAATTTATCCTTATGTTTTATTAAGCTATGTTCTCTACCTTATTGTATATTCTAGTTCTAGAATAATGTTGAGGAATAAATTATTTTGAGTAAAATTTTTAATTATGCTCTTTTGGACAATATTTTATTCTATTATATTATGTGGTTATTACAAAGATTCCCAATTATTGACATTGTTTCTTATTATACATTCCTTGGCAATATCAATCTATTAAACTCTCTACTAAATGTTCCAGGTAATTAGATGTTCCATTTGGTTTTGTATACATTTGCTAAATGGAGAAGGAATTTAGTGAGTCAATTAATAGCCACGCCTGGAGGAGTATGTTGTTTATCTTTCAATTTATGACGCTTTCAAATCAAATTGATAATGACCATAAAGTCTCCTTCAATATTTTCATTCCTAATTCTAAATTGATGGCAAATTTGGAGTCCAAGAACTAGTGCTTGCACCTCCACGTCATTATTTGCCTAAGAACATCAAATGCTAATAGTGAAAAATCTATTGTAAAAAATCTAATCAATGCATATCAATGCATGGATTTGACCTCACACACCAAAGATTGTAATGCTACACAACATGTCATTACATCAATTATAGTATGTAATAAAAAAAAAAAATCTTGCTTGATAAGGAAAACAAATCAAGCAATAAAAATAAGTAGAAAAACACTAATGAAAGTTGTTGGGAGACATGAAATAGTTGAAGAACTATGAGCATTCTTTTGTAGACTCCCATGAAAATTAAAGTCATAGTTGAAGCCTTAAAATTTTTTACAAAAATAACAAAAGAGTATCCCCTAATCAAAGAGATGTTGTAAAAAAGAGAACTAGTTGTCAAAACTATGAGCCACATCCAAAGTATTTTTAGGATATGACTTAAACATGATTTTCTCTAAATTTGTAGGGAGTTATCCTCAACTAAATATTAGTCAAAGGTATTTTAAAATGAAAAAAAAATTATGTCGAATAAATCACATACACATAACTTGTTGTAGAGTCCACTTTGAATTTCTATACATTATGATGTTTCTAGACATATATGTGTAACTTTGCATACTAATGATATTTTATAGAAGTATATGATAAAAACTCCACTTAAATCAACAAGATATTTCATTTCAATTATTTTTTGTGAAAGAGTAGATGGACAATTATTTTATAAGAAATCATATTTAGGTGGAACATGTGATAGTTGTAATGGTTTGCAATGTTTGAGAAATTGTGTGCACATGGAGAATACACATGTGATTGAAAATGAATTAGTAACTTTTAGAAAATATAAGTTAGTGGCATACACTCTAAAAGATGGTAAAAAGGCAAAAAAATGTGAATTGGTGAGTGAAAAATACTAGTATATGAATTAATATCTATTTTTCAAGAAAAGATAATGTATGAGTATGCAAGGCATACACATAGAGCTCGATGGTTGGACTTAGAATTCAAGTTATGCAAGGACACATTTTCTCTTCATATAATTATGTCAATTGTAGGCTTTATAGATAATTATACACTACAACCATAGAATGAGGTTCAATCATAGTACTACAACTCCACTTATATTTCTATATTTGTACATTTAACATTCATTTATGCACCCAACAATATAGAGGAAGATAGAAAAATCTTGAGGGACTATCATTTTTATATTAGTGATGATCACACACATTCTATGGAGTTTGTGCAAGGTGGTTTCTAGATGTTCTATGGTAATTTGAGTAGTAGGAACATCATGTTTGGTTAGCACATCATATAGTCAGATAATTATACATCACAATCCAAAAACTCACATATGTTCTACTGGTCAAGTGTTAGAAATGAAGGTAAACAACTACAAGTAGAAATTTGATCTCAACAATATGTATGCATTCATGTGTACAATCAAATGGAGATTGCAATAGAAATAAAACTATAACACCCAGAAACAATAGATCAAAGAACTGAACACACAACGCAGTATGTACATGGAGAAAACCCTTTCAGGTAAAAAGCTCCACCAAGAAGAGAGTCACAAGATTGTATTAATATGTAAATAAGAGAGTACAATACAATATCACTTCCTATCTCTCCTTTAGTCTTCAATCCGATAGCATTCCAATAGTACCTGTGTACAAGTCTAAAACTCACATATTCAACACTTACAAAACACCAAATTTATAGGCAAATGTAGCACCTCCAAAATGTGGTGCTGCCTTCTTGGGAATCTCACCTACAACCCCAAAATAGCCTCTTACAAATTTCTTACAGTTGTCATAATGTATCTTCCATGCATGTGTGCCTAGGGACAAAAATAAGTTCTTACATCTAATAATTACTATCATAAACTGTCATCAAATCTCTTACATCCTATGACAGGTGTAAGTGTGCCATAGATGCTCTTACAACTTATGACGCATGTCATAACAACCTCTAAATAACAAATCCTCAATATGGGCGCCTAGATTCTCCAACTTCACCTTTTTACAATTACTCATGGTGCCAATAGTAAATGTAACTCTGTAACTACTATCAATAACTCCAAAATTACCGAGACTGGTCAGTAACTCCGTATTTATCGTGACTAGTAAATAAATTTTTACTGTTGTTGGTGAAACTCTACATCCCTTATGGGTGAAGTACAAACAATAATAAGAATAAATAAACATGGAATTTACAAGGTTGATGGCACCTTAATTCCAACATTGAGTAGGATACATATGATGAGTGGTGTTCAACATATATGGAATTTATTTGAGGCTGGACATGGAAAAGGGAAGCATGATGGTGTAGGGGCATGTATTAAAAGAGCATTAGAATTAGAAGAGTTGAAGAATAAAGATAATGCAAATTATAATGGCATGGTTAAAAAACATCCTATTAAATTACATTTACTTCAAAATAATGATCAAGACTTATTTACAACAAGTTAAAATTGAGTGTCTTCAAGGGATGCAACAAGAATTTAGTCCTTTACCTTGTAATATAGGGTGAAGTATAAAGAGTGCCATATAGTGGCAAGAACTTCCCTTGCTTTTTTTTTAATTGTGAAGGAAAAATTATTGATGAGCAAGTTCTCTTTGAATTGATTGCCTTTGATTATTTGGTATTGTAATTGAGTATTTTAAAAATGTTTGAAGTATTTGGTAATGAATGAAATGGCAATATTTGATAAATAAATTGAAATGTCAATAACAAAACTCAAGGATTTTATCATAGTATTGTTATAGATAGAAAGTGTTGTTTGATTTTAGTGACTAAAAACTATTTCAATAAATGTACATGATTTGTATCATAACAAATGGAAATCAAAATTTAGAATAGTTCAATCATAGCTCCTAGAGCATAATATTTTGATGATGGGAGGAAGGAAAATATAGTTTTTTAATGTGTAAAAAGGCATTGCAAAGAAATGAAAACATAAAAATTAGTTAAGTCATATGTTGTTTGTAATTTTTAAGAAATGTTTATAGGAAAGAAGCAACTATTGTACCTTTTAGTTTATTTTTTACGTGAAGTTGGTGTTTGTATCATCAACTTCATATACAATGTCCTAGTTTATTGTAAAAGTTACTTGCATTTCAAAGTTCTAGAACATATATATGATTATGGACTTGGTTTCTATGTGCTCTTCATAATATACCTGTGCTAATGCACATAAGATGTTGTCTAGTATATATTATTTCAACAATACATGTGAAGACTATGTTGTTTAGTGTCTTTAATGTGTAAGTAAGATGGTGTGTATAAATGTTTGTACACAATTTCTTGCATCAAAAATATTGTACTAGACCAAGGAAGAACACACCCTACCTATGAAGCTCCTCAAAAGTATTTGTAAACATTACTAAGGCTCTATTTCAAATCCTAAAAAGTAGGGCGAATTAGTTGTAAGTTATCAACTCTAATAGATCAATTTTATGCATAGAAAGTTAATTTTATGCTATACAATCAACCTAAAGCATTTCCACACTACAGTTTCTCATAAAACAAGATATAATATCATAGTATAGAAAAAAATGTTAGCATCCAACGTGTGAAAGGTATATGATTGTAGAGAAGTTTTCTTTGTGTTGACGAACTTAAAAAATTATCTAAAACTCCATCAAAAGTTAAAGTATTAACTCTGTACCAAGACCAAGACTTAAATTTGACAGTCAACCTTGAATGTCAAGCAATTTTTTCATGATAGTGCCTTTAAAATACTATGACATACATTAATATAATATAAATTATATAAAAACCAAATATATATATCATCATAATCCTATATAAATTTTGACACTTTGTTCAAAATATCTCCCTTCATATCATATGATACAGTTGCTCTTGGTAAACACAATGACCGACTTAATTTCACCGTGTAAGAGAGAACGAGTTAACATGTCTTTGCCATTAATTTCGCCATGTAATGGAGAACGAGGAAGACTGCTATTAATTTCTGTACTACAAACTCTGTGTCAACAAGTTGACTGACTGAATTTCCGCGTGTAATGGAGAATGACTTATACAAAGATGCCATTTATCTTTGCTATATTCCACGGACTTCCTTCATTATGTTGACCTCTGACTCTACGGACAAATAATGCGTAACTTGACGTGTTTTCACCGTGCAGATGAATAGTTAACGCGCAATGTTTTCGCTGGAGAAATGAGGATGACTTTGGAGTTGGAGATTTCCAAACGTGTATGGTGAAGATTCGTTCAAGTGACTCACAACAAGTTCATGTGAATAATTTGATGTTTTGTTCAAAACCAGCAGGAATGTGTTGTGGGCAATGAATGCAAACATGCTTTTGATTTGAATAGGATTGTTATGTGACTTAGGGTTGCTACTATTTTTTTCCTTCTTACACATTATAGTTTTATTAGTAAGCATGACATATCACATATATATTCGTAAATTATCTATTTCATTGAATATGAATGAAGTGACCAAACTAATTATTATGTTCTAGTTTTAATTTTCGTTTTGATATTTATGTTCTTTAAGTTGTGGAACCAAGTTAAACTTAATAGTAATATTGACTTTATAACCTTGCAAAACTATGACAATGACAACTCTATGCCACACATTTACTCTCTTACACTAAATAGAATAAACTATATATCATGAAAGCTCTATAGACCCATATTTATTCCTTGGGGAACCAAATCTTTGGCCCCACCTATGTATTCTATTAAGGGAATCAAAGGCTTTGAAGTGCACACACACAAGTTTGTACCAAATATCACCAATGCCTTGTTAAACCAACATCAGTGAAATTTCAATTCAAACGAGTTTATTTAATCATTAAAGAATACTAACACAAGACTATGTTCTATATAAGATATTATTTACCATGGATTCATATAATGCTAGTTGTAGACACCCCAAATTTACCTCACCAATTTCCCACAATTATTCCCAAATTAACCACTTTCTACCATTTAATCTCATTTCTCGTAATTAATTAATAAGACTAATTTAATGTCATAATTAATGTGACTAACCTAATTTAGCTAATCCCATCCCCATCATGATTAACCCTCTTTCTCATCCCCAAGGTTAGCTAAATACACATAACTAATTAACCTTAGCCCAAATTATTCCTCCAACTTAGTCAATTGATTAATCCATGATTAGTTAATTAATTAAGACTAATTAATCCCCCTAACATATCTTCTAATTTAATAATCCACATCACCCTCAATCCCTTACCTTTTCATCCTAACCTTATCGCTTCATCCTAACATTATCCCAAGCCTACAGATATTTTTGTCCTAATCACCTCATCCACATTAAACATTAGTCTATCCCTTAGTCCATCTATATCAAACTTAAACCTACACATGAACTTAGTCTATCCCTTGATCCATTCATCATCCAAATCATGCCTTGTCCCTCATCCAAACATTAATCCAATCCAAACCTTATCCTCGCTCATCCATTCCAAAACATATCCTTGGGTCCCCAACGCTAATCTCAATCCTAGGGTCATCCTAAATCCAAATTATCCAAGTCAAATATAAAACCATTCACAATCTAAATCATCTAAAATCTCAAACATCTAAACAATCAAAATACTAGAACCTAACCAAAATAATGGACCTATATCCCACACAAACAAAGACAAAAATCACAATCAAAGAAATGCCAAAGATCATAGTCAAGGGTAAAGAAAACACCATGAACTCCCTAGATCAACTCCTCATCCCAAATCAATCCAAGCACAAAGACTACAATAGCCTTGTTAACCAACCAAGATACGATCCATATGATGATGATGATTTTCTTGTCGACCAAATAGAATATGAGCCCTTTGAACATGATGATGATGATGTCAACTAGCTCAAATATGACCCCTATGATGATAATGATAGTATTGACCAAAACATAATCGACAAGATAGTCATGAGTAAGCTTACCATAGATCCTCCATGCTTAACCATAAACACCCATGTCCTCCATAATCTAAGACACCCTAGTGCCACCTACTTCATAAACCAAAGGAAAAGGACTAGGACTCATCCTTATCACATCCTTGGCAAGGGAAACACCCTCTTAGAGCCATGTCCCTCATCTTCTACATCCAACTGATTTGAACCCTACCAATCATTGTCACTGAAGTCCTTCAACTCCTCCACCTCCACTAAATCTCCCAAATCATTCACATCCACCTCCCCCCAATCATTGTCACCCAAATCTTGAATCATTCATATCCTTTAACTTTACCAAGTCATCCACATCTTCCATGTCATTTGCATCCTCATCCAAATCCCATCCAAAATCCACCCATTCTTAGAAATTTGATTGTTCTGATCCATCTACTAAAGACTTTGTTTGAGCACTAATTGTATGGGATAAACAACAAACCAAAAAATCCAAGAACTCCATGTCCACAAAATCCTCATGCACTCAACCACCTATCAATCCCATTCAAGAGATTCCTATCCAAGATCCATTATTATCATGCCAAAATCCTGAGCCTGTCCAAGAATCCCCATCCCTATAGAAACTCACATCCTATTATCTGAACCATTGGATCTATGTCAAGAGCCATGCCCAAAGCATAATGAAACAAGCTCCATTTTGAATCCAAATCAAGGTAACCAAACATTCTCTATAGATGGTCATGCACTCCAAACTAATCCAATCTTTGATCAAAATCCTATCCAAACTAATCTAATCTTTGATCAAAATCTCATCCAAACCAGTCCAATATTTTATTATGATCCCATCTATGACCAAGAAGCCCAAAAAAAACCCCTCATCCACTTGTATCCCATCCATGACCATAGAATTGAAACTAATCACATCCATACTCCAACAACCTCCATTACCCAAGATGAGATGCTTGTCTCCCTTGGACACATAAATGATCAAATAAATTACATGGATTCCATCAAGCATGAGGATGCACAAAATAAGATTGATCACATTAAGCATATCATTGGTCAAAATACCACAATCCAAACAAGGTGAATGCACAAATATCTTACCAAACTGGTTCAAACAACTTCATATAGTTCATCCTTCTTGTAGATGAGCAAATCAACCTCTCTAGTGAGTTCTGATTGCCTAAAGATGGATTTGCATCTTGTTTCAAAAGCAACAAATATCCCATCGAAAAACAATTTTATCAATTTGTGGGATACAATGGAAAAGGTTTAGGCCTTCATGAACAAGGCATTCTAGAACCAATATTAGTATATGCAAATCAACGATATTAAGGTATTGACTACATACCTTCTAGAAAATAATCAGATGATGGCACCTCGATGATTGCTAGGGAAACCCCATCCATGTTGAATACACAAGAGAACTGAGAGGGAGAGTGAATCAGTTGTATCAAAAACTTTAAACCCTTACAAACAAAATCACATCCACATCAATTCATTTAAACCCTAACTCTGTTATGAAGATTAAACATGAAAAATAGATAACAGAAACTTAATCACATCAACACCATGCACAAGAGAACACCAGATTTTTACGTGGAAAACCCTAAAAGGAAAAACCACGATGAGGATTAGCTCACAATATATAGTAGTACTAATATTGAATTACAAAGAGGCTCACTGCCAAAGGGCTCACTACCCAAGGACTCACTATCTAAAGAAATGCTGACTGTAATAGGCTTACTACCAATAGGGCTCACTGCCAAAATGGTTCACTCCCATGAACTAATATAATAGCATCTACCACATGCCTAAGTTCAGTTCCATTGAAGCACAATATATATCTCCTTCACAACCTCACAACACAAACCTCCTCATCTTCGCATCTTCACCCACATTCACATGAATTCTTTATACTTATTTATATCAATCATCAACCTTGGAACATACATTAAGGTCAACAACACATTCTATGTAACCTTTGGAATAGTCTTCAAGGTCGGAAAACATACACAATTCAAATTAGGTATGGACCTAAACATTCTTGTGAAGCAAATGAATAAAGGTAGAAAACTTCATGGCTTAGCTCAGACCTAAATACATCTTCACACGCTTCAACATGCTTCCACAATCCACGAAACACATCCGCAAATAGTGTTAGCACCCAAGTTGGCCAAACTTGTACAAACACCAAGAATACTTAGGCACATGCTTCAAAGAACTCAATCATAGCTTGTAGACCAAGAAAAAGCCTTCAACATGATCTAGAGACATCCACAAACAACATGAAATCACCTAGGAACCAACAAAATCTAGCTACAACAAATCTCACTTGAAGACAAATCACAAACTGCTCACAATCAACACTGTCAAACTCTGCTACACAAGAACTTGCTTTTCAGAGCATCAAATCACAAATCCTTTGGAATGAAGATAGCTAAGGACCTTATAAAAATATGTCCAGAACTGCAACACCTAAAACCATTCTGCAGAGAAATGCGGAGCAAAATACTTTCTCCCAGATACCTCTGCACAAACCAGAAACTCTGTCAATTACAGTCTTCAAACTGTGAACATAACTTCCACTGCACAGCGATCCAGACCACCAAATTTTGTATTTAGCATCTTCAAACACTTCTCTAAAAAATATCCAAATTTCACACTCTGATCTTTAACATGGGAGAAATGCGGAGCAAAAACTCAGATAGTATCCTGCAAGCCAGAATACTTTGCGACACACTATTTCCTCTAGAGAGCAAATTTTCTCAAAAGCACTTGGAAACTCAGAAACAAGAGCAATATACCAACATCATCATCACTTCTATAAGGCATTCAAATGACTTTAACATGACAACTCAATCAAGCAACAATCAACAATATCAGAAGGCACAATTGACACCAATGACAACACAAACATGTTGACATCAATGACAACACCGGTTAGCACATCCTTGCAACAATCCAATGCAAACATCAAAATAGAGGCCATTCATAGCTCCTACAATAATCTTGTCACCACTGATCCTTTCACCTCTACACTATCCATCCCATTAAGCCATATCCTCTACATCCCCAACCTATCGATTGGGACCAACACAATTGTAATCCATACAAAGAAAATGCTCTAAATCAAAAATCAAAGGTGAATGAATCCAAAGATCAAGGAAGAAACATAAAATATATTTGGATCCCCAAGCAAAGTGGACCAATTAAATCAAGAAAAGGTAAATATTCAAATCAATCCATCTCTCACAACGTGGAGCCACATCAAAAGCTACACCTTGCATATAATCTAGGTGTCCACCACCTTCAAGATTATCATCACTTCCTATTGGCAATATATGTTGTCATTGATGTCAACACTCAGAGTGATATCAACACTCAATTTGTGGTTGATATGAATGTTCATGTTGATGATATACCAGTGTAGTAACAAAGATGCAGTGATGATGCTGATGGTTGTTGATGTTCAGTGATGTTCCTGATGTTCATGGTTGGATGTCATGCCTTGATTAATGTCAAGTTGTATTGAGCATGTTTGTGGTCAGTAGAGATGATTTCAAGATGATGTATTAAGATGGGAAGTAGAAGCATTAAGATGAATAATGATATATGAAGATAGGAATAAGAAGCTATGTTGAGTATTAAAATATGTTCCTGATGACTTATAGCATGTTGTATGATCCTTCCTATTGTTCCTAAGGAAGTATGTGTTGATATAAGAAGATTCTAGCCTCTGAATGTTAGTGAAGATTTCTGTTGCAGGAAGTTGCCTAGATGACTACTCGGTAAAATGCTCCTCATTCCTTTGCATTTGAATATATGGCCATGCGGTTTAGAAGTTAAGGATGTTGTAAAGGTGCTAAATCCAAAGTTTCATTTGCTCCTTCGCATTGGAAGTTACAAGTGATAGAGTTTTGGTCTATGCTCTGGTAGTGTAATGTGATAATAAAGGCTGATTGGAATGCTTTGTATTCCTCCACAAGTGAAGATTTCCTCATGCGGTTTTGAGGATATGTTCAGAGTAGTGTATGAGTGCATCCATATGAGTTTTAGATGTTTTGGAGGTCCACAAGCTCAATTTTCAAATGACAGAAGTGATACTGATGGTTCCAAATGCATAATTTTTTTCAAGATATATGTTTAGGTACTTACATTAGTGGAAGAGTATACAGATCAGTTATATGAGTTTGTGTGGACATTCTACATGTCTCATAGTGTTTAAGGTTTGAAGGGCATGCCGATCTTTCAAGTTTTATGTACTGCACAAGGTTTTCAAGTCATATTATGAAGAATTGTTGCTATTGAAGTCATCTTGAGTATGCTGGTGATGTGCGCCACAAAGTTCTCATTATACAGAGTTCAAGGAGTGTTTGGAGATGTTGTGTAGGTCCTGTCAACTCATCTAGAAGAAAAAAAAAGAAATGTTTAATCATTCATGAGTACCGCCAAGATTGTAAAGACTGATGTGCTACATGCTTCATGTTTTCTGGCTTAAGGGTGACCTATTTCAAATGAACGTGATGTGCGGATGTTATTCTTTGAAGGATGATGTTGTGAGGAATGTTTAGGACTGATTTAAGCATGTGTTGGGGTCCGCAAGGCATATGTTTCTTTCTAGAGTGGCGTGTAGTTCATGATAGGGCTTTCCCTATGCATGTTTCATGTTGTGTGATCTATGGCCGACTTGTAAAATGTAATATTCTTGTTGTATTGGCTGACTCGTAATGAAATCAATGTAATGTCATGTATGTATTATAAACCTAGTTGGTCTAGGTGAGGCATGATTGCAAAAATGAGAATATGAACGTGTAAAGAGCAGAATATGAACATGTTATGCATTATGATGTGTGACTGAAGGAGAAAGAGCATAAGAAATAAAGGCTATCCTGATTCATCTTGAAGACATTTTTGTGACAGGAGGGAAGTGAAGAGTGTGCCTAATTGATCTAATCATTAGCAGAGGTAGAACTGCAATCATCAAAGGTGTGAGATTCAATGTCAGTTTTTAGGCAATAGAAGGACTATCATACTGTAATCATTTCTGAGTTTGTTCTTAGATCAAGGAGTAGTTGCTTCCTTGGGTTGTAGCCCTAAAACAATGTCTGCAAGGAGTTGTAGATTCCTTGGGAGTGAGCATAAAACAAAGTCTTTAGAGAGTAGTAGTTTCTTTGGGTTGTAGCCCTAAAACAAATTGTAATTTTTATAGTAGTGAGCTTCATATGTTGTAAGTTAATCCTCACCGTGGTTTTTCCCCTTTTGGGGTTTTGCACGTATATCTAGTGTTATGTGTTGATGTGCATTGTGTTGATATTTCATGTTTATGTTAATGTTGTAAATTTTAAGTTTTAATCTACTCTGGAGGATTTGAAGTTTGATTGGATACTGATTCACCCCCTCTCAGTATCCTAGTGTGTTCAACAATTAGTATCAGAGATAAGTTACATAGAAGAAGTTTAACCTCTTCAGGAAGGTCCAGGATGGCTCATAATGGATCTCACAAGGCACCTATGTTTGATAGTGTATACGCCTAAAAATGACACGATTCAGTCTAAATAAATATTCTTAATATTTATTCCCTTCTAATTCTTCTATCAATAAATAAATAAACAAATTTATTTATTTGATTCACATTCCTCTTAATTAATTAAATATCAAAATATTTAATTATTTCTTTTAAAGTCAAAATTAAATAAAATCAGTTTATTTAATTAAATTCCCTAAATTCTTCTAATGTCTCACATAGTTAAATAATACTACATTATTTAATTATCCCCAAATTCCTCTATCCTAAGTCCTAATTTCATAAATCCACCTCATCAAATCCACCTCATCTTTCCACCTCACCTTTTCCACCTCACCATGTTGCACATGTAATTAAATATTTTAAATATTTAATTAGCTAATATTCCCTCGCCCACATGTCCTATTTCTCCTCTAATCAAAATTAGTTAACTCATCAATCAAATCTGTTAACTAATTAGTCAATTTTGTCAGCTCCTCAATCCATTCTATTAACTCTTCAATCAATTTTGTTAACTCCCCTATTACATGATGGAGGTCGGACACTTGTCCTCTTTCTATTCATTTCACATTCCTCAACCCTTCTCAACCATTGATCTTCTTATTTCTTCTCAACCATTGATCCTCATTCTCCCAAGTCTATAAATGGAACCTCATTCTTCCATTCTTGGTATCCAGGCTATTTGTATTGTTACTCTGTAGGAATTTACAAGTGCGCCTTTGGCACCCCTTTACCATTCATTAGCTTGAAATCACCATTTGCTTTGAAGCTCATCTTCATAGCATGTTTATCACCACAGGCATTTACTATCGACATCCTTGAACACAGCAAAGGAGTGCACTCTCTGAGGGCCCTACTTCATACAAGCAAGGACAGTTTTAATAGGCAACCAATGGAAGCTGCAATCTAAGGAAGGTTTACATTGTTTGATTCATTGCTTCATTTCATTTAATCTTCTTAGTTTCATTATTCTATTGAGTTTTGGGTATTTGATTGTTTATCATAGTATATTCATTGTTTAACCAAATTTCCCTTAACATTTTTGGCGCCCACCATGGGGTCTTGCCCCAAATTTAACCAAAAACTAAGTTTTGGTGTTTAGAAAGCCGTGCATAGGAGGAAACAGCGCATCCATCAATTTTTGAAGTGCATCTGTTACCTGTTACGGTGCATACATTTCTGCAGCACATATGTTCACTGTTCCAGCGCATATACAACCTATTACAACGCTTCTGTTCTTGCTGCGCATATACACTTTTTTGTTGCACTTATAATATATGTTATTGCGCATATATTTTATTGTGCTTCTGTAGACTATTTCTGCGCATCCAGTCTTTGAAGCAGCGCATCTATCTTAACAGTGATTTCTAGGGTTTTTCTTGAGGTTTTCACTAAATCTGACATCCTTGCAGGAATACTCTTGATCTATTTTGTAGGTTAGGCCATTGGTTTAGATTCATATAGTTGCATTAGATTAGCTCACACTTCAATTTCTAAAGGGATAGTAAAACGGATGCTCATACAAATATCACATAGTATTAACTAAGAAAAGAGTAATTGAATCATTGCTACCTTGCATTGCAACATTGCTATCTTTTCAAAGTTAACAAACTCACTACTATCTGGTTAAAAATTGGACTCATCAATTGCTATCTTGGTTAAAACTGAACCACTGCTATCTCGATTGACCATCATTTCAAAGTTAACAATTTGTGCTACATGGTTAAAATTGAACTCATAAATTGCTATCTTTGGTTAAAATTGAACCACTACTATCTCGATTGACCATCATTTCAAAGTTAACAATTCGTGCTATGTGGTTAAAATTGAACTCATCATTGCTATCTTGGTTAAAATTGGACCATTGCTATCTTGTCAGCACTTCAAAGTTAACAAAAATCTATGCTTGCCCAAGTAGATAGCTCATCTAGTTTTTCTCATTTTAACTAGGAGAAAAGAACAACTCTATTCTGTGTTTTGGGAATGATATCGGGCCTATGCTCTCCCCTATCTTGGGTGATCAAAATGCCAAACATATCATTTTTGCATGTGTTTTTCCTTTAGAGGGGCCTGCTCTTGGATACCGTTCGTCCAAGTAGGAACGACCCTAAGTGGTAACAGGCTAGACACCAAGCCCTTCCAAGCCACTAGAAATAAATTATGTTTGGAGCGAAAGCTTCAAACAATGAGTGCAGTTGTGTTATACCAATAGCCAACCTCCCCCAAAACCCTCCAAGGCACAACCCTTGCAGGCTGGGAGACTCCATAACAGAGAGTAGTGCTACCGCATGTATAACCACTCGAACGGTTGCCTTTATTACTCATCCTTGTCTTAGTGAGACCAAAAACCTCTATAATCCAGTGCAGGGAAGGGCGATTATCACCTCCCAAAGATGCCTCACCTAGAGATAGGGAGAATTCAGTTTTATACTATCCTTTGAAACCATAGGTTGTACATGCTTTTCTTTTAGTCCAAAAAGAGTCAGAAAAATCACTAAAAAAAGTTTAAAACCATAAAAATTCTTTGTGTTTGCTGTGTTTTCTTGCCATTAATTCAGAAAATCAGATCAAGAAGACATTTTTTTGCAACCAAAGTACCAAAAACATCAGAAAAATTGCAAAAACACTAAAGAAAGCCAGAGCGGTGCATCTGTCCTCTGTTCCTGCACATCTGTGCCGACCTGCGGCACATTTGTTTAGACCTACCGCGCTTTTGTTGTCTGTTGCTGCGCATACATCTTTTACCAGTATGGTGCATATATCCTGACTCACTGCGCATTTGTGAATTTCTGCTGCACATCTGTTCCGACGCATACACGACAGTGAGCACTTGCACAATTTTTGAGGGAAAAATTTTACCAGTTCTAAGTACCCATTTCAGCCTAGCTCTAAAATCAAAGATTAGGTCCTACCTTGTAGTCAGTTTTCATCCATTTCATCCAAAAGTCCCTCTTTCGTCAATCGTCCCGTTCACCTTCTATCAGGTCTTTCCAGTCCCAAAGTCAGAGTATCCCATATCAAGTCAGCGTAGACCCCTTTTTCATATCATTGTGAATTCAAGTAAACCTAGTAGGTCACAGAACTTTGCTAGTGGATTGTTGCACGACTAGTCCCTACACAGTAAGACAGGTATCGAGTACCCTTACTAGTGGTTATCGTCTTGTATCGGCTTTCTTACTTGGAATCATTGAGTGAGAAAGTCCTTTATCCAAATCTTGTCATAGATATCCTATTCACAATAGTCTCCGTCAGCACCTTGCCAAAATTTCTAGTCCCAGTCCACTTCATCCCACATCACCTTGCATGGTTCGTACTAGATCTCAATACAAAAAGTAACTTGAAATGGCCGGCTCATCCAACCACATCGTCACACCTCATGATAGTGACGAAGAAATCTCTCACGAAGATTATCAAGGAAGCATCCAAGATCAGAAATTCCAACGCTTGCTAGAGAAGGTGCTCCATGAGGACCCTCACAAGTATTTCTATCATCTTGCTAGTCTTGGAATTAAACTCCCTGAGGATTTTGATGTACGCACAATCTAGGAAAATGTGGAGGATGCTCGTGAAAAGGGAAAGAAAACCCTAGACCAAAACGTAGAAGATAAAGGAAAGAATTCCATGGACCAAAACACTCCCATGGAAGAAATGAGGAAACAACTCGAGTGTCTAAAGAAACAAATGTCAGATCTCAAGATGGGTACAAACACTAAAACCTACTCCTTGGAAGATATTGCACCGTACCCCTTTGATAAGAGTTTGAACATGACACCCTTTCCCTTTCGATTTGAAGTTCCTAAGTTTGACAAGTACAAAGGAAAAGGGGACCCTAGAGATCACATTAGGGAATTCAATGCTGCATGCATGGAAGTAGCTCACAATGAGACCTACTTAATGAGATTATTCCCTAGATCTTTAGGTAGTCAAGCTATGGAGTGGTTCTCACGCCTCCCACCGAGCATCAAATCTTTTGATGAACTAGTCAACAAATTTATCATGCACTTCTCTTACAATATTGAACACGAAGTATCTATGCTATATCTATGCAACACCAAGCAAAAGAGTGGTGATCATTTGCCACCTTCCTACAACAATGGAGACAACTGGCAAGTAAGTGCTCTTATGATATACCTGAGAAACATCTAATGGATATGTTTGTCCATAACCTCAATACCAATCTTAGCTATCAAATACAAATACAATGCCCTACATCATTCTCAAAAGTCATTGAAATGGGATTGTTCATCAAAAAAGCTATGATCGCCAAGGGGCAAATCAAGTTATACAAGGACCCACCTACCTCCAACTACACGATAGACAAATCAAAGTTTTGGACCAAGAATAAGAACGTTGTCAACGATGGGGTAGTGGATGCCAAGGTGGCAACTCCCAAGCAACAACCCATACTCACTCTCAAAGGAGAAGCAAACAATGTTACGCCCAACAAACCATTCTCTCAGGAGCCAAGACCATGGTTCAGCGCAAATCCAAGGTGAAAGTTCACACCGCTGGGTGAGTCTCAAGAATCCACATTAAGGAAGTTATTGGCTAACAATGAAATCTCTCTACCACCAACAAGTGATTATGAGCCTATAGTCAAACCTCCCTATTGGAAGGACACAGACTACTATGAATATCATCGAGGAAGGGGCATACCACCAACAATTGCATCCATCTCAAAAATGTTATCCAAGATGTGCTTGATCAAAATCAAGGAGGTACCCAACAGCACACCTCCAATGAGACACATGTGGCTTACAGGGATCCACTTCTCAATCACAACAGGCCGTACAAAAATAATAACAACAACGACAACAACAACAATAATCGCAATAGGCCAAATCAGAATAGTGGAAATAGTAATGCCAACTATGCAAGTGTGCCATTTGACTATACCATAAATTGCATATCCGAGCATGTCCCCCAAATCAATGTGATCACACCCAACCGATAACTAGAACCTAACAGAACTGGTTGTAGTATAATTACCCACAGTGGTAAAGTCACGCTAAATATCGTCCCTCCAAGGTCGTCACCTTCTCAATCCAACTTTTGTTAGTATAATGTCATAGACCAATTACAGAAAACTCTGGCCCACATTTCTATCTTGGAGTTGTTGTGTCTATCTCCTTCCCATAAGGAGATCCTTGAGAAAGCCTTAGTGGAAACCACTATCCCCACTAACTTGGCCCAAGAGAAGTTTCAAACCATGGTAGGTAATCTGACCTCATCAAGCTCCATTTCATTTACCAACCAAGATGACCTCTCCGTGTCTCAACCCCATAACACCCCTCTACATATTGTCGCCTTCATCCACAAGCACCGCATCAATAGAGTTCTCATTGATGGGGGAGCTGGTTTAAATATTTTCACATTAAAGATGGTCCTTACATTGGGGTTCTCTGAAAAAGGCAGTTGATCCAAGGAAGAAAATTACTATCAAAGCGTATGATGAGGAAGAGAGAACTACAAAGGGAATAGTAGTCCTACCCATACAAGTGGGACCGGTAATAAAAGATTTTGTATGTCAAGTCCTAGATAGGGAGCTTGCTTATAATATTCTTTTAGGGAGACCATGGATTCACACCATGAAAGTTGTACCCTCGACCTATCACCAATGCATAAAATTCTCGCACAATGGCAAGAAAGTCACCATCCAAGGCGACCCTGACCCCTTTCAGCATTGCAACTCCTTCCTTGCCAAACCCAATAACATCATACCAAACAATAGAGCATCTATATCCCCTATCCCACAGCATGATCATACCACCAAAGCCTCCTCATCAAGGCCCAAAGAGCAGAAAATTACCATAAAAGAAACTGGAGTGGGGGAATACTCCATAGAGCATAGCCTCAATCTAGCCAAAATGCCTTTGTCTCCTTGATCTTTTGGCCGACCCAAGCATTTTCCAAAGCCATGTGCTCCTCCTATAGCTCCCACAACTCCCTTTGTAAAATGGGGGATCTTATCTGATGAAACAGAGGAAAGAGATATCCTACAATGGCTTTATACTGAAGAAGAGAACACATCACAAGAACCGCCTAGGCTCCCAACAGAACTCTATGGGCGAGGTGAACCTATCCTACACAGAATGGGTTACGAAGGACAAGGCCCCATCGGCCTCAGAAAAAAAGGAATCATAGAACCTATTCAACCTTCTTCATCCTCATTGGCTAGAAATACAAATGGTCTAGGATACAAAGGCAAGGGCAAATCTAAAGAAAATGCTTGTCTTGTAGAAATGATCCATACACTTCAAGAGGACAGTGACACAGATTCCAATGAATATGAGTGGGATGAGCTAATAGAGCATTCCTATGACAACAAATATGTCGATACCATCCAAACTTTTAGCCCCTACCATGAGGGACAAACGCTACCGAACAGACCACTAGAGTCTGATTTGCCCATCTCTGAGATTATGGCTTTCAAGGAAGGATCGAGTTCCATCGCAATAAACAACTTGGAGGAAAGTACCATCTTGAATACCACCCCTACCTATACTCCTAGCATATCCATTCACACTATCAATGAATCAGGTCTATCCTCTGACTCCCTCCCCCTTGTGCATCCTGAGCTTATTGACTGGGATCTATAAGGAACTCCCCAACTAGATATGTTCCAAAATGATGATGCTTATATTGACTATATGGAACTTAGGGACCACCTACCCAAAGGAGATCATAAAGCTGGTTTCGCTATTGAACTTAATACCGTGGCTTACTTCGGAGAGAGTACCAAGCCTTCCAGTCGCAAAAATATCAAGGTAAAAATTAGATCTAACGGTGAAAACCATTTTACGGCAGTGTCAGATCCCAAAATAATAAAAAGAAAGGATGCATCTGAAGGTGAAAACCCAACTGTGGCACCTAACGATGGAAGGTTTGACACTCTCCTCAATGACATGCACCAGGAGAAGTCACAGATTGTTGTGGAACCGACAGAACCTATTAACATCATAACAAAGGAACAGCCTAAGATTATTCACTTCGCTAAGTCTCTCACTCCACTAGAAAAGACCAAGTTTGTACCATTCTTCAAGAAAAAGAGAGGCAGGTTCGCTTGGTCATATGCAGACATGCCAGGTCTGGACCCAAACTTGATTCTACATCATCTTCCATTGGATCCAGGAGTAAAACCAGTGAAGTAAAAGCTTAGAAAGATGCATCCACACATTACACTATTAGTCAAAGAAGAACTCAAGAAATTACTGGATGTAGGGTTCATCAGAGCTATAGACTACCTGGAGTGGATATCCAACATTGTACCAGTGTCCAAACCTGATGGCCGAGTCAGACTATGCAATGATTTTAGAGATTTAAACAAAGCAAGGATGATTTTTCATTGCCAAATATAGATATCATAGTTGACTTAACAGCAAGGCATACCATGTTATCTCTCATGGATGGATTCTCAGGATATAATCAGATCTGAATAGCACTAGAAGACCAACACAAGACAGCTTTTACTTGTCCATGGGGCACTTTCTGCTGGAATGTCATGCCATTCGGGCTAAAAAATGCAAGAGCCACATATCAACATGCTATGACGACTATATTCCATGATATGATGCATGTAACAATGGAGGACTATGTCGATGATATCCTAGCAATGTCACTCACAAGAGAATTACACTTGGATGTGTTAGAAAAAGCCTTTCAAAGATTGGACTAGTTCAAGGTCAAGTTGAACCCAAAGAAATGTGTGTTCGGGGTCACCTCAGGCAAGCTACTAGGCTTTATTGTGTCAGCAAATGGAATAGAGGTCGACCCCGCCAAAGTCAAGGCTGCTATGGACATGCCACCACCTAAGACTCTTACTCAATTAAGATCACTACAGGGCAAGCTACAAGCAATCCATAGATTCATATCCCAACTAGCAAACAAGTGCCAACCATTCAGTCATCTCCTGCACAAGAACATTCCATTCAGATGGGATGAAAGGTGCTAAGAGGCATTCAACAAGCTGAAAGAATATCTTATGAATCCACCTATTCTCATGCCTCCTATCCAAGGGAAACCACTGATACTCTACATATCTGCTACACCTATAGCTCTTGGGGCTCTTCTAGCACAACAAGATTATGAGAATAAAGAAAGAGTCGTCTGCTACATTAGCCGAACATTAGTGGGCTATGAATTGCAATACTCACAGATAGAAAGATCATATCTTGTGGTATTTTTTGCTTCACAAAAACTCTGACATTATATGCTTGCACATCCAGTCAAACTTATTGCAAAAATAGATCCACTAAAGTACCTACTAAGCAAAGCAGCTCTCACAGGTCGCCTAGCTAAATGGGTAATGCTCTTAAGTGAATACGACATTGAATATGTAGACAGAAAGGCTATCAAGGGACAGGTCATTACTGATCAACTAGCAGATGCACCATTACAAGACACCACACCAATGCAATTTAAATTTCCAAATGAATCCCTATTCAATGTATCAACATATTCTTGGAAACTCTACTTCGATGGGTCTTACACAAACCATGGATCAGGGGCAGGAATCTTGTTTGTGACTCCTCATGGCGACACAATTCTAAAGTCTTACCGTTTGTTATTTCCATGCACCAATAACATAGCAGAGTATGAATCCTTAGTAATTGGTCTCAAGATGGCAACTGAGTGGAAAATCCAAGAGCTACATGTCTACGGGGATTCTCAACTTATAATCAATCAAGTCAATGATGATTACGAAATCAAAGATGAAAAGCTTGTCCCATACAAGCGGATGATCGACGACTTCAAAGAACACTTTGTAATCATCTCTTTCGAACAGATACCTAGGATCGAGAACAAAGCAACAGATGCCATGGCAACCATTGCCTCTCTCCTCGAGATACCTAAGAATGAGTCACGGTACAAGTTCTTAGTGGAAACTATCCGACAACCAGCTTATGATCTTCTTGAGACCCACTCCATATGCCTTCTAGTTGGATTTGATTCACCTTGGTACGGTAAGATTTACACTTACCTCAAGGACAACATCCTCCCACCTGACCTATCTTCTAACCAACGACGAACTTTTATACACCAAACCTCTCGCTATACCATCATTGCCGATACCCTATACCAACATGGTCTAGATAGTACTTTACTCTGTTGTTTAGAACGAGAAGAATCCATAACCACCTTGCAAGACGTACACGAGGGGATCTACAAAACACACCCTAGTGGTCCTTCCTTAGCCAAGAAACTCATGCGCTTGGGTTATTATTGGCTGAACATGGAAATGGATTCGTATCAGTTTGTCAGGAAGTGCAAGCAGTGCCAAATACATGGGAACCTAATACATGCACCAGCTCAAGAGTTGAGACCTTTAACGACACGTTGGCCCTTTTGCCAATGGGGACTTGACCTTATGGGAAAGATCCATCCACCCTCATCCAACAGCCACAAATTCATCATAACTGCCACTGAATATTTTACAAAGTGGATTGAAGTTGTTCCCCTCACCACCGTCACAGGTAAGCAAATTTCCTCATTCATCCTGAATTACCTCATCTGCAGATACGGAATTCCCTCATCCATTATCACAGACAATGGAAGACCCTTCAAAAATTAGGATGTCCAAGAACTCTATGACCGCTTCAAAATCCAACACCACTTTTCCACGCCCTATTACCCCCAAGGTAACGGTCAAGCTGAAACGTCCAACAAGACCATCTTGAAACTCATCAAGAAGACAATCAATGATGCTAGTCGTGACTGGCACATCCAACTCAATCCCACTCTGTGGACCTACAGAACTAGTATACGCACTCCCATAGGTGCTACACCTTACGCCCTTGTCTATGGCTCAAAAGCTATCCTCCCCATTGAGGTCGAATTGCCATCTCTCAGGGTGTCATTAAAAGGTCTCATATTAGATGAAGAATACAAAGTCTCCCGATTGCAGGAACTAGAGTTGCTAGAAGAAAGGCGACAGAAAGCCTTTGATCACCTCAAAGCATATCAACAAATGATGTCAAGAAGCTATAACCACAAATTTTGCCCAAGAATCTTTAAGGTTGGAGATCTCGTTCTTAAGGAGAATCCTTGCAATCAACAAGATAGAGAAAAGAAAGGCAAGTTCAAACCCAACTGGCTTGGGCCTTATGTGATTGTAGCTGCTTATGAATCAAGGGCATATCAGTTGGCAACATCAAAGGGTGAGCTATTCGATGACCCAATCAATAGCATGCACCTTCGTAGGTTCTATACCTAGGAGAACCCCAATGTAAGGGGGGCATAAAATACAAAAAAATCAAAAAATCAGAAAAATGCCCAAAAAGTCAAAAAATCAGAAAAATACAAAAAAAATTGTCCTTTGGTGACCTGGCAAATAGGTGCCTTGGATAGGTATCATAATGAAAACCTAGCAAACAGGCATCATGTATACTTTCCAGCTTCTTTGTGTAAATAAAAGCAAGTGATGAAAACCTGGTAAATAGGCGTTACTTGTGGTATACCGCCTTCTCCACCTTTGGGAAACCAATCACCTTGCATCCATTCTTCCTTCACCCATGTCCCATTTGACCCATATTTGTCCCATAATAAAATCTTGATAGTTACCTATCATGGCTTGATACTCTATCTCTTTGTTGGCCTTGTCAACCAAGGTTTTATCCCATACCGTATCCGTAAGTGTGAGCCTAGCATAGTGTCTCTTGTCAGTTTTCCATGGTCCAAATCCATGAACTATGTTGCCTCTGCATTGCCACGTAGGTAAGGCCATTACTCTAATGCACCCCTGAGGCTCCCGTTGTCCCTTCCCTCCCATTCCCAGTCCTTCTACCCATCTGAGTACACCTCCACTTTCTCTCACCTAGGTCTTAGGTTCGTTAGGGTTTACCCTGAACTACGTTGCCTCTGCGTCGTCACATAGGCAAGGCCATTTAGAAATGAACCCCTGAGGCACTAGGTCATTCCCTTAGGGTCCATCTCCCTAATAAGGATTGTAAAATCTTCTCACCAAAGAAGCAAGTGCAAGCAAAACCCACACGTCAGGCAAAAATTTTGACACAAGTCATTTTAACCTATCCAAAGCAAAGCAAATACCCAAGGCCTCCTAAATGATTTTACTCAAATTATGGCAAGAAAAAAACACATCTAAATGCAAAAATGTTTTATGAATTGGAAACATGGTTAAAACATTGAGTCTTGATCTTTGCTATCATGCCTTTCTATGCTACTCGAGGATGCCAAAAGCTAGAGATGCTATGATGGGAGCATGATTATTTTCTTCATTTGTTGTTTGTGGATTAATCTCTAGTAATGTAAAGCCTTGTCTACGGACATGATCGGCAAAAGATCATCGAGGACATCAAAGGTCTAACATGAACAGGGGCAATCCTTGTTTGTTGATACGCAAGAGATACTCAGGTCATCTTAGTTCAATTATACCTCGATGCTTGTATTAACTTGCTAAATCAAAATCGAGGTAAGCGATACTCAGGTCATCTCGGTTCAATTATACCTAGATGTTTGTATTAACTTACAACATTTCAAAAAAAGTACCAAAAAAAATTGCCCAATGATGAAATAAAGCACTCCAAAATACTTGCACCGTCAAGATGTCAAAATCAAAGCATCCATTATACATCCATTCACACATCCATAAATCCATATCCTATGCAATAAAAGATCCAAACAATGCAAAGTGACAACACAAAGTAAAGCTTGTCAGTCTTTCTATCAAGTCACTCTTTCTCAATCAGTCTCCTATCTATCATCCTGTCATTTCTGTGTCAATAGAATACATTTGGACATCACAAAAATAGAGCATATAGTTGCATATCATAACATATGAGATAGTCATGTACATGATTAAATCAGTTGCATACATAATAGAGTGCATTAGGTCATCCATATACCATCATCATATAGTGTCAACAGAAAAAAATTGAAAATATAGCTAAGTGCATCACATAAGCTACATAGTCATACAGCTATCATTTTGCATTCACATACATTACAAACACATTAGATAAATCATTTAAAACTGCATTTAGACCATATAGCATCACATAGCATCATCTCAAAAAGTTGCATCCAAATAACATCTCATAAACATCAAGTAAAACATCTAAGTCTGCATCAGATAAACACATACATCGCATCATACAAAAGAAACGCATCATACAAAAGAAATGCATCATAAACTCATACATATAGAGGGACTCAACATAGCTACATCATCATTTACATATCATAAAATGAGTCCAAATGTACAATATCATAGTATCTGTCTCTGAATCAAAGTCATATACAATAAATGCATCCCAATGGATGGTGATACATGTCTCAAAAATACAAATATGGTACAAGTCTACCCCTGCTGCTGGGAACCACTGCTCCCAGCATGGTCTCCTCCTCCTCCTCCGCTAGCCCCTGGCTACCATGGGTCCATCACAGAGGCCCCTGACCTCGATGGACCTGCTCTCTGAGAGGCTGCAGACTGGATCCTGTAGCTCGAAGCCCTCTGACTCGCAGGCACTACTCCATGATACAAGCCTTGATAGTACTGTGCCTAAGCCTGTGCTCTGGCAAGCTCTCCCTGCACCTGTGCTAGCTGCGTCTATGCCTATGTGAGTTGTGCCTATTCCTGGTGCACCTGTCCAACCAAGAAGGTGCTCGTTACATTTGTCCCCAGGGCTGCCACTGTGGTATCCCGCTCTACATGGATAACTCGTATCTGTGCATCCACCATGTCTCTCTCTCTGGCCAGCCCCGCAATCACCGCTGTGTCTATCTCTCACTGGGCATCTACCCTCCTGAGCTGCGCCCATAGCTCTCTAACTTGTCCTCTTAGGGAGGCTATGGCCCTCTTGTATACATCAAACTGCACTGGCCCCTGTGCTACCTCTGCATGTCCCTACCCCTGTGGCTAGGGCACCTGCTACTGTGCCACCTACTGGGGTGGTGGCATCTGTACATGTGGTGCCTATTGTGGCACCTACTGCTGCAGTACCTACTGTGCGACCTGCTGTTGTGGTGGCACTACCTAATGGGCATGGGAGGATCCCTCCCCAACTCTTCACCTCTGTTTAGGTCAGCCTCCTCCATCTCCTCCTCCTCCGTCACCTCCTCCATCACCCCCACCATCTCCCCTGTCTCCACCACCTCCTCCTCCTCCTCCACCGTCTCCCCCGTCTCCACCTCCTCCTCCTCCTCCTCTGCCATCTCCCCCATCTCTGATGCCACCCCGTCCTCCTCTACCTCTCCCCCTCCTCCTCCTCTAACCAACCTGGCCCTCCTCGTCTAAGTCTGCCTCATCAATGCAAGGCACCAACATCCCAGGCCCTGAATATCTTGGAAAGGGGTGTGCAGTAATCCAGTCCTTGTAGTCCTATGTCATCCCTACATTTGCTATCTCCGTCCTCATGTCCCAGGTGACATAAGGTATCTGTCGAAACTCTGCTAGGGCCTCCTCATATGATGCCATCGGTCCCCATCTGACCCTCTCGACGTGTGTCCGTGCAAACTGAACCTACCCCTGTGGCATGCCCTGCCTCCTACCGAACTACCTCTGTACCCTGCCTATCATCTGTCTCTCTAGTATGTGGCAAGTCCGTCCTATTAGCCATCTCGTCTGAAAGTAGTACGGTAGCTCGTCTGCCTCATCATCCCATGGCTCCCAGTCTAGATTTGGTCGCTAGATGACCACATCTACCCCATCTAATGTATGTCTCTAGTACTCCAGCTTACCCAGCCTATGCTGGGAAATCACCCCTGCGTAACCATAGCTGTATGGCTCCCCCCTCTGTCTAGCGAACACACATATCGGCCTGGTGATCGCTATGTGCTCCCATAGCCAAAACTGCAGTAGTGATACACCCGTGGATAAACTCGTGCTCTTGTGGTATACTACCTGATGCATATCATGGTATAAATGTGCCTGTACACAGACACCCCAAGCATATCAGGTGCCCTCTGTCACCATCATCTCCATGATCCTACCCCATCCAATGGGGAACCCATGCGATCTCTTGTCAGGGCATACAACGCCTCCAATCAATCCTGCCACAATCCCACGGAAGTAGTCGTAACAGTCATAGATGTCCTGCCAAGGGATGACGTGTCCAACCAGCTTCGGGTCATCAAATACTCACCTACACTCAGTGAGTCCCGCATCTCTCTGTGGATCATACTCTACAAGCTCGCCCTGAATCAGCAAGTGCAAAATCCTATAGACGTCCTCCAAAGTCACGTCCATCTCTCCAATAGGGAAGTGGAAAGTCCCATCCTCACTATGGAACCTCTCCACTACAGCAGTCAACAAGCCGCAGTTCACCCGCACCTCAGGCATGAAGCATACATAATCCAGTCCCATAGCACCAAGCACCTCTCTGTCAATCTCTGTCAGCATGTATCTCTGTAACAAGGGCATAGGGAACTACTCCCTAGACTAGAGCGTCTCTCGTATATCCTCCTGCAAGCACGCAAAGCTAGGCGTCAGGCTAAAACTACAAATACCATACTCAACATATCTATAGAACTATATCAACTAACTTAGCATTTCAAATTGATCAAAACAACACACTACATCTCTTGACTAGATTCCTGCAATCTCGAAGATAGCTTATCGATTGACATGTCAAATAGGACACCAATCGAGTCAATTTCGCTAAGTATTCTACCTATCTATGGCATATGCACCACAACAGGTGGTAAATGCGCCGCTTTTTAACAAAAGTGTCATTTCTTGTCCTATGCGCCACTTCTAGCAAATGTGTTGCCACAATCAGTGCATGTGCCATCCTATTCTATGTATGCACAGCTTTCATGCATGCACTGCAACATGTTGTATATGAGCCGCAAAATAACGCATGCACCACCAAAAACTATGCATGCACAGCTCTAACAAATGCGTCGTTTCATTTCACATATGTGCTGCAAAATGATGCATGCGTCATTTCGCGTGACATATGCGTCGTTCTGCGTTTCAGCGCATCTGTCTACCTATACTTCTCCTAGCATTTATGACTACTTAATTCGACCCTAGGAGAATTTTTTTGAGATACATACCGAGGGTGCTGCCTCTACTAGCTGGCCGAATCGACGAACGCGCTCGAATCGATGCTCCTTGTGTGGAATGTCCACCTCTCTAGCTGCCATGCTGCTCCAAAGCTCTCTAAGACAAATCCAGATAAGGCAAGTGTACAAATGACTTATCTTGTGGATCCAGCTCCTATATATAGCTTGCAAACCCTAAATTTGGCTAGGTGGTGACTGTGACTACTTCCCACACCCATTTTTTCTCTAGTTTTCTTCTCGTTTCTCTAAAACACATTGTGTTTTCTTCCAACCTATCCTAATCCCTTCGTCTTCATGAGATTGTTCATCTCACACCTTCTGCCTTCTTCCCGTCCAATCTCCCGAGGGGGCATCCTATCGTCATAACCTGTACTAGGGGCAAACTGGGGCATGTATCATTATCAGACTATTTATTCTTTGAAGCAATGTCATAAACCACATTGCATCAAAGAGGGGCAAAATGTATATGCCTAAAAATGATACGATTCAGCCTAAATAAATATTCTTAATATTTATTCCCTTCTAATTCTTCTATCAATAAATAAATAAACAAATTTATTTATTTGATTCACATTCCTCTTAATTAATTAAATATCAAAATATTTAATTATTTCTTTCAAAGTCGAAATTAAATAAAATCAATTTATTTAATTAAATTCCCTAAATTCTTCTAATGTCTCACATAGTTAAATAATCCTACATTATTTAATTATCCCCAAATTCCTCTATCCTAAGTCTTAATTTCATAAATCCACCTCATCTTTCCACCTCACCTTATCCACCTCACCATGTTGCACATGTAATTAAATATTTTAAATATTTAATTAGCTAATATTCCCTCACCCACATGTCCTATTTCTCCTCTAATCAAAATTAGTTAACTCATCAATCAAATATGTTAACTAATTAGTCAATTCTATTAACTCTTCAATCAATTTAGTTAACTCCCCTGTTACATGATGGAGGTGGGACGCTTGTCCTCTTTCTATTCGTTGCACATTCCTCAACCCTTCTCAACCATTGATCTTCTTATTTCTTCTCAACCGTTGATCTTCATTCTCCCAAGTCTATAAATGGAACCTCATTCTTCCATTCTTGGTATCCAGGCTATTTGTATTGTTACTCTGCAGGAATTTACCAACGCGCCTTTGGCACCCCTTTACCATTCATTAGCT
Organism: Cunninghamia lanceolata; assembly: GCA_027924645.1. Classification (NCBI taxonomy): domain Eukaryota; kingdom Viridiplantae; phylum Streptophyta; class Pinopsida; order Cupressales; family Cupressaceae; genus Cunninghamia; species Cunninghamia lanceolata. The sequence goes on from BSBN01000771.1 coordinate 4,211,099, forward strand.
TGAGATCACCATTTGCTTTGAAGCTCATCTTCATAGCACGTTTATCACCATAGCCATTTACTATCGACATCCTTGAACATGGCAAAGGAGTGCACTCTCTGAGGGCCCTACTTCATACAAGCAAGAATGGTTTTAATAGGCAACCAATGGAAGCTGCGATCTAAGGAAGGTTTGCATTGTTTGATTCATTGCTTCATTTCATTTAATCTTCTTAGTTTCATTATTCTATTGAGTTTTGGGTATTTGATTGTTTATCATAGTATATTTATTGTTTAACCAAATTTCCCTTAACAGATAGAACACAATATTCTTCCTGGAAGCTGAGGATGGAAAACTATTTATGTTCTCTAGGGTATTGCATTTGGCAATCAATCAAGAAGGGTTACACTACTCTTGCTAGTGATCCTACAAATGCAGATGAGATTAAGTTGTATGAGAGGAATGCCAAGGCAAAGAGTGCTATCATGAGTGGGCTAGTTGATTCAAAACTTGTGAAGATAATGGGTTGCAAATCTGCTAAGGATGTTTGGGTAAAACTTGAAAACATTTATGAAGGAGATAGTAAAGTGAAGAAAGCCAAGATGTAAATCTTCAAGAGAAAATTTGAGACCCTAAGGATGACAGAAGATGAAAACATTGCTAGTTACATGCTCTAGGTGAATGAAATAGTTAATGAGAGGTCTTGGTGGAGAAGTGAAATAAGATGAGATTGTGAAGGTTCTGAGATCTCTTCCTAAATTATACAGTCATAAGGTGTCTGCTATTGAGGAAACTCAGGATTTGGATAAATATACAATAGATCAATTGTTTGGCTCTCTCACAGCCTTTAAAATGAGAGAATTTAACAAAGATGCTCCAAAGAAGGAAACAACATTCAAAGCAAGTAAGAAGATAGAAGATGAAGCAGCTAATCAAGATGATGACCTTGATAAGGTAGAGGCAAACTTTGAAAGAACATTGAAGAATGGCACAGGCAAATACAAAGGTAAGTTACCTTTCAAATGTGTCAATTGTGGAAAAATTGGTCATTTTGCTTCTAAATGTCATTTTAGAGAATCAAAAGGTAGTAACAAAAGGGAGAAGCCCAAAATAAGTTTGTATTCCATGAAGAACAATTGTTCTTTAGAAGATGAGGATCATGATGATGCAAATGATGAAACATTTTTCATGGCCTTGAATGTTAGTGACAAAAAGGATGATATTGAAAAATGTGAAAAGTCTGATACCTTGCAAACTGACCAAAATAATAAATCAATGGTTGCATGGACTGCCTTTCAAGGAAAAGAAGAAGCCAAGGCTTGGGTAACTGACAATGGTTGCTCTAACCACATTGCTAATGACAAGGAGAATTTTATCAACCTTAAGAATTGGAATGGTGGAGCTGTTACATTTGGTGATGATGAGTTAGCACAAATCTATGGAAAGGGTGCTATAACTATTAATGGGAAGAACAAGACTGAGGATTTCCTCTATGTCAAAGGGATAAAGAACAATCTTCTCAATGTCAATCAAATGTTTAGTATAGGATACACTCTTACCTTTCATGCCAAAGGTTGTGACATCAGGAAGGTAGGGTCCAGAAAACTAGTTGCAGAAGGTACCAAGTCATATGGAGATATCTATCATCTTAAGGAGGTAAATGGAAGAACATGCTTATTGGCTCAATCCAGTGAGTGTTGGTTGTGGCACAAGTGAATGGGACATATCAACTTTGATAATATGGTGAAGATTAGCTCTATTCATGTAGTGAGAGATATGCCTAAGATAACCAAGCCTACAAACACATTATGCAAAGAATGTCAAATGGGAAAGCAGACAAAGACAAATTTCAAGAGTAAGGAGTATTCTTCTTCAATGCCATTGTAGTTGATTCACATTGACCTATGTGGACCTACAAGAATGAAGAGTCCACAAGGTGAAAGGTATTTCATGTTACTTATTGATGATTATTCTAGAATGACTTGGGTTACTTTATTAAGAGAAAAATTAGATGCCTTTAATAAGTTTAAGGTTTTCAAAGGAATGGTTGAGAATGAAATGGATGCTAAGATCAAATGTTTAAGGTCTGATAGAGGAGGTGAGTTTACTTTAAATGACTTTGAAATTTTTTTTGAAGATCATGGTATTAGGAGACATCTTCCATCTCCTATGACCCCTCAGCAAAATGGGGTAGTGGAAAGGAAGAATAGGATTGTGCAAGAGATGGCTAGGGCAATGTTGAAAAATGTTGATCTGCATGGCATGTACTAGAAGGAAACAGTTCACATTGTTGTCTATCTGATCAATAGAGTACAATTGAGGGTCAATAACACTAAGACCCATTATGAGATATGGTATGGAAGACTTCCCACTATCAGATACTTCATGATCTTTGGCAGCAAATGCTATATTAGAAGAGATGAAGAAGACCTAGGAAAGTTTGATTCAAGAAGTGATGAAGGGATCTTTCTTGGTTACTCAACCAAAAGCAAAGCCTATAGATGCTACAATGAGAGGTTGGGAAAGATGATTGAAAGCACCAATGTCAAAGTAGATGAAGACTTGTATCAGATCTCACAAGAGCCAGAGGACTGCAGATCAGATATATTTCTCTACATTGAAGAAGAAGAAGAGAAAGAAGAGAAGGAACAAGAACCAATAGATACCTAAGACTCTAGCAAAGTATGTTCAGAGGAACCATTCAGTAGATCAGATCATTGGAGATAAAAATGAAGGTGTGTAGACCAGGAGAAGGTTTGTAAAGGAAAGTGCTCAAGAAAGTGAATTTGTGTTTACTATCAAAGGTAGAGCCCAAAATTTTTGCTGATGCTAGAAAAGATGATGGATGGATGAAGGAAATGGAAGAATAATTGAATCGGATAGAGAAGAATTAGACATGGGAATTGGTTCCCAGACAACCAATAAGAATGTTATAGGAACAAAGTGGGTGTTCTAGAACAAATTGAATGAAGATGGTGAAGTTGTGAGGGACAAATCAAGATTGGTGTGCAAGGGATACTCACAAGTTGAAGGCATTAATTTTGAGGAGACTTATGCTCCAGTAGCCAAGATGGAGGCAATCAGGATGCTTCTTACCCTTGCTGCTCACAAGAACTTCAAAGTTTATTAGATGGATGTCAAGTTAGCATTTTTGAATTGTGATCTAGAAGAAGAGGTCTACATTGAGCAACTAGATGGTTTTTAGTTGTTAGAGGATCCGGACATGGTGTGCAAACTCAAAAAGGCTTTGTATGGACTCAAACAAGCTCCTAGGGCTTGGTATGCTAGGTTGGATAAGTACTTACTTCAGTAAGGCTTCAAGAAAGGTACCACAGATAGTAATCTTTACATCAAGGAAGAAGGAGACATGATTTTGATAGTTTTTGTATATGTTAATGACATAATCTTTGGTGGAGATGATAGTATGTGTAAGTGGTTTGCAAAACAGATGCAAAAAGAGTTTGGGATGTCTATGATTGGTGAGATGTCTTTCTTCCTTGGGCTTCAAATTTTTCAACTAGATGATGGTATCTTTATTTCTTAGGCTAAGTATGCCAGAGAGATGTTGAAGAAGTTTGGTATGGAGGACTCCAAACCAATAAGTACTCATATGTTTACTGGTTGTCACTTGAGCAAGAATGATGAGTCTTTGGAGGTTGATTAGACTCTTTATAGATCTATGATTGGAGGATTATTGTAATTGACTTCTTTTAGACTTGATATCATGCATGCAGTATGTGTGTTTTCCAGATATCAAGATAATCCTAAGCAAACACATGAGAAGGTAGTGAAAAGAATATTCAGATACTTGAAGGGAACTCTAGATTATGGCTTATGGTATCCTAGAGGTAATGACTTTGATTTGAGTGCTTACACTGATGCTGATTGGGTAGGTTGTGCTGATGATAGAAGAAGTACAAGTGGTGGTGCTTTCTTTTTAGGAAGCAGATTGGTTTCATGGCAGAGCAAGAAACAAGATTCAGTATCATTATCAACTGCAGAGGTAGAGTATATTGTAGCAGCATATTTCTACACACAAGTGTTATGGATGAAGCAAACTTTGAAGGATATCAAGGTACTATATGATGAGCCTATTCCTATCTTGTGTGACAACACAAGTGCTATCAATATTTTGAAGAATCTGATGATGCATTCTATAACCAAGCATATACCAATCAGGTATCCCTTTGAGAGAGAATGTTGTAGACAAAGAAGTGAAGTTGTAATATGTTCCAATAAAGGATTAGATTGCAAACATTTTCGTAAAGGCTCTTGCAAAGGACACTTTTGAGTGTCTTTGGCAGAAGTTAGGGGTAATTGCCCCTCCTTGCTAGATGCATAGTTGGTGCATCTATCTAGGGGGAGTTCATGCTATATATTTTTCCTAGATTGATGGTGGCTACCTCTCAAGGGGAGCAGGTAGTGGTTGTTACTGATAGGGGAGTTAGTGAGGTACTTCAAGGAGTGTATGTACTTCAAAAGGGGAGAAAGTTGAAAAGGAGAGCTTGTGTCCTAAGGAAAAGCTGTTTCCCTTTATCCTTGATGTCAAAGGGGGAGAGAGAGAAAGGTGCACCTAAGGGGGAGAATGAGAAGGTGTGTGTGTTGCCATCAATGACAAAGGGGGAGATTGTTGTCAATATTTGTTGTCATTGATGTCAACACTTGGAGTGATGTCAACACTTAGTTTGTGGTTGATATGATGTTCATGTTGATGATATACAAGTGTAGTAACAAAGATGTAGTGATGCAATGATGATACTGATGGTTGCTGATGTTTAGTGATGTTCCTAATGTTCATGGTTGGATGTCATGCCTTGATTAATGTCAATTAAAGTTGTATTGAGCATGTTTGTCGTTAGCAGAGATGATATGATGATGATTTATTAATATGGGAATTAGAAGCTATGATAAGGATGAAAAGATAATTTTTATGACTTATAGCATTTTGTATGATCCTTCCTATTGTTCCTAAGGAAGTGTGTGTTGATATAAGAAGATTTTGGCCTCCAGATGTTAGTGAAGATTTCTGCTATAGGAAGTTGCCCAAAAGACTACTCAGTAAAATGCTCCACATTCCTCCACATTTGAAGATATGGCCATGCAGTTTAGAAGTTAAGTTAAGGATGTTGTAAAGGTGCTAAATCTAAAGTTTTAGATCATTTGCTCCTCTGTAGTGGAAGGTACAAGTGACAGAGTTCTGGTCTATGCTCTGGTAGTGTAATGTGATAATAAAGATTGATTAGAATGCTCTGCATTCCTCTACAAGTGAAGATTTGCTTATACAGTTTTGAGGATATGTCAGAGTAGTGTATGAGTGCATCCATATGAGTTTCATATATTTTGGAGGTCCGCAAGCTTAGTTTTCAAATGACAAAAGTGATATTGATGGTTCTAGATGCCTAATTATTTTTAGGATATATGTTTGGGTACTTGCACCAGTGGAAGAGTATACAGAATAGTTATATGAGTTTGTGTGGATATTCTACATGTCTCGTAGTGTTTCAAGTTTGAAGGGCATACAGATCTTTCAAGTTTCCTTTACCGCATAAGGTTTTCAAGTTAGATTGTGAAGAATTGTTGTTGTTGAAGTCATCTTGAGTATGTTGGTGATGTGTGCCACAAAGTTCTTGTTGTGCAGAGTTTAAGGAGTGTTTGGATATGTTGTGTAGGTCCTGCCAACTCATCTGGAAGAAGAACAAGCAATGTTTAATCATTCATGAGTACCGCCAAGATTGTAAAGATCGATGTACTACATGCTTCATGTTTTTTGGCTTAAGGGTGACCTATTTCAAATGAACATGACATGCAGATGTTATTATTTGAAGGATGATGTTGTGAAGAATGTTTAGGACTGAGTTAAGCATGTGTTGGGGTCCACAAGGCATGTGTTTCTTTCTGGAGTGGTGTGTAGTTCATGATAGGGCTTTCCCTATGCATGTTTCATGTTGTGTGATCTCTAGATGACTTGTAAAAGGTAATATTCTTGTTGTATTGGCTAACTCGTAATGAAATCAATGTAATGTCATGTATGTATTGTAAACCTAGTTGGTCTAGGTGAGGCATGATTGCGAAAATGAGAATATGAATGTGTAAAGAGCAGAATATGAACATGTTATGCATTATGATGTGCGAATGAAGGAGAAAGAGTAGAAGAAATAAGGGCTATCCTGATTCATCTTGAAGACCATGTGGGTTAGTGGTCACTAGAGACATTGATTCAGTTCTTATTCATTCTTGTATTGTATTTGATTAATGTACATTATTATTTGAGATAACTTATGGCATGAGAGCTAAGATGGACATTGTATATTCTTTTATAGTGCTAATACCTAGTTATGGCACATGGATTTATAAGATGTAATGTCATTAATGTTGATATATATTGAGATCTATCTTTTAACTTGAGTTGATGTAATTAAGTGGATTATTTAGTTTAGTAATTTTTGTTATGGCATGCATACTTTACAACTAAGGAATGATATAAGGCTCTCCATGATAACAATATTGACTCTTGGGAGGAGTTCATGAGGGTATTCAGATTGCAATATGGGGATAGGATTGACCCCAAGTTTATCATCCATGAGCTCATAGCTATCAAAAAGGAAATAAATGAGACAGTAGTTGATTTTAACAGTCACTTCATTATGACAATGAGAAAAGTGCCTCCTCATATGAGACCTAATGAATCTATGTGTTTGGTTTTGTATTGTGGTGCATTTGACTCAAATATTGTTTATTGTTTGAGGGACAAGAGTCCACAAACATTAAGGGAGGCATATGCTACAAATATCAACATTGAGAGCAACATGAGAGCTTCAAGAAACCATAGTAAAAGGTCTGATGTAAAATGTCCCAACCAAATAAAGCATCTTTTAGTAAGCCCCTCACCACTAAAGACAAATTGGATAAGCTTATGGGGGTTATGAAAGATATACAACAAGGTTGCTAGGAATGAGAAAGGATTGCCACCTCATGGTGTTGCAACACATTTCAATGAAGGTCAAAATTGCATAATAGACCCTACAACATTGTTTGGTCTAAGAGACCACAAAAAAATGATAGACAAGTTGTCCCCAAGAAAGTAAGTTTCAAACAGCCTGAAAGAGACACACTTGATCCATTGAGAAATGATCAAATTAACTTTCAAGATGCATCTTCATGGTGCCAAGTATGCTTCCTTCCCCATGAACCAACAAATTGTGTGGTGGCTCATTCAATGAGTAGGGATGAAGAATTTCCAAATGAAGAAGGTTCAGCTGAGTACTATGAGGAGATAAATCAATTTGACACATAGGAGTATGAGTAGATGAGTCAGGGTGTCGATTATGACAGTTATGAAGAGGATGATCATATTTTCCAATATGATTATGATGTAGGTCCAAAGAGATATTAACTGCCAACTCATGATTTTAGGCACTTGAGGGATCTTATGTAGAAGAAGTACAAGCAGTCCAAAGATTCAAAAGAAGATATGAAAGCTTTGACTGATGCAGCCATTATGCAGGTCCAAGGAGGTTATTAGTTAAGGAATAGATCAATCCCTATATAGAACTCTCTCGTTGTAGAGTCAAGACAATATGAATTGGAAGGTGAGAAGGAAAAATGTAAGGTGAACATGGAGAAGAAAGATGGTGGTGCTCCCAAGAAGAATGTGTCAAAAAAGAAGAAACTCTCTACATAGCCACTAGTGACAAAGAAGAAGTATGTGCAGAAAAATCTAGCCCAAATGGTGTAACTAGTTGTTATATTTATTTCAAAGGTTCATAATCCAAAGAGTAGTGAGAAGCATGATCAATCTCAGATACAAAAGGAACTAGAAAAGGGCAAGGACAAGATAAAGGAAAAAGGTATGGATGTTTCTTCCAATCAAGTAATACCTTACATTCCTTGTGCAAATGATATTACCATCTCATGTGGTGCTCCTCTACTAAATTATAGCCCAATTGACATGGCTCAAGTTGTGAGCCAAGTTAGAATTTTAGTACATGTAGGGAAGCTTCTTAGAATCCCTGAACATAGAGATATGGTAGTGTCATTCGTCACTATTGTTCATGCACAAAAACAACTTATTATTCCTAGTAATGATGATGAGGGTAAAGGCCATGATGAAACTATAGAGGTATATCTAGGATCAACTATTGTTAGTAGTAGGATGGGAGTAGGCCCTTTTTACATAACACTGATCATAAACAATTGGCTATTACATAATTGCATGCTTGATTTTGGTGCTTCTAGTAATGTTATGCCCTTGGAGATAATGAATGAGTTGGGATTGAAAGTGTCTAGGTCTTTTGGCAAGTGCTTTGCCATGGATTCTAGGGAAGTTAATGCGATAGGTCTAGTTAAAGATGTTGAGGCCCAACTTGTTGCTTACCTAGACAAATCATTTTATATGGATACTATTGTTATAGACTGTCCTGCTAAGATGGGGCATGTTGTTATCAAAAAAATGGGCAACCTCAATTGGTGGTAGTATCCAAATGGATCTTTCATATGCCACTATTCTAGTCTAGGGTGTGGAAGTGAAGTTGTATAGGGAGAAAAGGGTAGAAGATGAAAATATTGAGAATAAATATAAAACATCAGATGACGATGCCAACTTTTTTGACACTGGCATTAACCACTTTATGGGATATTGCAGTAGGGATGGTCATAGCCTTGATATTCTACCTTCCACTCCCTCTACTCCTACTTGTGGTGCAGATGATTTGTGGACAATGTATTTTGATGGTGCATATTCAAGAGAAGGCTCAGGTGCTGGTATTGTTTTGACAGCACCAGATGGAGAGCAGTTTGGCATGTCCTTTAGAATTGATTTTTAGTGCACTAACAATGTAGCTGAGTATGAGGCATTGTTGTTGGGTCTAAATGTTGCTCATAAGCATGGATTCAAATGCTTGAAGATAGATGGTGATTCAAAATTAATTGTGCAGCAAATTAGAAATGCTTTTGTTGCAAAGGACAATAAGTTGGGAGCATATAGGAATGCAATTTGGGAAACATTGGAACTATTTGATGCCATTGGCATTGAATGGATTGAGAGAAATAGAAATGAAAAGGCATATGCTTTAGCTATTGTTGGTTCAAAGTTTGACCTACAACCAAATTCTTGTCCTTTTTCCATTACATTGTTGAAGTTCTCACCAGGCCAACAATTCTTGATAACATTTATAGTTGGTAGGTTTCAATGACAACAATCAAATTTACAATTTCCTAAATTTCATAGATGAGTTTGATAGTCAATTGATTGATTGGAAGCCTATGATAAAAGTTGAAGATGGAAAGGAAACTCTATTTGGTAGTTAGGTCATGCAACTGAATACGAATACCATTCCAAAAGGATTTGTGGTTCTTGAAAGGATGTTTAACAATGCCAATCGTTGGAAAAGCAAAGGAAAACCAATTGAATAAGAAAGCATTGAAGGTGTTAACCTTGGCACTCACGTTGCACCGAGGATGGTTTATATTAGTAAGCAACTCAAAACCCATGAAAATCAAATGTTGATTACTTTATTAAGAACATTCAAAAAATGTTTTGCATGGTCTTATGATGAGCTGAAGTCTTATAGGGAGGATTTATTTCAACATATTATCCCCCTTCAACCTAATGCAAAACCCTCTAGGCATAAACAGAGGCCTATAAATTCCACCATAACTCCCAAGATGCAGAAAGAGTTGGCAAAGCTAAAAGAGGGAGGTATCATAAAGCCAATTAGACATTCTAAGTGGGTGTCTAATCTCATCCCAGTGAGGAAAAAGAATGGGGAGATTAGATTGTGTGTAGATTTTAGAAACTTGAACATCAAATCCCTTAAGGATAATGATCCTATTTGAAGTATGGATCATCTTTTGCAAAGGGTTGTTGGTTCATAACTAATGTTTATGATGGATAGAATCTCAAGATATAATCGAGTGCTAGTAAAGGAGTCAGAACAGTACAAGACAACATTCACTACTCCTTGGGGAACCTATGTTTACTTGAGAATGTCATTCAGGTTGAAGAATGCAAGATCAACATTCAAAAAGTAATGGATGCGGCCTTTGCCGGCCTAATTGATGAATCATGGTTGTATACCAAGATGATTTTATGGCATTCTCCAAAGATAGGAAAGATCACTGCAAGCATTTGCAACTAATTTTTGACAGATGTTTGGAGTACATGATTTCTTTGAATCCCAAGAAATCTCAGTTTGGAGTAGAAGAAGGAAAGTTTTTGGGACATATTGTGTCAAGGGATGGGGTTAGAATAGATCTTGAAAGGGTTAAGGCCATTGACCTCATCCCTCAGCCTAAAATAGTCAAGGGTATCCAGTCTTTCTTTGGACAAATCAACTTTGTAAGGTGGTTTGTCCCTAACTTTGCTAAGAAGACCAAGGCAATCTTCAAGATGCTCAAAAAGGGGTAGTCTATTGCATGGGGAAGGGAACCAGCTAAAGCTTTTATTGACATAAAGGAGGCTCTCAAGAATGCACTAGAGTTGGTAAGCCCACATTATTCCAAACCTTTTCAGCTCTTCTCTTTTGCTTCATATTATACTATCATTGTTGTATTGTTGCAAAAGAATGGTGATGGATTTGAGCAACCATTAGGATTGCAGGCTACTAAATTGAATTATTTAAATATGAAAAAACATGTGTATGATTTGGTTAAGACAATAAAAAACTTTAGGCCATATCTTATGGGTGCAAAGACAATTTGATATGTGCCCCATCTATCTATGAAATATATTTTCATGTAGCAAGAATTTTTTGGGAGAAGATGCAAATGGATCAACAAGATACAAGAGCATAACATTAAGGTGCAGGTTACTAAACTAGATAGAGGCCAAGGTTTATCTAAGTTGATGGCTAATTCAAACTTAGAGGCAACTGAAATAAATGAGGTAAATGTTGTTCCATCTACTAATTTGTGTACATTGACAAATGATCCATGGTACAAATATATTATCTTTTATCTTGTCAACATGCATTGTCCCCTAGGTATGAATGTAACTCAGCAAAGGACACTTAAGCTCCAGTCTCAGAAGTATGTTTTGATTTAAGGTGTTTTAATGTGGAGAAATCATGAGGGACTATTCTTGAAGTGTCTAGAATAATAACCGTCTGAGGAAATCAATGAATAATTTCACCAAGGAATATGTGGCGAGCATTTTTATGCTAAAACCACAACACATAAGGTTATTAGGATCAATTTTTGGTGGGCAAACCTCTTCAGAGATGTTGCAAGACAAGTTAGAAAATGTGATGCCTATCAAAGGTTTGTAGGTAAGTTAAAATTTCAAGGTGCTCTTCCCCTTATGAATGTTCCTAGTGAGGCACCATTTCAGTAATAGGGCATTGATTTCATAGAGGAAATTCTAGAAAGATCAAGTAATGGATATAAATGGATATTGGTGGTGACCAATTATTTTACAAAGTGGGTTGAGGTTGTTCCAACTTGCAATGCCACATCCAAGGTAGTGATTGAGTTTCATGTGAACAATGTGATAACTAGATTTGGCGTGCCATGTAGAATTGTTATAGACAATGCCATGTGCTTCAGATCTCAAGACATAGTAGGTATGTGTTCCAAATATGGGATAAAGTTGATCCATTTATCACCATACCATCCACAAAGTAATGGACAAGTTGAGTCTAGCAGTACGAGCCTCATGAAAATTCTAAAGAGAACTCTAGGTATGAACAAGAAAATGTGGGATGACAAGCTCAAGTATGCAATTTGGGCTAATAGGACCACTTACAAATGTGCTACAAGCAAGAGTCCTTTTGAGCTAGTATATGGGTTAGAGACCAAAATGCTAATGTCATTAGAATTTCTTGTTGTATACACCTAAAAATGACACGACTCTATCTAAATAAATATTTTTAATATTTATTTCGTTGAATTTCCTCTATCAATAAATAAATAAATCAATTTATTTATTTGATTCATACTTCTCCAAGAAAACTAAATAAAATCATTTATTTAATTAAACCATCCAAATTCTTCTAAAATCACTCTAAATTAAATAATACCAAAATTATTTAATTAATTCTTCTAAATTCCAAAGTCTTCAAAAATCAAATCATTCTCTATATTTAAATAAATCCAAATATTTGTTTAAATTGTCCACTTCCTCCAAAATTGAATTAATACCAAAAATAATTCAATTAATCCATGTGCACATGTAATTAAATATCTTTAATATTTAATTAACTAAATATCTTTAATATTTAATTAACTAAATATCCCCTCACCCACATGTCCTATTTCTCCTCCAGTTTAATTAGTTAACTCATCAATCAAATCTGTTAACTGATTAGTCAATTCTCTTATCTCCCCAATCAATTCTTTTAACTGTTCAATCATCTCAGTTAACTCCTCAATCTATTCTATTAACTCCCATAGAGCAGGACACTTGTCCTCTCCCTATTTGTGTTCATCCTCTCAAATTTCCTCAACCGTTGATCTTCTTATTCATTCTACACCATTGATCTTCTTTCTCACAGATCTATAAATACAACCCTTGTTCCTCCATTTGAAGGATCCAAGCTTTTTATAAACTTACTCTGCAGGAATCACAGCGCGCCTTTGGCACAAATCACTTCATAGCTTGAGATCACTTATCATATTACTATCACCATTATCATTGCATTGTGAAGATCCTCTTTGTTGCAAGACCTATCAACAACCATTCTCCATTGTCATCTTAGAAAAAAGCAAGGAAGTGCACCTTCTAAGGGCTATATTCACATATGAGATCAATTCGAGATAGGCGACCAATGGAAGTCACAAAATAGAAAGGTTTGCAAAGTATTGTGTTCTTTGTGTTTGATCTTGTTTATTTCAATTCTATTGAGTTATTGGATTATATTGACATACTGATATTGATCACATTTTCCCATAACCCCTGTGTATCAACTGCTGCAACAAATAGGAGAAGATGAGGATGATACTTTGACATTAAGGATGCATAAGTTGATAGAGTTGGATGAAACTAGGAGGGTGGCACATGATAAAAAATTGTTGCAACAACAAAAGCTTGAGCATTTGTTCAATAAGAGAACAGTTAAAAGGTGCTTTTAGATTGGTGATTTGGTTTTCCTCTGGAATGCAAAGTCAAAAGACAAGAGCAAGCATGGTAAGTTTGAATCATTATGGATGGGCCCGTATCAAATTGATGAAAAGGTTGGCCAGGACACCTTTTATATCAAAAATGGGGAGGGAGAACTTCTAGAGCTGCCTATTCATGGACATCATCTAAAGCTTTACTTCTCGTAAGTAATGTTGCCCTTCAAATTTTGAATGATGCATTCCAGTTATATCTTTCATTTTTTTGGGCCTCGAGCAATCTTGACCATTGTTGGTCTAGATGGTGTTTTTGTTTTTGTTTTTGTAACTTATGATCCTGTGTATTGTTTTTTGTGTTTTTTGGTCTGCCCAGAGATTTGAGATCCTCGCTGTGCCACTATTTGGCACACATCCCCTACCAAAGCCAGTGTTGACACCTGAAAAATCTAGTTCCCAAACTTGTATCATTTTACCCCAAATCCATCAAAAATCCCAATTTGTACCTTTGCAGTCTAAACCCATAATTTATACCCAATCTAAGATATTTTCCATGGGTTTCTTTTAGAAAAAATCTATGTAAAAGTTCCCCCTTTATCATTGTGTTTTCTTCCCTTTGAAAATTGTGTTTAATTACTAGTCTTTGTCAGTGAATCATTTGGTTCGCAAACCACCGATTTCGTCGACTAAGGTTCCCTTGTTCGCAATTTTGTTGATTTGCCAATTTGTCGACAAGGCAATAAATGGTGAAGAAAAAAGTCTCTAAGGAAAGAAAGAAAGTGCCTTGTCTTTTTCAGTGAATTTGACGGTTCACAAACTAAAAGGTTTGTCAATCACCAAGTTTTCCAGTTGGTGGATTCGTCGACAAGGTGAAAGAAGATCCATCAAGGAGAGAAGGAGAAAGACAAGGAAAAAGAAAGTAGAGGTGAAATGGATGGTTCACCAACTTCATTTTTTGTTGATAAGGCAAAAGGGAGCCAATGGATGAAGACAAGGTGGTAAAGGAAGAAAAGGAGGATAATTTCATGGTTCATGAAAATAAAAAATCGCAGACAAAGAGAAAAGAAGCAAGTGTATTCATCGGCAAAGGGGATGGTTTGCGAACCATTGGGTTCACCGATAGAAGGTTCACCATGGGGAAGATTTGCCGATAGTGAAGATAAAAAGATGAAAAAGGTGTAGAAAAGAAATTGACAGTCTGTGAACCTTATGGTTTTTCAACTGCACATTTGATCGACCAAAAAATTGGTTGACAAAGAAAAGAGGTGCCCAATGTAGGAAGGGCATAAAACCAAAATCCAAATGGCCTGATATAGATGAAAGATGAAAATAACTAGACAAGAAATTCAAATTCTCTAGGGACACCAAATTGTAGTAAATTCAAAAGGGCGCTTGAAGGGGATAATTAAACAACACTTTAAAGTGTTGTAAAAGCTTTTATGGGTGCATTTCCCTGGATTTCCTAAAAAACACCATGATTGTGGGGTAGTGCAGGTGGATTGGTACCTAGAAATTAATGTTTTGCAGGCCAAGGCCATGTAGGTGGTTGCCACAGTGAAAATCTTTAATGCACTAGTACACATGGAGGACAAAGTGAATGAAACAAATATTATAGGTACCAAGATATGGATTCATCCTTCCCTCATTAATGCTCCAGGTACCTAAGGCATGTGGGAAATCTTTCTCTACAGGTTTTAAGACATACTAGGGTATGGGCACTCTACCAATCATGTAGATTTTTTGACAAAGCCATGGGCTAAATTTAATGCAGCATGGATGTACGTGTTGATTGATTTCAACACCTAGAGTTGCACAGTAAGCAAATTGTTATAGAAGCATGTGTTTATGATGTATTAGGGGTTGGTCATTTTTGGGTACTTTTCTCTATAGGCGCAGCAATTCAAAGGCAATGAGGGCAACGATCAGTTTTTAGTTTCTATTCTGTAGGGAGTAATTATCAGAAGTGTATGTCAAGTATGTTGTAATCTATATATTAAATCATTATTTTTCTCTGCTATTGTAAGTGTTCTTCTCAGGAAACCTTAATCAGAGTTATGGTTTTCTCTTGCCACATTTAGTGGTATGATTGTAAAATCTAATTTGAATGAATGCGACAGTTTTTAATCTATTTTTAATCTTTGTAAATGGTCGTTTAAGTATTACATATGGAAGAATGTTGTATGGCATTGGATTATTAAGTATTCTCATGGTTTTTATTGATTCTTAGTGTTTGAATCTTCAAAATAGGCAGTCATACATTTCCTTGTAATTATTTTTCTCTAATAAACATGAGACTCTGTAGCCCTACAGATAGGCACTAGTCTGAGAAGCCCGTGATCACCAAGACTCATTAAAATCAAAATAATATATAAAATCTTAAATGCATTAGTAGCTCCATATGCATCCTCACTCTGTAGGACTGCTCCCATCAGCTTATAATAGGGGTTTTGTGACAACTAGTTATTCTCGGTTTAGTTGACAATCTTTGGGGCCAAGGAAATGATTTGGGTTTGGTTGTTCATTTGTTTTTAGTTGTTCATCTGGTTTTGAAATCAATACTTGTTAAATTATACCCCTTGTGTGAGGCCTATTATTTCACTCCCTTATTTTTGCTCATTCATATTACTGTTGGAGACATTTTAGACATTTGGGGACTGTTGATTATGATATACAGACCTTATAGACTATATTTCTTTATTTGGTTAGTTATGCTTAGTATGTTGTGATGAGACTAGATCATGATTGTGATTCACTGATGATGATTAGACTTGTGATATGCATTCTGATATGTTAGAGATATTAGTTTTGAGATCATATTTTGGATTTTCTATGCAATTTTTATCTTGAGATGGTTTATAGAAATGCAAATTTTGAACCTAATTATGATATGATTTTTATGATGTTTTAAATGATTATGCAGTGGTGTGAGTGTATTCTTTCCCTTGCTTAGGCTATGATATACATGTTGGATTAATCTTTTGTTTAAGTGCGTAGGTGATTTTGCCAAGCCACGGAAAATCAGAGATCATCCCACACATTTTGTGAATCCCATGTTAAACCGATATCTAGTTCCAAGAGGAACCAAGATCAAATGTGTAGATGCATGATAAATTTTTGTAATGTTTGTGTATGTTGTCTTTTGGGCTAGGTCTACCTATTTTCAGTTGATTGTATAATGGTGTTGTAAATTTGTAATGTTTACTTGGCTTAATTTTTGGGTTTTAATTTTTGTGACCCCATTTCATGTGATTTTCTACACCCTAAGGTGCTCAAATTAGGTTAAAAGTGACCCTGCGTTGTACCCCTAGGGTCTAGGGCCCATTTGAACTTGTCTAACCCTAGGATAACTCTCATATGGTCACTTAAACTTCACCCTGAAGTGAAGTGACGAAAATGGAAGTTTGGGGATGAGTGGAAGGTTGGGTCAAACCTTTAACCTTATCCACACCTCATTCCAAGGCTTGGGGTACCTTGCATTGAAAGCTTGGGGAGTCTTCAAGACCCCTAATTGTGGAGGTCCCAACTCCAAGGCCCTCTCACATTGGTGAGAGTACCTTGGGGTTTTGTGGGCTTTCATGGGAGGATAGGATAGGGACACATTTCATACCCTCATCCTTTTTGGGATCCACCTTGCTCTCACACATGTGTGAGAGAGCACAAGTGGAGGGGGCAAGACTTGGTGGAATGGGAGGGTAACATGTGTCACCCCCACATTCCATGAATCTTGCAAGTGGATGTGAGGAGGAAGGAGAAGGTGACATGTGTCACCTTCTCATTCCTCAAGGCTCATGAAGAGAGCCTATTTTAATCTCTCTTGAAGAGAGGGAGAGGGTTGTTGATTTCATTACTTTTTTTTCATTTATTTGAATTTTGGGGGAGTTAGAGAGTTTTTGGAGGCACTTTTGGAGGAAGGACTTGGAGGTGGAGTTGGAAGGGCTCTACTTCAACTATCTTCCTTGTTGGGCTTTTTAAGGTAGGATTCAAGGCTTGAAGCCTTTCCTTATGTATTTACTTTACTTGTGTGTTTGCTTTGTGAGTGTTTTTGCATTTTTGTGTTGTGGGTTTTTGAGGGAGTTTGTAAGAGCCCCTCCATTTGGAGAAGATGCTCAACATATGTGGGGTGGGGAAGGAGTGAACCTCCTCAAGGTCACCCTCTTAGTGTCGGTATTTTATGGCCTTGAGGGAAAGATTATGAGTATGGAGCATTTTGTATGGCATGAGTGCCATGGTGAAATCTATGTGTTTCTTGGAGTAATTATTTGGGCTTGAGACCTTGCTTGTGTTGAGTTTTGAGATTTTGGAGTGGCCTCTTGAGTTGAGTGATGTCCACTCCCCTACCCCTTCAAACTCATTTTTATGAGTTTTGTGTTGTGTTAAACCTTTGGGTGATCTTTTTTCTATGTGTGTTTGC
The DNA here is from genome assembly GCA_027924645.1 of Cunninghamia lanceolata. Classification (NCBI taxonomy): domain Eukaryota; kingdom Viridiplantae; phylum Streptophyta; class Pinopsida; order Cupressales; family Cupressaceae; genus Cunninghamia; species Cunninghamia lanceolata. Next base: position 4,228,536 of record BSBN01000771.1, read on the forward strand.
ATTGTTGTGGAGTGAAAATCTTGTGTGTGGATGACCTCCAAGCTTGGGGGTGAGCCACTTACGGGTCTATGGTAGGGAGGAGAGTGTTTTTAGTGGCTTGGTTTCCATCACTTGTTTGTTTTCTTGCAGGTTTATTGTTGGCCTTGGAGCTTGAAGGAAGAGTTTTAAATTCATGAGCATTCTTATTTTCTTTTAGCCATTGAGAGCCTTGGGCCAAGATTGCCCTTTGTATAATTGTTTCAAAGGAAAAAGAGAAAAAAATACTCTCTTATGATTGCAATGTTGCATGATTTTTATTTTGTGTTATAATCTATTTTTGAGGTTGCAAAAATGTAATATAGGTTGTTTTTTTTTAAAAAGGTTGTGAGAATAGTGCTTATGGAAATTTTAGTTATGTTGTTGGCTTTAAAAATGTGTTAAGTGGCTGGGTTACTTGATGTTGCTATTTTCCTTTAAATATATATATATATATATATACAACATGCAATGTTGCTGTTTTGAATCTATGTTTTGGACAAAAGAAAATTTATGTGGCTGGTTTATTTGTTGATATGTGAGTTTTGCATGAAGTGATCAAAAGCAAGATAATGGAGTTGTTGAATTAGTTTAAAGTGCAAAAAAAAAAAAGAAAATAGAGTTTGTTGTTTTATTTTTACTTTTTAAAATATGCATGCATGTCATTTTGGATATATATATATATAAACAATATTATCAATTTATATTATAAGCAGAATGAATAAAATAAGGAAACTGGGTAGTTATATTTCATCTCTGTGCATATATATATGCCGAAGGTATGGAGAAAATTTTAATAAACAAAATTTTGTTATTTCTGAAGTTTGCTGGAGAGTATGAGGCGTAATAGCCTTAGCACAGAGGACGACGTGGGAAGGGTGGCATTGGCCGCCGTAGCTTCCATGAGTAGGGGTTTGGTGGGGGTGGGGGGGTTAACCCCCCCACAAGTCTTAATACCGCCGGTGGACGGGGGTCTAAACTGCCCTCCACTCACCATCTAAAATCCGTAGAAAGTTGGACCGCAGCACTCCCTAGATCTGACCGTTTAGCCTTGCCTTGCCCTATATCATGCATTTTGTTAATATATATACACTAAGTATATATATCTCTAGTTTTTTATTGTTGCAAGATTTATGTATATACACTGAGTATATATATATATGCTCAAAATAATAAAAATAAGAGGGCTTTCAAATATGTAGATACACAATAAGTATACCTCATTGTACGTGATGACCATGGTTGTCCATGGAGCAACCTAAAACAAAAAAAAAGGAAAATGAGAAAACAAGAATTGGTGAGAGAAAAGAAAACAATAGAGAGAACATTGAGATAGGGTTAGGGTTTTTTTTGTCTTTCCTTTCTTAAGGAAATTGTTTTTTTTAAATTGGGGCCTTTTAGGGCTTGTGAGGGAATTTCTTTTCTTTTCTTTTATTTAGGATTTTAAATCAATTTTTTTGTTGAGGTGGGAATTTAATTTTTATTGTGGGATATGGGTGCACTTTATTTTTTTTAGGGTAATTGTTTGTATTTTACCTCATTGGAATTATTTGTATTTTAACTTTTAGGTGGGAAAATATTTAAATGTTTTTGAGCATTTTATTTTCTTGGGTAAATTATTTTAATTTTATTTTGGGGGTGTATTAGGTTAATGTCGGTTTTAGTGTATAGTGTTGTTTTTTTTTTAATTATTCAAGGGTTAGGTTAGCAGTTTAGTGAATTATTAGACCTTGGGTGATTCAATTTTAAATATTGTATCTTGTGAAATATTAACGCAATAGTATTATAGCAGGGTCGACTTATTTAATTTATACATATGTTTGGTTTTTAATCGAAGTAGATTATTAAATTAATTATTTAATCTAGTTATTAATTAGAGAACCTTAGAGCGACAAATTATTCTACCGAGAGTAATTATTTCATTTAATCAATTTTAATGAGCTTAGTGAACCTTTGGTTAGAATTTTCTTAATTAGAATAAATCCTATATATGCCCTAGTGGCGTTATGCTGTTAGATTTTTCTAGGAATTACAGTTAATTTTCTTAGGTGATTTAAACCTTGTGTTGGGTAATATTTTAATGTTTCCGCAAACTAGATGTTTTGTTTAAGTAGTTATTTAATTATTTTTATGCTCTAGAATTAGGGTATTGATTTTGACTCACATCGAAATCCCATCACTCACTTAGGGAAACTTAGGGTTTTAATCAATTGATCCTGACCCTAATGGCAACGCTCCTCACGTCACAGTGACCCCCTTAGTCGGCTATCATCATGTAGGGGATTGCACATGTGATCACATTACCCCGAGATTGATTGACATGTTTACGCCTTATGTGTATTACCACCGAGCATGATGATGCGTGCGAGGGGGTTTCTAGGGATGCATGGAATTTTTTTGATATTTTGTGTCATGACCACATGACAAATGTGGACATGACATGTGTGTTGCATGTCATGACCACATGAGAAATGTGGGCATGACACCTTGGAATATCCATCCAGAGTCTAAGCTGAGCTTGAAGTGTAGAGGAGTATACCCACTCCTATTCAGTTGGCCAAAATCACCCTTAACCTATTCATAAACCTCTTTTAATCACCTTGATTACACCCCTAGCCTCGGTGATTGTAAAATGTTTTAGGGTTTTAGGTTGTTTTTATTTCGGAACGAACAAGTTACTCACCACATACCTTTGGTATATTGTTGGGCTCACTAGCCAAACACTCCCACTTGACTAGTGTTGGTTTTTAGTGTGTCTTGTTTGTCTTCCTGCTTGTGTAATACCTATATAAAACCTAAAATCAAAAGTCAATTTAAATCATGATAAAACCTCATGTCATTATTTTCACAAGTCAAGATAAAATGGATTTAACCTTCATAGAAGAGATCCCTTTCCTTCAAGAAGCCCTATGCATACAAAATCCTTTCTCTATTGGAGAATCCTCACATCCTCTACTTGAAAACCCATTTGAGATCAACAACAATGATATCCTTATGAATAAAAGTGAATATTATCATGTCCTTGATGAATTTTTACACAATAGAGAAGGTCATATCCAAATAGAGAATTTAATAGCCCAAAATAAAGGTGAAATCCTCATGCATCTCATAAAATTAGAGGCCAAACTCCCTACAAACTACAACCTAGACACTTTAAACCACATCATTATCCAAGAACCCCCAAAGGAAGAGCATGTATCTAACACCTACAAGCTTGACCAAAACAAAGAGCCAAAAGACCATCTAAAAATTCATTCTACCAACAAGGGAAAGATTGCACAGTTTGATCCTCAAAATAAAAATAAACCTATGGTCGATCAATTACAACTTTTAAAACCAAACAAATAGCCAATTTAACGTCAAATATAAGGCCTTCCTTACCTAAACTAACATAGCTTCAAGAATTTAATCAACAATCCCATCAACAATCAACAATCAAACATTATCTTGCCATCCTCATCACTTCAAGGTACACCGTTTACTTAGGAGTGGCAAGCTATGAATGACACTATCAAGAGAGGATTTATGTAAAGACATAAATTTGAGGAATTGTGCCCTTTTACTTTTGATAGATCCATATTACATATCCCTTTCCCCCTTATTGTGAACCACACTTAAATTTTAAAAATACAAAGGAGAATGTGACCCTAGAGAACATGTGAATGAATTCTTTATGGCATGCCAAGAAGTAGCTTATAGTGATGATTATCTAATTAGATTGTTCCCTCAAAGCTTAGGAGGCTAAGCGTTGGAATGGTTCTTGCATCTCTTTAAGGGATCAATCACAACATTCCTTGATTTAGTAGAAAGGTTTGTAAAATAATTTTCATATAATTGTGAACATGAGTTAACCATGATGAATTTATGTAACACTAAACAAAGGAATGGAGAAATCTTCTCTTGATTTCTTCAAATATGGTGAAGCTTGACCAATAGATTTCCTTGGCCAATTCTTAAGAAAAATTGGTTTTAATATATATTCACCACCAACCTAAACCAAGAGATGGATTTTCAATTACAAGCATATTATGTAGCCACCTTTGATGAGATCATAGAAAAAGGAGTGCAAATAAGAAATCTTTCATTGCTAAAGGACTTGTTAAAACATTTTCTAAGGATTCACAAAATCATGCACAAACTTGACTAGTGTAGGTTTTTAGTGTGTCTTGTTTGTCTTCCTGCTTGTGTGATACCTATATAAAACCTAAAATCAAAAGTCAATTTAAATTAAGATAAAACCTCATGTCATTATTTTCACAAGAAGTCAAGATAAAATGGATTTAACCTTCACGAAAGAGATCCCTTTCCTTCAAGAAGCCCTATGCATACAAAATTCTTTCTATACTGGAGAATCCTCACATCCTCTACTTGAAAACCCATTTGAGATCGACAACAATGATAGCCTTATGAATCAAAGTGAATATTATCATGTCCTTGATGACTCTTTACACACTAGAGAAGGTCATATCCAAATAGAGAATTTAATATCCCAAATAAAGGTGAAATCCTCATGCATCTCATAGAATTAGAGGCCAAAATCCCTACAAACTACAACCTAAACAATTTAAGCCACATAATTAGCCAAGAACCCCCAAAGGAAGAGCATGTCTCTAACACCAACAAGCTTGACCAAAACAAAGAGCCAAAAGACAATCTAAAAATTCATTCTACCAACAAGGGAAAGATTGCACAATTTGATCCTCAAAATAAAAATAAACCTATGGTCGATCAATTACAACTTTTAACCAAACAAATAGCTAATTTAACCTCAAATATAGGGCCTTCATTACCTAAACTAATATAGCTTCAAGAATCTAATCAACAATCCCATCAACAATCAACAATCAAACATTATCTTGCCATCCTCATCACTTCAGGGTACATCGTTTACTTAGGAGTGGAAAGCTATGAATGACACTATCAAGAGAGGATTTATGTAAAGACATAAATTTGAGGAATTGTGCCCTTTTCCTTATGATAGATCCATATTACATATCCCTTTCCACCTTATTGTGAACCACACTTGAATTTTAAAAATACAAAGGAAAAGGTGACCCTAGAGAACATGTGAAAGAATTCTTTACGGCATGCCAAGAAGTAGCTTATAATGATGATTATCTAATTATATTGTACCCTCAAAGCTTAGGAGGCTAAGCGCTGGAATGGTTCTTGCATCTCCTTAAGGGATCAATCACAACATTCCTTGATTTAGTAGAAAGGTTTGTAAAATAATTTTCATATAATTATGAGCATGAGTTAACCATGATGAATTTATGTAACACTAAACAAAGGAATGGGGAAATCTTCACTTCATTTCTTCAAATATGGTGAAGCTTGACCAATAGATTTTCTTGGCTAATTCTTAAGAAAAATTGGTTTTAATATATATTCACCACCAACCTAAACCAAGAGATGGATTTTCACTTACAAGTGTATTATGTAACCACCTTTGATGAGATCATAGAAAAAGGAGTGCAAATAAAAAAATCCCTCATTGCTAAAGGACTTGTTAAAATATTTTCTAAGGATTCACAAAATCAAGCACAATAAAAAAACTAAGTTTTTTAGTAAGAATAAGAATATGGTTGGCAGCAAAGTCACTGATTCAAAACATATCCAAGCCATCCAAAACTGTTCTAACATTAGCATCCATAGAGGATAGCCTAAACAAGAAAATAAATGAAGATAAAATACCCCATTAGGAGAACCTCTAGAAGTTATTTTTCACAAGCTAGTTAATGCTAACATGATCATTTTTCCATAAACAAATCCTTTGAATGACACCAAACCCAAACCTGTGTGGTATCGAGAAGGTAAATATTAAGAGTTTCATAAAATTAAGGGACATTCCACCAACCGATGCATGAAATTAAAGCATTATGTTTAGGATTTAATTGATAACATGATGTTTCCTTGTATGCCCAAGGTGATTTGTGGCATGGAAGGGTTTATGTTGGTTGTGGTAGTGGATGTGGTAACGGGTTGGGAGGTGGTAGGGTGGGAAGTATTTGTGGAAATGGTAGATGTGGTAGTGGTAGAGGTTGTGTTGGCGGTAGATACGGTAGGTGTTGACGTTTGAGAGATGTTAGGTTGTGTTGGCGGTAGATACGGTAGGTGTTGATGTTTGAGAGATGTTAGGTTGGGTATGTGATGTAGATGCTTGGGTATTTGATGGGGTAGGAATGATTGTAGAGGTGGATGGTTGTGATGATGTCATGATGGGGGGTAGTTGAGCACCAATTTTGAGGAGATGATCAAGATATCTATTTGGGTCTGACCTTAGGATTTTATCAAGTAGGTCCATGTTATCGGCATCTTGTGTAAAGCACAAGACATCTAGATCATCTTGGGAAAGGGTGGGGACATTTTGTGTTGGTGGTGGTGGTGGTGGTTGTGTTTGTTGTAAGTAGTGAAAAGGATTTTCGTTGGGGCCATATGGGGGGATGTAAGAGTATGTAGGTGGGTTGTATGTTTGATAGATGGGTATGTTGGTGCTATTGGTGTTAGGCATGCCAAATTGCCACTGTTCTACCATTTCTTGATTCTTTTTGTGTTGTGATCTCGTGATGGGCATACGCGTATGGGTTTGATTTCTATAAGTAGAGTGGAATGGGGATGGAGACCTTAGAGAATCAGATTGATTGTGTTGGACCCAAAGATGGATGTGGTAGTGAGATGAAGTAGAAGAGAGGATGTGGTGGAAGATCGATATGTCTTTCTAAAGGTTTTAACCTAAGGGTGATACGAATGGATGATATTGATTTTTGCACAAATTTTGGACCAAAGATGGATGATGATGATGTTTGTTTTGAGGATGGTCTTGATGAAAAAGGGATTTTGAATTTGATGTTTGATTTTGATTGATTAGGATGATTAGGATGATGTTTTTGGAATGACTTGATGGTCAACAAGTTGAGCTTTAGGCAAGATCTAGATTTTGGCATAAATGGACGTTTTTCTTTGTTTGGGGTAGACTAATGACCTTACGCAAAGAGGGGTGATTTGTTTTTTCTTGAAAGGTAGACTAATGACTTTTCAAGGAAAATGTGATGTTAATGATAAGATCTAGATCTAACTTTGGCTCAAAAGGATGACAAGCTTTGGTGGATGATTTGTTGATGGGTGTTTTGATTTGGATTTGGATTTTTTGAAATGATTTGTTTTGGTCCAAGGAGATATGCAAAAAGATTAAAGGGGGATGGGTAGATATGGATTTGGGCTGATTATGATGTAGCAAAGGGGTCCAACAATGGTGGTGATTGATCCTCTAAGGTCAAAGGGAAGGTGTGATTTTGGAAAATTTTTGAAGAAAATGGATAGGCTGTTGTCATATTTTTGGAATGTGAATATGGATTATGGCGTAGCAGAGGGTGAAGATCACAACTGGATAGGTCTCAATTTTAGGCAAGTCAATATGAAAATAACGCCAATACACAAGTGCAATGGCGCCAAATTCAGATAGATATGGCGCTAAAACAAGACAGTGTTTGTCAAGGTCCTAAAAAGACAGATTTTTGATGGCAATTTTTGGATTTTCTTTGTTTGGAATGTGATCAAATGATTTGGTTTGTCTCTTGGCAATGTTGTTGCAAACAATTCAAGCACAATAATCACACAATAATCAAGATTTTGCTTTGTTTTGAAAAAAAGATGTGTGATTTTATTTAACAAGCACTTTGAACAACCTAAGGCGAGGATATGATAGTATTTGTAGAATCCCCTAGTTGCGCCTATTCAAAGCAGGTAGCTCCAAGATCTTGGTAGCACCGGTTCCTCCTTACAATTGTACACACTTCTCACGCATACCAAGATCTGGATTTCTTATAAGGTTTGTCCCTCACCAAACCTTTAGATTATCCCTGCTACCTCGTCTAAGAACCGCATGAATCAGGGCCGCTTCAAAGGTTTCCCTTCTGCATCCACAAATAGAAGGATTTTGGCTTGCTAAACAATGGTTCGTAGTAAGGGCATCCGTTCAGGTGGTTATACATGCGGCAGTGCTACTCTCCGTTATGGAGTCTCCCAGCCTCCAAGGGTTACACCTTGGAGGGTTTTGGGGGAGGTTGGTTGTCGGTATAACTAAACAACACCTGTTTCTTGAGACTTTCATCCCAAACACCTTATTTTATATAGTGGCTTGGAAGAGCTTGGCTTTAGCTTGATGCTGCTTGGGTCATTCCCACCTTTCGAAGCGGGGTGGCAGGCCCTCTAAGGATTACAAAAGCAATACAATCATAAAAATACTTTTGATCCCCAAGTTCATACAAAGATGCGAGGGGAGAGCATACGTATTCTCTATGATTGTACTACACTAAACATGGTTCATTTTTAGATCTTTGGATTAAATTGGGTGTGATTAATGCATGTTTTGTGAGAAGCTTTTGATTCCCAAGGTCACCAAAATAGTGTGAGGGAAGAGCATACGCTTTTTCACACCACAAGCAAAAGATCACAAGACACTTCACACAATTGAAATGATTTTCTTGATTATATGCGTGAAATATGCAAGTTTGTTGTTCTTTTTAATCCAATGCTTTCAATTGATGCAATTTGTGGTTCTTTTTAAAGCCCAAATTGAAGTGTTTGGATTATCGTTGTTGGCACACAATTTGTAAATTTTAAAACACCAAAATTAAATGTTGGGCACACACACACAGATTTGTTTGATTGTTCAATTTTAATTGCACCAAACCAAAGTGTTGGCCTAACTAACATGCAAAGGGTTCATTTTAAGTTGCAAATTGAAGTGTTTGTTTGTAAAAATAGAAATAAAACTAGCCTGCAAAAGTTAGTTAGTATCCCCAAAATGATAGAAAAGACCTGCAAAAACACATGTCAGTACCTGCACAGACAGCAAAGTTAGTTTTCCAAAGAGTGCTAATACAGAGGTATAATAGCACCACTTAGGACAGAAAGATGGCGACACTGACAGAAAATAGACTGAACCTGACACCCTATACAGATAGCACTAATTACACATATAGCGCTAATATGAGACCAAGAAAGTGCCAAAACAAAATATGGCGTTACAATATTACAATGAAGGCGCTAATAAAATACATAGCGCTAAAATCATACCTAAATAGCGCTCAACTAGGAAATAGCACTAAAATAACCCTATAAATGCACCATGGCACAACTTCTCAGGTAGTCTGGTTACACCTGCAGATAGCGCCAATTTGGGAGATAGCGTTGATACGTGGCTGGGTGCGTCTGACCTGCAAAAAAGTGGTTTTTTCTGAACAACACAAAGGGTCAGACAGCAAAACTTGAGGTCTTGTTAGCCTTGTTAGTCATTAGCAAACAAAAAACAAGTCAAAGCAAAAACTAGTATGCATGTTTAGATTCTATGCAAATTTTGACATAACTCCCCCTTGCAATTTCAATATCTCTGTGAAAATAGAGAGCACTTTATCATCAAAACAACAGGGAGATTATAAAAAAAAGACATGTGAGTGAGTGAGTAAGTGGAAATATGCTGCGCAGAATAGCGCTAAAACAGATAATGGTGCTAAAGGGAGCCAGTGATGGCATTGCTACGTAGGTAGGATGGCGCCAGACCTGTAAAAGCATGTTTCTCACACCAAAAACTCACAAAACGGGTTAGACTTGGACCTTGTGGGTCCCACCGGGCGTGCTAATGTAGATTAGATAAACATTCAAGGTAAAAACACAAACTAATATGCATAAGACACAAATAGTTATACCTCACAATGCAAACCCAATCTCATTAAGGGAAGTAGGAGCATGCACCCAAGAACTCCTAAGACTAAGATAATCCCTAGACAATAGATTTGAATGTGAAATGCTACTCTAATGTGCAATTCACTATTCTAGCTCAATGGTGATTTTGACATTATAACTTTGCATGAAACTTGGATGATGAAAATGGCTTGGGAGAGGTTCTATTTATAGATTTTTGGAGGGGATTTTGATCCAATGGTGGAGATTGATTTGGAAGATCAATGGTGGAGGATAAAAGTGATGTGGAGGGCCTAGATTCAATTTTGAATGAATGGAGGGCTATGAATAAAAGTGAATCTTTTATTCATTTTGGGAAAATGAGTTATTAAATGAGCATGGGGGTGAAGGATTATTTTGGAATTAAAGATTCATATGGGGGAATGTAAATGAATTAAAAATTCATTTGGGGAAGAGAGGAAATAAATGAGTATGGGTTTGTAAGGAAAATTAAATGTGATGTGGGATGTTTTTAAATAAAAAATTGACTTATGCTTGGGAGATATCAAGCTTGGAGGAAGCACATCATCATTGCAAAATTAGATGTTGGGGACATATCAATATCCTTTTCCAAATCATGAGTAGCCTCGATCTCAATCAAGTCAAGGTAAAATACCCATTCTATTAATGTCAACCTCAAGACTTCCCATTCATATGATTTAGTCATTGGTCATGTTGAACACATAGACAATTATGTTGCAACCATCAAACTAAAGACCTTAGATTATGTCGTCACAACTAGGCATAGTAAAGTCATTGTCCAACAACCTTTCCCATCAATTCCCATAGGACAATATAATCTTATTGAGCAACTTGAAAAAACTCCAGCCCAAATATCTAGTTTAGATCTTCTTAAAACATTAGTTGGCCATCAGGATGTCCTGTATAAAGTTCTTAAAGAAATATAAGTTCCTAATGACATTAAACTGTCACAATTTTAACCTCTTGTTGAACACTTGTCCTCTACCCATCAACTTACCTTTAGTCTTGAAGTGACATGCTTGGATCGTTATTCCATCCCATAACCTTCCTTTGTATATTGAGGCCTTCATTACAAATCATAAAGTGAAGAGGGTACTCATAGATAATGGATTGAGATTAAATATTTATACTTTGACACTCATTAAACATCTTGGATATCTTGAGGAAGCAATAGAATCAAATACCATCACCATCAAGGCATATACCAACACTGAAACGGAATCCATGGGTACTATTCATCTTCCCATCATGGTTGGGCCTATCATGAAACAAACTTTGCCCCATGTCATCGATCTTGACCTACCATACAATATCCTTCTTCATCGTTTGTGGATCCATGCTATGCAAGTCATCCCATATACCTTCCACCAGTGCATCCAATTTCGTCACTCGGGCAAGGAAGTAATCATCCCTAGTGATCTACAACCTTTCTAGTATTACAAAATGTTAGAAGGGCGGTACCATAAATAAAATTGTTGTCCTATTATTGAAAGTGTCGTTGAAGTAGACAAGCCTACAACATCAAGAACCACAAAATCATCATCCTACATAGATCATGATGACCTTCCATCTACATCCAAATGCCAACCTTCAAAATCCCATGTTAAGATCCTTAGTAAAGGTTTTATTGAGTATAAAATCTAGGATGCATTCCATGTGGGTCAACCCCCATTTCACCTACAAGATATGAAAGGCCTACCATCACAAAGAAGAAAGAACTAGTATCCTACTAGTTCAACACAACTTCCTTTGTTAGATTAGGGTTTCTTGTTGATGAAAAGATTAAAAGTTTCAATGACTCTTGGTTGTATAAGGATGGTTTTGCAACTTGCTTCCAAAATAATCAATATCCCATTGCAAGCAAGATGTTTCAAGTTATGAACTATAAAGGAAAAGGACTAGGACTCCATAAACAAGGGATTCTAGAGGATATACTAGTCTTTGAACATCAAGGAACACTTTCTTGGGATACATATCTTCTGATGAGAAATCCAAAGAGATTAGTGAAACTTCCACAATTTTTTAGGAAACTTCATTTGACATTGAAATAGAGTCCACTTGTACTCTTTACAAGGATCTCACTACCACCGACCTTCTTCACAACACCACTATTCTTAACATTGATCTTGACCTTCAATATCCCAAACTAATAGATTGGGACCAACAAGATGACATGCCATTAAACTTGTTTTAGAATAATGAAGCTATCATGAGATTTCTGGGATTACGAGATTAAATTCCATGAGAAGATCACAAAAAGGCTTTGAGATTGATTTTGAAGCAACATCATATTTTGTTGAGTAGGAGGAGTTTCTTAGTCACAAAAAAAAAAGAAAAATTATCAAATTATCAAATCCCTTAGTGTAAGCCTCCTTGAGGAGCTATTGGATAAAGAAAATAAAGACATGCCTCTCAGTGAAAACCTTTTTGAGGCATTGGTAGACAAGGAACTCAACCTTCCCCCTTTGTCAACATAGTTACAGGATGGATCCACATTTCTTGTTAAAGAGGCCATTGATATTAACTTGTGTACATAAGAAAATCGTAAAATCACCAAAATGGTAGCCACTCTTGATCCTAAGGAAAGGGACACTCTTACTACCCTATTAAAAGACTCTATAAATATTTTTCTTGGTCTTAGGTTGATATGCCTAGCTTAGACCCATGTTTTATGGTTCACCACCTTTTTGTACATCCTGATGTTAAACTAGTGAAACAAAAACTCATATAGACGCATCTTAAAGTGGCTCTCCATGTTAAAGAAGAATTGTATAAGCTCCTAGAAGTTGGGTTCATTCAGCCTATTGATTAGTCTGAATGGATCTCTAATATTGTTCTTGTAAGCAAGAAACCCTCTAGTATTTGAATATGTATATACTTCCATGACATAAATAAGTTGTGTCCTAAAGACAACTTTCCTTTACCTAATATTGACATGATCATCAACTTCATAGCGGGGCATGGAATGCTATCTAACATGGATGGTTTTTCAAGATATAATCAAATAAAACAACATTCACAATTTTTTTTTATATTGAGAAAATGTGAATACAACAAAAAAATGCAGTCAAAGACTACAAGTAACACAAAGATCATAGAGGGCATAATATTTTGATGATAAGAAGAAGGAACTCATAGCTTTGTAATGTGTTGAAGGTACCACAAAGAAGTGAAAACATAACAATTTGTTTAAGTCATATGTTGTTTGTAATTTGTAAGAAATGTTTACAAGAAAGAAGTAACTTGCATTTCAATTAATTTTTTATGTGAAGTTGTTGTTTGTATCATTAACTTCATAGATTACATTGTCCTAGTTTATTGGAAAAGTCACTAGCATTTCAAAGTCCTACAACATGCATATGATTGTGGACTTGTTTTCTATGTGCTCATCATATTATGCTTGTGCTAATGCATGGAAGATGTTGTCTAATATATATATTTTTTAATAATGTGTGTGATGACTATGTTGTTTAATGTCTTTAATGTGCAAGTGAGATGGTGTGTATAAGTGATTGTACACAATTTTTTAAATTTTGTGCATCAAAAATATTATATTAGACATTCTACCTAAAAATCTCCTCAAAAGTAGTTTTTATATTATCAAATCTAATAAATCGATTTTGTGCATGTAAAACGTTGGTTGTGTAAAACGAGATATGATAGCATAGCAAAAAATTTGCATCCACATGTGAAAGGTATATGATTTGCAGAGAAGTTTTCGTTATGTTGACGGACTTCAAGAATTATTTAAATTCCGTCATAAGTTGAAGTATTGACTCTGTACCAAGACAATGCTCTGGGTAAACACAATGACCGACTTAATTTCGCCGTGTAAGGGAGAATGAGAAAGACTGCCATTAATCTGTGTACTACAAACTCTGCGTCAACAAGTCTTTGCGAGATGACAGACTTCTTTCAAATGTTCGTGCAAATGAACAGTTAATGCGTAATTTGACCGGAGAAATGAGGATGACTTTGGAGCTCCAAATTTGGAGATTCCTTCACTGCCATAGAAGTGACTCATGACAAGTTCATGTGGATGATTGAATAGGATTTGTCTTTTGACTAGGCTCGTTCGCGACTTTGTCCTTTTAATTCAAAATACTTGTTTTGTTTTTTAAAATGGATTTTGTCCTTTTAATTCAAAATTATTGTTTTGTTTTTCTAAATGGACTTTGTCAAATAATTTAATTATTATTTTGTTTATTTTAAATATTTCAAATTGAATATTAAAGTTTTTGTATTTAAAGATAAGTCTTTGGTGATATAATTAGCTGATAGGTTTTATATGTGAGCATTATAGTGTTCAAAATTGTCTCACGTTGTAAAAAATTTCACACTGGAAAATTTTCTGAACTCTTCGGTTGTTCTTATCGGTTATTCCTTGAACCTCCTATGGGTGCAAGTGCTAGTATTATATTTCAACTAAGGTTGTCTATATCTTAAGTTTAATATTTTATTAAGTGTAAGCGCCTTTGATCAAAGCTTCTTCAAGGTTTTCTTATAACAAATGGAGTTGGTCAATTGTTTTAGCACTTTTGGTTACAAACCAAATAAAAGACTTCGTTATGCATTTACAAAATTTGGTGCATCAAACTCAATAGATGTGTGCTCGAAAGGCAAAATTTGATCAGATTAGGAATTTAACCCCAACCATCTAGCGTCATCGCTAGCTAGTTGGTGTAAAATTCTGATTTGATCCATGAGCCTTCATTAGTAACATTAGGGGTTTGATCTAAACCCCTTTGATCTAGGGGTTTGATCCAAGCTAGCTAGTGGAAATTCAAGGTCGAGTAAAATATGGGCAAAATATATCCCTTTGTGGGTATGTGAAAGGACCTATTATATTCTCGTATTCTAATAAGACTTCTTTTGAAGAAGCCATCCTTTTTTTGGAGTCAGTAAAAAATGGTGTAAAGCCTAGTTGCGTTTACACCATCTCAAAATTTTCATCAAGTTTTCAATTATATAAATGTACTCATGAATTGACTTGTCTTGATACGACTCTACACATAACTAACAAAATTAGTGTCATGCAACCCATTGCCATGGAATTTTTTGAGCTTTACAACTATGATTGGTGCAAACACGTCATCAATAACTGGACTCTATGTGTTTCTTCCAAAGATGTTTAAAGTGTATACATTTTGAAAGTTTAATGATAATTAGTCAATGGAGGTCCTTGCATCTCTCTTTTCTTGCGAGACACTCACATCCAATCTCTAAAGAAGTTTAAGATGACAAAGGTGTCTGCTATAGCAACCCATTTCGAGCTATCCACATATTAGATCCATTTTGAAAAATTGACACTAAGCTGATATTCATATGATCTATAATAAAATAATGTAATCTTTTGATAGCCATAATTTCCTTAGGTAATTCATTATGAGTTTCTCACATAATAATATTTCCATTTCTCAATTTGTGGATTACATTGAGCAAGAGATCACTTTGGATTCAAGTTTTTTGGGTGCTGATGGTAGGAGGCATTAAACCCATTGATTCCTTTACCCAAAACAAAATAATAAGGGCTTATAGTAGGTGTGAGGACCATAGGATCCTCTAGCTCAAACACTTAATTATATGGTTGGCACATG
This sequence comes from Cunninghamia lanceolata, assembly GCA_027924645.1. NCBI lineage: Eukaryota > Viridiplantae > Streptophyta > Pinopsida > Cupressales > Cupressaceae > Cunninghamia > Cunninghamia lanceolata. The sequence goes on from BSBN01000771.1 coordinate 4,243,871, forward strand.
GACTCAATCCAATAACAATATACCACCTATAATATATAGAAAAATTAGAATGTAATTAAAATGTCTATGTTTTCTAACTAGAACTATTTTCCAAGGATATTACACTAGGATTTAACCAACTTCAAAGGAATAGTATTTTGCTTCTATTTATAACGCATAAGATAACAACTCCACCTAGAGAGTTGCACCCTCTAGATAAAGTAAACTTACATGACACTACACTAGAATATCTAGAGATTGAGTTTTATTTTAACCCTGTAAAAAACTATTCTTTATATTCTAGTTATGCTATTAACCTAGAACCTTAGCTAACAAAAAAAATCTACTCTGCTAGGGTTTGTAGATTTTGAATTGTGGTTTTGGCGGGCACATGATTGGCGAATGCTTGGGGAACACGAAGGTGGCTCCCCTAGTTCTGACACCCTAGGGTGCGAGCCTGATGTGATAGGTGAATGTTGGAAGGGACCTCAAATGGTCCCTCCACTCACTGGTCATCCTTCTCATACCGTATTAAAAGACCCTAACATGTGGGGTTAGTCTTGGGCTGATCAAGTCAAAGGGTCTAAAGTTTTCAAGGGTACTGTTATGGGTTTTGCGACAGTAGAAAATACTGAAGAAGGTATTGCATTGAATCTGGTGGATTCTATGATGGAGGAAGTTGTTTTATCTATGCAAAACACTCTTGTTGGAAGGTTTTTTGCTTTTAGGCCAAATGTGGATGTAGTTCGTAAATGGGTTAAAGGATTATGGAATGTCAAAGGAAGTGTCTCCACTAGTGCCATGGTTGGAGGTTTGTTCTTATTTGGGTTTACTCTTAAGGAAGATCTAATTAAATCTTTGACAGGGGGTCCTTGGTTTTTTGACAAAAATCAAAGGAACAACCTAGCACTATGTAAATGGAAGCCAAACTTTGATCCTTCTGTGGATTTTTGTGCTGTGGCACCCTACTTGGGTTTGTTTGTCAGGTTTACCTTTGGAGTTTTGGACCCCCCAAATCCTCTAGAGCATTGAAAATTCATTTGGACAATTTCTCTCCATTGACAAAGTCACCATGGAAAAAATGAGGTTAGTATTTGCTGGAATTTGTGTTAATGTGGAAATGAATACTGTGTTACCCACTCAGATTATTTTGCAACTGAGATATGGTAAATGGATCCAACTTATAGTGTATGAAAACTCTTGTCCTTTTTGTCAAAAACTATAGCAACTTTGGCCATCTCATCAATGAATGTAAAAAATGAATTGTTTAGAGAGAAGAGCCCAAAAATAAAGAACTTTCAGAGGAGACTAAAAGTTTATCAAATGGGGAATATCCTTTTGTTAAGGAAATTCTCAATATTATCAAAGACAGTCAAGAAAAATGGGAATTTTGTTTGTTTACTTCTCCACATGTGGGAAAAAAACAACAAAAAAGAACGATTGAAGATCAACAACAAAACAACATTGTTCAAGAAAAACAACAAAACAACATAGATAATGACATATTTTTGATGGACGCTTAGTAGGATAATAACATGGAAGAGGCTAGCAAAGATTCTGAGAATGCTAGAGAAGGAGAAATAGTTACAGATATTGTTAATACAAAATCTAATGAACCATAAATACCTCTAGAGCAAAAGGGGATAGATACAGTTCACAATGTTTCAACAAATGATAGTCTTGGAATTTCTCAAGTAAATTTTGGCATAATTCCTACTAAAGGAGATAACAATTTGATGAAGGAGGAAAGCTTTGTTACAACAAAGACCAAGGTTTCTTTTATAGGGAAACTAGCTAGGGCTGAAATTTCTGCTCTCAAGGAGGAATGGACACTAGTGGGTAAGGGAAGGAAAAAGACCTCAAGCAAGAAAGTAGATGTAGGAAATAAAGTAAACAAGGGAGACCTTCTCAAAGAGAGACTAGATCGAGGGAGGTAGTGAAGGAGGTTGCTATGGGAAGAAAGAAAACTCTACAGAAAATTTTGAGTTGTAGCAAAAATAAAAAATGACTGTGAAGATCTACTTCAAGGCCTTGTTGGCTAGAATAGGTATTTGTTGCCTATTGTGGATGATTTCCTTGTTTTTTCTTTTCTAATTTTTTTGGTGGGGGTCTTATTTATGAGGATAATTTCTTAGAATATTAGGGGGTTGAATAGACCCCATAAACAATTTCTTGTTAAGAGTTGTATCTTGGATAATAAGGTGGATATTATGATGATTCAAGAAACTAAAATGATTGAGGCTACCTTTTCTTCTGTTGTGAATTTCATATGGCCTGGGGCTGAGTATTTTGTTAGTCCTTCTCAAGGGGCTTATAGGGGTTTGGTTACTTTGTGGAACCCAGTTGCTTTGATGGGAATCTTGTTGAAATCCACAAGAACTTTCTAACTATTTCTTTTTCTAGTAATTAGTCTAATGAGCAATGGTTGTTGGTGAAAATCTATGCTCCTAATTCAATATCTAAAAGGAGGCTTCTATGGAGTTCTCTAACTATGAGTATCATTTTACTTCCCATGCATCCCAATCATTCTAGGCCACATTGGTTCAACAAAGTCTCTTGATCCCTAAAACTAAAAAAGTGCCAAACTTTGATGTGATTGTTCTCTCAAAACATGGCACTTAGGAATGTTTTGTTTGAACCTATAGCTATGCATTAGATTAATCTACAAAATCCTCTCTTAGTTTCCTTGAAATATCGATAATTTTCTTACAGTGGTAACAAATGCAATGTTGCAAAAAGTATCAATTTTGTTTATTATAAGGGTGCTAAGAGTGATATTTTGCATTTTACACCTTGTGGTATTGAACTGATAATTCCAACACATCTAAGTGGGGTTTTTAATGCTACTACAGGCATCATTTAGCTACTCATGCATCCTAGTCCTTTTCGGCTACATCAATCTAACAAAGTCTCTTAAGAGCCCTAAGATCAAAAATGTGTTAAACTTTGATGTGATTGTTCTCTTAACAATGGAACCTACAAATGTTATATATAAACCTACAACTACAAAATCCTCTCTTAATTTCCTCCAACTCCTAATGGTGATAAATGAAATGTTGCAAAATGTTGGGAATTAAGGTGTCTCAACCTTTGCAAGTTCCTAATGTTGTATTTATTTATTTTTACCTACTATTGTAATTTTCTATGTAAATTTTGTCTTCATATGAGGCTCGATAGGCGTCCCATGTTGACTTGGCATAGTTTTTCCATGTGTCAACACCTTGTGGTCATGTGTCATGAGTTATGACAAATTCTATGACATCTAAGAGCTGAAATGACAGGTGTGACAAGTTGTTAGTATATGGTGACTGATCATGTTGTAAGGTTGCAGGTACATATAGCAAGGTAAATTTTGGTGGCTTTGTCAGTCATGGTTTCCCCTCAAAATAATTAATGAAGAAGTGCAGGGGGTAGAGACCCTCCTGCGGGGCCTGGGGGCTTGGGGGTAGAGCCCACAATAGGGATCTGTGGGCAACTCCCCCAACAAGGGTTACTGGGGATAGCACCTCTGAAGCAAAAAACACCCTATATTTAATAAAGGCGTCGACAAGTAGTTTGTTATTGGCTGACATGGAAAAACTGACATTAGATAACCGCCAAAGAGGCTTGATAAATAACCGACTAGAGAATGTGAAAGGTCATGGGATGCAAATGAGAATCGACATTGTGTATTCCTAAAAGAGCTTGCATTGCAAGTATGTTGTAATCATCTTTTGATTTGATAATACATTATGCAAGTTTTGGAGTGCGGGGTTTTTCACCCGAAAGGGTTTTCCCCAAGTATATCTTGTGTTGTGAGTTTTGTATTTGCATATGGATGTTGTTATTACCTTTCTATTAATGTGCATCTTAATATGTAACTATAAAATTTAAACTTTGCATAAACCTTTCCATAGTAGATCAATTTAGTAAGTGTTTTCACATACCTTGTTTCCTTTCAGTTAGTATCAAAGCCTAATGCCCTTTGGTTCTAGTTGTTGGGTAGAGGGTTTTTTGAGTTGATCTTCATTTGAGTGGGAGCTTGTCTAGAGGATTTTGAAATCTTTGTCGTAGGAAAGAGATGGAAAGCACATCTGGGAGGTTTGATATAAAGAAGTTTAATGGAGGAAACATTGAGTTATGAAAACTCAAGATGGAGGACTTATTGGTGGATAGAGATCTATGGCTCATAGTATTAGGAACCATGTCATCGAGCATGAAACAAGAGGATTAGGAATTGATGGATCTGAAAGCTAAGGATCTAATATAAGTCTTTGTTTAGCTGATTTAATGCTCTTGAATATCCATGAAGAGAAGACTACAAAAGATCTTTGGAAGAAACTTGGAGATGTCTATCAGGCTAAATCCTTGGTGAAAAAGTTATTCTTGTGAAAGAAATTGTATTCTCTGAGGATGGAAGATGGAGGATATATCATTGATCACCTAAATACTTTTAATATGCTTGTTACCCAGTTGACCTTTGTTGGTGTGAAGATGGAGAAGGATCGATGTATGACATTACTGTGTTCCTTACCAGATTCATGGGACCACCTTGTTATGGTCATTGGGAGTACCACTACCACCTTCAAGATGGATGAAGTAGTTTCTTCTTTTTTGTCTAAAGAGGTGTGAAGAAAATCTTCTAATTTGGCTAAGGAGGCTCTTGTGGTTTGTGGTAGCTCTAAAGAGAAAGGGAAGAAAAAGGATAAGAAGAAAGAAGAAAAAGGAAGATCCAAATCCCATGGGAGATCCAAGTCTCTTGGAAAGTCCAAGGGTCTATGTTGGAACTGTGGTAAACCTAGTCACTTCTGCAAGGAGTGCAAGGAGGAGAAGAAAAAGGACTATGATTCAGATTCTAAAAAAGTCCTCTCAGGATGATGGAGAAGCATTTATCATTGCCTTGGAAACACATGCATCTGAGGATGTATGGCTTATTGACTCTAGTGCATCTTCTCACATGACCTGTCTTCGGGGTTGGTTTTCAAAGTATGAAGAATATGATGGTGGGAAGTGTTATGTCAAAAAATGACTCCCTAGAACTTTTCCCTCTTAAGGTTTAGCTCTCAGGTCCTTTAGAATGCATTATAAGCATATTGCATGTTAATTTTGAATCCCAATGAGAAAACCCCTAAGTGTTATGGAAAATAGGACCTAGGGGGTGATATTTTGATGAGTCTTGACCTAAATTGGGAGGGTGGACTTGGGCGCCAGCGCCCTAGTCCTGCCCCATTTTAGGTCAACACTAAATTTGAATGTCAATTATGTGACCGTTAACTAGGTCCCATGCCAACACCTTAAGTTTGAATTATGAAATTCTTGGTGGGAATGTGTATTGTTGCATATATAAGCAAGTTTAGGTTTTCATTTGTAAACTAGAAGATGATGAGAAGATGATTATGATTGTGAACTTGTGGCAAGCTTTCAAGGTGTTACCCTAAATTCAAATTTAGTGTCATGCAAATTTTAATTTCCTTTTTGGATCCTTAATTCATTTTTCTTAGTCATAAAGTTTGTGTTTCCTTAGTTGCCTTTGTAATATCCTTATAAAGTCGTGGGTTTCTGAGTTTTCATAACCTATGTTGCTAGCTTCTAAAGTTCTCTAACTCCCTGACCTCCCGACTTGGCCTTCCTTTTATTGAGTCACCCCGCTCGCTTTCTAGTCTTTATGTTGTCGGTAAGTCAGGGGTTTTCAAAACCTGACAACCTCTGACTTGTAGTTCTTAAGTTATGGTTTTTGGCGACTCCGTGGCACGAAAGCTTTTCCCATTTTTTAAGGTGTTATATCCTCATTTAATGAAGTGCATAGCACATCCGACGGATGTCTTTTTAGAATTTTTGAAAGGCGTGTAAGATCATAGTGTCATTCTCTTGAGGTGGGAATTTAATGCCACATTAATTAAACACTAAGGCATGTCATGTCTAAATAACAACATGGACCTATTTATCTATGGTGGTGGTATTTTCTCTAGGTCATTCTAGTGTACTACCTTCCACTCTCTACAGTAATTCTTTAAAATCATATTAATTTCTCTTTGTACTTTCACTATGTGGTTTGGGATGAGATTTAAATATCAAGGAGCCCCTCATTTTTTGGGCATTGAGAGCAGCTGGACTGGTTTGAGAGACATCGAGCTTGGGCATATTGACTTAGGAGATTTCTGGACTCGCCTACAACAAATCAATAAATCTCTGTTTGCAGAGTGGTTTGGCACACGTTGGAGGCTTCCCAACTTCTATGTAGAGTACTGATTTGGTGATTGCATGTGTGCAAAGATACGCTCTAGAAACTCAAGAAATCAAAGCTAAAGACATCTCTGTGATGGTGAAAGTTGACTCTGGAGTTATCTCTCGTGCATTAAGGATTTCAGGAAAAGAGAACATATGTCAGTCACAGAGGAATTAAAATTCTACAAGGCAAATGAAGACTAGTGCATGAATTCAATTATGAGGAGTTGGGTGAAGTCTGAGAAGAAAGGTAAGTCCCAATTGCCTTCAAAACTGAAAAGATCTTATTTCAAAGATGAAATTTCTGACATTGTCACTTTATTACATCGTGTGGTTGGGAGTGCAACTAAATATTCTTTTGAATACTAGATGTATCAGTTTATTTTATTGATATGTAGCGAAAATGAATTCAATAATTGGGCTGAGATCATTAGTTATCATTTGAATGAGCAATTGGCTAAATTCTAGCAAACTGCCACTGTTCATATGTGCTCATACTTAGTATACATCTTAGCTAGTCAAGAGGTTGTCTAGGCAGGGTTGAGGCCTCAAGGGTCATTAACACCAGACACACCTATGTATAGCTATTTCCCTTAGCTTACTAGAGATGTTGGGATGAAAGATTATCGCCATATAAATGATTCTTTTCTGATGTTTATTGTGAGGAAACTTGATGGAAATCCAAAACTCAAGATTTCTCTTGAAGTCGCTGCCTTGATTATGGAGTTTGGAAGTTTTTACATATAGTTTGATAGATTTACCTAATTGTGGATATGGGGTTATGAAAAGGCCCCAGCAAAATTGGCTTGCTACGTAAGTGATTATCTTATTTTTCTGGAGATTTGTAGGCAAATGTCTGTCGTAAATGTCAAATATCAAAGCATGAGGAAGAAAGGATATGCTTTCCCATTATCATTGTCCTCTTATACTTGTAAGAACAATGATGTTGTGAAAGGGGTAGAACAGGCCCTTAGTGAATTTAATTTCCATTCTTTGTCTATGAGAGTAAATTTGATTGTAAGAATTATGTACAGCAAAACTTCCATGGGTCCAGCTCATATGAATATCATTCTCATTTGGAAGATTTCTGGGAAGATTGTACTGATGACAGAGAAGTTCAAAGAAGGGATTACATGAGGCTCACGTTGAGTCAGATTTAGGCTTTTGGTCCCCCTTTTCAAATTCTGGACAGTGTCGAGGATAATTCAGAAGTTATTGATGCCGAATATCAAATTTTAGTTTCAAAACCCCTTACTTGAATTAACTAGTCAGAGAAGGAGGTTGTGGATTTAAAATATCATTTTGCTATGGTGTTGAAAAGAATAGAGAATTGGTTTCTAGGGAAATGGCGCGGACATGCAGGCTCTCCTTATGAGCAAAGAGGATCTAAAACCAACAAACAAGGGTCTGCACAAAGTTCTGGTACTCATACAACTCCTGGAAGATAAGAAGAAACTGTTGGCAAGAGACACTATATGGATTCATGATTGTTGTCATTGATGGCAACAAAGTTCATCCCACACATCCGCAGGACATGGTGTGTCTCTACCGGAAGTCAGAGTGAAGAATGTTGTGGTCCGGTAAACAAGAACAGAGCATATGGCAAGGTCTGACAGATAGGTCCGAATCTCTCAGAAGAAGTATCTTGGTAAAGTACGGATTTGGGGAAGTAAAGAGTACTACCTTGAGTGATAGATTCCAAGGTTTTAGCCTCCGGTGATAGATGAGGCAAAGGATATGAATACTTGAGTACCGGGTTCCTGAGTGACAGTGTGAACAAAGGAAGAACTGACTGACAGAACATCAGACTACTTTCCAGATGTGTTACTGATGGTGTTAAAGGTTATGAAGGCATGAATCATGTTTGGCCGACATGATTAATGATTTCTACAAGTATATGCTTGATCCGCATTACTTGATGTGTAAGGATTCAGCCGACAGAACAGAGTTTGTGAGAAGACTGACTGTTCCAGGTGCCGACTAGAAAGATAATGAAATCACTTATGCGGATATATATATAGGATGGATTTAGTTGTGAGAAGTGGTGTTATGATATGTGGCATGCAAATAAAAGCGGAGCAGAGCAGAAGCAGTAAGGAAGGTCCGGTATGTGAAAGGAAAGTAGCATAAGAGAAGAGGAAAGATGAAGTGCAGCAGATCAGTGTACTGAGCCTAACCGGAACTGAACTCTAGCATATGTGGATGCTTCCAATTAGTTTAAGTATTGTATAACATTCTTTTGTAGACAGTGTGTCTCCTTGTAGGCAGTGTGCCTCCTTTGTGAGCAGTGTGCTCGGGCAGTGAGCCCTAATTGGCAAGTGCCATTTTGTATTTCCTTATTCTTCTAACAGAGAATAATCTTTGGGTTAATCACCCCGTGGTTTTCTCCCTTAATAGGGTTTCCACGTCAAAAATACTGTGTCATGTGTTTTTCCCTTTCATGGTAATGTTTGCTTATTTGAATTAATGTTACATTGATTAATAAGAAAGTTCAAAAAGAAGAATTAATTAGGATAACTGATTCACCCCCCCTCTCAGTTATCAACAATTGGTATCAGAGCTAAGTTCCTCCTAACAGAGTCTAACAGCTTGAGGAAGATCTGGGAGTCCAAATGGATGCATATGGTTTAAGGGAGCAACTCAAGACTGCCCTTGAGGATCTTGAACAGTCAAACTCTGAAGTCAATGAATTAAAGGAAAGACTCAAACAGGCTGATGATTTCATGAGAGAACTAAAAGACAAATTAAGTCTCTCTATGAAAAAGAGAAAGGAGCTGCTTCAGCAATTGGCAAGACAAGGTGAAGAAAATAATGCAAATGAAGAACTGACTGAGAAAACCAAGTTATGTGAAAAGTTATCAAAAGAAATCATTATGGTAAGACATGAAATGGAATCAGGAGTTATAAAGTTTACCCAAGAAATTGAAGAGAAAAGAAAAACTGAAGATAATCTAAGACAATCTCTCAAGGAGAAATTAGAAGATTGCCACTAGATGGATAGAATTATCAAACATCTTGAATCTGATCTTGAAGATGCTAAAGATAATGAAGAAAAACTTGAGGATCAAATTGTCTCTCTAAAAAGGGATCTTCAAACAGCAAATGAGTATAAAGAGAAATTCAAGATAAGTTCTACTCAACTTGAAGTTCTTCTTGGAAGTCAAAAGAAGGTAGATGACAAATGTGGTTTGGGATATGAGAAAGGAGAAAGCTCCGGATCCGGTCAGAAGAATTTTGGATCAGAAAATCCAAGGAACAGGCCTAGAAGACCTCCGGTAAGACAGCCCAATGCTCAAAGATATCCATCCTTCAATGGATACTGCCACAGCTGCAATCACTTTGGTCACAAAGCTAATCAGTGCAGAAAGAGAATGAATGAGACTAATTCATCCTTCTTTGGATAGTGTTTTAACTGCAAAAGGTATGGTCACAAGTCTCATGAATGCAAAAATATGCAAATGAATAAATCATTCAATGGTAGATGCTTTGCATGCAATAGAGTAGGTCATATGGCTAATCAATGCAGATCAAGAGGATATTAGTCAAATATGCAAAGAAATGTTGTTTGCCAAATCTGTAATAGGTCCGGTCATAATGCAAAATTCTGTAGAAGCAAGAATCAGGAGAAAAGAGGTCCGATATATCATAATCATAATCAAGATAAGGGTAAACAAAAGGTGAATGCGGATGAAGTTAGGAATGAGATGAACAAGATTTGGGTGAAGAAAAGTTCAGAGAATGTAGAGGTTGGATCCGCACTAGACTCTGGTGCTGATATTCCTTCCAGAAACTAAAAGGTGAGCTCTGGCTCAGGGGGAGACACAAAGAAAACCTTGTTCCCCAGCCAGTTAAGTGGTGCCTGAAATTGGCACATGAGAAGTTGCAGATCAAAGGGTTTCTAGAGAAACATGTAAAGAAGGTCAGGTAAAGATCTAAGAGATCCGCAAGAAAATTTAAAAGGTTTAATTCCTTCAGAATTGGTCTGGTTAAGCAAGTCTTCCGGCAAAACAGGTTTCTCACAAGATTGGCCCGGTATGAATCCAAATTGATACAGCTTGATCTGCGGATACATAAGATGATTAGAAGGACAAGTGGATATGATGATTCATCACTAACATCAATCACAAGGGAATCATAATGATCCGGATGAGTTTCTTCCTCCTTGAACAAGGAAAACCAGGCAAACTAGAATGAATTAGGTTGCACATTTATTACAGGGTGAAAATTAGGGCTTCTTGGAATAAAAGAGTTCATTTGTCTGTCATTTACACACTTGTACACTCACATGCGAAGAAGAAAGAAAAGGAGCTCTGCAAACAACTTCTCCCAAAAGATCAAGGCAACTCTTTATACAGCTCTATACGGATTTCTTCGTGTGCCCTAACCTGCGTAAAAGGTATTTATCATTCTTGATATCTTTCAGTAAGATTGTTTGATGATGGCTACTCCGAATATAGTAAAGATCTCTGATAGACCTCGCCCTACATTTAAGAAACATCCATACAAATCCTTGGAGGTAGACCCCCTAGGTGCATTTTCTAGTGTTCCGCATGGCGTCTTGCACACCAAAGATATTAGGGTTTATATACATGCAAACATTGAAGAGTTTGGGGAATTCAAACTAAGAGACATATACCACAAGCAATTAATAGATGATTCCTTTGAGATCAAACCTCAGTATAAGGGCATCTGGGAAAAGCATTTTGATCAGTTCATTCATTTCCCCTACTTTGAAGAAGATGAATGGGTCCGGTATGTTTTAAGTAGGGTGCATGATAACTTCCTATGGTTGAATAGACCTTGCAAGATCACCAAGGAAGCAATTAGGGCAGTAACTGGTTTACATTCCTCCAGAGGAATTCCTGTCCTCAAATCTGTCAAAAACAACATTGTCACAGAGGCCACCGGATCAAAATTTGATAAGAGGGCAATGACCATTGAAGATATTACTAACCCGGATATCAAGTATGCATCTATGATAATAGGATACAAGATATATCATTCCAGTAGGGAGAATTTAGTATCCAGAATTGCAGTATACACGGCCTATGAGATGCTGAGAAAAAATGCAGAATATGATCTATGTGAACTTCTTTTGAGCCAGTTAATGGAAAACATACAAAAGATCAAAAAGGACAAGAAAAACTCTTTCAAATATGGTGCACTAAGAGTATGTTTATTTTTCTACTTCATGAATGAGTTACCTGGATCAAATGGATGGGTATGGCTGAATGACAAACCGGTAGCAGTTCAGATCAAAGACTATTTGCATGGGCTTGGGGATGCTAAAGCAAGAAATATAGCCATGTGGGGATACTTCAAAAACTTTTAGAACATGATGCAATCAAGAGAAAGGATTCCCTAGTCTCTTGTTGAGAAATACAAGGACACAGTCTGCTTTATGGTAGAGACTGATCAGTGCCTAATGGAGGCAGTAGAACCAAGGACAGTCTGGATCATGCCCATGGGGTATGAAGTTGATGAACAGATTGTGGAGCTGCATATTCAACACATGCTGAGTCAGCCTAAAGATCCAAAGGCAGAAAGGTTTGGAACCTTTGAGGAGCTGAGTGTAAAGATCCATGTGGAACTCAGAGAACCAGAGATGAAAAGGAAGGTGAGAAAAGAAGTAGAACATATTGCACAAGGCCTTGGGATCTCAAAGGAGGCACTTGATGCCAACCAGGAAAAGAGACAAAAAGCTGATGAAGAGAAGAAAGAGGCAGAAAAAGGAAGCAAGAAAAGTGCTCTGGTAGAAACTTCCACCCGGACCAGATCTTCAAAGAGACTAGTACCTGTCCCAGCTAAAAGCTCAAAACCAGAAGTCCAAGCATTTGGCAAAGGAGAGAAAAGGTCAAAGACAAAAGCCACAAGGGCTTATGCAATTCAAAGAGATGAAGAAGAAACTGAATCAGATGAGGGGGTAAAGGAAATAAAGAAGCAGAAGAAGAAAGGATCCGGTCAGCCCTCCACAAGCCAAGACAAGGAAGAAATATCAGAGGAATTTGTTGAAAAGCCCACCCTGTCCCTAGAAAGTGTAATCAAATCAGTCACTGTGGATGGAAACCTTCAACCAATGGCCGAATTCTATGATGATTACAATGAGGCTGACCAAAAGATCCTGCAGGAAGCTACAATCAGGTATCTGAACATTTACAATAAAGCTTTTATTGAAATTATCTCTCTAATTCCTAAGAGTCTAGAGAAGGAGTTGGAAATGAGAAAGACCAATGCCATGGCAAAAGACCTTGAGATCCAGGAACAGATAGATATTCAGCTATATCCTCCAATTGATCCCAAGACAATGAACATGGTATTCAAAGACTGCAAGGATGAATTCAGGAGCAAAGCAAGGATGAATCAGCTTATGCTTGGTGAGACCGACAAGGTAGCCAAGGACACTGAAGAGATTCTCTGAAAAACCTTCAAAAGATTTAATCTTCCTATCATAGAGGACTTGGGTACTGATCCTACAAATGTTGCAGAAGAAACTCCTGAGAAAATGTCAGAAGAGGTGGGCCCCGAACAGACTAACATTTCCCCTCCGGTTTCCCCTATAGTCTCCAGATCTAAAGGAGAAGAAAAATCGCAGGAGAAAGAAGCAGAGGTGAAGGAAAAAGAAGATGACAGTGCTAAGGTTGTAGAAGGAGAGAAGACTTCAGCAGAGAAAACCACAACTGCTAGTGGTGAAGGAGAGAAAACTCCTAAGGACAACTCCAAGACTGCAGAAGAGAAGAAACATCTGTCTCAGGCAAGAGACACTGCACAAACTGTCCAAGAATTCCTGAACAAAGAAACAATGGAGATTGATGAATCGAAGCTTCTACAAGGTCCATTCAATTTTGATTCTCTTTCTCCGGTACAGACAATGAAGATAGCTTCATTTGCAAATGCTAAGGCCAATGAGAAACTCCTAAAGTCTCATATGGAAGACTGTGAGTTGATAGAAGCTGCATCCGGAGTGTTGGAAAAGATCATGCCATCTTTTCAGAAGGATCCCATAGCCTCCTCTTCTGGTAATCTCAAAACCTTATTGAGCGGTGTTAGTACACATTTTGATTCTCTAGAAAAATCAGCTGAAGAAAAGGTCTGGAAGGAGTTTTTGGATAAGAGATTCTCAGAGGTACAAGGATTAATCACTAATGATAGGAGAAATATGAGTATTGGGATAAAGAGCTTAGAAAATGCTCTTAAGGATGGCGGTGAAATATACAAATTTTGTATCTCCTGGTCCAAAGTAACACTGGACATTGAGAAGAAAATAAAAGAACAGAAGGATAAACTATCAAACCTATCAAAGAATTTTGATCCTCTCTCCTCCTCTATAACAAATCAAGAATGTCAGACTATCATAGTCTTGAGTGAAATCAAGAAGTTGGAGAAGGAAAGAAAAAATAGGATAAGCAGGTTGAGTGAGCTCAGGGGGTTAATTGTCCCCAAACTAGAGGCCATGCATGAGGCTATAAAAGAAGCCCAAATTACAGCCCAGACCACTGATCCAACAGATCTAAAAAGGGCAGATGTGTTTGCATTCTTGTTGAGTGGGCATATCTCAATTTTGGACAGGATGAAGCAGAGTTGGGCGACAGAAGTTGTATAGTTGAAGAACACTTTTGCAGACATACTTAAGTATATGTAAGTACAACTTGTATATATATACTTATGCGGCTAAGTATAGTAAAATTTTTGAAAATTTTGGTGTGCGGACCCTATCCTTTGCCATTGATGTCAAAGGGAGAGTGAAGAGCAGTGAAAAATGAGGAATCCAAATAAGGGGGAGCTCCGAAAAATATATATAAAGATAGAGCATCAGCCAAGGGGGAGCCTAGTGTAAACACTTAGTCATTTTTCACTAAGTGTTGCCATCAATGCCAAAGGGGGAGATTGTTGGCAAGAGACACTATATGGATTCATGATTGTTGTCATTGATGGCAACAAAGTTCATCCCACACATCCGCAGGACATGGTGTGTCTCTACCGGAAATCAGAGTGAAGAATGTTGTGGTCCGGTAAACAAGAACAGAGCATATGGCAAGGTCTGACAGACAGGTCTAGATCTCTCAGAAGAAGTATCTTGGTAAAGTACAAATTTGGGGAAGTAAAGAGTACTACCTTGAGTGATAGATTCCAAGGTTTTAGCCTCCGGTGATAGATGAGGCAAAAGATATGAATACTTGAGTACCGGGTTCCTGAGTGACAGTGTGAATAGAGGAAGAACTGACTGACAGAACATCAGACTACTTTCTGGATGTGCTACTGATGGTGTTAAAGGTTATGAAGGCATGAATCATGTTTGGCCAACATGATTAATGATTTCTACAAGTATATGCTTGATCTGCATTACTTGATGTGTAAGGATTCAGCTGACAGAACAGAGTTTGTGAGAAGATTGACTATTCCGGGTGCCGACTAGAAAGATAATGAAATCACTTGTGCGGATATATATAGGATGGATTTAGTTGTGAGAAGTGGTGTTATGATATGTGGTATGCAAATAAAAGCATAGCAGAGCAGAAGTAGTAAGGAAGGTCCGGTATGTGAAAGGAAAGCAGCATAAGAGAAGAGGAAAGATGAAGTGCAGCAGATCAGTGTACTGAGCCTAACTGGAACTAAACTCCAGCATATGTGGATGCTTCCAATCAGTTCAAGTATTGTATAACATTCTTTTGTAGACAGTGTGTCTCCTTGTAGGCAGTGTGCCTCCTTTGTGAGCAGTGTGCTCGGGCAGTGAGCCCAAATTGGCAAGTGCCATTTTGTATTTCCTTATTCTTCTAACAGAGAATAATCTTTGGGTTAATCACCCCATGGTTTTCTCCCTTAATAGGGTTTCCATGTCAAAAATACTGTGTCATGTGTTTTTCCCTTTCATGGTAATGTTTGCTTATTTGAATTAATGTTGCATTGATTAATAAGAAAGTTCAAAAAGAAGAATTAATTAGGATAACTGATTCACCCCCCCCCCCCTCTCAATTATCAACAAAAACACGGTCTAAAACTAGTTCACAGTCTGGAGGAGATGGCAAAAGGCTGGATGAAATTGCAAAATTAAAATCAACTTGTGAACAAGACAGTTTGCCTTTGTGTACTCCAAAGAGGAAGACTAATCAAGAAAAGCTGACACTTGTAGATTTTGATTCTATTTTTCAACAAATTGTTCATGATGGTTCTTTTCCCCCATTATTTGATGTTCCCTCCTCCCCTGTAGATGAAGAAGTTCTTGTATTTGTTCCTTTAGTTAATCAAGATAAAACTGTTTTGGGTAATAAAGATATTGGTATGGTGACATCTTCTCTTGGATGGTTGAAGAAAGCAATTGAAAAGAAAAGAAAGAATGTCCCAACAATGATAGTGGAAGTTGATACAGTTGCCAAGCTGCTACAGATTACCTCGAAGCCCAAAATGGCTAAGAGAATGTCCAAGATGGTGACCGATATTGCTTCTCGTCATCAATTGTTGGAAATTACCGACTTAGTTAAAGATTTGAATGAGAATGAAATAACTAAGGCTGATTATAAGATGTCATATAGACATGGGCCGCTCTACTCTCGAAGGTGATGTTTATCATGTGAATTATTCTATTGGTGCTTTGATTAAGAAAGTAAAAGAGGAGAGAAAAGAAAATTTGAAATTGCAGTCTCAAGTTCTTTCTTTGAGTAACTTTATTCAATCTATTGTGACCCTTGCATCTCATGAAACTTCCAGTTCTAATATCGAAGGTATTGATTCCAATACATTGCAACAAATAAAGAAGAATCTAAATTTTACCAAGGCTATTAATGAATAGATGGAAAAACTCTTCTGTGAAGCTCTATTATTTCTTAGTAGATTTGTGCAATCTTATTCTCAGGTGTTTAATAAGAGAAAAGAATTAGTTGCTAAACTTCATCAAGTAAGGAAAGAACATGGTAGTGTGTATGTGCTTTCAGTCTCAGAATTGATAGCTATGGATTACCTGTTGCTAATCAAGGAGAAACTAGTTAATGATATGAAAGATATAGGTTCAGCTTGGTTTGGTACATTGGAATGGAAATTATCAATGTATGATAATTTTATTGAAGAAATCAATAAGATATTGGGTCAATACCTTGAGATATTACTCGAAATCATAAAGAATTGCAACCACCTAGAGGTAGACATTATAGATGAGTTCAGGGAAAAGCTATTGGATATTAAAGAAATATCTCTTAAATTCAAAGAAGTATTCAATAAAGAGATAGTTGATCCTAAAACTGTCACTAGGGAGTCACTGGGAAAGCTGGGCCACATGCAGGTGTACCTTAATTCATTCAAATCTGGAAGTGATGACATTCATGAAATGTTAGCTGAAGCAGATAAGACGCTAACTAAATGGAGAACAAGACTACAGATCACTACCACACCTGGCAGTAAAAACATTACTTCTGTTGTCACTAGGTATAGGGAATACAGAACGAGGATGAGGATACGAGAAGCTTTGATGGATGAGCAAGATGGCGAAAGTGTTGAAGATCTTAAAGATGGCGAGAGAGCAGTTGCAAGATCACTTTCTTTGTTTTATGCTATTTCTTTAATTTGGCTCGAAAACTTATTCTCAAGACTTATTATTATTATTTTAAAGTGGTTGTCTCCAAGAAACCATTCTCTTGAAAGATAGTTATTATATGTAAACTATATATATGGGTTCTTGGGCACGAAGTAGGGATCTCTTTGGGCAACTTTGTTTTCTCATTAAGACATAAATTTTTGTGGTGTTCTTTGAGTTCAATTACTTTAATATAGAAGATACATATGGTGAAGTTTAGATAGGCATAAACTTTGTGTTGTGGTTGTTTGGATGTTATTCTTCTTATGTTGGATATATTGCTAGTGGTTATTCTTCTATCTATATTGAAGTGTTGGATATCTGTTTCATTTCATTGCTATGAGATGTTTATCTTTTGATGAATATTTTATGGTGGTGACTATATTATATTTGAGAAATTCTTTATTGTTTCATTGAGGTGGTTGTTCGAAGTCTTTGAACTTCTTATATAGATTTCACTTATTGTTTAAGTATATGATTGCCTTTCTAAGATTTCTGGTTAAAAGTATTACCTTTCATGCTTTCTAGTTAAAAGCAACACAAATTTAGATTCATTGCATATTATTCGAAGGTAGCTGTGTCTTGTAAAAGAAGCAGAGATACAATTATAAAGTATCATTGTAATTGGTTCGACTGTTGATACATTTGTCACCTCCTCAGTGAGAGAATATATGTTGGAAACATGGTTGCTGTTGCCTATTAATGCCGATACAACCACCAGAGTTAATGAATCTACAAGAGGCGGTTAAGCCATGTCACGAATCCCACGAGATATGCTAGCTCACTGCCAACAATCCCCCCAGCGTCACTCATAGGGAAGATTCAAACCTGAAACCTTTGGCTCTGATACCAATTGTTGGAAACATGATTTTCATTGCCTATTAATGCTCGATACAACCACCAGAGTTAATGAATCCATGGGAGGTGGTTAAGCCATGTCACGAATCCCACGAGAGATGCTGGCTCACTACCAACAATATAGAGTTAGGTGGCAAATCTATAAACCAACACAAGGTATTCATTGTTGTAGAGCAGAGCATTGTTATTGTGTTTGTGATTGCAAATTTAGCTTCATCTTCTCATGTGCATGGAGGATTTTCATATTTGTGAGAGCTACACCTCTGAGGTGACATTTGTTTATGTTTGAATCATTTATCATTTGGTTTTTACCTCTATCCCGCAAGGATACGTACTTGTATCTAACAACGGTGTTTGAAAGACTTGAATGTCTCTCCAGGGCTTGACCGAGGCAAGCCACTAAACACCACAATCCCCAACCACACTCCTTTGTGATTGCAGGTTATAGGTACTAGATTTCATAGAGTGGAGTTGTAGAGGAAGGTTGCAGAAGATAAAGATTTAGGATCTGATACAAAGAGATAGATTTGAGCATTTCAGAACATGGGCACCTAGGGCAATGTGCTCTAGCGTTTCAGGGACTGGAATCTTAGTGGCAGTGATATTCTACATCTGAAGAAGCCCCAACATCCTAAAAATTAACCTGTCTTGGTATTGGGCGCCTACAGTGTCCTCTGCATATCTCATGACGGAAACAGA
This sequence comes from Cunninghamia lanceolata, assembly GCA_027924645.1. NCBI lineage: Eukaryota > Viridiplantae > Streptophyta > Pinopsida > Cupressales > Cupressaceae > Cunninghamia > Cunninghamia lanceolata. Next base: position 4,262,172 of record BSBN01000771.1, read on the forward strand.
TGGAACAATGATTATTAGTGTCGGAAGGAGTTCTGCATTCCTGAAGATCAGCCTGCCTTGGACTTGGGTACCTAGGGCAGTGTCCCTGAATATTCTAAATCTCAAACTTTGAAAAATGGTCAGTAACTAAACTCTGTCTCCTATCTCAGTCTGCAAGCATTTGTTTGAATTTATAAGTTTAATCATTGTTTTGCATAATTAGGGTTTCTTACATACTGGAGGATTAAATTAATATATTGATTAGCAATTTTTGAGTTTCCACATCATTCCAAGTGATAGCCCAACCTGTAGGTGAATCCTCTTGCACAAATTGAGGTTCAACTTGGTTGATATGTCCTTGAATGTTTGTTGTGAAAGGAGGATCTAAACCTACCAACACCAAATCATCAAACTATCTTTTTTTCCTACAAAACATTTTTCCGAACCCATTTTTTTGAATTTTTGCATCTTACTGAGTGTTGTGTTGTATATTTGCATTCATTCATCTTATTGCATTTGAAAAATTACAAAAAAATGAAAATTTTGAAAAAATTGGCAATTTAGGCTTGCATTTTGAAATAATTTGAATTAATTTGCATTTAATTTTATTTAATTTCTATTATTTTCATTAGATCTGATTTAAATTACAGAAATTCATCATTAATTATTCATTTTCATTGCATTTTCATGCTTAATTTGTTAAAAATTGCTTGAAATTGTGCATTTTTCATATAACCTAGTTTTTGTATTAGGTAGCGTTTGTGGTTAAAATCTTGTTTCAGATTTTACTATTATTTTAAACACTCAGTTAGGACTGATTTCTAACTATAGTGTTTCACCTTAGTGCATTTTGGCATTTACATCTCACATCTAGGGTTTAAAATCTTGCATTTTTCACTAGATTTGGACTTATTTTGCATATAGGTTTGCACTATAGGTGTGTTGTGAAGGATATTGCTGCATTATTAGACTGATATTAGGCATATTATTCACTGCCCCTCTTCAATTTCCTCACAAAACTTCTTCTTTTAATCATTTGCATTGAAAAAAGTTGAAAAATCAAGCATTTTAGGTCATATGAATCATACATACTTTTTTTACTTGTTTCTTGCATAAGTGTTGAAAATATTTAAACTCTAATTTGGCATTCACTTGAAAACATATACATGGCTTCTCAATACAACAATAATACTAGGTTTTCTCCTAGGCCTTATTTGAAAATAAGAGCCCCTAAACTTGAAATAACATTTACACCTCATGATAAGGCAATGGTAGATACTGAAGGGCCTCATTACATTACAGTGAACATAATGGAAAGACGTGCATGAAACACTTATAGACCCTAATTGCATGACTAATGTGGTTACAAAAGAGTTCCTTCTTAAACATGATTTGGTAGAAGATTCTTATGAACCATCGGATTTGAGGATTAAAACACATAATGGAGTTTTGATGAATACTTTAGGAAGATAACCTTATTGGTCTTGGTATATGATAAAGTTGTTGATCAATTATTTGATGTTATCCCTTTATCCGACCTCTTCTATGTAAAACTAGGACATCCATGGCTTAAGGCTATGAATGTCGTCCCTTCCACTATTCACAAATGCATAAAATTCCCTTTGCATGGAGAAATACGTACTATCCGTCGTAATTCATATCAACCTTTAGCTAAGGACAAGAACTTCACTCTTGATTACTTTTGGCTGCAACCTAATAGAGACCTTGAGCCACGAAGAGACCAATATTTCTTAGAATATAGACGATACAAAGCAAAACAACTAGCTAGAGTGGCTAGGCCTCCTTTACAAACAATAAGAGAAGAACAACCCACATTCAAAGAACTTCTTAGAGAAAAAGGAAAAGGACAAAATGGAATAAGAATAAAACAAAAATTTTACGACTGTGATGAAATAATTGGTATGATAAAGTGGATAAGGAAAAGTTTGATAACTCACCCCATCCATGAAGAAATGGTATTTATGTTGAGGTTCCTCCTCTATCATCCTTATAAGGATCAAGAGGTATTCATCATCAAAAAAACATTTCATCAAGACAAATGAGATTTGAACATGGTGCTTCCTCCTCTAATATGCAAAAACCTATGGAAAAACATAACACTACCTTTGAAGAGATAAACAGTACTACAAGAAGGAAAAGACAAGCAAGAGAAAGGAGGAAGAGAAGACAAGCTTTTGCCCAACAAAATGCATCTCAACAAGAAAACATCCCACCTAACATAAAAAAAACAACAAAGAGCTTAATGAAGATGAACTTAAAAATAATGATAAGAGTTGGGAACTTGTCCCTTATGTCCCACTTTCCTCTAACATTTAGGAGTGGGAAGATGATGATTTGCTCATCGACAACCATTAGTTCAGTTGTCTCTACAAGTAAGTATTTCTAACCTTGGGTGTCGCCTATGTCATAGCATCATTTTCTTGTTTATCTGGCCTCCCCCTTCCGTGTTGTGCTCCCCCCGTAATGTGTTATGTGTTGTTTAGGCCTCCTAGGATGACCCTTGATACTTTTGTAAGGTCAAGGATACTGGGAGACCACTTTTGTTGTGACCCTTCTTCTATTTGTATCATCATTCTTTTATCTTGATTTCCCTCTATTTTCATTGTTGTGTGTTGTGTCTTAGGGGCATAACATTGCAGTTGGTGACTTGGGGGCACCCTCCTACGTGATTGTTCCTAAGGCACTTGTTCTCCTCTCTTGATTTATTGTTTACCTTCTTCTAGTGGTTCTATCTAGCCAGCATATAACAAAAAACAAATAAGACTGATAAGGACCAAGTGTCCCTTCAGCGAGTAAGCAAAAATGGACCTAGTCCATACATGACGATGGTGATGATATATATATATATCATCTGACTCTTGGCTAGTAGAATCACTCCGTGTGATATTTTGATGATGTCTTATATTTGATAACAAACCATAATAATGTTGTTGCTCCGTGCACTTTGTCTATCTTGGATCTCGCCCTGCTTACATTCAGTTATGAGATCTCTACAATATAGCCCCATGGTTATACTTAGTTTCTGAATCCGTAGTGTAACCTTGGCTCTTGATGTGATTATTTTCATGCATTGCTTTTTGATCATGTGATGTGTTTATTATCATATGGAAATATTTCTAACCTCTTTTCTTGCAGGAAATTATGTCTTTGTGGGAACATTCGACGATCGTAAAGTACATGTCACCTTTGGGGGCATGGGCTTTGCAAGAGCTCTTGTTCCCTTGTGTATTTTCTTCCTACCTTAATGTGCTTGATATCGGTACATGATATCAACCACCTTAAGGTGGGGGCATATAAAGGTAAGTTGTCTAATGATTTTGATATTATTGAAGTGTGTTTGCAAAACTTTGATCTATTGTGTATACCTCCTTTTCACTATAAGGCATCTCCATGACACATGTGGGGTTGTATACTTTGAGCACATGCTTCCTTTTCACTGTAAGGCATCTCCATGACGTGGGTGGGGTTGCATTTTAAGCCCTTCTACAGAAGGCGAGATGGTGTATCTCCAGACCAGAGTGAGTACACATCCTTTTATTTCAAAAGTCCTCCAAGTAGGCAAGGTTGGTGTATCCTCCCTTAAGCGTATCTTTGGCGATTGTTGTGGCATAAGCCCAACCATCAAGTGTGCTTATAATGTGCCTGAGATGGTAGAAAACCTAGCAATAGGTTTCTTCCATCACTTGTTTACTGTGTTTAAGACATATAGTATGTCTTTGGCATGCTATACGGTGCTCGTGTATTTTGTCTATCTTCTATGTATTTTTCCCAATGTTTGTAGTCTAAAGACTAGTGGTGATGAGTCCCTCCTACACTTGGGTTTTGTATGGTGTGTTTGTTCCCAAGCATAGTCTAAAGACTGGTGGTAATGAGTCCCTCCTATGCTTTGGGATTTGTATGGCATGTTTGTTCTCAAGTACAGTCTAAAGACTGGTGGCGATGAGTCCCTCCTAGACTCTGAGATTTGTATTACATGTCTATTGCCCCATATGTAGTTTCTACATTTTGGGTTGTGTGTTTACTTGCCTTATACTTGCATTTGCATTCATATATGAGAAAATGAAAAAGAAATAATCGCTGCAAATTCACTATATTCATTGTGTTTTACATGTCTTCAATGTTGTCCTCTCCATGTCTTATGTGACTGTTACTATCTTCTCCGTGTTTTGTGAGCCTATTTCTATCTTCAATGTGTTTGGCGTGTCTGCGACGTGTTTTCTCTAATGTCTACCTAAGACTGGGGGCTAGAAATAGTTCCTCAATCTTCGTGTATGCATTAGCTCTAAGTGCCTGGTGTGTTTGATGTGTTTGTTGACTGTACTTTAATGTATGTATGGGCCTTGCATTCATGCATACATTAAAGTGGAGGCTAAATGTTATGTCAGAAAATGTCTCCATGGGACTTTTCCCTCTTAAGGTTTAGCTCCCAGGTCCTTTAGAATGCATTGTAAGCATATTGTATGTTAATTTTGAATCCCGATGAGAAAACCCCTAAGTGTTATGGAAAATAGGACCTAGGGGGTGCTATTTTGATGAGTCCTAACCTAAACTGGGAGGGTGGACTTGGGCGCCAGTGCCCTAGTCCTACCCCATTTTAGGTCAACGCTAAATTTGAATGTCGGTTATGTGACAGTTAATTAGGTCCCATGCCAACACCTTAAGTTTGAATTATGAAATTCTTGGCGGCAATGTGTGTTGTTGCATATATAAGCATGTTTAGGTTTTCATTTGTAAACTAGAAGATGATTATGATGTGAACTTGTGGCAAGCTTTCAAGGCATTCATTATTGTAGAGCAGAGCATTGTTAATGTGTTTGTGATTACATATTTAGCTTCATCTTCTCATGTGCATGAAGGATCTTCATCTATGTGAGAGGTACACCTCTGAGGTGACATTTGTTTATGTTTGAATCATTTATCATAGTTTTTGCCTCTATCCCGCAGGGATATGCACTCTTATCTAACAACAGTGTTCAAAAGACTTGAATGTCTCTTTGTGGCTTGATCGAGGCAAGTCTCTAAACACCACAACCCCCAACCACACTCTTTTGTGATTACAGGTTACAGGTACCAGATTTCATGGAGTGGAGTTACAGAGGAAGGTTGCAGAAGATAAAGATTCAGGATCTGGCAAAAAGAGATAGATTTGAGCATTTTAGGACATGGGCACCTAGGGCAATGTTCTCTAGAGTTTCAGAGATTGGAATCTTAGTGGCAGTGATATTCTACATCTGAAGAAGCCCCAACATCCCAAAAATCAACCTGCCTTGGACCTAGACACCTAGGGCAGTGTCCTCTGCATATCCCATGACAGAAATAGACAGAACAATGATTATTAGTGCAGGAAGGAGCTCTGCATTCTTGAAGATCAGCCTGCCTTGGACTTGGGCATCTAGGGTAGTGCCTCGAATATTCCAAATCTTGAACTTTGAAAAATGGTCAGTAACTAAACTCTGTCTCCTATCTCAGTCTGTAAGCATTTGTCTGAATTTATTAGTTTGATCACTATTTTGCATAATTAGGGTTTCTTACATACTTGAGGATTAAATTGATATATTGATTAGCAATTTCTGAGTTTCCACGTCGTTCTAAATGACAACCCAACCTATAGGTGAATCCTCTTGCACAAATTGAGGTTCAACTTGGTTGATATGTCCTTGAATATTTGTTGTGAAAGGAGGATCTAAACCTATCAACACCAAATCATCAAACCCTCTTTTTTTCCTACAAAATAGAAAGGTATACTTGGGTGATGAATCTCAATTGAAGATTGTTGGTTGTACAAGAGTCTTGATTCGATTCCCTAATAGATGAGTGAAGGGGATAAATGGTGTTGTGCATATCCCCGGTTTGGCATGAAACCTATTAGTTGTAAGTTGAATGATGTGGGTGTGCAGGTTGTTTTCTCAAATGGAGATGCAAGATGACTAGAGGAGCTATGGTGCTAGCTAAGGGTGTTCGAATTGGCACTCTATTTAAATTTGATGCATGCACAATATAGTGCAATAGTGCCTTTATTTAAAAGAAGAGAACTTTAGAGTCTTCGTCCTCACCATTGGAACCAATAGCAAAGAGAATTGTTGCATCTACTTCCGATGGTCATGCTTTTTGGGTACCTAAGGGTGCTCATTTTATGGAGATGAAACTTCTAGCTAAGAAGACAATGTTATGGCACCAAAGGCTTGGTCACATTGGTGAAAAGGGTTTGAGGACCCTAAAAAATAAAAACCTCATTGAGGGTATGAATGATTGTAATCTTGAGTTTGATTTTTGTAAACATTGCATCTATGGTAAACAAAACTATGTTCCTTTTAATTCTAGTTCTCACAAATCTTCTGAGGTGTTGGACTTGATTCATTTTGATGTGTTTGGTCTAGTTAATGTTCCTTCGATTTCAAAATATATTTACAATGTTTCATTCATTGATGATTACAGTAGAAGGACATGGGTGTATTTCCTTAGAAGAAAATCTGAAGTCTTTAGTAGATTCAAAGAGTTCAAAGCTCTTGTAGAGAATCAAAAGGATAAAAAGATTAAGTCTTTGAGGACTGATAACAGTGGTGAGTTTTGTTCAGTAGATTTTGATAAGTTCTATAAAAAAACATGTGATTGAGAGGCACAAGACAACTCCATATACCCCTCAGCAGAATGTAGTTTCAGAGAGGATGAACAAAATATTGATGTAGAGGTCAAGGAGTATGCTAAGTGGAGCTAGCCTTGAACAAAAGTTTAGGGTTGAAGTTGTTGCTATTTCTTGTTACCTAGTTAACATATCTCCTACATCGATGCTTGTTGATAAGACACCTATGGAGGTGTGGTCTGGTAAAAAGCCTTCATTGAGACACATTCGAGTATTTGGTTGTGAGGCATATGCACGTGCCTAAGGAGAAGAGGTCTAAGTTGGAAAACAAGGCTATGAAGTGTATCTTCATCGGTTATGTTATTAGTGTGAAAGGGTACAAGCTTTGGGATCCAGTGGATGAGAGAGTTCTATATAGTATAAGTGTGATCTTTAGAGAGCTCTATATTTCTTCTGTTGTTCTACAACTAGAGAAAGAAGAGAAAGAGGATGTGGTTCAACATCCTTCCACCCCTGAGAAAGTTGAACCAAAGACATCTGTTGGAACTGATAATGAGGAGAGCTCTAAAATCTCTAAAAGTTTAGAAGAAGATGAACCTCAACCTCAACCTTTGAGGAGGTCCACACAAATAAGGTGGAAACCTGATAGGTTTGGTTATTCATTACATGATTCTAGTTGTATTTTTTCTTTGATTTCTAACACTAATGAGCCTAGGAACGTAAGCGAGGCTATGAGTATGAGTGATTCAGATTCCTAGAAAGAGGCCATGGAAGAAGAGATGGTTTCTTGGAGAAAAACAATACTTGGGATCTAGTGCCCTTACCTGATGGATGTAAAATTGTTGGAATCTACAAATGGGTGTTCAAGAAGAAATTTGGTTCAAATGGTAGTGTTGAGAATTTTAAGGCAAGGTTGGTCGCAAAGGGTTATTCCCAGGTTGAGGGAATAGATAATGGTGAGATTTTCTCTCTCGTTACAAAGATGACATCTATTATCACTTGTTGTAACATACGATTTGGAAGTTGAACAAATGGATGTGTAGACAACTTTCCTTCATGGTGACTTGGAGGAATAAATCTATATGTCACAGCTAGAGTACTACATGGTAAAAGGTAAAGAAAATCTAGTTTGCAAGTTGAAAAAGTCTTTGTATGGTTTGAAGCAATCTCCACGGATGTGGTACCAGAAATTTGATGGCTTTGTGTTGAGTTTGAGATTTTTGAGATCAAAATCAGATCATTGCATTTACTTCAAGATGGATAATGATCGCATTCTCATTATTGCATTATATGTTGATGATATGTTGTTCATTGGGAATGGTAAGAATTTGATTTCTGATTTGAAGTCTCAGTTATCAGCACAGTTTGAGACGAAAGATTTAGGGGTAGTCAAATACATCTTGGGAATGAAAATAAGAAGAGATAGAGCTAATAGAAAATTGTGGTTAGGCCAAAGTAAGTATGTGAACACCGTGTTGGAAAGATTCTGTTGACTTTTTCCCAGACTGGATGCTTATTCCCAGATTTCCCTACAAGGTAGCCATCAGTGATCAACAGGATCTCTGGGCCAGGGGGTCAACAGTGTAGGAGATAGACTCTATATTTTATCTCCTCTTCTTCTTCAGGCTCTGCAAGACCTAGGGGGGTATTCCCTACTCAACATCCATGAGGATATGCATGCAAGGCTGGGATGTTGACAGAAAGCAGATGAGTCCTCCTGTAAGTAGACCAAAACTGAAAGATAAGAGCAAAGGGGCTAGCTTTGGGCCTATTTGCAGTTGTAGACAGAGGACTGAGGTTCCTAAAACTAACTCTAATGTCCTAATGTTGGTTTTAGATTTTGATTTGGATTTTAAGTGTGGATGCAAAGCTGGATATGGTTATAACACAAAACAAAGCATGATTGGTGCCTATCCAGGGCCTGGAGTCAGTAGACATACACCTGTGAATGATCAACATGAACAGCTAAAACTGGATTTCAAGGGGATATATGTGATACCTGCCTTACAGGTATCTCCCAATACAGAGTGTTAGGTTATCTCTACTTATGGTATCCCTACTGCAGTATACCCTTCCCAATGTTTAACCTGAAAACAGTTTAATCTACCCCTTGAGTAGAAGTTAAAAGATCAGACAGTCAACATAGGAATTCTATGCTCTAGAATCTAAACATTACCAAACATTCAGATTCAGAAGAAGAATACATGCAATACTGGAGACAGAATTAACACAACACATGCTAAGATAGCATTTCTCATATAATATCAATCATGAAATCAGTGGGTTCATGCCAAAAACATACAACAAGAGATACATAAACTCACAGGTAAGCTGTACAGAGCAACCAGATCAGCTTGTTATGCATTACAGAGCCAAAATCTTCAACTTTCAACAACCTTGAAATGAGCAACACCACCTGCTTATAACAGCCAGGTAGGTGCTCAGCAATTAATTACAATGTTGACCAAAAATCCCGCCAGATACACAGTACCAGGAAGATGGTGCTCAAACACAACCGGATTGGCGCCCAAACTTGAATGCAGCAGGTAGGGGAGGAGACAGGAAGATATCTCGGGCCCTGCGCCACTGTCCGCTAATGTACATCTTCAATCGGGTACAGGATCCATCCACGCCATCGCCCATACCTCTGCAACAATCGCCATTAATGGCGCACCAACCCGCGGCCTTGGGAAGAACATCTAACAGTCTATCGCAAGCATTTCCCGCCGAGATTCATCATCATGATATTTGAAAATGCAGGATATCAATTATCCCACATGCACCCCGCGATGACCTCAATAACACTTTATATACTAGGTCATGAGCATATATCATGTCGGTGCTTTTGCTCCTGACGACACTAGTATAAGACCTCATCATCATCATCCTCCAGCAGCATGATATCCTGTTGTTCGAAATATCACCCTGACGTCATCATGATATTTGAAATATAACCTTCATGATAATCGGCACAACCTGATCCATCGGAGGAACATCCTCCTGCTGAGCTTATAACAAAAGTCTGGCCGATGAACATCCTGATGACGTCATCATCATATCCTGCTGACGTCATCATCATATCTGCCTACTGCGCACCTCCTCACATCCGGATGACGTCATCATCATGTTTGCAAATATCAGGGGATCATCATAAGATGATCAGTGTTAGAAATATGACCCCCCCCGGACCTTGATGACGTCATCATCATATTAACATCATCATGATATTCAGAAGACAACCGGATATTTGGAAATATCCTCCTGATGCACAAATATCAGGTTGCACTGTAGCTCCACTATAAGATCGGGGCGATAACTGAATATGATGATGATGCTGCTTGAAAAGATCACCCCCAGTAGATAATGCGCGAAGCCAGCAGGCGGATATCTCCTTGATATCAGCATCATCATGATGCTGGAACAAACATATATCCGGGTGATATGAAAATATCACCCCCTCCTTCAGAAAAATCATGATGCAGATAGGCAGAGAAATAGATATCACCCTGATATAAGGATGACGTCAGCATCATCAGGATGACAAAACAACGAACAAGAAGTGATACAACATCATCAGGATGATATTGACTAAGATCATCCTGACGTTCAAAATATGATGACCCTAGTGAATATCGGGTCGCACTTAGAACTCTTCAACAACATCATCAGGATGATCATAACCAAGATCACCCGATGATAAAAATATCACCCCGGTGAAATATCATGAAGGCAGAAAACATGATGACCTCCGCAAGCAGCAGGATGATAACTGGAAATATCATGATGATGACGACGACCCTTAAGAAAAAACAAGTCAGGTCGAACAACTTAGAGAATAACCCCTTCAGGATAACGGGGCAACATCATCATCATGTTTGGGCAAGGTGATATTCGGAAGATCACCGGATACTTGAAAAATCTCCTTCGCAAGCAGATCAGGGTGCACTGTAGCTCATCAGTATCATCAGGATAATAACCAAACAATCACCCGATAGTTGAAATATGATGATGACGATGAGAAACCAGTCGACGAAGAACATGATGATGCAGACCATCATCGAAGACAAGATGATGATGATGACCTCCTCCTCAGGAAAATATGATGCTGCAGCTGAAAAATGCTGAGGAGGTCCAACACTTAGAAAAAATGGGCAAGAAGATTAAAGGCTTCAAATGAAGAAACCTCCTGATCATGACAAATCAACCCCAGGTCAAAATGAGTGCTAACAGTGGCTCCGAATGGGGACGTGCAGGTGAAAACCTGCAGTGAGAACCAGATCTCCGGGCAGACCAGACAAAAAGCCAAAAAACACGAGCTGTACAAGGCATTTACACTACATACATATTTTTACAAATGTGCACAGCAACCAGTCATTTATGCAAAATAGAATTTAAGGAATTGGCCATGCACAGGCAATTCCAGAATTTCACCATCTAGGGCCTGGAGGAAATAAGAATCCTCCCCATGAGTATTGCAAACCTGATATGGGCCCATCCATAAGGGTTGAAACCTACCATGTTTACCCTTTTCCTGATCTTTAGCATTCCAAATGAGCACCAGATCATTGACTTGAAACTTCCTTTTTGTAGTTCTCCTGTCAAACTGATATTTCATATCTTGTTGTCTTTTGAGATTGATCTGGTGGGCTCTCCTTCTGTCTTCATCCAATGCAACCAGCTGATTCACTCTTTCTGTCATGGGATCTTCAATCTCCTCATCATTTTCCTGAATGAATCTGTAAACTGGTAGGAGATTGTTTATGGGCAGTCTAGCTGATGCACCATATACCAGCTCAAAAGGTGACTTCCCAATAGCCCTTTTCACTGTCACTCTGTCAGCCCATACTGCTAAGTTCAACTTTGAGTCCCAAGCTCTCTTGTTCCTATCCAGTATCCTCTTGATAATCTTCATGATGCTTTTATTGCTTGATTCTGCTTGACCATTTCCTTGTGGGTGATATGGTGATGTATATGATAGATTTATCCCATACCTGTTGCAAAAGTCAACAAATTCACCTGATCTGAAGCACATAGCATTATCAGTGATAATCTTAAATGGTACTCCAAACCTGATGATGATGTTCTCTAGTATGAAATCTGTCACCACCTTACTTGTAGCTCTCTTAGTTGGAATGGCCTCAATCCATTTGGTAAAGTAGTCAGTTGCCACCAAAATCCAACTGTGTCCCCCACTTGATTTGTCTGCAATTTCCCCTATGAAGTCAATTCCCCATTGCTGGAATGGAGCATCCACAGGTACAGCTCTGAGGGGTAAAGCACCATCATATTTCAGCTTTCCTGAGAATCTCTGGCAAGGGTCACACTTCCTTACTAACTTTTGTGCATCTGAAAAGAGAGTGGGCCACCAATATCCTGCCCTGAGAATTTTATGAGCTGTTGTTTGGGCAGTATAATGTCCACCACACAATCCTTTATGCATATCAATCAAAATATTGTTAGCCATATCCTCACCCACACATCTCAGCAGCACACCATCAGGGTTTTTCCAGTACAGCTCACCTTGAACAATAACATACCTGATTGCATGTAGCTTTAGAGTCCTCTTTTGACAGTCACTGAAATGGGAAGGACAATTCAGATTTTGCAAGTAATAGACAATATCCTTGTACCATTCAGATCCTGATACATTCACATTCTCATCTTGGACTGCATTAACTTGGCATGCTTCCAAGTTGGACTGTGCCATCATCTTGGCTAATCCTTGTCCTCTTATCAACTTAGTAACTTGTACGTCTATGTTGAACTCCTGCAGTTTGTTTATCCATCTACACCTTCTTCCAGTCACCTCCTGCTGAGTGAATATGTCTTTGACTGCTGCATGAGGTACATATGCAATTATATATGACCCTACCAAGTATGGTCTGAAACTTTTGATGGCTCTAACTAGTGCATATGCCTGTTTTTCCATAATGTCATACTTCAACTCAGAGGCCTGCAGGGACATACTGAAGAAGGCGATGGGCTGTTCAAAACCATCTTCATTTTTCTGTAACAAACATGCAGCAACAGTATGAAAGGAAGCAAATGAAAACACTTGGAATGGCCTAGAAAAATCAGGAGATTTAAGAACAGGGGCCATCTTAATTGCCTCTTTGATATTCTGAAATGATTCTATTGCTTCCCTTTCCCAGTTGATAGTTGCATCCTTCTTCATCATCTTGGAAATGTTCCTTGTAGTTTCTGCAAAGTTGGGAACAAATCTTCTAACAAAGTTTATCTGTCCAAAGAAGGACTGAACTCCTTTCACAGTTTTTGGCATTTGAATCCTGTCAATAGCTGCCACTCTCTCTGGATCTATCCTGACTCCATCTTTGGAAACAATGTGTCCCAGAAGTTTTCCTTCAACTACTCCAAAGGCACACTTCTTTGGGTTTAAAGAAATACCATATTCTAGTGCTCTTATGAAAATCTGTTCCAGATGCAAACAATGTTGTTCTTCTTTCTTTGAGTAGGCAGTCAAGTCATCCTGATATACAGCCAGGATTGAATCAATCAGCCCTGCAAAAGCAACATCCATTGCTCTTTGAAATGTAGCACCTGCATTTGTTAGTCCAAATGGCATTCTAACATACACATATGTTCCCCATGGAGTGGTAAAGGCAGTCTTATACTGTTCTGATTCCTTTACCTTTACCTGATTATATCCTGAAAATCCATCCATCATGGATAGGAGTTCACAACCAGTCACTCTCTGCAACATAGCTTCCATATTAGGCAGTGGATAGTTATCCTTCAAAGAGGATACATTCAAGTTCCTGAAATCAACACAAAGCCTAATATCACCATTCTTTTTCCTGACTGGGACAAGGTTTGACACCCAAGTTGAATGTCTGATTGGCACAATTATTCCAGCTTCCCTGAGCCTTTTGAGTTCTTCTTGCATTTTGGGAGCTAAGGTAGGATTAATAGGTCTTTGCCTTTGTCTAAATGGCTTAGCTTCAGGCTTCAGTGGGATCTCATGCTGGAATAAGTCCTCCCTATAGGCTTTTAGGTCCTCATATGACCAAGCAAAAACATGTTTATATCTTCTCAGTAATGCAATCAGCATACTTCTTATGTGTGGTTTGAGCTGCTTACCAATATATACCTTCTGAGGGGCCTGAGATGTCCCCAAATTTGTTTCTTCTAAATCCTCCTTATTTGTGGGGGATGTCCTTGTGACCATTTTGTCTCTACTGTCAAAGGCTCTTTCCAAAGCTACTAGCCCTCTAGGGATCTTGTTAGTCTTCAACTGAATGATCTCTTTTCCCACAAGAGTCTCTTTTCCATCTACAGTCTCTACAAAAGCTTGGAAATCAATCTGTTGATTCTCATACTCATCTATGCAGTGCAAAAATTTCAGCAAATCCCTATCATCATTAAAAACTTGCCAACTGCATATATTTTCTGGTATGGCAGGCCTAATTTTAATTTCTACATTTGTGACACCTGACAGAGTGATGTCATCTGGCCTTATTGCAACATTGGCTAAGAAATCAGCCATAACATTTTTTGACCTTTCTACCCAGCCAATTGAAAATGCATCAAATAATTCAATAGTATCCCAAACAGCATGCTTGTATTGTTTCAACCTTTTATTTTTTGCAGCATACTTATTTCTGATTTGGGACACAATCAGCTCAGAATCCCCAAATACTCTTAACATCTTAATCCCATATTTGAGAGCAATATTTAGGCCTAAGAGTAAAGCCTCATATTCTGCAATATTGTTTGTGCAATCAAACCTCAGCAAGAAAGAGAATTTGAGGAGCTTACCAGTTGGAGACAGGAAAACAACTCCAGCTCCAGTGCCTTCTTTTGCACAAGCTCCATCAAAAAACATGGTCCATAAGCCTTGCTGATCCAGCTCTTCAATGCAGGCATTTTTCTTTTTATCTTCTGCATCATCTGAGACAACCTTGAAGTTATCACAGTCAGTGTCTACAAAGCATACCTGTTCATTTGCTTCTTGGTCTTCCACTGTCTCTGATGATCTTTGCTCTCTAATTAGCTTGACATCCCTGCCATTCATTGGAATCATGGCATATGACAGGTCCAGCTGCATACTTCCACCAATTAGTGCTGCCCATCTTCTTGACAGCAACATACCATACTGTGGCTTGATGTCAACCACTGTTATATTCATTTTGTATCTTTTTTCAGGAAATGCTGCCAGTTTGAAATCTACATCCTTCATGATTCCAATAACTGGTACCTCTCTGGCATCCATAGCATAACACTTTCCACATGCCTTGTCAATCTTTAATCCAGTTTGTTGCATGATAGCCAAAGGCATGACATTTGTAGATGCTCCAGAGTTAAGCATACAATTTCTAATTATTTTACCATTTATAACCAGGGAAACATAAAATGGTTCCACCTGTGAAGGACACTTTGTCATGGTCATTCCTAAATAGACTTCAGGAGTCTCATCTTCTTCATTACACATGACATGTTTCTCACCCTGGGTCTGATCATTTTGTTTAGCTTGAAAAGGTACCCCTGAGATTAGGGATATTGTCCTATTCTTGATCTCTTCCACTTTCATGAGTTCCATAAGTGGAACAGAGACCTTTACCTGAGAGAGGATCTGGGCTATATCAAATGGAGCACAGTTTTGTACAACAGTTGTGGCTTGCTCCACAATCTTGCTTTTATCCTGAGCTAATTTAGTTTTCATTTTCATAGTTCTCTGATCATCATTCTTGTCTTGGGAGCCTCTACTTTGATCTTCAGCCTGAGGGATTTTGTTTTCAGGTCCTTGAAATTCATGACCTGTTCTGTATCTAAAGTTCTGCTTATTATTTACCCACTGCCTTTTTTGTGGTTCAGTTCCTTTATGACCATGCACCAGCTGACCTGTAGAAATATCTTCTGGCTGATGTGGGCTGCCAACTTGATTCCTACCTCTGAGATTGTAGTTGCTTTTGACTTGAGCAACTGCTGCAGCTGTGAAGGCTCTGATTTCCTCATCAGAAGGTCGTTGTAAATTGCTCAGAAAATTATGTGAGTTCTGAGCATACACATAATTATCTTCATCATCTTCATCATATGGGGACTGTTGGCAGGCCTGAATTTGATGATCTGTCTTCTCATCAGCATCATAAAGAGTATATCCATTGCCTATGGACATCATATTAACATCATCATCCTGCACATGATGTGGCTCATTGCATTCATTACAAGATGTAGCATTATCATACAAGGATTGAGCAATCATGCACTGTGACTGTGAATGTGGCATCTGACAAATTATACACCACGGAGCATCATCAGCAATATTTATAGTTTTCTTTAGGGGATCAGGAGTTTCCTTGACATGTTGAGCCCTCTAATTTGTGTTGTTTCGTGGAAATACAGGCTTACCATCATGCCAGTTGGTGTTATAAGGCATATCATGTAACGATGGCCTCTTTTCCTGCCTTTGATAGACTTGCCTATCAGGACCCATCCCTTTTTCACTTCTAGCTAATCTATAGCTTAGGTCCTTAACAACATTTGCCAGTTTGTCTATCTTATCTTCAGGAGCAGATGTACTACCTTGAGTGTTCTGAGGCTTGTTTGGATTCTGCAGAATTTTTATATCATCCCTTCTATTTGTCTTGCCTGATGCTTTCCTATTGTTTTCAATATTTACTGCAATTCTGAAAGCATCCCTGAGAGTGGCAGGACCTTTATCTCTTAGTCCATATGCAGTCTTTGCATCAAAGGCATTGATATACAAAATTATGCACATTGGTTCATTTGGCCTCATGTGATGTGGCAATTTGTTCAACACTTTAGTAAATCTTGCATTAAAGTCTGCAACCTGCTCATTTGACCCTTTAGTGATACTGGTGAACTCATTTACAAAAAAGCTAGGGTCAGTTTTATCACCATATTGCTCCTTGAATATCCTTTTAAAATCATCCCATGATGAGATACTCCGGTCAGGCAGATTCCTGTACCATTCTCTTGCCTCATCTATTAAGGATTGCATGAATGACTTCATGAAAACATCCTCATGCTCAACCTCAAAATTATCCATGACATTTTGAAAGGCCTTTAGATGATCTTCTCCTGACACTGTGTTGTTTCCTGAAAATTTAGGCACTTGCAGCCTCAGATGCTTATCAATGGGGTTAGGATACCCAGGAATACCATCAAACACCAGCTGCCTGAATCTATCTAGCTGCATGGGCTGTCTGTTTGGCTGATTAACATTAACATTTCTGTTTGCATTTTGGTTTCCTGCATGGTTCAGTGGTATCCTAGCATCATTCACATTTTGTCTGTCATCATGATGCTGATGTTGCATTTCATATCTTTGCTGATGTCTTTGCATATTTGCATTCTTTAGGGTAGGAACTGAATCATTTTGGGCAGTTCTTAAGGCTTGCACTTTCTGCTTCATATCATCTCTGATTTTCATGGCTTGTAGGTATTCTAGTTCTGCTCTTAGACTTCTGATTTCTTCAGCTAGCTGTTCATCCTTAGGTCTGGAGGTAGATGGTCTCATGCCATTCTAGTCATCATCTTCATTATCCCTTAGAGACTCTGCCTCTTCAAACCTTTCACTTGGGTCTAGAAAAGGGCGTTCTTGGAACACCTCTGATCTCATTCTCATGCTACCACCCTGTTGCCTCTCATATGCACCTTGGATATCAGCTTCTGCACTTGAAAAATAAGGCGCATGCTGTCCTGATGGCCTAGGGTTATCTTGTGTATCATCACCTTTTCTGGGGGAGCTCTCATGACTAACTGAGACAGTTCCCTTTCTTCTATACATCATTCTTTTTGTTAATGGTAACTCTTCAAATAAAGGATTTTGTTGGGATCTTCTCCCCTGCATATAATTTTACTTTGACCGGTTGGGAGATTACTTCGGAGTCGCCACCTATTACTAGGAACTGTTTTCTTCTGAAAACCAGGGTTCTTTCACAAGGTTCCCCAGCAGAGTCGCCAATTTCTGTTGGTGACTCGGATGGGTCACAGATATATTACTGGAGATGATTAGATAGTACTTTTACTTCTCATTCCCCAGCGGAGTCGCCAATTTCTGTTGACTTTTTCCCAGACTGGATGCTTATTCCCAGATTTCCCTACAAGGTAGCCATCAGTGATCAACAGGATCTCTGGGCCAGGGGGTCAACAGTGTAGGAGATAGACTCTATATTTTATCTCCTCTTCTTCTTCAGGCTCTACAAGACCTAGGGGGGTATTCCCTACTCAACATCCATGAGGATATGCATGCAAGGCTGGGATGTTGACAGAAAGCAGATGAGTCCTCCTGTAAGTAGACCAAAACTGAAAGATAAGAGCAAAGGGGCTAGCTTTGGGCCTATTTGCAGTTGTAGACAGAGGACTGAGGTTCCTAAAACTAACTCTAATGTCCTAATGTTGGTTTTAGATTTTGATTTGGATTTTAAGTGTGGATGCAAAGCTGGATATGGTTATAACACAAAACAAAGCATGATTGGTGCCTATCCAGGGCCTGGAGTCAGTAGACATACACCTGTGAATGATCAGCATGAACAGCTAAAACTGGATTTCAAGGGGATATATGTGATACCTGCCTTACAGGTATCTCCCAATACAGAGTGTTAGGTTATCTCTACTTATGGTATCCCTACTGCAGTATACCCTTCCCAATGTTTAACCTGAAAACAGTTTAATCTACCCCTTGAGTAGAAGTTAAAAGATCAGACAGTCAACATAGGAATTCTATGCTCTAGAATCTAAACATTACCAAACATTCAGATTCAGAAGAAGAATACATGCAATACTGGAGACAGAATTAACACAACACATGCTAAGATAGCATTTCTCATATAATATCAATCATGAAATCAGTGGGTTCATGCCAAAAACATACAACAAGAGATACATAAACTCACAGGTAAGCTATACAGAGCAACCAGATCAGCTTGTTATGCATTACAGAGCCAAAATCTTCAACTTTCAACAACCTTGAAATGAGCAACACCACCTGCTTATAACAGCCAGGTAGGTGCTCAGCAATTAATTACAATGTTGACCAAAAATCCCGCCAGATACACAGTACCAGGAAGATGGCGCTCAAACACAACCGGATTGGCGCCCAAACTTGAATGCAGCAGGTAGGGGAGGAGACAGGAAGATATCTCGAGCCCTGCGCCACTGTCTGCTGATGTACATCTTCAATCGGGTACAGGATCCATCCACGCCATCGCCCATACCTCTGCAACAATCGCCATTAATGGCGCACCAACCCGCGGCCTTGGGAAGAACATCTAACAGTCTATCGCAAGCATTTCCCGCCGAGATTCATCATCATGATATTTGAAAATGCAGGATATCAATTATCCCACATGCACCCCGCGATGACCTCAATAACACTTTATATACTAGGTCATGAGCATATATCATGTCGGTGCTTTTGCTCCTGACGACACTAGTATAAGACCTCATCATCATCATCCTCCAGCAGCATGATATCCTGTTGTTCGAAATATCACCCTGACGTCATCATGATATTTGAAATATAACCTTCATGATAATCGGCACAACCTGATCCATCGGAGGAACATCCTCCTGCTGAGCTTATAACAAAAGTCTGGCCGATGAACATCCTGATGACGTCATCATCATATCCTGCTGACGTCATCATCATATCTGCCTACTGCGCACCTTCTCACATCCGGATGACGTCATCATCATGTTTGCAAATATCAGGGGATCATCATAAGATGATCAGTGTTAGAAATATGACCCCCCCGGACCTTGATGACGTCATCATCATATTAACATCATCATGATATTCAGAAGACAACCGGATATTTGGAAATATCCTCCTGATGCACAAATATCAGGTTGCACTGTAGCTCCACTATAAGATCGGGGCGATAACTGAATATGATGATGATGCTGCTTGAAAAGATCACCCCCAGTAGATAATGCGCGAAGCCAGCAGGCGGATATCTCCTTGATATCAGCATCATCATGATGCTGGAACAAACATATATCCGGGTGATATGAAAATATCACCCCCTCCTTCAGAAAAATCATGATGCAGATAGGCAGAGAAATAGATATCACCCTGATATAAGGATGACGTCAGCATCATCAGGATGACAAAACAACGAACAAGAAGTGATACAACATCATCAGGATGATATTGACTAAGATCATCCTGACGTTCAAAATATGATGACCCTAGTGAATATCGGGTCGCACTTAGAACTCTTCAACAACATCATCAGGATGATCATAACCAAGATCACCCGATGATAAAAATATCACCCCGGTGAAATATCATGAAGGCAGAAAACATGATGACCTCCGCAAGCAGCAGGATGATAACTGGAAATATCATGATGATGACGACGACCCTTAAGAAAAAACAAGTCAGGTCGAACAACTTAGAGAATAACCCCTTCAGGATAACGGGGCAACATCATCATCATGTTTGGGCAAGGTGATATTCGGAAGATCACCGGATACTTGAAAAATCTCCTTCGCAAGCAGATCAGGGTGCACTGTAGCTCATCAGTATCATCAGGATAATAACCAAACAATCACCCGATAGTTGAAATATGATGATGACGATGAGAAACCAGTCGACGAAGAACATGATGATGCAGACCATCATCGAAGACAAGATGATGATGATGACCTCCTCCTCAGGAAAATATGATGCTGCAGCTGAAAAATGCTGAGGAGGTCCAACACTTAGAAAAAATGGGCAAGAAGATTAAAGGCTTCAAATGAAGAAACCTCCTGATCATGACAAATCAACCCCAGGTCAAAATGAGTGCTAACAGATTCAACATGGCAGCTTGTAGACCATTGAGTGTTCCTGTTATGATGGGGACACAATTATCTATTACAGATTATTTGAAGTCTCCTTCTAAGATGGAGGATGTGAATAGAGTTTCTTATGCTAGTGTGGTTAGCAGCTTGATGTATGCTATGGTTTGTACAAGACTAGACATTGCCCAAGCAATGGGAGTCCTTAGTCATTTTATGGCTAATCCTGGATGGGTACATTGGGATGCGGTGAAGAGAGTGTTCAGATATTTGTGGAGTACTTCTGAGTATTCCCTATGTTATCATGGTTATCCTACAGGACCTCGACATTCACTTTGTATTTGAGGATTTGTAGACAGATTGGGTAGGTGACATTGATAGCAGGAGATCCACCAGTGCTTATGTTTCAATATGTTCGGTGGTGCTATTAGTTGGATGAGTAAGCAACAACATGTGGTCGCTTTGTCCACTACTGAAGTAGAGTACATGGGAGCAACTCATGCTTGTAAAGAAGCCATTTGGCTTAAGAGATTGTGTTTTGATGTTGGGTTTGATGCAGAGAAGATTACCATTTGTTATGACAGTCAGAGTACCATATGTTTGGTGAAGAATCCTACTTTCCATGCGAGGACTAAGTATATTGATGTCTAGTACCATTTGTTTGTGACATGGCAGAGGATGAGAAGGTTAACTAGGAGAAAGTTGATAGTTTTACGAATGTTGTAGATTCCTTGACAAAACCTGTGAGCACAGAGAAGTTTAGATGGTGTTAAGAGTCTATGGGCCTCTTGGCCCCTAGTAGTTAAATCCTATCATTCTATTAGCTCTTGAAAGGTGTTTGACAAGTGGGAGAATGTTGGGAATTAAGATGTCTCAACCTTTGCAAGTTCCTAATGTTGTATTTATTTTTTTTTTCCTACTATTGTAATTTTCTATGTAAATTTTGTCTTCATATGAGGAGGTAGGCATCCCATGTTGAATTGACACAATTTTTCCATGTGTCGACACCTTGTGGTCATGTGTCATGAGTTATTATAGATCCTATGACATGTAAGAGTTGAAATGACATGTGTGACAAGTTGTTAGTATCTGGTGATTGATCATGCTGCAGGGTTACAAATACATGCAGCAAGGTAAATTTTGGTGACTTTGTTAGCCATGGTTTCCACCAAAAATAATTAACGGAGGAGTGCCAGGGGGTGATACCTTGCTTCCTTTCAAAAAATGCTTCAATTTCATTTAGTGTAAGGGTGCTAAGAGTGATATTTTGTGTTCTACACCTCATGGAATCAAATTAACACTGCCAACATATTTGGGTGGGCTATTCAATGCTATTAGAGGTGTCATTTCACTACCCATTCATCATAATCCTTCTAGGATACATTGATCTGACAAAGTCTCTTAAGATCCCTATGACCAAAATATGTCAAACTTTGACATGATTATTAGTCTCAAACCATGGCACCTTTGAATGCTATCTCTAAACTATAAGTAGCCATTAGGTTAATCCACAAAATTATCTCTCAATTTAACCAAAATATTGATAGTTTTCATATGGTGGTAGCAAATGCAATGTTGTACAAAGCATCAATTTGCTTTAGTGTTAGGGTCTCGAGACTGCTATCTGGCAATCCACACCTTGTGACACCAGAATGATAATTCTAATAGGTCCAAGTGGGTTATTTAATGCTACTATAGGAATCATTTGTTTTCCATGCATCCCAATCCTTCCAAGATACATCAATCTAATGATGTCTCTTAAGAGCCTTAAAAGCCTTAAGAGTAAAAACTTTCAAACTTTGATGGGAATTTTCTTGCAATATGTGACACCTATGAATGTTTTGTCTAAACCTACAAATAGGTCACATTGGGTCAATCTACAAAATCCTCTCTCAATTTATCCCAACTCCTAATAGTTTTCTTAAAATGGCCTAGTAAATGCAATGTTACTAACAGTGTCAATTTGCTTTAGTGTTATGATCTCAAGAGTGTTATCATGCAATCTGCACCTTGTAGCACTAAATTGATAGTACCAAATGTCTAGGTAGGCTAGTAGATACTACTGGAGATGTCATTTCATTTTTGGGGCATCCTAATCCTTTCGGGATACATTGGTTTGATGATGTCCCTTTAGATCCCAAAGAGAAGAAAATGATCAAACTTTGAGGGGAATATTCTTGAAATCCATTGTACCTATGAATTTTTGTCTAAACCTACAAATAAGAATTATTTCAATCTACAAAAGTCTCTCTTGGTTCCCCAACTCTTAATAATTTTCTCACAATGGCAACAAATGCAATGTTGCAAAAATGTCAGTTTACTTAAGTGTTACAGTCTCACAACATGGTGAGGATTTCCTATATAGCCTTTGGTTGACTTTGGAGGCAAAGTTTTGTCTCAGCAGATCAACACACTCAAATTGTCTAAGTAGACAATTTTGTAGTACGTGTGTGTTATTTTTTTGTTCTAGGATGTAGGTGACCTCAATAGACGAATAGTTTGTTGGAGAGCCATTTTTATGTGTGGCATCCATTTGCTGTTATTTGTAATCAGTTTTATTTGTGTTTTATTTCAATAAAAAAAAATAGATGTGTTGTTTGTGGAGGTCAGTGGTGGGCATGGTGGTGGTTTGGACAACTTAGTTTTATGTTCCAATCAGCCATAAATGGCCTTGAAAAGAATTTGGTTATTTTAAAAAAAAAACTTTTATTTTCTTCTGTGTTGTTCAGAGAAATTTGTATGGCATATTAAAAAAGAGACAGCAATAAATAGGTACAAGCAAGTGTTTGTTTTGGCAAAGGAAAGTATGGTATAAAGAAAAAGAAAAAGAAATCTATATAGAGGTGTAGTTAAAAAAAATTGTAAAATTGTATATGGTGTTTAGGTAAGTTGGTGGTTGAGTGTTTAATAGTTCATTTTATTAGGATCATAAATTCAAAACCTATAGATTACTTATTTTTCTTAAAGTAAAAAAAAAAAAAACATTTTAAATGGCTATAGTTATCTTTTTTTTTCACTTTTAGTTGAGCATAGGCATATGACCATTCATTTTGAATGTGAATGTTATTTTTTTATCCCAAAGACTTCCCTACATGTTTTGATAATATCTTTTTGTCCAATAAAAATATATTTTATTATATTGGGTGTAATACTTTGAAATTTGACACCCCAATGTTTCCTCTTGATTCATAGATGGGTATATATTTTATTTTCTAAATGCTTCTTAGTGCAAGTATACCTTCAAAAAAATATCATTGGAGAACTTGATGATGCTATCTCCAAATAGATCTATGAAGTCAAAGAAGAGGTTGGAGAACCCACTAGGAGGATGGAGTATCATTCCTATATGGAGCTCTATTGTTGTATTAATATAATTGTACATTATATTAAGTTTACTTAGAGAATTTATTTTATTTACTTAGGTAAATTAGGAAATAAGAGAACATGTCAACTTCTTACTTGATGGGATTTTTATGTCACATCTACTTTATTGTCTCCTTGATTGATAGGAGTTAGTTGGCACCACTTGCTCATTAAACAAGTTCACTTGACACCTCTATTTCTACATGTTTATTTAGCCAACACATCACTATGCTAATAGATCTTTGAGACACTTATCATCTTGATTTGTCCATTGTAATGTCCCAAACCAAAAAAATGTATAAATTTTCAGATCTGAAATATAACCAACAAATTTAACATACATTGTGATAAAATAACCTCTACAAAACTTGAATAACAAAATTTGAAACACACACTATTGATTTTACACAACTATGTTGGAAAAATCAATTATTTTTTGCACACAAATCATAGAATTTCACCACAATACTTGGACTGATGTATATTGATGAAATATACAACAATGTGCTGGAAATGACATGAAATGTATAGCAATACATGGAAATATAAAATCTAGAAAAATTCCTTGCTTGTTGTAGCTTCTTTGTACCCAAAATCTATAGGAAAACACCCAAAAACTATGCTAAAACACACCCACACTTAACCACAATGCTAGGGCTGACTATTATGGATTTTCTGAATAGTAAAATGGTGTTATAACTCAGAAAATAGAAACAATCCAATTGATTTTCAGATTTGCAACAAATACCTGTATACCTAAGCTCAAACCCTCACAAAATCTACAAATAAACATAATAAAAAAATGCCACAAGATGCAAGCAAATCTTGAAATGCAAATAATCTCTGTATGAGATTGCTCTCAAGAAACCAAAGGGTTTTCATCCTCTGATTTTGGCATCCAAGGGGTTTCGTCCTCTACTCAAACAATTTTGGTAGAGTTTTGGTATATAAAAATTAGATGCCAAAAATTAAGAAATTGCCTCTAATTTATAGAGATTTGATCTAGCTCAATAATTCCAATTCCCTTCTCTTAAAAAATAAATTAAAATAATGTTATTTCCAACAACTTCCCTCAAAAGGTGCTCACTTGTCATAACCGTCGCAAAATTTCTATCTAAAGAAAGCTAATAACTCCCCTCTTATAAGCTGTCATAAAATCTATAATAGAATCAACTATAATTAGGTGCCACATGATCTTGGAAATCACAAATTCCTCCATAAGAAACCCCACACCCCATTTTGGGTTGCTATAATAAATTATATTTAATATTTCATTGGCCCGATGAAACAACTTCAAAATATAAATTAAAGTGGGTCCAAAATTAAATATTATTTAAAATTATTTCCCTTACTCCTTCCTTTAACCCATGGGAAATAGAATGTAATGTCCCCTTGTAAGAAGATCAAAATTTCTTAACCTTGCACACAATTTTAACTTCTTAAAGAGAACATTAGTAACCAATAATTCCTTAGAACATCATAATAGTGTAATTAGGGTTAGTAACCACATATTCATAATCAATATCAAATTTCATTTCATATATGCATTTCACATTTTCTTATTTCTATCATTTAGAGATTTCCATGATATGCCTCAGGAGAGTTATCCATGAGCCTGATCGTTAATCTACTCTACGCCACTCACCCCATATGAGTTGGATACATTAGGGCACTGGTGTAACAAGACTCACTACCATAGGCCCAAGGGGCTTCATTACTACACCTTGTAATTCTTCACCTTCTTGGCTCAAGGGGCTTCATTACTACACCTGATAATTCTTCACCCACTTGAGAGTCACCTACCATTAAGCCATTAATAATATTTAGGTCTACACTACCTTAGGCCCAAGGGGCTTCATTACTACACCTAGTAATTCTTCACCTTCTTGGCTCAAGGGGTTCATTACTACACCCGATAATTCTTCACCCACTTGAGAGTCACCTACCATTAAGCCATTAATAATATTTAGGTCTACACTACCTTAGGCCCAAGGGGCTTCATTACTACACCTAGTAATTCTTCACCTTCTTGGCTCAAGGGGCTTCACACTACACCTGACAATTCTTCACCCACTTGAGAGTCACCTAGGTGCTAGATCCTAACCGCCCTTCCCTAACTCCACTCCCATACTCATAAGGTGTGTAGATAGATTAATGGTGAGGCTCTTATTCTCATCTCGGGTATTCCATGTTTTAAAGTTATATATCATGTCTTAGAAGAACTTATCCTTACTATCTCGTGATCCCCATGGATCACGAGATGGTACAATTGATCATATTGAACATCCTCTACGGGAACTCAACTTGTACTATCTCATTGATTGCCATTCAAATTACTTCAAGGCATCATACAATAATATTCATCATTCTAATATGATTACAAGCATTCTTAGTCTATCATGTTATGGACATTCTTATTCTATTATGGTTAGGAGTATGTTCATGCCATTAGAATTATAAACATTCTTATCCTAACATATATAAACATTCTCATTCAATGATGAACTCTTTTATTCTATGATGAACATTCCTATGTTGTTCGATTTCAATTCCAATGTTAAGAGTATACATATCTAAGATATTTCCCATGTTGTCTTGGTCTTTTTAATATTACATTAACATTAAGCTTAGGATGATGAGAGGCTTTCTTTTCTTTAAAAGGATTATATCCAATGCCACTTGAGAATGTGTTGTAGCGGATTCGATAGGTACTCGAATCCCTTGTTGATTTACACCACATCTGTTACCTACACAGTCACAGTTGTTATAAAGGATTTTAAATCCTCGACCATAGAGAGATGTCAGTTCCTTAGAAGATGGTGAAGCCTCATAGGTCTCATAATTTGTAGAATAAGTAAGAGTGTTGTCTTTGTTTTCTGTCAAGGAGGCTTTGGTTTTCTTAGGAGCTTCAAAAGATTGCTTGGATGAGATTGATGCAACTTTTGATGTGTCAAAGCTATTAAGTTTATATTCTCCCATACCGCAAGGATTAAAATCTAATGAACCCCAAACATCACCAAAAAGTGCATTCGATGGTTGAGGGTTTTGCACAATATTATCTGTGGCAAGAGGCATTGTTGAATGAACTTGTTAGTTGTTTAGTCTCGAATGATTGTTATCTTGGTGTTGCTTTTCAATACGTAAATAGTTATTCGGTTCAAGATCGATTTTGATGGTGTGGACCTTGTTTTGATAAATAAACTTTATTGATTGGTGAAGGGTAGACAGAATTGCCCCCATGGCATGAATCCACAGTCTACCAAGAATCATATTATATGAGAGAGAACTCGTCATAACATGAAAAAGAGTATCTAATGTCATGGGTCCAACCTTTATGGGTAAAGTTATGGTACCCATTGATTGTCTTCCAACATTATCAAAGCCCTAAATGCTAGTCCTGTCTGGTTTAATTAAAGATGTGTCAATCTTGATTTTGTGTAG
This sequence comes from Cunninghamia lanceolata, assembly GCA_027924645.1. Lineage (NCBI taxonomy): Eukaryota > Viridiplantae > Streptophyta > Pinopsida > Cupressales > Cupressaceae > Cunninghamia > Cunninghamia lanceolata. The sequence continues at coordinate 4,289,323 of BSBN01000771.1, forward strand.
TAAGTCCAAGCTACAAACATTAAGAGTTGCGCCATTGTCAATCATAACTTGCTTTATCAACTTTCTATCTATTGTGACGTATATTATAAGTGGATCATATTGGTTTTGAACTTCAATCGATGGTAATTCATGTTGTTGAAAGAGAATATCTGCTTTTGGTGTATTTATACTGTCTAACACAACTGCTACATCAATCGGTTTAGCAGTAGGTGGAACAATCACATTTTGTAAAGCTTCTTGGAGCATTCCATGGTATGTAGGTGGTGCTTGTATTAAATCCCAAAGAGATATCTTAGCCGGAGTAGCATGAAGTTGCTCGACAAGATCATAATCTTGACCACTTTTATGAGTAAGACGAGGTGGTGGAGGGAGCATAGGTTGAGAACATGGAAGAGAGACATGCACATGTGGTACTTGTTTACTTTGCTTGTTATTACAGGTGTTATATGTATGAGAAATCACATTGTGGTATGGTTGTGGCATCATATTTTGAACACATTGAACCATAATCACTGGTTTCAAGGAAGGTGTACTAGGTGCCCCCCACACAACCATCTTAGGAACATTGTTACAAATTTTATTAGTGAAAATTGAATTAACATTGTTTTCCTCTTGGTTATGCCCAAATCAATCCCTAAAGGATTTAATGTAAGAGACCTTTTCTCATCCATAGATGTTTCATTTTCCAAAGAGGGTAGAGTAATGTTTAGGAATGTGTCAATGATTTCATCCTCTTGTGCTAGTATATCCTCATAAGAGGAATCATCATTTTTTATGTCATCATCACATGTTTTAATTATGAATTCCAAAGCGGTAGAAGGAGTTTCACACTCATCATTCTCAATGTGTTTTGATAAATATTCTACTACCAAAGGGTATGTATATATTAGAGATATGAAGTTATCAAAATCAGATACATAATCAAGGATTTCAAATGAAGAACATTGAAATATATCCTTGTGATACATGGCTTGTATATAAGTGAGAACATGAGGATTCATATTAATGAATTTGTAGAACTTCTCAAAGCTTGTGACATATGCATGTAAAGATTCCAAAGAGTATTGAGATGCCATAATGAAATGTTTCAAGTAAGGTTGCAAATGAATGCCAAATTAGATTTAAGAGATTTTCAAAAACTTACACAAAAAGTAAATGCAAAAGTGATGTCGAATATGCTCTAAAATGCTTGAGTTTTCAACTTTTTTCAATGCAAATGAATGAAAGGAGAGGTGTTGTAAAGATTTTCAAGAGGGACAACAAATGATATACCTAATAATAGTCCACTAATATCTTTTACAACATGCTTTTGATGCAACTCTAAAGAGTTGATTAGTCAAACCCTAGTGAACATACATAAAAATATACGATTTTTTTAATCAATTTTTAATGCATATGTATCAAAGAAAGGGTGTTCTAAGGAAATTGATGAGGGCATCGAATAATAAGTCTAATGTTAGTCTAATAAATCCACAAGATCCTTCACAACACACCTATAATGCAAATCCTATATGCAAAATAAGCCAGAATTTATTGAAAATTGCTAGTTTTTGTTGGAATTGAATATGCATAAATGCAAAATGAATGCAAAAACACACTAAAATGCAACACTAAATACAAAATCATATTTAAATGAGTGCCTAATATGAGTAGAAAAATTTGAAATAAGATTTTACCTACAAACCCTAGCTTTTAAAATTACTAGGTTATAAGAAAAATTCAAAACTTCAAGCAAACCCTAGCAATTTTAATTTGAAAAATGCAATGCAAGAAATCAATTAATTATGAATTTATGTAAGTTAAATCAGATCTAATGAAAATATCAAAAATTAAATTAAATGAAAATTAATTCAAATTATTTGAAAATCAACCCAAAAATGCCAATTTTTTCAATTTTTTTGTAAATTTTCAAATGCAATAAGATGAAAATTAAATATATGAATGAATTTAAAATCTAATGCAAAAATTTGAAATTAAATGAAAATTAATTCAAAATGCAAGCTAAAAATGCCAATTTTTTTCAAAATTTTTAATTTTTTCATTTTTTTTGTAAATTTTTCAAATGTAATAAGATGAAAATTAAATAAATAAATGAATTTCAAATCTAATGCAAAAAATTTGAAATTAAATGAAAATTAATTCAAATTAAATCAAAATGCAAGCTAAAAATGCCAATTTTTTTTCAAATTTTTCAATTTTTTTTGCAAATTTTCAAATGCAATATGAAAAAAATGAATTAAATGAAAATGAATTTCAGATCTAATGCAAAAAAATCAGAAATTTAATTAGATGCAATTAAACTATGTCAAAATTCAAACCCTAGAATGCAATTTTTTACAATTTTTTTCAAATATATCAATTCTTTTGTAAATTTTTAAGTGTAATATGAAATTAATGAATGAAAGCAATGCAAATCTAAAGTACAACACTTAGCAAGGTGCAAAATTCATTAACAACATGGGATCACCAAAATGTTTAATAGTAAAAAGAGGGTTTTCCAATTTCAAGGGTTTATGTAGAATCCTCCTTTCACTACAAACATTCCAAGGGCTTTCCAACTGAGTGCTTCTCCTATCAAGAGGTGAGTCATCTATCAAGTTGGGTTGCCACTTGCTTTGCTGGGAAATTCAAAAGTTATCACACAATGTTGCTAATTAATGCTCTTATGCTCTTGAAACCCTAATTTAAGCAAAAAAATAAGTAAATCTACAAATTATGACTGATGTTGCTAGAATTAGACAAAGGGAAGAGAACCTTAACTCACTATTTTTTGCAGTCCAAAAAATGAAAATGTCAGGGATAATGGTGATGGCACCCAAGTCCAATGTGTTACTTTTTCTGAAGAGTCTAGATCTCCTTCTGACACTAGTCTCTATTGTATCTTTAGTTTCCATCAAATCTGATGCAGAGGACAATAATGATGGCACCCTAGTCCAAGCAGGCTCCTCCTTTGGGATCTGGAATCTCCATGGTGTCCTCTTGCTCCCTGCAACTCCACTTCTTCTGCTTTCACAATCTGTAACCTATAATCACAAGAAGTGTGGGACGGGGTTGTGGTGTTTAAAGGCTTGCCTCAATCAAGTCCCGGAGAGACATTCAAGTCTTCTGAACACCGTTGTTAGAGAGAGTGTGTATCCTTGTGGGATAGAGGCAAAAATCCAAATGATAATGATGATAAAACACAATAGATGTCACCTTGATGATGAAGCTCTCATGGAAGGAAGATGCTCTTCAATACCATGAGGAGAAGATGGAATCCAACTTGCAAAAACAAACACAATAACATGCTCTATAACACAATGAATGCCTTGATCAATTTAACATAAGCTCATGAATTACAATGTCTGTCTAGTTTGCAAATGATTACCTAAACATGCTTATTTATGCAACTACTAAGATTCCTACCAAGAATTTCATAATTAAAACTTATGATGTCGGCCTGAGACCCAAATAACGGTCACAAAACCAACATTTGAATTTAAGGCAAACCCAAAATAGGGCTGGACTAAGGCACTAGTGCCCAAGTCCACCCCCTTATTTTTTTTTTGGGATCATTAAATTAGCACCCCTTAGGTCCTATTTGTCACAAGACCTAAGCATTTTCTCATCGGGAGTCTAAATTATCATGCAAAATGCTCTACATGCAATCTAAAGACTGAGAGCTAAACCTTGATAGGAAAAAGCCCCCAAGGGTGCATTTTTCTGACATAACAAAAATAATGTAATATTTTGATAGCCATATATTCCTTAGGTAATTCATTATGAGTTACTCACAGAATAATATTTCAATTTCTCAATTTGTGGATTATATTGAACAAGAAATATCACTTTAGATTCAAGTTGTTTCGGTGCTCATGGTAGGAGGCACTAAACTGATTGATTCCTAGACCCAACACAAGATAAGAAGGGCTTATAGCAGGTGTGAGGACCATAAGATCCTCTAGCTCAAACACTTAATTATATGGTTGGCACATGCACTCAATTGAATAAAAATATACCACCTATAATATAGAAAAATGAGAATCTAATTAAAATGTCTATGTTTTCTAACTAGAACTATTTTCCAAGGATATTATACTAAGATTTAACCAATTTCAAAGGAATAGTATGTTGCTTCTATTTATAGCGCATAGGATAACAACTCCACCTAGAGAGTTGCACCCTCTAGATAAAGTGAACTTACAAGACACTACATTGGAATATATAGAGATTGAGTTATATTTTGACCCTGTAAAAAACTATTCTAGCTATTCTAGTTATGCTATTGATCCAAAAACTTAGCTAACAAAAAAATCTATTCTTAGTTAGGGTTTACAAATTTTGAATTCTGGTTTTGGCAGGCACATGATTGGAGAATGCTTGGGGAGCACGAAGGTGGATCCCATGGTTCTAACACCCTGGGGGCGATCCTGATGTGATAGGTGAATGTTGGAAGGGACCTCAAATGGTCCCTCTGCTCAAGGGTCATCCTTCTCATATCATACTAAAAAACTTTAACATGAAGGGTTAGTCTTGGGCTGATCAAGTCAAAGGGTCTAAAGTTTTCAAGGGTACTGTTATGGATTCTTTGACAATAGAAAATACTATTCAAAAGGTATTGCATTGAATCTAGTGGATTCTATGATGGATGAAGCTATTTTAGCCATGCAAAATACTCTTGTTGGAATGTTTTTTGCTTTTAGACCAAATGTGGATGTAGTATGTAATTGGGTTAAAGGATTATGGAATGTCAAGGAAGTGTCTCCACTAGTTCCATAGCTAGAGTTTTGTTCTTATTTAGATTTACTCTTAAGGAAGATCTGATTAAAGTTTTGACAGGGGTTCTTGGTTTTTTGACAAAAATTATAGGAACAACCTAGCACTATGTAAATTGAAGCCAAGCTTTGATCCTTTTGTGGATTTTTGTGCTATGGCACTTACTTGGTTTTGTTTTCTAGGTTTAGTTTTGGACCCCCAAATCTTCCAAAGCATTGCAAATTCATTTGGACAATTTCTCTTGATTAACAAAGTCACCATGGAAGAACTGAGGTTAGTATTTGCTAGAATTTGTATTAATGTGGAAATGAATACTATGTTACCCACTCGGATTATTTTGCAATCAAGATATGGAAAATGGATCCAACCTATAGTGTATGAAAACTTTGGTCCTTTTTGCCAAAACTATAGCAACTTTAGTCATCTCATCAATGAATGTAAAAAACCAATTGTTCAAAGAGAAGAGCCCAAAAATAAAGATTTTTTGAGGAGACTAAGAGGTTATTAGATGGGGAATATCCTTTTGTTAAGGAAATTCTTGATATTCTTAAAGATAGTCAAGCAGAAGGGGAAGTGTGTTTGTCTACTTCTCCACATGTGGGAAATACAACAGAAAAGAACAGTTGAAGAGCATCAACATAACACTATTCAAGAAAAACAACAAAATAACATGGAGAACAACATATTTTTGACGGATGCTGGGCATGACAATAACATGGAAGAGGCTGACAAAGATTCTAAAAATGTTAGAGAAGAAGGAGAAATAGTTACGGATATTGTTAATACAAAATATGATGAACCACAAATACCTCTAGAGCAAAAAGGGATTGATATTGTTCACAATGTTTCAACAAATGACAGTCTTGGAGTTTTTCAAGTAAATGTTGGTGTAACTCCTACTAAATGAGATAATAATTTGATGGAGGAAAGCTTTGTTACAACAGAGACCAAGGTTTCTTTTATAGGGAAACTAGCTAGGGCTGAAATTTCTACTCTCGAGGAGGAATGGACACCAGTGGGTAAAGGAAGGGAAAAGAACTCAAGCAAGAAAGTAGATGTAGGGAATAAAGTAAATAAGGGAGAACTTCCTAAAAAGAGACCAGATTGAGGGAGGCAGTGAAGGAGGTTGCTATGGGAAGACATAAAACTCTAGAGAACATTTTGGGATGCAGAAAAAATAAAAAATGACTGTGAAGATCTACTTTAGGGCCTTGTTGGCCAGAATAGGTATTTGCTACCTATTGTGTATGATTTCCTTTTTTCCCTTTTCTGAGTTGTTTGGTGGGGCTTTTATTTATGAGGATAATTTCTTGGAATATTAGGGGGTTGAATATCCCCCATAAATAATTTCTTGTTAAGAGTTGTATCTTGGATAAGAAGGTGGCTATTATGATGATTTAAGAAACTAAAATGATTGAGGCTACTCTTTCTTCTGTTGTGAATTTCATACGGCTTGGGCCTGAGTATTTTGTTAGTCCTTCTCAGGGGGCTTCTAGGGATTTGGTTACTTTGTGGAACCCAACTACATCAATGGGGAATCTTGTTGAAATCCACAAGAACTTTCTCACTATTTCTTTTTCTAGTAAGCAGTCTAATGAGCAATGGTTGCTGGTGAATGTCTATGCTCCTAATTTAGTATCTGAAAGGAGGCTTCTATGGGGTTCTCTAACTATGAGTATCATTTTACTTCCCATGCATCCCAATTGTTCTAGGCCACATTGGGTTAAAACAAAGTCTCTAAAGATCCCTACAACTAAAAAAGTGCAAAAATTTGATGTGATTATTCTCTCAAAACATGACACATAGAAATGTTCTGTCTAAACCTAAGGCTAGGCATTAGATTAATCTATAAAATCCTCTCTTTGTTTCCTTTAAATATTGATAGTTTTCTTGCAATGGTAATAAATGCAATGTTGCAAAAATTTTCAATTTTTTTATTATAAGGGTGCTAAGAGTGATATTTTGCATTCTACACCTTGTGGTACTGAACTAATAGTTCCAACACATTTAGGTGGGTTTTTTAATGCTACTAGCGGCATAATTTAGCTACTCATGCATTCTATCCTTTTGGGCTACATCGATCTAACAAAATCTCTTAAGAGCCCTATGATAAAAAAAGGTGCTAAACTTTGATGTGACTATTCTCTCAAACAATGGCCTACAAATGTTATATATAAACCTTCAACTACAAAATCATCTCTTAATTTCCTCCAACTCCTAATGGTGATAAATTAAATGATGCAAAATGCTTCAATTTCATTTAGTGTAAGGGTGCTAAGAGTGATATTTTGTGTTCTACACCTTATGGCATCAAACTAACAATTACGACATATTTGGGTGGGCTATTCAATGCTATTAGAGGTGTCATTTCACTTCCCATTCATCACAATCCTTCCAGGATACACTAATATGACAAAGTCTCTTAAGATTCCTACAACCAAAAAGTGTCAAACTTTGACATGATTATTTTCTCAAAACATGGAACCTTTGAATGTTATATCTAAACTATAGGTTGACATTAGGTTAATCCACAAAATTATCTCTCGATTTACCCAAAATATTGATAGTTTTTATATGGTGGTAGCAAATGCAATGTTGTATAAAGCGTCACTTTGCTTTAGTGTTAGGGTCTCAAGAGTGTTATTTAGAAATCCACACCATGTGGCACAAAAATGATAATTCTGATAGGTCTAAGTGGGCTATTTAATGCTACTATAGGAATCATTTGTTTCCTATGCATCCCAATCCTTCCAAGATACATTAGTCTAATGATGTCTCTGAAGAGCCTTAAGAGTAAAAACTATCAAACTTTGATGGGAATGTTCTTACAATATGTGGCACCTATGAATGTTTTGTCTAAACCTACAACTAGTCAATGGGTCAATCTACAAAATCCTCTCTCAATTTATCACAACTCCTAATAATGTACTCGTAGTGGCCCAATAAATGCAATGTTGCAAACAATGTCAATTTTCTTTAGTGTTATGATCTCAAGAGTGTTATCATGCAATCTGCACCTTGTAGCACTAATTTGATAGTCCCAAATATCTAGGTAGGTTAGTAGATACTACTGTAGATATCATTTCATTTCTGGGGCATCCTAATCCTTTCGAGATACATCAGTTTAATGATGTCTCTTAAGATCCCAAAGAGAAGAAAATAATCAAACTTTGAGGGGAATGTTCTAGAAATCCATGGTGCCTATGAATGTTTTGTCTAAACCTACAAATGTGAATTATTTAAATCTACAAAAGTCTCTTTTGGTTCTCTAACTCTTGATAATTTTCTCACAATGGCAACAAATGCAATGTTACAAAAATGTTAGTTTACTTAAGTGTTACAGTCTCAAGAATTATATCTTGCAATCAACACCTCATGGCACATAGTTTATGGTGAATTTAAATCTCAATACATCATAATAAGAAGCACTTAATGGTTTCAAAGACTATACAAGGTTAGGACTCAATAAAAACATACAATTTTCTACAGTCTGTATACATTCCTTATTACAAAAAATAAGTATTAGAAAAGAAGGCAATAGTTCTACCTAGTTGGATTCTAATAGTAGCAATGTCAATGATATAGATTTGATCCCAATGATGGTGTGAAGACTAAATTCATTCTTGACATGGCTTCACTTTGCATGAATAAAGATAAGCTATTAGTTTTCAATCAGATCATTTCCCCTTAGGTCTTAGTTGAAATAATGATTACTAGAACAAAGAATTGAACTAGAGGTAGTGAAATTCTAAGACTTGATGGTAACACTACTTCAAAAGATAAGGACGCAATAAATTTGATAAAATCAATAAGTAAATAAATAAATAAATAATATTTTTTCATCAATTAAGGCATGTGGAGTAGACATTAAATGTGCAAGTGTTAGCAAAGTTTTATATTTATGTTATATACCTAATAGAAGCCTTAAATGTATAGGTGGTAGCAAATAATCATATTTTGATCACTATCAACAATGAAATAATCATATACGTCTGAAGTAAGAATTAAAACCATTTAAAACATGAATATACACAAAATATTTATATATATTGATCTCAATAAGGCCATGAAGGTATACATAATGTCATGAAAATGCCATATAGTGTCATAAGACCTATAATGCCATATAGGTGTATAATAAATGTCTAAACAAAGTTGTATATAGGTATATAAATATAAATTTATGCCTACAAAGCCATATTGGTATACAATGATATAAGTTAGTAAAATACATTTATCTATATCTACAAAGCCATATAGACATACAATGATAAACATTAGCAAAACAAAAATCTACACCTACATTCATTAAGGCATACAACAAAATTTTTACACATTTAAGCATGGAGTCTCATCAAATAATCAACCTCTCTTGGCCCACTGAGAAGATGAAGAACCTATCTGATAATTGACAACCAACCTCCATCGATTAGACCTCCTATGCATAAGATTAGATTGCAACTCCACCTATTAATACAAACAAATAGTATACGTACAATGTATATAAAACATGACACGCAAAATGACATAAGTAAATTACCACTTATTGCAATGTGATAATCCTTCTCAATTATCCTATGCTTCTCATCATCCATTTGAGGGGTAGTTGTATGAATTTGAGTTCTCGCCTCCTACTAAAAGATAAACATGAAGAAGTAGTTCAGAGTAAACATGAACATCATTTTTTGGTGACTATTTTAGAAGAAATTCTAAATGACCTTCACATTACTAGCTCATACTTGTGTAAAAGGCATAGAATTTGTTATGGTGCAACAACACCCATGTCTAGTGATCCAAAAAGATGGGGAGGAGTCTTTAATGAAGTCATCAACTGAAAGTAAAAACAAGGTTATCTTACCAAAATAATGAAAACTACACATGATACACAACATTATCTACATTCATTACATAGTTCATTATCTACATACATAATGATTAAAAATACTAAAACTTACATCAATGAAAGTTGAGATAAGACTACTACCAACAACATGTTTAGATGTCAAAGGTAACACCTATTCAATATCAAAATGTCATTTTAAGATCAACATTACTATATGAAAAATAGGTTGTGTAGGATTGATTGGGTTCACCAAAAATGTAAAGGAAAATGAACTTTCCTTAATCATAGTCTAAGCTAATCCAATAAAATGTGTACACATAAGCATACTTAACCTAGACTAATTTATTTAATTAGTTAGGACTAATAATTTGATAATTTGCAATAGCTATTTTAGGAAAGTAAGTGCAATAAATAATAGGTAATTAATTGGATGTATGCAATCTAGAATGACACAAAAATATGAATAGATTAGAATATGGAGACATTATTTACAATCAAATTTCAACTATACTAAAAGATAAAATTTAGAAGCAAATTTGTCCAAAGTTTTATAGAATCAAAGAAGTGAATAATGTTCTTGAAATTTTTATAGAAATTTAGTCTATATGAAAGGAGTAACTTCTCATTTTTTTGAAGAAAGTACACAAATATAACATTTACAATCAATTCCATTCTAATCTTTATATAGTTGGAAAATTAAATAATATTCATTTTTCTTGATAAAAAAAATTAGTCAATAGAAAAATATATCTTTTTATATTCATGTGGAAGTATGAAAAGATAACATTTAAATCAATTCTATTTAAAACTTTATGTAATTGAACAAATAAATAATCTTTTTTATCTTTTCAAAAAAAATATCATTAAAAAATATATTTTCTTTATTTTTAAAAATTAAAAAATATTATATAATAAATTTTATCTAATTAATAAGAAAGTGATATATTATATATTTATATTAAAATCTAAATCCATGCTATAGTCATGTGAACGTCCCATCTTCTTAGTCTACTTTTCTACTTCTATAATGCATGGCTGTGGAAACTAGGAAAGTAATAAGTAAAGAATGCTGTGAGTCCCACTTCCATAGAAAGTAATTAGAAAAGTCAGTCTCGCTTCCGTAGAAGGTAAGGAGAAAAGTACGTAAACAGGTTCATTATAATTTGTTGCCCTCTCTCTCAATCTCATTACCCTGCTCAATCGCAAGTGCATTCTCCCATCACCATGGCTAACAAGCTATTTATGTTTTGTATTATTATTATTACACTCTTTCTTCTCCGCTTCTGCTGCGGATGTTTTCAGGAGAAATTCCCTCTTGGCTACTGGATATGAGGCTTTACTCCATCAATCTCACAGCAAATCATCTGCAAGGTCGCCTTTTGCTAAATACTTCAGCCTGGGAGAAAATGATGGTCTTGGATGTGTCTAGCAATGCATTATGCGGACAAATACCATTAATTTGGTTTCCTGATATACAAATATTGTTGCTCAATGACAATTTGCTGACAGGAAATATTCCTCCAAACTTTGTGATTAGCTCTTCACTGAAATCATTAAATTTAGCAAATAACCGTTTGAATGGAATCATCCCTCCAAGCTTAGCCAATTGTTCCAATCTTGAAATGTTGAATTTGGGAGATAATAATTTGGGAGGTATAGTGCCATCTGAGTTTGGTATGCTAAGTCGACTACAGTTACTAGTGATAAAGAATAACCAGCTGAATGGAGCATTCCCTCCCTCAATATTAAACTGCACAGAATTAACTTTTCTGGATATCGGGCAAAACCTATTGAAAGGCCGGATTCCAAAGTCAATAAGAAACCTTTCAGAGCTGCGAGTGCTAACAATGAGGAAGAATAATCTTGAAGGTAGTATTCCTGCAGAAATTGGACAGCTGAAGCACCTCCAAATCTTGGACCTTTCTTCAAATCGTCTATCAGGGTTTATACCACGCAGCATTTTCAGTTTACAAGCAATGATGGCAGATCAAGATCAGGCATTTATCATGATTCAATATGTTGCAACAGATAATGCTGTACGTGATGATATTTTACATTTCAACTATGGGAGTGACTTGAATATGGATTCAAAAGGCAGAGATGAGCACTACACATATTTTCCCCACCATGGCAGCCATAGACCTCTCAAATAATCAATTGCATGGGGATGTTTCTTCTGATTTGGGAAATTTGAAGGCATTGAAGGTGCTCAACCTTTCCATGAACAATCTCTATGGTATCATTCCAAATAGTATTGTACAAATGAGTTGGCTGGAATCATTAGATCTTTCTACAAACCATTTTTCTGCACAAATTCCATGGGAACTTGGATCTTTGAGCTATTTGGGGGTCCTCAATTTTTCTAACAACAACCTGAAACCACAAGGAGGACACATGACAACATTTTCAGAATCATCATATTTAGGAAATCCAAATTTATGGGGATGTCCACTTCCAAAAAACTGCTCTTGGCCAGAATTTGCTCCTGTTCCTCCTCCCATTTCAACATCTACCAATGATGAAGAAGAGAACATGGAAAGTCTATGGTATGAGATTGGGGTGGGACTGTCTTATGGAGTGGGTTTTGCAGCTGTGGTGGCGCTTATTGTAGTAAGAAAGAAGTGGGGACAAAAGTTCTTTGAGGGAGTTGATTCGGTATTGAAAGTTTTATTTCCATGGCTACGCAATTTGACAATATGAAGGGTTCTTCTAATGAGGTGAGCCACATTGCTTGCTTTATTTATTATTTTTTGGATTTGAAAGTTCATTTAATTTATTATTTATTTAATAAAAAATATTTTAATTTTGTTTTATTTTTATGTATTATGTAGATTTTGGAGTTATTGTAATATTTTTCCATTTTCAGTAATATATAAAAAATAATAATAATTTATTGATTGAACATTTCATTATTCATTATTATTGTGAAACTTGTATTGTAATTAATTAATTGTATTCATAGTTTTTGTTTGAAATATTTGTGTAGTGCCCCTCGTCTCATTGTCCATCAGATTGATGTTTGCTTAAACTTTACAGTGTCCTAGACCGTAGAAGATGGAACTCTTGCTATCTTGTTACTTCATTGTGAACTTAATTATTATGATAACAGATGTTGATGCTGGATTATGCCCTTTTATGCTTTACAATTTGATAAATGAACTGATGTTTTAGATGCTTTGATGTTATTCATTATATGGATTGGAAGTTAGTTGATCATGTTATGTCGTAGATTAGTAATCTGATACTCTGTTCAATATAGTTGATTGTTATTTATAAATGTGAATGGAACAGTGTTGTATTACTCGTTCTCGAGTACCCTACCCCACTGCGATTTCCATTCACGATAGGACTGCTTGTGATGTATATGTATATCTTGTTATGGTTAACGTGCGTTGCTGCAGGATGCAGGTACTAGGCATCGACTCCGCCTGATTACAGGTCTGAGCGTGCCTTCGCCAATGGATTAGTTGTTGGAGTTAACAAGAGGTCCCTAGTCAGTGTTCCTTCGTCGTCAGTTTACCCTTGTGGTTATTTGATTGTCATTTCGCCCATGTCTCACTGTCAGGTAATATTGTATTTTGGAGTCAAACCAAGTTCAAAGGTGTTTAAGTATGTGCGGTAATGTTGTGCTTTAATTAGAATTATTCTACGGAAGAGTTTAGTGTTGTTAAATAGGCATATTGTCGTTAGTTGTCGATTTAAGTTATAAATAAATTATTATTTTAATAGAAGTGTTGTTGATAAATAAGTTGTAAGGAGTTTGTATTATTTGATATAATATTATTTATAATAAATATTTAAATAAATAAATAGTTATAGCCACACTTGTAAATTGTGTTTCACAACTGGATTAATAAAATAAATTATAGGATAGTACAAAATTATAGATAGTTGAAGTAGTACTATTCTATTAATGATAATATTTTGGGGTCGGTTATAAAGAAAATAATAATAAAATAAAGTATCTAATAATTGGGATCTTTAAATTAAATAAAAATACATATTCTTTAAATGAGTGGTGCTCGGGATCGCGTGCCAAGCCCTTGGAGAGGGGAGAGGTTGAGTTATAAAAGAGCTGTAGGGGCTTCAAGGAGATCATGACAGGTGAAAGGAAAGAAGCAGCTTGGAACTGCAACGATTGAAGCAAGTTCGTTGAGTGGATTGCGTAGCCAGGTTCCGTCGAATGCTTTATCTCTGAATTTCCTTTCCGAATTTGCAAATGTTGTTGTAGTTTATCTAAAATTCCAAATAGTTCTGTAGACTGTCCTCTTGTGTTTAAACAGCATCTTCGCTTAGGGTTTTATACTTCGTTTCTGCTCAAAGATTCTGGAAGTCATTTGTCTTTCTTCCACTGTTTGCCGAATCATCCCGTATGCACTCTCAGACTAGCGAAACCTTGCTAGGGTTTGTAGATGTAAGTGACACCTCCTTAAGATCCCTTAGAACTCCATTTTCTGTTATCACTACAGTAATCCTTCGCCATGTTATTTCTTTGTCATCTGAGAACGTCTCCCTTCGAGCATGATAGGTCACTCCCCTCTGGTCTCTGCTCACACTATTGGAGAAGACGCTTTGGTATAGGTGTGCGAATGATAGTGCTTTATGCTACGGAACGCTTCCTTATTTCCTTAGTTTGTGTGCTTTCACATAGCATTTGATCTCTGATATTTCTAAATGCCATGAAACCCTTCCTTCTTCGATATTAAAGTTTCCTTGGATTCTGTTTACATTACCTACACTCGTTTCATCAAAATCCTAGCCGTTTGGGCTGAGCATATATCTTACGGAGGTTAGTTATGAGGTTCGCACCTGTAATGCCAGTGTAATGTAGAAATATTGAGGCGAATCCCTCACATTCTAGATGCGAGACTGGTGAGCAGTGGTGTGGAACTTGGTTATTAGGTTACCTGAGATTCTATTCATCTTATTTTGTTTCTTTAGGTTTTATTTGCTAGCGGATTGATATTATTGAGCATCGCTGGAAATTGTACTGGGGCGTGATAGAGAGTTCGCTGCCTTATTTTGTCTGGAGTGAAAGTTCTAATGTCTTTTCATTCGCCTATTCCTCCAGACAATGCCGCCCCTTGAATCGTCCACCAAATCATGTGCCTGCGTTTCGGCCTGGCTTTCATTCGGCAGTATGAAAGTTTCAAATCCCTTTTCTTTGACCCAAAAGAGATGGGTATTTACTGTTGTAATGTCAGTTCACCTGTTTGAAACTGGGTTCAAAATGTATTTACAGTGATAACCGCTACCTGCCATGTAATGGTTTCGGGCTTCATTTCAGAGATATCTATCGTCATAAGTACAAGCCCACTTATATGAGGATATTTGTTGTTTTTAATCGAACATCTTGAGTGAGATACCTCAGCCTAGCTCACTTGAAATGATGGGTTAAAACCAAGAAACACATTTAACCACAAGTATTGTGAAAATGTTTTCCCAAGGAAACATTAAATCGAAAATACGCAGATATTTACAGTCATAATGATTGCCTGCCTATCTGTTTGAAAGTAGGTGCAAAATCTATAAGCATTGATAATCTTTCTCACCTTATAATGTATCAGGCAGAATCTCAGAGATACTCACCGTCATAAGTGCTCCCTGCCTGTACAATGTTGATAGACACAACTATACAGATATTTCATGTTATGTTTGAATAACTGCATTGGACGATTTGTTAGTTCTCATCTGACATTTCAAGTGTATTGTGAACATCTCTTACTGTAAAAACCATAGATCCAAAACACACATATAGTTACAGTCATAATGACTGTCTATATAAACTATAAACAATTTGATAATGAGATTATGCACAAAATTTATTTACAGTAATAACCCCTGTCATGATATTAGGCACAATTTTACAGATATTTAGAATCATAAGTAATGCTATCGTATACAATGAAATTTTAGCGACAAACATAATAGCATTGTATATAAACAAGTTAGATACAGCTTAGCTATGTATATATTTTAATGGCTGGAATGGTGTTATATGATAGACTCGTGATCAGACACAATACTCAAACCAAACAAGCAATTCAATCATAATAGGTTTTCACCAACAAACGGTAATGATGACCAATATAGGAATTTGCATATGTTACCTCCTCTTTTGACTCGGAATCACTATCATCAGATGAAGATGTTTCCGGTTTCTTCTTGGGAGGAACTTTGTTTGAAGATTTTAATTTCTTCGAAGCTGTTGTGCTACAAGTTCAGTATCTGGCTCTCTTTTACCTGAAAATAAGCAGATAAAAAAAATATTATAGAATTGGCGCCATAGTTAACAGCGAAATATACAATTTTTGGCCATTATACTATTACAGTCAAGTTTGAACATGAACAGTATCAGTGCATGTAACGTATTGCCCAGTCCATGTTTCATAAATGGATGTTGAAGCGTATACGAAGCATGGTAATGATGTCATTGATAATGTTTTCCCTTTAGCGTCAATAGAGGAGTCTCAGAATCATTGATGATAATCACCAAAACATAGTGAAACCAGAAGTTCCTGCTGGGTATTCAAATACTCTGATAAGCATGTATGCGAAATGTGGATGTATAGACAAGACAAGTGAACTGTTTGACAAAGTGCTTCGAAGTAATGTCGGCCCTAGTAAATACAATGATACTGGATGAGCATTGAAAAGGCCTTAGAAAATTTCACGCAAAGGTAAGTGGGTGCGGAAACAGCTGCACAGTCTGAGAACATTGCTATCCTCACTCAGTCATTGAACTCCATCTCTCTTTCTTGCATCTCCGAGGGCCAAACTCAGAAAGTTCAACAACCTGTCTTGCAGAAATTTCGTGCAGGTGGTTACAACACCATTGTTGCACCATCTATTGGAGAAGAGGGTTTGGATTTAATGGAAGTTGATCTTGTGATATGTTTTAATGCAAATGCTTCACCATTAAGAATGACCCAACACATGGGAAGAACTAAATGGATTCTTCTTCACCACTCAACAGCTGTCACTTAAATAGAATCAACACTTCATAGCATTTACACACTTGCATTTATAGAATTGAATTTCGCAAAGATCGGAGAGCGAAATGAATATCTACTTAAGAGGGGTCAACAGATATACAATTACCACCACCACTACGATCATTAAATTTGCGTCACTCAATCAACCTGCTGTAAAAGTTGTCAAAGTTGCTCTCACCCGGAACTGTTATCTAATAATTGGTGCTAGCCGTATTATAAACTGTTTTAACTATTTCATTTGAGAACTTATCAAACTGTCTTCCTTATAATTTGCTTGTATTAATAAATTAGGTTTCCTGCATTGCAAAACTGGAAAAGTTGTTATATCTGACCAGTCCACTCCATAGCTAGGGTGATTGAAGTCATGCTGGCCTGCAAACAGTTGATTACTATCAGTTGAGCGAATTATAATCATCCGGGAAAGATCGCCCTTGTTTTGAGTAAATTCATTGACTAGTGTTGTTGTGTTGTCTTGCATCGTTCACTACTGCCCTCACAGTGAATCTGGAGGATATTGTCTGAAACACGTTATGTCCTATATTTGCTGGAACGCTATTACCAGCCAATCGCCATCTTGTGTATATTAGCTGTCACAACCTTTCAATCACCGCAGATTTAACTGTGGTCTCAAATATTAAAGTTTAGGGTATGCAGATTTACCAGTTATATCGATGAGGTGAATAACACAGCCTCGGTATTTGTCTTGTCCCTTCTGTTAATAAATGGTTCTACCAAAACAAACCTAGCAAGATATCTCGAAGATGTAGATTGGCGCTCCTCCGAAGGCCAGTGCAGTGAAGAAATTCGACGGAGATCAAACAACGTTCAACTGTTGAAACCCACAGAGTGTGGTGAGGTCAATGTCTGTCCGAAATGACTGGTTAAGGTCTGATGCTATCCATTTCTATGGAAAAACAGTCAATAGCAATTTTACATCGCAGTAGTAAAATATCTCAAGCTGTTCGCATAGGGCGCATTTACGATTGTTCTCTTGAGAAGTTATATCACCACGGATAGGACCAACTTCAGAAACATCTTCAAATCATCATAAAGGAATCTATTTGGTTGAGCTCGTTAGAATGTCTGCAAGACCGTGTGAAGGATAACAAACATTTCATGATTGAACTCTCCTCGTGTAGTTATCGTTCAGTCGTAAGATATCTCTCCTAGCGTTATTATCCTTTATAGAATAAAGTTAATTGGACAAGATTGAAGGAAAGTATATAAAGATCGTATCGTTATGAAAGTGTCGAATGGTAAACAGAAATTAAGTGGTTCTTTATTATTATTGCAATGTTTTAGTTAATCAATTTATTTATCTTTTGAAACAAAATAAAGATTAGTTAGAGATTTTGTTGCAAGGTATTAATTTAATTGTGGTAATATAATGTTGATTTTATTTCAGAAGCTGTTTGCATTGAACTGAGAATGAATGATAGTATTTTATCTCCTGAATTTTGAACTGAATTGATTGAGTGTGGTAATGAGTCGATTTGAGGTTGTTCAAACCCGAATTCCAGAGGCTAAGTCGTCAATGTTGAGTATTTGCAGCTTGTGTATTGTTGTTTTTGTAATTACGACATAATAGCGTATGTGTATCAAACAAAGTATGAAGTTTAATGAGGTTCTGTCAAGGTTGAATGTTGTGTCTTGTAAAGTAATAACCTCAGGATGGAATATCCAACCACTTGTGATCTTATTGTGCCGTTTTGTCGTATGGAGAGACCTGAAATCTGTTAAAGGATTAAGTATTGTAATGATTAAAAGTGATGGATAACAATTGATGTTATGATTCTATTTTGATGCAAGAGGGTTTATGCCTTGCAGTGTTCATTTACGTGTATTGTTATAAGTCTTGCATGATGTTTTGAGGTTTACTAGGTGTTAGGAAGGGGAGTGGCTTTCAACGTGGGGCCGGCGCCCAGAGTGGCAGTCAGGATAACCCGTTGGAAGTAGATTAATCAAGTGATAACCTAAAAATAAACTAGGGGGTAAGGGTAGATTTCACACTAAACAAGATTAATGGATTCCTCTCCCATGGCCTGTAGTGCTTGTATAGACTAAGGATGGGTAGAGAAGGCCTGGTTGGCATGATTGACTTCCTTGTCCTCATGAAAGGAAGGTCGGTTCCGCATGTGTCACCCTATGGGGCCGGCGCCTAGTGAGAGGCTGTCAGGATAACCATAGATGGGGGCCGGCGCCTAGTGAGAGGCTGTCAGGATAACCCATGTTAGGACCATGCGATGACACTCTCCCTACTACAACCTAGCATTCCTTGTTCGGGCTCTCCTCATTTGTTTTGTGTCGCCTCTGGAAGTGAAAGTGAAAGTTAAGTTAAGTTATGTTGTGTTGTATTGATATTGCCATGTGTTGTATTGGCGTTTGGTCGTCCTTTGTTCTTGTTTGTCCTTCGTCTACCTGACCGTCAGTGTTTGGGACCTCATGTTAACTCCTAGCTCGGGGGGTGGACCTTTGGGTTCCACATGGTTGGGTGGAAGAGCTATTTTATCCATTGGTTCTCTTGTCAGGATCTTATGCAGAAAAGGATTTGTTTCAGTTGTGCTTGTACCAGTTGATGAAGATGTAAGTGCATAACCTTGTACCAGATTTGTGTAACAGAACATTTATTGTGTATGTAATTCTGATGTAGTCTACAAATGGTGATATCATGATGTACTCATGTGTAAGGAAAGCATATCTATTATGTACTTAATTATTTGTCGACATGCAATGAATATGAATCAGTTGTTCAATTATGCATTGGATTGGATTAGTTGTTGATGTATGTTAAATTATGTTAGTTGATTTGTTAAGTGATGCAGCCTTGGACCCTTCGAGAATATGTTGTAAGTAGTTGTGTTAACGTTGCTTAATCATTTAAAAAAAAAAAAAAAATTTCCTGTTTCATATTGCAAAAGTGTGTATTCTTTAAGGCGTTCAAGGCGGGCGTTACAATTTGTTATTAAATGAAATTAGAAACATTAAATATTTTTGTAACCTTTAATTTATATCAATTTATATATTTTGTTTAAATTTAAATCTTTTCTATTTTATAAATGTATTGTATAAAAAATTAAACTTTATTTTTTATATCTAAATATATTGTTGTAAAGGAAAAAATATTTTTCCTAAGTTTAATCTAAGGCCAATCAATTAAGATGCATCCATATAAGTATAAATTAACCTAAATTAAGTATATATACTTTTGTAGAATTTACCATGTTGGATGCACTTAGGTCAATGATGTGTCCATTACCTAGCCAACTAGTTCACAGAACTACAAAAATTTGGTGATTGGTCACCCGCATAAAGAAATGAATCACTTAAAAGGAAGGTTACCGTGATTGGCAAGTCAACAAAGAAACATAACGACCAAAATATGAAAAAAAAAAAAAAAGATTTTTTCAACCTCCATTTGAATCTTTACAAACCACACCACAATGAATGCACAACAAAGAATTTAACCAAATGCAACAAATTTGTAGATACATATAAAGCAAAACAAATTGTAAGGAACAAATTGTATGAACATAAGACATGAAGTTCAACAAAATCAATACTCATAAACAATCAAATTATCTCATATCGGTGGTCAACAAGTTATTTGGATTGTTGGACGAGATGTTTCACATATGGCTTTGGGATGGTGTGCCTTTATAAAGGTTCTTTTAACAATAAAATTCTCTTTTGTAATTCATACATACTTTGTTAATATAAATATTCTTATGCATTACGGTGTAATTTTGCTAAGTAATCTAAATCATTTCTCTTTATCTCACGTATGCTAATTTGTTAATATAATTATTCTTTATGCATTACGGTGTAATTTTGCTAAGTAATCTAAATCCTTTCTCTTTATCTCACGTATGCTAATTTCCACTTTAAAAAAATCTGGTTTTATTTACGTGCACCTCATTATATGAGGTGTGGTCTTCTTTTTTTTTTTTTTTTGTAGTGCCTATTGGTTGTGTTGCTAACAAATGGAGGAGGTCTACTTTCTCCTAGAGGCATAAAATTTTAGCAGGCTGATTAGTTTTCTTTTTTTTTTTTTCCTTTCAATGTAAATCACAATAAATAGGTAGCGTGATGGGACATATCCAACAAGCATTGCATATGTGATCTGTACATGTATTTTCTGTCAAATGGCACGATAATTATGTACTTGGCACATTTTTAATCCTTTTACATTGAAGTCTTAATTATTATCATATTATCTTGCTTCATGTGGCTCACTATAACTCCATTCCTTCTTGACAGGATAGATCTAATGCAATATTCACTGATAGAGATTAAAGATGTTCCAACAAGCATGGTGAAGATTTCCTGTATAGCCTTTGGTTGACTTTGGAGGCAAAGTTTTGTCTCAGCAGATCAACACACTCAAATTGTCTAAGTAGACAATTTTGTAGTACGTGTGTGTTATTTTTTTGTTCTAGGATGTAGGTGACCCCAATAGATGAATAGTTTGTTGGAGAGCCATTTTTATGTGTGGCATCCATTTGCTGTTATTTGTAATCAGTTTTATTTGTGTTTTTTTTCAATTAAAAAAATAATAGATGTGTTGTTTGTGGAGGTCGGTGGTGGGCATGGTGGTGGTTTGGACAACTTAGTTTTATGTTCCAATCAACCATAAATGGCCTTGAAAAGAATTTGGTTATTTAAAAAAAACTTTTATTTTCTTCTGTGTTGTTCAGAGAAATTTGTATGGCATATTAAAAAAGAGACAACAATAAATAGGTACAAGCAAGTGTTTGTTTTGGCAAAGGAAAGTATGGTACAAAGAAAAAGAAAAAGAAATCTATATAGAGGTGTAGTTAAAAAAAATTGTAAAATTGTATATGGTGTTTAGGTAAGTTGGTGGTTGAGTGTTTAATAGTTCATTTTATTAGGGTCATAAATTCAAAACCTATAGATTACTTATTTTTCTTAAAGTAAAAAAAAAAAAACATTTTAAATGGCTATAGTTATCATTTTTTTTTCACTTTTAGTTGAGCATAGGCATATGACCATTCATTTTGAATGTGAAGGTTATTTTTTTATCCCAAAGACTTCCCTACATGTTTTGAGAATATCTTTTTGTCCAATAAAAATATATTTTATTATATTGGGTGTAATACTGTGAAATTTGACACCCCAATGTTTCCTCTTGATTCATACATGGGTATATATTTTATTTTCTAAATGCTTCTTAGTGCAAGTATACCTTCAAAAAAATATCATTGGAGAACTTGATGATGCTATCTCCAAATAGATCTATGAAGTCAAAGAAGAGGTTGGAGAACCCACTAGGAGGATGGAGTATCATTCCTATATGGAGCTCTATTGTTGTAATTATATAATTGTACATTATATTAAGTTTACTTAAAGAATTTGTTTTATTTACTTAGGTAAATTAGGAAACAAGAGAACATGTCAACTTCTTATTTGATGGGATTTTTATGTCACATCTACTTCATTCTCTCCTTGATTGCTAGGAGTTAGTTGCCACCACTTGCTCATTAAACAAGTTCACTTGACACCTCTATTTCTACATGTTTATTTAGCCAACATATCACTATGCTAATAGATGTTTGAGACACTTATCATCTTGATTTGTCCATTGTAATGTCCCAAACCAAAAAAAATAAAAAATTTCAGATCTGAAATATAACCAACAAATTTAACATACATTGTGATAAAATAATGTCTACAAAACTTGTATAACAAAATTTGAAACACACACTATTGATTTTACACAACTATGTTGGAAAAATCAATTATTTTTTGCACATAAATCATAGAATTTCACCGCAATACTTGGACTGATGTATATTGATGAAATATACAACAATGTGCTGGAAATGACATGAAATGTATAGCAATACATGGAAATATAAATTCTAGAAAAATTTCTTGCTTGTTGTAGCTTCTTTCTCCCCAAAATCTATAAGAAAACACCCAAAAACTATGCTAAAACACACCCACACTTAACCACAATGTTAGGGCTGACTATTATGGATTTTATGAATAGTAAAATGTTGTTATAACTCAGAAAATAGAAACAATCCAATTGATTTTCAGATTTGCAACAAATCCCTGTATTCCTAAGCTCAAACCCTCACAAAATCTACAAATAAACATAATAAAAAAATGCCAGAAAATGCAAGCAAATCTTGAAATGCAAATAATCTCTGTATGAGATTGCTCTCAAGAAACCAAAGGATTTTCATCCTCTGATTTTGGCATCCAAGGGGTCTCATCCTCTGCTCAAACAATTTTGGTAGAGTTTCGGTATATAAAAATTAGATGCCAAAAATTAAGAAATTGCCTCTAATTTATAGAGATTTGATCTAGCTCAATAATTCCAATTCCCTTCTCTTAAAAAATAAATTAAAATAATGTTATTTCCAACAACTTCATAATGGTTGCAAAATTTCTATCTAAAAAAAGGTAATAACTCCCCTCTTACAAGCTGTCATAAAATCACAAATTCCTCCATAATGGAATCAACTATAATTAGGTGCCACATGATCTTGGAAATCACAAATTCCTCCATAAGAAACCCCACGCCCCATTTTGGGTTGCTGGCATAATGAAATAATAAATTATATTTAATATTTAATTGGCCCAATGAAACAACTTCAAAATGTAAATTAAAGTGGGTCCAAAATTAAATATTATATAAAATTATTTCCCTTACTCCTTCCTTTAACCATGGGAAATAGAATGTAATGTCCCCTTGTAAGAAGATCAAAATTTCTTAACCTTTGCACACAATTTTAACTTCTTAAAGAGAACATTAGTAACCAATAATTCCTTATAACATCATAATATTGTAATTAGGGTTAGTAACCACATATTCATAATCAATATCAAAGTTCATTTCATATATGCATTTCACATTTTCTCATTTCTATCATATAGAGATTTCCATGATATGCCTTAGGAGAGTTATCCATGAGCCTGATTGTTAATCTACTCTATGCCACTCACCCCATATGAGTTGGATATGTTAGGGCGCTGGTGTAACGAGACTCAACTTACCATAGGCTCAAGGGGCTTAATTACTACACCTAATAATTCTTCACCCACTTGAGAGTCACCTACCGTTAAGCCATTAATAATATTTAGGTCTACGCTACCTTAGGTCCAAGGGGCTTCATTACTACACCCGGTAATTCTTCACCTTCTTGGCTCAAGGGGCTTCATGCTACACCCGACGATTCTTCACCCACTTGAGACTCACGTAGGTGCTAGATCCTAACCGCCCTTCCCTAACTCCACTCCCATACTCGTAGGGTGTGTAGATAGATTAATGGTGAGGCTCTTATTCTCATCCCGGGTATTCCATGTTTTAAAGTTGTATATGATGTCTTATAAGAACTTATCCTTACTATCTCATGATCCCCATGGATCATGAGATGGTACAATTGATCATATTGTTCCTCTACGGGAACTCAACTTGTACTATCTCATTGATTGCCATTCAAATTACTTCAAGGCATCATACATTAATATTCATCATTCTAATATGATTACAATCATTCTTAGTCTATCATGTTATGGACATTCTTATTCTATTATGGTTAGGAGTATGTTCATGCCATTAGAATTATAAATGTATTCTTATCCTAACATATATAAACATTCTCATTCAATGATGAACTCTTTTATTCTATGATGAACATTCCTATGTTGTTCAATTTCAAGCATTCTTATATTGTCATGAATAACTAGTATCTATTATCCATTTATCACACAATTTTGAGACATATAACTCAAGTTAGAAAACATACCTTATAGGGTTGATTGTTGATATAATCCTTGTGTTGATCAAATAATGGATTATTTATGCAGTCACGATCTGATGTGCTTATTCGATTTATTTTGATAGTTATGATGAATGTTGATCAATGGTTGACAGGAGTCTATGCTTCCACTGGTATATTTATCAATGAATGTTGGACAATGAAAGGTGATGATATTCAATTGCATATGAGCTGAACACCTGTATTGTAATTCGCTGATGCTATTCGATGGATACCAGATGTAATGAATGAAGAAGTTGTGGATTGCAGGTAGAATGTATTAGATGAGGAAGTGATCTATTGATGGGATGATATGAACATTCGCTGATGAGGAAATGAGAAGATCTGATTTTTCAAGGGATGCCCATCTTGATTGCCTCGATCCACATTAGATATGTTTGAAGGATCACGTTCCTTTGACTGGACACATCCATTCATAGGATCGATGTCATTAATCTTTAACTAATTTATATCCTTCTCTAACAATCAGTACTACCTTTATTATGAAGTCCTTCGATCATATTACTTGGAGTGCGATTGCCATTTAGAAGATCATCGACTATAATTCAATCGTCGATTCTTCCTTGTCTTATTCTTGTTTTGTTTTTATCTTAATTTGTCTTATTCTTTGATCATTACCTTAAGACCCTTCTTGATTAGGGATTACCTTTATTGATATTTGCTATCTTATATACTACTCTCTATATGATAATCGCTGATCATATATGTTTATAATAATAATATAATATATCAAAATATAATATATATTTGATTTATATTATTATATTTAGTTTATGATATTGAATGTAAATACATCCAATTATAATATTTAATATACGTTTAATTTATGATTTATAGACACATCTTAACATAATCAATAGAGGGACATGACAGCCCTCCCTACTCGAGATTGCTTGTCCTCAAGCAATAATTTTAATTCCTTTGATATATTATTAACTATTAGGGTTTGAGGAAAGTCATGTTTATGATGTAATCTAATTTTGTTGTCGAAGACTATTACCACTATTTGCATGGGAGATCTTAGACGATGAAGGTACAGTTACTCTAGTGATTCTAATGACAATTTTAAACTTTGAGACTAGATTTGTTCAAGTTCATGAAGACTGCCCTAAGGAATCCTCACATCCACATAATTGTTAATGCATCTTTACAAGGTTTTGAATTATTTCATCTCACTGTCCATGTATTTATTGTGGCATGAGCTCTTATAGATAAAGGGGTGTAATGCACCTCGATTTTGGTCGCCCTCAAGGTCACTACCTAAATTCTAAGTGATAAAGTTTGTTATAGAACAACATCTAGTGAAGATCCCAATTCTGATCATAATGAAGATTACCATAATTATTTGGGAGTAGTAATCCCAAAACAAAGTGTCTACTTCTCTATATCCTATTCACCCTTCAAGGAAAAGACCGAGTCAGTTCAAGTTGTTGAAGACCTAGCTATGACTAGGATACAGAGATTTCATAAGATTCTCCTAGATTCGATGGTTATTGGCCACTTATCCAATCTTGTAATTGATTTTGCTTAGCATTTGTAAGTCAAGGTTATGCCTAATAAGACTAAGAGTACTAATAGAGTACCTTGCTATCATGAACTGATTGAACATAGTCTATTATAAGGGCATAGCATAGTGCTAGATCTCTACATAAAAGTTAGGTTGAGGTCACTACATTGTATCAATCTAATGAAAGGATGGAAGTAATAGTAGTAAGGCGAAATTGAACCTCTAGCACTTATATTTTAGAGTTAAGGCATAATGTTTGATCATTATATCTAGACTAAGATTGGCAAAACTACATTGGTGGGTGATAATGGTTCAACTATCTCAGCTACTATGTTGTAACTATATATAGTGTTGTAAACTCTTAACATTGATAACAAAGGACATAATAGAACGTGAACCATGATTTCGTTAATCAAGAAAGAATGATGAGCGATCAAAATGGCGTTGGTCTATATCATGATGAAAGAGGCTCTTTGGTTTGATACTCCAAATAGAGAACACCATCAGAGAGAAGATCTAGGTTGAAGTATATGCACACAATTATATATGGAAGACAAAGCATAAATACACGTAGTACATGAAGCATACACCAAGCTTATACTTAATACATGATACACAGAAGTATACGATGAAGCATGAACATAGTATGTAATACGTGTATAATACATGAAACACATAACATACACTTGATGCACAAAGCATGAAGTATACAAAGTATATGCACGCAATACATAAGGCATGAAGCATACATGTAATATGCACGAAGATGAAGTATACACATGAATACAAGTAATTCATGAAGTGTGCATTTAGACATACATAAGTCATGGAGTACACACATAAATCATGTAGTATATATTTGAACATATAAAGTTATGGCGTATACACTCGAATACATGCAGCCTAAAGTTTACAATTGAATACACAAAGTCATAGGGTATACACTCAAATACAAATACAATCATAGAGTATACACTCAAATACAAATGCAATCATAGAGTATACACTCAAATACAAATACAATCACAAGTCATGGAGTAAACACTCAAATACAATTACAAAGTCATAGAGTATACACTCGAACACAATTCATGGAGTATACAATCACACACTTGAATACAATTACAATTTCATAGAGCATACACTCGAATACAATTATAATTTCATAGGGTATACACTCAAATATGATTACAATTTCATAGAGCATACACTCGAATATGATTACAATTTCATAGAACATACACTCGAATACAAATATGAAGTCATATATACTCGAATACAATTTGTGAAGTCATAGGGTATACACTCATACACTTGAATACAATTACAAAGTCATAGAGCATACACTCAAATATAATTACAAAGTCATAGAGTATACACTCATACACTTGAATACAATTACAAATTCATAGAGCATACGCTTGAATACAATTGCAAAGTCATAGAGTATACACTCATACACTTGAATACAATTACAAAGTCATAGAGCATACACTCAAATACAATTGCAAAGTCATAGAGTATACACTCATACAATTGAATACAATTACAAAGTCATATAGCATACACTCGAATACAATTGCAAAGTTATAGAGTATATGTGAGGGTAAAATGTGGATTAATCAATTGAATATTAAAAATCCAAACATCGATAGAATATGAAGGAGAAAAGGAGATTTAAATAACAAAACAAATGATACTTACAACCTTTTACCTTTTGTCTTCCATTGCTCACCTTTTCTGTCTTGATCTTGATGGAGATGAATATGGCCCTCAGGAAGCTTGCTTCCTTGCTTCAAAGTCCTCAAGATGACAAGATGAAGTTGACTATGATACTTTGTGTGATTGAAGATGAGCTTCAACACACTATTGATGGATGATAAATGATATGGAGATGGGGGTGCCAAAGGTGCGCTAGTGTTTCTACAACATAAGTTTACTCAAACGATGGATGATGTAATGAAGAAGAAGAGGGTTGCATTTATAGAAATGTATGAAAGAAGATCAATGGCTAAGAAGAAGTAAGAAGATCAAAGGTTGAGAATGGTTGAGGAATGTGCGCGAATAGAAAGAGGACAAGTGTCCAAGCTCCATCCTGCAACAGGGGAGTTAACTAAATTGATTGAATAGTTAACATAATAAACCAATTAGTTAAGTGAATTGATTGGGGAGTGGACTGAATTAATTGATCAGTGAACTCGAATGATTAATTAGTTTAACAGATTTGATTGATGAGTTAACTAATTTTGATTGGAGGATAAATAGGACATGTGGGTGAGGGAATATTAGCTAATTAAATATTTAAAATATTTAATTACATGTGCAACATGGTGAGGTGGAAAAGGTGAGGTGGAAAGATGAGGTGGATTTATGGAATTAGGACTTAGGATAGAGGAATTTATGATTAATTAAATAATGTAGGATTATTTAATTATGTGAGACATTAGAAGAATTTAGGGAATTTAATTAAATAAATTGATTTTATTTAATTATGAGATAATGAACCAATCAAATAAACTTAGAATATTTATTTAATTGCTAGAAGAAATAAGAATTAAGATAAATATTAAAATATTTACTTAATTTGACATGAGCCAATTTTAGGTGTATACATTTTGCCCCTCTTTGAAGCAATGTGTTTTATCACGTTGTTTCAAAGAACATGATTGTCTGACAATGATACATGCCCCAGTTTTCCCCTGGTACAAGTTTGACGACAGGATGCCCCCTCGGGAGATTAGATGGGAAGAAGGCAAAAGGGCGTGAGATGGACAATCTCACGATGAAGAAGGTGGAAAAAAGGTTAGGATGGAGAAAAACAGGACATGGTTCGGAGGAACAGACACAGGAAGTAGCCATAGTTATCATGTAGTCAGATATGGGTCACTTGCTATAAATAAGAGTTGGGTCCACAAGTTCTATTCATTTGTACACTTGTCCATAGTTGATTGGTCTTCTTGAGAGCCTAGGAGAGTATGGCATCCAGAGAGATGGATATTCCGTGCAAGGAGCACCATTTTGAGTGGATCCGACGGTTCAATCGGCCAGCGGAGGCAGGACCCTCGGTATGTAGTTCTTCAAAACTTGCTAAAAGTAATTTATTAGGCTCATTAATGGCTAGGGAAAATAACTAGAATAGATGCGCCGAACTATCTTTCGATGCATATGACCCCCGAAACGGCGCATATGTTGCTATGTGGTGCATGTGCTCAAACTATTGGCGCATATGATAGTTTGGCACATCTATGCTTGGAATTGGTGCATTTGCTGGGAAACAGCGCATGTGACATAATAAGCGGCGCATGTGCCATAACAATGCATACACGTCAAAGGGCGGTGCATTCAAGGTGAAGCGGCGCATGTGATATGGATCAGCGCATTTGCACTAGGAAAAATCAAGTGACTTAATGAAATTAACCCAATTGGCACCTTGATCGATGCATCAATTGATAAGCGATCTCTGAGATTGCCGAGAATCTAGTCAAGAGATGATATGTTGTTTTGATTAATTTGATATGTTAAGTCATTGATAGGATAGTTTGATTTCTTTAAGTAGGCTTGCTTGGATATGGATTTCTTTGACGTTATGCTTTGCTTGGTTGCAGGAGGATATTCGGGATGTCCTTATATCACGAGAGTAGTTCCCGTTGCCGTTGTTACAGCGATACCTGTTGACTGAGATAGATCGTGAGGCGCTAGGTGCTATGGGTCTGTACTATGTTTGCTTCATGCCTGAGGTTCGCATGAACCAGGCTATGTGACTACAATGGTGGAGCGATTCCATAGTGAGGATGGCACATTCCATCTGCCGATGGGGGAGATGGTGATTGCTCTTGAGGACGTGTATCGGATTCTACACCTCCCAATTCAGGGAGAGCTGGTTGAGTATGAGTCACAGTGAGACTCTGGCTTGGAGGAGTGCAGACGTGTGTTTGATGACCCAGGGTTGGTGGAGCAGGTGATTTCATGACAGGATATACATGACTGCTATGACTACTTCTCGGGCATAGTGGCAGGATTGATCGGTGGCGTAGTATGCCCCGATAGGAGGTCACACGGCTTCCTGATCAGCAGGGGGAGGGTGTTAGAGAGCATGATTATAGATGGGATGCGGTATGCATGGGGCGTGTGCATGCTAGCACACTTATACAAAGATATGCATCAGGTAGTGTACCATAGAGGATCCAGTTTATCAGCAGGTGTGTCTCTCTTGCAGTTTTGGTTGTGGGAGCACATAGCGATCACACGGCCGATATGTTTATTTCACAGGCAGAGGGGTGAGCCCTACAGTTACGGCTATGTAGGTGTGATTTCTCAGCACAGGCTGGGGAAGTTGGAGTACTGGAGACATGCGTTCGATAACTTGGATGC
This sequence comes from Cunninghamia lanceolata, assembly GCA_027924645.1. Classification (NCBI taxonomy): domain Eukaryota; kingdom Viridiplantae; phylum Streptophyta; class Pinopsida; order Cupressales; family Cupressaceae; genus Cunninghamia; species Cunninghamia lanceolata. The sequence goes on from BSBN01000771.1 coordinate 4,319,602, forward strand.
AGTTATCTAGCACCCATACCTAGACTGCGAGGTATGGGAGGGTGAGGCTAATGAGTTACCTTATTGCTTTCAGATGTGATGACTTATTGGGAGGAACAGGTACATACTGGAGAGGTAGATTGTTAGCAGGGTTCAGAGACAGTTTGGCAGAGTACAGGGTAGACCACAGGGATAGGCGTGCTTTGCTAGGACTCATGCAGAGAGATACAAGTGGGGTCCCATGGCATCATATGAGGAGGCCCTGGCAGATTTCCAACAGATCCCCTATGCAGCTTGGCCCATGAGGAGCGAGATAGTGGATACTGGCATGACGCCAAACTATGAGGAGTGGTTCGCAGCTCATCCATTTCCTAGATACTCAGGACCTGGAGAGTTGGCTCCTCGTATCGATGAGGAGGATTCAGACGAGGAGGGTGCAGCTGGCAGGAGGAGGGGAGGATAGAGAAGGAGGAGAGGAGATCAGGGGAATGATGGAGGAGGAGGAGGAGATGGAGGAGGGGGTGCTAGACCGAGACAGAGGAGGAGGAGGTCTGGGGAGGGACCTTCAGGTCAGCAGGTAGCTGCACAGCCGTAGGCTACAGGATAGGTATAGGTACAGGTGCCAGCGCAAAAGGTGGCACCACAGAGGAGATGCCGCCACCACAACAGGTGGCACAACAACAAGGACAGGGTTAGGTGCCAGCACAGTAGGTGGCACCAGGACAGGGATAGGTAGGGCAGGCTCCACAGCCTGATTTGCAGCAGCATGCCATGGTTGCATTAGAGATTCAGGTTAGGCATCTGAGAGTAGCAGAGTCACAGAGAGATGCAGATGCAGGGAGGATATCAAAGTTGACCAGAGAGAGAGACGCGGCCTTAGCTAGCATGCGGGCGATGAGAGCAGAGAGGGATTCAGCTGTGGCAGCTATGGGCACAGATGGCACATCTAGCTTCTTGGTTTCTCATGTGTAGTAGGCACAGACACAGCTAGCTCAGGTTCAGAGTGAGCTTGCTAGAGCACAGGCCTAGGCTCAATACTACAGAGGTCTATACCATGGGGCAGTGTCAGTAGAGCAGCGTGCCCCTAGTTTCTAGAGCCAGTCTAGGGCGTCATAGAGGGCAGGTGGATCCTGATCTGTGGGATCAGTCAGGGGCCCACAGCAGTAAGGGGGAGACAGAGGAGAGGGTAGCGTAGGGAGCAGTGCTCCGTGGTGACAGGGCTAGTCAGATTTGGATACTTGTACTAGTTTTTGATTGTGATGTACAAATTTTTTACGGCTAAGATAGCCTGTATATGTATCACTTTTGCCCCGAGACACGTATCACTATCTTTTTGTACATTGTATACACTTTATGATGTGACTCTGAGAGATTTGGATAGATATTTGAGATATTGTACATTTGGACATGTTTTGGATGATATATATGATGATGCAGTTTATTGATGTTCTACATGTATGTATTCTATGTTTTATATGCTATGGATGCAAGCTATCTTATGATGCTTTGTATATGTGATGCACACTAGATGGATTTAGAATGATGTGATATGTAAATGCAAATGTGTATGGATATGTTTATGGATATGATTATGATAATGCAACTCTATATGTATTTTGTCGATGTTTTTGATTCTTTTGATATGATGTATGGATGCAAATGTATGTGGATGACCTAATGCACTTTAAAATGTATGGAAATAATCCAATATTTTTATGTTGTATGCAAATGATGTGATATGATGTGTTGCCTATGGTATGTTTTTTATATGTCCAAATGTACTCAATCGACACAGAGATGATATAGATAGGTGGAAGAAAAGAGATGAAGAGACTACTGACTTTCATTTGATATGCTGCAGGATTTTCTTATTGCACGGTTGATATGGATATTTGGGATATGGGATGTGGATATGGATTTGTCATCTTTGAGATTGCAAGTCTTTTGCGTTCATCATTGGGCACTTTTTGGTATTTTCTCTTTTTGAAATGTTGTAAGGAAATACAAGCATCTAGGTATAATTAGACCAAGATGACCTAAGTATTCCTTACATGGATTTTGATATAGAAAGTTGATACAAGCATCTAGTCAAACTTGAATCTAGATGACCTGAGTACTTCTTGCATTTCAACAGACAAGGATTGCCCCTTTTCATGTTTAGACTTCGGAGTCCTTGATGATCTTTTGCTGATCATGTCTTTAGACAGAATGTCGTCACATTACTAGAGTTTAATCCAGAAGCAGTAGACATAGAAAAGGTTATGCCCCCATCATAGCATCTCTAGCTTTTGGCATCCTAGAGTAGCATAGGAAGACATAATGACAAAAATCCAAGACTATGTGAGTTAACCTGTTTACAAAACATTCTTGTATTAGATTTGTCTTTTTGCCATAATTGATATAGAATTAGTTTGAGTGTTTCGGTACGGTGCTCGTCTTTGCTTTGGATAGGTTGATGTTTTGTGTCAAGAATTTTTTTTAGAAGGGTGCTTTACTGCATGCTTGTCTAGTGGAAGTACAACAATCCTTTATTTGTATCCTCTTAGAACATGCGGCATTCAAGAATCCAAATCCGTAACCAGGTCGAGGAGTTGTCCCCAGTTTAGACAAAGGATCGACTTATTATGGGCGATAGGACACGGAGAGATGGACCCTAAGGGACTAACCTAGTGCCTCGAGGGCTCATTGTTAAATGGCCTTGCCTACATGACGACGCAGAGGCAACGTAGTTCGGGGTGAACCTGATGAACCTAAGATCTAGGCGATGGTAAAGATACAAAAAGGGTATGGACTCAGATAGATAGAAGGACTAGACATGGGATAGATGGGACAGTGGAGTGGAGCCTTGAGGGTGCATTGAGAATGGCCTTGCCTATGTGATAACTCAGAGGCAATGTAGTTTGACAATGGTTCAAAGGACTGGTTCAAGATGAACGAAATGGAAGACACAAGAGACATGAAGTCACAATAGATGGAGGAAGTGGTTTGTCGTAGAATAGCGCCTGTTTACCAGGTTTTCACCACTTGCTTTTATTTCCACGAAAGCTAAAAGTACACATGACACCTATTTGCCAGGTTTCCATCATGGTACCTATCCTAGGCGCCTATTTGCCAGGTTTTCACCATAGGATGCGTATGCAGGACAAATCACTAGCTCTACCAAGAACTCATAGCGTGCTTGATTTGCAAGAATATCGAGGAGAGATGCAATCGTTGCCATTGCATCCGCAGCTTTGTTCTCTATCCATGGTATCTACTCACAAGAGATTTGATCAAAGTATGCCTTGAAATCATCTACCATCTATTTGTAAGGGATCAATTTCTCATCTTTTGTTTGGTAGTCATCATTTACTTGATTTATGACCAATTGTGAATCACCATACACCTGTAGTTCTCTGATATTCCATTCCACTACTAGCTTGACACCAATGATTAGGGCTTCGTACTCTACCACGTTGTTAGTGCAGGGAAAGAGTAATCTATATGACTTTGGAATAGTTTCGCCACTAGGGGTAACCAACAAGATACCTGCCCTCGATCCATGTTGAGTGGAAGATCTGTCAAAGTACATTTTCTAGATTGTTGTAGTAACATGAAAGATAGATTCGTCTGGAAACTCAAATCTCAGAGGGGTGTCATCTGTGAGAGGTGCATTTACCAATTGATCTGCAAGCACTTGACCTTTTATTGCCTTCCTATCTACATATTCGATATCAAACTTGCTGAGAAGCATGACCCATTTGGACAATCTACCTGTTAAGGCTACCTTGTTGAGTAAGTATTTGAGTGGATCGATCTTTGCCACTAGCTTGACAGAATGTGACAACATGTAATGTCTCCACTTTTGTGAGGCGAAGACCACAGCAAGGCATGCTCTTTCAATGGGCATGTATTGCATCTCATACCCAACAAGTGTTCGACTAATATAGTATATTGCTTGTTCTTTCCCTTCATGGTTTTGTTGTGCAAGAAGAGCTCCTAGAGTTGTTGATGTAGCCAAGATATACAGTAGTAGAGGTTTACCATGAATTAGTGGCATCAACACAGGTGGTTTCATTAGATATTCTTTTAATTGCTAAAATGCTTGCTCACATGACTCATTCCATCTGAAAGGGACATTCTTATGTAGAAGGTGGGAAAATGGGTGGCACTTGTCTGCCAACTAAGAAATGAACCTTCTGATAGATTGCAGTTTTCCCTATAGGGACCTTAGCTAAGTGAGATTCTTGGGAGGTGGCATTTCCATGATGGCCTTCACTTTAGCTGGATTGACCTCAATCCCATTTGCAGACACTATGTATCCCAGCAGCTTACCTGAGGTAACTACAAATATGCACTTCTTTGGATTGAGGCGCACATTGAACTATTCTAGTCTTATGAAGATTTTCTCCAGCACTGCCAGGTGTCCTTGTCTTATAAGTGATTTTTCCATAATGTTATCAACATAATCTTCCATTATAGTGTGCATCATGTCATGGAAGATTGTGGTCATAGCTCTCTGATATGTTGCACCGGCATTTTTCAAACCAAACGGCATGACACACCAATAGTAGGTGCCCCAAGGACATGTAAATGTAGTCTTGTGTTGGTCTTCAAGTGCAATTTTTATTTGGTTATATCTGAAAAAACCGTCCATTAGTGACAGCATGGTATGTCCTGCCGTGAGATCTACAATCATGTCAATGTTTGGCAAGGGGAAGTCATCTTTCGGGCAAGCTTTATTCAGGTCCCTGAAGTCATTACATAGTCGAACTCTGCCATCCGGTTTAGCCACTGGTACTATGTTTGAAATCCACCCAGGATAGTCTATTGGTCTAATGAAGCCAACATCTAATAGTTTCTTCAGCTCTTCTTTTACCATGAGGGCCACATGCGGATGCATCTTTTTGAGTTTTTGCTTGACCGGTTTAGCTCCTAGAGCTAAAGATAAGTGATGCATGATGAGATTCAGATCTAGCCCTGGCATGTCGGCATATGTCCATGCAAAGTTGATTTGTTTCCTCTTGAAGAAGTCGGTGAATGCCGGTTTTTCTTGTTCTGTTAGAGCCTTTGCCATGTGGATCTTTCTGGGATTATCACCTATACTGACATTGATCGGCTTTGCCGGTTCTATCAAGATTGACGATCTCTCCTGATGTGTAAGATTGGGTAGAGGGTCAAGCCTTCAATCCTTTGGTGCCTCAGAGAGGTTTTCACCGTTGGATACATCTTTATTTTTACTTTTTTCATGATCTAACACTGCCGTAGTGCAGTTTTCACCATTAGATCGTTCTTTTATTTTCACATTTTTGAGATTGAAAGGCTTGGCACTCTCTCCAAAATAGGCCTTCTCATTGAGTTCTATAACATAGCCAGCTCTGTGGTCCCCTGTGGGTATATGATCTCTAAGCTCAAGGTAATCTATGATGGCTTCATCATTTTCAAAGGTATCAAGTTCAGGGGTAGTACCTTCTAGGTCCCAGTCTATAAGTTCAGGGTGTACCAACGGTAAGGGATCATTGGGTTGCTCAGGTTCAACGGTGTTGATGGTTAGGATAGAGTTGTTAAAAGCACGGACAAGGTCTGTGATAGTACTCTCTATTAGCGGATCCGTCAAGGGGGGTATCATGCTTTCCTCACGACTTTCACTATTGTTATTATGCGGGTCAGACTCTAGCAGTCTAGCCCTTGGACCTCATTCCTCATTTGCGTGGGTTGGGTCATACTCGTGGACAACGTCTATGTATTTTTCATCACAAGATAGCTCAGAGAGGCTATCCCATTCATACTCGTTAGAATCAATCTCACTCCCCAATTGCATTTGTTGAATTTGCTCAACCAGATTGCTAGTGGATGTTTCTTGTTGTTTGCCTTTGTTCTTGTTTGTTCTATCGGTTCTTGATGTGCAGTGTAACCTAGCCCTATAGTGTCTCGGGCTATTAAGGTATGAGGTTGGATGGGTTCAGTGACACCATCCTTTCTTGAACCGAGTGGACCATATCCTTCATACCCCATTCTTTGTAGTATTTGAAATCCTTGACCATACTTTACAGTTGGTATAGTGGGATGGTCGTGTCGTGTTGATGAACTGCTTTCATCCTTATATAGCCATTGCAGGATATCTTTTTCATCGCTTTCCTCTTTGAGGCTTCCCCATTTGACGAAAGGTCCTTTGGTAGCTTTCTCTGTTGTGGGTGTGCTCAGGATAGGTCTCCCATAAGATTTGGGAGATAGGGGGAGTTGTGCCAAACAAAGGGATTGAGAAATTGTATACTCACCCAAGCCCTTATCCTTGAGTTGGAGTTTAGGTTGAGATGCTCCTAAAGAGGAAGCAAGTGAAGCTGGGTCAACAGGAGATGAAGATGAAGCAGAGGCACAATTGTGAGGAATCACAACTTCAGGTTTAGATTGAATGGAGTTGCAGTACTGATATGGATTGGGGTCACCTTGGATGGTGATCTCTTGACCTTCGTGAGGGAATTTTATACACTGATGGTATGTTGATGGAACGGCTTTTAGAGCATGTATCCATGGTCTCCCAAGAAGGATGTTATATGCTAGCTCCATATCAAGGACTTGGAAAGCCACATCTTTTACTATAGGTCCCACTCTGATTGGTAAAGTAACAATTCCCTTGGAAGTTGTCTCCTCATCATAGGCTTTGATAGTGATTTTCTTTTTCAGATCTATGGCTTTCTCTGAAACCCCAATGCAAGGATTAGATTTAAGGTGCAAATATTCAAACCAGCTCCTTCATCGATTAGGACTCTTTTGATCTTGTGCTTGTGTATGAAAGCTTCGATATGAAGAGAGGTGTTATGGGGTTGGGTTATTGACATATCATCCTTTTCAGTGAATGATAAGGAGTGAGGTGAGATAATGTGACCGACCATGGTTTGAAACTGTTCTTCAGCTAGGTTCGTGGGAACAGAGGCTTTCGCTAAGGCTTTGTCAAGTATGGTCCTATGGGACGAAGATAGATGCAGAAGTTCTAGGATGGAGATATGTGCAGATGTGTTATGGAGTTGCTCCAAGATATTGTACTGATTAGCTAACGAGGTGGAGGCTCTTCTAAGAATGACTTTATTACTGCAGGTGGTAACATTACAATCTGGATCCTTGTTTATAGTGATAACATTGATAGATGGCTCACTCTTTGATATATGGTTAACAACATAGTCAAAGGCGATGTTTGTGTAATTGGCTTTGTTATTTCCACTGTTATTTTGGTTGGAAGGTCTACCCTGCTCGTAGTTGGGGAGAGGATCTTTGAATGCCTGGTGATCATTGTTAGAGGTATGTCCATCAATGGATATTTTGTTTTGCTCTATCAAATCTTGGATACTGTGCTTTAGGGCAATGCAATCATTGGTTTTGTGCCCCCTGTTTCGATGGAACTCACAGAAATCGTTGTCGTTCCACCAAGAGGGTTTGACTTTTGGTTCGTACTCTCGCGTTGTGGGAAGTGTTATGATCTTGTTTGTGATTAACTTCCATAGGGTGGTTTCCAATGATTCTCCCAAGGGTGTGAACTTCCTCCTAGGTTGAAATTTTGAAAACCTTGATTCAGTGTTTCTTGGTTTGTTTGGTGGGGAGTTTTTTGAGGGGTTGACAAGTTGAAGATCGGTTGCTTAGGCACCGCATTCTTGGCATCTACCACCCCATCGTTCACAATATTTTTGTTTTTCGTCCAGAATCTTGGTTTATCATTGTTGGTATTGGTACTAGGAGTGTCCTTATAGAGCTTTATTTGTCCTTTTGCGATTAAAGCTTTTTCGATGATTAGACCCATCTCAATGACCTTGCTAAAGGAAGTAGGACATTGGATTTGTATCTGATAGCTTAGATCGGTTTGCAAGTTATGGATGAACATTTCCAGCATTTGTTTTTCTGGCATTTGGTGTGGGCACTTACTTGCCAACTGTCTCCATCTTTGTAGGAAGGCGGCGAAAGATTCTCCACCTTTTTGCTTGGTGTTACAAAGATCCAATATTGAGGTGTCGTGCTTAATATTGTAAGAGAAATGGATGACAAATTTGTCCACAAGTTCATTGAATGTTTTAATGCCAGGTGGTAGTCTAGAAAACCACTCCATGGCTTGCCCTCCTAAGCTTTGTGGAAACAGTTGCATAAGGTAAGTGTCATTGTGTACGACCTCAAAGCATGTAGCATTGAATTCCCTGATGTGGTCCCGTGGATTTTCCTCGATATTTATCAAATTTTGGCACCTCAAATTTAGAGGGGAAAGGTATCATGATTAGGGTCCTATCAAAAGGATATGGTGAAATATCCTCTAGGGTGTAATGTTTGGTCGATGCTCCTGTTCTCATGTCTGTGAATTCTTGTTGTAAAACTTGAATCTTTTGGTTCACAAGACTTAGGGTATCCATGGAATCAATGGTTGCTTTTCTTTTATTTGAGGGTACTGATGGTGACAAGTTGTCATTGATGTCAAAAGGTTGTTCAGTTGATGATGTAAAGTTGCCATAGTTGTTGCAGGATCAGGAGGAGCAGGAGTTCACATCATCCTGTGTAGAGTTTACATCATTTTGTGTGTCCTTTCTATTATCATATGGTATGGTTGTGTGTTTATCTTGTTATCATGTTGCAGCTTGGTCAGTGTGAATGCTTGGTCATCAAGGTTGGAACAAGGATGTGTTGATTACAAAATATCAAGATAGAGCAATGAAATGATCTTTACATGCAGATATAGATTACAAAAAGTTGTTACATGCAGATCTTTACATGCTCATCTCATGACATTTGTTGCAATAAAGTTGTTGGCAATTGCTTTGATCTTATCTGATATCATAGTCTTCAGTTGTGAGTTGATCTTCATACAGACAAATGTAGTAGCATGGATGGTTTGATATCAGTAATCAGATGGTTGATGTTCATAGTTTGTTTCATGTTGGGTCTCAGATACTTCAGGTTGATATGTTGCTTTATGGCTAAGTCGGGAAGTGGATCAGTGCTAAGTTGAGTTGAGGATCTATGTTGAGTGGTGTTGATTTGTTCCTCCTTCATATTTCTTGTAGTCATTATGTCATCATGCTCCTTGTTCATATAAGTGGTATGTCACCTTAATATTACTGGACTTAAGTGTTTTACCTATGAAGATAATCCTAAGTCTTTGTTGATTCTAAACTAAGTTGTTCATTCCTTTTTAAGCCCGTCGTATATCAAATGTTCTTTATGTTTTAATCTTTTGTTGACTTGCTATAGCAAGTCGGGTCACTTAAGGTGACCTAGTAAAGGGTTCCTAACACATGGCAGTGACCGGCCCTTTCCCTTGGAGACCGATGGCTTTGGTAATGTGATGAGCGCATGGGCGCCAAGACTTAATCTAAGGTTCCATTTGAATGTAGTTTGGGCGTGATTTGGTAGATCGGTGGTCAGATTTTAAACTTGCCACCTCCCTCGACAATGCACATTGACGTGCATATGGACGTCAGGACTCTAAGTTGACTGGTTATTTTTAGCTCCTTTTTGAGGAAGTTTATAGAATGTTTTGGTGCCCAATTAGAAAGAGTTTTCTTAAAGTTTTTTTTTAGAAATTTTTTTTAAGATTCTTTTTCTAAAACAAGAAGTAATCCACTCACGAGGATTAAGGAATTATTTAGAAAAGATTTTTTTTAAAGGAGAGTTTTGTTTATAGCAAGTTTTTTTTTGGAGATATTGTGCAGAGGAGCTTGCATGAAAATGAAAAGTCTTTTGCAAAATAGAGATTTATTTTTTTTCAGATGATTTTATTGGAGAAATTATTTTTGCAGAGACAAGAATGAGGGCAGATATGAAAGATGAACGGATTTCTTTTATGAAGAGAAAATAAATAGTGGAAATTATTCATGATTTCTTGCAGGAGAATGATGGAATTTGAAAGGTCTTTTGAAGATAAAATTGCACACAGAAGAATATCAAAGTTGATCATTTATTTTGTGAATAAGATTTTCTTCTTGCAGATGGATTGGCATTTGGATTTCTTGATGTTTTTATTTTTGAAAATGAAAGGGTTTTTGATTTACAGAGAGAAGGTGAAATGATTTTGTTTACAAAGAGAAGATGAAATGATTTTGTTTGCAGAGAGAAGATGAAATGATTTTGTTTGCAGAGAGAAGGTGAAATGATTATCTTGTATATAATGGCTTTGCAGGTAGATTGATGTGTGATATTGTGTAGATCAATGATGAACTGACAGGGATCAAATACAAGTACAGAGACTGACAAGGTGATCAAAAAGACAATATGCAATTGTAATGATAATCAGGTGAAATTGATTGAATGGCTAGTAAGGTAGAGATGAAACATACAGAGAAAAGTAGTGTTGTTAAGCATATTAGAATACAGGATTGATATGCAGTGTTGTTGTATGGAGGATTGATATGCAGTGTTATTGTATGAAGGATTAGAACACAGGATTGATATGCAGTGTTGTTGAATGGATCAGAATACAGGATTAATTTGCAGAGAAAATTGTTTATAGAGATTTGTATATGGAGCTTGTTTGCAAAAGAAAATGGTCTTGATTTGAAAATCAAACAGAAGGTATAAGGTTGTAAACAATGGTGCAAATCCGATTGAACAGCAATCATGTCTTGCACACAAAGATTGATGTTTTGTTAATAGGCATTGTATTAGCCAGTGAGGCTTATAGGTTAGTGTGACCTTAATATTTGTCAGTGAGACAATTTGTATTGCTAGTGAGGCATGTTTCTCAGTTAAGCCAGTGAGGCACTTCATGAGTGGTTTTTCTACCCCTGAGGGTTTTCCACTCGGTAAAAAGGTTGTGTCTTAATTTCTTCTATGTGTGTGCATATTATTGGTTTGATCATGTTTTGTTTACATCTGTTATTGTAAGTCTTGTGCATATAAACTCAACAAATCATTAATGTATTCCTTTCCATCAGTTCTGTAAGAGAAAGCTTTCAAAAAGTTGTAAAATGTTTGAAAATTAATACAACACTAATTCACCCCCCCTCTCAGTGTTGTCCGGACTCCTACAATTGGTATCAGAGCCAGTTTCCCTCTTGCAGCTTAATCAGCTTGGGTAGGTCCTGTGTGTGGAGTTCAATGGGTAAGTGCAGGAGAAATAAGAACATGAGAAATGGTAAGATTATTTCTAGTCAGAAGACACAAAAGAAATCATTCATATCAAATCTAGATGTTGATATAAAGACAGTTGATAAAAATGTTCTCCAAGTTGAATATGATATTGTGTTAGAAGAAAATTTTTCAGATGTTCCTCAGTTTGATGGTTCAAATTTTTTAGTTTGGTATGTTAGAATGCAAGTATATTTATCCTCCTTAGGATATGAGTTTTAATGTCAGTTGAAAATGGTATTTCTGCAAATAACAAAGAAGTTCTTGAATATAATGATGTTGCAAAGAAGGCTATATTATCTGCTCTGTCTAATGATGTTATTTGTAAGGTTATGGATTGTGTTACAGCTCAGGATATGTGGAGGAGATTGAAAAGGATTTATCAAGATAATGATAAAGAAGGGGACACTCTGGTGTGTGAAGAAACTAGCAATGAAAAGAGACTTTCAAATGAAGAAGTTGAAGTTCAATCCCAATCAAATTTAGAAGAAGCTAGCATCACAAGTGATAATAATCAGAGTGATGATGATCAGGATTATAATGAACAAGATTGTGAGATTGATTTGGAAGGAGAGCTTATATATGCTTTAAGTGAGCTCAAGAAGTATAAGAGAGAGAATCAGAAACTAAATTTGCTGTTGCAACAAGAAAGAGACTCTAAAGATAATGTACATTCAGAACTTGAAATTGTATCTACAGATCTTGAAGAGGCCAGATGTCAAGTTATTAGTTTAAAGACATATATTGATGATTCAGATAAACTAGTTGCTAGATTAAAGACAGAAATTGAAGAAGCTAAGAGGATAGCAGATGTTTCAATATCTGACCTTGAAGTTAGAAGGATTGAGAATCTAAAACTGGAAGGTGAAATTATCAAACTCAGAAAAGATTATGATGGTCTCAAGACTTTATCTAAGAAGTATCAGGAGTTTGAAGAAAGCACAAGCAAGTTAAATGTGTTGTTGGACAAACAGAAGCAGCATAATGACACAACTGGATTAGGATTTGAAGAAGGGGAATGTTCAAAAGTCAGAGAGACTCCTAGAAAGATGATTGATTTGAATACTGCCACTGAAAACAAAATGCATAATCAAAGAAGAAGAAATTTCAGAAAAAGTGCTCCTGTTAGACAAGCATACATGTACAGGTATAACTATTCTTTTAATGGTTATTGTTATGCTTGTAATCAATTTGGTCACAAAGCAATTGTTTGCAGAAGGAATACTGACATTATTTGTTACAAGTGCAATAATGTTGGACATATACAAAGTAATTGTGAAAGATATGATTCTGCATGGAAGTTTAACATGAGTTCTCAAAGGTACTATCAGTCATCTGATTATAATTGTAATATAGTTTGTTACAATTGCAACTCTCTTGGTCACAAAGCTTACAGTTGCAGAATGTTTGAAGGAATTGCATCATCTGATTTGAAATGGAAAGAAACAGAAAAGGTTTGGAGAAAGAAAGCACCTATGAAAATTTGGAAGCAAAAAGAAAGTAAAAAGAAGTCAGAATCTAAACTTGTGCATCTTGCACAAGTTACATCATCAGTTGAATAATGGATAGCATGAAGTAAGGGGGAGTTATTCATGTTCTATCAAGTATCCCCAAAGGGTCTCAGGAAGAAGATCATTTGATGTTTATCAATTTGATGATCTTGTTTTTGTTGAAATCATCTTTGATAATGTTTGACAGTGATACAGGTAATCATTGACTTACTATGCTTTCAAGATATTGAAAAAGTGTTTCAGGAGTTCAAATGCAAAAATTGTTAGACAAATGATCCTGATTACAAAGATTGAATTGTCATGGTATTGCAATCCAAAGTGTTTTGGAAAGTGTTATTGCAATAATATCTTGTTTTGAATGATAAAGTCAAGAGGCAAGAGTTCTTGTTGATTGCAGTATGTTTCATCAGATTTAACAGTGTGTTGTAAAGAGATGTGCAGGATCAGCAGGATGGTCTTCATTCTTTTCATGTCAAAAAGGATGTGCAATAATTTGACATGTTCTTCTTCATTAATATGGTTTAGAAAGGTTTGTTCAAAGTGTGTGGTGGTTTCAGGTATGAGCTTCAAGTTATGACAATCAAGAGTTTCTTATGACATTGATGGTGAATCTTGTATCAGAGGCAAGTAAAAGTCTTATCAAAAATGGTTTTCTTGGCATCTTGTGTTGAGAACTGTGTCATAAGGAGTCTTCATGATTTTTGCCTGCAAATTTGTTCCTCAAAGAGTTTGGTAATATTGTGACTTGATCCTATTTTGTATATTGTTCATATCATACCTACATGGTTGAGTTGTCATGTTGCTTCAGTAAAGGTGTTCTCAAGGAACTCTCATCAGATGTGGTTTTGTATCAGAATTGACAAGTATCTTGTGTAGAACAAGAGGTTAGTTCAAATGGTCTTCATTCTTTGCCATGACAGAAAAAGTGTCAGAATAGTTTGGTTGCAGGATGATAATTTGATGATTATATCTATTACTTTGTTAAGTTATGACATGTGTCTTGGAGCTTTCAGGTGGTTTGAAGATAATATCAAAAGAAGATGATAAACTAGAAATATTAAGGAGTTTCTGATGTTTCATTGATGATCTTCATCTCTAATTTGTTTTAGACAGTGTTCTTCAAGCTATGATATTGATGGTGATATCTTGTATTTTTTTGAGGAAGTTAAAGGTATGTCTTGAATCAGCAGTAGCAGATGATAATGTTCAGCAAAGTTGGTCATATGTTGAAAGGTTAACATGAATTTATGCCTTCAAAGTGTTCATAATTTAATGTGATTATAATTGTTATGATCATGCTATAACATTTTTTTGTGGAGTTTGAATTGTTCTCAGGGGGAGTTAATCAGAGGATTGAGTTGTCTCTATCATGGGAGATTTGAAAAGATCTTATCAAAAGTGGTCATCATGTCATCTTGAGTGAGTTATGTTGTATGAGCAGTACAGGGGAAGTAAATAGATTCATTGGAGATTTATCATTGAAGAGGAATTGTTTGTTTTGAAAGTTTGTCTTTCAATCACATGTGATGTCATCAGAAGTGTGTCAATCATCATCTTCATAGTAGTTTTGTGCTTTAGATGGGGAGATAATAGTCTTTGTCATCAGATGTCAAAAAGGGGGAGAAAGAAAAATTGCTTTAGGTGGTTTTTGCCATCAATGACAAAGGGGGAGATTGATGGTGACAAGTTGTCATTGATGTCAAAAGGTTGTTCAGTTGATGATGTAAAGTTGCCATAGTTGTTGCAGGATCAGGAGGAGCAGGAGTTCACATCATCCTGTGTAGAGTTTACATCATTTTGTGTGTCCTTTCTGTTATCATATGGTATGGTTGTGTGTTTATCTTGTTATCATGTTGCAGCTTGGTCAGTGTGAATGCTTGGTCATCAAGGTTGGAACAAGGATGTGTTGATTACAAAATATCAAGATAGAGCAATGAAATGATATTTACATGCAGATATAGATTACAAAAAGTTGTTACATGCAGATCTTTACATGCTCATCTCATGACATTTGTTGCAATAAAGTTGTTGGCAATTGCTTTGATCTTATCTGATATCATAGTCTTCAGTTGTGAGTTAATCTTCATACAGACAAATGTAGTAGCATGGATGGTTTGATATCAGTAATCAGATGGTTGATGTTCATAGTTTGTTTCATGTTGGGTCTCAGATACTTCAGGTTGATATGTTGCTTTATGGCTAAGTCGGGAAGTGGATCAGTGCTAAGTTGAGTTGAGGATCTATGTTGAGTGGTGTTGATTTGTTCCTCCTTCATATTTCTTGTAGTCATTATGTCATCATGCTCCTTGTTCATATAAGTGGTATGTCACCTTAATGTTACTGGACTTAAGTGTTTTACCTATGAAGATAATCCTAAGTCTTTGTTGATTCTAAACTAAGTTGTTCATTCCTTTTTAAGCCCGTCGTATATCAAATGTTCTTTATGTTTTAATCTTTTGTTGACTTGCTATAGCAAGTCGGGTCACTTAAGGTGACCTAGTAAAGGGTTCCTAACACATGGCAGTGACCGGCCCTTTCCCTTGGAGACCGATGGCTTTGGTAATGTGATGAGCGCATGGGTGCCAAGACTTAATCTAAGGTTCCATTTGAATGTAGTTTGGGCGCGATTTGGTAGATCGGTGGTCAGATTTTAAACTTGCCACCTCCCTCGACAATGCACATTGACGTGCATATGGACGTCAGGACTCTAAGTTGACTGGTTATTTTTAGCTCCTTTTTGAGGCAGTTTATAGAATGTTTTGGTGCCCGATTAGAAAGAGTTTTCTTAAAGTTTTTTTTTAGAAATTTTTTTTAAGATTCTTTTTCTAAAACAAGAAGTAATCCACTCACAAGGATTAAGGAATTATTTAGAAAAGATTTTTTTTAAAGGAGAGTTTTGTTTATAGCAAGTTTTTTTTTTGGAGATATTGTGCAGAGGAGCTTGCATGAAAATGAAAAGTCTTTTGCAAAATAGAGATTTATTTTTTTTCAGATGATTTTATTGGAGAAATTATTTTTGCAGAGACAAGAATGAGGGCAGATATGAAAGATGAACGGATTTCTTTTATGAAGAGAAAATAAATAGTGGAAATTATTCATGATTTCTTGCAGGAGAATGATGGAATTTGAAAGGTCTTTTGAAGATAAAATTACACACAGAAGAATATCAAAGTTGATCATTTATTTTGTGAATAAGATTTTCTTCTTGCAGATGGATTGGCATTTGGATTTCTTGATGTTTTTATTTTTGAAAATGAAAGGGTTTTTGATTTACAGAGAGAAGGTGAAATGATTTTGTTTACAAAGAGAAGATGAAATGATTTTGTTTGCAGAGAGAAGATGAAATGATTTTGTTTGCAGAGAGAAGGTGAAATGATTATCTTGTATATAATGGCTTTGCAGGTAGATTGATGTGTGATATTGTGTAGATCAATGATGAACTGACAGGGATCAAATACAGGTACAGAGACTGACAAGGTGATCAAAAAGACAATATGCAATTGCAATGATAATTAGGTGAAATTGATTGAATGGCTAGTAAGGTAGAGATGAAACATACAGAGAAAAGTAGTGTTGTTAAGCATATTAGAATACAGGATTGATATGCAGTGTTGTTGTATGGAGGATTGATATGCAGTGTTATTGTATGAAGGATTAGAACACAGGATTGATATGCAGTGTTGTTGAATGGATCAGAATAAAGGATTAATTTGCAGAGAAAATTGTTTATAGAGATTTGTATATGGAGCTTGTTTGCAAAAGAAAATGGTCTTGATTTGAAAATCAAACAGAAGGTATAAGATTGTAAACAATGGTGCAAATCCGATTGAACAGCAATCATGTCTTGCACACAAAGATTGATGTTTTGTTAATAGGCATTGTATTAGCCAGTGAGGCTTATAGGTCAGTGTGACCTTAATATTTGTCAGTGAGACAATTTGTATTGCCAGTGAGGCACTTCATGAGTGGTTTTTCTACCCCTGAGGGTTTTCCACTCGGTAAAAAGGTTGTGTCTTAATTTCTTCTATGTGTGTGCATATTATTGGTTTGATCATGTTTTGTTTGCATCTGTTATTGTAAGTCTTGTGCATATAAACTTAACAAATCATTAATGTATTCCTTTCCATCTGTTCTGTAAGAGAAAGCTTTCAAAAAGTTGTAAAATGTTTGAAAATTAATACAACACTGATTCACCCCCCCTCTCAGTGTTGTCCGGACTCCTACAGGTACTTCTTCATGTCTACTTCCCTCAGGGTTTCTTTCTTCCTTGGTTTCTTTTAGAGCCTCTACGTCATAATCTTTAGGGAGCTTGACTCCTAGATTTGCTAGGTGTAAAAAGAATTTGGTAGGGTCTTGGGCAAGTACCCCTTCTAATAGGCGTTGAAATTTTGGGTCATGCTGCGATTGAAGGATCTCATCCATATAAATTTCTTCATCATATTCATGAGCGTTTGGAAGAATTTTCTCAGCCATTTCAATCTGCTTTTGTTTTTGTAACCATGTTAAGACCATGCAAATGGTGACCAGAGACGAGATGGAAAGAGAAAATTTTGAACAAGGTGCTAGAATGGAACAAGATTATAGCGAGGTTCTTCTTAGATCGGTTTGGTATCAAACAAGATGGGTGAACAAGATGATAGTCGAAGCAGGGATGATAGAAATCCATTTGCTTGAAGTGACTAGTCTTGCACAAACCACTAGTGGAGTTCCTAGAGAAAAGGATAAGTGATCCTTGATAGTGGAACCTCACTAGGTTTGTTTGAGATTTTGGATGTGATCAAGAATAGCCTGGTAGGTACGGAAGATGAGGAAAATGGTGGATTTGCAAGATCTTAATTAGGTTTTGGAAAAACTGAGACAGTTTGAAATGGTTTTTGAAAAGTTGAAAAATTTGCTCTTGGAAGGTACTGATTTGCTCTCTGGATTGGATGCGCAGAGTTAAATGCACCGTGACAGAGTTCAAATGTGCTAAAAGTCAGATCAAATGCACAATTCTGTGGTTTTTTAAAAAGCACCGCGACAGAGTTTAAATGCACCGTAAGTCATATCAAAAGTGCCACAAGTCGTGACAAATGCGCAACTCTGGCTTTCAATTTGGTTTCTCAGAATTTTTGAACGTTTTTCAAGATTTTTTAAATTTTTTGGTTAAAAACTCGATGTTTCTGAAATTTGATGTTCAATTATTGCAAAAACACAACAAACACAGAAGTTTTCATGATTTTATCTTTTTGCATTTTTGTACTTTTTTGACTCAAAAGAAAGTACACCCTAAGATGGATAAGACAATATCTGTTGAATCCTCTAGCTGTGCAAATTCAAAGCGTGTAGCTCCAGGATCTGGTAGCACCAGCTCCCCTCCACAACACTCACTTCTCACGCATACCAGATCCAGGTTTCCTTAGGCTCGTAACCCCACCGAACCATAGGATTGTCCCTGCTACCTCTACTAAGAATCACATGAATCGAGGTCGCTTCAAGGGCTCCGCCCTTTGCATCAACAAATAGGGGTTTCTAGTATACTACACAATTGGTTTGTAGTGAAGGCAACCGTTCGAGTGGTTACACGTGCGGCGGCACTACTCTCTGTTATGGAGTCTCCCAGCCTCAAATGGTTACGCCTTAGAGGGTTTTGGGGGAGGTTGGCCGTCGGTGTAACACAACAACACTCGTTGCAGGAGGTTTTCACCTCAAGCACATTTATTTTAAGTGGATCAGTAGGGCTTGGCTTTAGCTTGTTTCCACTCAGGGTTATTCCCACTTGGACAGGCGTGCATCCAAGGACATGCCCCTCTAAAGGTTAAACAAATGGAATAAGAAGTCTGGTGTTCTGGTCACCCAGTAAAGGGAAGAGCATAAGCCTATTGTCATTCGATAAACATAAAAGACACTGATTAATCCAAACCTAATTAAAAGGAAAACAACTAAATGGGATATCTATTTGTGCACTCACACATTTGTTAACTTTGAAGTGTATTTAAAGATAACATTGTTTATATTTTTGTTTGTAAGATAGCAATGATCTAACTAAAGAAGATAGCAATATGTAGATATAGCAGTGGTTCAATTACTCTCTTCCTAGTTATGGACTATGTGAAATTTGTATGCAAGCATTTTTTTTGTTACTTTTTCCCTTAATTAATTTAAATGAACTAGTCAATGCAGCTAAATGATCTAATCCAGCCTCTAATCCTGCAAGATGAAATGTTAGCTCCAACAGAAAATCAGATGAAATCCAAAAAAGACAATAGTGCATAATAGAAGCATCGCTATGCAGTCTGAATGCGCAGAAATAGAGATTGCATGCGCCGTTGTACAAATGCACTAAGACAGGTGTCAAAAGTGCAATAATATGAGATGAATGCATTAAACTAACATATGCGCCATTAAACAGGGTAGAAGCGCCATATTGTGAGGTATATGCACCGTAATTTTAAAAGCGCCAGAAAATGACTCGTATGTGCTGTTTCAGGGGATAAATGCACCAGATGATCATAGGCACCGGAACAGAAGATAGAAGTGCCACTAGATTGATCAGATGAGCCGAATTAGCCTATCAGAAGCCTGTGTGACACCTATATGGAACCTGTCTACAAAAAAAATTAGATTTTGATGATATAAAGGGGCAACGGCCCCACGGTGGGCGCCAAAAATGTGAGGGTAAAATGTGGATTAGTCAATTGAATATTAAAAACCCAAACATCAATAGAATATGAAGGAGAAAAGGAGATTTAAATAACAAAATAAACAATACTTACAACCTTTTACCTTTTGTCTTCCATTGCTCGCCTTTTCTGTCTTAATCTTGATGGAGATGAATATGGCCCTCAGGAAGCTTGCTTCCTTGCTTCGAAGTCCTCAAAATGACAAGATGAAGTTGGCTATGATACTTTGTGTGATTGAAGATGAGCTTCAACACACTATTGATGGATGATAAATGATATGGAGATGGGGGTGCCAAAGGCGTGCTAGTGTTTCTGCAGCATAAGTTTACTCAAACGATGAATGATGTAATGAAGAAGAAGAGGGTTGCATTTATAGAAATGTATGAGAGAAGATCAATGGTTGAGAAGAAGTAAGAAGATCAAAGGTTGAGAATGGTTGAGGAATGTACGCGAATAGAAAGAGGACAATTGTCCAAGCTCCATCCTGCAACGGGGGAGTTAACTGAATTGATTGAATAGTTAACAGAATAAACCAATCAGTTAAGTGAATTGATTGGGGAGTGGACTGAATTGATTGATCAGTGAACTCAAATGATTAATTAGTTTAACAGAGTTGATTGATGAGTTAACTAATTTTGATTGGAGGATAAATAGGACATGTGGGTGAGGGAATATTAGCTAATTAAATATTTAAAATATTTAATTACATGTGCAACATGGTGAGGTGGAAAGATGAGGTGGATTTATGGAATTAGGACTTAGGATAGAGGAATTTATGATTAATTAAATAATGTAGGATTATTTAATTATGTGAGACATTAGAAGAATTTAGGGAATTTAATTAAATAAATTGATTTTATTTAATTATGGAATAATGAACCAATCAAATAAACTTAGAATATTTGGTGCAGGAGCACCTACCTGACAGCTGGCCTTCATGAGGCAGTTAGTTAGTTTGAGTCTTGTTTATGTTTTCAAGAAGGTCTGATAAGACCAAATGCATGTAATAAGGTCATGCTGATCATACTAAGATCATGCTGACCAGGCTTTGCTATTTTTAGTTAGTTTGTTAGGACAGTTGTCATGATGTATGTTCGGTTGGATCTCCCAGCTGCCTGGAGAGATTTCCCAGCCGCTTGGAGTCGGGTCAGTAGTACTCATGGGAAAATCTATTTAAGCATGAGGATCGGTTGACTGTATATCATCGATCGAGCTAGGTTGCACAGAGTGAGACAGAGAGAGAGACTGATCATTGTAATTGCATCTTTGAAATCAATAAAGAGATCCTGTTTGTGTTCTTTCTCTGGTTGGATTCCATTGTTTAATCGATTTGCTGATCTAGTGGTTTCATGGATATGCTGATCCATTCCACCGGTTGATTCGTCGAATCGGTGGAATGGTTGTGTACAGTAGATTAGGAGGTAGTTTGTTTTCTGTTTGCATGCAGGTGTGCAGGATCGCGGTCAAGAGATGTTGAAGACCCTAGCATGAGTATGTGCTAGGTCGAGCTGTTAGAGTTTGGAAGGTCACCCTGGAAGTGGATCGGGTCATCCCAGGAGGTTCTATGGATCAGAACAGTGAAAATCTGCTAAGGTTGGAAATTTGTCAAAACGGCATCATCAGGATATTTTGGTGAATATCCTGCAGTCGCTTCGGGTATCGTCATCCGGATAAGTGGAGAAGAGCATGATGCAGTAGTTTGCATAAAGAGAAGGTGCGTCGGGGTGATCATCATCAGGAGTTGCCGAGGAGGAGTGCATCGGCATAAGGTAGAAGATCGGGTTATGAAACTGACGGAGTTTGCATATTTCAAGTGCATCAGGATGTTGTAAGTCAGATATATACTCAGTGTATATATCACCATCAGGATCATCTCTCAGGTATGCCCATCATCCGCATATCGCTAGCAGATGCGGGAGTGAAAGTTCAGTTTTTTTGACTAAGTGTTGAAGAGGTCATCAGGATATTGTGTGACGTCATCGTCATCAGGATATGACGTCATCGTCATCAGGATATTGAGATATCACCCTATGCAAGTTTATCCTGCTGTCGCTAAGTGTTTAGGTGTCGGCGTAGGTCCTCGGCAGAAAGTTGGGTTAACATCATCAGGATGTTTCAATTGAACTGGATAAATCATATCATGATGCTGTTGTTTGTATAGTCGGCTATCGGGGCATCGAAGGGAAGGTGCTAAAGTTGTCGTCATCAGGATATTTGGAGCAACCAGATATTTGATATCCTGCTGACGAAGGGAGTGTTGAATATCATGATGATGCCGATAGTGTTTGGCACCTGATGAACAGTACAACCGGAGGATGTTTGCGCTCGTTGAGTATCATGATGATGATGATAGGCGATAGGCGGAGGAGGTGAACAGTAGTCGGCAGGAGGATAATTCTGCTCATCTGAAATATGATGATGATGCTGAGCCGATAGGGATTTTTATCATGCTGTTTGTATTATTGGCTCCTCCTTCCTGTTAGTAAGCTCCCATTGCGTTTACCTCTGCATCATAGTGGTATCAGAGCAAAGGTTAGGATCTTCTGGAAAAGATAAGCAGGATGTCAGACGAAGAAGGAACATCTGAGGTTCCAGCAAGGATGACCAACGCTGAGTTGGCAGTTCTGGTGAAGAAACAGATTGCAGAAAGCAAGGCCGTGAAGGCTCAGAATCAGGAGTTGAAAGATGAATTAGCAAAGTTGAGGAGCAGAGTAGGTTCTGGTAGAGAAGAAGATAGGGAAGAAGAAGAGATCCCTAATTGGAGCGAGGAGGTCGTTCCTACAAACCAGAGACCACTGTTGAACGCCTCAAGGCCATGGAGAGGAGAACCATGGATGTGAAACTGGATTTGCCAGTGTTTATAGGAAAGATGGATCCTGATTCAGTGATGGAGTGGATAGACTCCTTGAACAATTTCTTTGTAACAGAGGAGATACCAGAACAACAGAGAGTGAAGATAGCACAGTCAAAGATGAAAGAAGCTGCCTTGACATGGTGGAATTTTGTTCAAGATGATAGAGTACAGGAAGGAAAACGTAGAGTTGCCACATGGAAGAAGATGATGGCATTAGTAAAGGAAGCTTATATCCCATTGGATTACAGTATCCAATTACACAAAAGGAAGCAAAACCTAAAGCAGAAGGAGCTAGATGTCAGCTCATATACAGAAGAATTCATGAAACTCTGTATGAAGACAAAGGTAAAAGAAAGTGAAGAAGAGAAGGTAGCCAGATACCTTAATGGATTGAGGTTCAACATTCAGGATGATTTAAGTCTGCATAATCCAGATACAGTTCAGAAATGCTTCCAGTTGGCATTAAAAGTGGAAGAGAAGTTAAAGAGAAAACAAGGACAACACAGTATGAGGGGAAGAGGATCAGCCCATACAACAAGGCAAACCAATGAGGGTCAAGAAGACACTGGTAAAGGACAGGGACAGTCTGATTTCAGAGGTGGATGGAAAGGTAATAGAGGCAGATTTGGAAGTGGTAGAGGTTCTACTACATTTTTAGGGAAATGTTACACCTGTGGTGAGTTTGGTCATCCATCTTTCAAGTGTCCAGAAAACAAAGGTTCATCATCCAGAAATGATAGAACTAATGACAAGAGAGTACAACTTGTGCAAGAAGAGATAGTAGAGAAAAGTGTGCAGAGTTCAAACACTTATCAAAAGGATAAGGAGCCTGATAATTATGGATACCCAGAAAGTGGAGAATCTCTACTGATGAGAAGAACAGTGACTACCATGAAGGTACCTGACAAAGAATCCCCACAAAGAAGAGCTCTTTTCAAGACCACATGTAAGAGCAAAGGTAAGGTATGTAAGGTTGTCATTGATACTGGTTCAACAGACAACATGGTATCTCAGGAAATGGTGGATAAACTGAATTTGGAAAGGATTCCACACCAACACCCTTACAAGGTATCTTGGGTGAGTGATAGTCAATCACTTTTTGTCTATGAACAGGCATATGTTGATTTTCAGATTGGAGCATATCAGGATAGAGTTTTGTGTGACATATTGCCCATGGAATGTTGTCACCTACTGTTGGGTAGACCATGGCAATTTGATAGGAGGGTACTGTATGATGGGTATGCTAATACCTACACCATCAAGAAAGATGGGAAGACTATTATGTTGATGCCATTACAAGAAGATGCTGCAGCACAGGGGGCAGCCAAAATCATTTTAGTGGGAAAGAAGGAATTTGTGCAGAAGCCTATAGGAGCAGGCATAAAGGCAGTTGAGGACACTGCAAGGAAAGGAGTTGTTAAGGACAACAGGTTGAAGAAAGTTTTAGTTGTGACTGACAGAGGTCAGCAGCAGGTTCAGAAACAGGTGTGTAAACAGCAACCAGTTGAGAGGAGTGACAAGGATGTTGTCATAGTTGGGACTATTGTTTGTCCTATAAGAGTTGAAAGAAAGACAGAGTTGAACATTGCAGAAGTTCAAGAGGCAGTTCAGACAGAGGTTCTGGTCAGACAACCTGACAAACACAAGGTATGTGAGAGAAGGGCCTATATTGACAGGCATGAGGGTTTACTTGCAAGAAGGCAAGTTACAGTTCAGCAGTCTTGGAGCAGCCAAGAGCCAGCAGAGGATACAGCTGGAACAAGTCAGAATATTGCAAAGGCAAAGTGTAAAGGTGGAGGACTTCCACAACCCAAACTCATGGGACATGAGTTCTTTTCTGTTGGGGAGTATGGTGCAGGAGCACCTACCTGACAGCTGGCCTTCATGAGGCAGTTAGTTAGTTTGAGTCTTGTTTATGTTTTCAAGAAGGTCTGATAAGACCAAATGCATGTAATAAGGTCATGCTGATCATACTAAGATCATGCTGACCAGGCTTTGCTATTTTTAGTTAGTTTGTTAGGACAGTTGTCATGATGTATGTTTGGTTGGATCTCCCAGCCGCCTGGAGAGATTTCCCAGCCGCTTGGAGTCGGGTCAGTAGTACTCATGGGAAAATCTATTTAAGCATGAGGATCGGTTGACTGTATATCATCGATCGAGCTAGGTTGCACAGAGTGAGACAGAGAGAGAGACTGATCATTGTAATTGCATCTTTGAAATCAATAAAGAGATCCTGTTTGTGTTCTTTCTCTGGTTGGATTCCATTGTTTAATCGATTTGCTGATCTGGTGGTTTCATGGATATGCAGATCCATTCCACCGGTTGATTCGTCGAATCGGTGGAATGGTTGTGTACAGTAGATTAGGAGGTAGTTTGTTTTCTGTTTGCATGCAGGTGTGCAGGATCGCGGTCAAGAGATGTTGAAGACCCTAGCATGAGTATGTGCTAGGTCGAGCTGTTAGAGTTTGGAAGGTCACCCTGGAAGTGGATCGGGTCATCCCAGGAGGTTCGGTGGATCAGAACAGTGAAAATCCGCTAAGGCTGGAAATTTGTCAAAACGGCATCATCAGGATATTTTGGTGAATATCCTGCAGTCGCTTCGGGTATCGTCATCCGGATAAGTGGAGAAGAGCATGATGCAGTAGTTTGCATAAAGAGAAGGTGCGTCGGGGTGATCATCATCAGGAGTTGCCGAGGAGGAGTGCATCGGCATAAGGTAGAAGATCGGGTTATGAAACTGACGGAGTTTGCATATTTCAAGTGCATCAGGATGTTGTAAGTCAGATATATACTCAGTGTATATATCGTCGTCAGGATCATCTCTCGGGTATGCCCATCATCCGCATATCGCTAGCAGATGCGGGAGTGAAAGTTTAGTTTTTTTGACTAAGTGTTGAAGAGGTCATCAGGATATTGTGTGACGTCATCGTCATCAGGATATGACGTCATCGTCATCAGGATATTGAGATATCACCCTATGCAAGTTTATCCTGCTGTTGCTAAGTGTTTAGGTGTCGGTGTAGGTCCTCGGCAGAAAGTTGGGTTAACATCATCAGGATGTTTCAATTGAACCGGATAAATCATATCATGATGCTATTGTTTGTATAGTCGGCTATCGGGGCATCGAAGGGAAGGTGCTAAAGTTGTCATCATCAGGATATTTGGAGCAACCGGATATTTGATATCCTGCTGACGAAGGGAGTGTTGAATATCATGATGATGCCGATAGTGTTTGGCGCCTGATGAACAGTACAACCGGAGGATGTTTGCGCTCGTTGAGTATCATGATGATGATGATAGGCGATAGGCGAAGGAGGTGAACAGTAGTCGGCAGGAGGATAATTCTGCTCGTCTGAAATATGATGATGCTGTTGGTGTTTGTAGGAAATATGATGATGATGCTGAGCCGATAGGGATTTTTATCATGCTGTTTGTATTATTGGCTCCTCCTTCCTGTTAGTAAGCTCCCGTTGCGTTTACCTCTGCATCAATATTTATTTAATTGCTAGAAGAAACAAGAATCAAGATAAATATTAAAATGTTTACTTAATTTGACACGAGCCAATTTTAGGTGTATACAATATACACTCATACACTTGAATATAATTACAAATTCATAGAGCATACACTCGAATACAATTGCAACATCATAGAGTATACACTTATACACTTGAATACAATTACAAAGTCATAGAGCATACACTCGAATACCATTGCAACATCATAGAGTATACACTCATACATTTGAATACAATTACAAATTTATAAAGCATACACTCGAATAAAATTGCAAAGTCATAGAGTATACACTCATACACTTGAATACAATTACAAGTCATAGAGCATACACTTGAATTACAATTGCAGAGTCATAGAGTATACACTCATACACTTGAATACAATTACAAAGTCATAGATCATACACTCGAATGAAGTATATCGTTGGACAATTGGGAAGGGGATTCAGTGCATCACATACTACACCGTGGACCTATCTACCATCCCAAGGTCACCAAGTATACACATGAGTAAGAAGCATACACACGTAATACACAAAGTATTCATATGAATATATGTTACAAGAATACACATGGGTCACAAAGTAAACCTTTGAATATACTTGAATACACATAAATCACAAAGTATACACTTGAATTCATGTAAGGCGCACGTTAGTATACACAGGATGGCAGGGTGACTACTCTGATACCACTTGTAATGTCCCCTTGTAAGAATATCAAAATTTCTTAACCTTGCACATAATTTTAACTTCTTAAAGAGAACATTAGCAACCAATAATTCCTTATAACATCATAATATTGTAATTAGGGTTAGTAACCACATATTCATAATCAATATCAAAGTTCATTTCATATATGTATTTCACATTTTTCTCATTTCTATCATATATAGATTTCCATGACATGCCTCGGGAGAGTTATCCATAAGCCTGATCTTTAAACTACTCTACACCACTCAACCCATATGAGTTGGATACATTAGGGCAATGGTGTAACAAGACTCACTGCCATAGGCCCAAGGGGCATCATTACTACACCTAGTAATTCTTCGCCTTCTTGGCTCAAGGGGCTTCATTACTACACCCGATAATTCTTCACCCACTTGAGAGTCACCTACCGTTAAGCCATTAATAATATTTAGGTCTATGCTACCTTAGGCCCAAGGGGCTTCATTACTACACCCAGTAATTCTTCACCTTCTTGGCTCAAGGGACTTCATGCTACACCAGGTGATTCTTCACCCACTTGAGAGTCACCTATGTGCTAGATCCTAACCACCCTTCCCTAACTCCACTCCCATACTCGTAGGGTGTGTAGATAGATTAATGGTGAGGCTCTTATTCTCGTCCTAGGTATTCCATGTTTTAAAGTTATATATCATGTCTTATAAGAACTTATCCTTAGTATCTCGTGATCCCCATGGATCACGAGATGGTACAATTGATCATATTGTTCCTCTATGGGAACTCAACTTGTATTATCTCATTGATTGCCATTCAAATTACTTGGCATCATACAATAATATTCATCATTCTAATATGATTACAAGCATTCTTAGTCTATCATGTTGGGGACATTCTTATTCTATTATGGTTAGGAGTATGTTCATGCCATTAGAATTATAAACATTCTTATCCTAACATATATAAACATTCTCATTCTATGATGAACTTGTTTATTCTATGATGAACATTCCTATGCTATTCGATTTCAAGCATTTTTATATTGTCATGAATAACTAGTATCTATTATCCATCTATCACACAATTTTGAGACATATAACTCATGTTAGAAAACATACCTTATAGGGTTGATTGCTGATATAATCCTTGTGCTAATCAAATAATGGATTATTTATGCAGTCACGATCTGATATGCTTATTCAATTTCTTTTGATAGTTATGATGAATGCTGATCAATGGTTGATAGGAGTCAATGCTTCCGTGCTAGTATATTTATCAATGAACGATGGACAATGAAAGGTGATGATATTCAACTGTATATGAGATGAACACCTATATTGTAATTCATTGATGCTATTCGATGGATACCAGATGTAATGAATGAAGAAGTTGTGATTGTTATGATTGCAGGTAGAATGTATTAGATGACGAAGTGATCGATTGATGGGATCATATGAACATTCACTGATGAGGAAATGAGAAGATCCAATTTTCTGAGGGATGCCCATCTTGATTGCCTCGATCCACATTATATATGTTTGAAGGATCACGTTCCTTTGACTGGACACATCCCTTCATAGGATCATTGTCATTAATCTTTAACTAATTTATATCCTTCTCTAACAATCGGCGCTACCTTTGTTATGAAGTCCTTTGATCATATTACTTGGAGTGCGATTGCCATTTAGAAGATCATCGTTTATAATTCAATCATCAATTCTTCCTTGTCTTATACTTGTTTTGTTTTTATCTTAATTTGTCTTATTCTTTGATTGCTGCCTTAAGACCCTTCTTGACCAGCGATTACCTTTATTAATATTTGCTATCTTATATACTACTCTCTATATGATAATCACTGATCATATATGTTTATAATAATAATAATATAATAGATCAAAATATAAAATATATTTGATTTATATTATTATATTTAGTTTATGATATTGAATGTAAATACATCCAGTTTATAATATTTAATATACATTTAATTTATGATTTATAGACATATCTTAACATAATCAATAGAGGGACATGACATAGAAAGGGAAATTACGTTGTTTAGGATGTGGTAAAGGGGGAAAATAGGGTTTAATTGGTTTATGCAAGATCCTCCTTTCACACCAAACATTCCAAGGGCTTATCAATCGAGTTGAATCTCCACTAAGTGAGAGCAATCACCTATTAGGTTGGGCTACCACTTGGGAAGCTATGGATTCTTGGATGTGTCAAACAATGTCTCTATATAATGCTCAATTGTACTTAAAAACCCTAAATACGCAAATCAGTAAGCAAATTATCAAATTACAACAAATTCTTCCAGACTGAGATAAGGTGTAACACCTAGTTCTGAATTTACTCTAAAAACTAAATTTTAACCAAAGGTAATATTTTTTTTTTCAAATTTAAAATAGAAAAATAATTACTATAAACAAGTAATTCATCCATCAACTTAACAATAATCATGAATATATATTCGTAAAGCAAAAAGGAAATAATCATCCAAAACATTTAAACAATATGTTGTTAAAAATTACTTAAATCAAATCTAAAATAGGAACTTACCAATGTCATGCATCTCGATTGTCGACCATCCAAATTCAAGTCTCGGCATTCCTCAAGAATTAAGAAGAGAAAGTATCTTCAAGGAGCTTAACCTCCAACCACAGACCGTCGATCTCTCGCACTCCTTCCTAACTGGAAGTGCCCCTACCCTACTTAAGAGGATAGACTTAGGATAACCAATGGTGTTTGCCATATGAGCTCCGGTGTTGTGACCTACGTGACTTGTTATCATGCAATCCCCTAGATACCCTCTAGTCATGCATGACCACTCCACAAGCTATGCCATCCAGTCACAGTGAACATTCAATGCACTTGAGGATCATGCATTACCTTGGCCAAAGGATTTGAATTTAATTAGCGTTGTATCAATGCATAAATTAAGTTCACCCACCCCACTCGACTCGAATTAATCGTAATCCTACCGTTTCCTATTTATAAGTTCTATATAACTACCTCGATGACCTCAAGGTGTTTGAATTTCATCATGCATTAACGCATGGCATTGAGTTTTACTCTATCTCTAAGCTCATGGAAACCTCTCCATCTTCACGATATAAGAATGGTTTCCTAGCACATTGATTATTCTGATAATGTTTTGCGTTGCTACAATGATCTCTATATTTAGCCCATTGTTTAAATTATCCACTCATAAGTGGTCACTAAACTTGGTTATATTGTTTCGGAAGGGTTTCACAATAAACCAAAATATAGAATACGAAGGCCCTAAGTTAAAGTTTAAGGAAACTTAAAGGTCTTCTATGAACTATCAAAATTTTGACTAAAATTACTATTGATTGTTTGACCATTGAAATGGATGATATTTAAGGAGACATTTGATCTCTCAATCTTAATAGGATCAGGAATGCCCTTGAGACTTGGACTTTTTAAGCTAGGGCTCTTTTGGGGCATTGTAGAGCTTGCAACTGAGCTTGTGTCCACAGTGGGAAATGACAATCTTTTCTTTACAGATCAAAAGAGTTGTTGAAGGATAATATTTCTCTTCTAGAGGTTAAAACATCTCATAATCTTTCCCATGTTATAAATGAGGTCAAAAATAAGGAATAGTTTTATTATAAACAAAGAATTCGACTAAGAGTTTTACATCTTAGGTCATCTTTCTCACTAACTACTCACATACCCAATGGCCTCTAATTATTGACCTGTGTTCACATGAATACTATTAATAAAACAAAATATACTTAAATCATGGTCTGTTTACAAATGATGATCTTATTGTTCATAAGAAATACTCAAGGTATCATACTCATATTTGACTTTCCTTGTATGAGATTCAAGATCTCTTTGGCCTAAAGACATTTGGCTCGTATATACAAGACTTAAATGCAAGTATATACAAAGATATGTAAATGTAATTTAACAAGAAAACAATGCATATATCTATATATCCTTTCGCTTACACAATAATACAAACAAAACCCCCAATAGTTATTTAACTCGCAATGCCAAATATTCCAAAACTAGAATAAGAAGTCGACCTCCTAGTCTTATTAAGGGGGTGACTCCATAGTCTTACACCTCTGATTTTATCAACTAACTAAAGGGTTTTAAAGGCATAATAAGTTTATAAACACTTGAAGCATATTGTTGTATTTCAAAATACCTTTGCCACGGCGTGGGTAGTATTCTATGTTAGATCTCATATTGTTTACATATCCACTGACACACACAATATGCTTTATTATACATAGAAATCTTGACCTTTGCATAGCAAAGCAATAGGCTTTGAGATTCACTACTGTGGTCCAATGTAGCGCTGTGTGGAAAAATGTAACATTGCATCATTAAATAATGTTCAAAACTTACAGTTACTATTATCAGTAATTAATACCCTATGCCTTTAGCAAACTAAGTTCTTATAGAATGCAAGAAAAACGTTGCATAGAACAATACAATAGAAATCTAAGTCTGGGTAGCGAAGAGAGGAAGAGAACCTGAAAATGGTCTCTAGCGTTTGCTTGCAAACTGGCCCTGACACTTGATAATTCTTTAGTCATTCCTCTTGAAGCTTTTTGCTCAGTCCTGATTTCTTCTCCCCCATGATCTCCCTCCACAAAACTGACTCAAAACTACTCTATATCCCCGTTCACTGTGAAGGAATAACAGACTCACCACTCCCGACCATGCCTATCAAGAAGGGAATCATTCCTGACATGCAAAAATGTCTCCACCTTATGCGACCTCTCTGCAAGATGGAGCTCCACGAAGGCAAGGTGGCGGTTGGCAAACTTAACAACCCATCCACTACTCAAGAATAAAGGCTTCATTACCCACTTAATTCGCAACTACATAGAAAAGTGGAGTTCAAACTCTGGCGAGGTGGCAGATTTAGTTGAATAAGATATTCCACTACTCATAACCGTTTATGAGTATAAAACAAATGCATAATAAAAGGAAATGGGTAAACTGACAACCCACTCATAAGGGTTAAAGCTTCAAAGGAAATAAGTTGTTTCGAAAATCAAGACATCAAAAATAAAGAATTGAATGAACTCCAACTATTGCTTGATTACTAACATAGTAAAAGAATAAAGAAGTACCTCAATGACTACTTAAATATAACTTCTATAATTTAGTATATTCCTTTATAATACGACCAAAGTTATAACACACCATGGTCTCTAATTCAACATCTGTCAAATTTTGCAAAGAGGAGTTTACGACATACGCTCGAAGCGTTTTACGACGATAACGACAAATTGGGCACAAATGCAGAACAAGACTTGAGATCAACTTACACACAATTTTTGACTCTTGCACCGATCAACAACAAGACGCGACTTACAACTCAACCATAAGTAAATACATATATTTACATATAATCAATATATCAGTCATTCCTATTTGACGACACGTTTTAGAGTATTACGACACTAATGTCGATTTCCCATACTCTAAACGATGACTTACGAAAGGAGAAAGACCCTTTTTAACAGACGTCGATATCTCGACTAAAATTGACTTAGCCCATATTCAAGGCTTAATTCAAGGCATCAAGGTTTATCTACCTGATATGCATTTTCAGTGGCAAGCACCCATGGTTATTCTAGAGTCTATTCTCTCTTTCTCAAAGATACTTTCTCTTCTTCTTTCTTCCTGGCAAACATATTCCATCTGTTCCTGCATTGACAATCTCACATACAATTTTGTGGTCAAAGCACCAATATTCCAATCAAAGCACATTTAAATCAAATCATTTCATTTTCATATCGAAAAGACATTCCAATTCATAACATCATATTGATCATAATCAAATAGATCCCATAATTTCATAAAATTAACTTTCTCTATCTATATCATCAGTTCCTATGATGTTAAAAACATATCCACATAACTGTACTATTTAAGAAAAAGTAAATAGTAATATTGAATCCAAAAAGGGGATGTAACATATCTTTCCCCTATAGAATCATTGTCCCCGATGATTGAGTTTACCAAGCAAAATTTGAACATAAAACAAACTTTTATAGTTTAACATTAATGTTTTTGAAAAGATAAGGAAATCTTTGGTAGATGTCTTTATAGTCTTCCCAAGTGGTGCTATCCTCGCCATATTGGTCCCACTGAATTTTGCATTGCAAAACCTCTCAATTATGTAAACAAAGTTTATGCATTTCGAGCACCTTGAGTGGCTCGATCACAACCACCCCTGGTTCTTGTATCTGTAAAGAATTTCATTTAAGAATGTGGTCATTACCTACAAAATATTTCTTTAGGTATGAAACATGAAAAACATTATGCATTTTGGACAAGACTGGAGGTAGAGCAACTTTGTAGGCCACTGGATTGATAATCTCAAGAACTTCAAAAGGTCTGACATATCGAGGAGCCAAATTTGATGATTTACCAAATTTGATTGAGCTTTTATGGGTTTTCACTCGCAAAAGAACTTTCTCACTAACAGAGAAATGCCTAGCGATCTGCATAACTTTTTTGCCCGTCGTTGGCTTTTGCCAACCTCTTCCTAATCATTTTCACTTTTTCTTCCATATCTACAAGCATTTCAGGTCCAATGCTTATCCTATCTTCCAGCTTATCCCAACTTATAGGAGTTCTGCATTTCCTTCCATACAATGCTTCCAACGGTGCCATCTTAATGGCAGAATGATAGGAATTGTTATAGGCAAATTCAACAAGAGGTAAATATTCCTCCCATCTGTATTGCTGATCCATGCAATACATTCTTAAAAGATCTTCCAAGACCTAATTAACCCTTTCTATTTGTCTATCAATTTCAGGATGATAAGCGGTGCTCACATTGAGTTAGTCCCTAATGCAGAAAATAAAGTTTGCCAAAACTAAGAGGTTATCCGAGCATCTCTATCAGTTATAATCTTTTCAGGTACCCCGTGCAATATGAATATTTCTTGCACAAATTTCTGAGCCAAAATATGAGCTCCATCTGTCAAATTTCCCGGTATGAAATGTGCTACCTAGGTTAGTTTATCTACAACAACCAATATTGCATCATGCCTATTCTTAGACATTGGTAACCCCTAAACAAAATCCATACTAACAACCTGCCATTTCCATTCTGGAATATATGCGAGTATAACAATCATGCAGGATGTTGGAGTTCTGCCTTCACTCTCTGACACTCCAAACAACTTGCTACAAACCTTGCAGCGTTGCTTTTCATTCCTTTCCAGAATATAGTGGCTTGACATTAGCTAAAAGTTTTGTTACCCCTGGGTGTCCGGAATAAGGTACACAATGAACTTCCTTCCAAACAAGGTTTCTAAGTTCTACAGAATTAGGAACATAGATTCTTCCCTTAAATCTCATCAATCCATCTGATTCAAAATAGAATCTGTCATATCTTGGATCCTTAGGGTTTAATTGCAGAGCTTGTTTCACCTGCTCATAATATTCATCTCTAGATAAACTTTGCAATACTAAATCTTTAAAATTAGCATGAATAGAGATTATAGAAGCTATGTGTCTTCTTCTACTTAAAGCATCAACTACTCAGTTTTCTTTACCTTTGATATATGAAATCTCAAAGTCATAATCTGATATTAATTCTAACCAGCTCCTTTGTCTTGCATTGAGATGAGGTTGTATAAATATGTAGCGAACACTTTGATGATCTAATTTTAGTATAAAAGTCTTTCCCAACAAATAATGTTACCACATTTGAAGGGCATGAATCACTACTGCCAATTCTAAGTCATGAGGAGTGCAATTATGCTCATAGTTTTTCAACTTTCTTGATTCATAGGCTATTACACACCCATCTTGCATAAGCACACCTCCTAACCCTTCTCCCGAGGCATTGGTAATAACCTCAAATTGTCCTTCAAGATTAGGGACTTTCAAGATTGGTGCGGTTGTTAACTTTTGCTTTAACAAATCAAAAGCCTTTTGACATTCTTCAGTCCAAACAAACCGTTTTCCTTTTCTTTGCAAGGAAGTAATTGGACTAGCAATACTTGAGAAATTCAAAACAAATTTTCTTATAGTCTTCATTTCTACATTCATTACCAAATCCCCCTTTATTTTTCTGATTTCTTTATCAAACCTCTTGTTTCCAAATCCTTTTTCATTCTTCCTTTTATACGTCTGATCATTGTAGTTCTTATCAAATCTCTTATGTTTCTTTTCACGGTAAGCAGAAATAGATTTGATCTTTTGTTCCTGCTTAATTGCTTTTTCATACACCTGGTCCATTGTGTTTGGACCATGCACCTCCACCTCATCGCCAATCTAAGGATTGAGTCCCATGATAAATTTTCTTATCCGAAATCTTTCATCCTTTTGGTATTGAGGAACATACTTCAACAATCTAGTAAATTTTTCTGCATATTCAACCACAGACAGATCACCTTGCCTAAGGTTTTAGAAATCTGTTAACTTTTGATCAAAATATAGCTGTGGTAACCACCTCTTTCAGAAAAGTTCCACAAATTTATTCCATGTCACCTTCAAGGGACTTAATTCCAGTTCCAATTTCTTGTTCATCCACCAAGTGGATGCTTCTCCAGATAACTGATATGCTCCCCACACTGCCTTTGTAATCTCAGAGTAATTTCTGATTTCAAAATATTTCTCCATTTCTGCTAACCATGCTTTTGCTGCATCACCAGTTTTCATTCCATCAAATTTGGGAGGGATAATCTTTTTCATATCCTTAGATAGTTCCAATGCAAGCTTGTCTTTGGTCTCCCTTTGAGCTTCACTATCATCTTGGATTTCACTTGACGTGCCATGATCCTGTTGTTTACTTTTACTTGCATTATTAGAATTCTCATTTTCACCCTCCGTATTCCCAATTTCATTCACTTTCTTTTCCAACCTCCCAACCTTTCCTTAGTTTCAACAAGCATATTAAGAATTCTATCCAACTTATCGGTGGAGTTTTTCCTGAGAGTTGTGACCTTCCCGATCTTCCCCCTCATTAAACTCTGATTGATCCATGATTGTTTGTTTTCTCACTTGATTAAGCAAATACTAATCAGTTCTATGATTTATCATTTTGTATATTATCAAAACATAACAATTGCTCATAACCATAATTATTCTCAAACCAAAATTTATCTTTATTATACTTTGCAAAACAGTATATACATTCTTTAAAGATAGACATATCTCATGTTTCACTCAGTATTTACAAGTGGGGTGTAACCTTCAGATTCATTTTCCGACACATAATCACAAGGTGTATAACCCTCAGACTCGCTATCAGATGATAGTACAATGATTTCATCTCTAGGTGCTATACGAGGATCCAGTGATCATTGGTACACTAATAGGTACACTCATAGGTACACTAATAGGGCAGCAATTGACCATGATTCAAGCTGCCATCCTAGCTGTCTCTAGGAGTTCTCTTTTAATTCGTTTAAGTTGTGACAAAGCATTGGAAAAAGTTTCCACATCATCTAGCCAAATGTCATTTTCATCATTCATTTTCTCAATAGTCTTGATCATCTCAAGTCGTTTCTGCTTAGCTTGTAGATAACGTTCCTTACCAGCGAAGGACTTCCTTATAGTTTTCTTAATACGTACCATCCTAACACAGTAAATCAAATCATTAGCTACCCGCATAATGTTGATTCCTAATCAAGTTAGTAGACTCATCAGCCCTAGTGCTAAACCTAGTTAGCTTTGATACCATATGTAACACCCAGTTCTAACTTTAGTCTAAAAACTAAATTTTAACCAAAGGTAATTTTTTTTTTTTTTTGAAATTTAAAAGAGAAAAGTAATTACTATAAACAAGTAATTCATCCATTGACTTAACAATAATCATGAATATATATTTGTAAAGCAAAAAGGAAATAATCATCCAAAACATTTAAACAATATGTTGTTAAAAATTACTTAAATCAAATCTAAAATAGGAACTTACCAATGTCATTGCATCTCGATTGTTGACCACCCAAATTCAAGTCTCAACATTCCTCAAGAATTAAGAAGAGAAAGTATCTTCAAGGAGCTTAACCTCCAACCACAGACCGTCGATCTACCGTACTCTTTCCTAATCGGAGTGGCCCTACCCTACTCAAGAGGATAGACTTAGGATAACCAATGGTGTTTGCCATCTGAGCTCTGGTGTTGTGACCTACGTGACTTGTTATCATGCAATCCCCTAGATACCCTCTAGTCATGCATGACCACTCCACAAGCTACGCCATCCAGTCACAGTGAACATTCAATGCACTTGAGGATCATGCATTACCTTGGCCAAAGGATTTGAATTTAATTAGCATTGTATCAATGCATAAATTAAGTTCACCCACCCCACTCGACTCGAATTAATTGCAATCCTACAGTTTCCTATTTATAAGTTCTATATAACTACCTCAATGACCTCAAGGTGTTTGAATTTCATCATGCATTAATGCATGGCATTGAGTTTTACTCTATCTCTAAGCTCATGGAAACCTCTCCATCTTCACGATATAAGAATGGTTTCCTAGCACATTGATTATTCAGATAACATTTTGCGTTGCTACAATGATCTCTATATTTAGCCCATTGTTTAAATTATCCACTCATAAGTGGTCACTAAACTTGGTTATATTGTTTCAGAAGGGTTTCACAATAAACCAAAATATGGAATACGAAGGCCCTGAGTTAAAGTTTAAGGAAACTTAAAGGTCTTCTATGAACAATCAAATTTTTGACAAAAATTACTATTGATTGTTTGACCATTGAAATGGATGATATTTAAGGAGACATTTGATCTCTCAATCTTAATAGGATCAGGAATGCCCTTGAGACTTGGAATTTTTAAGCTAGGGCTCTTTTGGGGCATTGTAGATCTTGCAACTGAGCTTGTGCCCACAGCAGGAAATGACAATCTTTTCTTTACAGATCAAAAGAGTTGTTTGTTGGCATTTCAATTCGCACCTTTGGAATGCGATTTGGAAATGGACATCTATGCACAGATAAACTACTCTCCTATTGGAAGGGGGAGTTCCCTTTCTTGCTGATGTTCACTAAAAAGATAAATTAAGTGAAACCTCGCCTATCTTCTTTTTGATTCTCAGCTGCAGAGCACAAGGTTATAAAACTCTAAATGCTGCAGAAGAGGTTTTTTCCTTTTTTAAAACTTCTACCACAACTAACCAAAGACTAACAACACTTTCAATCTCTTGAGTAAATTCAGAGCAAAGGAAATTGAAAGTGAACAAGGAATGATTGTTAACACAAAAACTTAAGCAGTTTTCCTCCAGGTTTACACCACAAGACTAAAAGTACTTTAATGATTAAATCTAAAATGAAAGTTGCAAAAAGCTACACATCTGACAATGATAACTTGATGAATTGAGATAGAATATTAGAGCAAAATAGGCATGAGACTTCTATTCAATATCATAAAGTTTGCACAACTCCAGGACAACAATACTGTAGCAAAAGGTAGGCATATAGTAAGCGATCAAACACCAGAGAACAATGAACACAAAGATGAACAAACAGCTGGAATAACAATGTTTGCAGGCTAGAATAGGCACAGCAAATATGCTATCACAAAAGTCATTACAAACAATGGGCAAGGATGCCCATATTTATACTAAAATCAAAGGAGTAGGGAACCCTAAAATCTCCTTGATTAACCCTAACTTGCCAACTCGCAAGATTTATTACTATTCTAAGACAAAGATACAATAAACAAATGCTTTAAAGCAAAGAAGATTCCTTCTATCACAAGGTGATTTCTTTCTAAATATAGAATGGATGAGCTTAGGATGAAAGCACATGCTTTAAAACAAAAAGCATATGTTTTAAAGTTGTTTTATTTTGAAATGCATCCTCATCAACATTCTAGCTTTTTGGTGATGTCATCCGTTGATATTCTGGGAAATAATATCTTTTAAAAAGCGAGTGATCGCATCTCTGCCAGGAACACTGATACTCTCTAGAACGATATTCTGATTCTCTAACATTTCTTCACCATTGGAAACCATCTGAAGAAATTCGTGAACTTCACCCGCAGCCTTGTCAAATTTCACTGTCATTGCAGCAAGACGACTCATCTTGTTGGCATTGATATCATCATTAAAGTTGTTGCGGACCAGAGTCTGGAACTCTGCTTGCACTTCCCTGAGATCATACAGGGTACCATCTTCTTTCTCATATGAACACAGGATCAAAGGATCTGACGAACTTGAGGATGCCGACTACCTTTTCTTTCCATTTTGTCAACTCTAAACTCATACTGTCATAAGTTTTTACTGTGAAAAGATATTGCGCTTTCCAAGTAGAAACTATCTTCTTATCTTCAGGTGAATCAATAGTATCAAGTGCAATCTTCAAGTCAGAGATAATGATCTCAAATACCGGCCTATTTTCTGCCATGATCTACTGCAACCCCTGTATGCCTTGGCATAAATCATGAGCATTGTACTTCAATTGATAAAGCTCTGCAAGTACAACTCTCCCTTTGGTCACAAATTCTTCTACCCAACTGTCCATGTGCCTCCCATAGAGGACCAACTTACTAAAATGCCACTGATCAGCTGGTGATCCAAGATTTGGTGGAAGAAGCAAATCAGCCTGTGAAGTGCCATGGAAAAGGTTGGAAATGTATTGCCGCAGTTGTCAAACTTCATCTTTGAGAGCTGCCTTGTCTTCTCCATCTCTCAACACCCTTTCCTTCAAGCTATCCGCTGCAACCTCAAAGAGATTGACGTCTGTATGGCGAGTACTTCTGCCAAGGTTAGCTTTGACAACTATGAAGTCATCAACCTCGGCATCATTAGCACTTCTATTTTCTGGAGGTGTTGCAGTCTCAAAAATTATTTCTCCATCCGCATTCTTCTTAATGCGAATCTTCTTCTTCAGCTGCTTATCTGGTGTGTCTTGGTAGACGCTTTTCAACTCTGTTAAATCCAGCTAATATGAGGGCTTTCTTCTCTTCCTTCCCAGAATATTTTCAAGCTAGGATGGGCCATCCTCTCTTGGAAACTCGATTCTCACCTCATCGGCTCTTGCTGAATCAATGCTTGCATCAAAGTTACAAACTGGCGAATCTAGCTTTGAATCTATGTGAATAGGAGAAGGGAGCGGTGAAGAAGGTGGAGATACATGATCTGAAGGTAGCACTTCAACATGCGGCATTGTTTCAACAGGAACTTCTGGTTCAACTGATGGATGTTCCTGTTGGACATGAGCTGGAGACTCGTCCTTTTTCCTCTTTAACTTTTCTATTTTTGTTCCCTCTAGGAGAACACTCATAGCTTTTACTCTTTGTTTTGGCTTGGAAGTGGAAGGCTCTGATGGTTGCACAACTGGCAGCTCTACTAATGGAATACATCCTTCCGCTTAGCCTTCAAGAATATCAAGTTGTTTTTAACCACTCGACTTGTTCTCTCCTCAATGGAAGTGCTCTCTTTTACTGACCAATTAACTGGTGGCAACGGTTGTTGCTTAATTTGGTCTCTGAAATACATGGGAAATAGAACTTCACCACTCTCTATCAAACCCTCTATGTCTTCTGATAGGATATCAGACATTTGCTAAAGAGTGAACCTGTTGTAACTGCGTCCTCGCACTTCATAGTCATCAGTACAATTAGCCCAGAAGTCTTCAACTGCAAACTTGTGCATACAATTCTAACCGAGATGTGATGCATAAACACCACGGGGATCGTATGAAGATCTTCTGTCAAAAAACTTAAGACCATATCTGGATGATTCATTACCGATTGCCTTGGCATCTGCTCCAGATCTACATCTGTAAATACTCATCCCAAGTGGAAAATTGAAGGCAGTCTTGCGTCTGCTATGCAAAAATGTATGCACTTCATAAGCTTGCCTCAAAAATTCCATAAATGCTATTTCATCTGTAGGATATCACGACAACATGGCTGGCTCTCCTGAGAAGCCATATACTCTGATGTAGGAAAAAGTAGGAAATTGGATAAACCAATCAGCCCATTCTGTCATTGCTATTCTAGCCTCTACAGAAAACCGTATATGCAACTCGTTGTCCATGTCTCGCACTACATGCATCAAGAATGCATCATTCACCCGCCTGTAATGTCATTCAGCTTGAGAGATCTCTAACAGTGGGAAATGATGATACACATGCTGAGTACCCAGAGTTCCAACAATATTCAAACCTCTGAATTGACCCTAAAAAGCCATCAAATACACAAGGTATGATATCATATGGAATTCATGAGCCCTTTGAAAATCAATTATTTGTTGGTGGAGACTGTCACTAATTAGTGCCGACCAATCATAGAATTTGGTTCTGTCAACAATCTGGGACATGATGTAAAACATCCAAGGCTGAAATTTGTTCGCATCTTCTTGACCCGTGATACGACTTAGCAGAGTAATCATTATTGCATGCTCCTCCTTGAATTCTCCACGTCCAATGTTCTTTGGCATAATATTCTGCTTTTCTTTCAACCACCTCTGACCAATCTTTTTTCTGTATTTTTCCTTATCATTGTTCCAAACCCTCTTGCATTCTTCAAGTGAAACAGTTAAGTTCTCTCTCCAAATAGGTATTGTAAAACACTTTTCAATGTCGTTTGGCCTTAAGCTGTAGAGCACACGTCCATCTCCTGATTGAATTTCTCTTGTGACCGAGTTGTAATGCGTCACGCAAGCAATCACAAACTCGATACTTTACACGGTGATAGGAAAGGATGCCGTTGTAAACAAACCAGAGTGTCCAAGATTCCTGATAGCATTATTTCCTGCATCCTCTAAGGAGTGTAAATTGATTACCGGAAGTACTTTATGCAAGTCTATTTCACAAGTTTTCAAGTAATCATGAACCAATGTTGTTTTGTGCCTGATTTATGTTGGAGAGTACTGCATATTGGAAGATTTGAAAATCGACTATGAACACGCCTATGTTGGAAAAAGTATTGGATAGATGGCTGAAAATTATTTGCTGATTTTTAGAAAAAAGCGGAGTGTGAGCTAAAAAAGCGGGCACATGGGTTTTGTAGATGATTCTGTTTCTAAGCAACCCAAATTGTCAGATTTTGAAAAAGTGGAGATTTTCTCAAAAAGGAAGGAAAAAAGTAGTTTCCTGAAAAAAAGCACAACTCCCAATCTTCAAGAGAATGATGATTTGGATGGACCCATCTCGACGAAAACTGAAAAAGCTCTGGTCGGATTTCTGAAAAATGATCTTCTTGAAACAAGGACCCTGAAAAAGCAAGCCCCTCTTCTTCCTCAACCTGAATCTATGAAGAACACTGAAAAAGCACCTGGTTTGGGTCTTCGAATCTTCGTTGAAAGAAAAATAAAATCTTTCCTCTGGATGCAACCTGCAAAAGATAATGAAATAAAGAAGCCCAAAGCTTGTCTTTATAAATCTTTTGGTCGAAAAAGCAGCTTTATTTGTGTGAGAAGATAACTTCATCCTCATCCATGAAGAAAGCATCTTTTAAAGCATAAATCCAAGTTGATGTCTTTGAAAAGGAAGAATCCCTAATTTGTAGGAGCCTATGGCTTCATGTGCAAGATGACGAAAAATATCTTCTTTGATGATGTCATCGAACACGCGAGTTGAAAGAAGTGTTAACAAAATTTTCTTGATTTTCGACACTTCAACACTCGTTTTGACTTAAATATGGCCTATCTCTGACTTCGACAAGGTGGAAAAATGTCGTCATGAACTGAAAAAGCTAACTGATCCTGACATTTTGGAGATTGTTCAACTGAGATTCCATCCCCTGCCTTCGTTTGACGATCTGACATCGTTTGACCAAATTTGACCTCCTGGAAACTGCCAACGGGTGAAGATTGGTAACAAAGCACGTCGGAAAACACTGAAAACATGAAAAAAAACTAACACTACTCAAGTTGGGCGCCCCAAGCCTCCTGGGGCACCCAGTTTCCCAACACTTAGCCATTTTTTCATTTTTTTAACTTTTTCAATTTCTTGGTTTGCGTGCGCGTTCCGGTGGCACAGGACCCCTATTTGGCTATTAATTTATATCAACCAGGATGGAAATGAGTCTGATGATCTAGCAAATATGCAAGCCTGATGAAAACTGAGTTGATTGCACCTTCCGTTTGCCTCGAAAAACATGCCAAACTGATCAACACTGAACCAGACCGGGCTGACGGAAGGAGATTCATGTTTTTTGAGAAAAACCTCAAAAATAATCTAACACTGGTGAGAATGGGCGCCCCAAGCCTCTTGGGGTGCCTGGTTTCTCAACACTTAGAAAAATTTTCAAAAATTTTCAAAAATTTTCAATTTTATACCTTTTCTTGATTTCCGTGCCCACTGCTCCTGTTCGATGTTTGATTTCGGTCATTCTAACGAATGTCAAGGTAGGACGAAGGGTGATCTAAGTAGTTTGAACATATTTGTGATGAAATCCTAGCTTTGACTGACTTTTGACCAAGTTTGACCAACCGGAAAGGAGCTGACGGAAGCATTTTTGATGTTTCTCGAAAAACGTGAAAAAAAACTAACACAGGAGAAGATGGGGGCCCCAAGCCTCTTGGGGTGCCTAGTTTCACCAAACTTAGCCAAATTTTTGATTTTGCAACTTTTCATTTCACCTTGGATCCATCTTGCATCATTTTGCGTGCATCGTCGAGTCAACGGTCGTTTGTCAGTTTTGCGTCATTGAAACAGCATTGGAAACTCGTCGAAGAGTTCTGGCAGGTGAACTTTCCTATGTTGATGACTTTTGAGCTCATGCTTTGCCTTGTGAAAAAGCAAAAATGACCCAGTAGAGAAAACTTGGTCGTTTGAAGATTCCGTCTGAACCGTGCCGATTGTGGAGCAAAATCGACCAATGAGAATCGAGCGTGACACCTGATTTAGTGATTCTATTTTTAAAAAGTTTTGCCAACATCCATATCTCAAGAAACTCAGAAAACTGAACTTGACATCTATTTTTAGAAATTTCTAATAATAGAAATTTCTATTTTTAGAAATTTTGCTTTTTTGACTTTTTGACGAAAAATTTTCTAGACTTGTTTCAAAATGCCTTAATGAAGCAAAAAATTTGGTTGGGTACAACATTGTTGAAGGATAATATTTCTCTTCTAGAGGTTAAATCATCTCATAATCTTTCCCATGTTATAAACGAGGTCAAAAATAAGGAATAGTTTTATTATAAACAGAGAATTCTATTGATAACTGAGAGGGGGGTGAATCAGTTATCTTAATTAATTTAACTTTCTGTTCTTCAAATTAAATAAGCATGCATAACCATGAAAGCAGGAATAAACTTAATACACATAACACAATGATTTTGACGTGGAAAACCCTGTTAAGGGAAAAACCACGGGGTGACTAACCCAAGATTGTATTCTCTGTTAAAAGAATAAGGTAGTACAAAATGGCACTTGCCAATTAGGGCTCACTGCCTGAGCACACTGCTCACAAGAGGCTCACTGCCTACAAGATACAAAGAAAAGTAACTAGGTACTTGAACTGATGAGAAGCATCCACATATGCTAAGGTTCAATTCCAGTTAGACTCAATACACTGATCTTCTACACTTCATTCTTCCTCTTCTTTAGTGTTGTTGTCATGTCACATACCGGACCTGTATTACTGCTTCCACACTGCTCTCTGCTTTTCCTTACACTCCACAACACCACACATGCTCCTTCGCATCCAAATCCATCTTGTATATATATCCACACCAGGGATTTCATCCACTTTCTAGTCGACATCCAGAAAACTCAGAATAGTTCCAAACTCTAGTCTGTCGGCTGAATCCTTCCTTACCAAGTGATGTGTATCAAAGAGATGCTTATAGAAGTCATCAATCATGTTGGCCAATCATGAATGATACCTCAAGAAACTTGATCACCATCAATAATTCATCCGGATTAAGATCTGATGCTCTACCGATCAGTTCTTCCTCAGTCAACTCTGCCAAATAGGAACCCAACACTTAGGGGTTCATATCTTCTCATTCTTTCATCACCGAAGGCTCAATCTCTGGAATCTATTAGTCATGGTACTCCTCTTGACTTTCCCAAGTCCGTACTTTGCTGAGATACTCCTTCTAAGAGATCTGGACCTGATTGTCAGACCTAGCTGCATGCTCTATTCTTGC
Organism: Cunninghamia lanceolata; assembly: GCA_027924645.1. Classification (NCBI taxonomy): domain Eukaryota; kingdom Viridiplantae; phylum Streptophyta; class Pinopsida; order Cupressales; family Cupressaceae; genus Cunninghamia; species Cunninghamia lanceolata. The sequence continues at coordinate 4,363,976 of BSBN01000771.1, forward strand.
TTACCGGACCACAACACTCTTCAATCTGACTTCCGGTATAGGCACACCATGTCCTACGGATGGGTGGGATGAACTTTGTTGCCATCAATGACAACACTCATGAAGCTACACTTGTTAGGGTTAGCCAGAAGAAGATATCAATTAAATGCAAATAAAGATTAAACAGAGGAATGGAAATACATAGAAATAATAACAGTGAGAGACAAGTTTTAACGTAGTTCACCCAAACTCGGGCTACATCCACCAAACAGAGAGTCCAATATTATTATCCAGTAAATCAAACCGATTACAATCAGCAATCCCTGCAACTCAATACTGCTGCAAAATGCTACAATACAATACCAAAACCCTAACCCTTAGCCGCTTTTTATCAAACTTTTTTGTCGGTTACAAAAATAGGGTTTTCTTATGTCGGTCAATAAAAAATAACTCCCGGTGCATTATAAAATAATAAAAAACCGTGTTGGGGGCACTGCCCCCAAACCCCTGCAAGGGGCGTTGCCCCTTGACCCCGTAGGAATTTGGGGGGAAACCGCGTTGATAAAAGTGGGGTAAATATAACCTCCGAGTCTGATTAGGCTCCATATAACAACAATCTCCCACTTGGAGACTGATCAGACTCCACACCATATCATCTCCCACTTGGAGACTGATCATAACACCACTAACCCTGTAGCTCCCAGTGGAAATAAGCACCTTGGACTCTGTTGTTCTGTTTTTGTTATTTTCAGTCTAGAAGACCATGATGGTGACAGGTTGTCATTGATGTCAAAAGTGTGTTCAGTTGTTGATGATGCAGATTTGTTCAGGATGTGTTCTCATACTCAAGGATGTGTTTGGTGATGTTTCAGGATGGATGGATACTGCTAGATATACTTATATCTGGATCAATTTGGTTACATATTGTTTATATCTACCTCAGATGGAGATGGTTACTTGACAGGTTGATTAGTGCTTTATGTATCATGCATCATGATTGTTTCTTGTTCTCATATCAAAAGTTGAGGAATGTGTTAGCAAGGTTTGTTGGTCATGACAAGACATAGTATTGATCTTCATTATAGTTGGCAAGTGCATATCATGTTTTATGTAGTGTAGAGGTACATACTTGTTAAAGGATCAGGAGGAGCAAGAGTTTACATCATCCTGTGTAGAGTTTATATCATCTTATATGTTGGTGATTACATCATCTTGTGTGTTATTTTTGTCATGATCTTTACAAATGACTTGTAGTGGTAATGACTTAGTCATTTGATCTCAGTAGCCTTCATCATGTTGTCTGACTTTCTCTACAATAAGGATTGGTTTCATTTTGTGTGGCATACTCTATATCAAGGATTGATAGAAGTGATCACAGGAGTTATATACTAGTTCATAGGTATTGTCACCGATGGTCAAAGTAAGGTTGGTTCATAATATTCAGTTGGTAAAGCATTGTTAATCTTTTGGATATCATTCTTATGAAGTGGAAGTTTATACACTATGCAAGGAGGTATGGTTGAAGTTGGAGGTTTAAAAGATAATCATCATGCTTTGAAAATGCTCTAAGACTTTAACAGTTGTCCTCTGCCCGTCATCTTATTAGTTGCTTTTTGTTTTAATTGATCAGTGACTTGTTAATGCAAGTCATATCACTTATGTTAACCTGTTGAAGGGGTGCCCGTTCATTGAAGTTACCGGCCTTCCATTGTCTATGACCGATTATGTTGGTCTCCTTCTTAAAAGTAAAGGGTGCTAAAATCTCATCGATTGCTTTAAGAGCGGTTATTAAGATTTGAATTTTTTAAGACATTAAATTGCATGCGAGCTGTTATCACCGCCAAATGTGGAGTGGGCATGGGTTTAAGGAGAGCCCGAGTGGGGAGTTTAAAAAAAAAAATCAAATGTTTTATTAAAGAAAATAACATAGGTAAGCATTCTTTATGGTATACGAATGGGGTGCTCGAGCTTATAAAGGAGCATGTTTCTAAAATGAAACTAGACATAAATAAAAGTCATCGAATGTTAAGGAAGGAGCCCGAATTTCTTTAAAAGAAATTTATGTTTTATAAAAATAAAAAAAGGAATCTATCTATGCTTTTGAAAAGCTTTTATAAAACATAAAATACATTGTGAAAAAGGCAAAAAGGCACAATTTTATAAGGAAGAGCATGTTTTTGCTTTATTAGAAATTTTCTATTTCCAATGGAATAATAAGGAGATAATAAAGGTTTTTAAGGAGTTTTTTTTGTGTTTCTAAAAGGGCAATTTTCTTGAGAATTATCCCTTATGACAAAAGGAGGAAAGTTATAAAATCTAATATTAGAAGATTTGTGTTTGAAGATTGATTTATTTTTTTTGAAGAATCATTTTACACAGAAGATGAACAATTTTTTTTAAGGAGATTTTGTTTGGAGTTCACAGAAGAAGAAGAGTTTTTTGTTCGTTGAGGAATTGAAGATTTTATTGCAAGTTCTTTATGAGAAAGAAGTTGAAAGGTCTTCTTTCATCTCTAAGAGGGAATATGAATGGGATTTTGGTTTTGAAGATTGAAGAGGTCAGATTTTAAAAAAAAAAATGCAAGAATATCAAGGAATATGAAAAAGATTTTTTTTGCAGGTGAAAGGTTATTCAATTTGTATAAAATTGTTTTCCAGGTGCATTGATGAGATGTTTTTTGGGAGACAAAGATGAAATACACAGATGATGAGTTTTAGAGGTTGAATATACAGTGTGTGGTGATGTGGATCAATATGGAGTATTGAAGATATTTTACAGATGAATCATTTTATTGTATGTGAGATTATGTTTCTGCAGGAATGGATCAAATACAGTATGAGGACATCATGCAATAATCTTACAGATTGAACCATGAAAATAAAGATTGAATCATGAAGATAAAATGCAGGTGAATATGCATCAGGTGAATTAAATTTGCAGAGATAAGAGTGTTGTAAAGATTTGTAAAAGGAATTGTTTTGTATGGTCTTGATTTGAAAATCAAATAGAAGGTATAAGGGTGTATGATGAAACACAGGTTGCATAATGGTGCAAATCAGATTGAATAGCAATCAATTCTTGCACACAGAATTTTATGATGGAAAATTGTCTATGCCAATGAAGCTTGTAGGTCAGTGAGACCTTAACATTTGTCAGTGAGACACTTATTGTAGCTAGTGAGGCTTCTTTGTAGCCAGTGAGGCATGTTTGATCAGTTAAGCCAGTGAGGCAGTTTAGAGTGGTTTTTCTACCCCTGGAGGGTTTTCCACTCATGCAATTCTTGTGTCATAATCTTCTCTGTGTGTGTATGATTTACTTATGAAGTTTTGTTCTCTTTCTATATTCACAGTCATGTGCATATGTATTTAACAAATCAATGCTATCTTTCTCTCTTTGTGCTCTGAAAGTTAAAGTGTGTAAAAAGATTTAAAAATTCACACAACACTGATTCACCCCCCCTCTCAGTGTTGATTGTACTCCTACAGACCAACCGAAGCTGAAGAGGAGCTCAGCTTCTCCCTTGTTACTGCCTTTGTAAACATATTTGTTGGATTGTCATCTGTATGTATCTTTGCCAGTTGTAACTGTCCATCATCCAATACCGACCGAATGAAGTGATACCTCAACTGTATGTGTTTGGTCTTTGAATGCAAGGCAAAAAATTTTACAAGATGTATGGCACTCTGGCTATCTATAAACAAATAACTGTTAACCTGTTGTGTGCCCAATTCTTTCATGAAAGATTGCAACCATATCATCTCCTTGCTTGCCTCTGTTGCAGCTACATATTCTACCTCTGTGGTGGATAAAGCAACCACCTTTTACAACCTGGAAATCCAACTCACTGTTGTTCCACCTACAGTAAAGACATAACCTGTAGTACTCTGCCTGGTATCAATATCCCCTGCCAAATCTAAGTCTACATAACTTGCTAAATCAGTATTAGAGCCCCCAAAACATAAGTGTTTATTGGATGTACCTCTCAAATATCTGAGAATCCATTTTACCGCATTCTAATGCTCTAATCCGGGATGACTCATATATCTGCTAACGACTCCTGCAGCATGTGCAATATCTGGTCTCGTTCATACCATGGCATACATTAAACTACCTACAACTGAAGCATATGGTACCTTGGACATTTTCTCTTCCTCCTCTTGTGTCTTAGGACACATGTCCTTAGTCAATTTCAAATGACTAGGCAAACGTGTGCTAACAGTTTTTGCATTCTCCATGTGGAATCTCTGCAACACCTTTTCAACATAAGTAGCCTGAGATAGAGTCAATTTTCTGTTCTTCCTATCTCTACAATTTTTCATACCAAGGATTTGTTTTGCTGCCCCCAAATCCTTCATATCAAATGACTATGCCAACTGTTGTTTTAACTCTCTTATGTGATCCATGTTAGACCCAGCTACAAGCATGTCATCAACATATAAACATAAAATAATGTAGCTGTCATTATCTAACCTCTTAAAATAAACACAATGGTCAGAATTACACCTGCTGTAGCCTTGCTCAGCCATAAAACTATCAAATTTTAAATACCATTGCCGAGGTGCTTGTTTCAGGCCATACAAACTCTTATTCAATTTGCACACTAGTTTCTCCTTACCTTTGATCTCAAATCCTTGGGACTGTTCCATATATATCTCCTCCTCCAAATCACCATGGAGAAAGGCAGTTTTAACATCTAGCTGTTCCAAATGTAAATCTTTAGTAGCCACAATACTTAAAACAGTACGAATAGAAGTCATCTTGACAACCGGAGAAAATATCTCATCAAAATCGATGCCCTTTTTCTGTGCAAATCCTTTTACAACTAACCTGGCCTTAAATCTTTTCTGACCTCCATCTTTCTCTTTCAGCCTGTAAACCCATTTATTTGGTAAAGCCTTTTTACATGCAGGTAACTTACATAATTCCCAAGTCTGATTTTTCAGCAAGGAGTCCATTTCTTCTTTCATTGCAAGCTCCCACTGAACCTGTGTCTCCACCTGCATAGCTTCATCATACCCTTCTGGTTCACCAGCATCTGTTAACAAAATAGAATACAAAGAGGGAGAAAACCTTTCAGGAGGTCTACTTATCCTTGTTGACCGTCTAACATTCACTGGATTTTGTGGTATTTCTGGTTGCTGTTGCGGAGCATGAGGAACCACTGGAACATCACTATTTAGAGCATCATCCAGCACCACATAATCCTTTTCTTTCTTCTCATGCTGCTGCAACTGATCTTTGTACAACACCTTCTCATTGAATATAACATCCTTGCTTCTCACAATTTTCTAATTTTCAAAATCCCAAAGCCTATAACCAAATTCATCAATGCCATAGCCAACGAAGGTACATTTTTTTGATTTCACATCCAGCTTGGTTCTATTTTTAGAATGTATATGTGCAAATGCTTCATAGCCGAAGATTTTCAGAAAAGAATAACTCACCTTCTTGCCTGTCCATGCTTCCTCTGGAATACCACAGCCCAAAGGAACTGAAGGACCTCTGTTAATTAAATATACAGTAGTGTTGACAATCTCTGCCCACATGTTTAAAGGCAGTCTAGCATGCAATCTCATGGTCCTTGCACGCTCTTTATTGTCCTATTCATGCGTTCAGCAACTCTATTTTCCTGTGGAGTCCCTGGAATCATTTTCTACCTACGAATTCCATTAAAGGAACAATAATCTTCAAATTCTTTGCTGCAATACTCACCGCCATTATCAGATCTAAGACATTTTAATCTGTTACCCGTCTCATTCTCAACCAAGCTTCTCCATTTTTTGAATGTTTCAAATACATCAGATTTCTGCCTAAGGAAATAAATCCATACCTTCCTAGTTGCATCATCTATGAATGTAACATAATACTGAGAGCCACCGAGAGAAGATAAGTGAGCTGGTCCCCATACATCTGTATGCACAAGCTCCAATTTTTTATTTTTCTTTTGCTTCCCATCCTTAACAAAACTGACTCTCTTTTGTTTTCCATACACAACTTTCATAGAAATCCATATTAATACATTTCAGACCTGGTAAAACTTTCTTAGAATGAAGTACCTTCATACCTTTTTCACTCATATGCCCAAGTCTATTATGCCATAGTGTTGTCTCAGAACCTGCAACAACTTTTCCAGTCTCTTCCTGCAAACCTACAGCAACTGTTCCTGAACCTGTTTGTTTTTTCTCTGTAACAACTAAAGTAGAAGGAACAGTATGATCTATACAAAGATATAAGGTGCCTACTTTCATATCTTTTTCTACTACTAAGGCACCTTTTGAAACCTTCCAATTTTTATCAGTAAATGTAACAGTGCAACCTTGTTCAGTTAGCTGCCCTGCTAAAATTAAATTCCTACTAAGCCTTGGAACATGCCTTACCTCTTGTAGTAGCCAATGATTTCCATTCTGCAACTTAATCTTGATTCTTCCCTTTCCAACAATCTGACAGGGTTCGTTATCTCCCAAATAAACCAGCCCAAAATCCCCTTGGACATAATCAAGGAAATAACTTCTATGGGGCGTAGCATGAAATGAGGCCCCTGAATCTAAAACCCATGAATCATCAGCATTATCTAGGGAAAGAATCAAAGCATCATCTTCAGACTTATTGCTTACCACATTTGCTTCCTTATTGCCTTCTTGTTTGTCTCCTTCTTTGTTCTTCCGAGACCAGCAATCTTTCTTCAGATGACCTGGTTTTCCATAGTACCAGCAATCCTTTTGTCCTCTGGTTTGGGATCTTTTGTCCTTTGATTTTTCTTGTGACTTCCCATGACCTCCAGAACCTTTTCCTCTCTCCTTTGATCTGCCCCTACTTTCTGCATTCAAAACACTGCCTAATGTGGATCCACCTGAGCTTTTCCTACGAATTTCCTCATTCAGAATAACACCAACAATATCATCAAATTTCAGGGTAGTTGAACCAGAAACAGAGTTACTAACCGCCATTACCAAACTATCCCAGCTTTTAGGCAATGAACATAATATCAAGAGAGCTCTAACTTCTTCATCAAATTTTACATTTACAGAAGTCAATTGACTGACAATCGTATTAAATTCATTTAAATGATCTGTCACAGATCCACCTTCAACCATTTTCAGATTAAACAAATGCTTCATGAGAAATACCTTATTTGAGGCTGATGGTTTTTCATACAATTTTTCCAAGGCTTTCATCAGACCATCTGTAGTCTTCGCTTTCGTTATATTGAATGCCACCGATGGTGCCAGGCACAATCGAATGGTTCCCAGTGCCTTTCTATCAAGAAGATTCTAATCCTCATCAGACATTGTTGCCAGTTTCTTGGCTACTCCTTCCAATGGCATCCATAAATCCTTTTGATAGAGGTAGTCCTCCATCTGCATCTTCTATAACTGATAGTTCTTCCCATTGAATTAACAACCTTCAATTTACCCTCATCCACCATTGCTCCCACTCAACCATGAGACTTTCCTGCAGACGATAATCGAACACAACCCGCTCTGATACCACTTGTTAGGGTTAGCCGGAAGAAGATATCAATTAAATGAAAATAAAGATTAAACAGAGCAATGGAAATACACAGAAATAATAACAGTGAGAGACAAGTTTTAACATGGTTCACCCAAACTTGGGCTACATCCACCAAACAGAGAGTCCAATATTATTATCCAGTAAATCAAACCGATTACAATCAGCAATCCCTGCAACTCAATACTACTGCAAAATGCTACAATACAATACAAAACCCTAACCCTTAGCCGCTTTTTATCAAGCTTTTTTGTCAGTTACAAAAATAGGGTTTTCTTATGTTGGTCAAAGAAAAATAACTCCCGGTGCATTATAAAATAATAAAAAACTGTTTTGGGGGCGTTGCCCCCAAACCCCCACCCTTTATCGCGACAGGGAATGCGCCAGGGGCGCTACCCCTGGACCCCGTCTTGGGGGCGCTACCCCCAAACCCCCACAAGGGGCGTTGCCCCTTGACCCCGTAGGAATTTGGGGGGAAACTGCGCTGATAAAAGTGGGGTAAATATAACCTCCGAGTCTGATTAGGCTACATATAACAACAACACTGTGTCTCTTGCCAACAATCTCCCCCTTTGGCATTGATGGCAACACTTAGTAAAAAATGACTATCACACTACACTCCCCCTTGGTTGATGCTCTGTTCTAATATATATTTTACTAGAGCTCCCCCTTAGCTGGATTCCACATTTTTCACTGCTCCTCACTCCCCCTTTGACATCAATGGCAAAGGGTAGGGTCCGCACACCAAAATTTCCTAAAAATAATCTATACTTGGCTGCAAAAACATATATACATGTTTTACTTACATATACTGAATTATATCTGCAAAAGTGGTTTTCAATTGTACCACTTCTATCACCCAACTCTTCTTCATCCTGTCCAAAATTGAGATGTGACCACTCAACAGAAATGCAAAAGCTTCTGCCCTTTTTAGATCTGTCGGATCACTGGTCTGGGCTGTTGTCTAAGCATCAGTTAGGGCCTCATGCATGGCCTCTAACTTAGGGCTAATGATCCCTCTAAGTTCACTTAACCTATTTATTCTATTTTTCTTCTCCTTCTCAAGCTTCTTTATTTCATTTATTACTGCAATAGTCTGATACTCTTGATTTACTATGGAAGAGGAGAGAGGATCAAAATTTTGAGATAAACTTAACAGTTTATCCTCTTGCTCTTTTACTTTCTTCTCAATGTCCTTGGTCACTTTAGGCTAGGATAAACAAAATTTATATATATCTTCGCCATCTTTAAGAGCATTTTCTAAGCTCTTTATTCCAATATCCATAACTCTCCTATCATTGGTTATTAGACCTTGTACTTCGGAGAATCTCTTTCCCAAAAACTCCTTTCGGACCTTATCTTCTGTTGACTTCTCTAAGGAATCAAAATGCGTATGAACAGAATTTACAAGAGACTTTAGATTACCAGATGTGGAGGTTGAAGAATCCTTTTGGAAGGATGGCATGATCTTCTCCAATACACCAGATGCAGCTTCCATGAGCTCACAGTCTTCCATGTGAGACTTCAGCAATTTTTCTTTTGCCTTTTCTTGAGTAAAGGATGCTAGCTTCATGGTTTGAACCAGGGAGAGGGAATCAAAATTGAATGGACCTTGAAGCAGTATGGTTCATCAAATTCCATCATCTCTTTGGTCAAGAATTCTTTGACAGTTTCTGCAGTGTCTCTTGTCGGAGACAGAGTCTTCTTCCCTTCTACAGTCTCAGAACTGTCTCCTGGAGTCTTCTCTGTTTGGCCTTTTTCTTTTTCTCTTACTTCTTCTTCTTGACTGGTTTTCTCCTCTATTCTTTCTTCTCCTTTAGATTTGGAGTCTGCAGGGGAAACCGGATGAGAGATATTTACTTCTTCAACTTCCTCTTCTAGAACAGAGGAATCTAAGTCCTTAGCTTTCTCTTCACTTGTCTCGTTTGCCTCTTCTGCCACTTTCTCAGTGGATTCTTCTTTGTCATCCATGGCAGAGGTTTCATCACCTAAGTCCTCTATGACAGGAATATTGAATCTTTTATAGGCATTCCTGAGGATCTCTTCAGTTTCTTTTGCCACTTTGTTAGTTTCTCCAAGCATAACCTGATTCATTCTAGCTTTTCTCCAGAACTCATCTTTGCAATCTTTGAAGACCATGTTTATTTGCTTTGGAGTGATGGAGGGATAAAGTTGGATAGCAATCTATTCCCAGATTTCTAGATCTTTTACCATGCCATTGTTCTTTCTTATTTCAAGTTCCTTTTCTAGACTCTTAGGAATCAAATATATAATTTCAATGAATGCTTTGTTGTAGATGTTTAAGTACCTGACTATAGCTTCTTGCAGGATCTTCTGATCAGTTTCACTATAATCATCATAAAACTCAGTCATTGGTTTCAAGTTCAAATCCACAGTGACTGATTTGATTATATCATCAATGCGGAGAGTAGGATTTTCAACAAATTCTTCTGCCTTCTCTTCCTTGTCTTGACCGGTGGAGGGTTCACCGGATATTTTCTTTTTCTTCTTCATTTTCTTTACTTCCTCATCTGTTTCTGTCTCTTCATCATCCTTGAGGCTTGTGTATGATCTTGTAGCCTGTCTTAGTTCTCTTTTCTCCTTTACCAGATGATTTTGCTTCCAGTTTTGATGCCTTTGAGCTTTTAGAGCTCTTAGACGATCTGGTCCGGGAGGGGGCTTCTACCGGAGCACTTTCTTTTTCTGCTTCTTCCTTTTCTTTTTCCATCCTTTCCATCTTTTCTCTGTTTGCATCAAGAGCCTCTTTTGATATTCCACGCCTCTTGGCAAATTCTTCTACTTCCCTCCTCACTTTTCTTTTTATTTCCGGTTGTCTCAGCTCCACATGAATCTTCACACTCAATTCTTCAAAGGTTCCAAACCTTTCTGCCTTAGGATCCTTGGGTTGACTAAGCATGTGTTGAACATGTAGCTCTACAATTTTCTCATCTACTTCATACCCCATTGGCATGATCCAGACTATCCTTGGCTCCACTGCCTCCATTAGGCACTGATCAGTTTCTACCATAAAGCATATTGTATCCTTATACTTTTCAACCAATGATTGGGGGATTCTCTTTCTGGCTTGCATCATATTCTGAAAGTTCTTGAAGTAGCCCCAGAGTGTTGTGTTTTGTGCCTTGGCATCACCAAGTCCATGCAAATAATCCCTGATTTGTATGGCTACTAGTCTGTCATTTTGCCACATCCAACCACTGGATCCAGGTAGCTCATTCATGTAATAAAAGAATAGACAGAGTATCAAGCCACCATAGTTGAAAGAGTTCTTCTTGTCCTTCTTTATCTTCTACAGATTCTCCAAAAGTTGGTTTAGAAGGAGCTCACAAAGATCATAGTCAACATTTTCTTTAAGCATCTGATAAGTAGTGTAAATTGTAGTTCTGGGTACTGAATTTTCCCTGCTAGAATGATATATCTTGTAACTAATTATCATGGAAGCAAACTTGATATCTGGATCAGTGATATCTTCTATTGTCATTGCTCTCTTATCAAATTTTGATCATGTTGCCTCACTCACTGTCTAATTCTTGACTGACTTGAGAGCAGGTATCCCACCAGATGAGTGCAATCCGGCAAATTCCCTAATGGCATCCTTGATTATCTTGAATGGTCTCATCAACCACATAAAGTTGTCATGCATTCTATTTAGAACATACCGGACCCATTCATCTTCTGCAAAATAGGGGAAATGAATGTATTGTGCAAAATGCTTGTCCCAGATGGCTTTGTATTGAGGTTTTAGTTTAAATGATTCATCAATCAGCTGCTTCTGATATATATCCATCAACTTAGATTCCCTGAAATCCTCAATATTCACATGAATGTATGCCCTAACATCTTCAACATGCAAAACCCCATGCAGAATGCTGGAAAATGCGCCTAAGGGATCCACTTCTAGAGATTTGTAGGGATGTTTCTTAAATTTAGGGCGTGGCCTATCAGTAATCTTCACAACATTCAGAGTAGTCATCTTTAAAGATTCAGAGAGAGATTTCAAGAATTAGAAAATACCTTTTATGCTTTTAGGGTTCACAGAATGAGCCGAAGAGATCACCAACTGATTTGAATTCTATGATTAATCCTTGAGAGAGATGAGGCAAACTTGTTTGCAGAGCTCTTCTTATCTATTTCACTAATGCAAATGTGCAGATGACGAGCAAATGAACCCTTTTATCTCTGAGCAAACCCTAATTTCACATTGCAATAAATGCACAACTTAAGTCATTCTGGTTCCCTTGTTCTCCTTGTTTTGAGAGAGATCTCTTCCGGACCACTAAGATGAACTTAGAGTTATTCTTGGTGATTAATGACAACCTATCTTCCTTTCCCCAATCATTTGATCTATCCGTAGATCAAGATTCCTCAATTTTAAACCATACTGGGTCAAACTGTGAAAATCCTACTTCTTACCAGAAACTGTCAAACCAGATCTATCTTGGAAGATTAGACTCCTCAAATCTTCTTGCAGATCTTTCACATCTTTACCAAGGCTTCTTTAGATGTTTCTCTGAGAACCCTTTAATCCGCAACCTTCCATGTGCCAATTTCAGGCACCAATTGACTGGCTGGGGGAAATTGTTTTCTTTTGTGACTCCCGCTGAGCTAGAGCTCATCTATTTAGTTTCCAGAAGGAATATCAGCACCAGATTCTGGTGCGGATCCATCGTCAACATTTTCTGTACTCCTTTTTACCCAAATCTTGTTCATCTCCCTTTGAATTTCTTTCGCATTCACTTTTCCTTTTCCTTTGTCTTGGTTTTGATTATGATGCACTGAACCCTTTTTGTCCTAATTTTTATTTTTGTAGAATTTGGCAATGTGACCGGATCTATTGCAATTGTAGAAAACAACATTCTTTTGCATATTTGACTGATATCCTCTTGATCTACACTGATTAGCCATATGACCCATTCTATTGCATGCAAAGCATCTACCATTGAATGAATTGTTCATCCGTATATTTCTACACTCATGAGATTTGTGACCATACATTTTGCAGTTGAAACACTGTCCGGAGAAGGATGAATTAGTCTGATTCATTCTTCTTCTGCACTGTTATTGCAATTGTGGCAGTATCCATTGAAGGATGGATATCTTTGAGCATTTGGTTTCCTTACCAAAGGTCTTCTAGACATGTTCCTTGGATTTCCTGGTCCAGAGTTCTTCTGACCAAATCCGAAGCTTTCACCTTTCTCATATCCCAAACCTTTCTTGTCATCTACCCTCTTTTACCTTTCAAGAAGAACTTCAATCTGAGCAGAACTTATCTTGAATTTCTCTTTATATTCATTTGTTGTTTGAAGATCCCTTTTTAGAGTGTCAATCTGATTCTCAACTTGTTCTTCATTATCTCTAGCTTCTTCAAGATCAGATTCTAGATGCCTGATTATTCTATCCATGTTGTGGCAGTCTTCTGACTTCTCCTTGAGAGATTGTTTTAAATTATCTTCAAGTTTTCTTTTATCTTCAATTTCTTGGGTGAATTTCATAACCCTTGATTCCATTTCATGTCTTACCATAATGACCTATTTTGATAGTTTCTCACATAACTTGTTCTTCTCATTTAGATCTTCATCAGTATTATTGGCTTCACTTTGACTTGCTAACTATTGAAGTAGCCCCTTTCTCTTTTTCATAGAGATACTCAATTTTCCTTTTAGTTCATTTATGAAATCGTCAGCTTGTTTGAGTCTTTCCTTCAATTCATTGACTTCAGAGTGAGATTGCTCATGATCATCTAGGACAGATTGAAGTTGTTCCCTCATACCATACACATCCATTGGAATTCCCAGATCTTCCTCAAGTTGTTAGGCTCTGTTTGGAGGAACTTAGCTCTGATACCAATTGTTGATAACTGAGAGGGGGGCTGAATCAGTTATCTTAATTAATTTAACTTTCTGTTCTTCAAATTAAATAAGCATGCATAACCATGAAAGCAGAAATAAACTTAATACACATAACACAATGATTTTGACGTGGAAAACCTTGTTAAGGGAAAAACCATGGGGTGACTAACCCAAGATTGTATTCTCTGTTAAAAGAATAAGGTAGTACAAAATGGCACTTGCCAATTAGGGCTCACTGCCCGAGCACACTACTCACAAGAGGTTCACTGCCTACAAGATACAAAGAAAAGTAACTAGGTACTTGAACTGATGAGAAGCATCCACATATGCTAAGGTTTAGTTCCATTTAGGCTCAATACACTGATCTACTGCACTTCATTCTTCCTCTTCTTTAATGTTGTTGTCTTGTCACATACCAAACCTGTATTACTACTTCCACACTGCTCTCTACTTTTCTTCGTACTCCACAACACCACACACAATCCTTCATATCCAAATCCATCTTATATATATCTGCACCAAGGATTTCATCCACTTTCTAGTCGGCATCCGGAAAACTTAGAATATTTCCAATCTCTAGTCTGTCAGCTGAATCCTTGCTTACCAAGTGATGTGTATCAAAGAGATGCTTATAGAAGTCATCAATCATGTCGGCCAATCATGAATGATACCTCAATAAACTTGATCACCATCAATAATTCATCCGGATTAAGATCTAATGCTCTACCGGTCAGTTCTTCCTCAGTCAACTCTGCCAAACAGGAACCCAACACTTAGGGGTTCATATCTTCTCATTCTTTCATCACTGGAGGCTCAATCTCTGGAATCTATTAGTCATGGTACTCCTCTTGACTTTCCCAAGTCCGTACTTTGCTGAGATACTCCCTCTAAGAGATCCGGACCTGATTGTCAGACCTAGCTGCATGCTCTGTTCTTGCGTACCAGACCACAACACTCCTCAATCTGACTTCCAGTATAGGCACACCATGTCCTGTGGATGGGTGGGAGGAACTTTGTTGCCATCAATGACAACACTCATGAAGCTACACTGTCTCTTACCAACAAATTTGACTCAGAGTTTTACATCTCAGGTCGTCTTTCTCACTAACTACTCACATACCCAATGGCCTCTAATTATTGACCTGTATTCACATGAATACTATTAATAAAATAAAACATACTTAATTAATGGTTTGTTTACAAATGATGATCTTATTGTTCATAAGAAATACTCGAGGTAGCATACTCATATTCAGCTTTCCCTGTATGAGATTCAAGACCTCTTTGGCCTGAAGACATTTGGCCTGAAGACATTTGGCCCATATATACAAGACTTAAATGCAAGTATATACAGAGCTATGTAAATGTAATTTAACAAGAAAATAATGCATATATCTATATATCCTTTCACTTACACAATAATACAAACAAAACCCCCAATAGCTATTTAACTCGGAATGCCAAATATTCCAAAACTAGAATAAGAAGTCGACCTCATAGTCTTATTTAGGGGGCAACTCCATAGTCTTACACCTCTGATTTTATCAACTAACTGAAGGGTTTTAAAGGCGTAATAAGTTTATAAACACTTGAAGCATATTTTTGTATTTCAAAATACCTTTGCCACAGCGTGGGTAGTATTCTATGTTAGATCTCAAATTGTTTACATATCCACTGACACACACAGTATGCTTTATTATACATAGAAATCTTGACCTTTGCATAGCAAAGCAATAGGCTTTGAGATTCACTAGTGTGGTGCGGTGTAGCGTTGTGTGGAAAATGTAACATTGCACCATTAAATAATGTTCAAAACTCACAGCTACTGTTATCAGTAATTAATACCCTACGCCTTTAGCAAACTAAGTTCTTATAGAATGCAAGAAAAATGTTGCATAGAACAATACAACAAAAATCTAAGTCTGCGTAGCGAAGAGAGGAAGAGAACCTGAAAATGGTCTCTAGAGTTCGCTTGCAAACTAGCCCTAACACTTGATAATTCTTCAGTAGTTCCTCTTGAAGCTTAAGCGAAGGAATAACGGACTCACCACTCCAGACCATGCCTATCAAGAAGGGAATCATTTCTGACGTGCAAGAACGTCTCCACCTTATGCGACCTCTCTACAAGATGGAGCTCCACGAAGGCAAGGTGGCAGTTGGCAAACTTAACAACTTGTCCACTACTCAAGAATAAAGGCTTCATTACCCACTTAATTCGCAACTACACAGAAAAGTGGAGTTGAAACTCTAGTGAGGTGGCAGATTTAGTTGAATAAGATATTCCACTACTCATAACCGTTCATGAGTATAAAACAAATGCATAATAAAAGGAAATGGGTAAACTGACAACCCACTCATAAGGGTTAAAGCTTCAAAGGAAATAAGTTGTTTCAAAAATCAAGACATCAAAAATAAAGACTTGAATGAACTCCAACAATTTCTCAATTACTAACATCGTAAAAGAATAAAGAAGTACCTCAACGACTACTTAAATATAACTTATATAATTTAGTATATTCCTTTATAATATGACCAAAGTTATAACAAACCATGGTCTCTAACTCAACATCCGTCGAATTTCGCAAAGAGGAGTTTACGACATACGCTCGAAGCATTTTACGATGATAACGACAAATTGGGTGCAAACGTAGAACAAGACTTGAGATCGACTTACACACAATTTTTGACTCTTGCGCCGATCAACAACAAGACGCGACTTACAACTCAACCATAAGTAAATACATATATTTATATATAATCAATATATCAGTCATTCCTATTTGACGACACGTTTTAGAGTATTATGACACTAATGTCGATTTCCCATACTCTAAATGACGACTTACGAAAGGAGAAAGACCCTTTTTAATAGACATCGATATCTCGACTAAAATTGACTTAGCCCGTATTCAAGGCTTAATTCAAGGCATCAAGGTTTATCTACCTGATATGCATTTTTAGTGGCAAGCACCAATGGTTATTCCAAAGTCTATTCTCTCTTTCTCAAAGATACTTTCTCTTCTTCTTTCTTCCTGGCGAACATATTCCATCTATTCTTGCATTGACAATCTCACATACAATTTTGTGGTCAAAGCACCAATATTCTGATCAAAGCACATTTAAATCAAATCATTTCATTTTCATATTGAAAAGACATTCCAATTCATAACATCATATTGATCATAATCAAATAGATTCCATAATTTCATAAAATTAACTTTCTCTATCTACATCATCAATTCCTATGATGTTAAAAACATATCCACATAACTGTACTATTTAAGAAAAAGCAAATAGTAATATTGAATCCAAAAAGGGGATGTAACATAAGGGACAGAGATATTTAAATCACTATTTTTCAAAATTTAGAAGGCAGAGAAGTCAGGGATACAGGGACTAGCACCCAAGTCCAAGGTACCTATTTCTTTTCAAAATCCTAATCTCCTTCCGACACTGATCTGCACTACAACTTCTATTTCTGGGAATTCAACTGTGGAGGACATGGGGACTAGTGCCCTAGTCCAAGAAAAGCTCCATTGTCCTGCTTCTTCTTAGATCCTGAATCCTCAATATCTACTACTCCTTCCTGCAACTCCACTCTGTCTAGATGCAACACCTGTAACCTATAATCACAATGAGTGTGGAAGGGGGTTGTGGTGTTTAGAAGCTTGCCTCGGTCAAGCCATAGAGAGACATTTAATTCTTGTGAACACCATTGTTAGATGATAGTGTGTATCCCAGTGGGATAGAGGCAAAGATCCAAATAATAAATGATTGAAAACACAATAGATATCACCTTGTAGTGAAGATCTCATGGAAGGAAGATGCTGTTCATGCCATGAGGAGATGGCTATCAAATCTACAAATACAAACACAATAACAATACAAAGTACTGCTCTGCAACACAATGAATGCCTTGAATCACTTTCACAAAAGCTTGTTCATAAAAAATGCCATCTAGTTTGCAAATGAAACCTAATCATGCTTATATATGCAACTACAAAGATTCCTGCTAAGAATTTCACAATTCAAACTTTAGATGTTGACATAGGACTCAAATAATAGTCACTAAACTGACATTTGAAATTAGGGTAGACCCAAAATAGGGCTGGACTAGGGTGCTAGTGCCCAAGTCCACCCTGCCATTTTTGTTTAGTGATCATTAAAGTGAAACCCCCTAGGTCCTATTTGTCACAAGTCCCAAGGGTTTTCTCATTGGGAGTCAAAAATAACATGCAAGATGCTCTAAATGCAATAATAGGACCCAGGAGCTAAACCTTAAGAGGGAAAATCCCCCAAGGGGACATTTTCTGACATAACATTTAGCCCCCACTTTAATGTATGTATAAACACAAGGCCAATACATGCATTAAAGTACAGTCAGCAAACACATTAAACATGCCAAGCATGGAGAAGACATGCCAAACACATTGAAGACAGTAACATGCACACAAAAAATAGAGAAGACAGTTACAGTCACGTAAAACACGGAGAAGACAACACTGAAGACACGCAAAACATAGTGAATGCAGTGATTATTTTCTTTTTCTTTTTCATATATATGGAATGCAAAATGCAAGTACAAGGAAAGTAAACACACAACCCATAGTGCAGGAGGGACTCATCGTTGTGCCAGTCTTTAGACTACACATGGGGCAACAGACATGCAATACAAATCTCAAAGTGCAGGAGGGACTCATCATCACCGGTCTTTAGACTAAACTTGAGAACAAACATGGCATACAAATCAAGCATGCCAAACAAATCCCAAAGCATAGGAGGGACTCATCGCCACCTGTATTTAGACTATGCTTGGGAACAAACATGCCATACACATATACATGGAAGACACAGAGAAAACATGACAAACAATCAATGGAGTGTACCTATTTCTAGGTTCATCACCATCTCAAGCACATTACAGGCACACACTGATAATTAGGCTTTGCCACAATAATCGCCGAATACATGCTTAATGGTTAGGATAGTCTCAAATCTACTCCCCACCTATTCGAAGGACTTTTTGAAAATGACAGGATTGTGCACTCTCCTCAAGAAATACACCATCCTCACCTCGCACGGAGGGCAAAATGTATATGCATGATATCCTGCCTCTACAGAGGCCTTAAGTGATTGTAATAGATTCAAGATTCACAAACACACATTACTAGTATCTACAACAGACAACTTACCTTATATATGCCCCCACCTTAAGGTGGTTGATGTCGTGTACCAATATCAAGCATGTTAAGGTAGGAAGAAAACACACAAGGGAAAACGAGATTTTGCAAAGCCCATGCCCCTTGGAGGTGACATGTACTTTACAATTACCAAATGTTCCCAAAAACACACAATTTCCTACAAGAAAAGGTGCTAGCATCCATATAATCATGATAATAAATAATCCAAGGCTAGATCCAAGATAGACAAAGTGTACAGAGCAGTAGTATTGTTATGTTTTGTAAGTGATATAAGACAACATCAAGATCACACAGAGTGATTCTACTAGCCAAGCGTCAGCTAATATATAACAACTCCATCGTCATGTATGGACTAGGTCCATTTTTTTATTACTCGTTAAAGGGACACTAGGTCCATATTAGTATAATATGTTTTTCGTCATCTGCCCACTAGATAGAACCACTAGAGGAAGGGAGACAATAGATCAAGAGAGGAGAAACAAGTGTCTTAGGGATAGTCACGTAGGAGGGTGCCCCTAAGTCACCAACCACAATGCTATGTCCATAAGACACAACACACAACAATGAAAATAGAGGAGAAGCAATATAGAAGAATGATGATACAAATAGAAGAAGGGTCACAACAAAGGTGATCTCCTAGTATCCTTGACCTTACGAGAGTAGCAAGGGTCATCCTAGGAGGCCTAAAAAACACATAACACATCATGGGGGAAACACATCACTAAGGTAAAGGGTTAGAAATACTTACCTATAGGGATACCCAAACTAAGGGTTGTCATCAAGCAAATCATCTTCTTGCCAATCTCGTATGCTAGAGGAAAGAGGTGTGTAAGGTACCATAGCCCAACTTTTGTTCTTATCTTCCAATTCTTCAATGTTAGGTTGGATGTTTTCTTGTTGAGTAACAAATCGTTGGGAAAAATCTTGTCTTCGCCACCTCCTTTCTTTCGCTTGTCTATTCCTTCTTGTTTTAGAACTTACTTCTTCAAAGGCATCATCATGTTTTTCCATAGGGTTTCGTACATTAGAGGAGGAAGCACCATGTTCAAATTTCATTGGTCTCAGTGGAATATTTTTTTGTCAATGAAAACCTCCTGATCCTTGTAAGGATGTTAGAGGAAGAACCTCAGCATAGATACCATCTCTCCGTGGATGAGGTGAGTTATGAAACTTTTCCTTATCCACATCTATCACACAATTATCTCATCATATCCATAGTAGTCTTGTGTTCATTTTCCTTTTTCTCTAAGGGGATACTCAAACACATGTTGTTCATCCCTCATTGGTTGTGAAGGAGGCCTGGCCACTCTAGCTAGTTGTTTTGCTTTATATCGTCTGTAATTTAGGAAGGGTTGGTCTCTTTGTGGCTCAACATCTATTTCAGGTTGCAGCGAAAAGTAATCAAGGGTGAAATTCTTGGTCTTAGCCAGAGGTTGGTATGTGTTACGACGGACAATATGGATCTCTCCATGCAAAGGGAATTTCATGCATTTGTGAATAGTTGAAGGGATGGCACTCATAGCCTTAAGCCATGTATGTCCTAACTTTACATGAAAGAGGTCAGATAAGGGAATAACATCAAATAGATGATCCACGGCTTTGTCATAAACTGATACTAATAGTTTTACCAATCCAAATGTTTTCATCAAAGATCCATTATGTGTTTTAATTCTCAAATCTGACGGGTCATAATAGTTTTGTGCCAAATCATGTTTAAGAAGGAACTCTTCTATAACCACATTAGTCATGCAATTAGGGTCTATGAGTGTTCCATGCACAGGGATTTCCATTATTTTCACTGTAATGCAAAGAGGCCCTTCAGTATCTACCATTTATTTGTCATGAGGTGTAAATGTTATTTCAAGTTCAAAGGCTTGTCTTTTCAAATGAGGCCCAGGAGGAAGCCTAGAATTATTTTTTTATTGATAATCCATGTGTATGTTTTCAAATTAATTATAAATTATATTTCAAAAGGTTTTCAAAACTTATGTAAGAGCAAATACAAATGTATGAAAATGACCTAAAATGCTTGATTTTTCAACTTTTTTCAATGTAAATCACTAGGAGAAAAGGTGTTGTGAAAATTTTCAAGAGGGACAGAAAATAATATCCCTAACAATAGTCCAATTATGCAGCAATATCTTTCACAACACGCTTTTTATGCAAACCTAGAGTGATGACAAGTCAAAACTTAGTAAAAATGTACTAAAATATACAATTTTTCAACAATTTTCAATGCAAAGGCCTAGTAGAAAGGGGTGTTGTAAGGAGACTGAGGAGGGGTAGTAGATAATAACCCTAGTAAAATCCTATTAATGAATCTATATCCCTTACAACACGCTTGTAGTGCAAATCTAAAGAGACGATAAGGCCAAAATCTAGTGAAAATGCAAGGTTTCCAAACCCTAGACATGAAATTTTGCAAGAAGACCACTATGATGCAACACCACTATTAGAAATCAGTCCTCATAAGTGTTTTAAAATGATAGTAAAATCTTAAACAAGATTTTGACTACAAACCCTAGTTAATGCAAAACTAGGTTTTTATGAAAAATGCACAATTTCAAGCAATTTTTGTCAAATTAAGCACAAAAATGCAACGCAAGTGAGTTCTAAATGATGAATTTCTGTAATTTAAATCAGATCTAATGAAAATGACATAAATTTAATGAAATTGAATGCCAAATAATTCAAATTATGCTAAAATGCAAGCCTAAAATGCCAATTTTTTCAAATTTTTTGATTTTTTCAATTTTATTGTAATTTTTTGAATGTAATAAGATGAATGAATTCAAATCTATAAAAAAACACTCAGCAAGGTGCCAAAAAATTCCAAAATATGGGTTCACCAAAATGTTTAAGAATGTGGTAAAGGGGGAAAATAGGGTTTTAATGGTTTATGCAAGATTCTCCTTTCACACCAAATATTCCAAGGGCTTATCAACCAAGTTGAATCTCCACTAAGCGAGAGCAATCACCTATCAGGCTGGGATGCCACTTGGGAAGCTGTGGATTCTTGGATGTGTCAAACAATGTCTCTATCTAATTCTCAATTATACTTAAAAACCCTAAATATGCAAATCAGTAAGCAAATTATCAAATTACGGCAAATCCTTCTAGACTGAGATAAGGGACAGAGATATTTAACTTACTATTTTTTGAAGTTTGGAAGGTGGAGAAGTCAGGGACACGGGGACTAGTGCCCAAGTCCAAGGTACATGTTTCTTTGCGGAATGACTATCTCCTTCTGACACTAATCTGTACTACAACTTCTATTTCCAAGAATTCAACCGCAGAGGACACGAGGACTAGCACCCTAGTCCAGGAAAAGCTTCAGTGTCCTGCTTCTTCTTAGATCCTAAAACCTCAATATCTGTCACTCCTTCCTACAACTTCACTCCGTCCATTGCATCACATGTAACCTACAATCAAAAGGAGTGTGGGAGGGGGTTGTGGTGTTTAGAGGCTTGCCTCGGTCAAGCCCCGGAGAGACATTCAAGTCTTCCGAACACCGTTGTCAAATGAGAGTGCGTATCCCAATAGGATAGAGGTAAAAATCCAAATGATAAATGATTAAAAACACAATAGATATCACCTTGTAGTGAAAATCTCATGGAAGGAAGATGCTCTTCATGCCATGAGGAGATGGTTGTCAAATCTGCAAATACAAACACAATAACAACACAAAGTACTACTCTGCAACATAATGAATGCCTTGAATCAATTTCACAAAGCTTGTTCATAAAAAATGCCATCTAGTTTGCAAATGAAACCTAATCATGCTTATATATGCAACTACAAAGATTCCCACTAAGAATGTCATAATTCAAACTTTAAATGTCGGTATAGGACCCAAATAACAGTCACTAAACCAACATTTAAAATTAAGGCAAACCCAAAATAGGGCTAGACCAGGGCGCTAGCACCCAAGTCCACCCTACCATTTTTGTTCAATAATCATTAAAGTGCAACCCCCTAGGTCCTATTTGTCACAAGACCCAAGGGTTTTCTCATTGGGAGTCAGAAATAACATGCAAGATGCTCTAAATTCAATAATAGGACCCTGGAGCTAAACCTTAAGAGGGAAAAGCTGCCAAGGGGACATTTTCCAACATAACATACGCCATCTTAAAATCTATATATAGTAGTCAATTTCCTTTGTTTATACATCTTGGATCATGAATATATATATTGGAATGTTATTGTTCTCATTTTTGCATTTGAAGTAGTTTCATCTTGTTATTTTGGTTACTATAGAGATTGAATTATTTATAGTTCTTCATTAAATCGGGGCAATTTAGGTTTTAAGTGATTTAATTTGGATATTATTTATGCTTTTTTTACATAGGTTTGTAGTCTTAAAAATTAGATGTTTTTAGATCAATCATTGTAGGACGCCTCCAAGAAATAAGTTGACTATTTAATTGCATTTAGAAGGTCCAAAATGGTTAGGTTAGGCTTTCATCTCATACCCATTGAACATTGTGAAGTCAACTTGCTATACTTTCCTATAAGGTTAGACTTTGTCTTTGGTGAATAACTTAATTTTTAAAGCACTTTGGTATAAAAGGACCTCACCATTGTGTCTAGAACATCCAAAAACCTATTAACTATAAATTTGTCAAATTTAGAGTAGGATAACCAAAAGTAAAAAGTTAGCTAGTTTGTACAACTTGCCAAAATAATATTTGGCTATGAAGATAGCTACCCAAGGTTGAGGAGCTTCAATGAAAGCATAAAAGAGACCCAAAATGAGAGAATAATTGTATTCTATTAAAGGATGCAAATATACAATGATGATTCTAGACTGAATTGCTCAAACGAGAGCTACAAATGGGTATATATATGATACAACACCAAGAGATATGAATGTAAAACTAGTGTGGGATAATAGTCAAATGTTTGCACAATACCTCCACCAAAATAGAAAAGTACAAGTCACATGATGCAAGTACAACCCACCTAAGTAGATACCTACACAAACAAGTTTATCCTATCCTAGGTGCATATTATAAAATAAAGTAATTAAATAAATGAAGGAAAATAAAATAATGCACCAACACCCCTCATAAGCATAGTTTAGGTGGGTAGGAAAGATAGATAAATAGATCTAAAAAATGTGTAACCATGTGAGGTACCCATGTACAAAATGATCTCCTTGAAAAGAAGAGAAACCCTATAGGGCAAAACTCCCTCCCCAAGAGACTCAATTAAGAGAACATGGCTAGGTGACTAGACTTGAAAGAAATGAGAAGAATAAAACCTCATGTGAGGAAAAACTCCCCCTAGAATAAATATAATAATAGAGAGCATATAATTCCCCCTCAATGTGTAGTCTCCTACATCGATGGTAGATGCTCGACTGTGAATCCTAAAGATAATCCATGAATGTGGAACAACGTTCCTTCCCTTAAGAAGAAACAAACACAAAGGTGTATGCAAGATATCTTCCCATTCCTAAAAGGAATGTGAGGGAATAAAAATTAGAATATATGGTCTCTCTAAATTTCTCAAATGTCACCATGTTGGTGTTCCAAGGTGCCACACTCAAATTGGGAGTCACAAGCCTAATTTAAGAAAGTGACAGTCCAAAACCTTGTGGAAATAAATGTGAAATAAGTTCCAATAATAAATATGGTGAGACAATAGATGTGATGGAGCTATCATCAAAGAGGATATGAATGTCCTCAATGGTATCCTCCAATTCTACATGAAGGGACTCACAAAACAAACCTAAAAGGTCAATCAAGTACTCATCCCAAGGAGATAAATCTAGAAGACTATGAATATGGTCCTACTCCACTGATTCATTGGAAGCCCCACAAGAAGCAACACTAAACTTGGAAGAAGTAGGAGAAGTTGGAGATGAGATCTTAGTTCTTTTCATCCAACTACACTATCCATACAGGATGTTGAGTATGAACACTAAATGTATCTATCAATGGTGGAATACAAGAGTCTTCAACCTCAAGATATTGACTCGAATATAAAGAAGAAGATGAACTATCTAAATTTTCAATATGAATCATAGAAGTTAAATAATCAATAGGATTATTTGTAAGAGGAGAAGAGCCATCAAGAGAAGTATCTATGCTAGCATGACGTTCAATCTCTTCCAATTTAGCAAGCACATTAGTTGTATTGTGATTATATGGTGAAAGACAACAACAGGTACAAGAAAATCCATAGTAGGATCCTCTGGGAATGGAGATTCATTCACTGCTCCAAACATCTCCCGTATTTTGATCTAAAGGTTACAAGAGCACTCAATGTGAATGGTGGCCATCATGGTGTCGATGTCAACATAAGTTAGAATCAATCCTAGCATATGATCAATCTTGTCTTTCCATACAATCTATCCATGTGGATGACTTGGTTTAAGAACAAGTACATATAGATAAGGCAAGAGATTAATCCATCTAAATAGCTTCAAAATTCCATCTCGCCAAGACTTATAGCTCTCTTTTCTAGTTGATAATAGTTGGATTCTTTTTATAACAATGATTATCTCCTCAAATGAATTAAATAGAGATCAAACCAACAAAGACAAGTAAATCAAAAGATCACACCCTCCAAAATATACATAATCAAGAGAACCCCCAATAAATTATGATGATAGAACTTTATATTCAGTGCAATTGTAGTTGCCACTTGTCAAGTTAATGAAATGGCCTTGATTTTAATATATTACAAAATCCAATTAGGTCATAGTGTTGAAATAACATTTTTTGACAAAATGGGATAAATCAAACTATACCAATAATAAATACATGAAAATTATGCTCTTGTAAAAACAATGCACCCAAAAATATTATAAAATGAGATCAAACAAAGCCCTAAAAGTTTCTAAAATGAGAATTTATCAACATCACCTATAAGATTTTTTTTGAAAAATACAAACATCAAAATTAAGAACCATCTACAACACCATGAGTCTATCAAAAAGTAGTCTAAATAAAAAATTGCTTGAAAAAAGAAGCCAAAATGAGCATGAACTCATCTAACATCACTAATATAATATACTGTAACTAGACATAATATTCCTCTAGAACTCAAAATTGTCATTAGTTCATCTTAAAACCACCATGAGCATGCAAAACTACTATCTAGAAGTAGGAAACTACTTCTGCAACATGAGCCAACTTTTGAGTGTTACAATAGTTTTAAGGGTTGAAAATAATTGTAGGGGAATATTCCTCAAATTATGTTACCAATAGGAGTGTGGGAGGCACCACTGATGGCAATTGAGTTATTGTCAGTGGGAAGTGAACTACCAATGCACGATCTGATGGAGATTGATTGTCATTGATGTCAAAAGAGAAGTATGCAGATCAAGTACAAGATGCTATGTGTGTTGTGTTACTAATCAAGTACATGTTTGGTAAGCTATGTTTGAGTTTGATTATCTTGTCATCTTGATGTTTTCATGCAGTGGTAGAGGTTTATGATCATGTGTTCCATATGGCTTCATATATTTTCATGGTGTTTTGGAGGATAAGGTATTCTCAGTTGATGTTGTTTGTTCTCAGTGGTTAGTGGTTTTTTGAGACCTATTTGGTAAAGTTGTACGTCATCAGGAGTTTGTTGGAGTTTGTTTCAGTTCATCAATCAGGATAAGTATGATGCAATGCATATGTCTTGTGATCAATCTTGGAATGCAGTGGTTTTCATGTTCTTTCATAAAGTTGACAATAGTTTGAAGCTTGTGTTCAAAGAGGCTATTTATTTCATACTTATGGTAGATGGTCTAAGAAATGCAGGATGCAAGTGATGATACAAGGTTGGACACAAGAAAGTTTGAGGTTTGTTGAGTTGACGATAAGACTCATTATAGTTTCATTAATTCATGGTTAGGGGTCAGTTTGGTATAATAAGATCATCATTTTTTTTAAAAGGCTCAAGGTTTATTAAAGGTCTAAAATCTCAAAGTCTAAAACCCTTTACTTTTTGTTTTAATTTTAAAGTGACCTGCACTCACAAGTAATGTCACTTAAAGTGACCTGCAAAAGGGGTTTTATAAGCATGAGCACCAAAAAGGAAAATCAAAGATTGCATTTAAAGATAAGATTTTATAAGACTATTTTTAGTCTTTTTAAAAGGAGATTTTTAATGTTTTTAAATGCTCAGATTTTTATAAAGTTTTTAAAGGCAGATTTTTAGAAGATTTTTTTGATTCCTTCATAATAATAAGGAAATAAATTATTTCCTTTTCTATTTTAAAGATTTTATGCAATATTATTTGCATAATTTTTTAATGAGAAAATTTCTTTTGTGGAGAAGAAGTGGGAAGATATAAAGGCAGATTCTGGTGAGATTTAGAAGCCTAATTTTTAGGAGATTTTTTTTGTGAAATTCTCAAGACAAAGAAAGAGTTTTGTATTATTTATTTTTGGGAAAAGATATTGTGAAGAGATTTAATTATTATTTTTAAATAAAGGAGCTTTTATAATCTGGGAAAGTTTCTTTATAACAACTTGTTGTTTTTGGAGAGATGGAAGATGAAAATGGGGAGATTGAATAATTATTTTGAAGGCAAATTTTGAAGAGTTACTTTTGAAGATGAAAGTGAATGTGTAAAGAAAGAAGAATATGAAGGGTTACTGCTTCATTGTGAATAAGATTTTTATTTGCAGGTTCTTCATGGATGGATATTATAATGCAAAGAATATGTATATTTTAATGGGAAATTGTGATGAATTTTTGTGAGTAGAATATGAAGAGATTTATATGCACAATAAAGATTTATTTGCAGTAGTGAAATGATATTAATATTGCAGATTTTATTGAGAACAAAAATTGGAATTGTTTTTTTTTCTAAGATGATTTTTGCAGATTGGAAAATGTTGTTGAAGATATTCAATAAGGAGATGGAAATTTTGTGAAGGGAAAATGTAAATTCAGAGAGGAGAAGAATGTGTATGGATTTTGTTCGAAAATGTTTTATGTAGGGAAGATAAATTGGATTGAAAATTTGGGAAAACGAATATGTATGGTTATACAGAGAAGAAATTATCTTTTCTTGCAAGTGAATTGATTTAATAAATAAATAAAATGTATAGAGAAGAAGAATATGAAGATGAATGTGAAAGGTAAAAGGACATTCAATTTGCATATAATATTTTTTTAGATGCATTGATGCAATGAGTTTGTGTGAGGACCAAAATGCAAAAATGATGACCTCCTTGTGTAACAAATTTATGAAGACAATATTGGTAATGAGATTGATATTCAAATTGTAATTGAACAGAGATATGAAAAAGAGAAGACAAGTTATGTAATGGTGCAAATCAGATTGAGTGGCAATCATTTCTTGCACACCTTGTAGTATGTTTTGATGTGGTTGAATTTGCCAGTGAAGTTTTGTATGCCAGTGAGGCTTGTAGGTCAGTGAGACCTTTCATTTGTCAGTGAGACACATATATCAGCCAGTGAGGCTTGTAGGTCAATGAGACCTTTCATTTGTCAGTGAGACACATATATCAGCCAGTGAGGCCTTGTAAAGAAGTTTTTCAAAGTTAAGCTAGTGAGGCAATTCATGAGTGGTTTTTCTACCGCTAAAGGGTTTTCCACTCCTAATTCTTTGTGTCCTTGTTTCATAACTTGTGTGTTGTTGATTGTCTTTCAAGTCTAAACATTCAATGTTTATCTACTTGATGCAAAATATGATAATTGATTGATAACACATTCTTCCTCAATTTTTGATAAGTTTTAGATTGTCTGATTTTTGCACAACATTGATTCACCCCCCCTCTCAGTGTTGTCCTGGACTTCAACACGATCAACCCTATGAGTGTTAGTCAACATGGGAGCCTATGCTTATTAGTGTTTCATACCCAACAATGGGTTAGGTTTACAAACTATTAGTACCTTGCAAAATATGAAAAATATTATGCAAAAAAATTAATAAAAGCCTTAATTTCTATAAAATGCATACAAATTCCTTGCATCAATTTGTGTCAACACCTAGATTTTACTACATAGTGCATGCACTAGAATATGCCAAATGATTTTATAGAAGATTCCTATGAAACAAAGAATATCCTCTACTACAGAATTTGTACGATAGGGGAGGGGAAATTTTCCGTGATGGCTTGGGGCAAAGATGTCTGATTTTGATGAATTAACAATTGTTCTAGAGGTTTTTGGAACTTTTAGATGTAATGGCAGAGTTGATTTTTTCTCAAACTGCTTTGAATGATGAGTAATGTATAGATACCCAACAAAAAAGCCTTCCTTTAAACCCTTGTAGATCTAGCCTCTTATGTTCAATTTAGATGCAACAAAAGGCAAAACTAACTTTCTCATATGCTTTGGACTTAATGATGAACTCAAATTTACTTTATCAACCTCCAAAATGCATTTACATTACATAGCCACAAAAGAAACTACCTTGGAATTCGGTATTTCTATCAAGCCTTTTTATTCTCCAAATCATCATTCACTATAAGAGAAAAGCATACTCAACCTTTCAAAAAAATACAAGATCTAAAATATAGATCTCTAAAAAGGCTAACAAGAAGCAATTCCACAAGCTCTACTATCATGTAATCTTGAGTTGGTACAAAATTCTTTGATACCATGTAAGATGTGGCTATAGAGATAGCCACCTAAAATCAAGTAGCTTTAATGAAAGCACAAAACATACCCAAAATGAGATAATAGTTCTATTCTATCAAAGGATGCAAACATATAATGACGCTTCTAGATTGGATTGCTCAAATGAGAGCTACAAGTGGGTACATATAGGATACACCACCAAGATATGCAAATGTACAACCAATGTGGGATAATAGC
Organism: Cunninghamia lanceolata; assembly: GCA_027924645.1. Lineage (NCBI taxonomy): Eukaryota > Viridiplantae > Streptophyta > Pinopsida > Cupressales > Cupressaceae > Cunninghamia > Cunninghamia lanceolata. The sequence goes on from BSBN01000771.1 coordinate 4,393,326, forward strand.
TACATGTGTGCATAATATCTCCACTAAACTAGGAAAGTACAAATCACAAGATGCAAGTACAACCTACCTAAGTAGATACCTACCTAAGCAAGATTATCATACCTAAGGTGCATATTATGCAACAAATTTATTAATTTAATGAAATAAAATAAAATAATGCACCAAGAACCTACACAGGTCTAGCATAAGTACAAGAAATGTATTTTTATTATTTTATTTTTTATTTAAATTTTTTTTAAAAGCATATGAAAATTATTTTAAACACTTAGAGCACTATGCATAGGGGGTACCCCTCATATCCCTACCATGTTAAGGTATGACTCCTATCATGGGTATCAAGGGTGGTCATCCCTTGCCACTCCCCATATGTTCACTAGTGGGTTTTTAAACATTTTGATAGCATTTAAAATTATTGACAAGTTTAAAGACTCCTAGTGCCACACAAAATTATTCTATCTAGCCTCCAACTCTACCCAATCAGTAGCTTCAATGCCCCTCCATAGGTGTCTTTATTTCCCTGTAGCCCATGCCCCATGATAGCACCATGACCAAATGCAATTGCCTTCACTTAACTACCCAAATAGCATTGCCTAGATCTATCACTAGGATGCCATCTCTACCAATGGCACCACTAGCTCACTACTTGGGTGTCACACTCCTGCCACAAACAATTATGCCCCTCTATAATGGTTATTTCAAATTTATAGGAAATGTTTAGGAGGCCTTTTCTCAACCATATGGATTTATTTATTCTTGTATTTTTTAAATGAGCCAAAATTTTGTGTTCTATGCATTGATGTAGAATTTTTTACTAATCACATATTCATATTGTCCAAAATTTATAGTTTCTCAAAAATTCATCTATCTCATTCTCATTTTTGCAATTTCAAATGCATGCAAATTTATCATATAAACTCCAATCAATGAAATTTTTTTTGAAAGTGTGCGATTTTTTTACTACTACAGAATGGTACTATTTGTTTGATATAGTTTTTCTCTGAGATTATGATTTTAGCTTTGTATTACTCTTGAAATTGTAAAACACCTATGCAATTATAAACAAGTTATTCAATGCACTATTTTTAAAGTTCTAATCATTATAGCTTGTTGCAGGTGTCTCGATTATGCAATTTGGGAGGGGTATTCATATAAAACACACTCAACTTATCTAGTGTCATTTCATATACTTGTCTTGGGGGGGACTCACACATGTGTAATTTGTAATCAATGAACTAATATAAAGTTTGAAATTTTCTAGGGGGGAATCTATTTGTCACTAATGGGTATATCAACTCATCCTTCTATCATCACCTTCCAAAGAGGGAACTATAAGTATTGGCAAGATGACATCCTAAAGTATTGTTGGTGGATTCACCTCTTCCCTATCTCTATAGGCTTATTCCTAAACTAGGTACTCATTAGAAGAAGCACATATGGATAACAAGAATGGTCATGTCTTAGGATTGATCAGTTCTAGTAATGATGACCATACGTCATGGGTCATCTCACACATTGAGTTTCGTCACACTATTCAAACCAAAATTTGGGAGATGCATGGAGATCACAATGAACCTCCATTTCTATATGATCCTATTATAAACTATCTTATAACCCTTGATAATTCTAAAAATTCTCCATATAACAGTGATATAGAAGATAAGATTGCTTATTCAGAAGGTCTCAAATATTGTGATGAAAAGGAGACTTCCCCTTATGCTCTTCTCCTCATACACCTCTAGCACTAGAATCTTTTCTAGTTGTTCATACTCAATCACCTAATGTGGACATATTGTGGAATGAGAAATATAGTCACATGACATGCACTATGATTCCACCACCATCTCCTACTAACATTGTAGAGTTTAGAGATGCTTCACTAAAATCTTCTGATGATTCCTTATAGAAAGACATATCATGGTATGAGTAGTATAGCCACATGGCATGCACTAAGATTGCATCACCATACACTACTTTGGCACCTATTGTACATCACTTTCCACTTGCTTTTGATAAATCATCCTATTTAGTTAGGCCTAGGACTCTGTAATGTCCCCTTCTAGCAAGCCAAAATTTTCCAACCTTGCACATAAATTCAACTCACAAAAGAGAACATTAGAGTTCTATTTTCCATTTCATATCATTATTCTAGTTATCTAATTAATATCCTTTCATACTTATGTCCTTATGCTTATGATCTCATAATCCCATTTTCATATTCATAATTATTTTTATATTCACTTTCATATTCATATTTATATCCATTTTCATATATGTATGCAGATTTACCTTATTTCTACACTCCTATTTATTCTCATATTATTATACCTATTCTATATGCATACTTATACAGAATGAATGTATATACATCATTGATGGTAATATACTCCAATTATTATTATCATGATATAAGCAATATTCATTTATTTATATTCATATTATTCTTCTACAACATTTATATCGCCTAACCTATTAATAAGGAAAGTGCCTGTACCTCTTTATGTTGCTTGTCTTGTTGAATTTGCTCACTGGATTCTATTCTCTTTCACCTATTCTTAAATATTTATATATTATAGTATTTGTTATAATATTAATATCTCTCTATATATATATTTACTTGAATAATTCCTCCCTATATATATTTATGATATATTTCCTACTTATGACTTAGAAATATATATATAAATATAATACAGATCTAATTATATTTATTTATCAATATTTCTTTTTTTTTAATTTATTTCCGATATCTTAGATTCACATCATTATCTTATAGTTTATATCATTCCTATTTACTTTCACGCATGAGACAATTAACTAATACTTAATTTTACTTCTAACTAATACTTAATTTCACTTCTAATCATAATTCATTTACTTCTCTCATAATTATATTATTCCATCATTACATTTCTTATTTATGATCATGAAATCAATTCATTCTATTGGTATATCTTTATTTGTTTAACTTTATTCATTTCTGAATCCACTATTTATTTTACACAGTCTATACTAGAATATTACTAACATAAATTATATTCTATATTTAAATACTTAATGAAAAACATACCTGATATAATTGCAAACTTACCTTGTCTATCCCGTTTCTTCCTTGTGATTTCTCTTTGCTGTGTCTTTGATAACTCTCAATGCCATTATTCTCTATTGTTTATTGATCTACCATTTTTCTTTTTCTTAGATTGCCCTCTCCAGATATATATATTTCTCATATGAATCGCACCCCTCTATAATGATATGCAATGCTTCATTATAATATTTAGTATTTATTATATAATAATAATAACATTAATAATTATATTATTATATAATAATAATATTAATATATAATATTTATATTATATTATAATTATAATCATCTATGATATATTTATTATTATATTAAAATATATTATATTTGTTATATTATTATAATAAATGATTATAATAATATTTCTTATTTATTTTTATATTTAAATATATAAATATATTTATTAATATATTATATTATAATTATAATAATAATATCAATATTGATAATATTATTTTTGTATTTATATTATCGTTTATAAATATCATAAATATAAAATATTTATAATATTATTTAATATTAATGTTTATATACGATTGATGATGACAAACACTATATTTGACGGAAATGACTTCTCTATCTTTATCATTGCGTAATCTTTAATTTAAACAATGCCTTAAAATATGGGGACATGACAAACCCTCCCCACTCGAAATTGCTTGTCCTCAAGCAATCACCGCGGAGTTCTTTTGTACTTATAACATCTATTTTTCGATGGGTTTGACTTAGAATGAGCACGCTTGATTGACGGTGATCCCATGGAAGAGTATTCATGATCAATAAACATTTGTTTGATGTGTTTGGATAATAATGGTGTGATGTAAGTATTATAGATTAAGAAGTTATGAGAGTATTGAGATTCCAAGATTCAAATGATGAAGACATTCTTGTAGTTTTATCTTCGACATGTTATTGATCTTCCAAATTTGAGGAGTCATATTTGTTGAAGAGTAATTAATTATGTGATGTCAGGATCACAAAAGATTCGGTGAGCCTTTGTTTGAATAGTGACGTGCTTGATGAAATATAAGTATTATAGATGATTTTAAAGAATGATCCTGGAAATCTGTGAGTTATGGGCCCATAATATAAGTATTGGTTTTATGTTACTTAAATGAAGAGAAGAATTCAAAAGAGATTTTTGGAAGAAGGGGTCCAATATAGAAATGAATTTGAATCATGGGTTTTTGTGATTAATGAAATTAACTTTTTATGTTATATACTTCCCTAATGTCTCTTTGAAGGATATACTAATTTTTTCTAGGTCTCAAGGTGGATAAACCATCCCTCCCTAGTCTCCATGTGGTGCATGCCATTCATATGGAGTGTCATAGTCCTTATGTGGCGCATGCCATTCATATAAGGTCCTTTCGATCTAATGTGGCACATGCCATTCATAATAGATCGCCTCGAACTCATGTGGCACATGCCATTCATATGAAGTCCGCCATTTATTCTTACCTTATGTGGCACATGCCATTCATATAAGGTACCTTCGATCTAACGTGGCGCATGCCATTCATGATAGATCACCTCGGACTCATGTGGCACATGCCATTCATATGAAGTCCGCCATTTGTTCTTACCTTATGTGGCGCATGCCATTCATATAAGGTACCTTCGATCTAACGTGGCACATGCCATTCATGATAGATCACCTCAGACTCATGCGGCACATGCCATTCATATGAAGTCTGTTATTCTCATGATTGCCCTCTCTACATATGCCATGCTAGGAGAGTGAGATTACTAAGGTGTCCTGGTAGCCACTCCCTAAGCCCAGAGGCAGTACCCTTCATACTAAAGGCAGAACCCCTCTGTCCCATGTGGGCTCATTACATCCCCCCCCAGGTGGCGTACCTAGAAGAGGGCCCTCGCACTGTTTCCTTCATTTCTTCTTCTCCATCATAGCGAAGGTATATGTAGAATAGTGTAATCAAAATCACATCATTATTTACTTACAAATATAGGTAACATATTATACTCCCATATGAGTATCCTCTCTCTTATTTGCTATTATGCTTCCCTCGATATTTTCTTTTGGGTGCTTGGTCCTTGAATCAATTTTCTTTCCTTCTTTTACTTGCACTTATTTCATTCTCCTCTTGTATGTCTTTGTTGGATATGACTTCTATAATCTGTGCTTGAGTTAGTTTTCCACATTTATGCCCCGGCTTACATTTTTGGTTGCATCAAGTTCTTTCACAGGATGGCGGGTCGATAGCTCTGATACCATTGTAATGTCCCCTTCTAGCAAGCCAAAATTTTCCAACCTTGTACATAAATTCAACTCACAAAAGAGAACATTAGAGTTCTATTTTCCATTTCATATCATTATTCTAGTTATCTAATTAATATCCTTTCATACTTATGTCCTTATGCTTATGATCTCATAATCCCATTTTCATATTCATAATTATTTTTATATTCACTTTCATATTCATATTTATATCCATTTTCATATATGTATGCAGATTTACCTTATTTCTACACTCCTATTTATTCTCATATTATTATACCTATTCTATATGCATACTTATACAGAATGAATGTATATACATCATTGATGGTAATATACTCCAATTATTATTATCATGATATAAGCAATATTCATTTATTTATATTCATATTATTCTTCTACAACATTTATATTGCCTAACCTATTAATAAGGAAAGTGCCTGTACCTCTTTATGTTGCTTGTCTTGTTGAATCTGCTCACTGGATTCTATTCTCTTTCACCTATTCTTAAATATTTATATATTATAGTATTTGTTATAATATTAATATCTCTCTCTATATATATTTACTTGAATAATTCCTCCCTATATATATTTATGATATATTTCCTACTTATGACTTAGAAATATATATATAAATATAATACAGATCTAATTATATTTATTTATCAATATTTCTTTTTTTTTAATTTATTTCCGATATCTTAGATTCACATCATTATCTTATAGTTTATATCATTCCTATTTACTTTCACGCATGAGACAATTAACTAATACTTAATTTTACTTCTAACTAATACTTAATTTTACTTCTAATCATAATTCATTTACTTCTCTCATAATTATATTATTCCATCATTACATTTCTTATTTATGATCATGAAATCAATTCATTCTATTGGTATATCTTTATTTGTTTAACTTTATTCATTTCTGAATCCACTATTTATTTTACACAGTCTATACTAGAATATTACTAACATAAATTATATTCTATATTTAAATACGTAATGAAAAACATACCTGATATAATTGCAGACTTACCTTGTCTATCCCGTTTCTTCCTTGTGATTTCTCTTTGCTGTGTCTTTGATAACTCTCAATGCCATTATTCTCTATTGTTTATTGATCTACCATTTTTCTTTTTCTTAGATTGCCCTCTTCAGATATATATATTTCTCATATGAATCGCACCCCTCTATAATGATATGCAATGCTTCATTATAATATTTAGTATTTATTATATAATAATAATAACATTAATAATTATATTATTATATAATAATAATATTAATATATAATATTTATATTATATTATAATTATAATCATCTATAATATATTTATTATTATATTAAAATATATTATATTTGTTATATTATTATAATAAATGATTATAATAATATTTCTTATTTATTTTTATATTTAAATATATAAATATATTTATTAATATATTATATTATAATTATAATAATAATATCAATATTGATAATATTATTTTTGTATTTATATTATCGTTTATAAATATCATAAATATAAAATATTTATAATATTATTTAATATTAATGTTTATATACGATTGATGATGACAAACACTATATTTGACGGAAATGACTTCTCTATCTTTATCATTGCGTAATCTTTAATTTAAACAATGCCTTAAAATATGGGGACATGACAAACTCCCAATTTGATCTTGGTAGCACTTAACACCAGCATGGGGATCATTACATAGCTTCTAGAGAAGTGCATTTTATGTCTTATTCTCTCATTCTCCTTCTTGGATTGGAAAAACCTTCCATGTGCACCTATCAATATACTACTACCCAAGAGAAGGAATTTTGTTTGGAACACATGGATCTTCATCAAAATTCATTTTTATCCTCTTATCATTAGTGTAGGAGGCAACACACTTCTAGGGGGCTCTCTCATCCTCCATCTTTCTCCTCTTTAAGATGTAGTTTTGTACTATGATTTTTGTCCTTCTCTTCCTTTTAGGGTACACTCTCTTTGTACCTTGACATTCTTTTAGATTGTACATGGGTGCCTCATATAGTTAAATTCTTTTTCAAGAACCAAGTTTTCCTTTATCCCTATGTTGCACTTAAGGGGGTTTTGGTGTAAATGTATAATTGCACCTTATATTAAGTTTACTTAGATAATTTATTTTATTTACTCAAGCAAATTAGGAAATAAGAGCACACATCAAATCCTTGATTGAGGGGAATCATTTTTCACCTCTACCTCATTCTCTCCTTGATTGATGGTAGTTAGGTATCACCACTCCCTCATCAAGTGAGTTCAATTGACACCTCTACTACTACATGTTGAGTTAGTCCACATATCACTATGGATAACGTAAACTCTCTAAGATAGTTGTCATCTTGACTTGTCCATCCTAGATTCTATATATTATAGTCCATATCCTTTATTTTATACATATTAGATCATGAATATAGATATTGGAATAATGGTATTCTCATCCTATTATTTTTATTCCTAGGGAGATTTAATTATTGTTAGTTTTTTAGTAAATCTAACAAGTTCACTATTTTATCAAAGATTCAATAAAATTTTGAGTAGTGTTGATCAAGGATTTGATAACCCCAAAAATAGAAAAGCAAAGTTACAAGATCACCCTACCTCTCCTAAAATATAGATGATTCTTGAAAGAAACCAAACTAATCCAAGGTCTATGTCACCAAGTCATGGTAGTGTAAGATGACTTAATGATTCATGTAGCTATCCCATTTTTATATCAACCTTAGGTGAGATCTTAATGGTTTATCACAAATAACTTCAAATCAAATAGTTAGCGATCCAAAAGATAGATTTATTCCACTTAAATTCCATATATACAAAATTCAAGTATTAAACCCCAAATCTAAAAATGAAAATTATGTTTATTGTTTTGATTTCTAGGTATAGGATTTGTAATCAATTCATTCACCCAAAATGTATATTTTATCTTTATACATATTTTTATTTCATTTGTTCTAAAATTTGATCAAATAAACAACAAAAGAGATAGGGCTAGAGAAAATAAAATAAAATGGATTTGTTTTATAACACCATGACTTGATCAATTTGCAGAGAGGAATAAAATAAACTAGCCTTGCTTGGTCAATATTTCACACAACCATGAACACAAAGTAGTGCAATAATCTAAGGATTCATTTGAAAATGAAAGGAAAACATGTAAAACTATTGTATTACACATGCAAATTTCACACGTCACCTCTCAAGATCAAACACTTGCAAATGATATTTCATGTAACATCTCCTAGACTTCCATCCTTCTCATTGAATTTCAAAAATGTCTGTGTTATAGCATAACCCAGTTCAAAACTTGGAGCAATGAGTATTGGCTACTTATATTATATCCTTGTCTAGCTTCATATTCTCCAAATTCCAACCTTTTACAATATTTTTCAAACTTACATTTATACCTAGCTTGGGTGCCCAAAATAAAATTTCCTAGACACAAGTTGCCCTGGATTCTAAAATAATCCATGGTCCAAAATTAAGTTACAAGTTACATGTCTTTATTTGGTTCATAGGTCATTTTTGCCATATCTATTTAAGTTTTTATCTACAAATATTTGCAAATATCATTATTTAGTTTCTACTAGTAAGGCAGTTTCTACTAGTTGAACACAATGAAGTGCTGAGAGGGGAGTCCAAGATTGGTGTATCTCTAGTAGTAGAAAAAAACTTGTAATATAAAACTGCCCTTGTGGTCCAGAGGGCGACTAGTAAGTAGTAGATCCATGTCACCATGATGTTGAGGGAGAGTGGACTTGAAAATTTGAGTAATCTTAGTAATGGTGCACTAAGAGAAATGTTGCCTAATTGATCTATCAGTGTTGATATGTGAAGTATTAGTATCCATAGGGTGTTTTGTGTTACCTATTGCTTGGGTGCATTGGAAAAAAGAGGTGATCAATGTGTTAGTAGTAAAAATCCATCTTGGAGCTGATGCAGGTGGTTAGGATATATTGTTTGTAGATGTCCTCTTTAGCAAGCTCTAGTGATGATGTTCTTTGTGGGAAGGAGCTATGGGAGGTGCATCCAAGGAGTACATGAAGGGGGTAGCCTATCAATAGAGATGCCAATAGAAAGAAGAAGCAACCAAGTCTACAAGAGAAACAATAAAAGGCTTAAGATATCTCTACATGCACATAAGTTTTATCGATTGAATGAAAATATACCAATCTCAAAGTGTTCCCATACCATGTTTTCAAAATAATGTCATTTATGTTCTGGTTCTCAGTGACCATCTGTAGGTGGCTGGTTTAAATTTTAATTGTTTGTTATGATGATAGTTATCAAATATACATGCAGTTAATATTTGCTTGCATTGAAATGTTTTAGGGTTTAGGGTTGCAACTATTTTGGGTCCCAACACCATTGAGGCCAAAAAGTGGGACACACTATTGTGCTATCACCCAACAGAAAAATAAAAGGACTAAACAAAGGACTGAAAGTGCCAAGTGAAATGAAACCAAAAGAGGAAAACAAAGAAGTAAAAAAAAATGAGGATCCCTATTTTGCCAAGGAAAATGGGGCATGTGTGAAAGGCACAAGTAATTTTTTTGGTAGGAGTCATGTGTTGTTGTATTTCTAATTTTAGTTTGTTTTTTGTTAAAATCTTTGGAATTTCAATTTAGTGTATTTTATTAACTTTATGTGTTATCTTAATGTTTTCTAAGGGTAATCCACTAGGGATGTTGGTTATTGTGGTTACATAATGACATATTTTTCTCATACTACAATATAGTTAGAGGCATGGTAATTGATGTACATCAACATGATTGCGTCAATAGAACATTAGATGTACATATTGATAGGGATTTCTAGTAGCAAAGTCTAGAACAAAGAGTCGAGAATTAATTGGATTCATACAATTGTCAAAACAAGGATTGATTAGTATTGTAACGCTACTTTTCCCTGGAGTTATTTAATCATTTGCAACAGATTTATTATGGTTAATATTTAGAGTTAGGATAATATAGAATATTAAATAATGTGGAAACAACAAAAGTAAATTACAACATTGATAATTTCATAAGATCTCTAATTTAAATCATTAACAAGACAAATTGCGTAACATAACCACATATATAATATTCCCCAATGTCTTTATTAACAATAAGTTCAATACTTATCTGAATCATTGAGCACTTGGATTAGCCACTCCCAGAGTGTGTAAGATTTCAGTGGTCTTGGCCCTGGCTATGGCATACTCTAGGAGGAAACAATTCCTTTAGGAACATAGCATGCTATTACACTCTCATACAAGTACTAGTTCTAGAAGAACAATGCTCGACACAGTGTTGGTTCTAAAAGATCAATGCTCAACACTAGTGTTGGTTCTAAAATAGCAATGCTCAACACAAGTACTCTTACTCAAGTGTTGATTCTTAAAAGAACAATGCTCAACACAAGTGCAAACCAAGCCCTGGCTAGGACCATCCCAGGTTGTACGTTGTACCCCAAGTTAGGACACACTTTGTGTGCCCCCTTCTCCTAATGTCCATAGCCCTCCAAACCACTTCCATCTTTATTGAGTGTTCTCCATCTTATTTCTTTGAGTGATGTGTTTTATGCCCATTCCAAGTCTCACACAAATGCCTTATATAACCTTTTAAGGGGTGTTTTCTAAACCATCACAGCTTTTCGCAAAGGTTTTCATTAACAATTAGTTAATAAACTTAATAATTCTTCCCTTTTAAAAGGGGTTTTCATAATTATTCTTTATTCATTTCTATTTTAACCAAAGTATCATAATATCCTTTATTTTTCCATCTCCCTTTGATTTATAAAGGGTAAATAAACTTTATCCTCTTATAATTTCAAAGTCTTATTCATAAAATAGCCCTATTTTCCATTTTGGGGAAAAAGTCCAATAACAAGTATTAGGAGATGGAAGATTGAGTTATTGAGTGACTAAGTTAGATGGTTGACTAGATTCACAAATTCTCTAGATCATATGGATTTACCCCTTTTGATCAAGGGGATTTGTTAAGTTTTTAGGTCCTTATGTGTAAGAATAAAAAATGCCTATTTTATAACCTTCACATTACTCTTATGCACTTACTTTAGTCCATCCTCCTAGTCATGTTTTAGCATCATTCAACCTACTTTCTAGAATCTTTCCTAATCATAAAAACATGAAACATGGTGAAAAACCTTAGGAACCCATCCCTATTCATCCCTAAAAATTTGAATAACTGAGTCACTCAAGACATGAGTTTGTGTTTGGCACTCATATCTGGACACCAATGAAAATATAATGCTCTAAATTTTGAATTTGGACTTTTGGTAAATGTTTTAACCCTAACTCTTACTAAATTTTTAATAGTTTTTTATTAATGAGAGGCAAAAAAAAGTTTTGAAGGGATCCTGGAAAGCCTTTAAAATAGTAGATCATTAACAATACTACAATTGACCCACATCAAAAGCCCAACCAAAAACAACAAGAAATAGAATAGACCAACAAAACTTAACAGAGCCCAGAAACTACATTTTCAATAGTTACCTCGCCGAAAAATATTTGTAAACCTATTTTTACCCTCCTTTTGTTAGGTTAGAAGAAATAAAACATTTCAAGCACATTTACTATCATTCAAGTCTCTACATACTTCTAGGTGCCCATTATTATGTAGGGCAACAAGCTACATATTTGAAGACTACAAGTTGGGAGCCTAAAGGGTTTCCAAAACCATGATTTTCTTCTAATCCTTCTCCTCCATTCCTTCTTTCATCCTTTAATCCTGACTTTTCCCCTTTACACACCATTGATTTCCCATTTTACTCTTTCCTCTCTTGATGCCCTAGCCTAAAATCCTTTTCCTACCTCCATGTTGCAAATCTGAAACCTTTTCCCATTCCTACCCTCTCTATTCTTATTGTGTATTATCCCTACTATCATTTTACCTCCATCACTTGCACGCACCACCATAGGCTAGATTTCTCCTTAGGGTTTGTGTCGTAGGTATACAAGTTTATGTACACACCATAATTAATAATTAACACCTTTACTAGGTTGCATGTACTTTTTCCATAATGCTATTGTTGAAGTTGAAAATGTCATCCTAAGGGATTCAATGAGGTGGTCTCCCAAATAGAAAACCCTTTTCTATTTGTCCCCAACTTCAGAAAAACATATCTTAGATCTAGAGTACAATACAAGGAATTTTCAAGAGAGAAAGACATCAAAGATTTTTGACAAGTACATTATAGAAGTTTAAATTTCACAAGGTACAAGATACCAACACTAACACTAGACCCTATCAAATAACAACACCCATGGGCATTAGGAAATAGCACTCAAAGATGTTAGTCAACAAAGTGAATCACCATTGGGAAACAACTTTAGTTTTTCAAAAGTGCTTAAAATAGGCTAAAAATTGCCTCTAAGACCTATTTCCTAGCCTCTTGAATCCATTTCCAATTTTAGATCCTAGGCACTTTAGCTCCATTTCTCAATTTCTTTTTTTTTCTTAGATTTACTTGTGGATCTCATTCCCAACTCATGTACTTGCTATTTTAAAATAAGTTAATGTACTATTATATTTGTATTTCATTATAAATCCCATGTATTTCTTAAGTACAATAGAAAGAAGATTAATTATATTTTGGTAAAACACATTAGGATAGCTTAAGTTTTACTCTTTCATTATGATTAAAAATTTGTGTACTAGTGTGTTTGTTGTTATGTGTTAGCAAAATCATGTAATAAATGCCAATCATATTAGTGGGTCTTTCAATGTTATATATTTATTAATATTAGTGGAATAATAAAATGGTGGTTGGTGGGTTATTTAGGTAGCTTTATGGAAAGTTTCATGTATGGCTTGGGATGGTGTGCCTTTATTAAAGTTCATTCTATAATAATTTGAAATTATCCTTTACAGTAATCCACACACACTTTGTTAATGTAATTATCCTATGAATTATGGTGTAGTCTCACAATTTTCCATGTTCTTCAATCTTGTAAAACATAAATGTCCTAGGAATAATCATCTAAAAATTCTTTGGTGCAAGATATAACCAATAATTGGCATTGGAGACAATGGAGAAGAAGATAAGTAAGAGATAATATAGAATGAAAGGCCAAAAAACATGAGGTAAATATGAAACTAATCCCTTTAAAATTGAAACCAAGATTGAAATAAAATTATTTAAAGGATAAATAGATGTACAAATTATAAATACATAAATCAAACAAATGGAGGCATATTTTAGTGTGCAAAGTGAGGCATCAAGGACTACTTTTTCACATATCAAAATGTTTGTACATGCTCGTGAATGCTGGAAAAGATATCTAACATCCTTAAGGAAGAAAGGAAAACCACTAGTGGCTATTTTGGAGGGTTTCAAGGATTTATTGTGTAGTAAGTTCTATCTAATTGGCCATGAACCTAGCCAAAAAATAAGACACTATTTTTGGACAAGGTAGTGGACAGAGTGACAAAATTCTAGAGACAAGCTATGTTATTGGGCACAGACTTGGAGTATTAAGATGTTCTCACCAAATACCTTGGAGGACTCCATACCCACATCTATAGAAGGTTGATTACTTTAAAACTACAAGATTTGGGTTAAGTATGTGTTCTATTCTACTATATAAAGGAGGAGAAAAAGAAAGGAGAGGGTGGGTCTTCTAAATAAGGCCAAAGAAACAATCATCCAAAGAAATAAAAGGAGAAATTCTTCAACAAAAAGGGTGATTCAAAAACTAAGATGTCAAATATTGTTTTACATCAATGCAAAGATCTAAAGAATCATTATAGTAATTGAAATATTGATGGTTATATTGATGCTCAGTGTTAGAAGTTTCATCTATAATTACACCTAAAAAATAAAGCCAAAGAGGACTCCAAGAAGTCCATGGTCACAATCCTAGATGAGGTGGAGGTTGACGATGGTTCATATTTAGATGAAAGGATTTATTGCATAGCCACAAATACCATAACTCCAAAATAAGAACTTGAAGAGATGAACTAAATGTTTCTCTCAAACTACAACTCAAGAGGATATGAGCAAGTGCAATTGTAGATCTTGATTCTCAATGTAATTTAATTTTAGATGATCTTGTTAGAAAGATTGGTTTAAAAATGTATGAGAATCCTCATCCATACCCATTAAGGGTGAAAAAGGGTGTGGAACTCAAGTTCCTAGAGATGATGATCTAGTTTGGTATAAGTCTACAATTTATTGATGAAGTGGATGCAGATATGATTTCACTTGATACCTTTGATATAGTGTAGCTTGGGAGTCCATTATGTATATTAGATATGTAATTTTCATGAGGATGGATGAGCATTATAGGTGGGTCAAGGTTGTAGTCAAATACATCATTAAGGAACACCAAAGCAAGGAAAAATTTACAATCGTCAGCTCGAACCAAGCTATTAAAATTATTCAAGAGACCAAATGATTTTATTTACTTTTATTGAAGGATAAGAAAGAAGACGGAATTGGAGTTCATTTAATGTCTAACTCTAGTAATAAAATAGAAAATATGGATGAGGTTTTGGTATCCTTTAGAGAATTGCTCCATGATTCCAAGGAATTATCAGCAAGAAGATTAGGTAAAGCATTAGATTAACTTGCTTTTAGAATCTCCTTTGCCAAATATTGGATTGTACAAGAAACAATTTTTGGAAAATAGTGAGGTTATAAAATAGTTCCAACAATTGTTGGAATAATGGGTTATTCTCCCAAGTATTTCACCATGTGATTTACTTATAGTCATGGTAATTAAAAAAGGATCATGTGCATAAATTAAAAAGATCTAAATAATATTGTCATTAAAAACCATCATCCTTGATCCCATAGATATATGACTTGTTAGACCAACTTCAAAATGCATGGTATTTCACCAAGTTGGATTTAAAATTAGGTTATCATCAATTTCATGTGAAGGAGGATGATACATGGAAGACTATTTTCAAATCGAGGCAAGGTCTTTGTGAATGGTTAGGTCATCATTTTGTTTTGTGTAATGCACTTGCTACTTTTATGAGGTTAATGAATGATGTTATAAGATATTTCATAGTTACGTGTTTGATACTATATCTAGATGATATTTTAATTTTAATAAAACATAGGAAGAGCATATCATCCATTTGAAGGAAGCTTTGTAAGTTTTTAAGGAAAACAACTTTTATGAACAATGAAGAAACATGAGTTGAGACTGGATTGTGAAAAGGTGGAGCCTATTTCTAATTGGCCCACACCCGAGAGTTCCATAGAAACAAGAATTCTTGTACGTGCATTTCAATATATACAAAAATTCATTTTTGTTTTCTCTTATAAAGTTGTGCTTGTGCATTCAGTTGTAGCCATGAGTAGGAGTTTTAGATGGGGTAAGGCACATGATGGGTCTTTTGAGATACTAAAATACAAATTCATCCATGCTCCTATGTTAGGTATTCCTAATTTATATCATCCATTTGAAGTAGAGACGGATGCAAGTGAATGTGTTATAAGTGTCATCTTGATACACGGAGGTAAACATATTTGTTATCATCAGATGCTTTTATTTCAATTGTTAGAGGTCATCCAGTGTCTGATCGAGAGTTATATGTAGTAGTTCAAGCAATTCTATAAGAGAAATTATTTATTTGGAAAAGAAACTATTGTGCACAAATTGATCATCACATTTATAGTTTTTGCAAGCTTAAAGTAAGTTGCAACAAGTAAGACACTAGAAAGGGACAGAATTATTACAATAGTTTCATTTAGTGATCAAGTATAAGAAAGATAACACAAACATGGTGGCAAATATGATATCTAGGCCACTAATTTAAATCCCATTTCAAATCTAGCTATGATGGCTTAACTTGATACACTCACAAAAGAGTTCTATGGAGAATATTATATGAAAGAAGTAAGTTTTTTGGGACAAGTTCAATCATTTACAAGCTCAAGAAGTTGTCAAGAGAAAAGAAGACTTCTACCTCAAGGATGGTTTGCTCTATAGCTTGGTAAAATTATGTATGCCAAAGAAACAAAGGATTCTACCCGTGTGGGAGGTGCATACCTCCAAATTCATTCCATTTCAAGGTGTTGGTAAGATGGTGGCCCATTTGTAAAAGTTGTGTTTATTAGCCCAATATGTAATTGAAGTAGCTAGGTGTATCAAAACTTTCAAGATTTGATGCACTAGTAGTAAATCTAAGAAAATCAAGGAAGGATTGTATTTACCTCTACCTATATCAAGACCATGAGAAAGGATTTCTAAGGATTTTGTAGGTGGTTTTTCTATTATAAAGAGTGAACATGACTATATTTTGTGGTTGTGGATAGGTTTAGCAAGATGTCAATATTAATTTCATGAAATAAAGCAATTATAAGGAGAGAATTAGTTGATTTGTTCTTTTTTAATGTGTGGGTGTACTTTGGGATACATAAATCAATTGTTTCAAATAGAGATATACATTTTATGGGAAAATTTTGATCCACTATATGGAATAAAGGGATACCAAGCTTCAAAAGAACACATCTTTCCATCCCTAGACAAATGGGGAAATGTAGGTAGTCAACATGACTATGGTGTTAGGATTAGGTGTCTTATTCACCTTGCATATCATAAGGTCTAATGAAAATTAATTGTTTGTAGATGATTAATTATTTATATATATCCAAGAATCATAGAGAGGGCAAAATGGGATGCCCATGTGAGGCTGGAGACATATGTAATTACTTATTATTCTCTGTGGACTTAGAAATATTATTGTAATGAAGCATTGATGAGGGGGTTAAATAGTGAGTGTGTAAGAGCATATTGTATTATTAGTGGGTGTAAGATGTAATTATTGATTCCTGGAGGAGTGCTTGTGGGTTGCATATGCCAACTTGAGTGGTGAAAGTCAAAGATGCTTGTGGAGGAGCTACATTCTAATTTTGAAGGCCACTCTCTTAGAGTGGGTTGTGAGAATTATATATATATATAGTAAGGGCTTAAGATGGAAGCATTATGGATTATCTCATGCAGGTTTATGCTATTTATTTTTCTCCAAGATTAAAGGGTGTTGATCTCCCCTTTATCCTAATAGAGAACCAAACTCTAAGAATGTATTGTGACCATTAAGTGTTGTTGAATAATACATTGGGTGTGTTTTCAAGGCAAGATTTTTCTGAAGGGGTTTTTCTAGGGTATATCTGTGTCACTCTTGTTCTATGGTTGTTCTATTCTTATTCTCCCATTCTTTTCTTTTCTAACTATGTTGTTTTATATGCCAAAATGTTGCTAAATTTTTTGTAGATCAGTTTATTGCCAATATGTTGCTAAAACTTTTATTGAGATTTATTTTGAGTTTACTTTATAAGGGGTTTGCAAGCATTTTTCTAACATTTGGTATCAAATCCAAGTTAGTTCCATGGGTTCCATGTGCTTGCATGTGATTACATGTGCTTTCATGTGAGTTGCATGTACTTACATGTGGTTTGTATGTTCTTGCATGTGGGTTGCATGTGATGGATCCATGGTGATTTGAGTTATGGGCATTCCTCTATTTTTATTTCTTGGTTTGGAAAGTTTGTGGGAATTTGTATGAAGGAGTCAGTTGATTATTGATCCTTGTTTGAGTTGGATTTTTATTTGATTTGGTTTATTTTTTAGGAAGCAATATGGAAAGCATTGGTATAATGGAAAAGAGGTTCAATGGAACTAATGTTGGGCATTAGATGCTCAAAGTGGAAGATCTTTTAGTTGGTCATTTGTTTGCATGCTTCATGTTTATGATTTGGACCTCATGATTGGTAGTATGGAACTACCCTCTAGCATGGTGGTTGTGTTCCTTTATCCTGTGCTCATGTGTAGTGGAAGACTATTCATGTTGGGTGCTTACTTTTGTTTCCCTGGTCACATGGAAAGAACTAGATATATTCACTACCATCTAGAGTGCTTACATTGGGTCCATGATTTTAGTCTCTGGTTATGTGGAAGCACTAGATGATTAACCCCTAGTTGCATGCAAGTTGTGGAGTTAATCTTTTAGTGACTTGGAAGCTCCTCGACAACCCGGTTCCTCTATTTATATGTACATGGTGATGATTATGGAATTGATCTTCTGGTGACCTAGATTTCCTAGATAACCCTTCGGTCCTTTTAGATATTTGCAATTGCATTTTGTAGATTCATGTTGTTTGGATATGTGGGCTTTGTAGTTTTTTATTCAAAAAATATGGTTATTGATTATATAGGTAAAATAGGTTTTGAAGGGGCCTTGAAAACCCTTACAAGAATCCAAAGAATAACAAAAAAATAGCCAAACCACAACAAAATTTTTGGATCATCGAACCCGTACAAAGTAGTAAAAGAAAACATAAAGATTCTAACCCAAGAAACATAGAAAAGAAGGAACACCCAGCCACCCCAATTACAACTACTTGATAATTTCCACGATGTCTAGCTTCTATTGGTAAAAAATCTCATGAATCTTGAAAAAGTCCAATAGTTCCTTTTATGTCCACTTCAAAGGTGTTCTTCTTGCTACTTTTGGTTTTGGTATTATGACCAACTTTATCACATTTATCCCTAGCATTAATCTTCTCATCTGTCAATTGGATACCATGTCTCTCTTGAAGCTCCTTCAACTTATCTGTCAGAATTTTAATACCTAAAGTGATTTTTTGAATTGTACACTTACTAACTTGGATAACATGATTTATATTGTCCTTAATAGCTAAGAGATCTTTCTCAAGGTTGAGGAGTCTATTGGAATGCTCCTCCTTTCACTTATCTCACTCCACTGAATTAGTAGTGTTGTTTTCTTTCATCTCACATAGATCATTTTCAAGTTTATTCATTTTGGGAATAGCTTCCCAAATGGAAGATACTGATATCATCCTTCCTTTGCATTTGGATATAACTACCCATCCTTTTCTCTATAATGCCTAGTATCATTTTAAGATGATTGATTTCAACAAAAAAACATTTTGTCAAAGAGTGTTGGGTATCGATTGCTTCTTGAATCATGCCTTGAATCTCAAATAACTCCTATTGGGAATAATCATTCTCCACCAAAATAGAGAAATATCTAAGTATGCTAGTAGAAGGATCTCGGATCCCAAGGAAGGAAACCCCGATCGACGATTCAAGAATGAAGGTTTTTCCCTTTCTAGTCAATATATGTTCTTCAATTTGAAAGTCCTCCTAGATTCTCTCAATCCCTTCCTTCTTGTACACCTCATCCTTAGGCTCTATATCCTCAGACAAAACCACTTTCCTAGGTTCTACTACTTTTCTTTCTCATTCTAAATTTAGGGCTCTCCATCCTATTCTTTCTTTTACATCCTTTTGGTGTGACATACTCCTCAGATTCTTGATAGTCTGGGTCCACTGGAGACTCGTAATATTTTGGAGTGGAATCTCCTAAGGCATAATCCTATTCTCCCCCTTCCTCATATTCCTCCTGAGTTTTTCCCTGAATGCATAGATTCATTAGAGGAAGTATTAGTATACTCCACCACCTTACATTTCCCCTCCTTTCTCAAATTTTTGCTTAGTCCAAGGCTCTTGAGATTAGGTTTTATATATTTTCATATAGTTTATAATTAGAAGGATCAATCCTTGATGGACAGGGACCATGCTCGAAGCCTTCTTGTATTCCTTAATAGAATTTTCTAAAGATGGGAGAAGTTAAAATGGGAAAGACACTTTGATCCTATGCCTAAAATGATTAAGCAACATAAAGTAGTAACCATAAATAAATATAAACCTTCCCTCTAATGAAACATACCTCATATTACATTAAGAAACTTCAGCCCATATTTTCTTTAATGACATCCTTGCATACCCTTGAAATGAAGTTTTACAAAATTTTCCTTCTCACCCTATTTAAGAAATGCCTCTAGGGCTTCCTCACCCAACCTCTTTAAAAAAATTTCTCCCCTCTATTGAAAGACCCATTATATGAGCCACCAACTCCTTAGTGATAGTGCATTCCATTCTGAATACTAAGACTTGCTTATCCTTCCATTCTTTAGCAAAGGTCTTTGTTGAAAGAAAGCTAGGTGTGCAGAAATCACTTCCTACACTAATCTAATGAGGAGAGGTGAGTGCAAATTCAATTTAATCTTTCCAGTTATAGTTATGTTAACCCACTAATAGAGATATTGCAGCAAACATATACACATGAATGTAAGACAGAAGAAGAGAGACACAAGATATACGTGGGGAAAACCCTTATGGGTGAAAAACCCACACTCCAAAACACAACTCAAATGTATTCCATAAAAAATGAAGGTTACAATATAATCACAGAGCCAATGCTCTTGCAGGAGTCTTTGACACTCGTATCTAGAGATGATCTGGCAACATAACAGTACATGTCAAACCTGTAATACTTCTCTCCAAAGCACATGTTTATATAGAATATACAATGCAAAAATGGCTCTATCTTGGGATGGGCATCCAACATGGCCTCATGGCCCAAAACCCATGCCTATGGACACTTGTCTAACACTGTAAGATGTTCCTGACACTTGTCAATTCACCCCATCCCAAAGGGGTCGCCTATTCCCAAAATGGGTAATGACAAATGCTTCTATGACTCTTACGACTGTCATAAAATATGTCATAGCTGTCATAACTTACAGCTATAAGAGAATCTGTCATACACATGCTATAAATAGCATATTCTCTTACAACATGTCATAACCCACCTTGAGGCACCCAAAGATGCCTTTTTCAAATATGCTTCTCGACACATGTCTTCACCTATCATAGGATCTTCTATTTCTGACTCTTACATGTCATAACTTTGTCATAGGAATCTGTCATGACCGTTTTGGTCAATATTCCCTTACACACAATCCAAGATTCTGACACATGGAAAAATATTTCTACCACTAAGTGGGATGCCTATCTCCTCATGTGAGGACAAAAATACATGTGGTCATATGCCATGTAGGATGACACATCACTGTGCCAACTCCCACAATATGACAACATAGGATTTGCATCCAAATTATACAATAGGCAATAAATAAATAAATACAATGAAATAATACAAGGAATTAACAAGGTTGACACACCTTAATTCCCAATATTTGTAAAAGCCATATCATGGCCTTTTAGGTTCTCCAAGTATGATGTTAAGCTATCACTGAAATACATCTTCCAGAATTGGCTATCTTACATACCCCATTGCAATTAGATGGTTCAACTCTATTATGGTCACCACCTATCATAAATGTCTCCTTTTTTTGTTGTGAAACCCTACATTATTTCACCCACAACATTGCTTTCTAAAACTGACATTAACTTCTAGAGGAAATGGAACTTGCTAGAAAGGGGATTTACCATCAATGACTGATGTCATGTACCCTCTCCAAGTAATCATTCCCTAATGAGTGAAAGCCTTCAAATGATTTTCCATCATTTACAAGTAACCTCTAGGCATGTGCGGGTAGGGCCATAAAATCTTTCCAATTACTCATACCAACATTGATCCCCCCCAATTAGCAAAACATCTACACACCTATTTCCCTCACATAGCACATGCTTAAATTGGACCTCCTCAAAGTTTTGACAAATGGAGATGGCATCTTTTAATAAAGTTTTCTATGGCCTAGCTTGAGGGTTGTTTGCCTTGAAGGCATCTAATAATGTTAAGGGAATCTCCTTCAACAATCAACTTCTTAATCCCCATTTGAGATGCCATGAAGATTGTATTTAAAGCAATAGTTGTTTTAGCATAATGGTTGGTTTGGTGACCCAAATTTAAAGCATAGGAAAAAATTAGTTGACCTTTGTGATCTCTAAGAACCCCCTCCACCACCAACCAAACTTGAGTTGCCCTTCGAAGCCCTGTCAAAGTTAACTTTTAACCAATCCTTCATGGGGGGAGTCCACACCACACCTATTCTAGGGATTTTCATTTCATTTAGAAGGGTGGAAATATCAAATTTTAGAATCCAAGATTTAGCTATCTCCAAATTAGAGTTAGAAACACCTATTTTCAAGGCATTAGTGATCTTCTCTTTAAGATCCCAAACAAAAAAAAATCCTTTATGGCCATAACAATTCTATCCACCACTCTTCTAGCTTCAGCCTTTGATCCCTGAAAATATAACTATTTTTCTCTTTCTATAAACCCCATTCAACATGTGGGAGCAAAATATACCATAAGAAACTCAAGGATGGATTATGAAAAGGAGAGATCCACTGTTCAATCAGATTTTAAATGGAGTTTGTGAAAACCCAACTAACTTTCCAAAGGAGGAGGAGGGTATCCACAACTAATCTAGAGAAAAAAATCTAGTAAAATATGAATGACACTTTATTCTGCCCCTTCACAAAGAGCACATCTATTTAGGAGTGCAAACCCTCTTTTCATTAAGTTATCAACAGTGAGAAAAAATTGTGCTAAGATCCAGTAGAAGATATTGATTTTAGGGATCAACTGAGGGGTCCAAAGTTTATCCCAAAAGGGAGTAGGCTCAATTTGAGTGCCCAAAGCATCAAACCCTAAGGAAACCAAATAGGATCCAAAAGTTGTAACTTTCCATACTAACTCATCCCTCATATGGAATTGAGGAAGGGTGCTTGAAAGTAGAGATTACAACCTAGAAACAAGTTCATCCAAATCAAAAGAAGGAAACCACAAAGATAACAACTTCCAATATTTAAATCCCCTTTTTTCACAAATATAATCAACCACTTTAAACCCTTTTTGCACCTAATACAAGGATCCTTTAAAGGTTCCACCCAATCACAATTTCTAAGAGGAGTATCAATTATCCATCTATCATCCTAGAAATTAATACTAGCCCCATTTCCAAGCTTCCATTTAGTTTCTTTATTAATAATAAATCTATTGTCCATAATGTTTTTCAAGATATAAGTTCCTCGAGGTAAATCATTACTATATAAACATTCATGCATTTCCTTGCAGTGTTGCAGGTATTTTCTTTTGGTGATCTTCGACGATCCCTTCTGCTCAAAGATCAATCTCGAAGTGATTTGGTCATTATGGGCAAGGTTAAAGTCCTTAATTTGTCTTATCCCCAAACCACCTTATTTTTAGGCCTGCAAACCCCTTCCCATGCCAGCAAAGGAACTCGTTTCCTCTCTTTTGTTCCTTCCCAAAGGAATTTTCTTTGAATTTTCTCAATCCTCTCCATAATCTTCATAGGAATTTTTAACAAACTCATGTTGTAAACAATAAGATTATGCAAAGTGGATTTAATAAGATGAACTTTACGTACCTGACTCAATAAATTCCCCTTCCACCTTGACAATTTTCTTTGAAATATTTCTAATAACTCATTTCAAAAAGATTATGGAACCTTAACTTGGAAAAGGGGCAGTCCCAAATATTTAGAAGGGAGAACATCCACCTGACATCCAAGAATACTTACAATTTTTTGTTGTTGCAAGCTCCAAGTATTAAAAAAAATATAGTTCTTTTGGGAAGGCTAATCTTTTGGCTAGATGCCCTTTCATTGTTTAGAAGGATAGCTTTCAGTTCTCTAGCTTCTCTAACTGAGTCTTTACTTATAATGATAGTATCATTCACAAATTGTTGATGAGAGTATGGGGTGTTAGTATGCATAGGACAACTAAGAGGTGGGTGAATCAGTTGTATATTAAAACATTAAACCCTGAATGATATTCCAATCTTCAACCTCTTAATATACATTAGTAGAATGTAAACATTTGAAGCATCAATTCAAACACATAAGAACCCCAGATTTACGTGGAAAACCCAAGAAGGGAAAAACCACAGTGAGGATTAGCTCACATATATATATGAATAGCAACACCAAAAACAAATAGGCTCACTGTCAAGGGCTCACTGCCCAGAAGAAAGGCTCACTGCCATAAGGACTTACTGTCTAGAAGAGAGAATAATAGAAGAGGACTGTTATAGAGAGATTCACTATCTCAAAGCAATAGGAGAAATCCACCACTGCAACTTTATGTCATCCACAACCTTTGGCTCACTACCTCCAGCAACTTCAAGCAAACTGAAAATGTGGACACCTTCTACTCACTGCATCTGGGAGTGATAAGAATTGAAGCTTGCACTTAATTCACCACTCATGATTCACATTCGTATCATCTTCTCATCTTACTCTACTTCAAACTTCATCTTGCATTTATACCATCCACGACCTAAGACAGTCTCAATTAGGTCGGCCTAAATGAAACGTGTGCACCTCAAACGTGCAACACAAAAATAGGTCGGCATCAAACACTTCCGTAGTGGAAAGAAGTGAAGGTGGACCACATCAAGGATTAGCTAGGACTCAAATTTGTATCACCATGTTGCTCATCACATCCACAATCCATGAGGTACCTCTATAAATAGCGCTAGCAATCCAAGTCAACCAAACCTAAACAAACACTGCAAGCGACCACATACACGCCTCTCCAATTCCAAAAACATCACATGGACCACAAAGAAGTATTCCAAAACATCCACGCATCTTTCCAGAGTATTATAGCATCATCATAATCTTTTGCAACACTGCTGCAACCACTTGAAACAAAGAATTTCTTCATTCTACATGTCAGGATGCACTACCACTGAACAGCAACACAAGAACTAAACTTGCAGAGCGACCCAACACTAGAAACTTCAAGGGAAGGTAGATACAGACAATATAAGCACATTCTCAGACTTGTAAGACAAGAAAACTTAATGCAGAGCAATCAGATTTCTCCCAGACAACCTTCTTCATAATCAAACACTCTATCAAACACATCTTCCACTGCAGCATGATCCAAAACTTGAGATTCTGGATATAACACCTCTGATCATCACTTCCAAACTACACAAGCATATCGTCAACCACAAAGAAATGTGGAGCATAACACTAAACATACCTCTGTCACACTGTACACATTTTTATTCAAATTTTCTCAAAAGCACTTGGAAACCAAGTGGATCATCTGCTAGAAGTTGACATCAATGACAACACCAGTAGGCTTTCAATAGGGGGGACAAAAGGAGGCTAGTTTTATACCTTTCAATCTACCCTCATTAACTACTTTTTGAATGCTTGTTCCCAAAGACTCTGCCAAGATGATAAAAAGGAATGGGGATATAGGATCCCCGTATCTAATCCCCCTTGAGCTCTTGAAGAATCTCAAAGGAGTACCATTA
Source organism: Cunninghamia lanceolata (assembly GCA_027924645.1). Taxonomy (NCBI): domain Eukaryota; kingdom Viridiplantae; phylum Streptophyta; class Pinopsida; order Cupressales; family Cupressaceae; genus Cunninghamia; species Cunninghamia lanceolata. Next base: position 4,418,779 of record BSBN01000771.1, read on the forward strand.
ATCAAAGCTAATAACTTGGGGGTGGCAATCATATCAAAGATAGTGTTAATGAATTTTGTTCCAAAACCAAATCTAGCCATGAGCTTCATCAATAAATCCCAGAGCACCCTATCATAGGCTTTCATTAGATTTAATTTGAGAAAACCCTCTTTTTTCTTGATAGAAAGTGAATGGAGGACTTCATGTATGGAAACAATAGAGTCCAAAATATGTCTTCCATGCACAAAAGCACTCTACTCTACCGAAATCAGCTCAAGTAGAACCATCTATAATCTCAAGGCAATAATTTTTGAAAAGATCTTATAAATAGAATTACAAAGACTAATCAGTCTAAAATCAATGAAGTTCACACCTACTATTTTAGGGATGAACACTATGAAAATTAGTTCAACTCCTTTAAAACCCTTCTACTAAAAAAGAATTCCTTTGTGGTTGCAATAACATCCTTGGAAACGATATCCCAATAGATCTAAAAAAAGTGTGGGAAGCCAATAGGACTAGGAACTTTATTTCCTTCAAAAGAGAATTCAATAGCCCTAATCTCCTCCTTCAAAGGAATTTTTCCAAGCTCTCTATTGTCTTCATCATCTAGGAGACTAGGGATCTCTTCCAAAATACTTTGTTGAATATCCAAGTTAATGGAACTATCATTTGTTAGAAGGTTTGAAAATAATTTAGTAGCATTACTCCTAATATCATTTTCCTCTATGGTTAATGAGCCCTGCACCCATATATGCTTGATTTTTTTGGTAGATCAGTGCTAAGAGTGGTTAGATAAAAAAAATTAGTATTCTAGTTGCCTTCCTATTGGAATTAGTATTACCTCTTTTTATAGTTTAGTATATATGGTATATTAAATAATAAATGTTTATAGATTGGAGTTAGTAAATATAATTATACTTAGTTAGTTGGGAAGTTACTTTCCTATAAATAAGTTAATAGAGTTAGTACAGGAATATATTGGCTCTATAAGCCATTGCAAAGTAATGTAATATCAACTTGGATATCAAAATAATATTTCATATTATTTTGTTGTGCATTTGTTCTATCAAATTCAAACTACAGGGGTTATGCCCTTTTGTTGTGTAGAGAAGAGTCAACCAAATCCAACCAAGATCAAGCAAGCAAACTAGGGCAAATGACCAAACCCTAAATGAGAAAGATCTATTAATAACTAATTGTCGAAAAACAAATATCATAAATCTAAAGTACCATAGAGATCAGGAAGTAGAGCAGAACTTGGATCTAGAAGTAGAAACACCAAAGACCAGGGTGCTTGGGTGCCCTAGACCCTAATTAGGGTTTAGCAAAATCTTGGAGTATCATCAGACTTGTACCTGCAAGCTTTGTCTTCTTCCTAGAAATTATCTTCGGAAACATGTTTCTTCAATCTTCACACAAGAAAAGAGGAAAAGGTTGTGTTGTGTATAAGGGCTTGCCTTAGTCAAACCATGTGTTGGTGCTTCCACCTCCACTACAATGATGATTAGATCCAAGAGTGTGTGCCCTAGGAGGGCAAAGGCCAGAACTATAATAAATGATAGAAATATGAATGAAAATGATTATGATTTACCACAAGGTGTGGAACCCTAGTTGATGGAGATAACTCAAGATCATACACCAACAAGGAGAGTGATGGTGTAATATGCCGCCCCTGTTTGTACTTTTGATTATTTATATTATGTTATTTTTATTATTATGTGGTCTCTCAGAACTAGACAGAAGTTACAGAAGGGGTTTTTGTTTGCATGTATTTGCTTTCTCAATGTAACATAGAAATATGAAGCATGCAATTGAAACCCAAAAAAACTGATAGATATGAGCAAATTAACAAAGACCCAGTTTGTATTATGCATCAAAATGAATCATGGAGACATACCCATTTGCAAGTTTTCAACTTCATATTTTTGTTGTAAAAGGACCAACAATATGGGTTACATAGAACACCTCTGAATCTCCCAAAAATGATAGATTATTTTGCATACTATTGATATCAATATTATTTGGAATCGTAGGTACCCATATTGAATGTGATAGTAGCCCCAATGACTAAGGGTTTCTCCTCCAAATGCACCACGTCCTCTAGAATGCCTTCTACGACCTGGTTGGTGGAAATATTAGCAACAAACAATTACCAAATCACCTTGCAATATCAATGTTTTGATCTGTATGTTGGTATAGGGATTGGGCGACCATGGTAGAATAGGAATTTGCAAAGAGATCAATACCAAACCCTCAATAAATGAAGTACGACCTATTGTGCAGAGGTACAACCAGCAAGGGAATGATGGTACAGTCCCAAAGTCTCCCTAAATCTGTTCTAATCTACCACTGAGATATAAGTCTCTGTTGTGCAAAAGCAATATGCCTGAATGCATACAATATCTACCTATAATCACCTCCAAATGTAATGAATGAAGCACAATGCAAACACTGGATGTATTTGCCCTTTCAAGCACCCTTGGATAGTCTTTCACACCTACAGAATGTTGTTACTAATGGAAGTTTTTATTCCCAATAGCCTTGGTTTCGAATCTCTCCAAAACCCTCAAAACTCTTTCCAGAGCAAAAGCCAAAGCAATGAATAATCTAAAACATGCCTTTCTTATATTTCCTCAAGACGGTCAATTCACTTTTGGAGGGAATAATTTATTTAAAATCACTTTCCAATATTTCCTAAGGTGCGCACCCAACTCCATGACTTAAGTGACTTTTTAATAATATTTTTTTTTGACACTTAGCCATTATAACCCAAAGTCCAATATTGAAATAATATTAATAACTTGCGGACTTTAAAATGGAGGCCTAAATGAACTCAGAATCCAGTGATCTATAGACAGTTGGAAAGGTCTCTCCAAGATGCTTCATCTCCAACACTAAAAATCCTGAAACATATAGAAACCCTAATTTGCCAAAAATAGCAAGTCCAGGCCCAAGAAATCAAAACCACCCCAGAAAATGCCAAACTGAAGATCATATTGAAACCAAGCCAACATCCACTTACATATTGACCAACCCATCTAAGACACTGCCAACAATGGTTCCCTAACTAGGCTAGTTAGTCTACGGGAACTCCATATTAGACTAATTATGTCTAGAGAAAGGGAACATTATAGTCTACCATCCCCAAGATTGCTTGCCTCAAGCAATCTCAAATCTGAATGCGTCAGAATCTACTCGCTCTCCCAAGTAGCAGGTTCTTCCATTTGACTAGATATTCCTTGATAACCCTCCTTCGCAAGGTACATTGTCTGGTATCAATGATGGCCTCAAGTATTAAGATCAACTTCTGCTCTTCATCAAGAGGAGGTAACTTTGCAGAGGGAACCACATTGTGTCCTAACGCCTTATTGAGGTGAGACACATGGAATACATTGTGCACTCTACTATCTATCGACAACTTTAACTCATAAGCCACTTCTCTAACTTTCTTAGAGATCCTGAAAGGTCCATAGTACCGTGGCTTTAACTTCTCTACACCACTCTTCTTAAGAGTGGACTATCTATGACATTGCAGCATCAAATACACCATGTCAGTAACCTCAAAAGAGCGCTCTGTCCTGTGCTGATCTATGTATTACTTCTACTGGTTTTGTGCCTTTTGAATGTTTTCTCTCGAAGACCTCATAATATCCTAACTCTCTTGTAGAAGGTCTCTAGCCTTAGGTACTCTACTATCTCCAAATAACAAATCCACAAAGCTCGGAGCCTCGTATCCATAGAGTGCCATGAACAGTGACATCTGAATGGACATGTGATAAGTGGTGGTATAACAATATTCACCTAGATGTAGCCACTTTACCCATGCCTTTTGCTGCCCTGCTATATAAATCTTGAGGTATCCTTCCACCCATTTGTTGACTATGTCTGACCATTAGTCTGCGGGTGGCAACTAGTGCTAGGGGTGAGCTCTATCTCATTCAACCTAAAGAGCTCCTGCCAAAAATTACTCAGGAACCTATTGTCCCTATCACTCACTATACTCCATGGTAACCCATGAAGTCAGAATACCTCTCTAAAAAACAAATCTGCAACCTGAGTTGCAGTGAAAGCGGTCAAAATAGCAAAGAAGTGTGCAAACTTCATTAATTTGTCCACCACCACGAAGATGTAATCCCTATTGATGCAGAGGCTAATTCTAACCTCTACGAAAACCCTAACATACAATCCTGAATGTATTTTCATGCACCACTTGACATGTATTTTCCGCTGTATATGCCTTCTCTATCAGCATCTAACTATATCCTTCCCGCGCACTATAGCAATTGTATGTTCCTTACATACATTCTCGTTTATACATACAAGCCTCCACTTGTTATCTCCTTACCTATCGGTGAGACATCTATCCATCGGCCGACCAAACATGACCTACACCGATCACCTACCTTATGCCGATACACATTTATCGATTAAGTTGCCTATTGGCAAGACTTAACCCATCGGCTTCACTTAGAACTTTCGCTCCGATCGCGTTAGTCATACCGATGGACACCCTTGACTTGTTGACCATCGGCAACATCTCCGCTATCGGCTACTATGTGTAGTATCTCCCCGACGAACTATCTCATGCCGACGGCAAACTCTTCATCGCCAAGACGTTCCTCATTGGTGAACCCCTAGAGTTTCTTGTCGATACGCCGATGAACTTATTTCAATGACATATGCCAGCGGTCACCCCGATATATCCTCTCGGTGAGACCTTCACCATCGGGCTAACACAACTCCTTTTCGCCGATGCCTTTTCTTACGCCGATGACAAACTTCCCATCGTCGGTGAGACTTTAACCGTCGGTTCGCCAAGTCTTCGTTAGCCCGATGACCCTCGTCACCCCGATGCGACCACAACTTTCTTTGTTATGACTTCTCACATCGGCAAAGCATTCACTCCTTCTGCCAATTGCCACTCTCATACTGATGATGTGCTGAACTGTATGTATTGACACACATACAATGCAACATGCATTTTCTCCAACCTGTTTGCACACCCGTGATAGCTTGATCTACTCCTCGATTGCTTTCCCCGACATGATAGAACCTGCACAGCCTAGCACATGCCAATGCTAGGGTTACTCAATGCCTCTCAACCTCAATCCTGCAAACATGCCTACGAACAAACAGAAAATGCAAACTAAACCCTAAACTACTATACATAACCATTCCTCCGATTCACAGAATCAACCGGAGGAATGGAGAAGTGAATCCATCCGGCCTTAGTGTAGGAAATCAATTACACAATGAATTTAAATACAACAGGATCTTATTAGCTTTCAAAAGATGCGATTATAGTACTCTGTTTTCCAACAGCACAATGCAATTTATTGATTTTGACTCACCACAAAACCTAGATGCCCTCATCAATCAAATCCTAGGGTATTTATCTAGTTACCACTGGTAGTATAGACTTGCCTCCAAGCGGCTGGGAAATCTCTCCAATCGGCTGGGAACTACAGTTGTTCAACAGACTCTAACTAACTCTAACCAACTGATCTAAAAATAGCATACCTTTGTCAAATAGACCTTATTACATTAAATGTTCAATTAGGACCTTATTGAAAACATAAAACTCAGCATAAAACAAGTAAATGCCTCATGTCGGCCACTATAGGATAGGTGCTCCTACACCACCTGCCTTGGACCTTAGGCAAGCCCGTGATAAAGTCCATCGAAATACTATCCCACTTCCTCTCAGGAATAGGTAGGGGTTGCAATAAACCTTCTAGGAAAGAGTGATCATGCTTGTTTTGCTGACATATAGGGCACTCCCTCACATACTTCAGCACTTCAGTTTTGAGGCCCTTCTAAGTAAAGCGCTCTCTCACCTACCTATATGTTTTGAAATATCCTAGATGACTAGCCATGGGCAAGTCATGAAAGGCCCTCAAAATCCTCTGCTTCATAGCCGAACCTGGCACTAAAAGAATCATGTCCTTGTAAATGATCAAGTCATTTACAACTGAATATCTATCATCTCTAATAGTACCATCAATGATCCCAGAAGCCCACTTGTCATTCGCATATTCTGTAGAAATCAACTCCCTCCAATCCTATGCAATCTCACCCAAGGCACACAAATGATGTCTTCTGGATAAGGCATTAGCAACTATGTTCTTCTTCCCTTTGACATAAACTATGTCAAAGTCATAAGCCTGAAGTTTACTAACCCATTTTTGTTGCCTGTCGTTAAGCTCCTTCTGACCAAGGAAATTCTTTAGGCTATTACGATCTGTTTTAACCACAAACTTACTCCTAACCAAATACTTCCTAAACTTAGCCAAAGTATGCATTATGGCTAACATCTCCTTGTCATAGATGTTGTAGCTCCTTTCTACACCCCTCAACTTTCCACTCTCGAATGCGATGGGGTGTTTATCTTGCATCAAAACCACACCAATGCCTTCTCCTGAGGCATCACACTAAAGCTCGAAAGGCCTGCTAAAATATGGAATGGCCAGCACTAGATAGGTACTCATCAACTCCTTAAATCTGTCAAAACATTGCTAAGCACCGCTTGACCAATCAAAGGCATCCTTCCGAGTCAAATCTGTAAGGGGGGCATCCTACTGTGAAAAAACCCTCATAAAGTGGTGGTAGTACCCACATAAACCAAGGAATCCCTTAAGCTGAGAGAGATTCTTTGGTGGTGGCCAGTCAATAATAGCCCAGATCTTCTCTGGATCCACTTTAACACTACCAGCACTGATAATGTGTCCTAAGTATAACAACTTAGCCATACCAAACTCACACTTCGACATCTTGGTGTATAGGGACTCATGCTCAAGTATGCTCAAAACAATGTCTATGTGCATCAAGTGCTCCTCCCAAGTCCTGTTGTATATGAGTATATCATCAAAGAATATTAGCACAAACCTCATCAACTGCTCTCTAAATATCCTGTTCATACATGACTAGACAGTGGCTGGCACATTTGTCAAACCAAAAGGCATGACCAAGAACTCGAAATGCCCACAATGGCACCTGAATGTTGTCTTCTCTACATCCTCCTCCCTGACCCGTATCTGGTGATAACCGGATCTCAAATCAATCTTTGCGAAGTAGCATGCTCTGTGCAACTCATCGATGAGCTTGTCAATGCGGGGAATGGGGTACCTATTTTTGATGGTTTTTTTGTTAAGCTCCATGTAATCTATACACATCCTGAGTGTACCATCCTTCTTTACCAGGATAATAGAAGAAGCGAATGGACTCTTGCTCGGCCTAATGTGCCCCATTTCGAGAAGCTCCTTAATAGCCTTCTCGATCTCGTCCTTGTACTTTTTAGGATGTCTATATGGAGTAGTGATAACTGGTTTGGCACCCTCCTCGAGCTCAATGACATGCTCAATTCCCCTGTCAAGGGGTCTACTTGGCGGTATATCACTAAACACTTTGGTGTGTTTAGTCAATAAGGCCTGAATGTCTGGTGGGTACTCGTGCTTCTATTTCTCAGTAGTTGCTGGCATCACCATCACTTTTTCTACCCATTGAACCTAATCATGGTGTATCATTCTCTCCATCCTTTTAAGAGAGACTACTATCAAACCACCATCCAACAAACCTCTAAGTACATGTCTATTTCTGTTCACCTCAAACTTCATTTCCATGGTACGCAAGTTGAGGGTGAACTCTCCAATGTCATGGAGCCATCTCATACCCAACACAACATCCATCTCACCCATGCTGACCACATAAAAATATGTCTAGAAAATATAATCATTCAACTAAATGGTTAGGTTGGGTATCCTCTTGGTACAAGTGAGAACAAAACCATCTGCCACTCTCACCTTAAATCCCTCAAACTCTTCTAGCTTGAGTACTCTTTTCGCAACCAAGCCTTCATCTATAAAATTGTGAGTAGCACCAGTGTCCACTATGGTGATCACTCTCTACCCACCGAGTACTCCTCGAATCCTGAATGACCCTTCTCTCTAAATGCTAAAGAGATGTGCTGTGGGTAAAGTAGTTTGCTCCTCTTTTTCTGATTCCTCAGATGAACCGTCTAAACCTATGTCACCAGCTTCTGATTGATGTTCTAACTCCACTGACTCATCGACAGAAAAGTATTCCAACTATTTTTCCTTTCCTTGGGAAACACACTTGTGCTTAAGATCCCATGGCTCTCGACAATGAAAATATAGTTTCATTCTCCTAAGGTCATTAAGTTGATCGTTATCCAACCTAGGAGAACTTTTGTGTTGTTGTCTGAGGTCTTTTTGTCCTTGTCTTTCTTATGCATGAACCCCTTAGACAGAATTTTACTCTTCCATGTAGAAGATTTCATGTCATGAGCCTTCTTCATAGCCTCTAGAAGAGTTGATGGATTAAGACCCTTTATCCAACCTCACAAAGGATCGAATAGTCCATCAATGACAAGGATCATCAGCCTGCGCTTTGAAATATCAAAGACCATCATAGACAACTCCTGCAACTCCGTAATGTATGTATCTACTAAACTACTAGAGCTATGGGTCCTTTTTATCAAACCTGTCAATTAATCTTACAGTGAACTCGACATAGGAAGTGATCTAATCGTGCCCCAAAGTAGTATTGTCATTGGCCCACCATTTGTGTGCACTACCCTCCACATGCAAGGCGGCATAAGTGATTGTATCTTCTTCGGGTATAGGGTTGATTTGAAGATAACTATCCAGTTTTTGAACCCACACTCTAGCAGTGATCTTCCTTGAACCGTCAAAATATGGTAAAGTCATTTTGCTTACTTTCTTCTGAAGCTCCTTATTTTGCTGCCTATTACCCCCTTTGGGTCGGTGTTTCATTCTTAAATCATTTCAGCTCGGAATTCCTCGCTAGAAGCATGCCAATCCCTCAAAATCACATCCTGGAATTCAAGTTCTGTAGGCTCAAGTTTAGGTACATTGTGCCTAGGTGTAAAAGCGTGTATACTGGGTCTATCACCGGTTGTAAACTGTGTAGCCCCTCTGTTATTAACTGATGCTTCTACTTCATTTCTTCTATCATCATCATCCATGTATCTGTACCTATCACCATTGTTCTTGTCATCATGGTTTAAGTCACCATTATTGTTCTTGTTTCTATCATTGTTGTTGTTATTGATACCAAGATTCCTGAGGAAATGATTGGCCCTCATCTGCATCATTTGATTAAAATTTTGTTGCATCTCTTTGTCCCCTAGCCAAATCATTCAGCATCTCTCGGGTACTAGGCTCTTCCCGGTCTCTATCACCCATTTCCTCTACCAATACTGTATCTACACCTACAAATGGGTCTATATGCTGGGGAACCTCGATATCTCATTGTGACCTATTATGTCTAAGATAATACTGGTGTTTACCAAGTTGCATGTATCAATACATACTCTGCATGTCTATGTCTAACCTCACGGGATGGCAGGATAAGTTGTGCTTTGATACCATTGTAATATGTCGCCCCTGTTTATACTTTTGATTATTTATATTATGTTATTTTTATTATTATGTGGTCTTTAGAACTAGACAAAAGTTGCAGAAGGGGTTTTTGTTTGCATGTATTTGCTTTTTCAATGTAACATAGAAATATGAAGCATGCAATTGAAACCCAGAAAAACTATGATAGATATGAGCCAAATAACAAAGACCTAGAGTTTGTATTATGCATCAAAATGAATTCTGGAGACATACCCATTTGCAAGTTTTCAACTTCGTATTTCTGTTGTAGAAGGACCAGCAATATGGGTTACATAGAACACCTCTAAATCTCCCACAAATGATAGATTATTTTGCATACTATTGATAACAATATTATTTGGAACCCTAGGTGCCCATATTGAATGTGATAGTAGCCCCAACGACTAAGGGATTCTCCTCCAAATCCACCATGTCCTCCAGAATGTCTTGTATGGCCTAGCTGGTGGAAATACTAGCAGCAAACAATTACCAAATCACCTTGCAATATCAATGTTTTGATCTGTATCCTGGTATATGGACTCTACAACCATGGTAGAATAGGAATTTGCAAAGAGACCAACACCAAACCCTCAATAAATGAAGTACGGCCTATTGTGCAAAGGTACAACCAGTAAGGGAAGCATGGTACAGTTCCAAAGCCTCCCTAAATCTGTTCTAATCTGCCATTGAGATATATGTCTCTACTGTGCAAAAGCAATCTGCCTAAATGCATACAATATCTGCCTGTAATCACCTCCAAATGTAATGAATGAAGCATAATGCAAACACTGGATGTATTTGCCCTTTCAAGCACCCTTGGATGGTCTTTCACACCTACAGAATGTTGTTACTGATGGAAGTTTTCGTTCCCAACAGCCTTGGTTTCGAATCTCTCCAAAACCCTCAAAACTCTTTCAAGAGCAAAAAGCCAAAGCAATGAATAATCCAAAACATGCCAAATGAATTGTCTTTTCCTTTCTTATATTTCCTCAAGAGGGTTGATTCACTTTTGGAAGGAATAATTTATTTAAAATCACTTTCTAATATTTGCCAAGGTGGGCACCCACTCCATGACTTAAGTGACTTTTTAATAATATTTTATTTTTTGACACTTGGCCATTATAACCCAAAGTCCAATATTAAAATAAAATTAATAACTTACAAACTTTAAAACGGAGGCCCAAATGAACTCGGAATCCAATGATCTATAGACTGTTGGAAAGGTCTCGCCAAGATGCTTCATCTCCAACACTAAAAATCTTGAAACGTACAGAAACCCTAATTTGCCAAAAATAGCAAGTCCGAGCCCAAGCAATCAAAACCACCCCAGAAAATGTCAAACTGAAGATCATACAGAAACCAAGCCAACATCCACTTACATATTGACCAACCCATCCGAGACACTGCCAACAATGGTTCCCTAACTAGGCTAGTTAGTCTACGGGAAGTCCATAATAGACTAACTCTGTCTAGAGAAAGGGGACATTGCAGATGGAGAAGGCTTGAAACTTCCTTCAAGATCTGCAAACAAACTTCAATAACATCCACAAGTAGATAGCACTTCTAACTCACAGGTTAAAAGATGGAGAAGACAAATTTCAAACACGCAAACATAGAATCCCAAAGAATTATGCCAAGTTGTAGAACATAGTAGCCCCCAAGCTTAGGATTCTACAGTTGCAAACACATAAGCAAAGAGATTTTCCAACATGCAAGACATAATATTTCATGTAATTATATAATACAATACCATTTTGAATCCAAAAAAGTGGAGAGAGAGGGGGGTGGGTTGGGTTGCGGGAGGCAGAGGAAGAGAGAGAGAGAGAGAGAGAGAGAGAGAGAGAGAGAGAGAGAGAGAGAGATGTTTAATTACAACAATATGATATGTAAACAATTTGTACACATGTTTTGAACTACATGTAATATATTTTTTTGACAATTTAATATAAAAACAAAAATCATATAATACAATAACATTTTGAATCGAAAAAAGTGGAGAGAGAGAGAGAGAGAGAGAGAGAGAGAGAGAGAGAGAGAGAGAGAGAGAGAGAGAGAGAGTAGGGTGGAGAGAGAGAGAGAGAGAGAGAGAGAGAGAGAGAGAGAGAGAGAGAGAGAGAGAGAGAGATGTTTAATTACAACAATATGATCTGTAAACAGTCTGTTCGCATGTTTTGAACTACATGTAATATAGTTTTTGACAATTTAATATAAAAACAAAAATCATATTATGAAAGCCCACAAAGTGGTTCTCGTACAATAAATTGGCATGTGTTTTAAATTGAGTTGTGATATTAGCCTTCATTTTGAAGAAATAATAATCAAACAATATGACAACTTTAAAGAGAAACAAATGTTTCACAGAATACTCTCAAATCATTCATGAAAAGTTAGAACATCGAAAACAATTATTCAATGTAACATATAAAGTGGAATTTTTAATTATACCAAGTCTTTATTTTTTTAATAGTAAATGAGTTTGCTTTTTTGTAATTATTGTAGTGGTGAATTTTACATATTTATGTCATTTTTCATTTAGTTTTGTGTTTATTTTGGTGGAATGTCCTCAATGCAATAACATATTGATAAGTGACATACTCTTGTGCTTAGTTTGGCTCATGGCATTTGTGTCCACTACATCTCTATTGACACCTATGCTCACACATTTGTCATTTATTTGTTATTTATCCAGCTCTATTCACACTTATTTCCATACATTCAATCCCTACCTCAAAATTATCATTTTAACCCCAAGGTTCATTTACATGTCAATTGTGATTGATGTAATTCAATCCTAAGGCACACAAGAGTGAACCCAAAAATTAAATTATTAAATTCAAATTCCAACTTTACTACCCCTATCTAGTAGCCATTATGAGCTGATTTGGTAGAAGTTTGTACAACATGTTATGTCATAGTATTTAAAGACATTCAATATATCATTAATAGACATCTAGAAATAAAAGGCAATTACAAGGAGAATCGCGAGAGCACACTTCAATTTTTAAGAGACGGAGGCATATCCACATCATCTACATAAGGTCATTTACATGGTGGTGAATGATGTCTTTGATATAACTCATCATTGTTACTTCAACGCACAAAGGCAATTGACCTAGGAGAACCCCAATCACCTATCAAGTCCACAATCTCCCCAGTAATGTTCCTAGACACTACCTTGACAATTCACATATAAGGCAAGTGGAGGCAAGTAGATTTTTTTAAGCATATTTTGACAAATTAATCTTGTACACCACATATTAGGCTCATGCCTTAGATCAAATCTGCATTGATTAGAATTGGCCCCATGACACTCAAATCTAAGCCACAAGATTTTCTAATATCACAAAGATTGTAAAACAATCACTTGATTGAGGACATTAAGTTATAAACCAAAGCCAGTGAATTCAACATTACATCTATATTATTTCTATACTATCAATTTAAAACTAAATACCCTTAATACATTATATTTAATTTCTAATTTTTTATTAGAATTATCATCTCAACCAGTTAATCTAAGTTAATTATAAGACTCCAAGGGTTTTTGTTTTTTTAAATTGAAATACTCCAAGAGTTGGTATAGGAACAAAATTAGAAGTAAATGGAAATAAACTATCTCAAGAAAGCCGACAAAGGGTCCCACCATCCCAATCATTAAATTGGCATGTGATTTGGCCCGGTCCTAAGATAAATGTTTCTTAGTATTACACTTTTAACATGAACCGGTATTGCGCCTTGTTTTTTTTTTTTTTTTTTTAATTATTTCGCCATTGAATGAATAATTTGAATTTTAAAAAAAAAAATTCACCATTGAATGAATAATTTGACAGTTTATACTTCGGCATTGAGAAGGAGGCTAAATCGTGAAGAGCAAAAGCACAAGAAGGTATGCAGGGCCTCATGAACATTTCAGATTGTTCCACAGTCTCTTTGACGTGTATTTTCTGTGACATATGATCATCACAGCATAGGTGGCACCTAAAATAATAAAATCCCTTGTGGTTTCTTGTTCTTGGACCTTATTAAATGCAGTTGTCTCCTTTTGAAGAGAAAGTAAAGTGCTGTCGGTTGATAAAACGAAATCAAATGCAAAGAAAACAGGACTCATGATTTGCTCCAACTATACACATAATAATTGATCCCAATTGGATTCCAGGAAACTCCAACCATGCTAAAGCTTGTTTTTGTTCCTTTATAAAACAACTGGCCTTCAAATATCTTTCTTTATCCTATACAAAATAGTAAATAACAAAACATATAGGCTGGGTATAAAACCAAATAATTAAGAAACGATCCACATTGAACAGAGCTCAGAAAGAGCTAAAGCTCCATTTGGTACAATTAAGAAGAAACAGAATCTTGCATTTAAACTAAACCTGCAGTTGCATTAGTAGAGATCCACATCTAGAGGGAATCATTAAATTAATAAGTAAATATTATCAATATCAAATCCCCCTTCAAACTACTGATCCTATTCAGTAGGCCATGTGAAATAAATGGCCTGCCTGAACCAATTGTACATTGTGTAACAATCTACCAGATCTACCCATATGCACCATAAGCACTGATATAACTTCCCTCAGAAAAAATAGGTAGATGGATAATGTTGCTAATTTACCTAGAAACTTCATCTAGGGAAATGCGTAAACTTGGTTTATTCAAGTTAAAAATAACTCACTGAACATGTTTTCCTGGAAAAGAAAAAATCCTCCCTTTGATAGTCTATAGAAAATGTTAGCATACTACTTCTATGTAATTCATGTTACTTCTACTTTTGGCCTGTACTTACATAGGTCAATATGTAAAGGCATGTTGTGTTGACTATCCCTATCTTCCTCTTAATTGTTCCACAAACATGAGAACCTCACCAATAAGTCTCTCCAGGCATAGAGTTAGGAGGTGGGCCACTCCAACGCAGGTAGGGCTTCAGAGCAATATGTCCAATGTGCCTCAGCATCAAACAATTCACAACTCAAAATTTAATCAGCATTGAATGAAAACATATAAGTCGTACATACTTCAGATTTAATCAACAATGAGAAGATTCTGTAAAGCTTTTCCAGCCAGAATAGGGATTTGATTGAATAAGGAACTATTGATCAGACATGATCAGACAAGGATGATGTTGATTGAATGAGAAAATGAGGACCAACATGAGATGAATGATGTTCTCAAACAGGAAAAGAAAAATGATGTCCACTTGATTCAAAGTGCAATGTGTCTTAGCAGGTAAAACGTCTACCTATTTGTCATATGTCCATTATCTTCAGAAGAGAATAAATGGATCTTAATATACAGCAGAAACAATGGTTACATTGCACATTTAAGTTTAATTAGGATATGAATTTTGAAATAGTTTTACAGATGATTATGTACATATCTCCACAATAAAAGTTTACAGTGTTCAACAAAAAAAGTGTAAACAGAGAAACCAATCCTTAGCTACCGTGCAGTAGTCACACCTTCTTTGAAAAAAATTTTAGCCACTGAAGGTGGATGCCAGCGAGCATTACCAGGATTATTAGGATCCTGTCCTGCAGTTTGAACATCCATAGACTGCTGACCTCTCAGTTTTTTCTTTCTTCCCACTGCTTTGGAACCAATACTTCCCACAAGCATTCCAAGTTTCAACACAGTCAAGAAACCGAAAGTAAAAATCACAGGTTGCACTGCCCAGTGGACAGCTTTCAGATGATGAAATTTTTCCACCATACTAACACAAGTATGGAATTGTACAAGTTCTACTTCGGCTGGATCTGCCAAGCAAGGTACATTTCCAAAAAGACGGCCAGGAAACTTCACAAGAAGACACCCATTTGGAAAAATCCACGAAATCCTGCCTGTGTCCCAGGCATTTTCTTTGCGAGGCCACTGAAATCTAGGAGATGAAATACCAACTTTAATCCTCACAAACTGCCCAACAGAAAAAGAATCGGCCATCTGGAGCTCAGAACAATTTCCTGTCCAAAGTGTCTCAAGACCTAGAAAAGCCACTTCAACTTTCTCATCACGGCTTACTGAGTGTAAAATACCCACTGGAGATTGTTTCTTCCCAGAACTTGAACCCTGCAAACTTGATCCATGCATCCGAACCCAATCTCCAGCAGCAAAGCCTAAAGAAACTCTCTCTAAATTAGAGGCATGTATCCTCAAAGGGTCATGCAAGCCATGTACCCTCACAAGCATATACATATCACTATCCATTCCAACTATTATCCCTTCCACAATGCTCTTGTCCTCAAATTTGATCAAACTGGCAACCTTTCTTGACCGCACGTAATCTCCAACTTGAAGCTTGTCCTTCAAAAATAACCAGTTGCAGTTCTGCACATCATTTCCTTTTCCCTCTATCTTGTCTCTAGCACAAATCCATCCACTATTTCCAAAAGTTGCATTTGGGCTGTTCCAATTAATAAAAATTCATGAGAAGATGCACCAGATACAAAATTTATCTGTTAAATGCATCGAAGGAATCTATGTGATGATGATACAAGAAGCTGGAAGAACAGGTGCATTCTTAAAGTTATCAAACATTCTGATAATATCTTAGTATTCTAATTGCAAAAATTGATCATCCAGATATGATACGATGTTCTTAATATTGAATGGCACACAAAATTAAAGTCAAATTCCAGTTCCATCAACACAAACGAAAACCAGCTTGATTAAAATAGTGAGTGTCACTCTGATCAAGTATCAAGCATGGCATCCAAGATAGTAGCCTCTTCGATCAGATTTAATCAGCCAAAAAATCAATAAAATAAGTCTGCATCTTCAATGTAGACAAAGGAGACCAACTTCAATGCATGCATAGTGAATTAAATAACTTGAGTTTGACTTTGAAATTTGAATACAATATAGAAAAACCAATGTGCATAGAAGAGTTTGAATGGCTACAATAGAGCTTACCTAGAGAAAGCATAAGCATCTTCCATATAGATTCACCATCTGTAACAGAGCTATGAAAATGACGAAAAGGTTGCAGTTCAGAGCTTCTTATATAGATAACTCTGTTACAATGACAAGAGACGGAAGAGGGGGTCCATTCAAATAAAATAACTAAATTTGGCTCTTAATTAGACCCACTAGACTACCCGTCACTACATATGTGACCAAAAACAACAAATGGAACCAACTACAAGTAAAGATACATTATATAGGAAATATTGGCACCGATACAAAACAAATAATTAATTAATATTATTTAATCATTTTTAAGAAAATTGATTAATTAATAACAATACATTAGATGATTGTGCTAGAACCATATCCAAGTCTCTGTACAATAGATGGGTCTCCCATATTACTAAGGTTGTCATCTCTGTTCTAATTATTGGTTCGTTTAGCAATTTTAGACTTTCCCTGAGAGAATGCTACATGAGGTGATTCCCTTTAGCAACAATTTAATAATGCCAAATGACAATATTGAGAAGTTGCAAGTAGAATTGGTGTATTTAGTCTTTTTAAGTTTACAAAGACGTATTATAATGCAATGGTTCTTCTAGGTTGGATCCATTTTTAATGTTTAGTCATTAACAAAAATAATGTTCCTATTTTATTAATAACTACTATCAACGAAAATTTAACACACAGAAATAAACTCTTTTTTCAATGCTTCTATATCGAGATTTCTAGTCAAACAGTAACTATTCTAATTGAACATCAATGATTTTTAACTTAGTGACAAGGTCCAGACTTTGTTTATTGATTGTTAATTTGTTAGGAGATAAAAAATGAACATAATATTGGACATGTGTATCAAAACTTTACACAAAACATTCCAGATCATGATGAGAAATAAAAACTGACAAAAATCAATTTATTAATAATTTAATTGGTATTTTAATTCTCAATTGAAGTTTCAGATAGATTCATCTAGCAATTGCTGAAACCATAGATTGTAGACTCGCCGAGTACTTGCCAAGTCACCAAGTACTCACAAGTTTCTGAGCGAAACAAGGAACTTACGGGTTTACTCGCTGAGTCTATTTGCTGAGTCAATGCCAAGTTTTCACTGAAATTCTACCGAGCACTTGCCCAAAAATCGGCGAGTTTGATCAAACTACTTGCCCAAACAGATCAAACACAGATCAAAAGCGAGATTTATGTGGAAAAAACACAAATGTTTTGCCTATTTGAACCCTCACACCTTAGCTAAACATCACATAGCAGATTTGAGGATTTTTAATGGATTTGAAGAGCAATTTGAAAGGATTTTTAGTGGATTTCAAGAGTAGATTTGAGAAATTTCAATTTCAAGAGCAAATTCGGACCTATTCATCACACAGCAGCAACATAATGAAAATGGTGTGCGCCATGAAGGTCTATGTGGTTTTGAAGGTCTTCATTTGGGCTTGGTGGCGGGGGCTCCGCCCCTCAAACCCGCCTTGTATCATGACAATGAACCCACCCCGGACCCCATGAGGGGCGCTGCCCTTAGACCCCCACAAAACTCATTTGATACATTTTGTAGCTGTATTTTGCATAAAGATTATGGTTTTTTCAAAAAAAAATGATTTTTTTTCAAAAATTTAAATACTTTTAAGTCAAAAAATTTTGGTCTGCGAGTCCGAGTTTTCGCTGAGTCAAAAAATTTTGGTCTGCGAGTCCAAGTTGAGTCCAAGTTTGCGAACTATGGCTGAAACATTTAAAGAGCCCATAAGATTAATGATCTAATAACCATTGAAAGCAATCTAGAAAAGCATATTGTAACCAAAACAATGGTGTATTGGAAGCAATCATATATTGATGCCAAGATAAATCTATTCCTTGTGAATTAAGAATGTAAAAAGATTTCACCTCTAGATTTGAAAGATTATGAATGATCGTCCAATTCATAATCATAGGTGATTCCAATTCATATAGACAATCAAACTGTCAAAGCATTTGGTCTTGAGACCAATCAAAGATCATCAAATGCAAACCCTTTAATTAATTAAAGTATTTGGAAAGGAACATTTTCCTTCTTAGTATATTATTTACTTATATTATTGCCATTTTTACCATAGTTTTCATTGTTTCCAAAATTGATACTAGGTACAACTATGAGATCCAACATTCCAAATATTAGATTGTTAGCAAAGCCATGTAATGGGTAGTACTAAGATTACTTAAAGTGGTTACAAACAAAATTGCTGACATACAAATAAATGGATACATTAGCGTTGATAATAGCACCATCCTCTTCCTTGATGGAGTTGGACATCCTATTACTTCTTCAAAAAATGTAAATGCCAAGGAGCCTTCCCCTACTTTATTCATTTTGCATTAACCTGAAGTTCTTTGCTTTTACTCGCAAAATTTCCCTGTTTATTATTACATTACTTTATTCTTTCTACTAACCAATGCCTGGTAGGAAGGAACAAAGTAAATAGGTTGATTTTCTATTAGACTAACTAATGCTCCAGGAAAGAACAAAATAAATAAGTTGATTTTCTTTTAGACTGATAAGTTGTAGCTTTATATTATATACCAATACTCAAGTTGTAGATTTCTAAAGGTGTAGATACAAGCATGGACAAGACTGAGATAAAAGACATTTGTGAATTTCGTATCTCTACCTTAATACCAAGGTTTAGTTCCCTAAAATCATTTTACTTTGGACGACTGAAAACTGAGGCTAAGTTTGTTGTTTCCTAAATTTAAGTATAACACTCCCAATGTAGAACCACGTACAGACATCCTCATATTAATCTGAAACTCCTTAAAAAATGTTTACTTTTTTACAGTAAACATAAGTTCAAGTTTGCTGTCCATAAATTGTTTTCTCCCCAAAGTGTGTCAAATATAGTACAAAAAACTAGACCTATAGTATAATAAAATATAAAATAATAACCTTCCCAATCATACTAAAACAAAAAAAGAGTTGCTCTGACAGTCTCAAAAGCCTGTGATCCCTCACTCAACATGTGAGAAAAGAAACCAATTCTCAAATTGATGAATAACAATGTAAATATGTGGGGAAAAATTGGTACCTTCACGCAAGCTTACAAGAACCACTTACTTTTTTAATGCAAAAAGTATATCTGCAAATGATGGCCGACTTCGAAAATCATATTCAAAGCAACCTTTGACAACACTTTCAATGGCACAAGGCAATCCACTGGGAATTTTCGGCTTTTCATGTCTAATAACTACTGCAGTATAAATTTCCTCTGCTGATTTCCCATACCAAGGCATGACTCCTGTGAACATCTCTACAATGCTACAGCCAAATCCCCAGCTATCTGTTTCATATGAAACTGGACCTCTTACATCTGCCCCCCATTGTTCAGGTGCCATATAATTTGGTGTGCCTAATCTTAGTGTCAAATCAGAATTCAGCAATGGGATTCCCAGAAGTAGCATTGGAATTCCAAAGTCTCCTGCAACTGCTTTATCTTGTTCATCACAGAGTAAATTGAAAGGTTTAAGATTAAGAACTAGGATCCCTTGAGAATGAAGCTCCATCACACCCTGTGCCACATCCACACCATACCTGTAAATAAAGGAGGGGCACAGTTATGACTAGGCAAATTTTATCCTGCTTACATTTATAAGATATAAAACTCATACAATAGCCTTTTTCAAAATCCATATAAGACACTAAATTTTCCTTTCCCACAATATGTCATTGTTGTACGTTTACAAGAAAAGAAAAAGAATACTTACCATTCTTACTTTCTCATGAAATGAAACTATTAGAAATGTGTTTTAAATAAATAATAAATATGAAACCAAGTCTGTTCTCAAAAAAGTCATTAGAAAAGGTGATTTCTTAGACTTGAGGGCTTTATCATGCATTTCAATTCTCTAACTTCCAGTGCACCCAAAGTTTTTGGAAGAACAAAAACAAGCAACTAGCAATAAAGATCCTACCCAGATTAGCAAAAAAATTGTCACCTTAGGAACAAATCCAACTCTACAAATTGGTTAGAAACTTACATCTAATACAAGGTAGAACTGCTTTAAGTCAATTTAATAACCCTGCATTCTTGAAATGCACTATTCAGGATCATACTTCACTTTAAACTTGAATCAAAGATAAAAAGTATTAAAGGCTGATTAAACCGGTCAATGTTTAAAATTGTATTGTATATTTTTCTCTATTTAGATAATCTGATGTTTCTATCAAGGACACAACACAAAACAAATTTTTTTGAGTTTGAGTTATTCTACAATGCATCTAAGTGCTACAGAAATTATTTAACAGGACTTAAAAGTTGGAAGCATAAGAATTAGATACTACTTAGAAGGTAGCAAATAATGCATTACATCTTTAGCTAGTTCTAGAACACTAGATAAGTGTACGTTATTATGCAGTGCCCAGACCAAAGGAAAGGACCATCTGGCAAGCAAGACAGGGCGATCAGCTAGTATCAAATAGTCAACAGGGGAGAAAGCTACCTGACAAGAAGCCAACTCAGCTGCACTGAGTGGATGAAGAGTAATGAAATCCAACATGAGGTGACTGATCAATTGGCTATTAATCCAGAGTACATAGATTCTTTGATTAATTAGAAATCAGATCTTGAAAGCCATCAAAGCAAAGATCTCTTTCTCTGATGGACCTACAAAGGCCATCAAAGCAAGGATCTCTTTCTTTAGTGAGCCTATGAAGGCCAACAGAGTGAGGATTTCTTTATCTTGTGAACCTACGAAGGACACCAGAGTGATTATCTCTTCATCTGATGCACATATGAAGCCCACAGACCACAATGGCCTATAAGTTAGATGGCATTGGATTAAACAAGGTTATTGATTTTGTTTTGTTTATCATGATTCATAAGTTTTGATGAGCAATGTATAATTATCAGTAATTGTAACCCCCATTGTGGGAGCTTTGAAAATAAAATTGGGTTGTAAGTTTGTAACCCCTGTTCTAGAAGATTTGAAAATAAAAAATGGGTTCCTTCTTTTTTAAAATTGTGCAATGTTTTCTACTTCTCCAATCTCTGGTGTATCATTTTTTTTCATTATTATGCTAAACTATTATTGATGTTGGAATTTTGTGTCACTATTATATTTTAATGTCTCACACCAAAAATAAACACACACAAACTTTATTTTTGTTTCAAAATTACGTAGTAACATAAATTTACATACAGAACAAATTTAGAACAAAACAATTTCTGGAGGGCCTAGTTCCTGCCTCATAGCCCAAAAGGCCTCTATTTTTTACCTTGTCCAATTGATATCTTTAAGTGATTTCATTATAGCCTCTGACATGGTTTTTAATAAACATATACTCTCCGCTTTTTTATAAAAATTGTTGTATCCCCTCTGCTCCACACAAAAAAATTCTATGGACAACTGTTGAACAATGATGCCTTTCTCATCAACAATTTCTATTATTGATTTTAGAACCTCTTCCCAAGAGTCCTTGTTTTTCAATCTTTCCAACAGAAGTTTACTTTCATGTTTAGTTTTCTTTGCAAAGTTCTTCATTCCTATGAGATTTGATTTTATTAACTCACATAGGTCATACTACCAGTGAAAGTCAACATCAAAATTCAACAACTCCAAAATTCTATCTGCAATAGTGAATCATTTTCTCTCGAAGGTGAATCCTCCACAAGAAAAAGGCAATACAAGAAATAAGGTCTTTTGCTGACCAACAAAATACATTTCATCTATATCTTCCATCTACCTTACATATTCCCACATAAAAACCCTCTTTGTCATATGAATTGGAAGTCTATGAAGCTTTACCCCTAATCCATAAAATCTAAGGACAATATATTCTTCCATCAAGTACAAGTCAATCAAACTATGTCATGTCCCCATTTCCAGAGTAATCACATGTGGAGTTGATGATTAGCCTATTCACCATTCTCGTAGGCTAATAATTGTGGTAAGGGAATGATTTTGGTTTGAGCTTGGTTCTAGAGGATGAAAATTTATAATGTTGGCTCAACATGTGATTTTAGTTGGATTTTGGCTAAGTGTTGCTTAGTGATATTGTTCATCTAGCCAAAATATCATGTTCTAGGTGGAAAATATAAATGTTGGAGGATAGAAAATGGAATGAGGGAAATGTCAATCTTTAATTGCATTTTCGAATATATTTTATCTAGAGTTTTCCAACACCACTTGGAGGATTGAAGCCACCTTTGGAGGAAGGAATAAAATATTGTTTTGATTATTGGATCATGTGCCAACATCCTTGGAGAAGGATTTCAAATATAATAAAATATTGCTCTCATTGGATCAAGCGCCCAACGTTCAAGGAGAAGATTTCAAATAATAATAAAATATTGTTTTTGCATTGGATCATGCACCCAACGCCAAGGTAGAAAAGGAATAAACTATTGAATTTCAATGCCCAAGGAGCCGTCGCCCAAGAAGAAGAAACATTTAAAAATAATAAAAATTATTATTTGCTCATGGGATCGCCATACAAGGAGAAAAGGAAGTATTTTTTAAAAATATTTTAATATTCCATGAGGATCGCTGCTCAAGGAGAAGGGTTTTAAATAAAATAATGAGTTCTTTAAATGGAGCAATCCATGGTGACAAGGCAAAGCAAGAAAATATTATTATTTTATTGGTTTTTTTTAAATGTTGGTGGTTGGAAAATGTATTTCATTTAAAATTGTCATTGGACAATTGCATTCTCATTGGTAGATTCCAAACATTGGCAAAATTGAGCAAATTGGGACGCCAAGGCCAAGAGGAGGATAAATAGGCTTGCTTGCCTTCAATTTGGAATTTTGATCACTTGGTAAGTTTTTCATATTCATGTGTTTTGGCTGGAAATTGCATTTTTCAGTTTGTCAAGGAGATGATCCCTTGATATTTGGTGGTATGGTGATGATCCCATCCACATTGTGAGATGTTATCATAAAGATTTCATCATGGTTATCAATTTGCAAGTTTTCATGAAGGCATTGAAGGATTTTTGGCTTGTAGATGAAGACATTTTCATTCATGGTTGATATTTCATGCTTTGGAGCTAATCGCTTGGCATATAGAGGAATCATTGACACTATTGGAGCATTTTTATACATTCTGATTTTACAATAGCAGGGTACAACAGTTAATCATTTGCATATCTGAGCATTTTATGCAATGTCCCCTTTCTAGCGGAAACACTTAAACCCGAATCTACATTCAAAGTGATTCTCAAGGAGACATTAGAAACATTAGAGATCAATAAATTTTAGTGATGAAATCAAAGATAATATAAATATTTCATTCTTATCAAAGAATTATTCATTTCCTTCTTGTCATTCACTATTGATGACCATTCTATAATATATTCCATAAGTACATCACGGTGAATATTAAACATATTTCAAGATCTATATCTTCCCCTCCTATTCTTCATCAAGGAATTGGGATTTACATAACTAGGGCGCGCTAAAACCATCTCCAACTCGGCTTTGGGAAACTAGTCCTAGCCATTGGGGCCCATACAAAATCTCCAATCCAACTTCGGGAAACTATGTCCCAGCCATTGGGATCAATACAAGATCTCTTGACCTGGCTTCAGAAACTATATCCCAACCATTGGGGTCTATATAGAAGATGGAATTACTCTGTCTTTCCCCTGCAATACCCATTATTCCTCATTTGATGAAGTAATAGGGGAAAATAGAAGTAACAATCTAAGTTCATCTTTCCATATCATCTCCGTTCTAATCCTTAACCATGGATGGGGAATTATTTATCAAGGGCGTGTTGAACTCTCTCCAATGCGATTGGGAATGAAATTACTCCGCCTCTCCCTAGCATCCTTGTCTAGGGCGCGTTAAACCCTCTCCAATCAATCGTGATGGAATTACCCCGCCTCTCCCTAACAAGACCACCTATCCTATGGTTATAGGTAATAGAAGTGACAAGATGATCATATCAACACTTAGCAAGTTTCATAATACTTATTTTACTAAGGATAATATGCATTTGTCATTACTTACCACATGTCATTCATCATAATAGACAAAGGGTTAGATATATCATACCAATATATAAGTCTTGCCTTTGTATCCTTGGCAGTCTAAGGATTGTCTTCCTTTAGTGTTGATTGTATATTGATATGTAAATTCTCCTTAGATGACTTGGAGATGCCCAATGATCCTGCTTAGTGGTGTATTCTAATATCTTCCATCTATGCTATCTGCAGTCCCATATACTGCTATGCATATATATATTTTAGATTGACTTCCAATATATTTTCTAACCCGAGATATATGCTTTGTATATCTATATATCTATTCCATTCTCCTTCTTCAATGTGTCAATCTTACTTCAACTTTTGTACTTATTTCACTTTATAGTTTATTATATAATATATTCTATTGACTCGCTAACTGTTGCAAGATTTCATATGCAATAACTTATTCTCTATCATTTCTTAAGACTAATTGCCAAGCGTATCATAATGAGTATTTACTTATTAAAGTTATTACGACTGTCTTATTCATAAATCAGAAGATATGAACTATGCATTCCTTCCTATCTTTGAATATGAATCGCTACTCATGAGAGCCAATGATCACTGTATTGCTGATTCCCTGCTGAGAGGATATGATTCGATACTCATATATTATCCCTGTTTGAAGGATCCTTGATCATGATTCCATGAGGAACTGTTTAATGCCTATTTTATAGTATTGTGTTGTGATCCCTTCATGGGATTATTGCTGATTAGGTGATGCTGTGGAATGATGTGTTCCTCCATCGTATTGCCCCCCCTTTAGTGTAATGAGTATGACCAACGGTCATACCTTTTTGTTTGTGGCTGTTGGTTAACAGCGCTGCCTTAGTCATGTTTAACCTTGCTTAAAAGGGATCGCAGCTGTTAGTAAAATATTAATGATTGCTGACATTATATTAATCGCTAACTTTAGTAAATTTATCTGCTACATCACTTTCCCTTAGTGATCGGCGGGAGTCTTATTAGAGTCTTTCTTAGACTTTTGTCTTTATAAAGACAATCTTTGTCTTATGAGTATATTAATATATATATATATATATATATAATATTTAAAAATAATTAATTTATAATGATTTATATTTAGTATAATAATATATATTATGATAGTATTTAATTATTAATATCTATAATCCTTAATATTTATATTAATAATTTCTATTTCATGCTTATATTAATATAATATATATTTAATATTATATTATAATTATAATAATATATAAATTTGTATTTATATTTATTATTTATAAATACAATAAATAATATTATTTAATATTATTATATATATTAATAATTATACATGTTTATTAAATATTATTATATGCATGACTATCAAAAATGACTTCTTCGTCTTATTATGATGTTTAAATCTTTAATTTAAACAATGCCTTAATATGGGGACATCACATTTTACTTCATCATTTGGAGGGTTTGATTGCATTGGAAGGCTCTAAACCCTAATCGCCCTCATTCTAGGGCCTATCGC
This sequence comes from Cunninghamia lanceolata, assembly GCA_027924645.1. Taxonomy (NCBI): domain Eukaryota; kingdom Viridiplantae; phylum Streptophyta; class Pinopsida; order Cupressales; family Cupressaceae; genus Cunninghamia; species Cunninghamia lanceolata. The sequence goes on from BSBN01000771.1 coordinate 4,444,580, forward strand.
TAGCATTTGGAGTGAATTTTATGCATCATTTTGGCATTATCAGCAATCAGGGTTTTGTGACAGCAGGGTTTCAGTTGTGCATCAGTCATATCAATCTTTGGGAAGAGCATTTGATTCATATTGCAGCCATACCCAGTTAGAGATTTCATCATCCTTCCATAGGGCTTCATTCTACATACATTTGGTTTGGATTTGGGCATGATATTTGCATGTATTGATGTAATTGAAGGACTGATTCATAAATCAGACTTGGCTGTTTGTTCATTCCAGCCCTCTTCTATTGTACTTGGCTTTCATAATTAATAAGGAATCAAAGCAATCTTTGGCGGGTATGTCTATTCATGTTTTATGCATTGATTTGATCATATAATATTGATGTTCTATGTTCTTTGGTTGCAATTTGGATGCATGCTTCGAACCTTTCCATCTTCTTGATATTCTAAATACATTGAAGAAAGTGTGAGAAATCTAAATCAGAAAATTTCAGACCAGCAAGCAAAAAATTTCAGTTAGAATTAGAAGGGTTCTTTACAAACTAATTTTTGTTCTCAGTTAGATGAAATTTCTGCAAGTCATTAGCAATCTAGGCATTGGAATGTTTGTAATTGCTACATAAATTGGAGCCAAAAAGTAGTCCACAAGATGATTGTAATTCTTTTCCTTATTATTCATCCTTATCTTATGAGACCATTTACATATTGTTGCGATCTTTTTATTCACAATATCACAATAGGGCTAAATCTGAAGTTTTGTTGCGATCTTTTTATTCACAATATCACAATAGGGCTAAATCTGAAGTTTGTCATCCATAAACCAAAGATAAAACCACCACAGAAATAAATAGCATAAGTATAACATCAACCTAAAGGTATTCAAACCACCTCCTTTAATTGATAATAATTGTCTACACATGGATTATGTGATGTGTTGAACAAATTTGTATTGAACCAAATTGGAACCAAAATAGATTTGATATACCATTTCAAGGAGGGATTCATCCACTGGCTCATAACTATCCAATCCAAGAGTATATACTATAGATAAAAATGGAGTCCAAGGCCCATGATTTAAATATTCCCCTTTCATAAGGAGGATTACCTTTGGGTACCATCTCATTTGCTGTTGTTATACCATAAAACCATTTTTGTCTAATTGTTTGGCTACCTCATAGCTACTAGCAAATTTTTTGAGGTCAATGGAGATTGTTCCCCATGAATTAGGTTGGAACCCCAACATGGTGGCAACACTACCCTTTGTTATCTACAAGAGTGGGTCTTGGGTGCCTTGCCTAACAATAGTTTTATTTTTTGGGTTATAATTCAAGGCTCAAAGCTTGACAAAATCAAGGCAAGGTAAGACCTCATGTAACATCATTTGTCCCAATCCAAACTTCTATGACCTACTAGCAGGAGTATGAAGCCTTTTATTTTGTGCCTTAAAAAACTGAGAGATTCTAAGCTCTTTGGTGGTGGTGTGGAGTTGTGATCATACATATCATGGTATTCATTAGTGTTGTCCTGTCATTTTGATCATACCCATTTTTCAAAACTTCAGGCCTTCAATGCATACGTCTTTGTCTATGCTTTGTGTTCCTTAATGCAAGTCTTTCTTCCTCATGTCCTGTTCATTAGTGATTAAATAGGTATCTTTTAAATTGTTGTTTTTCAAAGTGATTCCAATTCATAAACTTCGCTAACGAGATGTTAGGTTCTCAAGTTGGTCCAAAAAGCTTAAGAGAATTGCAAAATCTTGAATATTTGAGGAGTTTCAAAGTTCAAGATTGTGGGGTTTTTGGACTACACACAAATGATGTTAAGCTATCTTGTACCCGCCCCTTGAAAGTCCATAAAGCATAATAAAAACCTAAGGTGTTACACAGATTTGTGTTACGCTTGCATGTGTTCTCAAAATTTGCAAATTGTCTTCTAACTTCCACGCCCCACTGTTCCGTATATTAACCAAAGCTCCACACGAATTTTTGCTTTGCGTGCACAAAACTCAATGTTTGCAAATAACTCTCATGCTCCCACGCCCCATAACTCCACCAAGCCTATGTAACGAAATTCTAGACCTTGAGCGCGGTCATGAACACTATGCAAACCTTGCTTGTGTTTCCACTTTCTATTTCCCCAACACTTAAAGTATCAGAGTTGTGGGTATTTCACATGCTCACGCAATTTTTGCTCTTTATATACTTGCTTCTGATTCCCAATTCCCCACGAGCCTAACAAACATATTACTTTGTGCGCAGACTTGTGTAGCTTGCGCTCATGCTTCTCAATCTTGCAATTTGCTCCCTTGCTCCCAAACTCTACATTTCCATTTCCGACCATGTATGTGGCGACAAGACTCTTTTTCAAGCCGTGCACATGTAGCTTGGGACTCTACAAAAGGCAATAAAGCACAAAAACCAAAAAACATTAATTGAATGCACGTGTGAATGGCGCTTTATAAAAGCAACTTTGCAAACTCATTTGCACACACTTGCTCACTAGTTTCCACATGCCAAGCATTTCTCCACCTCCCAACAAAGCAAATTTTTGCAACAAATCTCTCATCCTACTCATGCAAATCTTCCTATTTATAAATTCACATTCATTCACAAAAGAATTTGTTCATTCGGGAGAGATTCTATGTCTAAGTGAGCCAGGGCATCAAAATTTTGAACTTCTCAATCCCATTTGCTGGTTCACACATACAGGTACTTCTTACCTTAGGGTTTCATTTGCCTCCTCTTGCATTTGCATGTGTTTGAGTTGAATATAATTGCAATTGGAGTACCTAAGGTTTGAAAAAGTCTCATAAGTATTGCAAATAGTCTCGTTGTACCCTAAAACAAGTTGCCTTCATGCAGTTTTTCTTCAATCCCCACATGTGGCTGACTCATTTGGCTCCAATTTTTCTGTAATGTCCCCTTTTTCAGAGTGATCACCCAAGAGATGACCTATTTGGCAAGTTCTCACACTTGGCCAATTTTGTAGGGCAAATGGAATTTGAGGGAAGACTTGGCGTATTTTTATGGTAATTTTGATGTGATAATCCATGATAAAATAATTTGCCCTCCTTTAGAGAGACTCATGTGGAGAAGTGAAGATGAAGGAGAAGGTATGAGATTTCTTTGTGATAATATTCCTTCTTGTTGGCGACTTCATTTGGAGGTCTAATGGTGTTGTCTTTCATGCACAAGTATTCGCCCACATTGAAGAAGGAAGACAATAAAATAATGATTATTCCTTGGAGAAAAAGAAACAAGAAAGTGTCTCTTTTGTTATGTCGGCCTAAGAGGGATTTAATATTGATCTTTGGCGCCACAATTAGTCTAAGGTCGGCCAAAGTGAAGACAAGTGAGGGTCGGCCCTCTTTAGAGAAGGAAATAATAAAATAAAAGGTCTTTAATAACCTAGGTCAACCATCATGGAGGATTAAGTGAAAACAAGTATAAATACAAGATCATTTGTGGCATTGCAAATCATCATTCAAGTTATCTTTTATTCTTCCTTCGTGGATTTGCAACTTTGTTTGCATTATTTTCCAAGGACGAAGACCCTTGTGAAAATAAGGTGGATTGGACGAAAACCCAATCTCATCTTGTGCAATGTCCCCCATTTAGCCCAGTTGATCAGTTGATGAGAATTAGCCTATCAACGGTTCCCGTAGGCTAATGGCTTGGTTAGGGAGCCAAATTGGATCAATTCATTAGGACTGACTATTTATAGTAAGTCAGGTCGGGGCAATGTGGAGCGACTTGCTATTTATAGCAATACAAATTCAGAAGGCCTAGCATGTGGTTTGTGGATTCGAGAGCCCAGAGCATTATTTATCGATATATAAGTTAAATTTAATATTTAACTTATAATATTTGAAAGGGTGAAGTGACTTTAAGTTGTAATGTGATTTCACTTTATTAAAACAAGTTATAACTTAAAGTTGTCTCTCTAGGAGATGGGCACCCCTCATGAAGTTATAAGGGACTTAATAAACATAAAATAATATTAGATTTTCCCTTTCTTGGGCATTGAGAAGTGAGGAGATTAAAAAGAAAAGAATGAGCTCCATTTGGATTATTCACTCACATGATTTTTGATATTGTCATGCATTCTTGGAGCTTGAAGAGCTTTGAGGGTTTGGACCAAACTTGCTGAGACGAAAACCTCTGCATAGTCGCCTTCTTCGTGTGTGAAAGACCACATCAGGAAGGATTCTTGGAAGCCTCACTCAGGGGTTTCAGTTGTGCTTCGAGTTGGTACATTTTGACGAAGATTTGAGCTGGAATGATCATATTTTTATGGAGTTTTTGATATACAGATGAATACTGATTGGTGAAGGGCAATTTCAGACATTTTGATGGAGATTTACTGTTGTACAGCCTTCTCTAGGCAAGCGTACCTCATCTGGCTGGCCGTACTGCTGGGGTTGCTGGCCCTACTCCATTTGTGGTGACTTTGATGTGCTTAAGACTGTGTTTCAGCATTCTCCTTGGGTGTTGAGGGTTATTGGAGATCTGCAAAGAATGTGTGAATGATTTCAGAGATTTTTCATAACTTCCAGTTGCTGATATATCTCACAGCAAGGTTGCACAGCTTGGAATGGGATGTGGGCATTTGGTATGAGGTTTCTACTCCAATTTATGGCTGTTATCATCTTCTACTTGGGCATCAAGGGATATATTTACCTCTGCAGCGCTGAAACTTGAGCTTTCTTGCATTGTATGTGGATTATTGTGATTTCCCATACCCTGTAATGCTGGTGCAAGTTCGGCAACAAAAACAAAGTTGAAGATTTCAAAATGGGTATGTCACAGTAATTAATTTTAGCCTATTTTATGCTCTGGGTCTTCAGTATTTCTTTTATATATACTGTAGTTTTTTTGGGTTTTGGTTATATGCACTTTATTCCATGTTTTCAATGCAAAAAACCATACATGCAAAAACAAACATAAAACCCTAAACCCATCAGCAATCAAAACAAAAAATCAAGCATAAACCCTAGCCGGGACAGTGTATGTTATAGTGGTATCAAAGCAGTAGTATCTTGCCATCCTATGTGGTTGGATTGAACATGCAGAGAGGGTTTTGAGGCATGCAGCCAAGTAAAAGCAGCTATTACCTCAGAAAAAATAGATCACAACCAGAACTAGAAGTATTGGAGCATATAGACCCTTTTTCAGGTTCTGATACAGTTATAGTCCCAGCAGAAGTAATGGGAGATAGAGACAGAGATCATGATGAGCCTAGCTTGCGAACTATTCTAAACTCACTGGCCAGGGGACAGAGGGACATAGAGACTAGCATTAATCGTATAACAGAGATGATGGCAAACCATGTTTTTGGGAATCCTGGAAACAATAATAATAATAACCACAACAACAATGATAGGAACCGATACAACGAGGGAAATAGGAACCGGTAATGGTGATAGGCACATTGGTGACCGACAAAATAGTGATAGGAACAGGGTAAAAGCACAAAGTTATCTCACACTTTCAGCCAACTTATCAGCACAAGTGAATTTAAGTATTTCTAACTAAAAATCAATTTTGGTCAAACATATGATTTTGTAAGATTCATTCTAGCTAAGTTAGATATGTCCACAACTTTTCCAACTAAAATTGTTGGCTAAATGCATATGTAGCACCACTATGAGGCCAATTTACCAAAAAATAAAATTATTTAAAAAACTTAATATTTCAACAACTTCTACTCGTGCAAATAACAATTTTTAAAAAATATAAAAATACCCTTTGTAGATCTAGAAGTTTAGTTTTCAAAAATATATATTAATAGTTTAATTATTATTTATATTTTCCTTTCTATTTTTACTAAAAGTAGGTTATCAGCACAAAACATTAGGTCGATTACCATGTCAAGGGAAAATAGTAAAACTTATTAAAAAATATTGAAAAAAATATGATGCACTAGATAAAAAAATCTATATCAAGATGGTATAATTTTTTTCTATTTTAGATAAATAGTTAATATGAAAGTTGACGTCGAATGGAAATAACTACGTTTTAATACACACATTTTATTACTTATTTAAAAATATATATTTATCAAAATTGGAAATAAATATATCCATGCACTAAAGTTTCAAGTTATACACACAAAAAATTTGAAGAAAAATAAATAAATTTTACTCTATAAAGATTGACGTCTCATGTAACTTCATTTTTTAGTATTTTATCAGCAACTAAATTATAGTGTCAAATTATTAAAAACTATATTCAAATAATTTTTTAAATTTTTTCAAAAAATACAAACATAAAATATACTAAAAAATAAATATTTTATTAGTTTACATCATTTCAAAATTCAAAACATGTCACTTTTAGTGATTCAAGTTTAAAAGTTAGATCAGCGTTGGCCGTTTCCTTTATAAAAGTGTGACGCAACTTTGTGCTTTTACCAAACAACAATGGTGGTGACAGACATAGACATGATGAGAACAGGAGGCCTGAGGGTGAAGCATCTGTGAACAACAAGGGAGTCACTCACACAGCATATGATAGACCTGGTATACCCACTTTCGTTCCTCGAAACCATGCAGCTGAACCTAAGCCCACCTAGTTGGAGTTTCGGGATGTGATAGTCCCGGATTGGCAGGGATCTAGTGATGAGTTCAAAGCCGAGATGTCCTTCCGTGAGTACTAAGACTTGCGGATGAAGCATAGACCCAAGGGGGGTAGACAACATAACATAGAGTTGCAGAAGAAGGTCAACAAACTGAACATACCTTACTTAGATGGCTCGGGGAAGACCACAGCCAGAGCGTGGGTATAGAAGCTTGACAGCTTCCTACAGCTTAGTCCTATGCTAGAGGAGGAGGCCATCACATATGCAGCTCTACACTTGGATGGTATTGCCCATGAGTGGTGGCACCATGGGAAGGTTACATTGGGACTTGACTGGATTACTTCATATACATAATTTACAAGTCGTCTCATAGATAGATTTGACAAAAAGGACCCCAAGTTACAATTTAAGGAGTTGACACAGCTCAAGCAGTGGGGTTCAGTTGAGAGTTATATCTCTGAGTTTCAGAAGCTATCAGTGTTGGTTACAGATATCTCAGAGAGGAGATTACTGGTTTTGTTTATTGATCGGCTTACAAATCCATTGTGAGGCTGGATTAAGGGCCTCAACCCACCTTCTCTCCATAAGGCAATGAAGAAGGCTAGAGATATGGAATCCTCATCTTCCAGAAGTAGATTTCAGTCAAAGGGATTTTCATACAGGAAGGACAAGGAGAAAGACAGGAAACCTTTTCAGAAGGATTCAAACCAGCCCAAGGAGAAAACAAACTGGTTAAATGAAGATCAATTGAACGAGTATAGAAGGAAAAAACTTTGCTTTCGTTGCAAGGAGCCATGGCACCCTTCACACAAATGCATTAATAAGGCAAAAGCAAAGTTAATAGAGTACTATTCAGTTGAGGAGTCACATTCAGAGGCATCAGACCAACCATCAGACAGAGAAGATAGTTCTCTTGGATATTTGCTTCTAATTTTTCAAGCTTGCATGTTTAGTTCTCTTGGATATTTGCTCTCACTGATTAGCTTCTCTATTCCACATTGACAGAAGTTTGATTGTGATCTTTTCCTCAATATTGTTTAGGGACAAACGATGCACACAGATTGTCTATGGTATCATGTGACATGGATGATCTTGTAATTTGTTAAATAATTTCATTTATGTTTCTATTCATTTTGCCATAAAACGTGTGTTTGACACAGATTTGGTTTGTTGTGTGTATATTTTGCCACTCCCCTAACCCAGATTTTGAAATTTTGGAGTATAAAGTATAAACCCATTACCATGCCCACACTTTTGCATACTTGATTCACATACCTCTGCAGCATAAAAAGTGATATTAAAATCAGATATGGAGCAAATCCAGTTTTTCCATTACATGTATGGTCCTCTAGCATTTTAGTTTTATACAAAGGTGACTGAAAAAGCCCAACCACAGTTCTAGGGATCTGACCATTTTGAGAAAGGGAGTGTGTGCATGAGGGTGCAGTCTGTAGTCAGCATAATTCTAATCATTTGTTGACACATGTATCAAGACAAAATCATTGTTGATTGCAATAACATAAGATAAACATAACAGATGAATACAATTATGCAGGGTACACCATCAAAATATTAAGAGAAACAATCACTCTCCTTTTTATTTCAATAATATCAAAATCATTCAAAAGACGTCAACCAGATAAGCAGATGAAGTGATGTATTTATCTTGAGAACTCCAGGATGTGAAAATTAGTACAACTTTACCAATGAGTCTGTAATGTCCCCTTTCTAGAAAGCATTCAAAATGATTCTCAAGGAGACATTAGTAACATTAGAGAACAATAAATTTTAAGGATAAGATCAATGATAATGTATTCACATCATTCCTTGTTAAAGGATTATTTATTTCCTAATTGTTACTTGCCATTGATAACCATTCCATAATTCAATCATTCATATTTCCTTATTACTCTTCCTCAGAGAACTAGGCTTTACATGTATAGGGCGCGCTGAAACCATCTCTTGACCCAGCCTACGGGAGACTTCGTCCCAGCCTACGGGCCTTATTACGGATGGAATTACTCCGCCTCTCCCCACATTACCTAACAATCTAAGTTCATCTTTCCATATCATCTCCCTTCTAATCTTTAACCATGGATGAGGAATTATTTGTCTAGGGTGCGTTGAACCCTCTCCAATGTGATTGGGAATGGAATTACTCCGCCTTTCCCTAGAATCCTTGTCTAGGGCGCGTTAGACCCTCTCCAATGTATCGTGATGGAATTACCCCGCCTCTCCCTAACAAGACCACCTCTCCTAAGGTTACAGGAAATAGAAGTGATGAGATGGTTATGCCATCACTTATCATATTTCATATATATATATATATATATATATATATATATATATATATATATAATCTCACAAATCTCATACTTAATAATCATTAATAAACACATTCACTAATTCTTACTACAAATCGAAGTACCTTTATATGGTATCCTTATAATTGTTCATCATTGTTAGATCTTGAGTCTAAATATGGTTATCAATTGGATTATGAATAGAGAAGACACTTCCTTATAACTATAACCATTCCCATGGATTCACATACTTGTGTAATACTAATGATATGATTGACATATATATATATATATATATATATATATATGAATCTATTCTAGATTATGCTTATATTATATATATATATGGCTTCCTATATTCATTATTTATTTAAACAATCAATGATAAATTTAATAACAACTACCTTTATCTGCTATACCTTTATTTATCCTAATGCAGATTGGAGTTATTGTAATTCTCTGATTTTATTGGTGGCTGAACTGTATTGCCGTCCTTGATCCAATGGATTTCTCATTCCCAACAGCCAGCAATCCTTCTTTTATACTTCCCCTTCTCCACCAGCGATCATGTCTTTTCATTAATCGCTGTCCATAAGGGACATACCCTTTGGAAAATATGCTGCACTTAAAACATCACCTTAGCCTCTTAAATTTGTAATTGATTCCTTAAGGAATCGTTCCTCATGTAATATATTTATTATAGATTATAATAATATTAATAGTTTCTTATATATATATTATAATTGTTCTCTATTATTATTATATTATGTATTTTATAATTATTCTATCCTATATATATATATATATATATATATATATATATATATATATATTGTGATAATAACATATATATTAATAATTTGTTCTATATTATTATTATATCATATATATTATCATCATATATGTGTTTGCTAAATGATAAGGAAAGTATGACAATTAATCTCACAATATGAATACATGTATACATCATCGGTACAAAGCAAACACTTAAATATACGAAAATCATAATGTATAATGTAATGCAAATATAGGGGATATGACAGAGTCATATCAGTTCTCAGACATAATTGCAAAAACACACATGCTAAAAGTTGTAGACTACCCCCCTTAGAAGAAAAACTGCAGTTGAATAATCTCATGTCTCCAATTTTCCAGCTCTGTGGATTAGAAAAATGAATGTCCATGCACATTCTTGTAACTAAAATGCAAATGTTTTCATTTTGACAAAAAAGCAATATTTCAAATGCATTTACATTTGTATCTATCATAGTACCTTAGGATATCTGATAAGGGAAGTCGATCTCCTTTGAGATGAGCCATTTTTCCTCCTACAGAGCCTTCATAAAACTTCATAACTATGCAAATCTACGCACAATTTAAAAGGAGCAAGTATATGCAAACACTTTAAAAAATAAAATTAATAAATAACTACTCCAGCAAACTAAATCAAAAAAATATAGAAAAAAAGAGCAACAATGTGAATCTTCAATAAGCTCATGAAATCTGTTACCTTGCCATTTTTTACAGATATACCATATAGCTGACATACATGTGTGCTCTGACACTTGTAAAATGTGCTCTCAAATTTCTTCATCAAAGGCTGAATTTGTTCTTCACTTATGAAATTTAACATTTTAACAGCCACTTCACGATAATTACCACTGTAATCACCACAGTCATCTGTAAAATGATGAAGCGTCGCTATCCACACATCACCGAAAGGACCCCTTCCAATTCTATGTGTAAGTTTTAAGACTCCGGGATCAATCCAAGGACTAGATTGAATGGGTGGTGCTGAAACAGTCTTGAGGTTCTCTGCATCTTTATCAAGCAACTCATATTCAAAAGACTCTTTCATTGGAAATGAACTACTAGTACTGCCAGCCATATTATACCCCTTTATGAATTGGAACCTGTTTACAGAAGGAAAATGAGCATTGAAACCTTAAAAGCCATTCCAAATGGTGTTAATGTAAATACAGTCTTAAGTCATTTATGAAATAACTGTCATTATGAAGCAGAAATGAATATGCCAATGCATAAAGTAATAAAATGCAAATATACATAAAATGCTAAGGATTGACTAGCCCAAGATGTTAAGAGAAAAGGATTACATGAGTATATTGTTCGACTTCGAACCATATTGCAGTAAATTATGTGCATTAAGTGAATGACAAACTGGAAGCATCTCAGGTCAGATCATGCAAACCGTATCAGTCAATAAGATAAATCTCTATATTTCAAGAGAGACCAAACTGTCCAAAAAATGCAAAACCAATGTCACAATATATATCTGAATCTGCATCATATAATGATATAATAACAGGCAAAGCCAAAACAGACACAGTAGCCCACCACATGACTATGATCCTGAGAACTATTGCATGTTTCACAAACTTAAGGACATGACACTTCAACATGCAAGGAGTTCACTAGGTTCATCCAACGTCTTCCAAAAAATCAGCAGCAGTTGTTCATGGACACATTTTTGCACCCAAAAGACTTTATTGGCAACCACAAATGACTAAAAATTAAATTGGCAATATGTTTACCAATATGTTTACCAATGTGTCCATGAACAACTTCTGCATATTTGGTTGTGAAATTCAAGTATTTTATTGGTAAACATATTGGCAATGATATTATGATGTGTTGGCATGATTTATGGGTTGATGTATGCATTTGTTTAAGTCTGATTTGAAGTTCAGAAGTTAGGGTTTGAGCAGAAAACTAAAGTGCAGAAACTAGGGCAAAATTCAAATTAGTTAAAAAAGCCGAAAAATCCAAAATTGTCCGAGATATCCCCATTTGGGATATTATAGTGGTATCAGAGCCTTTATCTTCCCAGCCTACGGGTCTACATGCTATCATGGATGACACAAGGAAGATGTTCGAAGAAATTGACAAAAGCATAAGAAGCTTAAAATCATTCCTATCTCAATATATGAAAGATGAACATCAAGAAGCCACACAAATCATTGAAGAGTACAATGCTTTTAATTCCGAGTTAGCTACTCCTTTTGAACTTTACTTGAAGGTTCATGAAGCTGGAAATCCGGGAAAGAAAAATCTCTATGCCTACGTCCAAAAATTGATGAAAGAAAAAGAAAAATCGGAAGTCACCTTGGAGCCTACAAGTAATCAGGAGGAAGACAAAAATCAGTCAACCTGCACTGAAGTTTGGACTTCAAGCCCTAGAAAAGATGAAGACAAGAGTTCACTTCAACCCTATGGGGATAAAGACGAAGGAGAGCCACCTTTTGAGGTTACAAGTGAAGAGTACTTGGGACTTCATGATAGCTACATGGGTGAAGAAGATGCCGCCATGGAGGAAGAATTACTTGTCGATGATTTGCATCATGAGGACATGGGCAAAGAAGCAAGTGGCGAACACCTAAGACTTCATGATGACCACACAGTTGGAGGGTACACTACCACGGAGGTTGCCAAACCTATAAGGTTGGATTAGCTACAAGAAGGTATGAGTTCATTCGTTGTTCCTTTGATTGAGCCTAGCATTGCTCCATCACCTTTGCATCACAAGGGCAAGGAATCAAAGGGTAGTTTGGATGTCTTTGAGATAGATATCGTTCATACAATTGAGGATGGTTCAGAAAAATTGCTATGTAGTGAACAAAGAGCAAATTGGCAAGAGTTGAATGATCCCTTGGAGGACAAGGAGGTCATAGTTGTTTCACCTATTATGTAAGACCATGATGTAGAGGACTTTAACCACTACTTTGATGGAGATCCTTGGATCGAGCATGGTGATAACTTAGCACATGGGCATAATGGAGAAGATGTCAAGGAAGGAATTGGTTTGGAAAGGCATGATCATGATACGTTGCATGAAGACCTTGGGTTTTACAAGTCACATCACTTGAAAGGAGCATTGAAGACAAATGAAGGTAAGGTTGTGGCAGCTCTAACTCATTTTGATCATGTTCATAAGGTAATGGCAGGTTTGTGTTGGAGAGCTCTAGGGAGGCATGAGTACTTTGAAGAAGATCTATATGTTGACGGTTTTCAAGAGCTCCAAGAGGCCTTGGCTATGGTGAAGTCAAACTACTTGCATCTACTTGCAGACCGAGATAATCTCTTCAAGATTGGCGAGATATATGCTAATGCTTTGAGAAGGGAGGAAGACAAGGTGGATAGGCTCACCTTTGAGCTTAAGAGCACTCAAGAGGCCCTTCAAGAAGCGGAAGATCATGTGGAAAGGCTTCATTGGGAGTTGAGCATGGCACATTCCACATCACACTCAATAGAATTTCTGACTTCTATGGCAGCCACATCCGATGGAAGACAATGCAACATGAAGAAGGCGAAGAGTAGAGGCATGAAGGATGGACGTGAAGGATCCTATGATGAAGTCATGAAGATAGAAGATACATTTGATTTTCAGTTGGATGCAACTACTAGATCAGCGCTTGATATAGAGCATGTAGCAAGGAAGGAAGAAGTGCTTGAGCATCTTGAAGACACCACACAAAGACACGAGGTAAGGTCTGATTTTCTGATTTGCAACAGCAGTCCCTTACCTTTTCATGATCATGAGGTAGCAGCCCTAATACATGAGGATGGTATGTGGCCCAACCTATGATGGCACAACATACATAAATCCGAGTTTTCAATTATATAGACTGAGTTACAATAAGTAGATGTATTGACCTTGAACAAAGTTCTCCATTGGGATCCCTTAGCTAACACTAGATTCCCTCTAGCCAACCTGCAACCACTCTTGTCAAATGTGACATGCACTCTAACATAATTCATTAAAAAAATTGAAGCAAATTTCATGCTGAACTTGGAATGTGCAACACATCTATGAGAGATTTACTCTCCCATCACTGAACACAAGTTTTACCTTCCCTTTGCCAACAATCCAATGAGAACTATTGTCGCCAAGGAACACCTCACCACCATCATATGCTATGTATGAAAAGAACCACTCCCTGTGAGGAGTCATATGATACGAGGCACTTGAATCAATTAACCACGAGTCATCACTAGCAATGTTAGCTGAAATGAATAAAGCATCATTTTCATCATCAAAGGATTTATCATTAGAGGAATCTTCAGAAGACTTCTTGTTTCTACATTTATTTTGTATCTGACCCTGATTCCCATAGTTCTAACATTTAACTGTACTCTTGCCAAGAGTTGTAGACTATCTTTTTGACTTAGACCTCTCCTTATCCTCTTTTTTCTTACCACATTTTTCCTTAGGTCCACCCCATACATGAAATGCATCCTTGGAATCCTCGTCCATGTATTTTTGCCTCATCTCCTCATTAAGCAAAGTGACAACAAGGGCATCCATTTTAGGATCTGTAGTAGAACCACCCAATGCAACAATTAGATTCTCCCAAGATTTAGGTGAAGAGCGAAGTAACAAAACACATTTATCCTCCTCTTCTAGCTTAACATTTATCGAACCTAACTCACTCAAAATGAGATTAAAAGCATTTAAATGCTCGCCTACAGAATCCCCTTATTTTAAAAAATACAATTTTCTTTTTAAATAAAGTTTGTTCAGCAGACTATTTATTTGATCAATCTCTTGGATTCTCTTCCATAGATTGAACGTAGTAGCCTCCTCAGACATTCAAGAGAGCAGAATCTGCAAAGCAGAACTTTATGGTTCCTCATGCCTCTTTCTCCACCTTTCTCCAATTTTTATCTGAAACGTTCACAGGCTTAGACTTTGATGTCACAACTCTGCATTGATCTCTCTTCTCCAGCCATTAAACTTCTCAATCTCTAACCATGATATGTTTTCCATGGCTTCTCTAACCACACTCGGATCTGCAAAACCACTAAAACAATACTCCCACTGCAACCACAAAAACCCACGACACTGCAAAAAAGCATCCCCTTCTAAAATCAAGTCGTAGCTCTAATACTAAATGTTGAAAATGCATGGTAAATAGCACAATAAGAATATTAACAATGTAGCATTTTAAATCCAATAAAGCATGTGATTAAGACAATAAACTTTAATAATGAAACAATGGAGAAGTAAGCAGAAATCAGCAAACTCATAAATTATATACATAACACCAAACGTGCATGGAGAAACCCTTGTGGAATAAAACTCCACCACCAAAGAGACCCAAGCTTGTATTAATCCTCAAAGAAAGAAGTAAATCAATACAATCTACTTACCCCTCTAATTTGACAATAACCCGACAACATAAGTGTGCCTACAAAAGACCATATGAATCCACTATCCCATGTCTCTGATATATAGAAATATAGGAAACTAGAAACCATAAATGGTTTCTAAAAACTAAGACCCAAAACCATGAGCTATAGAAAAAATCCAACACACCTATAGTCATGGTCAAGCAACTCAATAGTAACTCTTCTTACACATCTTACAACCTTCTTGCATGTCATAGTTGTCATAGATTATGTCATAGCAGTCAAATTGACCAACTTTCAAATCCTAGGCGCTCCATGAGTGCATTCAATGAATTTGTCGTAGCACCTATCTTTGGGAGATTCCCAATAACTCTCAATTTTACCTTTTCAAGTAACCTCCCTGTTGATGTTTGTTTTTAGACAAGTCAACAATAGAGTAAAACACTAGAGTATCCCACTCTCTCTTGAATAAAGCTCTTCAAAGGCTGAACTATGTGATCCAATGAAGTAACTCCAAGGTTCCTTATTTTAATGCATGATGGATTAACTCAGTGATTACATGTGATCTTGCTGATAATCACAAAGGGACTTACGCAGATTCTTCTTCATACTTGTTTAGCTTATTCCTCCTTTCAGTGTGGATGATTTATATACAAGGTATCAATGATAAAGAAAATGAAAAAGGGTTAAGGGTTTAGGAAACTAATCTAAGGTCAATGTAGCAATGATGACGTATTGAATAGACAAACTCCTAATTTAACCTAACTTCACTTTGCCAAGGATGCCTACAACTACATGAAGTTGGTGCTATCTCCTAAGGTCACGCGAATGGTTTTCAAATCATGAAGGCTCATATGAACACCCATTAGACGACGCAGCTCAAACGAACATCCACAATCGAACTTATACAAATGAGGCTCAGACTAGCTTTACACAACACTTCATCAGTGATGAATGTCAAAAGCATGAGCTAGGAGTTGATCAAATCCCATCCACATAATGAACATTGAGATCAATCCTGAGGTATGATCAAGATCCCGAACAACTTCGCCAAGAAGATTCACAATATTCCATTTAATGTCTTCTTACACAATATTCCAAAGTATCCCAGAGAATAAATAATAAATAAATAAAGCCCCCTCCCTCACACGGGCATCCATCTTTGCCCATTCCATGATGTTTGGAGACTGACATTATTTATCATCTACATAATTAGTACAATTTGCACAACTTAGGATTTGCAAGGTGAATGGCACACCTAATCCTAACCATAATGACACTTAAATCTGCTTAAACACCTACAATAAGAGACCACACTTCTATTGCCAACACCAAGGATAAATTGTTTTGATTACAATGGCGAAGAGCTTACATCTATAGGAAATTGTTTTGAGACCTTTTGCTTGATATAAAACTTGTTTTTTGCTTTTATGGCTGACTAGTTAAACATGGCACCACCTTTAGAAATTAAAACAAAGCCATCTAAGTCAGAATGGCGCACCCTTTAGAAATTTTCAGCAACACTTAGGCTGAGCTTCATGATGTTTTTGCCGACTTTGATTTGGGCAGAGATATTCGATGATTGAACCATATGAAAAACATGCCTAGAGAAACATAATGATGGCAAATCCATAATGAGAGTCTGCCTCACTCACTCTAGCCATGTTTTTAAGTTGAGCGAAACTTTCGGTTGGTTATGCCAACGTTAAAACATGGAAAAACTTAATGGCTGAGCCATAATAAAATCAAACTAGGCAGAGTAGTACTTAGACTCTGCCACCTTTTTCTTATGTTGTTGGGCAAAACTTTTGATGGACACTTCCATCATGCCTAGTTGAGTCAAGTTTCAAAGTGGTTGAGCCTTATGAAAAGCACGCCCATGTTCACTTAAGCCAATTTTACTTATGTTAGGCAAAAATTCTGTCCACTTAAGCCAAAGTGGAATTTTGGCTCAGTCCCACTACCTTTGCTATTAGGCCTGAGCGAAACTTCAGTTCATTTGTGCCATTTTCGCTTATTTAGACTGTTTTCACTCACTCATGCCAATTTCATAATCCTAAGCAGAAATATCAAGCAGCCAAACCATTGCAAATGTGCACCGGCAGAAATTTCAAATGTTTAAGCCATCTTTTCTTTATAACAAGCGGAAAGTTTGCCACTTGAGCCAATCTTCAAGACCATGAGCAAAGTTCCCATGTGGTTGAACCATGTCGAGCATGCACCTTGGGTATCGATGCCAAGCAAATGATAGCAAATAGTGCACCTTACATAACTTAGTCATTTTCATACTCTTCTTTCTTTTCCAGCACAATCAACAATCTTCAAACATTGTCATTACTTTGTATTGAACAGCTGCAACCTCTATCATCCTGCAAAAGTTGTTAGTTGAAGAATAAAGACGATGAGATGACAACCTTCCAGAGTGACCAAGGAGACTGCAAATTGAATTTGAAATACACAATGCCAATCAATCTTGATGACAAACAAGAAAAAGCAAGTACAACATTGAGTTTCATAGGGGTGCAATAGTGCCATGATTATATGGCTTCAAGTTTAGCTGGGAAAGCTACTCATACAAATGTAGCCATTATAAAGTAAGCCATACCCTAATATGAATTGGTTGAAAGACATACATGGATTTTGGTGGATTGGGAACCTCTTAGAAATGGCTTCTAAGTTAAAAGGTATTATAAACTTGATGGTGCATTTCACATATTTAGTTGAGGGTGGGTCAAGTGTTAAAGAAAAGCACACTAATTTCTAGAAGTCGATCTAGAAAAAGCTCACTCATTGCTAGAGGTCAATTTAGAAATGATATGATTTTCTTGAAAGTCCATGAGACCAAAATAGCCTATGCGACAACAAAGTGAAGATTGTATTCTAATAAAAGTTTTTCAAGTGCACAAAAAGCCAATTTGTAATGTTCCCATTTGCAGGCATAATTAATAATTAATTAATTATTAAGTTGTCTTGAATTATTTTTATGGCAACTAATATTTAATTATTTATTTATTTATAAAGTGATTTTGGTCCAAAAAAGCAAAATAAAATAAAAGTCACTTTATGGAAAATAAAATATGATTTTTCTAGAAAGTTCCTAAGGTTGTTATAGAATGTAATTTCTAAAAAGATCTAAAAGGGTTATAAAAAGAGGCTGTAAGGAGAGATATTCATACACATACAGATCTCTTTTGGATTTTTCATCTTTGATATCCCAACTGAGAGTTTTTGAACATCTTGTTCAAAGTTGCAGCCTAGGAAGGAAAACCCTACAGTGGAGATTGGGTTCAGAGAAGAAAGGAATGTTTACCGTAATATGGTGTGTTTCACAGTAAACAGAAATAATGAAGTAGTAGTATAGTGCATCATACGAGCAGAATAGAATTACTCAGAATGGACCATTGTATTCATTCATTGATTCACAAAGCACATTACAATGTTCATGACAGCAACATACATATCTCATTATAACTCCAATATCTCCATATATCAACTACTATCCAATCACACATGTCCCGACTACAATGTACTGACGCTCTAAATACTCATAGCCAAGTTTGGTTGTGATGCCAACCGTTGGTACCAACTCCAAACTACCCGACCCGCCAGTTGGTACTGACTACTTACATCTTATTACATTATTTATTCCACTTAAACTAATTTGTTGTCTACATCTATCCCCCCCCCTCAAAATTGGTTGTCTTCTAGACGACATTTACATCAAAACAACAAAATTATGACAAAACTAAGATAACTCAAAAACATCCTACTGAGAGTGGGGAGGTTGGGAAGACGTCCCTGGGTGTACTGACGAGGTTGGGGTGGCTAATCGCTGCTGTGCTTGTAGCTTCCTTGCTTCCTCGGTCCTTTGTCGCAGCTGGTGTTGGGCCACTAGCTCTTGCTCTCTTGCTACCTTCACCATGTGACCTGCTTCCAATACCTGTGCTTTGGCCTTCACCACTTCTGCTTCTTTTGCCTCAAGCTGTGCTCCCATGACCTTCATTTTTTCCTCCAACTCTGCCAACTTGGCCTCTAGGCCCGATGCTCTGGCTTTCTCTTTCAATGGCCTTTGTTTGCTGTACTAACTGCTCCTGAGATCTTTGAATATGCTCAGCCAATTCTTTCTTTTTCCTGTAGGGCTGCCTCACTCTCCTCCTTTTTCTCCAACATCACATCCTTATTCTTCATCTCATAGAATACTTGTCTATATGCCTTTTCTATTGTAAACAGGGAGTCTATGACCTCTACATCTCTTCCTCCTACCACTGGCCATGACCCTCTCCATCGATCATGCATGTCTCAAGTGTCCACCTCTGGCCATCCTCTCGCTGTGAAATGCTGAGCAAACTCCTCCTCACAGCCCAACTGTACAAAGTTCCTGATTCTCCTTACCTCTTGGGCCACTACATGTGATCGTCCCAGTCTGAGCTGTTTGGAGATCTCGGCTATCTCCCCCATATAATCTGCCACGTTCTCTAAGTCCTCCATGTACCTCTGAATGGTACCGATTGGGTCTAAGGGGTCGGGTCTAGAAAGTGTGAGGGTCATCCCCTCTGGAAATCCCTCCTCCTCCTCTAGTGGAGTGACCACTGGAGTGGTCACTAGGGAACTCATGATGTCCATGGGAGATTCAGGTGAAGGTCCCCCTATCTCCTGTGTAGCCGGTACTGGCTGTGGTAAAATGCTCTGCTGAGTGACCTGGCCAGTAACACTATGTTGCTCTACACTCTCCGTCCCCCTCGGTGTGTTTCCCTCCTCCTAACCCTCTATCACCATGTGTAGTGGACTCAACAAGGGTACTTCAGGCATGTCTACTGTTAGGCCAATGTTACTCAACCATCTATATTGTCCTGGGGACCTCCTAATGATGCTGATGGCGGCTCTACTTGAGATGTGACCAACCCCCCTGTTGTGGAAGGCTCAACTGGCAAGGTCGGGCTAACTGTGCTGGTTGTCACCAATGGTGTAGTTGGTGATGGTGTGGCTCGTGCTGACAGTGTTATCCTAACTGGAAGTGTGGCTGTGCCCTATGTCTCCGTACTATGTGAGGGTGTCGGTAATGTAAATGATGCTGGTTTGAATTTTGGGAGTACCAAAATTCCCTCCACGGCCTTAGGCTGCCCCTCTTTTGCTGCTGTTTTTTCCACCTCCATGGGCTGTCCTGATTTTGCCACTGCTGCATTTTCCCTCTCCTCGGCATCCCTCATCGTGGCTTCTCTCACCACACTCCGTGTAAGTATTTCATCTATCAATGAGTCACTTTCTTCTACTGGTGATTGCTCCTTGTTTTCTTCTTCTTCCTCTTCTTCTTCCTCTTCCTCTTCCTCTTCCTCCTCTTCGCTTTCCCCCGATGCTTCCCTCTGCTTTCTCTTCTTCATCGGCCGACGTGATGGCTCTTCATCGTGGACAGTATCGAGGCCTTTCCAATAGAAGGTTGTAGGCCACCCCGGCTCTATCTGTGATGTCGGTTGCAGCCCACCCCATTTGTCGGCTGGAACCTGGTTATGGACAGCGTCGAGAAAGAGGACGATGGCGTGCTGTGTCATATAAAAGACCTTATGCCTCTGTGATAAAAATTCTCTAATCCTTTCCGTCAAATACCTTGCCCAATTGTAAACCTTACCAACACTCAATCCAACCATATAATCGACCATCCAAAGGGCGATGTCCGATGCCCTACTGGAACCCGTCAACCTGCATTTCATTAAATCCATTATACACTTCCATTCTTCATTTCCTAACAATTTTTTTCTCAAACCCCGATTACCTGAATTCCAAATGGTATCTTTTTCTTTATCTGCGAGGTCACTTCGACATACCCTCTGGCTTAGGGCCTCTTTGTGTTGCTGCGTCATTCGGCCTGGTTTCATCACGCTCATGTCAGTGGCTAGAACTCCCATCACTCTGGTGAAATCTTGTGGCCAGAATGATACTATGACTGTATGGCCCCGATAATCGAAGATGGACTTGTTGGAGTGCTAGCAAAAATTGTTGACCATGGCCTTCAAATACAGCTCAAATTCCCTGGCATTGAAGTAGGGCAACATTATTGTTTTGTCTACCTGAGCATGTTTTAATGCAATCTTCAGCACATTGTTTTCCAGTGCATTTTTCCACCATTGTTTACACTCATTTCCCGTCAAGCTTTCCTAGGTGATGGCCTTAATTCCTATATCTGCACTTGGTTTTTTCTTGTCTTCGGCAATCTTTGGCCTGTAGGATGCAATCTTCTTTCCCTTGTCCATTTTTCACATGTCTCGACAATCTTCACAATAATATTGTAGTGTACGGCAGCCTCCTTGACGGCTTTATGAAATCCTTGAACTCCTGTGTACGGCTTCGGCTCCTTCCTTGTACGGCCGATGCACGGTCTTTACTTATGCCAGCACAATGACTTGTTTGTGAGTGAGCAAAGCCTAAGCAAGGAGTGAATGGCCGTTTTGTTTTGATTTTATAATGCAAATGGGCGGTGTGGGTCGTACGGTACAACCTGAGTTGTACGTCGTATGACTCAGTTGTACGTCGTACGACTTTCCTTTTTTTTTTTCCTTTTTCTAATCTGATTTTTCTTTACCTTTACCGAGCTGCTACGTCATCCAACTCGATCGCCTCGGTCTCCTTGTTTTCCACGACTTCGATTTCTATCATGTGGCGAAATATACACTGTATATACCCTCGCTGTCAAAGACAATCATTGGAGCAACATTGATCAACTTCTTCAAGCTCCCATATCTGATCAATTACTGTGTTTCCATCTTGCATCATTCTCAGATTCCACCCCATAGGTTCCTGGGCCCAGTAGAATGTTCTTCCATCGTTGTTCATCTTAATGCTCTTAGTCTTGAACTTTGCTTTCCAAATCCGACTCCTCAGAATCTAGATATGTGGAGTTCCTTGGTTCTTCATTCTTAGTTGCAGGATTTCATCGTCATAAGGCAATCTTTCAATTATAAACAGACTCCCCGCTACATACCTTCTCACTGGAGTTTTTACTTTTCTTGGCAACAAAAATTCAAATTTATCCGTTACCTTGTTGCACTCTCTTATCCACTGGATCCATGCCTGCTCCTCTTCATTTTGAGTGTCTTCCTGTGAGCCATTTTCAATGATGTCACTGTCAATCATTCCTTCTCGTATGCCGGTTTGCATTATTCTTGGTCCAAAGAACCCGGTTACAGGTTCAAATGGAGCACTCGCGAAGCATATTCCATTAGCCCCCTTTGTTGTGTCTTCCATTACTGCGTATCCCAACATGTTTATTTCCACTGTTTCTTCCCTTTTCTGCTTGTACTTTTTCAACTTTGACCCATTCACTGTGTTGTTGATTGGGGTTCCATCAAGGTTGTTGAGTCTTATAGCCCCATTGTCCAATACCTCCCGTACCCTGAACGGTCCCAACCAACAAACTTTGAACTTACCGGGTTTGATCTCGTTACGACCGTTATATTTCAGAACCAACTGTCCCGATCGGAAGTTCATCCGTTGGATGTGTCTATCATGCCAAACCTTTCTTCGCTTCTGCATCACCTCTGTGGACCACTGGGCCATGATCCGCTTTTCATCAAGTTTGTTCAACTCAAGTAATCTCTCTTGTAAACTCTCTGTATCCCCCAGCCTATTTCCTACTGCTATTCTCAGGCTCGGGACAAAGTATTCTGTTGGCACCACAGCTTCTTGGCCATACATGAGTTGGAATGGTGTGTGCCCCATGGTTACCTTGTACGTCGTCCGATACGCCCATAAAACTGCTGGTAGTCTTTCCTCCCAATCTACCCCTTCTATCCCACAGGACTTGTGGATCACCGATATTAATACTTTGTTGATTCTGCCTGCCCATTCGCTCTCGGGTAGTACGGAATTGACAGTGTATGGAAGATTTTGAACTCCGTTGTCATCAAACGGATGACGTGGTTGACGAAGTGTCCCCCACGATCACTCGTCAGCTGTATGGGTATTTTGTACCTTGTCACTATCTATTCATATATGAATCGAGCAATGCTTAAGGCAGTGTTATCCTCCAACGCTCTTGCCTCTGCCCACTTCATTATATATTCGGTGGCCACTATTATGTACCGACACCGATGCAGGTGGCTAACCTTCAATGGCCCAACAAAATCTAAACCCCACCTTTCGAAGAGTTCTTGAGGCTGTGTTGGCCACAGGGGCATGTAGTCCCTCCTCAATGGTTTCCCTACTCTCTGACATGTGTCACACTCTAATACCCATTCTTTCACATCTGCATACAGTGATGGCCACCATAGTCCAGCTAGCAAAATTTTTCTGGCTGTGCAATCCGGACCCATGTGCCCTCCTGCCAGTCCTTCGTGTGCTTCTTCTAGTACACCCTTTATTTCTTCCATGACACATCTCCTCAGGATATGATCTGGTCCCATTTTGTAGAGTAACCCATTTATGAGTTGGAATGTCTTGCTTTTCAGCGCAATCTTTCTCCTCTCATTTGATGGCATTCCCTGAGGGAATGTTGACGTCGACAGGTACTCACCGATCTTCTCGTACCATGATGGTAATGCTACCATTTGGAACAGGTGGGCATCGGGGAAGTCTTCATTCACCCCTTCCGCCGGTTCCCCGGACCTGATCTATGACAATTGATCTGCTATTATATGACTTTTTCCGGGACGTACTATGATCATGAAGGTGAATCCCTGTAAGAGTAGCAGCCATCTACTGATTCTCCCCTGAATGATTGGTTTGTTCACCAAGTACATGAGTGCTTGATGGTCGACATAGAATGTAAATGGTGTTGCCAACAGGTAGTGCCGGAATTTTTGCACAGAATACACCATTCCGAGAGCCTCCCTCTCGGTCGTACTATAATTTCTTTCTGCTTTTGAGAGTAATCTGCTGGCAAAATACACCAGGTGGTCCAGACCATGGGGTCCCACCTGTGCTAGTGTGGCCTCGATTGCAAAGTTTGAGGCATCAACGTGTACATGGAAATCTTTATCCCAGC
Source organism: Cunninghamia lanceolata (assembly GCA_027924645.1). Taxonomy (NCBI): domain Eukaryota; kingdom Viridiplantae; phylum Streptophyta; class Pinopsida; order Cupressales; family Cupressaceae; genus Cunninghamia; species Cunninghamia lanceolata. The sequence continues at coordinate 4,468,576 of BSBN01000771.1, forward strand.
TCGAGTATGCCAGTATGGGTGCACTTATCAATCTCGTTTTCAACTCCTCGAAGGCCTTTTGTTGTTCATCACATCATACGAATTGCAATCCCTTGTCAACATATCCAGTGGGTAAGAGACCTGTGCAAAGTTCTTTATAAACCTCCGATAGTAACCGACGTGGCCCAGGAATGATTTGACTCTTGTGATGTCATCTGGGGCTTCCATCTCCACAATCACCCGTATCTTGTCCGGGTCTGCCTTCAGTCCTGTTTTGCATACGATATGACCCAACAACTTCCCTTGTGGCACCATGAATCGACACTTCTTCGGATTCAGTGCCAACCATGCGGATTTACAACGCTCCATACATTCAGCAAGAGCCTTCAAATGTGTTTGCTGATCACTGTAGACTGACCAATCATCCAAGAATGCCTTGATATTCCCAACTGACATTGTTGTACCCAATCAAAAAATTTTGCTTCATTAAGGCATTTTGAGCAAGTCTACAAAATTTTTCGTCAAAAAAGTCAAAAAATCAAAATTTCTAAAAATAGACGTTGAATTAGGTTTTCTGGGTTTCTTGAGAAACGGATATTGGCAAAATTTTCTAAAAATAGAATCTCAGATTCAGGTGTCGTGCCTGATTCTCATTGGCTGATTTCGCTTCACGATCAACGTGGTCCAGACGGAATCTACAAAAGGTCAAGTTTTCTCTACTGGGTCAATTCTGCTTTTTCATAAGGCAAGGCTCAAGCTCCGAAGCTAACAATAGAGGAAGTTCATCTGCCAGAGCTCATTTTCGAGTTTTCAATGCTGTTCCAACGATGCAGAACTGACGAACAGTCATCGACTTGACGAAGAACGCAAAACGGAGTAGGAGGGATCCGGAATGAGGATGAAAGGTTGGAAATCATCAAAATTGGTTAAAGCATGGATTTCCAGGCACCCCAAGAGGCTTGGGGCACCCAGTTTTTTCAGTGTTAGATTTTTTCCACGTTTTTCGAGAAAATGCGAAAAATGTCCCCGTCGGTCATTTCCTGTGAGGATAAAAGCAGTCATTTTAGTCAATAGGCTTTGAAAAACTAGAATCCACGTCAGATGTACCCAGGCTATCCAGTTCATCCCTCATCCAACATCAGTTGACTGACGAATCGTTGAAATCAGTGACAAGAAGCCGCTGTCGACACGTGAAACGGGGCAAACTGTAAACGAAGGTTGAAAATCTTGAATTTGGCTAAGGCACAAATTCCTAGGTGCCCTTGGAGGCTGGGGGCGCCCAACTTTTCATGCCTTAGAATTTTTTACGCATTTTTCGAGAAACATCAAAAGTCTTCGACGACCTATTTCCGGGTGGTCAAACTCAGTCAAACACTGGTAAAAGCTAGAATTTCATAACAAGCGTGTTCATGCTACTCAAATCACCTCCCGTCCTGCCTCAGGAGTCTTCCGGACGACCAGAAAAGAAGATCAAACAGGAGCTATCGGCACGAAAATTGAGGAATGGCAAGAAAATCTAAAAAACACAATTTTTCTAAGGCACAAATTCCTAGGCGCCCCAGGAGGCCTAGGGCGCCCACTTTTTCATGCCTTAGAATATTTTTCAATTTTTTTAAGCAAAACGAGAAATCCTCCTCCATCAGCGCGGTCAGATTCACCGTAAATTAGTTTGGCACTTTTTTCAAGGCAGACATAGGGTACAATAAGCTCAGTTTTCATCAAGCTTTTATGTTTGTCCAATCATCACTCGGTTTTGTTCTGACAGACGGAAATCGACAGCCAAACAAGGGTCATCAGTCACCGGAATGCGCACGAAAATCAAGAAATGGAAAAAGTTGAAATTTTCAGAATATTGGCTAAGGCACAAAAAACCAGGCGCCCCTGGAGGCTGGGGGCGCCCAAGATTTCATGCCTTGGAAAAATTTCATGTTTGATAGCGTTTTTGCGACAGGCGCTTCCCAAACTTTGTTCGGCGACAGTTTCCAGAAGTCAGATTCGCGGTCAGACGTCGTCAGATGTCAATCTGAGGCTGGGGATGAAATCACGGTTGATAAATCTTCAAAGTGCCATGATCAGTCAACGGTGTCAGTTTGACATCTTGTCGAAGTCAAGGACAGGCCATCCTAGTGTCAAAACGAGTGCAAAAGTGTCAAAAATGAAGGAAAAATTGGCTAACACTTTTGCAATCTCGCGTGTTTGATGACATCATCAAAGAAGATATTTTTATAATCTCACACATGAAGCCATAGGCAGCTATAAAATAGGGATTCTTCCTAATCGAAGACATCCACTTGAATTTGTGCTTTAAAAATTGTTTTTTTCATGGATAAGATCCAAGTTTTATTCTTTCACAAAGAAAGCTGCTTTTTTGCCCTAAATTTCTATAAAGACAAGCTTTGGCTTCTTTTATTCATTATCTTTTGTAGGTTGCATCCAAAGGAAGAAGACATTTTTCTTTCCATAAAGATTCGAAGACCCAAACGAAGTGCCTTTTCAGCATTCTTCCTAATTTCGAGATGAGGAAGCAAGGAGGCATGCTTTTTCAAGGTCCTTTTTTCTAAGGGATCGTTTTTCAGAAATAGGACCGAAGCTTTTTCAATTTTCATCGAGATGGGTCCATCCAGAATTCATCCTCTTGAACATTGGGAATTTCGCTTTTTTCCGAGAATCTGTTTTTTTGCTACTTTTTCAAAATCCGACGATCTGGGTTGTTTCAAAACAGAATTGCCTACAAAACCCATGTGCCAACTTTTTTGCTCGCAATCTATTTTTTTAGAAGAAATCAGCAAGTAATTTTCAGCCCTTTGTCCAAAAATTTTTCCCACATAGGCGTGTTCATAGTCATTCTTCGAATCTTTCAGTATACAGTACTCTCCAACAGAGAAAAGGCCTAAAACGGCGTTGGTTCACGATTACTCGAGAACTTTCGAGACAGACTTGCATAAAGTTCTTCTAGTGTTCAATTTACATCCTTTGGAAGATGCAGGAAACAGGGCTATCAGGAATCTGAATCACTCCGGATTACTTGCAGCTGCTTCATTCCCCATTTCAGTGCAAAGTATCGAATTTGTAATTGCTTGCATGAAGCATTACAATTCAGTCACAAGAGAGATCCAATCAGCAGATGGACGTATGCTCTGCAGTCTCAGGCCAGATAACATCGAGAAGTGTTTTTCAATACCAATCTGGAAGGAGAACGTGGTTGTTTCAATTGAAGAGTGTAAGAGGGTGTGGCACAATGATAAAGAAAAATATCGGGAAAAAATTGCTCAGAGATGGTTGAAGGAAAAGTAGAACGTTATGCCAAAGAACGTTGGGCGTGGAGAATTCAAGGAAGAACAAGCAATAATGATTACTCTGCTGAGCCGGATTACAGGTCAAGCAAATGCTAACAAATTTCAGCCTTGGATGTTTTACATCATGTCCCAGATTGTTGACGAAACCGAATTCTATGATTGGTCGGCACTCATCAGTGATTGTCTCCACCAGCAAATACTTGATTTTCAAAGGGCTCATGAATTCCACATGATATCATACCTTGTATATTTGATGGCTTTTCAGGGTCAACTCAAAGGTTTGAATATTGTTGGGACTCTGGACATTCAGCATGTATATCACCATTTCCCGCAATTAGAATTTTCTCAGGCTGAGCGACATTACAGGCGGGTAAATGATGCATTCCTCATGCATGCAGTGCGAGATCTGGATAATGAGTTGCATATACAGTTTTCAGCTGATGCCCGAATGGCAATCGCGGAATGGGTTGATTGGTTTATCCAGTTTCCCACTTTCTCCTACATCAGAGTATATGGCTTCTCAGGAGAGCCAGCCATGCTGCCGAGGTATCCTACAAATGAGGTAGCATTCATGGAATTTCTGAGGCAAGCCTATGGAGTTCATTCATTTCTGCGTAGCAGACGCAAGGCAGCTTTCAATTTTCCAATTGGGATGGGTATTTACAGATGTAGATCTGGAGCAGATGCCAAGGTAATTGGTAATGAATCTTCCAAGTATGGTCTTAAGTTTTTCGATAGGAGGTCTTCATATGATCCGCGTGGTGTTTCTACATCACACCTTGGCCAAAATTGTGTGCATGCACCTACAGTAGAAGATTTATGGGCTAATTGTGCAGATGAGTTTGAAGTGCAGAAACGTAGTTACAGCAGGTTTACTCTTCGGCAGTTGGCTGAAATCCTGTCAGAAGATGTAGAGGGCTTGTCAGATGATGGTGAAGTTTTACTTCCCACATATTTCAGAAATCAGGTTGAGTAGCAACCGTTGCCACCAGTTAATTGGTCAACCAAAGAGAACACCTTGATTGAGAAAAGAACGAGCCGAGTTAACAGTTTGATATTCTTGAAGAATAAGCGGAAGGAAGTCATTCCGGTAGCAGAGCCGCTAGTTGTTCAACCATCAGAACCTTCCACTTCCAAACCGAAACCAAGAGTTAAGGCTATGAGCGTCCTTCCAGAAGGAACAAAGATGGCCAAGTTGAAGAGGAAAAAGGTTGAGTCTCCAGTTCATTTTCAGCAGGAACAACCAGCAGTTGCATCAGAAGTTCCCATTGAACCAACGCCGCATGTAGAAACATTGCCTTCAATTCATGTTTCTTTGCCTTCTCCACCAATTTCTTCTCCCATTCACATTAATTCAGAGCCAGATTCGCCGGTTCATAACTCTGATACACATATTGGTTCATCAGGAGTTGAGTTTCCAAGAAAGGATGGCTCATCCTTGCTTGAAAACATTCTAGGAAGGAAGAGGAGAAAACCTTCATATCAATTGGATTTGACAGAGCTTAAAAGCATCTACCTAGACACACCAAACAGGAAGCTGAAGAAGCAGGTTCACATTGAAAAGAATGTGGATGGAGAAATGATCCTTGAAACTGTAACACCACCGAAGGATAAAAATGTTGATGATATCGATGTTGATGACTTCAAAGTTGCCAAAGCTAACCTTGGTAGGAGTACCCGGCATACAGATGTAAATCTCTTTGAGGTTGCAACGGATAATTTGAAGGAGAGGGTGTTGAAAGATGGAGAAGATAAAGCAACCCTCAAGGCTGAAGTTAGGCAGCTGCAACATTACATTTCCAACCTTTTTCATGGCACTTCACAGGCTGATTTACTGCTTCCTCTGAATCTAGAATCACCAGCCGATCAGCAGTTCAGTCAGTTGATCATCTACGGGAGGCACATGAAAGATTGGGTGGAAGAATTCGTGACTAAGGGAAGAGTTGTACTTTCACAGATCTATCAGTTAAAGTATAACGCCCATGATCTGCGTCAAGGCATTTAGGGGTTACAGCAGACCTTGGCTGAAAATAGACCGATGTTTGAGATCATTATCTTTGACTTGAAGATGGCACATAATTCTGTTGATTCAGCTGAAGATAAAAAGATTGTTTCTACTTGGAAAGTGCAATACCTTTTCACAGTAAAAACTTATGACAGTGTAATCTCAGAGTTAGCAGAATGGAAAGAAAAAATGGTAAATGTTCTCAAGTTTGTGAGATCCTTTGTTTCTCAGATCCCGTGTTCGTATGAAAAAGATGGTACCCTGTATGATCTCAAGGAAGTATAGATAGAGTTCCAAACTCTCATTCGCAGCAATTTTACTGGTGATATCAGTGCCGGTAAGATGGATCGTTTTGCCGCAATGACAGTGAAGTTTGATAAAGTTGTGGGTGAAGTCCATGAATTCCTTCAAATGGTTGCAAATGGTGAAGAAATGTTGGAAAATTAGAATGTCATTCTAGAGAGTATCAATGTTCCTAGCAAAGATGCGGTCACGCGCTTTTTAGAAGATATTATCTCCCAGAATATCAATTGATGACATCACCAAAAAGTAAGAATGTTGATGAGTATGTGACTCAAAAGAAAGCAATTTTAACTCGAATACTTTTTGTTTTAAAGCATGTGCTTTCATCCAAAGCTCATCCATTCTTTATTCAGAAAGAAATCACTTTGTATTAGTTGGAATTGTATTTGCTTTAAAGCGTTTGTTAGTTGTATCTTTGTCTTAGATTAGAAATAAAGCTTGCGAGTTGGCAAGTTAGTTAGGGTTAATCAAGGAGATTTTAGGGTTCCCTACTCCTTTGATTTAGTATAAATAAGGGCAGCCTTGCCCATTGTAAGAGAGTTGCGTTTGTGATAGCAAATTTGTTGTGCCTATTCTAGCCTGCAAAAATTGTTATTCCAAGTGTTTGTTCACTTTGTGTAATCTGTTTCCAGTGTTTGATCGTATACTGTATGCCTTCCTTTTGCTACAGTATTGTTGTCCTGGAGTTGTATCAACTTTGTGATATTGGAATAGAAATCTCATGCCTGCCTTTGCTCTGATATTCTATCTCAGGTCATCAAGTTTTGTCGTCAGATGTGTGGCTTGTGTAACTTTTATTTCAGCTTTCATCATTAAAGTACAATGCGTCTTGTGATGTGAATCTGGGAGAAACTTATTCAAGTTTTTGTGTTAAAAACAAATCATTCCTCGTCCACTTTTGATCTCTATGCTCTTTGTTTACTCAGATAATCGAAAGCGTCATTAGTTTAGGCCTAGCTGTAGTTAGAAGTTTTAAAAAGGAAAAACCTCTACTGCAACGAAAAGAGTTTTATAACCTTGTGCTCGCAGCTGAGAATCAAAAAGAAGATAGGCGAATTTAATTTATTTATCTTTTCAGCTAACATCAGCAAAAAGGGAACTCCCCCTCACAATAGGAGAGCAGTTTATCTGTGCATAGCTGTCCGTTTCCAACTCGCATTCCATAGGTGCGAATTGAAACACCAACAAACATCTTATCAAAGATATGTAGAATGATCCTTTGGAAGGTTGCTGGCGCATTACAGAGACTGAATGGCATCCGATTATATGCATAGACACCATCTTCCACTGCAAATGTCATCTTAAGTTTATCGTCCTCAGCAATATTGATTTGGTTATACCTCGAGAATCCATCCATGAATGAATAAATTTCGTGACCAGCCACTTCTTCCAGAATTGAATCTGTGAACGGGATGGGGAATGGATCCTTGATAGTAACTGCATTCGGGCATCTATAGTCTACACATTCTAATCTGCCCACCTTTCTTGAGTGAAATGACGATGGGTGAGACCCATTCATTGGTCTCTACCTTGAATATAATTCTAGCCTCCAACATCTTTTCTATCTCCTCCTGGACTTTGGCCGCATAATTCCTATTCATTCTATATGGCCGTTTTCTTACAGGACGTGCCCCTGGTATTAATGGAATCCTATGAACACATAGTTCTAGAGGGATTCCCTTCAGGTCCTTGTATGTCCATGCAAACACATCCTTATATTCCATGAAGATCCTGAATGCTGCTGCTTTGAGGACGGGATTCCAATCATCCCCTACTAGTATTACTCGAGGGTTACCGTCTTCACCCAGATTTAGCTTCTTCATGGATGGTTCCTCATACTTGATCTCTCCCTCGGCTCCAAAGTTGTGAGCGGATGTACTGTCTATCTCCGCTATCCCCTCTATATATTCTCCAAAGGCTGTCGGGAAGGTGTGTTGGTCATCATTTCCATCCAATTTGTCTTCCTTCCGTTCTCTTCCATCTCCTTCCATGCCTGCATTCACCCGAGAGTTCTCGCCGTTCTCCTTTATCGAGATCATGTTACATTCTAGCTTGAAGAACTCACAGTCTTGCATCTGCCAATGGAAAAGCCCACTAAATGAATTAGTTTCATCCTCAGAACATTCTTGCAGTTTTAATACTCCTTCCTCATCAGGTTCCATTGGTCTTCTGCCAACTGACTCCCCTCCGTCTGTATCGGAGTCTGATGCCAACTCTTCACTTACAGTCTGTGTTCTTAGGTCTATGACCATCTTCTTACCTTTGTTTTCTATCGACAATGTGTTCTTTTTCCAATTGTGGTTGGCCTTGGCGGCTATCAGCCATCCTCGGCCGAGTAATGCATCGTACAACGCATTCTGTGCTATTATGACTACAAAGTTTAATAGAAAGGGTTGGGTGCCAATCTTCACTTTTTGAGCCATTAGCACTCCCAGCGCTTTAATTCCATGCTGGTCTGCTCCCACTAACTAGAAATTTTGGGGCCATAAAGTAGGTCTTCCCAGGCACTTCCATGTATCTTCTGTCAACACATTCATTCCGGATCCTCCGTCGATTATTGTGTTCGTCAAGTAGCATCCACCAATTGACATGTGTACGATGGCTGGGCTCTTCCCATTGTCAACTACCAACAGCCTCGGGTCGATCACTTGTCCTCCCTTCGGTGGTGGCTCCACTATGACATCCTCATCTTTTGTTTCCCCGCTTGGGTTTCCTTCCATCACCTTAGAAATTGCCATCCTCAGTTGTGGCAGACTTTGTAGGAGATCCGCCATCCTGATGGATACAGTGGTCTGCAACACCTGATTTACAATATTCTTGTCTAACTCTGGTCGTACGGTGGTTATTTTTCTGTTCTTCCCTTCTATTTCCATCGCCATCTCTACTTCTTTTCTAGCGTCCCAGAGTCTCTCCTTCTCGGTTCTAGGGTCTGGATAAGTGGCATTTTTCTATTGTGCTCGAGTGACAACAAGGATCTCTTCATCATTTTCCTTGACATTGATAAGGTTCACCCCTTTCTATTTTGGGCAATCTTTAAATTCATGATCTCCAGGCCCACACCAATTGCATAATGCTTGTGTTTTGTTCTGATTAATATTCGGGCATTCCCTTGCAAAGTGCCCCCATTCGTTGCCTTGTCAGCACTGTATCATAGGCCGCCCCTTGCTGTCGTACTGTAATCTGTTTCTGGGGCTACTGTCGTTACTTCTTCTGTTGTTCCAATAACCTCTGGGGGATGCATTGGGATTCTGGAGTTTTGAAGGTGTAATCGATGGAGTTGACGACTCTCCTTGTGTGAAGAGCACCTGAGTACTTCTTGCTTTTAGATTAAATGGGCATTCCTTGATTGAATGTCCCATCACTTGGCAGATATCACAGAATAGCTTCTTTGGACAATTTGCTTTTATGTGTCCTTCCCCATTACAGTTTGTACACCATAGTTCTCTGCCTTCTTTTGTTACTTCTTTATCAGCCTTCAATTCTTTCATTATGCGAATCATGTCCTTCCTTAGTGCCTGGATGGTCTTTGACTAACCGTTGCTACTATCGTCATCCATACTCTCGTCATCGTCGGTCCTTCTCTTACTCCAGGAAGATGTCTTATTCTCGCTTTCTATATCCATCACCCGATTGTACGCTTCGGCGTACAATGACGGTGGTACGACTTTCATTTTTTTCCTTAATGACGGAAGTAGTCCTTTGATGAACCATCTCTTCTTTAGTCCGTCGGCTGGCTAGGTTTCCAATTTCCCGAGCAATTCCTTGAACCTCCTGTTATATGCTCTCACGTTCTCATTCTTTCCTTGTTTGGTGTTGTAGATTTCCGCTACAATCTCGTTATCATCTCTTAGAAGCTTGAATTCATTCTGAAAGGCTTTCTTCAATTCATCCCATGAGGCCTTCTATGCCACCTCTAGATCTGTGTACCAATCAATAGCTATACCTCTTAGTGTTGCTGGAAACGCTTTTACCCAGTAGTCTTCATCTTCTTGTCCATTTGCCACCCATATGGTTTCACAAGTCTTACAATGCCGGATAGGATCCTCCGACCCGTTCCCCATAAACTTTGGCAACTTTTGCCTTTCACTTGCCGGTGGAGTCACCATCGTTCTCCCGGGGTGCCCTCTCTGTGTCTTTGACCCGATTGGACTGGTTCCACCGTGTCGTTCCGGTGTCTTCCTCACACTGTCACCCACGTACGGTTCCCACGTCCATTCTCGGCGTCCTCTACACTTTGAGTCACCTCTGGTTCTCTCTAGTACTCCCTCTGCACAAGGGTCTTGGGCTCAGGTCCCCTGATCCTCAACCTTTCGTCTGAAATGGACAATGCTACAATATGGCATATACTATCTTCAAGCTCTTCTGTCAATCTTTTTCCATTATCTTTTTCTCTATTTATTGGTGTTCTGAAGATTTGTTCATCAACTCCCTCGCTATAAAACTCGACAATATCTTGATTTATTTCTCCATGTTCGTTTCCTTTTTCAATAATCTGTTTCAACCTTTTTCTACGTTCTTCTTGTTCTCTTAATCTTAGTGATCTTCTCAATATTTCTTCAGGTTTTTCTTGCCCGACCGGTATTTCATTCTTATCCTTATTACGCTGTATAGGCATTAATTGTGCTTACACGTTGTCAGTTGTATGGTGTGCGACGACGATTGGCGTCGTGTTCTTCCTCCTCTTGTTTCATACGCTCCTCATACCTCCTGAGTACTTGTCGTCGCAATTCTCTATCTCTCTTCTCGGAGGTCTTGGAGCGTTATCAGATTCCTTGCCAGGAGTCGAGGGATGCGATTCAGGGGGTTGTCTACTTCACTATTGACACGCAGGTTTTCTTCAATGATTTCCTCCGGAACCTCCCTGCGGATGGATTCGTTCCTTATGTACTGCCCGACTGACAATAACCACAGGTTTACCAATTCCTGCGTTAAATCATCTTCTCGGCTCCTTGGTTCATTTTCTTCCCTATCACTTCTCTCACATTCTTCTTGAATTTCTCGTTCTATTATTTCTACTTGTCTTCTATTTTGTAATTCCTCATCGGTGTGGATCGATTGCCCCATTATGCTGCCATCTTCTTTGTGTTTTTCTCGATCCTAAGTACACCCGACAATTTGCTCGTTCCTGACGATACCACTTATCCGATGGTCTCCGACGACTCAACTTGTCATGGACTTGTCACCCTCGACCCGTTTTCAACAGGCAACGGCACCAAATGTTTACCGTAATATGGTGTGTTTCACAGAATATGAAGTAAATAAAAATAATGAAGTAGTAGTATAGTGCATCATACGAGCAAAATAGAATTACTCAGAATGGACCATTGTATTCATTCATTGATTCACAAAGCACATTATAATGTTCATGACAGCAACATACATATCTCATTATAACTACAATATCTCTATATATCAACTACTATCCAATCACACATGTCCCAACTACAATGTACTGATGCTCTAAATACTCATCGCCAAGGTTGGTTGTGATGCCAACCGTTGGTACCGACTCCAAACTACCTGACCCGTCGGTTGGTACCGACAACTAATTACATCTTATTACATTATTTATTCACTTAAACTAATTTGCTGTCTACAAGGAAGTCTCAGTAGCCAATGTTTGAGGTGAATTCACACAGGATTCACATTGGGGCTTAATGCATTGTTCCAAGTTTTCATTTGTGTGCAATTTCAGATTTCAAATCACAGGTTTCACAGCTGGCCGTACTTTTCTAAAGACTAAGTCAAGGAGTCACAGAGACTGATTTTAAGCTTGCTAGACCGAGCCATATGATATTGAAAGAGGCGTAGGAGTTTATTAAACTTGATGTTGGTGTTGAAAGTGGTTTGTGGGGCCCCAAACTGCTATCACCCTTCTATATCTGCCGCTAGCTTTTTGAAGGTTCTGAAATCATTTTAGAAGTCTTTGTGGGGCCCTCTACACTTGTTGTCACCTTTGAAGAAGTTGATATAAAATTCCTAAGAAGGCAGCAATCACACAAAAAGGGTTGATTCAATTTATATTTAAGGCTTTAAACAACCTTATTCCTAGCCGCATATCTTTGTAGATATTGGAATAAGACTTAAAGGAAATCATGAGGATTTGTCATTAATCATTTTGGTGGGACATTTCAAAGCATTGAAGACTGAAATTGTCGGCCACCACATCAAGAGATGACTACTTAAAGGTGCATTGGGATTTTAATGTATTTGAAATCAATTTTTGGAGTGAGCTTCTACTCTTTTAGAAGTAATACAAGGATTGTTTTGTAATAACCACCCCTAAAAAAAATTTGAATTCTCAACTACAATATAAACGCTACAATGCAATATCCTCAACACCTTCTGATCACCCAGATCCCGAGATGGGCAAGGTGAGAGCATACAATGCGTTGGATCCCACACAACTCTATCAAATGCAGCAACTAGATAGTATGCAATGCAAATGCTCACTGTGACACACCAGGCTGCAAGCCATCCATCTCTACGCTTATTCAGCGAAGTGTGTCAATGCAATCACGGTATGATGCACACTAGGTGGCAATGCCGACCACATCTGCACTTCTTCAGTGGAGTGCTAATGCATTACAGAATGAAAACACACTAGGTGGCTGAGCTGTCCACTTCTACGCTTATTCAATGGAGTGTACTTAATCATATAATGCTATAAACTGACGGTAAACCATCCAACTATTACAATGAATGCAATTCATAAAGAGACCACTAGCAATACTACCATCCAGGGTATTACAAAGTATGTTATTGCAACTAAAGAATGATAAATACAATGAAGTAAGACTACAATAATAAACTTCATTTTCTGATTTCATTCTGAGCATACTGCTGCAACATATATCATGAAGTAATAACATTGTAAATCATGCAAATCAACAATAAAGTCATACCCACAAGAATATTGATTAAGTTGTTGAAGATAACAGTCATAAAATGCTGATAACACACTGAAGGACATTGATACCTTTGAATGAATTGATCTGATGTGAAATTGCAGCAGAAAAGAGGTCTGAAGTAAATCTTTGCAACCCTAACCAGCAAAGAAACTCACCCCAAAACTGATTTATTCTATCCCAATTAACTCAAATTGCATTCTCACACCAAGGCGCCACCCAATCAACAAAATAAGGCTGAAAATGACAGGCGATTTGGTCCCAAACTCCCACGCCTTGCTTCAATAGCCGGTATGGCTTGTTCTTGAGGGTACGGCCAGCTTGGTATGCGTATATTCACTTCAAAACACTTCAAACAACAACCCCAAAGAACTCATAAACTCCTGTGCCAAGGTTAGATGATCATTAAAGAGGGTTTCTCAACAAAAAATAAAGGTACGGCCTGAAGGAGAGCATTAAACAGTACAGCCCAACAAGATATTACTCAAATCCATCAAAGAAAATTCCCACATAAATTTCAGATAACTTCAAGAGAAACAATATTCCATAAATCTTCCATAAACCCTACAAAATTTTCAAACTTAAAAAAAACAACTCCATTTGCAGCTCAATATGATTCCTGCAGTGAAACCACCATGACCAACTAGGGGGGTTTTCATCCCCGAAACCAATAATCTCAAGAGGGTTTTCGTCCTCAAAACATTTCGAGAAAAACACAGGTTCTCTCCATTAGCAAAAGCAAATATCAAATCATGTGTAACCTCAACAATGAGCTCCAATCCTCCTTTTATAACTTTTTGGAGCAAATAAAATATTACTTTCCTTTTCCCTCCAAAACTTATTTCAAAATAATAAGTTGTTTTATGTGTGCAAGTCCCCCTTAGACTAGCGCCTTTGTATGCACAACTTAAAACCCTTTCAAATGAATAGTTACACATAAATTGTCTTTTTTGAATAATTGTCTTTTTGGACAACTTAAATTATAACTATTAAATAATTAAATCATCCAACCAAGTTGTGAAAAGCATCAAAATGAACTAAACATGAACTTTTGATTATACCCTTATGCTCCTTAGGACTAAGGACCATGCACTGAACCAACTTGGTGACATTCTAAAAATAGCCTATGGGACAACAAAGTGAAGATTGTGTTCTAATAAAAGTTTTAAGTGCACAAAGAGCCAATTTCTAATGTCCCCATTTGTAGGCATAATTAATAATTAATTAATTATTAAGTTGTCTTGAATTATTTTATGGCAACTAATATTTAATTATTTATTTATTTATAAAGTGATTTTGGTCCAAAAAAGCAAAATAAAATAAAATTCACTTTATGGAAAATAAAATATGATTTTTCTAGAAAGTTCCTAAGGTTGTTTCAAAATGTAATTTCTAGAAAGATCTAAAAGAGTTATAAAAAGAGGTTGTAAGGAGAGATATTCATACACATACAGATATCTTTTGGATTTTTCATCTTTGATATCCCAGTTGGGAGTTTTTGAACATCTTGTTCAAAGTTGCAGCCTAGGACGAAAACCCTACGGTGGAGATTGGGATTAGAGAAGAAAGGAAGTCTCAGTAGCCAATGTTTGAGGTGAATTCACACAGGATTCACATTTGGGCTTAATGCATTGTTCTAGGTTTTCATTTGTGTGAAGTTTCAGATTTCAAATCACAGGTTTCACAGCTGGCCATACTCTTCTAAAGACTAAGTCAAGGAGTCAAAAAGACTGATTTTAAGCTTGCTAGACCGAGCTGTATGATATTGAAAGAGGCATAGGAGTTTATTAAACTTGATGTTTGTGTTGAAAGTGGTTTGTGGGGCCCCTAACTGCTGACATCACCCTTCTATATCTGCCGCTAGCTTTCTAAAGGTTCTGAAATCATTTTAGAAGTCTTTGTGGGGCCCTCTACACTTGTCGTCATCTTTGAAGAAGTTGATATAAAATTCCTAAGAAGGCAGCGATCACACAAAAAGGGTTAATTCAATATATTGAAGGCTTTAAACAGCCTTATTCCTAGCCGTAATTCTTTGTAGATATTGGAATAAGACCTAAAGGAAATCATCAGGATTTGTCATTAATCATTTTGGTGGGACATTTCAAAGCATTGAAGACTAAAATTGTTGGCCGCCACATCAAGGGATGATTACTTAAAGGTGCGTTGGGATTTTGGAGTATTTGAAATCAATTTTTGGAGTAAGCTTCTACTCTTTTGGAAGTAATATAAGGATTGTTTTGTAACAACCACCCCTAAAAAGAATTTGAATTCTCAACTACAATATAAATGCTACAATGCAATATCGTCAACACCTTCTGATCACCTAGATCTGGTGATGGACAAAGTGAGAGCATACAGTGCGTTGGATCCCACACAACTCTATCAAATGCAACAACTAGAGAGTATGCAGTGCAAATGCTCACTATGACACACTAGGCTTCAAGCCATCCATCTTTGCGCTTATTCAGCGAAGTGTGTCAATGCAATCACAGTATGATGCACACTAGGAGGCAGTGCCGACCACATGTGCACTTCTTCAATGGAGTGTGTTAATGCATTACAGAATGAAAACACACTAGGCGGCTAAGTCGTCCACTTCTACGCTTATTCAGTGGAGTGTGCTTAATCATATAATGCTATAAACTGGCGGTAAATCATCCAGCTATTACAATGGATGCAATGCATAAAGAGACCACTGGCAGTACTACCATCCAAGATATTACAAAGTATGTTATTGCAACTAAAGAATGATAAATACAATGAAGTAAGACTGCAATGATAACTTTATTTTCTGATTTCAATCTGAGCATACCGCTGCAACATATATCATGAAGTAATAACACTGTAAATCATGCAAATCAACAATAAAATCATACCCACAAAAATATTGATTAAGTTGTTGAAGATAGCAGTCATAAAATGTTGATAACACACTGAAGGACATTGATACCTCTGAATGAATTGATCTGATGTGAAATTGAAGCAGAAAAGAGATCTGAAGTAAATCTTTGCAACCCTAACCAGCAAAGAAACTCACCCCAAAACTGATTTATTCAATCCCCAATTAACTCAAATTGCATTCTCACACCATGGCGCCACCCAATCAACAAAAGAAGTCTGAAAATGACAAGCGATTTGGTCCCAAACTCCCACACCTTGCTTCAATAGCTGGCATGGCCTGTTCTTGAGGATACGGCCAGCTTGGTATGCATATATTCACTTCAAACAGCAACCCCAAAGAACTCATAAACTCCTACGCCAAGGTTAGATGATCATCAATGAGGGTTTCTCAACCAAAAATAAAGGTACGGCCTGAAGGAGAGCATTAAACAGTACGGCCCAACAAGATATGACTCAAATCCATCAAAGAAAATTCACACATAAATTTTAGATAACTTCAAGAGAAACAATATTCCATAAATCTTCCATAAGCCCTACAAAACTTTCAAACTTCAAAGAAACAACTCCATTTGCAGCTCAATGTGATTCCTGTAGTGAAACCACCATAACCAGCTAGGGGGGTTTTCATCCCCGAAACCAGTAATCTCAAGAGGGTTTTCATCTCAAGAAGTGTGGAGAGCTCCCATGAGGCCGGAAAACATTCTGAAAGTAACATTGAATTCCTCTTGGACTCTTGAACTCACTGCCACTGCCAGAAACCCAATCTGACTAAACACACGTTTTCCACAAAGTGTAGAGTGCTCTCAAAAAGATAGAAACACACTCAGAAAGTGTCATTGGGCTTGCTAACATCTCCTGAACTCATTGTTAATAATAAAAGTAAAACCACTGCCTGATCACCTCTATGTTCTCCAAGAAAGCTGGAGTTCTCCCTTACACAACCAATTAGCCTATGGGAAAACTCGGAAAGTAGGCTGATTGTTCTCAAACTAATTATGTGCAAAATGGGGACATTACATGTTTTGCTACAGCAGTGTCTTTCAGCTGGTACAGTGATACTCAGCTATTTATATTCAGCTAGCACAATTGTATGTAAACTCAAGGTCAATATTTGATGGCATTTATTCCTATCGCTGGATAGAAACTCATCCATATCAGACTTTTTGTGATTACTAAATTCAAGTCAGTCATAAGCAATATATATTAGCACTTAGTGAGCTGGAGGATTTCATCATCAGCTACAGCTTTGGTTTACAGTATTGAAAATGTGCAAAATTCAATGTACTTGCAAGAACACATTATTCTGAAATAACAAATCAGATTTCCAACAACGCTTTATATCCAGATTGAAAGGTCAGATCTTGCTATTGATTCAGTTCTATATGCCTGAGTATGTGTGAGTTGAACATCTTATATGGTTTCTAATACTCTATTTGTGAATGATTTACTCAGTGCATGACAATTGTTTGTTCAAATGTCAATGACAATTAAAGATAGTTGCAGCTATTCTTCATTACAAAACTCAGAAATATCGAATCGATCAATGTTCCACCAACTGTTTGACGAAATGTTTGTAAGCTAAAAATCAGAAAAATTGCAAGTTTATTGAACAATCTTGGTAGGGACATTACACAATCAAGGGAAGCAAGATAAAATCTGCAAAAACATAATATGTAGGAAATTTGAACTAACATGAATTGCCTCCCAAAATAGTCTTGAAAAGGCGTTAGTGAAAAGAAATTGAAGACAATTTTCTCCCAAAAATTCGTACTCTCAAGATTTCATTTGATATAAAGAATTTATGGCAAAGCCCATAATTAAGCAAGTACCCTTACATTCTTAATTACAATTAAGCTCCTTGAATTGAAAGCTACATAACAAAGCACCTATTTCTGGAGGCCCTACTTCATTACATTTCACGGAAGAATTGCCAAATAAACTCACCAG
The DNA here is from genome assembly GCA_027924645.1 of Cunninghamia lanceolata. Classification (NCBI taxonomy): domain Eukaryota; kingdom Viridiplantae; phylum Streptophyta; class Pinopsida; order Cupressales; family Cupressaceae; genus Cunninghamia; species Cunninghamia lanceolata. The sequence goes on from BSBN01000771.1 coordinate 4,485,915, forward strand.
CTAAGAATTCAAAGAATCAAAACCATAGACTCAAGCAAAATTCAAATATTGCACTAAGCAATGATAATTTAAATAAACTGGAAAGTAGTCAAAATGGGATGAGCTCAATGGTAAAGGATCCTGAACTAGATTCTAAGTCTCCAAAATGTATAGGATAAAGTGGGGATAAAAAACCATAAATTTATGTTTTTGCAAAGCAAATATTGCACTATCTTCTTAGTGATGATTTTCTATGATATTAGGTTTTGCTAGAACCCCTACTGAACCCAAAGCGGTCCAAGTTGGGTTTTGATCCCAATCTAAATCCAACTTGGGTCTCGACATGGTCAGGCCCTAGGCCTAACCATTCAGCCCAAGTACATCTTACACGTACCCTGGCAAAATGGTCAGGCCCAAGGCCATTCCCTAGGAAAGCTCAAGGTGAACCTAGAGAGGGACCATGGGAACTTCAAACAAAAAAAGATCTATTTTAAAACAAAAACAAAAAATTTAAAACAGCCTACCATTTTTTTGAAGAATTTGGGGATTAGTTGTGTGTGGTTAAATTATTAAAAATGTCATACTCCGTGAAGGTCCTTGTGGCCTTGAAGGCCTTAATTGGGCACTTCCCCTAGATCTCATAAGGGGTTCTACCACCCACAAACCCCCACTTTGGTTTTAAGCAAAAAATAAAGATTATTTTGGGCAATGCAATGGAAAAGCAGCATTTTTTCCTAATTTTTTTCCTGATCAAATCTCAAGTAATTGAATTCCATTTATACTTTAATTTGCCAAGTCAATCCCAATTCTAAGTAATGCTACTATGATTTTAACTTTTTTTATTTATCTTTAACATCTTGGGTCATGACATCTCCTCCCCTTAAGAAATGTTGTCCTCAAAGTTAATTCAAAAGCAGACTTGGATATGAAAAAATTTGTATCCCTTTGGAGATGCAAACTCTCAAATTTATGTTTTGCAGGAATGATGAAACTTTAGGGTTTTGGATGTAGCCTGGCAGCCACCTAGCTTATAGTTGAGACTTATCGCACCCCTTGTTTGCTCTGAATGTTGTGCCTCTGCTTCACTAAGAGTGGACAAAGTTTTTGAGTGAGGTTGAGTTTGTTTTTTGCATTTTGAGATTACCTAGCATCTCTGTTGAAACTACCTATTCTCTACAGCCTATGTTTTGGTTGATCCACACTCATGGCTTATCATCTGTATAGAGATGTTGGAGTAGGCATTAGGATGAAACCAATTTTGAATTTGAATGCCTCTATCACTGCAGATTTCTTGAATCTTGGGCAAAGCAATGAATATCTTCAAATGGTCAAACACTAGGACGATATTCCCTCTGTAGACATTGTTGGGGAGGAATCAGCGAATTTGATCTACAAGTATTTTGAGCATGCTTTGGTAGGCAAGTTTATAGGTGTTTTGCCATTTTACAAATCGTTGCAAAACTAGGTGTATAGAGAATGGAAGCCAAAGATTCAAGGTGATATTTGTTAAAATTGGAGAGCTTGAATAGATTTTCTCTGCTATAAAAAATTATGGATCCAAAGACCCTTATATAGATATTATACATGGACAGGTGTGTCTCTTACATGAGACATGACTCTTTGTGATTAAATATAGTTTATATTTTAACACCCCCCTGTTACATCCCCTTCTTCTGAACAATGAAACGTTGGTTATGTTGTTAGTTGTGTATAACTGCTTCCATGTGAATATGAAATTTATTCGTTGGATAATGTGTATAATTATGTGAGGATGATTTTCTTTTATATGCGAATATTTTTCAATTATATGTGAGAATGGATGTATGGATATAATATATATTATTGTTCGTATCAAGGAAATGATTTAACCTCCATTAATTGTCGAAGTGGTTGCAGGATAAATCAATTGACAAGGAAAAAAGGGATATCAACAGGGAGGCGTGGTTACGAGAATCGAAAAACAACAATATTGTCTAAGTCTAAGTCTAGACAAATATATCATCGTAGCCTTGGCCAAGGCACATACATATACGTATATATTTCAAGTTGATAAGAATTATTTCCTTATGTATATTAAATAAAATATATTTTTAGCTCACCTCATGAGGAGCACTTAGTGGTGTGCGAGCTGGAGTCTTGTATGTAACTCCTCCACTCCGCCCGCACGCAAGAAGGGAACGTTCCTTCTTGCATGCGGACAAGGGGAAGGAAGGGGAAGGAAGGGGATGCCTTTATTTGTTGGCATTCATCTTTTTCATTCTCATTCTTTACTCAATCTTGAAAAACAGCATTCGCACCCTTTTCCAGAAAGCATTCGCAGGTTTAGTGAGCTATTCTAAGAACATTGATTGCATTCTTGGAGTGTCCTCGTCACTACAACTCAGAAATCCGAACCATATATTCCTTGTGCGTGAGCTTCATACCTTTCTTACTCTGTCGAATCAATATCATAGGAGCAATAGCAAGAACCAGTCTGGCAATCAAGATTTGTCTTTGCAATCGCATATTCCTCAGCTTCGACTTGCAAAAGCTTAATCAAGCAAGACAATGGTTCCTTTCAATATACTATAGTTCATTATGTGATGGATAGAAATGCATTATTTTGGATAGCCGTAGCTAATCCTGATTACAATTCATTCTATTACTCTGTATTTTCTATTCTGCGATTCATACACGAATCTCCTGAATCCGTATGTGTCTTTCAATTCCAAATCTTTTGAATCTGCAGAAGTATTTTGTCTTTTAACCTATATATATTTATATCTATATGTATATATATATATATGAATATATATATATATACTTACTTCCACTTATATATTCTCATTGAGAAATTTGACTTCGGTCACTGAGGTAAAGGATACCTCTCTGTCTAGATGTTCTTATGCCCTATCTCTTATGAATCTATAAGTTTGTCAAGTGGATTATACATGATTTTCAATCCTGTAACCAAAAAGAAACATATGAAATAATGTCAATGCCGAGCAAGGGTGAAAGCTGACGACACAGTAGTGTCAGATAATTATTAGAAATCCTTGGCCAAGGTTATGATGCAATATAGGCATCTGTCAGCTATCAAGTACCAGATATACCACTGGTCAGCGTGATCTTTCCAGTTAGGAGGTACCTTTAGGGAAAAGATCGATCAGGAGGTATAGGTTCTTGACAACAGGGTCAGAGGCATATTGTTGTTATTAGATTCCTCGCTAATCACCCTCATGAAGGGTCAGGTTTCTTCAGTTGAAGAAGCATGGGAGACTAGTTGGTCTTGGTTGGGTGGATAAAGTCCTTGTTGATATTCCTTTTTTCCAAAATTCTGAGGAGGATCTACAAACAAATCAGCAAGAAGCTATTCAAGTTGTACTTTTCTTAATCTCTCTTCCTATCTTAATATTTGAACTTCATTGAAGAAAGTTAGTTAATTTATTCTTGGTTATATGTATTCTGTTAGAAAAGATTATTTCAGCTAAAAATGAAAGTTAGTTGTAAATTTGAATTTTATTGCATTCGATACTATTTTCATAATAGTTAGTTATTCTTTCCGCTGAATTTTTGTTCGATGTAAGTTTATAATCTGTTAAATAAATGTGGGTGTTACATATGGTATCAGAGCTACCAGGGTCCACACTGAACCTTAGGGCTCATCATGCTTAGAACATTAAAAACAGTTATTGATGTTTTCTTCGGGATGGTATTGATAAGAAAAATACCCCGGAAAAAGATTCGTGACCCTGTATCTATTTGACTATGGAAGATCAGACTTCGTTATGATTATTCAAGTTGTTCTCCCCCAACAAATTCGGAAACGATAGCCGAAGCTCTGAAAAGACTTCGAAAGGAGAGAAGAGAATGGACAATCTCTGGAAAAGAGAAGGTGAAGTCCGCCATAATTGCAGACATAAACAAGACCAAATCTAAAGACCACACTAAACTAGAAACATCTGAAGGAGATTGAGTTTCGACTCCTGGATATAGACTTATCCCATTTTCAGAATTTAGTGATCAGGAGAAACCTATCACTAATAATGAAAAAGATTCAAAAAACTAATCACAGAAAGTGATTACTATTTTGTATTGAATTGCAATAAATCTATCACAGGAAGTGATAGAAATTTTGTAATTATTAATCTATCACAGGGAATGATAGTCTTATTTTTCAAATAAATTAAAAATTTTGTGAACTATTTGTATTTGATTTGAGTTTAAAAATAATTTTATCCAAAAAGGAAGATCCTTAATTCATTGTGAAAACTACTAAATGACAACAAACAATAACCAAAAACTAATTAAAACTCTTAATTTCTTCAGGAACTTCATTGGAATGAAAAATTCCGGAAATGAGTTCAGAGAAGATCAGGACAATAGTTGCATGGATAAACTTGATCAGATATTGAGTATGATGAAAGCAACTCAGGGTAGATTAGCCCACCTAGAGAAAAAGGTAGAAGGGCAATCTGAAGCTAGAGATGAGAGTTCAGAAAATCAAAGTGACCAGCATGAAGATAACTCAAAAACATTAAGTATAGGATACAAGAGAAGTAGATTGGCCGATGAGTTAGCCAAAGATATGAAAAAGATAAAACCTCCTAAGTTCGAAGGCTCTACTTCGGGAGATGCCACAAAGGCATGGCTAACGGAAATGAAAAAGTATTTTGAGCTTCAAGATTATTCTGATAACTCTAAAGCAACATGGGCAGCCTACCAGTTGGCAGGAGAAGCTGCCACATGGTGGGAAAACAAAAGGGCTGAAATGGGATTGGTAGTTGCTGATGTGTCATGGGATCAATTTGTGAAGATATTCCACCAAAGATGGCTTCCACAGTTATTTTATGATCAAAAACGGTTAGATTTTGAAAACCTCAGGCAGGGACCCCTAACTGTCAATGAGTACTGGGAGAAATATACCCGTTTACTCAAATATGTTCCATAGTACCAACAGGATGAAAACTTTCGAGTACAAAAGTTCATAATGGGGTTAAACAATCGTATTGGAGGACCAGTAGATGTTTTGGCGCCTCGGACTATGGATGAGGCTTACGAGAAAGTTGTTCGGCAAGAACAGAGATTGAAGAAAGATGATTCCTTCAGGGATAAGAAGCATAACAAAGATAAGTGGGAGTAGTCACAGCAAAATTTCAAAAAGAAGGGGTACAAGAATAATCAGTTTAAAAAGAATAATTACAACTCCTGGAAGTACTGAAAAGAAGGGACCGCCTGGAGGATGTTTCAATTGTGGAGGTGAGCACTACGCAAATCAGTGTCCCTCTAAGAACCAGCAAGGACAGTAGCAACGGAAGCCTCTACCACCTCAACAGACCATTTTTCAGCAAAAAGAATTCATGCAGCAGTTGACAATAGACAAGCAGAGTACCAGGTTGCTCCCATAGAAACTCCAAGTATGCTTTATGGAAACCCAGTAACTATTTTAATAGACACTGGAGCCACTGAATGTTTTATATCACCTAAGTTACTGGGAAGGTTCCCTAAAAGAACTGGGTATATGGCCAAAACATGGATAGTTGAATATGCTAATCAGACGAGAGCTCGGGTAGAGCAATGTCTATTTGAAGCCAAGATTGAATTTCCAAACTTCACTACAGAGCTCAACCTTTACGTAGCACCTTTGGGCTCCTATGATGTGATCATTGGAATGAATTGGTTAAAAGAACATAGGGCTAAGGTCGACTGTTATGCTACGATAGTAGAATGTATGGATGATTCAGGGAACCCGGTGAGGATTCAAGGGAAACAACGAGAAGTTAAGGTGCGACAAATTTCAGCTATGCAGCTGAAAAGAAATAGAAGGAAAGGATGTAAATTGTTTGTGGTCAAGATGGAAGCAGTCAAAGAAGGGACAGAGCATTCCCAGAATAGGAAAAGGAAAATGGGAGATAAAGATAAGGAAGAGACCTTCACTGAAAAATACCCTTATATTCAGGAATATCAAGATGTATTTCCCAAGGAACTACCTAGGTTACCACCTAGAAGTATATTTGATTTTTCCATTGATCTAGTACCAAGGGCCGAACCTGTTTCAAAAGTACCTTACCGTATGACCACCTTAGAGCTAGTGGAGCTAAAGGCACAATTACAGGAATTACTGGATAAGGGTTTGATACGATCAAGTGTTTCACCATGGGGTGCCCCAGTGATTTTTGTTAAAAAGAAGGATGGGACTCTTTGTTTATGTATAGATTACCGAATGCTAAATAAGCTCACCATCAAGAACAAATATGCTTTACGTCGAATAAATGATCTTTTTGATCAAATGAAAGGGGTTGCAATATTCTCAAAAATAGATTTGAGGTCAGGATATCATCAGCTCAGGTTAAAAGAGGAAGACATAAGACGGCATTCAGAACTAGATATGGATACTATGAATTCACAATTCTACCATTTGGACTCACCAATGCCCCCAGCCGCATTCATGAATTTAATGAACAGTGTTTTCAAAGATTGTCTGGATAAGTTTGTATTGGCATTCTTAGATGACATTCTTATCTACTCCAAAAATGAGGAAGAGCACCTTCAACACCTTCAAATAGTTCTTCAACGGTTAACAGATCATAAACTATATGGAAAATTGTCAAAATGTACCTTCTTCCATAAAGAGATACAATATTTGGGGCATATAAATCAGCTAAGGGAATTGCAGTGGATCCTACTAAGATAAAAGCTATAGTGGATTGGCCAGTACCGAAAAATGTTCTTGAGGTTAGAAGTTTCATGGGATTAGCTGGGTGTTACAGAAGGTTTGTCAGAGATTTTTCTAGAATTGTTCATCCCATTACCTCTCTTCAAAGAAAAGGAAAAAGATTCGAATGGACTGAAAAATGTCAAGTGGCGTTTAACCTATTAAAGGAAAAATTAACAACCGCCCCAATATTGATAGTACCAGATCCTAATGGTCATTTTGTAGTTATAACAGATGCGTCAGGAGATGGATTAGGCGGAGTGTTAATGCAAGAAGGAAAGGTAGTAGCTTATGAATCTCGGAAATTGAAACAATATGAGCAAAATTATGCACCCCACAATTTAGAGTTAGCAGCTATTGTTCATGCCCTGCAAATGTGGCGACATTATTTATTAGGAAAAACTTTTGAACTTAAGTCAGATCATCAAGGTTTGAAGTATATATTTACACAGCCCAATCTAAATGCTCGCCAGAGAAGATCTAAATGCTCGCCAGAGAAGATGGATGGAGTTAATCACAGATTATGATTTCGAGATCAGTTACATTAAGGGCAAGGAAAACAGAGTAGTTGATGCATTGAGTCGACGGAAGCATATAACGGCAATGGTGTCAATCAACACTGATTTTAGAACACAGGTGATTCAAAAATTAAATGAAGATGAATATTATTTGCAAGTTCGAGAAGCTCTTCAGTCAAATCCACAGGAGCCTAAATATGAAGGTTTGCACATTGAAGCAAATGGGCTTTTGAGATTTAAAGGTAGGATGTATATTCCAAAGTCTTCTGAGTTAAGGAAAACAATATGGAAAGAAGTACACACCCCACCATATTCAGGACACCCAGGAGTAACCAAGATGATGGCCAACGTCAAACCATTATATTTTTGGAGAGGAATGAAAAAGGACGCTGCAAGATTTGTGGCAGGATGTTTCGAATGTCAGAAGATCAAGGTAGAGCATCAGCATCCAGCAGGATTACTTCAGCCTCATAGCGTACCTGATTGGAAATGGCAAATTATAGTATGGATTTTGTACAAGGTTTACCTATGACTAGGAATAGGCATAATGCCATATTGGTGGTAGTGGACAAACTCACCAAAGTGGCACATTTCATACCAGGAAATTTGACAAAAGGGGCACCAGTGATCGCACGAAAATTTGTACAGGAAATTTTTTGTCTCCATGGAATACCAAAAAAGATCATATCAAATAGAGATGCCAGGATGACATCCAAATTTTGGCAAACCTTATTTTCAGCCTTGGGGACTTAGTTAAATATTAGTACAACTTATCATCCCGAGACACATGGTCAGACGGAAAAGGTAAATCAAATTTTAGAAGATCTACTTAGAATGTACTGTATGGATCAACAATACAAGTGGGAGGAATATTTACCCTTGGTAGAATTTGCTTATAACAACTCATATCAGTCAGCAATAAAAATGGCACCTTTTGAAGCACTGTATGGCAGGAAATGTAGAACCCCTATAAGTTGGAACAGGGGGGAAGACAGGATTATTCTAGGACCTGAAATGCTTCAAGAAATGGAAGAGCAGGTAAGAATAATCAGACAGAGATTGAAAGAGGCCAATGACCGGCAAAAGAGTTATGCTGATGCAAAACATATTTCCAGATAGTTTGTAGTAGGAGAAAAAGTTCTTTTGCGGGTAAAACCATAGAAAAGCTCTATAAAATTTGGGAAAGCCTCTAAGTTAGCCCCAAGATACGTGGGACCTTTTGAAGTTCTAGAAATTATCAATCCTGTGGCATACAGAATTGCTCTACCCCCGACTCTCGCCAGAATTCACAATGTATTTCATGTTTCCTATCTCAAGAAATATTATGCAGACTCTGAACATATGATTGATTGGAAATCATTGCAGGTACGAGACCCTGGAGTGATCACAATAGAGCCACTCCGAGTACTCGAGATATGTAAGCTGCACTTACGTAATCGTGAGGTGGTACAATGTAAGGTCCAGTGGGACCAGTATTCCGAAGAGAATGCCACCTGGGAAGATTATGATGAGATTCATCAAAAGTTTCCTTATTTATTCCCAAACAATTAAGACTTATGCGAGACTATGTTGTTAAATTTTCATATATATATATATATATATATATATATATATATATATATATATATATATATATTGATAAATAATCATCGAAGACGATGATTCTTAAGGGGAAGAATATGTTACATCCCCTTCTTCTGAACAATGAAACGTTGGTTATGTTGTTAGTTGTGTATAACATCTTTCATGTGAATATGAAATTTATTTGTTGGATAATGTGTATAATTATGTCAGGATGATTTTCTTTTATATGCGAATATTTTTCAATTATATGTGAGAATGGATGTATGGATATAATATATATTAATGTTCATATCAAGGAAATGATTTAACCTCCATTAATTGTTGAAGTGGTTGCAGGATAAATCAATTGACAAGGAAAAAAGGGATATCAACAGGGAGAGGCGTGGTTACGAGAATCGAAAAACAACAATATTGTCTAAGTCTAGACAACTATATCATCGTAGCCTTGGCCAAGGCACATACATATACGTATATATTTCAAGTTGGTAAGAATTATATCCTTATGTATATTAAATAAAATATATTTTTAGCTCACCTCATGAGGAGCGCTTAGTGGTGTGCGAGCTGGAGTCTTGTATGTAACTCCTCCACTCCACCCACACGCAAGAAGGAAACGTTCCTTCTTGCATGCGGACAGGGGGAAGGAGGGGGAAGGAGGGGGGTGCCTTTATTTGTTGGCGTTCATCCTTTTCATTCTCATTCTTTACTCAATCTTGAAAAACAGCATTCGCACCCTTTTCCAGAAAGTATTCGCAGGTTTAGTGAGCTATTCTAAGAACATTGATTGCATTCTTGAAGTGTCCTCGTCACTATAACTCAGAAATCCGAACCATATATTCCTTGTGCATGAGCTTCATACCTTTCTTACTCTGTCGAATCAATATCATAGGAGCGATAGCAAGAACCAATCCGGCAATCAGGATTTGTCTTTGCAATCGCATATTCCTCAGCTTCGACTTGCAAAAGCTTAATCAGGCAAGACAATGGTTCCTTTCAATATACTATAGTTCATTATGCGATGGATAGAAATGCATTATTTTGGATAGCCGTAGCTGATCCTGATTACAATTCATTTTGTTACTCTGTATTTTCTATTCTGCGATTCATGCACGAATCTCCTGAATCCGTATGTGTCTTTCAATTCCAAATCTTTTGAATCTGCAGAAGTATTGTCTTTAAACCTATATATATTTATATCCATATGTATATATATATAGATATTATATATATGAATATATATACTTCCACTTATATATTCTCATTGAGAAATTTGACTTCAGTCACTGAGGTAAAAGATACCTATGATTTTCATCCAATCCTGTAACCAAAAAGAAACATATGAAATAATGTCAATGCCGAGCAAGGGTGAAAGCTGACGACACAGTAGTATCAGATAATTATTAGAAATCCTTGGCCAATGTTACAATGCAATATAGGCATCTGTCAGCTATCAAGTACCAGATATACCACTGGTCAGAGTGATCTTTCCAGTTAGGAGGTACCTTTAGGGAAAAGATCGATCAGGAGGTATAGGTTCTTAACACCAAGCTCAGAGGCATATTGTTGTTATTAGATTCCTCGCTAATCACCCTCGTGAAGGGTCGGGTTTCTTCAGTTGAAGAAGCACGGGAGACCAGTTGATCTTGGTTGGGTGGATAAAGCCCTTGTTGATATTCCTTTTTCCAAAATTCAGAGGAGGATCTACAAACAAATCAACAGGAAGCTATTCAAGTTGTACTTTTCTTAATCTCTCTCCCTATCTTAATAATTGAACTTCATTGAAGAAAGTTAGTTAATTTATTCTTGGTTATATGTATTCTGTTAGAAAAGATTATTTCAGCTGAAAATGAAAGTTAGTTGTAAATTTGAATTTTATTGCATTCGATACTATTTTCATAATAGTTATTCTTTCCGCTGAAATTATGTTAGATGTAAGTTTATAATCTATTAAAGAAGAGTGGGTGTTACAACACCCCCCCCCCCAATAAACTTTATTTTATCACACAACTTAACTAGATGATGGGGGCCACCCACAACAAATAGGTTTATTAGCTTCCCATGTACAAATGAAGAACTTTTAACACCAATGCCTTCTTGAAAGTATACAAACTTTTCCTTGCTCAAAGCTTTAGTGAAGACATTTGCAAGTTGCTCATTGGTTGGTGTATAGACTAGTTCAATTTCCTTACTGAGAACATGCTCACGAATGAAGTGATGGTGTACTTCAATATGCTTTGTGCGAGCATGGAATATTGGATTCTTAGATATCTTTAACACACTTTGATTATCACAGTACATAATTGTTGGATCAGGTTGTGGGTATCAAAGATCCTTAAGAAGTCATCTAAGCCATATTGCTTCACAAGTTGTTGCAACAACTGCTTTGTACTCTGCTTTAGTGGATGACAAAGCAACATTAGGTTGCTTCTTACAACTCCATGAGATAATCGCAGATCCATGATTGAAGCAATAACCAAAGGTTGATTTTCTAGAACCTATGCAACCTGCCCAATCTAAATCTGAAAAACCAACAAGTTTGAAATCTTCATTTTTCAAATACTCCAATCCAAAATTTTGTGTTCCTTGAAGATATCTCAAAACTCACTTTGTAGCTAACCAATGACTATGTTTGGGTTGAGCCATGAATCGAGACAAGATTCCAACTACATAAGATATGTCTAGATGAGTAGTAGACAAGTAAATCAGATTTCCTATCAAACTTCTATATAATGTTTCATTAATTGATTTACCATTTAGCTCTTCAATCAATTTGGTTCCTGTCTCCATTGGTGTTGATGAAGCATTACAGTCTTGCATTTTGAACCGTGTGAGAATTTCTTTGGTATATTTCATTTGAGAGAAAAATATTTTTCTAGGTGTTTGCCATACTTCAATTTCAAGAAAGTAATGAAGTAATCCAAGATCCAACATCTCAAAATTGATCTTCATATCTTCTTTCACATCTTGTATAAGTGATTGATTATTCCCAGTAATGAGCAAATCATCAACATACAACACAATGAACAATATCTTGTGATCAAAATTCATAATGTATAAATTTAGATCAGCATCAAATTTTTGAAATCCCCTTTGAAGAAAGTACTTATTGATTTTTGAATACCAAGCTCGTGGAGCTTGTTTCAAACCATATAGTGCCTTTTTTAAGCGACATACCATGTGTTCCTTTCCTTTTTCAACAAAACCAGGAGGTTGTGTGACATATACCTCCTCTGTCAAATCTCCATTTAGGAATGCACTTTTGACATCCATTTGATGGATTTCCCAACTGTGATGGGAAGCAAGTGTTATCAACATTCTAACTGTGATCATCTTTGCAACTGGAGCAAAGGTTTCCTCATAATCAACACCTTCAATTTGTTTATAGCCTTTAGCTACTAATCTTGCTTTGTGCTTGTCAATTGAACCATCGGATTTAAACTTGGTTTTGAATACCCATTTACAATCAATGGCTTTCTTTCCAATAGGTAAAGGAACCAACTCCCATTTTGGTTCCGATGAATTGAATCTATCTCTTGATTCATAGCATTTTGCCATTTTTCTTCCTTTATTGCTTCATCAAAAGTGCTTGGTTCATTAGCACTTAGAATAGTTGTCATTAATGCATAATTGACCTCAGTCCTGCAATTTGATGGGTGTTCTCCTTGCTCATTCTGATCTCCTTAGAGGAACATTAGATTGTGGAGTGGATAATGAGCTTGAATTTGGCTCATCAATTTCTTCTCTTTCTTCTATATATTCATTAGGACTTTATGATTCTAGTTCAACATTTCTGGGTGAATATGATGATTTGTCACTATCATCTTTCTCTTCTATCAAGTCAACACGGTGAACACTCGAAAGGTGACACTCTTCTTCAAACTTGACATCTCTAGAGATGTGAAGTTTGTTCGCTTTAGGATCATACAACCAATATGCTTTACTGGAGTCATCATATCCAACAAGGATGCATTTTTGACTCTTATCATCAGATTTTCTTCTCTTCTCTTTTGGAATATGTCTATAGGCAATGCTCCCAAAAATCCTCAAATGGTTGACTGTTTGTTTCCTTCCTGACCATGCTTCTTTTGGAGAGATGCCTTCTAAGCCATTAGTCAAACTCCAATTGATCAAATAGGCAGCTGTATGAACTGTTTCTCCCCATAATTTATCTTCAAGATTACAAGCCTTGAGCATGGATTTAGCTTTTTCTTGAAGTGTCCTATTCATTCTTTAAGCTACTCCATTTTTTTGTGGAGTATATGGAGCTAAGAATTGCCTCTTAATTCATTTTTGTTTGCAAAAATTAACAAATTCATCTGAGTTGTACTCCCCCCCATTATCTGATCTTAGCATTTTATTTTTTTCATCACTTTCATTCTCAACTTGGTGTACAAACTCTTTGAAAACATCAAATGCTTCAAACTTGTTCTTCAAAAAATAAACCCAGACCTTTCGAGTGAAGTCATCGATGAATGTCATGAAATATCGAGATTTCCCTACAGAAACTGTCTTCATAGGTCCACAAAGATCAAAATGAACTAACTCCAATTTCTTGGAGGCTCTCCAAGCTTTTCCAGAATCAAATTTTTCTCTATGTTGTTTCCCCATAACACAAGCTTCACAAAAACACTTCTCTGTAGTGATGGGTGGAAGTCCATATACTATATTTTGATTGTACATTTCCTTTAGTAATTCAAGGTTAATATGGCCAAGCCTTTCATGCCATAATTGATTTCTTGAAACAACATTTGAAACTAAGGTTAGAGGAGTTTGTCCTCAAATAAAATAGGCCTCCTTTCATATATCCATGACATACTAATTTTCCCTCACTATCAAACACCTCCCAAATTCCTTTTTTAAAAATAACTTTCATGTTTTTAGCAATGATTTGACTAACTGAGATAAGATTTTTCTTTAATCCTGGAACAAATAGGACATTATCAATATTTGTTTTACCTTGGGTTGGAACATGTAGAGGAGCTTTGCCAACTCCTTCAACATGTAATTGTGAATCATCTCCCAATGTAACCGTGTCTCTTGATTGCTTTACTACATTTCTCAAGTTGTCAACATTACCAGTCATGTGGTGAGTAGCACCTAAATCGATAATCCAAACATCATCATTTTGAATATATTTAGAGGCATCTGCTGAAAATAGTTTGAGACATTCGTCACTTTAATATCCGCATCAACCATCATACTTCCTTGTTTATTTTTATTCATATCTTTCTTCTTTTTAAAACACTGCTTTTCAAAATGACCAGGACAATAGCAATAATAGCAAACCCTTGCTTTCTTTTGTCCATCATTATCCATATTAGTATTTCTTTGCCATTGAGGCTTCTTGCCCTTGAACTTCGAGGCAAAAGCATTTGCTGATTCACCTTCATTATCTCTATTAAACATGTCCTCATGTTGCAATAATAGGCCCTCTGGATCATTGAATTTTAGGGTTGCCAATTTTCCACTTAATTTGAGTGTAGTCTTGAAATTCTCAAATGATTTTGGTAGACTATTAAGAGTTATGGAGACAATATATTTATTAGCTATAGTCTCACCTACATTAACAAGTTGATTTAAAATACCCTTGACTTTTGATAGATGGTCAGTTACCGATCCATCCATTCTTAGATTATATAACTAAGTTTGGAGCATGTGTTTTCTCACATCATTCTTGTGCTCAAAGATTGTAGTGATTGCATCCCAAGCTTCCTTTGGTGTGGTTGCATTTCGCACATTTTCTATTAATGTACCACCAATAGACAAGTTTATTAAGGCTAGTGCTTGGCATGATTTCTTATCAAATTCTTCTTGTAGACGAACATCTGTGGGATGTCTTGTTATAGTTCCATTGACAACGAAGGTGAGGTCCACCCAAAAAAAGAATTCATTTGATGATGCCACTCTCTATAATTCTAAGCACCAATCAACTTAAAAGAGATGGCACTCAATAAATTATTTGCCATTTGTAATGATCTCTACGATCAAAAACCTTTTGCAATGATCTTTGTGATCAAAAAACATTTGCAGTGATCTTTGCGATCAAAAAAATTTCTTCAATGATCTTTGCGATCAAAAAACTTCTTCAATAATTTTTGCCATAAAAAAAAAATTTACAATTTTTCCTTTAAGATTCAGCCATGATTTTTGCAATCAATGCTGCAATCTGGCTCTGATACCAATTGTTAAAATTGGAGAGCTTGAATAGATTTTCTCTACTATAAAAAATATGGATCCAAAGACCCTTAAATAGATATTATACATGGACAGGTGTGTCTCTTACATGAGACATGACTCTTTGTGATTAAATATAGTTTATATTTTAACAATATTGACATTTCATTGTGTGGGAAGGATTTTTTTCATTGCAACCATCTCAATCAAAGGGAAGAAAGACATGATTTTTTGAAACAATCCTTGGGTTTTGAGCTTCAACAATCTACACTGGATCACTAAATGCCTGACTTCAATCTAACAGAAGAAACACCCTCTCCAGTGTTGGTCTAGGTAAGACTCCCCTTCCTTCCTTTGCTTTTATGGAATGAGGAAGCACTAAAGGCAATAGAAAATGCTATTGGGGCATATAAGACATGGGCTCCATCTAAAAGAAAAGAATTTTTCAGTTGTCATACTTGTGTGGAAGTTGATTTTCTTAATGGGCTTCCCGAATCCATTAATCTGAAACTGAAAGATTTTGTCTACACTCAAAGGATTGACTATGAGTGTATACCTTTCAAATGCAATTTTTGTCATGCGAATGGGCATTTTCATAGAAACTTCCCTGAAAAGCCTAATCTAGTGAGGGTCCAAATGATGACTTTCAAAAGCCAGTAGGAAGAGTTATAGGCACAAAGAAAATTTGGATTCTTTTGTTGAAGACCCCTCTTCCTCCAACCCCTTTTCTATCTTGTCCCTAAATTTGGCTCCTATGGAAAATTTAGGTGCTTCTACAAACAAGGCATTTGAAGAGGTGACACTCCGGGAAGAGGCAACACTACTTGAAAAGGAGACATTACATATTGAAGACATTGTTGAAGTTGAATGTTTAGCACCTGTTCTAGATGATGGTAAAGTGGTGAGAGAGAATGCTACTTTAGCTTCCCCTATCAGTAGCCAAAAAATTAAAGGAAGTAAGAAGGATGCCAAAATTAGATCCAAAGAGACTTCTGAAAACATAGTTGCAGGCAAACAATCCATCTTGGATTAAAAAATCAATGTGAAGAAAATCTAGTAAATGATGAAGGCCGGAAATAAAGGCTCTTTTGGAGGGCAATTTTTTGCTGATCTAGTTCACTCTTTTGTACACCTATCTTTTTGTACTCCCCATACTCTCAAAGGTTGTATCTTATGTAATTTTGGTACTTTATAATTGATAAATCATTTATTTTTATAAAAAATCAGATTTGGATATAATTGTTGTATCACCTGTGTGTTCTCCCAAGTTGCTAAAGTTGGGTCGATTTGGTTCCATTGCACCTTAACTTGGTCAATGGTGCACTTCCAAAGCAAGATTGTTTAGCGATCTAGGATGCTCGCGGGTTCCATTTGGAAAGTTTTTCTGTTCATCTCCATAGAAGACGAATCAATCATATGGGTAGAATCTAGGATATCCCTATGTAACATAGAAATGTGAAAGACATCATGCATTCCACTTAGACTATGTGATAGTGCAAGGCTATAAGCTACTGGGCCAATCCCTTCTAACATCTCAAAGGGGCCTGTAAACTTAGGAGACAACTCGGATCCCTTAAAAGTTAAATAATCTCTTTGGTCCTTTGCAGGAGTTTATCTCAGAATCACTTTATCCTTTACAGAATAGGGTCTATAGGTCCTATGAAAATCCGCATAGCTTTTATGTCGGTCTTGCACTTTCGTCAACCTCTATTGAATATGCACAACTTGTTCTTCCATCTCTTGGATCATATCAAATCCTACTATAACACAGTCTTCAGGTCCAAACTAGTTCAACAGTGTTCTCCAAGCTGTTCCATACAATGCCTCCTACAATAGAGCAGATAGCTCACCTGTAGAATCAGAAAAACACTTTGTTTTAGAATGTGACGCTTACACTAACATCAGAGTAAAGTATGCAGATATCCTGACAGCGGCTTCTTGGCATGGTCTTTTTGTCGAGGGATCTTTGGAGAAGGTGGGAGAGCTCATAATATCTTTGCACAAAAGTAGAACAGAAAGGCAAAAGCAAATTTGACTGGGTTGGCTGTCTCATAGGCTATTTTTAGCCTCATGGACGTTAAAAGCTATTCTATTCAATATCATGCCCAACAAACTATGGTGATTGTGCAAGTCCATGAGTCAACTAGGGATGTCCTTTGAGAAGCCAGATGTCACCCAAGAAGCAGCCCAAACAATCTAGGCGGACCCCACTAAATCCCTCAAAGTGTTGTCAACGTGCAACTAGTAGCCTATGCAAGATTACACCACGTGCACCCAAAGGTCATGCAAGATTTAATTTATATCAATAGTTAGGTGATATCCTTTTGGATGGGTGCTTGACTAGATTTAATTGTTTGTTAGGTCCAAAAACCTATCAAAGTGGGCTTTTCCATTGGAGGAAGATTTTAAGTCCAAAATGCTTCCCAAATCCAATGTGACCTTAGAATTCAGCTGAATCCTTTTGAAGTCCGGAGCCAATTCCTTAGCCATTTGCTAAACCCATTGGTGTATAGTAGTAAGCCCCAAAAATAAGTTAACCGGATAGTGAAGTCTAGATTTTATTTGTTGTAGTTAAATGTTATATCAGATCTAGAATTGCATCGGAATTAATTTTGTTATCAAAATCTTCTTTTGGGTCCAATGCCATCTTTGGATCCGATCCCCCTTGGAATTTAGTTGAGTCAATTTGAAGACCAAGTACTTGCCTTGGAGTTGAACACATGAATTATCCAGAAGAGAGCAATGTGAGATCCTACTACACGTCCCTTGTGATAATGCGAGATGCTGCCATGTGTAGCCCTCTCACATCCCTTGAGCCATCAGAGCCCCGAAGAGTATTTTGTTCCCCACTTTAATGTGAGAAGTCTCCAGGTGTGATAAGCCACCATATATCGTACAGCTAAACACAATCATACGGAAACTGGGAAAAAAATCCGCAAACTGAGAAGCCCAAACCTGAACCAGCAACATAGATAATTTTAAATAAATTGGAAAGTAAGCAGAATGTGACGAGCTCAAGTGGTAAAACATCCCCAATGAGAGGCTTAGTCTGCAGATGACACAGAATAAAGTGGCAATACAAAACCCTCAATTCATTTTAAAGTAAAACAAATATTAAAGACATGATATTTCCACGGTCCATTAGAGTGTTCTAGAGAGCTTCTGGTAAAAAAAACTGTGAGTGAATTTTCACATAAATATTGCATTAAGTGGGAATTTTAAGTAAATGGAAAGTAATCAGCTCAAGGGGGAAAGCATCTCTAACTACAGATTAATTTTGCAGAGAATGCACAATAAAGTGTTAAAATAACATGAAAAACATTGCATCCCAACTTGTTAGGCGTAGCTTTGTCCGGACAGACTAGAGCCCGGGCAATAAGTTGCAGTAAATTCAAGAAATAAAACAGATATTATTAGACGATAAATACAATTAATCAATTCCATCACACTGTTCAATCCAAATAATATAAAAGCATTACATAATTTTAAGGAAAATTTACTAAACAAAAATTAAACTAAAATTTGGGGGAAAATATGGCGGAACAAAAATAGCTCATAATTGAAAAGATAAAATAAAATCAAAATTTGGGGAAAATATGGCCGAGCAAAAATAGCTCATAATTGAAAAGATAAAATAAAATCAATGCAAGTATTCTCCATTTTTTTTTCCCTTATAGACTATGATGTTTGCAGAAGTGTTTTTTAAGTCTCTATTGAATTCAATTATCAATTTATTCAATTAAAAATTAAATTAAATCAGAAAAACAGCTGAAAAGTTTGGAACTGCAAAGCAGTAAGTCCATAAAATAAAATAATTTAACTATAATTAAAAAAGTAGGCAACAAATAATCAATCCATGAAAATGTTACTCGCTAACGCCCAAACATAACCAAAAAGAAAAAAGAAAAAAGGAAAATTATTACCGTAGCACAATTTGTACCTGTTAAATCTGGTATTAAAGTCTCAGTTGAGACTGCTTAAGATATTTGAAGTGTTGACAAATTATAGGAGAAAATGAAGGCAGATCTGGTAGCTCAGGAACATTCTACTTGCGCGGGCGGTCACATGGAAAGCTCGGAGAACTTCATTCGAAAAGAAACCCTCCATTTCCATTAACCATGTCTGAGCTCCTGCTGCTCTATAATTGTCGGAAGAAAAAACCTTCCCTTATAAGCAGAAAAAGATTCTTGCGAGTACACGTACTAGTATATATTTTTGCTTCTTTATCTGCTTGCTTTAAATATGATTACATGAGCAATAGAATTGTATACGCAACACTTTCAATTACTACAGTGAATCTGCACCACACAACCTTCCACACTTAAAATATGAGTAGTCAGTCAACTGGACTTTAGTAGTCGTCTAAATGCCATACCTCGGGAAGAATGTTGAAATAAATTCAATAATTAACTAATAACAATAATAGGAAAATTCTACTTAAGTTTTGGTAAATAATTGCATTAAATAGTTTTTTTATAATATTTATGTGTTAGGGGATAAAGCACATTATTTGTGTAGGTTAATTAAAGCATATAAATAATTAATTAATTTAGGCATATGAGTTGGAAATAATTAAATATTTGGTTGTTTTGTAGAAATTAAATAAATCTAAATGTAATATTTAGTATAATTTGGGAGATGGGAATATGGTGTTGAAGATGTGGGGAATGAATTTGTCAATGTATTGAAAGGTAGGGCATTGTCTAATGGGGATCTAGAATCTACAAACTACAATGCTTTGCTTTGGTTTAGATTTGCACCTAAGTAAGTGAATTGGTGCATAGACATGAACCTATACTCCAGGAATGGATTGGTACAAATCTAACTAATGAAATATGTCTGTCTTGATCTATTGATATGTGAATCTGGTAAGGAACTGGTGGTGTTTACAAACAGTTCAATGGAATATGTTAAATCATAAGAGTCATGTTCTCCCCAGTCAAGCCCCTACGTGGACCAATTTAATTGTGGTGAACCAAGATCAAAGACAACAAGGAAGCATGCAGCCTAGGATGATTATACAAGTAGATAATGCAATTACAATGCTCTATGGAATTACTATGATGCTCTCAAATGAATGTTCTCATAGTAATCCTTGATTATCTAAATGAATTAAGGTTAGCATTTAAATGCACCGCCCTAGCAAGCAATTTGAAATAAGTTGTGTTTTAGTGAGCTCATAATGGCTAGTAAGGGAAGGAAACATGAGCCCAAATAAATAAATAAATAAATAAATAAATATATATATATATATATATATATATATATATATATATATATATATATATATATATATATATATCAATTTAAAATTTTGAGATTCATATCCACAATTGTAGAAATGACTAGATGTGGAGTGTGGAGATTGGATCTAGATTCTAGAGACGAGTGATGATGGGGGCAAGCAAGGATAAAGTTATTTGTCAACTTACATGCAAAATACATCAACTTGCACAATAGCCATTGCATAAAAGATAACCTAATCATTATGGACCCAAAACATAAGGGAAAAGAACATGAGTATGTTATTTTACCATTACCTTTTCCCCAACTTTGACTTGCACGTGCCAACTAATATGAAGATGCATGTCAAAGTAAAACAAATAGTCAATATGAAAATTAAATATGTTTTGAACACTTGTAAGATACTAATATGTGTAAAATATACTCATATGAATGTCAATCTTGTCTACTCTCCTTGCCATGAATGCTCCATTAAAAACTTGCAAAACAAAAAAAACTCTATAATGAGTAGCATTTAGGGCACATTTAGAATAGGTAATTTGATTATTTTATTTTCGCTTTCTATGTATATGTATATCAAAACCTCTAAACTAAAAATTTGATTACATAAAGTTAAGGAAAAAGTGTTAAGCTATTCAACTTAAGAAATTCCTAGCATTTCACTTTGATTTAATAGTTCATTTGCAAGAATTCATAATTACTAATCCATTGTAGAAAATTAAATTCATGAGGTAGCATTTAAAATGTCTTCTCTAAAAATTACCACTTCACTCATTAGTCATTTTGCCACATGGCAAACTTATATTCAATAATCATAATTGATTATAAAAACATATTCCATTTTCATTTTCATTGGATATGACAGAGAAATATTAAAACCATTTTAGTGATAGTTACCCAATTATTTGCATACAAGTGTATAACAAATCAATACAAATCATTTCAAAGTATTTTGATATACATAAATTATATATCATTCATTACCTATGTAAGCAATTTGGAATACATAGTTGTAAGAGGGAGAACAGGGCATCTAAGTGCTTTATCTCCAACCACAGATTTAGTGGTCCTCAACACTTCTCTCAAACTAGGAGTGGCCCTACCCTTCAACGAGGGTGATAGATACTGATTGATGAAGAATATTAGAACTATCACAGAACTATGTGAATTAAATACATCTTTTGTTGCATGCAGTCAATCGTATAGACTCTAGACACCTTCTCTATCTACTTCCCAACCTCTAACATACACTCTAACATTAAATTATCTATAACTTGACTCACTTATCTTTGTGTTTGACCCGATCTCTTATGATAGATTTATCCAGTGCTCAATGAATAATTGAGGTGTATATATAAAATTATATTTTGCACAAAGAATAATTATATTTATTATAGTACACTATAATCATTTCATTCAAGAACTCGTTTTAGACCCATTATTCAATTCTGGTTCCAGCGTCATTTTAAAGTGAACTTTTAATTTATTTACTTAATTCAAATAATTTACAAATATTTCGATAATTAATTTTAACAAATTTATATTGTCAAAATATCTTATCAAATATTTATAGACATACTATCAATGTATTATGAATTAAAACAACAGATTTAATTTACAAATAATATTATCAACCAAGACATTAAAATCATATTTAAAATATTCTGTTTTTTTTGTTCCAGCAATTCTATATTTTACCATTGAATGACTTCAATATTCTAAAATAAAAAGCATATACCAAAAATTAATATTATTACATTGCAGGTTTTTACTCAGAATATATTGCTGCGCAGCGGTAGAAGAGTTTTTAAATTTAAAATTTTAAATGTTTTGTTTGCTACAACATAATGTTATGTTGAATCCTCTTTCTTCAAGAAAACAAAGAGAAAAATTCCATCATAATTTTTTTGCCTAAAATTCTTCTCGACTTTTCCCTACGTCCCTCTTCTTACACCTCTCAAGAGAGTCTTTAAAAAACATTCAATGCAGGGATTAACTTCCTACGCCTTTTGTTTTTTCATGATTCTTACTCTATAAGATATAAATTCAAAGTATAGATTAAAAAGTGTGCTCATACAGCCACATATCATGAAAATCCCACGCCCCCTTCTATTCACAAGTTTCTTTTTAAATTAAAAAAAAATGATATCAGACTTAAATTAGGCGTTAAGCCTCTTAGTCTAAGGAAAGTAAATAATTTTTTTAGAATTTAAGTTTGTTTCTATCCAAACTTCTGAATTAATCTGCATTAATCTCATATTGTAAGCACAATTTTATCCTAAGTTTGAATGATTTGAAATTAAAATACATTCAAAATAGAGATATTGAGATATATACATTTATGAATTAAAAATACAATATTTACCTTAATAAATTGATGAATTAAAAATATAATACTTATCTCAACAAATTGCAATTGAGATGTTTAATTTATTCTTCTTGTTTTCATAGTCTCTTCCACAGAACTCCCAATGTAAAAATTATCCCTATTCATCTTGTTCTTTTTCTTTTTATATTTTTTTTCAGCTTTATCAACTTTTTTTTCTTTTTTTTTTCTTTTTATATATATTTTTAAAGACCAAAATAAAACATGTTTTTTTTAATAAATAAATCAAATCAAATAAAGCAAACCAAACTTAGCCAAAAAATAATAATTATTCTTATGGCCAAATCAATTATCCAATTCCCCAAAAGATCATCCATCTAATGAAATTAGGAATAAAATAGTAATTTAATTCTAAATATTTAAATAAAGCAATTCTCTATAAATAAATAGTGTTTTATTTTATATTCTTATGTTAAGAATATCTTTAATGAATAATTAATTAAATTAATTTCTAAACGTTTTCATAATTAAATAATTATGAAATTATTTAATTGTGATTTTTTAATTATCTTAATTAATTAATTAATTATTAATCACCCACAGTCCACATTTAAGAATGCACCTAACACCACTATAATGCTTATAGGCTCATCAAACTGACAAGAATATAAGCGAGTGTATGTGTGTGATGGCTCTCAATAGGTTCAACCATCCACATACTATCATGATCTGCCTCCCCCTCCCGTACGATGTCCTCCCTCTAGCAATTGCAAGGGTTAGAATATTCATCATGCACCCACCTCAAGCCAACAAGTGGTAGTTAGTCTAAGATATAGAATCTTAGATAAAATAATACTACAAATTTAAATTAAGTTTTTCCTTCCCAAAGTGAAATAAACAAATTAAAACCATACATGAATATCATCTAAATTCATGTTGTAGGTATAAATACAACTGTCATCCATAGAAATCTCAAAAGAACATAAAATCAAGCATGATTTTTAGTTTTTCTTATTAAATGTAAAATATGGGATGTGACATTCCATCTAAACATAAAGTGGTAAAATCTCTAACTAAGAAGATAGGTGGTACAAGTCCGAACAAGTAAAATATTTCAACATGGAATGACTGATAGAGCTCCCTTCAACATGAAAATGACCATGAGTGTGTCATCACAAAACATAACTCGCAAAAGAAACATTGGTGACATATAAGCCCCCTCCAGTTGGTTGCATATAAAGGATGAAAGGAATTGGAGGAAAGAGAAGATATAATCATGCTAAGAACATGTAAAAATGGCAAACGATATCAAAATGTGATGCACACGTAAGAGCATAGGCAAGATGTAATCATGAAAGTACATATAGCATGGGAAAGGCAAGATGCCTCCCAATGTTGTCCCTAATGAAGGCAAATAATGATAATCATAAACACTAGATAAAAGATTTGTAAGCATGAATAAGATGTAAAGGATGTGAGCATGATAAAGGTCATAGCAAGTACCCACTAAAGCATTACGAGGGAATAATTCAAAAGAAAATATGAATACTTTAAATTTAAAGAAGAGTAAGGACAACATTTCAGTGAGGACTAATAATGAGGCATGACACCCTACCCTTTCGCCCCTCGCCTCCAAGTTTT
This sequence comes from Cunninghamia lanceolata, assembly GCA_027924645.1. Classification (NCBI taxonomy): domain Eukaryota; kingdom Viridiplantae; phylum Streptophyta; class Pinopsida; order Cupressales; family Cupressaceae; genus Cunninghamia; species Cunninghamia lanceolata. The sequence goes on from BSBN01000771.1 coordinate 4,510,075, forward strand.
GTCTAGAGGAATCTTGACAATGCCTCGCATATAAATCCTACGATTGTTGAGGCAAGAGCGGTTCACCTAAAGGAGGATGGAATTTATGTTCATGGTGGACCATTATTCCTGGGGCATGAGATGAATAATTAGGTAGGATGAGATGGTGTAGTAGTTGGGATGGCGTTAGCTTCCTCTAATAGGTTGAAAATCTTGTAGTTGAAAAGGGATTCACTTATAATAATCCATGATTTAAAAAAAGGTTTTGCCTCGATTGAAAGTTAGGGAGATACTTGGATTAGGCTTGTTCCATAAGTAAGTACTTCAAGGAGGTCATCTACTCTCATTGTTGTAGATTTGTGAATTCAACAATAGATAATTTAACAAATTGTTGCATTTATTAGGATCGTATCACTGTTATGTATAATAGACCCTTCCTCATGGGGTGAAATAGGAAAACATTTAAATTTTGACCTCCCTAGAAATTCATTTTGGAAGGTTATTGTTTGGTCTATAAATCAAATGTCAGTGGGGTATTATTTAACTACATTTATGTAGACTGGTAGTGGTGTTATTTTATTTATTTGATGTTTGTGACTTTATGGCATAAAAATCTTGTTCATAGTCATGTGTGGAAGTTCCTGAGAATATTTAGGAATGTAATGGTTATTTTTTATTGCTCACTAGCTTTGATGTTTGTTTTCATTCTAGCACTTGGGAGTGGTTTAGGTGTTTTGGATTTATATTAGGTTCTCTCTTTATCACTATAGCTTATGGAAGAATTTTTGGTAGAGGAAGACATCCCCTACAAAAAGTTTGAGTGTTGAAACATCAACTAAACGAAATTTGTGCTTACAACAATCCGGTGGCACTAGGGTTCATAAAGGGCATCTAAGGAGAGTAGGGTTTTGGATTAGCAAGGCCTCTAAGTTTAAAGGCAATAATTCATGAATATTTTGTGTTGAATGGTTGTTGGAGCAAGACATCAACTTTGGATTTTGTGATTTTTCTTACTTGACCAATTTGAAGATGTGGTGTTTGCGATGGTTGTAGAAGGCTTATGAGCTGAATGAAATATTAATAAGAGGAAGAATAGGGAGGTTCCTTATGGGAATTTACATATCTATTAGTAGGGAAGGAGTCTCTCTCAACCAAGTCATGGTACAATGGGAATTACACCTCCTCAAAGGTTTTTGTAGCAATGTAAGGAAAGTTCTAGAAGGCCTTGTAATGACCCATCATAAGGGTCATCTAAAGGTTTCTAGTGACTTCACCATACCAATGTTTGGTTGCAATAGCATCCATCATGCACAACATAGAAGGGAGTTTCACCATGTTGTGTAATTTCCATCGCGAGATGTGTCAACTTAGGCATACCAAGAGGAGGCTAGTGAGTAGTTGAGTGAGGTTTGTATTGAAGAAATTGTTGGCCATCTTGAGAGGTGAGGGTAGCCCAAGCATCAACCACTAGGGTATTTATTGTAAACCCAAGAAATACAATGTTTTTTGTCACTTTGTAATTGTCTAGTTGAATCTTTCTGTAGTGAATATTACTTCTCCAATTTAGCTAGTTTTTTTGTTGTTATTCTTTTTGTAAGCTTTGTATGATCTTATATTGATCTTTATCATGAGGCCATGATGGTCATTTATGTAATAGATTTTATTGTTATATTATGTTTTTTTCTTAGGGTGAGGGCCCCAATATAATCTTCCAACTAATTAATCAAAAAAAGGTCATAACATGGAATCATAAGTATGATAAGCATTAAAAGGATCGTAAACATGTAATCATGAGATATAGGCATGGGGTAAAAGTTCAAAGTTGTATCACCTTTTTATAAAGGAAATGGGCTTGACACTAGTCTAAACTTTTTACTTGAATCACTTGAAAGTGACATATATGTTTTGAATTTTGAAACGTGGCTAATTTTAAAAAAAAATATCTTAAACTTATTGTGATGTAGTTTTTTATAGAATTGACACTATAGTTTAATTGCTAATAAAATGTTGAAAATGAGGTTAATAGGACCTCCATTTTTTATATTAAATTTCATTTATTTTTCCTTTTTTATATATATTGATAACTTGAAACTTTAGTGCATAGATTAGTTTTTTTTTCATTTCAATAAATATATTCTTTGATAAATCTTTAAAGTCTCATCTACTGAAAAAACAATTGTTTCAAAGGGTCTCCAAATTTTGTCTTAACTTTTTATCTGAGATAGAAAATGATTATCTCTCCTCTAGTGCATCATTTTTAAAAATAAACTTTTGTATTTTTCTTTAAAAAATTAACCTTATATTTGGGTGTTGATGACCTAATTTTTGAGAAAATATTAATAATGATAAAAATATTTGAAAATATATATTTTTGAAAACTATACTTTTAGACCTACAAAAGGGTTTTGTAGACTTTAAAAAAAATGTTATTTACACAAGTAGAAGTGGTAGGAAGATTAAGTTTTCAAATAATCTTTTTTTGTTGTAAATTAACACCAAAGCGATGCTATATATGTATCTAGCAAACACTTCCAACTAGAAAATGTGTGGCCTAGATCTATTTTAGTTGTATTGAATCCAACCAAAACACTTTTTCAATCCAAACTAACTTTTGGTTGGAAATACTTAAATTCTAGTTTGGTGAAAATCTAGCCCAAAAGGTGTAACAGATTTGAACTTTCACCACACGATAAGGATCATAAGCATAGCGTCACTAGGATATAAGTATGACAATAATCATAAAAAATTAAGACATGTGATCATAATATAAACATGTAAGCATAAATATGATGGTATAAGATATGTGTGTGATAACTATAGTGAAATTTCACTACATTTTAAGGTTTACCCTGTATATTTTGAATAAGGCTAATGGCAAAGCAAATACGTAAGTATCTAACAACGTGTTCTATCTCATCAACTAACAACTTAAAACAAAGTTCCCAAGTAGTAGGAACCCTTAATGAAGTTTTGATCAATAAAACAAGGTTTTTGATGAAAAGTCAAAGTAGTAATTCCTTAGAGTTGCATTATTATGGATTTCCACCCCAATATTATAATATGTCAACAACATCTATAACTTTTGGGAAAATGTTAGATTAGGTTAACGCCATTGGTCAATCGAACACCAAACAAGCCCCACAAAACACTTGAAGACATGACATGACTTTGAGAGAGATACATCAACATGGCTTCCCAACACATGATTATGACAAGTTAATGCTTGATCGGTGGCTAGCATGAGTCTCAAAAGGCCTTTACGAAGGTGTATGAGGAAATTTACTATAATCATTAATCCAAGTCAAAGGGGCCCACAAATCAAACATAAGAATAACATGGCCTTAGAAATATGAGAAAGCAAATTCCAACCATAGATTTGGCCCTCTACTAAGATCGGATGACCCACAAATCTTAAAGAGAATAGTAAGGGAAGATTCATCATGTGAAGCTTTTAGAATATGAAGTCCAATGTATGTAAATTTGAATCCATTATGCAATCCATTTCATTGCAACCCAAGATCCATGCACATGCACATACACATACACTTTAGTGTGAAGACCTCTCCCAAGCATAATCTATGGCACGCCAAATCATAACGAGGAAAATTATGAATGATTTCTATTTTCACTCACAATATCTCGAGTTCGCAATTTTTTTCATTTTATTGTTATGAATAAGAGCTCATGTTGCTCATAGATAGGTTTGAAGTTGATTTGTAGAAATTATGTTATTAGAACTTTATTCTCAAAACTATTTCTCAAATATTTTTTTATTATGTATTTCAAATAATAGCCTTAATTTACTCCCCAAAACTCTGTAAGTCTTTTATTGCTTGTAATTATACAATTCTTAAATTAAATTCAATATAGATTACATTGTAACTTATCTATGTTCTTCATATCTTATTGCTTATGAATGAAATAGCCATGTGATTATGTTATAAAGCTAGATTAGTTGTATTTTATACTATTTAAATTGTGCTTGATAACAATTCTATGAATTGACAAATTTTGTCCAAAGTTTTGTGAAAGATAAGTGAGAGAGTTCATCTATTCTAGGTGTATTGTCTTTTTCTCTTTTTAGTTTTAATTTCAATACTTTGTCTCCCTTTTCCTAATCACAATTAGAGTCCCAAAGCTAAAAATACTCCCATGTTGTTATGAATTGTGGGTTTAAAAGGAGCTAAGAAGCTATTCTTGATCATACAATTTCATTGGATAATAGTTTTAACGCACCTTGTGAGACCCTAGTCTTTAAGAATATTAAGATTTTGGTGAAGATGTTGATTTACCTGCTCTTAAGAGTACATGCATTCATTCACTTAGTGATTCTATTAAAGAAGAAATCTACAAGCCCATGATAAGGATCCAAACAATGACTATTGATTAAGCTAATCTAGAAGAATTCTTGTTCAATCCTCAACTCTATCTCCAAGGAGAAGACTTGGACCCAGTCTTGGATGAGGCCTATAAGCCCAAACCATGTAACTCAATCTCTTCCTTCTAGCCAAATAACTCCACCCAAGAGAATTATGACAACTCATAAAGCTCATCATTTTGTTACTTGGAATAATGGTAGTCCTCTAGCTATTCAACAATGGGACCTTACTCTAGGTTCTACTTTAAAATCACTACCTAGTTATTCTAGAGAGAATTTTATAATTCACTATTGATCACAGTCAAGATGTGGCTAATCTGTATAGTCTATGATATTATAAAAGCAAATTTTGCCTCTTTTAAAGGGAAATCTCTAGATTGGTATTGAAGTTTACCCTCAAGGTCAACCCAAGACTAGGATTAGTTGGGAAGTGATCTCTACAATAAGTTCAAGAAGGAACATAATCTCTCTTGTGGAAAAATTAACTACCATTAGAAGAGCACTAATGGAATCTATCACAGATTTTAATAGCAGATTCAAGAAAACATGGTCTAGAATACCACTAGAGGTTCATCCTCTTCTAGGTACGGTGTGTTTATATTATTTAAAATCTTTCAATCCTACGATCTCTATGATGATTCAATCTATGGGTGAAACTACACTACCCATTGCATATGATACCATTATTCTAGTATAAAATAACTCAATTCAAGTTGGAAAGTTAACTTCTAGACTATAATGCCTATGTTTCTAAAGATCTACATGTTGGGAAAAGATGTCTCAACCTTGCATTCCCAATCTTTGTATTTATTAATTGTTTGCATTTATTTATATTTATTTATTATTTTATCCTCACATAAGGAGTGGGACATCCCACTTTGAGGTGACACTCTTTGTCAAGTTGACCATCTTGGAATATGTGTAAGAAGTTGTAACAACATCTAAATGTCATTATGACATTGTAAGGTGGGACTTACTTATGGCAGATTGTTATGACACGTAAGAGCATGATATAGGGGAGTTATAATAGAATATTGACTAGCATTATAATAGTTTTATGACACATCATAGGGCATATCTGAATGCATAATGGAGCAAAATAGGGGTCCCAAGTTTGGGTGGTCAAATATGACAAGTTAGGACAAAATGACAATGTGTAAGGAATATGCCAAAAATAGCCTAGAAGACCATGACCAAAGGAAGCGTTGAAATTTGTGCCATGGGATTTGGTGCCACATCTCCTTTTGGGATTGTACATGGTTTTCCAAAACCATTTAATGGTTTCTAGTTTGTCATTTATCTATGTGTTAGTTCTTCAGGATGGAGTAGTGTATGGGTTGTATAGTTATTTGTAATTACTATTATGCTACTTGAATTACTCCAGATTTACATGTTGGTGATATTCCTATAGAGTCATAGGATGGATATTGTATTGTAACCATTGTTTCTAAATAATATAATTGATCCTTCTTTTGGAGTGTAGGTTTTCTCTCCTGAAGGGGTTTTCCCCACATAAACCTTGTGTTGGTATATTTTCTTGTATATTATTTTCTATAACTATAAAGATTAAATTTATTTGCACATACCTATCCTCAAAGATTATTGTAGGAAGCATTTTATGTACCATTTCTCCCTTAATTATATCCCACTCAAGCTTCTACTCCTTATCCCATATCAGTAATCAACCCAATACTTGAGCCTGCTCAGGCTATATCCCATACCTACAAAGAGTTGGATGAGGTTAAGAATATGCTAAGAGGTTTTTTAAATGAACTAGTAGATATTAAGAGACAACAAGCTTAAATTACTCCTAGACCTTATTATCAAAATAATCAGGGTTCCAACCTCACTATTAGTCTAATAAATTACTAGCTCTTCCTAATAATCCCTAAAATCATAGATCATTCCTTAGCCATTACAACAAGTCTGATCTATTTCAAACCCCAACAAAGCCTTAGTTCTAGTTTAAAATAATCTTATTGAAGAACAAAATTGTTGGTACGACCCTTGTGCCCAACCACATGAATCTAAGAGTTGTCCTAAAGGAAATCCACAATAGTCACTTATGGTGCAAAATTCTTTGAGTCTACAAGAACATATGGTTCCATCTAATCAAGTATCTATCATTCTTGATGAAGCTATTGCATGTTGGGAGGAAAATGATCTTTATGCACTAAATGACATAGCTTAGACTTCCACAAGGCCCTAATTTTAGTCTAGCTACATGACTAGATCAAAGAAGAGACCAATTAAAGAACAACTCAAGACTACCCAAGTAGTACCCTGTTAGGTCTCAAAAATGCAGGTTGCTAATCCTAAGAGGATGCCAGGGTCTATGTTTAGATTAGCAACATTTTTTGAACTAACTTAATGAAATCAACCTTTAGGGTTTGATGATTTCCTACACTTTAGGTCCTGCTACACCTAGGTGGGTGAACCTTGGGAATTATGGCAGACTAAATGTAAATGTATTGATTAACTGAATCTATCTACAATGGCATATGATGCAGGATAGATGAAAGTTTGCTAACTAATTCTTATATCTAACTAATGGTTGGTATAAATTGTATAAGTAATATCAAGGTAAAAAGGATTTAAATAATGAATGGAAATAAGACCAGTGCCTTGTTGGGTAACAGAGTCAAATGAAGGGCTAAGACCAGTGGCTTATAATGGGCAATAATTCTAACTGTTTGGCACAATTTTAGTTTATACTTGTATAAACGTGCAGGGAGATGACTGACAAACTCTTCTTATTGATCCAACCAATATAATCAAATATCTTATAATTCACCAGAAGGTATTTTAATCCTTTCTTGAAGGAACCAATTTAGTGGAATATGTAAGAATAATAGATGATATTAACTTGGAGACAGAATGTCAATCTTAATTATATGGCTCTTCTTTGTGATCCAAACTAACACTTCCAGGTTACTGTGACTGATCAGGAGGATTTTAATTCCTATTATGGAAACCAATTAATCAAACCACACAACTGCAACAAATGTGTATTGACAAATTAAATATATACTTGATATATTAATCTGAATAACAAGGAAATACAGAACTGGAGACAACCACACAATTGAGTAAGTTTAAGAAACAATTGATACCAAGATAGAACCACTAAATCAGAGAACTTCAATCTACTTCTTCAAATAAAATATGCAACATGGTCTTTCTGAAACATTGTAAATTATATGTATGTATATATCTTCTACTGCTGATGATTTTTCAGCACCAATTATTTGAACTTATATAGATAATTTTGTGAAGAGACATAACCCTTCAATAAGTCTTTTGGGAAATTAACAAGATTAACAACCATTACATAATCATGATTAGGCTCTATTCAGCCATAAGTAAATTTTAACCAGATGGTCCAAGTACTCTTGATCATGATGGGAATCAGTAAGCTCAATGGCACTTCTTGTAATCACATCAATTGTGACCATCTTTTCCAAATGTTTGCAAGCTTCTCTAGATGCAGAATTTTTGTCTTTGAGAGCTCCCATAGCCTCGTGTAATATAGCTTGACAATTAACGTTCCACTCTTCTTTGCTTTTTATTTCTCCATCACCTTTGAATAACGCGGGCACTCCTGTATTCGAAGCTTCAGCACCTTCCTTAGCATCAGTTTTGAGTTGATCATAGTATTTCTGATGTTGCTCAATCAATGCTTTAGTATTGGAGATACCTGCACTGTCAGAAGCATCTTTACTTTGTATCTCATTCAATTTCTCTTGCATTCTCTGTTCGAGCCTTTCATGTTCTCTAATTGCTTTATAATTCTGAGAGTAATTATCCCAAAATAGGTTTAACCAATGTATCATATTTGCATGTCTGCTCTGTAGCACTGTGACAAGTGTATCTATTTGAATTTGTGCTACCTGATCTAGGGATAATGCTTGAGTGCCTTGTGAGCTTTCACCCTGAGTTAATCTCTTTGTTGATTGCCCAAAAGTACTCTTAACTGCATCCTTCAAGTAGTCATTCTCTTTTGTTAGTCTCTCACAGCTCAATTTATATGCATCCCTTTCCTTGATCAACATTTGAGCTTGTGCTTTGTTTAGCTTCGCAACATTAATGCCAATGTCTGCCGTAATCAGAGGGTCAGTTTCCCCTACCTTTAAAGTCATGACATGGCCAAAAGTTTTTTCAGTATCTATGATGGATGTCTTCTTATGGGGAGGATATAGTGCCCATATCATCAATGAATTTTCATCATTATTATATTTTGTGCCCATATAAACTTCATTAACTCCCTCTGGAGTGAGTTTATATTTATCGTCTGTACTATTTAGAAAACTGTCAAAAACTAAAGCAGAATTCAAATCAAGACCATTAAAAATCATAACCCCTACATCTTTAAGCAATTGTCTACCCCTGCTAGGGGTCATATCATGTATCTCCTTATCTACTGTTACTTTTAGCATATCTAGCAATTGTCTTTCATTATCAGTAGAGACATCATCCACTGATTCTCTAATTTCTTTCCCTTTGTATTTATACAAAAATGACTTAAACTCTTTTGAATGAATAAATTTATCATCAGAAATGAAAGAATCATAAGCTATCTGACGTGGATCCTCATCAGCAGACCCCTCCTCATCATGTATCACAACAGGAGGCTGATATTGTTGCATTTTTCTCTTGGACATTTGTATTGTTCTGTCCTGTGACTCCTCTTGCCCTGCAGGTTCTTCATCTGAAGATACAACTTCAATCTCTGCCAGTTGTTTTCTTTTCTCACTCCCTGTTATATTTTTCTACCACTAATTCTACCTCAGCCTCTTCTAGGTTTCTAATAACATCATCATGTGGATAAGGGATGTGTATATATCCATTGAGGTTTTGTTTCCTTCGAGCAGAGTCAATAAAACCTTCAGGGTCAAACCCTTTCCTTACCTCAGCACTCCTCATGTTATAATGCATTAGTTTATCCATAATGAGATTGTAACCTTCTTTGGACACCACAGTAAAATCTCCAAAACATAAAGTGCTGGGCATAAAAGATTGCTTATCATGTGAGCTCAGATGCATTACATTCGAGCAATGCATCTACCGAATTATTTCTAAATAAGCAATTCTGTTAGGGACAGTTTTGGGCAAGATGAATGGAGTGTCTTCAAAACCATATACTCTAATCATAGTAGCATCTTCAAAACAATACCAGTCTCCCCAATTATGAGTGACAGTAGGGGGGCCACCAAATCTCTTGGCCTGAGGAACCTTTTTATCTCAGTTGAGATTGAGTATTCATAAGGGTGGCTGAAATATCTGTACAGTACTTTTACACAGTGTTTTTCAAATTGGGCATAACTAGAATGGGCATATCTGTTGTCCCATATTCTAGTCCACATTTGTATTGGTAACTTTTGCCCCCTCTGGTCTGCAGGAACAACTTTAAATTCACTTGGCCATAACCCTACTTCCTGGTCGAAATACAACACCATGTGCATAAGTAGTGAGTAATGCTCAAAAGAGCATGTTGGGGAACTATTTCTGATTGTAGTCAAGCCAGAATCTATTCTATTAACAACATAAGCAGCATAGTCAAACTACCTTGCATTATGACACTGGATATCAGTAGCTATAACCATCAAAGGGATCGTCATGAACTCAAGGACCTCTGATCCTAGGACTTGGCCCACAGAATAATAAGTGTGTTGTACATATGGTTCAAATATTGCTACATGAAAAGGAGGACCATCATTCTCAATTAGAGGCATCAATTCTCCTTCAACTCTGGGCCTATGAATGGGCAACCTCCATCCATTGTAGGTTGTGTCCATTCTCCAGTATTCCTTCTCCAGGTCCTCATAAATAATGGGGATAGTGCATAAATCATCTAAGTTGAACACTTCACAAATGGCATTTTTTGACAAATGTACAATTGGCTCCCCTTGTGGGTTGCATATAGCTTTCAAACTTGGATTATATTGTTTGGCAAGAAGTTGGAGGAGTTCAACATTCAGGAATACATCAGGGACAACTAATTTTCCCAAATTCAAGTGCCATGGGTTTGACACTGGAGCATTCCTGAATCTTCTATTATAGTGGAATCTGAAGAGTTCATATCCTTTGATCGGGGTCCAAATATTTCCTAAGCGTTTACATTTGTCTTCTAATTTTTCCATTTCTGCCCTAAGTTGAGCAGATCTCCTGGCCTTGGGAGTTGACCCCGGCAACTGATTAATTAAATCCTAATTTAGCTTTCTGTCTTTTATCTTTTCCTTAGGGGTTTTATCAGTTTTTTGTTTCTTAGATCTACTTGTTTCCCCTTGTGATTTTCTACTTTTTCCCTTTCCCAGAGTCTCCATTTTCAAAATTTTGACAGAAAATCCAAACACAGGCTATAACACAATGGTTTGTATGTATGTACCTGTCATTTGTGGCTGCAATTGAAATCCTCTATTTGCGCTTCAAAACTCTTCTATCTCTTTTCTCAAGCAACCCTATAATTACAATGATCTTAGAGGATTTCATCGCTATCTGCATTTAATCGTCTGAGCAATTTAATGTCATTCATCACTGTGAAATGTCACATCGCCATAACTCCTGTCATCGGCATGATTTTTAAAATGTCTGGGTGACCTTAATATTTCCTCATGGCATGAATAATCAATCGACGTAACCCCTCAATTGTCTTCCCGATACTATGTTGAATCATATCGAAGCGGGTGCAACCATCGACATGACTTCTTTCATCACCGTGTGATTTAAATTTCCTTCCGATATAGTGAGTGTTACCGATATAATTATTGGTGAGAGTCTCACTGATATGTGTGACAACAATTTGTTATCGGGGTGATCAATACCATCGGGATAACACATTTATGTTTCCCCGAGCTTCGTCGTCTTCCTGATAGTCTTCTATATTCTAGATCGGAAGGACTATCTTAATGTCTCACCAATATGGTTGTTGGTTAAATTTCTTATCAATGGGTGTGATCTTATTTCCATCGAAGTGAGATATACCATCAGAGTAATCCTTTTCAAATCATCCAATCACAATTATCTCCCCGATGGCCGCTTTATATTCTTTATTGGAGAGACCCTTTCAAAGTGTCACCGACACCTTTTATCGCTGTGACTTGTGAGTCAGCAAGACATAAGTACTTCATTCTGATATGTTGAGTTACGCCAATGGATATGTGTGTCGGTGTGACTCATACCGAAAGCACTTTTTATTGTTTCGCCCAGACACTGGAGCATCGGAGACTCATTAATTTTTCATCCTGATGTTTATTTCTTGGCGATGGCTATCATTTCCTTTGTCTCCATAGGATGTTCGGTGAGACTTTTGCCGAAATGCTTCATCGGTATGATATATACCGTCGGGGTAATTTTCAAAGCACCACCCGATGACTATTAGTCATACCAATCGGTGTGACTACTTGATTCTCTTACCGATAAAAGGCCATTGATATTAGTTTTTCCATCGGCAACTTCTACAAATCTCTCTCCGATCTTTATTCTCACGCTGATAGTCATTTTCATTGATTTCTTGTGTATCGGGATAAGCAACACAAAGTCTTGCCGATAGATTGAAATTTAGGTAATTTTGCATTGCTTAGCCATGGACATTTTGTAGGATATATCAATTTTTTACTATGGTTTTGGGATGTTTTATGATTTGCTCAGATATGGTGAAGTAGGAATACAGTAAAAATTTTAAATTTTTACTGTCCCAACATACCTAATGCTTAAAGTCCTTTAGTGGACCCTAAATAATAATAAAGATTCCTTACTGAGACTTAGTAGTCAAGAGTCTTTTATCCCTTAGTGGAAAAACCAAAAATTAGTGGACTACATATGCACCTTAGAGGTCATATTCATCTATACCCTTTAATGTAGGAGATCAGATAAAGAAGGAATCTAAAAATGTTTCTTATGGGAAGAATAGTCTATTCATGGATAGATGAAATTTCTAAAGAAAGTTCTAAAGCATCATGATGGATCCATGAAGCCAAAAGAGTGGGAGTTTGATCCTAAGAAGACTGTGCAAGATAAGCAACATGGTGTCTTTCAAGTGTCTAGCATATCTAACTTAGTAAAGTTAAATCCTCTCCTTTTTTTACGTATCATTAATAGTTGAAAAAAATTTGCTCCATAGTTATATGATAGGTTCTAGTGCTAGCAACACTATGATGCCTAAAAGGGTAGATGATGTGTCAGGGCTTATAGTCCAATAGACAAATGTGTCATTCAAGTCTATGAAACCCCTATCAAGATAGTAGTTGTAATACAAGATCTTCATCTCACTCTTTACTCTTTCCCTAATGTTATTATTCCCCAATACATTATTGTCATATATCTACCTCCCATGTTTGGACTATGTTTGTCAAGAGATTTCACTACCAAGATTGGTGGTTATTTATTTCTAGACTAGACTCATATGTTTTTGAGGACCAAATCAATTCCCTCAACTTGGGAATATCCCTTCACAATTAGTCTAGTCTTGTACTTCTCAATACTATGATAAGAACTAATCTTCCTTTTGAACACCCATTTACAACCAATGAGTTTCTAACCATTAAGAAAAGATATTAATTCCCATGTGTGATTCTTCTTCAATGCAACCATCTCCTCATCTATATCCACTCTCTAGGACTCAGAATCATCTATACTCAATGCCTCCTTCATATTTATAAGCTCATCTATTTGTAATTGAAGCAAAAATAAATCTCCAATTAGGAGGATTATACTTGTTTGGTTGTTGTCTATGTTGAGTATACCTCCTCAAGAGCTAAGGTGGATATTCTACCTATTCTAAACTATTACAACTATTTGAGCTCTCCTCCTCTTTAGGTCCTTCATGATCTTCTAGTTCAATTTTCTCAATTTTGGGGGTTAGTTGAACCACATCTTTCTTCCCATCTTCTTTTGGCTGCAACACTATAGGAGAAAGTGCTACACCCATAATCCTATATTGTGTATATGGTTATGAGTAGTTGGCTTGTGGCTACCTTAACTCTTATTTAAGTTATATAATTATTAATATAGTCTTATATAGGTAGTTAGGTCAGCCTAGGTGGCATCCATGGCATAAGTATGGTATATATAGGAGGTAGAGGTTAGTTATTATCATCATATTGAGTATTGTGTTCTTATTGAAGACTATTGGATGTATCCCCCTCGAAGTGGATTAGGAGGTTTCCACCTTGAAGTAGCATATTATTATCAAGTATTTGCAACATATCTACTATTATATTCTTCTATTGTGCAAGCTATTTCATTATAGAAAGATTAATCTCTAAAAATAACACTTTTATTGTATAAAACTCTTTTGTCCACAAGATCCCAAAGCTTGTACCTTTTCACACCAACATTATGGTTGATGAAGATACACTTAACTGCCTTGTTCTCCAATTTTGAATGCAATTTTGTTTACCATATATGCAATGTTCACATAAATCAAGATCAAGAGCACAATCATATAAACCCTTTACAAGATTTTTATTTTTTAGGGTCCTTAGACCCTTCTCACCTATGTGGCTCATTTTATATTGCCATAACATTGTCTTCTCTATAGATAACTTGGTCTATGAAGAAAGAACACCCTTAGGTACCCATAAAGAATGACCATTGGAAGTAGATGAGACATTCCTCTTTGCTACTAGTTCTAATGGTGAGAGTGTATAATCTACAAATCTCTTACTATAGGAATAGAGGAAACATTGCAATAAACTATGTATGCATCCAACTCAAATAGAGTGGCCACACAAACACCTTTAGTGAGAACCATAGATCCTCTCACCATCTTACACCCTTCACTAGAGAAAACAAATTGCACACCCACATCATTAAAATTGCTAGTTGAAAGTAGGTTTTGTGCCAAACTAGGGATTTGTAGTACACCATTGACCCCCTTCACATGTCCATCAGTGAATCGTATAAAATCTCTTCCATGGAGAACAATATTTAGGTGAGAGTCATATCCAAGGTACAACTTCCCACTAGCATATTATTCATACTTCAAAAACCAACCCCAATGTGAGGTCATGTGGAAAGATTCCCTAGAGTCTATCAATAATGCACCTTCTAATGCATGTGTTGCCAAGGCTATGACAAAGGCATCACCATCATCCTGAGAAGACTTTTTATACTTTTCTAGTCTCTTCTAGAATGCCCAAGCTTGCCACAATTCCAACATTTAGCCTTGGTCTTTATAGGAGGTTTAGATCTCCCATATGATTTGGATCTAGACTTGTCTCTCTTCCTGTCCTTCTTTCAATTCTATTTCAGTATTCCACAAATATATAGGGCCTCCTTGGAAAATTCAAAAGTTTTTCTCTACATCTCCTTTGAAAGTAATGATGCAACTACCTCATCCATTTTGAGTTTAGGAGTACTCTTAATTTCCATTTTCAAGTGATCCCAAGAATCTAGAAAAGAACATAACAAAGTCATACAATAATCCCACTACATATTTATTGCAATGGAGTGCAAATGGGTAACAATCATGTTGAAAGCATTTAGGTTCTCAGCCATAGAATCACCATCCTCCATCCTGAAAGTATACAACTTCTGTCTCAGAAAAAAAATTATTTACCAAGGATTTAAATGAAAATCTCACCCAACGTCTTCAAGAGAACCACAACATTAGATTCTTCACATACATTCAACAATACAGAGTCTACCAAATAGATCCTAATGTGACCCTTCACTTTTTTGTCCATTTTTCCCAATCTTCTTGTGACATAGCAATAGTTTGGATTCAGATATTGCAACCTACAATATCCCAATCAATCTAAGATTAGTAAAAGAATCCTTGTCCCAAACACCTAGAATATGAGGTGATCAAGCTTTGATACCAATTAAAAAGAAGTAGAGGTGCAGAAAATGCTTCCTACATTAATCTATAAGAAGAGGTATATGGAAAAATTAAACTAATCATATCGTTATAAGGAAATAAACAAAAAAGTAGTATACCATAAAATAGTATTTTACATGGGGACAACCCTTTTGGGAGAAAAAACTCACACTTCAAAGAAAATCAATATATTATTTAGTAATCACTAGTTACAATACACTTGTAAAGTCTAAGCCTTTACATGAGTATCACCAACAAGAGATCTAGAGTAATTTTGGTAGCATAATAGTACCTACAAAGCTCAATATCAAAACCTCCATCTCAAGTACCCAATAAATAGGAGAAACATGATGTGAAACCATCAAATAGTAATTAAGAAACCATGAGTTAAAACCACCCAAAATGTGGCACCCAAATCCCTATTTAAAAATCCAACACCCAAATCCTAAGATGAGTCCACAAGCTAAAATAACATATTCCTTCTACCTACCATAAGCTTTCCATAATCTACTCACAAACTTGGGTGCTACATTTTGGCTCCATTATCTCCATTCAAAGATGCCTTGTGACGTGTCATAAAATATGTCATAAGTTGGTCAACAAGTGTAACTCTGCCTTACAACTCTTTTATGTGTTATAGATGTTCTTACATTTCCAATGTGGGAGGGCCAACTTTTGGAGGCCATAAATTTTGATTCGAGAAGTTGATTGAACTCATTTTTTTGTAGAAGAGATCTAAATCCCTATTACTAGGGAATTGGTGATGGCCCATCTCTAGAAATTTTTTGAGGGTAAAAAATGACCTCTGTAGCCCAAAAATCACATTTTTTGTGTGTTCTTAACATTAGTATGTAAGGTTGAGATACCTTTCCTAATAGTGTCAACATGCACCATAAATGTGTCTTTGTGTCATCCACATGTTAAATAGGAAAATGGAAATAACACAACATAAATGGACAAGAATGAGAAAAAAAAACACAAAATGAGTCAAGTAGTAAGAGAGATAGCTGAGGATATCTAACCAATGCTATCATTCCATTTAAGTGTATCTATAATATGTTTTAAAAATGTATTGCTAAAAATAATTCCATCCATAGGACTATCTATGACACCATGAAGTGTGGCCCATTGTAAGGTTCACAACCCATAAACTATATTATGGAAAAAAATAAATGCTCAAATTCTCATTAATATAAAATTGAAATGATACATCTTCAATATATGTAAAAAATGTCATATTACATTTCGCATGTACAAGTGCCTAATCTAGGTGTTAGCACAAGAAAATATGATATACAAATTGGTACAACTCTGGCTCTCATGCCATATAGTCAATACTATACAAATAATGATGTTCAAATACAAGAATTATACAAGTAATGATATATGAATATAGTCATTGTCACAAGTTGCCACTAACTCACATGGTCATTCACAAAGCCAAGAGACAAGAACATGGCTTAGGTGCTTTTCTGCCCAACCACGAAGCTTACGCTTCCCTAGAATTCTTCCTACTTCGAAGAATACTCGATCCTACACAAAATGCCTAGAAACTTGGAAACAATAGGCATGATGGAAACCTAGTGCAACTTGATATATCTACATGCATTTCTAACATGAACATGCAATGTCCTACTATTAGGATATGGTAGAGAATATAAAACATACTAGGCAAACATTCATTTATTTCAATGAAACATGTGGCTTTGGCCAAAGCACTTATGAATATACTGGTAGATCCCGAAAAGAGAATTAACCTTCTCTATTAACCCATATTCGACACCCTTTCCCATAAGGTAAACCCATCACACACATAGAAAAGTAAACTACTTTGTTTACAAAGACAATTCATGGCAGAACATGCATATGTCCAATAAATAATTCCTTTGTCTTTTCATGCAAAATTTAACATAAATTGCAAATTACTTTTCTTGCAAATATGAGATCTATGATGAGTCTTTATGCATATTATACTTCTAACATGAACTTCATGCAATAATTATTTTAGATGCAAATACTATCTAAAATTCATGTTTTCCTAACCATATTCATATTGTTTTTGTAACAGGGATAAAGATATTTCAGTCATATAGAGAAAGATGCAAGTATTAATCATGATAATATATATATATATATATATATATATATATATATATATATATATATATATATATATATATATATATATATATACATGTGTATGTGTGTGTGTGTGTGTTTGGGTATATATAACCCTCATTACATGTGCAATTATCTCAAAAGAAAGACTAATTTAATGATTTCATGCTCACAAGTAAAATATGATTTCATGTTATAGCTGTGATAATTCTAAGATAAGGAAAAAATGAATTAAACTATTTTCATATCATTATGCAAGATCTGATTTCATGCTACAACTATGATAATTCTGAGATAAATTTGAGTAAGATCATTCATGTTTTTGTAGAGATTTTATATCCGATAAATGGAGATGCCAAAAATACCATAATTTCACAAAATTTACATTACAAACAATAGAGATAAACATATTCAAGATCACATACATTGATATATATAGAGGTTTATCCTTTTGGACAGCAAATTCAAGATCACAGACATCAATATATACACAGAGGTTTATCCTCTTGGACAACGAATTCAAGATACCCAATTTAAATGAAATATGAGATTCACATGAAGACACTCAACAAATCAAAACACAAAGTCAAGGCTGGTAAGGAGCAAAACTAGTCAAATATAAGGATGAGGTTTACATGTTCAGAAAATCCAAACAATATATAATGATAGAGTTCATATGAAGCAAATCTAATCAAAATACTGTTGGCAAGAGACACTATATGGATTCATGTATGTTGTCATTGATGGCAACAAAGGTTATCCCACACATCCGCAAGACATGATGAGTCTTTACTAGAAGTCAGATTGAAGAAGTGTTATGATCCGATAAGCAAGAACAGAGTAGTCAGCAAGGTCTGACAGTCAGGTCTGGATCTCTCAGAGGAAGTATCTCAGTGAAGTGCGGATTTGGGGAAGTCAAGAGGAGTACCTTGACTAATAGATTTCAAGGATTTAGCCTCTGGTGATGGAAGGATGAAGAGATATGAGCACTTGAGTGTTGGGTTCCTGTTTGGCAGAGTAGACAGAGGAAGAACTATACCAGCAGAGTGTCGGACCAAAATCTGGAAGAGATATTGTTGATGACTAAGTTTCTTGAGGTATCATTCATGATTGGCCGACATGATTGATGATTTCTACAAGCATCTCCTAGATCTGCATCACTTGGTAAGCAAGGATTCAGTCGACAGATTAAAGTTTGGGAATTACTGACTATTCTGGATGTCGACTACAAAGAGGATGAAATCCTTTGTGCGGATATATATATATCAAATGGATTTCGATGAGAGTTGTGTGAATTGATACATGTGTTGTTGTGTGTGTGAAGAAAAGTGGCAGAGTAGAAGGAAAGTAGTAAGGAAGGTCCGATATGTGAAAGGACAGCAGCATAACAGAAGAGGAAGGATGAAGTGCAGTAGATCAGTATATTGAATCTAACCAGAACTGAACTCCAGCATGTGTGGATGCTTCTCATCAGTTCAAGGATTTTATTATTCTTCTTACAACATATAGACAGTGAGTCTCTTGTAGGCAGTGAGTCTCTTATGAGCAGTGTGCTCGGGCAGTAAGCCCTAATTGGCAAGTGCCCTTTTGTAATTCTATTCTTCTAACAGAGAATACAATCTTGGGTTAATCACCCCGTGGTTTTCTCCCTTAACAGGGTTTCCACGTCAAAAATATTGTGTCATGTATATTTCCATTTCATGGTTATGTTTGCTTATTTGAATTGATGTTGCATTAATTATTAAGAAAGTTCAGAAAGCTGAAACAATTAAGATAACTGATTCACCCCCCCTCTCAGTTATCAACAATTGGCATCAGAGCCAATTTCCTCAAATCAGAGCCTAACAGCTTGAGGAAGATCAGGGAATTGAGATGGATGTGTATGGTATGAGAGAGCAACTTCAGTCTGCCCTAGATGATCTTGAGCAATCTAATTCTGAAGTTAATGTATTGAAGGAAAGACTCAAACAGGCTGATGATTTCATAAATGAACTAAAAGGGAAACTAAGTCTCTCTATGAAAAAGAGAAATGAACTACTTCAGCAATTGGCAAGTCAAGGTGAAGCAAATGATACAAATGAAGATCTTAAGGAAAAAACCAAGTTATGCAAAAAATTATCAAAAGAGATCATCATGGTAAGACATGAAATGGAATCAGGAGTCATGAAATTTACCCAAGAAATTGAAGAGAAAAGAAAAAATGAAGATGATCTAAAACAATCTCTCAAGGAGAAATTAGAAGATTGCCACAAGATGGACAGAATAATCAGACATCTTGAATCTGATCTTGAAGATGCTAAAGATAATGAAGAAAAACTAGAAGATCAAATTGTCTCTCTTAAAAGGGATCTTCAAACAGCAAATGAATACAAAGAGAAATTCAAGATAAGTTCTGCTCAACTTGAAGTTCTTCTTGAAAGCCAAAAGAGGGTAGATGACAAGCGTGGCTTGGGATATGAGAAAGGTGAGAGCTCCAGATCCGGTCAGAAGAAGTTTGAATTAGAAAATCCAAGAAACAGGTCTAGAAGACCTCCGGTGAGGCAACCTAATGCTCAAAGATATCCATCCTTCAATGGATACTGCCACAACTGCAATAACTTTGGTCACAAAGCTAATCAGTGCAGAAGAAGAATGAATCAAACTAACACTTCCTTCTCCGGACAGTGTTTTAACTGCAAAAGGTATGGTCACAAATCTCATGAATGCAAAAGTATGCAAATGAACAATTCCTTCAATGGTAGATGTTTTGCATGCAATAGAATGGGTCATATGGCTAATTAATGTAGATCAAGAGGACATTAATCAAATATGCAAAGAAATGTTGTTTGCCACAATTGCAATAGATCTGGTCATATTGCCAAATTCTGTAGAAGCAAGAATCAGGACAAAAGAGGTCTGGGACATCATAACCAGAATCAAGACAAGGGAAAAGGAAAAGTGAATGTGGATGAAGTTAAAAGTGAGATGAACAAGATTTGGGTGAAGAGAAGTACAAAAAATGTAGGGGATGGATCTGCACCAGAATCTGGTGCTGATATTCCTTCTGAAAATTAAAAGGCGAGCTCTAGCTCAGGGGGAGACACAAAGAAAAATATTTTCCCCCAGCCAGTTAATTGGTGCCGGAACTGGCACAAGGAGAGTTGTGGATTAAAGGGTCCACAGAGGGACATCCAAATAAGGTTTGGTTAAGAGATGAAAGATCCACAATAAGTTTTGAATAGGTTGAAGACTGATCCTGTTCATCAATCATCCGGTGAGTAGTAGGCTTTTCACAGTTAAATTTGACATGATTCAAATTATGGAATCTTGATCTGCGGATAGATCAAATGATTAAGGAAAGGAAGATAGATTATCACTACTCTTCTAGAATAACTCTAAGTGTATCTCAGTGATCCGGAAAAGATCTGTCTCAGACTAAGATGAACAAGGCAACCGGAATGACTTAGGTTGCACATTTATTGCAGTATGAAATTAGGGCTTTCCCAGAAAAAAAAGGTTCATTCATTCATCATTTGCACATTTGCACTCAAGAAGAAAAGAAAAGGAGCTCTGCAACAAATTGTCTCAAACTCTCAAAGATCATTCATTGGAGTCAATTCATCCAGCAAACTAATCCAGCTCATTCAGCGAACCCTAGAAGCGTAAAAGGTATTTTCCGTTGCTAAATATCTCTCTGTAAATCTTTTGAAAATGGCTACTCTGAATGTGGTGAAGATTTCTGATAGGCCACGCCCTAAATTTAAGAAGCACCCCTACAAATCTCTAGAAGTGGATCCCTCAGGTGCTTTTTCCAGTATTCCACATGGTATTTTGCATGTAGAAGATGTTAGGGTTTACATTCATGCGAACATTGAAGAATTTGGGAAATCCAAGCTGGTAGACATCTATCACAATCAGTTAATAGATGATACTTTTGAACTCAAACCACAGTACCAGGCCATCCGAGATAAACATTTTGGTCAATATTTTCATTTTCCCTATTTTGAGAAGGATGAATGGGTCCGATATGTGTTGAGCAGAGTACATGATAAATTCTTATGGTTGAATAGACCATTTAAGATCACTAAGGATGCCATTAAGGCTATAACTGGATTACACTCATCCGGTGGGATTCCTGTTCTTAAATCTGTTAAGAATCAAACTGTGAGTGAGGCTACCGAATCAAAGTTTGACAAAAGAGCAATGACCATAGAAGACATAACTGATCCGGATGTGAAGTTTGCCTCCATGATCATCGGTTATAAGATATATCACTCCAGCAGGGAAAATTCAGTGTCTGAAACTGCAATTTACACCGCCTATGAGATGCTGAGAAAGAATGTAGATTATGATCTCCGTGAACTCCTTCGGAGCCAACTAATGGAAAATTTACAGAAGATAAAAAGGAATAAAAAGAACTCTTTTAAATATGGTGGACTGATATTGTGTTTGTTTTTCTATTTTATGAATGAGCTGCCCGGATCCAGTGGTTGGGTGTGGCAGAATGATAGAGCAGTAGCCATCCAAATTAGAGATTATATACATGGGCTTGGTGATGCCAAGGCACAAAATACAGCTCTCTGGGGCTATTTCAAGAATTTTCAAAGCATGATGCAAGCAAGAGAGAGAATCCCCCAATCCCTAGTTGAAAAGTATAAGGATACAATTTGCTTTATGGTAGAAACTGATCAATGCTTAATGGAAGCAGTGGAGCCTAGGGTAGTATGGATGATGCCAATGGGGTATGAAAATGATGAGAAAATTGTAGAGCTGCATGTTCAACACATGCTAAGTCAGCCCAAAGATCCTAAGGCAGAAAGGTTTGGAACCTTTGAAGAATTAAGTGTGAAAATCCATGTAGAACTCATACAACCAAAGATGAAGAGAAAAGTAAGAAAAGAGGTAGAAGAAGTTGCCAAGAGGTATGGAATTTCAAAAGAAGCACTTGATGCAAATAGAGAAAAGAAAGAAAGGACAGAGAAAGAAAAAGAAAAAGCAGAAAAAGAAGGTACTCTGGTGGAAGTCCCCTCCCGGACCAGATCCTCTAAGACCTCTGCATCCTCCACTGCAAAGAGCTCAAAGGCAGCAAAACCAGAAGCAAAATCATCCAGAAAAGGAGAGAAGAGAACCAAGAAAAAGGCAACAAGGTCTTACACAAGCTAAAAGAATGAAGAAGAGATAGAATCATATGAGGAGGTAAGGAAAATGAGAAAAAAGAAGAAAGTATCTAGTGAACCCTCTACCGGTGAAGACAAGGAAGAGATGGTAGAAGAATTTGTTGAAAGGCCCACTCTGTCCTTAGATGATGTAGTTAAAGCAGTCACTATGGATGGTAACCTGCAACCAATAACAGAATTCTATGATGCATATAATGATGCAGATAGAAAGATCTTGGAGGAAGCCACAGTTAAGTACTTGAACATATATAATAAAGCATTTATTGAAATCATTTCTCTAATTCCTAAAAGTTTAGAAAAGGAACTTGAAATGAGAAAAGAGTCATCAACCTCATAACAAGAAGATAAAGAACTATCACCATGCTCATCACATGAATGAAAAAAGAAAACTAGCATAAGTAGGGGGCACAAGTAGGAGAACACATAAGTCTGACATGAATTAAACTATTGTTTAGAGAGGCACAAGTAGGAGAACACATAAATGAAAAAAGAAAACTAGCACGAGATGTATAAAGGATAAGCTTACAAGGTGTATCGTTATTATGAAAGATGTTAACTCACATAAGGCACTATCCTTAGACTCCATATAAGATGGATAACCAAATGAATATGAATCTAAGTGTATAGAAAGGGAGCTATCATGACATGCATAAAGAATAGTATCACAAGGTGCAATAACATCATGAGTAGATAAAGGAAGGTATAAAATCATCACGTAAAACATTGTCCATAGAAGTGCAACTAGATTGTAGAGCTACCTTAGCATCATCCATCACACAAGGGGAACAATCATCATGAATTGTGTTTTACAATAAAGTAAAATCCTTGAATATTTTGAGGGAAAGTAGCAGCAAGGTTTACAAATGAGGAGAAGAGAGATTGACATAAAAATAACTTACACAACAAACAACAAGCATCATTAATACATAAAACTGATGCAATATCATCAAGGATCAAAGGATAAGAATTAATGAAGCATGAAAATCATTATAATCCTTAATATACGTATGAATATAATCATAAGACAAAGGTTTATAAGGATCCATAATAAATGATCTAATAATAAGGTACAATCAAAGGGTGGGTGGGTAGGGATAAAAGAGGTGTCAACAATGAAGGATCAAACCTTGAGCAATGAAGTGTAAAGAAAGGATAGATACATACCCTAATTAGATTTAATTAAAAGTTATATAATAAAAAAACATCAGATCTAATACCCTAATGGATCCAAAAAGGATTGGGATAGTCTCAAGATTCTAGAAAAGTCAATTGTCAAGTATTAGACTTTGAAAAATAGTTGTTATTTGACACAATCAAAACTATTGGTTATATCGAGAGGTAATTTTGTATTAATTGATAGTGGATTAAAACACTTTTTCTAGAGTGATTACATAACTATCAAGGCAATACTATGTAAAGGAGGCCATAGTGAAATTGACAAAATCCAAAATAGAATCAACCCAATTGTTTCATAAATAATGAGTGATTTTACTAGATAAATGGTGGTTTCACAAGGCTAAGTAAAATAAAGCGGTAAAGAAAACACTTGAATCTTGGGATTCAAGACTTTTGAGCTACTTTAGTGCATGGGATCAAACCTTGAAGAGATTCAAAAGAGAAAGAGATTGTAATTAATGGTTTTTGGATAGATTGGAGACATGGGGAGATCTAGAAGTTATGGAAATTGGATGACCATTTCAATATATTGGTAGTAGCTAGTACAATGCCTAGAAGTCACCACACTTGGCCACAAGAAGGATGCAGAGCATAAGGTCGACTAGGCCTAGTAGTCATAGTCATCTTTTGTAAGGGACATGTTCCCAATATAGTCATATGTATATAGTAACATAGGAGTAGAAGTAAGAAGTAAGAGAGAAATAGAATATGAAGAAGAGTAGAGAAAATGTAAGAACCCTGACTAGATCTTAACTGAAATTTAGCTCCTTGTCCTAAATTTTTTGATTTGATTTTTGAAAGTTTTTCTTGGAGTTTTGATGTTTCATTTTCACATATGTTATTGCAATGATATGAAGATGGAAAGATAGCAATATGACATTCATATGACACCAAACAATGACTGAAATAGATTGGACCGGCACATAAACAATTCCAAATTAAAGATATGGAATTAGATAACACAATCTAACAAACCCAAATAATGAAGATTGGTTATTTCGTTCAAACGTAGGTGGCTGATTACAACAGTCAAGGTCTGATTCAAAATGATACTTACAAATGCATGCAAATGTGATCTAAAGTGATCAAAATGATAGACAAATCCTCCTCCAATGTTGCTGCAATGATAGCCACCTTGTAGATGATGAATGATAATGAAGAATGAAGACAAATGCCAACCTTTACATATTGTTATGAAATCATGTCAAGAAACCCTAGCCGATCCAAGCCAAAAACACCTCCAAACCATAGCGATAGATTCCCAAAATGAAGCGCTTAGGGTATACAATGAAAATATGACAAAACAATATCAATGTCATGGCTAGAAACTCCTATATCTACACCTGTATAATGATTTTAGAGGTCTGATATAAAGTTGCAACAATTTGATATAAATTTATGAGTGTAAATTAGTGAATTCCACCAATAATGAAGCCACCAAATGATGTAGAATCCTCATCAAACCCTAGCCATGAATGCAAATGATGAAATCACAGTCCAATATCCTTCAAATCTAAATAAATATACCTTCAATATGCAAGATATCTTCAAACCCTAGCTGATCATACAATCCTCTTTGAAACCCTAATTGTTTGAAGCCTTCAACTCCATGAAAACATGCAAATAATCTCAATAATGGATCCTAGGTGAATCCATCTCTCAAAGTGGGATGAGTTTTCATCCAAACCACTAAAATTCAAGGGTTTTTGTCCTTAGATATTGTTGAAACAAAGTTGCAACCAAGAGAAAATCTCCAAGAACTAAAAATGTCAAAATGATCAATGATGAAAATGACCTCAATTCACCTCCTTATATTTTTCTCCATTTGGGCACCCAAATAAAATATAATTTTATGTCCTTTGGAGTCCACCATCATAAGAAAATATTTTTATTTTATTTTCTTTTTAATTTCCATAATTTGGGCAGCCAAAATTAAGCAAATAAAATAATAATATTTTATTATTTTCCTTTTCTCCTTGAGTGGCCACTTTTTGGCATTAAAATATAATATTTTAATAAATAAAATATTATATAATAGTCATTTGACTTATTTTCCAATTTTCCATATTTTTCACCAAGTTTCTCTTCTCCAAGTGGGATGTTTTTCTCCTTGGCTAATTATTTTATTAATTTTGTCTTTTCTACAAATATTATAAAAATATATAAAGTCATTTCCCAACCTTAATTTTCCAAGGAAAATAGTTGAAACCACTAAAACCCAACTTTCCATTCTCCAAGCTTTAAGTTATTTGCCAACTTTCTATTCTCCAAGCTTGAAGTCACCTTAGCTCAAAAAGGGGACATTATAGAAAAGATTGTACATCTGATATTGCAATACATGAAGTTTATATATATATATAAAGGATGATATATGGTTTTGGTGCTTAAAATGAATGTTTAATTTCTATGTTATGAGTTTTTTGTTATGTTATGTTATCGCATGATGTTATTTCTTACCATACACCATCTGATCATTCTCTTATTGTAGACACTGGAGTATAGCTACAATATGCAAGGCTCCTCGACTCAGAACTTCGGTATGTGACTCCTCATTCCTCGTCAGCATTTGGCTTTGTTGTTGGGACCCTCGTAAATTGGTAATGAATAGATCATCAAGGATAACTTTAAGGAACCCCCCTAAAAAAACCTATAAAATATTGGCGAATCCTAGGCATAGGTAGTATTTTTTTGTAGTGAATTTATAAATATTTTGGAGAAAAAAATAATTTTGTTGGCGAAGTTTTTCATATTTCTGCACTTTGGTGATTTTTGTTGGCGAATTATAGATAGATTTTTGTTGGCAAATTATACTTCTATTCAAAAAAATAAAATAAGTTTGTTGGCAGATTATACAAATATTCAAAAATATTAAATAAATTATTTGGCAAATGTGCTGACAAGTTTTTGAAAAATCATTATGTGGTTAGCGAAAATATCAAATGCTAAATTATAATGATTAATTTACTTGGCGAATTTATAGCTTAAAAAATATTTACATTTAGATCGATGGATAATTAGTATCACAGATCAACAAAATCAGT
Organism: Cunninghamia lanceolata; assembly: GCA_027924645.1. Classification (NCBI taxonomy): domain Eukaryota; kingdom Viridiplantae; phylum Streptophyta; class Pinopsida; order Cupressales; family Cupressaceae; genus Cunninghamia; species Cunninghamia lanceolata. Next base: position 4,536,742 of record BSBN01000771.1, read on the forward strand.
TCTATTCTAGGCCACAGTTTTGACACACCCAAATTTGTACATAAAGTCTTTGGAAATAGAGACAAGTGTCAATGAAGGAATGATTCAGATTAATGAAAATTAATAGATTGTTTAATAAAACAAAGTTCAAAAGGATGACTAGACTTACAATTTACATTGATGTACTTATAATATTCTAATAATTCTTTATCATCAGATGATCGCAAATCGATGGCATAAGTTCTATTTTGGTTCAAAGTTCTCACACACACAAATTTTTACATAAAGTCTCTAGAATAGAGACAAGTGTCAGCAAATTGAACGACGAACGCTTCAAGTTCAAGTTAATGAAAATAATACATAATAAAACAAAAATTTAGAAGGATTACTACTATTGGAATTTATATTGATGTACTTATAATATTATAATAAATTTCATTCATCAGATATTTGCAAGTCAACAACATAAGTTCTATTCTGGGCCAAGTTCTGAATCACCCATATTTGTATATAAAGTCTCTGGGATAAAGACAATTGTCAACGAAGGAACGATTTAGATTAAAGTTATTTTTTACATATATTTTGAATTGTAATACTTCCAGAATCAACCAATGGCTCTAACCATAAATAATAAAAGTTCTAGAATTATGTTATTAATAAATATATATATATAATAAGATAAAAATTTAACAGGTTGACATCAATTGTAATCTACATTGATAACCCATATTATATTATTATATTAAACAAAAGAGTTTATAGTCTATAGATGATTTTTTACATATCCCTAAGCCAAGGTACCCTAACATGAACCTTGGATAAAGGCGTACATAGAAAAGGGAAAATTCAAAAGATGTAAAAAATTTTAAAACTCAAAACAAAGTTGTTAATGGCCATCATTAATGCGTCGCCTTACAACTGCCACATGAAGAAGAAAATTTATAGAATAAACAACATACCTTGCCCTTCTTAAGAAATAGGCACATAAATCATTATGTATAATAAGGGCCAGGTATCAAAGTGTTCCAACGAGCCTCTAACAAGTGCCCTCCTCACCTCTTGAAAAATGCAATTAGCTACAACTGAGCGCTTTAACACATGTAAAGGGAAAATTCCAGCCTTATCCCATGGTCTAACATCATAATCATAATCATTTAAAGCTAAATCAAGCTTAACCCTAGGGATAAGAGATTCTTAAATCATTGCCTTCTCGATCATCTTCACCAGACCTGGGTCATTGAGTAGGTCCATTAAATTCGACAGAAATGCATATATAATGTCGTTGAATAGAACTTTTTAGGATATTCTAAAAGAATATCATGACCAATAATGTCCTAGACAATATCGTCAACCAGGGGGGTCAATCAAAAACACCTTCCCCAATTTTTGCTTGTCAAATCTATCCAAATTGGTCATTTCCCACTTGCACGACAAGAGAGAAATACGATGAGATATCAAATGACTCATCTTGATGAATGATTGCAATTCACTAGGAATGAAAACATAAACAACCAGAAAAGAAGGAAGGTGCTTAATAAATTTATAGAAGATGCTTAATAAACTTATAGAAGATGCTATATTTATTGTGCTGCATGTGAGAATGTACAAAAACCATGCTAGACCTAGAACCAACTTTTATTGCCATCATACTATCGATTAATTGTGATCTCGATTGGGACAATGGGATCAATTGGAAATAGTGTCGCACAATTGATAAGACTGACTGCAGTACCTTTATCATTAATTAGTTATCCTCTGCAATCAAATTCATCATATCAAATTGTGATTAGGGATAACTTTAAGGAACCCCCCTAAAAAAACCTATAAAATCCTGGTGAATCCTGACTAAGTGCAATAATTTTCTTGGTGAATCTTTCTTTTTTTTTGAAAAAATATTTATTTTCCTGGTGAATTTATGTCCGTTATTTGAAATTTTTATAAAATCATGGCAATCCTAATGAATAATTGGTAAAAAAATAAATTCGTTGGTGAATTATACTTGTATTCAATTTTTTTTTTTTGGCGAATATAAATATTCAAAAATATAAAATAGATTATTTGGCGAATGTGCTGGCAAGTTTTTGAAAAATCATAATGTGGCTAGTGAAAATATCAAATGCTAAATTATAATGATTAATAAGGGTTAAACTTAATAACTTAATATGAGGGTTACTACAGCCTGTTGGTCCTATTACCCTAAATTCAAAATTAGTGTTGTGCAAAAATTATAGTATTCCTTTCGGGTCCTAAGTCTATTGTTTAGTTGTGAAAATTTGAATTCCCTAGTTTTCCTTGGAATATCCTTGTCAAAGTCGATAGGTTCATACTTTTGATAACCTCCGTCGGACGGTTCTAAGTTTTTCTGACCTCCCGACCTAGTCTTTCTTTTGTTGAATTGTCCTGGTTGTGTCTTAACATCTTTATTGTCGGTCCATCGGTGGTTCTCAAAACTTCACAACCTCCGACTAGAGGTTCTCAAGTTTGAATTTCTGGCGACTTTGCGACATAGTATCTCTTCCCGCTTTTTGAGACGCTCTCTTCTCATTAAATAGGGTGCATGGCATGTCAAGTGAATGCCTTTTCAGAATTTTTGAATGGCGTGTTAAGTCACGATATCATTCTCTTGAAGCAGGAATTTAATGTCACATTTATAAAAAATTAATGCATGTCATGTCTGAATAACGTCATTGGCACAATTATCTACAATGGCAGCATTTTCTCAAAGTCATTTTGTTGCACCATCTTACACTCTCTGCCTTAATTTCTTGAAGGCATATAGAATTTTCCTTTGTGCTTAAGCTCATGTTGTTTGGGATGAAATACAAGTACTAGGGAGCCCCCCATACTTTAGGTATTGAAAGCCACTAGGCTAGTTTAAAAGACATTGAGCTTGGACATATTGACTTAGAAGATTTCTAGGCTCGCTTACAACAAGTTGATAAATCACCTTTTGCTGAGAAGATCTTGTTGAGTGGTTTGGCACAAGTTGGAGGTTTCTATGCAAAGTATTGATTTGGTGATTCCATGTGCGCAAAGGTACTTCCTAGAGATCCAAGAGATCAAAGCCAAAGATGGTTTGGTGATAGTGAAGATTGATTCCGAAGTTATATCTTATGCACTAAGGATTCCTGAAAAAGAGAATTGTGTAGAGATGTTTGTTGCAGAAGGATTAAGATTCTTCCAAGAGAACGAGAGCTGGTGCAAGAATTCAATTGCAATGAGCTAGCTAAAAATTGAGAAGAAAGGTAAGTCTCAATTGCCTCCTAAACTGAAGAGGTCTCATTTTAAAGATGAGATTTCTAACATTATTACTTTATTGCATCGTGTGGTTGGGAGTGCAACTACAGATTCTTTCAAATACTGGATGTGTCAGTTTATCTTATTAATATGTGGTGAGAATCAATTCATTGACTGGGCTGAGATTGTTAGTTATCATTTGAATGGACAATTGGCTGAATTCCAACAAACTACTTCTTTTCATATGTGTTCATACTTGGTGTACATTCTAGCCAATCAAGAGGTTGTTTGGGCAGGGTTGAGACCTCAAGGGTCGTTAACGCCAGACAAACCTGTGTATCGTTATTTCCCTCAGCTTACCAGAGAAGTGGGTATGAAAGATTTTGGTCGCATAAATTATGCTTTTCTGATGTTTACCGTGAGGAGGCTAGAAGGGAACCCAGAGCTTAGGATTTCTCCTGAAGCTGCCTCCTTGATTATGGAATTTGGAATTTTCTACATACAATTTGATAGATTCACCTATCTGCAGATAGGGGGTTATGAAAAGGCCCCAACAAAATTACCTTGTTATGCAAGTGACTACCTCATTTTTCTAGAGATATGTAGACAAATGTTTGTGGTTAATGTTAAGTATCAAAATAGGAGGAAGAGAGGGTATATATGCTTTCCCTTTGACACTATCCTCTTACACTTGTAAAAATAATAATGTCTCAAAAGAGGCAGAGAAGACTGTGGGTGAATTCAATTTTCATTCTTTATCTATGAGAACACATTTTGATAGCAAGAATTATGTGTAGTAGAACTTCCATGGAGCTGGTTCCTATGAACATCACCCTCAGTTAGAAGATTTCTAGGAAGATTGTGTTGATGATAGAGAAGTTCAGAGAAGAAACTGCATGAGGCTCACATTGAATCAAATTCATGCCTTTGATCTCCCAGTTCAAATCCTAGATGGTGTAGATGATAATTTAGGAATTATTGATGTTGAATACCAAATTCTGGCTTCAAAACCCCTTCCTCAAATAAATTGGTTAGAGAAGGAGGTTGTGGACATAAAATCTTGGTCTGCAATGGTGTTGAAAAGAACAGAGAAATGGCTACAAGGGATTTGGCGCAGACACACAGGCTCTCCTTCTGAACAAAGAGGATCCAAATCCAAAGAACAGGGGTCTACATAGGTTTTTGGAGTTCGTGCTACTCCTGGGAGGCTAGAAGTAACGTAGTCCAAAATTGGTTCACAGTCTGGAGGAGATGGCGAGAAGCCAGATGAAATTGTGAAGTTAAAATCAATTTGTGAATAAGACAATTTGCTTTTGTCTAACACAAGAAGGAAATCTGATCAAGTGAGACTAGTGCCAGCAGACTCAGATTCTATTTTTCAATAAATTGCAGATGATGGCTCTTTTCCCCCATTGTTTGAAGTTCCCTCTTCTCCCATGGACGAAGAAGTTTATGTTTCTGTGCCCCTTGTTAATCAAGATAAATTAGTTATGAGTGATAAGGATGGTGGTATGGTGACATCCTCTCCTAGGTGGTTGAAAAAGGCAGTTGAAAAGAAAATAAAAAATGTTCCAACAATGGCAGTGGAAATTGACACAGTAACTAAACTATTGCAAACTAACTCGAAGCCCAAAAAGGCTAAGAGAATGTCAAGAATGGTGACTAAAACTATCTCTAGCCACCAAATGTTGGAGGTTGCAGACCCAATAAAAGATTTAAATGAAAATGAAATCACTAAGTATGACTATAAGATTAGTCATATAGATATGGGACCCTCTACCCTTGAAGGAGATGTATATCATGCAAATTATTCCATTAGCGCCTTGATTAAAAGAGTGAAGGAAGAAAGGGAAGAAAATTTAAAATTACAATTGCAAGTTCTCTCTTTGAGCAAATTTATACAATCCATTGTGACCCCTGCCCCTCATGAAGCCTCCAATTCTAATGTTGAGGAAATTGATTCCAGTACAATGCAACAGATAAAGAAGAATCTAAAATTTGCTAAGGCTGTCAATGAATGGATGGAGAAACTTTTTTGTGAAGCTCTATTTTACCTTGGAAAATCTATACAGTCTTATGCTCAAGAATCTAAAAAGAGAAAAGAGTTAGTTGTTGAGCTTCAATAGGTAAGGAAAGAATAGGGCAGCATGCATGTGCTCTCAAAGGAGGACTCAGAATTGGTGGCCATGGATTCTCTGTTGTTAATTATTTAAAGGATAATTAATGATCCAAAGGATATAGATTCATCTTGGTTTGACATGTTGGAATGGAAATTGTCAATGTATGATGGATTTATCGAAGAAATCAATAAGATACTAAATCAATATCTTGAGATCTTAATCAAAATTAAAAAGAATTTTAATCTCCTGGAAGTAGATATTACAGATGAGTTTAGGGAAAGGCTATTGGACATTAAGGAGATATCTCTAAAGTTCAAAGAAGTATTCAATGAGGAGATAGATAATCCTGAAACTGTCACCGGGGAGTCTTTGGGAAAACTAGGTCACATGCAAGTCTATCTCAATTCATTCAAAACTATGAGTGATGGCACTTATCAAATGCTAGCTGATACAGAGAAAATGCTGACTAGATGGAGAACTAGAATGCAAATCACCATTACACCTAGTAATAAAAACATCACTTCTATTGTTACCAGGTACCGAGAATATAAAACAAGGATGAAGGCACGAGAAAGCTCAATCGATGTAGGAGAACAAGATGGTGGAAGCGTTGAAGACCTCAAGGATGGCAAAAGGGTAGTTTCTTGATCACTTTTTTTGTTTTATGTTATTTCTTAAAATTTGGCTCTAAAAACTTATTTCAAAAACTTATTATTATTATATTTTTAAAATGGTTGTCTCCAAGAAACCGTTCTCTTGAAAAATAGTTATTACATGCAAACCTATATATATGGGTGCCTGGGCACAAAGTAGGGATCTTTTTGGGCAACTTTGATTTCTCATTAGGACAAAATTTTGTGGTGCTCTTTTCAGTTCAATTACTTTAATAGAGAAGATTTATGTGGTGAAGTTCAGATGGACATAAAATTTGTGTTATGGTTGTTTGGATATTATTCTTCTTATGTTGAATATAATGCCAGTGATTATTCTGCTATCTATATTGGAGTGTTGGATGTCTATTTTGTTTCATTGCTATGAGATGTTTATCTTTTGGTGAATGTTTTGTGGTGATGGTTATATTATACCTGAGAAATTCTTTACTGTTTCATTAAGGTGGTTATTTGAAGTCTTTGAACTTCTTGTAGATTTTAGTTATCATAGAGTGTATGATTGTCTTTCTGTGCTTTCTGGTTAAAAGCATTACCTTTCTCCTACTTTTTGGTTAAAAGCAACATAAATCTAAATTCATTGTATATCATTCGAATGTAGTTGCGCCTTGTAAAAGAAGCAAAGAATCAATTATAAAATATCATCATAATTGGTTCAACTGTTGATACATTTGTCACTTCCTGGGTGAGAGAATATAGAGTTAGGTGACAAATCTATATACCAACAGGTCTAATATTAATATACATTTGTTATTGAAAAGAAGTTCTTAATATTAATAAAAGTTCCAGAATTATGTTATTAATGAAAAATAATAGATAATAAGACAAAAAATTAAAAAGTTGACAACAATTGTAATCTACATCGATAACCCATATTATATTATTATATTAAACAAGAGTTTATAGTCTACAGAGGATTTTTTACATAGCCCTAATCCAAGGTGCCCTAACACGAACCTTGAATAAAGGCATACGTAGAAAATGGAAAATTTAAAATACTTTAAATTTTCAAAATCTGAAAATAAAGTTGATAGTGGTTACCATTGATTTGTCTTCTAACAATTGCCACCTAAAGAAGAAAATTTGTAGCATAGACAATATACCTTGCCATGTAAAGTACTCTAATGAGCCTCTAACAATTGCCTCCTTGCCTCCTTAAGAATGTGTTTATCTATAGCCGAGTGCTCTAACAAATGTAAAGGGAAAATTCCAGCCTTATCCCATGGTCCGACATCACAATCATAATCATTTAAAGCTAAATCAAGTTTATCCCCAAGGATAAGAGATTCTTGAATCATTACCTTCCTGGTCATCTTCACCAGACCTGGGTCATCAAGTAGGTCCATTAAATTTGATAGAAATGCACAGAAAATGTCGCTGAATAGATTTTTTTTTAGGATATTCTAAAAGAAGACCACGACCAATAATGTCCCGGACAACATCATCAACCAGGAGGTGTCAATCAGAAACACCTTCCCTACTTTTTGATCATCAAATATCTAAATCGGTTATTTCCCATTTGCAAGACAAGAGAGAAACACATCGAGAGATCAAATGACTCATCTTGAATCTTAATGATAGAAATTCACCATGAAATTATGAAAATAGAAACAACCAAAAAAAGAAGATGCTTAATAAGCTTATAGAAGAGGTTTAGGACTATATTTCTTGTGTCGCATGTGAAAATGTACAATAACCACAATGCACGCCACCTCATAGTCACACTTGGAACCAACATTTATTTCCATCATATGGTGGGTTAATTGTGATCTCAATTGGGATTGACTGGAAATAGTGTCACACGATTGATAGGACTGACTGCACTTGCAGTGCCTTTATCATTAATTAGAGTCATACGATTGATAGGACTGAATGCACTTAACTGGCTAGATTAACTAATGTCAATTGAATTCATTAATGACAAGTGACAAGCCACCTACATTAGCCAATGCGAATTTAGTTTATTAATGATTACATTCTAGGGTATGATAGAGTCAATTAAATGGAGTTTCTTATTATTAGCCATTTTTCATGGCAATACATGTGTCATGTATAAATATTCATTAGTGTTTATTGTTTCAACCTTATATTGCATTACTAAGTATTGGATAGTAGAAGAATCAATAAATTGCAAAAGTTAAAAGTAATGGCTTTCATTACAACAACTATGTGAAGAAAGCAAGTTATCAAGTACTTTTTTATGTTCATTCATGATTTTGAATTAACTATGTGATAGAGTTCACAGATGTAGAATAATAATAAGTGTGATAGAAAATTTTATTTGTGCGTGGCTGTGCAGGATGTTATTGCTCTTCAGTTCTCAGAATGAAGAAATAGTAGTTTTCATCAAGAGGAACTAATTGTTTCAAGAATCAACACTTTTAACATTTGTAAATGATGCATTCTATTCTGGGTGGTGGGTTGAATCTCCCACACATGCAAGTATGTATGAGAAACTAGAAATTTGAATGGATGCATGGAATTGGTATTACAATTCAATTGCTAGTGACCTGGAGAAAATAAATTTAATTCTCCTTTACTGGCCTTATTGTTACCCATACCTAGTGGTTTCTTGTACATATAATGCAAAGTTTCATAGAAAATCATTTATTGACATTGTGAATGACTACATAATTGAATTTGTAATGCAAACATTGCTTGTTAATAGGATAGTTATGGACTACAATGAAATATTCATTAAGCATCATTGAAAAGAGGAACCAAAAAGATTTTGGAAGACCTAAACAAGGATTCAAGGTTGAAGGATAAAAGTTTTATATGTAACTAGATAGTAGAGTATGATGTTAATTGAATGTGTTGACTCTTGGTCTCTTCTCTATGTTTAATGTTCACTATTGTTTGGAACTTTGAGGTTGGTTAGATGTTCATGTACGATGTAGTTCCCCCTTTTTTTGATGGTGATGTTAATAAAAATATAGAAGTAATTACGGTTTGACATGAGTTCAATGGCCATGTATACAGATGGTTTAAAATTTTAATATTAAATAACATTCATCACATGGAAAAGATAAATGAGTTCAATGGCAATGTATAGTGGTGTATAAAAAGGGCAAAGATAAACGAATGTGTTAGGTCAATTCAAAATTTTAGTGGTGTAGTCACGGTTGGAGGGTTCACATAATGAACTGTCCAAACCATGCAGCTAGAGTAAACATAATCACTACAACAAATCCCTTTGACTAGCTCCCTTTTTTACTCCATTTTTTACTTCCACCTACTGTTTTAATGTATTTTCTCTAATCTTTTGAAAAATCGGCGCTATTTATCGGGATGGCGCTATTTTTGGCATTTTTTGCACCGATCAGAACACGTAGGCACTAAATTAGGTGCAAATTAGCACCTAATTTAGCACCAACTTTAGCACTGACAGTAGCGCCTACATTAGTGCCAACTTTAGCATCAACTTTAGCATTGACTTTAGCGCCGACTTTAGCATCGACTTTAGCATCAACTTTAGCGCCAACTTTAGCGCTGACTTTAACGCCTATCTGTGTTAGATAAATGTCACATGGTGGAGGATGGTGTCAGGATGAGTGATGATTGTTGTGGCAATGTTATGGTCAAATGTGTTATGAAAATGAGGTGGAATGGGTAGTGGGCTATCAATGTTGGGAAAGGGGTTAGGGAGGATGTAATGGAGGAAGGGATGTGTGTCATGGTATGATGTCTATATATATATATATGGAGAGAGAGAGAGAGAGACTAATTTGTGCCTAGTTATGATTTCAATGAAATTTAATTGACGTGCAATTTAATCAATTACATATCTCTATAATTACAAGTCCTCGCTATTCCATCCACCTTGTCTAGCATAATCTGCGAATTTGTTGTTATGATCTCCTCCAAAAGATATGCTGCGGCAAATGAACCATTTAAGTACTCATGCTAATAAGAATTAGCCTATCATAAAAGAGTGATTATAAGGCACTATACTAATTCACGATCTTTAGGTTGAGCTTATGAGCTAAATTACATGTATTTTGCATATGCACCTAAGACAAGTCAAGGTTTGAACAACTTACACAAATTTGTACTGAAAATTGAAGACTCTTGATATGAGTTATAGTATACAAAGATGCAAATTTCATGTGAAAAGTTTATTTAAAAATAAAGGAATAAAAACTTTTGTTATCGACGTCTTTAATTTTGAAGTGGGTATCATACATGAGAAGATACAGTACAAAAACTAGAAAATGAACACAATTGGTGTCGATGTTCTATGCATATGATATTGATTAGTGATTTCATAGATACTTTTCTCCTCAAGCATGAGTGTTGACATTGGTTCTGATTCACAAGAAGGGATATTACTTCAAGCAACTCTAGATTCTAATGCTAAATTTGAATGGAAAATGCACAATTGCATACAATAGGATAACACTGTGGCAAAGAATTATAACAATATCCTAAAACAACTCTTTGATCTAAACACTTCAATCAATACTTTCTTCTTTAGGTCATCCATCTCTGATCAAAGGAGCCACTAATGCATAGAGTTAAAAAATTGTTGTCAATTGTCATTTGAGAATTAATTACTTTCTACACAATTAATGAAAATAACTTTTGCAATGAAATGTACAATTATATATATGCTCACACAATGACTCTTCCAAAGCCACTAAGTTTTGATTTAATAGCTACTAGAATCATGATAAAATCTGTAATGACTTGTTAATTACAATTGTATTTCCCCTTCTGATACCCATGACTACATCTATTCCTATACATTTTGTTCCATGTTCCAGAAGTAAAAAATAAATCGCATACCAATAACAACGTCCTTGCAAAAATATAGATAAGTATAGTTTATATAACCAAATTAACACTATTATCACCTCCAAATCTAACTACATTAGAGGTCATTTATTTGCAACCCCTTTCTTTTCTCATTGATATATCTATTTGTTGTATGTTTTGAATTCTATTTTTGGTCATTTGTTGACATTAATAGAATTATTTGGAAGGGTTTAATGTATCTAACATCTTGATAATTTTCTTTCTTGCAAACTAAATCAATTTGCTATGTATTTGACAAATTCTCTATGCACTTAACTTTTTCAAAATAGTCTTTTGAAAATAGTTTAAATCTTGTCCAAATCTCTGGAGAACTAGAATTGAAGTAAAAGGTTGCCTTATTGCCTCAAGACTAAAGATGGTAAACAATATATAGTTACAAGGAATAGTATGCATTCTACTTTATAAGTAATTCAAAAATGTCATCTAAGCCAACTACCATATGACTTGTTGATGCTTATTTTACTTTACTGTTCTAATATATAAAACCTTAGACATATGCCTCCCATCATGAACTAGAATAACTACCATATAAATTGCATAACTCATTTTGTATAAGCACAAAATAATCTTGCACAGTTGATTATTTCATGTTTAGTTTGCATCAATGACCTACTCTTAATTCATGTTTAGTCAGGGTGATTTGAAGGAAGATCAAAGTTGCACTCCAAGTAGATGTGTGGATAAAGAAGGGCTTAGCGGAATATGGAAACCTTTAGATTTTGTGATTTTTGTTTTTCCATTTCAAAACTATTTGTTTTCTTTCTTTACTAATGAACATTTATTCAGAAGCCCTTTCCTACACTCAAATCTTCAGTTTTAAACTCACTTGCATCGAAGATGCATTAAAGGTATTAATTATATATGTTCCATGATTTAAATCCATTATTTTGTGGTTCTCAGTATGACATAAAGAAGGATGTTGTTGCTTCTTAGACTTGTTGCACACCTTGCACTAGGTCCACACGTTGGTGGAATGGTATCCGAGGACACAATGGCTCTCATATCAGATTTTATTTGCAAGGAATCAATTTAAAATGGTCTGAGGCCTAGCTTTCATTCCAACCTAGGATTCCATCACAATAATGTCATATTACAGTCTTCAAATACATGTATAGTTTATGTGCATGGTAACAACCATTTAGTAATAATTCCTCACACACCACACTATAACTGAGATGTGTGAATGCCCTAAAACTATACAGGTTCAGTCCAAACACTATCATAAGATCATGCTTGATAAGATCATAGATACATCATAGTTTAGGTTTCTGAATGCTTAAGTCCTCCTTTGTCAGATGTTGTAGTTGCAACTGCTTTGTTAGACATGTATGCAAAATGTGGAAGCATAGACAAGACATGTGAACTGTTTGACAAAATGCCTCAAAGAAATGTGGTCTCATGGACTGTAATGACTACAGGATATGCACAAAATGGATTTGTTGAAAAGGCTTTAGAAATTTTAAAGCAAATGCAATTGGATGGTGTAAAGCCAAATTCCACAACCTTTTCCAGCATCCTCCCTGCCTGTGTCAAAATGGGAGCTTTGGAATAGGGTATGGACATCCATCAAAACATAAAGAATAGAGGAATTTTGTCAGATGTTGTAGTTGTAACTACCCTATTAGACATGTATGCAAAATGTGGAAGCATAGACAAGGCACGTGAACTATTTGACAAATTGCCTCAAAGAAATGTGGTCTCATGGACTGCAATGATTGCATCATATACACAAAATGGATTTGTTGAAAAGGCTTTAGAAATTTTAAAGCAAATACAATTGGCTGGTGTAAAGCCAAATTCCACAACCTTTGCCAGCATCCTCCCTGCCTATGTCAAAATGGGAGCTTTGGAATAGGGTATGGACATCCATCAATACATAAAGGATAGAGGAATTTTGTCAGATGTTGTAGTTGCAACTGCCATATTAGACATGTATGCAAAATGTGGAACCATAGACAAGGCACGTGAATTGTTTGAGAGAATGCCTCAAAGAAATGTGGTCTCATGGACTGCAATGATTGCAGGATATGCACAAAATATGGAATCATAGACAAAAAACGTGAACCGTTTGACAAAATTAAAATATGTTGTAGTCATCAAATCCTCAATCATAACTTCCTCGCAATGAATCGAAGCCATTGTAGAGTTAAGCCTAAGGTTTCTTCTTAGTGCAAAATGAGGATTAGGTTGAGACCTTGACATTAAAGCAAAATATAAAGCAATGAAAAGGAAATTGCATCTAAGTAATCCTAATTTTTTGTGCCAACAATTCATACCAAAGATTGAACAATTTAAGGATATTGCAATAGGTAATTTGTTGACACAAATAATATTACTGAAGCATTATAAAGTTTAGGCCATAAGAATCATCCTTTTTTAAACATGGATTGCAAATAATTCTAAAAATTTAGAAGTCTTGGTCATTAACATTATTGTCTGCTACAATGTCATCAAGTGTATCATTGTCAATGTTCAAATGTTCTTTCAAGCATTTAATAGTATCATCATCCTCATCTTGACCTGCATCATCTTCATCATCATTGAAATTTGACTATAGACCATCTATATTGTTACCAAATGTATTTGGATCATCATTTTCTATACCATCCATATTGTTGTCTTCCATAACATCATCTAACTCTGGATTGTTGTCTTCTTGTGCCTGAACATAACCATCTTCAACATCATCATGGATGTCAATTTCTTTGACGTTCTCTAATCCCTCTCTCTCATTTTGTTGACCATCATTATTTTTCTTAGTATCCACTAATGCATCATCAAATATATGCCTTAATCTTGAATCATAATGTATGACAAACATCCATTTCGGGTCCAAAATATCTTCATAGAAAAATACCTGTACATGAACGACATACATATGTTAGACGTATGGTATAACAATTTTATTGATTAATAAACACATGTATATATTCGCAATAAACTATGAATTAATAGATTAATGATCACTACCACTTCTTGTTTGAGTTAAAGAAATACCTGCTCACAATGAATTGGTAGAACATAAGGCTCCTTATCCTCTGGTAGGAAACATGAGGAATCTATAGAAAACAATCCACTATGGGTATCATGTCTTCGTGTCCTCTCAAATGCTTCATACCATCTACACTTAAAAACACAACATTTAAAAGAGCGGTAATCCAACTCAATAATTTCTTGTATTTTCCCAACATATTGTAGATTCCCTTCAATTATATTCTTATCTTTTGAGCTTGATCGACTGGATTGCTTGAAGTCAACCATGATGCCACAATCGAAGGATCGTCTCTTTACATCTACACTTTCTACATGATAATGTTGACCATATGACCACATTGCTGAATATTTCCTCGCTTGTGAAAGACCATTTATTTTAGTGAAAACAAATATAATTCAACGAATATTAAAATAGTTAATAGTGTTAAAACTATAAGGAAACAACATTTTGTAAAATTCCAACTGGACCTTTCTTTCACATCCTCTAGACTTGTTGATTTCATCTTCTGTTATGTTTGAATCTATACCTGCATCTTCTATTTGATTTTGAATTTGTTCAGTAACCCATTCTAGTGTGCAATCTTTGCCCCATTCCCCAAGTAGATCAGTGGGAAGTGGAGTATTCCTAGGGTTCGATCTCTTAAACTATCTCCTTGCTTCTAACACTTCTGTCTTTTTATCATACAGATCGATCCATTTGTTCATAAAGTCCATGTGGTATAGAATGAACTTGTCGAGTATAGCACTTTCTTTTACACCTATTACATGTCAACATGTTTATTTCAAACTCCAAATGTCATGCTATTAATTTGACAAATAAATTACAGAGTAAATTAATGATTGCAAGAAAAACAACCACACTAATCATGAATTTACTTACTAATTTTTACTTGAACACCATTAGATTGTGGTTTTCCTCCATCAATAATATCTGATGCTCGTTCTTCATCCTAGAAGCGTGGCCCATCTTCAAAATCCTTACCAAGGAATTCACATAGGAAGAAAAATGCTTCATTCAATACATACCCTTCAGCCATGCAACCCTCTGGATGTGCCTTTTGTCAGACATATCTTTTTAGAGTTTTCATAAACCTCTCAAAGAAAAATATCCACCTCGTTGATACGACACCCACCAATTCAATGTCATTGACTAGGTGTATAAGTAAATGGACTTGTAGGTCCATGAAACTTGTAGGGAGCTCCTTCTCAAATAAACATACAATTTCTGCAATTTCTTTCTTCCATTTTCGCACTTCACATTCGTGGATCTCCTTGGAGGTCACCCACCTAATATACGAATAGTAAATTAGTATGAACCTTTAGTCAAAAATTAAAATGCAATATAATATCGCTATGTCTCTCACACATGAACATTTCATATAACCACATACCTTGTAAATGCTGACAATCGACTTATGGCATTCCTTAAGTCAACTGTAAGACAGGAATCCCCCCTAATTACCAATGACATGATATGCTATCAAACACATTTATGAAAAGGTCATTAGTAATTTTTCCTCACATAACAAAATATCAAAATATATTTAGTACTTAATCAATGTTACCAGTAAATGTTAAATGATGATATATAATACCTTCATAAAATTATAAAAGTCATGTGTTTTAAATCCTGTGATATGTCCTGTTGGGTTCTTTCTCTCTGAATCAGCAGAGGGTTTGCTAGTTCCAATGCACAGGCAGATTTGGCCAACAAATACAGGAGGTTGTGTGAGCTGCCTCCCCTTCACTTCTAGTTCTACTGCACCAAGGGGGTATCCCTATAGCTAAATATTTTGCTTTGACTCACCCAATAGAAAGATTTAGCTTTACAACAATAGGAAGAATACTCTCATGAATGGACCAAGATTTGTATGATAGATCACAAGGGTGGCAGTGTTCATGGACATATCTAACTAGTTGAGGATGAGAATATACATGGGTCCTATTTCTACTCCTACAAACTAATAGGTTGGAATTATGAAATGATTTGTATTTATGTTTTGGATGCAAGACAGGGGTTTTGGATCATAACTACTACACAAGGGCAGACCGGTGCCTATCTCAGGGCAAGGAGTCAACTAGACGTATACAAGTGAATGATTTGCACTGGCTTCAAGTTTCAAGGGGTTAGATTGGTGCTTGCCTTACAAACACCACCCAAGAATGAGTATTCAACTATCTCTACTTACAAACATCCCTGCTGCCATACAATCTTCTTCATACTTAACCTAAAACAGTTTAATCCACTCCTTGAATGGAAGTCACAGATCAAGCATGCAATATAGAAAGTCTATATCCTAGAATCTGAGTAACCCTTAGCAACCAGATTCAAAAGAAGGGATGCATACAACCATGGAGACAAATAGCTAAACACATGCAACAATGCATTTTCATATAAAACAACGATGAAACTAAAAATATGTGCAACATGCACTCAAATGCAACTCATAAACTCACAAAGAGATAGAACAACCCAGAAATGCTCTGTTTTCGTTATTTTCTCCAAAAAATTTGCCCAACTCTTCCCCCATCTATAGAATGGCCATGGATTCCTTCTTAAGGAGTACACAAGCTTCTGGCCACCTACACACTGACACACTTCATAAATGCATAGATCATCCTCTTAAGATTTTTAACGAAACAATCAGATCTTCAATAAATTCAGTAGCTGAAGTAGTTAGACCCATACTAAAAACTGCCGGCAAAAGCAACTTGGACCTCGAGCAAACAAACAGATGTGATATTTTTTTCAATCACCGTGTAGCAAGGTAGGTTGACTGTGGAATGAGCGCGTAAAAATGGCGCCAACACTCAGTCATTTGAAACATTTAACCTCAGCCGCAGGCTCGGGCTCCACGCAGGCAAGATCAACAGTCGAAATCTGCCTATCCACTTTGAAAATCCATGTCGGCATCATAGAAAATCTCACCATCAATGAGATCGCGCCCTGCAGGCAGCCTTTTCCTTCGCTGACTTTTCCCATTCGTGAAATCTAATTATCCCACATTCATCCTGCAGTGATCCTTTGATCGCTTCATATACCAGACCACTGGTATACCTAACATCACACACTTTTCCCTGATGCGACCAGTGATCCACCAGCTAGCGGTCTATCTCTCCATCTCCCGTCGATGCCAAGACTCTATCGGAGTGACCCCAAGTGTCGGAGCGACATCCATCAGGTATGCCGATGTCGCTAGTCAGGTTGATACCAAACCCTCGTCGGTGTGACTCAAACAGTTGGAATGACATCCTTCAGGCACGTCGATACATATTACCTCGCTGATGACCCACTTGTATCGGTGTGACCCCAACCCGTTGGCACACCTGAAAACTCTTCTGCTGACACATCAATCTCACCGATGACCACACTTGTTGGCAAGACCTGCATCATCAGTGAACTCTTTGTTCATCCTCTGATATGCCGATATAACTCGATCGGCCAGAACACCACTGTCGGCTCAACATCCCGTTATCTGCCCGATGTATATTGTCACTTCGATAGCTCAGCTTCATTAGTGTGACCCCAACCTGTTGGAGCGACACTTCCACAACATGTCGACGAAGACTGTCATGCTGACACATCCATTAGAGTAACACAACATACCCTCTTGCCGATGCAAGGAACAAACCACTATGAACAACGTGATCACAGAGACAAAGGTCTACTCTTGCCGATGGACTTAGAAATTTTTTGGGGTTTAAATAAAAAGACTAATGGATTTTCAATCTCAAAACCCTAACCCTAGGTGTAGGCACCAACATTGGCTCTATCTAGGGATGCATGCCTCTTGTAGGCATGGCAAGAACTCCAGAACTCTGGGATGCAGACCAATCCTTATCCATTGGGCACATAGAATCAAACACTGCACCAACCTACATCACAAATCATATATTTTAAAATTTACTTGGTGGCCCAGGGCCACCAAAAAGGAAAAAATAGTATTTTCCTTTGTCAAATATCTAATTTTCATTTGATTTCTTTAAATGAAGCCTTAAAACATTTAACCATCTGCAGCACCCTACTTTGGAATTGGTTGTGCCGCTACCCATTTCTCTTTCTTTAACAAATCTACAACAAGCTTCATCAGCATACATTATCATCAACTGTAGAATGTCATCATCATATGAGTCACCAATGTTGCTTGGAAACATAGCAAACTCATGAAATAAATGAATCAACATCAGAATTTTGCCCTTTATAAAATAAGAGCTCCTCTGTATCAAACATGCAATATTCAGGCACAAGCAACATCTCATAATCATATTCATCTTTATAAACATTCAGATATCCATCATCATTGTGCTCAATGATTTTATCATTAAGGTCCACCTAGAATGTCTCAAGAGAAGGCATAAAAAACTCAGAATGCAGCCCTTCATCAAAAGCTTCATGGTCACCCCTGCAACCAACATTATCCCCATCTATATGAGCACACATATCTGTAACTTGTCCATTCACATCTGAATAGTGACCCTGATTTTTGTCTTCACCAATGCATTGATAATCAAAAGCAAACATTTCAACCTTTGCATTGTAGAGGTGGTCATAATCTTCAAGGAAGCATTCATACTTAGCATCCATATATATTTCATCATTTGAAAGGCTCACATATGCATCTGAATGCTGACAATCACTAACACATTCCCTACCATTCCTTGAAACAACATCTTCTATATTCAGAGTGAAGATCTGCATATCCACCTCATATAAATATTCTTGATCAGATGAGATATGCCTATTATTGCAGGACACAACCTCATGTATATCTTTCATTTCATCATTTGAAGAGCATTTTGCATCTGCAGGCTTCTTTTCTAGTGGCTGATAACAATCTTTGTCTTCACGATTATAAGATGTGCCCACATTTTCTACAACATCTTCTTCATGTTTTTGCATCACATCATGACTACACATACTGTTCTGAATATATTTCCCTCTACAAAATCATCTTTCAATAAACACACTGGGAAAGATGAAATATATTCACTTTGAAAACTATTTTGAAGGCTTGCAGTCATGAAACCTACTAGCATTCCATATTTCTGATTATTTTCAATATCCCTAGCAAATTTATAAGCTTGGTGAAGTGTAGCTGGTTCTTTATCTCTCAATAGATAACTCATTTCTTCATCAAATGCAGCCAAATAAATTGCCAAGCACAATGCATCATTGGGTCTTATATGTTCAGGAATTTGCTTGAGCAACTTAATAAATCTAAGATTAAAGGCTGGAACCAATTCCTCATCTTCCTTTTGGATATTCATGAAATGTATGATCAATGAGGCCAAATCAAATCTTTCACCAAATTGCTCTAGGAATGCAGATTCTAATTCTACCCATGAAGAAACTGAACACATAGGCAGGTCTGAAAACCAGACCCTAGCATCATCCTTTAATGACTGAACAAAAAGTCTCATTACTACATCTTCAGCCTCTACCTCATAATCTTCTATCAAATTACAAAAAAATTGCAAATGTTTGTTTGTAGACTCAGAATTTGATCCACTATATTTTGGCAAACATTTTCTAATCTTATTGGGAATAACATTTGGGTAACCACTTATTCCTTTGAAATTTAGGGCTTTATATCTTTCAATAAAAAATGGTGTTCTTTGAGAGCACAACCAGGATTGCTGCTCTAAACTCATCATTTTGAAAGAAAAGATGGAATACCTAGAAATATGTTGCATCTTTGGATAGGTTCAATCAATAGAGTCGCCACCTCTCACAGAGAGGACATAATATCAACAAGGCACTTTATTTTTTGGATTCATCACGCCAGCAAAGCACCACATGGCCTTTATTTGGTTTTGCTGCAACAACTTCACTGGAAACTAGATTTTCCAATCTTCAAATCACTTGACTCTCCTTAGTAGAGTTGCCACTTTGTTGGTGACTCGGATGGGCAAGAATTCACCCTTTTACTTCAAATCCCCAGTAGAGTCACCACTTTGTTGGGTTCTTTCTCTTTGAATCAGCAGAGGGTTTGCCAGTTCCAATGCACAGGCAGATTCGGCCAACAAATACAGGAGGTTGCGTGAGCTACCTCCCCTTCACTTTTGGTTCTACCACACCAAGGGGGGTATCCCTATAGCTAAAGATTTTGCTGACTCACCCAATAGAAAGATTTAGCTTTACAACAATAGGCAGAATACTCTCATGAATGGACCAAGATTTGTATGATAGATCACAAGGTTGGCAGTGTTCTTGGACATATCTAACTGGTTGAGGATGAGAGTATGCAGGGGTCCTATTTCTACTCCTACAAACTAATAGGTTGGAATTATGAAATGATTTGTATTTATGTTTTAGATGCAAGACAGAGGTTTTGGATCATAACTACTACACAAGGGCAGACCGGTGCCTATCTCAGGGCAAAGAGTCAACTAGACGTATACAAGTGAATGATTTGCATTGGCATTCAAGTTTCAAGGGGTTAGATTGGTGCTTGCCTTACAAACACCACCCAAGAATGAGTATTCAACTATCTCTACTTACAAACATCCCTGCTACCATACAATCTTCTTCATACTTAACCTAAAATAGTTTAATCCACTCCTTGAATGGAAGTCACAGATCAAGCATGCAATATAGAAAGTCTATATCCTAGAATCTGAGTAACCCTTAGCAACCAGATTCAAAAGAAGGGATACATACAGCTATGGAGACAAATAGCTAAACACATGCAATAATACATTTTTCATATAAAACAACGATGAAACTTAAAATATGTGCAATGTGCACTCAAATGCAACTCATAAACTCACAAAGAGATAGAACAGTCCAGAAATGCTCTGTTTTCATTATTTTCTCCAAAAAAATTGCCCAAGTCTTCCCCCCTCTATAGAATGGCCATGGATTAAGGAGTACACAAGCTTCTGACCACCTACACACTGACACACTTCATAAATGCATAGATCATCCTCTTAAGATTTTCAATGAAACAATCAAATCTTCAATAAATTTAGTAGCTGAAGTAGTCAGATCCATACTAAAAACTGTCGGTAAAAGCAACCTTGACCTTGAGCAAACAAACAGATGTGATGTTTTTTTCAATTATCGCGCAGCAAGGTAGGTTGACTGTGGAATGAGCACGTAAAAATGGTGCCAACACTCAGTCGTTTGAAACATTTAACCTCAGCCGCAGGCTCGAGCTCCACACAGGCAAGATCAACGATCAAAATCTGCCTATCCACTTTGAAAATACATGTCGGCATCATAGAAAATCCCACCATCAATGAGATCACGCCACGCAGGCAGCCTTTTCCTTCATTGACTTTTCCCATTTGTGAGATCTAATTATCCCACATTCATCCTGCAGTGATCCTTTGATCGCTTCATATACCAGACCACTAGTATACCGAACGTCGCACACTTTTCCCTGACGCGACCAGTGATCCATCCGCTAGCAGTCTATCGCTCCATGTCCTGCCGATGCCAAGACTCTATCGGAGTGACCCCAAGTGTCTGAGTGACATCCATCAGGCACGCTGATGTTGCTAGTCAGGCCGATACCAAACCCTCGTCGGTGTGACCTAAACAGTCGGAATGACATCCTTCAGGCACGCCGATACATATTACCTCACTGATGACCCACCTGTATTGGTGTGACCCCAACCCGTCGGTACACTCGAAAACTCTTCCATTGACACACTGATCTCACCAATGACTACACTTGTCGGCAAGACCTGCATCATCGACGAACTCTTTATTCATCCTCCGATATGCCGATATAACTCGATCAGCCAGAACACCACTATTGGCTCAACATCCCATTATCTTCCTGATGTATATTGTCACTCTGATAACTCACTTTCATCGGTGCGACCCCAAACCATCAGTGAGACACTTCCATAGCACGCCGACGAAGACTGTCATGCCGACCCATCCATCGGAGTAACACAACATACCCTCTCGCCGATGCAAGGAACAAACCATTGTGAACAATGTGATCACTGAGACAAAGGTCTACTCTTGCCGATGGACTTAGAAATTTTTTGGGGTTTAAATAAAAAGACCAATGGATTTTCAATCTCGAAACCCTAACCCTAGGTGCAGGCACCAACATGTCCATCAATTGTAAAAGCTTTAGCCAATGACGACTCATAGCCAGTAGGTGTCCTTATTGAATGGATGACATTTTTTAGTTGGTCTAGCTCTTTTTTTACAAAATCCATGGAGCTTCTACATATGTTTCATTTTCCCTGTTTGGCCACAAATGTTTTCTATCAATTTTAGTACGTGAAAGAGCAATATCTCTTCTCGAAGACAAGGTGTCCTTCTCTTTGCCTGATATATGTCGAAATATAGAATCTGGGACATTTTTAAAGATGTGCATATGATTTAATAGGTGAGATATTAATAGATCCTTCCAGTAAGGGAGCTCATAAAATATGGATTTCCTTTTCATTCCTTGTGACATATTAGCTACAACTTGTTCTGGTTCTTCAATTGAATCACCCCGATCAAAAAAATCCTCTCAAGCTTTCAATTTAGCATCTTCATACTTCTTAAGCCAATCACCTGGACCCATAATCATGGGAGGGTCTCTATTTTCAACTTTTCCATCAAATTGATTCTTCAGGCGATTTCTAAACTTATGATCTAGTGGTAGAAAAACCCTGTTGTTTGCGTAAATAAATTTATGTAGATCTTTAGAATATCGCCCTTGAAATTGTTCTACACATCTTGGACATGCAAATATCCCCTTTGTTTGAAGCCCTGCAATTCAATAAGTAATGTTAATAACATCAAAAAAATAGTATAAAACTAAGTATGAAAGTTGGGATGGAAATAAATTATGAGTGTAAATTCGTAAATATTTTATCTTACCAGAACAAACACCAAGTCCTGGGAAATCATGAATAGTCCAACATAACACACCATACAACATGAAGGACCTATTTGATGGGGGATGTGATATGTCATACATTCTTATGCCTTTCCATAGTAGTTGCATCTCATCAATAAAAGGCACAAGATAAACATCCATGTTTTTAACTTGATGTTTTCCTGGAACAATGAGAGTTAGCATAAGGTGCTCCTTTCTAACACTCATCCATGGGGGAATATTTTATACTATCAATCTGATTGGACAAACACTATAATTTTAGCTTAGGAAAAACAATGGGCACACTCCATCAATTGCAAGACCAAACCTGATACTACGAGGTTCATCTTTGAATTTTCTTGGCCATTTTTCCTCTATGTGTTTCATTGCTTTGGAGTTGGCTAGAATTTGCATGAATCTATTTTACTCCTATTTTTTGCATGCCAGTCCATCAATTGTGCAAGTGACTTGCAACGAAACATTCATTGAAGTCTATCTATAATTGGCATGTGATGTAAAACCTTCTTTGGAACTGTAGGACCTTGTACATCTGTACGATATCTCTTCTCTTTGCATACAGGGCATTCTACCTTGTTTTCATATTCATCTCTGTATAAAATGCAATAATTTTTACATGAATGAATTTGCTTATATTCAATCCCCAACTCAACCAACAACAGACACGCCTCTCTACAAGTTGATGGCAACACATTCTCTTCAGGGAATATTTTAGTTTTTAGTGCCCTATAAGATTGCCAGAGATTAAATCAATTGAATGTTTGACTTATGATGAACATGTTTCATATGTCAATCTATACTAGAACTGTTTATATACAATATATGGTTTTAAATTCCCCTTAAAGAAATATAAACAAAGTTGATGAATGTTTACGAATTATGTACACCAATTGACAATGCAAAGTAAGAAATGGATTTCAACTCACTTTAGTAGGGTAGTGAATCCTTTGTCTGACTAACCAAATAGTGAGTTGATTTCTAATAATATTAATGTGTATGCCAGTTTTGAAGTTCTACTTGCACCCGATTTGAACATGGGTGTCTTCGCTTCTTGCTTGATGGAGTCTTTCAGGTTGTTATCATCAACATTACGTTGGTGGTAATTACCCCTGCTATAATCATTACTGTCAACCATATGATCATTATTGTCATCATTGTTTCCATCCCCAAATAATCATGTAAGCATTTCATTCAATCCTTCTTCATGCACTACATTTTCACTATCATAATCATCATCATTAAGGCTAGCTGGCATGTCATTAGTGTATGTGGATCTCATTAGCAATTTAAATTTCTCAGTTGCTAGTATTCTCTTCAATGTTGCTCTTTTCTGCCTAGTATGGTTTAAAGAATGGTTTGGATCATCCTGTCCAAACCTTAATAACCCAGTTGGATCTTGGGTATTAGTATGTGTTTCATCAACATCTTCTACCTATCAACAAACACACACATTATTTAATGTTTGGCAACAATTGCACTAAATTCAAAATGTATCAATTTCAAAGAAATATAATCAAATATGGCTTAAAAAATAAAAATAAAAATTGTATGAACATATATACATCGATTGAATAATGGAACATTATTTTATAGACTACCTTTTTTATACAATAATTTAAAGAAAACACAATTTTGACAACATAGTTTATAAAACATCAGTCCACACTCATTTATTATTCTTTGGTTTTCTGCCCTTAAGAACATCCTTAGGGAGACCTTGTTCTTCCCTTTTCTTTTGTTTAGGAGTACATTTTAAGAAGGGGTAATCAATCAATAACTCATCCCCAATGGTAAGGTCTATAATAGCCTCAACCATTATGAATCTATCAACCTCCCTTTCTATATCTCCATCTTTATCATTTATAACTTCAACAAATTGACAATTCAGTCTTACATTAGGGTCCCTTCCCTTACTACTATTTATAAATCCTGCAATATTTTTGTGTGTGTATGCACGTCCATCTATATACATAAGATGACCTCTATTCATTTCTTTTCCACTTTCCAATTGGAGACGATGTGTATACATATTCGAATTTAGACCATATGTTGACATGCTAGGCTTATATTCTTCTAGCCTTCTCCATTCACCACTGTAATATGATGGACCATAATATGAAATTAATCTCCTAGTGGTTTGTTCTGAATTGTTTCTATGTTTAGATCCCACATGTACATTTTGGATGACAAAGAGGCCTAGATTCACTTGATGAATATTGGAGGGTTGTATCATGTAGGTGTATCCCCAAAATTAAAACTTCTCGTACACTCTACGTAGTTGTTGATCACCAGGCCAAGCACAATATAGTTGACAATCAAATGTCTCTTTGTAAATTGATCTCAAACTCAGGGGCAAGTCATCATCTCCATCACATTCATTCTCATAGGGTATGTAGTCCACCTTCACCTTGTCTTTAAGCAAATTATGCATCTTTAACTGGTTCTTGTTCTATTACTTGTTTTCATCAATTCCTCATCTTTGGAGCTGGTATATTAGCACATATTTTTGTTAGATTTATCATCTGATGAATGATCATTGCCCTCTAGGCTAGAAGTCGGTGATCCAGGAAACTTTAAACCAAGAACTTTATCTTACAAGTATCCATTAAGAAAAAATTAGTTACTTAAATAATATAAAACAATGTTTAAACAAAGTATACATGTTATTTATATCAAATTGGAAAATTTCTTACTACAATTCCTATTAGATTTGAATCAATTGTAGGAGGCATACTACCGACTAGAAGCTCATCATATATGTAATGTCTTTGTACAATCGCTCGTTTCAATTGTTTCTTTCCACGACATACAGAACATCCACAAACAACAATTTTCTCAAAATATTCATCCCATGTACTATAGTCTTGACCAACCTCTTGTTCAGTGCAATCATTTGTTGTGTCTGTAGGATCCATTGTCATATTCTCTTCCACCCATTGTCGTCTACATGATTTAACAGTTTTAGGTCCACATCCATGTACATATCTTTTTCTTTTGCTAGTTGAACGCTCAGGCTCTGCATTTGCTCCAATCTCCATCTAAAATAATCAACAACATGCATTAATTTATGTCAAGATTGGATAATACATTATAAATTTCAATAATACTGTGAAAAAAGATGGATGTATCAAAAAATGCCATCAGATCATTTTTTCCTAAGTTAAGTCAAAATTTGAGTACCTAATGTCCCGCTTCATCTGTTGTGTCCTCATTTGATATGACATGATCTGTTGCCATGGCCTCATCTGGCCCCTATAATACACAACATAGTAAATAATGTTTAGTACACCAATTATATCATTTCAACGAATATGCTATCTAACACAAAGCCTCACTTTAGTCATATATGTGACATATTCATATCATGTTTTGGCCATCCTAATTTGTAAACTTTTCCCTTGATCATAGAATCACGTTTAATCACCATTCCTGTGCATTTTCAACCAATAAGTTTAACCTCAGAGGCCTCATGGACAAAAAAATGACTTTATCTCCTCTATGTTGTAGCATTTGTGAATTCATAAACACCTTCCTCCTTTGGTTGAGGTTGCTTTCTCTTCTTACCTCTATTGTATCTACAGATTCCGTTGTCATATCTATTTCCACCCACTTTCCTCTCTGCGATTTAGTAGTTCTACGTCGTCCACATCCTCTCTCCATGGCCTCCTCTGGATCTTGTAATACACAACAATGAAAATAGTCACATAACAACTGTGCACCAAGAGGTTAAAAGGAACCAATCAAGATAACCACACAGGAACAACAAATGTGTCTTGACAGATTATATAAATTTCCTATATGTTTGCATTTATCCTCTAACCTTTCTACATCAACCCTCAATTGTGCAGATCCCCTAGTTGTTATATGCAAATGATTTGTATCCTTGCATTCCTATTGGCAAATATAGTGAACTAATTTAAAATCCTTGTATAACTAATTTGCAGGTATAGTGAATTGATTTGAGTTTTTGCATTCACAATTAAAAAATCACAGTGAGATGGTTTGAATCCTTGAGTTTTAAGTAAAATGAAATGGGTGAGACCAGTGCCTTGTTGGGTAAATGGAGTCAAATGAAAATCTGAGATAAGTGGCTTATATTTGGTAGTAATTCTAACTGTTTGACACACTAATATTGGTTAATAACTTGTATAACTGTGCAAGGAAATAATTGACAGACTCTTCTTAATAATCCAACTGACACAACCAGGTTACTTGTAATTTATCAAAAGGATATTTAATCCCTACTTGGAGGAACCAATTGAATAAATCAAACAAGAATAGTAGATGATATCAACTTGGAAACATAATGCCAACCCTAATTATGTGGTTCTTCTTACTGATCCAATTAATACTCCCAGATTACTGTGATCTGAAAATAGTGTTGGTAAGATTTTTGGGATATCTTCAATGGGGCTCTCAATATCACTAAAAGTAACATAGGGGAGAGGACCCAAATGCTGAGCATGTTCCAATAGCTGTGATAATGTTTGTGGACTTAAGGCTCAATATTTTTAAAACTTTAGCACTAGTAGTTGTAACTTTAAGGTTGTTAGTGTTGACTATAAGTACCTATAATTGAATAAAATGTGCCCTTTAGATTTAAAAACAACTAATTATGTGATGCCACATCAGCACACCAACAAAACATGACTTAATGAACAACTACTAGTCCACCTTTGTTTTGGGAACTATTAGACATCTTAATAAAAAGCATGCTGAGAAACTATTGGTCCACCTTTGGTCAAAAGCCTTGCCCTTAGACCTCACTCTAGTTTTAAAAAGAAAAAAATAAAAAACATTTTGAACCATGCTAGATGGAAAAACAACATTTTTTTTTTTTAATTTTTGACTTTTTTCCAAATAAATCCCAAATATTTGAATTACATTTATTCTTCTAGTTTGCTAAGTCAATCTTTATCCTAAGTAATGCTCCTATGGCCCTAGTAGAGATACAAACACATGGCTCCACAAAGAGATAGCAATTTTGGACTAAATGATACAAACTTCTTTCTACCATAATTCATGATTCCATATTATAATTTTTGTTTGATGCCATGGATATCATAATTGATAAGTTTTATATTCCTAAAACACTTTGAAAATATTTATATATCTAAAAAATGATACAAACTTCTTTCTACCATAATTCATGATTCCATATTATAATTTTTGTTTTTGATGCCATGGATATTATAATTGATAAGTTTTATATTCCTAAAACACTTTGACAATATTCATATATCTAAAAATGT
Source organism: Cunninghamia lanceolata (assembly GCA_027924645.1). Taxonomy (NCBI): domain Eukaryota; kingdom Viridiplantae; phylum Streptophyta; class Pinopsida; order Cupressales; family Cupressaceae; genus Cunninghamia; species Cunninghamia lanceolata. Next base: position 4,564,662 of record BSBN01000771.1, read on the forward strand.
TGTTTCTTTTATACTCGATCTTAGTAGCTTCTATTAGATTAGTTTATTGTGTCTTTAAAATTTATTTAATACAGGATGTATGAAACTAATTTTAAATCCTTCAAAATCTCTATATTTAATTGCCCAGTCTTCACTAAGTTTTGATCGAATCTGAGCACATAATCTAAGGTCAAAATGAGTCCAAACTAGTTGGATCAAACCATCATAAATTTTTATATGGCAGGAAGCTATGACAAGAGTCAATACTAGAACCTATAGTAGAGGAAATCACAATGAACCTATAGTAGAGGAAACCATCGTAAATTTTTATATGGCAGGCAACTATGATATATCAATTTAAATATGAAGGAAGCACTAAAATAAAGACACCAAATAATTGAATAACTTTAACAAACAATTGATACCAATATGGCGCCACAGAATCAGAGATTTTCCATTAACTTCTTCAAAATTATGCTTGCAACATGGTCTTTGAGTTTGTAAATATTATGGAATTTTTTGTGCTATCTACCACTACTAGCTCCTCTCTTCCCCCTATATCTTTTTATTGGGTCTTGGTCTCTCTTTTTATAGGAGAGGCAAACAAGCTTTAGACCCATTACAACAGAAAAGACATAACTATTCATAACTATTAAGAAAATACTTTTAAACTTAACAAAAAATTTTTAATTAGAAAAGACCAATCCATTATTCACCAAATAGAAACCCGTGACCATTCAAGGCCTAAGCAAGGCATTCTATTTTTTGACGTGGTATCTCCTCTTCACATTCAATCCTCTTTAGAACCTAAATATGTTCATAACTGTTAAGAAAATACTTTTAAACTTAACAAAATGTTTTTAATTAGAAAACACCAATCTGTTAATCTGCGAATAGAAGCCCGTGACCATTCAAGGCCTGAGCAAGGCTTTCTATTTTTCCATAAGGTGCTTCATTTGTTTGCTAGCTAATTTACTCCCTCTGAAGAATTCATGGCGGCGTCAGTCATATCAATTGCTCTGCACAGGAACATATTAATTTCAGATAAATGTTTAATATACTCATATTTTGCATATGTGTCAACATTAAGGGCTATCCCTTTCATGTCATGCTCCATGTTCATCATTTTCTCAAGATACTTTTGAATATTCTGCATGATCATATCTTCATTATTGATTTCTTGTAAAGTAGTATTTAGAACTATGGATACATCTTCCTTCCACTCTTCATATTTTCATGGTTCTCCAGTATCATCATGAATTGAGGGAGTGATATCAAAAGAATTCAACTCCTTATTTAATTTATTATGATACTTTTCATGCATCTTGACCAACTTATCATACATTTGCAATCCTTGTTCTGTTAAAAGTTTTTTGTCTAAAAGTTCCTCTTTCCTTTCCATCATCCTCTCCTGCAATCTTTTGTTTTCTATAATGGCTGAATATGTTTGTTGGAATGATTTCCAACAGGTATCTGCACATTCCCACATCTTTTTGAACCTTTCTTTTATTATTTTAGAGGCCATGGTGTATTTGATGGTCTTTACTTCTCTAAAAAGCTTCTTACATTTTTTCTAGGATTTAGCATGGCCTTCTTTCCAATAGATTACATCTTTTAATGCCTCTATCATTTCTTTGTCTTTCTGGATCCATGGGGAATGTACCTCAGATGCAGAAGAAGAAGCTCTTTCATTGTGGTATATTAATTCTTTCTTCATCTTATCTTTTTTCTTGATTAATTTCTCAATCTGAGCCTTAGTGAACTTTGCTACATTAACATTTAGTTCAGAAGTTTCCAAGGGATCTGTATCTCCTATCCTTTTGACCAAGAGATGACCAAACATTTGATTTGGGTCACTGGTTATTATTGGTCTCTTATCTTGGGGATAAAAAGACCAAATCAATAAAGTGTCTTCATCTGCATTATACCCTGACCCTGTCACTTGCTTCCTCTATCAAACTCAGTATTTCATCTTCCCTCCTCTTGAACGTGTCAAATATAATGGCAGAGCTCATATCCCAAACTGGCACAAGCAATACCTTGGCTTCTTGGAGTAGTTGTCTTCCTCTTTCTGGAGTAATAGACTCCATTTCTCTGTCAATCTCTTTTTTCAATTCCTCCAAGGTGGCATTTTCTTTCTTAGGGGTAGTATCTTTCATTTTTTGCCTCATTTTATTTCCTTGATATTCATATATAAAAGATTTAAATTCAGGAGTCTTAATAAATTCATCATTAGAGACAAAATTTTGAGCAGCCATAACTCTAATGTCATCAGATAGATCCTCAGAAGTCTCAAATTTTACATGGTTCAATTCTACAGGAGGCTCATAATGTGGAACAACAGGAGCACTTATTGTTTGCATTTGTTCAATCTCATCATCACTCACTTCTTTATCTATATCTATATCTACAAAAAATGATACTTTAGGGGTTGGCTGTGAAGGTATGCGAGTTAGAGGCTGCACCTCTTGAGCTTGTGTCCTAGAGTATTGTATGTAAGCTGAATCAAAAGCAATTAAAGGCACACCCTCAATTATCTCATCTACATGAGCAATAAGCTTCTCAACTCTTGATAGTGGGTCTTCAATTTTAGAAAAGGCTCTTGAGTATGAAGGAACATTCTTGCATTTCCAATCCTTTGCAAGTAGAATTTTATTAAATATAGCCATTCTATCTTCAGTAGAGGCTTCATCTCGATTTCTAATTATATCTACTTCTAAAAAAAGATGTTCATAACCAGACATACCCTGTTTGACCCTAGCTCTCTGAATAAAACCCTCTGTATCAAAACCTTTTCTTTCATCTCCTATTGGGAGATCATATTGTGCTAGTTTGGCATTGACTTCTTCATAACCCTCATTCATGACTATTGTGAATTCCCCAAAGCAGAAAGTGCTAGGCATAAATGATTGTTTGTTGTTCCTCTTTAGATGAATAACATCAGATTTAGCTAATTGTCTCACAATTTCTAAGTATGCAATTCTATTTGGGACAACCCTAGGCAATAGATAAGGGGAACCCTCAAATCCATAGACTTGTATCATGGTGCAGTCTGAAAAGGCATACCAATCTCCCCAGTTATGACCCACCTTAGTCTTTGGATCATTTTCCTTTGGCCTAAGAAAACTTTGTATCCTGGGAGAGAGGCTATAGTCATGAGAATGTCCCAATAGTTGCATTAGAGGCTTCACAAAATATTCTTCAAAGCGAAAATAACAAGATCTGTCAAAACAACAATCCCATAGTGAAGTCCACATTTGCACTAGTTTTGGGTCCCCATTGTCAAACGAGTCCTGAATTTTCATCTCTGAACTCCACCATCCTCTACCATGCCCTTCGTACAAAAGCAAAAGCATTAACAAAGAGTAGTGTTTGAAATTAATCTTATCACTATTATGTTTGATTTTCTCCAATCCATGGTTCAGAGCATTAGCTATGTAACTTGCATAATCAAAAGGCCTTGCTCCCTTTGAATATCTGTAGCTAACACCATAGGTGTAATTGGCATTTGTGGGGGAACCTCAAGACCTAAGACTTGACCAACAGCATAATAAGTGTAACGAAAGTACTCAAATAATTCTTCAGAAAATGGAGGGTTCTCAGCATTGGAAAATTTCCTCATCTGACCCTTGTCATCTTTAGCCCGTGTAAAGCTAACTTGCCTCTCTTTTAACTCGTGTCCATATGCCTATACTCTAGCAATAGGTCTCTGACTATAATGGGCATGTCAAAGCCACATTCCAATTGAAAAACATTCGCAATGAGATCCTTGGAAAGCACCAGTATATTTTCACCAGTGTGTGATCTAATAGTTCTTGTTTTCGGGTCATATTTGCTAGCTAAGGCTTTAATCAAATCCACATTGATAAAGACATTAGTCACTATTAGTCTTGCTAAATTTAACCTCCAAGCATTGCAGACAAGATCATACCTATATTGTTTCTTGAAATGATACAGAAACAATTGATACCCTCGAAGAGGGGTCCAAACATTTCCTAACTCCTTATAGTTGTCTATCAATTTATCTATGGAGGGATTAGTTTGGGCACTTCTTTTTGGTCTCAGCCTAGACCCTGGGCATTGGTCAATTAAATCTTGATTTAGTGATCTTTTCTCGACCTTCTACTTTTTAGCTTTATGTCTCTCGAGATTATTTTCCATAATGCAGACTCCAAAGCTTCTACACAGTATAAATTTATAGTCAGGACCGATATACTTACTTGAGATATATTTTTGGTTGACCTTTTTCTGTTCCTTTCTCTGTGAGAGGTCAAAATCCCTTTCTCCTTTCTTCAACCAAATCTTATAGGGGTGGAATAACTTATTTCAATCTCAGATCATAAATGCACCATTGATGTGTATCTTGCCATCGAGCTAGTTTATTAATTGCAAATATTTGACCAATGTCTTAGAATGTCACATCAATCTTGTCTAACAATCATCGATGTATCGCTGAGACTTTGTTTTATATTCCACTGAAGTCCATCCCTTCCATCGATAAATTTCCTTTTCTCGGTCCATCGGCGAGGTTCCATATGAAGTTACCCCGATGTGCCCTAGTCTGGCTGATGTTCTTCATATCCTTAATGTTTTATAGTTATTTCAGGCTATCGGTGGAAATTCATCCTTAGTTCCACCAATCCTTACATGCTACAATGATGCTTTTGTCTTTGTTGGTTTTATCAGCATGTCGGGGGAACTCATATAAGTTGACATGTTCTGGCGATATAACCTTCTTCAGCCAAATCTTACAAGGGTGGAATAACTTATTTCAATCTCAGCTCATAAATGCACCATCGATGTGTATCTTGCCATCGAGCTGGTTTATTAATTACAAATATTCAACTGATGTCTTGGAATGCCACATCAATCTTGTCTGACAATCATCGTCATATCGCTGAGGCTTTGTTTTATATTCCACCAAAGTCCATCCCTTCCATCAATAAATTTCCCTTTCTCGGTCCATCGACAAGGTTCCATATGAAGTTGCCCTAATGTGCCCTAGTCCGGCCGATGTTCTTCATATCCTCAATGTTTTATAGTTATTTCGAGTTATCGGTGGAACTTCATCCTTAGTTCCACCAATCCTTACATGCTACAATGATGCTTTTGTCTTTGTTGGTTTTATCGGCATGTTGGGGGAACTTGTATATAAGTTCTGCTGAAGTTGACATGTTCCAGTGATAAGCTAACTCCTGTCAAGTTCATCGGCTCATCAGTGAGGGTGTGATATGTATTCCATTGAAATCCACATGTTACGGTGATATAACCTTCTTCAACCAACTTTATCAGCCTGTCGGTGGAACCATGATGTGGTTTCCATCAATGTTTACATGTTATCCTGATAATCTCATTTTATTCCATTTTGTCGGTCTATCAGTGGGATGACCTCAAAGGTTACCCTGATAGATCGTTGTTTTGCCAATATAGTGATACTATATCTTTATTGGGCCATCGGTATAGCAAAGTGAAAGGTTCCAATGATGGGGTCACATTGGACTGATATGTTCTTAGGAAAGGAAAAGGGTACAATTCGTGGAATGGATATGCAAGACTTAGGTTAATTATGGATTTTGTAACACAATTGATTACTATTATGAGATTAAGGGTATAATGTTCTGATCTTGGTTGAAAAGGGGATGGATAGAAGTATAGAAAAATTGTGAAATTTTCTTGTCCCAATAGGGTTCAGGGTTTAGGGTTGAGGCTTGAGGGTTTAGGGATTACGATTTAGAGTTGAGGGATTAGGGTTTAGAGTTGAGGGTTATAGTCCCATTAGAGAACAATGTCGTCGCGTATGGACCATGTCGAGTGCCCTCATTGATGTTGGTAAGGGATACATGGAAGGCAAATGGATTAGGCAGATAGTGGATTATGACGTGGATTCTAGAGGGGAGAAAAGTGGATTATGATGTGGATTATGTAAGGAAAATAGTGGATTATGATGTGGATTATGTCAGACTTATGCCAAAGCATGAACCATAGGGATGGTATGTGGAGGGTATGTAGGATAGTGGATGAATGATGGTAGATTTATTGTGAAATGGAAGGGAACCATAACCAATGGTTGCACACATCCCCATAAACATTGAAGCTTGTGATGTGGAGGTGGTGTAGGGTGCAATGGAGATGTTTACTTAGGAGATGGATGATAAAGGGCTTTAGGAACCCACATAGACGTAGGCATTTTATTACTTTTGTTTTGCTTGTGGGATGGAATGTTTTGACACTTTTGAGAGGAATGGGAATTTGAGATGGGAGTAGATGGTTGGGATTTTTTAGAGGTAGATGCCTCGTTTAACTTGATTTCTTGTTGCTTAGGTACCCATACCATTTTTGTCTTGGACTTTGCTTGTGGAGGTATGGGCTTGGATAACTTTTTGGATTGATTTTTCTTTGACTTTTTGTTTTTATGTCCTGAGGCATGAGGACCCTTAGGATGTTTGTCTTTATCAATAGAGGCATCTAGTTTTGTATTTCTGGATCCCTTGAGGATGTTGGAATGAGTGGAAGCTTTAGGTTTAGCTTTAAGATTAGGGTTGAGGGTTTAGGGTTTACGGTTTAGAGTTGAGGGATTAGGGTTTAAGGCATAGTAATGCTTAGGGTTGAGGGTTTATGATTTAAGGTTCAAGTGTTGAGGGTTGAGGCTTTAGGGATAGGGTTTAAGGTTTAGCGATAAGGGATTAGGGTTTAGGGTTGAGGGATTAGGGTTTAGTGCTGAGGGATTAGAGTTTAAGGTATAGTGTTTAGGGTTGAGGGTTTAGGGATAGGGTTTAGGGTTTAAGCTTTAAGGGTTGAGGCTTTAGGCTTTAGGGATAGCGTTTACAGTTGAGGGATTAGGGTTTAGGGTGGAGGGATTAGGGTTTAAGGTATAGTTTTTAGGGTTGAGGGTTGAAGGTTGCGTTACACTGCAATGAAAGGTTATAGTCCCATTACAGAATGATGTCCTCGCGCATGGACCATGTCGAGTGCCCTCATCGATGTTGGTAAGGGATACATGGAAGGCAAATCGATGAGGTAGATAGTGGATTATGACGTGGATTCTAGAGGGGAGAAAAGTGGATTATGACGTGGATTATGTAGGGAAAATAGTGGATTATGATGTGGATTATGTTGGACTTATGCCAAAGCATGGACCATAGGGATGGTATGTGGAGGGTATGTAGGATAGTGGATGAATGATAGTAGATTTATCGCAGAATGGAAGGGAACCATAACCAATGGTTTCACACATCCCCATAAACATTGAAGCTTGTGATGCAGAGGTGGTGTAGGGTGCAATGGAGATGTTTGCTTAGGAGATGGATGATGAAGGGCTTTAGGAACCCACATAGACTTAGGCATTTTATTACTTTTGTTTTGCTTGTGGGATGGAATGTTTTGACACTTTTGAACAGAATGGGAATTTGAGATGGGAGTAGATGGTTCAGATTTTTTAGAGGTAGATGCCTCATTTAACTTGATTTCTTGTTGCTTAGGTACCCATACCATTTTGGTTTTGGACTTTGCTTGTGGAGGTATGGGCTTGGATAACTTTTTGGATTGATTTTTCTTTGACTCTTTGTTTTTATGTCCTGAGGCATGAGGACCCTTAGGATGTTTGGCTTTATCAATAGAGGCATCTAATTTTGCATTTCTGGATCCCTTGAGGATGGTGGAATGAGTGGAAGTTTTAAGTTTAGCTTTAAGATTAGGGTTAAGGGTTGAGGGTTGAGGGATTAAGGTTTAAGGCATAGTACTGTTTAGGGTTGAGGGTTTAGGATTTAAGGTTCAAGTGTTGAGGGTTGAGGCTTTAGGGATAGGGTTTAAGGTTTAGTGCTAAGGGATTAGGGTGTAGGGTTGAGGGATTAGGGTTTAGTGCTGAGGGATTAGAGTTTAAGGTATAGTGTTTAGAGTTGAGGGTTTAGGGTTTAGTGTTGAGGGATTAGAGTTTAAGGTATAGTGTTTAGGGTTGAGGGTTTAGGGATAGGGTTTAGGGTTTAAGGTTTAAGGATTGAGGCTTCAAGCTTTAGGGATAGCATTTCCAATTGAGGAATTAGGGTTTAGGGTGGAGGGATTAGGGTTTAAGGTATAGTTTTTAGGGTTGAGGGTTGAAGGTTGCGTTACGCTGTAATGAAAGGTTATAGTCCCATTAGAGAACGATGTCCTTGCGTATGGACCACGTTGAGTGCCCTCATCGATGTTTGTAAGGGATATATGGAAGGCAAATGGATTAGGCAGATAGTGGATTATGACGTGGATTCTAGAGGGGAGAAAAGTAGATTATGACATTGATTATGTAGGAAAAATAGTGGATTATGATGTGAATTATGTCAGACTTATGCCAAAGCATGGACCATAGGGATGGTATGTGGAGGGTATGTAGGATAGTGGATGAATGATGGTAGATTTATTGCGGAATGGAAGGGAACCATAACCAATGGTTGCACACATCCCCATAAACATTGAAGCTTGTGATGCAGAGGTGGTGTAGGGTGCAATGGGGATGTTTGCTTAGGAGATGGATGATGAAGGGCTTTAGGAACCCACATAGACTTAGGCGTTTTATTACTTTTGTTTTGCTTGTGGGATGGAATGTTTTGACACTTTTGAGAGGAATGGGAATTTGAGATGGGAGTAGATGATTGGGATTTTTTAGAGGTAGATGCCTCATTTAACTTGATTTCTTGTTTCTTAGGTACCCATACCATTTTGGTTTTGGACTTTGCTTGTGGAGGTATGGGCTTGGATAACTTTTTGGATTGATTTTTCTTTGACTCTTTGTTTTTATGTCCTAAGGCATGAGGACCCTTAGGATGTTTGGCTTTATCAGTAGAGGCATCTAATTTTGCATTTCTAGATCCCTTGAGGATGGTGGAATGAGTGGAAGCTTTAAGTTTAGCTTTAAGATTAGGGTTGAGGGTTGAGGGTTGAGGGATTAGGGTTTAAGATATAGTGTTGAGGGTTGAGGGTTTAGGGTTGAGGGTTTAGGGTTGAGGGTTTAGGGATTACAGTTTAGAGTTGAGGGATTAGGGTTTAAGACATAGTACTATTTAGGGTTGAGGGTTTAGGGATAGGGTTTAGGATTTAAGTTTCAAGTGTTGAGGGTTGAGGCTTTAGGGATGGGGTTTAAGGTTTAGCAATAAGGGATTAGGGTTTAGGGTTGAGGGATTAGGGTTTAGTGCTGAGGGATTATAGTTTAAGGTATAGTGTTTAGAGTTGAGGGTTTAGTGTTGAGGGATTAGAGTCTAAGGTATAGTGTTTAGGGTTGAGGGTTTAGAAATAGGGTTTAGGGTTTAAGGTTTAAGGGTTGAGGCTTCAGGCTTTAGGGATAGCATTTATGATTGAGGGATTAGGGTTTAACGTATAGTTTTTAGGGTTGAGGGTTGAAGGTTGCGTTACGCTGCAATGAAAGGTTATAGTCCCATTACAAAATGCTGTCCTCACGCATGGACCATGTCGAGTGCCCTCATTGATGTTGGTAAGGGATACATGGAAGGCAAATGGATTAGGCAGATAGTGGATTATGATGTGGATTCTAGAGGGGAGAAAATTTGATTATGACGTGGATTATGTAGGGAAAATAGTGGATTATGATGTGGATTATGTTAGACTTATGCCAAATCATGGACTATAGGGATGGTATGTGGAGGGTATGTAGGATAGTGGATGAATGATGGTAGATTTATTGCAGAATGGAAGGGAACCATAATCAATGGTTGCAAACATCCCCATAAACATTGAAGCTTATGATGTGGAGGTGGTGTAGGGTGCAATGGAGATGTTTGCTTAGGAGATGGATGATGAAGGGATTTAGGAACCCACATAGACTTAGGCATTTTTATTACTTTTGTTTTGCTTGTGGGATGGAATGTTTTGACACTTTTGAGCTGAATGGGAATTTGAGATGGGAGTAGATGGTTGGGATTTTTTAGAGGTAGATGCCTCATTTAACTTGATTTCTTGTTGCTTAGGTACCCATACCATTTTGGTTTTGGACTTTGCTTGTGTAGGTATGGGCTTGGATAACTTTTTGGATTAATTTTTCTTTGACTCTTTGTTTTTATGTCCTGAGGCATGAGGACCCTTAGGATGTTTGGCTTGATCAATAGAGCCATCTAATTTTGTATTTTTGGATCCCTTGAGGATGGTGGAATGAGTGGAAGCTTTAAGTTTAGCTTTAAGATTAGGGTTGAGGGTTGAGGGATTAGGGTTTAAGGTATAGTGTTGAGGGTTGAGGGTTTAGGGTTTAGGGTTGAGGGTTTAGGGATTATGGTTTAGAGTTGAGGGATTAGGGTTTAAGGCATAGTATTATTTAGGGTTGAGGGTTTAGGGATAGGGTTTAGGATTTAAGGTTCAAGTGTTGAGGGTTGATGCTTTAGGGATAGGGTTTAAGGTTTAGCGATAAGGGATTAGGGTTTAGGGTTGAGGGATTAGGGTTTAGTGCTAAGGGATTAGAGTTTAAGGTATAGTGTTAGGGTTGAGGGTTTAGGTTTTAGTGTTGAGGGATTAGAGTTTAAGGTATAGTGTTTAGGGTCGAGGGTTTAAGGATAGGGTTTAGGGTTTAAAGTTTAAGGGTTGAGGCTTTAGGCTTTAGGGATAGCGTTTACAATTGAGGGATTAGGGTTCAAGGTGGAGGGATTAGGGTTTAAGGTATAATTTTTAGGGTTGAGGGTTGAAGGTTGTGTTACACTACAATGAAAGGTTATAGTCCCATTACAGAACTATGTCCTCGCACATGGACCATGTCGAGTGTCCCCATCGATGTTGGTAAGGTATACATGGAAGGCAAATGGATTAGGCAGATAGTGGATTATGACGTTGATTCTAGAGGGGAGAAAAGTGGATTATGACGTGGATTATGTAGGGAAAATAGTGAATTATGTCAGACTTATGCCAAAGCATGGACCATAGGGATGGTATGTGGAGGGTATGTAGGATAGTGGATGAATGATGGTAGATTTATTACGGAATGGAAGGGAACCATAACCAATGGTTGCACACATCCCCATAAATGTTAAAGCTTGTGATGCAGAGGTGGTGTAGGGTGCAATGGAGATGTTTTCTTAAGAGATGGATGACGATGGCACTAAATTAGGCACACTTTGTGCCAGTTTTGGCGTCCCAAACAGATTACATTTAGGGCTAAAAGTTGGTGTAAAAGTAGGCATTAGAGATGCCGACTTTAGCGCCGACTAATGAATCCAAAAAAAAATTTAAAATTCGCGCCAACGTTAAAACATACCATACAAAAAAAACACAAATAAGTTAATACATTTAAGCCCACAACACAGTGTACTCTGCCTCTGTTTTAGGTTTCCTGTGAAGCGACGACTTTATTATGTCAAAAACGGAAGTTACTGAAAAGTTTCTATAATGGATCCATGAATTTATATTTTATTTATTTTTAGTTCTTGACATCCAAAAGATAAAAAATTGCTTTAGCTAGCTGCTAAATTTGGGTTTTCTAGCTTCCTCAGCCATTCAATCAAGCTTGTTCGTCTGCCTTTTAGCAAGTTAACTCTTGACCTAGGTTTTTATCGATTTTGATATAATTTTGAGCTCAAATAAAGTTTTTCTAAGATGTACTCACTTTTTAGGGTAAATTTGAGTAGTAATGTTGTTAATTATCCTTGCTTGCATTATAACTTGCATTTACCATTTTTAGAAGGCCTGTCAAATAAGGTCTCTTTGTATATCATACGCAAAATACAAGCTGTTAAGATTTGTTTTTGGCTACATATTTGTTTTTGGCTACGATTGGTCAAGCACGCTATTAATTCATACCTGGCTACGATTGCCTCCACAGACTGGATCAAAATAATTTGCCCTAGGTCACCTCAAAATGGAAAGCAATAGAGGGAAGGGTGCAAACTCATGACACAATCATGTAATTCACTGTCAATTTATAGATTTGTAAATGTTTCCATTGTTTTTTTTTATTTTTAGTATTTAGTTTTCTATTTCTAAATTTAAAAGAAGAATTTAATTATATATATATATATAGGGACATGATACTGATAAAGATATAGAGGCATTGGCTTCCATATTGGGGGTAGAGGCAGTGAACAAATTGGATGGTGTTGACTTGACAATGCTTGCCAAATACATAGAAAAACAATCTAGTAAAGCCCCTGAAACATTGCAACCAAATCAATAGTGTCAAAGGGAATCAATTGATTCCCCAATCAGTCGTGGATTGGGCAAAAGATCTAGGAGGAAATCAATAACAGTAACCTCTAAGAATGTGGAAGAAGGAGTAGAGTCTTCCAATGTCCCAGCCACTCCTGGGACATAGACTTCTTCGACCACCACGCCATGTTTTGCATCTTGCATTGGTAGCTACGATACCAAGATAGAATACGATGTGGTTTCAGGGGAAGTCCAAATGACAGATGCTGGAAAAATGTTTGTGAATAGGTTGAAGGAATTATGCTTTCAATAGTTCAAAGACCATCTACACTTTCCATTCTCAAAGATACCCATGCACCTACAAAAAGATGTTATCCAAGACATGGAGACTGAATTTGGCATAGGTTGGTCTGTAAAGAAAATAAAGCTATGAATGTCTCAAAACTGCAAGAGATTTTGGTGCAACCAAACAAAAAAGATAAAAAAAATCCCTCCCGAGCAAAGGCTCAAAAAAAGGCCAATTGATGTAAGTCTCAAAGTATGGAAAGAGCTTGTAAAAGCATATGAGAAGTCCGATGCATGGAGGAAGTCTGGTGAGGAGAGTACGCAGGTATTTGAATTTGCTCATAAGATTATATCAAATTTATTAAATTATTTTTAAATTTTATTTGTGCTTTACCTAAATTGAATTAGTATATGTTTTAGGATAAGGCCTCCAAGGCTGGGCTTGACAAACTTTGTGCCACTCATCACAGTGGCCATAAAAGTTTACAGGCCTTGATCTATACATTTGTAAGTATATTTAATATGTTAAATGATATTTTTTTTATTTCCTAGGAAAAAGTAAATAATTGCATATTAATTAGTTTAACTAGTCCATGTGCCATGTTTTGACAAGAGGAGAAATATGGCCGACAACCAATGCAATTTGAAAAGGAAATGTTACAAAGCAAAAAGTGGACCGATTTTGTAATTTGGATGGAGAATGAGGTATCAATTATTGATTCTCAATAACTTAGTTAGATATTGTTGTGTTAATATGTCAATTTGAATTTCTTGTGTTGAGTTTCAATAATCTTTGAAGACGTTATAGAGTGATACTTGAGACAAATAGTTACAGTTGTACTTTGTTTATTGTGTTTGGTTTCTATTGGTGTTCTTGTCTTTTTGACTCAAGTGGATTGTTATTCATAGGTCACTTGTCATTCTTGTTGATCATGTGGATGTAGTTATCATTGAGTTTTCAGGTGGTCTCCTAAGTGAACATACCAAAGGGTTTATCTCAAGTCTTATTTTCCTAACCTTTTTATTATAAGACTTAAAGTGGGGCATGCATTATAGTTACGTTGTTGGTTATATTTCAAACCTTTGAAATATAATAGTGTACATTTAAATTTTAATATGCACATTTTTTTTGTTGAGAAGGAGCCATCATTGGTAGTAGGCATTAACTCTCCTTTGCGATAACAGCTTTGGGAAGTACTAGTCTTTAATGTGCTTGGTTTTGGGGTATGTGAGGGAGAAAAGGAAGGAGTGGGGAACCATTTTGGGGGGGAATTCTTCTTTTTTCCTTGGGGTCAAGGAAGGAAGGTTGATGGTTGGACTATAAATGATTTAGAGGAAGGGAGACTTTGGGTGTGCTTATCATGTTGGCTGAGTGTCTTGCTATTTGGGTTGGAGACTAAAATTCAAATTGCTAACTGGTCTTCTTCAACTAAGCTAACCTTTCTTTGAAGTAAAGCTCCTTGTCATCCATTCTTGTAAAATTACACTGACCATTTTGGTGAAACATTTCCTTTAACTTGTGTAACTGTATGTGGTCTTGTGAAAGCCTATGCTAAAGGGTTTGGATGAGGAAAATATTGTTAACTGTGAGAGTTTAGACTTAAGATCATGGGACTTACGAACTGTGGAAAACTGTTGGTTATTGTGTTTTGGATTTCTATCATGAAGGAAGCTACATTAATTTGGTCACAATTTGAGGTAGAGTTTCAAACCCTGGCTAGAATTTCTAGAATGCTATCATTGCAACATACCATGACTCTTGAGGAAACCTAGCCTGGTTCATGGTTATCTTTTTTGACATGGTTGTAAACCCTAATGGTGTTGGTATTTCACCTATAAATGTCCACTCTCTCAATTGTGGATGCGAGGTCTTCTTGGGATTAATAATGCCACTCCTAGGTGGGTTTTTGGGATGGTTTTGGATCCTTGGTTTAGGTCAACTTGCCCCCCAACACTCCCTGCAAGGTTATGAGGTTTGCATTACTAAAGCCATAATGGAATACAATGTTGAAACAACACTACATGATTGTATTTGATTACCTGTTGACTCTTGGAAAGAATGGGTTTTGTCAATTGCATACAGTTGTGTAACATTGCAATAGTTGTATTATACTTGTAACTAGAACAGTCTATTATGAAGGCATTCATTTGATGACAATGACCTTTGAGTTCATTGTAATGAATTTCACTAAATTAGAAATGTGATTTCAAACTAGTATTTATTAAATTGGAGACTGTTTGTGAACAAATTTATCTTAGTATGGACTTCCCTGTGTTTGAATGTCTGAGCACTACCCATGGAATAGTAGATATTATGTACTTGTGATCACTGCATCATTTGGATAGAGGACTCATAAATAGAATATAGGACCTTCTGTTTCACTGTCCATAAAATCCTAAGGGTTGATTAAGTTATTGTGCATGGATGTGACTGGAAACTTTAAGCTCTCTGAAAGTTTGCTTATTGTCTGCAAAGTAGAATTAATTTCTTATTTTAACTGTGGAAACATCTTGTGGACACTAGTATGGTGTTGACTAAGGAATTATCTTGTAAACACTAGAAAGGTCTATGCATGTTAATCATAGACTGTAACCCTACATTTGGAAGGAAATTGTTTCTGTAGATGTGATATATACTCTACAGTGGTATCTGGTCTATGGCATGACATCTTTAGTAGGAGGTACCTTTAGATTTCTATAGCATCATGTCTGGGCTAAAGTAATGTAAAGTTAAGTGTACATTGTATGGTGTTATTGTATTGGAGGTTGTTGTATGCAAATCTATAGTGATATAAGGAGACTCGACTCTCATCATTTCATTGCACAAAGTGAGTGACAAAACAACTACCTAGTTTAAAATTGGCCCTTCTTTAAGCAACATATGTAGCAATGAGACTTAGGATTCTTGAAAATGAGAAGCATCCTTCTCCCCATACAACCTGCTAACTAGGGCCTCTCTGTTTACGTGCATGGTTGACCTCCTTGCTGTTGCTGGCTATCTTGAAGACACCCTAAACTTTATCATTGAGATACCTATTAAATCTGTGCTAGTTATATGCATGTGTTTTCTTAGTGCCTGTAGATCACATATGAATATAGGCTTAGGAGTATTTACAACAACCCTTCTTTTTTATTTGGCTCCTAAAAATGTTGTACAACTTATGTTCTTCTCTCAAACATCTATCCACAAGTGGGTAGGTGTGGTGAGGTAAGGAGATTGATGAAAGATAGAGGAATTAAAAAAATGCCCGGATGCAGTTGGATTGAAGGGCATAAAATGGTACATGTTTTTTTGTGTAGGAGACAGATCACATCCATAGACAAAGGAGACCTATGTAAAGTTGGAGAAATTGGCTTGGAAGATGAAGGTGGCAAGTATTTTCCAGATTCAAGAATTTACTTAATGCTGTGGAAGGATGGAAAAAAGAATCATTTCTCTACCACCATGGTGAAAAGTTGACAATTGCATTTGGTTTGTTAAACATGCCCCATGGAGCAACTATTAGACCTTTATCTTAAGGTTACTCATGAACCTTAAGATAAATAATTATTAAAAAAAAATTGTGCATTCATTAATGACATGTAAGAGAATTTAATCAACTGTTACTTAAAAACTCTTTAATGTTTCTGTCTAATGCAGGTTATTAGATTAATAGTGAAAAAGAACATACATTGACCATGCAATTTGTGGCACTTAAGGTTATGTAATAGAATTTACAGTTGATAGTTAAATTGTATAACAATTTTTTTGTCTTTAGTAATGTTTACTAGAATTTTTGCATGTTTTACATCATTGGAATGACATATTAGATGTAACGTTTTTGAAATTTTATTATGGTATGTGCACTTTGATATGATGTAATATGATTATGGTTTCATTTCATATGTTAGAATATTAGATATATAATAGAAAAATAAATTATTACATGAAATAAATAATAACTTTTCATTTTAAATGTTTTTTTTTACAGAACACAGGTCTTCCAGAAGATGAAGATGATCCCGATGATATAGATCCAAATTATATTGGTTCTGGTATAGATCACATGGCAGAGGATGATGATGATGTAGATATAGAAGACAACGAGGCCAATGACGATGATGACGACGACGACGATGATGATCACGATGGTGATGATGATGATGAGGCAGTTGCTGGTAGTAGCCAGTGACATTCATGATCATATAGACTGCATCATGGATCATTGCTGATATATCATTATGATGCCTCTTTTCATGGTTACTATCATATGTATCATTTTCATGGCCTACAGTACCATATTATTGAGTTGTATCATTTTCACATGTATCAATTTGACTTATGTCATTTGGACATGTATCATCTTGACTTGTATCATTTTGAGTTATATAATTTATCATTTTTACTTATATCATTTGTACATGTATCATTTTGACTTATGTCAACTGTTGGACATGTATCATTTTGACATGTTATTGATCTACTGGCATATTTGACTTTCACTTGTTTTAGTTATATATGATGATGATCATATCAGTACTAACTTGTCAATTTATATATATTGAAAGTGGTTGATGATTTTTGGATGGATATTTATTACGTATGATGATTTTAATTTACTGCAGGATGGATGTTGTAAAATTCAATTAAATTATAGATATTTGACTCACTTGTTTTAATTATAGATGATGATCATGTTATAATAATTATCTTGTTATTTTATAATAATTATCTTGTTTTTTTATATAATTATCTTGTTAAATTAGAAGCAAAACCCAAAGCAACAAAGGAGGTCATAATGGAAGCAAAACTTGGCGTCAATTAGGAAGCCAAAAAAGAAGCTATTTTAGATGCCATACAAGAAGCAAAATATGAAGCACGACTGAGAGAAAAAATAGAAGCAAAAATGGGAGCAGACATGGAAGCAAAAATGGAAGCTAAATTGGGTACCAAATTTGGCACTAAATTGGAAGCAAAATTGGAAGCAAAAATGGAAGCAAATCTAGAAGCAAACCTGGAAGCAAAATTGGAAGCAACATTGGAAGCAAACCTAGAAGCCAAACTGGAAGCAACACAAGAAGCCAAACCAGAAGCAAAATTGGAAGCCAAAGTGGAAGCCAAATCCGGCACTAAATTGAAAGCAAATCTGGAAGGAAAATGGGATGCAAAACTGGAAGCAAAACCAGAAGCAAAACTGGACGAAAAAACTGAAGCAAAACCAGAAGAAAAACTGGAAGCAAACTTGGAAGAAACACAAGAAGCAAAATTGGAAGATAAACTGGAAGCCAAATTGGGTGCCAAATCCGGCACTAAATGGGAAGCAAATCTCGAAGCAAAATGGGAAGCGAAATTGGAAGCAAAACTAGAAGCAAATTTGGAAGCAAAACTTGAAGCAAAACTGGAAGCAAACCTAGAAGCAACACAAGAAGCAAAACCAAAAGAAAAATTAGAAGCCAAATTGGAAGCCAAAATTGGGTGCCAAATCTGACGCTAAATTGGAAGCAAAATAAGAACCAACACTGGAAGCAAAACAAGAAGCAAACCTGGAAGCCAAACTAGAAGCAAAATTGGAAGCCAAATTGGGTGTAAAATCCAACGCTAAATCCAACGCCAAATCTAGTTGTTGATTTCTGGTGCAAAAGTCGGCGCAAAATCCATTGCTAAAGTCAGCACTAAATTTGGCGTGAAAGTAATCATGCAAAATTGAGCCAAGTTTTGCGTCGGACAAAGTGTCCAATTTCTGAGCTCAATTGTACTAAAATTTGGCGCTATTTTAGGTGCTAATGGCCTGTTCTGTTGTAGTGAATGGAAACAACATAATCATAGAATGCAATGGAAGATTCAAATGCTCAATATATCATATATTTAGAAGGCTTATATGCCGGCAACATGCGGGCTACAATCAAAGGGCTCACAGGCCTGCTTTCTGGGTTACAACAGATATGCAAGATATGGCATTGAAGTGCCTTCCAAAAAGAAAATCTATATCTCTAAACTACATCATGGAATTCTACCTTCCTAGCACATCTAGGATATATATATATATATATATATATATATAAAATATTCAAGCTCCAAGAATCCTTTGCATCAGTCACAAGAGGTTACAAACTCCAAAGAAGGATAAATGTGTAGAAACAAGTAGGTCAGCCTACAACATTGGGTAATGCTTCGCAAATGCATGAAACTTTGTGTGGACCTCAAGGAAGGTCTATTTGGTCTATATGTGTTGTGTAGGATGTTTCATTCAACTCTGCAAGTCACATAAGTCCTCTGCAAACCTTTTCCTTCAACTAACTGTCTGTATGCTCTGTTATGAGAAAACTAATGATCTTCTGATACCAATAACTTTTAGCAGACAAGTTCAAATGGCTTGAAATTTGGATATGATGTAGATGATGATATGTAGATACTAAGTCCTACTCCACAATCTCTGATATAAAGATGGGGCAAAATGTGGTACAAAATGTTTAAACTGCAAATGACTGAACT
Organism: Cunninghamia lanceolata; assembly: GCA_027924645.1. Taxonomy (NCBI): domain Eukaryota; kingdom Viridiplantae; phylum Streptophyta; class Pinopsida; order Cupressales; family Cupressaceae; genus Cunninghamia; species Cunninghamia lanceolata. The sequence goes on from BSBN01000771.1 coordinate 4,583,509, forward strand.
GAACTGAAAATGTAAGAAAATTGGTCTGCCTTTCCACTTGACTAGGTATTCTTTGTATTGCTTACCTCTGGTACTACACCCAACTCTGCTATCCAAGATGTCCTTTATCTACTCCAATTGTTATTGTGGTAACTAATTCTTTAAACCATCTTCAATGCTGTCACTTGATTCTCCTTCATGATGCTGATATAGATTTGCAATGTTGAATATAGGTGATATACCCAATGTCTTTGGTAGCTCCACTTCATATGCATTTCTTGAATCAAACTTCTTAAGAATTCTACATGGTCCAAACTTCTTCATCTTCAGCTTATTGTATGTCCCTACTGGAAATCTCTCTTTTCTTATATATACTATTACTTCATCTCCAACTGAAAATTATTTGTGTCTCCTTTTCTCATTTGCTTGCTCCTTATACTTACTATTCATCTCCTCCAAATGCTTATTGATGTGATTATGTACTGTCTCCATGTATCCTGCAAATTCTTCTGCCTTTGTACTTCTCTTATTCTCCATACTGATGTCTCTTAATTTTGTAACTCCTCTAGGTTTCATTCCAGTCACAATCTCAAATGGTGTCTTCCCTGTACTCCTATTCACTGAATTATTGTATGCAAACTTTGCTTGTGGTAGAATTAGATCCCAATTTCCTATCTTGTCTCCTACTAAACATCTCAACAAGTTACCCAAACTCCTATTTACCACTTCTATTTGTCCTTCTGTCTGTGGATGAAATGTTGAACAAAACTTTAGGTCTGTCTTCATCTTCTACCACAATGTCCTCCAAAAGTATCTTATGAATCTTGTATCTCTGTCTGAAATTATGCTCGTAGGTAATCCATGCAATCTCACAATCTCCTTGAAAAATAGGTCAACAACATGCACTGCATCATTTGTCTTCTTACAAGGTATGAAATCTGACATCTTTGAAAATCCATCTACCACTACAACTATAGAATCATGTCCCCTTTATGTCTTCAACAATCCTAATATGAAATCCATGCTTATGTCTTCCCAAGGCCTCTCCGGTACTATCAAGGATTTATACAATCCAATATTCTGACTACTCCCTTTTGCAACTTGACATACTCTACAACTCTGCACAAACTTCCTTACATCCTTATATATCTGAGGCCAAAAATAATGTTCACTTACCAAAGCCGCTATCTTGTCAGTCCCAAAATGTCTTGCCAATCCACTACTGTGTTTCTCCTTTATCAAATTATCTCTCATCAAACTCTGAGGTATACACAACTGATTTCCTTTGAACAACATATTCTCCTGAATGAAATAATCTAACCATTTACTTCTATCAGTCACAATAGGTTCCTTACATGATTTCCATGGTTCTACAAAATCAAGATCTTCTTCATACATGTGCTTCAGTTCCTCAAAACCTAATACTTCTACTCTCATTTCTGTTAGCAAATTCCTTCTTCTGCTCAATGCATCTGTAACTTTGTTTGACTTCCCACTCCTATGCTTCAATACAAATGTGTAACTCTGCATGAACTCTACCCATCTCATATGTCTCTGATTCAACTTTCCTTGACTATTTAGATATTGTAAATCTTGATGATCCGTATACAACACAAATTCCTTAGGCAACAAATAATGTCTCCACTTCTTCAAATCTTGAATTATGGCATAGAACTCATGATCATAAACTAAATATCTTCTCCTGGCATCATTCAACTTCTCATTGAAATATGCTACTAGTCTACCTTTTTGACTTAGCATTGCTCCTATTGCATTTCCACTTGCATCACAATCCACTTGAAATACCTTGTTGAAATCCGGTAATGCTAACACCGGTTGCTCTATCACTTTGTGCCTCAATAATTCAAAACTTTTATTTTCTCCTAATGTCCACTTAAAATCCTTTTTGTCACCTCTCATTATCTCTGTCATCGGCGTGCAAACTGAACTGAAATTTCTGATGAACTTTTGGTAGAAATTTGCTAATCCATGAAATGATCTTACCTCTCCAATGCTCTCCGGTGTTGGCCACTCAACAATTACTCTAACTTTCTTAGGATCCATCTTCAATCCTTCTATAGAAATCACAAATCCCAAATATACCAATTCTTCCTTTATGAAACTACATTTCTTGATGTTTATCAACAATTTCTCTTCTCTCAACCTCTGCAATACTTGTCTAATATGTGACAAATGTTCTTCCTTTGTCTTACTAAAAATTAGAATATCATCCAAGTATACAATAATAAACTTACCCAAGAATGTATTCAAAACCTCATTCATCAACCTCATGAAAGTACTTGGTGCATTAGTCAATCCAAAAGGCATCAGTAACCACTCATACAATCCTTCATTTGTCTTAAATGCAACCTTCCATTCATTGCCTTCTCTGATCCTTATCTGATGGTATCCACTCTTTAAGTCTATCTTTGTAAAATACTTTTCTCCACTCAAACAGTCCATGCTATCATCCATTCTTGGCAATGGAAATCTGTACTTAACAATGATCTTATTGATTATTCTAGAGTCTGTACACATTCTCCATTCTCCATCTTTCTTCAGTGCTAGCATTGCAGGTACCACACATGGGCTCAAACTTTCTTTGATCAATCCTTTCCTCAACAATTCCTATATCTATCTATTCATCTCCACATTCTCTACTGGTGTCATCTAGTGTGCTACTGTATTAGGCAAACTAGCTCTAGGTATAAGGTCCATATGATGATTGATACTTCAAATTGGTGGCAATCCTTTAGAGATATTATCTAATATGATGTCTCCATAATCTGTTAGTAACTCAGTTATCTCCTCTGGCTGTGATTCTTCAGTCTCTATACTTAGGGTTCCACACTTCTTAGGAATTAAAGAAAAACACATATTCTCATGTCTCAATCCATCCAGAAATTTTCTTCCTTCTACCAAATAGATTCTAGCACTCCCACATACTTCACTTTTAGGTTCATCTTCCAAAGGTATCAAGATATGTTTCTTCCCATTTGATGTTATAGTATAAGTATTCTTTCTCCCATCATGTATAGCTTTTTTTATCATACTGCCATGGTCTACCTAACAATATATGACATACATCCATCAACATAATATCACATAATACTTCATCATTATAAGATCCAGTATGAAATTTCACCAAACATTATTCACTCACCAGTACCTTGTGTTCATCCTAAATCCATGCTATCTTGTAAGGTTTAGGGTGTTTCAATCTCTCCAGGTTCAGCTTAGTGACCATCTCCTTTGGAACCAAATTATCAGCACTGCCACTATCAATGATCATTTTACAACATTTACTGTTGGCAAGAGACACTATATGGATTCATGGTTGTTGTCATTGATAGCAACAAAGGTCATCCCACATATCCGCAAGTCATGTGTGTCTCTACCGGAAGTCAGAATGAAGATTGTTGTGGTTCGGTGAACAAGAACAGAGCATGTGGCAAGGTCTGACAGATTGGTCCGGATCTCTCAGAGGAAGTGTCTTGGTGCAGTGCGAATTTGGGGAAGTCAAGAGGACTACCTTGAGTAGTATATTCCAAGGATTTAGCCTCTGGTGATGAACAAAGAAAAAGATATGAATAGTCGAGTACCAGATTCCTGAGAGACAGTGAGAACAGAGGAAGAACTGACTGACAGAGTATCAGACTATTTTCCGGATGTGTTACTGTTGATGGTAAAGGTTGTGAAGGCATGAATCATGTTTGGCTGACATGATTAATGATATCTACAAGTATATGCTTGATCCGCATTGCTTGGTGAGCAAGGATTCAGCCGACAGAACAGAGTTTGTAAGAAACTAGACTGTTCTGGATGCCGACTAGAAAGGTGATGAAATTACTTGTGCGGATATATATAGAGGATGGATTTAGTTGTGAAGTGTGTAATTGTGTGATGGTGGATGCGAATAAGTGTAGAGCAGAGCAGAAGTAGTAAGAAAGATCTGGTATGTGAAAGGATAGCAGAATAAAGAACAGAGGAAAGATGAAGTGCAGCAGATCAGTGTACTGAGCCTAACCGGAACTGAACTCCAGCATATGTAGATGCTTCCAATCAGTTCAAGACTGTGATTCTTATCACTTTGTAGACAGTGTGTCTCCTTGTAGGCAGTGGGCCTCTTTGTGAGCAGTGTGCTCGGGCAGTGAGCCCTAATTGGCAAGTGCCATTTTGTATTTCCTTATCCTTCTAACAGAGAATAATCTTTGGGTTAATCACCCCGTGGTTTTCTCCCTTAACCGGGTTTCCACGTCAAAAATACTGTGTCATGTGTTTCTCATTTCATGGTAATGTTTGTTTGTTTGATTCAATGCTGCTTTGATTAATAAGAAAGTTCAAAAGAAGAAATAATTAGGATAACTGATTCACCCCCCCTCTCAGTTATCAACAATTGGTATCAGAGCAAGGTTCCTCCTAATAGAGCCTAACAGCTTGAGGAAGATCTGGGAGTTCAAATGGATGCATATGGTTTAAGGGAGCAACTCAAGACTGCCCTTGAGGATCTTGAACAGTCAAATTCTGAAGTCAATGAATTAAAGGAAAGACTCAAACAGGCTGATGAATTCATGAGAGAATTAAAGGACAAATTAAGTCTCTCTATGAAAAAGAGAAAGGAGCTGCTCCAACAATTGGCAAGACAAAGTGAAGAAAGCAATACAAATGAAGAATTGACTGAGCAAACCAAGTTATGTGAAAAGTTATCAAAAGAAGTCATTATGTTAAGACATGAAATGGAATCAGGAACTATAAAGTTTACTCAAGAGATTGAAGAAAAAAGAAGAGCTGAAGACAATCTAAGACAATCCCTTAACGAAAAATCAGAAGAATGCCACCAGATGGACAGGATTATCAGACATCTTGAATCTGATCTTGAAGATGCCAAAGATAATGAAGAAAAACTTGAGGATCAAATTGCCTCTCTCAAAAGAGATCTTCAAACAGCAAATGAATATAAAGAAAAATTCAAGATAAGTTCTGCCCAACTTGAAGTACTTCTTGGAAGTCAAAAGAGGACAGATGACAAGTATGGTTTGGGATATGAGAAAGGAGAAAGCTCCAGATCCGGTCAAAAGAATTTTGGATTAGAAAATCCAAGGAATAGGCCTAGAAGACCTCCGGTAAGATAGCCCAATGCTCAAAGATATCCATCTTTCAATGGATACTGCCACAGCCGCAACCACTTTGGTCACAAAGCTAATTAGTGCAGAAAGAGAATGAATCAGATTAATTCATCCTTCTCCAGACAGTGCTTTAACTGCAAAAGGTATGGACACAAATCCCATGAATGCAGAAATATGCAAGTAAACAAATCATTCAAAGGTAGATGCTTTACATGCAATAGAGTAGGTCATATGGCTAATCAATGCAGATCAAGAGGTTATCAGTCAAATATGCAAAGAAATGTTATTTGCCAAATCTATAATAGGTCCGGTCATAATGCTAAAGTCTGCAGAAGCAAGAATCAGGACAAAAGAGGTCCGGTGTATAATCAGAATCAAGACAAGGGTAAACAAAAGATGAATGCGGATGAAGTTAGGAATCAAATGAGCAAGATTTGGGTGAAGAAAAGTTCAGAGAATGTAGAGGTTGGATCCGCACCAGACTCTGGTGCTAATATTTCTTCCAGAAATTAAAAAGTGAGCTCTGGCTCAGGGGGAGACTCAAAGAAAATCCTGTTCCCCCAGCCAATCAAGTGGTGATGGATGTGACACAAGATGCGGAGTAAAGGGTTTGAAGCTACCAGTCCTGAGATGATCCAGACAAGATTTCAGAGATCCGCATGAAGATATAAAGAAGTTGTGATCGATCAAGTAAAGACCTGTTCCGGGAGATGCTCCGGAATGACAGAGGACTACAAAAGGGTCCAGAGAGATCTGGAAGTACATTATTTTACTCTGCGGACTGGACAGAACGTTTGGGATGTTCTTGTAATGTGTCACCTCAATTTATTCATGATTGAAAGATCTGGATGATGTTCATAGATCAGGACTGATCCGGGATACTCCAAGCTATCCAGATAAGGCAAACCGGAATAATATAGGTCGAGCATTTATTGCCATCAGATATTAGGGTTTGCGGAGCAATATAAGGGATTTCTCAAAAATCATTTGCTCATTCTGCACTCAAGAAGAAGTGAAAAGTGGAGCTCTGCAACAAGATTCATCAAGCACACCAAAGATCTCCTACCGAAGTCATTGCATAAAGAAATCAATCCAACCACTCCGTGCAAACCGAAGGCGCATAAGGTATTCTCCGTTTTCATTATCTCACTGCAAATCTTTGAAGAATGGCTACTCTGAATATAGTTAAGATCTCTGATAGACCTCGTCCCACATTCAAGAAACATCCTTACAAATCATTGGAGGTAGATCCACTAGGAGCCTTCTCTAGTGTTCCTCATGGTGTATTGCATACGGAAGATATTAGGGTTTACATCCATGCGAATCTTGAAGACTTTGGAGAATCAAAACTGATGGATATCTATCACAAACAATTGATAGATGACTCCTTTGAGATCAAACCTCAGTACAAAGCCATCCAAGACAAAAACTTTGCACAGTGCATTCATTTCCCCTATTTTGAAGAAGATGAATGGGTCCGGTATGTACTAAGTAGAGTACATGACAACTTCCTATGGTTGAACAAGCCCTTCAAGATCACCAAAGATGCAATTAGGGCTGTAACCGGTCTGCACTCATCCGGTGGATTACCTGTTCTCAAGTCTGTCAAAAATCAGACAGTTAGTGATGCAACCGGATCCAAGTTTGACAAGAGAGCTATGACAGTTGATGACATCACTGAACCGGATGTCAAATTTGCATCTATGATAATTGGTTACAAAATCTATCACTCCAGTAGGGAAAATTCAGTACCGGGAACTGCAATCTACACAGCTTATCAAATGTTAAAGGAGAATGCAGATTATGACTTGTGTGAGCTTCTTGTAAACCAACTTTTTGAAAATCTGCAGAAGATTAAGAAGGACAAGAAAAACTCCTTCAAGTATGGCAGTCTGATCCTTTGTCTCTTCTTTTACTACATGAATGAACTTCCCATATCCAGTGGATGGATATGGCAGAATGACAGACTGGTTGCCATCCAAATCAGAGACTATTTGCATGGACTTGGGGATGCTAAAGCAAGAAATACAGCTCTATGGGGATACTTCAAGAACTTCCAAAGCATGATGCATGCAAGAGAAAGAATACCCCAATCCCTTGTTGAAAAGTACAAAGACACAGTATGCTTCATGGTAGAAACAGATCAGTGTCTAATGGAGGCAGTAGAACTAAGAACTGTATGGATCATGCCCATGGGGTATGAAGTGGATGAACAAATAGTGGAGCTGCATGTTCAACACATGCTAAGTCAGCCTAAAGATCCAAAGGCAGAAAGGTTTGGAACCTTTGAGGAGCTGAGTGTAAAGATATATGTAGAACTCAGGGAACCGGAGATAAAGAGAAAGGTAAGAAAAGAAGTTGAGCATATTGCTCAAGGCCTAGGCATCTCAAAAGAGGCACTTCATGCCAGCCGGGAAAAGAGAAGAAAATTTGAGGAAGAAAAGAAAGAGGCAGAAAAGAAAAGCAAGAAAAGTGCTCTGGTAGAATCCTCAACCTGGACCAGATCATCTAAAGAATCCACACCTATCAAAACCAAAAGCTCAAAACCGGAAGTCCAGGGATCCGATAAGAGATCCAAGACAAAAGCCTCAAGAGCTTATCAAAGCCAAAAGGATGAAGAAGAAACTGAGTCAGATGAGGGAGTGAAAGAAATAAAGAAACAGAAAAAGAAAGAATCCGGTAAATCCTCTTCTGGCCAAGACAAGGAAGAAATGACAGAAGAACTTTCTGAAAAGCCCACCTTGTCTCTAGACAGTGTAGTCAAATCAGTCACTGTGGATGGGAACCTTCAACCAGTGGCTGAATTCTATGATGACTACAATGAGGCAGATCAAAAGATCCTGCAGGAAGCTATAATAAGGTACTTGAACATCTACAATAAAGCTTTTATTGAGATTATCTCTGAAATTCCAAAGAGTCTAGAGATGGAACTAGAAATAAGAAAAAATAATGCCATGGCAAAAGACCTTGAGATCAGGGAACAGATAGCTATTCAGCTATATCCTTCAATTGATCACAAAACAATGAACATGATATTCAAGGACTGCAAGGATGAATTCAGAAGCAAAGCAAGGATGAATCAGCTTATGCTTGGTGAAACCGACAAAGTAGCCAAGGACACTGAAGAGATCCTCCGGAATACATTCAAAAGGTTCAACATTCCTATTACAGAGGACTTAGGTGCAGAAACAGCTGCATCATCTGCTCCGGAAGAAGTGCCACTTGAACAGACTAACATCTCTTCTCCGGCTTCTCCTACAGTCTCTGGATCCCAAGAAGCAGAGAAATTACAGGAGAAAGAAGTAGCAGAAAAAGAAAAAGAGGTTGATAGCACCAAGGATACAGAGAAAGAGAAAAATCCAACAGAGAAAACCACAACTGTAATTGGTAAGAATGTGGAAGGAGATAAGACTCCTAAGGACAAAACTGTAGAAGAAAAGAAACATCTGTCTCCAGCAAGAGACACTGCACAAACTGTCCAAAAGTTTCTAAGCCAAGAAACTTTAAAGATTGATGAACCGGAGCTTCTAAAAGGCCCATTTGACTTTGACTCTCTCTCTCCGGTACAAACAATGAAGATAGCTTCATTTGCAAATGCCAAGGCAAATGAAAAACTCCTAAAGTCTCATATGGAAGACTGTGAGTTGATAGAGGCTGCTTCCGGAGTGCTTGTAAAGATTATGCCATCAATCCAGATAGATCCGACAGCCTCCTCTTTTGGTAATCTCAAAACCTTAGTCAGCAGTGTTGATACACATTTTGATTCTCTAGAAAAATCAGCTGAAGAAAAGGTCCGGAAGGAATTTTTGGATAAAAGATTTTCAGAAGTATTAGGATTAATCTCTAACGATAGGAGAAATATGAGTATTGGAATAAAGAGCTTAGAAAATGCCCTTAAGGATGGCGGTGATATTTACAAATTTTGTATCTCCTGGTCAAAGGCAACATCAGAAATTGATAAGAAAATAAAAGAGGAACAGGACAAGCTACAAAGTTTGTCTCAAAGTTTTGATCCTCTCTCTTCCTCCATAGTGAATCAAGAATGTCAAACTATTGCAATCACAAATGCAATAAAGAACTTTGAGAAGGAAAGGAAGAATATAACTAACCGGATGGGAGAACTTAGAAGGATTATAATCCCTAAGTTAGAAACTATGCATGAGGCCATCAGTGATGCTCAGACTACCGCCCAAACAAATGATCCAACAGATCTCAAGAGGGCAGAAGCTTTTGCATTTTTGTTGAGTGGTCACATTTCAATTTTGGATAGAATGAAGCAAAGCTGGGCTACAGAACTGATCCAACTGAAGACATCTTTTGCAGACATTCTTCAGTTCATGTGAGTATGTAAATATGCGGCTATGTACAGAAAATTTTTGAAAATTTTGGTGTGCGGACCCTACCCTTTGCCATTGATGTCAAAGGGGGAGTGAGGAGCAGTGAAAAATGAGGAATCCAACTAAGGGGGAGTTCCGAAAATTGTATATAAAGATAGAGCATCAGCAAAGGGGGAGCATAGTGTAAACACTTAGTCATTTTTCACTAAGTGTTGCCATCAATGCCAAAGGGGGAGATTGTTGGCAAGAGACACTATATGGATTCATGGTTGTTGTCATTGATGGCAACAAAGGTCATCCCACATATCCTCAAGTCATGGTGTGTCTCTACCGGAAGTCAGAATGAAGATTGTTGTGGTCCGGTGAACAAGAACAGAGCATGTGGCAAGGTCCGACAGATTGGTCTGGATCTCTCAGAGGAAGTGTCTTGGTGCAGTGGGGATTTGGGGAAGTTAAGAGGACTACCTTGAGTAGTATATTCCAAGGATTTAGCCTCCGGTGACAAACAAAGAAAAAGATATGAATAGTTGAGTACCGGATTCCTGAGAGACAGTGAGAACAGAGGAAGAACTGACTGACAGAGTATCAGACTATTTTTTGGATGTGTTACTGTTGATGGTAAAGGTTGTGAAGGCATGAATCATGTTTGGCCGACATGATTAATGATATCTACAAGTATATGCTTGATCCGCATTGCTTGGTGAGCAAGGATTCAGCCGACAGAACAGAGTTTGTAAGAAACTAGACTGTTCCGGATGCCGACTAGAAAGGTGATGAAATTACTTGTGCGGATATATATAGAGGATGGATTTAGTTGTGAAGTGTGTAATTGTGTGATGGTGGATGCGAATAAGTGCAGAGCAGAGCAGAAGTAGTAAGAAAGATCCGGTATGTGAAAGGATAGCACAATTAAGAACAGAGGAAAGATGAAGTGCAGCAGATCAGTGTACTGAGCCTAACCGGAACTGAACTCCAGCATATGTAGATGCTTCCAATCAGTTCAAGACTGTGATTCTTATCACTTTGTAGATAGTGTGTCTCCTTGTAGGCAGTGGGCCTCTTTGTGAGCAGTGTGCTCGAGCAGTGAGCCCTAATTGGCAAGTGCCATTTTGTATTTCCTTATTCTTCTAACAGAGAATAATCTTTGGGTTAATCACACCGTGGTTTTCTCCCTTAACCGGGTTTCCACGTCAAAAATACTGTGTCATGTGTTTCTCATTTCATGGTAATGTTTGTTTGTTTGATTCAATGCTGCTTTGATTAATAAGAAAGTTCAAAAGAAGAAATAATTAGGATAACTGATTCACCCCCCCTCTCAGTTATCAACATTTACCTCCTGATTTGCATCTGGTTTAGAACAAACTTTTCCTTTGTGGTGGTTCTTCAGTTGTCTCTACTTGAAATAAGGCTCTCCTCATGACTAATGATTCTCCAAAGCTTCTCTTGCACTATTCCCTCTCTTCTTGCTTATACTTCCCTGATGACATTCAAATGCTCTATGTCCTTCACTGCCACACTTAAAACAAGTTCCTCTAAATTTTCTCTTATCAAATCCTCTTTCATCTCTCATGTACCCTTCATTACAGTAAGGATTATGATTCCATCTGTGGTAGAAATTTCTGTCATGTCTTTGGTATGAATTGTTGTCTCTATTTTCCTTCTTGTATGGACTACTTTCTTTATTCTTCTCCACATAAGATCTTTCTCCTTTGGAATATGTTCTACCTCTTTGAAATTTACCTCCTCTACCTCTCTGTCTTTGCTCATGTTTCTTATTCAATTTGTCTTCAACTTTCAACACAAACTTATATGCTTCTTCTATTGTTGTCATCCTTACCAAACTTAGTTCTTCTTAAATATTCATCCACAATCCTATTATGTATCTTGCCACTTCCTCCTTTTTTTCTTCACTATGTCTAGTCCTTATGATCATCTTATGAAATTCTTCAGTATACTCCTTCACAGATTTCTCCTTTTGCCTTAGGTTTTACAATATCTTCAACAATTCCAACTCACAGTCAGTAGGTATAAACTGATTCTTCAACTTCATCACCATTCTGTCCCATTTTATGATCTTTTCTTTTCCTCTCCTATTCCTATCCAACTGAACTTCTTTCCACCAAATAATGACATGTCCTTTCAATTTAATCTTTGCAAATCTTACTTTCTCCAGATCTTCAATCTCCTCATATTTAAAGTATTCCACCAAGTCATTTATCCAGTCAATCAATCCCTTTGGATTCAAATTTCTAGTATAATTTGGTGTATCCACTCTAGGTCTCTACCAATCTTCAAAATAGCTTTCAACATCTTCGCCTAATCTGATTCTTCTTCTTCTAGGGTTTCTTAATTTTGATCTGTAGATTGAAATTCTTCATCATCACTTTCAGCATCCAATCTAACTTTCATTGTTTTCATCATCTCCATCATTTCTTCCATTCTTCTAGCAATAGTGACCATAGCAGGCATCCTCCTTGGTGGCATCTCTTCTAAGGATCTGGTGCAACTACCTCAATTTGGCGATCTAACTACAAGGTAGCAACTGCCTCACAATTGACGCTCTATTGACAAACACAAGTAGACTACCTTAGGTTGGTGATCAGTTCACCACAAGATCTTATGGAATGACTTCACTTCCCAAAGGATTCAAAACTTCGCTCTGATACCACTTGGTGCAGTCAACGTCGAAGGGTTCACAGAATGAACTGTCCAAACCATGTAGCTAGAGTAAACACAATGGAAATGACACAATCATAGAATGTAATGGAAGATTCAAATGCTTAATATATCATATATTCAGAATGCTTATATATCAGCAACATGTGGGCTACAATCAAAGGGCTCACAGGCCTACTTTCTGAGTTACAATAGATATGCAAGATATGGCATTAAAGTGCCTTCTAGAAAGAAAATCTATATCTCTAAACTACATCATGGAATTCTTCCTTCCTAGCACATCTAGGAGATCTATATATATATCACCTTCAAGATCAAAGAATCCTCCACGTTGGCTACAAGAGGTTACAAACTCCAAAGAAGGATGTAATGTGCAGAAACAAGTAGGTCAGCCTACAACATCTAGAAATGCTCTATAAATGCATGAAACTTGGTGCAGACCTCAAGGAAGGTCTATCTAGTCCATATGTACCATGTAGGATGTTTCATTTAGCTCTACAAGTCATGGAAGTGCTTCGCAAACCTTTTCCTTCAACTAACTATCTGTATGCTCTGTTATGAGAAGACTGATGATCTTCTGATACCGATAACTTTTAGCAGACAACTCCAAATGGCCTGAAATTTGGATATGATGTAGATGCTAAGTCTTGCTTGGTGAGCTCTGATATGAAGATGTAGCAAAATGTGGTACAAAATGATGAAACTATAAATGATTGAACTGAATTGAAAATGCAAGAAAAGAAAGAATGTAAATGTTTTTGGTTGATGCAAGATTGCTCTACAACCTGGGATGCTTCTGCATCATTTAGGGTTTTAATGTTATCATGATTCACTCTACAAAATCTACAAGTAAAAACACTATGGTTGGTGTTGTCTAAGGGGTTTAGGGTTTATCCTTCTAATTGATTGTTGACCTGTGTAATTGGTTTCCCCAGTTTAAGTTATCCCTTTATCCCCTTAGTGGTCGTTGAGTTATTGACCCCTTTGTTCTAAGTTACCAGCCTTGAGCCCCTTTATTTTATTCTAAGTCTGATTTCTTCATGGGCATTGTAGCCTCCATTTAAGCCTATATTTCTGAAGCTGTGATGGTGTGCAAAGACACCATGTGTCCCCTATGGGTCCTTATTTTTAATCGCCTCTATCTATTTTAATATTATTTTGATATAAATTTATTGGGTGTATCCCCTCTGGGCCTCCTGACATGTGGTGGTCATCTATTGTCTTGTCGCGAGGATTTACCTCATCACAACCTTACTTTAAGCTGAAAACTTAAACCTACGACAAAGCGATAAGGCACCATGTATCCCTTTGGCCGTAGTAGGAATTCCATGATCCCACTAAAGGTACTTTCCTAACATGTGGCATTTTATCATTTGTTGTGAATATTTTGATGACCACATCAATGCCAACGGTTGAATAATTATTATTTATATTATAATATATAATATATTATTATATATTATATTATATAATATATAATAATAATTATATTATATATTATATTATTATAATATATAATTGTTGGCAACATGGTGAAGAGATATTGCTAATATGCTGGAGACTTAATGTTGTCATTTATGGCAACAATCGGACATGATTTGTAACAGTTCCTGAGATAAAGTTGTGTGTAGCTTTTTGATTTGGAAAGACTAACTTAGCCAAAATTGACTAAGTGTTGGCAGCTTAGTAAGACAATGATAGTGATTCAGTTGATACTCCTCTGTAGATGAAGATCCTGCTATGCGGTTTTGTTATGTTATACTTATATGTTGTATAATGTTGTATCCTAAGTTTCATGTCTTGATAATCTTCGGAAGTCATATTGTAAATTGCCTAAGTCCAGTAAGCAAAGTGCAGTGAGGAATAATGCAAAACACGTGAGTAATTCACTCCGCATTCCTCTACTATTGATTATTTTGATATGCAATTTGAAGGTGTTGTAAACACATATGATAACTATCTAATTCTAGATTTGTACTATCTGAAGTCCACCAGAAGATCATCTACAAGCTTCCAAGTTTTGGCAGTTAGTTTGGCAGTGTTTAACTAAGACAGAGGTAACAGTTCTGAGATCTGCATATTGCCACACAAGAATGTTATGACCTATGGTTATGAAGGTGATGTCTAATGAATGTCCGATGTGAATTTTGAAGTTTCATGTGGTCTGCACTAGAAGTTATGATATGACAGATAATAAGGTTTAAGTGTGTATTTTGGGACAAGGTCGACACACAATTGGATTGATGTATGGTAAGGAGATAATGTTTAGATCATTATTCTAAGTGGTTTGATAACAGGTCTAGACCTATATGAAGATTCCTGAATGATTGTATGAGTTCACATTGTTGTTTTGTGCAAAGGATCAAGCTGACAAGCTACAACTTTGGTATACAAGTTTCATATTTTGCATGTGGGATAATTCATGTTGCATATATATATATATACACTTGATAAATTTTGGTATTGGGTGTATGTATTGTGCGAATGTGGTGAAAATTTGATGTATATGTGATCTAAGGCAATTTTGTGATCGGAAAAGAACATTAAGGACTAAAGAACAGAGTATATGTGTTGCAAGTATGAGGATAACCAATGTTGTCATTGATGTCAACATACTCATATTGCATTAATGAGAAGGATTGGATGAGCTGTGTATTGAGGAAATTAGTCTCAATCAGGAACAGTGAAGAACAATGATGACAGTAAGGTAAAAGTCCAAGATAAGATGAAGATCAGAGGATGCGGTTTAAAGGGTTTGCAGATATGAGTCTTGAGATGATCCAGTCAAGTTTTTAGAGGTCTGCATAATGATATGAAGAAGTTATGATTGCTCCAGTAGAACCGGTTCCGCCTGATGTTCAGTGGTGACAGAGTGTCACAGATTGGTCCGGTGAGCTCCGGAATTGCATTATCTCATTTTGCGGATTGGAGGTAGTGTTGAAGAAATCCATGTGAAGTGACAACTAGATTTGTTCATGGTTTGGAGGTCCAGAAGCACCGTTTTCATTGTGACAGTGATGACAGATTGTGTTCTTGATGTTCCTGATGAAGAAGAGAAGAATTTCAGGAAACTGATAAAGTGCGGATGTTGTTGGTGACTCAGGAAAGGTTTTGGTGATCCTTGGATCACATACAATTCTTATTGGCGGTCCGCATTGAAATTAGAGTGTGGATTTGATGTAAAGACCACTGGTTATTGGTGTTCTTCCTGAGACAGGCCGACCAGATGTATTACACATCTTTCGGATGATATAAAAGTGTTTGCCGACTTAGATGATTATTCCTAAGTCGATGTCTTGTATAAATAAAGGATTGTGAAGTCATTCCAAAGCGTGAAGTGTGTGGATGAGTGGTATAGCGAAGAAGAAGAGTGAAAGGCAGAGCATGAGTTTTTGGGCTTAAATGGAACTGATCTAGGCATGGTAAAGATGTCCATCTCCAGTTCAAGTTTGTGATACTTGATTACTTTGTAGACAGTGTGTCTCTTGTAGGCAGTGTGCCTCTTATGAGTAGTGTGCTCGAGCAGTGAGCCCTAATTGGCATGTGCCATCTATTTTTCTTATTCTTCTAACAGAGAATAATCCTTGGGTTAATCACCCCGTGGTTTTTCCCTTAACCGGGTTTTCCACGTCAAAATCTTGGTGTGTCATGTGTTGATGTGTATCTGCTCTGGTGTTTATGCTTTATGCTTTCATGAATGATTAATTGCTATGTATTAAATAACAAAGTGGATTTAAGTGTTTGAGTTGGAAGCAAGTTTAGGATAACTGATTCACCCCCCCTCTCAATTATCAACAATTGGTATCAGAGCCAAGTTCCTCTAAAAGGAGCTTAACCGCTTGAGGAGATCCAGGATGTCGTCATACAAGAAGAATAGTCTGAAGTTTGATGGAACCAACTTCTCTCTTTGGAAAGGTCACATGAAATGTCACTTGGAGTGTATGGGAAAGGTGTACTTGTCCATGGTCACAAAAGCATATGTACCTCCACAGGGTGGTCTGACAACTCTGAATGAAATCACAGATGTTGAAAATAATCTGCGGACCAAAGAGGCTCTTCTAAGTGCTTTAACCTACTCAGAACTCTCAAATGTTATTGACCTTCCAACTACCTATGAGATTTGGGTTAAATTGGAACTTCTGCATGAAGGAGATGAGTATGTTAAGTGTGCAAGGTTACAGAGTCTAAAAGGGAAATTTGAAAGACTGAAGATGAGAGATGATGAAAATATTACTACCTTTATGCCTAGAGTCAATGAGCTGGTGTGTGGAATTAGGAATGCTGGTGGAGTCTTGGATGAAAATGAGATTGTTGGCAAAGTTCTCAAATCCCTTCTTGCTGCCTACAAAATCAAGGTTGCTGCCATTAATGAATTCAGAGCCCATACAACTGTCACAAGAGACCAATTGGCTGGCAAACTGGCTGCATTTGAAATGACCGAGTTTGGAGATGATCCCCCCAAGACTGAATCTGCATTCAAAGCCAGTACCTTTGTGAAAGGTAAACAAAGATTTGATCCGGGAGAAAACTCTTCAAGGAAGTTGTCATGGTATGATCAAGCAAGAAGAGACATGGAAGTGGAAGAAGCAGAAACAGCTCAACTTGAAGCCCTCATTGCAAAGAGACTGCCAAGAGGATCCGGTAAGTATGAAGAAAAATTACCCTTTAAGTGCTTCAACTGCAATAAGATTGGTCATTTTGCCTCAAGATGTCTAGAAAGATCTACAAGGTCAAATTCTAATAGACAAAGGTTCCAAAAGAATTGTTGTTATGTTCATGAAGAAGATGATAATGAAGGAGTAACAGATGATGAATCAGAGATAGGAAACAAATCCAAAAATGAATGGGTGTTTATTGCCATCAAGGAAGAAGATCCAATGTCATCTGAATCTGTCAATCATAAGGTTGTAGAAAGAGCTTTGGCTGCCCAAGTTGAAGAAAAGGATGATTGGGTTATTGACGGTGGATGCTCTCACCATATGACAGGTGACAAGAACAAGTTCTTAGATTTGGAAAGGTATGGAGGAATGGTAAAGTTTGGTGATAATTTTGCTGGTAGAATCAAAGGTAGGGGAACTATTTCTTTTGATGGAAAGAACAAAACCAGTAATGTACTGTATGTTGAAGGATTGAAGCACAATCTTCTCAGTGTTGGACAGTTGGTGGACAAAGGTTATGATCTCCGGTTCAAGAATGGAAGATGCAGGATCTTTGAAAGTTCTGAAACTGAGATTACATCCGGTACTCAAACAAAAGGTAATATCTTTCATCTAGTTGGTACAAATAAAAGTTGTCTCTTTGTTCAAGTTGATCAGAGTTGGCTATGGCATAGAAGGATGTGTCATGTAAATTTTGATAACATCATCAAGATAAGCAATACTCAGGCTATAAGAGATCTTCCAAAATTGGTAAAACCTACAAATAGTTTGTGCAAAGAATGTCAGCTAGGTAAACAGAGCAGAGTCTCATTCAAAAGCAAGGATCAGTCCTCTATCGGATTATTGGAATTAGTTCATACTGATCTATGTGGTCTGACAAGAATCAAGAGTATGCAAGGTGATAGATACTTTATGTTACTGATTGATGATCATTCTTGGATGATGTGGGTTACCTTTATGAAAGAGAAATCAGAAGCTTTTGAGAAGTTCAAAATCTTCAAGGCTATGGTAGAGAATCAAACCAGATTAAAACTGAAATGTCTGAGGTCTGATAGAGGTGGTGAATTCACATCTGGTGAATTCATAGATTTTTGTGAGAAGCATGGTATAAAGAGACAATTATCCGCTCCTAGGACTCCACAGCAGAATGGAGTAGTAGAAAGAAAGAACCGGACCATTCAGGAAGCATCCAGGACAATGATGATGGAAGCAAATGTTCCCCAAATGTTTTGGAGAGAAGCTGTCAGCACTGCAGTCTACACTCTCAATTGAGTTCAAATCAGAAGCAATACCGGTAAGACTCCTTATGAACTTTGGTTTGGCATCACTCCTACTGTGAGATATTTCAGAGTATTTGGTAGCAAATGTTACATTAAAAGAGATGAAGATCTAGGAAAGTTTGATGCTAGAAGTGATGAAGGAATTTTCTTGGGTTACTCCACTCAAAGCAAAGCATACCGGTGTTACAATAAGAGACTGAGAAAGATGATAGAAAGTACAAATGTGAAGGTTGATGAAAGAATTGAGAAGCCCTCAAGGTTTTATGAATATGATGAAGATGATCAGAATGGTACTCTGGTTCAAGGAGCTCAATCCTCTTCTGAAAATTAGATTCAGACTGATTTGATAAATCAGGAAGAAGAAATAGGTCTGAATGAGCCTGATCAAGAAACAGAAGTGAAAGAAACTTCCAAAGTTCCAAGGTATGTAAGACTGAACCGCTCTGAAGATCAAATCATAGGTGACAAAAGCAAAGGTGTGCAAACTAGGACAATTGCTCAAAATTCAGATGAATATTGTCTGATTTCAAAGATTGAGCCTAAGACAATAAATGAAGCCTGCAATGATGAAAACTAGACCAAAGCAATGGAGGAAGAGTTGATGCAAATTGAGAAAAATCACACTTGGGATCTTGTTCCCAGACCTAGAAACAAGAATGTGATTGGAACCAAATGGGTCTTCCGGAACAAACTAAATGAAGTTGGTGAGGTAATCAGAAACAAAGCTAGATTGGTCTGCAAAGGCTACTCTTAAATAGAAGGAATTGATTTTGAAGAAACCTTTGCTCCGGTGGCAAGAATTGAAGCAGTCAGATTACTTCTTGCATTTGCTGCCTTCAAAGACTTCAAGGTATATCAGATGGATGTCAGGTCTACCTTCCTAAATGGTGATTTGGAAGAAGAAGTATACATTGAGCAACCGGATGGATTTCAATTGTCTGATCATGGTGATATGGTATGCAAGTTGAAGAAAGCACTGTATGGATTGAAGCAAGCCCCAAGAGCTTGGTATGAAAGATTGGATAAACATCTTGTGCAGATTGGTTTCAACAAAGGTACTGCTGATAGTAACTTATATTTTAAAATTGATCATGAAAACATCTTGATTGTTGAAGTATTTGTTGATGATATCATCTTTGGAGGAAAAGATAGCATGTGTAAAACTTTTGCAAATCAAATGAAAAGTGAGTTTGAGATGTCTATGCTTGGTGAAATGAATTTCTTCTTGGGTCTGCAAATTACTCAAACAAAGAAAGGGATTTTCATTTCTCAGACCAAATATGTGAAAGAATTGTTGAGGAAATTTGGGATGGAAGATTCAAAGCTAATGAATACTCCCATGGCAACCGGATGCAAGTTGAGCAAAGATGATGACTCTCCTAAGGCAGACTAGACAAAGTACAGATCAATGATTGGTGGATTGTTGTATCTCACTCAAACTAGACCGGATATTATGCAAGTTGTTGGTCTTGTTGCTAGATTCCAGGCTGATCCTAGAGAATCTCATGTCATGGCAATCAAGAGAATTTTTAGATATCTAAAAGGGACAGTGGAGTATGGTTTGTGGTATCCTAGAGATCATGATTTCTCTCTTCATGCATACATAGATGTAGATTGGGCAGGAGATGTGGATGACCGGAAGAGTACTAGTGGTGGAGCATTCTTTTTGGGAAAGAGATTGGTTTCTTGGCTAAGCAAGAAACAAGATGCAATATCTCTGTCTACAACTGAAGCAGAATACATTGCAACAGCAGGTAGTTGCACTCAAGTTTTATGGATGAAGTAGATGCTAAGAGATATTAAAGTAGAGTATGAGGAGCCTATCACAATTTTCTATGATAATTCAAGTGCAATAAACATTTCTAATAATCCGGTGTTGCACTCTAAGACTAAGCATATATCTATTAAGTTTCACTTTTTGAGAGAGCAAGTGAACAAGGATGAAGTAAGACTAGAGTTTGTGCCCTCTAAAGATCAAATTGCAGATATCTTTACTAAACCTCTTCCCAAGGACTCTTTTGAGTTTCTCAGGGAGAAGTTAGGGGTTATTGCCCCTCCGGTGATGAACTAGGATGCACTGATGTGCATCAGTCTGGTGGATATCACAGTCATATCTTGTGATCCGGATTGGTGATGGGGAGCTGCTACTCAGGGGGAGCAGCTGGTATGATTCTGATGTGTTAAAATTGCAAGTATGAGCCCTTTGCCATTGATGTCAAAGGGGGAGAGAAGACATGTGAAAAACAAGTGGTTGATGATCAAAGGGGGAGCAGTAAAGAAAGAGAAGACATGTGAAGAGTTCTTGCTAATAGGGGGAGCTGTGATAGAAAGGAGAAGTTCTTGTCTTGATGGTTTTTCACATCATATGTTGCCATCAATGACAAAGGGGGAGATTGTTGCAAGTATGAGGATAACCAGTGTTGTCATTGATGTCAACATACTCATATTGCATTAATGAGAAGGATTGGATGAGCTGTGTATTGAGGAAATTAGTCTCAATCAGGAACAGTGAATAAAATTGATGACAGTAAGGTAAAAGTCCAAGATAAGATGAAGATCAGAGGATGCGGTTTAAAGGGTTTGCAGATATGAGTCTTGAGATGATCCAGTCAAGTTTTTAGAGGTCCGCATAATGCTATGAAGAAGTTATGATTGCTCCAGTAGAACCGGTACCGGCAGATGTTCAGTGATGACAGAGTGTCACAGATTGGTCTGGTGAGCTCCGGAATTGCATTATCTCATTCTGCGGATTGGAGGTAGTGTTGAAGAAGTCCATGTGAAGTGACAACTAGATTTGTTCATGGTTTGGAGGTCCGGAAGCACCATTTTCATTATGACAGTGATGACATACTGTGTTCTTGATGTTCCAGATGAAGAAGAGAAGAATTTTAGGAAGTTGATAAAGTGCGGATGTTGTTGGTGACTCAGGAAAGGTTTTGGTGATCCTTGGATCATGTACAATTCTTATTGGCGGTCCGCATTGAAATTAGAGTGTGGATTTGATGTAAAGACCACCGGTTATTGGTGTTCTTCCTGAGACATGCCGACCGGATGTATTACACATCTTTTAGATGATATAAAAGTGTTTGTCGACTTAGATGATTATTCCTAAGTCGATGTCTTGTATAAATAAAAGATTGTGAAGTCATTCCAAAGCATGAAGTGTGTGGATGAGTGTGGTATAGAGAAGAAGAAGAGTGAAAGGCAGAGTAGGAGTTTTGGGGCTTAAATGGAACTGATCCAGGCATGGTAAAGATGTCAATCTCCAGTTCAAGTTTGTGATACTTGATTACTTTGTAGACAATGTGTCTCTTGTAGGCAGTGTGCCTCTTGTGAGTAGTGTGCTCGGGCAGTGAGCCCTAATTGGCATGTGCCATCTATTTTTCTTATTCTTCTAATAGAGAATAATCCTTGGGTTAATCACCCCGTAGTTTTTCCCTTAACCAGGTTTTCCACGTCAAAATCTTGGTGTCTCATGTGTTGATGTGTATCTGCTCTGGTGTTTATGCTTTATGCTTTCATGAATGATTAATTGCTATGCTATTAAATAACAAAGTGGATTTAAGTGTTTGAGATGGAAGCAAGTTTAGGATAACTGATTCACCCCCCCTCTTAGTTATCAACAATATGTGAACAAGGTAGAGATACAGAGCAGACATTATGAAGTCATTTAAATCTATATATTGAGCTATCAATGGAACTGTAATCCAACATTTTGTAGATGCAAATATAGCATTTCAATCTTGGTAGTGAGCCATTTTCTCCTCTTCTTTTCTTTCATGGAAGTGATCCTTATGCAATGAGCACTTCTTTAGACAGTGAGCCTTCATGTAATTCAATTTTGATATCATAATATATTGTGAGCTAATACTCACCATGGTTTTTCCCTTTTTGGGTTTTCCACGTAAAAATCCTAGTGTCTATGTGTTATGACTTTGTGGCTACTCTTCTCATGTTTACTTTTCTTTCATGTTATTGAATTTGGTAAATGGATTAATGAATATGTAAAAGAAAGGTTTTATAGAATACTGATTCACCCCCCTCTTAGTATTCCTTGTGTTCAACAATTGGTATCAGAGCAAGGTTCCATGGAAAAAGTTTAACAACTTGAGGAAGATATGAGAAAGTGAACACATGGCATCCAGAAGATATCCTACTTCTCTAGAAGTAATTCCAGGTAGTGTCACATTTGATGATGGTGCAGTCATGGTAGGAGGGTTCATAGAATGAATTGTCCAGACCGTGCATCAAGAGAGTAAACATAACAGAAAAAACTCAAGAAATGGAACAAATGCAGATTCAGTCATTCAGTATATCAAAGAATTCAAATATAGATTGGTCGGCAACATGCGGGCTTATAACTAGAGCTCAAAGGCTTGATTTCATACATGTGTAAGATAAATCTTTGAAGCCCCTTCGTACAAAATCCAAACTATCAATTATAACTATGTGAATTACTACTTTCCTAGGGATCTATTACATCAATATATATCATTTCCAGACCAAAGGATCCCTCCGCGTTGGCCAAGGAAGGTCACAAACTCCAATGAAGAGTTGTAACGTGTACACAGATAGATTGGACCTAAATGCATATAACACTTCCTCAAATGAATGAAATAATGTGCGGACCTCTGGGAAGGGTCGGCCACTAATCAAGGATTATTGAATGATGTGTCATTAGGATCTGCAAGTCAAGGAATGATTCACAAGCCTTCTCCTACAACTGATTGTCTAAGCTCTGAGAAAACAGTTGATCTTCTGATAGTGATATCTTTTTGGTAACTAATCCAAATGCTCTGAATTATGGATATGATGTAGATGAATGAGTCTAGATGCTAAATCCAGATCCGCAAGGTGTGAAATGAAACTGTGGTAGAATACCGGACCAAAAGCTGAAAACTACTTCTGACTGAACTACCTAAACTGAACTAGAAAACGAAAAGAAACCAACTGTAAAATGTAAGGGGAAAATGTAGATCAATCAAAGGAATTATATAAGACCCAAACATCAACAGAATAGGAGATAACAAGAAAGATTGAAAGTAAATATCAATGAATAATACAAAGCAAACCTTCCCTGAAATCGATGTTTCTGTTGTTTGCCTATTACAACCGTCCTTTCGCAGATGAAGTGAGCCCTCAGAGAGTGCACTCTTTTAGCTGTTCGTAGGAAGTCGATGGTAAATGGCTATGGTGATATGCAATGAAGTTGAGCTCCAAGGCATGTATGTGATCTCAAGCTTGTGGATGGTAAAAGGGTGCCAAAGGCGCGCTGGTGATATTTCTGCAGAGTAACGATGTCGAAAGCCTGGATGAATAGAATGGAAGGATGAAGCTTCATTTATAGACTTGGAAGAATGGGAATCAACGGTTGAGAGAAGATATGAAGATCAATGGTTGAGGATGGTTGAGGAATGTGCAACCAATAGAAATGTGACAAGTGTCCCAGCTCCATCATGAAAGAGGGGATGTGACAAAATTGATTAGAGAGTTAACTCCATTGACTGATCAGTTAACAAACTTGATTGATCAGTTAGAAGAGTGGATTATAGGATTGACTGAATTGATTGACCAGTGAACTGTGTTGATTGAGGAGTCAAGAAAATAGATTGACTAGTGAACTCAAATGACTAATTAGTTAACAGATTTGATTGATTAGTTAACTAACTTCTGATTTGAGAAGAAATAGGCCATGTGGGTGAGAGAAAAATAGGTAATTAAATATTAAATATATTTAATTACATGTGCAACCTGATGAGGTGGACAAGGTGAGGTGGAAAAGGTGAGGTGGATTTTTGAATTTAGAAATTAGGATAGAGGAATTTGGATTAATTAAATAATTTATGATTATTTAATTGTGTAGGACATTTAGAAGAATTTTAATTAAATAAATTGAATTTATTTAATTATGGAACAGTGAATCGATTAAATAAATCTAGAATATTTATTTAATTGGTAGAAGAATAGAATAAATATTTAGAATATTTATTTAGGATGATTTGTGTCATTTTTAGACGTATACATTTTGCCCCTCTTTGATGCAATGCAGTTTACAACGTTGCTTCAAAGAAATTGATAGTCTGAATGATACATGCCCCAGTTTGCCCCTGGTACAAGTTTAATGACAGGATGCCCCCTCGGGAGATTGGACGAGAAGAAGGCAAAAGGCGTGAGACGGACAATCTCACGATGAAGAAGGTTAAGTTTGAAGAAAATGGGTGAAGAAAGAGCCAAATGATACGCGATGCAAGAAGAATGATAACATACACAAGCAAGCGAGCAAGTATGCACAAATGATTCAAGAACAAACAAGGTATTGCCCCTGTCAAGTGATAAACCAACTGATGAATTGATAATGATATACGACAGTGTTGTCATGGCGGGGAACGATGTATCCCTAGACCAACACGGTAGGCATGTTGTCATGGTGGGGAATGATAAATCCCTAGAGCAAACACAAAGGATAGTGTCTGGTTTCAGGAAATGAAGCATGTCGTGTAAGACGCGTGTATTGGTCTGATTTTGACAATGCAACATCTTGTATAAGACAATTGATTGATTAACTGATCGAGTTGGTTTACGACCAGACAAGGATTAAGACCACTGATTGTGAGTGGATCATTTGTGCAAGATTGACTTGACTTGATTGGTATGAATTAAGGATGGACCTTGCATTTGGATTATTTCTCAGACTGACTGGACAAGGATGAAAGATATGATGATAGATAGAAATCTGATTGATAGAAGAAAGACTCGATAGAAGGACTCACAAGCTTTTATTTGTATTGATACTCTGCATTGTTGGATCTTTATTGCATGGGGTATGGTATGGATGTATAAATGGATATAGGATGGATGCTTTGCTATTGGAGTGCTTTATTTCATCATTGGGCGTTGTGTTTTTGGTAAATTTTCTGAAATGTTGTAAGTGAATACAAGCATCTAGGTATAATTGAACTGGGATGACCTGAGTACCGCTTACATGGATTTTGATTTAGCAAGTTAATACAAGCATCTAGTCAAAATTGAATCTAGATGACCTGAGTACTTCTTGCGTTTCAACAAACAAGGATTGCCCCCGTTCATGTTATACCTTTGATGTTCTCGATGATCTTTTACTGATCATGTCCTTAGACAAGGCTTCACATTACTAAAGATTAATCCACAAACAGCAATCAAAGAAAGTAATCATGCCCCCATCATAGCATCTCTAGCTTTTGGCATCCTTGAGTAGCATAGAAAGACATGATAACAAAAATCAAGACTCTATAACTTAACCCTGGTTCCAATCCACAAAACATTCTTGCATTTAGATGTGTTTTTCTTGCCATAGTTTAGATAGGATCAGTTAGAAGACCTTGGGTATTTGCTTTGCTTGAGATAGGTTAAGATGCTCATAGTCAAGATTTCTGCTTGAAGCACGGGTTCTGCTTGCATTTGCTTGTTTGGTGAGAATATTCCACAATCCTTATTGGTGAGACGGACCTTAAGGGACTGACCTAGTGCCTCGGGGGCTCATTGCTAAATGGCCTTGCCTACGTGATGATGCAGAGGCAACGTAGTTCAGGGTAAACCCTAATGGACCTAAGATATGGATCGGATGAGACACGATATGGATCAGATATGGAACAGCTATGGATCAGATATGAAACAGATATGGATCAGATATGGAACAGACACGGATCAGATATAGATCAGATATGGAATAGACACGGATTAGATATAGATCAGATATGGAACAGATAACACTGATGACAGAGGCTATGCTAGGCTGACACTATGGATAGGATCCTAGATAAGAATTTTGGATAGCCTTAATGCTAGATACTGATGACAAGGGAAACACCACGGATAGGCAGATGGATGGGCGATAGGGGATCAATGGCAGGGTAGGTAGAAGGAAACAAGGATGTCATCTCCAAGGACTATGTCGCATAAGAAAAACATGCCCCATTGTAGGTAGAATACGGAGGATTTTTCATGACAATGCTTAAGACGAAGGAGGAGGATGAGAGGATAATGAAGGATTTGTGTGGTTTTGGAGGGATAAGGTATGTCAAGAGACATCTAGAACATTTGTCAACATTGTGCCCCCAATCTTTATCAAGATCAAGAAAATAGAGGAAAGAAAGATTAGGATGGATAGACTGGGTAGTATAAGTAGGATAGGATAGGAAATGGTATGGAAAGAAACTGGTAGGAGAAAAGTGATATGCTGATGAGACAAGGTGCCCCCAAGTGTAGGTGACATAGAAGATGAACTTACACATGACGCCTGTTTGCCAGGTTTTCATCATGGTACTTATCCAAGGCACCTGTTTGCCAGATTTTCACCATTGGATGAAGGGATTTTTCTTTACTTTTTTCATTCTTTTTTTTTTTTGAAAAGGATAAGACGAATGCAGAAGGGAGAGACTCCAGTATCTAGTTCCTTGAAAGGTGATAGTCCTGCTAGAAGGATGTTGTCGCATGGACTATGTCAAGTGTGCTCATAGATGTTGGTAAGGGAGTGCATGAAAGTGAGATATGAGTATGTAGATAGCGGATTATGGAAGGTGCGATAGTGGATGATGATGCAAAATACAAAAGGACTTATGCAAGGATGGAAGGAAGGTTTATGCAAAAGCATGGACCATAGGATGAGGGAGATATGTAGGATAGTAGTGGAGGGGAGAGGAGATGGAGTTATATGGAAGTGTTGTGGAATGGAAGGGAACCATGACCAACGGTTGCACATACTATGATAAACATTGAAGCTGATGATGGGAAGGTGGTGTAGGAAGCAATGGAGAGTTTTTCTTGGTGGATGAATGATATAGGCCTTTAGGGACCCACATAGACTTTGCATTGTTTTGATTTTTGTTTGTCATGTGGGATGGAAGGATTTGATACTTTTGGATGGAATTGGAGAAAGTGAATGGTTGGAATTCTTGAGAGGTGGATGCCTCATGTAACTTGAGGGCTTTTTGCTTAGGCACCCAAACCATTTTGTTTTTAGATGGTACCTGTGAAGGTATGGGTTTGGGTGTATGCAGCGTTTGTGCAGCTTCTAAGAGAAGTATTTGTTGCTTGGGGACCCACACTTTTTTCAATTTGGCATTGAGGTGTGTGGGTGTATGCAGCTTTTGATATGGATAATTCTTTGATTCTTAGCTTTTATATCCTAGGTCATGAGGACTCTTAGGATTTGTGACTTTATAGGTAGAGGCATCCACATATTTGTCATTGAATCCCCGTGGGATGGTGGAAGTGAGGTTGGTGAAAGTTCCTTGTTTAGACAATATGTGCATTTGTCGGCCATGATTGGGATATTTAGAGGAGTCATAGATGGATGGATAAGGTGTTGGAAGAAGTGGTGGTAAAATGTATGGAGGGATATTAGGAGTTGGAAGTAGCGGAGGTAGATTGGATGGTGGAAGGTGTATGGTCACATGCTTTTGACAATTGTAGGATGATGGAGGTGGAATGGCGACATATGTTTTGGGGATATGATAGGTTTTGCGATGGAAATTCGTGATCTTTGGAGGAGTGGAGGAAGTACCAACATCTTGAGATTGTTCACCTTGGGGTATGTATCCAAGGCCATATGAAGGAGGAGGAACATTGACATGGACGGGCTCCAAAACACCTTGTTTGTGAAGGCCTAAGCCTTTACCTTGATAGTTCATATGTTGGAGTATGCGGTGGATAGTGGGATTATGTGTAGGTGGAGCATTAGACACAAGTTCCTTATTGGATGAAAGAGATGAGATAGAGGATAATGGTGGTTGGTGTTCTAAGGAGGAACACTCATGAATGAAGGTGGTAAGACTAAGGATATACGGTGAGGGATTTGCAGCATGGTTGATAACGGATGGTGGATGAGTACTTTTGGTTTGATCTTCTACGCTTGCTTGGGAGGCAAGTGTCTCATCAAGGGAAGTGGAAGTTGCTGGATCTTGGATACGACTAGATGGGGTTATAGGCTGAGGACCATGGAACACATAAAATGGGCTCAGAGAATCATCATGGTCTGCTTGATCATAGATAGGCTCTTCATCATAGATGGGATCTTGATCATATATAGGATTTAGCATGATGGGATCAAAGTTCTCTTGTATATGTTCTTCATCAGCAATAATATCTTGATCATAGAAAAGATAAAGGTTATGCATGGGATGGAATTGGATTTCCTTCTCATGTATAGGTGTTGGGAGATGGATAGGATCAAGTGGCTCATGGAGAGGTTTATTATTATGGATATCCTCTTGATCATGGAAAAGATACATGTTATGGATAGGTTGCAAGAAGGTGATTTGATCTGGACTTAGACTAGGGATTAATGTTTCCTCATGCTTAGGATTAGACTCTTGACATACCTCTTGGGTTGCTGGAATGGAAGTGGATAGCTCTTGGATAGCTTCTTGGTTGACAACATAGGTGTTTGATGGACCTTGACTTTGGTTCATGGTAGGAGGTTCTTCGATAAGCTCAAGGGGTTGCGAATGACATGAAAGATTTTTGGTAAGGTCAAGGACTGGAATTTGGGGACATGGTTGACTCTCTGCTAGTAGCCCTTGGATCACATCATTGGTAGGTGTATGGATAGGTGAATGAGGGGATTTAGCTTTCTCTCTAGCTTTTCTCCAGTGGTATAAATTTGGCAAAACTCTTTCGCACCACTCATCTGATTCTTTTTGGGTCATCCATTTAGAGTTTGAGGAACTAGATGGTGGTGTTGGTGTAGAACTGGTATGCTTTGGGATATGGGTCTTAGAAGATGGTGAAGGAGGACTAGTAGACGGAATGGTATAGGATTTCCAACTTAAGGTGGTGCTTGCCTTGTCACGAGCAGCATTAAGATGGGAAACAAACATATGAGGTCAGGGCGAGGTGTAGCTAGTACTGGCATGTTTGGCTTGCAAGATTGCCATTTCTTGTTGTAAGACTTGGATTTGTTGAGAAATTGCTATACATGCTTGGGGTGAGGGACTTGAGTTTATTTGCAATTGCAGATATTGGACTTTTTGAGAAAATGTGTCTAATTGGTTTGTCATCTTGACAGAAATTGGTAGAAGGCCGAAAAAGCCTATTGTTTTGGATACGCAGCTTCAGAGGTACAATTTCAGAAGGTAAATGCATAGCAAGTCAAGGTAAATGCACAATTCTAGCAGAGGATAAATGCGCAACTCTAGTTTCTTCGACTGATTTTGCAAAGTTTTTGACACATTTTTTAGTACTTTTTGGTTTCTTGGTTGCAAGTCAGTTTTTTGATCTGATTTTTCTCTATTATGGCAAGAAGACACAACAAACACAAAGAGTATTTTTCATGGTTTTTGA
Source organism: Cunninghamia lanceolata (assembly GCA_027924645.1). Taxonomy (NCBI): domain Eukaryota; kingdom Viridiplantae; phylum Streptophyta; class Pinopsida; order Cupressales; family Cupressaceae; genus Cunninghamia; species Cunninghamia lanceolata. The sequence continues at coordinate 4,612,884 of BSBN01000771.1, forward strand.
TTTTTTTGTGATTTTTTTTTGTATTTTTGGACTATTTTGACTCAAAGACAATTACACCCTAGGCTTCAAATGGATTACAGGGGATTTTGGTATACTAAACAATTGGTTCGTAGTCAAGGCAACCGTTCGAGTGGTTACACATGCGACGACACTACTCTCTGTTATGGAGTCTCCCAGCCTCAAAGGGTTACGCCTTAGAGGGTTTTGGGGGAGGTTGGCCGTCGGTGTAACACAGCAGCACTCGTTGCAGGAGGTTTTCACCTCAAGCACAATTTATTTTAAGTGGCTCGGTAGGGCTTGGCTTTAGCCTGTTACCACTCAGGGTCGTTCCCACTTGGACAGGCGTGCATCCAAGGGCAGGCCCCCCTAAAGGTTAAACAAATAGAATGACAAGTCTGACACTCTGATCACCTAGAAAAGGGGAGAGCATAAGCCTATTGTCATTCGCAAGCACAGAATACACTGGTTAATCCAACCTAGTTAAAATTAGAAAAACTAAATGGGCTACTCTACTTGTGCACTCACACAGTTGTTAACTTTGAAGTGATTAGGAGATAGCAATGATTCTTTCCTTTGCAAGATAGCAATATTCTTAACTAAAAGAGATAGCCATATAGCAATGATCAATGAAACCAAGATTGCAATAGTTCAGTTATCACCCTCCTAATTAGAAACTATGTGAGATTGATATGCATGTTTTTACTTTCCTAATTAGAGTTGGATTAAAATTGTCTGCAATTTGCATGAACAATGGGTTACTCCTTCCTAATTAGAACTAGATGAAAGTTGTATGCAAGTTGCATGAACAATGGGTTACTCCTTCCTGATTAGAACTAGATGAAAATTGTATGCAAGTTGCATGAGCAATGAGTTACTCCTTCCTAATTAGAACTAGATGAGAATTGTATGCAAGTTGCATGAACAATGAGTTACTCCTTCCTAATTAGAACTAGATGAAAATTGTATGCAAGTTGCATGAACAATGAGTTACTCATTCCTAATTAGAACTAGATGAGAATTGTATGCAAGTTGTTTTACTTTTCCCCTAGTTAATCTATGATGTGTGTGTTAAGGAAAATAAAACTATCTAGCTCTCAACCCTATAGAAGATATGTCAGAAGTTTCTTTTCTCCTTTCTTTGACAAGTGTTTAAGTCAAGCTGCATATATAAATCATTAGTTTTCAAGAAAAAATGCTAGATTTAAGCTTGGAAAGATAGTTGAACTTTGACTGTAAAAATATCTAACAAAATGATAAAATCACTTGATCAAACCTACTCCATTGTGAAGTTCATGGAATTACCTTTCCAACGAGTGTTTATTTGTGCGATTACGAGTTCGTATGCTCCTGTTATGGCAAAAAGAAAAAGATACCACCCTTATGGCATGTAGAAGAAGGTAGGATGGAGAATTGTTGGATAAAACAATGCACCCTACGGAAGCACCTTTCGGACCTTTGGATAAAAGGATACGGAAGCACCCTTTGGACCACTGGATAAAATGATGCACCTTGTGGGAGCACCCTTCGGACCGCTGGATAAAAGGATGCACCCTGCGAAAAAGCTATTAGGACAGTTGGATAAAAGGATGTGGGAGCAGCCTTTGGACCGCTGGATAAAGCGATGCACCCTACGGAAGCACCCTTTGGACCGCTGGATAAAAGGATGCACCCTGCGGAAGCACTCTTCGGACCGTTGGATAAAAGGATGCACCCTACAAAAAAGCTCTTTGGACAGTTGGATAAAAGGACGCGGAAGCACCCTTCGGACCGCTGGATAAAGCGATGCACCGTACGGAAGCACCCTTTGGACTGCTGGATAAAAGGATGCACCCTGCAAAAAAACTCTTCGGACAGTTGGATAAAAGGATGCGGAAGCACCCTTCGGACCACTGGATAAAGCGATGCACCCTACGGAAGCACCCTTTGGACCGCTGGATTAAAGGATGCACCCTCAAAAAAATCACAGAGATTTTTTGCAGTCTCTGATTTTTGTGAATTAACAGGTGATTCTAAGGTTTTCGACCCTTCTGAGCATTGGTGATGTCAGTTTCAGCCCAGGAGGTCACCTTTTGATAGATCCTTGCAAAACTCGATAATGGGGTTTAGAGAAACATAATTTTTTACTACAAAAATTTGTAAAAAACATAAAATTGAATGGTGGGTGCCAAAAATGTAAGGGGAAAATGTAGATCAATCAAAGGAATTATATAAGACCCAAACATCAACAGAATAGGAGATAACAAGAAAGATTGAAAGTAAATATCAATGAATAATACAAAGCAAACCTTCCCTGAAATCGATGTTTCTGTTGTTTGCCTATTACAACCGTCCTTTCGCAGATGAAGTGAGCCCTCAAAGAGTGCACTCTTTTAGCTGTTCGTAGGAAGTCGATGGTAAATGGCTATGGTGATATGCAATGAAGATGAGCTCCAAGGCATGTATGTGATCTCAAGCTTGTGGATGGTAAAAGGGTGCCAAAGGTGCGCTGGTGATATTTCTGCAGAGTAACGATGTCAAAAGCCTGGATGAATAGAATGGAAGGATGAAGCTTCATTTATAGACTTGGAAGAATGGGAATCAACGGTTGAGAGAAGATATGAAGATCAATGGTTGAGGATGGTTGAGGAATGTGCAACCAGTAGAAATGTGACAAGTGTCCCAGCTCCATTATGAAAGAGGGGATGTGACAAAATTGATTAGAGAGTTAACTCCATTGACTGATCAGTTAACAAACTTGATTGATCAGTTAGAAGAGTGGATTATGGGATTGACTGAATTGATTGACCAATGAACTGTGTTGATTGAGGAGTCAACAAAATAGATTGACTAGTGAACTCAAATGACTAATTAGTTAACATATTTGATTGATTAGTTAACTAACTTCTGATTTGAGAAGAAATAGGCCATGTGGGTGAGAGAAAAATAGGTAATTAAATATTAAATATATTTAATTACATGTGCAACCTGATGAGGTGGACAAGGTGAGGTGGAAAAGGTGAGGTGGATTTTTGAATTTAGAACTTAGGATAGAGGAATTTGGATTAATTAAATAATTTATGATTATTTAATTGTGTAGGACATTTAGAAGAATTTTAATTAAATAAATTGAATTTATTTAATTATGGAACAGTGAATCGATTAAATAAATCTAGAATATTTATTTAATTGGTAGAAGAATAGAATAAATATTTAGAATATTTATTTAGGATGATTTGTGTCATTTTTAGACGTATACATAAACAATCTGAAATGTAAATGTTTTTGGTTGATGCAAGATTGATCTTGAACTAGGGATGCTCCTGCATCAGACATTTGGGGTTATTGAAAAAGTGAGTCCCTCACTTTGCTGGGGCTAGGGGAGAACCAAGACGGTCCACCTTAGCCTAAGAAATCCATGACGAGTCTTCTTCCGGTCTGCCTTTCCACTTCACAAGATATTCTTTGTATTGTCTTCCTCTAGTGCTGCATCCAACTCTACTGTCCAAAATGTCCTCAATCTGCTCTGGTACTTGTTGTGGTAACTGCTTCTTAAAGTCTTCTTCCATACTGTTACTGAACTCTGCTTCATGATACTGATGAAGGTCTGCAATGTTGAAAATAGGTGAAATACCCAATGTCTCCAGTAATTCCACTTCATATGTATTTCCTGAATCAAATTTTCTGAGTATCTTAAAAGGTCCAAACTTCTTCATCTTCAACTTGTTATATGTCCCAACTGGAAATCTTTCTTTTCTCAAGTACTCCATCACTTCATCTCCCTCTTCAAATTCCTTATGTCTTCTCTTCTCATCTGCCTTTTCTTTATACTTACTATTCATATCCTCCAAATGCTTCTTCACCTGATTATGCACTATCTTCATATGATCTGCAAATTCTTTTGCTTTTGCACTTCTCTTTTCCTCTGTACTGATATCTCTCAATTCTACAACTCCTCTAGGATTCACTCCGATAATAATCTGAAAAGGTGTTCTTCTGGTACTCCAATTTACTGAATTATTGTATGCAAACTCTTCTTGTGAAAGAATCAAATCTCAACTTCTAGTCTTCTCTCCAATCAAACATCTCAACAAGTTTCCCAAGATCCCTTTCACTACCTCTGTCTATCCATCTGTCTGTGGATGAAAAGTTGAACTAAACTTCAAATCTGTCTTCATCTTCTTCCAAAGTGTCTTCCAAAAGTATCCAACAAACTTTGTATCTCTGTCTGAAACTATACTCTTAGGTAATCCATGTAATCTCACAATCTCCTTGAAAAATAGGTCAGCTACATGCATTGCATCAGTTGTCTTCTTACAAGGTATGAAATGAGCCATCTTTGAAAATCTGTCAACCACTACAAATATTGAATCATGTCCTCTCTATGTCTTCGACAATCCCATTACAAAATCCATGCTTATGTCTTCCCAAGGTCTCTCCGGTACTGTCAAATGTTTATACAATCCAGTATTTTGACTACTCCCTTTTGCAACTTGACAAACTCTACAACTCTGCACAAATCTCCTAACATCCTTATGTATCTGAGTCCAAAAGTAGTTTTCACTTACCAAAGCCACTATCTTATCAATGCCAAAATGTCCTGCCAATCCACCACTATGTTTCTCCTTGATCAAATTATCTCTCATTGAACTTCTAGGTATGCACAACTGACTTCCTTTGAACAACACACCTTCTTGAATGAAATAGTCCAACCACTTACTCCTATCTATCACAACAGGTTCCTTACATGCTTTCCAAGGTTCTACAAAATCAGTGTCTCCCTCATACATGTTCTTCAATTCATCAAAACCCAACACTTCAACTCTCATCTCTGTCAACAAGTTTCTTCTCCTACTCAATGCATCAACAACTTTGTTTGATTTTCCACTCCTATGCTTCAACAAAAAAGTATAACTCTACATGAACTCTACCTATCTCATATGTCTCTGATTTAACTTACCTTGACTATTCAAATATTGGAAAGCTTGATGATTTGTATACAACACAAACTCCTTAGGCAACAAATAATGTCTCCACTTCTTCAAGGCTTGAATTATGGCATAGAACTCCTGATCATAAACTAAATATCTTTTCCTTGCATCATTCAACTTCTCATTGAAATATGCTACAAGTCTACCTTCTTGACTTAACACTGCTCCAATCGCATTCCCACTTGCATCACAATCAACTTGAAATACCTTATTGAAATCCGGTAAAGCCAAAATAGGTTGCTCTGTCACTTTCTACTTCAACAACTCAAAACTTTTATCTACTCCTGATGTCCACTCAAAATCTTTTCTGTCACCTTGCATTGTCTCTGTCATAGGGTTACAAATTGAACTGAAATTTCTGATGAACTTCTGGTAGAAACTAGCCAATCCATGAAATGATCTAACTTCTCCAATGCTCTTCGGTGTAGGCCATTCAACAATTGCTTTCACTTTCTCAGGTTCCATCTTCAATCCTTCTACAGAAATCACAAATCCCAAATATACCAACTCTTCCTTCATGAAACTACACTTCTTGATGTTATCAACAATTTCTCTTGTCTCAGTCTCTGCAAAACTTGTCTGATATGCCACAAATGTTCCTCTTTTGTCTTACTGAAAATTAGAATGTCATCTAGGTATACAATCATAAACTTACCCAAGAATTTCTTCAAAACTTCATTCATCAATCTCATGAAAGTACTCGGTGCATTTGTCAATCCAAAAGACATCACTAACCACTCATACAATCCTTCATTTGTCTTAAAAGCAGTCTTCCATTCATCTCCTTCTCTGATTCTGATCTAATGGTATCCACTTTTCAAATCTATCTTTGTGAAATATTTTTCTCCACTCAAACAATCCATGATATCATCCATCCTAGGTAAAGGAAATCTATACTTGATTGTGATCTTGTTCATTACTCTAGAATCAGTACATGTTCTCCATTCTCCATCTTTCTTGGGTCCAAGCATTGCAGGTACTGTACAAGGACTCAAACTTTCTCTGATCAAACCTTCCTCAACAACTCTTGTATCTGTCTATTCAATTCTTCATTCTCTGCTGGTGTCATTCTATGTGATGCTTTGTTAGGCAAACTTACTCCCGATATAAGATCCATGTGATGACTGATACTCCTTATAGGTGGCAATCCTTTAGGTACATTATCTGATATGATGTCTTCATACTTTGTCAGCAACTCCTTTATCTCCTCTGGTTGTGATTCTTCAGCCTCTTTCTCCAATGCTTCAGGCTTCTTAGGAATCAAGGCATAACACATATTCTCATGTCTCAAACCATCCAAAAATTTCCTTCCATCTATCAAATAGGTTCTAACATTCCCACATTCACTTTTAGGATCATCCTCCAAAGGAATCAAGGTAATTCTCTTTCCATTTGCTGTTATAGTGTAAGTATTCTTTCTCCCATCATGTATAGCTTTCCTATCATACTGCCAAGGTCTACCCAACAAACTATGACAAACATCCATAGGCATAATATCAGACAAGACTTCATCATGATAAGATCCAATATGAAATTTCACCAAATATTTGTTCACTCACCAGTACCTTATGATCATCCTAAATCCATGCTATTTGATAAGGCTTAGGGCATTTTAATCTTTCCAACTTTAGCTTAGTCACCATCTCCTCTGAAACTAGGGTATCTAAACTACCATTGTCAATTACAACTTTACAACACTTACCTCCTGATTTGCATCTTGTTTTGAACAGACTCTTCCTTTGCAGTGGTTCTTCATTGTCTCTTCTTGAAATAGTGCTCTCCTCATCACCAATGATTCTCCTTTCTTAGGTTTGCCAACTGAACTGGGTGATCCAACAACTTCTTCTTCTACATAGGCTGCTCTTCCACTATTTTCTGTCCTCTTACTTGTACTACCTTGATTACACTCAAATGATCTATGTCCTTCACCTCCACACTTGAAACAAGTACCTCTGAAAGTTCTCTTATCAAATCCTCTTCCTTCTCACCTATATCCTTCATTCCAATATGCACTAGGGTTTCCTCTCTAGTAAGAATTTCTGTCATCTCTCCGGTAAGCATTGTTATCTCTATCCTCCTTCTTGAATGCGTTGTCAAACTTGTTCTACTCCGGATATGATCTGTCTCCTCCAAAAAATGTCCTACCTCTCTAAAATTTTCCTCCTCTACCTCTCTGTCTCTAATCATGTCTTTTATTCAACTTCTCTTCAGCTTTTAGGGCAAACTGATATTCTTCTTCCAAAGATGTCATCCTTACCAAGCTTAGTTCCTCTTGAATGTTCAATCTCAGTCCATTGATGTATCTAGCTACCTTGTCCTTGTTTACTTCACTATGTCCTATCCTTATGATCTTTTTATGACATTCTTCGGTATACTCCTTCATAGATTTCTCCTTTTGTCTTAGGTTTTGCAATCTTTTCAATAATTCCAACTCATAGTCAGCAGGTATAAACTGATTCTTCAACATTGTCACCATCCAGTCCCACTTCGTAATCTTTTCTTTTCCTCTTCTATTTCTTTCCAACTGAACTTCTTTCCACCATATAGAAGCATGTCCTTTCAACTTTGTTTTTGCAAATTTCACCTTCTCCGGGTCTCTCATCTCTTCATACTCAAAGTATTCTTCCATGTCATTTATCCAATCAATCAATTCTTTAGGGTTCAAATTACTAGTATAGTTTGGTACATCAACTCTAGGTCTCTTTCCAATCTTCGAAATAGCTCACAACATCTTTACTTGATCTGATTCCTCTTTTTCATCACCTCCTAGGGTTTTGCCAGTTTGTTCAACAGATTGAAATTCTCCTTCATCATCACTTTCAACATTAGGTCTCGATGCCAATCCTCTTCGCCTATCTTCTTCAACAGCATCCAAATGAATTTACATTATTTTCATCATCTCCATCATCTCATCCATTCTTCCATCCATTGTTCTAACAACAACAACTCTTCTCAGTGGCATTCTTCCTAGGGCCAAGTGCAAACTGCCTCAGGTTAGGCGATCGAGCTACAAGGTGACAACTGCCTCACAATCAGCGATCAGGCTACAAGGTGACAACTACCTCACAATCGGTGATTAGTTGCAACACAAGTAACCTACCTCAATTTGGTGATCTATCCACAACTAGATCTTATGGAATTCCCTCGCCAACTTCACTCAATTCGCTCCCAAAGATTTGAACTTTCACTTTGATACCACTTGGTGCAGTCATAGTAGGAGGGTTCATAGAATGAACTGTCTGGACCATGCATCAAGAGAGTAAACACAATAGAAACAAATCAAGAAATGGAACAAATGCAGATTTAGTCATTTAGTATATCAAAGAATTCAAATATAGATTGGCCAACAACATGCAGGCTTACAACTGGGGCTCAAAGGCCTGATTACATACATACGCAAGATAAAGCTTTGAGGCCCCTTTGCACAAAATCCAAACTATCAATTATCACTATGTGAATTACTACTTTCCTAGGGATCTATTACATCAATATATATCATTTTCAGACCAAAGGATTCCTCTGCGCCAACCAAGGAAGGTCACAAACTCCAATTGAAGAGCTGTGATGTGTACACAAATAGGTTGGACCTAAATGCATAGAACACTTCCTCAAATGAATGGAATAACATGCAGACCTCTAGGAAGGGTTGGCCACTAATCAAGGATCATTGAATAATGTGTCATTAGGATCTACAAGTCAAGGAATGATCCGCAAGCCTTCTCCTTTAGCTGATTGTCTGAGACTGTTAGGATGCTTTATTCTGAGAAAATAGTTGATCTTCTTATAGAGATATCTTTCCGGTAACTAATCCAAATGCTCTAAATTCTAGATATGATGTAGATGAATGAGTCTAGATGCTAAATCTAGATCTGCAAGGTGTGAAATGAAACTACAGTAGAATACTGGACCAAAAGTTGAAAACTGCTTCTGATTGAACTGCCTGAACTGAACTAGAAAATGAAAAGAAACCAACTACAAACAAACTAAAATGTAAATGTTTTTGGTTGATGCAAGATTGATCTTGAACTAGGGATGCTCTTGCATCAGATGGTTGCACATATGTCAGAAATGAAGAAATAAAAATTGCTCTTGAAGATCTTGACAAGTATGAAGTTGATATCAGGGATTTGAAGGAGAATGTCAAGATAGTTGATGATTGCATCTTGAAGCTAAGAGAGCAAGTTAAGAGATCAAAGGATAGGAGCAGAGAGTTAAGTGAATAGTTGAAAGTAGCAAATGAAACCTTAAATGACTTATCAATGCTAATTGAAGAGAAAGAAAAGGCTGAGGAGCATTTAAATCAAGTTTTGAAAGACAAGTTTGAAGAATGTGAAAAATTGGCAAAAGATTTTGTGCTTCTAAAATTTGACCTAGAAGTTGCTAATAGCTATAAAGAAAAGTTCAAACTAAGTTCTGCACAGCTTGATGAGTTGATTGAAAATCAGAAAGGTCTAGATGATAAGCAAGGCTTGGGATTTGAAAGATGAGAAAGTTCTAAGTCAGGACAAGCTAACACTGAGATGAATAGAGTCAATGGCAATCAGGTCTAGATTCAGAGAAACAGACCTAGAAGACCTCTAGTCAAACAACCAAATACTTAAAGGTACCCATCCTTGAATGACTATTGTTTTAATTATAATAAGTTTGGTCATAAGGTTACTCAATGTAGGACTAGAAGAAGTCAAAATGTTCCATCATTCTCTGGTCAATGTTTCAATTGCAAAAAAAATTGGTCATTGATCAAATGAATGTACAAGTCTGGTAAGGAATGGTTCTAACAATATAAGGAACACTCAATCTTTCAATGGAAAGTGTTTTGTATGCAATAGATTTGGGCATATGGCTAACCAATGCAGATCAAGAATGAATCCAATTAATGGAAGGAATCAAGGAAAGAGGAATGTGGTATGCTACAATTTCAATAGACTTGGACATGTTGCAAAATTCTACAAAAGCAAGAATGAGAAAACAAACTATCCTACAGAGAAGGGGAAAATAGAGCAGAGGGAAGACAAAGGAAAGATCAAGGTTGATCCAACATAAATCAAGAAGGAAATGAGCAAAGTCTGGATTAAGAAGGATGTAAAAGAAGTCAAGGATGGATCTACACCAACCTCTGGTCCAGATACTTCCTTCGGGAAGTAAATTGGGAGCTTTGGCTTAGGAGGAGCTTTTAATGAATATTTTGATCCCCTGGCCAAATAGTGGGTGCTGAGATCCAACACTAAGGTATGAGTTAAACTAGTATTGGATAAATCATTTGGAGAAGAAACTAATAGAAAAAGACCTAATGCAGCACAATGTGAAGCAATCTTAACCGATTGTATCTAACAGTGAAGTGTTTGACAACTTTTTGAGAACAACATTTATGATGACTAGGTTTTTGCATAACGAGGGTTAAAAAGGGGTCACATTCGAAAGACTAATCAATTTGAATTCAAGCTATCAAGTGTCCAAGGAGAACTAAAATAGAATTCCAAGTGACTTAAATGATTTCCAGTGATTCAAAGCAACTTAGAGTGATTTCAAGTGAAGAAAACCCTAATTTGGCAAAAGAGGTATTTATAGTTTGAAACCCTACCATGAACTTGTTTGAATTCTTGTGGAAATAGTGACACCACAAGTTATTGATATCACTGAGAGACCATTACCAAAATTTAAGAAACATCCACACAAATCTACGGAAGTCAATCCTGACGGTGCATTTTCAGAAGTGCCCTATGGTGTGATGCATGAGGAAGACATTATGGCTTACATCCACATTGCCCTAGATGAACACAACAATAGAAAACTTAGGGGAATTGTATATGAATCATCTGTGTGGTGAGAGATACAAATTGAAGGAGGAATACAAAGCCTTAGAAGAGAAGAAATTCGTGCAATACATAGACTTTCTGTCATTATAGAGAAGTCATGGGTTTGGTATGTATTGAGAAGAATTCACAATGAGTTTATGTGGCTTAACACACCATTCATGATCACAAAAGATGCTATAAGGGTTGTTATAGGGTTGAATTTTACTGGATCAGTGCCTGTGTTGAAAGCCGTGAAAATAGCATAGTGATATAAGCCATAGGTGCTCAATTCGACAAAAGGGCATTGACAGTAAATGACATTGAAGACCATGCAGTTAGGTTTGCATCTATGGTGATCGGTTACAAGATCTACTTCACAAACTAGGAGAACTTTGTCTCCAATACTACCATATACACAGTCTATGAGATGGTTAAGAAGAATGTAGATTATGACCTTTGTGAAGTGCTCTGCAACAATTGAAAATCTAAAGAAGACAAAAGAACACAAATATCCCTTCAAGTTCGGTACGTTGATAATTTGCTTATTTTTCTATTTCATGCAAGAATTACTGGGAATGAAGTTGATTTGGTCTAGTAGTCAACCAGTTTCTATACAAATTAGAAACCACTTGAATAGCATAGGAAGCAGTGATGCACAGAATGTAGCCCTGTGGGGCTACTTTAATAATTTTCAAAAGATAATGCAATCTAGATAAAGAATACCAGAGAAAATAATTGAGAAATACAAGAATGATATATGTGTTATTGTAAACAAAGATTAATGCATGATGGAGGCTGTTGAGCCTAGGATAGTCTAGGTCCTTCCAATAGGTTATGAAGTGGCTGAAAATATACTGGATGATTATGCTAAGCTCATATTAAGAAAACCTAGGGACACCAATGAGGCAAGGTTTGGTACCTATGAGGAATTATCTGTAAAAGTTCATGTTGAACTGAGAAAGCTAGAAACTCAGGAAAAGATAAAGAAAATGGTAGTGGAATATGCCCAGAGCATAGGACTTACTAAAGAATAGATTGCTAAAACAAGAGCAAGGGCTGAAGCAGCTTAAGAAATGAAGCAAGGTGAGCCTGAAAAGGCTCCGAAAGAGTCTGAGAGGAAAGTGAAGGAGCCTGTGATAACAAGGAAAAGAATAAGAAGTACAGCTTCTACTCAAACTACTACTGCATCCTTTGGTCCCACACCTTCTGTGAGTGTGGAAGCACCTGCAAAGGAAACCACTACAAAAGAGAATAAAAGAATGAAAACCAAGGGGAAAATAATGTATGTGAGTATTGGAGCTGATGATGAGGAAACTGAGTTAGATGAGGAAGTGAATAAAATGAAAGTTAAGGCTACTAAAGCCTCTGGGAGAAAAAAGTAGAAGTCCTCTAGTAAGGGCAGAATCAAAAAGCCAAGACAAGATGAGACTGAGAAAGGAGAAGCTACAATAAATTTGGAAGATGTCTTGAAGGCTATAACAGTTGATGGAAATCTAAAGCCTATAGCTCAATTGTATGATGATTATGATGATGCAGAAAAAGGCATCATTGAGACTGCTGTAATCAAATATTTGGAGATATACAATAGAGCCCTCATTGAGGTAGTCACTGATCTCCCAGACAACTTGGCAAGCATAATGTCTTCCAAGAAGGAAGCAACAATGGCTAAAGATGTGGAGGTAAGAGAAAATACATTGCTAAAATTTTGTCTATATGTAACTCCTGAGGAGAGAACCAAAGTCTTCAAGATCCTTGGAGATAAAATTGAAATAAAGAGGAGGATCAACACTCTAATGACAAGGAACATAGATAAATTTGTAAAGGACACAGAGAAAATAAAACTTGATATCCTAAAAGATCTAAACATCCCAAATATTTATGACAAAGAAGTACAAAATGTTGGTGATGAAAGTTCTTTACTAGAAGTTAGTCCCAATCAAGGTTTAAATCAAACAAAGATTCCTCCAGTAAGCCCAGGAAAAGGTGAAAAGATGAAAAAGCAAGAAAAGGATAAATATCCTAAGAATGTTGAAACCCCTACGGAGCAAAATAAAGCTAATGATCAAGAAAATGAACAAGCTAAGAAGAGCCCTCTTATGGAACAAAACATTGATAAACAAGAGGCTATGGATCTAGAACCACCAGAGAAGAATCTAGAAGAAGAAGTGTCTGATATGGCAAGAGACACTGCTACCACACAGGATCCAGTAAATATTGTCAAGGAATTTTTGGAGAAGCAACAAGGAATACAAGTTTTGGATGCACCTGAGTTTCTACAAGGTCCAATCAACTTGGACTCAATGTCTCCCTTGCAGAAGTTGAAACTGGTATCAATTGTACAAGCCAAATCTCAAGAAGAAATTTTGAAATCCTATGTCCAAGATAGTGAGCTCATTGATAAGGCATTTGATGTATTGGAGAAATTGATGCCTGAACTGCAGAAAGATACAACACTTGCACCATTTGAAAAACTCAAAAGGCTCATAAACTCTATAAGTACTCATTTTTAATCCTTTGAAATAGCGGCATATACTAAGGTTAGAGCATAAATTAGTGATAAGAGGCTAGTTAAGTTAAAGGATAAGTTATCTAAAGATGCAATTTTGTTAAATAATAGAATCAAGAATATAGAGACTGCCATTAAGGATGCTAGTGATATATACAAGTTTTGTCTATCTTGGCCTAAGTCAATAAAAGAGTTGAAGGAGAAAATAGATGAATTAGAGCTTAAATTGTTAAAGATATTTGAAACCTTTGACCCAACAACTGACTCCATCTCAAACAAAAGGTCAAAAATAGAAGGCATTCATGCACAAATAAATAGACTGTAGAGTAAGAAAAAGGCCACCAAGAGTAGAATGTGCCAAGTAAGAAAAATAATAGAATCCAAGCTTGATTCTATGATTGGTCTACAAGCAGAGGTAGTAAGGATAAAGGCAATAACTGATGTGCCTACAACTATTGATAAGGCAAAAGAGTTGGTGTTTCAAGTAAATGGAAACATTCAAATTTTGAACAGTGCCAAGACCAAATGGGACAAAGAGATAGCTCAATTGAAAGTCATATACTCAGACATCCTCTCCACTTTTTAGTTAGTAAGCTTTTGATTACACCTGTACATATGCGGCTAAGTATAACAATTTTGCAATACAATTTTGTTACTTGTAAATACACCTTTGCCATTGATGTCAAAAGGGGAGAAGAAGATCCAGTGAAAAATGGCCAAACATTTTAAGGGAAGAAGAAAAATAGAGTGTACATAGTAAGGGGGAGCAGGTAAGCATTTTTCATTAAGTGTTGCCATCAATGCCAAAGGGGGAGATTGTTGGCAACATGGTCAAGAGACACTACTAATATGTTGGAGACTTAATGTTGTGATTGATGGCAACAATCAGACATGATTTGTAACAATTCCTGAGACAAAGTTGTGTGTATCTTTTTGATCCAGAAACACTAACTTAGCCAACATTTACTAAGTGTTGGCAGCTTACCAAGACAGTGATAGTGATTCAGTTGATACTCCTCCATAGATGAAGATCCTGCTATGCAGTTCTAGTATGTTATACTTAGATGTTATAAAATGTTGTATCCTAAGTTTCATGTCTTGACAATCTTCAGAAGTCATATTGTAAATTGCCTAAGTTCAGTAAGCAGAGTGCAATGAGGAACATTACAGAACACTTGAGTAATTCACTTTGCATTCCCCCGTATTTGATTATTTTGATATGCAATTTGAAGGTGTTGTAAACACATGATAACTATCCAATTCTAGATTTGCAGTATCTGGAGTCCACCAGAAGATCATCTACAAGCTTCTAAGTTTCAGTAGTTAGTTTGACAGTGTTTAACTAAGACAGAGGTAATAGTTCTGAGATCTGTATATTGCCACACAAGAATGTTATGACCTATGGTTATGAAGGTATCATTGGTGATGTCTAATCAATGTCTGATGTGAATTTTGAATTTTCATGTGGTCCACACTAGAAGTTATGATATGACAGACAATAAGGTTTAAGTGTGTATTTTGGGACAAGGCTGACTCACAGTTGGATCGATGTGTGGTAAGGAGATAATGTTTAGATCATTATTCTAAGTGGTTAGATAATAGGTCCAGACCTATATGAAGATTCTTGAATGATTGTATGAGTTCACATTGTCGTTTATGCAAAGGATCAAGCCGACAAGCTACAAGTTTGGTACACAAGTTTCATATTTTGCATGCCGACCTAATTTTGGGATAATTCATGTTGCGGATATATATATATATATATATATATATATATACTTGATAAATTTTGGTATTAGGTGTATGTATTGTGCGAATGTGGTGAGAATTTGATGTATATGTGATCTAAGGCAATTTTGTGATCAAAAAAGAATGGTAAGGACTAAAGAATAGAGTAATGTGAACATGACAGAGAAACATAGTAGACATTATGAAGTCATTTAAATTTGTATACTGAGCTATCAATGGAACTGTAATCCAACATTTTGTAGATGCATCTGTAGCAGTTCAATCTTGGTAGTGAACCATTCTCTCCTCATTTCGTTTCTTTCATGGCAGTGAGCCTTATGCAGTGAGCACTTCTTTGGACAGTGAGCCTTCATGTAATTCAGTTTTGATATCATAATATATTGTGAGCTAACACTCACCGTGGTTTTTCCCTTTTTGGGTTTTCCATGTAAAAATCCTGGTGTCTATGTTTTATGACTTTGTGGCTACTCTTTTCATGTTTACTTTGCTTTCATGTTATTGAATTTGGTAAATGGATTAATGAATATGTGAAAGAAAAGTTTTATAGAATACTGATCCACCCCCCCTCTCAGTATTCCTTGTGTTTAACAATAATTATTATATATAATATAATTATTATTAGTTTTTATATAATTATATTATATATGATAATTATTATAATATATAATACTTATATTATATTATATTATATTATATAACATATAATTATAATTTTCCTCATCACACTTCACAACCTTTCTTTAAGCCAAAAACTTAAAGCTGCGATGGTGCGATAAGATGCCATGTGTCCCTTTGGCTATAGTAGGAATTCCATGGTCCTGCCAAGGAAAAAGTATATTTATAGATAAATATGCTAACCAAGTAACACTAATTTAAAATTTAAAATCATGACTATAACCCTAACCGTACATGGAACCGTAACCCTAACCATAATTTGGTACATAAATAAAACATTAAATGTAATGCTAACGAGATTTATAAAGTATAAACATAACCATAACCCTGATTAGATTAAAACATTATTCTAAACCTAATTTAAGTGACTGTAAAAGTTATAAGTTATCAGAAATAATTAAAACCTCTAGTAAGATTCATCATGAGAGAAGTAATAATTTATAAATCCTCGATTGTATTTATTCTCAATCGTCACTTACAAAAAACACAAATGGAGATAATATGCATAATAGTTTGCATTCTATCATTTAATTCAATTGGGGAGAATACATCCTACAAAAGTACTCAAGACCAAAATCCCCTATAATTTATTGCTCCTAAACATAGACTATAGACATAAAATTACAGATGGTGACTACATTGCATACTTATGTGCCCATGCATTATATTCCTCATTTACCGGCCAATTGTACTTCAAAATTTTATCAAATCTTTGCTTATAAGTCATGTACCTAGTGTTTAACATAATTTTAGTTTCTTTTATGAAATTAATCAAGCCAAATTCTAAATTCAATAGCCTGTCCATTTCAACATTACATTGCACATGATCAATCTTGCTCCCAACGATGATTGATTTAATGGAGACAAGAACTATGTTGCCAAATTCCACTTTCCAATCCGACAGAGACTTTTTAGTGCCATTATTAGTACAAATTGGTGATAGGGAATACTTTTCAAGAGACCTAAAGCTATTAATTCTATCCTTCAACATTATATCAAGTCGATCATGAAAAGTAGATACTTCATTCAAAAGTCCTATGACTTCATGTTTGCCGATGACTCCATCTAGCACATCAGAACCTATGTTGGCACTATTATAAATATGATTCATCACCTGCACATAGGGAATCCAAGTACCTAGAATATCCCTTAATGCTGACTCATTCATAGTGTGGCTTTCAATTGCCTTTTTCAAATTACTTAGACAAACCCATGCATCATCTACTTTATTCAATACTTTACTCATCTAATGGTCCAAGAAGTTTTTAATCAGAGCTACCTATTCACTTTTGTGCTCTTGTTTGAGTTTGTCAATCAGATTGTTGCTCCTTCTCAAATTCTCTTGTAATTCAGTAACAACCATAGAATCTCCTTCATATCCTGATAAACTCTTTGGACTAGACATAGAAGGTGCTGATAAGACTTCAATTCTAATGGAAGGAACAAGTGATTTAAGCTTGTTGTACTCATGTAATAGATTCACATAATCCTCCCTTTGTTTGTTTAGTTTTGCTTGTAGCTTCCTTGTTGTAGGTTCACTAATTTTTTTTGTAGCTACCACCAATGATGCAACTTGAGGGACAGTGGTGTCAGTTAATCTTCTCACAATTAACTAGCCTATGAGCTCATTTGTATCCCTTTCCACTTGTGGTTTATTATCACATGGACCTGTTGATTTGTCAAAAAACAATCATTGTCAAAAAACAATCATCAACAGGACCCATAGCCCAAATTACCAAAGTCTCATGACTGGCAGTAAAACCTGATCCAA
Organism: Cunninghamia lanceolata; assembly: GCA_027924645.1. Lineage (NCBI taxonomy): Eukaryota > Viridiplantae > Streptophyta > Pinopsida > Cupressales > Cupressaceae > Cunninghamia > Cunninghamia lanceolata. Next base: position 4,630,347 of record BSBN01000771.1, read on the forward strand.
ACAATTCTTCTGCTTGCTGATGTGTCAATACTTCATCATCAAATTGATCTTGCCTTCTAATAGTATCCATAGCAATAAAGAATGAGATATCCCATCTTGGCAAGAGAAAAAAAACCAATTTCCTTTACTAACCTTCTTCCTTCCTCAGAGGTAATGCTACTAACATTCATGTCAACTTCCTTCAAAACCCTCTGAGCAATTGCCACCTTATCCTCATTTGCGTCTTTACCCTATTCCTCATTCAACTTCTTTAGGTACATATCAAACTTCCTTTGCACAAGTAAAGATTTGAATTCCTTTGATTTAATGAATTCATCATCAGAGAGAAATTCCTTGCAAGCTAATGCCTTAACATCTTTTACAATTGCACTGCTTTCTTGCAGGCTCAATAAAGTTCTTGATGGGGGAGGAAATCATATTTCATTCCTAGCAGGGGACCTTAACACCTACTACACTGTTGGCAAGAGACACTATATGGATTCATGGTTGTTGTCATTGATGGCAACAAAGGTCATCCCACATATCTGCAAGTCATGATATGTCTCTACCGGAAGTCAGATTAAAGATTGTTGTGGTCCGGTGAACAAGAACAGAGCATGTGGCAAGGTCTGACAGATTGGTCCGGATCTCTCAGAGGAAGTGTCTTGGTGCAGTGCAGATTTGGGGAAGTCAAGAGGACTATCTTGAGTGGTATATTCCAAGAATTTAGCCTCCGGAGATGGACAAGGAAAAGGATATGAATAGTTGAGTACCGGATTCCTGAGAGACAGTGAAAACAGAGGAAGAACTGACTGACAGAGTATCAGACTACTTTCCGGATGTGTTACAGATGATGATAAAGGTTGTGGAGGCATGAATCATGTTTGGCCGACATAATTGATGATATCTACAAGTATATGCTTGATCCGCATTGCTTGGTGAGCAAGGATTCAACCGACAGAACAAAGTTTGTAAGAAACTAAACTGTTCCGGATGCCGACTAGAAAGGTGATGAAATTACTTGTGCGGATATATATAAAGGATGGATTTAGTTGTGAAAGGTGTGGATGTGTGAGTGGATATGCGAACAAGTCAAGAATAGAGCAGAAGTAGCAGGAAAAGATCCGGTATGTGAAAGGATAGCAGAATAAAGAACAGGGGAAAGATGAAGTGCAGCAGATCAGTGTACTGAGCCTAAACCGGAACTGAACTCCAGCATATGCAGATGCTTCCAATCAGTTCAAGACTGTGATTCTTATCACTTTGTAGACAGTGTGTCTTCTTGTAGGCAGTGAGCCTCTTGTGAGCAGTGTGCTCGGGCAGTGAGCCCTAATTGGCTAGTGCCATTTTGTAATTTCCTATTCTTCTAACAGAGAATAATTTTTGGGTTAATCACCCCGTGGTTTTCTCCCTTAACAGGGTTTCCACGTCAAAAATACTGTGTCATGTGTTTCTTATTTCATGGTAATGTTTTTTGTGTTTGATTCAATGCTGCATTAATTAATAAGGAAGTTCAGATAGAGAAATAATTAGGATAACTGATTCACCCCCCCCTCTCAGTTATCAACAATTGGTATCAGAGCAAGGTTCCTCCTAAATAGAGCTTAACAGCTTGAGGAAGATCTGGGAATTCAAATGGATGCATATGGTTTAAGGGAGTAACTCAAGACTGCCCTTGAGGATCTTGAACAGTCAAATTCTGAAGTCAGTGAATTAAAAGAAAGACTCAAACAGGCTGATGAATTCATGAGGGAATTAAAAGACAAATTAAGTCTCTCTATGAAAAAGAGAAAGGAGCTGCTCCAACAGTTAGCAAGACAAAGTGAAGAAAGCAATACAAATGAAGAATTGACTGAGCAAACCAAGTTATGTGAAAAGTTATCAAAAGAAGTCATTATGTTAAGACATGAAATGGAATCAGGAACTATAAAGTTCACTCAAGAGATTGAAGAAAAAAGAAAGGCTGAAGACAATCTAAGACAATCTCTTAAGGAAAAATCAGAAGAATGCCACCAGATGGACAGGATTATCAGACATCTTGAATCTGATCTTGAAGATGCCAAAGATAATGAAGAAAAACTTGAGGATCAAATTACCTCTCTCAAAAGAGACCTTCAAACAGCAAATGAATATAAAGAGAAATTCAAGATAAGTTCTGCTCAACTTGAAGTTCTTCTTGGAAGTCAAAAGAGGACAGATGACAAGTATGGTTTGGGATATGAGAAAGGAGAAAGCTCCGGATCCGGTCAAAAGAATCTTGGATCAGAAAATCCAAGGAGCAGGCCTAGAAGACCTCCGGTAAGACAACCAAATGCTCAAAGATATCCATCCTTCAATGGATACTGCCACAGCTGCAACCACTTTGGTCACAAAGCTAATCAGTGCAGAAAGAGAATGAATCAGATTAGTTCATCCTTCTCCTGACAGTGCTTCAACTGCAAAAGGTATGGACACAAATCCCATGAATGCAGAATTATGCAAGAAAACAAATCATTCAAAGGTAGATGCTTTACATGCAACAGAGTAGGTCATATGGCTAATCAATGCAGATCAAGGGGATATCAGTCAAATATGCAAAGAAATGTTATTTGCCAAATCTGCAATAGGTCCGATCATAATGCTAAAGTCTGCAGAAACAAGAATCAGGACAAAAGAGGTCCGGTGTATAATCAGAATCAAGACAAGGGTAAACAAAAGATGAATGCGGATGAAGTTAGGAATCAGATGAGCAAGATTTGGGTGAAGAAAAGTTTAGAGAATGTAGAGGTTGGATCCGCACCAGACTCTGGTGCTGATATTTCTTCCAGAAATTAAAAAGTGAGCTCAGGCTCAGGGGGAGACTCAAAGAAAATTCTGTTCCCCCAGCCAAACAAGTGGTGCCGGATGTGGCACAAGATGCGGATTAAAGGGTTTGCAGATATGAGTCTTGAGATGCTTCAGTCAAGTTTTCAGAGGTCCGCATGGAATTATGAAGAATCTGTGATCGATCAAGTAAGACCTGTTCAGGGAGACGCTCCGGTATGACAAAGGATTACAAAAAGGTCCGGAGAGATCCGGAAGTGGACGATCTTGTTCTGCGGATTGGACAGAGTGTTTGGGATGTTCTTGTAATGTGTTACCTCGATTTATTCATGATTTAAAGATCCGGATGATATTCAGTGATCAGGACTAATCCGGGATACTCCAAGCTGTCAAGACAGGGCAAACCGGAATAATGCAGGTGAAGCATTTATTGCAGACAGATATTAGGGTTTGCGGAGCAATATAAGGGATTTCTCAAAAGTCATTTGCTCATTCTACACTCAAGAAGAAGCAAAAAGTGGAGCTCTGCAACAAAATTCATCAAGCACACCAAGGATCTCCTGCCGAAGTCATTGCATAAGGAAATCAATCCAACCACTCCGTGCCAACCGAAGACGCATAAGGTATTCTTCGTTTTTCACTATCTCACTGTAAATCCTTGAAGAATGGCTACTCCAAATATAGTTAAGATCTCTGATAGACCTCGCCCCACATTCAAGAAACATCCTTACAAATCATTGGAGGTAGATCCACTAGGAGCCTTCTCTAGTGTTCCTCACGGAGTTTTACATACTGAAGACATTAGGGTTTACATACACGCAAGCATTGAGGAATTTGGGGAATTCAAATTAAGAGACCTCTATCACAAGCAACTGATAGACAATGCTTTTGAGCTTAAACCAGAGTATAAGGGTATCCAGAAGAAACAATTTGAGCAATTTATTCATTTCCCTAGCTTTGAAGAAGATGAATGGGTCCGGTATGTACTGAGTAGGATGCATGACAACTTTCTATGGCTGGATAGACCCTGCAAAATCACAAAAGAGGCAATTAGGGCAGTAACTGGTCTATACTCTTCCGGAGGGATACCTATCCTCAAATCTGTCAAGAACAACATTGTAACTGAGGCCACCGGATCAAAGTTTGATAAGAGGGCAATGACCATTGAAGATATTTCGGATCCGGATATCAAGTATGCATCCATGATAATAGGATACAAGATCTATCACTCCAGCAGGGAGAATTCTGTATCCGGAACTGCAGTATACACAGCCTATGAAATGCTAAGGAAGAATGCAGAATATGATCTCTGTGAACTACTGCTAAGCCAATTAATGGAAAATATACAGAAAATCAAGAAGGACAAGAAGAACTCCTTTAAGTATGGTACTCTTATTGTATGTCTATTCTTCTACTTCATGAATGAGCTACCCGGATCAAGTGGATGGGTATGGCAGAGTGACAAACCTGTTGCAGTCCAGATAAGAGACTATTTGCATGGACTTGGGGATGCAAAAGCAAGAAATACAGCTCTATGGGGATACTTCAAAAACTTTCAGAGCATGATGCAAGCAAGAGAGAGAATTCCCCAGTCTCTTGTTGAAAAATACAAAGACTCAGTGTGTTTCATGGTTGACACTGATCAGTGCCTAATGGAGGCAGTGGAGCCAAGGATTGTCTGGATCATGCCCATGGGGTATGAAGTGGATGAACAAATAGTGGAGCTGCATGTTCAACACATGCTAAGTCAGCCCAAAGATCCCAAGGCAGAAAGGTTTGGAACCTTTGAGGAGCTGAGTGTAAAAATACATGTAGAACTCAGGGAACCTGAGATTAAGAGAAAAGTGAGAAAAGAAGTAGAGCACATTGCTCAAGGCCTAGGCATCTCAAAAGAGGCACTTGATGCCAGCCGAGAAAAGAGGAGAAAGGCTGAGGAAGAAGAGAAAAGCAAAGAAAGTGCTCCGGTTGAAACTCCCACCCGGACCAGATCATCAAAGAGATCTACACCTCCCACAACCAAAAGCTCAAAACCGGAAGTCCAGGCATCCGGTAAAAGATCCAAGACAAAAGCCACAAGGGCTTATGAAAGCCAAAAGGATGAAGAGGAAACAGAGTCAGATGAGGGTGTAAAAGAAATAAAGAAGCAGAAGAAGAAAGGATCCGGTAAACCCTCCACAGGCCAAGACAAGGATGAAATGGCAGAGGTATCTGTTGAAAAGCCCTCTCTGTCTCTAGAGAATGTAATCAAGTCGGTCACGGTGGATGGAAACCTTCAACCAATGACTGAATCTTATGATGACTTCAGTGAGGCTGACCAAAAGACTCTGCAGGAAGCCACCATCAAATATCTGAACATATATAATAAGGCTTTCATTGAGATCATATCTCTTATTCCTAAAAGCCTTGAAAAGGAATTGGAAGTAAGAAAGAACAATGCTCATGCAAAAGATCTTGAGATCCGGGAGCAGATAGCTATTCAGCTATATCCTCAAATTGATCCCAAGACAATGAACATGATCTTCAAGGACTGCAAAGATGAGTTCAGAAGTAAAGCCAGGATGAATCAGCTCATGCTTGGTGAGACTGACAAAGTGGCACAAGAGACAGAAGAGATCCTCCGGAAGGCCTTCAAAAGGTTCAATCTTCCTGTTGTAGAGGACTTAGGTACAGAAACAGCTGCAGATCCAGAATCATCTGTTCCGGAAGAAGTGGGCCCCGAACAGACAAACATCTCTCCTCCGGTTTCCCCTACAGTCTCCGGATCCAAAGAAGAAGAGGAATTACAGGAGAAGGAAGCAGGGGTGAAAGACAAAGAGGTTGACAGTTCCAAGACTGCAGAAGAAAAGAAACATCTGTCTCTGGCAAGAGACACTGCACAAACTGTTCAACAATTTTTGAGCAAAGAAAATTTAGAGATTGATGAACCGGAGCTTCTAAAAGGCCCATTCGATTTTGACTCTCTCTCTCCGGTACAAACAATGAAGATAGCTTCATTTGCAAATGCCAAGGCAAATGAAAAACTCCTGAAGTCTCATATGGAAGACTGTGAGTTGATAGAGGCTGCCTCCGGAGTACTTGTAAAGATTATGCCATCAATCCAGATAGATCCGACAGCCTCCTCTTCCGGTAATCTAAAAACCTTAGTCAGCAGTGTTGATACACATTTTGATTCTCTAGAAAAATCAGCTGAAGAAAAGGTCCGGAAGGAATTTTTGGATAAGAGATTTTCAGAAATATTAGAATTAATCTCTAAAGATAGGAAGATTGTGAGCATTGGAATAAAGAGCTTAGAGAATGCTCTTAAGGATGGCGGAGACATCTACAAATTTTGTATATCCTGGTCAAAGGCAACAGCAGCAATTGACAAGAAAATAAAAGAGGAACAGGACAAGCTTCAAAGCTTATCTCAAAGTTTTGATCCTCTCTCTTCCTCTATAATAAATCAAGAATGTCAGACTATTGCAGTCTTGAATGAAATAAAGAATCTTGAGAAGGAGAGGAAGAACATCACCAACCGGATGGGAGAACTTAGAAGGATTATAATCCCTAAGTTGGAAACTATGCATGAGGCCATCAGTGATGCCCAGACCACCGCCCAAACAAAAGATCCGATAGATCTCAAGCGGGCAAAAGCTTTTGCATTTTTGTTGAGTGGCCACATTTCAATTTTGGACAGAATGAAGCTAAGTTGGGCTATTGAAATGATTCAACTGCAGACATCCTTTGCAGACATTCTTCAGTATATGTGAGTATGTAAATATGCGGCTATATATAGAAAATTTTTGAAAATTTTGGTGTGCGGACCCTACCCCTTGCCATTGATGTCAAAGGGGGAGTGAGGAGTAGTGAAAAATGAGGAATCCAACTAAGGGGGAGTTCCAAAAATTGTATATAAAGACAGAGCATCAGCAAAGGGGGAGCATAGTGTAAACACTTAGTCATTTTTCACTAAGTGTTGCCATCAATGCCAAAGGGGGAGATTGTTGGCAAGAGACACTATATGGATTCATGGTTGTTGTCATTGATGGCAACAAAAGTCATCCCACATATCCGCAAGTCATGATATGTCTCTACCGGAAGTCAGATTAAAGATTGTTGTGGTCCGGTGAACAAGAACAGAGCATGTGGCAAGGTCCGACAGATTGGTCCGGATCTCTCAGAGGAAGTGTCTTGGTGCAGTGCGGATTTGGGGAAGTCAAGAGGACTATCTTGAGTGGTATATTCCAAGAATTTAGCCTCCGGAGATGGACAAGGAAAAGGATATGAATAGTTGAGTACCGGATTCCTGAGAGACAGTGAAAACAGAGGAAGAACTGACTGACAGAGTATCAGACTACTTTCCGGATGTGTTACAGATGATGATAAAGGTTGTGGAGGCATGAATCATGTTTGGCCGACATAATTGATGATATCTACAAGTATATGCTTGATCCGCATTGCTTGGTGAGCAAGGATTCAGCCGACAGAACAAAGTTTGTAAGAAACTAAACTGTTCCGGATGCCGACTAGAAAGGTGATGAAATTACTTGTGCGGATATATATAAAGGATGGATTTAGTTGTGAAAGGTGTGGATGTGTGAGTGGATATGCGAACAAGTCAAGAACAGAGCAGAAGTAGCAGGAAAAGATCCGGTATGTGAAAGGATAGCAGAATAAAGAACAGGGGAAAGATGAAGTGCAGCAGATCAGTGTACTGAGCCTAAACCGGAACTGAACTCCAGCATATGCAGATGCTTCCAATCAGTTCAAGACTGTGATTCTTATCACTTTGTAGACAGTGTGTCTTCTTGTAGGCAGTGAGCCTCTTGTGAGCAGTGTGCTCGGGCAGTGAGCCCTAATTGGCTAGTGCCATTTTGTAATTTCCTATTCTTCTAACAGAGAATAATTTTGGGGTTAATCACCCCGTGGTTTTCTCCCTTAACAGGGTTTCCACGTCAAAAATACTGTGTCATGTGTTTCTTATTTCATGGTAATGTTTTTTGTGTTTGATTCAATGCTGCATTAATTAATAAGGAAGTTCAGATAGAGAAATAATTAGGATAACTGATTCACCCCCCCTCTCAGTTATCAACATACACCTCATCCAAGTCAATTTGGTTTTCCTCAACCTCCTTTTTAAAGGAGTAATCAACTAAAGGTTGATTTTCAACAATTGGTTCAAGGTGAGGAAGTGAACTCCATGCCTCTCTTGCAACCTCCTCAAACATAGCTCTAGTAGGTTCTTCAATATTTTCCTCAGGCAACTGCTACTTCTGAGGAGACCATGGCTTCCTTTTGGCTACAAACTTGAGTTCCTCAGCACATTCCAACATCATTTGCATCCTAAGAATAGGATCAACAATTTGATTGAAGCCACCATTATATGCAGGGTTCTTCAACTTCCTCTACCTTTCTCCAAGGAGAATGAGACCTCAAGTTTCTCTTCTCAATTTTATCTCTACCTATGAAACACAATTTCTAAACAAATCCTCCTTTTCATGGAAACAATTCTCGAACCCTCATATGTGTTTCTATCTCCTTACCTTGTCAATAAATTTCTCATGGTCATAATTCCTATGCTTTGTTGTGGGCAGTCTGTATTATTGCAATTTTACAAAGCAAGTCTCCAAACCTTATTTAACACTAATAAAGAAACTAGGGAACTTGATTGTTCAAGTAAGGAAAGTCCTGTTGTGCCCTGCACACATGCCCCATTTTGTAAAATGGGGACCCCCCCTTGTAAAGCTTTGGTTTAGAGTAATTGTTAGGTTTTCGCCTCCTAAGTTGTCAAAAATGGTCAAATTTCATTTCTTTCCATGTTAGGGAATTAGTGTCAGTAGGTCATTCAAAAATCTGCTAAGTCCAAGTGTTTGCCTTCATCAAAATCAAGTCTAAATGTCTTTTGCACTAAAAATCCCTCCATTTGACTTTTGTGCTAAAATCCACTTCCTCCGACTTAGCGTTGTTTTCCTGCCCAACTAACCTTTGCGTTGTTTTCATCATTCACTGGCTAAGCGCTAAAATCACCTTCATCTAACCTCACATTGTAAAGCACATCCACTGACTGAGTCAGAGACCCTCAAAACCTCCACAAGTATGAGGATCCCAAACTCCCCGCAAAGCGCTAGAAAGCCTTCCTCTAACCTTGCGTTGAATTCCAATGTGACCGACTAGGTCGATAACCCTCAAAAATCTTGCAAGGTCGATCGTGTCCATTTTCACGCAAAACCCTAGATTTTTTCTACCGCATGCTGTGACGTCAACCTGTACCCTTTGCATTTATGGCAGTCCATAAGCGGGAATAAAATGTGTTTCAGTCCATTTTTGAGCTCACTTTGCATCTCATCGTTAATTGAAAGAGCTCTGAAGGTGGATATGGACTCAACTTGCTGCAAATCACCCTCAAATTCAAACGGGAGTTTCAACACCTGAGCATTTCATCATATTCCATCCCTGTAAACCAGGTGAGTACTCCTTTCATCTGCTTAGGGTTTGTACTTACTAGCTAGGGTTTGCAATTAAATGAGGATTCTATAAATTTAATTCCTTCAAATTGCTCTGCAAGTATGTTTTGCTATGAATGATTAAGTTCAAGGGATAAAGTTAGGGTTTTCTTCCTGATTTATGTGATTATTTTGAAAACCCTAGTTTAAAAATGAGTAGGGGAGATAACTCTCAAGTGCATTTTTCAAAACCCCTGTGTGCGTCGACGACCAAAATGAAGTTCATTAAATCTTAACTAAAAATCTCATTTCATCGCATTGAACTTTTGATTAAACGAGAAATAATTTTCTCAAGTAAAGAAAATTGATCCTTTTGGGTTTGCACTGAAATCCACTCCACTGACCCCTGAAACTTTGCAATTAATCCAAGTTAATCGGTGACCTTAAAATCCTCCACCAAGACCCTAAATGCACTTTGTGCTAAAAACATCATGTTCTGACCCGGTGCCAATTTATGTCCCAACTGACTTGGTCGGATGACCCTTAAAACCCCGCTGAACCTTGATACTTGCTTTGCACTTAAAATTAGCTTGTCTGACTTGGCACTAATATCCACTTTGTCTGACTAGATCAGACGCATCCAAAAGGCACGCCAAGTCTATGAAGCCCAAAACCTGCGCAAAACATGATGAAGTAATTATGCACTAAAATTCACTCACTCTGACCTTGCGCTAAAATGTCTCCTCACTGACTTAGTCAGTCATATTTGAAACCCCCACAAGGTCAAATAACATCAGAACCCGTGCAAAAGATAATGAAGTTGTTCAACACTGAATTTCACCCACACCGACTTGTGCCAAAAACTTGATTGACTGACCTCCATGACTTATCCAAGTCGGTCTCATCCAAAAGCTTCGCAAGTTGGATGTCCATGGAAAACCTGCAAATCACTGCAACGACCAAATGACCTAAATACAAATGAACCTTTAGGTTGGTTGACCCTTGAATCCCTGCTTTATCTTCCACAGGTTGGTTGACCCTCAAATTAGCTCAGAACTAGTAAAATGACTGTGCTGAGAGAATTTCAAAGGGTGAAAGGTCTGTTGAGGTGAAATAATAGCTGCATTTATGGAATCATGATGTTTTACATATTTCAATTAGGTTTTTGCTGCATTTGAGCATTTATTGCACGTATTAGAATTGAAGGTAACATTGTTTCATCATTTGATCATGTAATAAGTGTAATGGCTAGTAAATTTTAGACTTGTGTGTTTCATAGGCATGCATCGGTAACTTAGTTAGATGAATACTGATCTCACTTAGCATAACATGGCTTAGTGATGTAGAAGCTGGCTTGATCAACATAGATTTAAAACTTAGGAGTTAGGAAAACCATTCACATGCATCAAGACTTATGAGGTCCGGTCATGCAGGTTAAATGACTGCAAAAGCCCAAACCATGAGGTATGAGTTCAAAGGCATCCCCCCTGAAACAAAGATCTCCATAGGATGGAAGAACATTGGGGACACCGATCCAGGTCATATTGACCTAGATGAGTTCAGCCTTCAAGTGTTTGGACCTAATCTAACCCCAAGAGCCAAGAAAGTGACAAATAGTGGGATTGCAGAAGCTGTTGCCTTCCCTACATCAACCCAATGTGCAGAATTGATAGTTGCCTGTGCAAATAGGTATGATATAATGACTAGAACTATACAAACTACCAATTGGGATGTGCTAGCAGACCTAAGTCCACCATCCTTAGCTGAAATCTTTGGGATCCCATGGCATCCAGTGATGACCATGCCAGACAAAGCAGATGCAGAGGCCACATACAAGAAAGATGTAGATGGATGTAGGAAGCACATGAATGAATAGTGGGTGAAGACTAAGAGGTCTACCCTTATCAAACTTCCTCAGGTCTTGTATAGGAGTGACTTTTATGATGAGATAGGGGATCTAGTAACCTTGCTAAGTAGAATATTTGGGCTGCCCACATCATCAACCTTTGAAGGGTGGATGTTCTTAGTAATTGAGGAGATATTAAACGGCACCAAATTCCAATGGGTACAGATACTAAGTGATAACATACATAAAGCATTTAGTGACTTCAAGGATAAGCAATTTTTCAAATGGACCTCTTATGTAGTTTATGCATTAGCAAGAAGGAATGAGTATCCTAGATTATCTAAAGTAGGAGAAGTGGGAAATGATGAACAATATCATATTAAAGTCTATGAGTGCTTTACCCAATTGACATTGTCCCAATCTCTTATTCACTTTAAGAGAGTAAATGATGCCTTCACCATGTATATAACTAGATTGCTACAAGGAAATACAACCCTTAGGATATCCACTGAGGCCATGAATGAAGTCACAAAGTATGGAAGGTGTTATATTTAGTTTGAGAAGTTCACTTATTTAAGAGCTCAAGGTTTCACTGGAGTAGCCTATAGACTACCTCGATATCCTACAGATAAAGTAGTCCTTTTGGAATTATCAAGGCAAAGAAATAACTTGTGTTGAAAAGCTGAAACATCTGTATAGAATAAATGTTCAATTTCCTATTTTTTTAGGCAAAGGGAATTATGCATGTGCTTCCCTAGGGGTAGCCGAGCATTCAGACACAGAGCTCCAACTACTCAACCTCCATTACCACACAAAGAGAAATCATTTTGATCCAAATACAGTAATGGAAACATTTGTAAGTAAGAAACCATTCCACAAGTTCACTTAGAGGATTGCTGGGCCAACTACTTAGATGACTATGAAGTGATGAAGAAAGCCCATTCAAAATTATCCTTGGCATTCATAAGAAAGTTTGAAATTATAGTAGTCCCGGATCAACTGGAGGATGATGAAAATGTGATGCATAGAGGAGCTTGGGAGGCACAGTACCACCAGCCAATCCCCTTGCCCAATTGGGCTAATGTTGAAGAGAGTTCCTTGCATGTTGTGATGAAAGAGACAATCAGATTAAGTAAGGCTTGGGTAAGAGGTTAGATTACTATTTTGGAAAGACAAGGAATACAACTTACATACATTGAGCCTAAGTCTGAGAAGGAATCTAGAGAAAAGGAAGATGTACCAATAGAGATTAGAGATGAAGCAAAGCCAGCTCAAGAGCCTGCTAAGAAATCAGATAGTGAAGAGCATGTACCCTTGGCAGAAAAAGCTAAGAAAGTGAAAAAGGCCTCTCCTAAGGTATAAAAGAAAGACCTGCCCCCTGTCACAAGAACAAGGGCATAAAAAAAGAGAGATATGTCTAGTGGGCCGGGAGAGGGTTCAAAGACAAAGAAAACCAAAGTGAAAAACACTGGCATAACCATAGAGGCTTCCGCTGTTGCAACTAATGACAACACAAATATGCTAGTAGCTTCTCCACCTCTTGCTGCCCTAGTGGTAAGCACTACCATACCTTCTTCTGCTGCTTCAACTATTGCATCTTCCCTTGCTGCTTCTACCACTACTCCTGCTGCTCCTACAACTATCATTCAAGAAGATACCTCTAATGTTTCTTCACGAACAATTACTATTTCAACTACCTCTTGTCCATTGGCAATAGACTCAGGCACCCTGAGTAGCCCCATTTCTTCTATTGCTGCCTCTTCATTTTCTTCCATCTCCACCATGTCTTTGCCTTCCATATCTTCTATTTCACTCTCCACTTCCCTTGCATTGCCTCCAATTTCTTCTATTCTCTCACCTTCTCTCCCCATGCCTACCTTTTTCCATTACTTCACCCATTGTCATTTCTTCTATCTTGCCAACCTCTTCCATTCCACCGACTTTGGGTTCTGCCACCTTTGTGAACTTAACACAAGTCAACCTGTCTTCACTTGCAACACCCTTATCATCTGCTGCCCCTATCTCCCAAGCTGCCATAAACCAAAATTCAACTCCCTTGGCTATGCCACTATTGCCAGGAATAGAAAAGGTATGTGCTGAATTGGGCCTACAAGAGCAAGAGCCAGAAAAAGATGCATTTGAAGAGCTACAGAAGGATATACTTGATGAGCCTCTTCCTGAAGCAGCAAACACTAAAATAATAGAAATTTCTGATAGTCCTCCAGAGAAGAACTCAACATAAATAGTCTTGGAGGACACTCAAAAGGAGACTCTATTAAACTGGTGAAATCTAGTAGATGAAGAAGAGGATATGGATAAGGAATCAGAACAAGAACAAAGGGTGCTTGAAGAGCCACTTAACACAGATAATGAGAATCCTCATATGTCTAAAGAGTCTTCCTCCTCAGCGCCTGATTGGCTACAAAGCAGAATTGCATATCTAAAGCCTTAGGTAGAGATTATGAAGTTAGATCTAAGTGCTATTCTATCACAACCACAAAAGTTGAGGAAGCAAAAGAAAGCTAAGGTGCAGTTCAGGATCTACAAAGATGCAACTAGATCTCGAATAGCAAAAATAGCTATCCCACCAGCCAATGTAGATAGAGAACAAGTTAGAGCTGAGGATTACACCATAACAAGGGTTAACCTGGGACCAGCTATGAGGACTCAAAAGGTTGATGAGTTCAAAGGCTCCGTCTCCTCAATCCTGGAACAATTAGACAAGGATGAACTCGCTAAGAAGGAGCTGAAACATCAAAATGAAGAATTCAAACCTTGTTTGCAATTTTTGATAAAGCCTGTAGACTCTAAAGGTGAGCTTAGGACTGTTCCTACTTTGCTATCAAAAGATGAAGTATCCAAGATTGATGAGGTTAGAACTTTGGCCACGGGAACTTAGAAGTGGATGATTAAGGTGTGTCAGAAAGGATGTGAGGCCATTGATTTTGAGGCAGAGCTTCATAAGAATTTGTGCAAGTTACGAGACCACTAGAAAGACTTGTATAAGGAATGTGACCCTTTCAATGAGTATTATTCTCAAGTGTTCCCTAGAGTACAAGAAATCAGAGATTTGCCTGCTCAGATGCTGCTATCTGAGAATATCCTAATAGGAGATAGATTGCACAGAGCAATAACATGGTATTAGCAGATAAAACTAAGAAAGGAAGTTTTTGACAGTATCAGGGAAGCCTACAAAGTAGCAGATGAAAGTATATTATCTCTCATTTATGAAATAAATGACACCCTGAAGGACTGCCTTGTAATGTCTTGTGATGATTTAGCTCCATATGATGTGCAGGGATGTAAATATAAGTTGTATAAAATGGTCTTTGAAGATACTAAGTTGGATGTTGAGGGCAGACTGGATAGAGCCAGTGACTTGTGAACTGACTTCATCACAATTCATAAAGGGAGAAAGGACGTTGAAAAATTGTATATTCAATACAGTCAAGAGCTTAAGATGTTTAGATATCATGTGAATCACATCAAGAACCCAGACCCCACAGATATCAATCCAACATTGTCAGCTTGGGTCAGCTACCGCAACAAAATGGCAGAAGAAGACAAAGTAGATTTGGATGAAGAACATTAGCATATTTTTGAATATTTTGAAATGTAATCCTGTCACTTATGTATATTGCTATATTTGGAAGGTCATGTGACACTATTTTGTACTTATTATGCCTTGGAAATGATCTTTTCTATATATATATATATTCAGATAGGTAGTCAAATTGTCCAGGTTCAATGTATCTGGAGGTCCTTTTTTGTCCTTTTCATAAGAGACAAAATATAATCCGTGATTGTAATGGGTTGTTGTAAATGCATTTATTGATGTTAAATCTAGACCGTCAGTGTTGAGTTAATCTCCACCATTTACTCAAAAACTTGGTATGGCACCTCTCCTATATAAAGGGCTGCCCTCTCTCCTATTTGTAAGACTCTTGATGCTGAATTGTTGATGCTCTACCAATTAAATTTAATACAAAGCAAGTTTCTGTAGTTTTCCTGAGAATTTGTCCATTGTGTTACTTATTTGGTTTCATGGTTTGCTTCTTAATCTCCATTAGGTAGTTACTCATGCTTTTGCAATGTTAATGATTTGTTAAAGGTATCTGATGAATGTTCTAAGTTCATAATTTTAGTTGCTTTCTGATTGTGAGTGACTGTGCAAAGTTAGTCTGGGCTGATCATTTTGTGTTAAGTTCAATTGCATTTCATAAGTTAAATTGCACCATTACTTGGGTATTTGATGAATGAATGCAATCTAAGAATCTTTAAGTCTCTATTGAAGATAGAATCATTTTCTGCAGTGATGTAACATCCATTTGGTTTGGTATCTCAGAAAATTGGTTAAATTTTAGAACATTTGTCTACTTACATCAGTCATCACATTATGAATGTCACTTAGGATTTCTTGAAACCCTATCTCCTTTTTGCATTTTCTTTGAAAACAATTGTTAGTTTAGGTTCTCAGCAGCATTTTACATTGTCTGATCAGCTGAAATCATAAAGGGTTTGCATGAATTACCATTTAAACTGTCTAAATCTGTCAACTGCATGTAAGACCCCTTGTTGGCACAGCTAGTATATTCCAACTGAGATATTCCAAGCAAGCTAAGACCTAGCTATAGAAACCTTGGAGTAGTCTTACCTAGGGTAGGATATTTTTCAAGAGAGGTGTGATACCAGAAATCATACCTGCATTGTTGTGTGGTAAAACCACCATCACCAAGTCCCCTTTTTACTATTTCTCAAGTTAAACTTATTAGATGCATTTATCTGCCACATAATCTCCAAAAATGCAACCATGTTTGGCACTTTCTTGGGCAATAAGTGGGGTCTGACATTTGCCCCATAAACCTCGATTATGGTTACACTCTTGTAAAGGAACCAATCATCCCAATTGTAATCCCTCACACCATCTAGTTTTCTCTCAAAAGGCCTTAGCAAGTCCATTATCTCCTTGGAGAGTCTAGGCCTCTCTTGTCCTAATAATCCCAACACCCTTTGTGCAAATTGCTCCTCAAACACTAGGTAATTTGCATTGCTACAAAATGAGTCCCATAAGTGAACTTTCTCTTGAATTGGCATAGGCTCTTCATCCTTGGTTTGATGTTGGATTTGTAATTCACTACCCTAGAATCTTGTCACACAGTGCAATAAAATATGGCATAATAAGGAATACCTAGAAAAGGTGGGTGCATTATCTTCCTGTTTGCATCCTACCAATTCCTTATGGATTCGTTCAACCATAAATGTAGCATAATCAAACCTTCTATACTGGTATTTATATTATATATCAACAATCATGACCGATAAATGATTTGGTATCAGGGGATTATAATCAATCCCAAAAACTTGACAGAGGGAAAAGTAAGTCTTCACAAAGTAGTCTTCAAACATGTCAATGTTGAAAGGTTTTGTTTCGTGGTTAGATGTTTTCAAATGCTTGCCCATGCTTCTTGGCCTGTGGAGAGGTAACTTATACATTCTATAAGCCTACCTTTTTCTATTGTATTCCTTCTTTAGCTCCTCAACATCAATTCTTTCATGGGCCAAGGGGTTCAAACCAAACACTTCAATTATCGACTCTCTATTTAGATGGAAAATTTGCTCACCCTTATAATTTGATAGCAGTCGAGTGTTTGAATTGTAACTTTGGCTAATTTCTCGAATGAGGTCCACATTTACAAATACATTGGGGACAACTAATTTCCCTAAATCCAATTCCCAAATGTGTGAAATGGGTTTTTTCCAGGGCATGGTGTTTGTATCCAAAATCAAATAGCTTCCACCCTCCTATTGGTAGAATTGCATCCTTAATGTATTGTTGATAATCTTGAAACCTATCTGCCAATTCCCCGGTACCCTAGGCATGTTTATATTTTTTAGAAGATCCCAAGAGTTGGTTTATAAGGTCTTGGGATGAATCCCTCTTGATTTTACCCCCATGGCCGGACCTCTAACTTGTGATTATAGGCAAAAGGACAGGCTACAAAGAAAAAAAGGGGGGTGAGGTCTTGACAACTCTAACAACTTGGAAGGAGATTTACAAATTACAATACTACCACAAAACCACAAACATTTAACATTCAATGCAGGTCACAGATAGCCCTATTGATCAACATACTAGTTTATCAGCGATTAGGGGCCAGGGTAGTCATGTAGTGGCACCCGAACTTTGAAGTCGCAATCACCAACTACTTAGTCAAAACTTGCTTCAACTCGTAGAAGTCTTCAATATGCTCAGAATTGCAATGTGCATAATGGAATTCAAAATGGAGGATGAATCCATTTATTTCATGTCATTCCCTCACTAATCACTCAATTAAATATAGCTTGGCATATTGCATTTGCATGCTGTGAACAGTCACTTCTTTTGAATATCAACTGCTCGATCAAGACTAGACCTTGGTCCTTGAATCAATGGTCATTGCATGCTAGGGTTGTATCACAACCTCAAACAAGGTACTAACACTTTAAAGCTGTACAGTGCGCTCGACTATTAGATCTTTATTAGTCGAGCATCTTAAAACACCACTGTCGATCTTACTTCCTTGGAATTGACAAGTATCACCATATCACATCGTCACAGCCTCAACAGTTGTCGCTATCTGGAAGCATGCACGATGCACTCACCATTGGATCACTCTTGGTATAGCAAATTAAAACACCGCCATTGATTTTACTATATTATATGATTCATAAAAGTGGGCCTGACTTCATATAAAGGGAGCTTTAGACTTCATATAAAGTGGGCCTAACTTCATATAAAAGGAGCTTCAAACTTTAGTGTGATGTTTCACTATTTGATGAATGTTTTGATGGTGACCATATTTGACTTTTGGAATGAAATGTCCAGAATGGTAGACTTGCAAACTCAAACCTCTAGAATCAATCTAGAGCCATTAGATTTACAAAGATCAATGATTGAGATTATACAATAGTTTTCAATTCCACCACTTTACGTACATGCTATATTAAATTATTAATTTAGGCTGTAGACTTGCAGGCCATCCTTAAATTTCATTTGAAGTCAGAGTACAAACTTGTACTAAAGAATAGAATAGAATATAATAACTTTTAAACAATTAACTTCCACGAGAATAAAAAAAAATTTATACGAAGAGAATGTAACACATTTCACTCACTTTACTTCACAGTTGGCACTTAGCAATTGTTTGAGACTAAGAATAACATTAAGAAGTTAAAATCCTAAATCGTAGTATTGCATAGAGGCAATTAAAGTTGCATCTGCTAAGTGAGATTATGGAAGCGAGAGCCTAGAGGGTCAGGGAGATTACAGTGCACCAGGGAGAGTCATCTTTTCAAATTCTGAGTATGTGTCATTTGAAATATAAAAATCCTACATTCCTTCAAATTCAAATTAATTTATAAGCCTTCAATTTAAAATTTTTGAATCTTGGGGTTTAGGGTTGAGGGTTTACAAACATGTCTACCAACACTACCACACCACTAATTGGAAAAGGCAAAGCAATGCACAAAATAAACTACATCAAACTGCTTAAAACCCCAGGTTTCACTGATCAATACCATGATATTTATGATCCTAAAATCTTTGGTAGGCTTATCTTAGAACTTGGATTTTCATGTGAGAGTAAGGTTGGAAAACAAATGCAAGCTAACCCAGAAAAGTAGTTACCAATTAATAGTGTCACTGCACCGTGGGTGGTTGGACTAGGACGCCTGATGCTCCATGAGGTTTTCCCTTTTCTAGAATTTATCATGGTTTGTTCCTAGAGTTATGATGAAAAAAGAAAAGCAATTGTTAATAAAGATACCCAGAATGAAATGTTAACCATTACTGTAGTAGAAATTAGCAGACTATTGGGGTTTGCAGCTAGAGATTTTGGAAACGTCCACATTGACCTAGAATAGTTAGCTAGTGATTATGAAATAGTCCCTCAAAATTCTAAAGATTCTTATCTCAAAAAAATAACAATATATGGTTCCATACCCAAAGGTAATTAGAAGCCTTCTTATCAAATTGAAAATTTTAAACCATGGGTTTAGGATACTATTTCCATTCTAGCATTTTGCCTTGGATTAGATAGTAACAATAAATTGGTTGCAAGCCTCCTTGAAATGGTATACAATATCCATTGTGTTTTTTCCCTTGCTAAATACAGATTTGTAGAGTACATTGCCAAATCTATGCAGGAACAATTTTTAATAATTAAAGGAGGTTCCACTTCCAATTCCAACACTAAGACCTTTAGGTTCACAACCTACTTGTGCCATTTATTTTTAGTGCAGTTTAGTGAAATATTTGTGGCCAACAAGCTTCAGATTCATCCCTTCATAAATGATGGGATGAAAGGAGTGCTTCTAATACATGCTTGGACCCATAAGATAAGGATGCATGATTCTCGAAGGAACTACAATCATTTTGTGGGCTACTTTTTGGCTCCACTATATTATGCAATTATAAGTAATCCAATGCCTAGATTGCTTGATTCTTGTTGAGATTCCATTCAATTGGGAACAAAAATACAATTAGTTGACTAGTACTTCATGGAAGAATATACTATGCTCAGATTTTATGGATCAGGAGTAGAGCCCCACAAACTTCCAATACATGTGACAGAGAGAGTTTTTGCATTAGAATACATATGACAGATGGATAGTACAGATCAACTATACTTTGTTAGTCAGCAAAAGAAGAGCATATTTCCTTCCTTACCTTTTTCATGTGGAGGGTTCACATTCGAGAGAAAAGCATTCATTGTGGCACATCAAATTTTACAAATTTTTAAATTTGATGTTGACTCTCATTGGTAGTATGCCCATGTTGTTGAAATGCGCCGGACAATTGAGAGGGGGGGTGAATCAGTTGTCCCAAAAACTTAAACACTTTTGCACTTAAACATTAATTGCTTATCCGTACTTATTATGATTAAACAAAGAATGCATGAAATCAGAAGCTTAAACACAGATGCAACATTAAACACAAGAGACACCAGATTTTTACGTGGAAAACCCCAAGGTGGGAAAAACCACAGAGAGGATTACCTCTCAAAATATATTACAATCTTTGGAAAATGATGTTCAATCTTGGTCACTCCATGGGCCTAGAACATATTGCCTCACTGCCATGAAGTATAGGTAGGTCTAGCAGGCTCACTGGCTCAACCCTAAACCTAGAAAGATTACAATAAGGGTTGTTAAACCCTACTAGTGGCTCACTACCAAAATCACCATCTTCTTCATGTCTGAGATTAATACATTGAAGTACAATAGTTCCTCTACTCTGCTCTGCCTTATCTCCTTACCCTTTTCCTTAGTTTCCCATTTTCGCATAAGGACATCTTTTCCATGACTCAATTACAAGTATTTATATAATTCATCAATCTTGGAATGATCATCAAGGTCAGCATTACAATCATCAACCATTGGAACAATCTCCAAGGTTGGCATTACAAACATTTACAAAATAGGTCTTGACCTAATACAAAAATATGCTAAGGAATTGTAGTATAGATGTATGCGGATCATGCCACTCCTTAGCTGGGACTCAAACATGATCTTCCACACCACAACACGCTTCCACAATCTTTAAGGGATCTATGCAATTATTGGAATTAACCAAGTCGGCTAGGACTGGTTACACGCTACGTTATTTGGGAATAATCTTCAAACATGATCTCATTTCCTTAATGCGGACCAATGTAAAGGTAGGAACATGATCAGGAGGAATCCAAAAGCACGTTGAAATCATTAGGAGCAACTGCACAAAAACAAACAACTTTATTCATGAGATTCTTCACACTGGAGCACATGAACTTCACTGTCTTCAACTGTCATACAAGAAAGATAGCTTGCAGACCACCAAAAAATGAACCATTGCAATTGTAGGCACTTATCATCATCCCATACTTCCCTTTAGAACCATAGAGTGAAACACTTTAATGCGGAGGAATGTGGAGCAAAATACTTTCTTCCTGTCACCAGAGAATAATCAGAGAAAGCAAGTTTTACTTTGGTGAATGCAACTCTCTTGATTCTTCACATAGGAGGCTTAAACTCAAGATTTAGTATCTTCATACATCCCATTAAAT
Organism: Cunninghamia lanceolata; assembly: GCA_027924645.1. Taxonomy (NCBI): domain Eukaryota; kingdom Viridiplantae; phylum Streptophyta; class Pinopsida; order Cupressales; family Cupressaceae; genus Cunninghamia; species Cunninghamia lanceolata. The sequence continues at coordinate 4,651,478 of BSBN01000771.1, forward strand.
AACTTCTAATCTATAGACCAAGATATTCAAGCAGCAAGAAATGTGGAGTAATCTACTGGACTGTTCTTCAACATACAACTCACTATCTATACTGCACTTCACTGTAACTCCCTTGTTTTTTTCAGAGGGCCAATTTTCTTAATATCCTCAACATACAGATCTTCTAAACTAGTAATAGAATAGGACATAGTTGACACCAATGACAACAAAGATATGTTGACATCAATGACAACACCGATTAGGCACGTACTTGCAACAATCTCGCCCTTTCTCATTGATGGCAACATATGATGTGAAAAACTGCAATAACCATCAAGACATGATTCACCCCTACCTCTTTACACATATGCACTCTTTCTTTTTGACCAAGATTCTCCCCCTATCGCTTTACACATCCACACTCTTTCTTTCTAAGTTTTTCGCATGACTTCTCTCCCCCTTTGACATCAATGGCAAAGGGTACATACTTGCACTCTTCTACTCTAATTCAATTTCTCTTCTGAACTCTTTGACTACTCCCCCTAAGAAGTAGCCATAAAAGCATCAATATGGATCTAAAGAAGCACCATTGGATTGATGCACTCTTGTGCATCTTAGTTTAGAGCAGGAGGGGTAATAACCCCTAACTTTTCTCTGAGATACTCAAAAGTATCCTTAGGTAGAGGTTTAGTGAAAATGTCTTGCAATCTGGTCTTTTGTAGATACATGTTCTAACTTGACTTCATTCTCTATCACTTTTTCCCTCAGTAAGTGATATCTTATGGATATGTGCTTTGTCCTTGAATGCATTACTGGATTCTTTGATATGTTTATGGCACTTGTATTGTCACAAAAGATTGTAATTGGATCTTCATACACAACTTTGGTGTCCTTCAATGTCTGTTTCATCCACAACACTTGAGTACAACTACATGTTGCTGCAATATTTTCTGCTTCTATAGTGGACAGAGATATTGAGTCTTGTTTTTTGCTTATCTAAGATACCAACCTTTTTCCCAAAAAGAATGTACCTCCACTTGTACTTTTTCTGTCATCTACATCTCTGGCCCAATCTGCATCAGTGTATGCACTGAGAGTGAAATCATTATCCCTTTGATACCACAAACCATAATCCATTGTGCCTTTCAAATATCTCAGAATTCTCTTGACTGCCATCACATGTGACTCCTTGGGCTTTGCTTGAAATCTTGCCACAAGATAAACTGCATGCATTATGTCAGGTCTAGTTTGAGTCAGATAAAGTAATCCACCAATCATAGATTTGTACCTTTTCTGATCTTCCATAGGTGTGGTGCAGGAGCACCCCACGTAGACTAGGGTCTTATGCAATTTATGCATTTTCTATATTAATGTATAGGGTCTGTTTGACTAGACTTGTCATTGGTGTTTGTAATTCTGTTTTTGTTTGTAATCCCTAGGACACTTATCGAGCTGTCATGATAAGGTTGTTAGTTTGTTAGAAGTTTGTTATCTCTCCTAGCCATTGGGAATTGTCTCCCAGCCACTAGGAATCAAGTTTGTACTACTATTGGAAAGTAGTTATATAGCTCAGCTTAGATAGATTGGGGATATAGATTAATAGAGATTAAATAGATTGAGATTTCTGTAGGAAACAGAGAAATTCTAAAGCTGTGAAATTAGATATCTATATCAATTTCTGGAAGTCATAAAAGAAAGATCCTGTTTGTGTTGTTTTCTGGTGTTCGATTTCTTTGTGTAGTCAATTTTCTGGTTTGCAACCGAGATGGATTCTTTAATTCATTCCATCGGTTGATTACTTCGTAATTGGTGAAATGGATGTATATATTAGATTAGGTTTTCTATTTTGTTTCTGTTCATTTTATGTGATCGCAGGATCAATTTGTAGCATGCTGAGATGAACCCTAGCATCCTCATGTGCTAGGTTGTGAAAGTTAGAAAATCTGTATGTTTGTGGAGAACCAGTTTGGTGAAGCCACGCGGGTTTTAGTCGTGCGTAGCAGCGTCGCAGATAATTAAAATTTCTGTGTTTGAACCGTTTCCAAAGATTCAATGGGTTCAACGGTTCAACCGACCGTTTGGTTCAACCGTTCATCGACGGAGACACTGCTTAAGAACTAGCAATAGTTGAACCATTCGTTGAACCGGTTCAATGGTTCAACGGTTCAATGGGCCAGCGGTTCAAGGTTTAGTGAAGCCGATGGGTTTCCGCAGTTCAATAGTGCAACTGTGGATCACTGATAGCTGTTTAAACTAAGTGATTGAACTGATAGCGTTGGTTCAATGGTACGGTTGATTTAGAGGTTCAACCAAAGAAAAATACTCATATCAGCGTAGTGGTAGGAGATACAAACCATTTTCCATTAGTGACAGTCTCGTCGAGAGGATGGATTTCACCGATGGAAAAACATACAGAAAAAATTGTATGTTAGCGACTGACTGAAAATTAGTTTGCCACGATCCGCTGCCCTCTTTGCATCATAGTGGTATCAGAGCTAAGGTTGTATCTTTTGGGAAAGACAACAAAATGTCAGAAGGAGAAGGGTCAGAAGAGTACCCAGCAAGGATGACCAACACTGAATTGGTTGTCTTGGTAAAGAAGCAGATTGCAGAGAGCAAAGCAATTAGTGCTCAGAATTAGGCATTGAAAGATGAATTGGAAAGATTGAGGGACAAAGTTAGAAGGGGAAGAGATTCTGGTGAACGAGAAGATAGGGATGAAGAGGAGATCCCTAGGTAGGAAGAGATAGAGGTTCTTGCAGACCAGAGACCCTTACTTAATGCCCTCAAATCCATGGAGAAAAGGACCATGGATATGAAAATAGACCTGCCAGTGTTTGCAGGAAAAATGGAACCTGATTCAGTGATGGAGTGGATAGACTCCTTGAACAATTTCTTTGAAACAGAGGAAATACTAGACCACCAAAGAGTGAAGATAGCTCAATCCAAAATGAAAGGAGCTGCACTAACCTGGTGGAATTTCATCCAAGATGATAGGGTGAAAGAAGGAAAGAACAGAGTTGCTACGTGGAGGAAGATGATGGCTTTAGTGAAGGAAGCCTATGTTCCATTGGATTACAACATCCAATTACATAAGAGAAGACAAAATCTGAAGCAGAAGGAATTAGATGTCAATGCATACACTGAAGAATTCATGAAACTATGTCTCAAGACAAAGGTAAAGGAGAATGACGAAGAGAAGGTAGCAAGGTATCTTAATGGGTTGAGATTTGCCATCCAAGAAGATTTAAATCTGCATAGTCCAGATACAGTTCAGAAGTGCTACCAATTAGCACTCAAGGTGGAAGAGAAACTAAAGAGAAGGCAAGAGTAGAACAATAGAGGAAGAGGAAGATAGCAAAGAGGAGGAAGAAGTCCTTTCGGAGGCAGAGGAAATGGATTTGGACACCAAGGTGAATCCAATCAAGAGAGAAGCAAAGGAGACAATAGTCAAACTCAAGGGGGAAGTTATGATCAAAAAGGAAACTTTACGGGTAGAAGACCACCATTCAGAGGAAGATCTCAGGGTAGAGGTCCTATCAGATGTTACAATTGCAATTCTGAATGCCACATAGCCAGTAGATGTCCAGAAAAAGCAACAAGTTCAGAGGGAGAAAGGAGGACAAATCTGATCCAAGAATCTGATTGTCAAAGTACGACAAGCTCCAATACTTATCAAGATTGTGAATGATACTGTTAGATATGGGTATCCGAAGATAGGAGAAGCTTTGATGATTAGGAGAGCAATGGCCACTATGAAGGTACCTGACAGAGAACCCCCACAAAGAAAGTCTCTTTTTAAAACTACTTGCAAGGCAGGAGGAAAGGTATGTAGAGTTCTGATTGACTCTGGATCTACTGAAAATTTTGTATCTGTTGAAATGGTAGAAAAGCTTAAGCTTAGATAGCTACCACATCCCTGCCCATATAAGGTCTCATGGCTCACTCAAAGTCAACAAATAGTTGTAGAAGAGCAGGCTTGGGTGGAGTTTCAAATTGGACCATACAAGGATAGATTATTGTTTGACATAGCTCAGATGGATGCTTGCCATCTCCTACTTAGAAGACCATGGCAATACGATTTGAAAGCACAACATGATGGAGTTAGAAATACCTATTCAATCACCAAGGATGGTAAGAAGACAGAGTTACTACCATTAATGGAGAAGGAAGTAGAGTTAAAAAGGAAAGAAGTCAAGGTGATGATGGTAGAAGGCAAACAGTTTATGACAGAAATAGCAGAAGGAACAGTTGCATATGCTCTAATTCCATGCCTAAAGGTGAACAAGGAGCAGTAGCAAGAAGTCAAGGGAGAGAAGAGGCAAAGGTTCATAGACCCTGTTGTCCAAGAGTTATTGGACAAATACAAAAGCATCATCTCTGATGGAATGCCAAGGTCCCTACCACCTATGAGGGACATCAGTCATTGCATAGATCTAATCCCTAGATCTATACTACCAAACAAGGAAGCATACAAGCTCACACCAAAATAGAATGCAGAGGTAGCAAGGCAGATTGAGGAATTGTTGGAGATAGGCCTAATTGGCAAAAGTTTAAGCCCATGTGTAGTACCGGCTGTACTAACACTAAAGAAGGAAGGTACTTGGAGACTTTGCACTGATTCAAGGGCTATTAACAAGATCACAATCAGGTATAGGTTCCCCATACCTAGGATAGAGGATTTGCTTGATTGTTTAGAAGGTGCCAAATATTTCAAAAAAATAGATTTAAAAAGTGGTTATCATTAGATCAGGATTAGGCCAGGGGATGAATGGAAAATGGCATTTAAAACCAATGAAGGGTTGTATGAGTGGAAGGTCATGCCTTTTGGTTTATCCAATGCTCCTAGTACCTTTATGAGGTTGATGAATGAAGTCTTGAGAGAATTTATAGGTAAATTTGTCATAGTATATCTAGATGACTTTCTGATTTTCAGTAATACAAGGGAAGAACACCTCAAACATGTAGACCTGGTTCTTAAAAGGTTACATGAAGAACAACTAATGATAAACTTGAAGAAGTGTTTGTTTATGTAGGAGGAGATCATCTACTTGGGTTTTGTCATTTCACATGGCAAACTGCAAATGGATCAAGAGAAGGTAAGTGTCGTATTGTCTTGGCCCACTCCTAGAACCATGAATGATGTCAGAAGTTTCCATGGGTTAGAAACCTTCTATAGGAAGTTTATAAGAGGGTTTAGTCATGTCTGTGCACCCATGCTTGACACCATAAAAGGAGGACAAAAGTGCAGATTTACTTGGACAAAGGAGGCAGATGATTCATTTGAAACATTGAAGAAGAAAGTGGCACAACAGCCAGTCCTTGCACTCCCTGATTTCAACAAAATTTTTTAGGTTGAATGTGATGCAAGTCACATGGCAATTGGCACAGTACTTAGTCAAGAAGGTAGGCCTATTGCATTTTTCAGTGAGAATTTAAATGACGCTAAGAAGAGATAGTCATCCTATGATTTGGAGATGTATGCTCTAGTCCAGTCACTCAAAAAGTGGAGGCATTACTTGATGCCAAAAGAATTCATAGTGTTTACAGATAATCAGTCCCTTAGTTTCATAAACAGCCAAGAGAAACTGAACCATAGACACATGAAGTGGGTGGAAACTTTGCAAGCTTTTACTTTCACCCTCAAGCACAAGAAAGGGGTTAAGAATAAGGTAGCCGATGTTTTGAGCAGGAGGGCTCTCACCCTAAATCAGATTTAATTAGAAAGTGTTGGTATTGATTCCTTAAAGACTATGTATGATGCTGATGAAGACTTTGGAGAGATCTACAACGTGTGTACTTCTTTTGGAGATAAATATCATGTTGAGTATTCCGCATTTCTGATACAGGATGGATTACTGTTCAAAGGAGGACAGTTGTGTATCCCACAGTGTTCTATGAGGCTGAACATCATTAAGGAGAAGCATTGTGGAGCCATGGCGGGACATTTTGGTCTGGATAAGACTTTGGATCTTGTGAAGAGGTATTACTTTTTGCCAAAGCTACAGTCAGATGTCAGAAATTTTGTGGAGACATGTGTGATCTGTTAGAAGGCAAAAGGAAGATCTACTAATGCAGGTTTATATCAGCCATTGCCCATTCCTTCTAGGCCATGGGAAAGCATAAGTATGGATTTTGTGTTAGGTTTACCTAGGACAAGGAAGGGATATGATAGTGTTTTTGTGGTAGTAGACAGGTTCAGTAAAATGGCACATTTCTTGCCATGCAAAACTACTTGTGATGCTTCATATGTTGCAGACTTGTTTTTCAAGAGATAGTGAGGATTCATGGATTGCCATTGAGCATAGTGTCCGATAGAGATGTGAAATTTATTGGCTATTTTTGGAGGACTCTTTGGAAGAAGCTTGGTACAAATTTGTCCTTCTCATCAGCTTATCATCCTCAAACTGATGGACAGACTGAAGTGGTTAACCGTTCATTGGGAAATTTGCTAAGGTGTTTGACAAGACAACATGGAGAGAAATGGGATAACATCCTGTCACAGGTAGAATTTTCTTATAATGACACCATCAATAGGAGTACATGAAAGTCACCTTTTCAGGTAGTATATGGTATCCATCCCAGAAGTATTTTAGAATTAAGAGATATACCTATAGGAGAGTCTATTAGTGCAGATGGAGAATCTTTTACAGTAGCAATCAAAGAGGTGCATGATCAAGTCAAGACTCAACTCCAGCAAACTACATTGAAGTATAAAAAATATGCTGACAAGAAGAAGAGAGATGTACAGCTTGATGTTGGAGATTTGGTATGGGTTAATTTGAAGAAGGAAAGACTCCTAAAAGGAAAATATACTAAGCTCATGTAGAGGAAGATTGGACCATGTCAGATTTTGAAGAAATGTGGACAGAATGCTTATGAACTCCAACTTCCTTCTGATCTTGGATTGTCACCTATTTTTAATGTATGTCATCTAACTCCATACAAACATAATGCAGATGTAGAACAGGAACCACTACAGGGCACCGCAGATGATGATATTCCTCAACATGATCCCCCAAAATTACAGAAGATTTTAGACTCAAGAATGGCAAAGAAGACCAGGAACAAAGAGTACATGGAGTACTTGGTGGCTTGGCAAGGGAAACCAGATTCAGAGGTAGTTTGGATGAATGAAGACCAGATCATCACCTAGGGTGCAGATCTTCAAACTCTCATCTCAAGTGGACTTGAGATTTCTTCTCTCAGGGAGTATGGTGCAGGAGCACCCCACATAGACTAGGGTCTTATGCAATTTATGCATTTTCTATATTAATGTATAGGGTTTGTTTGACCAGACTTGTCATTGGTGTTTGTAATTCAGTTTTTGTTTGTAATCCCTAGGACACTTATCGAGTTGTCATGATAAGGTTGTTAGTTTGTTAGAAGTTTGTTATCTCTCCCAGCCATTGGGAATCAAGTCTGTACTACTGTTGGAAAGTAGTTATATAGCTCATCTCAGATCGATTAGGGATATAGATTAATAGAGATTAAGATAGATTGAGATTTTTGTAGGAAACAGAGAAGTTCTAAAGCTGTGAAATTAGATATCTGTATCAATTTCTGGAAGTCATAAAAGAAAGATCCTGTTTGTGTTGTTTTCTGGTGTTTGATTTCTTTGTGTAGTCAATTTTCTGGTTTGCAACTGAGATGGATTCTTTAATTCATTCCACCGGTTGATTACTTCGTAATCGGTGAAATGGCTGTATATATTAGATTAGGTTTTCTGTTTTGTTTCTGTTCATTTTGTGTGATCACAGGATCGATTTGTAGCATGCTGAGATGAACCCTAGCATCCTCATGTGCTAGAATGTGAAAGTTAGAAAATCTGTATGTTTGTGGAGAACCAGTTTGGTGAAGTCACATGGGTTTTAGTCGTGCATAGCAGCGTACAGATAATTAAAATTTCTGTGTTTGAACAGTTTCCAAAGATTCAATGGGTTCAACGGTTTAAACGACCGTTTGGTTCAACCGTTCGGTGACAGAGATAGTGCTTAAGAACTAGCAATAGTTGAACCATTGATTGAACTGGTTCAATGGTTCAACGGTTCAACAGTTCAACGGGCCGGCGGTTCAAGGTTTAGTGAAGCCGATGGGTTTCTGCGGTTCAACAGTGCAACTGTGGATCACCGATAGCTGTTTAAACTAAGTGATTGAACTGATAGCATTGGTTCAATGGTATGGTTGATTCAAAGGTTCAACCAAAGAAAAATACTCATATTAGCGTAGCGGTAGGAGATACAAACCATTTTCCATTAGTGACAGTCTCACAGAGAGGATGGATTTTACCGATGGAAAAACATACAGAGAAAATTGTATGTTAGCGACTGACTAAAAATTAGTTTGCCATGATCTGCTTCCCTCTCTGCATCAAGGTGAATCATTATTTTTGCTCAACTTAGAACTGGTTATCATGGGAGTATTTACTGGTTTAGAGTCTTACATCCCAAACTTCTTTAGTAACTCCTTCACATACTTAGACTGAGAAATGAAGATACCTTTATTTGATTGATTTATTTGCAGACCTAAAAAGAAATTCATCTCACCAAACATGGACATTTCAAATTCACTTTGCATCTCTGGCAAAGACTATGCACATACCTTCATTGCCTCTAAAGATAATGTCATCAACCAAGACTACAACAATTAGGATTTTTTCATTATTGATCTTGAAATAGAGATTGCTATCGGTGGTACCCTTGGTGAATCCTAACTGTATCAGATACTTATCCAACCTAGCATACTAGGCTCTGGGGGCTTGTTTTAACCCATACAATGCCTTCTTCAATCTGCATACCATGTCACCCTGATGTGATGATTGGAATCCTTTCAGTTGTTCAATATAGACTTTTTCTTCCAACTCTCCATTCAAGAATGCAGACTTTACATCCATCTGATATACCTTAAAATCTTTGTAGGTTGCAAATGTAAGAAACATTCTTATAGCTTCAATCCTTTCTGCTAGTGCAAATCTTTACTCAAAATCTATTCCATCAACTTGAGAGTATCCTTTGCATACCAACCTTGCTTTATTTCTTACTACTTCAGCATTCTCATTCATCTTGTTTCTGAAAACCCACTTGGTACCAATTACATTTTTATCTCCTGGTCTAGGAACAATATCCCATGTCTGATTCTTCACTATCTGTATCAATTCTTCTTTCATAGCCTTTACCAAATTCTCATCATTGCAAGCTTCATTCATAGTCTTAGGTTTAATCTTGAAAATCAGACAAAAATTTACTTGTTCTTTTGCAGCTCTTCTTCTGGTTAGGATTCCTTTACTCTTATCTCCTATGATTTGATTGTCAAAATGATTAAGTTTTACATACCATGGTGTCTTGGCATCACTTTTTGCAGCTTTATCCTCTTCGTCTGAGATGTCTTCATGCTGCACCACTTCTGAAACATATGGTTTATCTGATTCATATCCACTTGATTCTGGAGACCTTTCCTTGCTTTCATTGACTTTGACATTTGCACTCTCAATGATCTTATTTAGCCTCTTATTATAATGCCGGTAGGCCTTGCTCTTGGTTGAGTATCCAAGGAAGATTCCTTCATCAAACCTAGCATCAAACTTGTCTAGTTCTTCTTCTCTTTTGATATAACATTTTCTACCAAAAACTTTGAGATATTTCACAATAGGAAATTTACCATACCACAATTTGTAAGGAGTCTTAGAACTATTACCTTTGACTTGGACTATATTTATGATACATATAGCAGTGTGAATTGCCTCTCTCCAATATACTTCCAGAAGATTAGCTTCCTTCATCATGGCTCTAGCAGCTTCTTGAACTGTTCTGTTCTTTCTTTCAACAACTTCATTTTTTTGTGGAGTTCTAGGTGCAGATAACTATCTCTTTATCCCATGTTCTTCACAAAAGAAATTGAATTCATTTGATGTGAACTCTCCTCCTCTATTAGACCTTAAACATCTGATCTTCAAATCTATCTCATTTTCAACCATTGTCTTAAATGCCTTGAACTTATTTAGAGCTTCTGATTTTTCTTTCAAAAAGGTAACCCAAGTCATTCTAGAATAATCATCAATAAGCAACATGAAATACCTGTCTCCTTGCAAACTTCTTACTCTGGTAGGTCCACACAAGTTTGTGTGCACTAGTTCCAGTAGTCCATCAACTGATTGGTCCTTTCTTTTGAAACTTGTTCTTGTTTGTTTCCCAAATTAACACTCCTTTAAAATAGGATTAGCAAGCTTGACAAACTTGGGCAAATCTCTAACAGCCTGTGTAGTACTTATCTTCATAATGTTATCAAAATTGATGTGACACAACCTTCTATGCTATAGCCAACTTTCATCAGTCTGAGCCAACAAACAATAATTATTAGTTCCCTTCAAGTGATAGATATTACCTCTGGTCTTCTTACCAGTTGCAATGACTGTTCTAGAGCTTTCCCTGATCTTGCAAGCTTAGGTCATAACCTTTGTCACACATCTGACCCACACTCAAAAGATTGTGGTTTAATCCTTTCACATACAAGACATCTTCAGTATTATGCTTGCCATCAAAAGAAATAGATCCTTTTCCACAAATCTTACTAGTTGTATCATCTCCAAACCTAACCAATCCACCATCATATCTTTCCAAACTCACAAACTTACTTTTGTCACTAGTCATGTGGTGAGAGCAGCCACTATCAATAACCCATTCATCTTTGTCTTCAACAACCTGAGCAGCCAGAGCACTTTCCACTAGTTTTTCTTGTTGCAAGTATGGGCCTAACCGGTGTTGTCATTGATGTCAACATACTCTTGTTGCATTGATGATAAAGATTGGACAAGTTGTATGCTAAGGATATTGAGAAAATTAGTCCTATCAGGAATAGAGAAGAACAGTGAAGACAGTGAGGCAAAGATTCTAGCTAAGTTGAAGATCAGAGGATGCACATCAAAGGGTTTGCAGATATGTGTCTTAAGATGATCCAGTAAAGATTTCAAAGGTCTGCATGAAGATCTAAAGAAGATATGGCCACTCAAGAAAAACTGGCTCTAGCAGATGTTCAAAGGCGATAGAGTAACATAGATAGGTCTGGTGAGCTCTGGAAATGCAATATCTTGTTTTGCGGATTTGGTGGAGTGTTTATGAAGTCAATGTGAATTGTCAACTCAATTGGTTCATGGTCTGGAGGTACGCAAGCATCTATTCCAATATGACAGTGATGATAGACTATGTTCTTGAGGTTCTAGATGAGGGAGAGAATGATTTCAGTAAGTAGAAGTAGTGTGGATGTTCTTGGTGATTTAGGAAAGCTTGTGGAGGTCTTTGGATTGTGTCCAGTTCATGTTGGAGGTCCGCGTTGAAGATTGAGCTCGCAATTGAATAATTACTTCCGGATGATGATGTTCTTCCCAAGTCAGGCCAACCGGATGAGTTACACATCCTGGGGATGATCTTGAAGATGTTATGTGAAGAATGGCGTGTTCCTAAAGGAAGATTGAAGTCTCAAATTTGTGTGGCCGACAGTGTGTTGATCTGCATGAAGTCTTTTTGTAATTAGTCATGTTTTATTTATGTGTTTGCTCTATAATGTAATGCCGACTTGGATGATTATCCCTAAGTTGATGTCTTGTATAAATAAGGAGTTGTAAAGTCATTTCAAAGATATGGAAGTGTGATGAGAATGTGGTAGAGAGCAAAGGAGTGAAAGGCAAAACAAAAATATTGAGCTTAAATGAAACTGACTCAAGCATGGTGAAGATGCTATTCTTCAGTTCAAGTATGTAATACTTATTATTCTATAGACAGTGTATCTCCTGTAGGTAGTGGGCCTCTTGTGAGCAGTGTGCTCGGGCTGTGAGCTCTAATTGGCATGTGCCATTTTGTTCTTTCTATTCTTCTAACAGAGAATACAATCTTGGGTTAGTCACCCCGTGGTTTTTCCCTTAACCGGGTTTTCCATGTCAAAAATCTTGGTGTCATATGTGTTAATGTGTTTTTGCTCTTGAATTGCTGCATTATATTTCCATGATTGATTTATTATTATGCTGCTAAGGGTTTAAGTGATTAATTGGAAGAAAGGTTTGGACAACTGATTTACCCCCCCTCTCAGTTGTCTGTCCTAATTCTAATAATTGGTATCAGAGCCGAGTCCCTCTAAAAGGAGCTTAACCGCTTGACGAGAATGATAGTCTAAGGTTTTATGGAACCAATTTCACTCTTTGGAAAAGTCGTATGGAATGACACTTGCAATGTATGGGAATGCAGTATTGGATTATGGCTTCAAAGAAGTATGATCCCCCACAGAATGGTCCACGCACCGTAGATGAAATCAGAGATGCTAGAAACAATCTGCGGGCTAAAGAAGCTCTTCTAAGTGCCTTATCTGATTCAGAGCTGACAAATGTCATTGATCTAAAAACTGCATATGATATTTGGCAAAAATTGGAACTTTTGCATGAAGGAGACAAGTATGTTAAATGTGCCAAGCTACTAAGTCTGAAAGGAAAATTCAAAAACCTGAAGATGAGAGAAGATGAAAATATCACTACATTTATGCCCAGAGTAAATGAGCTTGTTTGTTGCATTAGATGTGCTGGTGGAATCTTGGATGAAGATGAGATTGTTGATAAAGTTCTCAGATCCCTTCCTAATTCTTACAAATACAAGGTTTTTGCCATTGAAGAATTCAGATCCTATTCAGGTATCACAAGAGATCAATTGGTTGGTAAATTGGCTACATTTGAATTGACCAAGTTTGAGATGCCCCCCCAAGATTGAATCTGCATTCAAAGCTAGTGCCTCTGTAAAAGGTAAACAAAGGTTTGATCCGAGAGAGAACTCTTCAAGGAAACTATCATGGTGTGAAAAAGCAAGAAAAGACCTGGAAGAAGATGAAGTAGAAGCTGCTCAACTTGAAGCCCTTATTGCAAAAAGATTGCCAAGAGGATTTGGTAAGTATGAGGGGAAATTGCCTTTTAAATGTTTTAACTGCAATAAGATTGGTCATTTTGCCTCAAAATGTCCAAAAAGATTTTCAAGGCCAAATCCTAACAGATCAAGGTTTCAAAAGAATTGTTACTATGTCCATGAAGATGATGATGAAGGAGTAACATATGATGAATTAGAAACAGGAAACAAATCTGGAAGTGATTGGGTGTTTATTGCCATCAAGGAAGAAGATCCAATGCCCTCTGAATCTGTCAATCATAAAATTGTAGAAAGAGCTTTGGCTGCCCAAGTTGAAGAAAAGGATGAGTGGGTCATTAACAGTGGATGCTCCCACCATATGATAGGTGACAAAAATAAGTTCATAGATTTGGAAAGGTATGAAGGAGGAGTGGTAAAATTTGGTGATAATTTTGCTGGCAGAATCAGAGGTAGAGGAACTATTTCTTTTGATGGAAAGAACAAAACTAGTAATGTACTGTATGTTGAAGGATTAAAGCACAATCTTCTTAGTGTTGGACAGTTGGTGGACAAAGGCTATGATCTCTGATTCAAAAATGGAAAATGCAAGATTTTTGAAAGTTTCAAAACAAAGATTGCATCCGGTACCCAGACTAAAGGTAACATCTTCCACTTGGTTGGTACTAGTAAAAGTTGTTTATTTGTTCAAATTGATCAAAGTTGGTTGTGGCATAGAAGAATGTGTCATGTGAATTTTGATAATATCATTAAGTTAAGCAACACTTAGGCTATGAGAGATCTTCCAAAACTCATGAAACCTACTAATAGTTTGTGCAAAGAATGTCAGTTGGGTACGCAGAGCATAGTCACATTCATAAGTAAGGAACAATCTTCTACCAGATTATTGGACTTAGTTCATACTAATTTATGTGGTCTGGCAAGAATCAAGAGTGTGCAAGGTGATAGATACTTCATGCTATTAATTGATGACTACTCCTGGATGATGTGGGTAACTTTTTTGAAAGAAAAATCAGAGGCTCTTGAGAAATTCAAAAATATTCAAGGCTATGGTAGAAAATGAAACTAGACTAAATAGAAAATGTCTGAGGTCTGATAGAGGTGGAGAGTTCACATCCGATGAGTTCATAGAATTCTGTGAGAACCATGGAATAAAAAGATAGTTGTCTGCTCCAAGGACTCCACAACAAAATGGAGTAGTGGAGAGAAAGAACCGGACCATCCAGGAAGCATCTAGAACCATGATGATGGAAGAAAATGTTCCTTAGATCTACTGGAGAGAAGCTGTAAGCATTGCAGTCTATACTCTTAATCGAGTACAAGTCAGAAGAAATACTGGTAAGACTCCTTATGAACTTTGGTTTGGCATCACTCCCACTATGAAGTATTTTAGAGTTTTTGGTAGCAAATGTTACATTAAAAGAGATGAAGATCTAGGCAAGTTTGATGCTAGAAGTGATGAAGGAATATTCTTGGGTTATTCTACTCAAAGCAAAGCTTACCAGTGTTACAACAAAAGATTGAGAAAGATTATAGAAAGTACAAATGTGAAGGTCGATGAAGGTATTAAAAAATCCTCAAGGTTTTATGAATATGATGATGATGATCAGAATGATGTTTTGATTCAAGGAGTCTGAGCCCCTTCTAAAATTTAGATTTAGACTGATCCGGTGAATCAGGTAGAAGAGATGAGTTTGAATGAGCCTGTTCAGGAAATGGAAGAGCAAGAAAGTCCCAAAATTCCCAGGTATGTAAGACTGAATCATTTTGAAGATCAGATCATAGGTGATAAAAGCAAAGGAGTTCAAACAAGAAGAAAGATTGATCAAGACTCAGAAGAGTATTGTCTGATTTCAAAGATTGAACCAAAGTCAGTAAATTAAGCTTGCAATGATGAAAGTTGGACTAAAGCAATGGAGAAAGAGCTGATACAAATTGAGAAAAATCACACTTGGGATCTTGTTCCTAGACCTAGAAACAAGAATGTGATTGGAACTAAATGGGTCTTCTGGAACAAACTGAATAAAATTGGTGAAGTAGTCAGAAACAAAGCTAGATTGGTCTGCAAGGGTTACTCTCAAATAGGAGTTGATTTTGAAGAAACTTTTGCTCCGGTGGCCAAAATTGAAGCAGTCAGATTATTTCTTGCCTTTCCTGCCTTCAAGGACTTCAAAGTATATCAGATGGATGTCAAGTCTACCTTTCTGAATGGTGACTTGGAAGAAGAAGTTTACATTGAGCAATCGAATGGATTTCAATTAACTGATCATGGTGATATGGTCTGCAAGTTGAAGAAAGCACTGTATGGACTCAAGCAAGCCCCAAGAGCCTAGTATGAAAGATTGGATAAGCATCTTTTGAAGATTGGTTTCAACAAAGGTACTGCTGATTTGTACTTCAAAATTGATCATGAAAATATCTTTATTGTTGAAGTATTTGTTGATGATATCATTTTTGGAGGAAGAGATAGTTTGTGCAAAACTTTTGCAAATCAAATGAAAAGTGAATTTGAGATGTCCATGCTTGGGGAAATGAATTTCTTCTTGGGTCTGCAAATCATTCAAACAAAGAAAGGAATCTTCATTTCTCAGACCAAATATGTGAAAGAATTGTTGAAGAAATTTGGGATGGAAGAATCAAAACCAATGAGTACTCCCATGGCAATAGGATGTAAATTAAGCAAAGATGATGACTCTCCTAAGGCTAATCAGAAAAAGTACAGGTCAATGATTGGAGGATTGTTGTATCTCACTCAAACTAGACCTGACATTATGAATGCTGTTGGTCTTGTTGCTAGATTCCAAGCTGATCCTAGAGAATCTCATGTCATGGCAATCAAGAGGATTTTTAGATATCTAAAAGGGATAGTTGAGTATGGTTTGTGGTATCCTAGAGATCTTGATTTCTCTCTTCATGCATATACAGATGCGGATTGGGCAGGAGATGTGGATGATCGGAAGAGTACCAATGGTGGAGCATTCTTTTTGGGCAAGAGATTGGTTTCTTGGCTAAGCAAGAAACAAGAGGCAATATCTCTGTCCATAGCTAAAGTAGAATATATTGCAGCAGTAGGTAGTTGCACTCAAGTTTTGTGGATGAAGCAAATGCTAAGAGACATCAGAGTGGAGTATGAGGAACCTATCACAATCTTTTGTGATAATTCAAGTGCAATAAATATATCTAAGAATCTGGTGTTGCATTCAAAGACTAAACATATATCCATCAAGTTTCACTTTTTGAGAGAGCAAGTGAAAAAGAATGAAGTCAGATTGGAGTTTGTGCCTTCCAAGGATCAGATTGCAAATATTTTTACTAAACCTCTTCCTAAGGACTCTTTTGAGTATCTCAGGGAGAAGTTAGGGGTTATTACTCCTCCAGTTATGAACTAAGGTGCATTGATGTGCATTAGTCTGGTGAATTTCACAGTCATATCTTGTGGTCCGGATTGATGTTTGGGAAGCTGCCACTCAGGGGGAGCAACTGGTATGATTTTGAAGTGATGCAAGTATGTGCCCTTTGCCATTGATGTCAAAGGGGGAGAGAAGACATGTGAAAAACAAGTGGTTTCTGATCAAAGGGGGAGCAGTAAAGGAAGAGAAGACATTTGAATGGTTGTTGTTGATAGGGGGAGTTGTGTCAGTGAGAAGAAGTTCTTGTCTTGATGGTTAAAACAATTTTTCACATCATATGTTGCCATCAATGACAAAGGGGGAGATTGTTGCAAGTATGGGCCTAACCGGTGTTGTCATTGATGTCAACATACTCTTGTTGCATTGATGATAAGGATTGGATGAGCTGTATGCTGAGGATATTGAGAAAATTAGTCCTATTAGGAACAAAGAAGAATAGTGAAGATAGTGAGGCAAAGATTCTAGCTAAGATGAAGATCAGAGGATGCACATCAAAGGGTTTGTAGATATATGTCTTAAGATGATCCAATAAAGATTTCAAAGGTCCACATGAAGATCTGAAGAAGTTATTGCCAGTCAAGAAAAATTGGCTTTGGCAAATGTTCAGAGGTGACAGAGTAACACAGATAGGTCCGATGAGCTTTGGAAATGCAATATCTTGTTATGCGGATTTGGTGGAGTGTTTATGAAGTTAATGTGAATTGTCAACTCAATTGATTCATGGTCTGGAGGTATGCAAGCATCTATTCCAATATGACAGTGATGACAGACTGTGTTCTTGAGGTTCCAGATGAAGGAGAGAATGATTTCAGTAAGCAGAAGTAGTGTGGATGTTCTTGGTGATTCTGGAAAGCTTGTGGAGGTCTTTGGATTATTTTCAGTTCATGTTGGAGGTCCGCATTGAAGATTGAGCTTGCAATTGAAGAATTACTTCCGGATGATGATGTTCTTCCCAAGTCAGGCCGACCAGATGAGTTACACATCTTGTGAATGATCTTGAAGATGTTATGTGAAGAATGGCGTGTTCCTAAAGGGAGATTGAAGTCTCAGATCTGTGTGGCCGACAGTGTGTTGATCTTCATGAAGTCTTTTTGTAATTAGTCATGTTGTATTTATGTGTTTGCTTTGTAATGTAATACCAACTTGGATGATTATCCCTAAGTCGATGTCTTGTATAAATAAGGAGTTGTAAAGTCATTTCAAAGATATGGAAGTGTGATGAGAATGTGGTAGAGAGCAGAGGAGCGAAAGACAGAACATAAATATTGAGCTTAAATGGAATTGACTCAAGCATGGTGAAGATGCTATTCTTCAGTTCAAGTATGTAATACTTATTATTCTGTAGACAGTGTGTCTCCTGTAGGTAGTGGACCTCTTGTGAGCAGTGTGTTCAGGCTGTGAGCCCTAATTGGCATGTGCCATTTTGTTCTTTCTATTCTTCTAATAGAGAATACAATCTTGGGTTAGTCACCTCATGGTTTTTCCCTTAACCGGGTTTTCCACGTCAAAAATCTTGGTGTCATATGTGTTAATGTGTTTTTGCTCTTGAATTGCTACATTATATTTCCATGATTGATTTATTATTATGCTACTAAGGGTTTAAGTGATTAATTGGAAGAAAGGTTTGGACAACTGATTCACCCCCCCTCTCAGTTGTGTGTCCTAATTCTAACATTTCTTTCTTCACACAACTAGCAGGATTAGTAGACACAGGTTCTTCTTTAATAACAATTAACAAGCATTCATTACTAGAAGTACTAACATTATCTAGTTCACCATTATCTAATACTCCTTCATCATCATCTAGATCTTCAACATAATAACATTTCTTTTGGATCCTAGGCCTGTTCTCATATCTTTTCCTATTTCTTTCAATTCTTTGAGGACATCTGGAAGCAAAGTGGCCTACTTTACCATAGGAAAAACATTTGAAAGGTAATTTACCTTTGAACTTACTGGATTCTCTTTGCATTCTATCCACAAAGTTGTCCTCAATTTCATCAAACTCATCATCTGATTCTACATTGTACTTTTATGATCTAGAGGTTTTCCTAGAAATACTAGCTTTGAAGGCAGTCTCTACTTTTGGTAGGGCATCACTAAACTCTCTCATTTCAAAGGTAGTAAGCTTACCAAGCAACTGATCTCTATCAATAGCTTTTACTTTCATAAATTCTTCAATTGTAGCTACCTTGTGACTGTAGGACTTTGGCAGTGATCTGAGAATTTTCATTACAACTTCCTTATCATTGAGAGTTCCCCCCATACCTTTTATTCCAGTGACAAGTTCATCAACTCTTTGCATTAAGGCTATTATGTTTTCATCTTCATTCATCTTCAAACGTTCATATTTCACTTTCAGACTTTGTAGCTTGGCTTCCTTCACAGAATCATCTCCCTCATACAGATTTTTCAGCTTTTCCCATACCTCATTTGCAGTTTCAAGATCCACAACTTTTGTCAGTACTGAGTCATTCAATGAACTTAAAAGATCATCTTTTGCTTTAACATCCACTTCATATTCCTTGATTTCATCTTCAGTGATCAAACCATTTTGAGGCAAGGTGTATTTTGTTTCTGAAACTTTCCATACTTTGTAACCAAGACAAAGAAGGTGACTTTTCATTCGTGCCTTCCAAAGAGCATAGTTTGTCCCATCAAAATGTGACACTTCCTTCTTATAAGACATTTTGGATCTTCCTCAAGCTGTTAGACTTTCTTTAGAGGAACCTTGCTCTAATACCAATTGTTGAAATGCATCAAACAACTGAGAGGGGGGGGTGAATCAGTTGTCCCAAAAACTCAAACACTTCTACACTTAAACATTAATTACTTATCTGCACTTATTATGATTAAACAAAGAATGCATGAAATTGGAAGCTTAAACACAAGAGACACTAGATTTTTACGTGGAAAACCCCAAGGTGGGAAAAAACCATGAAGAGGATTAGCTCTCAAAATATATTGCAATCTTTGAAAAATGATGTTCAGGCTTGGTCACTCCACGGGCCCAGAACATACTGGCTCATTGCCATGAAGTATAGCTAGGTCTAGCAGGCTCACTTCCTCAACCCTAAACCTAGAAAAATTACAATAAGGGCTGTTAAACCCTACTGGTGGCTCACTGCCAGGCTCACTGCCAAAATCACCATCTTCTTCATGTATGAGATTAATACATTGAAGCACAATAGTTCCTCTGCTCTACCCTGCTTTGCCATATCTCCTCACCGTTTTCCTTAATTTCCCATTTTCGCACAAGGACATCTTTTCCATGACTCAATTACAAGTATTTATACACTTCATCAACCTTGGAATGATCATCAACGTCAGCATTACAATCAACAATCTCCAAGGTTGGCATTACAAACATTTACAAAATAGGTCTTGACCTAATAAAAAATATGCTAAGGAATTGTAGTATAGATGTATGCGGATCATGCCATGCCTTAGCTAGGACTCAAACATGATCTTCCACACCACAACACGCTTCCACAATCTTCAAGGGATCTTCGCAATTACTGGAATTAACCAAGTCAACTAAGACTGGTTGCATGCTACGTCATCTGGGAATAATCTTCAAACATGATCTCATTTCCTTAATGCAGACCAATATAAAGGTAGGAACATGATCAGGAGGAATCCACAAGCACATTAAAATCATCAGGAGCAACCGCACAAGCACAAACCACTTTATTCATGAGATTCTTCACATCAGGGCACATGAACTTCACTGTCTTCAACTGTCATACATGAAAGATAGCTTGCAGACCACCAAAACACTAACCATTGCAATTGTAGGCACTTATCATCATCCCAGACTTCCCTTTAGAACCATAGAGTGAAACACTTTAATGTGAAGGAATGTGGAGCAAAATACTTTCTCCCTATCACCAGAGAATAATCAGAGAAAATAGGTTTTACTCTGGTGAATGCAACTCTCTTAATTCTTCACACCAGAGGCTTAAAATCAGGATTTAGCATCTTCAGACATCCCTTTAAATAACTTCCAATCCACAGACCAAGATCTTCAAGCAACAAGAAATGCGAAGTAATCTACTAGACTGTTCTTCATCATACAACTCACTATCTATACTTCACTTCACTGTAACTCCCTTGTTTCTTTTATAGGGGCCAATTTTCTTAATATCCTCAACATACAAAACTTCTAAACAAGTAATAGAATAGGACATAGTTGGCACCAATGAAAACAAAGATATGTTGACATCAATGACAACACCGATTAGGCACATACTTGCAACACATGTGACATGATTTAAGAAAGGTTTTCAGCTAATAAGAACACTCCAGCTAGAATTCAACATGAAAGTAAACCCCTTCTAGAAATGTTGAGAAACAAGAATTATTGAGATGATCTCAAAAAAATCATGGAAGAAATTGCTTCTCAAAGAGGTATTACTTTTGAAATACTATCATTAGAAATAATGGGATTGCATCCAATTACACAAACATAGAGAGAGGCAGAGGTGGCAATCAAGAGATAAAACAATTTCTATACAAGAGCTGCTCAAACTATTGATATGAACTAGACAACTAAGAGGGGGGGTGAACCAGTTGTCACAAAAACTTAAACACTTTCTACAATTTAAATATTCATCACTTATCCACAATTATTATGATTTAACAATGAGTACATGAAATCATAAACTTAACCATAGATACAACATCAAACATAAGAGACACCAGATTTACGTGGAAAACCCCAAGGTGGGGAAAAACCACGGAGAGGATTAACTCTCAATATATATTGCAATCTTGAAATAATGATGTTTAGACTTGGTCACTCCACAGACCTAAACATACTGGCTTACTGCCATGAAGAACAACTAGGTCTAGCAGGCTCACTGCCTCAACCCTAAACCTAGCAAGATTACAATAAGGGTTGTTAAACCCTATTGGTGACTTACTACCAGACTTACTACCATGATCAACATCTTTCCATATTTGCAACTAAAGTACAATAATTCCCCTGCTCTGCTCTTCCTCTTCTTTCCTCTACCCCTTCTCTGCTCTGCCTTTTGGACCTATCTTAATATCTTTTCATTTTCTCTCAAGGACACCTTTTCCATGACTTAACTACAAGTATTTAAACACTACATCAACCTTGGAATGATCATCAAGGTCAGCATCACAATCATCAACCATTGGAACAATCTCCAAGGTTGGTATAACAAACATTTATAAAATAGGTCCTGACCTATTACAACTTTATGCAAGGGGAATGAAATGTAAATCACACCACTATTTAGCTGGGACTCAAACATGATCATCCATGCCACAACATGCTTCCACAATCTTCTAGAGATCTCCGCAATCACTGGGATCAACCAGGTCAGCCAAGACTGGTTACACGCTACATTATCTGGGAACAATCTTCATACACCATGTCAATTTCTTAACGCAGACCAAAGTCTAGATAGGAACATGATTAGAAGACATCCACAAGCACGTTATAATCATTAGGAGCAATTGCATGAACCTTAACCACTTTATCCACAGGAATCTTTTCACCGGAACACATGAACTTCACTGTGTTCAACTTTCATAAAAGAAAGATAAAATGTGGACCACCAAAACATGAACCACTATAATTGTAGGCACTTATCATCATCCCAGATTTCCCTCTAGAACCATAGAGAAAAATACTTTATTGCGGAGGAATGCGGAGCATAATACTTTCTTCCTGTCCCAACTAAACTTACAGAAGAAGCAAATTTCACTCTAGTGAACACAACTCACTCAGATCTTCATGCGGATGGCCCAAACCTAGAATGTAGCATCCTCAGACATACCTCTAACTTTCTTCCAAACCATAGACCACGATCTTCAAGTAGAAATAAATGTGGAATAGTTTACCAACCTTTTCTTCAGCATACAATGCATAGTTTGTACCACACTTCTCTGTAACTCACTTGTTTCTTCTAGAGAGGCTAATTTTCTCAATATCCTCAACATACAAGTCTTCTAAACAAGTAGTAGAATAAGATATAGTTGGCACTAATCACAACAAGGATATGTTGACATCAATGACAACACTGATTAGGCACATACTTGCAACAATCTCCTCCTTTGTCATTGATGACGACATATGATGTGAAAAACTTCCACAACCATCAAGACAAGATTCTCCCCCTTTCTCTTTACACACCTGCACTCTTTCTTTCTCCAAAATTCTCCCCCTTTCTCTTACATATCTGTACTTCTAAGTTTTTCACATGACTTCTCTCCCCCTTTGACATCAATGGCAAAGGGCACATACTTGCACTTATTTGCTCTGATATGATCTCTCTTCTGAACTCTTTGACTACTCTCCCTGAGAAGTATTCCTAAACAACATCAATCCAGACCTCTAAACACCTCCGGACTGATGCACTATGTGTATCTTAGTTTAGAGAAGGAGGGGTGATGACCCCTAACTTTTCTATGAGATACTCAAAAGAATCCTTAGGCAAAGGCTTGGTAAAAATGTCTACAACCTGATCCTTGGTAGAAACATACTCCAACTTGACTTCATTCTCTGTCACCTTTTCTCTCAGAAAATGATACCTGATGGATATGTGCTTTGTCCTTGAATGCATCACTGGATTCTTTGATATGTTAATAGCACTTGTGTTATCACAAAAGATTGCAATGGGATCTTCATACACAACTTTGATGTCCTTCAAAGTCTACTTCATCCATAACACTTGAGTGCAATTGCATGCTGCTGCAATGTATTCTGCCTCTGCAGTAGACAGGGATATTGAGTCTTGTTTCTTGCTCAACCAAGATACTAATCATTTTCCTAAGAAGAATGCACCTCCACTTGTACTTTTTCTGTCATTCACATCTCTGACCCAGTCTGCATCAGTATATGCACAAGAGTAAAGTCACAGTCCTTAGGGTACCACAAACCATAATCTATTGTGCCTTTTAAATATCTCAAAATTCTTTTGACTGCCACCACATGTGATTCCTTGGGTTCTGCCTAAAATCTTGCCACAAGACACACTGCATGCATTACGTCAGGTCTGGTTTGAGTCAAATAAAGTAATCCTCCAATCATAGATCTATACTTTTTCTAGTCTACAATGGATGAGTTATCATCTTTGCTCAACTTACAACTAGCTATCATAGGTGTGCATACTGGTTTAGAGTCTTCCATCCCAAACTTCTTTAACAACTCTTTCACATACTTAGACTGAGAAATGAAGACACCCTTATCTGATTGACTTATTTGTAGACCTAAAAAGAAGTTCATCTCTCCAAACATAGACATTTCAAATTCACTTTGCATTTCTCCATCAAAAACTGAGCACATACCTTCATTGCCTCTAAAAATAATATCATCAACAAAAATTGCAACAATTAGGGTTTGTTCATCATTAATCTTGAAGTAGAGATTACTATCTGTAGTGCCTTTGTTGAACCCTATTTGTTCTGTCATGTTTCGATATTAAGGCAAAGTTTAAATTAAACAATGACTAAGAAAACAGTGAAAGTGCCTTCATAAATATCAATATGAAATAATCTATAATATTATTATATAAAATATAAAAAGAGAAATAATAGCCATTTAATATTATCACAATTATAATCATCATGAAATAATGTTATGATTATAATTATCAAAATATAAATATAAATATATATTTCATAAATATAAATATAATTGTAAAATATAATATAATACATATATTTAATAAGGGCCGATCCCTATAAAGAAGTGCCTACGAAATCAAGGAATGTCATGAGAAGATTGCTGACTAGGATTGGGATGGATTATCATATAAATTAAGATTGAACTCAATTATTAATAAGGCCACGTTTAGGCAAGTCAATGATTTGTTAAGACCAAACAAAAGAACTAGCAATTAAGCAACAATTAACATAGGATGCAATTGGAAAGAAGTTTTGACAGTGATTATTTAAGGAGTGGTGATCACATCAGCGCCAAACAACATAAGGGTTGCATCTTATGAAAACTGAGTCACCTCCTTTTACTAAGGAATATGGTAGATATAAAAGGAATTGAAATATCATTGGAAACAAGAGAGGGATAATATAATCATCACACAATCTCTAAATATATTACGGCAGAGGTTTATACTTGGTGGTCATTTCTTTCATACAATGTCTTTGATTGTCCCATTGACATCACTTAACAGTTATCACTTGATCCCCCTCAAGATTGATAGACCTAGGGTAATCAAGATTGAAATGATCAATACAACCAACATAAAATAGTCTTAATGTCATATGAGTGTTCAATATGACATGAAGGACGTTTGAATATTAATACCAATTCAAGCAGAATTTTGAACCAATCAATCAGAGGTGGTATTGCTTTGATATTTCCAATTGGTCATTGAGTGATTGTAGATGATAAATGAGATTTAGAAAGTGTTCTTGACGGCAAGAGATTTCTATCCATATTAGTGAGGACAACAACGATTCTAAGGATGAGGAATAGATAATTCTGAGATAGAAAGACATATTTCTTCTATATATATATTCTGGACAGCAAGAAAGTAGTAAATAAAATATGATATTAAAGGCAAGCAAGTAATAATACATTTCTGAGCATAAAGAAGGGAAGAGAATAAAGATATATCAAGAAGATACACTCAGATCTACATTTGAGTAGTATTGATCATCATTTCTGTAGGTATGTTTGCCTATTTAATACTTCTTTTGCATATTATTATTATTAGAGCTTGATTCTATAATATGTGATCATAATTGTATCATAATGAAAGTACTGTATCTTATATACAATCAGTCATAATAGTGTAATAATATGTGGTAAACATTACCCTCATATGGGAAAGAATGAGAATGGAATGCCTAAGAGGCTATTCATGGGTATTTAGAGGCCTTTGTCACATGCTGGTACAAGGTACCCATAGTGCAAAGGATAGGTGATTTAGTGGCCTTGGCTACCATGGTGCAAAAGGCATCATAAGTACCAAGGAATCTCATAGAGGCCTTGACTCTAAGAGTACCAAGGGTACTACTTGAGTCTAAGGATAGGAGATATTAGAACCCCATGGTGGATAGTGGCAAGGTTCATCTCATCTCTCCCATATGGTGCTAATGAGTAACACATGAGAAAGAGTTAGAAAGTATGAAATATATATTGATAGAGATCATGAATAAATAATAGAGCATGCGAAATGTCATGTTAGAGAAAGTGGAATAGACGAGAATAGAGAAATTAAGAAGAAACTTGTGAAATACATAATGAAAATGACTATAAGATAGTATTAAAGAATGCGAATTGATAGTGATCATAAGAATATGAAATAAAGATATGAAATGATAATTGATGTTGGTCATAGAGATTATAATTACAATGTTCTTATGTTCTTTGAATATTTCATATATCCAAGGGTTTAGTGTACTAATGTGCTCTTTTTGCAAGTTGAAATTTGTGAACAAGGTTGAGAGATTTTTGTTTATGAAAAGGGGACATTACAAGTGGTATCAGAGCGGTCATCCTGCCATCCTGTGTATACTATGTGTGCGTTACATGCATTTAAGTGTATACTTGTGATTTATGTGAATTCTAGTGTATTCAAAGGTTTAGTTTGTGACTTATGTGTATGCTTTATATCATATGTTAAGGTGAATACTTTGTGTATTGCGTGTACTCACATGTGTATACTTGGTGACCTTGGAACGGTGGACGGGTCCACGGTGTAGTATGGGATGCACCGAATCCCCTTTCTAATTATCCAATAGTATACATATATGTATTAAGTGCAAATTATGTGTATTCATTACCTTATGACTTATGTATTCGAGTATATACTCTATAACTTGTATTTGCATGTGCAGGTATTCTCCATGAGTTTATGCTTCATGTGTATACTCCATGCCTTACATCTGTATTACTTCATGCTTTAACCTTACTTGCATGCTTCCTATGTGTGTATTTTTGTATATTCTTCTGTGTGTTCACATATTTTACTTCATGTTTCCTATTTGTGTGTGTTTATGTGTATTTTGCATATATTTATGCTTCTTATCTATGTAATCTTGTGTAATTTTGTGTATTGCTTCATACTTATATGTTTCTTATTGTTATGCTTACTCATGTTGATGAAGGTGTGTTTCTCATATCTGATATATACTCTCAACATGTATACTCCAAGATTCATATGTGTTCATACGCATGCCACTTGAACATTTATGTGTATGTTTTATGTATACTGCTTTGAGTGTATTTCTTTACATTCATGTATATATATACACTTTCTACCTTGAGTGTATTTAAAGGTATGCTTCATGCTTTACCCATGTATATTCTTCATGTTTTGTATGCTATAATGCTTAATGTACTCATATGCACACTTCATGTATACCTTGTATGTATATGAACACTCATGGTTTAAGTGTATTCGTTAAGTGCATGCTTCATGACAATACTCTATGACTTGCATCTATATTCAATGAATACTCTATGATTGTATGGGATGCATACTCTACAAATTGCATGACTTTGTAACTACATTCATGTATATACTTTGTATTCATGTGCACACTCTGTGGATTTGTAATTGTGTTGTATTTGAAAATTGATTTAGTGTGTGTGACTTTGCAATGTATGAAATGGTATGCCTTGTATTCAAAATTGTATGAGTGCATGCTCTATGACTTGTATTTACAACTGTATGAAGTGAAATTGTATGTATACGAATGTCCTTGTATGATTAAGTATTCAAGTATGATTGTGGATTCAAGTATATATTTTGTGCTTTACATTCGTAATTGAGTGGATACTCTGTAAATTGTAATTGTATGACTTGTATCTGTATTCAAGTGTATGCTCTATTCAAGTCTATGCTATATGACTTTGCAATTGTATTCAAGTGAATGTTCTATGACAATTTACTTGTATCCGAGTGTATACTCTATGACGTTGTATTTGAATGCATACTACATGTCAATAATTATATTTGAGTGTATACTCTATGCTTGTATTTTTATGCTCTATGATTGTGTTTGAGTGTATAACTCTATGCCTTATAATTTGAGTGTATAACTTTATACCTTTAAATTGTATTCTCCATGTTTGTATTTGTATTTGAGTATGTACTCTATGATTTGTAATTGTGCAACTAGGAATTGTGTACTCTATGACTTTGCAATTATATTCAAATGTATGCGCTATGACTTTGTGATAGTATTCAAGTATATAAGTATACCTATGTCTTGTATTCAAGTGTATACTTCATGACTTTTTGTGTTCAAATGTATACTATATGAATTATGTGTGTACGCCGTGACTTATTTATAT
Organism: Cunninghamia lanceolata; assembly: GCA_027924645.1. Classification (NCBI taxonomy): domain Eukaryota; kingdom Viridiplantae; phylum Streptophyta; class Pinopsida; order Cupressales; family Cupressaceae; genus Cunninghamia; species Cunninghamia lanceolata. The sequence continues at coordinate 4,679,059 of BSBN01000771.1, forward strand.
TTAAAAGCACACTTCCTAACTTACTTATACTCATGTGTATACTTTTTCGTGTGTATCTTGCATATTACATGTATGCTTCATGCCTTATGTATTACATGTGTACACTTTGAATGCTTTGGGTATCAAGTGTATGTTATGTGTTCATATATTGCTCATGTATACTTGGCAAACTTACAGTGTACTCATATGTATAATTGTAACTTGTATTCATGTGTATGCCTTGCAACTTGCACACGCCATGACTTATATATGTTTCACAACTTACATGCACACTTCATGTATTTACGTATGCTTAACACTTCATGACTTATGTATATTGTATTACAAGTATTTATGCTTGAAAGTATGTGTATGATCCATGTTTCACAATGTTTCATAAAGTACTCATACTTCATTCTTTGGGTCTTGCACATATTTCATGTCTCTCAACATGGATCTTCTATTTTGTAACAATTTCATCCATCTTTGATTGTCTCCACGACTTATGAAATAATCAAAGTCTTACTTGAATCTATCTTCTCTACAAATTCAACTCTCTGAATTCTTAAGACGACATGATCATACATGTCTTTCATCAATATTGCTACATCTTGGAACTGCATATTCATCTATAACACTCGTATTTCTTTAATCACTATCAAATCATCAATTACTTTCCAAAAATGTGACTCTCCTCAATGACATATCTAAAGGCAAAACTAAGGTGATAAGAACAAGATAAAATCTCAATTCAAGATAGGATCTTGGAATCACCATCATCTTCTCTTCACTAAGATCAAGACTATGATTTTCATCTCCACACATCGGAAGGTAGATGTTAAAAATAATAATAATAGGTAATGAAAGAACTCGATGTGATTGCTTGAGGACAAGAAATCTTGAGTGGGGAGGGCTGTCATGTTTCAATATTAAGGCAAAGTTTAAATTAAAGAATGATTAAGAAAATAGCAAAAGTGCCTTCATAAATATCAATTCGAAATAATCTATAATATTATTATATAAAATATAAAAAGAGAAATAATAGCCATTTAATATTATCATAATTATAATCATCATGAAATAATGTTATGATTATAATTGTCAAAATATAAATATAAATATATATTTCATAAATATAAATATAATTATAAAATATAATATAATACATATATTTAATAAGGGTCGATCCCTATAAAGAAGTGCCTAAGAAAATAGGGAATGTCATGAGAAGATCGCTGACCAGGATTGGGACGGATTATCATATAAATTAACATCGAACTCAATTATTAATAAGGCCACGTTTGAGCATGTCAACGAATTGTTAAGACCAAACAAAAGAACTAGCAATTAAGCAACATTTAACATAGGCTGCGATTGGAAAGAAGTTTCGACAATGATTATTTAAGGAGTGGTGATCACATCAGCGCCAAACAACATAAGGGTTGCATCTTATGAGAACTGAGTCACCTCCTTTCACTAAGGAATACGGTAGATATAAAAGGAATTGAAATATCATTGGAAACAGGAGGGGGATAATATAATCATCACACAATCTCTAAATATATTACGATAGAGGTTTATACTTGGTGGTCATTTCTTTCATATGATGTCTTTGATTGTCCCATTGACATCACTTAATAGTTATCACTTGATCCCCCTCAAAATTGATAGCCCTAGGGTAATCAAGATTGAAATGATCAATACAACCAATGTAAAATAGTCTTAATGTCATATGAGAACTCAATATGAGATGAAGGATGTATGAATATTAATACCAATTCAAGAGGAGTTTTGAACCAAGCGATCAGAGGTGGTATTGCTTTGATATTTCCAACTAGTCATTGAGCAATTGTAGAATGAGATTTAGAAAGTATTCTTGATGGCAAAAGGATTTCTATCCATATCAGCAAGGACAACAGTGATTCTAAGGATGAGGAATAAATAATTCTGAGATGAAAAGACATATTTCTTCTATATATATATTCTGGACAACAAGAAAGTAGTAAATAAAATATGATATTAAAGGCAAACAAGTAATAATACATTTTTGAGCATAAAGAAGGGAAGAGAATAAAGATATATCAAGAAGATACACTCAAATCTGCATTTGAGTATTATTGATCATCATTTCTACAGGTATGTCTGCCTATTTAATACTTCTTTTGCATATTATTATTATTAGAGCTTGATTCTATAATATGTGATCATAATTGTATCATAATGAAAGTACTGTATCTTATATGCAATCAGTCATAACAATGCAATAATATGTGGTAAACATTACCCTCATATGGGAAAGAATGAGAATGGAATGCCTAAGAGGCCATTCATGGGTATTTAGAGGCCTTTGTCACATGCTGGTACAAGGTACCCATAGTGCAAAGGATAGGTGATTTAGTGGCCTTGGCTACCATGGTGCAAAAGGCATCATAAGTACCAAGGAATCTCATAGAGGCCTTGACTCTAAGAGTACCAAGGGTACTACTTGAGTCTAAGGATAGGAGATATTAGAGCCCCATGGTGGATAGTGGCAAGGTTCATCTCATCTCTCCCATATGGTGCTAATGAATAACACATGAGAAAGAGTTAGAAGTATGAAATATATATTGATAGAGATCATGAATAAATAATAAAGCATGTGAAATGTCATGTTAGAGAAAGTGGAATAGATGAGAATAGAGAACTTAAGAAGGAACATGTGAAATACATAATGAAAATGACTATAAGATAGTATTAAAGAATGCGAATTGATAGTGATCATAAGAATATGAAATAAAGATATGAAATGATAATTGATGTTGGTCATAGAGATTATAATTACAATGTATTATGTTCTTTGAATATTTCATATATCCAAGGGTTTGTGTACTAATGTGTTCTTTTTTTAAGTTGAAATTTGTGAACAAGGTTGAGAGATTTTAGCTTATGAAAAGGGGACATTACAGTGTCAGGTACCTGTCGAACTGTGCATACCATGCCCTGGAAGCTTGTTTTAATCCATACAACTCTTTCTTCAATCTACATATCATGTCCTCTTGTTCTGATGACTAAAATCCTTTCAGTTGTTCAATATAGAGTTCCTCTTCCAACTCTCCATTTAAGAAGGCAGACTTCACATCCATTTGATAAACTTTGAAATCTTTGTATGCTGCAAAAGCCAGAAAGATCCTTATTTCTTCAATCCTTGCTACTGGAGCAAAAGTTTCTTCAAAGTCTATTCCTTCAACTTGAGTATATCCTTTGCATACCAACCTTGCTTTGTTTCTTACCACTTCACCATTCTCATTCATTTTGTTTCTGAAGACCCACTTTGTACCAATTAGATTCTTATCTGTTGGTCTTGGAACAAGATCCCAAGTCTGATTCTTCTCTATCTGCATCAATTCCTCTTCCATAGCCTTTATCCAATTCTCATCTTTGCAAGCCTCATCCATAGTTTTAGGTTCAATCTTAGAAATGAGATAGAAATTTACTTATTCCCCTGTAGCTTTTCTTCTGGTTAAGATCCCTTTGTTCTTGTCTCCTATGATTTTATTTTCAGAATGACTGATTCTTACATATCTTGGAGTTTTGGTAGCACTTTACCAGAGCTTTTTCTTCTTCATCTATGCTATCTTCATGTTGCACCACTTCTGAAACATCTGGATCATCTGACTCATATCCACTTGATTCTGAAGACCTTTCCTTACATTCATCAAATTTAACATTTGCACTTTCAATGATCTTATTCAGCCTCTTATTATAGCACCGGTAGGCCTTACTCTTGGTAGAGTAACCAAGAAAGATTCCTTCATCACATCTAGCATCAAATTTGCCTAAATCTTCTTCTCTTTTGATGTAACATCTACTACCAAAAACTTTGAAATATTTCACAGTAGGAACTCTACCATACCACAATTCATAAGGAGTCTTTCACCTGCTACCTTTTACTTGAACTCTGTTTAGGATATATACTATGGTGTGAATTGCCTCTCTCCAATATGCTTCCGGAAGATGAGCTTCCTTCATCATGGTTCTAGCAGCTTTTTGAACTGTTCTATCTTTCCTTTCAACAACTCTATTTTGTTGTGGAGTTCTGGGCATAGATAGATGTCTCTTTATTCCATGTTCTTCACAAAAGAAATTGAATTCATTTGATGTGAACTCTCCTCCTCTATCAAACCTCAAGCATTTGATCTTCAAATCCATCTCATTTTCAATCATTGCCTTAAATGCCTTGAATTTATCTAGAGCTCTAGCTTTCTCTTTCAAAAAGGTGACCCAAGTCATTCTAGAATAATCATTAATGAGCAACATGAAATACCTGTCTCCTTGCAAACTTCTTACTCTGGTAGGTGCACACAAATCTGTATGTACTAGCTCAAGTAGTTCTCCAACTGATTGGTCCTTGCTCTTAAAACTTGTTCTTGTCTGTGAAGTACTTATCTTCATAATATTATCAAAATTTATGTGACACAACCTTCTATGCCATAACCAACTCTCATTAGTCTGAGTTAACAAGCAATAGTTCTTGGTTCCTTTCAAGTGATAGATATTACCTCTGTTCTTCTTACCAATTGCAATGACTATTCCAAAACTTTCCCTAATCTTGCATCCATTGTCCTTGAAGCTTAAGTTATAGCCCTTGTCACACATCTGACCCACACTCAGAAGATTGTGCTTTAATCCTTTCACATATAGGATATCTTCAGTATTATGCTTGCCATCAAAAGAGATAGATCCTTTTCCACAAATACTACCAGCTGTATCATCTCCAAACCTAACTAGTCCACCATCATATCTTTCCAAACTTACAAACTTACTTTTGTCACCAGTCATGTGGTGAGAGCAACCACTATCAATAACCCATTCATCCTTGTCCTTAATGACCTGAGTAGCCAAAGCACTTTCCACTGGTTTTTCTTCCTTCACACAGCTAGGAGAATTAGTAGACACAAGATCTTCCTTAATAGTAATGAAAAAGTATTCATTTACAGAGGAACTAGCATTATTTGGTTCACCATTATCTGATACTTCTTCATCATCATCAAAATCTTCAACATAATAACACTTCTTTTGGGTCCTAGGCCTGTTCTCATATCTTCTTCTATTTCTTTCAATTCTTTCAGGACATCTAGAAGCAAAATGACCTACTTTACCATAGGAAAAACATTTGAAAGGAAGTTTGACTTTATACTTACCGGATCCTCTTTGCAGTCTGTCCACAAAGTTGGCTTCAGCTTCATCTAACTCATCATCGAATTCTACCTTATACTTTTCTGATCTAGAAGTACTTCCAGGAGTACTGGCTTTGAAGGCCATCTCAACTTTCAGCAGAGCATCATCTAACTCCCTCATTTCAAAAGCAGTAAGCTTGCCAAGCAACTGATCCTTGTTAATAGTTTTTACTTGCATGAATTCTTTAATCACGGCTACCTTGTGATAGTAGAACTTGGGTAGAGATCTGAGAATTTTCATAACAATTTCCTTTTCTTTGAGGGTTCTGCCTATGGCTTTATCCCTGTAACAAGTTCATCAACTCTTTGCATAAAAGATGATATGTTTTCATCATTATTCATCTTCAAGCTTTCATATTTCACTTTCAGACTTTGTAACTTGGCTTCCTTCACAGAATCATCTCCTTCATACAAAATTTTCAACTTTTCCCTCACCTTATTTGCACTTTCAAGATCCACCACTTTCGTCAATATTGAGTCGGTTAATGAGCTTAGAAGAACATCCTTTACCTTGATATCTATCTCATATTCTTTGATTTCATCTTCAGTCGTCAGACCATTTGGAGGTATGGTGTATTCTGTTTCTGCAGCTTTCCACACTTTGTAACCAAGAGAAATAAGATGGCTTTTCATCCAAGCCTTCCAAAGAACATAATTAGTTCCATCAAAATGTGGTGCTTCCTTCTTGTAAGACATTTTGGATCTTCCTCAAGCTGTTAAACTTTCCTCAGAGGAACTTGGCTCTGATACCAATTGTTGATATGTGCTGGACAATTGAGAGGGGAGGAGTGAATCAGTTGTCACAAAAACTTAAACACTTTATGCAATTTAAACTTTTATCACTTATCCACAATTATTATGATTTAACAATGAGTGCATGAAATTAGAAACTTAACCACAGATATAACATCAAACACAAGAGACACTAGATTTATGTGGAAAAACCCAAGGTGGGGGAAAACCATAGAGAGCATTAACTCTCAATATATATTGCAATTTTGAAATAATGATGTTTAGGCTTGGTCACTCCACGGGCCTAAACATATTGGCTTACTACCATGAAGAAGAACTAGGTCTAGCAGGCTCACTGCCTCAACCCTAAACCTAGCAAGATTACAATAAGGGTTGTTAAACCCTACTGGTGACTTATTTCGAGACTTACTACCATGATCAACACCTTTCTATATTTGCAACTGAAGTACAATAATTCCCCTGCTCTACTCTTCCTCTGCCCCTTCTCTGCTCTGCCTTTTGGACCTTTCTTAATATCTTTTCATTTTTTCTCAAGGACACCTTTTCCACGACTCAACTACAAGTATTTATACACTACATCAACCTTGGAATGATCATCAAGGTCGACATCACAATCATCAACCATTGGAACAATCTCCAAGGTTGGTATTACAAACATTTACAAAATAGGTCATGACCTATTACAACTTTATGCAAGGGGAATGAAATGTGGATCATGTCACTCCTTAGCTAGGACTCAAATATGATCTTCCATGCCACAACATGCTTCCACAATCTTCCAGAGATCTCCGCAATCACTGGGATCAACTAGGTTGGCTAAGACTGGTTACACGCTACATTATCTGGGAACAATCTTCATACACCATCTCAATTTATTAATGTGGACCAAAGTCCAGATAGGAACATGATTAGGAGACATCCACAAGCATGTTATAATCATCAAGAGAAATCATACAAACCTTAACCACTTTGTCCACATGAATCTTCTCACCGGAACACATGAACTTCACTGTCTTCAACTGTCATAAAAGAAAGCTTGCGGACCACCAAAACATGAACCATTGCAATTGTAGGCACTTATGATCATCCCAAACTTACCTCTAGAACTGCAGAGTAAAATACTTTATTGCAGAGGAATGCAGAGCATAATACTTTCTTCCTGTCCCAACTGAAGTTACAGAAAAAGTAGGTTTCACTCTGGTGAACACAAGTCACTCAGATCTTCATGTGGATGGCTCAAACCTAGAATGTAGCATCCTTAGACATACCTCTAACTTTCCTCCAAACCACAGACCATGATCTTCAAGTAGAAATAAATGCGGAGCAGTTTACCAGACTGTTCTTCAGCATACAACTCACTGTCTGTACTGTCGTCCTCTGTAACTCACTTGTTTCTTCTAGAGAGGCTAATTTTCTCAATATACTCAACATACAAGTCTTCTAAACAAGTAATAGAATAAGATATAGTTGAAACTAATGACAACAAGGATATGTTGACATCAACGACAACACGGATTAGGCACATACTTGCAACACAAACATCTACGTATACAAAAATTCCAAAGACTCTAAGAGAATCTTGTATAGAGGAACAATGGTCACAATAAAAAATTAAAGCCTTTTGTTCTACGAGGAAGGATCTCGGTGATCCAAAATCTATTGTAGACTTCAAAGAATTCTTAGAATATCAAGAGTTCAACAAATTTTTAGATATAGAGCATCCCTATGAAGAAACCAATGTTGAAAGTGATGATGAGGAGGAAGCCCAACCCATAGATCTTAGTGCATATGCATTCAAACCTCATATGAGTGAGATCACAAGAGAAACATTTACTATAGGGGCATCAATAGTTAAAAAATTGGGTTATGAAGGTGGTGGTTTGGGGCCCACAGGACAAGGCATTTAGATGGTACCAGAGATAAACCCTAGAAAACCTATTGATCTTCGAGGCATTGGAGCTGATGAACAACCCAAAGGGCATACACATATAGATAACGAGACTTAATTTTATTCCAACTTTAAATCTTCAGAGGGATATACAATCACAAACAATACCACAAGCATCTTCTATTCTACAAGTTTCTCATTCTTTTCCTATAGAATATGGTGGACATTCTAGTGCTATTGGTGGCAAATTTGGTGATGGTATGGGTAATAGTAGTAGTAGTGGTCAGCAAGAGCTGCAATAACAAACTCAGAAGAGGCCAACAATAACATTTGATGATACTATACACAAACTTAGAGAACAAGGCCTTGAGAAGACTAAGAGGCAAAAGATTATGATAGGTTTTGATTCCACATCCACATCAAAGGAATTGTTTCTAGAAGGCACCCCCCTCCTATCGTTAGTGTGACTGGGATATAAATGGCTAATCCTTAGCCTCAATTAATTAGAGATGCCCCCAACACTACAAATACTCCTTCACCATTCAAAGTTATGTCAATAGTTGAAAGGAAGCAAGGTATGAGGAAACGCTTCCTACACTGATCTATTGAGGAAAGACTTATGGAAATTTTTACTTTTACAGTTATAGATTAAGATGCACATTAACAGAAAGATAATAACAACTTCCAAATGCAAACACAAAACTCGCAACATAAGATATACGTGGGGAAAACCCTTTCAGGTAAAAAACCCCACACTCCAAAGCCACCTAATATATTATTTAGAAATCAAAAAAATTACAATATACTTGCAGAGCAAGCTTTTGCAGGAGTATATCCAACAAGAGATCTAGGAGGTAACTCGACATCTATAAGATTCTTACATACAACCTCCATCTCAAGTTCCTAATATATAGGAGATATAATACAGTACACCGCCAACGGTAATTACAAAACCATGAGCTAAAACCACCCAAAAGTCACACCCAAATTATCTCCAATCAAAGATGCCTTGTGATGTGCCAAACCACACACCAACATGTGTAACTCTCCCCTTTAGAGCCCTTTTATGTGTCCAACATGTTTTTTCATTTCCCAAAAATAGAAGGTCCAACTTTTGGAGGCCATAACTTTTGATTTGGGTGTCTGATTGATGAACCGTTTAATGTGTCGAAAAGCTCATGAAGAGATCTATCACCCTATAACCAGATTCTCTTATTATCACCATTTTTAGGATGTTTAGAGAAGTTTCTATTCCGGTAATTGGGTTCAAAGACTTTTTCTGGTAGTTTCAAAAAATAGAAACTTTATTATCTCGCAATCCTCATATGATCTTGAGACGAAACTCACCCAAGATGTTCACTTAGCTATTCCATACCTTCTAGGAAAAATTTTAGGTCAATCCAAGTTCAATCGAAGAACTTACTAAAAATAGTAAGTCTCGCTATTTTTAGCTCGTTTGGAAACTTTTGGAAACCTTGAAAGTTCCAGACCATTCTCCAAGATAAAGGGTATTCAAAAAGACCAAAACTGGGAAGAATAGTAATCTTTCGAAGTTGCAAAGTTGAGACATTTTTTTTAACAATAGTCACAAGTTTTGATTACAAAGTTGAGTTTGAAAAGAAAGTAGAAATATCTAAAAGACACAAGAAGCAAGTGCTAGAGATGGAGACTACTACAACTTTAGAGCTTGCTACAACCAGGGTATTCCCTACATTTGACCCAAAAATTGAAAAAATGGATTACATGATTGTTGTGCCCAAAGTTCAAGATAAACTAGAGGATCAAATGCAACACTCTGACTATGAGGTGAGCACTCTCCAAGTGGATTTTTATAGAATGAAAAATTCTAACAAAATTAATGTATCAAAAAGGAACAATGAAGTGGTGTACACATCATTGCTAAAGCAAGAGAGAGAAAAAAAAGGTATGGTTGTTTTTAATTTCCTTATAAGCTTGTTTAATATATTGTCTAAAAATCAAAGTTGTGATATAGACAGGTTCTAGTAATTGAGTTGCAATAGAAGGAAAATATATTCAGTGATGTTAAGCCAATTTAGGAAAATTACAACAATCATTGAATGAAGCCAATGCCCAACTGGAGGAAGCAAAAAACTAGGAAGCTGTCGGAAGAAAATGTGAAGAAAGAGAGAAAAAACTCTAAAATTTTTTAGATGCAACTGAGTGTAGAAAATGAAATAAAATCCTCCCAAAACAAAGTATCTAAATTTTATAGAAACACAATGGTTTATATAAAACATAACATTTGGGAGAAAATAATGAAGAGGATTGATGATTTGTCTAAATTGTTTGAATACACCGATGATCTACTATTTTTTAGTAATATAATCAAACAATATATTGCTGAAAATGGAGACATGGCAACTTCAAGACAGTCAGCTACAAGCCAAAATTTGCAATCAATCTACAAAATTAGTGACAAAGAATTGGAATCCAAAGGAATTCAGAACCATATCGATACCATAATAAATGCCTCATCTATCACTCAAAAATGTATGAAGCTGGATGAAACACATGTACTTTTGGAGCAATCTACAATATTGACAAAGAGGCTACAAACAAAGGAAGAATACTTGAAAAAGCTTGGTTTGCTGGTGGCTTTTGACCCATCATACTGATACATTGGAAAGGCTGCTTTTGAAAAGAAGATGGAGGATAAAATGAAGTTGGATAAGGACCAATTTCCTCAAAATCTTGATGAGGCAAACTTTTTGGATTCTATCAAACCACTGATAACCTTGAATGCAACTTTGATCAATACATTCAAGTCAAGTACCAGTATTAATTATAGAATGTTAACATACTTACAACTCGGTTACCATGAGTTAAACTAAATTACACTTCCATTAGATGAAGAGTGGAGCATGCTACAAAAGTTGATAAAATGATTTAATAATATGTGTTTCTAACAGAGCATTGTGTAGAGTTGGTTTTGAGAAAGTTGTTATACATTCTAAATGTAATACTTCTATGTATTCCTTCATTTGAAAATCAATATAAGACTGAATTCCATTTATGTGTTCAAATTATCTATATTATTTAATTGCCTACTTCAAGAAAACTCTGGTTTCTACATACACATTAAATATTTGCTAATGATGTATATTAATATGCTACTATCGTTGATTACTATGCATTTAGTTGAATGTTTGTAAAACTTATCAATATCACACAATAATAATATGAAATTAATAATTTTTTAAATTGAAAATGAAAAATGTATATTAGCGATAGAAAAATAAAATGTCATCAACAACATTTTGGGGTTTGGAACATGAAATATAGTATAAATACCTAGTAACTACTAAATCCCTTCAAATTGCCAAATCATCTCCTGATTATCCTCCCTCTGACCATGATATCTAGTGTCATCCTAATTATGTTCTTTATTTTCTTCTATCTCCATATCTCCACTTAAGAGCGTCTCATCAACACCACTACCACTACATGTGCTATTCATTGTGTCACTGTCATATGTGCTATTATTGTTTGAAGTGTTGCACAACCCTCTTCTTTCACATAAGGACCTCTAGATTTTGAGTGCCCTTTCAAAAGGAAAACTCCAGATATCATTGTCTAGTTGTGTACATTCTCAAGCAATTTTCCAAATTCTTGACAATTTTGTTTCTTATCTTTGATTTCAAGAACCCCAATGCACTAAAAACTCTCTCATCCTCCACCGACCCCAATATCATGGTTTGACATAAATAAGCAAGTTTGAAATATTCTGATAATGAATCATGCAATATTTCACTTTGACTTAAGGTTGCCCAAAGCTTTTTTATTGATCCATCCTAGTAGGGAGCCTCCATGAGTTTAAATTATTCCTTCATTGATGTTGCAAAATGAGTTGATTTCTCTATAAGATTATATTTATTTATAATTCCTTCTATTTTTTGTCCATCGAATTCTATACTTTTGTAAAAATGATTCATTAAGGTCTTTATCTTGTTGTGAAAATCACTTGGATGACAGTTGACCCAATATTGAGGATACACTACAAACATGGATTCAAGTAGTTCATCATGAGGGAATCGATCTCTAATCTTCAAGGAAAGAGATTTCACAATATTCTTTAAAGTAGTACTTATAGAATTAACAATCTTATCAAAAGATTCCCTTGTAATAGGTTCTTCTCTGATAGTGTGCATGACCTTGTTAAAATAATGCATTGGTATCTCATATCCCTTTACAAAGATACATAACTCCCCATTTTCATTAAACTATAAAAAATTAGGAGGATTGGTCACATTTGTTATCAAGTGCCAGCTGCTAAATTTTGGATTTATGAAAGACCAATCTGATAGATATAGATAATCGAGGGCCATGCATATCATTCTATGCGGTCTAGTATATTATGAAATATGCATAGTTCTTTCTTGGGCTTTTTTCACAAGCATGTTCATTTCCTCCAACATGGGAAGAATACCAGCTAAAATGAGGAGTGTCTCTATGTCACTTAACCTATGTAAGAGGTTAGGAGACCTGTCAACTATGAAGTGATGTTCATACGTTACTCCAATCAAGGATTGATATTATGCTAAAACTCATTTCACTAGTTCATGCAAGGAGATCTATATGGTATCAACATCCTTAAGAAGATTCTTTCCTACAGTTATTCCCTCAACAAAATTTTTAAAATCCAAAAACCATTTAGGACTTTGACCGAAGTATGATTAGAGCTTGCGAACTAGATCTTCAACTTTTGATACTGTAGGAAACTTGCTCACCATTTTAAATGCTAAATTCATTCCGTGGGACATCCAGTGAATGCCAATCATGTATGGTGAAATAAAAGTTTGTAGCTTTACACATAGACCATTTCTATGACCTTGCATTACTAAAGATCCATCTGCCCCTACACACACCAATTTTCTAGCAATAATGCAGTCATCCATACCTCCAATTTCATTCAAATATTTCTTAACTAGCTCAAATAGATTTTGTGATGTTGCATTCTCCTTCATTTTATAAACAGAGAGTAGATGAGGTTGGAAGACATGATTTGCCACATTATACACATGCATACATACCCAAGAAGTATTATCTATTGTAGTAACTTCATCTAGAGATAATGCAATAAAAGTTGACTCTTTTATTTTTTCCTATAAATCATGTTTTCCTACCTCAGTAAGATGACTTGCCCATTCCCATCCACTGTTTATTGACCAATGTCTGTTAGGAAAGTTTAGAATGCCCATAAAAGATAATAAACTATTATATTCTGGGTAGTCTGTCATAGTATGCCCTCTGGTCAAGATATGAAAAACAACACCCAATTGAACAATTTTTGCTATTTGTAATTCTCCCATTATCTTTCCAAATTGAGCTTCAATTGAACCTCCACCTACATGAATCTTTGCCTTTCTTTACATATGCACATCATATTCGAGGGCATTCTTTACATGAAGACATTCTTCCTTTGTTTTCCATCTTATCATTGATTTTTCATGTCCATCTATGATTTGTTTTTCATAAACTTTACCAATATGTTTTTCTATGGTGTCAAGTTTTAGCTGCAACATCTTGTCCCTACGATATTTCCAATTGCAAAATCTTACACTTGTATTTTGTGGGAGGTTCATCTTTGTTTGCATTCTCCACTGGTTTAATGAATGGGCACTTTGACACCTAATCAATCTAAAAATTCCTTGACATATCCCACTCACGCCCCATTTTTATTTGGCTTTTCTTTTCCCCTTGTGTGCACTTGTAGGATCTTCATCTTCATTAACTTCTATAACTTCATTATCATTTGTTGAGTTTGATTTATTCATATTATCATTTGCACTACCTTGGGTATTCTCTAGGACATCATTTGTGGCATTGCCATCATTCTTGCTACCTTGGGTATTGCCTAGAACATCATCTGTGGCATTGTCATCATTCCTAATACCTTGGGTATTCCCTAGAACATCATCTATGTCATTGTCATCATTCTTGCAACCTTGGGTATTCCCTAGAATATCATCTGTGGTATTGTTATCCAAGTCAATAGATGATACAGGTTTTGATGTTGTCGCTCCATTTGATGGACCACAAACATTGCCAAAGTATGACATTATGTTTATGCATTTTGATGACCTCCCTTCACCACCCTCGGTAAAATTCTTCTTGGTCAACATTACTCATGAATTAAAAGTTACAGAAAAATGTCATTTTGTTCAAGAAGGAATCATAGATGATAGAGTATAGATCTCCGGGTCTTAGATTAATATATCTCCCTAGTCCTAACTCCTACTCAATATCATCTGTAATAATGAAACCAAACAAAGACATAAATAATTAACATGAATATTATATTATTACACAGTAAAGAAATGATCACTTACCTTCCAGTGACCCACCAATGCCTATAGTTGTAACTTCTCTATGATCTAAAATGAATCAAGGATTCAAGAGCTTAGAGCTGAACAAAATGTGTAAATGATTAATTAGAGTTTCAAATGCATTTATATCAATCTATATTTGGTGAATACCATGGAATTTTTAAATGGTAGGGTAATAATTTGGTGAATCCTGTGTACTATTAATAGGTCACCTATAAATTTTGGGTGAAACATACCATGATCAAACATAGATGTTGTAATTTTATAGGTGAATATGGCGGCCCTGGGATTGGCATGGAGTTATAATGGTATTGGTGAAATTGGTCCTTATACACAGTGAACCATTGAATGCTATTAGTGAATATGTGGGTGAATTAAAACATGCCTATGAAAGCCCAGGTGAATCACCGTTAGAACCGTGTAGTATACCATGGTGAAAATACTAATTATAAATGACTCAAATTAATTGGGTGGTGAATTTAAATGCATTTGACCAAAAATCTAAAAATTCTGGGCAAATTGGTCCCCACTGGTTGCAATGTATTCACCAATTTGCAATTGGCAAATATGAACTATTTGCCAATTGGCAAAGATTCAACACTAAAAAATCCCTACTTCTTTGCAACCCCAAATGAATATCCTTAATAACACCCAACCATTTAACCGCAAGGTGAAACATATAATGTGAATCAATAGACAAAAATGATGTAAGCCTCTCTAACCGAGGAAGATCAAACTCAAATCCGTTCCAAAACTAGGATTCAACCCAATAAACATCTCCTAAATACTCTTAATGATATCATAAATCAAACTCATATTCACAAGGAGATAACCATGCCAAACACTCCTCAAATGAACCCTCTAAAACTGACAAAGATAGCTCAAGATCCATATACATGAGAAGAAATGCATTAAACATAATGCATCTAAAAATAAGATGAGAAATACCTCTAAAATGATTATCCACTGAGTAGACCATGAGTGGGGAATGAGAATGCTCCTCTAGGATACATCAAGCCACGATGACTCTCTCCAAGAACAATCTCCTCTAAGGGCCATCATGAACTCACATCCATATCCAAGTAAAGACTCCTCGATCTTCCTACTAAAACCTCCAAAGAGTAACTGTCCCAACAAATGTCTCTAACCCAAGAGAACTCCAACCTCACCCAATTCTCTAAGTATCCATGAGCACATACAACTGATCAATCCATACTAAACTCCAAATTCAATACTACACTATAATGAATCTCCCAAGAAAAATATTAATGTACTCTTGATACAAAGATAACTAACTAGACCATTATAAAATCTCCCATTACATGTCTGTAGAATCCAAGAATACATCATGACATCATGATCTAACATATCCTCCTAGGAGATTACATGCTGCAATGAACATATCCTGCTCTCAAGAGAACTTGTATCATGCCAACACTCTAACACTTGATCAAGAGTCCACCATGGCACAACACCAAACATCCTCTTAGCCAAGGATTACCTCTCAAAAACTGACAAGTCATAAATTGACACCTCACCAAAGACTCCAAGAGCCCTTCATGGTAAACCAATATGTCAACATCTCCAAACACATGAAGATAACCATCTCCTAACAATAGAACTTAGTATGCCAAAGCACTCCCAAAGCATACAAGAATCATGATCCAAGATCCTCTCCATGAGATTTACAACTATTGTAGAAGATCATCCATCACTAGGTGATGAATCCACATCACTACTAAAGCTCCCATTGAATGATGATACTGAGCTATCCATGGTTTTTAACCATATCCTAAATGAAGATCATCTATGGCGCCAACATAGAAAAAGAACTCAATTGCAACATTAGGAACTCCTAGAGGGTAAAGTAAAGCCACAATCTCCAAGCCAAGAAGATAAACAACCAAACCATCATTGTCAAAATCTCTCATTGAACCATGTAATCAAGCTATCCATGACATTGTATAGACATGCTACAAGTCCCAACAACTAACTATCGATGCACTATAATCATCCATCCTCTCATCCCAATGCAACATACCAATGCACAAATGACCATAGATAAGGACAACTGACTAAGTTTGCATCAACATTAAAAAGAGCTATGGATATAGATAGTTCACATATGATTCATTCCACTAGAATCAATAGCTAGCATTAACCCACTAACTACATAACTCGTAGATCCTAAACCAATGCAATATGCAAACTCATCATCACATCAGTACTATGTAAATCAAGATGATAAAGAAGATAACTTGTTTAGAAAATTAAATCAACCCTAGATTTAATTTTCTAAACAAGTCCATAAATGAGTAACCATAGTCAAGGAACTAATCAAGCATCTAAGAGATACCTCTTAAAACTGAACCACACCACCACCTATAAACATGAATCAATCAAATCATCACAATCCAAACCTGTCAACCACATACATGATCATATCATGCCAAATCTCAAAATTACATGAATATCCATGATACCATAATCATCACCCTCATTGTACCTATACTCAACTCTTAGTCTCACATGCATATCAACCATGTCCTCAAAATAGAAGACAACCTATGTACATATCACCATTAAAGCTAGAACTCTGGAAGCATCTATAAACCTATATCAAGAAGTATCAAATCTAATAATCTACTATACAATGATATTGGTCTCATAAAAACATGCACTCCCACAAGTTTTTGCCTAAAAATTCATCTAGATGCTCACACAATCACACCTTGAATCTGAGGTTCCTAAAAGTTCTCAAACAAGTATAATCCTCTCTCTACTCATCCAAGTGAAAATCCACCTAATCTACTATGTATTATGCTACAAATGCTCTCTATCAGTTGTTCAAAATCTAGAATTTGATTCCAAATGCTCAATTTATGACCAATTAACCATTATGAGGTAATGCATAGATTTAGGCACCAAATTCTAACACAAATAGTATAATCTGATGACCAAACCTATATCATTGCATATTTTTCAAAGAGAGATTTTTGACACCTATAAGAAGTTGAAAAAATGATATCGTGGATGAAAGTTATGCCCCATCAAAGAAAAACACCTTCCAAGGGCTAAAAGGGGGCCAAATGGTGCCTTGTATGTACAATCTGTACAATGACATCAATATTATGCAGGTGGGTGGTGTGTTGGTGGAGGGTTGGCAGTGGTTGTGTGTTGGCCGACGTGTAGGTGTAGATTGAGTGGTAGATCTCAAATGTTTTTAAAATTATTTTAATATTTCAAATTCCAAATCTCTTATTCCATATACCTGACTAGACTATCAAATTGGTTTAAATATTTTCAATTTTCAATGGCCTACGGGGGGCTTGTGGTGTAGCTAGCCCAACCATAACCATGACTAAGGGTTAAGGCTAGTCGACCAAATGGCCTTTCAGCTAGCTGGGGGCCAACCATCAGTCAACCCTATCTCTGTTGTTGTACTTCATCCTCCATTGTACTCCATAGTACTAGCCCATTAAAAACACGTCTAATTATCACATGGGTACAAGGGTCTGCAAACCTCATACTTAGCCCCCCATAATTTTTTTGTTTTAAATTTTTCATTACGCATGGACTTTTATTTTATTTTATTTTTAAAACCACAAATTGTACAACCCTACAACCAAACAGAGGGGAGGGGGACTTTTTTTAGGTCTTGGTGGCCAAAATATGTAAGTTTTATATTAATATTCATGTCTTGAGCCTCTTGGATCAAATGCTGATGTCTATTTTATTCCATGAGGTCATTTATGCAACTTCTTCCACAAAACCCCCATATGGTGAACAACCAGGGAAACCCTTTTTGATAATTTTTTCAAACCCTAGATCTACAAAAATAACCACAAGTCTATAAACCCCAAACCCTAAATATGCAAAACTCATAACCTGCATAAAAACCTTATACCTTAAAATGTCTCAAATCTTTCCAGCATTGCTACAACTTCAACTTTGCATAAAATCTACTCAAATAAAGTTTAAACAAAACTAGGGAGCTCACACCTCCCTTAGCCACAACCATATTTTTAATACCACTTGTTAGGAAATTATAGGTTGATCAAACCATTTACTACATAACCCTATAGAGAAAATGATTTATGCAAACTTACAAAATAACCATAATATAAAGATAAAAAATATATCACAAGATACTACTATTACCAAATTGTGTCTTGCAGCCAATTTGGTTAGGCTATAACAGTAGTCTCTATTTCTTCTTTGGAGAAGCATACCGTTCAAAAGGAAGGGAGAAGAAAATTTAGGTTCACAAGCCAGCCTAGAAGGCCTACTGTCTCGATAGAGGGCCCTTATAGAGATCACAGTACCAAGATCATGTATCAGTTCAATTACAACTGTTACATGAGCTAGATAAGGTGACAGGATACTCTAGTAGGGAAGGAGGTATCCTAGGTCTAACAGGTGAAGTTAAGACTAACCTAGTCATTGTTGACCATGTTTCAGTTGTGTTCATTACGGTTCATTCATTATAGTTTGATGCAGTTTAGAAAGGTACACATGACTTTGTCAAGTTTTTCATGATTATAAACATTTATCAAATGCAATAATATTCAATTATGTTATACAATTGATTTACAAGAAAAAGAAACTATACACAAGTCATATTGCATGAAATAACTGATTATATTCAATGGAGAAGTGTTTATATGGTCCCACACAAGTCGTGGGAGTAACTGTATGTGATTCAATGCACAAAAATAAGTACATCTAATCTAAAGGAAAGCATATAAAGTAAAGATGGGACCCGTCATTGCCTAAGTGAATGACGAATCTCGTTGTCTGCACTGGCATCTCCAGCTGTTCTAGTGGTGGCTCCAATTGAACCTGCCGGAGGAAGTGAAAAGTGATGTTAGAGCTCAGGGTTTTATCTCTACTTCTATATGTAATAACTCAAAATGCACTTATTATTTTACATCTGATCAGCAAAATGAAGAAGATAAACAGACATCAGATGCAAATATCAAATCAAGGAATTAAAGGAGACTATCAGCCTACATGTTTTATCTAACTTGTTTGTTCACTATGCACGTATAGGTACTGTTGTGCCTTGCACACATGCCCCATTTCACTGGATGAGGACCCCCCTCCTATTTTGGCTTAGAGTGTTGGCTTAGTTTTTTTTGGTCCTAAGACGTTCTACTTGTATTATCAAGAACAATCCATTTGAAGAGTGTTTGTCTTAGGTTTTCAAATGGTTACGTCAAGTGCCCTTTTGTCATCAAAATTCAAGTCCAATGGGTCATTTGTGCTAAAAATTTTCACTACAGACCTTAGCACTAGAACTTCATGTTACTGACTTGGTGCTAAATTTACATCTTACTGCCTCTGTGCTAAAAACCAAGCTTACTGCACAAAGCGCTTCACTAACTTGCGCTAAGACTCGCCACTGCCGACTTGCACTAAAATTGTGTTTCACTGCCTTTTGTCAGAGGAACCTAAAAGTCATGCTAAGTTGGTGGAAGGTAAATACTATGCAAGGTCCGTTGACCCCTAAATCCCCGCCAAGTCGATGAAGAGAAAAACTCCGCTGAACCTATTACGCGCCGAGCTGTCGTAGGGTACTCTGCATTAATGGCACAAATTGGGGAAATCATATAAGGTTTTTTGGTTGATTTTAAGCTCATTTTATGTTCGATAAACTATTTGGAGCTCTACAACAACAATCAGCAAATTCAAGGCTACGAGAATATGATTGAAGAGCATACGTTAGGAAAATTTCTCCCATTTCTAAAACGCTCTGAGAACTAGGCTAGGGCACCAAACTGTACTTTATTTCCTTTAATGTGGCCTAGGGTTTCAAAAGTTTTTCCTGTGAAAGATCTTGTGCAAATATCATTTATCTTTTATCCTTCTAGAACAATTATAAGGTTAGGGTTTTGTGGAATGAATCTTACAATAAATTTTGGGGATTGTTTGTTCTTTCATTGCATTAGAAATGGTTTCAATTTTTAGGAAAGATGTCTCCAAAATTGATAGGAAAATCAAATCCTAGTATGCAAAGGGAAAAAGCCTAGGTCTGTTGATAGTAAGGAATACTGAGAGGGGGGGTGAATCAGTATTCAACAAAACCTCTTCTTAATAAGTTTGTTAATCTAGTTTCCACAATTAATAATATGAAAGTAGAATAAGCATAGGAACAACAACCACAAAGACATAACACATGAACACCAAGATTTTTATGTGGAAAACCCAAAAAGGGAAAAACCACAGTGAGTGTTAGCTCACAATATATTATTATAGCACAATACCAGATTACAAGAAGGCTCACTGCCCAGAGAAATGCTCACTATAAGAAAGGCTCATTGCCAAAATAGGCTCACTGCCCAGAGAAAGAAGGAAGAAAGAAGAATGGCTCACTACCAAGTTGAACTACTCAAATTGCATCTACACATGCTTGGTTATAGCTTTAATGAAGCACAGAAATACTGTCTCAAAACTCATCTTTGATTGCTCTGTTTCACTGCTCTACTTTTACATAAGAATAGGGTCTCTCTTCTTCTACTCTTATTGCTTCCAAAAAATCTCCTTACTTTGCATTTCACACATTCACATTTGCATCACCTTCGTCAAACACCAAGTTTGATCCCATATATATATATATCCGCAACACTTAAAAACTTCAAGTTAGGTCGGCCTGCTAGGATGAAACGTGTAGTTATTAAATGTGTAGCTTGTTGGCCTAAAGCATTTACCAAAATACTTTGTGGAAAAAAACATTAGTTTGAAATACATTCTTCTCTGTCGGCTCATACTGTAAGATCACTTAGGATATGATCCCAGTCACTAGATTCTTCCGCACACAGATCCCAGTATTTGGTCGGCTTCACAAACTGATTGTCATAGACTCAGATCAACTATCAAATCATAACTTTCAATGTGAACCCAAGACTTATTCAAATTCACAACTAAGACTCTTTAGGCATCCCCAAGCTTATCCTTAGAACTGTAGAGCATAATATCTATTACCTGAGTAATGTGGATAAAATCAAACTAACATTTTGTCCTGTTTAAGAATGTTCTCTACTAAGCCAGACTATGCTTTTTGAAACTATACTTCTGGAGATGATTAGAAGATGAAACTTTGGATTTGGGATCATCTAAGGATTAGTAACATCCTACCAGAACCGCAAGGCAAGATCTTCAACTGTGGACCAATGTGGACCATAGCACTGTAGTTTTGCAGTTCTCTCTATATTCTGTCAACACGTAGCCAAAAAGCCTAAGTCTTCTTTTTCAGACCAGAATTCTTTGTATACTTGACTTCATGAGGATTACTATAACCTCACAACCCTTCTGAAACCTTGATGCTTGTTGCCAAATCCATTTGGTCTACTGGAGTGAAGTCTCTTTGCGTTGTTGCCATCAATGACAACACTTAGATATTCAACAAAGCAGTGTCTCTTGCCAACAATCTCCCCCTTTGGCATTAATGGCAACACTCAGTGAAAAATGCTTGTGTTTCTCCCTCTTACTTTGTATGCTCTATTTTTCTATTCTCCTTTAGATTTATTCTTATTTTTCACTAGTTTTCCTCTCCCCATTTGACATCAATGGCAAAGGTGTGTGTTCAAGCAAAATTGTGTCAAAAAAATTCTTCAAAACTGTCATATTCTGCCACATATATACAAGTACACATTTCTATCTCAATTTATGGCTGAAGGTAGAATATCATTATAGATATTCTTTATTAGAACTATCTCTCCTTTCCATCTATTCCTTGCACTCTCCAAAATATGGATATGGCCATTTATCAGAAAAACTAGCTTCTCTACCTTCTGCACATTTGGAGGTGTATCAATTAAAGCTTGTGATTTGAAGGCTTCTTCTGCCAGATTAGTCATGGAATCTATTTTTGGACTTATCATCCCCCTTAGCCAGCACAACCTATCTTTGACTTCTTCCATTTTCTTCATCAGATTGCATAAATCATTGTGAATATTTGCAACCTGAGTTTCTTTGGAATTTATTGACTCAATTGCCATATTATATGTCTTGGAGAAATTAAGCAGTTTGAGTTCCAAGTCCTTGATTTCATCTTCTAATTCCTTTGTAACTTCTAACCAGGATAAGCCAAATTTGAATATTTTACATGCTTCTTCAATGGCACTCTTTATGCCTTTTATTTCAATTTCTAACAGAGTTTTATCTTTTTCTATCATAGCTTTTAACTCCACCAATCTCTTCTCATCAAACTCTTTTCTAAACTTTTTCTTCTGCTGATTTTTTAAAAGATTCAAAATGTGTACTTATAGAGTTCATAGACTCTTGAGTTGATCAGTTGAGGATAATGAGCTATCCTTTTGGAATGTTGGCATCATCTTCTCCAGAATGTTGGATGCATCATTGATCAACTTAATGTCTTGGATATGAGATTTAAGCATTTCTTCCTGTGCCTTGGCTTGAACAATTGATCCTAGCTTGAATTTCTGCATAGGTGACAATGAGGCCAAATTAATTGGTCCATGAAGAAGGTCAGACTCATCTAGATCTTGTTGACTTCCAGAATCAACTGAGACATCTGCAGTGTCTCTCTTTCTTTGCCAGATACTTCTTCTTGACTTTGTTCTGGAGGATCCATGTCTATGTTTTCTTGCTGATCAATGTTTTTCTCTGGTGTAGGGCTCCTTATCTTTTCTCTATTCTCTTCAACATTATCATGTTACTCAGGAGGTAGATCAGTTTTATTTTTGCCCCTATTTTTCATATTGAATTGTTCAATGTTAGGGACCTGATCATTCCTATCCAATCCTTGATCCTGGCTTATCTCCGATAGAGATGTATCTTCATCTTTTGCTCCTTCATTGTCATAAATGGTAGGGAGATTAAATTCCTTTAATGTGATTAGAGTGATTTCTTCAGTTTCCTTTACCACCTTTTCAATCTCTCCTCCCATAAGAGCGTTCATTCTCTTTTTTGATCTGAATTTGTTATGAATTGCTTTGGAGATTTTCACTTTTTCTTCCAGAGTGATTTCTAGACATAGTTTTATTATTGAGTGTTCTCTAAGCTCAACATCCTTTGCCATGGATGCTTCCTTTCTTGCAATCATTATACTTGCCAGGGTATGTGGAAGATTAGTAATTATCTCAATTAGGGCCTTTTTGTAGATGTTTAGGTATTCTACAACAACAGTCTCAATGATCTTCTTGTCTGGATCATTATATTCATCATATAATTGTGCAATAGGTTTCAGATTGCCATCCAATATTATGGCTTTGAGAACATCTTCAAGGCTTATGGTTGATTCCTCTATTTGAGGCACATATTGATTTTGCCTTTTCCTGAGTTTACCCTTACCAGATGGTTTCTTTTTGCTGGTTCCAGAGGCTTTTGTAGCCTTAGTTTTCATCTTCTTTACTTCTTCATCTGACTTTGTTTCTTCTTCATCAACTGCAATGCTTACATGCATTCTTTTTGCATTGGTTTTCTTTCTTTTGTGACTAGTGGCAGGAGTCTCCATACTTGCAGATAGCATGGAACTGGAGGGAATAGTTGCAACTTCTTCAAAGGTAGATCCTCTAGTTCTCCTCCTTGATACCTTTGATTTTTCTGTTTTACCCTCAGGTACTTCCGGAGCACCAACTAGTTCACTTTTTCTCTTTTCTTTTGCTTCCTTATCAACTTGTGATTTTTCCCTTGCCTTTTCTATTTGCTCTTTTGTGAAACCTTGTCTTAGGGAAAAATCCTCTACCACTATCCGCATTTTCTTGGATATTTCTAGTTTTCTTACCTCAACATGAACTTTACCATACAGTTCCTCATAAGTCCCAAATCTTTCTTCATTGGGATCTCTGGGCTTTCTTAACATATGCTGGGCATAATTTTCCAATATCCCTCCATCTACCTCATATCCCATAGGCATAACCTAGACCATTCTGGGCTCAACGACCTCCATCAAGCATTGATCTTTTATCACAATAAAATAGATAGCATCCTTGTATTTTTCAACAACTGCTCTAGGGTTTCTTTCCTTGGATTGCATTGACTTCTGGAAGCTTTTGAAATAGCGCCATAGGGATGAATTTTGTGCATCAATATTGCCTATGCTATTGAACGGATTTCTAATCTGAACTGCAACAGGTTTGTCTCCAGTCCACAAACAATTTTTTATGCTAGGCAACTCTTGCATGAAATAGAAGAATAAACATATGATCAATGTACCAAATTTGAAGGGGTGTTTACTTTATTTTTTCTTCTTCAGGTTATCCATTACTTACTACCAGAGCAATTCACAGATGCCATAGTTAGCATTCTCCTTGATCATCTGATAGGTAGTGTATATGGTTGTGCCTGAAACAGAGTTTTCCTGGTTGGTGAAATAGACTTTGTATCCCAACACTATTGAAGCAAATCTTACAACATGGTCCTTAATATTATTAGTTGTTAAATCCCTCTTATCAAATTTTTCTTCCGTAGTTGCCATTACTATATTATTCTTTACTACTTTCAACAATGGTACTGATCCAGTGGAGTTTAATTTAGTTACTGCCCTTATAACATCTTTTGTAATCTTAAAAGGTCTCTCAAGCCACATAAACTCATCATGAACCCTTCTCAATACATATCAAACCCATTCATCCTCTGTAAAAGTAGGGAAGTCCACGTACTGAATGAATTTCTTCTCTTTCAATGCTTTATATTCTTCCTTTAGATCGAGATTCTCATTACTCAAGTGATTCAAGTATAGATTAGAAAACCTACTATCACCAAATTCCTCTAGGGCAACATGAATATATGCCCTAACATCCTCTGCATGTAAAACTCCATGTGGAATATCTGAAAATGCACCCATTTGATCAACTTTGATTGATTTGAATGGGTATTTCTTGAATTTTGGTCAAGGTTGCTCAGTAATGTCCACTACATGTGGTTTTGCCATTTCTATGAATAATTGAGCAAATTTGAGAAAGGGTTTCAAATAGAAAATACCTCTTTAACTGGATTAGGGTTGAACTCAATCTTGCCTTGAAATACTTTGGAGAACACTGTAATCATTCTTGAATCTTGCTTTGGTTTTCCTTCGACACTTTGGAGATTAGAATGTAAAATGATTTTTCCTTCATATACAACTCCTTTTAACCCTCACATGTTGAAACCTAAGTGTCATTAATGTTATTTTTCAAAAAGCTACCAAGCACTTCTCTGATACTCATAGTCAATCCAAATTGCTCTGCAATCCTTTGCATTGGATCTTCTTCTACCAGAATTTATTTCAAAAGTTTTCTCATAAGATTTTTCACAACATACCTTAGTACCAGATTCCAGTACTAACTTTCTGGCTGGGGGTTTTGGATTTTCAACACAGCTCCCCCTGAGATAGAGTACTCAATTTACTTCCTAGAGGAAGTATCTGCACCAGATGCTGGTGCAGATCCATCCTTAACTTCAATTACTTCTTTCTTGATCTAGATCTTGTCCATTTCTTTCTTAGTTTCAACCGGATCAACTTTTTCTTTTCCCTTATCATTCCTCTACTCTGTTTTCCTTTCTTGAGCACAGTAATTTCTATTCACATTCTTGCTTCTGCAAAATCTTGTAAGATGTCCAAATTTGTTGCAATTGTAGCACACAATGTTTCCTTGTCCTTGATTCCTTCCTCTAAATGAATTCATCCTTGATCTGCATTGATTAGCCATGTGTCAAACTCTATTGCATGCAAAACATCTTCCATTGAATGATTGAGTAGTCTTTGAATTTTGAAAGCCATTTCTTACCAGACTTCTGCATTCATTTGATCTATGACCAATTTTATTGCAATTGAAACATTGACCAGAGAATGATGGAACATTCTAATTTATTCTACTCCTACACTAAGTAGCTTTATGACCAATTTTTTTGCAATTAAAATAATGGCCATTGAAAGATGGATACCTTTGAGCATTTGGCTGTCTGACCAGAGATCTTTTAGGTCTTCCTTTTTGATTCTTGAACTGGTTTCCTTTGTTTTGATTCAACTAAAAATTTCCTTGACTTGATTTTGAACTATCTCCTTTTTCAAATCCTAAGCCTTGCTTATCATCTGATCTCTTTTGACTATCAATCATCTCATTAAGTTTTGCATAACTTATCTTGAACTTTTCTTCATAGCTCTTGTGTTTGTCCAAGTCTGTTTTCAGGCTCACAATTTAATTTTTAAGTTTGACACAATCTTCTGACTTTCTTTTTACCATTAGATTCATATTTTCTTCTACTTTTTCTCTTTCTATGATTTCCACTTCCAAATCATTTAGGGTTTCATTTGTTGATATCAATTGATCACTAACCTCTTTGTATTTTTCTTTGAATTTCTTGACTTGTTCTTTTAACTTTGAGATACATTCATCAACTTCTTGTATGTTATCCTTCAGATCCCTGACTTCTACTTCAGATTTTTCAAGATCAATAAGAGCTGCTTCTAGTTCAACATTGTTTGAGAAATTTCCAAATCTCTTGGCTGCCATGAGTGAACTCTCCCAGATCTTCCTCAATCAGTTAGGCTTCTTCCAAGGAACCTTTCTCTGATACCAATTGTTGATAGTAAGGAATACTAAGAGGGGGGGTGAATCAGTATTCTGCAAAACCACTTCTTAATAAGTTTGTTAATCCAGTTTCCACAATTAATAATATGAAAGTAGAATAAGCATAAGAACAATAACAACAAAGACATAACACATGAACACAAGGATTTTTACTTGGAAAACCTAAAAAGGGAAAAACCACGATGAGTGTTAGCTCACAATATATTATTATAACACAATACCAGATTACAAGAAGGCTCACTACCCAGAGATATGCTCACTGTAAGAAAGGCTCACTGCTTAGAGAAAGAAGAAAGAAAGAAGAATGGCTCACTACCAAGTTGAACTGCTCAGATTGCATATACACATGCTTGGTTACAGCTCCAATGAAGCGCATAAATACTATCTCAAAACTCTTCATCTCTGACTACTCTATTTCACTGCTCTACTTTTACATAAGAATATGGTCTCTCTTCTTCTGCTGTTATTGCTTCCACAAAATCACCTTACTTTGCATGTCGCACATTCAAATTTGCATCACCTTCATCAAACACCAAGTTTGATTCCATATATATATCCACAACACTTAAAAACTTCAAGTTAGGTCGGCCTGCTAGGATGAAATGTGTAGTTATACAATGCGTAGCTTGTCGGCCTAAAGCATTTACCAAAATACTTTGTGGACCAAAAAAATACTTTGAAATACATTCTTTTGTGTTTGCTCATACTGTAAGATCACGTAGGATATGATCCCAGTCACTAGATTCATCCGCACATAGATCTCAGTATTTGGTTGGCTTCACAAACTGATTGTCACAGACTCAGATCAACTGTCCAACGAAGACTCTTTAGGCATCCCCAAGCTTATCCTTAGAACTGTAGAGCATAATATCTATTTCTAGAGTAATGCAGATCAAATTAAAATGACATTTTGTCCTATTTAAGAATGTTCTCTGCTAAGCTAGACTTATGCTTTTTGAAACTATACTTCTAGAGATGATTAGAAGATGAAACTTTGGATTTGGGATCATCTAAGGATTAGTAACATATTAGCAGAACCACAAGACAAGATCTTCAACTGCGGACCAATGTAGACCATAGCACTGTAGTTTTGCAATCCTCTCTGTATTCTGCCAAAACTTAGCCAAAATGCCCAAGTCTTATTTCTGAACCAGAATTCTTTGTATACTTAACTTCATGAGGATTACTATAACCTCACAACCCTTCAAAAACCTTGATGCTTGTTGCCAAATCCATTTGGTCTACCGAAGTGAAGTCTCTTTGCCTTTTTTCCATCAATGACAACACTTAGATATTCAACAAAGCAGTGTCTCTTGCCAACAAGGTCACGTAATTAAATCTGGAAGTTCATTTTGACTCTGCAAAACCTTTTAAACATCTTTGCCAAAGTCAAAACTAAAATTGCGCAAGAGATGAGTTTCATTGCCTTTGCATCGAAATAATTCCTTACTACCTTTTGGCATTACCCTTCAAAACCAACGTCGTGCAGTACAAGTGAAAATCACAAAATTTACTCTTCAAAAACCATAACACCAAAATTGATTGGTACTGACTTGTGCGAAAATCACCCCGATCGACTTTGTGTATTAACCTCCCAATCTAGCGCAAGGTCAACACCTTCAAAATTCTCTGTCGAAACATTTTCATACCCTTTGTGCTGGATTTATCATTCATTGACATGTGCTAAAAAAGGTCCTTACCAACTTTTTTCTAACACCCACCAAACTCGCGTAAGTCGGTGTCACTCAAAAGTAGCGCTAAAGCCTATAGTCACTCACTTATACATTCTACGCTAAAAACAAACCCTCTGACTTGTGCTAAATATAGCCCTCACTTCCTTTAGTCATAAAACCACAAATGCAGTGCTAAGTTAGTGGAATTGGAAACCCACACTAGGTCGGTAGAGGCCAGAATCAGTGCTTTAGTCAGTAAAGGTCCAAATCAGCGCAAAACACCCTCAGAGCATGTTTTTTTCAAAATTTTCAAAAGGGAAAGGGTCTGTTTTGATGAGTTAATCAATTCAAAGGTAAAATAAAGAGGATTTGCATGTTTTGGATTGAATTTTTTAAAAAATGAGCATTTATTGCATGAGTTAAGTAGGATTTTTTTAAAAAATGTTGTTTTCATTTCTTTCTTTACATAACTTATGTAATGGATGTTATAGAGTAAGTTAGCATGCAAATTTTAGACTTATGCATTCTAGAGAGGACTTTGTAGGTGCTTTATGAGAAAACTTGACTAACGAATAAAAAATAGTAATCATTCACTCAAACATAGAATCAAGAGCATTTAGGACAGTTATGTTACAGTCTTTGCTCATTAGGTCCTGTCTTGTCTGCCCAAGCTTATACAATGAAGTACGGGTTCAAAGGAATTCCATTAGAGACTAAAATCATGTCCGCATGGAAGTGTTACAAGTATGAGGTAAACCAGTGTTGTCATTGATGTCAACATACTCATATTGTTTTGACAAGAAGGATTCAATGAGCAGTGTGCTGAGGATATTGAGAAAATTAGCTTCAGTCAGAACAGTAAAGAACAGTGATGAAAAGAAGGCAAATGTACTGTATAGGATGCGAACTAGAGGATGCGGATTAAAGGGTTTGTAGATATGAGTCTTGATATGCTTCAGTTAAGATTTCAGAGGTCCGCATGAAGATCTGAAGGAGTTGTGGCTGTCGGTGTAGAACCGGTTCCGGCAAGTATTCAGAGGTGATAGAGGATCACAAAAGGTCCGGTGAGGTCCGGAACTATATAATCCTAATCTACAGATTGGAAGGAGTCTTTGGGATGTCCTTGTGATGTGCCATCTCAATTTGTGTATGATTTGGAGGTCCGGAAGTACCTCTTGCATTATGACAGTGACGACAGACAGTATTCTTGAAGTTTTGGATAAGGAGGATAAGCGATTTCAGTAAGTTAAGGAAATGCGGACGTACCTGGTCATTCAGGCAGGCTTGTGAAGGTTCCTGGATCATGTTGAGGTTGTGTTGTTGGTCCGCATTGACAGTAGAGCCTGGAATTGAAGATATTCTTCCGGATGAAGTTTTTGCTCTGTTTAGCCAACCGGATGAGTTGTTCATCCTGTGAATGTTCTTATGGTGGCCGACCGGATGTGTCATTCATCTTGCGGATATTCTTATGATTGATTGCCGACTTAGATGATTGTTCCTAAGTTGATGTCTTGTATAAATAAAGATTTGTGAGTTCATTTTGAAGTGTGGCTCGTGCAGAAAAAGGGGGTGTAGCAAAGAGAAGTGCAGAAAGCAGAGCAGATGTTTCTGAGCTTAATGGAACTGATCCGGACATGGTAAAGATGTCATTCTCCAGTTCAAGACTGTGATTCTTATCACTTTGTAGACAGTGTGTCTCCTTGTAGGTAGTGGGCCTCTTTGTGAGCAGTGTGCTTGGGCAGTGAGCCCTAATTGGCAAGTGCCATTTTGTATTTCCTTATTCTTCTAACAGAGAATAATCTTTGGGTTAATCACCCCGTGGTTTTCTCCCTTAACCGGGTTTCCACGTCAAAAATACTGTGTCATGTGTTTCTTATTTCATGATAATGTTTGTTTGTTTAATTCAATGCTGCTTTGATTAATAAGAAAGATCAAAAGAAGAAACAATTAGGATAACTGATTCACCCCCCCTCTCAGTTATCAACAATTGGTATCAGAGCCAAGTTCCTCTGAAAGAAGCTTAACCGCTTGAGGAGATCTAGGATGTCGTCATACAAAAAGGATAGTCCGAAGTTTGATGGAACCAATTTTACTCTCTGGAAGGGTCGCATGAAATGTCACCTGGAATGTATGGGAAAAGCATACTTGGCCATGGTTTCAAAACCATATGTACCTCCACAAGGTGGTCCGACAACTCTGAATGAAATCACAGAAGCTGAAAACAATCTGCGGACCAAGGAAGCTCTTCTAAGCGCATTGAATGACTCAGATCTCTCAAATGTTATTGACCTACCAACTGTATATAAGATCCTGACTAAACTGGAACTTCTGTATGAAGGAGATGAGTTTGTCAAAAGTGCAAGGTTGCAAAGTCTGAAAGGGAAATTCGAAAGATTGAAGATGAGAGATGATGAAAACATCACTACTTTTATGCCAAGAGTGAATGAACTAGTGTGTGGAATTAGAAATGCTAGTGGAACTCTGGATGAAAATGAGATCATTTGCAAAATCCTTAGATCCCTTCCTGCTGCCTACAAAATCAAGGTTGTTGCAATTGATGAATTCAGAGCCCACACAACCGTCACAAGAGAACAATTGGCTGGCAAGCTAGCTGCATTTGAAATGACCGAGTTTGGAGATGATCTTCCTAAGACTGAATCTGCTTTCAAAGCCAGTACCTATGTGAAAGGCAAACAGAGAATTGATCTGGGAGAAAACTCTTCAAGGAAGATGACATGGTATGATCAAGCAAGAAGAGACATGGAAGAAGAAGAAGCAGAAACAACTCAACTTGAAGCCCTCATTGCAAAAAGACTACCAAGAGGATCCGGTAAGTATGAAGGAAAACTACCCTTTAAGTGCTTCAACTGCAATAAGATTGGTCATTTTGCTTCAAGATGTCTGGAAAGATCTGCAAGGTCTAATACTAACAGACAAAGGTTTCAAAAGAATTGCTATTATGTTCATGAAGAAGATGACAATGAAGGAGTAATAGATGATGAATCAGAACTAGGAAGCAAATCCGGAAATGAGTGGGTGTTTATTGCCATCAAGGAAGAAGATTCAATACTCTCTGAATCTGTCAATCACAAAGTTGTTGAAAAAGCTTTGGCTGCTCAAGTGGAAGAAAAGGATGATTGGGTTATTGACAGTGGATGTTCTCACCATATGACTGGTGACAAGAATAAGTTCTTGAATTTGGAAAGGTATGAAGGAGGAATGGTAAAGTTTGGTGACAATTCTGCTGGCAGAATCAGAGGCAGGGGAACTATTTCCTTTGATGGAAAGAGCAAAACAGGTAATGTACTATATGTTGAAGGATTGAAGCACAATCTTCTCAGTGTTGGTCAGTTAGTAGACAAAGGCTATGATCTTCAGTTTAAGAATGGAAAATGCAGAATCTTTACAAGCTCCGGAACTGAAATTGCATCCGGTACTCAGACAAAAGGTAATATCTTTCATCTGGTTGGTTCAAATAAAAGTTGTTTGTTTGTTCAAATTGATCAGAGTTGGTTATGGCATAGAAGAATGTGTCATGTAAATTTTGATAACATCATCAAGATAAGCAATACTCAGGCTGTAAGAGATCTTCCAAAATTGATGAAACCTACAAATAGTTTGTGCAAAGAATGTCAGCTAGGTAAACAAAGCAGAGTCTCTTTCAAAAGCAAAGATCAGTCTTCTACCGGATTGTTGGAATTAGTACATATTGATCTCTGTGGTCCGACAAGAATCAAGAGTCTGCAAGGTGATAGATATTTCATGTTGTTAATTGATGATCATTCCTGGATGATGTGGGTTACCTTTCTAAAAGAAAAATCAGAAGCATTTGAGAAGTTCAAAATCTTCAAAGCTTTGGTAGAGAATCAAACCGGATTGAAATTAAAGTGTCTAAGGTCTGATAGAGGTGGTGAATTTACATCTGGAGAGTTCATTGACTATTGTGAGAAGCAGGGTATAAGGAGACAATTGACTGCTCCTAGGACTCCACAGCAGAATGGAGTAGTTGAAAGAAAGAACCGGACCATCCAGGAAGCTGCCAGGACAATGATGTTGGAAGCAAATGTTCCTCAGATGTTCTGGAAAGAAGCTATCAGCACTGCAGTCTACACTCTAAATCGAGTTCAAATCAGAAACAATACCAGTAAGACCCCCTACGAACTCTGGTTTGGCATCACTCCCACTGTGAAATATTTCAGAGTATTTGGTAGCAAGTGTTATATCAAAAGAGATGAAGATCTAGGAAAGTTTGATGCTAGAAGTGATGAAGGAATTTTCTTGGGCTACTCCACTCAAAGCAAAGCATACCGGTGTTACAATAAGAGACTGAGGAAGATGATAGAAAGCACTAATGTGAAAGTTGATGAAGGAATTGAGAAGCCCTCAAGATTTTATGAATCTGATGAAGATGACCAAGACAGTGTTCAAGGAACTCAATCCTCTCCGGTAAGACAGAGTCAGCCTGATCCGGTAAATCAGGAAGAAGAGATAGGTTTGAATGAGTCTGATCAAGAAGCAGCAGTGCAGGATACTCCCAAAATTCTAAGGTATGTGACACTAAACCACTCTGAAGATCAGATCATAGGTGACAGAAGCAAAGGTGTGCAAACTAGAAGGAATGTTGCTCAAAATCAGGATGAATGTTGTCTGATTTCAAAGATTGAACCTAAAACAGTAAATGAAGCCTGCAATGATGAAAACTGGACTAAAGCAATGAAAGATGAATTAATGCAAATTAAGAAAAATCATACTTGGGATCTTGTTCCCAGACCTAGAGACAGGAATGTGATTGGAACCAAATGGGTCTTCCAGAACAAATTAAATGAAGCTGGTAAAGTAATCAGAAACAAAGCTAGATTGGTCTGCAAAGGCTACTCCCAAATAGAAGGAATTGATTATGAAGAGACCTTTGCTCCTGTGGCAAGAATTGAAGCAGTCAGATTATTTCTTGCATTTGCTACCTTCAAAGACTTCAAGGTATATCAGATGGATGTCAAGTCTGCCTTCCTAAATGGTGATATGGAAGAAGAAGTTTACATTGAACAACCGGATGGATTTCAATTATCTGACAATGATGATATGGTCTGTAAGTTAAAGAAAGAATTGTATGGATTAAAACAAGCTCCAAGAGCATGGTATGAAAGGTTGGATAAGCATCTTGTGCAGATTGGATTCAGCAAAGGTACTGCTGACAGTAACTTATATTTCAAAATTGATCATGAAAACATTTTGATTGTTGAAGTGTTTGTAGATGATATCATTTTTGGAGGAAGAGATAGTATGTGCAAAACTTTTGCAAATCAGATGAAATGTGAGTTTGAAATGTCTATGCTTGGTGAAATGAATTTCTTCTTGGGTCTGCAAATTACTCAAACAAAGAAAGGAATCTTCATTTCTCAGACCAAATATGTGAAAGAATTGTTAAGGAAATTTGGTATGGAAGATTTAAAACCAATGAACACTCCCATGGCAACCGGATGTAAGTTGAGCAAAGATGATGACTCTCCAAAGGCAGATCAGACAATGTATAGATCAATGATTGGTGGATTGTTGTATCTCACTCATACCAGACCAGATATAATGCAGGCTGTTGGTCTTGTGGCAAGATTCCAGGCTGATCCTAGAGAATCTCATGTTATGGCAATCAAAATAATTTTTAGGTACTTGAAAGGAACAGTTGAGTATGGTCTATGGTACCCTAGAGATCCGGATTTCTCTCTTCATGCTTACACAGATGCAGATTGGGCAGGAGATGTAGATGATCGAAAGAGCACCAGTGGTGGAGCATTCTTTTTGGGGAAGAGATTGGTTTCTTGGCTAAGCAAGAAACGAGATGCAATATCTCTGTCTACAACTGAAGCAGAATACATTGCAGCAGCAAGCAGTTGCACTCAAATCCTATGGATGAAGCAGATGCTAAGAGATATTAAAATTGAATATGCGGAGCCTATCACAATTTTTTGTGATAATTCAAGTGCAATTAATATTTCCAAGAATCCGATATTACACTCTAAGACTAAGCACATATCTATCAAGTTTCATTTCTTGAGAGAACAAGTGAACAAGGAAGAAGTCAGGTTGGAGTATGTTCCCTCCAAGGATCAGATTGCAGATATCTTTACTAAACCTCTTCCCAAGGACTCTTTTGAATATCTCCGGGAGAAGTTAGGGGTCATGGCCCCTCCGGTGATAAACTAGGATGCACTGATGTGCATCAGTCCGGTGGATATCACAGTCACATCTTGTGATCCGGATTGATGATGGGGAGCTGCTACTAAGGGGGAGTAGCTGGTATGATTCTGATGTGTTAAAATTGCAAGTATGAGCCCTTTGCCATTGATGTCAAAGGGGGAGAGAAGACATGTGAAAAACAAGTAGCTGATGATCAAAAGGGGAGCAGTAAATGAAGAGAAGACATGTTGCTAATAGGGGGAGAAGTGACAGAAAGGAGAAGTTTCTTGTCTTGATGGTTTTTCACATCATATGTTGCCATCAATGACAAAGGGGGAGATTGTTGCAAGTATGAGGTAAACCAGTGTTGTCATTGATGTCAACATACTCATATTGTTTTGACAAGAAGGATTCAATGAGCAGTGTGCTGAGGATATTGAGAAAATTAGCTTCAGTCAGAACAGTAAAGAACAGTGATGAAAAGAAGGCAAATGTACTGTATAGGATGTGAACCGGAGGATGCGGATTAAAGGGTTTGTAGATATGAGTCTTGATATGCTTCAATTAAGATTTCAGAGGTCCGCATGAAGATCTGAAGGAGTTGTGGCTGTCGGTGTAGAACCGGTTCCGGCAAGTATTTAGAGGTGACAGAGGATCAAAAAAGGTCCGGTGAGGTCCAGAACTATATAATCCTAATCTGCGGATTGGAAGGAGTCTTTGGGATGTCCTTGTGATGTGCCATCTCAAGTTGTGTATGATTTGGAGGTCCGGAAGTACCTCTTGCATTATGACAGTGACGACAGACAGTATTCTTGAAGTTCCGGATAAGGAGGATAAGCGATTTCAGTAAGTTAAGGAAATGCGGACGTACCTGGTCATTCATGTAGGCTTGTGAAGGTTCCTGGATCATGTTGAGGTTGTGTTGTTGGTCCGCATTGACAGTAGAGCCCAGAATTGAAGATATTCTTCCGGATGAAGTTTTTGCTCTGTTTAGCCGACCGAATGAGTTGTTCATCCTACGAATGTTCTTATGGTGGCCGACCGGATGTGTCATTCATCTTGCGGATATTCTTATGATTGATTGCCAACTTAGATGATTGTTCCTAAGTTGATGTCTTGTATAAATAAAGATTTATGAGTTCATTTTGAAGTGTGGCTCGTGCGGAAAAAGGGGGTGTAGCAAAGAGAAGTGCAGAAAGCAGAGCAGATGTTTCTGAGCTTAATGGAACTGATCCGGACATGGTAAAGATGTCCTTCTCCAGTTCAAGACTGTGATTCTTATCACTTTGTAGACAGTGTGTCTCCTTGTAGGCAGTGGGCCTCTTTGTGAGCAGTGTGCTCGGGTAGTGAGCCCTAATTGGCAAGTGCCATTTTGTATTTCCTTATTCTTCTAACAGAGAATAATCTTTGGGTTAATCACCCCGTGGTTTTCTCCCTTAACCGGGCTTCCACGTCAAAAATACTGTGTCATGTGTTTCTTATTTCATGATAATGTTTGTTTGTTTAATTCAATGCTGCTTTGATTAATAAGAAAGATCAAAAGAAGAAACAATTAGGATAACTGATTCACCCCCCCCTCTCAGTTATCAACAGGAAGAACATAGGGGATACTAACCTAGGGCACATAGACCTAGAGGATTTTAGGCTTAGAGTGTTTGGGCCAAACCCCACTCCTCTAGCAAAGAAGGTCAGAGACAACGACATTGCAGAGGCTGCTGCCTTTCCTACTTCTGCACAATGCCTTGAGCTCATTGTAGCATGTGCATAAATATATGATCCATTGAAAAGAACTATTTAGACCCCAAATGGGCAGATCCTGGTAGAGTTGAGCCTGCTGTCACTTGCAAAAATCTTTGGGATACCTATTTTTCCCTTACTCTCAATACCAAATAAGAAAGATGCAGAAGATACATACAAGAATGATGTGAATAAGTGTAAGAAATAGATTAATGAAAATTGGATGAATCAAAAAAGGTCCACTTTGACCAATCTACCTCACACATTGTACAGGATTGATTTTCATTATGAAATTGGGGACCTTGTGACATTATTGAGCATAATTTATGGGCTTCCTACCACCTCCACTTTTGAAGAATGGATGTTTGCTCTTATTGAGGAGATAATACATGGAGATAAGAAACTCTATTGGGACCAAACCCTCAGTGACAACATGCATGAGGCCCTTTTGAACTTCTAAGAAAAGGAAACTTTTAGGTGGACTTCCTATGTAGTCTATGCCTTGGGTAGATAGACATAATACCCTAGATTGTCTAAGATAGGAGAAGTTGGGAATGGAGATCAACAATTGAAAATTTATGAATGCTATCCTCAACTAAAAATCTCTCAATCTTTAATTCATTATAAGAGAGTAAATGATGCATTCACCATGCATATCACTAGACTTCTCCAAAACAACATTGGATTGAGAATAACTCCTGAGGCCATGAATGTTGTGCATCAATATTGGAGATGGTATTTGCAAATTCACAAGTTCACATATTTGAGAATCCAAGGTTTCATAGGTGCACACTATAGACTACCTCGTTATCCAACTGACAAGGTGGTGCTCCTTGAATTAACAAGACAACTCCTCACATGTGCATAGAGGTTTACATTTGCACAGAGTCAATATCAAGTTTCCAATCTTGTTAGGAAAAAAGTAATTATTCATGCACAACCATGGGTGTAGATAAGCATTCAGATACAAAACTATAGTTGCTAAATCTCCATCTCTATGTAAGGAGGAAGCACTTTGACCCCCATGGGATTATGAAGAAATATGCCAGCAAGAAACTATTCCATCGGGAGCACCTTGAAGATTTTTGGACAGATTGTGTCAATGATTATGAGGTGTTGAGAAGAAATCACTCGTAGCTATCCCTAGATTACATCAAGAGATTTCATATAATACAAGTCCCTGACCAAGTAGTTGAAGATGGAAATACAGTTCAAATGGGGTCATGGGAAGCACTATGTCAACATCCAATTCCTCCCCCAAATTGGGCCAATGCAGAAGAAAGTTCACTAGATGAAGCCATAAAGAACCCAATTAAACTTAGCAATATCTAGGTTAGGTGTCAGATTACAACTTTCACACAAGCAGGGGTTGAATTGACATATATAGAAGTGGCCCCAGATAAGGGATCAGATGATGAAGAAGACCAGCCTTTGGATGTGGTAAATGTTACAGAGCAGGCAATAGCAAAAGATACAGATAGTGAGGAGCCTGTGCCATTGGCAGAAAAAGGAAAAGAAAAGAAAACTGCTCCCAAGACACAAAAGAAGGATCCTCCTCCTGCCACAAGGACCAAAGCAACAAAAAGGAAAGATGTGCCTAGTGGCAAAGGAGAGAGTTTGAAAGTTAAGAAGTGAAAGGACCAGGTAGTAGATGCATCCACTACCACCTCTGCCAACACCACAACTGCCCTTGTAATTTCCCCATCTTCGACAAGTGCAGCCTCTACTTCCCCTACTGCACAAGATATTGCATCTTCTACCCCTTTTACTTTAGCTACAAAAGCATCATCTTCAATAGTAGCAAGTGCAAGCATACCTAGTACCTCCTCTTTGCATACTTTTTCTACAATCATTCCTTCTATCTCCTTATCACCCACTATTCCTACTATGTTGTTGCCTTCCATTTCATCTATTTTCATCTCCACTCAAATCTCACTACCACCCATTTCCACAATCTTAGCGCCTTCCTTCCCTATCCCATCACTTAGTCTTTCTTCACCTGTTACCATCTCTTCCATGTTTTCTCCCCCTTCCGTACCACCCTCATTTGGATTTGCTTCATTTATAAACTTATCTCATGGCTATTTGCCTCATATAGCTGCTCATTCCTTATCTACAATAAATAATTCTTTGGCGTATTTAATTATTGTTTCCCCAGAGTCTACCCCTTTAGCTGTCCCACAACTTCTAGGCATTGAGAAGATATGTGCATAATTGGAGTCCCAGGAGCAGGAAATAACTAAGGAAGTATCTGAAGGACCTCTCCCAGACTCTATAGACATTGAAGTGGTTGAAGTGTTAGATAGTCCAGTGGAAAAGGACACAATAGACATAGTTTTGGGAATGACTCAATAGAATATATTAGAAAATATGCAAAACATTGAGTAGTCAGATGATGAAGGGGAAGACACAGATAAAACAATTGGAAATGAGTTGGAAATTCATGATGAACTACTCAATAAAGGAGATAGTCACATTGACACTCCTAAGGATTCCTCTTCCTCGGCACCAGATTGGATGCAAATGAGGATAGACAATAAGGCCCCATAAGTTGAAATAATGAAACTAGACTTGGATGCACTTTTAGCTAGAGTAGAGAAGTCCAAGAAACATAAGAAGGCTAAAATCTAGTCTAAAATATATCAAGACACTACAGGCTTGAGAATTGCTGAAGTGGCTATCCCACCAGTAGAGGCAAATAAAGGTGAAGTGAGGGCTGAGGATTATACAATTACCACTGTCAATTTGGGTCTAGCCGCCAGAGGTCAAAAGATAGATGAATTCAAAGGGACTGTATCTACAATTTTGGACCAGCTAAACAAAGATGAAATGACAAAACAATAGTTGAAACAAAGAGCTTCGGGCATGCATAAAGTTTCTAATGAAACCATTGAATTCAGATGGAGAACCAGAAGCAACTCCTGTACTACTATCAAAAGAACAGTTGACCAATTTTGATAACATTAAAACAACTGTTGCAGCCACACAAGAGTGGTTTCATAAGGTATATAATGAAGGTTGTGAGGTGATAAGCTTTGCATCTCTGTTGCACAAAGATTTTCATATTTTGAAAGAAGAATGGGAGGAGCTACATGATGAATGTGAATCGTATGAAGAGTATTATTCCCATATGTTTCCTAGAATACACGCCATGAGGAGATTGTCTAAGGAGGTTCTTCTAACAGAAAATATTTTGACAAGGGATAGGCTGAAAAAGCTAGAGGAGTGGTATGAACAGATGAAATTGAGAAAAGATATTTTCGATAAGGTGGAAGGTTCCTTTGAAATAGCAAAGGCCGGAATAATGGAAGTGATATATGAAATAAATGATACATTGAGGGATTGCATAAATACCGATCTTAATGATCTGGTTCCAATCAATGAACAACAATGCAAAGATAAATTATATCAAGTCATTCATAGAGATTCGCCATTAAATATGATTGGAAAGCTAGAGAAAGTCAGTGACCTCTGGGCTGCTTTTGTGGCATTCAAGAGGGGTAGAAAATCAAGGGAAGTCATATATTGCAAATTTTCCACAGAGATTGATAGCATGAGATTTAGAGCAGATTACGTTAAGGATCCAGACCTAATGGATATCAACCCAGCTTTGACAACATTAGTGGCATACAACAACAAGAGAGCAAAAGAAGACAAAATTGATTTGGATGAAGATGAACAATAGAATACTTAAGTCACATGTGAATCCCATCATTTGTAATTAATTCTATGTTTTAAGGGTCATGTGACCTTATTTTGTCTTTATTACGTCTTGGAAATTGACTTTTCCCTATGTACATCTTAATGGGTATTCAATTTATCTAGATTCAATGTATTTGGAAGCTGTATTTTGTCTTTTTCCTACAA
This sequence comes from Cunninghamia lanceolata, assembly GCA_027924645.1. Lineage (NCBI taxonomy): Eukaryota > Viridiplantae > Streptophyta > Pinopsida > Cupressales > Cupressaceae > Cunninghamia > Cunninghamia lanceolata. The sequence continues at coordinate 4,719,226 of BSBN01000771.1, forward strand.
GACAAATGCTAATACGAAAATGCATTTAGTTGATGTATCACATTAAATTCCATGTAATCTGGACCATTAGTGTTGAGTTAATCTCCACCGTTCATTCAAGAACTTAGTATGGAGCTTCCTCTATATAAAGTACTTTCATTTCTCTGATTGTAATAGACTCTTGATGCCGAATTGTTGACACTTTGCCATTTATGATTAATACAAAGCATGTTTCTGTAGTTTTCCTGAGAATTTGTCTATTGTGTTATCTGTTTGGTTCTCATGGTTCACTTCATTATCTGTAATTAGTTAAATGTGATGTTGCAATGTTAAGTGAATGTTAAGGGTATTTGATGAATGTTGAGGTCCATACTATTAGTTGCTTGTTGATTGTAAGTAGCTGTGCATAGTTAGCCTGGGTGATTGAATTGAGCATAGATAAGTTGCATTTCATAAGTTAAATCACACCATAATTTGGGTATTTAATGAATGAATGTGATATGAAAATCTTTAGTTTTCTTTGCAAATAGCATAATTTTCTATAGCATTGTGGTTGGGTAACCTGGTAAAATAGAAACTAGTTAATGAATAAGCATTTGTTTACTTGTTGCATTCTCTAATATTGTGATTGTCACTTAGAATCTTCTCTTAGCCCTTTATCTTTTTACATTTTCTTTACAAACAAATTGTTAGGATTAGGATTTAAGCAACATTTATATTGCAAATCAGCTGAAAGTATTATAAGGGTTTTGCATACTTTGCTGAAAAAGTTCTAATCTTTTATGTAAGATCCCTTATTGGCACAACTAGACATACCAACTAAGTTATTCCTGCAAGCTAAGACCTAGCTATAGAATCCTTGGAGTAGTCTTACCTAGGGTAGGATACTTTTCAAGAGAGGTGAGATATCCCTTATGTCACCTGTGTTGTTGTGTGTCAAAAACACCATCAACAAAACTGGTGCTAGAAGGAGGGCCACCAAGTCAAAATATCCCCCATAGAGTCAACAAATCTGGGGAGTAGAAAAAAACACACCAGGTCTAGTTTAGCTGGAGAAGAGTTACTATCATTAACTCAGTTCAGAAAAATAAGAAGAGCTCAGGTAGTTCCCAGGACTCCTAGGGCACGTTCAGTTCCTAGAAACCCACTTGGTATACCAGCCAACACAGTTTATTCTACCGTGCAAGCCAACCCTGTCCCAATTACTTTCTTTGCAGCCAATAACCCTTCACCATTTTAGTTCAACGCCTATCATGACATGTCTAAAAATCTTGATAAATTCTGCACCAAATTTCTTCCCAACGACCCTGAAAGGATTGCAGATGAACACATCAAGATATTTGAAAGTAACATGTTTATTCAGCAGGTAAAAAATGAGGATGTGATTTGCAAACTTTTTCCCTACTCACTGTAGGAAGAAGCATATTATTGGTTTATCAATTTACCTACTACATCTATAAGGAACTAGCCAAAGATGAGGGATGCATTCTTGAAGGAGCTCATTGAATTTTTAAAAAATGAGCATTTATTGCATGAGTTTAGTAGGATTTTTTTTTAAAATCTTGTTTTCATTTCTTTTTTTACATAACTTATGTAATGGATGTTATAGAGTAAGTTAGCATGCAAATTTCAGACTTATGCATTCTAGAGAGGACTTTGTAGGTGCTTTATGAGAAAACTTGACTAACAAATAAAAAATAGTAATCATTCACTCAAACATAGAATCAAGATCATTTAGGACAGTTTTGTTACAACCTTTGCTCATTAGGTCATGTCCTGTCTGCCCGAGCTAATACAATGAAGTACGAGTTCAAAGGAATTCCCTCAGAGACTAAAATCGTGTTGGTATGGAAGAACATAGGGGATACTGACCTAGGGCACATAGACCTAGAGGATTTCAGGCTTAGAGTGTTTGGGCCAAACCCCACTCCTCTAGCAAAGAAGGTCAGAGACAACGAGATTGTAGAGGCTGCTACTTTTCCTACTTCTGCACAATGCCCTGAGCTCATTGTAGCATGTGCAGAAAGATATGATCTGTTGACAAGAACTATTTAGACCCCAAATGGGCAGATCCTGGTAGAGTTGAGCTCGTTGTCACTTGCAAAAAGCTTTGGCATACCTATTTTTCCCTTGCTCTTAATACTAGATAAGAAAGATGCAGAAGATACATACAAGAAGGATGTGGATAAGTGTAAGAAATAGATTAATAAAAATTGGATGAATCACAAAATGTCCACTTTGACCAAGATGCCTCACACATTGTACAGGAGTGATTTTCATTATGAAATTGGGGACCTTGTGAAATTATTGAGTAGAATTTATGGACTTCCTACTGCCTCCACTTTTGAAGAATGGGTGTTTGCTCTTATTGAGGAGATAATACATGGAGATAAGAAAATCCATTGGGCCCAAATCCTCAGTGACAACATGCATGAGGCCCTTTTGAACTTCTAAGAAAAGGAAACTTTTAGGTGGACTTCCTATGTAGTCCATGCCTTGGCTAGACATACAAAATACCTTAGATTGTCTAAGATAGGAGAAGTTGGGAATGACGATCAACAATTGAAGGTTTATGAATGCTATCCTCAACTAACAATCTCTCAATCTTTGATTCATTATAAGAGAGTAAATGATGCATTTACCATGCATATCACCAGACTTCTCCAAAACAACATTGGATTGAGAATAACTCTCGAGGCCATGAATGTTGTGCAGCAATATGGGAGATGGTATTTGCAAATTCACAAGTTCACATATTTAAGAATCCAAGGTTTCACAGGTGCACCCTATGTTATCCAACTAACAAGGTGGTGCTCCTTGAATTAAAAAGACAACTCCTCACATGTGCAGAGAGGTTAAAGCATTTGCATAGAGTCAATATCAAGTTTCCAATCTTGTTAGGAAACGATAATTATTCATGCACAACCATGGGAGTAACTAAGCATTCAGATACAAAATTGCAGTTGCTAAATCTCTATCTCTATGTAAGGAGGAAGCACTTTGACCCCCATGGGATTATGAAGAAATATGCTAGCAAGAAACTATTCCATCGGGATCACCCTAAAGATTTTTGGACAGATGGTGTCGATGATTATGAGGTGTTGAGAAGAAATCACTCCTGGCTGTCCCTAGATTACATCAAGAGATTTCATATAATACATGTCCTTGACCAAGTAGCTAAAGATGGAAATATAGTTCAAAGGGGGTCATGGAAAACACTATGTCAATAGCTAATTCCTCCCCCAAATTGGGCCAATGCAGAAGAAAGTTCACTAGATGAAGCCATGAAGAACCCAATTAAACTTAGCAATAGTTGGGTTAGGAGTCAGATTACAACTTTGACACAAGCAGGGGTTGAATTGACATATATAGAAGTGGCCCTAGATAAGGGATCAGATGATGAAAAAGACCAGCCTTTGGAGGTGGTAAATGTTGAAGAGTAGGCAATAGCAAAAGATATAGATAGTGAGGAGCATGTGCCATTGGCAGAAAAAGGAAAAGCAAAGAAAACTACTCCCAAGACACAAAAGAAGGATCCTCCTCCTGCCACAAGGACCAGAGCAGCAAAAAGGAAAGATGTGCCCAGTGGCAAAGGAGAGAGTTTGAAAGTTAAGAAGCCAACGACCCAGGTAGCAGATGCATCCACTACCACCTCTGTCAACACCACAGCTGCCCCTATAATTTCCCCATCTTCGGCAAGTGTAGCCTCTACTTCCCCTACTACACAAGATATTGCATCTTCTGTCCCTTCTACTTCAGTTACAACAACATCATCTTCAAAAGTAGCAAGTGCAAGCATACCTAATACCTCCTCTTTGCCTACTTTTTCTACAATCATTCCTCCTATCTCCTTATCACCCACCATTCCTACTATGTCCCTACCTTCCATTTCATCTATTTCCATCTCCACTCTAATCTCACTACCACCCATTTCCACAATCTTAGCGCCTTCCTTCCCTCTCCCATCACTTATTCTTTCTTCACCTGGTACTATCTCTTCCATGTTTTCTCCCCCTTCCATACTACCCTCATTTGGATTTGCTTCATTTGTAAACTTATCTCATGCCTATTTGCCTCTTACAGCTGCTCATTCCTTATCTACAATAAATAATTCTTTAGCATATTCAATTATTGTTTCCCCGAAGTCTGCCCCTTTAACTGTCCCACAACTGCCAGGCATTAAGAAGATATGTGTGTAATTAGATTCCCTAGAGTAGGAAATAACTAAGGAAGTATCTAAAGACCCTCTCCCAGACTCTACAGACATTGAAGTGGTTGAAGTGTCAGACAGTCCAGTGGAAAAGGACACAACAAACATAGTTTTGGGAATGACTCAATAGAATATATTAGAAAATCTACAAAACATTAAGCAGTCCAATGATGAAGGGGAAGACATAGATAAAACAATTGGAAACGAGTTGGAAATTCATGATGAACCACTTAATAAAGGAGACAGTCACATTGTCGCTCCTAAGGATTCCTCTTCCTCGACACCAGATTGGCTACAAACGAGGATAGAAAATAAGGCCCCACAAGTTGAAATAATGAAACTAGACTTGGATGCCCTTTTAGCTAGAGTAGAGAAGCCCAAGAAATAGAAGAAGGCTAAAATCTAGTCTAGAATATATCAAGACACTACAGGCTCAAGAATTGCCAAAGTGGCTGTCCCACCAGTAGAGGCAAATAAAGGTGAAGTGAGGGCTGAGGATTATATAATTACCACTGTCAATTTGGGTCTAGCCACCAGAGGTCAGAAGATAGATGGATTCAAAGGGACTATATCTACAATTTTGGACCAGCTAAACAAAGATGAAATGACAAAACAATAGTTGAAACAACAAAATGAAGAGCTTTAGGCGTGCATAAATTTTCTAATGAAACCATTGAATTCAGATGGAGAACCAGAAGCAGCTCCTACACTACTGTCAAAAGAAGGGTTGACCAATTTTGATAACATTAAAACAACTACTGCAGCCACACAAGAGTGGTTTCATAAGGTATATAACGAAGGTTGTGAGGTGATAAGCTTTACATCTTTGTTGTACAAAGATTTTCATATTTTGAAAGAAGAATGGGAGGAGCTACATGATGAATGTGAACCGTATGAAGAGTAATATTCCCATATGTTTCCCAGAATATAGGCCATGAGGAGACTGTCTAAGGAGGTTCTTTTGACAGAAAATATTTTGACAAGGGATAGGATGAAAAAGCCTGAGGAGTGGTATGAATAGATGAAATTGAGAAAAGATATTTTTGATAAGGTGAAAGGTTCCTTTGAAACAACAAAGGCCAGAATAATGGAAGTGATATATGAAATAAAGGATACATTGAGGGACTGCATAAATACTGGTCTTAATGATCTAGCTCCAATCAATGAACAACAATGCAAAGATAAATTATATCAAGTCATTCAAGGAGATTTGCCATTAAATATGACTGGAAAGCTAGAGAAAGTCAGTGACCTCTGGGCTGCTTTTGTGGCATTCAAGAGGGGTAGAAAATCAAGGGAAGTCATATATTGCAAATTTTCCATAGAGATTGATAGCTTGAGATTCAGAGCAGATTAAGTTAAGGATCCGGAGATATCAACCCAACTTTGACAATATTAGTGGCATACAACAACAAGAGAGCAGAAGAAGACAAAATTGATTTGGATGAAGATGAACAATAGAATACTTAAGTCACATGTGAATCCCATCATTTGTAATTAATTCTATGTTTTGAGGGTCATGTGACCTTCTTTTGTCTTTATTAGGTCTTGGAAATTGACTTTTCCCTATGTACAACTTAATTGGTATTCAATTTGTCTAGATTCAATGTATTTGGAAGCTGTATTTTGTCTTTTTCCTACAAGACAAATGTTAATACAAAAATGCAATTAGCTGATGTATCACATTAAATGCCATGTAATCTAGACCGTTAATGTTGAGTTAATCTCCACCGTTCATTCAAGAACTTAGTATGGAGCTCACTCTATATAAAGGGTTGTCATTTCTCTCATTGTAACAGACTCTTGATGCCGAATTGTTGACACTCTGCCATTTCTGATTAATACAAAGCAAGTTTCTATAGTTTTCTTGAGAATTTGTCTATTGTGTTATGTATTTGGTTCTTATGGTTTGCTTCATGATCTGTAATTAGTTAAATGTGTTGTTGCAATGTTAAGTGAATGTTAAGGGTATTTGATGAATGTTGAGGTCCATACTATTAGTTGCTTATTGATTGTAAGTAGCTGTACATAGTTATCCTGGTCCATTGAATTGAGCATAGATCATTTGTACTTCATAATTTAAATCACGCCATAATTTGGGTATTTAATGAATGAATGTGATATGAAAATCTTTAGTTTCCTTTGAAGATAACATAATTTTTTGTTCCCACTTCTGTTCCTGTTGATCCAGATAATACTACTCAAGATGGTGGGGAAGAAGACAATACTGAGGATGTTAATAATACTGATGATTTGTCTCAACTTAAGAAACAGGTGGAGTCTCTTGAAAATAAGGTCTCTTCTCTTGGTAATTTCATTTCTAACATGTTATGTAAGGCTGCTATGGACAATCTCTCTCTTCTTTGGGACAGGAGGCTCTCATTCATTGAGCTGTTAATGACAAGGTTAAAGAACTGGACAAAATGCTAGAGTTTCTTTCGAAGGGAGAGGAGGCCATCTCTTCCTAGTCTTTCTTTGCTTTCTATTTGTTTGCTTTTTACTCCTAATAACTTTTTGCTATCTATCGACCGTATGTAAGCTGTCGGTGGTTATTTTGGCTCTTTTTGTTTTCTGAGCCTTTTCTACCCTTCTTGGGTTCTATTTTGTAATATGGGATCGGCCCCTAGTTTGCCACCTTATAATATCAAAACATAATTTTATGTAGCATTGTGGTTGGGTAACCTGGTAAAACAGAAAGTGGTTAATGAATAAGTGTTTGTCTACCTACTTCATTCTCTAATATTGTGATTGTCACTTAGAATTTTCTCTTAGCCCTTTATCTTTTTACATTTTCTTTACAAATAGATTGTTAGGATTAGGATTTAAGCAACATTTATATTGCAAATTAGTTGAAAGCATTATAAGGGTTTTGCATACTTTGCTGAAAAAGTTCTAATCTTTTATGTAAGACCCCTAGTTGGCACAACTAGACATACCAACTAAGTTATTCCTGCAAGCTAAGACCTAGCTGTAGAATCCTTGGAGTAGTCTTACCTAGGGTAAGATACTTTTCAAGAGAGGTGGGATATCCCTTATTTCACTTGCATTATTGTGTGTCAAAAAAACCATCAACAAAACTGGCCCTAGAAGGAGGGCCACCAAGTCAAAATATCTCCCATAGAGTCAGCAAGTCTGGGGACTAGACAGAAACACACCAGGTCCAGTTCAGCTAGAGAAGAGTTACTATCATTAACTCAGTTCAGAAAAACAAGAAGAGCTCAGGTAGTTCCTAGGACTCCTAGGGCACACTCAGTTCTAGGAAACCCACCTGGTATACCAGCCAACACAATTCAATCTGTCATGCTAGCCAATCCTATCCTAATGACTTTCTTTGTGGCTAATAACCCTTCACCATTTTAGTTCAACGCCTATCATGACATGCCTAAAAATCTTGATAAATTCTGCACCAAATGTCATCCGAACGATCCTGAAAGGACTACAAATGAACACATCAAGATCTTTGAAAGTAACATATTTATTCATTGGGTACAACATGAGGATGTGATTTGTAGACTTTTTCCCTACTTGCTGCATGAAGAAGCATATTATTGGTTTATCAATTTGCCTACTACATCTATAAGGAACTAGCAGACGCTGAGGGATGCATTCTTGAATTAGTTCTGAATGCCCACCACCCCTGCAGATTTGTACAAGTCTATCATGGAGATGCGTAGATCTAAGGGAGAAATGATAAGTACTTTCAACAATAGGTTCTGTTATGGGAAAATTGGTGTAAATGAATAATCAATATAATATCAACAATACCCAATAACTCAATGAAATAAGAAACAAAGAACTTCAAACCTTGTAAACCTCTTCACTTCGTACTTCCATTGATTGCCTATCTCAAATGATCTTATGTGTGAATATGGCCCTCTTAAGGTGCACTTCCTTGCTATTTCCAAGATGTCAAATGGGAATGGCTATGATAGTTTTATTGCAATGAAGATGAGCTTCACAACAATGGTAATGGTATGGTAACAAGTTGATCGCAAGCAATGAAGTAATTTGGGTGCCAAAGGCGCGTTGTAATTCCTATAGAGTAAAGGTACTAAAAGCTTGGATGAATGAAATGGAGGAATAGGGTTCAATTTGTAGACTTATGAGAGAGAAGATTAACGGTATAGAAAGAACAAGAAGATCAACGGTATAGAAGACTTGAGAGGATGTGCTCGAATAGAAAGAAGACAAGTGTCACACAAAAGCTGTTTTGTTTGAGTTAACTGCTTTCTTTTATAAAGAAAAGATTTGCCTTCATAAATTAGAATGTTTTTTTTCTAATTTAAGAGTTGTTGATAAAAACAAGGTTGATTGAGTCAGTTAACTCAACTTGTGGTTTGCTTTTGCATGATTTGAGAGAAATTAAATAATAAATTATTTAATTTTGTGTGCATGAAGAAGAAGATTTATCTTTAGAAGATTTGGAAGATATTTGAAGAATTAGAGGATAAGAAAGCAAATTAAATAAATAAATATATTTAATTGTTTGTGCAAAGGTAGAAGAATAAATAGAATATTTGGTTATATTTTATTTTTAGAGATTGAGAGAATTTAAATAAATTTGATTTATTTATTTAAATTTGGAAGACGAAGTGATTTAATTAAATAATTAAGAATTATTTAATTGTTTGGAAGAAATTAATTAAATAAAGGATTTTATTTAATTTTGACTTTAGAAAAGGTAATTAAATATTTTGATATTTAATTAACTTAGAGGAATACGAATCGAATAAATAGATTTGTTTATTTATTTATTGCTAGAAGAATTAGAATGAAATAAATATTAAGAATATTTATTTAGACCGAGTCATGCCATTTTTAGGTGTATACATTTTGCCCCTCTTTGATGCAATGTGTTTTATCATGTTGTTTCAAAGAATAGATTTTTCTAATAACAATACATGCCCCAGTTTGCCCCTGGTACAGGTTTTAACGACAGGATGCCCCTCGGGAGATTGGATGGGGAGAAGGTAGGAGGACGTGATATGGACAATCTCATGATGAAGAAGGTTAGAAAAATAGGTTAGGTTTGAAGAAAATGGGTTACGGTTCAGAGAAATGGGAGGAAACATGTTTGGGAAGTAGTCACGGTTGCCACACAGCTAGTTAGGGTTCACTTGCTATAAATAGGAGTTGGGTCCACAATCTTAGTCATTTGCACACTTAGCTTTTGTTGATAGGTCTCTCAGAGCTTAGGAGAGCACAGGAGCATAGAGCAGTTGGTATAGAGATGGATATTCTGCACGAGGAACACCGCTTTGAGTGAGTTCGACGGTTCGATCAGCCAGTTGAGGCAGGACCACCGGTATGTAGTTCAAAAAATCTCACCTAGGGTCATTTATTTGAGCAATAAATGCTAGGGAAAGCTTAGGGAAATGAATGCGCAGCGACAGTGTTTTAGTGCTTGTGCCATGCGAAATTGCGCATCTGTTGTGTTTCCGCACATGTAGGATATGAATTGGCACATGCATACTATCTGCGCATTTGTAATAAGAAACTACACATTCATTAAGAAGCTATGCTTCTGCGATGTCTTGCTGCACATGCGTGTAAAGCTATGCATATGCTATGATATTGCGCATATGTGATATGAACTGGCGCATTCATTGTGAAGTTGCGCTCTTGATATGTTTCGGCGCATTTGCGACATGTTTCTGCGTATTTGCACTAGGATAGTCAGTTTACTTAATGAAATTGACTCAATTGGCATCTTGCTCAATGCGTCAATCAATAAGCGATCTCTGAGATTGCAAGAATCTAGTCAAGAGATGATATGTTGTTTTGATCAATTTGATATGTTAAGTAAGTGATAAGATAGTTTAATACTTTGAGTAGTTTGGTAGTTTTGGTTGACGCATTGCTTTGCTTGATTACAGGAGGACATTCATGACGTACTTATGTCATGGGAGCAGTTTCCCTTGCCGTTGTTGTATTGGTACATTCTAACAAAGATGGATCGAGAGGCTCTTGGTGCTATGGGTCTTGACTATGTGTGCTTCATGCCCGAGGTTCGTGCGAACCTCAGTTTGTTGACAGTAGTGGTGGAGTGATTCCACAACGAGGATGGGACCTTTCACCTGCCTACTGGTGAGATGGCTATTACTCTTGAGGACGTCTATAGGATTTTGCATTTGCCGATATAGGGTGAGCTTGTAGAGTATGATCCTTTGTGGGATGTTGCACTGGCGGAGTGCAGGCGCATTTTCGACGATCCAGAGTTAGAGGGTCAGGTTATCTCTTGGTAGGATATTCATGACTACTATGACTACTTCCCAGGGATAGTGGTTGGATTAATTAGGGGTGTGGTATGCACCGATAGGAGGTCACATGGGTTCCCTATTAGTTGGGGTCAGACCATGGAGAGGATGATCACAAAGGGTACCTATTTTACATGGGGTGTCTACATTTTGGCGCACCTATACCATGAAATGCACTAGGTAGTCTACCACAAGGGTGCCAGTTTGTCGGTTGGCATCTCACTGTTACAATTTTGGCTATGGGAATACATTGCTATTACTCGGTCGGTGTGCATCTTTTCCATGCAGAGGGGTGAGCCGTATAGTTATGGATATGCAGGTGTTATTTCCCAGCACAAGCTAGGAAAGATTGAGTACAAGAGGCATGCACTGGACAATGTAGATAGAGTTGCCTGGCATCCCTATCTAGATTGTGAGCCATGGGATGATGAGGACGATGAGCTCCCCTACTGCTTTCAGACTCGGTGGCTTATTGGGAGGACTTGACACATACTAGAGAGGTAGATTGTTAGCCAGGTTTGGCGATAGTTTGGCAGGGTACAGGGTATGCCATAGGGGCAGGCCCAGTTTCTGAAGACACATGTAAAGCAATTCAATGGGGCCCAGTTGTGTCTTATGAGGAGGCTTTGGCAGACTTCCAACAGATTCCTTATGTGGCTTGGCCGATGAGGAGGGAGGTGGTGGACATAGGGATGACTCATGATTATGAGTGGTTTACTGCTCATCCATTCTTGAGATATTCAGGACCCAGAGAGTTGGTCCTTGCATGGATGAGGAGGATTTAGATGACAAGGATGGCGTAGGCAGGAGAAGGAGGAGACGGAGGACATAGAGAGGAGGATGGGGAGATGGAGATGATGGAGGCGACGAAGGAGATGGAGGGAGTGGTGGAGGAGGTAGACAGAGACAGCGGAGGAGAGTTGGGGAGGGATCCTCCTTGCAGTAGTTAGTACAGTAGCATGCTGCACAATAGGTATAGGTGTCGCCACCGCAGCAGGTGCCACAGGATCAGGATCCTTAGCTTGATTTACAACAACAGGCTATTACTGCACTGTAGGGTTAGGTGAGACAACTTAGGGCACATCTCAGAGCAGTAGAGTCTCGGAGAGAGGCCGACGCTGGTGTTATATCGGGGCTCACTACAGAGCAATATATAGCCTTGGAGAGGGCGCTAGCCCTCAGACTAGAGAGAGAATCAGCTTTAGTAGCCTTGGGGACTGATGGAGCTACTGCATTTTTGGTTACATAGGTGCAGTAGGGATAGGCCCAAGTACACCAACTATAGACACAGATTGCACAGATATCAAGTGAGCTTGCCAGAGCATAGTCCCATACATAGTACTATAGAGGACTGTACCACGGGGCGGTGTCAACAGACTAGAGGGCACCCAACTATAGTAGCCAGTCTATGGTGGGCACAACTCAGAGAGCAGGGGGTTCACGATCAGCAGCATCTGCTATGGGTCCATAGCAGTTAGGGGCTAGCAAAGGAGGGGATGGAGAGGGCAGTGCTGGGAGTAGTGTCCTATAGTAGCAGGGCTAGAAATTACACTTGTACTGACTTTTGTTTATGTATACACCCATTTTTGATGGCTTAGATAGCTTAATATGTATATACTTGTATCATTTTGCACCGAGACATGTATCATTACTGGTGCAGGAGCACCTAACACAAGGTGGCCTCCATGAGGCATTTAAATTCATGTTTTGTTTTGATATCATGTTTTGATGTAATAAGGTCCTAGAGACCATTTTAATGATGTAGTAGAGCTATGATAATAGGTTGTAATAAGATTGAGGTGTCATATTGTAAAGGACTTTGTCCAAAATTTCATTGTTGTCTTAGAATCAAGGAGGGCAGTCATGTGAGTCCTCATGTTTGTAAGCCTGTTAAGGCACGTCGAGGAGTCTAAAGGCATGTCAAGGAGCCTAATAACTTGTTCAAGGACTAATCATATTGTAAAAGTGTTTGAAGACTCCTAAACATCGATGGTTATACAACAAACAAAAGGTTGGTTGAAACTTACAAACTGTCAAAAGACAGTTCAGGGAGTTTGATAGTTTTGGCTTTTTCCCATCGAGCAAAACTACTTCATTGAGAAGTTTCATGGAATATACAACTATATATATATCCTTGACAATGATCATTGTACGGGGAGAAGAAGTTACATATCAATCAAAATACCTTTTACTGCTATTTTTTCTGTTATTTCTGAGATTTTCTATATTTTTCTATAGAAACAGTCTGTACTTTCTGCCTGTACGGAATAGTTGTGGGCTCCAAACATATGGAATGGATAGAGTGATGGAATAAATTCAAAACAAGTCCAATTTGGTTCTTTAACATCAAGTAATAAGAATTTTGTAGCCACAACTTGGGGACTGCTCATTAACAAAACTCTATTTTTCTGAAGAGGTTGCCGCCACAGACCATACCATTTGAAGGTATTGGATTGTCTTCCATTTATCATGTCTTGATTGGTTAATGTATATAGTTATCTATCTTTTGAAGTGGGTTTGGGGTCTTGACAATCACATTAAAGGGAGTTATAAGGATTTGTTAAAGAAAGACAGTCTTACATAGCCTAAATAAGGTTTTGCCTCCAATCATGGAAAATTGACCATCCAACAGTCTTCCAAGCCATAAGACCTATGGGATGGATGTGTTCAATTATGTTTTAGATGTTTTGATTGATTTCAGGGGTGGTGGAGTTGGTTTGACCAAGATTTGTTGAGTGGGCTTAATAAAACCATGTATTAAGCCATTAAAGAAGCTTGTGAGGCAACCATAGTAAGGAATTTGGGAACAGTCAGTTCCAACTACAAATGAATGTTGGATTCCATGGTTTTGGGATGTATTTGACATGTCTGGGTGGTCAAGAGAGTTTCAAGTTGCCATTTGTGGGTACTTGCTTCATAAACTAGGCCTAATTAAGGCTTAAAACCACTAGGAGGGTTATTGGTTGAGGCAGACTTTCCAAAACAACCCAAACCCATTCTAGAGTATGTTGTGGGGAGGCATAATGGGTATCTATTGCATGTCTGAGAGTTGCATTTGGATGTCTGTATAAAAAGTTATTGGGACTGTTCTCTGTTTGTAGGGCTACTAGCCTTTCTTGAGGTTTGTGAAGGAACTAATAGTTCAAAGTTTGATCCACCTTTGCCAATGGATGGGATGGGTTCTAATACATGTCCAAAACCATTTCCAAGAAGAATTCAAGAACCTTAACTTCTGTTCCCACTTTTCCATGAAGATCCTTGTTTTTGGGCTCATTGGTGTAGTTAAACCTTGTCAAATTTGTCCTTCTTCTTGTATCCAATTTGCCTCTACATCAATTACTTTTGTGATGTATACACTTTGTATGACTTGACTCAGAGATGGACTTTGATATGTTGTACATTTGGACATATTTTATGTTTATTTATATGATGATGCAGCTATTGATGATCTATAGGCAGTTGTTTATGCTATATGTTATGCGATGTTTATGACACTATGATGCTTTATGAGATATGATTCTAGGACTCTTGATATGATGATGATCCAATGCAAACTTAGATGGTTTTTGATGATCTAACATGCTAATGTGAATGTTATCTATGTGATTATGCAGTTTATGCGATGATCTACATGTACTTATCTATGTTTTTGATTTTTTTCTGTTGACACTATGTTGTGATGATGCAAATGTATATGGATGACCTAATGGACTATTATGTATGCAGATGATTTAATCATGTTAATGACTATCTCATGTGATATGATATGCAAACTATGCTATGTTTTTGTTATGTCCAAATGTACTCAATTGACTCAGAAATGACACAAGATAGATAGAAGATTGACTGATAGAAGAAATGCGAATGAACGGATCAAAAGCTTTTCATTGATACCCTACATAGAACTTTTTATTGCATGGATATAGATGCTTTGTGGATGCGAATGGATTTTTGCCATCTTGATATTGCAAGTATATTTGAAGTGCTTATTTCATCATTGGGCAATTATTTTGGTACTTTTTCTGAATGTTGTAAGTTAATACAAACATCTAGGTATAATTGAACTGAGATGACCTAAGTATTGCTTACATGAAATTTGATTTAGCAAGTTAATATAAGCATCGAGGTATAATTGGACCGAGATGGCCTGAGTATATCTTGCATATCAACAGACAAGGATTGCCCCCTTTCATGTTAGACCTTTGATGTCCTCGATGATCTTTTGCTGATCATGTCATTAGACAAGGCTTCACATTACTAAGGATTGATCCACAAACAACAAACAAAGAAAATAATCATGCCCCCATCATAGTATCTCTACCTTTTGGCATCCTTGAGTAGCATAGGAAGACATGATAACAAAAATCAAGACGTTGTAACCTAACCTAATCACAACCATAAAACATTCTTGCATTTAGATGTGTTTTCTTATCATAATTAAATAGGATCATTTAGAGTGTTTTAGGTACTTGTTTGCTTTACTTTGGGTAGGTTGACGTCCTACGTTTAGAACTTCTGTTTGAAATTGGGTTTTTGCTTGTACTTTCTTGCCTGGTGAAAGGTACCACAATCCTTATTGGTGAAACGGACCAAGGGACTGACCTAGTGCCTCGAGGGCTCATTGCTAAATGACCTTGCCTTCATGACGATGTAGAGGCAACGTAGTTTGGGGTGAACCCTGATGGACCTAAGACCTAGGCGATAAGAAGTGGCACAAACTCAAATAGATAGAAGGACAGATGACACGCGATGGAATGGATTAGAAGTGGAGCCTTGGGGGTGCATTGAAAATGGCCTTGCCTACGTGATGATGCAGAGGCAATGTAGTTTGGGGTGAACCTTGATACTGACGATGGATGCTAAGACATGCTGACACTATGGATATGGTACTTTGAAAACCTTAGTTGATAAGGTGACAAAAAGAGATAGAGTATCAAGCTATGATAGGTCATCGTTAGGTTACACAAGGTTCTTTATTATGGAACAAATATGGATCGAATGAGAAACGACGGTAGGAAGAATGGACACAAAGTGATTAGTTTGCCAAAGATGGAGGAAGCAGTTTATCACAAGTAGTGCCTGGTTACCTAGTTTTCACCACTTGTTTTTATTTGCATGAAAGCTAAAAGTACACATGACGCCTGTTTGCTAGGTTTTCATCATGGTACCTTTCCAAGGCGCCTGTTTACCAGATTTTCACCAAAGGACGATTTTTTTGTTATTTTTCCCATTTTTTGATTTTTTTGCTTTTTTCTAATTTTTTTTGAATTTTTTTAATTTTTGCCCCCCTTACATTAGGATTCTCTTAGGTATAGAACTGATAAAGATGCATACTGTTGATTGGGTCATTGAAAAACTCACCTTTTGATGTTGCTAACTGATATGCCCCTGATCCATAGGTAGCGATGATTACATAAGGACCAAGCCAGTTGGGCTCAAACTTTCCTTTCTTTTCCTGATCCTACTGATTGCAGGGATTTTCCTTGAGTACTAGATCACCAACATTGAAGATCCTTGGATAGACTCTGTGATTGTAGCTTCGTGACATTCTTTGTTTATATACTTTGAGATGGTTAAAGGCCTGTTGCCTTCTCTCTTCCAATAGTTCTAACTAATGCAATCTGGAAACTCTATAGTCTTCATCAGTAATAAGACCTTTTAATGACACCCTTAAAGATGGAAACTCAACCTCGATGGGAAAAATGGCTTCTAATCCATAGACAAGGGCGTATGGGGTAGCACCTGTGGGAGTGCGTATACTGGTTCGGTAGGCCCACAGAGTGGGATTGAGTTGTATGTGCCAATCACGGCCAGCATCATTGACTGTCTTCTTGAGGATTTTCAAGATTGTTTTGTTGGATGCCTCTGCTTGGCCGTTTCCTTGTGGATAGTAGGGGGTAGAGAAATGGTGTTGGATTTTTGAATTTGTCACAAAGCTCTTAGACATCTTGGTTCTTGAAAGGTCTTCCATTATCTATGATGATGGATGAGGGAATTCCATATCTGAAGATGAGGTAATTGAGGATGAATGAGGCAATCTGTTTGCCTGTGACATTGGTGAGTGGAACGGCTTCATTCTACTTGGTAAAATATTTAGTGGTGGTTATTATGAACTTGTGGCTGTTGGATGATGGAGGGTGGATTTTTTCCACAAGGTCGAGTCCCCACTGACAAAAGGGCCAAGGTGTTGTTAAAAGTTGTAGCTCTTGAGCTGGTGCATGGATGAGGTTACCATGTATCTGGCACTACTTTCATTTCTTCACAAATTGATATGAGTCAGTTTCCATGTTTGGCCAATAGTATCCCAAATGCATGAGTTTCTTAGCTAAAGAAGGATCGCTAGAATGCATTATGCAAATTCCTTCGTGCACATCTCATAAGGCGGTTTGAGATTCTTCATGTTCTAAACATTGGAGTAAAGTACCATCCAGACCTCATCGATATAGGGTGTCGGTGATAATGGTGTAACGGGAGGTTTGGCGAATGAAGATTCGACGTTGGTTAGAAGACAAGTCAGGTGATAGGGTGTTATCCTTGAGGTAAGTGTAAATCTTACCATACAAGGGTGAATTAGATCCAACCAATAGACATATGGAGTGTGTTTCAGGAAGATCATAAGCTGGTTGCATAACTAACTCCACCAAGAACTCATACTGTGACTCATTCTCTGGGATCTCAAGGAGCGAGGCGATGGTTGCCATGGCATCTGCTACTTTGTTTTCAATGCGAGGTATCTACTCAAAGGAGATGATCACAAAGTACTCTTTAATGTCATCGACCATATGCTTGTATGGGATTAACTTGTCATCTTTGGTCTAATAGTCATCGTTGACTTGATTGATTACTAGTTGGGAGTCGCCATAGACATGTAGCTCTTTTATTTTCCACTTTGCTGCCATTTTGAGACCAATGACCAAGGCCTCATACTCTGCTATATTGTTTGTACATGGGAATAGTAGACGATAAGAATTAGGTATGGTGTCACTGTGATGAGTGACCAACAAGATTCCTACCCCCGATCCATGGTTTGTATAGGATCCATCAAAGTAGAGTTTCCATGAGTGTGTTGTGACACTGAATATGGATTCATCTAGAAACTTGAATGTCATTGGTGTGGTATCCTACAATGGTGCTTCTGCTAACTGATCGGTAATGATTTGACCTTTGATAGCCTTCCTTTCTACATACTCAATGTCATATTCACTTAACAACATTACCCACTTGGTTAGGCGGCCTGTTAGAGATGCTTTGCTTAATAAGTATTTTAGTGGATCTATCTTTGCAATAAGCTTGACCGAATGTGCCAGCATGTAATATCGTAGTTTTTGGGAAGCAAGAAACACAACAAGACATGATCTTTCTATTTGAGAATATTGCAGTTCGTAGCCCACCAATGTGCGACTGATGTAGTAGATAGCCCTTTCTTTGCCTTCATAATCTTGTTGTGCTAGGAGGGCTCTGAGAGCTGTTGGTGTAGTAGATATGTAAAGTAATAGTGACTTTCCTTAGATGGGAGGCATCAAGATAGGTGGATTGATAAGATACTCCTTCAGTTTGCCAAATGCTTCTTCGCACTTCTCATCCCATCTAAATGGAGTGTTTTTATGTAAGAGATGACTGAAAGGTTGGCACTTGTTTGCCAGTTGTGATATGAACCAATGGATAGCTTGTAACTTGCCTTGTAGAGACCGTAGTTGAGTGATGTTCTTTAGCGGTGGCATTTCCATGATAGCTTTGACTTTGGAAGGATCTACTTCGATCCCATTTGCTGATACAATGAAGCCTAAGAGCTTGCCAGAGGTGACTCCAAACACACATTTCTTCGGATTCAACATGACTTTGAATTGTTCTAGTCTCTGAAAGACCTTCTCTAGTACATCTAGGTCAGATTCCCTTGTGAGTGACTTTGCAAGGATGTCATCTACATAGTCCTCCATTGTGACATGCATCATATTATGGAAGATAGTGGTCATAGCACGTTGATATGTTGCTCCTATGTTCTTCAACCCAAATGGCATGACATTCCAATAGAAAGTGCCCCATGGACAAGTAAAAGTAGTTTTATGTTGGTCTTCTGGTGCTATCCTGATTTGGTTGTATCCGGAGAAGCCATCCATAAGAGAAAGCATGGTATGTCCTGGTATCAAGTTGACTATGATATCAATATTGGGCAATGAAAATTCATCCTTGTGGCAAGATTTGTTGAGATCTCAAAAATCATTACATAATCTAACTCTACCATTAGGTTTAGACACTGGCACTATGTTGGATACCCACTCTGGATAGTCTATGGTCCTGATGAACCCTACACCCAGTAGTTTCTTGAGTTCCTCTTTTACTAGTAATGCAATGTGGGGATGCATCTTCCTGAGCTTCTGTTTGATTGGTTTGACCCCTAGATCTAGTGGAAGATGATGTAGAATCAAATCTGGATCCAAACCAGGCATATCTACATATGACCAAGCAAAGTTGACTTGCTCTTTCTTGAAGAATGGTACAAATTTGGTCTTTTCTGGTGGAGATAGACTTTGCAAAGTGAATGATCTTAGGATTATCTTTTGTTCCAATGTTGACAAGTTCTGTAGGTTCCACAACAATCTGAGACTTCTCCTAGTACATGCCGTTGGGGAGAGTGTCAAGCCTTCCATCATCTGGCACCTCAGAGAGGTTTTCACCATCTGATGTGTTCTTTCTTTTTACTATTTTGGGATTTGATACCACCGCAGAGCAATTTTCACCATCAGATCCAGTTTTTATTTTTATGTTTTTGCAACTAGAAGGCTTGGTACCCTCTCCAAAATAAGCCACGGTGTTGAGTTCAATGGCAAAGCCAGCGTTATGATCTCCTGTAGGTAAGTGGTCCCTAAGTTCCATGTAGTCAATATAGGCATCATCATTTTGGAACATGTCTAGTTGTGGGGTTCCTCGTAGATCCCAGTCAATAAGTTTAGGATGCACAAGGGGGAGGGGATTGGAAGATAGATCTGATTCATTGGGTGTGATAGTTTAAATGGATATACAATTAGGATTTGGATTGGGAGGGATAGGATCTGGGATGGTACTTTCCTCCAGGTTGTTTATTGCGATGGAACTCTGACCTTCCTCAAAAGTCGTACTCTCAGGAGTGGAAGAATTGCACTCTAATGGTCTATGTGTTAGCGTTTGTCCCTCATGGTAGGGGCTATATGTTTGAATGGTGTCAATTTCTTTGTCCTCATAGGAGTGCTCTGTGAGTTCATCCCATTCATATTCATTGGAATCTGTGTCACTATCCTCTTGGAGGTTATGGATCATTTCCACAAGACAAGCATTTGCCTTAGCTTTGCCTTTGTCCTTTTATCCTAGCCCTTTTGTATTTCTTTCCAATGAGGATGAGGATGGTTGAATGGGTTCAATGATTCCTTCTTTTCTAAGGCCAATGGGACCTTGTCCTTCATAACCCATTCTATGTAGGATAGACTCACCACGCCCATAGATTTCCGTTAGGAGCTTGGGTGGTTCTTATTGTGTGTTATCTTCCTTTGTGTAGAGCCATTACAAGACATCTCTTTCTTGAGTTTCATCTGATAGGGTCCCCCATTTGACAAAGGAAGCGGTGGGAGGTTTGGGAGGAAAAGGTGTAGGTTGCCCAAAGGATCTCAGAGATAGAGGCATTTTAGCTAAGTTGAGGCTGTGCTCGATGGAGTATTCCCCTACCCCTGTTTCTTTGATTATGATTTTCTTCTCTTTGGGCTTGGACGAGGAAGCTTTGGAGGTAGAATCATGCTGCAAGATGGGGGATGTAGAAGCTCTATTATTGGGAATGATGTAATCAAGCTTTATGCTGATAGAGTTGCAATGCTGAAAAGGATCTGGATCACCTTGGATGGTGATTTGTTTGCCATTATGAGGAAATTTGATGCATTGGTGGTAGGTAGAAGGGACAACTTTCATGGCATGAATCCAAGGTCTACCTAGGAGGATGTTATAGGCTAGCTCCCTGTCGAGGACTTGGTAAACAACGTCCTTTATTACCGGTCCAACTTGTATTGGTAACACCACTGTTCCTTTAGTAGTTCTCTCTTCTTCATCATAGGCCTTAATAGTGATCTTTTTCCTAGGATCCACGACATTTTTAGAGAACCCCAATGTAAGGACTAGCTTGAGCATGCAAAAATTTAAACCAGCCCCTCCATCAATGAGAACTCTTTTGATACGGTGTTTATGAATGAAGGCGACGATATGCAAGGGTGTGTTATGAGGTTGAGACACTGAAAGGTCATCCTGTTCGGTAAACGATAAGGTGCTAGAGGAGGTTAGATTTCCTACCATGGCTTGAAACTTCTCTTGGGCTATGTTCGTGGGCACAGTTGTTTCCACTAGGGCTTTATCAAGAATTTCCTTGTGGGAGGGAGACAGACGCAACAACTCTAAGATAGATATGTGGGCAGGTGTTTTCCAAAGTTGGTCTATGACACTATACGTATGGGAGTTAGATGGAGAAGGTGATGACCTTGGAGGAAGTGTGTTTAACGTGACCTTACCACTACGGGTGATGATGCTGCAATCAGTTTTGTTGGGTCCTAACTGCTAGTTAGGTGTGACCACATTGACTTGTGGGATGGACTCCAATATGCAGTTGATGGTATAATCAAATGGCATGCTTGCATAGTTGGCATTGTTGTGTTCGTTGTTTTGATTTTGCCTATTATGGTTGTTATTGCTATTGTTGTTGTTGTTGTATAGCCTGTCATGGTTGAGGAGTGGATCCTTGTCTGCCACATGTGTCTTGTTAGAGGTATGTTGTTTAGTGCCTACCTGATTTTGGTCAAGTATGTCTTAAATGACATGTTTGAGACGGATACATTCGTTGGTCTTATGGCCTCTTCCCCTATGATATTCGTAAAAATTAGTATCTTTCCAATAATGAGGTTTTACTTGAGGTTCATAGTTGCTAGTGGGGGGAAGAGTGATCTCATTGTTGGATAATAGCTTTGTTAACACAGACTCTTGGGACTCCCCTAGTGGTGTGAATTTTTGTCTAGGAGTGGAGGTGGACCATGGCTTTGGCTTGCGAGGGAAGGTTTTGTTTGGTGTAGCATTGCTTGCTTCCCCTTTGAGAGTGAAGATTGGTTACTGTTTGGGACCCACCACTTTGGCATCAACTGCTCCATCATTGATGATATTTTTGTTCTTTGTCTAAAACTTCAACTTGTCCGTGGTGTAGTTAGAGTTAGGGGTGTCCTTGTACAACTTTATTTTCCCTTTGGTGATCGTAGCTTTCTCAATAAATAATCCCATCTCAATGACTTTCGTGAATGAGGTAGGGAATTGAATTTGGATTTGGTAACTTAGATCGAGGTTAAGATTGTGGACAAACATCTCTGTCGTTTGCTTCCCAGGCACGTGATATGAGCATTTGCTCATGAGTTGTCTCCACCTTTGTAAGAAGGTGGCGAAAGATTCACCACTCTTCTGCTTTGTATTGCATAGGTCAAGCATGGAAACTTCGTGTTCAATGTTATATGAGAATTATGTGATGAACTTGTTTACTAACTCATCAAAAGTTTTGATACTCGGGGGAAGTCATGAGAACCATTCCATGGCTTGTCCACCTAGAGATCTAGGGAATAGTCTCATTAAGAAAGTTTTGTTGTGAGGTACGTCGAGGCACGCGGTACTAAATTCCCTAATGTAATCTCTTGGGTCTCCTTTTCCTTTGTATTTGTCAAACTTAGGAACTTCAAACCAAAAGGGGAAGGGGACCATGTTCAATCTTTTGTCAAAGGGATATGGCGAGACATCATCCAATGAATAAGTTTTAGTGGGTGACACTATTTGAAGATCTGCCACTTTTTGTGTTAGGCTCTTGATTTGTTTTGTTAATATGTCCATGGGTGCATTTGAGTTTGTGGCTTTTTTATCTTTGTTTTTGTCAAGGGGGCTTTCTTCATTTGTTCTCTTTTCGTGAGTTCTTTCCTCTCCTGGTTCTTTTAATGCATCGACGTCAAAGTCGGTAGGGAGTTTATGTCCTTGGGTTGCAAGATGAAGGAAGTATTTTTGAGGGTACTCTTTGAGCATCTTGTCTAACACGCATTGAAATTTTTTATTTTGGAGGGCTTCTTGGTAGTCCTCATGATAAATTTCCTCATCACTGTCATGAGGGGATACAATACACTTAGATGTTTCAGCCATTTCAAGTTGTTTTTGCTTTTGCAACCTAGTTAATACCATGCAAGGCGACATGGAAAGGAAGGGGGTGAAACTAGAGACTCTGGCAAGGTGTTGGTGGAGATTGTTGAGATTAGGATACTTGCGGTGACGAGATTCAAACAAGGGACCCTTTTGATCAATGATTCCAAGTAAGTTGGTCAACACAAGATGATAGCCACAAGTAAGGATAGCCGGTACCCGTTTACTACGTAGAGACTAGTCTTGCACCAAGACCACTAGTGAAGTTCTGAGAGAAAAGGATGTCTGATCCTTGATAGTGGAGACTTACTAGGTTTACTTGAATCTGAAATGATCAGAAAAAGGTCTTGCATTAATCTGATATAGATACTTTAACTTATTTTGCGGGAAGACCTGGTAGAAGGTGGATGAGACAACAGACGAAAGAGAGGGTACGCTATGGAAATGGATGGAAGAGGTGACTGCATGGTAAATCTAATCTCAAAAACTAGAACAAGGCTGAAATGGGTACCCAGAAAGGTTGAGACTTTTCCCCCAAAAGATGTGGAAATGCTCACTGTTGTGGATGTGCAACAACAAATGCATTGAGACAGAGGACAAATGCACAACAAGTCAATGCAAATGCGTAGCTCTGGTAAATGGTAAAAGCATAGTAATAGATGATAAATGCATAGAAAGTCAATGCAAATGCACTGCAGGTCAACACAGATGTGCAACTTTAGAGTGTATATGCGCAGCTCTAGTTTTTTTAATTATTTTTACAAAGTTTTTGACATGTTTTTCAGTGTTTTTGGGTTTCTTGGTTGCAAGTTGGTCTTTTTGATCTGATTTTCTCAATTATGGCAAGAAGACACAGCAAACACAATGAATGTTTTCATGGTTTTTGATTTTTTTTTGTAATTTTTTTTGGACTCTTTTTGACTCAAAAGCAAGTACAAATCCTAGGCTGGTTGGGACAATATAAACTGAATTCTCACTATTTCTAGATGAGGCATCTTAGGGAGGTGATAATCGCCCTTCCCTGCACTGGCTTATAGGGGTTTTTAGCTTACTAAAAACAAAGGATGATTAATAAGTGCAACCATTTGAGTGGTTATACATGTGGCAGCACTACTCTTTGTTATGGAGTCTCCCAGCCTATAAGGGTTGCACCTTGGAGGGTTTTGGGGGAGGTTGGCTGTCGGTATAACACAACTTCACTCATTGTTTGAAGCTTTCACTCCAAACATAATTTATTTATAGTGGCTTGGCTGAGCTTGGCTTTAGATTGTTACCACTTAAGGTCATTCCCGCTTGGACGGAAGGATATCTAAGGGTAGGCCTCTCTAGGGGTTTAACACATGCGAAATGATATGTCTGGCATTTTGGTCACCCAAGATAGGGGAGAGCATAGGCCTGGTATCATTCCAAAAACACAAAAGATAGTGGTTCTTTTCCCCTAATTAAAATGAAAAGACTAAATGTGTTAAGCTACTTGGGTACACACACAATTTATTAACTTCGAGAGCAAGATATCAATGGTTCAATTTTATCCTCCTAGCATTGGGACTATATTCAATTTGTTGATGCAACAAGATCAAGTTACTCCCTTCCTAGTTAGATCTAGATGTGATTTTGCATGAACATCTAATTACTATCCTTGCTATTTAAAACTATGATGTGTGTTAACAATGCAGCTAGAATGTCTAAACCAGTCCTTAACCTGCAAGTAGATCAGAGAAAATTCCTGTGAGAAGTGTCAACGTTAGCAAAATCACAAAAAACTCAAAAACTCACTGTCAGAATTAGATGCGCAGGTATAGAGATTAGATGCGCAGAGATAGAGATCATATGTGTAGATATTACAAAAGCTCTGAGACAGAGGTCAAAAGTGCAGAAATAGAAGATATATGCGCAGTTTCAGTAAATGCGTCGTATCATAACACATATGTGCAACTTTAGGAGGTAAATGTGCTGAAAGATCAGATGCATTGAAACAGAGCTCAGATGCATGTTAGAATTGACCAGATGCACATAATCTCCCTATGTATGGAACCTAAACTCACAAAAACTCAGTTTTTGGGTCAGATTGGGGCAAGGCCCCATGGTGGGTGCCAAAAATGTTATGGGAAAATTGGTGTAAATGAATAATCAATATAATATCAATAATACCCAATAACTCAATGAAATAAGAAACAAAGAAATCAATCAAACAAAGAACTTCAAACCTTGTAAACCTCTTCACTTGGTGGCTTCCATTGATTGCCTATCTCAAATGATCTTGTGTGTGAATATGGCCCTCAGAAGGTGCACTTCCTTCCTATTTCCAAGATGTCAAATGGGAATGGCTATGATAGTTTTATTGCAATGAAGATGATCTTCACAACAATGGTAATGGTAAAGTAACAAGTTGATCGCAAGCAATGAAGGAATTTGGGTGCCAAAGGCGCACTGTAATTCCCGCAGAGGAAGGGTACTAAAAGCTTGGCTGAATGCAATGGAGGAATAGGGTTCAATTTATAGACTTGTGAGAGAGAAGATCAATGGTATAGAAAAAATAAGAAGATCAACGATATAGAAGACTTGAGAGGATATGCTCAAATAGAAAGAAGACAAGTGTCACACAAAAACTATTTTATTTGAGTTAACTGCTTTCCTTTATAAAGAAAAGATTTGCCTTCATAAATTAGAATATTTTTTTCTAATTTAAGAGTTGTTGATAAAAACAAGGTTGATTGAGTCAGTTAACTCAACTTGTGGTTTACTTTTGCATGATTTGAGAGAAATTAAATAATAAATTATTTAATTTTGTGTGCATGAAGAAGAAGATTTATCTTTAGAAGACTTGGAAGATATTTGAAGAATTAGAGGATAAGAAAGCAAATTAAATAAATAAATTTATTTAATTGTTTGTGCAAGGTAGAAGAATAAATAAAATATTTGGTTATATTTTATTTTTAGAGATTGAGAGAATTTAAATAAATTTGATTTATTTATTTAAATTTGGAAGAAGAAGTGATTTAATTAAATAATTAAGAATTATTTAATTTTTTGGAAGAAATTAATTAAATAAAGGATTTTATTTAATTTTGACTTTAGAAAAGGTAATTAAATATTTTGATATTTAATTAACTTAGAGGAATACGAATCGAATAAATAAATTTGTTTATTTATTTATTGATAGAAGAATTAGAATGAAATAAATATTAAGAGTATTTATTTAGATCGAGTCGTGTCATTTTTAGGCATATATAGGTTCCATAAGGCTTTTAGTTGTCTTCAGGCTCCCTATGTACTCACTTCAGTAGCTGCTCTTCCAATATATTATGCAGCCTTAGACAGGCTTACTTCTATGTTTTTGAGGAGAGCAAATCCTGCCTTAACAGACCTAGCAATAGCATATACTAAAGCAGTGAAAGTAAATGTAGAACTTGGTCAAGATGCTGCTGGACCACCAGTCAACCTTGGTCCTCCTATATTTCCCAATCAGATACCTCTGATAAATCATGCTCTTGCTAATCACACTCCAATGTTGAACCATGTGCTGGTACCTCCGACAACCCAAGCTCTTGTTGTTCATCTAGGAACACCAATAGCAGAGCTGCCTGAACACATCTACCTTTCCTACAATCTGTAGAATCACCTAAACAAAAAGATGATAGAGAAGATATAAGGGATTTACCTGAATAGATGAAGAAGTTAATTGCTAAGGTAACTCATTTGAGGAATCAAAATGCTTATTTACAGCAAAGAAGTCAGAACCAAAATCAATACCAAAATAAGAATTTCCAGCGACTAAGCAAGGCTTGGAATACCAGGCCAAACAATGGTGGAGTCCCATCACCCCTGGAAGGACAGAGTACTAAGAGTCATCCTCCAGGAGGAGTTATGTTAGCTGAGGAAGCACTTTCTTCATGGTGCAGAATTTACAATACCAATGGTAATTTTGAACTAGACTACCCAGAATTCCAAATTGCCTCTAGTGTCTTTCAAATGGAAGTTTAGAATGTAGAAGCATAAGAGAACTCACCACCTACTAGGTATGAATTGGTCCCAACACAGAGGTATGATACTACCCTTGTACTTGATAGTTACACATTTGCTTTCCAAGATAAAAACTGGCCTGAGGAGGAAGAATGTGAGGAGGTACATGCTTATCAGCAGTATAACAAGACCCCATACAACCTTAGAAGTAATAAGCCAAAATGTCCCTTCACCACCTCCATCCCTCCAAACAACTATCAGATTCCACCTGACCCTAATGCCTCTAACAATCCTAAGCCTCCCAAGGCAACACCCCAGCTAATGCATCATGGATCCATAGCTGAAAATTACCAAAGGGATAAAATAGCCAAGTTAGGACAATATGTTGCCGATGAGCTCAAGAAAATGAAAATCATCCTGTCGGTCTTTGAACTGTTGAAAGTCCTGGAAGTTAGGAAAACCTTCTTTCATGACATGGGAACAAGTATTAGGATAGATCCTTCCCAAAAGGAAACTCCACCAAAGGACAATATGGACAAAGGAAAAGATAGAGTCCATGTAATAAATACTGAGAAAAAGGTCACATTGTATAAAGATAAAAGAGAGAGTCCTCCTTTCCTCTTGAATCTTAGTATATTTTGGAAGAACCTTCATAATTGTCTGGTAGACTCAGGGGCTTCTACCAATGTGATGCCTTTGTCAGTATGCAAAGCACTGGGTCTCACTCCACTAAAATCTTTCAGAAAAGTTACACAATTAAACAAAACTAAGTAAATGTGATGGGAAAATTGAATCAGATTCATATGCAATTGGAATTAGATCCTAGGGTGCAACAGTATATAGATATTCAAGTGGTTGATAGCCCTGACCAATATCGCATGTTTTTAAGTAGAGATTATATCTACAGTTTTGGACTAGCTAAACAAAGATGAAATGACAAAACAACAGTTAAAACAACAAAATGAAGAGCTTCGAGCGTGCATAAAGCTTCTAATGAAACCATTGAATTTAGATGGAGAACCAGAAGTAGCTCCTACACTACTGTCAAAAGAAGAGTTGACCAATTTTGATAACATTAAAATAACTCTACAACCACACAAGAGTGGTTTCATAAGGTATATAATGAAGGTTGGGAGGTGATAAGCTTTGCATCTCTGTTGCACAAAGATTTTCGTATTTTGAAAGAAGAATGGGAGGAGCTACATGATGAATGTGAACTGTATGAAGAGTATTATTGCCATATGTTCCCCAGAATACAGGCCATGAGGAGACTGTCTAAGGAGGTTCTTCTAACAGAAAATATTTTGACAAGGGAAAGGCTGAAAAAGCTCAAGGAGTGGTATGAATAGATGAAATCAAGAAAAGATATTTTTTGATAAGGTGAAAGGTTCCTTTGAAACAACAAAGGCTGGAATAATGGAAGTGATATATGAAATAAATGATACATTGAAGGACTACATAAATAATGGTCTTAATGATCTAGCTCCAATCAATGAACAACAATGCAAAGACAAATTATATCAAGTCATTCATGGAGATTCACCATTAAATATGATTGGAAAGCTAGAGAAAGTCAGTGACCTCCGAGCTACTTTTGTGGCATTCAAGAGGGGTAGAAAATCAAGTGAAGTCATATATTGCAAATTTTCCACAGAGATTGACAGCTTGAGATTCAGAGTAGATTACGTCAAGGATCCAGACCCAGTGGATATCAACCTAGCTTTGACAACATTAGTGGCATACAACAAGAGAGTAGAAGAAGACAAAATTGATTTGAATGAAGATGACCAATAGAATACTTAAGTCACATGTGAATCTCATCATTTGTAATTATTTCTATGTTTTGAGGGTCATGTGACCTTATTTTGTCTTTATTACGTCTTGGAAATTGACTTTTCCCTATGTACAACTTAATGGGTATTCAATTTGTCTAGATTCAATGTATTTGGAAGTTGTATTTTGTCTTTTTCCTACAAGACAAATGCTAATACGAAAATGCAATTAGCTAATGTATCACATTAAATGCCATGTAATCTCGACCATCAGTGTTGAGTTAATCTCCACCGTTCATTCAAAAACTTAGTATGGAGCTTCCTTTATATAAAGGGCTATCATTTCTCTCATTGTAACAGACTCTTGATGCCGAATTGTTGACACTTTTCCATTTATGATTAATATAAAGCATGTTTCTGTAGTTTTTCCTAAGAATTTGTCTATTGTGTTATCTATTTGGTTCTCATGGTTGGATTCATGATCTACAATTAGTTAAATGTGTTGTTGCAATGTTAAGTGTATTTGATGAATGCTGAGATCCATACTATTAGTTACTTGGTGATTGTAAGTAGCTGTGCATAGTTAGCCTGGGCCATTGAATTGAGCATAGATCAGTTGCATTTCATAAGTTAAATCATGCCATAATTTGGGTATTTAATGAATGAATGTGATATGAAAATCATTAGTTTCCTTTGAAGATAACATCATTTTCTGAAGCATTGTGGTTGGGTAACCTAGTAAAACAGAAAGTGGTTAATGAATACGTGTTTGTCTACCTACTGCATTCTCTAATATTGTGATTGTCACTTAGAATCTTCTCTTAGCCCTTTATCTTTTTACATTTTCTTTACAAATAGATTGTTAGGATTAGGATTTAAGCAACATTTATATTGCAAATCAGCTAAAAGTATTATAAGGGTTTTGCATACTTTGCTGAAAAGTTCTAATCTTTTAGGTAAGACCCCTTGTTGGCACAACTAGACATACCAACTAAGTTATTCCTGCAAGATAGACCTAGCTGTAGAATCCTTGGAGTAGTCTTACCTAGGGTAGGATACTTTTCAAGAGAGGTGGGATATCCCTTATGTCACCTACGTTGTGTGTCAAAAACACCATCAACAAAACTGGCGCTAGAAGGAGGGTCACCAAGTCAAAATATCCCCCATAGAGTCAACAAGTCTGGGGACTAGACAGAAACACACCAGGTCCAATTCAGCTGGAGAAGAGTTACTATCATTAACTTAGTTCAGAAAAACAAGAAGAGCTCAGGTAGTTCCTAGGACTCCTAGGGCACGCTCAGTTCCAAGAAACCCACCCGGTATACCAGCCAACATAGTTCAGTTTGCCATGCAAGCTAACCCTGTCCCAATGGCTTTCTTTGTAGACAATAAGGGTTAGTGCAAGAAGTTGGGTCCACTTTTTGGCCAAAAAGTGGAAGTGTTTTCCCTGATTTTCAGAATTTGTCACATTTGACGTAAATATTTGAGGCACTTAAAGATTGAATCTTGAAAATGGTTAGTAATATAAAATGTAGTATTCAGAGTTTAGTTTCTAAATATGTAATTTATTTTAATACCTCGATAATACAAATTGATTTTCAATAGGCATTTCTAAAAACCACTGTTTAAAAGTCACTTTTTTTTTACCATACCATGCACGTGTACAACCAACATAATTTGACCTAAATAAAAGTATTTTTCTAAATCCTTTTGGGGAAAGATGTGTAGTACAGTGAAGTTTGATGAAGATATGTTTTATAATTTTTTTCCAAATATTTTTTTTATTAATTTTTTATTGGCCCTAATTGTTGTTTTTGAAAACCCTCATGTACGACCAACATAATTTCAGCAAAACTAATCATAAAATGAATTTTTTTTCTTTCATTGTGTAGAGAATGATGACATGTAATTTTTTTTTCAAAAATTTTTAAAAATTAAAAGTTATTAAAAAAATACAAACACCTGTCATTTCAAGTTTTTGGACCAGTTTTCTCATAAATTTATTAATAAATAGAAAAACAAGTAGAATAAAAAAAATTACATATTTGAAAAATAGACACTGTCATCTGTAATGGGTTTTAATTTCATAAAAAAATTTAGAAAAAAATGTTGTCAGCCATATAGGTAAACTCAGTCTTTTCTCTTGTTCTGTACTTAGAAAAAAACTTGCAGGTCCAAGGCAAGGGTTGACTTACCATACCTTTCCCAAGCCTAAGATTTTAGGAACGGGTACGCGTTATGAATGAGTACCCGTTCCCTTTGTGTGGGAAAAAAAAGGTGCGCATATATTTTTTTTTCAAATTTAAACATCTATATAGAAATGAGTACCCGTTCCTAAACGGGTACTCATTCCTAAGTGGGTACCTGTTTAGGCTCAGGTACCCGTTTCTATTGGGATTTTTTTTTGCTTGCGACTTCCCCTCTATGTGGACCCAACTTCTTACACTTACTCAGAACCCTTCATTATTTTAGTTCAACGCCTATCATGACATGCCTAAAAATCTTGATAAATTATGCACCAAATTTCATCCCAATGATCCTGAAAGGACTACAGATGAACACATCAAGATATTCGAAAGTAACATGTTTATTCATCAGGTACAACATGAGGATGTGATTTGCAAACTTTTCCCTACTTGTTGCAAGAAGAAGCATATTATTGGTTTATCAATTTTCCTACTGCATCTATAAGGAATTGGCAGACGCTAAGGGATGCATTCTTGAATTAGTTCCAGATGCCGACCACCCCTATAGATTTGTACAGGGCTTTCGTGGAGATGGGTAGAGCTGAGGGAGAAATGATAAGTACTTTCAACAATAGTTTCCATAAGGCTTTCAGTCATCTTCAGGCTCCCTATGTACTCACTTCAGTAGTTGCTCTTCCAATCTATTATGCAGCCTTAGATAGGCTTACTTCTATGTTTGTGAGGAGAGCAAATCCTACCCTAGTAGACCTAGCGGTAGCATATACTGAAGCAGTGAAAGTAAATGCAGAACTTGGTCAAGCTGCTGCTGGACTACCAGTGAACCTTGGTCCTGCATTTCCCAATTAGATACCTCTAATAAATCATACTCTTGCTAATCACACTCCAATGTTGAACCCTGTGCTAGTACCTCTAACAACCCAAGCTCTTGTTGTTCATCTGGGAACACCAATAGCAGAGGCTTCCCGAACACATCTACCTTTCCTAAAGTCTATAGAATAGGCTAAATAGAAAGATGATAGAGAAGATATAAGAGAGTTAGCTGAACATATGAAGAAGTTAATTGCTGAGGTAACTTATTTGAGGAATTAGAATGCTTATTTGTAGTAGAGAAGTCAGAATCAGAATCAATACCAAAATCAAAATTTCCAGCGACCAAGCAAGGCTTGGAATACCAGGCCAAACAATGGTGGAGTCCCATCACCCCTGGAAGGACAGAGTATTGAGAGTCATCCTCTAGGAAGAGTTATGTTAGTTGAGGAAGCACTTTCTTCATGGTGCAGAATTTACAATACCAATGGTAATTCTAAATTAGACTACACAGAATTCCAATTTGCCTCTAGTATCTTTCAAATGGAAGTTCATAATGCAGAAGCACAGGAGAACTCACCACCTACCAAGTATGAATTGGTCCCAACACAGAGGTATGACACTATCCTTGTACTTGATAGTTACACATTTCCTTTCCAAGATGAAATCCAGCTTGAGGAGGAAGAATGTGAGGAGGTAGTATAACAAGACCCCATACAACCTTAGAAGTAATAAGCCAAAAGGTCCCTTCACCACTTCCATCCCTCCAAACAACTATCAGATTCCACCTGACCCTAAGGCCTCTAACAATCTTGAGCCTCCCAAGGCAACACCCCAGCCAATGCATCAAGAATCCATAGCTGATAATTCCCAAAGGGCTGAAATAGCCAAGTTAGGACAATATGTTGCCAATGAGCTCAAGAAAATGAAAATTAGCCTGTCTATCTTTGAAATATTGAAAGTCCCATAAGTTAGGACAACCTTCTTTCAGGACATGGGAGCAAGTATTAGGATAGATCCTTCCCAAAAGGAAACTCCACCAAAGGACAATATGGACAAAGGAAAAGATAGAGTCCATGTAATAGATACTGAGCAAAAGGTCACATTGTATCAAGATAAAAGAGAGAGTCCTCCTTTCCTCTCACTACAACAAATCCCTATGATTAGCTCCCTTTTTTACTCTATTTTTTCTTCCACCAACTGTTTTAATGTATTTTTCTCCATTTTTAAAAAAAAGTCGATGCTATTTATCAGGATGGCACTGTTTTTGGCTTTTTTCATCGACCAGAACAAGTCGATGCTAAATTAGACACTAATTAGCGCCTAAATGAGTGCTTACTTTAGCTCCTACTATAGCACCTAATTTAGCACCACATTTAACACTTGGTTTAGCGCCTTATTTACCGCCTTTTTTAGCGCCTACATTAACGTCTTATTTAGCGTCTGATGTAGTGCCTGTTTTAGCACCTAATTGAGCACCTAATTTATGGTTACTTGGGTTTAGGAGTATTATTTAGGGTTTATGGTTTTGGGATTAGGGGTTAAGGTTCAGAGGTTTAGGGTTTAGAGAGAGATAGAGGACCAATAGGGAGATATAGAGGAGACCAAGGGGAGAGATAAGGAGATAGAGAGTGAGGGACATGGCCAGAGACATAGGGAGAGAGATTGAGAGGTAGAGGGACAAAGGTGATAGGGAGAGAGGGGAGATATAGGTTTAGGGTTTAGGGATTAGGGGTTTAGGTTTAGAGGTTTAGGGTTTAGGGTTTATAGAGAGAGAGGAATGATAGGGAGATATATAGGAGACTGTGGAGAGATATAGGGAGATAGAGAGTGAGGCACATGCACATGGCCAGGGACATAGGGAGATAGAGGTTTAGAGTTTCTTAGATTTAGGGTTTAGGGTTGCTCAGGTTTGGAGATAGCTAGAGAGAGAGAGAGAGAGAGAGAGGGGGGGGAGAGATAGGGAGATAGACTACTATAGTGAGCGAGATATATATCCTGCAGAGAGATAGGGAGAAGGATTGAGAGCTGGTAGAGGGACAATATTAGAGATAGGGAGATATATAGGGATTTAGGGTTTCTCAGGTTTAGGGTTTAGGGGTTAAGGTCTAGGAGCATTATTTAGGGTTTACGGTTTAGGGTTTAGAGGTTTAGGGTTTAGTGTTTAGAGAGAGGACCAATAGCTAGGAGATATAGAGAGTGAGGTACATGGCCAGAGATATAGCCATAAGAGATTATAGGGATATATATGGAGAGTGAGGGACATGGCTAGAGACACAGGGAGAGAGATTGTGAGGTAGAGGAACGATGAAGATAGAGAGATAGCTAGGGAGATAGAGGTTTAGGGTTACTTGGATTTAGTGTTTAGGGTTTAGGATTTAGGGGTTTAGGGTTTCTCAGGTTTAGGGTTTATGGGTTAGGGGTTAGGGGCATTATTTAGGGTTTATATATGTTTTAGGGGTTAGGGGTTAGGGTTTAGGGTTTAGGGGCATTATTTAAGGTTTAGAGGTTTAGGGTTGCTCAGGTTTAGGGTTTAGGGGAATTATTTAGGGTTTATAGTTGCATGTCAAAAGAAGTCTCTCTCTCTCTCTCTAAATCCCTCAACCCTAAATAATGCCCCTAACCCATAACCCCTAAACCCTAAACCTCTATCTCCCTATAATCTCTCCCTTATCTCCCTCTCTCTAGCTATCATCCCTCTACCTCTCAATCTCTCTCCCATCTATCTCTCTAGACATCTCACTCACCGTCTATCTCCCTATCTCTTGCTCGACTATGATCTCCTCTATCTCTCCCAATCTATCTCCTCTCTCTCGACTTTACGTACCTATCTATCTCTCCCTATCTCTTGCCTTTCTCTCTATCTCCCTATCTCTCTAGACATCTCTCTAGTGATCACTCTCTATCTCCCTATCTCTCCCCTCTGTCTCCTCTATCTCTCCCTATGATCTGTCTCCTCTCTATCTCTCTCTACCTATCTATCTCTCCCTATCTCTCTATCTCTTGCCTCTCTCAGCCCCTATCATTCCTATATCTTCCTATCTCTCCCTTATCAATGAAGGAATTAATGAACAAGCATGGAAAGCTTATAGGACTCTCTCTCTCTCTCTCTCTCTCTCGCTTTGTCTTTGTCTCTATCCGTCTCCCTTATCAACAAAGCAAATGGAAACAAGAAAACTAGAACATGAAAAGAGGGATGAGGATATAAATTGGCAGCTGGATGAAATGGAAACAAGTTCATGATAAAACTAAAGTTCATTGGATGGGAAGAATGATGAGAGGAGAGGTGGAAAATAGTAAAATAGGGAAAAATTGGTGGGATCTAAAGGGAAATTGAAAAGGAAAAGGAAACCTAGGAAAGCTAGGAAAAGGATTTAACTAGCTAGGAGTTGGTAGATAATATATAGGTTAGAGAGAGAGAGACAAAGAGTTGCTTAGAGTTAGCGGTCAGGGTTTAGGGGCATTATTTAGCATTGCTCAAGTTTAGGGTTTAGAGTTTACTAGGGTTTAGGGTTTATGGTTTAGGGGCATTATTTAGGGTACTTTAGGGTTTATGATTTAGGGGTTAAGGTTTAGAGGTTTAGGGTTTAGTGTTTAGAGAGAGAGGACCAATAGGGAGATATAGAGAGTGAGGGACATGGCCAGAGATATAGGGAGAGATATTGTGAGGTAGAGGAATGATAGAGATAGGGCTAGATAGGGAGATAGGGAGATAGAGGTTTAGGGTTGCTTGGGTTTAGTACTATTTAGGGTTTAGGGGTTTAGGGGTTTGTAGTTTAGGATTTAGGGGTTTAGGGTTAATGGCAGGTCAGGGCTGGGTTAGGGCTTATAAGGAGCATTGTTTAGGGTTTATGGTTTAGGGGTTAGGGGTTAGGGTTTAGGGTTATTAGGGGCATTATCCAAGGTTTACAGATCTTCAAGGATCTAGATAGTGTGGCTATACACATTGCTACACATGTTGGTGGCTAGTTAGACACATGGAACATCAACAACCACATTTTATGCTTCCATACACATGGGCCACCTAATGACATTTGTACTACAAAACATGATCATATAATTGGTACTGTATGCATCTGACACATGGTCATGATGTCCACGTACGCTACAATATGCTAATGATCTACTAGTTGGCATGACCATACAAGTTTGAGTACATTTGTTCTCATCCCATCCATATAAGAAATGCACCACACAATATGTTGGATATTTGTCAACATCTACATGTAGAATAACTGATGGTATTCTTGAACCAATGCCTACTTTGTATATTTTGTAGAGTAAAAGCAAGGTATATATAACAAATTTTCATCTTACCTCTGTGTATATTTGTTTTGTTCATTTTGAATAGAAGTGACATATATGTTAGAACCCTTCTATATTTGAATGTGTTTTGGTTTACATATCTATTTTCCTTTATGTATTCTATGATCTTACTAATTACATTAATAGATAATATAGGATTGTCCCTCACTAGTTCACCTTGGGAATTAGATGAAATAACATATGAAGTTGACTGTAAATTAACAACATGGTGAGCATTTTGTTGATTTTCTTGCTTATTTTCACCCTTTTGAAAACTGAATTTTCCTATTGAAATTTTGAAGGATGAGATCGATATTTAAGTGCATTATACTTAAGAATTTGATAGTGTATCAAAATCATCATTAGGAATTTGATAGTGTATCCTTGTTGACAAAGTTTGAAATCCAATAACATAATCATGATTGCACTCATTAATTTGATCCTTGTTTGATGCTCTCCTATTCCTAATTCAATCTATCTTAATAGTGAAGGAAAATAAATACATGGTCAACCCATAGAGAAATTTGTCATCAATTTTGTTCCTCAAAATTGTCTCATGATATGGTGAAGGAAAAAATTACGAAAGATAAATTGTGATCATTATTCATCCACCCAAAAACTAATGCACTATTAGAAATGTAGACACCTAAATCTTACCATGGCCTAACATCACACCAGATCTATCCCACATCTCCTCTTACAATGTTAATTAAATAAATTGTATTTATTTAATTAACCACTTTGATCATTCCTCCTAATATTAGTTTAATAAGTCACACTATTTAATTAATAAATCTAACTGTTCTTCTGACATTAATTAAATATTAACCCTTCCTCTAAAGTCTCATCCTTAATTAAATAAATCCACATTTATTTAATTAAATCAATCAACCCCAACATTCCCCCACAACTAAATAAATACATATATATCATGGCCATTATGAAACGATCTTGACTATTTTTTACTAGATATGAGTGTTTTTGTTTATTATCGCTGTCCCACAGGTTAATTGATTATCTTTTGCAGTTATGCGGGAACAAAAGGAATGAAATATGGCACATATTGCATTCCCGCAGAGCATAAAAGAACAGTTTGTGGCTTGGCGGTAGGAAGCAGTTGATATGAAGAAGCTACCGCTACCCCATGGACGATTCATTTGATGCTTACGGCTTGGTGGTGTTCATCTCATGCTTGGCGATGTTAGTCTCTTCCCGCGGTCCCATGGAGGTTTGAAAAGTAACCGACAGCATTGTGGTAATAACACTTACCACGTCCCTACAAGGGTTTCAAACGAGGCCCATGGTAGAGCGGCAAGAGGAGAATGTAACGGGTTTTCACCCCCGCCGTCCTGCGACGATCATTCATAACATTTGCGGTTGGGCAGTAAACAGAAGGACATCAGGTAATAGTTTCCCGTGGTCCCGCAGGGGTCAATCTAAGCATTTGCGGTTTGGCGGTAAAGGATGAAATAGAAGTGTAGTGGATGTAAGCCACCACTGTCTTGCGACGGTCATTCATAACATTTGCAAGTGGGTGGTAAACAGATGGATATCAAGTAATAATCTCCTGCGGTCCTACAGGGGTCAATCTAAGCATTTGCAGTCTGGCGGTAAAGGATGAAATAGAAGTGTAGTGGATGTAAGCCCCGCTATCCCACAACCAGTTTGGGCAAGCCTTGCGACAACATGCTAAAAGAAATAAATGGAAAGCACATTCAATGCAGGGTCACAATTATCAAGAATAATTGTCAAATCTTGAGAAAGGAATTAAATGTTGAGATTTCATGATCTCGTGGCATGATCCAGAGTAATGGTGATATGATGAACTCCTTGGTTGAATAAGATTCGAAGTTTTCTTGGCATTTTCTCATTTTAGAGAATTTGCAACTTGGAGAAGGCGCAACTCAGATCAGTGTGTTTTCTGCAAACTGCAATTGACTGGGTAAGTTAATTCCCACACTCTCTGATTAAAAGTTGGTGTATGTTTCGCTCTATTTTTCAGTTGTTGGTACTGGGGGTTCTTGTAATTACATCTTTTGTTAATATAAAATTTCTCTTTTGAAAAAAAGGCTGGAGCTAAGCTTTTGTGTTATACAGTAGGGGGTTGTAGTCTGTTCTATCTATGCTACTTGCAAAGTTCCCTAATTTGACTGTGATGCTGACCAAAGATACAAATCTTGTTCTTATCCATTCTTGAATGGGTTTATTTTTAATTTTAAATACTGTTCTTTTATTCCTATGTCTACCTACATTAATTGGCCATGTCAAGTTCATTTTCTCTTTCACTCTATTTTTTAGTTGCTGATACAGTAAGTTGAATGTTGAAAAATCCTAGCCTGTTCAAGTCATTAAACATGGCACCCAAGAGGTCTAAGTCTACCAGTAAAGGTGATAAGCCTCCCAAGAAAAGACCACTTCAACAATCTCTACTAGAAGTATTGCCTTGGTCCATAGACAAGGGTCCAAAGAAGATGTTCATAGATGCAGTAGAAGGGTGTCAGGATGCTACAATCCCTATCTCTGGGTGGGATTTGTTTTTGTATTTTTATGCAAAAAGGGATGGCGAGGGACCAGTGGGAAATCCATGGAAATTGGATTTGGCAAAGTTGGTGGTGCCCGTTGTATTTGTGGATGTGGAATTGATTAGGGCACTAGGACAATTTTACCATCCTACCACTAAAATAGTTAGAATGCCAAATGGATTGCCATTGGTGATAGTAGACAGGAATGCAATTGTTGACTATTTTATGTTGAACAAGAAAGATCTCACTCAAGTGGATTTGTAGAGATTTGAACAAGATTACACAAGCCTGAGGAAAATACTTAGGAGAGATGAATTGCCAATATATATGAGAAGGGGGGCAACAATAGAAAAATTGAGATTCCATCAAATGCTATTGAGCCTTTCCCTGTGGAAGAATTTGCTGTATATTTCAAGAGAACCTATTTTGCATTGTGCCAGGTCTTGGGAATTGATGCACAAGGAAGAATGCCAACTAGCCTAATGATGATGGCTATGAAAATACAACATCTAGAGGTGAACGCTAAATACGAATTTGCATCTCATATTGAGAAAAAACTACATGAAGGATTCTTCTGTGTGAAGGAGAACAAGCAACCCTTAGATTTCAAATTCTATTCTTTATTGTGTCACTTGATTCTATATCAGAACAGAGGGAGATGGTCAAGCAAAATGGATCTGAGTATGGTTGATGAGAAAGGACAAAGGTTGCCGACTCAGTTTTGGTGTTATAAGTGGGATTCTTGTTGCCAGAATAGTGACTACATTGTATTTCATGATTTGTTTGTTGTCAAGATATTGAATTCTCTTGGTATCTGGTTTCCTAGGTTGACTAAGGAAGTTAGGGTAATGCTGAGGCTGCTTGCATACAAACCAGAGCAGGGCCACAACCATAATTTTGCTGATTGGTTTTTTATGTCAGATCATACTATAATTAGAGTGTATGGTTGCCCCCAACCACCTCACATATTGCCAAAATTTGTATCAGATAGAATTGTATTCATGGAGTTTATGTGGTAAATGATGTGGATGGAAAAGGAGGTAATGAAAAGACAAAAGAAAGGTACTTTTCTACCTGATGATTGGTCTATTGGCTCTGACACTCTTGAAAATTTGCAAGCCTTTTTAAAGGTGAAATATTCTTTGAAATTGGGTATTGAGAGGAATTGTGACCTTGAGGGTCATATGAATCTTGTGAGACAATCAATTCTGACTAAAATGGTCGTATCCCATCAGGTCCTGTTTGATGAGGATGTGATAAGAAATCTTGTCAGTTTTGATGAGGTATACAGTCGGAAGAGAAAATGGGATATCTTGAAAAATATTGAAGATGAAAAGAAAAAGAAAAATCCCCTATTTCTTGGATTCTTTGTTGAAGAAAAAGACCCTCTAAAGAGAATTGATGCAATCATTGATAATTTTGAAAGTATTTATGGTAAATCTGAGAAGCAACCTCCTAAGGCTACTAAACTTCCAATGAAAAGGTCTGCAAGGATTGAGATTCATGAGTCTGCTCCTGATGTTATGTCAGTGCAAGATCCACAGGTCCCAGAATCACCACAAGCAAAGAAGCAGAGGACAGAAGAGGTATCTCCACTTGTCTCCTATGAAATCACTGAAGAGGTGGGGGATACTGATGAGGTGGCTAACATCTTGAGGCACATGGGAGATGAGCAAGAGGTTGATTAGCCATTGGTTGGTCAACCCACTGATGCACATAAGCCTGAGGCTAGGAAGGGTGAGCAAACCCAAGCTAAACCAAAGTTGGAGGAGGATGAAAGGATTATAGCATCCATGAGGTTCATAGAAGATGACGACTT
Source organism: Cunninghamia lanceolata (assembly GCA_027924645.1). Taxonomy (NCBI): domain Eukaryota; kingdom Viridiplantae; phylum Streptophyta; class Pinopsida; order Cupressales; family Cupressaceae; genus Cunninghamia; species Cunninghamia lanceolata. Next base: position 4,759,238 of record BSBN01000771.1, read on the forward strand.
CATCAAAACTCCAGAGTTTAAGGATTTTTGGCTGAAAATGAAAATGAAAGAATATAATGAAAAAGTTACAATAAATAAAATGGGTGCTGATGAAACACACCATGATCAAATCATTACACAAATTTAAAGAATTGAAAGTAGATGAAATTGATATGAGTCCAGAGGAGGAAAGACAAATGGTGTTGAAAAGTAATATGCTTATCATCCTTGGCCTTGAATTGAAAAAGGTATTTTTGCTTGATCAAGTTAGAAGTCAGGATGATCCACAACTTGTTTCAGAATTTGATTATGAAGATGGCATAAGTGGATGTGGTTTTAATCCAAAGACAGAGACCCTTGCAATCTAGACTACTTAGAAGAATACAAGAAAACCAAGATTGCTTGATATTGTTCAAGAAATGAGGGGTACAGCTGTGGTAAAGACTTTACAAGATACATCAACAACAGAAGCAGCTGCTTTCAATGTTCATACTGCTATGTTTACTCATGCTGTTGTGAAGAGGTTAGAACAAAGGCTAACAGATTATGGGAAAACTCAGAAAGTAATGAATGATGAAGTAAACAAATTCTATTTTGAAAATGTGAAATTAAAGAAACAATTGCAAGCTATGAATTCTTCTCAAGGTCAAGCCATTGTACTCTATCAACCCCCTGTGCCACAAACAAATAGTGATGTCACAATGTCTACTAAAGAATTTAATGCAACAAGATTGAAATTTGAAAAGGAAATTGAAAGTTTGAATAAACAAAATGAAATGACAAAGAATGAGGCAAAGATGAAAGTTTTTTAATTTTTTGAGAAAATTTTGGAGCATAGAGTAAAATTGGTTGTGGATAAGCTTGGGAGTGTGCATGATTTCTACTCTTCTTTATCTTAGGCCATTGAGCAATTGAAGATAAACTTTTCTATTTTGGATTTTTTGTTTAAAAAATGGCAAACCTATCATCATAATTTGGTTACAATGTGCTTAGTAGTGCAAAGGAATCTTGATGCCCCTATAGCTTTGAAGCCCATTGAGAAAATAGTCAAAATGATCATTGATGAATACCAGTATGTGAATGGGGAAAGCTAGAAGATGCAAGAAAAGGTTGAATCTTTTACTACGTTCAAGCATAAATTTATTCCTTTCATACTGACAGAAGAAGAGAAAATCAAAAGTCTTGACACATGGAAGATGGAACTTGGCCAAACAGTATTCCAAATTATGGATTTTTTGAAGAAGGATGGAGATGTCAGCATTCTTAGTTTCAACATGATATTGGACCGAGTAATTGCATTGGATGCTGGGTATGCAAAATTTGTGATGGATGTCAGAGCAAATGAGAACTTGGTTCAAATTCAAGCTTACCAATGGCTTGGTGATTTTACAATATATAAATGGGAGGAGAAATATCTTAGAGATGAATCATCAGTAGCACAGGTTGAGGTGTAGAAGAGCAATGATCCATATGATGGCATTAAATAGCACCACCACATCTTGAATGTTCTCTTTTTGTCTATTTATGTTTTCTTCATGTTTTCAAAATGTATTCAAATATATTTGAAAATCTAAATTGGACTTATAAAAGACAAATATTGTAATATCAAGGGTTAGGAATACAAAGAGCCATTTTGAATGTGAAAGGTCTGAAGCTTGTTGCTTCCTTTATAAAAGGAAACCAAGACCTTATGGCTCAGAATCTATCTAGGATTTTGATTTTTTGAAAGAGACATTGCACTGCCTGTACTTTGAAGAAAATTAATATAAAAGCTGCTATTATCTGGTGGTCAACTTTTGGTTATCATTTGTTTATTGAATTGGATTGCTAATAATTTATTTGGTTGTCTCTAATTTACTTTTTCTTTGTTATTCAAATTAAAAGAGACCCCTGCATTCACATTACAAAAGAGGATAGGTGATATTTATCAAACTAAAATTATAAAGTAATAAGTTATATCTCAAAAGATGTTTATATTATTTAAAAATGAAGGAAGGATATTCTACTGTAGAACATTTTGACACCTTTAATATGATTTTGAGTCAAATAGGTTCAAAAAATGTTAAGCTTGATGAGGAAGACAAATGTATCTTCCCACTTTTTTATTTACCCAAAAATTAGGAGAACATAATGCTTGTTATAAATGGTAGTGTTGCAAAGGTGACTATGGAATCCTTTATTGTTACAATTCTCAATGGAGATATGAGGAGAAAGTTCAATGATGAAGGTTCTAAGGATGCCTTGCATGTTCCACAAAGGCCCAAGGACAAAAGTGGATCTAAAGGGGAATGGTATAAATATCAATCCAAGTCAAGAGGAAAATCTAGAATCCCTAGGAAGGTAAGATTAAAGTTTTGGAAATATGGAAAAAGAGGACAAGTGAAGAAGGAATGCAAAAAATTAGTTAATCACTGCCACAATCTCATGATCATTATTCTAGTAGAAAATCCTAGTTTTCATTCTTTTTTCATAATGCATTGGTTAATCATACACTTCACATTTGATATCATGCTAAAAAGATCAAATAAGTTTTGTATTTCTTCTCAACTATTTCATTTCTCTATCTTAATTACTTAATATCTCAATATTTTATTCTACTCTCAACTCCTTGTACTTTAAAGTTTAATTAAATCTAGGATTGGACTTAAATCTTCTATTATAGGGTATGATTTATTTCCCTACTTTTTTTAAACTTGCAATTTCCATGCCTATGTTTAGGATAAAAAAGATTGATTTTTTATTTTGAGATTTTTGTGGTTTGCATTTGTTGGAAACAACCCAATGCCTTTAATTTTGCATTCCTAAGAAACATCTATGATCCTTATGTCCCCTTCAACAAAGTACTAGGTCAAACCCTCACATTGCAAACATGACTACCTCTTTCTCCTACTTCCTATGACGATCACATGTTGCATTCTAATGATGAAGAAGAATATTATGATCATGATGTCTTTATTAAAAGTGTTGAAAATGAATAGAAACATGAGATCATTGATAAATTGAAATATTTGTGCAATCAATTAGCTAGTATAGTGATAATATGTCCACTTCATGGTCTTACTCAAGTACTTATCACAAGATAACATGGCATAGATATAATTAAGGATACATATGAAAAATAATTAAAGATAAACAAATTCCTCATGTGGCAGGCACCGGTCTTTCTTTTTTGAAAATCATTCCCTTGTATATATTTTCAAAATCCAAATTTATTTTTCTGTTTTAGGAGTAGGGTTTCAAGATTTATAGAAAACATTAATCCAAATCATATGTCAAATTGGGTTAAGTGAAGTGGATGATTTAATTGACAAAATTACATAAGCTCCTTAATCTATTATGAAGTCAACAACAAACTTGAAAGTAAATTGTCATTGGTGAAACAAGGTAACACCCACTATTTAAGGAACTTGATGAGATTATCCTTTGACCTATATCACTTAATACTTCCGTCACATAAGGATTATCCATTAACAAGTTATGAAGAACATCAATCAATCCATTTAATTAACATTATTGCCAACAATTCATACCAAAGATTAAACAATTTAAGGATATTGCAATAGGTAATTTGTCAACAATTGAACAATCCATTTAATTAACATTATTACCAACAATTTAATCATCCTTTTTTAAACATGGATTGCAAATAATTCTAAAAATTTAGAAGTCTTGGTCATTAACATTATTGTCTACTACAATGTCATCCAGTGTATCATTGTCAATGTTCATATGTTCTTTCAAGTATTTAATATTATCATCATCTTGACCTCCATCATCTTCATCATCATTGAAATCTGACTGTAGACCATCTATATTGTTACCAGATGTATTTGGATCATCATTTTCTATACCATCCATATTGTTGTCTTCCATAACATCATACAACTCTGGATTGTTGTCTTCTTGTGCTTGAACATAACCATCTTCAACATCATCATGGATGTCAATTTCTTCGATGTTCTCTAATCCCTCTCTCTCATTTTGTTGGCCATCATTGTTTTGCTCAATATCCACTAATGCATCATCAAATACATGCCTTAATCTTAGATCATAATGTATGACAAATATCCATTTCAGGTCCAAAATATCTTCATAGAAAAATACCTGCACATGAATGACATACATATATTAGACGTATGGTATAACAATTTTATTGATTAATAAACACATGTATATATTCGTAATAAACTATGAATTAATAGATTAATGATCACTACCGCTTCTTGTTTGAGTTAAAGAAATACCTGCTCACAATGAATTGGTAGAACATAAGGCTCCTTATCCTCTAGTAGGAAACATGAGGAATCTATAGAAAACAATCCACTATGGGTATCATGTCTTCGTGTCCTCTCAAATGCTTCATACCATCTACACTTAAAAATACAACATTTAAAAGAGCGGTAATCCAACTCAATAATTTCTTGTATTTTCCCAACATATTGTAGATTCCCTTCAATTATATTCTTATATTTTGAGCTTGATTGACTGGATTGCTTGAAGTCAACCATGATGCCACAATCGAAGGATCGTCTCTTTACATCTACACTTTCTATACGATAATATCAACCATATGCCCACATTGCTGGATATTTCCTCACCTATGAAAGACCATTTATTTTAGTGAAAACAAATATAATGATGAATATTAAAATAGATAATAGTGTCAAAGTTGTAAGGAAACAACATTTTGTAAAATTCCAATTGTACCTTTCTTTCACATCCTCTAGACATGTTGATTTCATCTTCTGTTATGTTTGAATCTATACCTGCATCTTCTATTTGATTTTAAATTTGTTCAGTAAACCATTCTAGTGTGTAATCTTTGCCCCATTCCCCAAGAAAATAAGTGGGAAGTGGAGTATTCCTTGGGTTCGATCTCTTAAATTGTCTCCTTGCTTCTAACACTTCTTCTCTCTTTTTATCATATAGATCAATCCATTTGTTCATAAAGTTCATGTGGTACATAATGAACTTGTCGAGTATAGCACTTTCGTCTACACCTATTACATGTCAACATGTTTATTTCAAACTCCAAATGTCATGCTGTTAATTTGACAAATAAATTACAAAGTAAATTAATGATTGCAAGAAAAAAAACCACACTGATCATGAATTTGCTTACTAATTTCTACTTGAACACCATTAGATTGTGGTTTTTCTCCATCAATAATATTTGATGCTTGTTCTTCATCCGAGAAGCATGGCCCATCTTCAAAATCCTTACCAAGGAATTCACACAAGAAGAAAAATGCTTCATTCAATACATACCCTTCAGCCATGCAACCATCTGGATGTGCCTTTTGTCAGACATATCTTTTTAGAGTTTTCATATACCTCTCAAAGAAAAACATCCACATTGTTGATACGATACCCACCAATTCAATGTCATTGACTAGGTGTATAAGTAAATAGACTTGTAGGTCCATGAAACTTGTAGGGAGCTCCTTCTCAAATACACATACAATTTCTACAATTTCCTTCTTCCATTATGGCACTTCACATTCGTGGATCTCCTTGGAGGTCACCCACCTAATATAAGAATAGTAAATCAGTATGAACCTTTAGACAAAAATTAAAATGCAATATAATATATCTATGTCTCTCACACATTAACCACATACCTTGTAAATGCTGACAATCAACTTATGGCATTCCTTAAGTCAACTGTAAGACAAGAATCCCCCCTAATTGCCAATGGCATGATATGCTATGAAACACATTTATGAAAAGATCATTAGTAATTTTTTCTCACACAACATAACGATATCAAAATATATTTAGTACTTAATCAATGTTACCAGTAAATGTTAAATGATGATATATAATACCTTCATAAAATTATAAAAATCATGTGTTTTAAATCCTGTGATATGTCCATCAATTGTAAAAGCTTTAGCCAATGATGACCCATAGCCAGTAGGTGTCCTTATTGAACGGATGACATTTTTTCTAGCTCTTTTTTTTCAAAATCCATGGCGCTTATGCATATGTTTCATTTTCCTTGTTTGGCAAAAAATATTTTCTATCAATTTTGGTACGCGAAAGAGCAATATCTCTCCTCGAAGACAAGGTGTCCTCTTTTCCTGATATATGTCAAAATATAGAATCTGAGACATTTTTGAAGACATGCATAGGATCTAATAGGTGAGATATTAATAGATCCTTCCAGTAAGGGAGCTCATAAAATATGGATTTCCTTTTCAATCCTTCTGGCATATTAACTATAACTTGTTCTGGTTCTTCAATTAAATCACCCTGATCAAAAAAATCCTCCCAACCTTTCAATTCAGCATCTTCATACTTCTTAAGCCAATCACCTAGACCCATAATCATGGTAGGGCCTCTATTTTCAACTTTTCCATCAAATTATTTCTTTAGGCGATTTCTAAACTGATGATCTAGTGGTAGAAAAACCCTATTGTTTGCATAAATAAATTTATGTAGATCTTTAAAATACTGCCCTTGAAATTGTTTTGCACATCTTGGACATGCAAATATCCCCTTTGTTTGAAGCCCTGCAATTCAATAAGTAATGTTAATAACATCAAAAAAATAGTATAAAACTAAGTATGAAAGTTGGGATGAAAATAAATTATGAGTGTAAATACATAAATATTTTATCTTACCAGAGCAAACACCAAGTCCTAGGAAATCATGAATAGTCCAACATAGCACACCGTACAATATGAAGGACCTATCTGATGGGGGACGTGATATGTCATACATTCTTATACCTTTCCATAGCAGTTGCATCTCATCAATATAAGGCGCAAGATAAACATCCGTGTTTTTAACTTGATGTTTTCCTGGAACAATGAGAGTTAGCATAAGTTGCTCCTTTCTAACACTCATCCATGGGGGAATATTGTATACTATCAATCTGACTGGCCAAACACTATAATTTTAGCTCAGGAAAGAGAATGGGCACACTCCATCAATTGCAAGACCAAACTTGATACTACGGGGTTCATCTTTGAATTTTCTTGGCCATTTTTCCTCTGTGTTTCATTGCTTTGGAGTCAGCCAGAATTCACATGAATCCATATTTACTCCTATTCTTTGCATGCCAATCCATCAATTGTGCAATTGACTTGCAATGAAACATTCGTTGAAGTCTAGGTATAATTGGAATGTGACGTAAAACCTTCTTTGGAACTGTAGGACCTTGTACATCTGTACGATATCTCTTCTCTTTGCATACAGAGCATTCTACCTTGTTTTGATATTCATCTCTGTATAAAATGTAATCATTTTTACATGAATGAATTTGCTTATATTCAATCCCCAACTCAACCAACAACATATGCGCCTCTTTGCAAGTTGATGGAAACACATTATCTTCAGGGAATATTTTAGTTTTTAGTGCCCTGTAAGATTACCAGAGATTAAATCAATTGAATGTTTGACTTATGATGAACATGTTTGATATGTCAATCTATACTAGGACTATTTATATATAATATATGGTTTTAAAATCCCCTTAAAGAAGTATAAACGAAGTTGATGAATGTTTACGAATTATGTACACCAATTGACAATTGCAAAGTAAGAAATAGATTTCATCTCACTTCAATAGGGTAGTGAATCCTTTGTCTAACCAACCAAATATTGACTTGATTTCTAATAATATTAATGCGCATGCTAGTTTTGCGGTTCTACTTGCACCCGATTTGAACACGGGTGTCTTCGCTGCTTGCTTGATGGAGTCTTTCAGGTTGTTATCATCAACATTATGTTGGTGGTAATTACCCCTACTATCATTGTTGTTGTCAACCATATGATCATTATTGTCATCATTGTTTCCATCCCCAAAGAAATCTGTAAGCATTTTATTCAATCCTTCTTCATACACTGCATTTTCACTATCATGATCATCATCATTAAGGCTAGGTGGCATGTCATCAATGTATACAGATCTCATCAGCTCTTCAAATTTCTTAGCTGATAGTATTCTCTTCAATAATGCTCTTTTTGCCCTGGTATTGTTTAAAGGATGGTTTGGATCATCCCGTCCAAATCTTAATAACCTAGTTGGATCTTGGGTATTAGTATGTGTTTCATGAACATCTTCTACCTATCAACAAACACAAGCATTATTTAATGTTTGGCAACAATTGGATAAATCATAAATGTATCAATTTCAAAGAAATATAATCAAATATGGCTTAAAAAATAAAAATATTGGTTGTATGAGCATATATACATCAATTAAATAATGGAACATTATTTAATAGACTACCTTTTTTATACAATAATTTAAATAAAACACAATTTGGACAAGATAGTTTATAAAACATCAGTCCACATTTATTATTCTTTGGTTTTCTGCCCTTAAGAACATACTTAGGGAGACCTTGTTCTTCCCTCTTCTTTCGCGCAGGAGTGCATTTTAAGAAGGGGTAATCAATCAATAACTCATTCCCAATGGTAAGGTCCATAATAGCCTCAACCATTATCAATCTATCAACCTCTTTTTTCATATATCTATCTTTATCATTTATAACCTCAACAAATTGACAATTCGGTCTTACAGTAGGGTCCCTTCCCTTACTACTATTTATAAATCCTGTAATATTTTTGTGTGTGTATGCACGTCCATCTATATACATAAGATGACCTCTATTCATTTCTTTTCCACTTTCCAATTGGAGACAATGTGTATACATATTTGAATTTAGACCATATGCTGACATGCTAGGCTTATATTCTGCTAGCCTTCTCCATTCACCATTGGAATATGATGGACCATAATATGCCATTAATCTCCTAGTGGTTTGTTCTAAATTGTTTCTATGTTTAGATCCCACATGTACATTTTGGACAATAAAGAGGCCTAGATTCACTCCATGAATATTGGAGGGTCATATCATGTAGCTGTATCCCCAAAATTGAAACACCTCGTACACTCTAGGTAGTTGTTGATCAGTAGGCCAAGCGCAATATAGTTGACGATCAAATGTCTCTTTGTAAATTGATCTCAAACTCAAGGGCAAGTCATCATCTCCATCACATTCATTCTCATAGGGTATGTAGTCCACCTTCCCCTTGTCTTGAAGCAAATTATGCATCTTTAAACTGGTTCTTGTTCTGTTGCTTGTTTTCATCAACTCCTCATCTTCAGACCTGGTATATTGGCACATATTTTTGTCAGATGTATCATCTAATAAATGATCATTGCCCTCTAGGCTGGAAGTCGGTGATCCAGGAAACTTTAAACCAAGAACTTTATCCTGCAAGTATCCATTAAGAAAAAAATTAGTTATTTAAATAATATAAAACAATGTTTAAATGAAGTATACATGTTATTTATATCAATTTGGAAAATTCCTTACCACAATTCCTATTGGATTTGAATTGATTGTAGGAGGCATACTACTAACTAGAAGCTCATCATATATGTAATGTCTTTGTACAATCGCTCGTTTGAATTGTTTCTTTCCATGACATACAGAACATCCACAAACAATAATTTTCTCAAAGTATTCATCCCAAGTACTATAGTCCTGACCAACCTCTTGTTGAGTGCAATCATTTGTTGTGTCTGTAGGATCCATTGTCATATCCCCTTCCACTCACTATCATCTACGTGATTTAACAATTTTAGGTCCACATCCACGTACATATATTTTTCATTTTCTAGTTGAATGCTCAGGCTTTGCATTTGCTCCAATCTCCATCTAAAATAATCAACAACATGCATTAATTTATGTCAAGATTGGATAATACATTATAAATTTCAATAATAGTGTGAAAAAATATAGACGTATCACAAAATACCATCAGATCATTTTTTCCTAAGGAAATTATATTTGAGTACCTGATTTCCTACTTCATCCATTGTGTCCTCATTTGATATGACACGATCTGTTGCCATGGCCTCGTCTGGCCCCTATAATACACAACATAGTAAATAATGTTTAGTACACCAATTATATCATTTCAATAAATATGCTATCCAACACAAAACCTCAATTTAGTCATATATTTGACATATTGATATCATGTTTTGGCCATCCTAATTTTCAAACTTTTCCCTCGATCATAGAGTCACATTTAATCACCATTCTTGTGCATTTTCAACCAATAAGTTTGATCTCAGAGGCCTCGTGGACAAAAAAATGACTTTATCTCCTCTCTGTTGTAGCATTTGTGAATTCATAAACACCTTCCTCCTTTGGTTGAGGTTGCTTTTTCTTCTTACCTCTATTATATCTGCAGATTCCGTTGTCATATCTATTTCCACCCACTTTCCTCTCTGCAATTTAGTAGTTCTACGTTGTCCACATCCTCTCTCCATGGCCTCCTTTGGATCCTGTAATACACAACAATGACAATAGTCACATAATAGCTATGAACCAAGAGAATATTCTTGAATTTATCTTGCTAATACACTCGCTTTTCATTAAGACGAACTATGAAAAACAAAATAGGACATTGCAACATTTTGCTCTTCAGAAAAAGTTTACACGTGAAATCTTGACAACTAGAGCTCAAATCTTATGATTACAAGATGACTACAAATTCACATCAAAAAGACATTTTTTTCATATTTGACTCTCCTTTTTCTTTTATGGGTCATTTTAAGGCAATCTATATCTCTCCAAGTGGCCATAAAACTCTCAAAACTATCAGAGAATCCTCAAAACAGTCTTAAAGAGTCTTTGGCACCAAAATTTTAAATTCCTGGAGGGAAGGATAATTTGGATGTTAATTTTGAAATCACATCATTAGATCTTTGTTAGGTTAATGCTAGCCATTGGATATTCTTTAATTATAGGGACATTATGTTATATTTCACCATTACCTTTCACTCCAAAATTAATGGTTTCCTTTGAAAAGAAAACCCTCCATTAGCTATCATAACCCCAAATATTTGTTGAAGTGAACTTAAACATTATGTACAATTGTGATGCAGGAGCATCTAGTGGTGTAAGGGTAATATTGCATCACCCAAGAAGATGTTGCTTCAAAATAATTACAGTTGTTTTCATTTATTTCCATAATTAGTATTTCTGGTTCCATAATCTCTTGAATAATGATGTAGGACTTTCAGTTTTTCCAAAACTGCTAAAAATAGCAAACTGCCAGTTTTGGAAAGTTTACCTGCCATTTTAGGAAAGTTTGCATTTGGGCACAGATTAAAGTGAAAACTTATAGAAAGATTCATAAAAGAAATATAAGACCTTTGGTGAAGGAATTAGATAAAGATCATTTGTGAGTTGAAAGATATTAAAGTTTTTATTTTCTAAAAAGCCCTTGAAAATTTTTGAAACAAGATATGAGGCACTAAAAAATCCCATAACATTTCAAAAAGTTGACAGAAATCCATTTACAAATTTTTGGCATGATAGTTCACATCGCAATCTTTTCGATGCTTAAAACAGTTCGTCAATCGAACATCCGGATCAAAAGTTATGCTTCCCAGAAGTTGACCTACTTTTGGAGGGAGTTGCAAATTTCAAAATTTAGCTGGAGGCCGCCAAAAAGTGCTATTTATGACTATTTTGGGAACCATGGGCAGTAGTAGAGTTAAGGGGGAAAGTGTAGAGTCAAGAATAGGTGGGAAAAATAGAAACCCTAGCTAATTTGGGGTTACAAAAGGCAGAAGATCCCAGAGCCTGGTGAGGTGTAGCTCTAGTGTGTTGTAGCCTATGGAGGATTGATTCCTCTGATGGTAACTAAGCTTCTGTAATGTAATGAGTTGCCCAGATCAATAAAGAAATATTCTATTTTCTGTGTTCTATTTCTTTTGTTGTGTGTTTTATGATTTACCCCCTTCATCAAGTGGTATCAGAGCAAGGGTTCCTAAGTGTGTAGACAGATCGCCGATCATGAGGCAGTTTGCACCAGGACCTGAGGTTGTGGGTTTGCTGCGGAGATCAAGATGCCTCCATGAAGAAATCGTATTGGGAGGAATGCTTTGATGGAAGAGGGTTTTAGGGCCCTGCAAAGGCAAATTGATGCATTGCAAGAGGAGCTACGAAGAGGGTTTGATCCGAGAACAAGAGAAGAAAGTGAAGATGAAGCTGAAGAAGAGCTATCTGAGGAAGAACAAGAAGCTATAGGAGATCCTACATAAGTTAGGTTTTTGAGGGCCATTTTGAAGATTAGAAAGAGACCCAAGATCAAAGTTTCTACATATTCTGGAGATTTGAATCTGAAACAGCTTATTGATTGGATCAATGACATGGAGGAGTATTTTGAGTATGAAGATGTGGAGGACCCAGATCAGGTCAAGTTTGCAAAAATAAAGTTGAAGGGCCACGCCAGTATTTGGTGGAAGGAGGTCCAATTAGAGAGGAATAGAAGAGGAAAAGGAAAGATCACTAGATGGGATAGGATGGTGGAGAAATTGAAGAAGCAGTTCATTCCTATGGACTATGAGATGGAGTTGCTAAAGAAGCTGCAAGGACTAAAGCAAGGTAACAAGTCTATTAAGGAGTATACATAAGATTTTTATAAGATTACTATCAGAACCGGTCATGCAGAGGCCAACAAGGAGAAGGTAGCCCGTTACATTAATGGGTTGAGGCCAAGTATTCAAGAGGAGATGAGACTAGTCAGAATGACCACCATAGAAGATGCCTACCAGTTTTCCCTAAAGGTGGAAGAGAAGTTGAATAAAAGATTTGACAACAAGCAAAGGGGAAGAGGTCAAGGCAGAAGGACTAGTGGAAGACCCTATGTGGGCTGAAATGAAGATTCAAAGAAAAGTAAAGAAGCTAACACCAGTTGAAATTAAGGAGGAGATAATACCTACCGCTCTCGTGACTAGAACAATGGTGAGCAAAGAGGAAGAGGAAGAGGTAGACCTGGGCAAGGACCTGGAAGAGGATGTTTCAGAGGAACCTATTTTCAATGTGGAGAAGAAGGACATTGAGCATACGAGTGTCTACAACATCAAGGAAGGACAAATAGAAGACCTAAAGGTAATGCACAAGTTGCACATGTTGATGAAGATGTGCAATCTGAGCGCTCTCTGAAGATGCTGAAAGGGGAGAAACCCTAGTTGTCAAAAGAACTTTGTTGAATGAGGAGAAAGAACACAATCAGAGGAAGAGTTTATTCCACACAAGGTGCAAATGTGAAGGTAAGTGTTGTGATATTATTATTGATAGTGGAAGTACTAATAATCTTGTTTTAGAGGAGATGGTTGACAAGTTGAAGTTGACAAGAAGAAAGCATCCGCATCCATATCGTATTGCATGGTTGAAAAAGGACCATAGAGCTTTGGTCAATGAGAAGTGTTTAGTGAAGTTCAAGATTGGGGACTACCATGAAGAAGTGTTGTGTGATATCATACCGATGGATACATGTCATATGCTATTGGGGAGGCTGTGGCAGTATGATAGGAGTGCTATCCATGATGGCCGTGCAAACACATATTCCCTAACAAAGGATGGAATTCATCATAAGTTGAAGCCCTTGACGGAGGTGGAAGAAAAGGTATGTAGTACTACCAGAATTTGTTTGGTAGATGGTAGGAAATTTTTGGAGGGTGAAGCATGAGCTTTGCTTTGTATTGATTCCTAAGATTAGTCAAGAGAAATGTGAAGATGTACCAACAGAAGTGTCAGATATGTTGGAAGAATTTTAGGACATTGTCTTTGATAATGTACCAGAAGCTTTACCACCAGTGAGGAAGATAAGTCATCAAATGGATTTGATACCAGGAGCCAGTTTGCCAAATAAGGCAGCCCACAGAATGACTCCAACAGAGAATGAAGAGTTGAACAGACAAGTTCACGAGTTGTTAAGGAAGGGACTGATAAGGGAGAGCCTGAGTCCATGTGTGGTACCTACAGTACTAGCACCAAAGAAATATGGAGAGTAGAGAATGTGTACAGATTCTTGAGCCATAAATAAGATCACGATCAAATATAGATTTCCATTGCCAAGAATGGATGACATAATGGATTGTTTGAGTGGAGCCAAGTACTTCATGAAGATTGACATAAAGAGTGGGTATCACTAGATCTAAATCAAAGAATGAGATGAATGGAAGATAGCCTTCAAGACAAAGGAGGGTTTGTATGAATGGTTAGTCATGCCATTTGGGCTAACCAACGCACCGAGCACATTCATGCGGCTCATGAACGAGGTACTGAAAGAATTCTTTGGAAGTTTTGTTATTGTTTATTTAGATGATATTTTAATTTTCAGTAAGACTTGGGCTGAGCATTTGATGCATATCAGAAGAGTTTTAGAGAATCTGAGGGAGGAGAAGTTACTGATTAATCTAAAGAAATGTAGTTTTGCAAAGAAGGAGTTGGTATACCTTGGATTTGTTGTCTTAGAGGAAGGTCTTAAGATAGACCTAGAGAAGGTGAGAGCTATCCTTGAATGGCCTATGCCAAAGAGTGCCACAAAGGTATGATCTTTTCATGGTTTGGTAAGTTTTTACAGAAATTTTAGTAGCATTTGTGCACCCCTAATGGAGATAATGAGAGGGGATAGAAAAGAGTTTAGATGGACTAAAGGAGCAGACAAAAGATTTGATACATTGAAGTAGAAAGTAGATTTCAATAAGGTATTTCAGGTAGATTGTGATGCTAGTGGTAGTGCTATAGGAGCTATTTTGAGTCAAGAAGGTAAGTCTATTGCCTATTTTAGTGAGAAGCTTAATGATGCCAAGAAAAAGTATTCTATTTATGATTAGGAATTTTATGCAATAGTTCAGGCTTTAAAGAAATGGAGACATTATTTGTTGCCAAATGAGTTTGTTTTATATACTGATCATCAGGCTTTACAGTATCTTAATAGTCAAGGAAAGTTGAATCAAAGGCACTTAAAATGGGTTGAGTTTTTATAGAGTTATACTTTTGTTTTGAAGCACAGGAGTGGGAAGTCCAACAGAGTTGTAGATACCTTGAGCAGAGGGCAAAATTTGTTGACAGAAATGAAGATAGAGGTTGTTCGGTTTGATGAACTCAAAAGTTTGTATCTTGAAGATCCATATTTTGCAGAGGCTTGAAAAACTTGTCTGGAACTTATTACTTTGGACATGACAAAATGGTTGGATTTCATAATCCAAGATGGCATGTTGTTTAGAGGAAGCCAATTGTGCATTCCGAGGAGTTCCATGAGAGAGAACCTGATAAAGGAGAAGCATAGTGGAGGATTGGCTGGACACTTTGGTCGAGATAAGACCGTTGCAATTGTTGGTGAAAATTATTATTGGACACAATTGTAGCAAGATGTGAGGAAATTTTTGTAGAGTTGCAGAGTGTGTTAGATGACAAAAGGAACAAGTCAGAATACAGAGCTATATCAGCCATTACCTATACCGGAGAAGCCATGGGATGATATTAGTATGGATTTTGTTCTTGGTTTACCAAGGACATAGAGAGGAAATGATTCCATTTTTGTGATGGTGGATAGATTCTCGAAGATGACACATTTTATTCCTTGCAAGAAGACTAATGATGTTGTTCATATTGCAGAATTATTTTTTAGGGAAGTGGTGAGATTACACGGTCTACCAAAGAGCATAGTTTCAGATCAAGATACCAAGTTTGTTGGTTATTTTTGGAGGACATTGTGGAAGAAGTTGAAGACAGATTTGAAGTTTAGTTCTGCACACCATCCACAAACTAATGGACAGACAGAAGTGGTGAATAGGAGTTTGGGTAACCTGCTATGATGCTTAGTAGGAGATAAGCCCAAGGGATGGGATTTGATTTTACCATAGGTGAAATTTTCTTACAACAATTTTGTGAATAGGAGTACTGGTCAATCACCATTCTAGATTGTATATGGGAATAGTCCAAGAAATGCTTCAGAGTTAAGGAATCTGGACAAAGGAGAAAAGACAAGTGCCGAGGCTGAAGACTTTGCAGAACACATGAATAATTTGCATGAAGAAGTGAAAAAGCACATTAATAAGATGAATATTCATTACAAGGCTAAGGTAGATCAGAAAAGGAGATATAAGGAATTCTAGGTAGGAGATGAAGTCATGGTTCACTTGAGAAAAGAAAGGTTCCCAATTGAAACATACAATAAGTTGAAAATGAAGAAATTTGGACTGTGCAGAATCCTAAAGAAGCATGATTCAGGGAATGCATATGAGGTAGAGCTGCCGAGTGGGATCAATATTTCCCCTATGTTCAACATTGCTGATTTAATAGAATATCATGAGGGTGGCACAGAGGATGGACCAATAGAAGAACAGTGGTGTATTCTGACATCTACTTCAATGGAGGAGATAGAAGAGATCTTGGATAGCCGTGTGGGAAGAAGTACTCAGAACAAGCAATATGAAGAATATCTGCTGAAATGGAAAGGAAGGCTTGTTGAAGATTCCTCTTGGTTGTCTAAGGTAGAGGTTGATCGTTTGGGTTTTCCTCAAACAAACACCTAAGACGTGATAGGGTCACTTCTCAAATTACCCTCGGTGTCTGATGCAGGAGCATCCAGTGGTGTAAGGGCAATCTTGCATCACCCAAAAAGATGTTGCTTCAAAATCATTATAGTTGTTTTCATTTCTTTCCATAATTAGTATTTATGGTTCCATAATCTCTTGAATAATGATGTAGGACTTTCAGTTTTTCCAAAACTACTAAAAATAGTAAATTGCCAGTTTTGGAAAGTTTACCTACCATTTTAGGAAAGTTTGCATTTGGGTACAGATTGAAGTGAAAACTTATAGAAATCTTCATAATGGAAATATAAGATCTTTGGTGAAGGAATCAAGTAAAGATCATTTCTGAGCTGAAAGATATTAAAGTTTTTATTTTCCAAAAAAGCCCCTAAAACTTTTTGAAACGAGATATGAGGCACTACAACATCCCATAACATCCTAAAAAGTTGATAGAAATCTGTTTACAAATTTCTGGCTTGATAGTTCACATCGCGAGCTTTCTGGTGCTTAAAATAGTTCATCAATTGAACATCCAGATCAAAAGTTATGCTTCCCAGAAGTTGACCTACTTTTGGAGGGAGTTGCAAATTTCAAAATTTAGCTGGAGGCCACCAAAAAGTGCTATTTATGACTATTTTGGGAACCCTGGGTAGTAGTAGAGTTAAGGGGGAAAGTGTAGAGTCAAGAATAGGTGGGCAAAACATAAACCCTAGCTGATTTGGGGTTACAGAAGGCAGAAGATCCCAGAGCCTGGTGAGGTGTAGTTGTAGTGTATTGCAACCTGTGGAGGATTGATTCCTCTTATGGTAATTAAGCTTCTGTAATGTAATGAGTTGCCCAGATCAATAAAGAAATATTCTATTTTCTATGTTCCATTTCTATTATTGTTTGTTTTATGATTTACCCCTTCATCAAATTGTCATTGCTCATATTAAGCACCTACCTCCCTTCTTAGTGGTCCCACATGTGTGATGTATGCGAATGAGTCATATGGTACCTGTGCTATATGTTTAAAGTTTGAATTTTGCTCATATTGTTGGAAAAGGCCCAAAAAGACCTTTTATTTTTTAGTTTTATACTCTATAACATGCATCTCCTTGATCTTTTTATCTAATCTATGACATGTTGTCTTTGCATTTCAATGAGATCAATTCTTGAAAAATGACAATCCAGAGGTTAAAGAGACAAGTTGATACCTTACCTAAGTTGTCATGTTCTTGAAACCTTGTCACTATAAAGAGGAGATATCTAGAGAGTAATGTCACAAGGACATAACCAAGGCATGCACTATCATGAGCCATAGGGACAACTTACTACACCATCCAAAACTCCATTTGAACTAGCTACTATCAATAATTCACATTATTGGGGATTGTCATGAAGAAAACACCATGCATAGGACTGTGATAGTCAAAGTGGAGAGGATTGTCTAGTCATTATATGACTGTGATAATAGCTAGTGGGTTAGTTACCATGCTTCAACCTAAAATAGGTTAATGAGAACATAGAAATGAAAATCACAATACCATAAGCACACTCCATAAGCTACCAATATAGTCCTAATATCATGTCATCATGATAGTAAGAGAAGAGTTGTTTGTTTTTTCCAAAGCCATATCACTTGCATAAGTATTGTCACCAACCATCTATGTAAGGTCATGAAAGAGTGAGTCATTATTGAGATAATCATAAGAGAAGCATGAAGTCAAAATGCTATCATGGAAACAGGATATAGTTACTTATTATAAGGACAATCCAAATTTGGTGAGGTTAGGTTTTTATCAACTTCCAAGCAAAATACATCATTTTACACTGATTGGTGCTAAATTAGGTGCACTTTGCACCACCTTTGGTGCCCCAAACAGATTACATTTTGGCATAAAATTTAGTGCTAAAGTCAAAGTTAACTGTTCAGACTATAGCGCCGACTTCTGGATAAAAAAAATAAAAAAAATTCCTACTTGCACATACCCCAAAACAAAACAAAACTTAATTGATTTTTGGTGTTCATTTTTTGTTTGGAGATTGAGCATTTGGGTTGGAGTCCTAACTAAATTAATATATGAGAAATTCGATAATTACAGGAGAAAAACACCGCGTGAAGAGAGGAGAAAAATGCCATGCGAAGAGATGAGAAATTTGATTTAGGTAAGGTTACAATTACAATAAATTTTTTTTGTTCCCAAATATATTTTTCTTTCGATTAAATGGAGAGGATTGTGAAGAAAGGGTTGTGAATATTATTTTGTTTACAGGCGAATCATTCAAGTCTCATGTGGTTGCAAAGGAGGAGGGTAAAATTGTAGACATTGCATTATTTCCTTTGCATCTGAGAGTAGTGAATGCATTTTTCAAACCCCAATGCCTTGGTTCACTTATTATTACCATCAACACCTTTCTCTAAACACAACTTTCTCACTTCCTTCCTAAAAAAGTAGTCGAGTGCTTTAAGACAAGTCGATTGTGAGCAAACTAAAATTAAGGCTTTTGAGATGAGGGTGAGAAAACTAAAATAGAGGTTGGTCAAGACAATACGAGGAGATAGGGATTTTGAGACAAGGGTGAGAAAACTAAAATTAGGCCGAGAACTATAGATTCCCTCCAAAAGCACCAATTGATTCATAGGAAAATAACTTCATGATTTTCTCTACAAAGTAAAGGTCAAAAACTTTGAGGAATACAGAAAAATTGGACGAAAACTTTCATACCTGGCAGTGTGTACTTCGTTTGCCTCCACAGACTGAGAGAAAATAATTTGCCCTAGGTTGCCTCAAAATGTCAAGCAATAGAGGGAAGAGAGAAAAGGGAGCAGACTCTCACCACAATGAGGTAATTCATTGTCAATTTATAGATTTGTAAATGTTTCCATTATTTCTTTGATTTTTAGTTTTTAGTTTTTTATTTGTAAATTTAAAAGAAGAAATTTATTTTATAGGAACATGAGACTGACAAAGATAAAGAGGCATTGGCTCCCATATTGGGGGTAGAGGCAGTGAACAAATTGGATGGTGTGGACTTGACCATGCTTGCTAGATACATAGAAAAACAATCTGGTAAAGCCCCTGAAACATTACAACCAAATCAACAGTGT
Organism: Cunninghamia lanceolata; assembly: GCA_027924645.1. NCBI lineage: Eukaryota > Viridiplantae > Streptophyta > Pinopsida > Cupressales > Cupressaceae > Cunninghamia > Cunninghamia lanceolata. The sequence continues at coordinate 4,778,671 of BSBN01000771.1, forward strand.
CAAAGGGAATCAATTGATTCCCCAACCAGTCATGGATCGAGCAAAAGATCTAGGAGGAAATCAATAACAATAACCTCTAAGAATGTGGAACAGGGAATAGAGGCTTCCAATGTCCCACCCACTCCTGGGACACAGACTTCTTCGACCACCACTCCATGTTTTGCATCTTGCATTGGTACCTACGATACCAAGATAGATTACGATGTGGTTTCAGGGGATGTCTGAATGACGGATGCTGGAAAAATATTTGTGAATAGGTTGAAGGAATCATGCCTTCAACAGTTCAAAGACCATCTACATTTGCCATTCTTAAAGATACCCATGCACCTGCAAAAAGCACTTATCCAAGACATGGAGACTGAATTTGGCATAGGTTGGTCTGTAAAGAAGATAAAGCATGAATGTCTCAAAACTACAAGAGATTTTGGTACAACCAAACAAAGAAGATAAAAAAACTCCCTCCCAAGAAAAGTCTCAAAAAAAGGTCAATTGATGTAAGTTTGAAAGTATGGAAAGAGCTTGTAAAAGCATATGAGAAGTCCAATGCATGGAGGAAGTCCGGTGAGGAGAGTATGTAGGTATTTGAATTTGCTCATAAGATTATATCAAATTTATTAAATGATTTTTAAATTTTATTTGTGCATAGTTAAATTGAATTAGTATATGTTTTAGGACAAGGCCTCCAAGGCTAGGCTTGACAAACTTCGTGCCATGCATCACAGTGGCCAGAAAGGTTTACAGACCTTGATCTGTACATTTGTAAGTATATTTAATAAGTTAAATGATATTTTTTTTAATTTCCTAGGAAAAAGTAAATGATTGCATATTAATTAGTTTAACTAGTCCATGTGCCATGTTTTAATAGGAGAAATATGGCTGGCATCCAAGCCAATTTGAAACAAAAATGTTACAAAGCAAAAAGTGGACCAATTATGTAATCTAGATGGAGAATGAGGTATCAATAGTTGAATTTCAATAACTTAGTTGGATATTGTTGTGTTAATATGTCAATTTGAATTTCTTGTGTTGAGTTGTTTATTAATGAGTAGGATGAGTTCTAAAGTGCTTCTCTGTTGGCCCCAGTGCCCTTAAATGTAAGATTTCTCTTAGATGACAAATGATTACTCTTATATCTTTGGGGACCCTTCTTGGTGCCATTAGGATCATAATGAGTATACTAGTCTTGTGCTTGCTTACAAAAAGTGGTTGCAATTAACCTAACCTTGTGGTCATTATCCACAACATTTTGTGTGCGCCATGCTATCTCATATGCTTAAGTTTAATAGGCTAATAATGAATAGAAAACCCTTGTTTTCCTACCTCCAACTAATGGACTTGTTGGAACCTAAAATTTCCTACCATTTTTTGCAAAAAATTTAGGTTCCCATGATGAAAAACTGACTGCAACACTTAGAAATGCACCTGTACAATATACTTCAGTGGCCTACTTTGAAGGGTTATAATTTGAAGCCTATTCATTTTTATGTCAAACCACTTGGTAGGCATACTTATCTATCATATGTGAGTGTACATGCTTGATTTTAGCTTCCCACGATTAGATTGGACAAGGTTTTGCAGTGCCAAGTTAAAGGGCTCTGGTGGTACCCACCTAGGGTTAGGGTTTTAAGTCAAGTCTACAAGCCTATATTTTTATTCCTTTAAACCCCTTAAGGAATTAAGTTTTCTTGTCCTTTGGCCTCTTGCACTTTATCTTTTAAAACTGCATTGACTTCCTATATTAAAGGGCAATTGTCTTGAGGTCTTCTTAGAGGGGTGATATGTGACTAGGGTATGAAGTCTAGGACTTTGTATGTAATGTTATGCCCTCCTTTTGGATTTGTTGGAAGCCTTCTTCACTAATACATAAGGACTGCCAAGACTCCTATGAGAGTGCATTAGAGAGAAATTGAAATCACAAAGGAGATAAATGTTATTAGGCCATCACCCAATGGAGAAGGGATTGTCATAAAGAGCATGACAGTGTTACCTTGTCATAGTTACAAAGGGGATAGTCTTTGTGGTGGTAATTAAAGTCACTCAATTTACATCCACCTTCCCAGAGTTTGCAGAAATGCTTGAAGTTGAACATGCCTATTTTAAAGATCTAGCCATGAGTATTTTCCATGTTTTTACAAATGGAGACCTCCCCAATCCTCATCTCAAGTTTCAAATGCACAATGAAACGATGGAGGACAATCATAACTATCATAATAGTACATTAGCATTTTTTGTGTCAAGGTGGTCCTTGAGACTACCAAGGGGATGTATATAGAGTTGGGATTATGGTTTTTGTTTAAAAGCCTTGTGGCATTGACCTAATATTTATTTGTGGCAAGGATCCCAATAGTCTAAAGATTACAAATTGTTGTGAAGAAAGGACTGTCATAGTTAAGTGTGGTACAGTGATACAATTTCATCTTGGTTGAGTATTGTATAAATCTCAAGCTATTTAGAATGAATGGGGTATTAGGGTGTGGTATTACTATATTGGTAACCATCAAGTGTTTTCTTCAACCCAATCTTGGCCTATATAGTACCCAGTGTGAAGAGCAAGATAGTGTTGTCTAAGAACCTTGTTACAATCACAAATGAGGGCAGTCTTAGCTATTGTAACCATAGTTGGAATCCCTTGTTGTTACCATAACATACATGACCTAAAACCATGACTCTACGAGTATGAGTTGTTTGAAAGCCAAATTCCACAACCTTTGCCACCATCCTCCCTGCCTGTGTCAAAATAGGAGCTTTGGAATAGGGTATGGACATCCATCAATACATAAAGTATAAAGGAATTTTATTAGATGTTGTAGTTGCAACTACCCTGTTAGACACATATGTAAAATGTGGAAGCATTGACAAGGCACGTGAACTATTTGATAGAATGCCTCAAAGAAATGTGGTCTCATGGACTACAATGACTGCAGGGTATGCACACAATGGATTTGTTGAAAAGGGTTTAGAAATTTTAAAGCAAATGCAATTGGCTAGTGTAAATCCAAATTCCATAACCTTTGCCAACATCCTCCTTGCCTGTGTCAAAATGGGAGCTTTGGAATATGGCATGGGCATCCATCAATACATAAAGGATAGAGGAATTTTGTCAGATGTTGTAGTTGCAACTGCCCTGTTAGACATGTATGCAAAATGTGGAAGCATAGACAAGGCACGTGAGCTGTTTGATAGAATGCCTCAAAGAAATGTGGTCTTATGGACTGCAATGACTATAGGATATGTACAAAATGGATTTGTTGAAAAGGTTTCATAAATTTTAAAGCAAATGCAATTAGCTGGTGTAAAACCAAATTCCACAACCTTTTCCAGCATCCTCCCTACCTGTGTCAAAATGGGAGCTTTGGAATAGGGTATGGACATCCATCAATACATAAAGGATAGAGGAATTTTGTCAGATGTTGTAGTTGCAACTGCCCTATTAGACATGTATGCAAAATGTGGAAGCATAGACAAGGTACATGAACTATTTGATAGAATGCCTCAAAGAAATGTGGTCTCATCGACTGTAATGATTGTAGGATATGCACAAAATGGATTTGTTGAAAAGGCTTCAGAAATTTTAAAGAAAATGCAATTGGCTTGTGTAAAGCTAAATTCCACAACATTTGCCAACATCCACCCTGCCTGTCTCAAAATGGGAGCTTTGGAATAGGGTATGGACATCCATCAATACATAAAGAATAGAGGAATTTTATCAGATGTTGTAGTTGTAACTGCCCTGTTAGGCATGTATGCAAAATGTGGAAACATAGACTAGGCACGTGAACTATTTGACAGAATGCCTCAAAGAAATGTGGTCTCATGGATTGCAATGACTGCAGGATATGCACAAAATGGATTTGTTGAAAAGGATTCAGAAATTTTAAAGCAAATGGAATTGGTTGGTGTAAAGCCAAATTCCACAACCTTTGCCAGCATCCTCCCTGCATGTGTCAAAATGGGAGTTTTGGAATAGGGTATGGACATCCATCAATACATAAAGGATAGAGGAATTTTGTCAGATGTTGTAGTTGCAACTGCCCTATTAGACATGTATGCAAAATGTGGAAGGATAGACAAGGCACATGAATTGTTTGACAAAATGCCTCAAAGAAATGTGGTCTCATAGACTGCAATGACTGTAGGATATGCACAAAATGGATTTGTTGAAAAGGCTTTAGAAATTTTAAAGCAAATGCAATTGGTTGGTGTAAAGCCAAATTCTACAACCTTTGCCACCATCCTCCCTGCCTATGTCAAAATGGGAGATTTTGACCAAGTAATTTGTAGCACTTAAGGTTATGTAATAGAATTTACAGTTGATAGTTAAATTTAGAACAAATTTTTTTTATGATCTTTACTAATGTTTATTAGAATTGTTGCATGTTTTACATCATTGGAATGACATATTAGCTGTAACTTTTTTGAAATTTTATTATGGTATGTGCACTTTGATATGATGTAATATGATTATGGTTTCGTTTCATATGTTGTAATATTAGATATATAACAGAAAAATAAATTGTTGCATGAAATAAATAATAAATTTTCATTTTAAATATTTTTTTTGTAGAACATGGGTCTTCCAGAAGATCAAGATGATCCTCATGATAGAGATCCAGATTATGTTAGTTCTAGTATAGATCACATGGTAGAGGATGATGATGATGCAGATACAGAAGACACTGAGGCCGATGACGATGATGATGACGATGATGATGATCACGATGGTGATGATGATGATGAGGTAGTTGCTCGTAGTATCCAGTGACATTCATGATCATATAGACTGCATCATGGATCATTGTTGATATATCATTATGATGCCTCTTTTCATAGTCGCTTGCTATCATATGTATTATTTTCGTGGCCTGCAGTGCCATATTAATGAGTTGTATCATAAATTTATGTATCATTTTGACTTATATCATTTGGACATGTATCATCTTGACTTGTATCATTTTGAGTTATGTAATTTATCATTTTTACTTATATCATTTGTACATGTATCATTTTGACATGTTATTGCTCTATTGGCATATTTGAGTTTCACTTGTTTTAGTTATATATGATGATGATCTTATCCTTATTGACTTGTCAATTTATATATATTGAAAGTGGTCGATGGTTTTTGGATGGATATTTATTACGTATGATGATTTTAATTTATTGCTTAGGATGGATGTTGTCAAATTCAATTAAATTATAGATATTTGACTCACTTGTTTTAATTATAGATGATGATCATGTTATAATAATTATCTTGTTATTTAATCATATGAGTTAAATAATTAAATTACTTACTTTATAATCATATGAGTTATTTAAGAGGAATGATATATTTAACTAATTAAATTGAAATAAAACATATTAAATTAATAAATGTAAGCAAAATAATAAGCATTTTTAGAAGCAACAAAAGACACAAAAATGGAAGCAAAATTGGAAGCAACAAGCAACATTATATCGGAAGCAAAATTGGAAGCAAGATTGGAAGCAAAATTGGAAGCAAGATTGGAAGCAAAATTGGAAGCAAAACTAGACGCAAAATTGGAAGCCAAACTGGAAGTAAAACCGAAAGCAAAACCAGAAGCAAAACTGGAAGCGAAACTAGAAGCAAAATCAGAAGCAAAATTGGAAGCAAAAGTGGAAGAAAAACTAGAAGCAAAATTGGAAGCAAACTTGGAAGAAAAATTGGAAGCAAAATTGGAAGCAAAACTGGAAGCAAAATTGGAAGAAAAATTGGAAGCAAAATTGGAAGCAAACCTGGAAGTAAAACTGGAAGCAAAATCGGAAGCAAAATTGGAAGCAAAACTAGAAGCAAAACCAGAAGCAAAACCAAAAGCAAAATTGGAAGCAAAATTAGAAGCAAAACTAGAAGCAAAACTAGAAGCAAAACCACAAGCAAAACTAGAAGCAAAACTAGAAGCAAAAGAGGAAGCCAACCTGGAAGCAAAACTAGAAGCAACTGTGGAAGCAAAACTGGAAACAAAACTGGAAGCAAAACTGGAAGCAAAACCAGAAGCAAAACTGGAAGCAAACTTGGAAGCAACACAAGAAGCAAAACCAGAAGCAAAATCGGAAGCCAAACTGGAAGCAACAAAATCTGGCGTTAAACGTGGCACTAAAATCCGGTGCAATAGTGAGATGCTATTGGGCACCGATTTTTGTGCCGACAGAAGTGTCCAATTCATGGACTCAAATGTACTAAATTCTAGTGCTATTTTAGGTGCTAATTGCTTCTTCTGTTGTAGTGTCTTGACTCTTAGGATATTTGGGAAGAACCTTCATAACTGTCTGGCAGACTCAGGAGCCTCTACCAATGTGATGCCTTTGTTAGTATGCAAAGTACTGGGTCTCACTCCAACAAAATATTCCAAAAAAGTTACACAATTAAACAAAACTGGGGTGAATGTGATGGGCAAATTGAATTAGATTCATATGCAACTGGCATCAAATCCTAGGGTATAGCAATATATAGATATTCAAGTGGTTGATATCTAATATGGCATGCTTTTAAGTAGGGACTGGTCCAAAACTTTGAGTGGTTATATGGGAACAAATTTTTCCCATATGTGGATGCCATGGAGAGGACTAGTGAATTAGATTCGAATTGAAAGAGAACCCAAGATGAAACATATGATCATAGAGTAGAACAAAACCAATGAAATACAATATTCAGAAGTTGACTTGGGGGTTTATCTACCACAAATAAACCAAGTAGAAGAAATTCTCATGTTGAGCAACTTTCAAAACAATGAACTGCCCCTTACTAAGGAGAATGAAAGCACAAAGGCCTACATTCATTCTGATTATGGCCTTTCCTCAGATGATGAAGAGCCAGGAATATTTGAAGGATTCAGGAACATCGTGGCTAAATTTATGAGTGAGTAGTTGGCTGTAGGAAAGAGGATACAGATGGATGAATTATTGCTACAAAACTGGTGTCGCATTCATGATGCTTCTCGTTCTAAATTTACATGTTCCCTCTGTCAAGAAGCAGTAAGACAAGTATAAAAGCACTTGAAGATTCTAGCAACCCCAAAGGAAAGTCAAACTGATCCATATACGGTTGGTCAGGAATCTCAATCAGATAAAAATAGAAAATAACATATAGTGTTAAGAGCAATGAATCTTGCATTTGGACATTAAGATTTGATGGATCTAGGTGCAAACAAGGATCTGGTGTAGGTTTCAAGTTGATCAGTCCCACGGGAGATTCATACTTGGCAGCATGCCGATTACAATTCCCTTGCACAAACAATGTGACAGAATAAGAATCTTTGGTGCATGGATTGTTGATGGCACTCCAAAAAAAGGTTAAAATTATTCAGGTATTTGGTGATTCTGAATTGGTCATCAAGAAAGTGAGAAGACAATATTCATGCAACGATAAAAGATCGAATAGGTATCGGAATCATGTGTGGGATTTGATCGAATATTTTGATGGTTTTAACATCCAATTAATTCCTCAAAGGCAAAACCATGTTGCTGATGACTTGGCTCAGGAAGCAAGATCTCTAGAACCACTGTCCATGACAAACTTGAAGAAATTTACTATAGATTTGGTCTTGACCCCTTCTGCACCAGATAACATCATGAATATTTAGGTTTTCGAAGATGATAAGCACATAATTGATTTTATCACTTCATCAAATGTTTTTATTTCTCAGATAATGGATTAAGAGGAGTTGGAGCCTGCTGAAATGGATTTAGAAGGAGTTCTCAACTTGAAAATGAACACTACTCTTCAAGGGATGGTAGAGTTTGAGCGATTGTTTGATTCAGATCAGTTTGGAATCTAGAAGAAACAGGGAGAATCTCCTAGTGTGTAGTGTGAACCATAAAATTTGGGGAATCCTGAAGATATTAAGAATGTTTTCATTGGGAAAGCTAGAACTACTGAAGAAAGGACATGAATAATCCGTGCATTGAGGGACTATCATGAAGTCATAGCTTTGAGTTATGAAGATCTCAAGATGTATGACACCTCAATCATAACTCATACAATACCTCTTAAGCCGAGTGAAACGTTTTAGGCAAAGACAATGACCAGTTAATGCTCTACTAGAACCTTTAATTTTCAAAGAAGTACAGAAATTACTATCTGCCAGAATTATATTTCCCGTAAGGCATTCTTCCTGGGTAGCAAATCTAGTACCGGTGTGGAAGAAAAATAGGGAGATCAGACTCTGTGTCGACTTCAGAAATTTGAATAGGGCCTCAGAAAAAGATAATTACTCACTGCCATCCTTGGAGGCAGTGCTGCAAATAGTCAATGGCTCACAAATGATGTCATTTCTGGATGGTTATTCATGTTATAACCAAGTAATGGTAGAATATGAAGACAGATTGAAGACATCTTTCACATGCATATGGAGAATCTATGTGTACCATAGGATGCCTTTTGGATTAATTAATGCAGGAGCTACATTCCAATGCGCGATGGACATAGCTTTCAAAGGGATGGTTGGAAAATGTATCATTATATACATGGACGATCTCATTGTATTCTTAAAGAAAAGGGAAGATCATGTTGCAGACTTAAGGAAAATCCTACAACGATGTAGTGACTATGGAATTTCAATTAATCCCAAGTAATGTATCTTCGGAGTGACTGAAGGAAAGTTACTTGGACACGTAATTTTTGAGCAAGGTATATCAATTGACCTTGGTCAAGTCCAAGCAATTCTCAAGATCCAACTCCCAGCCAACAAGAAGGAATTGAAGTCATATTTTGGTAAGATCAATTTTGTTTGCATGTTCATCATGGGGTTTGTTGAGATTGTTCGCCCATTGAATGCTATGTTGAAACAAGATGTTAAGATAGAGTGGACTCTAGAGGCTAAGGTTGCATTTGTAGAAATTAAATAGGCAATAGCTAATGTCCCAATGCTGGTAAGTCCTGATTATACACTACCATTTTGCATATACTCCTTGGCATCCGAACATACGTGTGCAGTGATGTTGACACAAAAGAGAGCTGTTGATGATGAAAGGCCTATTGCTTTTATGAGTACCCCTCTGAGGGATGCAGAATTGAAATATCTGAATGTGGAAAAACAAGCATATGCCTTAGTCAAGGTAGTCAATAAATTCTGTCATTATATCATGAGGAGCCAGGTGACTGCAATTATGCCTGATGCAACAGTCAAGGCATTATTAATGCAAAGTGAGATGTGTGAACGAAGAGGAAAATGAGTCACAACCCTGCAAGAGTTTGATATAGAAATACAACCCATGAAGCTGGTAAGAGGCCAAGAACTAACAAAATGGCTGAAACTGATCTAGGCCTAGTCTCTCAGTAGTATATGTTAGAAGATATTTCCAAAGACAAATGGTACAGAGATATTATCTTCTATCTTCTCAATCAACGTTGCCCGCCTCACTTGAATTCAGTCAAGAGAAGAGCACTCAAATTAAAGAGCAGCAACTTTATGATCAAAGGATCAGTGTTATATAAGAAGAACCATGAAGGAATCTATTTGAGGTGTCTGGATAAAATGGAAGTAACCCAGGTGCTGATCAGTTTCCATGAAAAGTTTGGGACATGCCATGGATCAGATCTTTCAACTGCCAACCAGATTTTGTGAGCAGGGTACTATTGGCCTACACTATTCAAAGATGTACACTCACATGTTAGAACCTATCACACATGTCAGATAGCTACAATGAGAGAACAAAATGTTGCTATGCTACTACAACCAATGGTGGAAGTATGCCCATTTGCACAATGGGGGCTAGACTTCATTGGTATGATCAACCCACCCACTTCTGCGGGCCACAGGTACATTCTAACTACAACTAACTACTTTACAAGATGGTCAGAGGCTCTTGCATGTAAGCAATGCACCACTGAGGTAGTGATCGAATTCATTAAAAAACACATCATCACAAGGTTTGGCTGTCCTTTCTCTCTGGTATGTGATAACGTCCCTGCATTTGCTTCATTATGCTTTTCAAATTGGGCATTTGATTATGGGATTGTTTTAAAATTTTTATTTTATTATTATCCCCAAGGAAACATAGTGGTTGAATCAACAAACAAAAACCCGCTTGAGGTTATCAAAAAATTGCTTGATAAAAATCCCAGAGATTTGCATACTCAGCTTAGGTTTGCTTTATGGGTAGATAGGGTCAGACACAAAGCTACATTAGGAATGTCACCTTATCACTTAGTTTATGGTATTGAGCCTATCTTTCCCATCCATCTAAGAATTCCTATGCTACAATTCATGCAAGACTACCTTGAACCAAATGATCAAATGTCATCCCACTTGACCCAATTACTGTACTTGGAAGAAAAATGAGACACTGCACTTGAAAACTTTGCCAAACACCAGGGTGTAGTGAAATGATGGTTCGATAAGAGGGCTAAAATCAAGGCCTTTCATATTTCAGACTTAGTCTTGTACTGGGACAAAGCCCATGAGAGGAAAGGTGAACATGGTAAATTTGACAAGCTTTGGCTAGGTCCTTATCAAATTTATGGGATCCTTAGAGACAACATGTACCGATTGAAGAGTCTCACTCGTGAAGAACTCCCATTGCCTATCAATGGGTAGTTCCTAAAGCACTACTTCCAGGCCTAGGAGGCATCTTTGCCTTCTTTTAGTGTACATAGCTAGGTTGTTTGTCTACTTTGGTTAGATTAGGTTGCTGTTAGGTTAGTTTCGGCTTCTTTCTTTTCCTTTTCGTAGCTATTAGGTGTTTGTTTTTTCTTAGGTTAGTTGTTTTTCTAGCTTTTCTTTTACTTTCTGTGCTTGCTTTGTTGGGGATCTCCATTTCTTGAAAGTTGTGGCAGTTCTGTAGACCTACAAATGGTCCTTTGTTGGGTAAGTAATCTAGAGTATCTCTTTGAGAATCTACAATTTTCTACATAGATCTTCTTGTGGGTTCTGTGGTTATTCTCGGATGGTATGATGTTTGTTCATGGGAGATGAGTCATTAGTTGGTGTACTTGATGTATTTTCTAGACATATGTCTCTTACACTTTTAATGGTCCTGAAGCAACTAAAGGATTCTAGGTGATATTGTATTATGGAAAAATCTAGAAAGGCCTCATCTCTGCCACCATTGTGAATTTTGTCAACAAAATTGGAAGGGTAAGTAGTACTGCATTGTACTCTACCAGTAATAAAGTCTAAAAAAAAGAAAAAAAATGAAGATCAATTTCACTTAGCACACATTGCAACTCAGTTGAGATGATGAGTTTACAAGATAACTCCATTGGGGCTATGGATGCCTAACTGGCAACGGGGCAATGTCAAGGTGGATGAGATGTGTGTCAACTTATGTAGCTTAATGTGAAGGATCCATTGGGATTGAAATTCCCAGGCTACTTTTGGTAAATATTAAGCAATGTGGAGCACTCAGTGGAAGTCATTGTTCCACAGTTCAGACAGATTAATCCTTAATCAGCTTTAAAAAATCCACTCCCTAGGTCCAAACAACACCAAAACATATATATTCTGCACTATCGGTAAGACAACTGATATCGAAAAGACTTTCCCAAGTCTTACCGTAGACTTATCTTATACCGATGGATACATTTGACTTTGTTGACTGTCCCCAACTCTTTGGCATGACTTCCCTCGTCGGTGAGCACCTTGTATCTCCTCCTGATATGTCGATATGCCAAAATATTGTATATACAATACATGACTTGTTATCACTGGTTCTCTCTACCGTTTCTATCGGTCACCCTTTGCATTTGATAAAAGATACATTCTTGATATGCTTTTGGGATATACAAAGCTATGTGCATATCAAAGAATCAAAAGGATTAAGAAATGAGATATAATTGTTGTATATTTCATGCTTTTGTATGCATGTTTTGGACACATGCATCGCGATATACATACAAGGCAGAATTCAAGCAAGATTAAAATCTGATTAAAAAGATGCATTGCACTTTATACATGGCACGGATCTGAGAAGTGAGTAAACTATGGTCTATGAAAGTTGAAGTCCGAAAAAGACATACAATTGAATTTGTATGTATCGAGCATTGCATATGAAGGTTGGATACAGTAGTGGGTCCCGCCGCTTGCACATTGGGCTTGTATAATATCAATGTATATCTTCGATATACAAGCCAATATACAAGTAAAGATACATTCTAAAGATGCAAGCCAGATGTGAAGAAGGAATTAAATACAGAAAAATATTTGTATGTTCTGGGTGCTTGTATATACATACCCGATATACAAAGAAAATATACAAAAGAGTAACATACAAAGCTTGACTAAAGACTTGAACATTATATACATCTGGTGGGGACCACGTATGTATGTTGGAGATGTATGTATACAAAAGATGCATACATTGATGGATCCGAAGATAATTCCAATTCATTTCATAAATCCAATAAAGTCCATGATTGTATAAAAAGTGTATGCATATAAAAGGGGATACAAACGAATAGATACAAATCTGGATCTGATTGAGAGTTAAGATTGGGAGAACTTTATTTGAAGTCTGTGATTGTATCTTGCAATGTATGTATACAAGATACAAGGGCAAATGTATATGAGATACAAAGGAAATATACAAATGCACGAAACACCACATGGGCCCCATCGCTAATGGATATATAAGTTTATACAAGCCTGGGTTTGAATGACATATCAAATATTGTGAATTTTAGCTTGGGCCTGCACTTGTATATGAAAGAAATGTATTCGATATACAAGGGAGACATATCGGTGAGAGAGATGAATCAGGATAAAGCCTGCGAGTCTCGTTGACACGATAGTCACAACGATGTCGGGGACATGTTGTGAAAGGTCTTGCTGATACAAAACTTAGAAACCCTAAAATGACACTAAAATCTAAATGATTAAGATATTCTTCTGACATTTGAAATATGGGTTTTTTGTAGGATATACACAGCGGGGATCAAGTTATATAAACACCCACAAAAGGATCTTGAGCAACTAATAAATCATTGATAAGGGAAGTAATTGTTTGAGTAAATACATATATTTAAATAAATTTGTTTTGATCATTTGATCAGAAACTAACTTGTGTTTTATCTGGTCTTTTTAGGAATAATAAAGAAACCCTCTAAGGATATTAAGCAAAACTATAGTTAAAGATTATCCATTTGATGATTAGTGGAATTAAAAGCTCTTGAATCTATTTTATTAGAACAAATACTGATTTCAGTTATCAACCGTCATAACTATTGTAACTGGTATGAAGCTTGTATGTGTCTCTTTATAAGAGATGACCAAGACTAGAAAGAGGAGGAGAAAATAGATAGATAGAATAGGAGGAGATTACAAAATAGAACAGGGGTTACTATAGATTATAGTTGAACAACAATGCTAGTTCATTTTTAATATATTTTATTTCTGGTAGACCATGTGCAAGCATTCTCTGATGAAGTCAAGTCTGTAAGCATAAAGCAGTGACTGCAAATTTTAGTATCAACTATCTATTAAATTTATTCAATTATATGACTGTCTCCTTTCAAAGGTTTCTCTGTTATTCAATTTGAGTTGTCAAGTATATCTCCAAGTTGTTTATGCACATTTGCTGTTATAGTGTGATAAGATTAATTGGTTTATGCTTTCAGAATTAAATCCTTTAAATCTGTCACAGTAACTTTGAGGACATTGTCATGGATCTGTAAGAAGAGTCATATAATTAGGGTTTTGTATTATGTCTCCAGTTTTTGATAAATCTGTTACAATTGCAGTATTACTCTGATAGGTTCCTTCAAGAAGGGATTAAATCCTTTTAGATGAATGCAGGTAATTTGATTTTATCAATTAGATATATATAAGTATGGAATATTAACTATTTCCTTGTAGGGTTCTACAAGTTACATACCTATTCTTTCATGCCAGATAGTTCAAGTTTTTACCAAACAAACAATCATTTATTTCATGATCATACTAACTCTATATTCAATAAGGCACTGGTCTAGTGTTTTCATCATCACTTATACAAATTCACTTTAGATTTACTTAATTAGATTGCATTATTGTTTTAGCATTACAATTTAGATCATTTAGAATTAACTTGCTGTCTTTTTATCTATTTTATAATTTGTGCTATTATCAATAGTTAGACTAATTCTGATCAAAGTAGTGATCATCTCTTTATCTACTTTATTAATTAGAGGTTTACCCACCTAGGTCTGGTAGAGCCTGAAGTGAAGAGGGTCTAGCCATATCTACCCTGTGTCAGTTAGCCAAAAATGTCAAGAGAGCCTGGCAACCTCTTAGGGTTAACGACTTGCATTTTTGAGACCTAACAGAATTGGCGACTTTGCTAGGGACAACACATAGAGAAACCTGGTAGTAGACCATGTTATTAGAGTCAGAAAATTAAAAGGCATAACTCTGCTGATGGAAGGAAAAACCCAGAAAATTAATTTGTCCTCTAAATAGAGGTGGCAACTCTACACAAAATTCAAATACAGATTGGTAGACTCTACTGCAAGAACCTAGAAAGATGAAGTTTTCCTCTTCTCAAAAGAGGTGGCGACTCTGAAAATAAAGTTGATGAAACATGAAAAAATATAACGTACCTTCTTTAGATGCATTCTTTGAATTAAGGAGACATGAGGGAGAATTTGGGTGTGATTTGTTCCACAAATTGGTGGACATCTATATACAGATACCTTTTCATCTCAAACCTAGTGTATCCTTATGCATTAAAACATTCATGCTTTCTTATGAGCCTATGTCAATTTATTGGCCTGAATCATTAAAGCCAGTTACTCTAGACCAAGTGGCTAAATTGATTCCTATCATAGAAAGGAAAAAGTGTGAGGATGCTATCAATATTAAATCCAATGATAATAAATATCAAGAGGATGATCAAAAAATGCAGCCATTAAAGGATGGGTATGCAAATAAAAATAATGACTATAACAACCCACATGATGAGGATGAAGATAGAGGGGGTCTATCCTACATAACAGATTGTGACTGTAAATGTTATGAAGAATCCATTGAAAATCTAAATTTTGATGACAATCATGTGGATTTGCAATTAAGTGATTCTCGCAGCTCTTATGAAGAACAGGAGAGGTTTTCTGATCAAGCTGTTGTTGATCTTGATAGCATGACTAATCAGGAATTAGAAGTGTATTTAAAATGGAAAAAATAGTAGCTTAGGAGGATACAACAGAGGATACAAGAATTTGATGATAGACAAAAGGCACAATTAACCATCTAGGCATCAAAACCACCAAAATATGTCCACATAAACAAGGTGGAAATCTCAATTCACATACGCCCTCTCAGAACACATACGCTCCATATACTCCAAGAGTACCTCATAATCCATACCATAACCCTATCCAGCAAAATAAGCCACCACAGGGGTTCCAACCTATAAATGCAAGTAGCATTCCTCAATACTATCCACCACCAGGACAGTACTATGCCCCACAATACCAGCAATATGTGCCACAACAAAATGTTTACTATCAGCCTCCATATCAGACAAGTTTTATCCCAGCCCACCCACTGCAATATATGAATCAACAGTGTTGGGGGGAAGGGGAGCATTGTTTTCAAAAAGGAAGACAAACTTTTGATAAAGAGGGTCTACTAGAACATGAACTCCAAGTGTTTCCAAACCCATGCTATCCTGAGGATGAAGTCTTTTTAGATAACCAGGGTGAATATTTTCAACAAGTAAAACAAAATCTTGATCAAGAGGAAGTGCACATAGCAGAAACTAATCTTTAGGCCTGTTCAAAACCATTGTATGATGACATAGCACAAGAAGATGAAGAGGATGAAAGGCATTCAGATAGTCAAGGAGGTGGATATTCTGATAAAAACTCTATAAATGATCATGTTGATGAAATAGGTACATCAATTTTTGAGCATTATAGTAGTGATGAAAAGAATGATGAAAATTTTAGTGAGAGGGTTGATGAAGAAACATGCTCACTTGACAGTGAGCATATTTCAGAATTGCTCACCAAAGAATATCAAAGATATGCACATAAAGATGATACCCAAATACTGTGTCCAGCACATATATCTTTTGATAGTGAATCCATTCAACATGGTAAGGGTGATGAAATATATGAGGCCATACTTCCCAAGTCACATCTTTGCAAAGAAGAGACAGATAGTGGTCATGAGTTCTCTTGTGACACCGATCCAGAGATAAAGATGTCCATTGAACTAGAGGAGGTTAATGATTCCAATATGTATGATTGGCAGATTATTGACTCTCAAATGTGTGGGGAAGATGGATGTGATAAGGAAGAGGATACGGTGTTTTATGTTGGAGCCAGCATTGATGATAGCATGTGTCAGAAGCAGCTTGACCTATTCCATTTTCCAATATAATTAAAAGACCAACATTTGATGAATAGCAATAGCTATGATAAAGTAAGACATCCTACAAGGTCTAAAAATCATGACTTCCTTATGTCACACAATGATGAAGGTGTTTAGACTATGCCTGACTTCCAGATACCGAATAATACCGAAGACACTTGTAGCATAAACTATGATGGATTAATGAACTGTACGAACAGATTCAGTCAAGCAGATGGAGTATCATTACAACATGATCAGAACAAGGTTTTTGATAGGGGAAAGACATGGATTTTCTTTTCTGATATGGTCTTTTGACCATATCAATTTTGGGGCAGAAGTTGACTCTATTGCCCAACGGAGTAGGCACCAGTCTGCTCCCCAAAGATCTGGAATCTTGCTATGCCCACAAGGGGCATACATCCCCAGAAAGAGCCACTGTTGGGACTGAAATTCCTAGGCTACTTTTGGCAAATATTAAGTGATGTGGAGCACTCAGTGGAAGTCATTATCCCACAGTTTAGACAGATTAATCCTTAATCAGCTTTAAAAAATCCACTCCCTAGGTCCAAACAACACCGAAACATATATATTCTGCACTATCGGTAAGACAACTGATATCGGAAAGACTTTTCCAAGTCTTACCGTAGACTTATCTTATATCGATGGATACATTTGACTTTGTTGACTGTCCCCAACTCTTCGGCGTGACTTCCCTCATCGGCGAGCACCTTGTATCTCCTCCCGATATGCCGATATGCCAAAATATTGTATATACAATACATGACTAGTTATCACCAATTCTCTCTACCGTTTCTACCGGTCACCCTTTGCATTTGATAAAAGATACATTCTCGATATGCTTTTGGGATATACAAAGCTATGTGCATATCGCGGAATCAAAAGGATTAAGAAATGAGATATAATTGTTGTATATTTCATGCTTTTGTATGTATGTTTTGGACACATGCATCGCGATATACATACAAGGCGGAATTCAAGAAAGATTAAAATCTGATTAAAAAGATGCATTGCACTTTATACATGGCACGGATCCGAGAAGTGAGTAAAATGTGGTCTATGAAAGTTGAAGTCCAAAAAAGACATACAATTGAATTTGTATGTATCGGGCATTGCATATGAAGGTTGGATACAAGTAGTGGGTCCTGCCGCTTGCACATTGGGCTTGTATAATATCAATGTATATGTTCGATATACAAGCCAATATACAAGCAAAGATACATTCTAAAGATGCAAGCCGGATATGAAGAAGGATACAGAAAAATCTTTGTATGTTCTAGGTGCTTGTATATACATACTTGATATACAAAGAAAATATACAAAAGAGTAACATACAAAGCTTGACTAAAGACTTGAACATTGTATACATCTGGTGGGGACCACGTATGTATGTTGGAGATGTATGTATACAAAAGATGCATACATTGATGGATCCGAAGATAATTCCAATTCATTTCATGAATCCAATAAAGTCCATGATTGTATAAAAGGTGATACAAATGAATAGATACAAATCTGGATCTGATTGAGAGTTAAGATTGGGAGAACTTTATTTGAAGTCTGTGATTGTATCTTGCAATGTATGTATACAAGATACAAGGGCAAATGTATATGAGATACAAAGGAAATATACAATTGCACAAAACACCATGTGGGCCCCATTGCTAATGGATATACAAGTTTATACAAGCCCGGGTTTGAATGACATATCAAATATTGTGAATTTTAGCTTGGGCCTGCGCTTGTATATGAAAGAAATGTATTCGATATACAAGGGAGACATATCGGTGAGAGAGATGGATTGGGATAAAGCCTACGAGTCTCACTGACACGATAGTCACAATGATGTCGGGGACATGTTGTGAAAGGTCTTGCCGATACAAAACTTAGAAACCCTAAAATGACACTAAAATTTGAATGATTAAGATTTTCTTCTGACATTTGAAATATGGTTTTTTTGTAGGATATACACAGCGGGGATCAAGTTATATAAACACCCATGAAAGGATCTTGAGCAATTGATAAATCATCGATAAGGGAAGTAATTGTTTGAGTAAATACATATATTTAAATAAATTTGTTTTGATCATTTGATCAAAAACTAACTTGTGTTTTATCTGGTCTTTGTAGGAATAATAAAGAAACCCCCTAAGGATATTAAGTAGAACTACAGTTAAAGATTATCCATTTGATGATTAGTGGCAAGAATTAAATTTCTTGAATCTATTTTATTAGAACAAATACTGATTTCAGTTATCAACCATCACAACTATTGTAACTGGTATGAAGCTTGTATGCCTCTCTTTATAAGAGATAACTAAGACCAGAAAGAGGAGGAGAAAATAGATAGATAGAATAGGAGGAGATTACAAAATAGAATAGGGGTTACTATAGATTAGATTTGAACATCAATGCTAGTTCATTTTTAATATATTTTATTTCTGGTAGACCATGTGCAAGCATTCTTTGATGAAGTCAAGTCTGTAAGCATGAAGCAGTGAATGCAAATTTTGGTATCAACTATCTGTTAAATTTATTCAATTATATGACTGTCTCATTTCAAAGTTTTCTTTATTATTCAATTTGAGTTATCAAGTATATCTCCAAGTTGTTTATGCACATTTGTTGTTATAGTGTGATAAGATTAATTGGTTTCTACTTTCAGAATTAAATCCTTTAAATCTGTCACAGTAACTTTGAGGACATTGTCATGGATCTGTAAGAAGAGTCATATAGTTAAGGTTTTGTATTCTGTCTCCAGTTTTTGATAAATCTGTTACAATTGCAGTATTACTCTGATAGGTTCCTTCAAGTAGGGATTAAATCCTTTTAGATGAATGCAGGTAATTTGATTTTATCAATTAGATATATATAAGTATGGAATATTAACTATTTCCTTGCAGGGTTGTACAAGTTACATACCTATTCTTTCATGCCAGATAGTTTGAGTTTTTACCAAACAAACAATCATTTATTTCATGATCATACTGACTCTATATTCAATAAGGCACTGGTCTAGTGTTTTCATCATCACTTATACAAATTCACTTTAGATTTACTTAATTAGATTACATTATTGTTTTAGCATTACAATTTAGATCATTTAGAATTAACTTGCAGTCTTTTTATCTATTTTATAATTTGTGCCATTATCAATAGTTAGACTAATTCTGATCAAAGTAGTGATCATCTCTTTATCTACTTTATTAATTAGAGGTTTACCTGCCTAGGTCTAGCAGAGCTTGAAGTGAAGAGGGTTTAGCCATATCTACCTTGTGTCAGTTAGCCAAAAACATCAAGAGAGCCTGGCAACCTCTTAGGGTTAATGACCTGCATTTTTGAGACCTAATAGGATCTTGGGTAATCTTAGTGGCTAAGGGATGGGAATCAATGCAATTCCACACACTCGGGCTTTCAGGATATAGATGGTTGCACTATGCTATTGATTGCTGCTTCAATGATATGGTATCATGTTTTCCTATTTAACATGTGGGAAACTAGAGATTCTAGGTTTGAAACTGAAGTTTATGATTAAAATGCTTTGGAGCATTTCCCCAGCAGAGTCGCTATTTGTTGTGCCTTGCACGCACACCCCATTTCACTGGATGGGGACCCCCTCCTATTTTAGCTTAGTTTCTATTGGTCCTAAGATGTTCTACTTGTAATGTAAAGAACAATTCATCTGAAAGTCAAGGTCATATTTTTCTTGATGGGGAGTGTTTCTCTTACTTAGGTTTTCAAATGGTTAAGTCAAGTGCCCTTTTGTCATCAAAATTCAAGTCCAATGGATCATTTTTTCTAAAACTTTGCACTACAGACCTTAGCGCTAGAACTTCATGTTACTGACTTGGTGCTAAATTTACATCTTACTACCTCTACGCTAAAAACCAAGCCTACTACACCAAGCATTAATGTCACACTTCACTGACTTGTGCTAAGACTCACCACTATCAACTTGCACCAAAATTGTGTTTCACTACCTTTTGTCGGAGGAACCTAAAAGTCCCACTAAGCTGGTGGAAGGTAAATACCACGGAAGGTCCGTTGACCCCTAAATCCTCACCAAATCAATGAAGAGAAAAACTCTGTTAAACCTATTGCACACCAAGTTGTTGTAGGGTACTATTCATTAATGGCAGAAATTAGGGAAAGTATATGTCTTTTTGGCTAATTTTAAGCTCATTTCATGTTCGATAAACTATTTGGAGCTCTGCAACAACAATCAACAAATTCGAGGCAATGATAATCCGATTGAAGAGCTTACATTAGGAAAATTTCTCCCATTTCTAAAATGCTCTGAGAACTAGGTTAGGGCACCAAACTGTACTTTATTTCCTTCAATGTGGCCTAGGGTTTTAAAATTTTTTCCTGTGAAAGATCTTGTGCAAATATCATTTATCTTTTATCTTTCTGGAACAATTATAAGGTTAGGGTTTTGTGGAATGAATCTTACAGTAAATTTTGGAGATTGTTTGTTCTTTCATTGCATTAGAAATGGTTTTGATTTTTAGGAAAGATGTCTCCAAAATTGATAGGAAAATCAAACCCTAGTCTGCAAAGGGAAAGAGCCTAGGTCACATAGTTAAATCTAGAAGTTCATTTGACTCTGCAAAACCTTTTAAATGTCTTTGCCAAAGTCAAAACTAAAATTGCACCAGAAATGAGTTTCATTGCCTTTGCGTTGAAATGGTTCCTTATGACCTTTTGGCATTACCCTTCGAAACTAGCACCGTGCAGTACAAGTGAAAATCACTAAATTTACTCTTCAAAAACCATAGCACCAAAATTAATCGATATTGACTTGTGCCAAAATTACCCACACTGACTTTGTGTATTAACCTCCCAAACTAGCGTAAGGTCGGCACCTTCAAAATTCCCCGTTGGCACATTTTCATACCCTTTGTGTTGGATTTATCATTCACTAACTTGCGCCAAAAAAGGTCCTTACCGACTGTTGTCTAACACTCGCCAAGTTCGTGCAAGTCGGTGTCACCCAAAAGTGGTGCTAAAGCCTATTGTC